>CM054122.1:154972421-159772421 GCA_028751855.1 Ambrosia trifida
CGCACATTTTTATGCAAGGAAAAATTTTTTTTTTTTTTTTTTGAATTTTTTTTTTCATTTATACATATGTGTATATGACAATTATACATATGTGTATATAGCAATTATACATATGTGTATATAGCATCTTTCAACTATATATATGTGTATATTTCAGTTATACATATGTGTATATAGCATTATACATATGTGTATATGCAATTATACACATATGTATACTGAAAAAAAAATACAAAAAAAAAAAAAAAAAAAATTTCCTTACAAATAAAGCAGCGATTTTTGCAAAAAAAAAAAAAAAAAAAAAAAAAAAAAAAAAAAAAAAAAAAAAAAAATTTGCCTTAGAGAAATGTGTGGCCCAGAATGTTCTCTAGTTCTCAATTTGAGAAAAGGTTCTCATTTGAACCAAATCCTATATATATATATAGGTTTAGGATCCTGTACAAAGTACATTTTCCGTGAGAAGTGTGAGAAAGACTAAGAATTGACATTTGACATCATGTTTTGGATCCTGTACAAAAACACCAAACACAACAATCTAAAACACAATACAATGTATTATAGTCATTAAATTTAAAAAACAGCTAAAACACACTACTTAACGCTTAAAACACACTGCTAATGTTCTTAGCATGGTGTTTTAAGTTTTAAGCCTAAAATACATTGTTTTCGGTTTTTAATTGTTATGTTTGGTATTTTTATAGGCAAAACAATCCAAAACATCACGACTAAGTTCAAAAAATGATGCGTAAGTATCAATTTTTAATACTTCTCACACTTCTCACAAAAAAAAACACTTTGTACACGATCTTGACCCTATATATATATATATATATATATATATATATATATATATATATAGGTTTAGGATCCTGTACAAAGTACATTTTTCGTGAGAAGTGTGAGAAGGACTAAGAATTGACATGTAGACATCATGTTTTGGATTTAGGAATGATGCTTTAGGTTGTTTTAACTTGAAAAACACCAAACACAACAATCTAAAACACAATACAATGTATTATAGTCATTAAATTTAAAAACAGCTAAAACACACTACTTAACGCTTAAAACACACTACTAATGTTCTTAACATTGTGTTTTAAGTTTTAAGCCTAAAATACATTGTTTTCGGTTTTTAATTGTTATGTTTGGTGTTTTTATAGGCAAAACAATCCAAAACATCACGACTAAGTTCAAAAAATGATGCCTAAGTATCAATTTTTAATACTTCTCACACTTCTCACGAAAAATGTACTTTGTACAGGATCCTGACCCTATATATATATATATATATATATATATATATATATATATATATATATATATATATATATATATATATAGGGGAGGGTTATCTTGAGAACGTTAAATATTGTGAGAACCGTGAGAACAAGTAAAAAATCAATCAAAATCAAAAATTTTTAATACAAACCTCATTATAATCAAAACACAACATTAATAAATGAATTTACTTTCCAAATAATTGATCTTTTCTTACAAAAACACTTTCAAATTAACTTTTTACACATGTGTAAATGAAACAGTTTACACATGTCTAAACAGTAAATTTACACATGTGTAAAAACAAATTATTTTCGTATACGTTTGAATTTTTACGCGGTAAATTGTGTTTTTGAGATTGTATTTTAGTAATAAGACAAGTGTAAAAAGAAATTTTGAATTTGAATGGTTTTTAGATGCCGTTCTCACAGTTCGCACGAAATATAGGTGTTCTCAAATTAACTTTCCCCTGTAAATATATATATATTCCAACATTTATAGCATATTCTATACATAATATCAATGAAATTATTTGGATGGAGATGTCATTTATGAACCTTGGCTCGGTTACAAAAATTGATCAATGAAATTTTATTTGAGGATTTCACCGGTTACTAATCCAGTATTGGTATAGCAAGTTAGCCTGTTGTACGGATTAAGATCCAAATGGTTTGGTTTTGCCGGGTTTGGGGGCTTAAGAAATTAACGGTTTGAAGTTTGAAACTGTCTATTTAACTTTTATAAAACACACACGTACTCCTTGGCCACTCCACAAGTGGCTCGGCCAGCTCGCCCTAGAACAGCCTATATATGATGACTTGGTGGAAAAACAGTTTCACGATGAGTATTCTAGGGAGTGTATTTACGCGAATCGATACGAGATAAGGGAATTGATGGCCATGTTAGATAGAAATCATCAGGCCATAAATGAGTACTTCGATAAACAGATTAAAGAAATGACGATAGATATAAACGAGAAACAGAACATATATACAACTAAAATGGTACAAAAAGAACGCGTTAGCAAAATTCTTTTAGAATTTGACACAAATTTTCTTAGTATATATAGACGTTAAAAAATATAAGTATAAGAAATTTACATAATAAAGCATGGAACCATAATTTTAATCATGTGAATAAAAACAAAAATGTATAATAAAAATAAGATGTATGTTTGGATGAGGAGAAGAGCTGGAAATAACTATTGTAGGGCGTGATTGAGCCGGTAGTCTTGAAGGTATGACTTTTTTTTTTTTTGGAAATGAGTGGTTTTAACATATGTTCCTCTTGATGAAAATAGATGAATTAGTTGAATACATTGTGTTTTTTGCTTCTTCTTTTTTTTTTTGCTGTATAAACAAAAACTGACAAAAAAATCGTTTTTGTTTTTTTTCGTTTTTTGTATAACACTATGGTACTCGTTGTAAAGAAATAAAATGTTCGTTAATTTGGTGTATTTTTTAAAAAATCTCGTATATAAAAGTTATTAACGTTTTAAAATTGTGGGGCAAACATGAGACAGAGAGAGAGAGAGAGAGACTTTTAGACGAAAATAAGAAGAATGCCACATAGCACACTCAAGGAGAGATGATGGCATGTTTGAGTGTCATGTATGATTTCATGCGTTGGAGTATTAATATATATAGATTTGAACGACAATTTTCTTCTCATTAATAAATGGTCAAATTTCAAATTAGGATGACAGGCAAACGGGTAACAAATTGTGTCGCCACCCCTTTATGAGTCGCAAAACCTAACCTACTAAAAATAAACCCTTTCCCCAAGGGATCGAAGTGTTGTTGTGAACGACCCGTTGAACTCTGTCCAAGAACCTAATAGCTTCCGGGGCTAGCGATCCAAAAGTATCAAAAGCTAAGTGGACGAAATCATGTTAGTTTTTCACACATGCTTTAGCATGCTTTTGGATTTTCTTCAACTTTGCCATCAGCGTCGCTTGACCTGCCACAAAACCCCTATCAAGGAGAACAACAAAGTGAGAAACCCTCTTGCGGTCCACGCAAGCCCCCCCCCCCCCCAATCCAAACACAAAAACATTTGTTGGGCGCAACCAAAGTAAATGATGATGATATTTTAAGAGCATTCACAACCCATCTCTCGTTCTCATCCATCAAAGTACACTAAAAATCACTACATTCTCTCTATCTTTCTCTTTTGATTAAATAATATTTTTATACTTTTATCATGTTATTTTCTCTCTCCTCCGCTCATAACCAATTTAAAAAAAAAAACATTAAAAAAATAGAGAGAAACAGTGTCCCCTAAATGTATAAATGAACAGTAACATTTTTTATCTTTTCACTCACAACCCCTTAAAATCACTTTTTAAAATATAGGGATATATTCACAAATATTCGGTGAATGGGTTGTGAATGCTTTAACACCCCACATTTTAAGGAAAATTGGAAGGGGGTAAATCGTTAACTGAAAGTGAAAAAAAATGCCCCATTTTGGTTACATAATGGACAAGGTCTTGGAAGGGTATCATTGTAATTCTATCATCAAAGCACTATAACTGAGTCACACGAAATCCGCATAGAATGCATTGCTTTGCATTGGTTTAGTTAAAATCACGAGGTTATCGCGTGGTGATGAAGTAGTCTGAAACAAGCGTTTATGATTATCCGATAAGAATTGAATAAGCAAAAAACAATCATACATGCTTGGGATACAAAATAAATGGCATTTATACAAAATATAGGGCGCTTTTGTAAACCAATACCCTCACTTGAAATCTTAAACCCAAAATCCCTTGGTAATTAAGGTTAAAATACTTATATCTTGTAATTGAAACCCAAAATCAAACACCCAAACGAAGAATTAAGCATATGCAGACAGTGGCGAATCTTGAAAATAATAGTGGTGGGGGCCGAAAATCACTAAACCCCATTTTTCCTATCGGTGGAGGCCGAAAGATCAAATCACCCGGCCGGACTCAATTTATATAAAATTGCCTACAAAAATCGCAAAATTCCACCAATGTGCCAAAAAACGGTGAGGGCCGGGGCACCCCTGACCCCATAATCATTCGCCAATGTATGCTGATAAAATGAATGAGTATAAGATAACCAACTAATCATGAAGGCGGAACTTACCAGTAGTAGGGATGGCAATCAAACCCGAACCCGATGGGTAAACCCGAAACCCGACACATTTGGGATGGGTTTGGGGTCGGATAATCGGGTATGGGTCCGGGTATGGGATTAGTTTTTGTTTTTTTCGCGGGTTTGGGACGGGTTTGGGATTTGATGATATACCCATTTACCCGACCCGATTACCCGATAAAGTATACCCGATTGGATACCCAATATAATTTATAATATATCTTTTTTAAATATGTATGCATAATATATCTAATTGTCCATCTACATTGTCATCTTGTGCTAAAATTATCAAAAAGTTAGTATATACTATTTTTTATCTATGTCTTTATTTGTGTTTATATGATTTAAGTATTTCATATTTGTACATTATAATCTTTTACATGTATATTTAGTAATGGTAAATGTAATTGGTTAATAGTTACCTAATAGATGCCAGTCGGGTTTTTGGTAGGATGTACTCAATGAGTAAGTTTTAAAAATTAATGGGTTTACCGAAACCCGCGGGTATACCCGAAACCCGCAGGTATACCTCGATACCCGATGGATAATTACTCAACGCAAACCCGACGGATTTTGGGTTGGGTTTGGGACAAGCATACTTAATCGGGTATGTGGTTAGGATTACCTAAACCCGTCCCAAACCCGACCCATTGCCATCCTAACCAGTACAGAGTTGTTGGAGAGTGAGAGCGCGCGAGCGCAATATGAGAAAAGATCGTTGGAAATAAAATAATGGTGGAGGAATCATATTAACAGATCGATGGATAAACATATGCAAAGACAACATGTACAAAAATGTATAAGATTTGTACTAATTGCTATAATGTATTTGTCTCACAATCTGGTGTTGCTTTTTAACATGTTAATATAATACCAAAAAAGCGTCACATTTTGTCAGAATTTATTATTTTCAAATCTAACGTTCTAGAGGTTATTAAATAATCACACTAAAATTTAGAATATTCAAAACTTAATACACACTATATTAAAAGTCTCGTCATTGTCGTGGGATATTTGATTTGAAAACTCTTTTTGAATAATTAAGGAATCATTCACCTTTGGTGCTCCACTAGTTGTCAATAGGATCAAACCGAAGATTCATGGTACCATCCTAGGCCATAGGACAAGCATGTTCGGAAGCGAAAGTAGTATCCATACATTACAATATGTGACGTATCCCGTGTGCCACTTTACACATCATGTAACAGAAATAAATAAAAAAGTGTAAATTTTCCATGTCAAAAGCAGTAATGTTGGATGTTGGTGATAATTCATGTTTAGTAGTTTTAGTAAGAGCATCTTGATCTATATCTATACTTACATTATAAAGGAGAGGAGAGACTGTTGGAAATCATGATATCATATACGAAGTGTAAGCGGTTTATATATTTAACAAAACGGATTATATATACTTTAAGTATATGGGCCGATATATATATATATATATATATATATATATATATATATATATATATATATATATATTGTTAGATGATTTTATTAAACCGATTAATAAAATATTCCCAATCAGGATCTAAGTTAAACGCGTATAAACAAATAAATAAGAAACAACCATAGGGGGTTTAGTAATCAACCTTTGACGACTACACCGGAATTGTAACACCCGGGTTACAACAAATCCTCGCTAGTAGGAAGTTCACAACCGAGCACGAACCAACCGAGAGCAACACTTTGCAAGAAGGAAGGTACGCGGCGGAGTGGTGGTTTGGCCGAAACAAGGCAACAAGGGCGGTGGTTTTTTTCCTTGGGTGGCGGCCGAACAAAGAGGAGGGAGGCAAGAGGTTGTTGTTTTGATGAAAAGTGTGATTAGGGTTTACCCCTTAATCCCCTTTTTATAAAACACAATCTTACACTAAGCCCCCTTGCATATTACTTTAATATTCCTTAATATTAAGTCCCTCAAGTCCAAAAACTATTATATTTCACAAATAATAATCCACCTACTCGTGAACTTATTTGATTCGTGTACCAACGTGTAACTCTTCGGATCGTATTGGGTCGGGTTACGTTGACCTCGACTTTTAATTATATCGGACATACCATATGTCCAACAATCTTTAAATTGGACGATTTTAATTAAATGAGTCAACGTACGCAGAGTTGGATGCCTAGCTGCATCGCATTGCACCCAAAACCAGTATGACACTTTACAGTCGTCAATTAGTTCTTTGAGTTCAAGTAACTATTTACTTAACCAAATACTATAGCCCTGATACTTCTATCAATAAGTCCCTTCTGTATAGACATCCATTGATCATAAGACATGGATCATTCATTCTTATATAGTGATCAACCATTCTCTATTCTCGTCTTTAATTCAAAGTGGTCTAAAAGACTACCTTAGTCCGAGCATGGCCACGCGTTTATACCAGTTTGAGTAAACGAGGGCGCCAGAATGTCTAAACTTCTAATCCTATAGAAGTACAGAATTCCATCAGCGTCATACAACTTCCACTTAAACTTGAATTTCTCCTAACGCTACCCTTATTACTACCCATGTTTCAGGACAGTGATAGATAACATCAAGGATAGTCCTTGATCAATGTAATTTAATATGTGCTTTAAGGAAAAAAGAACAGATTGAACATATCAGTATCAAAATATCTCATGACATAGATCCATGGAGATCATTTTGAAGCGAGTTACATCCAATATCATTCCCAAATGATATCTGTGAATTATGATTCTCAAACCCTTGAGTTATTCATCTTATGAATACAACCATCTCAATTCACAATAGTCTTACATTAAAATTCATTCCCATGTAATTTGATCGATTACAGACATTTTAGAATACTCTTATTCAAGGATTTAAACATACAAATAATGAACACAGTCACACAATATTTAAATTTGCATTTAACCCATTACATCAAATAAATATTCAATGTAACTGTTATAGTTCAAAGTAAAACACCAATACTAACTGCAGATCATGCCCACTAGCAACTCTAAGCCCTATCTTTCCAGGATGCTCCTCATGTTTAATTTGAGGTAAAGGCTTAGTAAAGGGGTCAGCCAGTTTCAGATCCGTATGAACTTTGTTTATTACGATGTCTCCACGTTCTATTATCTCTCTCAAATAGTGGAATTTCCTGAGTATATGCCTTGTGGTCTGATGTGACCTTGGTTCCTTTGCAAGAGCAATGGCACCAGTGTTGTCACACAGTATCTCGATTGGTTTCTTTCTGCTAGGCATAACAACGAGATCAGTAATAAACTTCTTCATCCCGGCAGCCTCCTTTGCAGCATTTGATGCAACATTGTATTTTTATTCACAGGTGGATTGAACAACCACACTTTGCTTAGAGCTCTTCCAAGTAACAGCCCCACCATTCAGAATGGAAACATATCCCGTTTGTGACCTTGAATCATCACGATCAGTCTGGAAGCTTGCATAAGTATAACACTTAACTAATAGCTCCTTATCCAGTCCTCCATATATTAAGAACATATCCTTAGTCCTTCTTAAGTACTTAAGAATGTTCTTCACTGCAGCCCAGTGACTCTTTCCTGCGTTCTGTTGATATGTACTCGTCATGCTAAGAGCATACGAGACATCAGGTCTAGTACATAACATGGCATACATGATGGAACCAATAGCAGAAGCATATGGAACTCTTTCAATTTTCTTCTTTTCTTCTTCAGTGTTTGCACACTGCTTGCTGTTAAGAATGGTTTCATGTGCCATAGGCAAGAGCCCCCTTTTTGAGTCTTGCGTTGAGAAGGGTCGTATGACCTTATCAATATATGTACTTTGACTCAAACCTAATAACCGCTTTGATCTATCTCAATAAATCTTTATTTCCAGAATATAAGCGGATTCACTAAGATCTTTCATTGCTAAAAATTTACCCACCCAGGTCTTAGCATCTTTAAGCATAGGGATATTGTTTCCAATGATTAGTATGTCATCTACATACAGTATGAGAAACGTAATATAGCTAACACTAGATTTCTTGTAAACACACGGTTCATCTTCGTTCTTGATAAAACCAAACTCTTTGATTTTCTTATCAAAACGGAGATTCCAGCTGTTAGACGCTTGCTTTAATCCATAGATGGATTTATTCAGCTTGTTTGGAATCATGGTATCATATACGAAGCGGAAGCGGTTTATATATTTAACAAAACGGATTATATATAATTTATATATAAGGGCTGATTTATATATATAGGATTTGGATCATTTTTGAACCACCATTTAGGGACAGAACCAAAGAACCAAGTGTGAACACAAAAACCCCTCCACAAAAAAATAAAAAAATAATAAAAAAATATAATAACCTACAAAATAAAAAAAGTAAAAACACCAAAATGTTTTTTTAGTGTTAATCTTTCTGAAAAAAAATAAAAAAATACAAAAAAATAAAAAAACAAAAAAATGGCTTTTTTATGTCATATTTCGTCAGGTCTGATGCACATGTGCATTTTGCTGTTATATATATATATATACATACATATACCGTATGCACATGTGCATTTCACTATTAAAGCACACTTTTGAATAAATTATCAATTACGATAATAAAATGATCATTAAATGGACGTGATATGATATATAAGGTGGAAAAAAATTTATTCAATGATCATTAAATAAACGCGAAGTGCATTTCATTACTATAGTTAGGTTTTTTTTTCATGGGTTTAGCTTTAGGATTTAGTTTTTAGGTATGATGAGAATGGGGTTAGGTTTTTTGGGGTTGTTGGTGAATAAACTTAAAAAAACATCTATATAAAACTATAAAATAAGATAATTGTACTACATGCACATGTGCATTTCACTATTATAGTTAAGTTTTTTAATGGGTTTAGCTTTAGGGTTTAGTTTTTGGGTATGGTAGAAGAGGGGGTATCAATTTGGGGGGATGGGATGAAGCGTTTTGGTTTTTGGGGGGTATGGGGTTAACTGCACATGTGCATTTCATTGGGGGGGGGGGGGGGGGTGTGGGGGACGGGGGGTTTAGGTTTTTAAGGAGTGAGGTGGGTGGGTTTAGGTTTTTAAGGTGTGGAGGTGGGGTTTTTAGGTTTTTTTTGTTTGTGTTGACACTGGTTCTCTCCCTAAAGTTGGTTCTCGTATGATCCCTACCATATATATATATATATTGTTAGATGATTTTATTAATCCGATTAATAAAATATTCCCAATCAGGAGCTCAGTTAAATGCGTATAAACAAATAAATAAGAAACAACCATAGGGGGTTTAGTAATCAACCTTTGACAACTACACCGGAATTGTAACACGCGGGTTACAACAAATCCTCGCTAGTAGGAAGTTCACAACTGAGCATAAACCAACCGAGAGCAATACTTTGCAAGAAGGAAGGTAGGCGGCGGAGTGGTGGTTTGGCCGAAACAAGGCAACAAGGGCGGCGGATTTTTTTCCTTGGGTGGCGGCCGTAACAAAGAGGAAGGAGGCAAGGGGTTGTTGTTTTGATGAAAAGTGTGATTAGGGTTTACCCCTTAATCCCCCTTTTTATAAAACACAATCTTACACTAAGCCCCTTTGCATATTACTATAATATTCCTTAATATTAATCCAATTAATATTAAGTCCCTCAAGTCCAAAAACTATTATTATTTCACAAATAATAAGCCACCTACTCGTGAACTTATCTGATTCGTGTACCAACGTGTAACTCTTTGGATCGTACGGGGTCGGGTTACATTGACCTCGACTTTTAATTACATCGGACATAGCATATGTCCAACAGAGACATGGACAAATATATTCAAATTATCAAAGTTAAGATGACATTTGAAAATACACATGCTTTAAACCTATAATGTCATATAAATCTTTTCCATATTTCCCCTTGATGCATTGTTACTTGTACATTCATTGCCTACACTCTTTACATTCACAAAACTCATCTCACCCATATCATCTTTTTTTATACTTGGGTGTCCTGTGTACACATCATCTCTTAGATGTTGGATGTTAAGGGCATATGGTTGGACAATTTAGATATTGTGGCATGAAAAGTTATAAGAATTTATATGTTGGATCTAAAAAAAATATAGTTTCTTTTCAAAGTTTAAACAAAATGAAGAGAAATGGATTAATTTCATATACATCGTTTTGCATTCAATGACAATGGAAGGAAGACAATATGTTTTTACACTTTTCCTACAAATTGGTGGGCTAACACGGCTACACTAGTGCATTGTTTAAAAAAATATATTTATCTTAACCGTCCCGCAGCAACGCTTGAGTTTCCCCACTAGTTATTTATTAAATTGCACCATGACGTGAGATGTCAATGGGTTAAGTATGAAACATGCATGATTAAGTTCACTACTTCACTCACATGATTATAAACTGCTCCCGTTACGAAAACATTTGATGTTCTTAGTCAAGATGATAGAAACTGCCTCTAGTTATATGCGTACGTATGGCCAAAGGCATTATAGCCTAGCGGCATCTTGGTAGTGGGATAAGGCTTAGGGACTATAAGGTCATGGGTTTGAATCTTACAAGGGGTTTTCTCATAATTATGAGTTTTCTCCTGAATTGGTGACTTGATGGTGGAATACGATCATCTGATAACAGCGGTGACTCGCTCACTCTCCTCCCTTTCCTTTCTCCCCGGCACCACCACTACCACCCAAACCACCATCGGACCGGCCACCACCACCACCGGAAGCACCACTACCACCAACCGAAGCAAAGACCGTGAGTTTTTATGTTTTTTTGATTTTTTTAATTTTAGTTTGTTTAATTTTTTTTTTATTTTATGATTGTAGGGAAGCACCAATCTAGTGAACCACGTGAAGATTCGTCAAAAATACCGATTAGTCGCCGCTAATTGTTTTTTTTTTTTTAATATATATGCTTTATATTGTTAGTATTAGGTTTGTATGTGTGTAAGTAGGTATGTATGTGTGTATTTAGGTATGTATATTTTATATTACATTGTGTATTTTTATTTTTAAAAAAATATATTATGTATATACATTTAAAAAAAAGATATATGTATTTTTCAAAAAAAATATATAATGTATAAATATTTAAAAAATATATATTATGTTTGTAGATTTTTTTAAAAATATATTATGTATGTATGTATGTATGTATATATGTATGTATGTATGAGTGTATGTATGTATGTATGTATGAGTGTACGCATGTATGTATGTATGTATGTATGTATGTATGTATGTATGTATGTATGTATGTATGTATGTATGTATGTATGTGTGTGTATGAGTGTATGTATGTGTGTATGTATGTACGTATGTATGTATGTATGTATGTATGTATGTATGTATGTATGTATGTATGTATGTATGTATGAGTGTGTGTGTGTGTGTGTATGTATGTATGGATGGATGAGTGTATGTATGTATGTATGTATGTATGTATGTATGTATGTATGTATGTATGTTTGTATGTATGTATGTATGTATGTATGTGTGTATGTATGTATGCGCGTATGTTTGTAAGTATGTATGTGTGCGTATGTTTGTAAGTATGTATGTGTGCGTATGTTTGTAAGTATGTATGTGTATGTACGTAAGTATATGTATGCATGTATGTTTATTTATATTTATATGTTAATACGTATTGAGACTAGAAAGGCATTAATCCTCATTTAAAACATAGTGAGCTTAGAAATACCCGCCCGAAATTGATTTAGTAATTAATTTCGGGTAGTCCCCGTTTTGGGACTGCTTTTTGAATACTTTATCTCATTTAGGATGTGAATGCGTACTACATGATTTTTTTGTTTTTGAAGGATTCGGTTGTCATTTCCTCTTTGCTCATCGGGTATATATTTATATTATATACTTGGAGGCTAAGGGGAAATCCTGCCGAATTTTTCTTAAACAAACAATCATGTAATACACGTTCATATATGACATAGGGTATTCAAAAAGTGGGTTTAGCAATCTTCCAAAGACTACTCTAAATATTTTATGGAGTTGTTCCTAAATAACTGCGTTGCTTATTTTTTTAGTAGTTAAACCAAATCATGTGTATGGTCCAATACTGTTATGAGGGAGCATGGAAACACAAGTAACTAGACCAAAGGAATTTTTTTGAGAAAACAAAGGCTATATAGCAACATATATCATATATGCATATCGAAATTGACATAACATGCATGTGGATATTTACACAAGATCTGAAAGGATGATATTAATGATTTAGTTTTGGGGTCCATATCCTCACATTAGATGTGGCCAAGATATTCCTTCTGGTAAATGGTCCTGAAAGTTAACTGTTCATTATATGGTGGTATACGTTCTTAAAATCTACATGCAATGATATTATGCAGCCAAAGATAACAATTTTTGTTAGACATAATTCCTGATTTCTGTATATACAATATATCCTAAGTATTATACATATAATATATATATCCTAAGTTTGTATAGTTATGTCGATTAATATCCAACCGGTGTGTCAGTTGAGTCCAAGGGTCACACCCTTTCATTGTGTATAATTACCCAACATAGTTTCATTTATAAAATGTATTGAATCTTTACATCTTTAGAATTCTCTCTCAAATATCCCACCCTCAATCCGATCCTCTAGAATTAGTGCATGCAGACCTCTAGAATTAGTACATGCAGATTTATGCGGGCTGATTACACCCACATCATTAGCAGGAAACAACTATTTTTTCACGATAGTTGATGATTATTCAAGATAGATGTGGATCTACATGCTTAAGTCAAAAGATCATGTTTATGAGAATTTCAAGAAATTTCTAAGTGAAGCTCAGACAGAGACAAGTCACAAGCTCAAGAGATTAAGAACAGATCGGGGAGGAGAATTTAATTCTAAAGCACATACCACGTATTGTGAGGACAGAGGAATCCTCAGACAGCTTACAACACCTTACACACCTTAGCAGAATGGTGTAGTAGAAAGGAGAAACCGATCAGTAATGAGTATGACAAGAAGCATGTTAAAGGCTATGAACGTACCACAAAACTTATGGGTAGAAGCAACAAGACAAGCGATTTACATACTAAATCGGTTACCTACAAAAGCACTTAAGGGAATGACACCCTATGAAGCAGTGAATGGAAATGCACCCAATATCAAGCACATTAGAGTATTTGGATGAACAGCATATGTAAAGGTAACAACGCCCTATTTGAAGAAGTTAGAAGATAGAAGCAAGAAAATGGTACATCTAGGAAATGAAAATGGTTTAAAAGCCTTTAGATTATATGATTCTATAAAAGAAAAGATACATATCAGTAGAGATGTCCAATTCATAGAGAATGAACCATGGGATTGGGACTACTACTTGAAAGAAGGAAGTGAAGACGAACCATCTTGGACGAGATTTGAGATTAGTGGAGATCAAGAAAGTGAAGCTGTGCAAGAGCAAAGTAATGAGGACAATGAAGATCAAGAAACTGATAATGAATTTTTTAGTAGTCCAATCACAGCTACAAGAGCTCCAATAACAGTTCAAGAGACACTGATAAGTGATCCAGCAGTTGAGACAAGTACTCAAGAGTTAAAAGACTCACCAGGCTCCCAACATAGACCAGTTCGAGCCCTTAGATCACTTAGTGACATCTATGCAGCCACAGAACCTCTTAGACCAAAATAATTTGAACATCTATATTTAGCATATGATGAAGAACCTGCAAGTTACAAAAGAAGCAGCAGATTACCCACAATGGATAGAAGCAATGGAAAGCGAAATAGACTCTATAGAAAAGAACAATACTTGGACACTAACTACACTCCCCTCAAGTCATAAAACAATAGGTCTAAAATGGGTATTTATGGTCAAAAGAGACGCAAGTGGACAGATCACCAAGCATAAGGCCAGATTAATAGCAAAATGGTATGTACAACAAGAAGGTATAGACTAAAATGAAGATTTGCACCCGTTGCAAGAATGGAAACAGTTAGGCTACTACTAGCATTGGCAGCACAGAAAGGATGGCAAGTACATCATTTGGATGTAAAATCAGCATTCTTACATGGTGAATTAAAGGAAGATGTCTACGTATCACAACCAGATGGATTCGTAAAGAAAGGAAAAGAGAACATAGTCTACAAGCTAAAAAAGGCTCTATATGGTTTGAAGCAAGCACCAAAAGTATGGAAATTAAGGCTGAACAACATCCTAAAGGAGATTGGATTTATAAGATGTCCACAAGAGCAAGCAGTATACAAGAGAAATTCAAGACAGTCAACAATAATTATAGGAGTTTATGTCGATGACATAATAGTGACAGGAAGTTCAATCAAGGACATATCAAGCTTCAAGAAAGAAATGCAAGGCAAGTTTGAGATGAGTGATTTAGGACCACTCACATACTATCTAGGGATAGAAGTACGGCGCCAAGCACAGGGAAGGATACAATTGAAGCAATCAGTCTATGCAAAGAAAGTTATTAAGGAAGCTGGACTAGAAGTCTGCAATCTAACAAAGTGTGCAATGGAACCAGGTCTAAAGCTCACTAAAGAAGATGAGAGTGAACCAGTCAATGTGGCAGAATATAAAAAGCTACTTGGAAGCTTAAGGTACCTTACACATACCAGAGCAGATATCACCTACGCAGTTGGATACGTGAGCAGATTTAGGGAGAAGCCAAGAACGACTCACATGAAGGCAGTTAAACATTTGATAAGATATATCAAAGGCATAGTGAATTATGGAATTCAATACAATAGAGGAAAAGAAGCAGAAATCATTGGTTACAGCGACAACAGTTATGGAGACCAAGAAGATGGAAAAGGAACCACAGGAACAATATTCTACTACAAAGATTCACCTATCACATGGACAAGTCAGAAGCAAAGCACAGTAGCATTATCATCATGTGAATCAGAATTTATGGCAGCTACATCAGCAGCATGTCAAGCAATATGGCTACAAGGAGTATTAAGCGAGCTCACAGGTGAAAGAGCAAAGAAGATAACTCTACGAGTAGATAACAAGTCAGCAATACAACTCATGAAGAATCCTGTGTTTCATGGAAGATCTAAGCATATCAACACAAGGTATCATTTTATCAGAGAATGCATAGAGAACGAGAAGATACAAGTTGATCATATCAGTGGAGAGATGCAGAAGGCCGACATCCTCACCAAGGCATTACCAAGGATAAAGTTCATAGAGATGCGAAGTCTCATAGGAGTTGAAGACCTTGGGGAAATCAAGAATTAGGGGAGAGAATGGTAGATATAATTCCTGATTTCCGTATATACAATATATCCTAAGTATTATATACATATAATATACATATCCTAAGTTTGTATAGTTATGTTGGTTAATATCAACCGGTGTGTCGGTTGAGTCCAAGGGTCACACCCTTTCACTGTGTATAAATACCCCAACATAGTTTCATTTATAAAATGTATTGAATCTTTGCATCTTAGGAATTCTCTCTCAAATATCCTACCCTTAATCTGATCCTGTGATCTCGCAATTTTGACAAATCTAGTTGTTGACACTAACATTACATTGTTCACTTGAAGACTGAGCACAAAATAGTATTATGCACTTTTCAAACGAAATCTACAAGCATAAATTTTACCATTCATGCATGACATGGAAGATAGGGCCTCTTCGCACAGATGGGAAAGTAGTAGTCCAAGTATGTTTTTGAATATGCTGGATGTATCTTTAGAAAATGCTTGAATGTTATCTTCAAACACCTTTATCTTGCAAGACTATGATATGGAAGATTAAGCTGAAATTGATTGAATTCACTAGTAGAAAACTGGGAACTCGCAATGACATTTTATTTTTAAAATTATAGGCGAATTTCCCTCAAGTACCAAGCAGTCTTATATAATCAAAGTGAACCATTATAAGAAAAGAAAATGAGAAGGAGTTAATAAATTAACCTTTAGTGATGAACCAGCGATGAATCCGCAAGTTCAAGTGAGGGTTCTTAGAGCTTTTAAGATATGCAACGACTCATGCGAACAAGCATAGCCGCAATCGAGATCACAAATAGCCTTATGACTCATGATTGTACCCAAACACTAAAGGTTGTTCTAATTTTCAAAAACAAGATAGAAAAGGAAATCACCAAAAGCTAGTAGGCACTCATTAGCAGTAAAAAGGATAATATTGTGAAGAAAGAAATTAATTGAATTCCATTAAAGCTAAGGTTGATGTTTTTAGGTTTCCTTTGAAATGTGCATTACTATCTTGTGGTCGTCATATAAGATTTTTTTTTTTGAAAAGACAATTTCATTAACAACTCAACTCAAAGAGTGCTCAAAGCAAGGACCTAAGAGTGAAAAAACCAACAAATCAATCCAAAGGACAAATACACCACACTTTCCAATCGACATCTTTGTATCTAGACCTATGACGAAACCCGAAAAACGTAGTAGATTTAACTTGCTCTACTAATTCTGCAGGTCTTCTGCTTTTGTTATTAAAAACCCGGTTATTTCGCTCGTTCCAAATCACCCACATGGTTGTGTAAACAATACCTCTCAAAATAAATTTCGTTCTTTTTTAACTTGTACTATTGTCTGGAACCTGCAAACTATCTGCAATATCAAACGCATAACTGTGAGGAAAGCGGCACCACGACTCGATGCGAAACCAAACTTCCAGCGCAAACATGCAGGTCGTGTACAAGTGCATTGCTGATTCCGTCTCCGTCTGACAAAATTTGCAGTCCTGATTAAGAATGTTAACGCCCCGCTTGATGAGCTCGACAATTGTGGGAAAACGATTTAGAGCAAGCCTCCACACCATGATTTTACATTTCAAAGGGACCCAACTCTTCCAATGAATCAACGAACTAGAATTGACATGAGTGCATTGCGTAAGAAGCTTCTTAGCCGAGGCCACAGAGAATAGCCCATCCTTTTCGAACTTCCATTTCCACAAGTCCTTCCCTTCTCTCCACGGCATGTCATGGATATCGCTGAGGAGAAGAAACAATTCAGAAACCTCCTCAGCCGAAGATGTCTGAGATCTCCATTCCCAATTCATAACCTTGGAGTTATTGACCCGTAAAATCCTCTGCGACACCATAACCCATCTATGTTTTTCGAGTCTGAAAAGATTTGGATAAAGAACTCGAAGCGGAGTATCTCTCAACCAAACATCACCCCAAAAACTGATCGAGTTCCCGTCTCCTAAGACGCCAACAAAGAACGAATTAAGAGACGACCCATTAGAAAGTCTTTGCTCCCGGACTTTAACTATAGCTTTCCAACACCCATTCAACGACACATTACAAGGGAGCATAGCCCAAGGCCTACTCGACCCATGACAACCCGTGATGTTCTTCTTCCATAAGCTATTGCCATCATTTTTAAACCTCCAAGTCCATTTTAACAATAACGCGTTGTTCACTTCTTGTAACTTAGCAACGCCCAAACCCCCTTTTTGTTTCGGAGAAGTAACGACTTCCCATGCCACCCAAGAAATCTTTTTCTCATCACAACTTCCCGCCCATAAGAATCTTCTCATGATGGATTCAATAGAATCTATGACCGCCTTTGGGGCTTTATAGAGAGAAAAATAATAAATGGTCGTCATATAAGATAAATACTATTTTTAAAGGTCTTCCATTTTGAAAATAATAAATTTAATTATAACTCAAAATTGTTGGATTACTCACAAAAACACAATGATAAACTTAAGAACAGAAAATTGTTTATTGCTTGAAAACCCACGTACATTCATTCAATCTCAAAAAATTACATAAATAGAGAATTAAACACTTCACACTTGCATCTAAAGATTAGGATCACCTACCCACTAACCCATTACTTTCTCAACCAATCCATTAAATTAGCGAAATATGTGACTAAATTAAAAAACTCCTCTTGACGCATATTTGAACCGTTTTTAGCTTCATGATCCTAGTGGATTTTTTTTTTTTTTTTTTTTTTTTTTTTTTTTTTTTTTTTTTTTTTTTTTAAGGTGAACTTTATTAGAAACATGCTACCGGTCCTCAAAACAAGGACCGAAGCAGAACAAAACTACATCATATACAAAGGATAAGTCGCCCAATCTTCCCAGACAATCTGTTTGTACCTAGACCGAGACTTAAACCAAAGGAAAGAAAGAGACTTAACTTTCGCAACTAGTTCACCTATCTTAACGTCTTTGCTTCTAAAAATCTTCTCAGTCCTAGCAACCCAAATAACCCACATAGACACCATGACAATCCCTTGAATGACCTTTCTGGATTCTTTCTTTGTTTTCTCAGCAGGGAGGAGAAGGAGATCTTTGATGTCGAAAGCGAAAATAGGCCTCAATTTACAACAAGTACCTATCGCTGTCCAGAAACCACAAGACCATTCACAGGCCGTAAAAATGTAAATAGAGGATTCATCAACATCACCACACAAACCACAAGAAACATCGGGTAAATGAATATTGCGCCTTTGAAGAGCCAAACGAGTCGGAATTCGGTCCATCTCTAAACGCCAGACAAAGATTTTGACTTTCTAGGGAACCCAAGCTACCCACTTCATAACCGAGTTCCTAGCCGTCCCATTCTGATGCACCAAAAGCTTTTTAAAATCGGCAACATGATAAACCCCATCCTTATTACCTTCCCAGCGCCACCTGTCTGCATTATTTGATAAAAACAGGTTACCGATAGTTTGTCGAAGCTGCAGCAGCTCCTGAACTTCCGCATTTGAGGAAAGCGGCCGCTTCCATTTGCAGCAACAATCAAGGCGCTGGCTATCCCAACAACTAGCAATAGGATCTTGTTTATTAACAGCGAGCCTGAATAAGGAATGGAATGTCACACAAAGCGGCGCATTACCACACCACTTATCCAGCCAAAAGCGGATGTGTGTACCGTTACCCACAACAGCACTGAACTGCAGCGAAGGGCCCATCACCAGAATACTTTTATTTATGAACACAACCATCGATTTCCATCCACTTGAGAGGGCCGGTTGAAAGGAAGCAATTCCCAGTTATTACTATAAGCGTGACAGTAATCCACCACATTGCGCCACAAAGAGGAAACTTCTTTTTTATACCGCCAAAACCATTTAACTAAAAGCGCCAAATTAACGTCGGCTAATCTAGCAACTCCCAATCCTCCTTCCTTCTTAGGTCTAGTAACAATCTCCCAAGCTACCCAATGCACCTTTCTAACATCCTCATCTCCCGCCCATAGAAAACGCTTCATAATAGTTTCAATATCGTCAATCACCTTAGAAGGCGCTTTATATAAGGAGAAATAATACAAAGGAAGGCTCGAAAGAACCGATTTGATAAGAATAAGCCGCCCCCCTATTGAGAGAGTTTTGGCTTTCCAAGACTTGAGACGGGACTTGCATTTATCAACCACCGAAGTCCAATTCCTTATACGATTCATGATCATAGTGGATGTGGAGATACCTAAAATGAGATGTCTCCTTATCACATAGGATGCCAACTAGGATAATAGTCATGTTCTTTTATTTGAGATATGGGTGGGGTGTGGAGACAACCCTCTTCTTTTATTATTAACTAGCTTTTATCCCGGTAGCGTCCCGGGGTTGAAAAATAAAACAATTCTAATAATACTAATAGTAATAATTATTACCCTTGTAATTAAACAAATAAAAAAATAACATTTCTATAAGGTGACACCATGTGTTGCAGTGTTGCGCGATTCTTTCTACTATCTTCTCTTGATGAAGTATACCAATGCATCTTTAAAAGAGTAAAATTCCCATTAAAGCATGGCGATTGAGCTGAATTTTAACATCGTAGATAAGGACCTGTTTTAAAAGAAAAAAACATTATTAAAGAATAACCTGAACACTTTGTGTTTTTTTTCCTGTATGAACGAAACTCCACAAAAAATAGTTGTTTTTTCTCCGTTTTTTATATAGAACTATGGTACTCGTTGGAAAGATAATAAAACGCTCGTTAATTTGGTGTAACTTTTTTCTTTAAAAAATATTGTATATAAAAGATATTAACGTTTAAAAATTATGGGAGGAAAATAAGAGAGAAAAATTTAAATTTGTTTTTAAATTATTTTTTCCTAAAATAACTCAATTTAAATTTAGTAGATTAGGTTTTATATTATTATTTATTTATTTATTTTTAATTTGCCACATGGTATGACACATGACACATGACACACTCAAGGAGGAGAATGCCTCCTTGAATGTCATTTTATTAAAATGGCTTTATTAGGCCTCTATTGAATATCACATCATCAATATTCAATTCTTTTATTATAAGTTATAGATTAAGGGGTGGGGTAAACTACCCGTTTTTCTTACTTTTTATACCCCATTTCTTAAAATAACATTTTAAATTTGTCAAATTTCACTCCTTTTAAAATTCCTCTTTTTTTCTAATACATTTAAAAGTTAGGAGTGGAAAGACTTATTCTAAAACTTCATAAATCCCTAGTTATAGAACCAAATCAATTATTGGTTTTAAATTATTTTATTGTCAATGTGATCATTCTAATCAAACAACTATTTTGAAATCATGAAACTGCAAGGATTCAACCTCTTTTACTTGGTATATACTAACTTTTTTATTTGGTTTAGTTGCACCATTTAAAGTCACTTGAGAAAAGAATGAAATATGTTGATCAAACTAAATGTAAGCTGACCATTATACTTCATTAATAAAAGATAAGAACTTTAAAAAAAAATCTTAAAAACTTTACCAAAAATCATTTGCAAAAGGTTTGTAATGTGATTTAAATCAATGTTTAGAAAAAGTGTTTTCCTTGTTCAAAATAAGAAAAAAACGTACTTACGAAAATTAACAGAAAGAGTTTTAAAACAATAAAACCGTTTTAAAAAACGTTCAAAATCTCAAAATAAGAAACAAAACGTACTTAGGAAAATTAAAAGAAAAAGTTTTAAAACAATAAAATCTTGTTTTAAAAAACATTAAAAAATATCAATAAAACATAAAAAGCTTTTTTTAAAAGTTGATAACAAAATATTAAAAATTGGCATTATAAAAATAAAAAGGTTTGAATTGTATTAATGTGAAACTTAAGGGAGGAGTATGTTCAGTAAAAATAGGGGGGGGGGGGTACTTTTAGCAACCCCCTTAATTAATTACTTTTTTTATTTTAGCATTAATTTTAATTATTTTTCAAAATAGCAAATAATAATAATTTAATGCTACCAACCACTTTATGGTGGAGGGGTATGGAGGCTCAATAATAGAAGACCCATGGCCGAAAGGTCATGGGTTCGCTTCTTGATAGTATCGGGTTTTACTGATTATTCCATTGTCGTGCTTTCGAGCAGGTGGATAGTCGGTTTTTCCCCAGGACTGGTGAACTTGGTAAAGCCAGGAGCTCCCTTACATGTTTGTCTATGCCGGGTGGAAGTGGTCCTGATTTGACTGAGTAAGGACTCCGAAGGGAGTTCTTGGTGAATTTCGTTGCCCGTTCAAAAAAAAATTTAATGCTATTGATCCGTCCTATATGTCTCAAGAGGGACATGAGAGACGGAGACATGTAGAGGAGGTGGTGTTTGGGACGGAAACGGAAAGGAGAGAGAGAGTGAGTGAGTGAGACATGGGGTTTGATGTCTCCACACCAAATAGTCTGATCTACTTGACTCGGCTCATCAAGATTAACCCAACACAAATGATGAACTAAGAAAATTACCAAAAGCTCGAGTTGTCTTCAAAGAAAAACTGAAATCTATAATCCATTAATGAAATTGGTGATTAACAGTGACGGACCCAAATTTTTTTTCCATGGGGCCAAAATTGTTTGGTGTCGAAATTCTATCACTATATATTAAATTTTTTGACCGAGCTTGATTTAGGTTAGGTCAGTTCGGATCGAGTCCTATAACAAAGACTTCGGTTATTCAGACATGAGTGGATTTATTCAGACATCCCCCATGGCCCGTGGAGACCCCCACGGAACATTGAAAGCCTTTCCACGTCCCGTGGGGGTCTCCACGGGCCGTGGTAAGGCTTTCCATGTCCCGTGGGGGTCTCCATGACCCGTAGAGACCCCCTGCAATGATTGGCAATGATTAGTAGTGAGTGGGGGTTGTGAAAAGAAATGTGAATGTTTAAGATGAGTTAAAGATGTGAAAAAGAAGTGTGGGTGTTTAAGATGAGTTAGAGAGGTGAAAATAAATTTATGTGTGATTTTTTATAAATGTTTTTTTTTTGTTATTTATATAAATGTTTTTTTGTTATTCATACAAAATGTTTGATTTTTTATAAATGTTCATTTTTTTTATATATATATATTTATATTTTAAACAAAATGTTTGATTTTTTATAAATTTATAAAAACAAAATGTTTGATTTTAAACAAAAAAATTATGTTATTTATACAAAATGTTATGTATATAAAATGTTTTTTTTTTTTTTTTTTTTTTTTTGTGGATGTTATTTTTGAAAATAACTAGAATTATAAAATGTTTTAATAATCGTTGCGTAAATAATAAGGTTTATGTAATCGAACCAAACAAACAACAAGATACGAACAATAAAACAAAATAAACCATAATATTCAAACTTTACAATAATAATAACCAAATAAACCACTAATCATCATGCCCCTGAGACGTACCAAACGTACCGGCGTGACTGCTGGACGGCGCATCCTAATCGGTACGCGGTTGAATACGCGGAGGATGCGGCGCCAAACCAAGTGCAACTCACCTCTCGAGCTCACTCTCTACCAACCACCGCATATCAGACCGCACCTGAAGCACATCAGCCTGCACCTAATCGATCTGTCGCCCGTGCTGGTCCAACACCGCCAGAACTTGCTGAAGTAGTTGGTTAGTGGTACCAGGTAACCTAACGGCGTGATAAACGCGATGCGGATGCTGTTGGGTATCATGAGGCACATCCTCCATCTCGACATCTACTTTTGGATCGCTTTCATGCTCCGGCTCGGCAATATGCGGCATCTTAACCTCCTCTACCTCCACCCTGTAGGCCCTAATGTACCAACGGCATGGGTACGAATGGCTGGTTGTTTGGACCGCGCAAATAGTGAATGGGTGGATCGGCCCAGGTCTTTCCCACTACCTTCATCTGCAACATAGTCTACAAAGCTAACGGGTTGAAGTGCACAACAACAATAATAATAAATAAATAATAATAATAATAAATAATAATAATACTTGGGCCTCATCAGATCTGGCAGAATATGCTCGTCAATATGAGTAAACAAAGCGGCTGCACCAATACACTCCGTGATGGCGGTCATGACCTCCCCCCCCCCCCCCCCGCCAGCTATACCCGCCGCTAAATGCCTATTAGGGTAGGCAGCAAAGTACTTAGCCAAGCACCGATGCAATGGAACTGGCCTACCTCTGAGGATGCAGTACAAATAAAAAAGGTCGGTATTCAAGACCCGTTCGTTACTGCTACACCGTTCAGCAATAGACCAAGTAATTAGATGGTGTATGTAATGAACTAAGGGGTCCCGAATGTTGTTTGCACTATCCATCCTACACAGGATAACAATTATAATAATAATAATAGTAATAATTAATAATGGTAATAAAAATAATAAATAAATAAATAAATAAATAAATAAATAAATAATAGTAATAATACCTGTAGTAAACATATCTTGGACGAGCCGGTAGTATACATATCTTGGACGAGCTCATCCTCACGGAACCAGCCGATACGCGTAGCCCACTCGTCGACAAAATATGTTTGGAGCTGACTAAATAACCTAAATAGGATCTCAGGATCATGCTCCGCCTCGGGATCTTGAGCGGGCTTTAGTGGCGTATAGCAGAAGGTGTACACAAACTCAATCGATAAGGGCCGATGCGTATTGCAGTTGCAGTCATTAAACATTCGATCCCAAGGGCTATCTTCTGGGATCCACTCCCTCGCCCTCTCCTCTACACCGACTATCCGAATTGCATCCCAGTTTATTCCGCGTGACCCAGCAATCGGATGCTGAACCATCTTCTCCTATCGACCCACCTCATAAGCGTCATGGACTGACTTGTATGGCCAGTCTGTCAGGTCATCCAATGCCATAGGATCCCTATCAGGAGGCAGAGGCGCGTTAGCGTTTGCCATAACTGCAAAACAAAACAAAGCACATGCCATAACTGTTAACTATTAACTAATCGCGCCTAATACTATAAAGCACGCCTAATGTTATAAAGCGCCTAAACAAAACAAAACACATGCATCAAACAAACATGCACATAATAAAACGCGCCTAAACATAACGCCTAATCCTTAATAGTTATAAAGCGCCTAAAAATAAAGTGCCTAAACATAAAGCGCCTAATCCTTAATAGTTATAAAATGCCTAATGTCATAAAGCTTCTAAACATAAAGCTAATCCTTAATAGTTATAAAGCGCCTAAACATAATAGTTATATCAAAAAATATCCTCACCACCACAGAAAACCCCAACCATAATTAAAAAAAAAACCCCACCCACCACCACAGAAAATCATAACCACCAAAACCCCAAAACATAATTAAAAAAAATAAACGAAAAAACGAAAAAACGAAAGAAAAACTTACATTAAACGAAGAGAGAGAGTGAAATCCGGTGGTGGTTGCTGATGGTGGAGACGGTTGTGGTGAGGATGGTGGTTGTGGTAATGAGGGAGATGGTGGTGAGAAGAGTGTTCGGTGGAGGATGGTGGTTGTGGTCGTGAGGGATATGGTGGTGAGAAGAGGGTTTGATGGAGGATGGTTGTTGTGGTGAGGATTGTAGTTGTTGTGGTGAGGGAGATGGTGGTGAGAAGAGGGTTCAGTGGAGGATGGTGTTTGTGGTGGTGAGGGAGACCGTGGTTGTGGTGGAGGATGGTGGCGGTGGTGATGTAGAGGAGATGAGAGAGAAAGGGAGTTAGAGAGCAGAAATCGTGAGAGATAAAGAATGAAACAATTCAAACCATCGCCCAATTTTTGCCCAATTTCTGGGGTTTTCCCCGGGCCGTGAAAAGGCTTTTTATTTTTTTTAATTTTTTTATGATAAAAGAAAGCTTCCCTGAGAGGCTAAGTTCCCCGGGTTGTGGTGGGCTTAACGTCCCGTGGTTGAGGCCTCATCAATAGGTCGTGGTAGATCATTTCATGGGCCATGGAAATCCCCATGGCTCTATGGGATTCATTTTTTTTTTATTTTTTAAATGTGTTTTATGTATTTTCGCTTAATATTTGTATTTTTTTATAAAAATAAAATTCATTTCTTATCATAAATATAAATTAGCGTATACAACAATTTTTTTCCCACTTAATAATTCGGCATACATGAGAAAACAGTAACATAGGATAAGCTATAACAAGTCAATATAGTCTTTTGTTATAGGAACCTTTTTATAGACGATCTTCATACAATGTCTCCCACTCCATTGCCTATTCATCTCGCCATTGACGCCACGTTCCATTCAGTTTTGGCATTGGAGAGCCTTTTGCTAACTCAACCATGACTAAATGGTTGCGGTTAACCAAAGCAAAAGATGTGAATACATGGTCTTCAAAATTGCTTGGGCATATCCATCCAACATCTATCCGGGGCAGGTCCCACTTCTCTCCAATTTAGTGTCTCATATAGGTCGTTGTACCAAGTCCTATCTTGACTGTTAAAAATTGCCTCCCATCGGTCTCTGTTTACCTCCATCTCCTCCATAAGCTGTGTGCGGATGAAGTGCCACTACTCCTTTCCCCACCCTAAACACACAGCTACGGATCGGAACCTGTTAGGATCTGAGTTTGTTTGTTTTGATTATGTTTAACTAAATATGATAAAAGTGAAACGAATATAGATGAAAGTGCAGCGGAATAATAAACTGTTAATCAAAACAAGAGAGTAAATGTTTTCAGATCGAATGCTTTCATTTATCTAAAAGATTACAATCGTACAAATACTCCCCCTCAGCCTGATCACACAGTGATTGTTTGTCTGAGAGAATGTTTGTGTGTGTGATACAATAGAACAGTACAAGCACTGTTCTATTTATAGACAGACTCAAAGCACTGTTCTATTTATAGACAGACTCAAAGCACTGATGACCTAGGCTGACGTCACCTAAGACAGTGACCTCTAACAGAATAACAAACATAAACATCTGCCTATTACAAACTACTGTTACATTGAAAGCACTGATATTAAACAGCTGTTGTAGATAAACTCTGATGGTCTTGTATCCACTGCTGGAGCCTAAGTGTTGTTGCTTCCAGCAGTGCTTTGGTCTTCAGTACTTGTATCAGCAGTTGTTCTTCATCAGACCTTTGGTCAGTAGTTGTTCTTCATCAGTTGTTTACTCAGCAGTTCTTTGTATCAGCAGTTGTTGAGCAGTTGTTTGGATAGAACAGTAGTTAGGGTCAGCAGTCTTTTGGGAGAAGTAAGTTGTAAAGACTGTTTATTCAAGGATCAAACTGATAGCATGTTTTGGCTTTCTAATCATCTGTTCTTCTCCAGGTCAGCAGACCCAACAATCTCCCCCTAGAACAGATGATGCCAAAACTTAGCTTTATTTATTGATCTTTATTCCTCATCAGACTTTCTCTGATTTGACCTTTGAATTGTAATTCAAAGTTCAGAGCAAATAAGTCTTCTTCATCTCTTTCTAGGTCCAGATTTAGCAATGTTTGGTGATCTTCTACACATAGGCTGTAAGCATCATCCATGCTGATCTTCTGAACCCTTCCATCTGACTTGAGCAATGTCAATTCGTGGTTGTCTTTGTTGACTTTCCACTTTAGAATTTTTGAGTCAGTGGATTTGCTGAGATGAACTTTTATTCTTGATGAGTTGGGTGAAGGAGGTCTTCCAATGAGTTCTCTGAGCTTCTCTGTTGTAGGATCAGAGAAATAGTGTATTTGATTGAAGAGCCCTTCTTTGATGAATGTATCAGCAAACTTTCTTTGATCTTCCTCTGAAATCTCCTTCTGCTTCTTGAACTGTCTTCTTGCAGCAGTTGTTAGATCAGAGGTTTCAAGTAAGCTATCCAAGTTAAAGGTCTGTTGGGGTCTCTTCATCATTGGTTCATCAGTGTAAATTGGTTTCCTTGGTAGGCTGGGATCCTTCTTCCTATTTTCTCACTTTTGTAAGTTTCAACCAGCCTTAACTCGGACCATCTGGAAACTGACCTCATCTCCCCATAGTTGGCAGCTACAATCTCCTGCCTCATCCTTTTGAACTTCAAGGCTCTGACTGGGTCTCTGCCTTTGCCAAAGTTAGGAGTAGAGACTTTAGCCTTGGGGTCTTTGGCCGTTTCTTCAATCCTGAGTAGTTCTTCTCTCAAAGCATGAGTAGTCCAACCATTGAACTGCTTTTTGTTTGCTTTGTAAGGCTTGGTTGCCATTATCTGTTCAAGAAGAGATTCCCTTACCTCCTTTTCCAAATCTACACTGAGAGGCATGGAGGACATGGAATTGCTCAGGGTCTTAGCAAAATCTTCAATCCTTCTGAGTTTGCTAAGCTCTGCTGAATGGATGCCCTGAGCAGTCCTGTCATCCTTCCCTTTGCATTTCTCCCTGATGATGGCATCCACCTGCTCACCCTTGTATTTCAGATAAGTATCAATATTGAGGGGAACAGGGAAGTTTGGGAGAGATGGGAAGGATCTTTCTGATGGCTGTTCAGTATTGTAGAAGGATTGTAATTCCCCCTTGAGTAGATCAAGTTCAAGGGGATACTGAACAACCAATAGTGTAATGGTTGGTGGTGGTCTATGGGATCTGAACTTGGATGTGTGTGGTGAGAATGATGTGATTGGAATAGCTGTGATGGGAGGAGTGGATTGGGCAGTTGAAATGGTGTTTGGTGATGTATGTATGTTTTCATCATGTACAACAAAGGTTGATTTTCTCTTCCTTGTGTACATGATTTTTGGTGATGGTGATTTGGTAGCAGTGGTTGGATTAACATCTATTGGCCTTTTAGTAAGTCCAGCAGATGTTTGGGATTTAGCTGGTGATGTATGTTTGGTGGTTGTATGTTCAGGTGTGTTTGTTGGTTTGGGTATGTTTGTTGGTTTGGGTGCAGTGGTTTGGGTAGCAGTGTTTTGAGTAGTTTCAGTGTTTTGGGTGGCAGTGGTTTCAGTAGCAGTGGTTTTATCAACAGAGGTGTTCAACTTAGATGGTGGTTTTCTAACATGCTTAGCAGGTCTTTTCATCCTTTTAGAGGATCCCACATCTTCAGTTTCCCTTTGTTGTTTCTTTTTGAGTTCAATTAATGACTCTGCTTTAACTTCCAAAGTGTCAGCTCTTTTCTGTTTCTCTTGAGCAGCCTTTTCAGCTTCTATGTTTGCAGAGTCATCTACTGCTTTATTCTTCTCAGTGGTTTGTTGTGGTGGTGCTGTTGTTGCTTGTTGTTGTTGTGGAACTTGTTGTTGTGGAGCTGATTTGGTAGACTCTGGTTTCTTGGCAGACTTGGCTTGGCCTTTTTGAGAAGGAGGACAACCAAAAGGATCTAGTTTTGGTAGCCTATCTCTGCCACTCTCCCCCTTTTTGGCATCATCAGCCGTGAAAGCATCATCATTTTCATCCCTGAGGATGGTGGTAGGGGCAGAGCCAGTAGTCTTCAGCAGGTGGTCCTTGATGGCTTTGATATCAGCATGGATGTCTTTGTACCTTGCATCTACCATATTCCTGATCTCAGCCATGTAAGTTTCATGTGTCTGATCAGCCTGTTTTCTGTGAGCTATGATGATGGGGGAAACTGATTTCCATAACTCACTGGCTATATCAGCTGTGTATGGTTGACTCTTGGAAAGGTCTGCAATTGAGCTCAGTATAAGCTTGACATCAGATTTGATGTCAGCAACAGAGGTTTCAATGACAGAAACTCTGTCCGTCAATTCTTGGTATTTTGACCCATCTCCTAAATTAATAGGATCATCTGAGTCCCTACCAGTGGTAGTTCTACCTGATTCAGTCCTAATAGGTGAATCAGATGCCCCTTTGTCTTGGTACTGGGGACTTCCAACTGTTTTTGGAGACACTATAGTGGCTTCAACAGTTGTTGCCTTCAAGGGAGTCTTAGCTATGTAATCACTGTCCTGATGTGAGACAGTGGTCTCTACATCAGTAGTGGCTGCTCCACTTGAAAACTCACCTAGAGTTTCATTGAACTCAGGTGGTGTAACCTCCTCTTCTGTTTGTGGGATAGCAGATTGTATATTCTCAGGACCAGTCACTTGTTGGAGTATACTCTCAGTGACAGGTGGAAGAGAGGAACTGGGATCTTCCTGAGATTTGTCAATTGCTTCAAACAGAGGTTGTATTGTTTGTGGGACATGATGTGATGGTGAGGGTGGAGGAGTAACAAGAGAATTAGCCCTGGGAGAGGGGCTTGTGAACATTTGGTCAAGTGACTCAAATGTATCATGATGTGTGTCCCCTTGGCTTACTACATGATCCTTTTGAGAGGATTCATGAGGAGTTTGGTCAGGTGGAGGTATGTCCAACTATTGTGAGGAAGTAACAATAGTGGTTTCAGGTTGCTTTTGTTGTGCAACAGAGGTTTCTTCTGGTACCTCAACATCCAGAAGCCTCATTTGTGGTTGAGTGGTGGTTTTTGTGGATGGATGTTTCTTTTTGGAAGTAGCTGGTGTGGGTTTCACAGCACTGGATGTAGTGCCATGATCACCAGGAGCAGTGGGCTCAACAACAGAGGTTTTGACAACAGTTGTTGCCTTTGTCCTCTTTGTTTGTGTTTTAGAAACTTTTGACACTTTAGACACTTTTTCTTGGGTGCTTCCACCCAGCATTCTTGTGAAAGTTTCATCAGTTAAGCTTTTCATTTGCATAGCCGCACCCTTTTTGAAAACTTTTTCTGGTAAGACTTTTTGTAAGATTACACTAAGAATTCTTGGGTAAATAAGAAAAGCATTGTTTGACCCAGACTTGACTGCTTTCACATTTGATACCAAGTCCATGAACAATCCCTGGGAAAGATTGAAGTCAGAGTTTGACAACATGGCATAACCCAGATATTGCATCCTTAAGGGAATTTCATTAAAGGATGTGGACTTAGCAGAGACACAAAGAAGAAGAGTATGGAAGAAAAATTTCATGACTGGAGGGAAAAACTTTTTTAAAAGAGTTGATCCAGTCATCTGACCATCATACCCTCTTTCTTGGAACTCAGTGTGAAGCTCTGTTTTAGTAAAGGAGTCCTTACCTGCCAGGTCATTCAGTGTGAAGGTTGTGGATATGGTTTCAGGGGTAATGACGATACTGGTTTCTCCAATTTTGGAAATAATGGAAGTAGGCTTTTTGTCTTGTAGTAGAAACTCAGCATTCAACCAAAATTCTTGGAGTGTATCAAGATAAATGGGGGCGTTAGCGGTTAGGATGGGTAAGTATTTGGAGTTAAGGAAAATGTCGATGGTGGAATGAAATGGAGTGTTGTCATCTGTTTTAATCAGATAGGGGAGACAATTGTGTGTAGCTTTGGCTTGAAGATCCATTGTAATGGATTTCGAAGGTGAATATGATTGGATATTGAAGAAGGGTTTGAGAATGAAGAAGGCGGTTTTCAGTATTTGAATACAATGAGACAGTGTAACGTCTGTTGTGGTAAAACAGGGTTTTTATAGGCTCAATGAAACCGCTGATGTGGCCAAACCTCTGCTTATATGAACAGACGTGGCAATCATCTGATGGATGAAACATCTAGTGGAGAACAGCTGTTTTTGGCAAACAACTGATACAAACAGCAACAGCTGATACAAACAGCTGTTTTGGCAAACAGCTGATACAAACAACTGTTTTTTTTATAGTATATATATAAGGAGACAGTAGTTTTATCTGAACAGATGTTCTAAAACAGATTTTTCAACTAACAGTTGTTTTATCTGATCAGATGTTTTGAAACAGACTTTTCAACCAACAGTGGATATGAATGAAACAGTGGTTGTTTTATCTGATCAGATGTTATAAACAGATTTTTCAACCAAACAGCTATTTAAAAATTTGATTTGCTGAAACATTTTATTAAGATTTATTGAAACTTTATTTGTTTAATCCATGTTTAACATACCAATTCTGGAAATCAGATTTGTAAAGGTAGATGTGTCTAAAGCTTTTGTTAACACATCTGCCAACTGATCCTCTGTTGGAACATGGTGTAAAGAAATCAAACCTTTTTCATAGCTGTCTCTGACAAAATGATGTCTTATGTCAATGTGTTTGGTAGTGGAATGAGAGACTGGATTCTTGATGATATTTTCAGCAGCTTGACTGTCCAACATGAGTGGAGTCCTAAGTGCAGTTATCCCAAAATCCAGTAGTTGATTTTGAAGCCACATGAGTTGGGCTGTACAGCTTGCAGCAGCAATGTATTCAGCTTCAGCAGTTGAAGTTGAAACAGCTGCCTGCTTTTTGCTTTGCCATGAAACTAAGGCATTCCCTAGAAATTGGCACCCTCCTGAAGTGGATTTTCTTGTGGTGTGACAGCCAGCAAAGTCACTATCTGAATAACCTGAAAGCTCAATGTTTCCACTAGCAGGATACCAGATACCAAGTGTGGGAGCACCTTTGAGGTATCTGAATATCCTTTTCACAACAATAAGGTTTGACTTTCTGGGTGAAGCCTGGGATCTGGCACAGACACAGGTAGCAAACATAATGTCTGGCCTAGATGCAGTTAGGTACAATAAGGACCCAATTATACATCTATAATGTGTTTGATCAACCAGTTCATCCTTGTCATCAATAGTGAGCAGCTTGACTGTACTCATGGGTGTGCTACATGGCTTACAATCATTCATCTCAAATCTGGTTAATAAGTTCTTTACATATTTGTTTTGGTGAATGAATGTGCCATTTTGCAGTTGTTTCACTTGAAGACCAAGGAAACACTGAAGCTCACCCATGGCACTCATCTCAAACTCTGCTGTCATGAGTTTTCTGAACTCTTCACACATTTGGTTACATGTGGATCCAAAAATGATGTCATCCACATATATTTGAACTATCATTAAGTGTTTCCCTTTCCATTTAAGAAATAAAGTTTTGTCAATTTTACCTCTTGTGAAGCCAATGGATAAGAGAAATGTGGAGAGAGTTTCATACCAGGCCCTTGGTGCTTGTTTAAGTCCATACAAAGCTTTGTTGAGCTTGTATACATAGTCAGGATGGAATGTGTCTTCAAAACCAGGTGGCTGGCATACATAGACCTCCTCCTGAATTTTGCCATAAAGGAAAGCACATTTGATGTCCATCTGATACACCTTTATGTTGTGGTTGACAGCAAAGGCTAAAAAGAGTCTGATGGCTTCTAGTCTTGCTACAGGAGCAAAAGTCTCATCATAATCTATTCCTTCTTCTTGTCTGAAGCCTTGAACCACAAGCCTGGCTTTATTTTTGACAACAATACCCCTTTCATCAGTCTTGTTTTTGAAGACCCACTTTGTTCCTATAGGACAAACATCCTTAGGAAGTGGTACAAGCTCCCATGCTTGTTGTCTTTTGAATTGAAGGAGTTCTTCCTGCATGGCCTCAACCCAACTGTTGTCTTTCAGTGCCTCTTGGTACTTGACAGGTTGTGTGAGGGATAAGAAACCTGCAAAAAGACAGATATTTGAGGATTGGCTTCTTGTGAGCACACCCTCTCTGATGTTGCCAATGATCTGGTCTGGTGGATGAGCTCTTAAGTAAATAAGATCTCCTTGATATGGAACAATGGCATTTTGAGGTGATGGACAGAGGTTTGGTGACTCTGTAGGTGTAACATCTGTTGGTACTTCTGTAGTGCCATCAGATGTTTGGAATGGTAATGGAGGAATGGGTCCAAGTGGTGTGAAACTTGACTGACTTTTGTCAACAGATGATTGACTTTTGTCAACAGATGATAGGTCAGTGGTTGTGAGGGGTGAGGCAGTAGTTTGAGGATAAGACTGGCCAACAGTGGTTGACACAGCTGTGGCAGAGTTTTGACAATTGCCTTGAACAGCTGCTTCCTCTGAGGCAGAATAGACTTTGTAGTGACTGGGGATCAAAACATCTGTTCTGTAATCTTGCTGTGGAGACTGTGGAATACCTGCATTGTTAGCTTTAACAGTGATATCTTCAAATTTGAATTTATCTAAATCAAATAGTTCAGCAGGGTTTGCAGGGATTTTTAGAGATGAAAGTTCATTGAACTTTACATTCAGAGTTTCTTCTATTGTCTTAGTCCTTGTGTTAAACACTTTGTAGGCCTTAGCAGTAGAAGAATATCCCAGAAAATAACCACAGTCTACTTTGGCTGCAAATTTTGAAATGGAATCTTTGAGATTTAAAATGAAACATGGGCAGCCAAAGATTTTGAAAAATGAGATTAATGGTTTGATTTTGAACAAAATTTCATAAGCAGTTTTTTGATGTCTGGGGTTGATCAAAACTCTGTTTTGAACATAGCAAGCAGTGTTTACAGCTTCTGCCCAAAAGGACAGTGGCAAACCAGAATCTGCTAGCATGGTTCTTGCAGCTTCTATAAGAGTTCTATTTTTCCTCTCAACCACCCCATTTTGTTCTGGTGTTCTTGGGATGCTGAACTGCCTCACAATCCCTTTTGACACACAGAAGTCATCCAACTCCTTATTTTTAAACTCTGTTCCATTGTCACTCCTGAAGACTTTTACTGGCAAGTCATATTGCTTTTCAACTTTGGTGACAAAGTCCTTCAATATACCTGCAGTCTCATCCTTAGAATGTAAAAAGTAAGTCCATGTAAACCTAGAAAAATCATCAACTATGACAAGACAAAATCTCTTTCTTCTTAGACTCATGATTTTAACAGGGCCAAACAAGTCCATGTGCAACAGTTGTAGACACTGACTAGTTTTGGACTCATCAATGGATTTGTAAGAGCTTTTATGTTGTTTCCCTTTTAAGCAAGAAACACAATGCTCATCACATTTAAATTCTTTTGATGGTAAGCCTCTGACAAGACTTTGTTTGGAGAGTGTATTGATAGTATTAAGGTTGGTGTGACCCAATCTCCTATGCCACAATTCTGTCTCCTTAGTGGAGGCAGCAGAAAACAGACAGACATTTGCCATAGGATTGTCCTTTAACATATCAACAACATACACATTGCCACTTCTATGAGCAACAAGTTGTGCTTTGCTCTCAGCAATAATGGTATCAATCTTTTTCACCACTTCTGGCCCAATAATCTTACAAGTTTTCTTTGTGAAAAATGAGCCATAACCTTTGTCACTCATTTGTGAAACACTCAGAAGATTAAACTTGAGATTATCAATAAGATTGACATTTTCAAACTTGAGTTTTCCAGCCTGTACAGTCCTTGAACCCAACACCTTACCTTTAGAATCATTTCCAAAGGATATATCACCCCCCTCCATGAGCCAAGAAGTCCAGAAGAAGGGCTCTACATCCTGTCATGTGCCTGGAGCCTCCACTATCTACATACCAAAGACTATCTAAACAAGCAGAAGCTCCCTGCACATCAGTAAATGGTTAGTTTTGGTGAGTGTCCAAAGCCAAGTTGGCTTTGGATGGGTCCTCAGACCTTTCAGACTCAAGCTTTGGAAGGTGATCAGTGGTTTGGACCAATTGGAAGGTGATCAGCCAAGTTGGCAGTTGTTTGATCACTTCCTGACAGATGATAATACCCATATGGATTTCTGTTCACTCTTGGTTTAGAGGGTCTCTTTGGCTCCTCATAAACATGTGGCAGACTGTGACATGGAGGTTGACCATAACCTCTTGGGTATTTGCTTGTGGATGGAGCATCTGTTACTTGGACATCTCTAGAAGCAGATGTTTCAAGCCTTTTTGTAACAGATGTTTGGACAGGGGTGAAGGTCTGTTTGGGCTTTCCTTTTGAAGTACTGACCACAGGGTTTGCAAGAGTTTTAGCTTTGTATTCTTGTATTTTAACATCAAAATTTTTGAGATACAAGCACTCTTTGGTCTTGTGATTCTTTTTCCCACATATTGAGCATGTGGCTTTGGAATCACATTCACTTGTTCCTTTGTTAATGTCATATGCTTTTAGAAGAAAACAGTTTTTGGTGACATGATTCTTCTTTTCACAGAAATCACAGAACAAGTTGACAGTCTTTTCTTTCTTCTTCCCCTTTTCAGCCTTCTTTTCAGCAGATGTTTGAGCATCTGTTGGAAGATTTTTCAGGGGAATGACTTTAGCCAATGGAATGACCTTTGCCTGAGGTGCTGTCTTTCCCTCAGGTGTTTTAAAATCAACAGGTTTGAAATTCTCAAGAGTATCACACTCATCAGACCAAGTAGGTTTAAATTCATACTTTTCAAGTTCATCAAAAGATGAGGTACCTTCTGGTTTTTCAAGAACAATTTTCTTACCATTTGGTTCAGTGATTTTAATCTCTTGACCCTGCAGGTTTGTTGGTATTACCTCAACAGACTTTTGACTCTTTTTGTCAGTGTTTTCAAAAGCAGGAGCAGTGGTTTCAAAACCAAAGCCAAACTTCACATGACTTTTAGTTTGTTTGTTGAGTAACATTTTAAAACCTATACATGATTCCACCCATTTCTCACATTCAACTTGGGTGGACTCTAGCTCACTCTTGCAACTTTGATATTTTGCTATCATAGTTTGGAGCTGGTCTTTGGTTATGGTTGCTTCATGTTTTAAGCTGCTAATTTCAGACTCTTTTGCAGTTAAATTTGTTTTCAAATCTTTTGTGAGTTTTTCAAATTTAACTTCATCATCCAAAATTTTCTTTCTAAGGTTTTCATTCACCTCTTTGATGTTAGCAAATGCTATTACACATTTGTCAGAACACAACTCTTTAAGAATTTGAGGAGATACCTTAGCAGCAGCCATCAATGCACAATCACACTTGCACTCACAGTCATCAGATGCACCCCAGGGATCTGTGAGATTCACAACCTCTTCTTCAGGTTTTTCACCTGTAACAACTTCACTAACAACATCATCAGTCACAACATCAGATTCAGTTACCACCTCCTCAGATTCAATCTCATCCACCATAGCCATGAAACAGAAATTTTCTGGTTCATTTTCAGCTTTGGCAACTAGTGCAAAATTCTCATCTGTTAGCTCATCAGGTAGACTGCTCCAATCAACAAAGCCTTGTGTAAAGAAGCTCTGTTGACTGGTCTTTGCAGGAGCAGAGGATGGAGCAACAGTCGTTTACACAGGTGCTTGAGCAACAGGTGTTTGCACATAGTGGATCTGAGGAACAGTGGTTTGGACATACTGGACAGGAACAGTGTTTGAGGACTGTGCAAAATGAGCAGTGTTTTGCACATTTGGTCCAGGGGCATTATAGGAATTCTGATAAGTGTTGGTCTGTGGTCTTTGATTTGGATAGGTTATCATAGGTGTACCATGTTGACCACTACATTCCCTAGCAAAATGACCAAACCTATGACATTTATAACAATTGATCTTTGATTTATCCAACCCAACCTTAGATCTGCCAGTCAACCCTGGAAACCTTCTCCCAGTTTTCTTGTAAAAATTATTAGTTCTTACACTGAGAAGGGCCAATTGGTGCATAATGTCCATTTCTTCCAAATCATCAGGGTCAAAGTATTTCAGGTCATCATACTCAAAGGATATATTGTCAGATGCCTGGATATCACCACCACTTGCTGTGAAAGCATAGTTTGGTGAATAAGAATCAGAGTTAAAACCTGAGTTAAAACCTGAAGTTATGTCAATAAAATGATCATAACTCTGATCCTTTGTGTTTCCAGGCACCTCATCATGACCCAAAAGTGCTGTATTCCCAAACACATAGTCATCAGACACTTTTCCAGAGTCCTGGAGCTTCTTTTTCTGGTTAAGCTCTCTCTCATAGGTCAAGAGCTTACCATGAAGCTGGGTCAGTGATAGGTCTTTAAATCCTATTGAGTTTCTCATCACACTAGCAATAGTGTCCCATTTGTCTGGTAATGATCTCAAAAACCTATGGTTCAAGGTTAAATGAGGGTAAGTAAGACCAACCAATTTTAGTTCACTAATTAAGCAATTAAATCTCTCAAACTGTTGAGTTAATGACTCTCCTTTGACATGACTGAATGTTTCATATTGTTGGTTAAGTATTTCACGATTGTTTTCAATAACCTCCTCAGTCCCACCAAACTGTTCTTTCAGTGCATCCCACAACTCCTTTGCACTGTTACAGTGTAACAACCCAGCATATATATCATTGGGTAGAGCCATGGCCACAATACTGAAGGCCTTAGCATCTAGCTCAATTTTCTGAAAATCCTGGTCGGAGTAGTTTTCAAGTTTCTTTGGCTCAAACACTTTGGGATCTTCAGTACTCGGCACAATCGGAACATGTGGTCCGAAGATAACCGACTTCCAACACCCAGTGTTTTGTTGAGCTAGAACATGGCTCATCCGACGTTGCCAGATATTGTATTCAGATCTGACAAGCATCGGTGGCTTGTTGTTCGTGCCAGTGTTATGTGGATCGTGATTGATAGAAGCCATTCTCTGATTTTTCAAAAAACAAAGTCTGTTTAAAAACGGTTGAAACGAAATTAAACTATTACTCTGTTTTCAATCTAACAGACAAACGATATCAATAATTGTGAGCTGATTATTAAATTGATTTGTTAGATCGAATTTAATTGACCATGCTCTGATACCAATTGTTAGGATCTGAGTTTGTTTGTTTTGATTATGTTTAACTAAATATGATAAAAGTGAAACGAATATAGATGAAAGTGCAGCGGAATAATAAACTGTTAATCAAAACAAGAGAGTAAATGTTTTCAGATCGAATGATTTCATTTATCTAAAAGATTACAATCGTACAAATACTCCCCCTCAGCCTGATCACACAGTGATTGTTTGTCTGAGAGAATGTTTGTGTGTGTGATACAATAGAACAGTACAAGCACTGTTCTATTTATAGACAGACTCAAAGCACTGATGACCTAGGCTGACGTCACCTAAGACAGTGACCTCTAACAGAATAACAAACATAAAAATCTGCCTATTACAAACTACTGTTACATTGAAAGCACTGATATTAAACAGCTGTTGTAGATAAACTCTGATGGTCTTGTATCCACTGCTGGAGCCTAAGTGTTGTTGTTTCCAGCAGTGCTTTGGTCTTCAGTACTTGTATCAGCAGTTGTTCTTCATCAGACCTTTGGTCAGTAGTTGTTCTTCATCAGTTGTTTACTCAGCAGTTCTTTGTATCAGCAGTTATTGAGCAGTTGTTTGGATAGAACAGTAGTTAGGGTCAGCAGTCTTTTGGGAGAAGTAAGTTGTAAAGAGTGTTTATTCAAGGATCAAACTGATAGCATGTTTTGGCTTTCTAATCATCTGTTCTTCTCCAGGTCAGCAGACCCAACAGAACCCACAGTTACCGTCCCCATGGACATTTCGAGTGTCTAAAATGTATTCATGATATGGTGATGGAAGCCATCTCTTAAACATGTCGATGACGAGTTTGTACCTGTCGCCGCCAAACAGTGAGATTTAGTATGTGTATATATGTATGTATGTATCAATACATATCATTAGTTTGTACCTTTCCGCTACCAACAGTGGAAAATCTTTATCGTAAACAATCGATTTGTCCTTAGATTGTTTACCTCTTCCAAATGGCTGCTTCCCCTATGTTGAAAAATTTATATAATAATAATAATACTATCCGCAACCTTATCCTCCTTTTTTTTGTTTTTCTTTCGTTGTTGGCTGCCCACGAGTATCATTTTGTACCTCATGAGGTTGATGGCCATTCATTCTTGGATTAACCACCGCCATTATTTTCGACAACATGTTTTTTCACTTGCGGCGGTTGCGACTTTAGTTGCTTTGTTACTTTATCCATTTCCCACTGAAAGTGACACTCGGTTGCCTCAACTTCTTCTGGCACATAATCAAGTCGTGTCCAAAAGATGTCGATCTCAGACAGTGATATTTTATACTTGTATTTTGAATTCACATTTAATATTATTATTATTATTATTATTATTATTATTATTATTATTATTTCTCACTGAAAATGACACTCAGTTACCTCTCCTTTCATATGAATCCAGTCAACATGCACATCGCAATCCACAACTCGTCATAAGTTGGTGATCACAAGTCTTATTTGTTTTTCTAAAATATTTTATCTTATTTAGCTTGAGGAACAACATCTCGATCGCTGCATGGGAAACATTACCAAGTATGTCTTGAAAAATCGGTAAGTCATGGTGCCCCATTTTCTGTGACCAACTGACTTGGAACGAGTGGTTTATCGCTATGCGCTATGACTCCATAACTTTGTCTGTAAGCATCAACAGTGCATGGAGCGAGTTGTTCGGGCCCTTAATTTCCCTTTTAAACCTTGCATGTTGACTCTCAGCTCTATTGGTCGTATTCTAACCAAATGTATAGTTTGTGTGTGTCTATGCTTACACAAACTTTTCTTTATAATCTTTGAGTCAAACTTTATGCATGTATTCAAAAACCTTTGTAAAAAATAGAATAACAATATCAATAAAGAAAATATGTATGTATGCATGCATGCTTGTAAAGTAAAAAATTATAATATATACCCCTTCGACCGTCCTCACACAGTCGTTAATAGAGCCAATCAAGGTTGTAGTCGTATATATCTGGACTAGGAGATTTACACAGTCGAGCCCAAGAAAGCAAAAATATTTTCTTATCTACATCCTTAAATCCTTTTTTATAATACTTTGCAATACTTTGTTGAATATGCCACCTACATAGCAATAATAATAATAATAATAATAATAATAATAACAATATTTTTGTGAGATGTGCTACCTGCATAGCAACTTCGAAGCTTTTGGGAAAACTCTATCGCATGCCTTCATTAGAGCTAGATTTCTATATGTAACTATTACGCATCGCTCCATACACTTTTGCAGCAAATCTCTGAGCCTTTGTAGCACCCATACATAGTTATTCGTTTTTCCTTTGCAGATAAATGATGAGCGATAAAAAATGACTTGTCTATCGATGTCACACCCTCAACTTGAACAAACGGGATTTTATACTCGTTCGTGTTGTAGGTGTCGTCGATCATCAACACATGTGGGAATGCATGCCATAGATTATACAAGTCCCGATGTACAAAGAAAATATCCCCAACCGCATTTGTCTCCGGATTCTGCCGGGTGTAGTATATAAATTTCTTTTCAACGAAGATATTTCTTGAGTATCTACAACAACGACAACAACAACAATAATATTAATAATATTTAATAATAATAATAAATAATAATACCTGCATTGGAGTTTGGTCGCCGTACATTGTGTGTTTAATCTTGTTTACGATATTGTGTATGTCTCGTAGGTTAATGCATACACTATTTTTGTTTTGTTCTCTTATGGCCAAATGTATGTTTGACGGGTCCATGTTTTGAAAATAAAACCTTTCCGCCAACTTTTCTTCGACCGGTGTCAGCTTCCTAGTAAACACGTGACACTCAACATGTTGAAAAGGGACGTGGTTATGATTCGGGGTTTTTACCTCCAAGTTCCAACCATCATTGCCTAGCCTCCATATCAGTTGAATGGGATAGTTAACCTTTTTGATACCCGAAACCCGTACTTTGGCTGTAGTGTGGTGTTCGCCACCACGGTCGCATCGTAGCCATATCTTAACTTTTTTTGCATACGATCTCTTGCCTTTTGAAATTAAACGACCTGTCACTATGACGTAACTGCTATCATGGGATCTATCGCAAACCCATTGTTTCAACTCTTCAACATACCCGAATACCTCCAAATTTATATGAGTCTAGTCTAAATTGTATAGGATTGTTAATATATACTAGTTTAATCCAACAAACCCTTAAAACTGTAAATATATACTAGGGTAAATAAATAAACGCACCTTATCGATTTCATACGAAACATCCGGGTTAGGTTCCACTTTCACGTCAACACCTTCCTCAAAGCCGTTATCATCTTCCTGGGAGTTCTTAGATCCCTTCCCGCACGAATGGTAAGTCCTGTATGTGTACTGCGGATAGCTTGGTGGAACGAAAAATGACTCATCTTCCTCTAAATATTCTTGGTTCAGATCGGGCAGCACCTTCCCGTCATTACAACAAGCTCCGGATTTTACCTCCTCCTCACCAACTTGAACCCTGGGTCCGAAAACACTTTCAGAGACATAAGACTCGTTCTGAGACAGGTCACTGAGGGAATAGCAGTAGGAATATGACATCGTGAGACCGGGAAGTCACGGGCAGTCGAGAGAGAATCGGTGGTGATGTTTGAATGTTTGTTTTAAATGAGAACGAAGCTGCCCTCGTTTGTGTTAAGTTGGAAAAACACACGGGCCGAGGAGATCACAATGGATCGTGGACGGATTAAATGATCTCTTTTGCCACATTTCCACGCCTCGTGGAGACCGTAACGGGCTGTGGAAACACCTTTTCAGCCTGAACTCCCTGCTTTTTGCAGCGAGTTCAGATTGACCTCGTACCTCATACCACCACGTCCACATCCCATGCAGGGCTTAACGGGACGTGGTAGGGTTGCTTTTCCATGTCCCGTGGAGTCCCCCACGGCCCCGTGGTTTTCTGTTTTCTGCTAGTGGATTAATATTTGTTTATTAAAGAATTTACGTATTATTTATACGTGAAAAATATTTCTTAAGAAGAACGTCAAATAAATTGATAAACACTGAACTAAATGGTAATAAATAGATAAAATACTTACTTCTTCCTTTTAACAATCTCCTGTTAACACTTTGATATGCAACTGAAACAAGAGGATCCTTCCCTTTTTCCCTCTTTAGGGCATTCATTATATAATAATTACATTCTCTATTTTTGGGATGATTTACTAACAGATAAGGTAACAATTCAAATTAAAAATCAATACTATAATTATGTTATCTATTACACCCCCGCAGTCGAAGCCGGAGGAGACCGAAGGCTGAGACCGGAACGAAAATCTTCAAATAGTACACGTGGAAACCCCTTTGTAAATATGTCAGTAATTTGGAAACGAGAACGCATATTAAGAACACGAACTTCACCTTTTTTGTACCTTTTCACGAACAAAATGAATGTCAAGTTCGATATGCTTGGTTCGTTGATGCTAGACCGGATTTCTTGAGAGATAAATAGCACTGACATTATCGCAATAAACCAGAGTGGAACAGGCTAGGGGTGATTAAGTTCCTCAGCCAGCTTACTTCCGTAACTACAATTGCAACACCGTAGTACTCGGCTTCAGAACTATAGCGAGAAATGGTGGCCTGACGTTTGGAGGACCAGGAGATAAGAGTGTCACCATAATAAATGCAGAAACCACCGGTAGAACGGCGTGTGTCTGGGCAACCTGCCCAGTCAGCATCGGTATAGGCTACTAGGCGCAGATCATGTGACGGGCCAAGAGAGAGGCCGAAAGAACTGGAGCACTGAATATAGCAAATGATTTGCTTGAGAGCATTTTAGTGGCCAGTCTTAGGGGCATGCATGTGAATACAGATTTGCTGAGCAGCATAACTAATGTATGGCCGGGTAAATGTCAAATACTGAAGTGCACGTGCAAGACTGCGATACAGTGTCGATTCATGAAATTCATCACCTGCATTAGACCCGAGTTTGTTGTTGGTGTTAACAGGGGTCTGAATCGGCTTATAGGAAGTTATGCCTGCTTGCTCTGTGATCTCTTCGGCATAAGCATGCTGTGAAAGAAATAGGGTGTTTTATGTCGCTTGAGATACCCAAAAAGAAGCTGAGAGGGCCGAGGTCTTTAATTGCAAACTCGGCGGACAGGTGAAACATGAGAGTGGTTTGGAGAGAGTCAGAAGATGTGACAAGAACTATGTCGTCTACAGAAAGTAATAAATATGCGACTTGAGAACCGTGGTGAAAGGTAAATAAGGATGCATCACATTTACTTTGCACAACTCCCAAGGTAATAACAAAGTCTGTAAAACGTTGATACCACGCCTGCATTGCCTGCTTTAACCCGTATAACGATTTCTTGAGTCGGTAGAGATGGTCAGGAAAGTCTTTGTTGCGAAAACCCATTGGCTGATACATATATACCGTTTCATTCAAGTGCCCATAAAGAAAAGCGTTAGTCACATCTAACTGGTGAATTTGCCAAGATTGAGACAAGGCAATAGAGAGCACCGTACGTATCGTAGCCGGCTTAACAACCGAACTAAAAGTCTCATCGCAGTCAATACCCACCTGCTGAAGGCGACCATCACAAACCAACCTCGCCTTATAACGTTCCAGAGACCCATCAGATTTGAACTTGTGTTTAAATAACCACATGCTCCGGATGACATTCATGTTTGGTAACCTCGGTGATAATTCCCATATCTCATTCTTAATAAGAGCATGGTACTCGTCAGTCATGGCTTTATGCCATTCCGGTATGGACAGGGCCGCGGTGGGGGGTTTTAGGTATCGGGACAATGGTGGTGGCGTTAAGATTTAGTTGGGCTTTGGGTTTGGATATTCCATCCATGGCGCGGGTGCGCATGGTGTGGGTGGGTGGTTGGGCTTAGGATGTGGTTGGGTGGGTCGGTGGTAGGTTAGTTGGGCTGGTTGGGTTCTGTGACGGTGAAGGGATGCGATGGGTTTGATTTGCGTGAGTGTGTGGTATGGCAGGGTGTTGGGTTGTGTTTTGGTTAGGTGTGGACTAGGCCGAGGGAATGGATGGGGCGGTGTGGGCCGATGGGGTGGAATGGGTGGTGTGGGCCGGCGTGGGTGAGTTGTGGGCTGCGGGGATGGCGAGAGTGTTGTGGGCTATAGGAGGTTGAGGTGCCGAGTGTGGTGTAAAGAGTGGGTCGACATGGGCCACAGAAACCGGTGGGAATTCAGATAGGAACTCATAGTTGGGTGGCGGGTGAATGGTGTTTATAAATAGGAAGGTGGTTTCGTCGAAGGCGACATGTCGAGATATGATAAGTTGTTTGGTGGTGAGATTGAAGCATTTGTATCCACGGTGCATGGATGGATAGCCCAGAAAGACACACGGGGTGGAGCGTGGGTCAAGTTTGTGAATGGTGAGGGCGGGAGTTAACGGATAGCAGAGGCAACCGAAAACTAGGAGATAGTCTTAAGAATGTGTGCGGTGATACAGTAATTCAGTGGGTGTTTTATTTTGGAGGTGTTTGATCGGTAGTATATTGAGGAGATATGTGACGGTTTCGAGGGCGTAATGCCAAAAGGTGTTGGGTAGGGAGGCATGGGTGAGAATGGTGTGGATCATATTATTGATTGTGCGAATCATACGTTCCGCTTTGCCATTTTGAGACGACGTGTGTGGGCACAATCGTCTGAAGAGAATGCCATGGGATGAGAAGAATGTGTTAAATGGGGAATCTATGTATTCGGTGCTGTTGTCACATTGAAACGTTTTAATTGGTCATTCAAATTGTGTGGTTATTTTTTTGTGAAAGTGACAAAGGTGTTATATACTTGGGATTTATTGGATAATGGGTAGGTCCACAAAAAAATTAGAAACATCATCAAGCAAAAGTATATAATATCTATGACCATTGGAACTCAAAATGGGGGATGTCCATAAATCACTATGAATTAAATCAAAAGGATTGAAAATACGAGTATTAGAACTAGGAAAATTGACAAAACAGTTTGATTTTAAAGCTTGTAAAGTTGCATGTCTAGGGTGTCCAAGACGTTGGTGCCATAAGGAGGAGGTGATAGCAGCAAAGGTAGATGGAAAGGTGGTGGTTCCGGGCCCGAGCACGAGAGGGTAAAGATCACCGCTGCTGTTGCACGGGAGGATAGGGACCCAGCTCTTCTAGTCCTTCACAAGAAAACCAAAAGGGTCAAATTCAACAGACACAGAATTGTCAGTTGTGAACCGACGAATAGAGATTAAGTTTTTAAGTAGTTTAGGGGCATAAAGGACATTTTTAAGGAAAAGTGGGGGGGGGGGGGGGGGGGAAGGGTGGTGGTAAGGTTCGGTGGCCATGTCCAAGTACCGGGATGGCTGAACCATCATCAACGATTATTTGTTGTCCTATACTATTATTAGAAAAAGAATCGAAATTAACCGAAGTGTTGGACTGATGTGTCGTAAAACACATCCATTTTCCTATGTAGTTTGAGTCATAATTTAGTCTTTTGTATATAGTTTTTAGTAGTTTTAGGCGTGTATTCGTTTGTTGGCCTATTTTTATCATTGTATATTTTTTTATTAGTTTTTAGTACTTATTTATTTATTTTATTATTTTATAGGTGTTCGTGGAAAATGAGCGCAAAATGAAAGAATTTTAATTGAGACACGAACATTTAAGAGTATGTGTTCATGGACGTTGGAGCGTAAACGATTAATTTTGGTCGAGCCAAGAACACATGATACGAGAGCGCCGAGTTATAATACTACTATTGCTGCTGCTACTACTACTACTACTATTAATAATAATAATAATAATAATAATAATAATAATAATAATAATAATAATAATAATAATAATAAAGTCAAACTTATTTGTGACAATTCACAAAAGGGCTACGGCCCAACAAACAAACGGCAATATGTATGTATATGTTGACGGCGCATAACATTCTTGGAGGGGAACATTCAATCGAAGAAATAGAGAAGCATAGCGGCGGAGCAGCGAACAAAAGGAGAATTGCAATTCCATACGATCGGAGAAGCAAAAGTCAATATTCAAGCGGTGACGATCGAACGAGAACGGAAGGAGAAAAGGCCACGGGCACGTCAAAGATCAATAGCCAACGAGCCTTGGGTTAGGTTTAGTTTTCGCTCTATATTTTTATAGACACGATGAAATTGTTTTTTATAAACTTTGAATTTATGTTTCTAATTATAATTAGTAGCTAGACTTTTATGGTTGCTTAGGTTTATGAACTAGACACGTAATTTGCAGTTTTTAATGATTCTTGGTTTTTAATTTTGATGTGTAGGATTACATGATTTTAATTTTATTGTTGGATTTGATATATGTGTGTTGGTGTTATTTTTATTTGAAGTTTGTTTATTGGTTTTGTGGAGCTAGGCATGTAGAGATACCCCCTAGGTCTTGAAATCAATCTAGTTCGTCAACTTAGGTTAGCGTGCTAGTATTTGGAGTTGGAGTACGACACAAGTATAACAAACTAATATAATAAATTAACTAAGACGTGCAGTCCATTCTTGAGGGTGAGAAATCTAACTCGAGATTGCTAGGTGACTAACTAGGCATTGTTCGGTAGTTGGCAAGCGCTAGGGCGGGAGTCGCTACTTGTCCGTGTTTAGAGTTTTCCTAGGTTTTCTTCATTAGAGATTAAGTCTGCTTCATAGTTTGAGGGTTTTAATCCAGGAGAGGTTTTAATCTGATTTCTGTGGGATTTTGGTACGCTAGGGCGATCTAGATCCTTCTTAGCATTTCTACACTTGTCCCGCCTTGAGTCTAGTGAGCTATCTTTGACAGGAGGTTTATTAGATAAGAATAGGGTCTCAAGTTAATTACCAGATTCAGGATTTATTGCTAGTGTCTAGGGATTATACCTAAGTGACCAGCCTTCTTCCTACCTGATTTCTCCAGTTCCTTAAGTTCGTATTAGTTGTCGAGTAAGTTAAGTTTAATCTATTTAGTTTCTTCTAAGTTTATAATTAATAGTTTAAAATACCCCCATATAGGTATCTATTTATTTAGGCTAGTATTCGGTAGAGGTTGTGATCTAGAGTTGCATTCGCGTCTTTGGGTTCGATACTCGGTCTTATCTGTTTACTGCTTTACGACCGGTACACTTGCCGTGCGTGTGTAGTTTTTAGGTGAGTCGTTTTAATTAAAGCTTGTGTTATTTATTATATATACATTTACACACATCAAGTTTTTGGCGCCGTTGCCGGGGACGCAATTGGCACTCTTGAGAATCATCCGATCCGTTTCTAGTCTATTATTTTGTGAATAATTTTTGTTTTTTTTTTCTTTTTTTTTTATTATTATTTTTTTTTCTTAATATATAATTTTTTTTATCATGTGCGAGATCTGCGGAGGACCCCATTTTACCATAAGATGCCCTCATTCATATTCATCGGGGTATTCCACGGATTATTATTCTAACACGTATTTGCAGCCGCAGCCATATCAGTCATACCAGCCTTCATACCCGCAGGCTAACCGGTGGTTTAACCCTGCAACATCTGAGTCACTAGATAGAATAAAAAGTCGGCCTGATCGTCTACAAGCTAAGATGTATGAGGAAAGGCATGGTGGGAGCTCGTCAGAGTATCCACCTAGCCAACATTTTTATCAACATCCCGATTATCGGGATGTCTCGTCTCACACTAGACCCGATTTTGCCGCCTTACTTGCTAAACAACAGCTCATGCTCGAGGATATCGATTCTTTGCTATCCAAGCGCACCGACTCTTTGAGGGAACAAGATGCGGCACTTAAAAGGCTAGAGGCTCAGGTGGATGAACTGAAGACCATAATGGACGTTGAAGTCCCACCTCCAGTTCAGCAGGTTAATTTCACATATGATGACCCAGACGAGATGGTAACACTTAGATTACCTGATTGTATTAGTCCCGTTGCTGAAACTGTTTGTCCTTACTCATCTGATTCTGTGCATGATTTAACTGACCAATATGATTCTTTACACTTGTCTTGTGAGGATGGTATTTTGCAGGATTCAGGGTTAGAGCCAGAGACCATAATGGACGCCTTAGTCCCACCTTTGGTTCAGCAGGATGAGCAGCCTTGCCAGATCTCTAGTTCAGTAGCATACCCTTGGGAGGCAGATGTCTGGAGTGATGATGAGGAGATAGAAAGGATAGCTTGGGACGCGCATAGGAAAGCCATGATGGAGAAGAGAGGGGAGACTGAGGAAGATATGGACTTTTCAGAATCCACAGGCTGGCTGTTTGAGGAAGAAGTGGTGGAAGAGGAAGACACCACTGACCTGCTTGAAGAAGCAGCTGATGGAGAAGCAGAGTTTGGTGACGAGTTGGTTGATTTGACAGCTCCAGAAGTGGACAAAGATTTTGAACAAGTGTCACCAAACAAGGAAGATGAGAAAGAAGCAGTGGTGGAAGAAGAAGAACACCACAGCCGGCCCGTGCAGGCATTGGATATTACATTGCTACTAGTGCCACCACCATGGCCACCACCACGGGAGAAGGCGAAGAGGCACCTGGACCGACACAGGGTGAGGGTCAGGAGTTGCAGAGACAACAAGTCCCCTCATTACATGCCAAGAATCAGGTTTGGTCCAGGTAAATTTAAATATTGGTGGCCCGACCCATTTAAATTCGATAAAATATTTTTCAATTCCACTAATTTAATTTTGCTAAATAATATGGACCGGGTGGAATTAAACGGATTGGATCGGGTCCAGATAAAAGAGAAGCCCCCTGATTAAGTTTAAGTGTGGGGAGGCTCTGTAGAGTTTGTAAATTTATATTTATACCTATGTATTTTTTTTCTAGCTTTTCAATTTTTTTTTTATTTGTGGTCCGTGAATCGGTAGTGGTTCATAGGTTTTTATTTTTTATTGTTTTTTTTGTGTCTTTGAGTCTGTTTGCAGGTTTGCGTGTTTGCTTGGGTAGAGGAAATTTCACCATGAGCGGATCCCATGTATTATCTTTATATATATTTTATGAGTGGGAGTTTTGGTAAAGGTTTGGGTAATAAAAGAGATTTTTTCTTAAAAAAATTAATTAACTTTCTGTGAAAAAAGATTTTTCACGTAATGTGAGGAGTCTGAGCTAACATGTTCGCCTTATGCGACCAGCTATTACCCCGGAAAGTTATATTTTTTTTTTCTTGCAACGCGTGTTGTGATCACCAGTGTCCTTCACGTTGAGCAAGAACCAGATTTTTTTTCTACCCATTTGGTTCTACCACCATTCACCGCCATGTTGCCAAGCAGGTACGTCTTCTTGTTTGTTGTTATATTTTGAGTCTAAGTTAGTAGTTTGAGTCTTTTTATTTTTGTGTGGTTCGGTATTATGCTCGGGTTTTGTTTGTTTTGTTTTGCGCAGGTTTGGATTGCACCACCCGTACTCAATCTCCATTCGGGTGATTCTGGACCTGTACGTTATATTGAAGCAACCCGAGAGTTTACCATTGTGTCAGAGCCGATCGCGACCAAAATGCTATACGATCGAGCTGGATTGGACTAGAGCTTACGAAGAAAAATTAACCAGCTAAGTCCTTTTCAATTTGCCCTCGTCTTTTTATTTTTGTATTCGGAATTTTTTTTTATTAGTTTTTGTTTTGAGTCGTTTTCTATTCCTACATTGAGGGCAATGTAGAGTTTAAGTGTGGGGATGGGAAACTGTCGTTTAGTTTGTATATAAAGTTTTTAATGAAAAAAAAAAACTGAAAAAAAAAGTCCCTGATTTAGAAGTTTGCATTATATAAAATATGGAAAATGATAGGTAAAGTTAGGTGTCCGGTTTTCAAATAGTATGTATAATAAGAGATTAAAATTGATTGAAAACGTGTCTGATTTGGGATATGTGGGTAGGCTCGGCCGGTAGAAAGGTTTCCTTTGAAAAGTAATAAATTAATTATGTTAGGCTATTTTGTGGGTTCTCATCTAGGAGAAAACGGGAGACCGAAACCGCCAAAATAGTATAAGAAGCACCGTTATAAGTAAAAAACCGTTAGAATTTCTAATCACTTAAAAAAATTAGAAATCAAAGCAAAAATGCTGAAGCTTAAGGTGCCTGGCCACTGGGATAGCGACTTGGATTGGTCACACCCTCTGAGTTAAGTATGCTGAGATGAAAAAAAAATGCTGAAGCTTAAGGTGCCTGGCCACTGGGATAGCGACTTGGATTGGTCACACCCTCTGAGTTAAGTATGCAAAAAAAAAAAAAAAAAGTGATTTTAAATTTTCTTGGTTTTCTACATAAGAGGGTTGGGAAATGGTCAATTGGTCGTTCCTTTAGCTTCATAAGCTTGAGGCGGGATTAGGAGGAACTGTGGCTTCCTTCGAGTGAGACCCTAAATAGACTAATCAACATGAACTTAACATAAATAAAAAGGGGCCTGGAAACCGGTGTGGGTTTAAGAGGATCAATATACCTGCAATCGCAATCAACACGTTAGTAGATTATTAATTAAGTAACCTATGTTTTGAAACTGGATGTAAACCTAACTGTGATTCCATAGGGTCAAATTCAACAGACACGGAATTGTCAGTTGTGAACCGACGAATAGAGATTAAGTTTTTAAGTAGTTTAGGGGCATAAAGGACATTTTTAAGGAAAAGTGGGGGGGGGGGGGGAAGGGTGGTGGTAAGGTTCGGTGGCCATGTCCAAGTACCGGGATGGCTGAACCATCATCAACGATTATTTGTTGTCCTATACTATTATTAGAAAAAGAATCGAAATTAACCGAAGTGTTGGACTGATGTGTCGTAAAACACATCCATTTTCCTATGTAGTTTGAATCATAATTTAGTCTTTTATATATAGTTTTTAGTAGTTTCAGGCGTGTATTCGTTTGTTGGCCTATTTTTATCATTGTATATTTTTTTTATTAGTTTTTAGTACTTATTTATTTATTTTATTATTTTATAGGTGTTCGTGGAAAATGAGCGCAAAATGAAAGAATTTTAATTGAGACACGAACATTTAAGAGTATGTGTTCATGGACGTTGGAGCGTAAACGATTAATTTTGGTCGAGCCAAGAACACATGATACGAGAGCGCCGAGTTATAATACTACTATTGCTGCTACTACTACTACTACTACTAATAATAATAATAATAATAATAATAATAATAATAATAATAAAGTCAAACTTATTTGTGACAATTCACAAAAGGGCTACGGCCCAACAAACAAATGGCAATATGTATGTATATGTTGACGGCGCATAACATTCTTGGAGGGGAACATTCAATCGAAGAAATAGAGAAGCATAGCGGCGGAGCAACGAACAAAAGGAGAATTGCAATTCCATACGATCGGAGAAGCAAAAGTCAATATTCAAGCGGTGACGATCGAACGAGCACGGAAGGAGAAAAGGCCACGGGCACGTTAAAGATCAATAGCCAACGAGCCTTGGGTTAGGTTTAGTTTTCGCTCTATATTTTTATAGACATGATGAAATTGTTTTTTATAAACTTTGAATTTATGTTTCTAATTATAATTAGTAGCTAGACTTTTATGGTTGCTTAGGTTTATGAAGTAGACACGTAATTTGCAGTTTTTAATGATTCTTGGTTTTTAATTTTGATGTGTAGGATTACATGATTTTAATTTTATTGTTGGATTTGATATATGTGTGTTGGTGTTATTTTTATTTGAAGTTTGTTTATTGGTTTTGTGGAGCTAGGCATGTAGAGATACCCCCTAGGTCTTGAAATCAATCTAGTTCGTCAACTTAGGTTAGCATGCTAGTATTTTGAGTTGGAGTACGACACAAGTATAACAAACTAATATAATAAATTAACTAAGACGTGCAGTCCATTCTTGAGGGTGAGAAATCTAACTCGAGATTGCTAGGTGACTAACTAGGCATTGTTCGGTAGTTGGCAAGCGCTAGGGCGGGAGTCGCTACTTGTCCGTGTTTAGAGTTTTCCTAGGTTTTCTTCATTAGAGATTAAGTCTGCTTCATAGTTTGAGGGTTTTAATCCAGGAGAGGTTTTAATCTGATTTATGTGGGATTTTGGTACGCTAGGGCGATCTAGATCCTTCTTAGCATTTCTACACTTGTCCCGCCTTGAGTCTAGTGAGCTATCTTTGACAGGAGGTTTATTAGATAAGAATAGGGTCTCAAGTTAATTACCAGATTCAGGATTTATTGCTAGTGTCTAGGGATTATACCTAAGTGACCAGCCTTCTTCCTACCTGATTTCTCCAGTTCCTTAAGTTCGTATTAGTTGTCGAGTAAGTTAAGTTTAATCTATTTAGTTTCTTCTAAGTTTATAATTAATAGTTTAAAATACCCCCATATAGGTATCTATTTATTTAGGCTAGTATTCGGTAGAGGTTGTGATCTAGAGTTGCATTCGCGTCTTTGGGTTCGATACTCGGTCTTATCTGTTTACTGCTTTACGACCGGTACACTTGCCGTGCGTGTGTAGTTTTTAGGTGAGTCGTTTTAATTAAAGCTTGTGTTATTTATTATATATACATTTACACACATCATGGACATATAACCTGTCGCGCCTGTGTCCATGTAACCAGTTGGCTCTTGCGTGTTGTTCAATGACATAGCATGGAGAGCTTGATTGATATCTGTCGGGGTGTAGGTCATGTGATGCGCCTGTGACGGTTTGGATCCAAGCAGCCCAGTCCCACTTTGGTTGTTATTGGGCCTGTTGGAAGAGGTGGGGTATGGGCCAGGTGGGGCGGCCCAGGTGGAGGGGTAGGAAAGAATTTGTTAGGCTGAAAAAGGTGGATGCTGTTGGGTTTGATAATAAAGCTGCTGTTGGACCGCAGGTATGGGTTGTTCGGTCCAGGGATTGTAAGCTGTGGGAGGCTAGTAAGCAGGAATAGGTACCGGGTAGAAGGGGTATGCATTCTGACCGCATCCACGAACCCAGGAATTTCTGCCACGGCCTCGTCCGCGGCCACCGGAGCGGCCCCGACCCCGACCACGTTCATAAATAGCTTTAGAGGAGGTGTGCGACGAGTTGTTTCGGGTGGAGGTGTTCAAGGCGGGTACCGACTTTTTGAGAGGAATAGAGGGCTTGTTCCGCTCTTTGGGATTCAACCATACAAAGTTTAGAGCGACCCTTGTAGAACGGAGGTAGCGACTCTTGTCCTTGAAGGATGGTGCCGATGCTCTCATATTGTTCGGTTAACCCGACGATCAGTTGCAAAACAAGGTCGCCATTATCAAGCCGGTGACCCATACTAGCTAATTGGTCGGCTAAAGTTTTGAGTTGTTGGCAGTAGGCAGTCATGGATTGAAAGTTTTCTAGGCGGGTGTTGGTGAATCGGTGGCGGAGATGGAGAGCACAGGCACTCTTGTTATCTTGGAAAAGATTTTCAAGAGAGACCCATGCTTGGTGGGCGGTCTTGTTTTGGCTGGGTTCAATGACAGTGTGTACGAGATCTTGAGAGATCGTTCCATACATCCATTAAAGGATGATGGAGTCGAGCCTCTCCCAAGCCTTGTCTGTGGCAGAGGATGAAGCCGGTTGTTTGTCTTTATCGATGGCGGGTGGGGTGGCGGGTAGTTGGCGGGGTAAGAGGTGATCGTAAACTTGGTAGGCTTTACAACGAATTTTGAAAAGTTCGGACCAAGAGGGCCAGTTGGCGGTATCAAACTCGAGTTTGATGGGGATGAAATTAGTAATGTTGGAAACGATGGTTGCGGGGTGTAGTTTATCCATGGTGGTGGGCGAGTGTATGATGGTTCGAAAAATTTAAGGTGGGCAGGAGGAAAAGGAATGGAACAGAAGAGTGATATGGGTGGTAGGCGAGTATATGGAGTGATGAAGGGATTGAAACAGTAATTAGAGGGAAGATATTGGAGGAGAAGGTGAGGATCGACCGGAATAGCCAAAGGAGGGCTGCCGCCAAGGAAGAGGGGTAGGTTAGGGTTCCTGGTTATCTTTTGATACCATGAAACAAGAGGATCCTTGCCTTCTTCCCTCTTTGGGGCTTTCATTATATAATAATTACATTCCCTATTTTTGGGATGATTTACAAACACATAATGTAACAATTCAAATTACAAATCAATACTATAATTATGTTATCTATTAGCAAGCCACCGCTGTACTGTCTACTGTAGAAAACTCCGGCACTGCAACTTTAACTTCTCTTCTCTTAATTTCCCTCATCTCTTTCATCATCTGTGTAGTTCATGAGGAGCGATCACAAGGGGTGTACGGGATTTTATCGAGTACGTAACAGTGTAACACTAAAATAAAAAATTTTAAGGCGGGCGGCCGCCCCCTTGGTCTGACCTAGGTCCGCCCCTGATGATTACAGTTTCGCATATTATTACTCGTATATGATTAGTCTAGCAATGTATTTAGAAGGAAACAAATGACTATTTTGCAATATGTTTATTTACATGGACTGATTAAATTTTATTATGGGATTTGTTCATGTGATAGGAAAATCTTCTTTACTTCATAAGTCTTCAGAGGAATCCCACAAAGAAATGATGCAAAATTTGAAAACAATAATCTCATCTTTTTTCTAAAAAGGAAAATGTTAAGACAAGCTACTGTGTACAAATAAAAATCATCACCAATCAACACTTTTATGTTTTATTTTTTAACACCGTTGTTGATAAGCAAAGTTAACAGTTTGATGATCCCTTTGGTGCGGTTATCAGGGGAACTACTAAAAAATATTGCAGCTTTGCGTCTCTACATGTCATATTCTATAACTTTAACACGTAATAGTTACTCTACTAGGGTGAGTTGTACGTATCCACATATATAATGTGTTAAGAGATAATACCAAATTGCTAAGTTGAACAGTATCGATGACCTTGCTAAATTAAGTGATAATGTAAACAAGAAAACATCTATCTTAACATTTAGTTTATTAATTATTAAGGCTAGAATAGGTTTTTCTTGTTGTACCCATGACTATTAAGAGATGGTTTTTGACAGGTGTGCAAAGTACTGTTTATGTAATCGTAATGCTAGTGAACTTCGTGTATGTCCTCAGCTACTGATAGTTCGATATTAGTCGTAGACATGATTGCATAGCGTTTTAGATGTTATCGGGTTGCTTTGTAGTGATTAGGGGTAGCTTGGTAAATTGTTGAGTGCCATACGCCTGCTATAAGCCTCATATGTGTGACACATGAGGTGTATGAGGCCATACATGTGTTGTCCCAGTGTTATGGTGCACTACATGACTAGATATACCCATGCTTTAATTAGTTTATTTTGTAACCTTTTGAAGCTTCTAAAACTTTTGTCATTTCTAATTGAAGCTTGCAACCCTTTATGTGTGTTTTTGTGTGTGCTCTCATATTATTATCATTATTATTATCTTATCCATAATCACTCACCTATAACAACTAATCGGATTATGTTTATGAATATTATGAGTTTTTGGTGCAACATCATGATCATGGAATGATTTTTGAGATTTGATCATTCAATCTTCATTCATAAGTGTTTTGGAAACTAATTGAGTCAATTTTAGGTGTTAAACAACGTTAAATTGGATTAGATCTGAATTTTTGATGAAAACCCCATGAGTTTTGTGTTCTTCATGTTCTTATGAATTTTGGATTATAATTTGTTTTTTTTTTTTTTTTGGAATGTTTTGGGTATTGCAAACTTGTTAGGAATCATTCCCTACGCATATCCTCATAATCAGATCATCAAATTTCCCACTAACACCTAAAATCTGATTGATACATGATGAACATTCATGTTTGTAAAAGCTGCAGGCTGCACACGTATGAACACCCATACGTGTGTTAACTGACGCGTACCAGACTCTCATACGTGTTCGTATCCTTCATATGCGTATTAGTTCAGTTTGTTTATACATTTGTCCTACGCATGTTATTCACTGCATACAACGATTTGTCTTACGTGTGTTACCATACAGGTCATGTGATACGTGTTGTTGTTGCTGCCATATGCGTCCTTGGCTATAGTGTTATATCATACGTGTATCTGTCCCTATACGTGTCAGATTGTCACACATGTCATTGTTGATACGTGTCATTACCTTCCATACGCGTTCACTGTTCTACCATACGTGTACCTTCCAACTGATATGTGTCCTAGTTTCATATGTATGCTGCTGTCATACTAATTCACCCTTGATTGTTATACGTGTACTCTGAGCCTTATACGTGTTACAAATCTTGTCATATGTATCCACAGTTACATTTATCCTTCATACGTGTATTGTTCATTTCATACACGTGTTTCACAAAAGTGTCAATATTCCCATACGTGTCCACTGCAGTGTTTGTAGATGCACGTTTTGCGACTAGTTGCTTTGGATGAACAAAATAAAGTGTTTTGATGTATAATGTAGGGTCGAAGGAAGATCTTAGAGGTCGAATGGAGAAGACGGAAGGCTAAAGTTTGGTTCGAGCTACGTTGTAGGTCGAAGGTACACATTCGACCTTGACGAGAGGTCGAATGTGGACTTCTATATAAGCTGAAAATTTTATTTACTTTGTAACTTTTACCATTTGTGTTTGTGTGTTGAGTCTAGGTTTTCTTTCTGGGTCTAGATCTTTCTGAACTTGAATTATATTATTGTAAATCTATTTGTAATCATATTTAACAAAGTTATTAATGAAAATGGAGATTGAAAAGTTGATTGATTGTGTCTGATTCATTTTGTATCGTTTTGTAAACATTCTAGGGTTTCCGCACCTGGATTGTTAGACTTGTATGATCACATAATTGTTTTTTATCAAAACCGATCCGTCTACAGTGTTAGCCAAATTTTGAAAATTTTAGAGGAAATTTTTTTTGAAAATTTTGCTATACCTTTAAAATGGTGAACCTAAATACAGATGAACACTGGAAGTCAATCTTTGGAATCTTACCACGACAACAACCCCAAGTCACACGTCTGTATGTTGTTTCTTATTGTCCATTTTCTTCAAATCCACATCAACAAAAGGCCAACATGACATATTCGTGGGGACTCGACACGTCCGCAAATCAGTCACAAAGCAGTAACAAGGATTCAGCAAATACAGTTTTAGTCAAAGCACTGGCTGAATATGTAGATAACGGGTGTGAAAGGATAATAAGAGTTCGAGACGATGAAAACTCCATAGAAACTACTCAGAGTTCAGAGGAACAAAGCAGTGGAATAGATGAAGGCTCGAGTGAGGAAAGTCGGAGCTTCGGTTCATGGTCTACGACTTATGAAGACGGGTCGGGTGAAGCGAGTGAATTATCCGCTGATGAACGAAGTTTTGAGTCAACCAGCAGCACAGATGTAGAGTGTTCAACATCTGGGCGGGATGATTCGGAGGAAGAAAAGTTAGAGGAAAGACATACTGACACTCCGATACAGTCAACTGAAAATCAGTCTGAGCAGCATACTCAGGTAAGTTCTAACTCTTCTAAGCTTGTCTGTGCCAAATGCTTAGAATATGAAACTGAGCTACATTTAATCAAAGAACACAACACGAGTCTAGTATGTGATTTGAGGTCATGCACTGATGCTAATGCAGCATTGGAAAAGAATGAAAAGAATTTAAAGAAATGGTTTTATTGATAGCATTAGCAAACAAGATACCATTAACAACTACGTCACTGATTTGCAACAAACCAAGAAAGCATTAGCAACAACACTGTGTGACTATGAAACCATCAAAAGGAAGTTGGAGAGTTATTTCAACTCAAGATATGTGCTAGATCATATCATTGATAGTCAAATCACAAAAAAAAATCTGGGAATGGGGTAGGTTACAATGCAGTTCCTCCTCCTTTGCATGACAGTTATTCTAAGTCATCAGAGGAGACAGATCTCACAAAATTTCTTGTCACAACACCACTTGTTGCTGACCCATCAGAGATCAAGGAAACTGAGATTGTTAAAATGAGAATTATATGTTGGTCAAAACTTATTATGATGATTCTGATGAGGAATCTGAGAAACTGGGTTTAGGATTAAAACAAGTTATTCCACTTGAGAATCACATTGAATCTGATCGTTAACCCGTAGTAAAAAAGCAGCATGGTAAACCTCAATAGGTGAAACCACAAGCTGTTCCTCAGAAAACTCATCAGAATCAGTAGAACCAACCAAATAAATATAAGAAAATCAATTGGGTTCCAAAGAAAAATTCTAGGAAGGACAAGGCAGTTCCCAAGACTAAAGAAATTAAGTTTGTCAAATCTAGGGGTACGAATCAGGTGCAACATTTTGAAACCCACTCAAATCTTGAGTATTTTAAACACAAAGGTCAAAGATATGGTGCACCTAGATCTCATGAGCATGAAGCATCCTCAAGTACCACTAGATTTGGAAGTTCTAGCCCGAGATCTTCTCAGTATAGCTCGGGGTATTCTTAGTATGATCCTCAATACTATGAAGAGTGGCGTACCTGCTTTGAATGCAACGAGGTAGGACACATTAGATATCAATGTCCCTATATGAGAAAGATGAAGGCTAAGACTCACAAACCCCCGAGAAACAACAACAAAAATCATTTTGGGTCTCCAAAACAAAATTTTTATGATAATTATTATCAAAATAATTGACCAAACCCCCTTTAAAGAAAACAAAGAATTGTTGTTGAAACTCCAAAGCCAAAAACTGCGAAGGTTGTAAAACTTAAGGTCTCAAGGCCCAAGGCAAACCCTAAGGCAAGTCCAAAGAAAAACCCAAAAGCACAACCTAAGGCCAAAACATCTGAGGGTTCATCATCAGGTGATCATACTCCAACTCCTCATGGTAGGTGGATGGATCTACCAATGATTGATGACCTAGGCCGACCAACGACCATCAAGGCCTAGGCCCCCCTGCAGAACTAATATTTGAACGAGTGTGTAGGGTGTTCTAGGAGGAAATATTAACAGTCATTGATTGTTGACAGTGGGGCATCTTAGCACACAATAGGTGACATATCGCTCTGATAACTTGATCATAACATCTTTGGAGGATATGTACCTTAGCCAATAAGAGGATGGAGTATGTTGTGAAAGAAGAAAGAAGAGAAATGTCCGATGAGATTAAAATCATGACCTAGTGTTTCGACTTAACAGCGGATGTCAGTAATTAATAAGAGTGGACTAGGTGATTTCTATAGAATGGTTCCTTCATTATCTAAACGGTTACCGACCGAAGGTCTATGGTACCCTAATGGCGATAAGCTGGATCTCTTTAACTTTGGTGATTTATCAATCGTGGTTACAATGTTGAAGTCAGATCCACAACGAGTGGATATCAGCTCATAGGAGGTTATCACATGTGTTTCCTGCATCCTGTGAAGTTGAATCAGGTAGTTGCATCGAGCTATTGTTTCTAGGTTCTTGACTGGACCCATCAACACACATGCGTGACTACGGTTTGCTTTTTCTTATCACCTCCATTTTCTTATTGATAGTGTAACTTCCATAGCAATCACTAAGAATCCAATGATTACTATAGTCCACACTTTTTACCAAATCATTTGACAAACCAAATTTGATATCTTTGAAAGGTAAGAGGCATTTTGTGAAAATCTAAGTAAACCACATCGGAAGATATGTTTTTCACTACTAGAAAACTTGGCTATTGTCACCAAAAGTTGATACCTAGAAAAATGGTAGCAAATTTAGCAACCGATTTTACACCAAAATTTGTATTATAAGATAAGGTAACTAATCGGTTGCAAAATTTGACACCGTTTATTTTTGGTGATAAATTCGTGAGAAAAATAATAAGAAAGAATTAAAAAATAATAATTTATAAGAAAAAACAACAAAAGTATTGAATTATGACCACCTTAGCGGTAGCAAATTTACAGACCTATTTTGAAACTATATTGCTACCATATTAGCCACGATAAAACTGGGCTATTGTCACCAAAAGTTGCTACCTAGAAAATGGTAGCAAATTTAGCAACCGATTTTACACCAAAATTTGTATTATAAGATAAGGTAACTAATCGGTTGCAAATTTTGACACCGTTTATTTTTGGTGGTAAATTCTTGAGAAAAATAATAAGAAAGAATTGAAAAATAAAAATTTATAAAAAAAACATCAAATGAAGTAAACAAAAACACGATATTTTGGATTTTTTTTATTCATGTGACCAAAAACACATCTTTTGAAAACCTTTAGCCACACTTTACCGAAAGAAATGTGTCATTTAGTAGCCACCCTTAATGAAAGAAACAAAACTAATAACTATAAATATTTATTGTCAATTAGATCTAGATCCAATGATGATCAATTGGATCTAATGATGGTCCGTTAGGCCCAAAGACGGCCAGTTAGATTGAATCATTGTCACTTAGACCTAATGAAGGTCAATTAGGCCCGATGATGGTCAATTAGGCCCGATGATGGTCAATTGGGCCTGTTGATGGTTAATTAGAACCAATGATCGTCATTTAGATCCATTGATGGTTAATTAGATCCAATGATGGTTAATTACACCAATGATAGTCAGTTGGATCCAAGATGGTCAGTTAGGCCCAATGATGGTCAATTAGATCCAATGATGGTTGGTTAGGCCCAATGATGGTCATTTAGACCCGATGATGGTCAACCATACCCGATGATGGTCAATTAGGCCCAATGATAGTCAATTAGAACCAATGATCGTTAATTATATCCAATGATGGTTAATTGAACCAATGATCGTCAGTTGGATTCAATGATGGTTAGTTAGGCTCAATGATGGCCAGTTAGATCCAATCATTGTCACTTAGACCCAATGGTGGTGAATTGGACCCGATGATGATTAATATGCATAACGATGGTCAATTAGAACCACTGATCATCAATTAGATCTAATGATGGTCAATTAGATCCAATGATGATTAATTAAACCAATAATGGTCAGTTGGATCCAATGATGATCAGTTAGACCCAATGATGGTTAGGGAGACCCAATAGTTGTCAATTAGTTAGATATTTATAGACACAAACACACATACACAAAAACTATTGTGATATTACTAAATAGTTGTCATCAATCAAATTATAGATTCTAAAATTTTAATTTTAAATAAATATAAAACTCTCTTTTGCTAAGAATTAATACTTATCAATAAATCATATACAATACATGAATTTTGCTAAGAAATCAACATATATCAAAAAAAAATATATACAATCTAGATAAGAAATTAACATATATCAATAATTCATATACGATGCATGTAATGCTCATAGAAACGTAAACCGTTAAAGTCTCTTATCTTGTAAACGCCTTAAAGAAGGGTATATAATATAACATCCATACCCTTCTTTGAGGTGTGTAACATCCTAAAATTTCACTAAATGATTATTATACGAAATGAATTACCCAATTTTTTCGATGAATTGCTAAAAAAGTTTGGCGCCTAATTGAGGATTAAAAAGAATAAAGTGGGGATCGTTTCATCATTTATTGAATGTCTAAAATGCCTTTTAGAACAAGTTGCTAATAGATGGAACTAAAGGGGTCTAAAAGTAACATTTGGCATTATAGAAAAAAAGACATAACCCTAAGTGCTTTAGGGGTGGTGCGGCAGAAACTGTAGAGAGAGGGAGTGATAGAGTTCTTGTATGGAACTGATAGAAACGGTTCAATCTCGTGGCGTCCGACTGTAACCACAAGTAATCCTTCATTCGTCTTTTCATGTTTTGTTGTTCGAGGGTTGCATGATGGCGACGGATTGGTTTCGGTGACGGGTACGGTTCAGACGTGGTGGCTATGACCAGTTATGATGATGGTGATGATCGGTAGTTATGGCAGTGGTGATTATGGCGTACCATGGTGATGGCGGTGTTCGGCTAGGGCTATGGTGTGACAATGGTGTCGTGTGGTGGTGGTCGAGTGTGCAACAGAGGTGTTGCTCGTTCGATGTGCGGATTTATGACGGAGTTGGGTCGTTAAGTCTTGCGGCCACATCCACGTAAACTATGCAGTCCAATTTCACCCATCATATCTCCTACATCGATCTTAATAGTTGACATCACTATTTACGACCGAGTTCGGAGTCTTGTTATGTGTCTCGCCATTCCAGGGAGTTCGGTTGAGGCATTATCTCTACACGCATCCTGGTACATTCTTGTTCATGTGTTCCCTAAGTAGAAGATTGGGTCAAGGGTTCGAGCTACGGTCTTGGCCACCGGTTCATGTATTGTGTATGAAGGTCACGGCTTGGGTATGTATACATCTAAAATTTTTTTTAAGGTTTACAATGTGGGATCCATTAAGGAGTATGATATATGGTGACAATATCTAATCATGCGAAGCATGTAAGTTGGGGTTCTGTTTGAACTAAGTGATGATAAGAATAGAGCTCTTGATTTCATGGAGGTGGATATATCATGCATATTGGTGTGTACGTAATTAGTTGGGAATGAAGTTGATGGTAGTAATGTTTTACTTGGAGTTTTGTAGTGATGAATAAATAATGAGGGAAATGATATTGTGAATGGAGTCTTAGCGTGTAGGTTGAATATCATGTTATCTAAGGTGTATAATGGTGCTAGCATGAATTATTTTATATATGAGTGTGTGTAGTATACGGATGACAACTCGCATGGGAAACTCATGGGTGTAGGGTTCATAATGGCGGCTTTGATGTGTAGTTGCGTGGTTTCGTACGAGACCAGTCATGTTCGAGACGGTTAGCTTACGATTTTGGAAGCTTTACAACCGGTGAGTTCTTGAGCCCACTATTTTAATTATTATTTTTCTAAATATTTGGGCTGATGTGCATGCTAAACAAGTATGATTGTTTTTATGAAGTCACAAAATATTTTTTTTATGAAGTTATAAATATTTTTGTTTACGAATGAATTTCATATTAACTCATACATATTATTTTGGCATGAAACGTGAGTAGGCGAAATGCGTCTAATGTGTTATTATATGGTTTGAGTTATATGTGTTATTGTATTTATTATAAACTGTGTATCGCGACTACATAACCTTATAAAGTAGGCTATGATGGAAGTGGGATATGCATGCTTTGATCTCTGTTCTTATTGACTTTAAACCAGCATGGATAAGATCCGAGATATGGAAAAAAAATGGTTGACAATTGAAACACATCAGAGTGGAAAGCAAAGTCTTTAAGTGTGACACCCGGCATGTTCGGCTTAAACATAATAGTAACATCTAAGTCTACCTTAGCGAGAAACGTTTATAAACAAACTTAACTGGGTTAGTTGAGTCGGGTCAAATTAGGATTGTCCAGGGTTCAATGATCTGGAGGATCATTGGGAGTCGTTTTGGGAATACATTAGTACCGGGTTCCGTCGTTGGTGACATTACATAAACTAATTAAGTATATGTGTAGATTATGGGTCGTGTGGTGGATTGTACGCTTATACTTGCTTAAATGATGTACGAATAATTATACGTGCCTAAACATGCTAAGTATAGACTATAGATGCATGCTTATGTGTTAGGATGTGTTAGAACGCATTAAACACGACAAACTGGAAAAAGGTTAACATGTGTTAAAAGTGCTGTTAACATGTGTTAAAAATGTGCTGATGACCTGAATGTGGAACTTTTGGGCGAATGTGGAAATGGGGTTTGAAAAATGGGCGAACGTAGAAACAAAGTGGGCGAATGTGGAAAAGTTCCACATTCGACCACTAAAAAGGGGCGAATGTGGAAAAATTCCACATTCGACCACATAGACTGGGCGAACGTGCAGATGGTATAAATACCATCCTTAGCCATTTTTCACCATTTCACAAACCCTAAACGCCTCTAAACACTCTCTATCAGCTATTAACATTGGGGAAGGAGTTTTTGAGCTTGTTTTTCATAACCTAACTCTCTAAATCATTACAAGTGAAGATCTAAGGTGTGTTCTTCATTACAAATCCTTTTTAAACAATTTTGGCTTGTTTTAATCTAAACCCCAATGGGTCCAGATCTGATATCAACCTATCTTATGAATAAAAACCTTTCCTAAACCAAAACCTATTCATAAACAATGAGCTTTTATGCAAATAAACATGTGTTAATATGATAATATGCATTGATTGATGATTTCTTGTTGTATAGATAACATGACAACAACCTAGGGCTGTTATTAATGATGGGTTATGATTGAAACGTGTTACCTTTGATTGTTGATGGTGTTTTGATGATTAAAGGGGTTTTTAGTTAGATTTGGGGTTGTTTTTGGGATGATTATGATAAGGTTATGATAGGGGTTTCTTGTTCATAATGATCCGAGTATGATAAACTGATTATTGATCGATTTCAGAAAGTTTCCTAATTGGGTAATATCTTCATGCATGGTGATGTGACATCTCCATAATTTACCATTTTAGGAAACTTGTAAAACGGATAGATTTTGGGGTAAAATTGGTAGGGTTTCGTAGGAATATACTAATGATGCTTGACTGCTGTAACTCGTGATGTTTCGTGATGTTTTCGGATGTTTTTCGACGCGTTTTTGGAAAAATCTGACATCAGGGGCGAACCTGGAATACCTTCGACCAGTCGAACGGTCGAAGGTGGATTCCAGGGGGCGAACCTGGAAGTTAAAGGGGCGAATGTGCTACAAAGGGGCGAAGGTGGAATTTCAGAGACACCTTCGACCACCCAGAACTACATTCGACCCTACATTAACAAAAATGAGATTTTTGATACAAACTAAGTGTTTTATGCTTGAACCTTGTGTGTAAACTATGTGTACTTGGTTAGTTAGGGTAATGGGTCACCAACGGGATGTCGGGTCGGTCTAGTGTGTCGGTTAAACATTTAAACACGTTTTAAAACATACTCGGTTATGATCTGGACAATCGGGGGCTAGATAACCTTATGGTTATTAGTCGGAACACTTATGTGAACATTTTGATAGATCTCCGGTAGAGGGATTATCAAGGGCTAAACATCTTTACTTATATTTGAAGAACGCTATCTAAGGTGAGTTCACGGCCCCACTTTTACTGCTTTAACTTTTGGGGGAGAAAACATGCGCTAAACTGTTTTGGTAACATATGTCATACTATGGTTTTGAACTTGTGTACTATGCGATCTTTTGAAAGTCCCGGGGGAAACCATGAATGTGCGGGGTTGCACAACGGGGGAAATGTGGATAGATCTATTGGGCGTGACCTGCCCCACTCGTCGGCTTGGAGGGCCGGGCGGGTGCATATTGTCTCGAACAGGAACATTATCGTGCTGAACATTACGGGCTGCTAAACATGCTAAACATTGCTAAACGTGTCCAGTAATGGTTTCCAATCGTAGTAGTAATAAAACATACGCCTAGCTAGCGTACTTGGTAGCATTGATATAGTATGGACATGGTAACATTTGGATAACATTTTTGAACAAACCTGTGAACTCACCAGCATTATATGTTGACGTCTTTTGGCATGTTTTTCTCAGGTCGCTAAGGTAGCTACAACGGGAACTAGGCGCACAAGTCTGCACGGGCGTCTAGAGTTAGGAGCATGGTCTTGTTAAACTTTAAACAATGTCTTTTGGGTTGTAAACATTTAAAGCTTCCGCTACCGTTTATGCTTTTATAATTATATCTTTTGGGTATTGTGTTATGCATATAGTGTTGTTTATTGTGACCGTTGACTTGAATCCTGGTTTGTCATGCGCCTCGCGGTAAAACCCCGCAAGTGGAATTTGAGGGTGTGACATTAAGAAATAAAGAAATTAGACGTAAGGCAACCGGGGGCAAACATACCCTTGGATCTCAAACCTATGTGACTACGTAAAGAAAAGCGGTAAAAAATACTAATTGCCCTCTTTTACCATATGTACCAGTCAATATTGTCATCTTTATTAACTTCTACGCTTTACATTTGCAGGCTAAGATAATTGGGGAAAGGAAGCAGACCATTAGATAAACATCTAAGTGGTAGCAGTTCGCTACTTTTGGATGTTGATTCAGAAGGGGATGATGAAGAAAATCTTGTGTGGGTTAGCAATAGGGCAAAGGAAACCTGGGTAAGTTAAGTAATTAGTAAATCCAAACATATTTAAAAAACATTGAAATTTGAATAATATAGTTACATGTTTAACCCAACAGGTTAAATATAATGGTTATGTTGTGGAGAAGTACGGAAATGAGCGTAGAGAACATCCCAAATTTGATGACTACTTGTGGTACCGAGCTTCCGGGGGTATGAATAAAGGAAAAGTTTATGGATTAGGCAATGTTAGACACTCATATGTACATGAACAAAGAAGACCCCAAGGTATGTTTATTCATTTTTACCTTGATAGCAGTTTAAAATATATAAAATAATTATTTACTCTTTAACATAAGTGGAATCATATACATTAGTAATTTATAGTAGGATGTCAAAGCATTCTCATGATTTATGTTCGCTTGATTCTTGTAAACATGAGGTAGATATGGGATATTGAGATGCAGATATGATATATATTATTTCAACTTGAGTTTTGAGTTATAGGTCAACAATGAGCATAGGCACCCTAATTTTTCACCAATACTTGACTTCTTTGTCTACTTTTATGCATTTGAGTTGTTTCCCATGAAATTGTTTAGTTTGTGTTTGCTTTTTTTATTGTCAGGTTTGATGCCTTTAATGTTTTGAGAATGTTAGGAATTTCTTATTGAGTTGATTAGACAATCTTGGCTGATCGTTTAAGTAAAATTTTATTCTTAGTAATAGTATGTAAATATATCTGAACATGTTATTTGGCTTCTAGCACTAGAATTGTAACTCACAATTGGATTACGTTATTGTACAACTTACTTGACCCATTATTAGTTTTTGTTAATTCTAACTTCTGGATTATATTCATTGCTTGTTTTGTAGATTGAAAAGTTGAATTTGGTTATCAAAGAGCTTGTTAAGGAAAAAGATGAAGATAAAGAAAGGTTCGAAGGAATAATTGCGGGCTTGGTGGCTGAAAAAGAAAAATATAATAATGATAAAGAGGATATGAATAATAGAATGGGACAAATTGAAGCTATGTTTACAGCTATGGGTCAAAAATAGGCTATAAACACTTAGACTGAATGTTTTGAATTTTTTTTTATATATACTAGGTTAGAGTCCCGTGGGGACCCACGGTTCACCCGAAAGTAAAATGAAAAAAAGGTAGGAAAATAAGAATTGTATTATGCAATTTGATTTGGTTACTAAATGTTTGATGATGCAATATGTATGAATTTTGATGTTAAATGCAAAATGTTATCTAACAGTTTAATGTAACGAAATGATGGATATATCGAGTAAGTAAAGTTTAATTTGACAACTGCAAACTACATAGCATACTATCACAATATCACACATTACATCATTTGGATAATATCTATATTCTAATCATAACTAAGCTTCAGCATAGAACACTTATCATTTAGTTGGGGCTTAACGAACTTTAACCAATATTACACATTACATCATTTGGGTAATATCTATATTCTAATCATAACTAAGTTTAAGCATAGAACACTTATCAATTAGTTGGGGCTTAACGAACTTCAACCAATGGTCCATTTTCATTACTTCAATCAAAATCTTCCAAGTCTTGCTTATTGATAGCTGGTTTTTTACCTTCGAAGTTGTTATCATTGTCATCACGATCCTTGGAGTGCAGCTCATTTCCAATAATTTATGAAAACCTCCACCATTATATTCCATATTTGTGTTCTACATAAAATATAGTTGCTGTAAAGATATGAATACAGTGATAAGTAAATTAAGAAACAATCCTTAACCCACTTACTTGAATGGGTAGCTTAAATTTTACATGTTATCTCTCCAATGGTTCATACCGATTACATAGCTAAAACAACAACTAATAAGAAAATGGGTCCAACGTCACATGCTGTAATATAAATTTCCTATATTTTATTAAAAAAATAGACACCAAAAGGATCAACCCCAAACCCATTTCAACATGTAGCCAAAAGGACCCATTGTACATACACTTTAGGCAACTTTTGACATGTTACAAAATGCCGCCAAAAAACGTCATTATTTAAACTGTGTAAATATAGTACTTAACAATTAAAAATCTTAATAAATAACATCAAAATCATAATCAATCATTCAAATTAATGACATTAAAATAATCTGCGTCTGAAATTGTGTTACCCATTATATACAAATTATTATTGACATATTAAAATTAACACACTTAATGAAATCAAGATGATGATTATAGTTTAGTGACAATTGATTAAAGGAAAGTCGTAATATCAAAATGAAAGTCGGTCAACAATGTTAAAATGAAATTCGTAATATTAGTAACATCAATAAATACAATTAAAAATCTTAATAAATAACATCAAAATCATAACAATCATTCAAATAAATGACATTAAAATCATCCGCTTCTCAAATTGTCTTACCCATTATATACAAATTATTATTGACATCTTTAGTAATCATTATTAGTTGTGATTGAAGTAATATAATTCTTTAACAGAAAATAACATTTTGAAAATTTATATTATCATTTAATTTCGTTGTTAATATTGGTATGAAGATTAAATGATTTTATTATTTGTTAAGGTTTATATAGTATTGCTGTGTCTCGAACAATTCTGCAAAATCGGAAATACTGTGCCTCGATTGGCGTGATCAAGTAGGAATATTTATTTATATATTTGAACTATAAAAAAATGGAAGGATTCGTAATTGACGTGAATTGGTCAACAACGCTTAAAATTAGCACAATCAAACTCAAAGACATAAAGTCAAAGAATTGACCTCTATCAAATTAACAAAAACGTAAAAAGTTTTTATTTAGATTGGGTCAACAATATTAAAATTAAGGTCGTAATATTAGTAATAGCATTGAAAATTATCTTGAATACATTATATATTTTAGGAAACTGTTAAATAGATTTAAATTATATTTATTATTAAAAGAATAATAAAAGTGTAGGAAAATAAATGTACACTCCTATCTTCGGATTATATTTAAATTATAAGCTGTTAAATAAATATAAATACATGTTTAAAGCAAAATCGTATATGTTTAAAAGAATATCGTTTTATGACAATTGATTAAAGGAAAGTCTTTGAATTATAAAAAAAAGAAGGATTGATAATTGACATGAATTGGTCAACAATGCTTGAAATTAGCATAATCAAACTCAAAGACATAGAGACAAAGAATTGACTTCCATCAATTTAACAAAAACATAAAAAAAAAAAATTTACTCAGATTCGGTCAACAATATTAAAATTAAGGTCGTAATATTAGTAATAGCATTGAACATTATTTTGAATACATTATATATTTTAGAAAACTGTTAAATAGATTTAAATTATATTTATTATTTAAAGAATAATAAAAGTGTAGGAAAATAAATGTACACTCCTATCTTCGGATTATATTTAAATTATAAGCTGTTAAATAAATATAAATAAATGTTTAAAGCAAAATCGTATATGTTTAAAAGAATATCGTTTTATGACAATTGATTAAATGAAAGTCTTTGAATTATAAAAAATGGAAGGATTGATAATTGACGTGAATTGGTCAACAACGCTTGAAATTAGCATAATCAAATTCAAAGACATAGAGACAAAGAATTGACTTCCATCAATTTAACAAAAACATAAAAAAAATTTTACTCAGATTCGGTCAACAATTTTAAAATTAAGGTCGTAATATTAGTAATAGCATTGAACATTATTTTGAATACATTATATATTTTAGAAAACTGTTAAATAGATTTAAATTATATTTATTATTAAAAGAATAATAAAAGTGTAGGAAAATAAATGTACACTCCTATCTTCGGATTATATTTAAATTATAAAGAGTTAAATAAATTTAAATAAATGTTTAAAGCAAAATCGTATATGTTTAAAAGAATATCGTTTTATGACAATTGATTAAAGGAAAATCTTTGAATTAAAAAAAAATGGAAGAATTGATAATTGACGTGAATTGGTCAACAACGCTTGAAATTAGCACAATCAAACTCAAAGACATATAGACAAAGAATTGACTTTCATCAAGTTAACAAAAACATAAAAAAAAATTACTCAGATTCGGTCAACAATATTAAAATTAAGGTCGTAATATTAGTAATAGCATTGAACATTATTTTGAATACATTATGTATTTTAGGAAACTTTTAAATATATTTAAATTATATTTATTATTAAAAGAATAATAAGTGTGTAGGAAAATAAATGTACCTTGTTATCTTTAGATTATATTTAAATTATAAACTGTTAGATAGATTTAACATTGTTAAATAGATTAAAATAAATGTTTGAAAGAAAGCCGTATATGTTTAAAAGAATATCGTTTCATGATAATTGATTAAAGAAAACTTGTAATATCAAAATTAAAGTCGGTCAACAATATTAAAATGACTTTCGAAATATTAGTAATATCAATAAATAAGATTAAAAATCTTAAGAAATAACAACCAAATCATAATCAATCATTCAAATCAATGACATTAAAAACATCATAAATAACATTAAAACTTTTCATAAATAACATCAAAAACATAATTTCAATTTCAAAATCAATGACATCTTGTGGTGCAGCCTTAGTAATAAACATTTTGTGCTGGATTGAACACCATTTAAAGACACAATACTCGCCAATGGAAGTATCTTCTCATTGAAGCAAATCAGGGCATCCAATCACAGTATACCTTTATAAAAACATTATGTATAGAAAATTAAGAATGTGTAACTAAATATAAAATACTAATATTGTAAACATAAATGTTGAATATGCAACTAACAAACCTAACGACTTGAGAAACAATTTCTGCACGTAATATTAGTATTACTATTAGTTAGTATTAGTAATTATTAGTAATTAGTAATATATTCGTAAAAATAGTAATAGAAAATTTTAATTAAGTCAATAAGATATATATGGGATTAAAATTAAAAATCATAATATTAGATTTAGTATTAGTAATATATTCGTAATTTAATTCGATCAATTCGGTCAGTAATAAATAAATGAGCATAAAAATCGTAATATATAACATTAAATTCGGTCAATTATTATTAATATCATAAAAATTCATAATAAATAAAATTAAAATGAATAAATCCTATTAATTGCAGGCAAGACCAATAATAATTCATAAAGATAAATTAAACATAATTTCGTATTAATATTAATATAAATAAATAAGATTAAAAAATCATAAGAAATAACATCCAATTTGATCAATTATTATTAATGTCAATTAGTATTAGTAATATATATTCGGTCAACAATACGAATTTTTACGAATAGTAAAACTAAAATCATAATATTAGTATTAATATTAGTTAGTATTAGTAATTAGTAATATACTCATAAAAATAGTAATACAAAAATTTAATTCGGTCAATAAGATATAAATGAGATTAAAATTAAAAATCGTAATATTAGTTTTAGCATTAGTAATATATTCATAATTTAATTCGGTCAATAAGAAATAAATGAGATTAAAATTTAAAATTGTAATATTAGTATTAGTATTAATAATATATTCATAAATTAATTCGGTCAATAATAAATAAATGAGCTTAAAAATCGTAATATATAACATTAAATTCGGTTAATTATTATTAATGTCATTAAAACTCATAATAAAATATCATTAAAAAATGAATAAATCCTATTAATTACAGGAAGACCAATAATAATTTGAGCGAATAGTATTATAAATAATATTAAATATACTTTCATAAAGATAGATTGAACATAATTTCGTGGTAATATTAATATAAATAAATGAAATTAAAAAATCGTAATAAATAACATTCAATTCGGTCAATTATTATTAATGTCAATAAATAACATTAATTCTAATATACTAAAAATACATTAAAAATGATTAAATCTTATTAAACATTAATTCGAAAAAAGTAATAATAAATAAATGATCTTGAAAATCGTAATGTATAACATTAAATTTGGTCAATTATTATTAATGTCATTAAAACTCATAATAAATAATATTAAAAATGAATAAATCCTATTAATTGCAGGCAATAATAAATTTTAATTCGGTCAATAAGATATAAAAGTGATTAAAATTAAAAATCGTAATATTAGGTTTAGTATTACTAATATATTCGTAATTTAATTCAGTCAATAATAAATAAATGATCTTAAAAATCGTAATATATAACATTAAATTCGGTCAATTATTATTAATGTCATTAAAACTCACAATAAATAAAATTAAAAATGAATAAATTCTATTAATTGCAGGCAAGTCCAATAATAATTCATAAATACATATTAAAAAAAATTCGTAGTAATATTATTATATTATAAATAAATAAGATTAAAAAATCGTAATAAATAAGATTCAAATTGGTCACTTATTATTATTGTCAATTAGTATTAGTAATATATTCGTAAAAAGAGTAATAGAAAATTTTAATTCGGTCAATAAGATATAAATGACATTAAATTTAAAAATCGTAATATTTGTTTTACTATTAGTAATATATTCGTAATTTAATTCGGTCAATAAGAAATAAATAAGATTAAAATTAAAAATCATAATATTAGTATTAGTATTAGTAATATATTCTTAAATTAATTCGGTTAATTCAGTCAATAATAAATAAATGAGCTTAAAAATCGTAATATATAACATTAAATTCGGTCAATTATTATTAATGTCATTAAAACTCATAATAAATGTCACACCCTCAAATTACCACTTGCGGGGTTTTACCGCGAGGCGCATGACAAACCAGGATCCAAGTCAACGATCACAATAAACGACACTATATGAAGTACGTAAACCCAAAAACATAAATTTCATAAGCGGAAGCATTTAAAGAATTTAATCTCTACAAAACAGCGTTCCCAAGTATCCAAGACACTTATTACAAAACGTGCACTAAAATTCTAGACGCCAATGCAGACCCGTGCGCCTAGTTCCGTTCATTGCTACCTTAGCGACCTGAGAAAAACATGCCAAAAAGATGTCAACATATAATGCTGGTGAGTTCACAGGTTTGTTCAAAATGTTACCAAAGTGTTGCCACGTCCATACTATATCAATGTTACCAAGTACGCTAGCTAGGCGTATGTTTCATTACTACTACGATTGGAAACCATTACTAGACACGTTTAGCAATGTTCAGCATGTTTAAGCAGCCCGTATGTTCAGCATGATACCAATGTACCTGTTCGAGACAATATGCACCCGCCCGGCCCTCCAAGCCGACGAGTGGGGCAGGTCACGCCCAATAGATCTATCCACATTTCCCCCGTTGTGCAAACCCGCACATTCATGGTTTCCCCCGGGACTTTCCAAAAGATCGTATAGCAATATAAAGTTAAAACCATAGTATGACATATGTTACCAAAACCGTTTAGCGCATGTTTTCTCCCCCAAAAGTTAAAGCAGTAAAAGTGGGGCCGTGAACTCACCTTAAGTTGCGTTCTTCAAATATAAGTAAAGATGTTTAGCCCTTGATAATCCCTTTACCGGAGATCTATCAAAATGTTCACATAAGTGTTCCGACTAATAACTATAAGGTTATCTAGTCCCTGATTGTCCAGATCGTGACCAAGTATGTTTTAAAACGTGTTTAAATGTTTAACCGACACACTAGACCGACCCGACATCCCGTTGGTGACCCATTACCCTAACTAATCAAGTACATATAGATTACACACAAGGTTCAAGCCTAAAACACTTAGTTTGTATAAAAAATCTCATTTCTGCATCAGAACGGTCGAACCAGTCAGTTTTAAGTCTCCTTCGCACCTTTTTGTCTCCTTCGCACCATTTACAGTACGTTCGACCGTTTGATGCTTCCTTCGCCCGTTTATTCACATTCGTCCAATAAAAATCCCAGGTTCGACCCTGGATCCCTCCTTCGCACCATCGACTGGTCGAAGTAGGCCAGGTTCGCCCCTGTTGTATTATTTTTCCTAAAAACGCTTCAAACACATTCAAAACGACCCGAAACATCATCAAACACAGCAGTCAAGCATGAATAACTTATCCCTACAAAGCCCCATCGATTTTCCCCGATAATACGTCCGTTTCAGCCCTTTCCCAAAATGGTAAAGATTATGGAAACGTCACTTTCATGCATGAATTATTTACCCAATTTGGAAACTTTTGAAATCGATTCATGTTTAGCTTAAAATACTCAGTTTGTCGATTATCCGATCTTTCTTATTCATTCTATTGATCATAAATATTCATGCATCAAGTATTAATCCAATAAAACCCCCAAATATCAAAATACCTAATCCTAACCCTAGACAACCATAATCCAATCATTAACAATAATCCTATATCATGTTTCTATCATGGATATAGCAGCAAATCAGTGAACAACACATAACACTACATAACACACAACTAACACATGTTATTCATTATGGAAACCTATGTTAAATGATCATGTTTTGATTTAGAAAGATGTTTAAAAGGTTTTTAATCATAAAAACACCCTTAGAACAGATCTGGACAATTTGGGTTAGATGAAAACGAATTAAAATGCTTTTAAAAGATTTAGGATTATGAACACACCTTGGATTCTTGTTTAGATGTTGTAGATGGGTTAGATTATGAAAAAGAAGAGCAAAAACTCCTTCCTTAGTGTTTAAGATCGTTTGAGAGCGTTTTGGGACGGTTAGGGGTTTTGAAATGATGAAAAATGACAAAGGTTGGTATTTATACTAGTCTTCCTTCGCACCAACTTATTGGTCGAATGTAGGCTCCTTCGCCCCTTTCACAGGGTCGAATGAGCCCTGTTTGGTCGAAGGGAATTTCCCAATTTCCACTTCCCTGGTTCGCCCACTTGCATGGGTCGAACCAGACATTTTTATTCTCCTTCGACCACTCGAAGTGGTCGAACCAAGACTTCTTTTAAACTAGTTTTCCAGTTTGTTGTGTTTAACGCATTCTAACACATCCTAACACATAAGCCTGCATCCTTAGTCCATATTTAACACATTTAGGCACAGATAATCATTTACACATCATATAAACATATCTATGTATATAATCCACCATACAACTCATAATCTACACATATACTTAATTACTTCATGTAATGTCACCAACAACGGAACCCGGTACTAGTGTATTATCAAAACGACTCCCAATGATCCTCCAGATCATTGTACCCTGGACAATCCTAACTTGACCCGACTCAACTAACCCAGTTAAGTTTGTTTATAAACGTTTCTCGCTAAGGTAGACTTAGATGTTACTAATATGTTTAAGCCGAACATGCCGGGTGTCACATCATCCCCACGTTGAAAGAATTTCCGTCCCGAAAATTGCGCAAAGCCCAAAAAGAAAGAAACGAAAAGAACAGAACAAAAGGAACTTACCGGATGTCACATCATCCCCACGTTGAAAGGAATCTCGACCCGAGATTCATTCCGCTTCAGCAGTAACATGCCTCGATTCGAACGCGCGCTTCGGAAAAAGATGAGGATACTTAGATTTCATCTGATCCTCTCGTTCCCATGTGAACTCAGGTCCACGGTTCGAGTTCCAACGGACTTTAACGATGCGGATTTTACTCCGACGAAGGCTACGAATCTTGTAGTCGAGAATCTCGACAGGTTCCTCCACAATGCGAAGACGATCATCAACTTTGATCTCTTCCAGTGGTACAATGAGAGATTCATCAGCCAAACACTTCTTCAGGTTAGACACATGGAAGACGTTGTGTACACTACCGAGCTCCGCCGGTAAGTCAAGTCTGTATGCCACCGGTCCAATCCGATCCAGGATTGCGAACGGTCCGACATAACGAGGGTTAAGCTTGCCACGCTTTCCAAAGCGTATGACGCCCTTCCATGGTGAAACTTTCAGAAGTACCTTGTCCCCAACCTGGAACTCTAAAGGTTTTCGACGGCGATCGGCATAGCTCTTCTGACGATCCCGTGCAGCAGCCAAACGTTGACGGATCTGTACGATTTTCTCCGAAGTTTCGTACACGAGTTCCGGACCAGTGAGCTGGCTCTCGCCCACCTCGGCCCACCAAAGTGGCGATCGACATTTCCGTCCGTAAAGAGCCTCGAACGGAGCTGCCTTGATGCTAGAGTGATAGCTGTTGTTGTAGGAGAACTCCACTAACGGCAGGTGGATCTCCCAACTTTTGCCAAAATCGATAACACATGCCCGAAGCATGTCTTCCAAGGTTTGAATCGTCCGCTCACTCTGTCCATCAGTTTGCGGATGATAAGCCGTACTCATATCCAACTGAGTACCCAAAGCCTTGTGCAGAGCCTTCCAGAAACGCGAAGCGAAACGAGAATCACGATCAGAGATAATAGAAACAGGCACCCCGTGCCGAGCAACCACCTCCTTAAGGTAAAGTCGAGCTAACCGCTCGAGTCCATCGGTCTCCTTAATAGGTATAAAACGTGCCGATTTTGTCAGCCGGTCAACAATCACCCAAATCATATCATAACCACTAGGTGACCTTGGCAGCTTGGTGACAAAATCCATCGTGATTCGTTCCCACTTCCATTCTGGAACCTCTGGTTGTTGCAGGAGACCAGACGGCCTCTGATACTCCACCTTGACTTTAGCACAAGTCAAACATTTGCTGACGTAAGAAGCTATGTCAGCTTTCATGTTCGGCCACCAATAAAGTATCTTCAAATCCTGATACATCTTATCGGAGCCAGGGTGAATAGAATACCGGGATTTGTGAGCTTCTTCCAGAACAAGCTCGCGCAATCCCCCGAACAATGGGACCCAAACACGTCCCGCAAAATAGTGTAAGCCATCAGTCCTGAGCTCAAGATGCTTGTCAGCACTGTGCATAGTCTCAGCCTTAAGGTTTTCCTCCTTCAAGGCTTCTAACTGTGCAGAACGGATCCGGTCAGGCAACGACGAATGAATGGTGAGCTGTAAGGCTCGAACACGGCGAGGGTTCGCAGACTCCTTCCTGCTCAAGGCGTTCGCCTTGCCAGGATGGTATTTGATGGCACAGTCATAATCGTTCAGGAGTTCAACCCAGCGACGCTGCCGCATGTTCAACACCTTCTGGTCGAAAATATGCTGAAGACTCTTGTGATCGGTATATACTTCACACTTGGTACCGTACAAGTAATGCCTCCATATTTTCAACGCAAAGACCACCGCACCCAGTTCCAAGTCATGAGTAGTGTAGTTCTTCCCATGAACTTTGAGTTGACGAGAAGCATAAGCGATAACCTTCCCGCGCTGCATCAACACGCAACCGAGATCACGAATAGAAGCATCACAGTACACAACGAAATCATCAGTGCCTTCCGGCAAGGATAAAATAGGTGCAGAGCAAAGTTTAAGCTTCAGCATCTGAAATGCTGATTCTTGTGGTTCATCCCAGTCGAACTTTCGATCCTTCTGGGTAAGAGCAGTGAGGGGTTGAGCGATCTTCGAAAATCCCTCAATGAAACGACGATAATAACCCGCAAGGCCTAGGAATTGCCGCACCTCAGATGGCGTTTTTGGAGCTTCCCAGTCTTTAATAGCTTCGATCTTAGCCGGATCGACATGAATTCCCAGTTCGTTCACCACATGTCCTAGGAATTGAACTTCACGTAACCAAAAATCACACTTCGAGAACTTAGCATACAACTGCTCCTGTCTCAAAAGTTCCAAGACCAACCGCAAATGTTCCTCATGATCCGCCTTGTTCTTGGAATAAATCAGAATGTCGTCAATGAACACGATGACGAACTTATCAAGGTAAGGTTTGCAAACGCGGTTCATCAAATCCATGAACACCGCCGGTGCGTTAGTGAGACCAAAAGGCATGACCAAGAACTCAAAATGGCCATAATGAGTGCGAAAAGCAGTCTTCTGAATGTCAGCTTCCCTAACGCGTAACTGGTGATAACCGGACCGCAAATCAATCTTCGAATAATAGCTAGAGCCCTGAAGCTGGTCAAAGAGATCATCAATGCGAGGAAGAGGATAACGATTCTTGATGGTCACTTTGTTCAGCTCACGATAATCAATACACATACGAAGACTTCCGTCCTTCTTCTTCACAAACAAAATAGGAGCCCCCCACGGGGAAGAACTCGGTCGGATGAAACCCTTTTCCAAGAGTTCCTGCAACTGGCTGGACAACTCTTGCATCTCAGGAGGTGCAAGACGATATGTAGCTCGGGCAATAGGAGCTGCGCCCGGAGTGAGATCAATACCGAACTCAACCTGACGATGGGGAGGAAGACCTAGTAAATCATCAGGAAACACGTCATAAAAGTCACGAACCACCGGGATATCCTCGATCTTCTTCTCATCGTCAGTAGAAACGTTAACAAGTGCCAGAATGGCCGAACAGCCCTTCCGAAGATACTTACGGGCTTTCATGCTAGAAATGATACTCAGCGGAGCACCGCATTTCTCGCCACGAACCAAAAGAATCTCTCCATCAGGGAGAGGGATCCGAATAACCTTGTCAAAACAAACGATCTCCGCGCGATACAACGATAACCAATCCATGCCAACCACGACATCAAAACTACCCAGAGGCACCGGCATAAGGTCAATGGGGAAAGACAAACCCGACAGTTCCAAACGACATTCCCTAAGGGTGTGTGTCGCTTCGATTTTCTTACCATCAGCCAATTCTATTAAGTACTTAGCCTCTAAAGGTGTGGGTACTATATCTAGCAATCGACTAATATCCAAAGATACGAAACTCTTATCGGCACCAGAATCAAACAAGACAAAAACATAGCGATCATTAAGAAGGAACGTACCGGTAACTGTGTCTGGATCCTGCCTAGCCTCTGCAGATCCAATGACGAAAGCACGTGCAGTCCTGCCTCCGCCGCCATTGTTCCCGTTACCGTTCCCGCCCCTCCCATTATCGCCCTGCTTCAGTTTGGGACAATCACGCTTGAAATGCCCCGTGTCACCACAGTTATAACACCCCTGCCTCCCCTGAGTCCCCTGAGCAGCAGGAGCAGGAGTAGCCGCAGGAGTCTGAGTTGGGGTGAGCGCCACCTTGCAATCCTTAGCATGGTGCCCCAACTGATGGCACCGATGACAACGAGCCCTATCACAACTCCCAGAGTGATGAAAACCACACTTGTTACACTTGGGATGCTTCCCAGCATACCCACCCGTCTTCGACCAAGAAGAAGACCCAGATGTATCAAACTTCTTCGCCGGCTGAGCTGGCACCACACTCTTCCCCACACTCTCCCACTTCCTCTTGTTCCCCTCAGCAACCTTCACAGCAGCACCCTTGGGTGGCAAAACGCCTTCTGCCACCTTCAGGTTAGTCATCCGATGAGCTGATCGGACAACTTCAGCAATAGTGGGAAGATTCCCGGCAGCCACCAACCCAGCAATCTCGGGCACTAGTCCAGACACGTAGTGCTCGATCCTCCTGTATTCGGGTGTGTGTAAGTCAGGACACAACACCGCCAGCTCGTTCCTCCTCACAGTGTACTCCTCAATCTCCGACCCTACCATCTTGTAACTCCAGACCTCATGCTCCAATTTCTGTATTTCCTCCCTTGGACAGTACTCACCTCTCAAAAGCTGCACAAATTCCGCCCAAGGCATAGCAATAGCCTCTCCCAATCCCACGTTCTGAGTGGTAGCATTCCACCACGACAATGCAGGCCCCTCAATTGTCACGGTAGCGTACTTCACTCGGTCCCCAGCAGGACAGTTACACATAACAAACACGGATTCCACCTTCTCTAGCCATCGGAGCAGTCCTACCACTCCCTCAGTTCCAGCGAAGTTATGGGGCTGACAGTCCCTAAACTTCTTATAAGAGCACTGAGGTGGGGGTGGATTGGCACCAACGCCTGAAACACGGTACACGAGTAAAACACAAACGAAAGGAGACGAAACCCAAAAATGAGGCAAGGTCGACAGAAATCAACTCACCACCCATGGCATTAATCCCGGCCTGGAAATTAGCCATAGCCATGTTCACTTGCTGTTGGAGCAAGTTGTTCAGTTCAGCTTGGGTCATGTTGATGTTCCCACGACCACCGCCTCCGGCACGACCACCGCCGCCAGCACGGCCACCGCCTCCACCACGACGTCCGCCACCGCGAGCACCAGACATGATCTAACAAACCAAGAAATCAAGAGATTCAGATTCACTCCCAGTGTCAACCACTAGAAATTTACAAGAGTTATTCTATGGACAAATTCAGGACTATACATCCAAACTCGATGTCCATCGGGATTTTCATGCATCCCAGTTTATTATTTCGTGTGCACCCGAAATGATAAACTGCTCTACATGGTCCTCCAGATGTACCCCTAATCTAGACCCCAGTCACCGAACATTGTCGCCTATGTGGCAATAGGTGTAAGTGTAAGAAGGCATGTGTGTGCTAGAACCAACAAATCAACCCCTCCTCCTTCAATTCCAGAAGAAGAAGTCAAGAGTAGGTAAGAACCCAAATAAAAACGGTTGATGTAACGGAGAAGCATGATGATGATGTAAGGACACCCCGACAACGTCAATAGATATACCATTAATAGACCCAAAGTATGTGACCGTCTAGTGTGTGCAACTCGGCTATAGACCAGACTCTACATGCAGTCCTAGTTCACTATAACCATTGGCTCTGATACCAATCTGTCACACCCTCAATTTACCACTTGCGGGGTTTTACCGCGAGGCACATGACAAACCAGGATCCAAGTCAACGATCACAATAAACGACACTATATGAAGTACGTAAACCCAAAAACATAAATTTCATAAGCGGAAGCATTTAAAGAATTTAATCTCTACAAAACAATGTTCCCAAGTATCCAAGACACTTATTACAAAACGTGCACTAAAATTCTAGACGCCAATGCAGACCCGTGTGCCTAGTTCCGTTCATTGCTACCTTAGCGACCTGAGAAAAACATGCCAAAAAGATGTCAACATATAATGCTGGTGAGTTCACAGGTTTGTTCAAAATGTTACCAAAGTGTTGCCACGTCCATACTATATCAATGTTACCAAGTACGCTAGCTAGGCGTATGTTTCATTACTACTACGATTGGAAACCATTACTAGACACGTTTAGCAATGTTCAGCATGTTTAAGCAGCCCGTATGTTCAGCATGATACCAATGTACCTGTTCGAGACAATATGCACCCGCCCGGCCCTCCAAGCCGACGAGTGGGGCAGGTCACGCCCAATAGATCTATCCACATTTCCCCCGTTGTGCAAACCCGCACATTCATGGTTTCCCCCGGGACTTTCCAAAAGATCGTATAGCAATATAAAGTTAAAACCATAGTATGACATATGTTACCAAAACCGTTTAGCGCATGTTTTCTCCCCCAAAAGTTAAAGCAGTAAAAGTGGGGCCGTGAACTCACCTTAAGTTGCGTTCTTCAAATATAAGTAAAGATGTTTAGCCCTTGATAATCCCTTTACCGGAGATCTATCAAAATGTTCACATAAGTGTTCCGACTAATAACCATAAGGTTATCTAGTCCCTGATTGTCTAGATCGTGACCAAGTATGTTTTAAAACGTGTTTAAATGTTAAACCGACACACTAGACCGACCCGACATCCCGTTGGTGACCCATTACCCTAACTAATCAAGTACATATAGATTACACACAAGGTTCAAGCCTAAAACACTTAGTTTGTATAAAAAATCTCATTTCTGCATCAGAACGGTCGAACCAGTCAGTTTTAAGTCTCCTTCGCACCTTTTTGTCTCCTTCGCACCATTTACAGTACGTTCGACCGTTTGATGCTTCCTTCGCCCGTTTATTCACATTCGTCCAATAAAAATCCCAGGTTCGACCCTGGATCCCTCCTTCGCACCATCGACTGGTCGAAGGAGGCCAGGTTCGCCCCTGTTGTATTATTTTTCCTAAAAACGCTTCAAACACATTCAAAACGACCCGAAACATCATCAAACACAGCAGTCAAGCATGAATAACTTATCCCTACAAAGCCCCATCGATTTTCCCCGATAATACGTCCGTTTCAGCCCTTTCCCAAAATGGTAAAGATTATGGAAACGTCACTTTCATGCATGAATTATTTACCCAATTTGGAAACTTTTGAAATCGATTCATGTTTAGCTTAAAATACTCAGTTTGTCGATTATCCGATCTTTCTTATTCATTCTATTGATCATAAATATTCATGCATCAAGTATTAATCCAATAAAACCCCCAAATATCAAAATACCTAATCCTAACCCTAGACAACCATAATCCAATCATTAACAATAATCCTATATCATGTTTCTATCATGGATATAGCAGCAAATCAGTGAACAACACATAACACTACATAACACACAACTAACACATGTTATTCATTATGGAAACCTATGTTAAATGATCATGTTTTGATTTAGAAAGATGTTTAAAAGGTTTTTAATCATAAAAACACCCTTAGAACAGATCTGGACAATTTGGGTTAGATGAAAACGAATTAAAATGCTTTTAAAAGATTTAGGATTATGAACACACCTTGGATTCTTGTTTAGATGTTGTAGATGGGTTAGATTATGAAAAAGAAGAGCAAAAACTCCTTCCTTAGTGTTTAAGATCGTTTGAGAGCGTTTTGGGAGAGTTAGGGTTTGTGAAATGATGAAAAATGACAAAGGTTGGTATTTATACTAGTCTTCCTTCGCACCAACTTATTGGTCGAATGTAGGCTCCTTCGCCCCTTTCACAGGGTCGAATGAGCCCTGTTTGGTCTAAGGGAATTTCCCAATTTCCACTTCCCTGGTTCGCCCACTTGCATGGGTCGAACCAGACATTTTTATTCTCCTTCGACCACTCGAAGTGGTCGAACCAAGACTTCTTTTAAACTAGTTTTCCAGTTTGTCGTGTTTAACGCATTCTAACACATCCTAACACATAAGCCTGCATCCTTAGTCCATATTTAACACATTTAGGCACAGATAATCATTTACACATCATATAAACATATCTATGTATATAATCCACCATACAACTCATAATCTACACATATACTTAATTAGTTCATGTAATGTCACCAACAACGGAACCCTGTACTAGTGTATTATCAAAACGACTCCCAATGATCCTCCAGATCATTGTACCCTGGACAATCCTAACTTGACCCGACTCAACTAACCCAGTTAAGTTTGTTTATAAACATTTCTCGCTAAGGTAGACTTAGATGTTACTAATATGTTTAAGCCGAACATGCCGGGTGTCACAATAAAATATCATTAGAAATGTATAAATCCTATTAATTGCAGGCAAGACCAATAATAATTCATAAAGATGGATTAAACATAATTTTGTAGTAATATTAATATAAATAAATAAGATTAAAAAATCATAATAAATAACATTCAATTCGGTAAATTATTATTAATGTCAATTAGTATTAGTAATATATTCGTAAAAATAGTAATAGAAAATTTTAATTTGGTCAATAAGATATAAAAGGGATTAAAATTCAAATTCGTAATATTAGTTTTAGTATTAGTAATATATTCGTAATTTAATTCAGTCAATAATAAATAAATGATCTTAAAAATCGTAATATATAACATTAAATTCGGTCAATTATTATTAATGTCATTAAAACACAGAATAAATAACATTAAAAATGAATAAATCCTATTAATTGCAAGCAAGACCAATAATAATTCATAAAGACATATTAAACAAAATTTCGTAGTAATATTATTATTATTATAAATAAATGAGATTAAAAAATCATAATAAATAACATTCAATTTGGTCAATTATTATTAATGTCAATTAGTATTAGTAATATATTCATAAAAAGAGTAATAGAAAATTTTAATTCGGTCAATAAGATATAAATGACACTAAATTTAAAAATCGTAATATTAGTTTTACTATTAGTAATATATTCGTAATTTAATTCGGTCAATAAGAATTAAATAAGATTAAAATTAAAAATCATAATATTAGTATTAGTAATATATTCTTAAATTATTTCGGTTAATTCGGTCAATAATAAATAAATGAGCTTAAAAATCGTAATATATAACGTTAAATTCGGTCAATTGTTATTAATGTCATTAAACTCATAATCAATATCATTAAAAATGAATAAATCCTATTAATTGCAGGTAAGACCAATAATAATTTGAACAAATAGTAAAATAAATAATATTAAACATAATTTCATAAAGATATATTAAACGTAATTTTGTAGTAATATTAATATAAATAAATTAGATTAAAAAATCGTAATAAATACATTCAATTCGGTCAATTATTATTAATGTCAATAAATAACATTAATTCTAACATATTAAAAATGATTAAATCTTATTAATTATAAATTCAAAAAAAGTTATATAAATAAATGAGAATAAAATTTTTAATAAATAACATTAAATTCAGTCAATTATTATTAATGTCAATAAATAATATTAAACATCTTAATAAATAACATTAAAAATGAATTAATTTTATTAATTGCAATCAAGTCTAATCATAATTCGTATGTGGCAACTGTAACGTCACTTCATATGATGTTTTTAGATAACAGAAATTTGTTCATGGCCTTCGGCACAGTCTGGAAAGATACGTATAAAAAATTAAAAAAAAATTTATAAAATGAAATAAGCATTTTTACACAATTAAAAATAACAATCATACCAACACGGTTGACGAAGGGTCATGCAAAACCTTGAAGAATTGAGAACCTTTGTGATAAGACATAATAACGTTGGTGTGTTCGGACGAGATCATGATTTTTAAAATAAATAAAACATAGAATGATTAAATCAGTTTAAAGGTAAATCCAATTCACTGTATATCTATCAATACCGATTTAAAAGGTTGGTATTTCTAATGAATAATCACAAATGAATACATCAAATTGATAAATTTCTTGAAACGATTAAATGTTAATTATCCATGTTCATTCTAAATCATCTAGATCGTATTTTATAAAAAAAAAACCGATTAAAACTTCATTCTAAATGTATCAGTGTTTAATCATTGATAATAATATTATTGAAGAATTTGATTAAATAGTCAAAGATTAAAAAAATCGATTAAATCTTCATATGGATCGTATTTTATAAGAAAACCGATTAAATAGTCGAACTAATTTTTGTAAACAAAAATTAAAAAACCGATTAAATCTTCATTGCAGAATTTGATTAAATAGTCAAAGATTAAAAAAACCGATTAAGTCAAACCATTTGATTAAACAAATGATAAGAGTAATTTATTCATAAGATTAACAGTAAAGCATCGAGTTTGTTAACAAAAATATCAACTGAAAAATCGTATACATAGGTTTCATCGAGATGACTAACAGTAAAGCATTGTGTTTGTTAACAAAAATAAGTAAAACACAATAATATTAAGCAATGTTAGAAGAATAGGGATCGATGATTACCTTGAATCAATTGTGAAGAATCAAGAAAGTATGAAAGATGAAGGAAGATGATAGAAAGGTTTGTTATGGAGAAATGAAGAATGATTTGTGGAGAATGAAAAAAAAATCTGAAAATGGTTTATATGGACTTTAATTCGGAGCTCCATATTGTGGTTGGATCCATGAGGACCCTCTCTAAGGCCTCCATTCGACCCGAGTGTATTCAATTATTATATAGATAGATTTTCGGTTATTTGATGTTTTATTTGGTGAATCTATTAGAGTCTTTTATATTTTAAAGTTGGAAAAACTTTAACAAATTTGTTTTATATAATTTGAGATAATGTATTATTTGACTGTTTTGTATAATATAGTTTTCTTGAAATGTAATTAAATTAATAAAGAAGGAAAGAAACCCTATAGAAAGGCTAAATGGTAGCAAAATTTTCAATGAAAGTGATGGCTAAATTGTAGCAAATTTTCAATGAAAGTGGTGGCTAAATGGTTGCAATTTTTCAATGAAAGTGGTGGCTAAATGGTAGCAAATTTTCGTTGAAAGTGGTGGTTAAATTGTAGCAAATTTTCAATAAAAGTGGTGGCTAAATGGTAGTAAATTCTCAATTAAAGCGGTGACTAAATGGTTGCAGACTAAATGGTACCAAAACGGTTACAAAAGAAAGGTGTAAATTTCAATAAAAATGGTGTCTAAATGCTGACAATATTGGTGGCAAAATGGTACCAAAACGGTAGCAAAAGACCTTACTAAAATATTCTAAGAGCGGTAGCAAATATTTTAACCGTTTTTTTGGTGACAAAAATATGGTAGGAAAATACAAAAGTGATAGCTATTTGGTGACATTAGGGCAATAGAGACGTGTGTTTTTGCTACCCGCATTCTCGGTTGCAAAATGATGGCTACAAAGCAATTGCTACCATTATGTAACCGAAAATGTGGTGACAAAAGCCTAATTTTCTAGTAGTGAATTTGTCTAACCGTTTTTTATCAGAAAATCCAAAAACATTTAAATTTCTTTAAACATTTTGAATTTTGGGGGAAGAAAATTCCAAAAAAAGACAAAAAGATTAAAACAAATTAAAATGAGTTTTTGCTGTAGGAAAAACAGAAAATGAAAACGATAATCAGTCTTACAAATGATATATCGGTAGGCTTGAAAATCATTTCAAAGTTAGGACAGTGATATAAATAGTAAACGACTTAAAGTTGAGTGGTTTCCCGCCTGACTGGCATATGGTCTTAGTACCGAAATCTCGATTGATGGGTTGCCAAAATCTGAGGTTTTGGGTCTTTAACCTGTGATACATCCGGAAACAAATGGTCAAATCTTGGATCTACCGCAGATCTGATTGAGTTGATTAGGCATTCTTAATCGTGCAAAAAAGATACATCAATAACCAAACCCTAATTTTCGTACAAACAACTAGGAGAATTCTAGCTGTGAAGTGCGAGCATCTTTCATCTTCAGTTATTCATACCGGTAAGCCATTGTGTATTGTGGAGTATACTATATATAATTTTGAAGCTTATGGTGATTGCTCACTGGGATAGTGACCAGCATTGAACACACCCGCTAAGCCAAGTTTGTTAATTTAGCCACAACGTACTATATCGAATAAATAAGGACCTTATGGCGACTGTGCACTGGGATAGTGATTGGATTGTACACGCCATCTGAGGAAAGTATCCCCTTAAAAAGGGAAATAATAAGATGGCTTCCGGTATTTGCCCCCACCCTGACTGGGATTCACCATTCTCGTGTCTTGTAGATGGAGGGTCATGGTTTACTCACCCATTACGGTGAAGCTTTGTGAAATGCCCGATACGGGAATGTGTCGTGTGCGTGGAGACCATTGACCGCAAGTACAAATCTTACCAATTAACCATATCTAAAGTGACGGCAAGTACTCTTTATTTTCTAGGTTTAAAAGGATCCCATATTGGTAATCATTTGTTTTCTGGTTATCCTAATTTAATCTAATCAAACAATGGTTATCATGGCGAGTCCATATACTGATACGATTCTCTTATCAGCAAACTCGCAAATATATTGTCTGTGAATATTAGTTATCTACTTTAAAGTTCTTATTAAAAAAATAAAAAATCCAAAAAGATTTCATTTTCGATTAACCGATGTTGGAATACTAAATTCTTCAATTGGAATCTCAAATCCAAAGCCGAAACTCAATAAAATATAATCCTTCAAAATTCAAGGGTCAAGATGCAACTTTCATAATTTAAAGGGTTTAGTTTGACAAATTTGAACGTTTAGGGTGAAATTTGAAAAGATTCAAATGTTTAGGGGGAGAACGATTCGTTTCTCCAAATGGTGGTCAAAATGGACAAATCTTGAAAGTTTATCGAATGATAAACTTCAAGAATTTGATTGAGTCCGGCTTATTTGTTGTATATAATACAAGTTGTAGTTTGTGTGCAGTTTTATTAATTTTTTTTGCAGGATCAAACACAACCAGTGTTCTTATCATGATTCAAACGACAGAGCTTGATGTTGAACAAGACTCGAACCTGAACTACAACACCATTCCGAACAACAAGAACCCGATATTCCATCTTCAGAGACACCAGATCTTGGTAATGTTCCAGCATCGGAAGCTGATGAATATGAGAATCAAGAAATGAAAGTTCAGATGTTATTGATCTACGTCTTCGTCAAAGAATCGTCTATCAAAACAGTGGAGGTTTCTTGATTCATCCCAAGTTATCGAAGCTGATCGAAGACCAAGACGAGATTTCCTGAAGCCACAACCAAAACTCAAATCAGTAAGTATTCATGTCTTCTGGGGGATATTGTTAGTACACTGCGGTGTAGTTTCCCAAATTGAAGATTGCCAGATTTGAAGACATGAAGACCGAAGATCAAGACTAGATTTCATGAAGCCACAACCAAAACTCAAATCAGCAAGTATTCATGTCTTCAGAGGGAGATTGTTAGTGCACAGAGGTGTAGTTTCCCAAATTGAAGATTGCCAGATATGAAGACTTGAAGACCGAAGATCATTAGCTAGACTTCAGGGGAGTCTGTGAATGTCTTTCAAGACATCGTCAACTCAGTGACTGGTTCAGGCTGCAGATCACTAGCTAGGTTCAATGAGGAGACTGTTAGTGCACTTCGAGTATGTCCCCAGCTAGTGATAAGTGGATATTAGCCGTAGGCATGATTGTATAGCGTTTTAGATGTTATCGGGTTGCATGATAGTAATTAGGGGTAGTTTGGTAAAGTTTTGAGTACCATACGCCTTCCATAAGTCTCATACGTGTGACACATGAGGCGTATGAAGCCATACATGTGTTGTCCCAGGCGTATGGTTCACTCCACTATATATACCCATGCCTTAGTTTATTTTCTAACCTTTTGAACCTTGTGAAACTTTTGCCATTTCCAATTTAAGCTTGCAAACCTTTGTGTGTGTTTTTGTGTGTGTGCTCTCATATTATTATTATTAATATTATCTTATGCATAAACACTTATCTATAACAACTAATCGGATTATTGATTCCGCCTTTGTGTGTGTTTTCGTGTGTGTGCTCTCATGTAACTTCCCACCATCTTTTATAAATACCAATAACTTTTTTATATGTATTATTTAAAAAAATACACCATATTAACGAGTATTCTTGTATCTTTAATATAAGTACCATATTGTTATATATAAACATATAAAAAGTTACGTTTAAACATGGTAAATGTGTTTTATTCTATAAAGCACTGTAAACTTGTCTCATTCCTATAAAACACCTCTATTTTTGTAGGATCGATACGAACAAGATATTAGTATCACGCATGTAATGGATCAATGGCAGAATCAACGATCCGGTTAGTGGTTATAGGTGTATGTTTGGAAGATAATAATAATATTAGGTACACACACAAAACACACACAAAACACACACAAAATGGGCAGCACCTTGTTAGAGAATAATGCAAAAGTTACAAAGTGTCAAAACAATGGTGGTATTTATAGTATCAGGTCTCATACGCCTGGGCATGCAGGCATGTGAGCCTTCATACGCGTCATCCTGCCAGTCGTATGAGGCTTCATACGCCTGCCTACATTTACAAAATACCTCTAATACCTCGGAATACTAAAATGCTACCCGAACGACAATACAACGAGCAAAATATGATCCTAAGCCCATATCTACGCTTGGGACATATCCGAACGGTGTACTCATAAACTCCAATCAGCAACCCCCAAAACACAAACTTCCAATCAGCAACTCTTTAGGCTTCAATTAATTGCAACTTGGACCAGTCACATCCCGAATGAGTCTTCTTGGTAGAACAGTACCTAACCATCTTCTGAAATCGAATGGCTTGATCTCCGTCTTGATCTTGAAAGTGAATCCGGTTCTTGTTAAGCGTCTACATATCAATTTCAGACAAAGTCATCAGCAACATTGGATCAAAGACTCTGATTTTGTGGCAGATCTTGGGATCATTCTTTAATACAATCACCGCTTCAGTCGTCAAATAATTATAGTACCCAAAGATAAACTTATTCAAGAAGTTTTGTTCGATCGGCACAAGAGGGACCTTTGTCATGATCTCAGGTGGGGTGATCTTTTGCTTCCAGATCGGCTTACCAGTGATGTGATGAATCTCTTTCGACTGGTAGCGTTTTGGATATTGTGGCTTAATTTAGACCCATCTAATGTTGCTTTCTCTCTCCAACAAGCCTCTATACATCTCTAACGTGTTGTTCATCTTAATCGGCTTCAATCTGGAAAGATCACAAATGTACCTGTATGGGAAGGACTTAATCTTGTAAACACTGGAAAAGTATAAAATGGGGCTTTCAAACTTGACCCCTATCACATTCGCTTGAGCCACGTACATCCAACTCACAATGTTACTAGACATGAGATTCCATTTCTGGCTAACCTTCTTTGCTTAAGTTGGCTTGGACTTTCTCCTTGAGTACCATGCTCCAGAAGCAGCTTAAACCCTTTTCTTTTTGTCTTGGTTCGATTCTGGTTCAGCTTTAAGTGGTTGAGACTTTAACCATCTGTCAATAACATCAAAATCTTCGCGTTTAGGCATAGGGGTCTCAACACGAATCTCTTCATTCTCTTGGACATACTTCGGATATTCCTCTTTGGTGATGTATTCGATCTAAATATCGTCCAACGGATCATCTTCATTAAACTTTTCAGGACTGTCCATTTGGGCAACCTCTTCTCTTGATGGCCCTAAAGGTATTTCACCTTCCTCCAGATCCATATATGGCTTTGTTACAGGGTTCCCGTCATCATCAATGAAAAACATAATGTAAAAAGCCTGCGTCCATTCAAGTGGCACATCTTTTGATGCTATGTCTTCCCGGAATACCCAAAGATCCTCTTCTGTTGTACCCGGTTGCGAGAAAGATTCTCCTGCACCAGTCTTACCACCTTCGTCCTCATCTTTCTTTGCCCTTCTCTCCTAGAACTGTGCATCAGCTGTTATAGTTTTCCTAGCCCTAGCACCACTATCACTACCCGGATCCTCCTCATCATCCCCAGATTTATCCTTTCCCTACTTATGATCCTCATTATCATCTTCTTCCTCTTCATCATCTTCTTCCTCATTAATGTCATCGCCATCATCTCCTTCATCTCCATTACCAGACGTGAGACTCATGTGTTTGTTGAAGTATTTTTCAACCCTTTACTTCAACTTCTGGTTTTCAGACTCGACAAGGGCAAGATAATTCCTTGTATCATCATGAGATTATGTTAACAACTGAATCTCTTGCACATTGTTGGATAGCTTGAGCATCGTCGTATCTAGTGTTGATGACAGTCTTATGTTCTCTTACCTTGTTTCGTTGATAATGGTCAGGAACTGGCGATCTCGCTGTTAAGATTTTGCTATCCTACGCTGGTTCCCCAGATTTTGAGCAACCTGCCCGGATCCTCCTCCTCATCCCCAGATTTATCCTTTCCCGACTCATGATCATCATCATCTTCTTCGTCATCACTGTTATCGCCATCATCTCCATCATCTTCATCATCTCCATTACCAGGCGTTAGCCTCTTGTGTTTATTGAAGTATTTGTCAAACCTTTTCTTCAACTTCTGGTTTTTAGACTCGACAATGGCAAGATGATTCCTTGTATCAACATGAGATTCTGTTAACAACCAAATCTCTTGCTCATTGATGGATAGCTTGAGCATCACCGCAACAAGTGTTGCTGGACAGTCTTCTGTTCTCTGACCTTGTTTCGTTGATAATGGTCAGGAACTGGCAATCTCGCTGTTCAGATTTTGCTATCCTCCGCTGGTTCTCCGAATTTTGAGCAACCTGCATGTGCAACATGCTCACCAAGTTGTTAATATGAGATTGGAGAGATGGACCAACTGATGTGGTTGGAAAAGGTGAGATGGAGAGCATGATGGGTGCTTGTTAAGTAGATTAAGGAGTTTGAAACTGAGGGACTCTGATTTCAGATAAAAGTCTCTAAAGGTCAGAGTCGATGGATTGTTCAGATGTGGTAGCAGCTGGGATTGAAGCTACAACCAAGACGGACTCATGAAGATGGCAGTTCATCCCCTAGATGGTGTGGGAGTGGATGTTGTGGTTTCTGTTGTTGTGGTTGCTGATTTAGTGGTTTTTGTTTTTCTGGATTTTGATTTTCTTGTTGCTTTGGTTGGTTTGGTTAGGGTGGTTAATGCAATTGCTTCTTTGATGGTGACAATTTTCTCTTTAGTAGCAGCATATTTTCGGGGAGGTCATTCTTCCTCTAGTTCGGCATCCAACTTATCTATACTTACCATATACTCTGGATCAGCTCGCTCTGCTCTTTCTTAATGCAGCGCCTCGCGTTCTTATAGGATCGCAAGTTCGCGGGCCTGCCTCAATCTTTCTAACTCTTTACCTTCTTTAGCAATATTGTCAAGAGTTATAACTTCTGGATCTTCTTCTTTTGTATCTTCACTATCAGACTCATTACCTGATGGTTCAATTGCTTGTACCTTCTTAGGACTAAGAACTTCAACTGTAGAAGCAATACCCTTTCCATTATCGAGTCTGCGTCCCAATGGTTCTGCTTTAGATTGAAAATCTAAAGTTGTTGTTGAGGTTGGTTCACAAGAAACTACAACACTCAATTCTGGTTCAGTGGTTGCAAACATAGGTTCAGAAACAAATGGGACCTCATGAGTCGGTGAAGGTCTAGGGAGATACCCTTGAGAAATTCACCACCCTCATCACCTCCTGCATGTCCCTCTTCATCATTATCATAATCATCATCTTCATCAGTTACGGGCTCTATTTCTTAGACATCAGAGTCACTATCGGCATTTCTTCAGTTGTTCTGTGGTGGTTCTGGATAGTCGACTCTAGTGATGTGTCCAATGATCCTCTTGAAAGGTGGTTCTGTGCCCAATCTGTACATCTTCATCCTTGACATACCCAAGTCATTCATGTGTTCCAGCTTCATAGCATCTCTCTAGACCTTTGGTAAATCTGGAATCTGAGCATTGAAAATCATCTGAAGAAATCTTGGATACATAATCGATCTCTTGAACCTGTACTTGGAAGTCACGTTCTCCTATAAATGGTGAAATATCATACCCGAGAAGTTAAACGGTTTGTTCAAAATCAGGGCCACCATTGCTGAACAGATCGTCTCCCTGGCCGCATCAATGCTGCTGATTCGTGTACTGATGTAGTGAATCAGGATATGCACGAAGTATCGATAGTGATGACATAAACCTGACTTCAACAGCATGGAATCTTTAACATCTTCAGTAGACGTGAGCCTCTTGAAGAATCCTCTAACCAGATACTTTGGGAGCTTTATCAAATAATCATCTTGATCATCGACATGAAGAGTTTCCCAAATGCTTTGTTGAGATACCACCACCTCACGTCAATTTATTCTTCCCACGAGCGCTATTGGATTACGATTACAATCCAACATCGTTATTTCCCAAAACTGTTTTTGATAGCTCAAATATGGATCATAGTGAGTGGAAATGGCATAGAAAATTCTTGATCGCCGGAAGAAATTGATAGCATTCACATACGCCGCTGCATTCCTTGAATGCGGGTCCAAATGCACGACTATGTTGTGTTTGAGTCCAATAATAAACTCCATATGTGCACATGCTCATACACAAAACATAAGAACATCCAAAACTCCTTTAAAATGTTCAGATTGACAAAATCAACAATTTTCTAATGAGCAAGCGTATGAAGGGTTTCATACGTGTGACATTATATACGTATGAGCTTCATACGTGTGACTGTTGGTCAAGTGTATGAACCCATACGAGTATGAAGTTTCAAAATTTTCAAAAACTTGTTTTGATCGATTTATGGTTCCATTCTTGGTAGATGAACTCTAATAGGGCCGAACAACATAACCTTACAATTTTTTTTTTGATAAACAAACATGTTTTGTTGGTTTATTAGAGGCTTTATTATCGAGTTTCAAGTCGAACACATAATCGATCAAAACAGGAGATTTCATGGATGAAAATGACTGATTTATGGCTCAAATGATTCACCTTATGATTTTGAATATGCGGGATGAAATGAAAAACACAGGGGGGTTTTGATGAAGGCGTATGAAGGAATGAAAAGGAAGAAGTTGAATTGTTATATTACACCCCTCATCATACGCCTATAATCCCTTCACCCGTATAATCCTATAGTATTACACGTATGACCCTATTGTCCCTTGAACATTCCAAAATTTACATAATGGCACCAGTATGAAAGTTTAATACGCCTATGTTCATACGTGTGGGCATATACACGTATAATGTTCATACGTGTACTAGACCCATAGGCGTATGAGATTCAAAATTTTCAGAAAATTACCATTTTGTCACAGCAAACGTAAAATCACAATTTAACGCACAAACACATGGTTTCAAGCTTAGAAAATGATTTTAAGCATTTATAAAGGACCATATTACCCTTGAAACCGAAAATGTTAGGATCTAACATCCTACGACATATTTTCCCCTGAAACGCACAATTAGTCAAACTTTGATGAAATTGTTCGTTTCATTGACTAATGATCAGACACTCACGCACAACTGGAACCAACAGACGTACTGAGATCCAATATTTCACACCATACCTTACATTAACCAACGTCTGACTTACACTACTGGCCTCGGATTTTGAAAAATTGTCAGACTTAGTATATATCCGTTAGTTTGACCGGTTGAATTTCAAAGCTCCACTTAGCTGTTCGTTTGACTCCTACGTTTTTGAAAGGGAGATAAGACAATGCGTTTAAAGAACATCCTACATCGGTTCTTCAAAAGCAAAACAAAAATCGAAAATCTTTTCGGAGTTTTTGACGAAAAAAGATAAGAAATTCAAATAAAGATACGTAATGGAATATTCACAAACAATATTTTTACGAGTTTGTCGGGCTGAGAATCATATCAGTTTACGGACCTGTCATGATAACCGTTGTTTAGTTAATTCAGATTAAGATCATTAGTAAACAAGCGATTACCAATATACTGATCCACTTAAACTTTAAAAATCAGGATTACTCGCCGGCACTTTAGATATGATTAAGGTGAGATTTATAGTTGTAGTCAATGGTCCCCATGCACACGACACATTCCCGTATCAGGCATTGCACGAATTTCGTTACGTAACGGGTGAGTAAGCAATGACCATCCGTTTACAAGACACGAGATTGAAGAAATCTCAGTCAGGGTGGGGGCAGATACCGGAAACCATTTTTTATGGATACTTTCCTTAGAGGGTGTGTACAATCTGAGTTACTATCCCAGTGTACCATCGCCATAAGTTCCATATTTATTCGATTATAGTACATTGTGGCTTATTTAAGAAACTTGGCTTAATGAGTATGTTCAATCCAGGTCACTATCCCAGTGAACAATCACCATAAGCTTCAAAATTAGATATAGTACACTCCACAACGCACAATGGTTTACCGGTACGAGTAGCAGGAGATGAAAGATGCTCGCACTCCTCAGCTAGAATTCTCTTATTTTTGTATGAGAATTAGGGTTTGGCTTATGATGGATCTTTTTAGCACATTTTAAGAACGCTTGATTGACTCAATCGGATTTGCGATACATCCAAGATTCGATCAGTTGTTCTCGGATGTATCATAGGCTTAAAGACCCGAAACCACATATTTTGGCTACCCATAAATCGAGATTACGGTACTAAGACCATATGCCAATGAGGCAGGAAACCACTCGACTTATAGTCATTAATGTTTATATCACCATGCCAACTTAGAAATGATTTTCAGGCCTACCGGTATATCACTTATAAGACTAATAATCATTTGCAATTTATGCTTTGGGAAATCAGACAGTCTACTGATGTACAATCATATTCTCTTATCCACACAGCAAAAACTCAATTTTTGATTTTCTGATGTTTTTATATTTTTGTGATTTTTCAGTGTTTTTGGTTTTTGTTGGTTTTTTAAATGTTTTTTTTTATTTTTTATAAGAGAAACTATTTACAAAAATCGAAATACCGATGTGGACTAATCTTGTTTTTTTTTACACCATTATGATGAGCAAAAACTCAAAGTGAGATTTGTCAAAGGCTTTCGTAAATAGGTCTGCGCGTTGTTGGTCGGTGTGAATCTTGACAATATCAATGAGCTTCTTTTCATAGCAATCCCGTATGAAATGATAGCGAATATAGATGTGTTTGACCTTAGAGTGGTTAATCGGGTCCTTAGTGATATAAGGGGTAGTAAGAAATTTCAAACCGTAATCCCGCATCTGCTGTTGTAACCAGATCACCTATGAGCAGCATGATGAAGAAGCAACATACTCAGCTTCACAAGGGGAAGCAGCTACAGATGTCTGTTTCTTGCATTGCCAGGATACGAGTCTACTCCCTAAGAACAGGCATCCAGCCGTTGTGGAATTAGCATCGAGCTTCCAGCCAACATAGTCTGAATTACTATAGGCAGTGAAATCAAACGTATCGTCACAAGGGTACGATAGACCTTTGGTCGGACAACCCTTCAGATACCGAAAGATTCGCTTAACCGCGGTCAAATGAGAAACCTTTAGCTTGGACCGGTATCTTGCGTGGCATGTTGCGAACATGATATAAGGATGAGAAGCAGTCTGGTACATGAGAGAGCCGATCATTACGCAGTAGAAAGTTGATAACCTCGATGGTCCTGATCGAGAAATGTATGAAGAGTTGAAAGCACAAGTAAGGCAAAAATATAATATGTAGTAATCTAAATGTTTTTTTATTTATTTTTGGGAAATTCGATTTTTAACACCCTGAACTACTGAAAATTGGCTGCTGACGCACTGAACTACAAAATTGAACAACACCGCACTGTACTTTCAACTTGTTGTCCTTTATCACTCTCAGACTAACCATGGTTAATTTTTGCTGACGTGGCATGGTGACGTGTCCATTTTTGTTGACATGGCATGGGGAATTGGATTTTAATACCCTGAACTATTGATTATTGGCCGTTAATGCACTAAACTACAAAATTGATAGATTTGAGCTTGGTTCAAAAGTTTCAAGTCTAATTGTGTTTGATTTGGTTTGTGGCGAATCATTTTGTTAACATACACATATAAATGGTTAACAAGTTAGATTTGTTAACCATTTATATCTTTGTGGTGAATCATTTTGTTAACATACACATATAAATGGTTAACAAATAAAACACAAACCAAATCAAACACAAACGAAATATCTTCATGTGTGATTACTGTCCAAAATGATTCACCACAAAGATGGATTTTGGTCCAATGATAAAAAGAACCTAATAACAGAACAATACAAATAATCGAACTACAAAAGACAGAGATGATGACTTGAAACTCTTGAACCAAGCTCAAATCCATCAATTTTGTAATTTAGTGCGTCAGCGGCCAATAATATATAGTTCAGGGTGTTAAAATCCAATTCCCCATGCCACGTCAGCAAAAATGGACACATCACCATGCCACGTCAGCAAAATGGAAACATCACCATGCCACATCAGCAAAAAATTAACCATGGTTAGTCTGAGGGTGATACAGGCCAACAAGTTCAAGGTACAGTATGGTGTTGTTCAATTTTATAATTCAGTGCATCAGCGACCAATTGTCAATATTTCAGGGTGTTAAAATCTAATTTCCCTTTATTTTTTAGTTATGCTTTTAATATTTTTTTTTTTTATAATGTAATGTTTCAATCTAAATGTTTTGTATTTAATATATTTGTTTATATAAAATGACAAGCGAAAAAAAAAAAAATCAAAGCGTGACTTGACAGCCACTGGCACGCTGTTCATGGCACCGTCATCACATGCATTTTTTTTGACTTGGATGAAAATTTCTCCAAAAAATGAAATTGATGTCACGTCCATACCCCCTCAAGGGAATGAACACACTGTCCGTGTATTTTAAGAATAATGGCTTGACACTATGCGATGGCAAACAAATAGCACCAATGAGAAATAATATTCAATGTAAGAAGAATATATCAAACAATAATGAAGAAAAAGCCCATCAACTTTACTGATCGATTCAAGTTTTGTGAATTCCACGTCAGAGTTTTGACAAGAACTTTAAAATGCATATCTCATATCTCCCTCAGCTTCAAATTAAAGACCATACAAGAAATTTCAATCAACAATAAAAACAAAAACCAGATGGAATGATCAAAAGGTGAATGAATTATTGCGTAGGGGATTTTAGGTATGGTACCAACCTAAATTTGTGCATGCAAAGGATAAGATTTTGACAGCTCTTAAGGTTTCCACTCACTGATAGTATCTAGAATCTTAGTTGGTGAATGAATCCTATGTTCTGAAGTAGTTGCATTGCAAACAAGTTGCTATTGCATGTGTACAAGTACAAGATCCACTACCTTGTAGAGCTGTAGGTCATGATCATGTAGTCTTAATCAGACCGATATTGTTATGTGAATGGAATGATGCAACAAAGAATCTACATCTCTATCTACATGCAATAATGTAATCAGCTTAAAACATGCTTTTAAACTTTTTAGTACCCACAAAACTAAGTAGTGAAGTTCATTTAAAGGCTTTGTGGTTTCAATATTTTTTTTATTAGATGCGTTTTAAAAACCATGTCATAATATGGAATGTAAGATCATTTTCCTCAGTGACATAACTTGGAACCATAGATTTTAAGACCAACCAAAAACGTAAGAATCGGCATTTCTACATGTCACTATACCACAACAAAACAAAGGGCGTCTATGAGTGACGGATAGATACGTTAGAATTCTCTCCATGAAATTGGTTAATCATCGATAATCGGAAGGTGACATTCCTTCTAAAAACATGCCGCGGCTAATGGATTTAAAAAAGGTTACACCAAAGGATTTTATTAAGTTATCATTGCTGAGAAATCACTAATTAACAAGCCTCGGCCACTCCTAGTCTTAAGGCGTTTTACCAATTGATTATGGATGGCATGTTTACCGACAACCAACGAGCATTGGAATGGTTTTATAGTGGTATGTTTTACCAAAAAAATCTACCAACATCATTATAGATTGATTATCGATGCCTTGTTTGGTAATTTACATACGGAGTATTGGCAATCAGAAACATGTCATCCAATATTCTTTCTGTATGTGAATTACCAAATCAAGTCATCGATAATCAATCACTAATGATGTTGTAGAACGAACACGTCATTAATTTTTAGTCTTTATTTGAATTCGATGTCAACCAAACCTTGTTTTCGTTCTACCCTAATCCATGGCTAATACTAAACCATGTACCAAGAACACAACTAATGTAAAATTTTAACCTTTTAGATATCATCTAAAAGTCCATAATAGTACACCCTTAACTCATTGTAAGAAGTGCCCTCACACATACACCACTATGCATGACGTGCCTAACAACATGTTTTTAGTATGGAACTTGTATATTTACAAAATATCCCTTAAGCGCTTAAGCAACAAAACAAAAAGGGCCCGCTTCACGTGACTTGTCTTTTAACTTGTCACTTAAGTCGCGGTTGGGTAGTTAAGCTAGACGTAAAGAAAAAGACACTTAATACAAGAAACACGTGTGGATATAGGGTATGTAATATTGAAATTGGCATACGTAAGTGGTTCATGGGCCACAAACAAACATCTTCTCTTTGGTTGTATCCACTCAAGAATCAATAATTTGGGGCTTTTTCATGTACTCGTTCTTCACAATACGTGTTATTAGAGATTAAAAGCGTGTTTAATGTAAATCTATTCTTTTAAGATACAAAATACTTACCTGTTTTACAGATTGATACAACTGTTGTGTTGTATCATACCGATACCGTACCGTACCGTATGTGTTCAGTATCGGTATCGGTACTGGGTTTAGGGTGTTTTCGGTGTCGGTTTTTTCGGGATCGGTATCGGTTGGTACCGATATCGTTCCGAGCTCATCCCTAATACAACATGTGTTAGCTTTGAGTCAAAGAAATCAGGTTGGAAGACTTAATCGATCTAAATACAATACTACTTCGCATGTTTACAAATTAAGTCTTCCAAGGGTAATTTCCAACAACAAATCATCACACTATAAGACTGGACGGAGTGGGGCGGGAAGGGGGGAACTGTTGGCCCCAGAACAGATTTGCAGCGGAATATAATCAAAATATAGATATATATTATGATAGATACCAACTGGAATTATGATAATATAAACGAATGTATAACTGTTTGATACAAAGAACAAAAGATTAAATGAATTTCTGGAAGTCTTGTTACGAGAGGATTGTTATGTGTGGACAATCTTGATAACCAAAACCGTTTGCCTTGAGTTTAATATATATATGTATCGAATAGATGTGTCCCTCCTTTGAACCGTTGTAATGCTTCTTTCCCACCGGTTTGATTTAGTGTTTTGGCGCCAAGATAACTGTTTTCACCGTAGGGGTATTTTAGTCCTTTCGCAGCCTTTTGATATTTCTTCATATAATCTGTTTTTGCTTTAGTTTGTTCCTGCTCTTGATCCGAACACTTCACATAAGTATGCAGCCTTGTTTCCAGCCATGTACGCAATGTGTAGTCTTGATCTTGTGGTTGTGGTCTTGAACAGAAGTGTAGCCAGCCGTTTTGACCCATATGTATTTGATCTTCTAATTCTTATATAATCTAACTAGCCTAATGATTCTATAACTAATTTACATAATACACATATTACATACAATACATAAGTTCAAATATTCACAACACATAAACATAATAAAGTTATATTTACAAATCAACACTCGCCCCTAAATATAACTAGGGCTCATGGGACTTGTTGGTAGAGTTTCAATGGCTTCTTTGAGGGCTATTTCGGCTTGTGTGAAGTCGAAATTTCTTCTTTTCATAAATCTTTTTGCTGCCCTCCAATCACCACCCATGTATAAAGCAAAGTCTTCTTCATTTGGCTTTATTTCCTTGTTTGATGATGTTGCTTCCATAGACATGTTTGGTGATGTGTTTACCCTTCTAACTTGACTACTTTTATGCCTTTCATTCATCATATTCGCGGCTGTTTTCCGGGCATTCTTGTGGACTAAATATTGCCAATCTAATACATCAAGGTATTGTGCATACAAGACTCGCATCATATCTTTGTCCTCATAGTCAAATCCCAATTCCTTTGCAATCACAACCCATATATCATAGGTTGAAACTCGTCTATATCCACCTTCTCTTTGCACCATTATATACAAATCATATAATTCAACATACTTCCCATTTTCAAACCTTGGAGGGATTGGCCTATTCATTATTCCTAGGAATTCCTTTAGAAACCAAGAAACCATTTGTATGAATGGTCCTTTGAGAATGTTTCTATGTGCCCAAGGGAATTCCATATCGTGTATGATATCCAATAACTCAATGCACTTTTCAAGTGAGTCAATATTAATGCTATTAACAACATCATCGACTTGTTTCATGTTAAGATCGGCTTCGGCAGAAATGGTTTCAAAATAACCATTCAAATAATTATCTTTCATCTTATTATGTTCCTCTTCACCGATTTTAATCATGGCCGAAATTTCTTCCTTTGACTCACTAGTGTTTTCTATGAAACGGAATTGCATGCTTTTGTCTTTGAACATATTTTCCACAACACAAAAATTTCCCACAATCTTTACCACAAATCCTTGTAGTAATAGTTGTGGAAGACTTAGTATGTTGTCTTCCAAATCCGTTGAATAAAACACATTGGGTATGACCAATTGTTGGTCTTCAACGGAAATACTTACAATTCCAACCCCCCTTATGAATACAAACTCATTCCTAATCTTGCTTTCAACCCCAAAAAGATCTCTTTAACTTATGAAAGAAATCTAAATTACCCGCAATATGATTTTGTAGATTAGGACTTACATACCATAGATTCTTCCACAAACCAATATCGGATCCTTGAATAATGTAATCTTCACCATTTCCAAATGACTTCTCGGGATAGTATGAAATCCAGGTGTTGATGGCATCTCTTATCAATTGTGCACCCTCATTTCTCTCCTTTATGCCACAAACACCAATTAAGTGATCCGGTTGTTTGCAATAGAAACATTTTCTTGTTTCAATACCCCTTCTCCTTAGTTCCGCTTGTCTTTCTCTCCCTCGTCTATGTCGTGCCATGTATTGTGGCCTAGAACCCGCGTATGAGATTCTTGATGAGTCTGACATTGTGTGTTATGTTCGGACTGTTTTAATGACAAAGAAGTTTCTGATGTGAAACAAGACAGAATTTTATTTCCAGAATTCGAAAAAAAACAAACTTTGATGTGACTCGAGTATTATACGATTTGATGATAGACTGATGTTTATAATTTAAATGACAAAGATATAACGATTATTTGACAGAAAACAAGACTCTGAAACAAAAGGGACAGAAACGAATGAAGACAGTTATAGACAAACAGAACAGAATTCTTAACACAGAAATGTGATTAACTAGACTCGAATGATAGAATATTGATTGAAGTTTTATAAACACCAACAACAAATACTTTGGACAGGAAGTTAATTGAAATAAACTTGCAGAATTTGTGCAGAATCGAAACAGACTTCAAAACATAACAGAAATAATTAAACAGACGCTAATAACCCCGCTCTGATACCAGATTTGTTGGCCCCAGAACAGATTTGCAGTGGAATATAATCAAAATATAGATATAGATTATGATAGATACAAACTGGAATTATGATAATATAAACGAATGTATAACTGTTTGATACAAAAAACAAAAGATCAAATGAATTTCTGGAAGTCTTGTTACGAGAGGATTGTTATGTGTGGACAATCTTGATAACCAAAACCGTTTGCCTTGAGTTTAATATATATATGTATCGAATAGATGTGTCCCTCCTTTGAACCGTTGTAATGCTTCTTTCCCACCGGTTTGATTTAGTGTTTTGGCGTCAAGATAACTGTTTTAACCGTAGGGGTATTTTAGTCCTTTCGCAGCCTTTTGATATTTCTTCATATAATCTGTTTTTGCTTTAGTTTGTTCTTGCTCTTGATCCGAACACTTCACATAAGTATGCAGCCTTGTTTCCAGCCATGTACGCAATGTGTAGTCTTGATCTTGTGGTTGTGGTCTTGACAGAAGTGTAGCCGGCCGTTTTGACCCATATGTATTTGATCTTCTAATTCTTATATAATCTAACTAGCCTAATGATTCTATAACTAATTTACATAATACACATATTACATACAATACATAAGTTCAAATATTCACAACACATAAACATAATAAAGTTATATTTACAAATCAACAGGAACACCACCGCCACCCTGGCGTGGAGAGGGCAGGAAGGAGGGGGCGGGGGCAGAGACCTTGGCGTGTGGCTTGGGGTGATGGTGATGTGGTACATTTGATTGGCCAGATTTTTTTTTTTTTTTAACTTTAACACAATATAATATTATTTCCTTCCCCCCTCTTCCCCCCTTCCACAACCAACAATTTTTCCCCCGCACATGGGTCACACAAATACCACATGACGCTTCATCCCACTCTTTCCCCATCACTCCGAGTACTCTAAAAAGTACACAACTTTGTTATCATGTCTTGTATTAAAGGGGGCAAAAATCCTTCTTGAGGAAATAGGAAGCGATATTGTATATAATACGAGGAAATAATGTTTCATAAAGCTATGAATGCATAATATTTACATATCCGTATGATTTAATCATATCATTCTTAAAATTTCATCTTCCTCAACTACTTACACCATATCAAAATAGGCCTACAAAAAAAAAAAAAAAAAAGGTGTGATCATATGCGTCACCATACGTATTTTCTTAGCTCAAGTATAACTAAAAGTCGAATCATCGTAGGTATTATATGACCGCATTCGTGTTTAGTGGCCATAGTAACTTAAAAGTGTTGTAAGAGAGAGTAGCAAGATTTCTTACTGAAATCAAGCATTCTCTCTAATAAGTGTGACTAAATAGTAGGAATGAATAAATGAATTTACTTTAAGTTTCTGTTATATAGTCACATTAATTTACTAAAAAGTTTGTTTTAACCATGTCAATTAAAAAAAAAACGTGACAAAGATGGTTAATTGTTGTAATTAAATATTTTGTGCATCAAGTATGGCTAAAGGGTAGCAACGATAACATGAAGTTCTTGTAAGTGTATCCAATTCTTCTATCTATTAATAGACAATGTGATTTGAATAGTATCAAGACACTTGTCATGATGTTGTTCGACAGTCCCTTTTTTATTATTATCCTCATTTTACTTTATGTTAATAGGTTTTTGTTTTGGTTAAAGGCTAGATGTTTAATGGTGGTCTGCTAGTTGTGTTTGTTGGCTTCCACAATTCCTATCCCGGTTTGATTCCCACACGGCTCACTCTTTTTACACTACAAGAAAACGAGGCTTTATCGGCAACACAAATAGCGGTAGCGGCAATAGTGGCGATCATGATGGCCAATCCTCAATTCCAAGCTCAAATGTTCTAAATGTGTAGTCAATTCTTCCGGTCACAAAATCTTGCAAACTTTGGAAATCAAGGCGGGTAGCGGCAATAGTGGCGATCATGATGAAGACGAAGATATTTAGGCGTTTTTGTAAGAATGGTACAATTTATAATGTTTATGCTTGATTGTAAATCTTGGTATATTTGCTTAGTTTTGTTGGTATGTTTAGACAAATGTTTTAAGGCGTATAATATATATGTAAATGTTGGTATGTTTGGTTAATTAGTTTTCTTGTTATTTTGCTTGATTGTGCGTTTGTGGACAAAGAGTATTAAAGCTGAATAGGAAAGCGATGGAAAATTAATAATAATAATAATAATAATAACATAATGCCACGTGGATATTGAGTATTAGCGGCGACCAATTAGCGGCAACACGTAGTATTAGCCACGTTTTTTTCCGACGAGACCATTAGCGGCGACAGTCGCCGCTAAAAGTCTTGTCGCCGCTAAAGATCCCGTTCCTGCAGTGTTCACAGATGTATTAAATTAGATGGTACCTTTTCATTGGGTCGATGCGTTGGTGGTTACATCTGATTGGTGTGTATATAGTCACATAATTACTATAAGTAAGGCTAAAAAATATTTCTAGACAACTTTTTTTATTTTAATCGGGGTTATTGTCTAATCTTTGGTCATCACATATATTTTTTCATAACATTTATTATCATTCTGTCACAAAAAAATAAAATAAAGTAATGATGGCATGGCTAATGGTTATGTACAGCCACATGAAATTTTGTAGTGTTAAATGTGACTATTGTTTAGCCTTTAGTCACACATAATTTTCAATAACATTTATTATCATTTCATCACACAAAAACAAACTAAGTAGCAATGGTATAACGAATGTTTATGTAAAGCTACATGAAAATTTATAATTTTAAGAATGGCTATTTTCTAAACTTTGGTAATACAAAATAATACGTGTGACCATATGTATTATCTTTTAGCCACATCATTAAAAAAATATCGTGGTCGTATATCACATTTTAAAACACTTTTCTCGTGTGGCAACTAAATGCCAGAGTTTTTCTTAAAGTGTGGCTAAATGTTTCAACAAGATATGCTTTTGGTCATGTTAAAAAAATATTGTGGTCGTAGATTAAATCTGCCATACTTGTCTTGTGTGGCTACTAAATTTTACAATTATTTTCTTAAAGTGTGGGTAAAGGTTTTGAAAACATGTGCTTTTGGCCACATAATCAAAAATCAAACAAATACTGTAGCGATGATATTTTGCGTGTGGCTACTAAATGTCACATTTTTTCTTAAAGTGTGGTTAGCTATGTGTTTTGAACTTTTATATAGTGGTCACATGAATAAATAAAATGTGTGGCTTAAAGTAGGCTAGAAAATTTTAAATGTGATTAATGTCCTTTAGTCACAGATTCAATCGAAATTATGGCAGGGCGATTATAAAAAAAAGGTGTCGCTAACGGTCTAATTTTGGTGTAGTGTTATTAGCAAAAAGGTGTGGCTAAAGGTCTATTTTGGTGTGGTGTTATTAGGGGTGAAAATGTGCATTCATGGTCGAGTGCAACATAACTCTACATATTTCGATGCCTTTACATTCCCTTTAATTTTGGATGTGTCCATTGGAATGTTAAAAAAATCCAAAATAAAATTTTCTCAATGCGCATGGCATTGAAGTTGTGTCGGATTAGTAACATCTTTGAGTAAGGGGATGCTTCTCTTTACCATTGGTTTGTTTCGAACCTCAAAATCGTAAAAAAGTTTGATGAATCTAATTCAGTATTACTATTATTAAACTTTTCAAACACACTTTTATCTTTAAAAGGAAATGTGGTTTTATAAAACTTCACATCTCTTGAATAAGAGATGGTTTTAGTTTCAAGACTATAAACCTTATAGCCTTTTTTTTCATTTGAATAACTTATGAAAACACATTTATCAGCCCTTTCACTTAGTTTATTAGACTCATTTAAAATAGTAGTGAAACACAAACATTCAAACATCCTTAAGTGTTCTAGGAAGGGTTCAAAATTAAAAATAAGCTCATAGGGGGTTCTACCATTCAGCACTGAAGAAAGAGTCCTATTGATTAAGTAAGAAACAGTTAGAACACATTTAAACTAAAACCTAACAGGTAGATTACTTTGGAACAACAGAGCTCTAGTGACATTCAAAAGATGTCTATGCTTCCTCTCATTAATACCATTTTGCTGAGGAGTGTAAGCACATGTTGTCTGACGAAGTATACCTAATGCTTTACAATAGTTACTCATTTGAGTGTTGACAAATTCAGAACCATTATCACTTCCAAAACATTTAACCACTTTACTAAATTGAGTTTTTAAAAAATTTACAAATTCTTGTATATTTTCAAAAACCTCAGTTTTATTCTTCATCAGACGCACCCACACAGCTCTTGAATAATCATCTACTATAGTAAGAAAGTATCTAAAACCTTCTCAACTAGGAACTCTATAGGGACCCCAAACATCTAAGTGAACCAAATGACCTACACTAGTAGATTTATGGTCACTTAAGGGAAATGGTTCCCTATGTTGTTTAGCCTTGTGACACACATCACAAGGTATTTCAGGATCTCTAATAAGTTTGGTTCTAATATTAGGCTCTAACTTAGTTATAACAATATCAGCAGAATGACCAAGTCTAGCATGCCATAAATCATATTGTTTAGTACTAACACCAACCTTATTACTAAAAAAAGATTCACCACAGAAATATAAACCCTTAACTTGACTACCAGTCACCAGGGTTTTCTTTGTTGATAACTGCTGAATATTACGGTTTTTTTTATCGAAACCAACAAACAAGTTATTATCCTTAACCAACTTATGAACAAAAATCAAGTTCACACAGTACTTAGGTACAACAAATACATCATGAAATATTACATTATTTCCAAGATTTAGTATACTTATCTTAGTAACTAATGCATTTGTTTTATTAGGATGTTTAACCTGAATATTCAAATCTGATGCATCCACATAATCAGACAATTCATGTTCACTTGTAACCATATGCTGATTTGCACCAGAATCTATTGTCCAACCCAACTTAATCTTTTTCCCATTATCATTAAAACAAAAGAACATGGGTTTCACATAAGAATATGCACCAAATGGAGAAAAAAAGTGTTTTCAGAAAAAAGACTATCTTAGACATTATGACTTTGAGCAGAATCAACTCCTTTATCAGAAATCAAACTCAACAATTTTGATAACTGCTCACTAGACAAAGAGGGTATCTAAACATCAGTTTTATCTATATTAGCATTATTAGACACAACCCTCTTTTGCATACCTCTAGCCTTTGCCCAAGGAGGATACCCCACCAATTGAAAACATTTTTCAGCTGTGTGACCAACTTTATTACAGTGAGAACACTTAGGTTTTTGACTATCAACTACATTAGGTTTTTTGTTAAAATCTGTTGACTAATTAGTTTTAGCAAAAAAATATCCCATAGCTTGACCCTTTTTAGAAACCCCACTGGAGTTCCTATGTAACTCCTCCCTGGACACAACTGAAAATGCTTCCTTAACAGTAGGTAAAGTATCCCTGATTAACAAACTAGTTCTAATAGTTTGATATGCACTATCAAGTCCCATAAAAATTGCATCAGTTTTATCATATTACTAAAATTATTAAACTCTCTTGATGCATTACAGGTACAAGCAGGCAATTGCAGAATTTGATCAAGTTGTTTCCATATAATGTTCAACTTATGGTAGTATTCAGAAATAGGCATACCACTTTGAATAAATGAATTAATCTTATGGTACAAATCAAACACAACTGAACCATCAACTTTATCATAGATTTCTTTTAATTCAATCCAAACATCACTAGCAAGTCTAGAAAAAAAACATGGCCCATATATAATTCTTCACTATTTGAATTAATTATCCATGTCAAACAATAGAATTACATCTGTCCCATTGTCTAGCAAGAACAACATCAGTTTGTGATTTAATACAAGTTTTATAAATAAAACCCCATTTATTCTTGACTTGTAAAGCATGTGTTAAAGCATTTGACCACATAGAATAATTTTCAGAACCTTTAAGTTTCACAGTTATGATGGGCAAATTACTAGAAATAGATGGGTGCAGATAAATTGGATCACTAGCATCCAGTTTACTAACTAAGGTTTCAGGAGGATTAATCACAGCACCACCACCGCCACTGGCAGCAGGGGGAGGATCAATGTTATCCCCCATAATATCTCAGTCAGTAATAACATAGAAATCAAATCAAACAAGTAACTAACAAAACCACCAAGATAGATCACACACAACAAAACAAGAACAATATATCAGAAATCACATTAGACCCTCAGGCAAAGCCATGCCAGTGATCCAGATCAGTGGTTCCTCTTAGGGGCCCACCGCAGGTCTTAACTTGGGAGCCTCTAACCTAGACAAACCTATCAATAGACTCAATCAATCAAACAATGAGCCAATTCCAGTCCCCCTAACACGGACAGTGCTCCTAGACACAAACAATCAACAACATAATAGAATGGAAGGATCTCACCAAAGAAAGCCCAAGTTAGGGTTCGCCAAACTCACAACTGTATAACCTTCACTTAGGGTTATATCAGTTGTGAGGCAATTGAAGCAATAAAAGAATATAACTCCAATCTAGCTGTCAGCAACACACCAACAGAATCAGATCATCAACAGATATGACAACCTCTCACCAGATTCAACAAATCTCTTGAATTAGCCTTGACAAGAATATCCAGCGGAAGATAATACCGAAATCCAACAAATCCTTCAATATCACGACTCAATCTAACCTAGAGATCTGATACCATGTCAAAATAACATGATACCAGAAGATCTAAACACAAAATACTCAAAATATTTACGGATTAGCTCAAGAAACAAACAAATGCAATCAAAAGAACAATACACCTCAAAACCCTAAAAACTCTCTGATCATTAAGATCACATTACTATCTAGACTCAAAACGATTCAGACGTACAGAAACAAGAACAAGATGTTCAAGTTTAACCCTAATCTAGAACTGAGAATGAGAGTATTTGAGAGAAAACAAAGATATGAAAAATAATCTGGTGAATGATAGATGAGAGAGAAATAAGGTATTTATATCTCTCTCACAAGGTGCAGCTACGAAGACAATCCAACAGCCAAAATATATACACTAGGAGAAGATCAACGAACAAAATAAGATGTGTTTGTTTGACACGAATTGCCAACGTGGCAATCCTTATCAGACTGGGCCAAAGCTTGTATAACGAACTGGGCTTTTATTATAATGAACTGGGCACTGGGCCTTTTATCTCAACCAGCCCAAGTATCTAATCTTTATGTTTAACCCAATAGCTATCAATCCATATCAGCAACTTGCACGAACACTGCAACATCTTGATTTTGATCAGCAACCTTCATTGTCAGTTATCCAATCTACCCTTGCCAGATTTTCATGCACACTTTTGTACCTGCAAATATCATATGCAAAATGTTCAAATAACAAAACTAACCAAAGGATTACTAAAATTGAATTAATGAGTTTACCATACTCATTTTAACACTACATAGCACAATGGTAAAACAATTTTATAATTTTCTTCCAAAATTTAAAACACATGTGTTGAGTTATCTTACAAATGCTAAAAATATAAGAAGTGTAGAAAGTCATTAGTGGGTGACATGCGTCCAATGAATAAACAATTAGAAAGGGTAGTTTTGACCAAGAGAAAAACAAGAATATGTACATGCTTCTCAAATGCCAAGACACATGCGCATGCAAGTCACATGTCACCACCCTATTTTTTAAACGTCCATAACTTTTTATGCGTCATTTTTAAAGGAATTATACCATAAAATCAAGCGTAATAGTTTTAAAACAAATTTCAAATGCCTAGTTGTGTAAGACACAATGGACATAACGTAAAACAAAGTGAGTATCAAACTAAAAGACAATAGACACCATACTAAAAACACGATGAACAATAAACTATAAGACAATGAGAGTAAAGTAAAACACAAAACAACTACTAAAATATAATATACACCAGAAACACAATACCCACTCGCATATAATACAATGAACAACGTAAAACATAATGGAAAACATCCTAAAAACACAATGGACAAAGTTAAATAACATATATGTTGACTATAACACAATGCACGAGTAAAAGACATATGAATATATTAATGACACAAAGGACGAGCAAAAGATACAATGGTAAAAACAACCCAGTTAACAGGTTTTTTTATCTAGCAATATGATACTCGTATTAACGATAAAAAACACTATTTAATATGATGATTTTTTTTAATATTGTATGAAAAAAGTTATGGATGTTTTAAAATTATGGGAGAAATTACCATGTGTGTTGCATTGCAGAGAGAAAGTCATCAAATGTGAATTTTCTTTTATTCCATTCCCCTAATTTAATATATTTTTTTTTTCATAAAACAAATCTCAGCCATTTAAATCTTAGATCAAAGGACTAGAATCCTTCACACCCTTCCTAAAAAATGTCGTTTACGTTTGATCCTAATTACCCCTAAAACACATTATTCAACAACTTTGACACTTAACCAACTACTTAACCAACTAATCAATCAACTACTTTTCCCTCCTATTTTTATCATTCACATATCATTACATTCCCCTCGAGAAGAGCCTTGACCCCAAGGCTCAAATGTTGGAAACAACTCCATTATCTTCTCTGCATCTTCCCATGAAGTATCCTCTGGCAATTCATTTATCCACTGAACAAGCCGATTTACCTGCATCTTATTAAACTTCTTGAGCATCCTCTTATCCAACACCAACATAGGCTTCTTAGAACTACCCACTGCCTCAGGAAACTTGGTCTGCTGATCAGGAACTGGGCCATAAGTCTTTTTAAGCAAAGAAACATGTACAGTTAGATGAATTATCACATCAGATGGAAGGTCTAGAGTGTATGCAACTTGTCCCACTCTAACTTTAACTTGATAGGGACCATAGTACCGAGCTGCTAACTTTTGATTTTCCCTATGCTGAACTGACATTTGTCTATAAGGTTTAACCTTCAAATAGACCCAATCTCCCACCTTGAACTCCCTTTCACTCCTGTGTTGGTCTGCTATCTGCTTCATTCTATTTTGTGCAACCTTTAAGTTCTCTTTAAGAGTTTGAATTACTTTTTCCCTAGCAACCAAACTTCTGTCCACCAATTCAATACTGCTTTCCCAGGCAAATAAGGCAAATTCAATGGAGGAGGTTGACCATACACCACTTCAAAAGGAGTCATTTTTATGGCAGATTGATAAGTTGTGTTGTACCAGTACTTAGCAAGTGGAAGCCATTTAAACCAATCTGTAGGCCTTTGAAAGCATATACTTCTCATATAATTCTCGAAACATCTATTCAACACTTCTAATTGTCCATCAGATTATGGGTGATAGGAGCTTGTCAAACACTGTTCAATCCCTTGCAAAACCATCAACTCTTTCCAAAAGGTGCTTGTGAAAACTTTATCTCTATCAGAAACAATAGACTTGGGAGAACCATGGAGTCTACAAATCTGATTTAAATAAAGTTGAGCAACTTCTATAGCAGTAAAAGTGTGGGAAAGAGCAATAAAATGACCTACTTTACTCAGTCTGTCCACCACTACCCAAATGACATATTTGCCCTTAGACTTGGGAAGGCCTTCAACAAAATCCATAGCTATGTCTTCCCATACCCTTTGTGGAATAGGTAATGGTTGTAACAAGCCAGGATAGGTTGCAGTATCATACTTACACTGCGGACAAACTGTACACCCCTGAATATAAGAAGCCACATCTCTGTTTAGTTTAAACCAAAAGAACAACCTTTTAGTTCTTTGCAAGTTAGCTTGGACACCAGAATGACCCCCTTGAGGAGAGTCATGTACCCACATTAAAATCTTTAATCTCACTACAGGAACATTACCTACCACCAATTTCCTTTTTCTTCTTAATTCGTTGTTCTGCAAAGAATACTTTGAATGCTTGGTAGGATCCTATTGTATTTCCTAAATCAACTGTTGTAGATGCAAATCTTCTTCCCATGAGTCTTTAACCTCTTGTAACAGCCCAAAATGACTTGTTGAAACAACCAACTGTAATAACTCCCCATGGGTAAATCTTGACAAAGCATCAGCAACTGAATTATCAAAACCCTTCTTGTACACTATCTCATACCGCAGACCCATTAGCTTAGATAACCATCTTTGTTGAAAATGAGTGGCAACTTTATTGTCCAACAAAGGTTTTAAACTCTGTTGATCTGTTCTGATGATAAAAGGTTTGTTTATAAGGTAGGGTTGCCATTTCTGTACTGCATGGATAATGGCCAAAAGTTCTCTTTCATAAGTTGATAAGGCTAATTTTTTTGGAGAAAGGGCTTTACTTAGGAAATCTATAGGGTGTCCTATTTGCATGAGAACAACACCTATACCAATTCCAGAAGCATCTGTTTCTATGATAAAGGTGTCATCAAAATTGGGTAAGGCTAAGACAGGTAGTTGAATCATAGCAGTTTTTAAGGCTTCAAAAGTTGCTGTTACTTCTTGGGTCCACTTGAAAACTATCTTTTTTTTTAATAGCTGAGTCAGAGGTCTTGCTATGCTACCATAACCCTTTACAAACCTTCTGTAATATCCTGTTAATCCCAAAAAAAAAACCCTTAACTCTTTGCAAGTCTTGGGAACAGGCCAATTCTGTATAGCTATTACTTTTGATGGATCTGTTGCCACCTCATGTTCAGAGATCAAATGCCCCAAATATTCCAACTCAGTTGCCCCAAATACACACTTAGACTTCTTGGCCACTAGTTTGTGTAATCTTAAAAGTTGCAACACTACCTCTCAATGCTGCAAATGAGACTGCTAATTCGGACTATATATCAATATGTCATAAAAAAAAAAACTAACACAAACCTCCTCAAATGTTCCCTGAACAAATGGTTCATCAGCCCTTGAAATGTAGATGAGGCATTAGTTAAGCCAAATGGCATTACTAAAAATTCAAAGTGGCCATTGTGTGTTTTAAAAGCAGTCTTCTCAATATCAGTAGGGTGCATCCTGATTTGATAATAACCAGATTTGAGATCCAGTTTATAGAAGAATTTTGTTCCATACAACTCATCCATCAACTCTTCTACTAAGGGAATAGGAAACCTATCAGGAATTGTGTCTTGATTTAGTTTCCTATAATCAATACACATCCTCCATGACCCATCTTTTTTCTTAACCAATACTACTGGTGAGGCAAAAGAACTGTTGCTTTGCCTAATCACCCCTTGATTCGGTAACTCATTGGTCATTTGTTCTATTACATGATTCTGCAACAAAGGGTATCTATAATTAATACACATCCTCCATGACCCATCTTTTTTCTTAACCAATACTACTGGTGATGCAAAAGAACTGTTGCTTTGCCTAATCACCCCTTGATTGAGTAACTCATTGGTCATTTGTTCTATTACATCATTCTGCAACAAAGGGTATCTATAAGGTTTTAAATTTATCCCATCAGTACCACTTTTTAAAGGTATCTTATCGTCAAAATTTTCCCTTAAAGGTGGTAAGGACTGTAAATCACAAAATACATCCTCATACTTAGTCAATACTTGTTGCAGCCCTTCCTTATTCCCATCTTTAATACCCTTTTTCCCTCATTTAACACTATAGAAGTAGGGGTAACATTACCTTTCACAGCATGGACTTGTATAATTGAAAGCTCGGCTCTTTGTACTTGTACCTTGCCAAGATCACTTTTGCCCACATTTGACAATTTCTTTCCATTACTGCCCCTCATAATAACTTTCTGACCTTGATACTTGAATTCCAAAGTTCTTTCCTGGAAATTCATTTGAATAGTACTCAAGGTAGAAAACCATTGCACACCTAAAACCAAATCACAACCTCTTAATGGCATTACATACACATGAGTCTCAAAAACCAACCCTTGCATTTTCCACCTAAAATTCAACACCACTTTATCACATACTTCTTCTTTGCCATTTTCTACTCTAACCAACATAGGAGTTCTTGTTGTGGTTATGCAGCCTAACTTCTCTATCAAAGCAGCATCAACAAAATTATGTGAACTACCAGAGTCCATTAATAACTGCAACAAATATTTCCCAAAATGCCCTGAGACTCTAAGAGTCTGATAAGAGCTGCTGCCATCTATGGCATTTACTGATATCTGGGACAATTCCATTTCCTTAAAATCTTCCAATTCCTCCACTTCTTCATCATCACTCATGGCAATCTCTATATGATACAACTGAGGCTTTTTGCCTCTACAATTATGTCCTCTTAAAAACTTCTCATCACAGAAATAACACAACCTTTTAGCCCTTCTATCCTCATATTCTTCATTAGTCATTGTTTTCTTGGTTGTAAAAGGTTTTGGTTTATGGTATTTCTGATCATTGACTACTGTTTTTGGGTTGGGTAACAGTCCTTTTCCATAACTGTTACTGCCTGAGGCCAATTTACTTCCCCACTTATTCTTTTTAGCTTTTTGACTAGCCTCTTGCAATTTTACTCAACTATAAGCTTCTTGAATAGTTTTTGGATTAAACATTCTCACATGCAACTCAATTTCATCATCCAACCCAGCCATAAAACAACTAAGGGCATAATCAGGGGGTAGGTTCAACTTACTGATGATGGCATCAAAGGTGTCATGATAATCTTTAGCATCTCTCCAGTCTGTTTCAGGTTCTTTAATTCTGGCATTGGATCATCGAATAGGTTACTAAATCTAACTTCAAGTGCATTCTTTAACTCTTCCCAACTAGGCAACCCCTCATTTTGTTTTAACAGATTCTGAAACCACTGCAATGCCTTTTCCTCAAAATGAATTGAAGCCAACCTCATTTTAGTCTCATCATTCACATTATCCAACATAAAGAACTGTTCTGTTCTATACAACCATGCAGACAATCCTTCCCCATTGAACCTGGGGAAATCAACTTCATGAACTGTTTTGTTCTATACAGCCATGCACTGAATCAGATAATTGTTTGATTGCCTATCGTATTGCATTCATAGATGATGCCTGCTCTCTTCTTATATCATTCATGGATTGTTCTAGACATTCTTTAAAATGTTTCTGAAGTTCTTGACTTACATCTACTTCATTTGTGTTACTATATATCATCAGATGATCCACTGGTAATTTTGAGAGATTTAGTCCTTTTTGTCATAATTCAAAAAAATTTGATGGTGAATTATTATTATTATTATTATTATTATTATTATTATTATTATTATTATTACTATTATGATGAAGAAACATATTAAGAGTGAACAAATCTCAAATAAATCGATTCACGGATTGGATAATCACAAATTGATCAGCCAAAGAATGGAATGACCACAATTTCTCAATCCTCGCTTCAAAGAACAGAGTTTTTGAACAAAACAGAGAATAAGATCGAACGAAAGAAAGAATCGAAGAAAATGATTGATGAAATGAATGGTTGATAATGGCGGATGGAGGATAATCGAGCTTGCCGAGGATGGCAGGCTCTGATACCAATGATGTGGAATGTGCTTAATATCAAAGAATGATGATCAAGCACCTCTAAGGACTGATAGCTTCGAGTTAGAAAGGCTATGGAGTCAGTTTAGAGAAAGTTAGTTAGGAAGAGAGAGTAATAAGATTTGGAGGGAAAGTTGGTTATTATTATCTAAAGACTAAATTACACTTTGTGTCCTTTATGTATCACTGAAATTATGAAACATGGCCTTTTTTTTTTTTTTTTTTGCATTTTATGTCTAAAATTTCCTTTTTTTCTTGCATTTTATGTTCTTTATGACTAACTGGGTTAGTTTTCTCAGTTAACCTCAAAAGCCTCAAGGGTATTTTTGTCCATTCACTTTAAATTATAAATGTCCCTCTTATATATTTGATACAATCGATCAGATTAAAACCCTAACAACTAATAACACCCAAATTGAAGCTCTTCAAGATTGAAACCCTACGATTGAAGGCCTAAACACCTAATCAATCAAAATGGTGCAATGTTGGTGTGGTAGGGAGGCTGTAGTTCGCACGTCATGGACCTCTAAAAATACAGGTCGTCGATTCTTCGGTTGCAACTCAAAGGTAAGATAGGGTTTGTAATTTAGGTTTCGTAATTTAGGGTTCTTCATCTAAAGTCGTTTTTTTGTGACATTAGGGTTCCAGATGTGGATTTTTCATGTGGGTTGAATCAAGAAGGTGTCAAACATGTGGGGTCATCATACCAGGTTTGCTGGAGTCCAAGAACAAGCTAGAAGAAAGATTGACAGTCAGTGAAAATGGAAAAAGAAATGTTGAATCTAAGTCAAGGCGTTTGAAGATTTACCTGATTCTAAGTTGGGTTCTGTTTGGGTTAATTTATATTTGTAGTATGTAGATGAAATGCATAAGTGTATGGGTCTTCTATGTGTATTAGTTGGATGGAAGAAATATATGTACAAATTATGTTTGGATGAAATGCATGCCCTATTTATGGCTCTGTTTGTGTATCTTATTGATTGTCAAAACATACAATATGGGTCAAAAATACACACATTCAAACATACACCATATGGGTCAAAAATATACACAGTTAAACATACACAATCTTAAACAATGAGAATGAAACATTCATAGTCTAACATACAGTCAGCAGCAGCAGCCTTCTTACCAGCTTTCTTACCATCCTTCTTAGACTTGCTTAACCCTGGAAGGTCTGGCCTCCTGCCATTGCATGACCTGCTGTTATGGCCCCTGTTACCACATTTGCCACATGTACCATATGTACCCACCTTTCTCAGCTTCCCATCTGCTGTCATCTCATCCAACTCTACCACTAATTTCCTTCTGACCTTCTTTGGCCTCCCAACAGGTTTGCGATAAAAAGGTGGTATGATAGTACTTGGTACCTTGGATTTTGGCCACATTGACTTACAATTTATTAGATAGATCTTGAAAGAGTAAACCTTTTTCCATGTGTCCATTCTATACAAAGGATGGACAAAGGTTTCTGGTAAGCCCACCTGTCCATGGATAGCCTTGTTCCAAATGGCAGCAACAGCATGCCTGCAAGGTATACCATTGAGTTCCCAACCCCTGCATAAACATGTCCTATTTGCCATATCCACCACATATTATCTACATGGTTAACCACAACTTCCTCAGTATGCATATTATCTACATGGTTAACCACAACTTCCTCAATATGCATATTATCTACATGGTTAACCACAAATTCCTCAGTATATGCATATTATCTACATGGTTAACTACAACTTCCTCAGTATGAACATTATGGACATTGTTATCCATAACTTCATCAATATGCATAGACTGAGTAGTGTGTTGGTCAACAACAACTTCATCACTATTATCCACCACTCCTTGATTAGCCTCAGGTTTATCATCTCCATTCCAGCCTAACAATAATCTTTTCATAACCACTTTATCAAGGTCAAATGCCCTTACCTCCTCATCAGTTATTTCTTCTACCCTAACTTTAGTTGGTGAGCAGAAATATGTGTGAACCGTAGTTACACCATACTCACAATAAACATTAATTAACCTAGACTCTGGAATAACCTTGATACACCCAAGTACATCAGCCTCACAACCTAAAGCCCTAAGACCAAAATCAAGATCAGAACCTGGCACTAGATAATGGTAATACCTTTCAATATCCTTTTGATAACCAAATTTTTCCAGTATACGATCCATCTCATGCACTGAGAACTTGTCATGATCAAGCAAATCAATGAAATTTTCCTCACCCTCAACATATGTCCTGTCAGGAAAACGAGTGAATCTTCCATTATGATGAAACTTGATGGAGAACAAACTGGGAGCACCCACTGCATTGTATAAACATTTACGTGTTAATCAACTTAAAAATTCAAACTTTTGAAAAAAACATCATAAAATGTATGAACACTTACCATATAATTCAAGCACCTCTTCATGTGTCAGCTTCTTATGAACCCTAAATCCTAGTCTTCGTGTGTCTTCGTCGTCCATAATACTGATGATTACACTAAGGGTTTTGAGGAAGTTAACGTGGAAGAAGAAGGGTGAGTTTTGGGGGAGACGATTCGTTTAAGGGTTTAGGATCAATAAGAACACACAGGGGGGGTTTTATAGCAATTATAAGTTAATGGACTAAAATACCCCTAAGGGTTTTGAGGTTAACTGAGATATCTAACAAAGTTAGTCATAAAGGACATAAAATGCTAGAAAAAAAGAAATTTTGGACATAAAATGCAAAAAAAAAGGGCATGTTTCATAATTTCAGTGACACATAAAGGACACAAAGTGTAATTTAGTCTTATCTAAATGAATGAACTGTTACAGACTCTTGACTTATTTATAGTCAACATTAGTCAACTACTTTGACACTTAACCGACTACTTAACCACTAATCAATCAACTACTTTTCTCTCCTATTTTTATCATTCACGTATCATAAAACGAAAGGTAGACTACTAAAGAAATCTGAGGTGATTAAATATGATGCATATATATATAACTCTTTGATCTTACGAAAGATGGGTTGATATGCTTTCTTTTACGTGAATAGACTATAAAATCATTACATCATTTATAGAACTTCTATACAATTAACCTTATCGAAATTCATATCTATAATACATTATAAAGGAGGAGTTATGTACAACAAGGTAATTTGCATTTCCGTACAACTTAACAAGTAACATGTACAACATATTTAAGCAAGAAATTTAAGGGTATTATGGGCATAATTGGGACAATTAAGACACTTAAGAGGGTAATATAGACATTTCATCCACCTCCTCCTTTACAATATCAAAAGACTTTTACAATACTACCCTCCTTCTTCCATCCATACTCTTCAATCCTTTGCCTTCTTCCTTCATCAATATAGATCAATAACCTCTTGTCCCTTCAAGTTCCGTAACCTTAAGGATCAAATTGAATGAGATTGATTGTGAAATTCAAGTCCTCCTCTTATAACATTCAATTGAAGGCCACATGAACTATCTTGCCTAAAAAAAAATGCTTTTGTAAGAACTATTACTTATTTTACTATTTGCATTTTCTTTGTTTGTTGCACAAAGTTTGCAATGTTTTATATTGTTTTTTTTATTTATGCACCTAGATTTGGACAACCACATTGCAACGAACAATTTTGACTGCAAATCAAATTGTTGGATTCCCCAAGTTTAGTTTTACATGTCACATAAATTGCTTCTTTGATCATTTATCATTTGTAAAATTTGTGTACTTTCTTTACGTTATAGATACAATGGCGTGCACTTGATGAGATAAATGCTGGTGTATGTGACGGTATGACGTATGAAGAAATAAAGAAGAACATAAAAAAAATGCTTTTGTAAGAACTATTACTTATTTTACTATTTGCATTTCTTTGTTTGTTGCACAAAGTTTGCAATGTTTTATATTGTTTTTTTTTATTTATGCACCTAGATGTGGACAACCAAATTGCAACGAACAATTTTGACTGCAAATCAAATTGTTGGATTCCCCAAGGTTAGTTTTACATGTCACATAAATTGCTTCTTTGATCATTTATCATTTGTAAAATTTGTGTACTTTCTTTACGTTATAGATACAATGGCGTGCACTTGATGAGATAAATGCTGGTGTATGTGACGGTATGACGTATGAAGAACTAAAGAAGAACATGCCTGAAGAATACGAGTATGTTAAATATGAAATATTCGATTTTTTTTTTTTTTTTTTTGTAATTTTATACCTTTCCATTCAATGGACTTTTTTTTAAAGGTGAAGGAAGAAAGACAAACTCAGGTATCGATATCCTCGTGGAGAGTCGTATCTCGATGTGATACATAGGTATTGAATTCAAATACAATAAAAAATCTCTGTTGAAAATATAGAAAGTAAATAATTAAAGTTTTGGTATTTTAAGCAACGTCAAAAGTTTGCAGTTGTGCATATAACAGGTTGGAGCAGGTTATTATTGAGTTAGAACGACAATGCGCGCTTGTTGTAGTCGTATCTCACCAGGTAAGACAAGGCAACCACAAAATTTTACATCCACAAATGGGTAAAAAAAACTAAAAATAAAACGGGTTAAACGTGTTTGTAAAGTGTATTTTAATACATGTGTATGTATCAATATAGCTTTTGAATAATATTTAGGGCATTAGTTTTTTTATTATCTATAATCTATAATACATCTATAATCTATAATCTATATCTATAATCTATAATCTATAATATCTATATCTATACTATATTATAAAGCATGAGTGAATGATTCCAACCAAATTTAAGTAATTACAACATATAATGCATATGGTACAATAACTTAATGAAGGTGGTAAAGGGGTGAAGTTGTCTTTTTACATTAACAATTAAGTTGATTATGAAATAATAAAGTTATTAGTGACTATCCATGTTTCTAACTCCTTTATATATTATTGGTGACTATCCATGAACCTAACTCCTTTTTCTCATTTATGTATATACCTTCTATTAGAGCCCTATAAATAGTGGCCATTATGTTGTTATTATATACATCTCAATGAACAATTCTCTCATTTCTTATTCTCTTTATAATCTTTGATTTGTTAGTAGGCATTGTCACTTGTTTCTTTCTTCAATTTGTACCTTTATGAGGCCTTATTCTTACTGATATCTTATGGTTGCCTTCTACCATGAAAACAACTAATGAACCATTTTCTTTTGTTATTGCAGATTCATAAGGGATTTTGTGTACGAGAATATTGCGGATAACCGTTATGTTATATTTAGTCGTTCAAAATTTTGTGAAATATATGGTACTGATCTTAAGGTAACCTTTTGTTCACCATTAAAACAATATTCTTGCAAACATTATGTGTTTATGCCCCCAACCAATTCATACTTTGTTGTTTTTATAATATTTTATACAGTTAATATCTAGGGTTGTATTTTTATATGTAGGAAGTTCATAGAAAAGAAATCGAATAATATATTGATGCATGGAACTATCATAGTCGCTCATAAAATTGATAAGTAAGATAGAAAAATTAATAGATAAGGTAGAGTGAGATGGTTTTGATGTTTGGGTCTGACATGCATAAGAAACATGACCATATTATGACCTTACTCATAGGTTAATGTATAGAAAACTCTTAAGAGTTGTTATAAAAAAAGTTTTTGCAATTAAAAACCACAAAATATCCTTATGATTTGAATACAATATATAACATCTTACGATTATATGGTGGTATACACAACTGGGTTGTTGGTTGACAAAAGACACTCATTCATTACATATCTATACTATCTATATCTATACTATATTATAAAGGATTTCCTAAGGACTTCTTAAAAGTGCACTTCTCTTTTATTATAAGTCTAAATGCTTTTGATACAACACATAATGCATAACATAACATAACTACTTTTTAGGGGTAAATATGTCTTTGAAACACCACATTTAATTAAAAGAAAGCCAAGAGTCATGAGATGTTTTTGAAACCTCATGACATTCAATTTTAGAATTACTTTAAATATATTGAATAGAAAACATATAAAAACCAACTCATGATGCTATATATTTTGTTATAACCTTTTATATAGAGTTAGGTACTTTATAAAAGTTAAAATTTTATAAACTTGATCATACTATATAGAAATCGAGAAATCAAGAGTTAAAGTTGTGTTTTTAATCAAGAGGTAACGATTTGAATTCTAAAATTATTATGTTATATTCATACATATAAATATGCGTAATCCAATCTAAAATATATGATCACCGGATTCAACAACCGAAGAAGAAAGCTTTTGTTTATAATGAATTTCAAACAAAGGTATTAAAAAATATTCATGTAAGGTTAGGCTCATAGTAGGTATGTTAGATTAGATTGTGCTCTACAAAAGAGTTTCGGTTACACCCGCTGTATCGCGCGGGCAAACCCACTAGTTTATTAAGTTATTTTGATCTTTTATAATTCTCACTCCTACATTCATTCTTATATTCTTATCGCAACTATACATATCTTCTTTAGGTGCTTATCTTCTCACACGTGTTAACAAGATTCTCTAGTATACCAAGTGGCCCTTCCAACCATATTCATGAATGTTAATGATATCGTACAAATTAATAGAATGTAACATTTATCTGTATCTATACTACATTATTATAAAGGGGGAGACATGAGTAAATATATTCAAATTGTCAAAGTTAAGATGACATTTGAAAAGACACATGCTTTAAACCTATAATATCATATAAAATTTTCCTATATTACCCCTTGATGCATTGTTACTTGTACATTCATTGCCTTTACTCTCCACATATCATTTTACATGAATTTTGAGATGGCATAAATGTCATGTAATTTTTTTCATTTCTACCCTTCATGCAAAACCTACTTGTACATATTCTTTTATCATAACCTTCAATTAACATTAATCTATATCTATAATATCCTTATGTCTATGTTTGTATCACAAAAAAACAACACGATTTCACCTCCGCGATGATATCCACCACAATTTCATGTTGAGTAAACTGCACCGATGGTCCCTGTGGTTTGCACTAATTGCAAAGATGCCCTCATCTATTTTCAATGGTCCCTAACGTTGGCATTTTATAACATTTTGGTCCTTATCAGCTAACGTTGTTAAGTTTTGTCAGTTAAGTCATGTAAAATGACCAAAATACCCTCACCATATTAAAAATAAGATCCTCTTTTCCTTCACCTGTGCAAATCGACTCATCACCATCACCGGCCCCTCTTCAAACCACCAACACCTCCTCCTCCAACCACCACCCCTCGTCACCTATACCTTTCTGATTATAATGCTTTACTTTGAGTTCGTTCATCAGTTCCTCTTATTAAAAAATCCACTGTATTAGTTCTTACCAGGTTATTCTTTACATACCTTAAGTTATGTATAGCTGCTAACCATTATCTTATCTATTCCTTAATCTGCCCTCAGAGTAGATTCTGAAATCTCACAAATACAACGAAGCTTGAATATAATGAAATGCCACAAATCGGCTTGTGAGGGTAGTGAGAATTCTTCTGAAGCACCAAACAGTACATCTTTAATGGTAAAAAAAATCTATGTTGTTGCGCTCTTTGGACATGATTTTAATTTTCTATATCATTTGTAATTTTTGTTGCTTAGAATTTGATTCACCACTTTGAATTCGAGTGTCCACTGTTGTATTTTCAACAATTTTTATTTGGGTCTAGCGTTTGAGAGAGAGCCGTTGGAACTGGGATGGTGGTTGCGGTGATGGAGACAGTGTTAAGGATGGTGGTTGTGGGGTTTTGGTTGGTTCAGTGGGGTGGTTGTTTGAAGTTGCAGGTTTTTAAAAAAGGGGAAATGTTGGTGGGTGGGGAAGATGATGAAAGGGGTGGACAATGGGCCCCACCAAAATTCTATAATAAGTTAAATATAAGAGTTATTAATTGTACATTTTAATTTAAAGAGGGGTAATTTAGTAATTTCACATCAACTTAACTGAAAAACTTAACCTCCATCCAAGTTAGGACCATCGATGCAATAAAACCCAAACCACAGATCCCATACGTGTAATTTCGAAAGGCTGAGGAGCAGAGTTTAAATTTGGGCAAATCACAGGGACCATCCGTGCAGTTTACTCTTTCATGTTTATTTAGAAAAATAGTTTTCGGTTGTAGTATAGACGGACTTGTGCCATATGACCACACATCATGTGTTAAAAAAAATGTTTATAAAATGGAATTATTATATATATCATTTTCTAACATTGGTATGCGCCAGTCTACTCTTGCTTTTTTTAGTTTTGACCACAAAAGTTTATTTCTTTGTAAACCGTACGTCTGGAAGCTTCTTTTCACTCTATCCTTCTGCGCTACTTTATTTCATTCCCTGTTGGTCTCCTCTACCAAACCTACCTTCTATCCAACACCACCACCTCCTCATTTTTCCTCAACCGTCGCCTGTTCTGGACCCACGACACCACCACCGTCATCGTATTCAGCTTCGCACGTACATTTTACCCACAAAAACATCAAAATCTGCCGGCACTTCACCTCCACTACTTATCCTCACCATAACTTTCCCAAAACTTCTTCGATCCATATGTCTTCATCTGGAATTTCCTTCAATTCATCACCTTCTTCATTCTTCTGTAAGTAATTATTCAGTTCTCATCTTACGTATCATCTTTAATCTTCAATTTGCTGCAGCCATCTTCGATTTGCTGCAGCCGATTGATTTGCACCTTCCATTGCTTGTAGGTTTTAAACTATATGCTGAATACATTAATTTTAGTGAATCATTAAAGGATCTGAGTTGAATGGTTTGGTTTGTGACTTGTCGTTGACAATAGCAAGCGTCATAGTAGTTTACAGCAGCCGTTGGTGTTTTCAAAGAACATCTAGGCGCGTTAAGGTGAGTGTCCTCATTTGCTTTGTATCTTATATTTACAGCATCTTAGATTAGAAAAAATCATGAAAAACTTAAATAAGAAAAAAAAATAGTTCTAATTTTCATATTATATTTTAACTGTTTGTGTACGCCCACCAGGTTTGCTGCAGACGAAGCAGACCCCTTCTGCCTCTCTTATGCCGTTCCAGTGAAGGCCCTAGCTTTTACTCAATTAGTATACGTGCACCTTCGACCCTGTTTGCCATAGACGAAGCAGGCCCTAGGTAAACAAACCACGCCTCTCTTATTCTGTTCCAGTCAAGGCCCTAGCTTTTACTCGATTAGTATACGCACACCTTCCACCACGTTTTCCATTGACGAAGCATAACCGAGGTAAACAAACTACCTTTTTTCCTCTCTTAGATTGCTTGATATGCTACTGTGTGTATGTATGTTGAACTAAAAACTCTTTTTGTCCAGTCTTTCTCAATCTTTGTAGCAGATTTTTAATTGTGTTTTTCACATATTTATGTAAAGCGTACTTTTTGCCCTCTGAGTGTTATTACTTACGTGTTCTTTAGTGATTTGTCAGATGTCCTCAGAACGGTCACGTGGTAAATGTCCAATGAGCGATAGTGTGTACGAAGTTGGAGAATGCTCGCGTGGCCGTTCGTCCCGTAGAATGTCCAATCAGCGATAGTGTGTACGAAGTTGGAGAGCATTACTGACTTCTCATTTGATGATGCTGTTCAACGTGCATTGGTTGTTGGTGACTACAAGGGAGCTGTCGCACAGTGCATAGCTGCAAACAAAATGGCTGATGCTTTAGTTATTGCACAAGTTGGTGGTGCATCTTTGTGGTAGACCACACACGATCAATACCTTAGAAAAAAATCATTCACCATACCTAAAGTTACATTTTTCTTCTCACTTATTGTTATTTAAGCAATTCAGTGGTCCAATATAGCAATTTTGATCAACAGGTTGTTGCTGCACCCTAATTATACTACACTTTATTGATGCTGCTGTATGTAAAAGAGAGAAGATTGAAATTTATTTTTGCTGGTAGTGGTATTAGTAATTTATGCCCATTGGTAATTGGCTAGGTTTACTTTGCGATAGGACCAACGTATTCCACGGATGTATTCGGTTTTTGCTCCTGTTAATTGTCGCGAGTCACAAAAGATTTACAGGAGGTGAACGCGTGTCTCATGTAATCGACTCACCGGCATCGAGACATAAATGTAGTTATTTCTATGCATATTGTTTGTATGTATGTAAATGTATACTTTATGCTTTTGTAAGATTATATGATTTTCGGCTTATGCTTTGGGTTTTAAACAACAAAAGTAATAGACAACTCTGACTAGATATGTTAACAAACTGGTATTTTTCCAGTTGTGCTGACTGGTCAACCCATTCTTTCCTAAGGTGATAGGTTAGACGTTCGTAAACACTCCATAGTTTTCTTAACTTTAATATTCTAATCAATAATCAACATAATGAAGCATGCATCGCCCGCCGCAACGCGGCGGGATAATCCTAGTTAGTATATATGGTGTATGAAAAAATATTAACATCTTTCACATAAACAATTCATTTACTTACATACTTTGTTGGTTTTAAAAATATATATTACACAAAATCTGCTTTCGACGGCATTTAAAAGTTTCATAAATAACCTATATTTATGAGTTACATACTTTGATATTAGGGTTGTTTTTGGATTCTGACATTGATTAAGGGAGCACTTTGAAAAGTTTGAATATATAAGATATACGTATGTTTGAGGAGACGCCAATTAACAAGTAAGTTGGACTCAAAATTGTATCGGTTTTATACATCAAAGGTGCAGCTTCAAAATTGCCAGATACTACTAAAAATATGACCTTGGCTCTCTTTTAGTTATTCTCTTTTGTCTTGTTTGATCTTAAGACTTGCTTTGGTAATTTTTATGCAGCCAAACAATGACATACATGTTGTAGCTCAGAACTTCCAAAGTGGTAAGGACTTTTAGAGGAATCTATTGTTCGTTTCTGTGGTATTATTAATTTATTATATTTTTTTGCCTTATTCCACGATTGTATGTTATTGCATATCATGAACAATAACAACATACAAAAGTTTGTCTTTAAAACCATAGATGTAAAGTCACATACCTATTCTAGAAAAAAGATTATGAAAATCAGATACGCTGTAATTTTTTAGTAAATAAATAACAAACACTTAGAACACATATTATGCATGCTCCTTCAATTTAATTAACATCAGGGCCTTTTTTAGTTTTAAGTAATAACAAAAGGATATTATTGCATTAAGGCATTAAACTTCTTCCAAATCACTTCAGGAGTCTTGCTCTTGATCATGTCAGCCAAAATTCGAAGGTCAAGTCAAGTAAGCTTTTTATGTTAATATAGTTGCTTTGCGACCCATTTAAAACTGCCGATTACCAAGCCCTTCTCTTGACATGTAACCTGATTGAAGTTTTCATAACTTGCAGCTTGTTTTCCCTTTGCTTCACCTTTAGTGGACTTAGGACAGCAACACATTGCTCTGTGGGTTATATAATTTGTAGAAAGCACACTTTTGGATGAGATGAAAGAAGCCCTTTGAAGCAACACCATTTGTTGTGTCACTGTGTGTTGTATCTTGCAGCTTGTTTTCCCTTGACCGTTTTCGTGATCATAATGAGTCACATGTTACAGATTTGAAACATTTTTGTTCCTTGACCTTTTTTTTGTGTGAAATTAAGAGAAAGCTTAAACTTTTAGCAGGTCCTAGGGTGGGGTTAAGTTAACTTTTAGGTTTTAAGTTAGTCGGGTAGTTTCAGTCTGTAAATGTAACCGATACCCGAACCGAGATACAAGTAAGCCGATTATCCTGGTTTTAGGTTGGATTGAGTATTTATAGATCAGGTATTTGAGTATACCCAGATTTAATTATTCATAACCTATTACGTTTACGGGTATTTTTCTATTTAAATCTTTATTATTATTTTTTGTGAAAGGTTACTTGTACTATTGCGACTAGAGTTTGATATATGTTTGTTGAAAAGTAAAATATAGGTGGGAGATGAAGTTGTCCTCAAAAGCATTATAAACTCTACCGAGATTGTAGCAAGAGGATGGGTGAAGAGCTTGGACCCAAATGAGCTAGTTGGTGGTATAGAGATTGGACCAGAATGGTGTGAGGTAAACGTTCAAGTAGCAATAAAAATAGATGAAAACTTGGGGAGACCATATGGGTTATTCTCCACAATTCAAGTTTGTATTGGTGCCTCCATTGCATGGCCTTGTCATTTCATCTCGATATGTATTTATTAATCTTATGATACAAATAATTTTAATAATCTGGAACTTAATGCTTACACATGGATTTTATTTGTAGGTAGTCTGTGAGGATTGGGGACGCATGATGGCTTAGGATTCTATACTGCTTGTTTCTTTCATTACTTTTAATTTCTTTGTTAAATGTTACAAGACTTTATGTTGGATAATGATATAACTTATTTATGTTTAGTGTTTTTGTTATGAATATGCTTATTTGAAACATTATAAAGTTTTTTTTCTTTCATTAGTTGATGTTATATACAGTAAGTATATCATAAAATTGCGTGTGTGGTTGCTTAAAAAAACGTTGTATCATATGACTTGTTAGGACTTTAAAATTTTGTCCTATTAAACTTGTTAGAGCATTGTAAAAGTGTCCGAATATGCTTTTCTTAGGACACTATATTGTTTGTTCATTAACATATTTTGCGACCATAAAATTTGTTTCATAATCTTATTTGGGATATTAGGACCCCTTTTTTGTTACTAAAGCTCCTTCAATGTTACATCATAAGGGTCCTATAAATTATTTTTTTAGGACTCTTGTATGTGTATTAAAAGATTAAAAGTAGGTGAGCACATGTTAAAATATTGTAAAAGTGTCCTAATATGTTTTATTAAGAGTTTTTTTTTGGGTACATAATCTTATTTGAGTTATTAGGACGCTTTTTAAGTTTCGTGACTTATTACGACCCCTTACATGAAACGCTTTTACTGTGGGTCCTATTAAATAAAAGGTCCTATAAATAACATTTTAGGACGCTTTTGTGCGTACTAAAAACCCATTTTTGTTGTAGTGGTTACACCCTACTTATACGTTGTTGCTTACTACTTAGTTCACATCACTGTAATGGATCACCCATAAACACCACAAACCCCGACAACATCTACGAGGCAACAAAACATATGTACCCGCCACAACGCGCGGGCATTCCCACTACTTTCTATAAAGTATTAAGGATGGATATTGGTTTACTTAGTTACAACCTTGTTTCTTTTAGATTCTTTGATCCAAAAAGAAAACTGAGACTAAATAATACATTTCAAGAAACTAAGGGTTTGTTGGTATAAGGTAATAGAATGAAGAGAGGGTGGAATGAACAAGGTAATGGAATGAATCATTAACATTCTATGTCTTGTTTGATTGCTATGTGAGAATGAAACAAAATATTACTTTGTGTTGTTCGATAGGCAGGAAAAGACGAAGGAATAAAAATCGGTGGTGAGTAGTTGTTGTGGGTGGTGGTCGGTGGTGATATGTGGTCGTAGCGGCAGTAGTGGGTCGCGGTGGCGGTGGTGGCGACGGTGGAAGGTAGAAGGTGGAGGTGGATGGCAGTGATGGTGGGTGGGCGACGATGGTAAGTAGTGGCGGTGATGGGTGGTGGGTGGTAGTGGTAGCATGGTGGTGGGTGGCGACGACGATGGTGGGTGGTGGCGACGACGGTGTTGGATGGTGGCAATGATGGCGATGGGTGGGAGTGGATGGAGGTGATGGTGGGTGGGTGACGATGGTGAGTAGTGACGGTGATGGGTGGTGGTGTGTGGCGATGGTAGTGGTGGGTAAAGGAAATTGTGGTGAGTAACGGTGGCCTAAGCAGTTAATGCGGTAAAATATCGGTTATCGGTCGAGGACCGATATTTGATATATCGGTTTTCGTGGTGAGATATCGGTAGTTACATAATACATAAATACATACATACAAATATTTATATATATATATATATATATATATATATATATATATATATATATAAACTTAAAACACTAAATCCTATATACTAAACATTAACATATCTAATTATATGGTTCTAAAAGTAAATAAATAAATGGTGTGACTTTTTATTTTTTAAAAAGAGTGGTTTCCTGAGAAGTATTATTTTTCCTACCCTTGTGTTGTGTTATGTCGGGCTACAGTTGGGCCGAGAAGTTAGCAATCCATGTGAGTATGTTGGGCTGAATCTCAAATTAAATATATACTAAAGCCTATTAAAACCCTAAAGGCCTAAAGGCCCAATCGATACAACAACAAACAACACAACAAAACCTAAGGTCTGTGACTCTTGAAAGTGAACCCAATCAAAACCCGAACTTCTAAATACATGACGGCGACCAAGAACCAACAAGCAGATGCCCGCCGCTTCACTTCAGCAAGCAATCGAATCACTTCAACAATCACTATGGAAAAGAAGGAAGACGAAGCAAGTTGCAGCTGAACAGGTTTGTTATATTCTTCATGATCATAGAATCAAAATGGGCCAATCCATTTTGAAGCCTGCTCTGCACCGTATTTACGACCTCCTCCCAATGAACCGGACGGTTCATATTCGCACCAATCTTTATCCCAAGGTACTGAAAAGGGAAATCACCAACCTTACACCCCAAAAACTCTGCCATATTACCCACCTCCCCAGAAGAAACCCCCACGCCGAAAATGGAAGATTTTTGCAAGTTAATTTGTAAACCCGAGACCCAGTGAAAAATTCGCAGCAGTCTTTTAACCATAATTAAGTTCCTCGGAGACCACATCCCCAACAGTAGAGCGTCATCGGCGTAAAACATGTGAGACAAAATCGAAACCTCCCCGGGGAGTTTAATCCCCTCAATATCGCCCAAACTACACGCCCTTGAGATCATCTTGGATAGCGCTTCCATAACAATCAGAAATAAAAACGGAGATAACGGGTCCCCTTGTCTGAGCCCTTTTTGACAGCTAAACCCATACGTGGGAGACCCGTTAACAAGCACCGCTGACCTAGCACATTGCACAATGCCTCTTATCCACATTCGCCATTTATCCGGGAAACCCATTTGATGTAAAACAGTTAAAAGGAATTCCCAACTAACGTTATCGTACGCCTTTTGGAAATCGATCTTCAACAAAAAAGCCTTCTTATTCCTCTTTTTAACCAATCGATAAGTTCGTTGAGAACTAAAGGGCCATCCAGAATATATCTTTCTTTAAGGAACGCAGACTGCGAATCCGAGATAACATCCCCCATAACTATTTTAATTCTCGAAGCTATGACCTTAGATATCACTTTATTTATCACCCCCACCAGGTTTATAGGACGATAGTCCTTCAACCCCAATGGATTTTTATTCTTTGCAATAAGAGTGATATGAGAACGACTGCATTCTTTACCAATAACGCCCGTGTCATAAAACTCATCGAAAAGCCTCTTGAAATCCTGTTCCAACTCCGACCAAAAGTATTTAATGAAATGGAAATTGAACCCATCAGGCCCTGGCGCCTTGTCGGACCCCCAATCGAGCACTGCAATCTTAATTTCTTCTCTTGTAAACGGCGCGATCAAGTCATGAATCTTGTCTGTAGGAACCAGATTGAAGTCGGTACATGAAAACCCAGGTCTGCAGGTAACTGATTCGCTGAAAAGCTCTCTATAAAACCGCATAACTTCACGTTTAACTAATGTCGGTTTGCTGATCCATTCCCTTTTAACCAAAACCCCCGGGATATCATTTGCCGCCCTTCTACCCTTTATACATCGATGAAAATACGCCGAGTTTTCATCCCCCAATGACGTCCATTTAACCCTTGACTTTTGTTTAAGATCTTTATTTCGCAAGAGAAGAAGTCTATCTAGCTCTTTTTTACTTTCCTCCCAGATCCACAATTCATCTTCATCAAGATCCTTGGTTTCCATTATTAGCTCCATACTCGCAATATCATTCTTCAAATTTTCCAATTCTGCCTCTTCCTTACTGGAAACCGATCTCCACCATGTTTTAAGAGCCTCTTTAACAGCCAAGAATTTCTTCATCAAAACGTTTTCGGCGGAATTATCACCATTGACACTATACAAAGCTTTTCGTACTATCACTTCACAATCTTCCCTATCAAGCCATGAGTTAAACCACCTAAAAGGGCGAGGCCCAAAGTTCGAGTCTTTAATCGTTAGCAACAGTGGAGAGTGATCAGACAACTCCTTAGGTAAAGCACGCAAACAAGCACCATGCCATCTACTAAAGAACTCCTGACAAACCAGCATCCGATCAATCTTGCTCATCTTCGCATCTTTGCCAATACCTGTCAAAAACGTAAACTTGCTTCCCTGCATCTTATACTCATGTAAACAAGCGTCGTCAATGAATTTATTAAAATCAAGAGCAGCCCTGTTGTTAAACTTTGAATTCTTTCTTTCGCAATCCCATCTAACTGAGTTAAAATCACCTACCAATATCCACAAACCCGACAGCCCCTGTATAACACCCAACAAACGATTCCACAAAGATTTTTTCTCTCCCACTTTCTTAGGCGCATAAATGTTTACAACATTCAACAATGACCCATCTTCAACAAGATTACCAGTCGTAACAATAAAACCATTCTCCGAAAAAGATTTGATTTTTTTGAATTTGCTCGAATTCCAAATACTGATTAAACCACCAGATCTCCCCCTAGCCCCCATAACATCATAATCAAAATTCCCTCTACCCCAAATCGATGCTACATCAAAGTTCTCAGGGTCCGTTAATAACGTTTGTTGAACCCCCAAGAAATCAACTTTACATTTAGACACCAATCCCTTAACCCATGGAACTCTACCAACAGCCTCTAACCCTCTAACATTTAAAGTCTTAAAGTTCATCGAGTACCTTCTTGTAAACCTTCACCTCTTGTTGAACCCGTAACCAGATGTTCGAAACCCTGAAGATTAACACCTAACCGACTGCCAAAGTCCATCGTTTCATCCTTATCTTTAACCGGATCCATCTCTTCCAATCTAGCTGAGGTGTCTTTCTTACCGTCTTCAGCCATGGGAAGTATCACACTATCTTGATTACAATTCTCCTGTTCCTCCAATAAAACCCCAAAAGAGTTTGAAATAGGTACATGATTCCCCCATCTACTTTTAAGCACATTACGGTCTAATCCCAATAAGACATTTAAATCAAAAGGGTCATCATTATCCGGGCTTCCGTTTTTGGGCTCCTTGGTGGGCCGGTCATTACTACTAGAGTAATGTCCACCAGACACTTGGCCCAAATCCAATTCCTTCTTTTTGTCTTTTTTCCGCTTGAGAATTCTACCTGGGCCCCAGTTTCTTCCACGTTGCAGTTAATATCTTCCACAATATTCCTTTCCAAAAATTCCTCTGACAAATTAGCATCCACTGATTTAGGAGGATTAATGCTAGCATTTAAAGCTTCCATTTGTTTCGCTGTTTCCTTTTTTGCAACGTTCACCGGAGTCAACTCCGGCTCCTCCATAGGCACTGAATCTTGGGCATCACCAAACTCATCAACATAATCGGATATCCAATCTTTATCGTCCTCCTCAATCCAGATCTTTAGGGTTTTACCGCGCCATTTCAAGAATAGTTCCTCCTTGATTCTAACTCCACGACCCACCATGACTCCGATGTAATGGAAAGACGAATCAATCTCCACTCTATCAAATGGAGGTGCTTTGACCACCATACCAAAAAAGGCTCCAATGTTCTCAAACACTGAAACAGCTAATAAACTTAGTGGAATACCCATCACCTTTAACCATGCAACTCTTTCAAAAGGTAAAACTTGACCGTCCCAAATCGCCGCCGAACAAAACAGCTCCGGACGTCCTGTCAGTTCACCCAATGCCATCACTGCATGCTCTTTTGTTGTAAACGTAACCAAAATCCAAAAACCACCCAGGCATCGAATCTCCCCTTCACCCCGTTTCATTTCCTTCAATACGATTTTAACCCTCTGTAGGACATCTAAAGAGCAGACCTTCATCACCACAGACCTACCATGCAAGTTTTCAAAAGCACAGACCGACTCCTCAACCTCTATGGTCTTCCCTTTAGCAATTCCCGCAAACGCATCTTTAAAAGACATGTTGTTAAACTGACCCGGGTTATGTACTGGCTTGCTTCTATACCCTTCCTCCATATAGTTCTTATTAACCGGTCTGTCTTTCTTAGTTGGGTGAAAAGGTTTCCGATCATTCACCTCTCCATCCTCCAGGACGAATCTTGCAACATTGACTTTAAGTTTATACTCTCCCAAACGTATGGAAGATAACACCTTTTCCATCTCCCTTCGATCTTTAACATCCAGCATGGAAACGAACGCGAATCTTCTTCCCACCTTGTCCCTTTTCCGAGCAATGTAGATATCGAAGATCTCCCCAAAATTCCTTACTTCCCGAGCCAAATCCGCCCACTACAGTTATCGGGGAGATTTGTCACGTAAAACTTTGTTAATCTTGCCAATATCTCCACCGGAATTGGATTCCGGCGAGAGCCCATGGTTGGTCGTCTAGGGTTGTGTAAGAATGTAGGAAAATTAGTTTGTGTAGTAGATGGTTCTTTCTTCACGACTAGATGATCTTTTTTGTATTATATTTTCTGTTTTTAAGTAGTTTGAAATTGAAGAATTTTTCATTTTATGGATCATTAAACGTTTATTGTGTATTTATGACCCAAACTTGGAAACCAAAACACATTAAATGTTTTTAAAATTTAGTTATTTTATCATAATTTTTTTTTTTTTTTTGTAATCTTATCATTTTCATATATCATAGTCGCAAAAAATTAAATTAAGATAGGGCAGGCGGGCAACAAACTGCGCCGCCACCCTTTTTTGGACGGCAAACCTTGGCCTGTTAAAAACGAACTCAGGCCCCCGAGTCGAGACTAGGGGTGTTCTTTTTAACTGATAACCAATAACCGAACCGAACCCGAAGTGACCCGACCCGAGAAACTACCTTACCCGATTAACCCGAACCCGATTAAGTGTATACCCAAACCCGACTAGAGTCTTTAGGGTTGGTCTTCGGATTAGTTTTGTATAATTCGGGTTCACCCGAATAACCCGAATAATTCAAAAACAAATAAATGATCCAGTTTTCATATTTTTATGTATATCAGAGTAGTGTTTTGTAGCCAAATTTGCAACTAATTATTGTAGCCTATGTTGTGGTTTTATTTTACATATATTATAGCCCAAATGGATAGAAGTACACAACCCAAATGGTTGGAAATATGTAACTCAAACACCCGAACCATTAAACCGATAACCATTTAACCCCACCCGAAAAACCCGAACCCGATTAACTCCATAACCGATAACTATTTAACTAGATTGGGTTGGTTATCGGGTAATATTTTCACAACTAAAAACCCTAATAACCCGATAACTGAAAACCAAACCGGATGAACACCCCTAGTCGAGACACTGCTATGAATAACCCGTTGGACCCTGTTCAGGAAACAGATGGCTTCCGGTGCCAAGGAACCAAAGGTATCAAATACCAGGAGTACGAAAACGTGTTGGTTCTCCTCACAAGCTTTAGCATGCTTCTCACCGCTTGCCCTACTACAAAACCAGTATCCCTCAAACCAACCAGGGGAGATACACCAGTTAGGTCAACACAAGCGTGTTTCCCCTTGGCCGACCCAAAGACAAGCAGGTCTATTGGACGTAGTGTGGATCTCCCTTCTGTGGGGTCTGAGCGGAAATTCACAGGAGCCTCTTTCTTGGCTGAGATCCCAGCCCTTCTTAAAATGTCCCAAAGAGCGTCCCGGACTTAGTCATGCCTATATTTGAAGCCAGGCAAATCCTTACAGTGAACCGCGTGTTCCCCGTATTTGTCCAAGCATGCCTTACGGTAAATTGGACAGACTGCGTCCCGGACACAAGTTTGTTCCCCGTATTTGTCCAAGCATGCCTTACCCAATTATAAATTTAAAAAAAAAATTATTAAATTATACAAATGGGTGAAGCTAACGTAAAAAGGAGGTTAGCGTAAAAAGTATAAGGGGCTATTTGGTTGATTAAGTGTTGAATCATTACGATTTCTGAATGGTTAGGAGGTCTGAATTGTTAAGTGCTGAATCATTAAGTTGGACCTCTCAATGGTTAGTTTTCTTGTCCACATTGGTAGGAGAGCCTCATTAGGGTTCAACATAATCCAGTGCTTAATAGTTCAACAACATCGCAAATCTTAATGGTTCTGCTTTAACCATTCCATTCAGAAGCTGAAACAAACAGGCTGAATGTTGAATCATTCAACACTGAATGATTCAGAGCCTCGTTAAGAGGCTTACCAAACAACCCCTAAGAAGAATTATTAGCCATAGATTAAATCAGATAATCAGGGGCACGATAGTAATTTCTTTTCATCATTAAAGTTTCACCCCCATTTTTAAAATGACCATAACTTTTTCATACGACATTATTTAAAAAAAAATAAACTATACCATAAAAACAAGCTTTTCATCTTCTTTCATTTCCATACCATATTACTATACTTTAAAAAATATATATATTTTTGTTGAGTTGATAAATTGCGTTTTATTGAGGGTATACTTATGTTTTGTAAACGCAAGTAATAAAACTCCTAAAGGGTTTCACTAGAATGCCAAAAGTTATACAGAATCAGAAATTAAGATCATGAAATGTTAATCCGATTACCAGAGGCCAGACGATATAAATAACATAGAGTGATGTTAAACGATAAAATCAAACTTCCATAAAGTCTAAATTTTTGATCTTATAAGCATCAATAACCTCATGGCATGATGAATATGATATATGTACATAAATCAATCCTTACATGGAAGAAACATAGCTAAATTAAGCACTATAATACTCAGATCAATGCAATGCATGTGCTAAAGATCAACTTGTGTTTTATTGAGGGTATATTGATCGGTGTCGAAGGACCGGTCAAAAATAAAAGTTTAAGAAAGGACCAACTAGCTTATTAGATAGGGTAAGATGGGTGTCGAACTACGGGGAGTATTGTGGAAAGTGTTATTTGTAACAAGTAAATTAAACTAAACGGAAATGTAAAAATTGATTGGATGATTGTTGATTAATTTGCAAATAATAAAACAACGAAAAGAAAACTGAATTGTAAACGATTAGAGAAATGGTAACCTCTCCAGGATCCCAGTTAATTACTATTGCCAAGGTTTATATTATTTACCAATTGATATCACATAGACATGATATGTGGTTAAAATGATTGATAAAGAAGGCTGATTAATGACATTACTGATAGCCGATAACTAGACCGCGACTGTTGACTCGGTTGATTATCACCTAACAATATCTTAATTACTAGTAATATTGAAAGACACGACTTGCAAGTATTCAATGACCCTCAATAAGAAACCGCGTTGGTTGATGAAATCCAAAACAAGCATATCATTCAATAAACATTCAAAACCAATATTAATATAAACCACAACTAAAACCGAAAGTTTAAACATTCGTAGTTTCAATCCAATTTATTCGACAAACATAAACCTTGCAAATATAACCAACCATTCACCCAGAGAGGTTCACGGGTTATTAGCCGCTCATTATGGTGTAGAGCACGCTCACGAATCAGTTAACTCTTGAAATCATATTGATTCGAATGAAGGATTGATTAGATGATGATATTATGTGATGATTAAGCTCCAAAATCTAGCAAATGATAGTGTATGCTCGACCATATATGGCTGCTTCCAATTAGGTTTGAAGATAAGCTTAAATGCTTTGGACAAAACAAACTCTCATAACTTTCCTTTTAACTGTCGTAGGTTATGGCAAGGGTACTAAGGCCTACGGCCAGTGAGTTCTGGAAGGAAAAGGTGTTAGCTGCTGCTGATTTCCTCTTGTTCTTGCTCGCTGTTCCTTACGGCTTCCTCAAAGACAGTTACGCCCGACAACTTCTGATATGAACATTTATTGCTTTGACTCTTCCTTTACCTTTTCTTTTCATTTTTTGCTTCACTCACGAGAACAGTTCACAATCTTCTCAATCAATTTTCATTTTATTATTATTATTATTATTATTATTATTATTATTATTATTATTATTATTATTATTATTATTATTAGTCAAGCCTCCGACTCAGATGTTTTTGACTTATCCAAAGTTCCTCTTTAACGCTCAAGCGTCCATGAACACCTATCACTTTCCATGCTCGCTTTCAAGTGTACGCGACTTGATCATTTTCCTTCGGCTCACACACATTACACAATTCCATCTTAAGTCCATCCATTTTAGCCGCTTCACCTGCGATTACACAATATCGCTTAGTTATCTTATTCATCACAATATACTCATCTAGTTCACATTAAAACAACACCATTACACACATTAAGGTTCATGATTTACCCCGTTCATCACATTCCCACACATACCTTTGATTGTCTCCAATCAAACCATCTCAAAACATGACTCGCCTTATTAACAAGCCACCTCCAATTCCTTTACCTATTGATTTTTCAAGATCCCCAATCATACCCATCCCTTAGACTTACACAATCGAGATTGACAAACTGACGAGCATGTGTTGCACATTTTCAAAAACAAGGCTTGCTTAACAAAACCTAACATGCTTATTATCATATACATATGCTACACACCCCTCACAATGTTCGCTCCTCTCGGTTTATTTCCGGACTAGCATGTAATGCGCTAGTATATATCGCTAAAAAAACCAAGAATGTAACTTTATTATCATAGGTTTGTATAAAGATCACTCATAAGCTATAAACTGTGCACATATCAAAAGAACTTGTGGGCTTTGGGTTTAGGGTAAAGGTAGGATGATTTGGTTCACAAATGGCTCAAAAACAAAAGGTTTAACACAAATGCTTGAACATCCTTATTCACATATCACAAAAACATACTAACACACAACTTGGGCATCATTGACCCATAACAATGACTTCTATTTTTTTTTCTTTTTTTTCATATATAAATTTTCTTTTTTTTTTCTCAACATTAACAACTAAAAACAATAAGCATCACATACACATTGGATGTCAACATTCTTTATTTAACAAAGCTAACGGGTCGATTTGGGTACCAGTGTAGGTTTACCAAATAAAAGGTTTAGGCTTAATACGGTTTACTAATGGTGAAGCTTAACAAACGGGTCACCACAAACAACACATGGGTATCAACAAACAAGTGAGTTCCTACATTTCCTTTCTCATCTATGCACACATATCGCCTAAACCTTTAGCACGTATCGAATTACACAAATTCCGCAACAAAGAAACATTTGGCCTACTCTCATGAAAGGAAACATTTATATCAATAAAACATCTAGTAGTCTCAAGGTCACAATGTAGGGAAAAAATCTTTTTGATGTTTTTGCACATATATAATATAGAAATCCAAGCGGAAGCGGTTTTCTATTTGGTTTAATTTATTGGTTTCAGCCCCGTAGCCGAGGGGCTGCACGGTTACTACTAACCGACTCTCAAAACAGCAAGGTGGTTTTTGGTACAAGAAGTAAGGAAATAGGATAAAGATGTATGTTTTTCTTATTAATGTTTTTTGGTACATAACAAGGAGTAAACAACCTCCTATATAAATACATGAAGAAAATGTAAAATGAGGAAATGACTAAACTTTGGGGCATAATCCAAGGAGGCTAATCTTAGGGCATTATGAAAAGAGCTAGTCTTGGTCAATGATCAATAATGTTGGTCAATAGTCAAGGTCAACATTATTGATCACATGGGGCACAAAGCAAGGAAGACTTTGACTAGTCAAGTGGTCACAATCTCCAATACTCGCCCTCAAGTTGGAGCGTGAAGGTTACGAATGCCTAACTTGCCAAGTAATATTTCTTTCTTTTCGAACACTCCTCCTCAAGTTGGAGTGTTAGTTTTCTTGCGGGTTCAATTAACCCGACTTTGCTTCTTGCGATTTCAAAGATTTGAACCCGACTTTTCATTCTTTGCGAGTTCAAAGGACCTATTTGGCCCAGTGAATGTACTCAGCATTTCTCGTAAAGCATATTGTTTAGTAATTACTGATGACTACTCACGTTTTACTTGGGTTTTCTTTTTGGCTAACAAGAGTGAGACTGCAGAAATAGTAAAACAGTTTATCATATTGATGGAGAATCAGACCAACTTGAAGGTAAAAGGCATTCGATGTGACAATGGAACTGAATTCAAGAATACAGAGTTAAACTATTACTGTGCTCAGAAAGGGATTGCGTGTCAATTCAGCTCAGCAAGGACGCCTCAGCAGAATGGAGTTGCTAAAAGAAGAAATCGTACCTTAATTGAAGCTGCCCGCACAATGTTGTGTGACTCATAGCTTCCGACATTCTTCTGGGTGGAGGCTGTCAACACAGCCTGTTATGTGCAGAACCCAGTTCAAGTCAACAAAGCTCGAATGAAAACACCCTACGAAGTGCTGTTTGGTACTAAACCCTCCGTCAAGCATTTTCATGCTTTTGGTTGTTCGTGTACCCTGTTGCATCTGGACGCTACACCAAAGTTTGATGCGAAAGCTGACGATTGTTATTTTGTCGGTTATGCTGGCAAGACTGCATATAGGGTCTTCAATAAACAAACCAGGAAAATCGTAGAATCGTTTGACGTGCGTTGGCTTGAAGAAAATGCAACAGATGCTAGAGTGGGTCCAGACTGGTTATTTAACTATGAGACTCTCTTTTGATCTTTTCGTATTTTTGACGATGTTTCTAGTGGTGTGAATACAGGTTTTGCAGATTCCTCAACTTCCACTGCTGGAACCTCATCCTCCGTGACTGATAATGCAACAGATGAGGGGGATGTTGCACCCACATCTCCATTACCACAGCCACTCTCAGTTCCTTCCGAACCATTCATTCCCTCTACGGATCTTGTGCCACAATCCGATGATGAAAATGTGTCTGATGATACTTCAATTCCTACATTCCATGATCCCATTCCTACTGACTGCATGGTGGAGCATAGTGACGTAGTCGAAGTTGATCATGATACTATGGAAGAGACTGCAACAGGCAGTGTTACACTCCTACCTGGAGCCTCTTCAGTTCCAGACATAGTCATTCCTACTAGCATTCAACGAGATCACCCACTGAAAAACATCATTGGTCCAGTAGACGCAGGTGTTCTCACAAGGAGTCAAACTGGTGACATCAATAGATGCTTGTATTCGTGCTTCATTTCTCAAATTGAGCCAAAGTCTACTGCTATGGCCATGCGAGAACCAAGTTGGGTTGATGCGATGCAAGATGAACTAAACCAGTTTGAGAAACTGAAGGTTTGGAAGCTAGTTGAATTGCCTCGAGGAAAACGACCACTTGGCACAAGGTGGGTCTACCGAAACAAAATAGATGATAGCGGGGTCATTGTAAGAAACAAAGCTAGGTTGGTTGTGCAAGGGTTCAGACAGATTGAGGGACTCGATTATGATGAGGTATATGCACCGGTTGCTAGATTGGAAGCAATCAGAATTTTCCATCATTTAAGGGATTTACTATCTATAAGATGGATGTCAAAACTGCATTTTTGTATGGAACTGTGAAAGAAGAAATCTATGTTGGTCAACCACCGGGTTTCACAAACCCAAAATATCCAGAGCATGTGTACAAACTCGACAAAGCATTGTATGGGTTACATCAGGCACCTCGTGCTTGGTATGCTACCTTAACTGAACACCTGCTTGCTAATGGATACACTCGTGGTGTTATTGATCAGACTCTATTTGTCAAGACAGTAAATGATGATCGTATTCTGGTGCAAATTTATGTGGACGATATCATCTTTGGTTCCACCAATGATGCTCTGTGCAAGGAGTTTGAAGAGGTGATGAAGAAGCAGTTTGAGATGAGTGCTCTTGGTGAAATGACCTTTTCTTAGGTCTGCAAGTTCGTCAAAACTCTAAGGGTATCCTGATTCATCAAGGAAAATACGTGGATGACATTCTTGCAAAATTCAGCTTCAATGATGTAAAGCCAGCGGACACACCAATGTCTGAGAGACCAGGTCTCACTCAAGATCTGGAAGGGGAAGTCGTAAAAGAAACACTTTATCGTTCAATGATTGGTTCGCTAATGTACCTGACTGCTAGCAGACCAGACATCATGTTCGCAGCATGTCAATGCGCACGATATCAGGCTAATCCTAAAACTTCTCATTTACATGCTGTCAAGAGAATCTATAGATACCTTAAGGGGAAACCCAATTTTGGTCTTTGGTATCCTAAGGATTCTCCTTTTGATTTACATGCTTTTTCTGACAGCGATTTTGGAGGTTGTGACATTGACAGGAAATCTACCTCTGCGGGGTGTCAATTCTTAGGCGATCGGCTTATTGCATGGCAATGTAAGAAACAGCAAACAGTATCCGTTTCAACAGCGGAACCTGAATATGTGGCTGCCTCCGCATGCTGTTCTCAGGTTATCTGGATTCAACATCAGTTGGTAGATTATGGTTTGGATTTCTCTCTTACTCCTATTTACTGTGATAATGATGTTGCTATCCAAATTGTGAAAAATCCAGTTTACTTTTCAAAAGTAAAACGCATTGCCATAAAAGAACATTTCATCCGAGACTCTTTTAACCAAGGTTTAATTGTGCCTACACAAATTCACACGGAAGACAATGTCGCAGATCTGTTTACAAAACCTGTTAATAGAGCTCGTTTTGAAGCTCTATCTACACTGCTCAAAATGGTCCATTTCGAGGACTGAACTGGTCTTTCAAGTTAAAAAAAAGGGTCTTTTTCGTTTTTCTTAGTCTTAGGTTTGTAAATTTGTTCTTTAAATTTCTATTTTAAGCACAAATTTAGGGGGATATGTCCTAAGAAAAGATCAAAACATTTTTGGTCTAAAAAAACGAGAGATGAAATGAACTTTCACAAGTTGGATTAAGGCTAACACACGTAAGACGTGTATCGAAACAGTTTGGCTCTAGTGTGATATGTTGGTAGGCTTAGTCCTGAAGGCTGGAATGTTAATGATCTTGTGAAGCACTTAAAGATAAAGACACGACCTCAGTTAGGAACATCACTTGGAATCAGGTACAATCTCTATTTGAATGCATGTGTGATGTCCCGAAACATAACACTGTGGTCTAGGTCTGAAACCTTTCCTGAAAAACTCGTGTATCTCCTCTGTTTTGTGTAAGCAAAGACCTGGAGATGCTAGGTAACGAAAGCTTCTACTGCATCCAGATATATGCTGACCTAGTTTTTCATTGTCGTGCTATAGATCATCCTTCACCTAAAAGAGACCTCAGTGTCCAAAGATGTACTGGCTGCTCCTCTGCTGCATCCAGATATATGCTGACCTGGACACAGTTAGGATGTCATAAAAGAGACCCTCTAGAGTCCAAAACCCAAAGCCTCCGTCATTTGAGAAATCATCTGACTTGTATATTACCCTAAATCTCTTATTGATCTATTTTTTCTTTTCTCAATCCAGTCCCAGTCAAGGTTTCAGAATTCTAGAACAGATACTATGAAAAATATGCGGTAGGGAAACTGCTTGCATGATAGAATGTACCACTTGATATTCTAGGATTTGATTGTGACTTGCTTGAGTGTTTGTACTAAATACACCAAAACATGATAAATAATATCACAGATCACCGTACGAGAAGGACTAAGGATATAAGTTTAATCGGACAAATATACTAGCAATTGCTAAGACCAACTGAAGTAGATTAGAGTTGATAAGTGTAGCTCGGCCTGAAACACGGTGATTTGATCTCGTGACAAACATATTTTAAGTATTTAGTTTAGATAATTTCAGCTAAGTTTCTGATAGACCAGTTCACGATCTGACTTGGACCCGTTTGCATAACACACCTCAAATGTTTTCAAATAAGGCTTGGGATTCACATGGAGCCCACCACTCGTTTGGTGGGCCACACGAATATTGATTCACTCAAAAAGGGGGTGACGGTTGGTTATTCATCATCACAAATCAAAAGGTTTTGTTTTTCTCTCAACTTTACACACACATACACACACTCGCCAATTCTCTTTGTTCAAGATCATCAACGATTATTTAGAGAATCCAAAGGTAAAACTTTAAGTTTCTGTCTGTATGTTATGAAAATGGTGTCCCTTGAGTGATTTGCAGGTGTGAAAATGTGTGATTTTAGCATTGGAATGATCATCGGCGATGAAATGGTGAAGCTTGATCGTCTCAGACGGCGAACTCGAGTTCGAAGAGGCGCGTGACCTTTACGCGTTGGGAGTTCGATCTCAGATGAGGGAAAATTACAAGAATGCCCTCGAACTCTATCCTTTTAGTCGAACTCATGGGATATTTACCAGAATACCCTCGAACTCAGATGTGGTCATTGAACTCAGATGAAAAATGACTGAATTGCCCTCGAACTCAGACTCGGTCGTCGAACTCATCCAAAAATTACCAAAATGCCCTTGAATTCAGATGAAAAATGACTAGAATGCCCTCGAATACATATCATGTCATCGAATTCACTCCTTAAATGACTTAAATGCCCTCGAACACAGAACAACTCATCGAACTCACCTGTATTTTGACCAAATTACCCTCGAACACCCCTCACCACATCGAACTCTGTTCTAGAACTCGAACTCCCATGTCTTTTCACCAAAATACCCTCGAACACCCTCATGCCACTTGAAATCACTTGTTGTTGGACTTTCTGCTGACCCGAAGCCCACATGGGTTAAGTTCACAACGAATATGGGCATGATTTGTTAGAATTTGAAAGGAGAGGGGTCATACAACCACGTTTTAATTTTTAAAATCTTGATGTTTAAAATCTAAATGTCTAATCCAATTTGTTTTGTGCAGATATGACAACTCCTCATGTGCCCAAGTTTGAGAACAGTCACAACGTTGTGTGCTATCTATCTGATCCTCCTGAAGAGTATTTACAGGAATTCAAGTCTTTGACTGTTGGACTCAACACATGTAGAGTTTCACACACTACGAGAGAAAATCCAGTCGTTCTCACTGACTGGATCACTGAATTTTGGAACAACTCAGTGGCAAACAAGGGAGACACTGTGATTCGTTCAAGGGTTAGGGGAACTAAGGTGACTATTTCGGAGCAAGATGTTCGAGATGTTTTACTTTTCGGTGACTCTCCAGATGATGCTGTCAGTTTTTCGAAAGATAAGCTTGTTCCCGTATTGCAAAGGATGGGATATGAAGGTGAACTGTCAACACCGCCATACTTAAAGAAATTATTTCCAAGCTATTGGAGATTGTTGGTGCATATGTTCTTGGCTAGCTTGGGTGGCAACAAAAGCAGACTAGATCAGATTGGAGTGAGATTACAATTACTCGAAGTGTATCTTTGAGGATATGTTGACAAATGTGAAGACTCTCAACAAGAAGTATTTTTACAAGTTTCCGAGATTTGTGCAGATGATTCTAGAGTTTAAGTATCCCAAGCTCGAAAGGACAGTTGAAACTTATGATAACAAGTGCTTGTCGTCTTTGATCTTTGGATTAATTAGGCAAGTCCGTAAAGACTCAAGACAGGTGTTTATCGGGAAACTTCCACTGATCAAGTTTGGAAAGTTTAGTGAGATTGTGGAAGAAGCATCAGACTTGCCGTCTGCTCTTGTTGCTGAAGAGCATGATGTTCAAATTATTGATCCACCACCCACTGAGCAACGTTCTCCTCCTGAAAACGTTGACTTGACTGAGGTGGAAAGTGAAGATGAGGTGGAAAGCGAGGATGAGGAAGAGTTGAAAAATGATAAACTGATTACAGGAAATGAAGACGATCAGTTTGAGAACTTCGAGTTTGATGATCTAAATGATGACGAGATAGACGATTTATTCTTGAAAATGCTGAAATAAAGTCGGTGACTGAAGATGAGAGAGAGGTAGTTTGAGAAGAGATTGTGACTCAAGCTGCTGACACTACTGCTTTTGAGACAGTTATTCCTCAACCGGAAGTGCATTCAAGCATATTAGATACTGTTCGAGAGGCTAAATAAAGGATTCCTCCATCCGTTGTTGCAGTTGAGACAGTTGTTGATACTGAAGTTATTGAAGATCCTAGTTCTGATTTAAGGCCAAGGAAGAGAAGCAAAAGAGACCCAAGGCTGAATGTTACTGCCGATGTCTCTGTTTCTGTTGATGAGACTATTTCTGTTGCTGCTGCTGATACTATCATGGCTGATGCTGGTGTTTCACCTGATATTCCCATTGGTACTGTTAGCTTCACTACATTACCTGTGATTGCATCTGAAGCTTTTTCTCAATTCATGAGCAAGGCACCAATCACTGGGATACGGAATGAGGAAGCTGGATCCTCTGGTGCTTTTGGTTCGGGTAAAGTTTTGTTTGATGAAGAAGCATTTCAGAGAGCTCAAATGGCCTTTCTCGCGGATAAAGAGCAGTGAAAACGTGTGGATGTTGAATTCCTGACGACAGAAGAGAGAGAAGCAAATCAAGAAGAGATTGAAAATGATGAAGATGTTTTTGCTGAAGTAGACGTTCACAGGTTACAAGCTAGAGTGCTAAAATTAGAGACTGAGAATGTATGGCTAACAGCTCAGGTGCAGAGCTTGATGGAGACAGTTACTGAAAAGGAGAAAAAGATTACTAAATTGGAGACTGGATTGGGCAATGTTTCAGCCAGATTACTCAACTTGACTCAGAAACTGGAGAACTAGTTTGGAAAGGAGTTTTCAGAGACATCATCCTTTGTTGATAAGGTATTGACTCCGGCTGGACGTGAAAGATCAGAGAAAGAACATGAAGAACACATGAAGAAGTATTTTGAAGATCAGGTTCCCAGAGTTAGAGATCGTCGACTGGAAGTGCCTACATTCTCAAGAATTTAGTTGAGCCATCTATTGACCCAATGGAGGAGCATCCAGAAAGATATGTGACGATTACCAGTGATAGGTATGACACTTATGGTAATCGAACTGGGATAGAGTGTTGGAGATATAATGATGATAAGGGAGTGTTCGTGGTTCATAGAGGAAATGGAGCAGTTGAGTACTATGCTTCCACTTCGGCCTTCAACTCCTGGACCAAGATTGATTTGACAGAACTTGCCAGAGCTCCTTTCATAAACCAGACAAGAAATCCAAGAAATAAGATTGGCCTCATGTTTCATAAGAAGATTCAGGAGCAGGCAAAAGTGAATTTCAGGGATATGAAGACTTCTAGCTCAATGTTGGTGGAATAGAAGGGTGTGCGAGGTGCTGACGGAAAGCCTTTCAAGACAGTTCAGTGGCCACCTACTAAAAAATTGAAGACCATTCCCTTGACCAAGCCAATGGATAGAGGTTGCTTGAAGGATATGAGGTTCTGGGTCTATGATCCTACTTCTGCATCTACAGTGATTGTATGTGATACGGATGAGTTTAGGATATCTGACGCTAGAGATCTGATGAGTTTGCATTCTGAAGATGTTCAAGTTCTAGCTAGACATCAGATTCAGTGTGACCCCACTTATGAAGTTTGTGCAAAATCATTTACCAACGTTGTAGCTCAAGTTGATAGACTGGGATTGGCGTCTGATAAAAGAGGACGAGTGGAGACGGAACTGTTTGGTCCGTATGTTGGCAAGTCACCTGAGGAATGGAAGAGAGCAATGGAGGAAAGGAAGAAACTTTCAAAGAAGCGCAGCAAGAGCAGCAAGAAGAAGTAGAGACACCACAAGTCAACACAAACCTAGGGGGATATTGTTGGGCTAGACTTTAGAAGGTTTACGTTGTCTTGGATTATGTTAGCATTATTTGTGGGTTTCGGCCTTTATGGCCCATGTAAAGTGACCGCCCTATGAACTTATAAATGCGGGGTTTCTTCTCTAGTTTGAGGTTGCTAGTCTTTTGTTATTATTGATATTCTCGTGTACCAGACGACTCCTTGAAGTCGTGTGCACATCATAAATCCAATCATTAATTTCAAGTATCTTCTTTGTTCTTAATATACAGTCATTGTTTCCGCCTTTGATTGTGTGTTGTTTGATACCCGGTAGAGAGGATTCTGGACTTACAAATGCTCAAGTCAGTCTGCCGTTATTATTTCTGAAGCTGAAGTGTCCGACCGTGACTCTGAGTTTGATTCTGATATGGAGGAAGACTTGGAAGACCTGTTAGCTGAAGTAGACGCGTTGATCAGCAAAAGATCGTTTCTTGTGGATGCTGACTGTACAAAGAAGAACTTTGGCGAATTCTTTGGAGCTAAGAAGACTGCAGCTCATTATGCTTTGATGGCTATTACAGAATCGTCAAACAAGGTAAGTTCTTCCTTCAATTCTAAGCCAGAGTGTGTAGAGTGTGATCAGCTAAAACTCAGAATCAAAGATCTAACTGAAGAGAATCTGAATTTAAAAGCTGATGTTGGTCCATTACAAAGGTCAATTGATTCCTTTAGGCAAAAAGAGAAAAATTTTCTAAGTACAATTGAAAATTACAAGAAGGATGTTTCTGAATTGTCGAAAACTCTAGCAAACAAGCAAATTGCTATAAATAATTACATAAATGAGGTAGAAGACACAAAGAAACACTTGGCCATTGTAAACTATGACTATGAGAAGATCAAGAGAAACTTGAAAGTTACCTAAACTGCAAGTATGTTCTTGATCACATAGTTGAACACTCATAAAAAGAAAGCATTTCCACCAGTCCCAAATATTCTCAGTGTCCACCTCCGGTGAGATTCTAAAATCACAATTTTGATGTCTTACCGAAGGAGGAACTTGTGGACGTGGCAGCAGCAGCAGCAAAAGCTGCAGAGGCGGCCAAAGCAACAGAAGCAGCTAAACCTACTGAAGTTACTAAGGCTGCAACACCTGCTGAGGCTGTTAAACTTGGTGAGAAAGCTGATGATATCAGTGTGTATGACACAGACTCGTCGGATGATGAGCTTGATGAGCCTCCTAGGTATGCACCGGTCAAGACTCAAAATGTCCCTCTTGAAAACCATATCATTACTACTGAAACCTTGAGTGAACTTGAACCGAAAGTGCAAACCGAGGATGGCAGAAGGATTAAGGTGTTTTACAAACTTAAAGGGTCTGAAAAGGTATTTGCTGATGAGGAAGTCCCTCTCAAATGTATCGCCCCTGGTCTCATTGCTAAAATCTGGCAAGAATCTGTCATTACCGTTGAAAAGGAAACCTGGAATAAGAAGAAGGGTAAGGGTAAGGGTAGAAAAGACCAGGGTAATTAGTCAAATGAATACAACAAGAAAAATCAAAAGAAAAACACCATTAATCCTTAAAGTCATGCTCATAAGAAAAGTCCGAAGAAGCATGTCAATGAATTTCTTAGATCTATCGGAAATGAGATTAACGACGATCCTCATGTCGTTGTGCAAAGAAAATGCCTTGAGGATCTGAAACACAAAAATTCATTTGCCAGTTCATCTAACAGAAAGAACAAAACGGAGAACAAGTCCGAATCTCCTCGATTTGAAGAATACAGATCATGTCATAAATGTGGGGAACGTGGGCATTTAGTTGCTGCGTGCCCTGAATTTAGACGAGAAAGGATCAAAGTGGATGATGCTCCCAGTTCTAGCAAAACTAAGCAACCTGTTTCCCCTAAACTTTCTGAAAAACAAAAGGGAAAGCAGATTGTTATGACAACCGAAACAAGCTTGCTATGAACCAAAAGCCAGTTGATGGCAGGGGTCCACAGTTGAGGGGGAGCACTGTTCCCACAAAGGTTTAAGCAGCGCCTAAGCCACCAGCAAAGGCTGCAGCTAAACCACAGGGCAACCCTAAAACTGCTCCACGTACAGTTAAATCTGAAGTGGATCCAAAATTTGTTCCTACTAAGGAATCTAAGGCTGGATCTTCTAGCCCCAAAGCAAAGAAGAAGCCCAAGCCAAAGAAACAGGAACAGGTTTGGAGACCCAAGTCACCAACCAAAACTGGAGAATCATCTGCTAGTGATAACACTGCCGGATCATCGGGAACAACACCAACTCCAAACGGAAGATGGATTGATTTTTCGACATTAGATGAAGATGGAAGACCCAAGACCGTGAAGGCTTGGGTCCCTCTTGACCACTGAACTTTGAATGTTTGTACAGGGAGTTCCACAGGGCCTTATCAGCAGCCTATGGATTGTTGATAGTGGAGATTCTGGGCACATGACAGGCGACTTATCCCTTCTTTTTGACATAAAGAATATCAACGGGGGGTATGTTGCTTTTGCTGGTAAGAAAGGGGGTTATATTACAAAAGAAGGCAGTATGAGTAACGAAATTATAAGCTTTGAGAAGATAAGCTTTGTAAAACAAATAGACCACAACCTGCTGAGAGTCTCGCAGATATGTGACAAAAAGTTCACTGTGTTCTTTGATGACAATGCTAGTTTCATTATGAAACCTGGATTTAAGATACCGAAAGAGTGGGTTATGATCTCAGCTCCCAGGGTCAACAATTTATATGTCCTGGATATGAGCCGAGCCATGACAACAGAAGGTCAAGTCACTTGTTTTCTATCGAAAGCAACAGAAAAGGAGTCGATCATGTGGCACAGACGTATGGGGCACATCCACCTGAGAAAAATGAACCACCTGGTCAAGAATCACTTGGTGGAAGGTGTTTCTGTTAACAATTTTCCTCTAAACGACGTTTGTGTCTCATGCAAGAAAGGGAAGCAGAAAAGGAAGTCTCACAAACCTAAGAAGACAAATTCAGTTAGTCTACCTCTCGAACGTCTGCACATGGACCTTTTTGGCCAAGTCAATTGGAAGAGCAAGAACGGTGACTTATACTGTTTGGTGGTTACGGATGACTACTCTAGGTTTTCTTAGGTCGTGTGTATGAAGCACAAGAGTGAAACTTTTGATTACTTGAAGAATCTGTTCACTAAATTGGAAAATCTATATCAGCTAAAGATCCGTAGGATTAGAAGCGATAACGGGACAGAATTGAGAATCATGCTATGGAGTCGTTACGTGCAGAAAAGGGTATTCATCATGAATTTACAGCACCGTACACTCCTCGGCAAAATGGGGTTGCAGAAAGAAAGAATCGGACTATTATTAAGGCAGCCAAAACAATGGTCGCAGACTCGAACTTGCCTGTGATCTTCTGGAACGAGGCAGTTCACTGCGCGTGTTAGGGTTCTAACGGTAAAGAAGCTTGGCAAGACTTCTTACGAGCTTCTGAACCGGAGGAAACCGAACTTAGAGTTTCTGGAACCTTTCGGAGCTCCATGCACCATGATACATCCTGATGGGAAGTTTGGTGCAAAGGCAGAAGAAGGTTTCTTTGTTGGTTACAACACTCCCAATAAAAGAGTGTACAACAAAAGAACTAATTGCGTTGAAGAGTGGCTTAATGTCGATGTTCAACGCTATACTGCCAATGCACCTGGTGTTGGACCTGATTGGTTGTTCGACTATAAGAGTTTATTTGATTCTTTCAACCTGGATAATTTGGTAGATGATGCTGTTGCGCAAATGGATTACGAGTGTGAAAACACAGCTAGCTCACCGCTAATGCGTCTGATCGTCGTTAATGCACCTGCGCTAGCAACATCTAATGCCTCTGCATCCACGGGTCCCCCTGGTAAAACCGCAGCAGCAGAAGTTGAGGAAGTCTTTCAGGAAGCGTCAGCAGAGGCTCTGGAATCTTCATCTTCAGACGACGATTTTGCAGAGTCTCATGAAACACTTACTGAAGAACAAGCTGGAAATGGTGAATCTACCACTACAGTTCCAGTTATTCTGACAGTAAACAATCAAGCTGGTCCTTCTTCAGCAGCTCCAGGGATAGGTCTTAGGATCAATCTCTCAGGTTTCAATATGCAACCCGCTGCTCCCTCCAGTTCAAGTGCTGCAGAGACAAATTTATCTAAAGGTTTGGAAAACCTTAATCTGCATTCGGATGATCCAGTGCCGGCACATCCGGAATCTCGGATTCACGACACTCATCCGATGCAGAACGTGATTGGAAATCCGGCTAGCAGAGTCATGACTCGCAGTCAGCTCAGAAATGCTAGTCCAAGTGACAATACAGGTACCTTAGCTCTATTCGGAGATTAGGAAAGCAGGTCATCAGAACGACTGGTCCTTTGCTCTTTATGTGTCTCAAACAGAACCAAGAACGGTGTAAGAGGCATTGAGGGAAGAACCATGGATTGAAGCAATGCAAGCCGAGCTTCAGCAGTTCCAAAAGCTAGGAGGGTGGGACTTAGTTGACTTACCTCCAGGCTCGAAGAAAATTGGAACAAAGTGGGTCTATAAGTGTAAGGGGATGACCGCGGGGTGATTATTATAAACAAGGCTCGATTAGTTGTCCTCGGCTTCCGTCAAATCGAAGGAATAGATTACAACGAAGTATACGCTCCAGTTGCGCGCCTTGAAGCTATCTGGATGTTCTTATCTTACGCTTCGTACAAACGGTTTAAGGTGTATCAAATGGATGTGAAAAGTGCTTTTCTGTATGGTATCGTGAAGGAAGAGGTGTATGTTGCTCAGCCACCGGGTTTTGAGGATCCGCTTCATCGCGAAAAGGTCTATAAATTGAACAAAGCGTTGTACGGACTCCATCAAGCTCTGCGTGAATGGTATCAAATGCTTAGCAACTATCTTATATCCAACGGGTTCAAACGTGGACTCATGGATTGCACCTTATTCACCAAGGAAAAGGGTGGTGACCGTCTTCTGGTACAGGTTTATGTTGATGATATTATTTTTGGGTCTGCTAATGATGAAATGTGCAGGGAATTTGAAAAGCTTATGCAGGGCAAATTTGATATGAGCTCGATGGGGGAGATGCATTTCTTCCTCGTTGCTGACATCTTGAGCCGGTTCCAGATGGAAGACTCTACTTCAGTAGGCACACCAATTCAGACCAATCACGGGATTGGTCCTGACGAGAAAGGACAAACCGTTGATCCTTTTCTCTATCGAGCGATGATTGGATCACTAATGTACCTCACTGCATCAAGACCTGACATAATGTTCGCGACATGTCTACTTTCAAGATACCAGTCAAGGCCGAAACAGTCCCACCTGGTTGCTGTGAAGAGGATCTTACGTTATCTAAAGGGTTGTCCGACCAAAGGTCTATGGTACCCTAATGACGATAAGTTTGACCTCATCGCTTTTAGTGATGCTGACTATGGCGGATGCAAGACAGACTTAAAATCCACATCGGCTGGATGCCAGTTTTTAGGACCAAGACTAGTCTTGTGGCAGTGCAAGAAGCAAGCCTCGGTTGCCTTATCCACCTGTGAGTCGGAATATGTAGCGGCATTTAACTGCTGCTCCCAGGTTCTTTGGATACGGAAACAAATGAGAGACTACGGTTTGAAATTTCTTAATACTCCCATTCACTGTGACAATGAGTCCGCTATAGCTCTTGCTAAAGACTCAGTTAACCATTCCAAGGCGAAACATATCTTGGTTAAGTATCATTTCATACGCGATTGCTATTAAAAGAAACTTATCGATATGGTCAAAATCCACACGGATTACCAACGTGCTGATTTATTCACCAAAGCTTTTGACGGTCCTCGGTTTGAGTACCTGTTAATCTTAAACGGCATTAAAGTAAAGCAGGATTAGATCCTCATCGGTAATCATTTTTGTAAATATTTTTTCTTCAAAAATCAGAAAAATCAAAAAATATAGTCTTTTAGCTAATTTTTAGATTTTTAGGGGGAGAAAGTTCAGAAAAATACAAAAACATCAGAAAATGCAATAATTAAAAAAAAAAGAGAGAGAAAATCCCAAAATCAAAAAAATTGAAAAATTGCAAAAATGAGTTTCTTTGGTGAAATAGGGAAGATGATATTAACCCATCAGTTGGACTGTCTGGACTCTTATCATCTTAAAAATATTGGAACTGATAAGTAGCCTCTACAATGATGTGTCGGTAAGCTTAAAATCATTTCCAAGTTCGGCACGGTGATATAAATCTAAATCAACTGAACAGGTGTGGATCAACGTGCGTTGGCATATGGTCTTGGTACCGAAATCTCGTTTGATAGCATGCAAAAATCCGAGGTTTCATGGTCTTTAAGAGGTTGGTAAATCCGAGGTGAACTAGACGTCTCTCAGAATAAATAGGAGTGGCACATGTGTCGTACGTTGGGTTCGGAGCCTACAACTGAGATACCTCTATGTGGTTTCCTGAAAAAAAAAAACAAAACAAAAAAAAAATAGAAAAAATTCTGATCAGGAGACGTCCGGAAATCCTAAAAGAGCAAAAAGATTCATAAATGCCAAAACCCTATTCTCAAAGAGAATTTGCTCAAAGGTATCAAATCATATACCTAAAGCATCATACCGTGAAAAATCAAAAATACGGTATTTGACTTGAACCCTGGTCTGGATCTCACTGGTCTCTCTGTTGCAACGTTCTTGCAGACCTGATCACCACTGAGTCCCTTCCTTGTAAAATACAGATGACAACAGCTTACTCACCGGTTACGAGGAAGCTTTGTGCATGACTTGATACGGGAATGTGTCGCGTGGCGGGGAACACCTTGTACATCAGTCTTAATATTACCTTAACGTATCTAAAGTGCCTAGCGATAAAACTTGATTTTGAGTTTAGGTGGACAACAATATCGGCAGTTGTTGTAGGATGCTTATCGGTAATTTAAACTAAAACTGAATATATAAGGGTTCTAGTATGGTCCGTACACTGATATGATTCCCTAACTGATGAAACTCGCAAAAATATGATAATGTACCATTAGTTGATCTCCCATTTTCGTTTTATTTCTGCTTAGTTTTACCTGTTTAATCATTCTTGATTGCCAATGATGGAATCCTAATCCATTGTAATCTTACTTCTTCAAAAATAAAACGCCGAAAATCAACTAGTTGAAAATTGTGTTTTTGTCGGGTCAAAACCGTGATTTCTCTTAAATACAGGGGTTGAAAATGAAAACTTTGCAAAGATATGAGCCATCATCTGTGTCACGTGTTAAAACGGGGTGAAAAATGCATGTTTTGAACCTTAACGGGTCAAAAATGTGAGATTTGGTGATGCCGGGGCAATTTGGTAATTTGTGAAAAAGGTTTAAGCATTTAGAGTTCTAATCGCCTAGAGGTGTAAGTGATTACCCCTATTTGTGTGTCTCGTGAGGCGATTACACTCTAATCGCTAGTGTGTATATGCGAGTAGGCTCATTTGTCATCTTTAATATATTCCAACGCTATAGGCGATTAAGAGTCTTCACTCGTGCCTCTCTGATAGCGATTACGTGCTAATCTCTTAAACTTTATAGCGAATACACCCTACTCGTGTGTTTTGGTCAAGCGAGTAAACTCACACTCGCTAGTAAGGGGTAGCGAATACAAACAGGTATAAAAGTGGCACTTAGAAACTTTGCTCTTCATTCTTTCAAAAAGCTTTCACTATACACTCATTTCCCTCTAATCCGGCCCTCACAAAACCTTGTTGCCCGATTCCTTTTAATCATAGAATCTTGTTCTACATAATCAAGGTAATGTATCCTCAAATTTTCAGATCATAACATCAAGTTTTAAAGGGTTAAATCAGTCTTTTAATGGCCGAAACCCTAGGGATATAATTTTTGATCGTTTTGGCATGGCTACATGTTTTTGATGCAAAATGTTGATGGGGGTTTGTTAATCGGCTGATTTAGGATCATTACATGCCAAAATTTTGATCTAAAACATCCTAAATAAAAAAGCCCCAAATTTAAATACCTATGAACCCTAAATCTTAAACTGGTCCAATTGATCCTTATTCGAACTTGATAATGAATCTTGAGTTGGGGTTGTTACTAGTCAGATGTTATAAGGCATAGATGGACAAAGAATCGGATCCAAAACAACTCATCACAGACATTGATCAAATTTGGTGAAGACGGTTACTGTTCATGCGATTGGGCTTTCTAATCGCGTGAATAGTAATGCGAACGGACAGCTTGAACCTCTAATCGCGTGTACAGTATGCGATTGGGACGTTTATACTTCTAATCGCATGAACCGTAGACGATTAGGGCTACTCGTGTGTTATATTCGCATGAACAGTGTATCGATTAGGATCCAATCGCTTATAATTCCATATATTTGGCCTATTCGACACTGATTAATAGCGATTACTACAAGTTTGTAATCGCCTATAACAGGCTGTTCACCAATGTTTGTCCGATTAGTCTGTTTTTGTCCGTATTATGCGTTTTTGATCTGCTTGTGATACTTATGACTTGTTTCTATGTTCAGGATGATGAATTGGAAAACCTCTCCCAAACACAACTGTTGTGCCTTTCTCGGACCAATTACAATGGAGAAGTGCAATACGTTCAAAGGCGTTATCGATTTTCTGAAGCGTTCAAGAATCCATTATGCAATAACCAAGCAACATGCAGCGTATAAGGACATCTTGCTGGAATTTTACAACAACGCTAAAGTGGACTACAAAGCTGTGCCGATTGTGATTTCAAGTTCGATACAAGGCAAAGAGGTGATTATTACTGAAGAAATAATTCGAGAAGAGTTGCAGTTTAGCGATGCAGATACTGATCCTATTGTGTTCGACGCCATCTTGATTCGAGGCGGTTTCTTGAGAATGAAGTACATGGGAATAGTCAAAGAACAAAAGATGCATATGAAAGGTCTATTGCCGCCCGAACTCAAGTACCTCACGCATGTAGTCTTGAAGTGTATTGGTCCAAGGAGAGGAACTTTTGATGCTATCAGGGATACTTTGGCTTCAGCGATAGTCGCTTTGACGCTCAATAAGCCTTTCAACTTTTCCAAAATGATCTTACATCACTTGAAGGAGATCATATTGCAAAAGGCGACAAAGACCTCATTCATCGTTTATCCTTGCTTTTTGCAAATGATTATCGATCGCCAAATTCCAGACTTGATAAAGCATCCTGCAGAGTTCCTTGTGATTGAGGACATAAGTGACAAAGAAATGAACAGAATGAGAAGTTACAAGAACAGACCGAAGTCTGAATATCCTCCAAGCAGGCGTGTATACGGGCACATAAGTAGAGAAGACTATGTGTCACCACCGGGCAATAGGTGGAGACACGATGATAGTAATTCTGAAGATGACGCTCGAATTCATAAGCTGGTGTTCAAAGAGGGGGATAATATTGGGAGAGAGACAGCCGAGTTAGGCGAAAACGCTCCTGGCAGGACTACTGATACTGCTGCAGGTAATGAGGATGCGTTTGATCCGGATGTTCTAGATTTCACGGAACCTTCCGATGCTGCGATAGAACAAGAATCCTCACGATCAGCTAAAGGTAAAGAACAAATTGATGAAGACGCCCCAGTCAACATAACTGAAGCAGAAGATGACACAGAAAGTGATTCCCCTGATACGTTTGCTGAGAAGCAAGAAAGAGCAAAGAGAAAGGCAGCAGAGGAGAAAGCTAGAGCAGCGGAGGCGAGAGCTCTTGCTGAAGATCCCATGTTTGTTGTGGAACAGGGCGATATAGTTGCGGATATAGATGCAGAGCTCGACACTTCACCTCCTCCCAAGAGACAAAAGACTACAGCGAAGAAAGATAATGTTCGTGGAAAGAAGACAATGTCGCACAAGCCACAAATGGTGAAAACTTCAAGGAAAAGACGATTTAATCTTCCTAAAGCATTTGGGGTTCAAGACACTCAATCTTCCCAGGCAACAGCAATGACAACAACAACAACTACAACAACAACAGCAACAACAACAACAGCAGCAGCAACCTCATCAGTTCCCACATCTGTTAGTTCAGCTATGCCTGCAAGAGTCACCATGTCAATGCCTACTTCGGTAATCTTCACTAGGCAAATATTAGTTACCGAAGCAGAGACAAGCTCTCAGATTGTTTCTAATCCAATTGGTGACCGGATAAAGAAGATGCGACAAGAAGTTCGACCTCCGGCTTCTATGTCAACCGATCAGACCTCCTGTTCCTCAGCATCTGCAACGAATGAACAACTTCAGCGCAAAATCAGCGAGTTAACTGCTATATTTGCTACACAAATGCGTGAGTTGGCTGAGTTAAGAACCAAGAATGCAACTATTGAAGAGAATGAAACGGCGATGCTAGAGCTGATCGGGGAAACAATTCAATCCAACAAAGAGCTGCAAACGACTGTCGACACGCTTACACTGTTAAATTAGCAGGTTATTGAATCAAATAGGCAGCTCATGGAATCTCACCAGCAGCTGACACAGTCAAACCAAAGCACTTTGGAGAGACTTACAGGTGTCGAAGCCAAGAACAGCGAGCTTCAACTTGCTAATGTGAACAATGAACGCAGAATCACCAGATTCGAGAAGGAGAACACGGAACTGAGGAATAGGTTAAACGAGTTAACTGGAACTCAACCTAGACTCACTGGTGGTGCAAGTTCAGAAGCTGGGGCTAGTTCTAGTGCTGGTGATGATGATGATGAAGAAAGTAACGATGAAGAAGATGATGATTAGGACAATGATGAAGATGAATCGGATGATGATGATGATACTGGTAAAGGTGGTGATAGTGGTGATCCTGGAGCCACAGGTGGTGGCGGATCATCAGCTGGATCTGGGTCTAGACGTACCAAGAAAGGTCATGACAGACAAGGCAAGGATCCCGCAGCAGGTTCTTCTGCTCAGGTGGAGCCAGGTCCCGTGAAAGACAAGATTTAGCAACTACGGGACGCTATGAAGAAAGCCGTAGTTCTAGTAGAGTATGTTGAGCCTTTGAACTGTTATTTTGCTTATGATGACGAAGGCAACCTACTCCCTCCTCCTGCTATTCCAGAGTATGATTTAGAAGAAGGTGAGATACCTCCTGAGATGACATCTGATGACATGAAAGAGGTGTATGGACACGCACACGGAGAATCTTCCGGTGCAAGTCAAAGTCCTCCTCCAGAGATGCATCCAGAGAACAACGAGGTTAATTTGGAAGAGGGAACCAGTGTGCCAACTCCAGAATACGTGGTTGATCATTCGGGCACTGGGATTCCTAATATTTCTGAGGAAATGATTCATGAGGCTGAAGAAAAGCTGAAGACTAATCCTACTCCTGTTCCTGATAAAGTGAAAGAAAGACACGATAAGATCAGGCAGAAATATCCAAATTGGTTTCCATCAATAGAAGAGGAAAAGAAGAAGAAGGGTCCTGTACAAGCTTCTATCTTTAAGAAACGTCTGTCTAAGATGTCTGGAAACGTTATCAGTTAGGCTTATGTGGAGAAGACGAAGATGTTGGGCGTCAAATGGGAAGAAGGTCTGTTATACTTCCATCCCTATTGGAATGTCCTCAGTCTCCCTTTCTAGTATATCCGAGATCTTATCAGACTAGATTTTCCTCTGTACTATGAGAAAGAGTCGAGCCTAGATACTTTTTACAACCTTCTAGCTGAAGAATGCCGAACTCAATGGAAAACCTTTAAACCTCAGTATCCAATGTCGTACAAAACAAACAAGATTCATCCATTCACTAAAAGTCCTATTTGGGAACACAAGATCAAGCCACCGAACTGTGTTTCGAAGATTCCAATTGTCCCGGTTGAGCAAGACTTCTCCTCAAAGTTCTACTATTGGCACTATGATGTAGTTACTACTGAGGCAGTGATCATCTTGAGCAACTCTCCTAAACCTTGCAGAAAGATCAGAATTTGGGACCCGATGTGGCTTATCAACTGTTCGGAGAAAGATGTGGAGACGCTGTTCCTGTATCCAATTCAGCACTTGAAGGCCGAAGCTGATCAAGCCTTGAAGTATCAGAGGGTGATTCGCTTTTGTCACGCCAACAAAGTTCATGCTGGGTGCGACTGGTCAAGACTTTCAAGGATCAGGACGATGTCGAAGTGATGAGAAGACTGAAGATGCTGCTTGTTATGTTGTGTTATGTTTGTATTCTATTTTTGAGTCTGTAAAGTTGTTGTGGTTTGTTATAAACGTTGTCTTTTGAAGTCTCTGTACGTATACTAGCCTGGTCCAAGGGGGAGTCTGTTAGTGCATGATGTCCCTACGCTAGTATATATGTTGTTTGGATGAGTTCCGGGGTGTTTGGAGATATTTATACGCGTTTTTGGGTGTGATTAAAGCTATAGGCGATTACAGAGTGGTGATAGGCAATTAGACCCTATTCACCACAACTGTTCATGCGATTAGGTGATTGCTATAGGCGATTAAGGCTTAATCGCCTATAATTACATGTTGCATAGCATCCTAATCGCTAGAACTGGCTGTACGAGTACAAGGGGTATAAATAGGCCCAATCATTGCCCTAATCATTAGTTCTTGCCAAACACACTCTCCAAACACCCTCCCTAGGTCTGAGATTGCTTGGTTTTGATCATTGTAACACTCGTGCTCTGTTTTAATGATATAAAAGTTAATCTTTTGACCCGTATGTGTGTTGTAATTACTCGTTTATCTTAGTTTCAAGTTTGTTTCTGTTATTAAAGCATATTCAAGGGATTCCGCACCTTGAATATAACCCTCGTGATTGTCGGGTGACACGTTCGTCGATCCTACACTTTTCTTCTCGCGAGTTTAAAAAAACTCGACTTTTCTTCTCGTGGGCTCAAATGAACCCGACTTTTTCTTCTTGCGGGCTCAAAGGAACCCAAGTTTTCTTCTTGCGAGTTAAAAAAAACCCGACTTTTCTTCTCGTGGGTTAGAAAGAACACGACTTTTCTCGCGGGCTCATTGATTTGAACCTGACTTCTCCCCCTTTTTTTAGGACAGTTGGTCTTCGATCTCCTCCATCTTGCTTCCACCCCCTCATTGCCTCCTTTATTTATTTATTTTTTCTTCATCTCCTTTCAAAAAAATAGAAAAACACTTTTTTTTATGAGCAAATTGTTCCAGGATCAAAAACACTGCTTTGATACCATATAGAAATCCAAGCAGAAGCGGTTTTCTATTTGGTTTAATTTATTGGTTTCAGCCCCGCAACCGAGGGGCTGCACGGTTACTACTAACCGACTCTCAAAACAGCAAGGTGGTTTTTGGTACAAGAAGTAAGGAGATGGGATAAAGATGTATGTATTTCTTATTAATGTTTTTTGGTACATAACAAGGAGTAAACAACCTCCTATATAAATACATGAAGAAAATGTAAAATGAGAAAATGACTAAACTTTGGGGCATAATCCAAGGAGGCTAATCTTAGGGCATTATGAAAGGAGCTCGTCTTGGTCAATAGTTAAATGTAATAGTATTTGTGTCATCAGATGTTTTTTGTTGTTATTCAATTAGAGGTCACTATCTTAGGTGATGTTAGCCTAGGTCATCAGTAGTTTAGATAGTCTATAAATAGAACAGTGCATGTACTGTTCTATTCTATCACTCAAAACATTCTCTTAGATAAACTTACACGAGTGATCAGGCTGAGGGGGAGTAATTGTAATCGTCTGTTATCATTCAGTTATATGAAAGCTTTCGATTCTAAAACAATTATTCTCTTGTTTTGATTTATAGTTTATCATTCCGCTGCACTTTCCATTTATAGTTTATCTTCTTCCATTATTCATTTACTTAAACAATCAAAACAATCAAACTCAGATCCCAACAATTGGTATCAGAGCTTGGTCAATTAAATTTGATCTAACCAATCAATTTAATATAAACAGACCAGCTCACAATTAATGATATCGTTTGTTTGTCGGATTGAAAACAGAGCAATAGTTTATTTTCATTTCAACCGTTTTTAAACAGACTTTGTTTTAGAAACAATCAGAGAATGGCTTCAATCAATCACGATCCACATAACACTGGCACGAACAACAAGCCACCGATGCTTGTCAGATCTGAATACAATATCTGGCAACGTCGGATGTGCCATGTTCTAGTGCAACAGAACACTGGGTGCTAGAAGTCGGTTATCTTCAGACCACATGTTCCGATGGTGCTGAGTACCAAAGATCCCAAGGTTCAAGAGCCTAAGAAACTTGAAAACTACTCCGACCAGGATTTTCAGAAAATTGAGTAAGATGCTAAGGCCTTCAGTATTGTGGCCATGGCTCTACCCAATGATATCTATGCTGGGCTGTTACATTGTAATAGTGCAAAGGATTTGTGGGATGCATTAAAAGAACAATTTGGTGGGACTGAAGAGGTTATTGAAAACAACCATGAAATACTTAACCAACAATATGAAACATTCAGTCATGTAAAGGGAGAGTCATTAACTCAACAATTTGAGAGGTTTAACTGTCTCATTAGTGAACTAAAACTGGTTGGCCTAACTTACCCTAGTTTAACTTTGAACCATAGGTTTTTAAGATCATTACCAGACAAATGGGACACTATTGCTATAGTTATGAGAAACTCAATTGGATTTAAGGACCTATCACTGACCCAGCTTCATGGTAAGCTCTTGACCTGTGAGAGAGAGCTTAACTAGAAAAAGAAGCTCCAGGACTCTGGAAAAGTGTCTGATGACTATGTATTTGGTAATACAACACTTTTGGCTCATGATGAAGTGCTTGGTAACAATAAGGATCAGAGTTATGATCATTTCATTGACATAAATTCAGGTTTTAACTCAGGTTTTAACTCTGATTCTTATTCACCAAACTTTGCTTTTACAGCAAGTGGTGGTGATATCCAAGCATCTGATAACATATCCTTTGAGTATGATGAACTAAAATACTTTGACCCTGATGATTTGGAAGAAATGGACATTATGCACCAATTAGCTCTGCTCAGCGTAAGAACTAACAATTTTTACAAGAAAACTGGCAGAAGATTTCCAGGGTTGACTGGAAGGTCGAAGGTGGGGTTGGATAAATCAAAGATTAAGTGTTATAAATGTCATAGACTTGGTCATTTTGCTAGGGAATGTAGGAGTCAACATGGTACACCTATGATTACCTATCTAAATCAAAGGCCACAGACCAACACTTATCAGGTTTCCCATAATACCCCTGGGTCAAATGTGCAAAACACTGCTCATTTTGCACAGTCCTCAAACACTGTTCTTGTCTAGTATGTCCAAACCACTATTCCTTAGATTCACTATGTACAAACCCCTGTTGGTCAGGCACAAGTGCCAATGACTGCTGCTCCACCCTCTGCTCCTGCAGAGACTAGTCAACAGAGTTTCTTCACACAAGGCTTTGTTGATTGGAGCAGTCTACCAGATGAATTGACAGATGAAAATTTTGCTCTTGTGTAACACCCCAACCGATGGCGGAAACATCGAGGTGCCACGTATGAATGATTGTTCAGTAGCTCATGGTAATACATATGTTTACATAATCCTTTAATACAATATTGAATTACATTAAATGTCTAGTACATCCAAAGCATAAAACTTCAAATATCTTCTCATGCTAGCTCTAGACTTCAAGCATCATTATTTCCTGTTGAGTTGTAAAAATGGGGGGGGGTCAACTAGAAGTTGGTGAGAATACATAATCCATGTCAAGCAAATAGTTTAAGTATAAAAGTCTAGCAATTCATATGTCTATCGTAAGTTTAAGTCTACATGAATAAACATGATATGTTGAATCGACATAATCAAACCTCCGACTAGTTTAGGTCCATCCCGTCATCCACGATTCACCTTAATAATATGTTGGAACGATAACAATCACCCACGCTACCTATGTAGGAGGTACACGTATCCGGATGGGATTGTTAATCCAATAGATCTATTATTGAGTATCGTCGTCTTGGCCATAGCTAATGATTATGTAATGTTGAAACTCGTTGAAACTGTTGTTATTGTCTAATTCATGAGGCATTAAAGTTTACAACTAGACATGTATGTAGAATTGCTTAAGTATAATGTTGCAAGTATGAAGAATTGCATAAACATGGTTACGTAAACTCACCTTAGTATAGTATTAAGTCTCGAGAAAAAGTATAAGTGTAGCCCCAAAGATTGCCAAGTATTACCCTATGTAAGGTAAAAAATAAGTCTAAGTCTATCTAGTCTACAAGTATATTCTGGGGTTTCGATTTGGGCATAAACATTTGTTGGATTAATAATAAAATGTTTTAAGAGAAATTTGATAATTAAATAAATGAAAGTCCTTTTGTAAATTTTAAATTAAAGGTGGTCACAATATAAAGTTTTAAGTATGAAAATAATTTTTAATAAATTATTTTCTTAAAAATAGAATATTAAGTCTATTTATTACAAATTGTCAAAATATAACTTTAATATTTAAAAATATTAAATTTACAGAATTATTAATTTAAAAATTGTATTTCTGTTCCAAATAATCTGAAATAATTTATATAAAATTTTGGTGCAAAAATATTGAAAAATGAATTTATTATGATTTATTTATGATTAAAACTAACAAAAATTGATTAAAAATATTAAATAAATGATTTTTCAGAAATAAAAATCATTTCAGGAAAATTTATTGTTATAAAAACTTAGAATAATTTTTCTGGAAATTTATAAAATTGTTTTGATATTTTTATAGAATTTTATAAATAAAATAGAATAAATTTGAATTATTTATTATATATATTAAATAAATAAATTTTTGAAAACTAAAAATTGTATGTTAAACTTTTTCACAAGATTAACACAAAATAATTTTTGTAGAATTTATAAAGTTGTTTTAGTATTTTAAAACTAATTTTGAAATATAAGTAAATATATATATAAGGTTTGATTGTTTTTAAAGAAAAAGAAAAAGCTTTGGTGATGCTGGGGGTCAAACCCACGTGGGCCGGTTCAAAGACACCAGACACAACCACTTGATCTAGATCAGTGGTTGTGTTTGGTTTCTGTTTGTTATAAATATATGTATATGTTCAGAAGTGTTCTTCCCCAATTATACTCATTCGAACCCTAAAATTTCTAATTGATGGATTCACACAACAATAACCCGATTAATCATAGGGTTATTTTTGTGTGATTGCTGAAGATTAAAACCCATATGAAAAACTTTACTTACAAACACGATTTATATATGAACTGATTAGTCAACCCGAAAGTCAACCTTCGAACCAAAAGCTCAAGAACAGTGAATCCAGTTAGAAATTGGGGGTTGGAAGAGAGTATTCGGCGAGTTGGGATAGGTTTGTGATGTTCAATTTATAGGGATGGGGTCTGGTTCGTTGAATTGGAAGGTTTGACTCGCCATTGAATGTATACGCGATGATTGGCAATGATTGGAACGAATTTTTGAGAATTATACGTGGGTTTGACGCGTAATATACCGGAATTAGTCAAACATACCAAAATCAGGCTCAAAAACGCGCTAAGATGGTTTGATTTTGGTAGTCCGCTCGTCACAGTTGACTTCCTTAAGTCAACTGCTGATGATTCCAAACTGCCTTATAATTAAAACGGGTTGAACTTAGACTACAAATGTCGTGTAGACCAGATGGTAGTGTGTTGTGTGTTGGGTGACCCGGCTGAGGGCTCGGGTTCGAATCCCGGCCCCAGCATATAATTTTTTTGATAATATATCTAACATATATGTATACTATATATTTATATTATAATATTAGGGGTCCAAATACGTCACAATAATATTTTTAAAAGACACATAATGATGAGAAATTTGATGTTTTTATTAAAAATGATGGTAACATACAAGTGTTAATGCGTGATGTTACAGTCTCCCCTACTTTTAGGAACTTCGTCCCGAAGTTAAAAGAAAAACACAAGGTTGAGGGTGATTGGGTAGAATTTGGGGCAACTGTGATTTGGAAGTTCTTTTATTGGTAATAGGATAGTGATTTCGAGTAATTTGGATAGGAGGTCGGGTAGGTGTGAGCTTTACGAGTTGGATTAGGTTTGTCTGCCATCGCAAGGAGAGTAAGAATCTAGTAAAGCATTAAGTTTTAGGAGTCCTAAAAGAAATGAGTTGATGGACTATAGAAGGACTAAGTGAACTATCAGGTAACTAGAGTTTACAATTGGTCAACTACCAAAAACCTTGATAGAATTTCACACTACCTTAACGTACCTGTAAATTCATGATTACGTTCCGGACTGCAATCACCAATTTACCTTACATTAGGGTTTTGTGTCCTTCTATGACTCTACCGATTGTTGAGCAGGTTCGATTGCCTTCACCAGTCGTTGAGCAGGTTGTAGGGCCTCTCCCGATTGTTGAAAAGACATGATGACCTCTATCAATCGTTGAGTAGGTTATTTGGTAGCTAACTAACTGTTGTATAAGTAAGTAAGTATATAGCAATTAGTTCAAATTCAAACAAGCATGTATCCAAGTGTTATGATAATACTAGAATTTATTACTTGAATTTAAAAACGTCAATACATAGAATTTAAAAAGCAGACATCATTTAAATGGTGGAGTTTGCTGTTAAGTAGCTGGAGGGTCCCTAGCAGGATTATTTGGAGCAGCAAGGGCGTTTGTAGCAGGAATTCGACAAGCATCTGCAAGATGCCCATACCTTTGACAATTGGTACACTGACGGCAGGGCACTTGGGTTGGGTGGTGATACTGACAGGTATCACACTTAGGTTGTTTCCCGTTATATTGTTTCTTGTTGGGTGGGACAGTGGTGTCTATCGCAAAATTCCTGACCATGCGCCTTCCGTTGGTGGAGGCCTCAGTTTTAATTTCAATGGCAGGTTGGGGAGTATCCTTTGCAATAGTTTTCTTTTCCCCTTTCCGAGTCAGGGTTCCTGCCTTCACATGGTTATCTGTTAGGGTGGCCGCCAAACGCTTTGCTTCCTCTAGAGTAGCAGGGTTCCTTCCCCACACCGTGTCTTGAATCTGCATGGGTAAGCCACCAATGTATTTTTCGATCGCAATAGGCAAGGGGTGACCTTGTGTGGTAGCAGTAGACTAAGTTCGTGAAAACGAGTGTTGTAGGCAAGGTTTTCTCCACTATCTTGAGCAAGATCATGAAACTCGTCTTCCAGCTTCTTGATTTCATTACGAGGGCAGAACTCTGCCGTCATAATGTCTTTAGCTTGATCCCAAGTTAAGGCCAGTGCAGCTTCAGCTCTGCGGGTGCGCTTTTCCTCATTCCACCAAGTGAGTGCTTGTTTGTGAAGAACACTCATGGCATAACGGACCTTTAAGTTATCGGGACACTCACTGTTAATGAAGGTGTTCTCAACGCCCTCGAACCATTATAGAAGTCCCGTAGCTCCTTCTTCTCCACTGAACTTAGGGGGATTACAGGAATTAAAGTGCTTAAGAGTGCAAGATGGGAGACCATTCCCGTTTCCGTTGTGGTTTCCATTACCGTTCCCGTTTCCATGACCGTTTCCATTGCCGTTTCCGTTCATCTGGATGACTTGAGCCAGTAAAGTAGGAACTAGAGTCGCGATCTGCTATGCCATATGTTGAGAAATGATCGCAGCCAATTGGGCATCAACACCATTGTTGTTGTTATTATTGTTGTTGTGGTTAGCGTCGTGGTTGTTGCTATTCACTTCATCTTGATTGTCACCACTGTTAAGGCGAGTGCTGCGACGTGGAGGCATGATCTGTAAGAGACACAATGAATTGAATGAGATTATATAAGGAATGTAATCATTTATTCATTAATTAAAACGAATAAACGAAAACGTTGACTTATCAAAGATTCTAGATTCTAATAACATAATGAAGACATGCTTTAGCCTATAAGTGAACACTCATCCCGAGAATTCCCAGGTAGGCATCCGGGTCCCTCGTCTGATTGGGATATATGCGCAATGCCAACCTAGACAGAAGACTCAGAATACAGGCGTTTGCCCTTCCAGATTGCACGTGTTCGTTATCAAAATCTAGAACTTCGACGAGATCTCAAGGTGGTTCAGGCTAAACCTGAGGATTTTGTCCTATTAGTCTAAGAGTAGATCCAATGATGGAGAGCAACCTTCTTGTAAGGATGAAAGTAGGGATGAGAAGTAGGAGGGAGATAGAGAATAGCAAGTAAAAGGAGCAAATACTGGTTATATTCCTATGGTTATAGACTAGATTATTTTTCTAATAACCTAATTCCCTATAACCATGGCTCTGATACCAATCTGTAACACCCCAACTGATGGCGGAAACATCGAGGTGCCACGTATGAATGATTGTTCAGTAGCTCATGGTAATACATATGTTTACATAATCCTTTAATACAATATTGACTTACATTAAATGTCTAGTACATCCAAAGCATAAAACTTCAAATATCTTCTCATGCTAGCTCTAGACTTCAAGCATCATTATTTCCTGTTGAGTTGTAAAAATGGGGGGGGGGGGGGTTCAACTAGAAGTTGGTGAGAATACATAAGCCATGTCAAGCAAATAGTTTAAGTATAAAAGTCTAGCAATTCATATGTCTATCGTAAGTTTAAGTCTACATGAATAAACATGATATGTTGAATCGACATAATCAAACCTCCGACTAGTTTAGGTCCATCCCGTCATCCACGATTCACCTTAATAATATGTTGGAACGATAACAATCACCCACGCTACCTATGTAGGAGGTACACGTATCCGGATGGGGTTGTTAATCCAATAGATCTATTATTGATTATCGTCGGCTTGGCCATAGCTAATGATTACGTAATGTTGAAACTCGTTGAAACTGTTGTTATTGTCTAATTCATGAGGCATTAAAGTTTACAACTAGACATGTATGTAGAATTGCTTAAGTATAATGTTGCAAGTATGAAGAATTGCATAAACATGGTTACGTAAACTCACCTTAGTATAGTATTAACTCTCGAGAAAAAGTATAAGTGTAGCCCCAAAGATTGCCAAGTATTACCCTATGTAAGGTAAAAAATAAGTCTAAGTCTATCTAGTCTACAAGTATATTCTGGGGTTTCGATTTGGGGATAAACATTTGTTGGATTAATAATAAAATGTTTTAAGAGAAATTTGATAATTAAATAAATGAAAGTCCTTTTGTAAATTTTAAATTAAAGGTGGTCACAATATAAAGTTTTAAGTATGAAAATAATTTTTAATAAATTATTTTCTTAAAAATAGAATATTAAGTCTATTTATTACAAATTGTCAAAATATAACTTTAATATTTAAAAATATTAAATTTACAGAATTATTAATTTAAAAATTGTATTTCTGTTCCAAATAATCTGAAATAATTTATATAAAATTTTGGTGCAAAAATATTGAAAAATGAATTTATTATGATTTATTTATGATTAAAACTAACAAAAATTGATTAAAAATATTAAATAAATGATTTTTCAAAAATAAAAATCATTTCAGAAAAATTTATTGTTATAAAAACTCAAAATAATTTTTCTGGAAATTTATAAAATTGTTTTGATATTTTTATAGAATTTTATAAATAAAATAGAATAAATTTGAATTATTTATTATATATATTAAATAAATAAATTTTTGAAAACTAAAAATTGTATGTTAAACTTTTTCACAAGATTAACACAAAATAATTTTTGTAGAATTTATAAAGTTGTTTTAGTATTTTAAAACTAATTTTGAAATATAAGTAAATATATATATATATATATATATATATATATATATATATAAGGTTTGATTGTTTTTAAAGAAAAAGAAAAAGCTTTGGTGATGCTGGGGGTCAAACCCGCGTGGGCCGGTTCAAAGACACCAGACACAACCACTTGATCTAGATCAGTGGTTGTGTTTGGTTTCTGTTTGTTATAAATATATGTATATGTTCAGAAATGTTCTTCCCCAATTATACTCGTTCGAACCCTAAAATTTCTAATTGATGGATTCACACAACAATAACCCGATTAATCATAGGGTTATTGTTGTGTGATTGCTGAAGATTAAAACCCATATGAAAAACTTTACTTACAAACACGATTTATATATGAACTGATTAGTCAACCCGAAAGTCAACCTTCGAACCAAAAGCTCAAGAACAGTGAATCCAGTTAGAAATTGGGGGTTGGAAGAGAGTATTCGGCGAGTTGGGATGGGTTTGTGATGTTCAATTTATAGGGATGGGGTCTGGTTCGTTGAATTGGAAGGTTTGACTCGCCATTGAATGTATACGCGATGATTGGCAATGATTGGAACGAATTTTTGAGAATTATACGTGGGTTTGACGCGTAATATACCGGAATTAGTCAAACATACCAAAATCAGGCTCAAAAACGCGCTAAGATGGTTTGATTTTGGTAGTCCGCTCGTCACAGTTGACTTCCTTAAGTCAACTGCTGATGATTCCAAACTGCCTTATAATTAAAACGGGTTGAACTTAGACTACAAATGTCGTGTAGACCAGATGGTAGTGTGTTGTGTGTTGGGTGACCCGGCTGAGGGCTCGGGTTCGAATCCCGGCCCCAGCATATAATTTTTTTGATAATATATCTAACATATATGTATACTATATATTTATATTATAATATTAGGGGTCCAAATACGTCACAATAATATTTTTAAAAGACACATAATGATGAGAAATTTGACGTTTTTATTAAAAATGATGGTAACGTACAAGTGTTAATGCGTGATGTTACAGTCTCCCCTACTTTTAGGAACTTCGTCCCGAAGTTAAAAGAAAAACACAAGGTTGAGGGTGATTGGGTAGAATTTGGGGCAACTGTGATTTGGAAGTTCTTTTATTGGTAATAGGATAGTGATTTCGAGTAATTTGGATAGGAGGTCGGGTAGGTGTGAGCTTTACGAGTTGGATTAGGTTTGTCTGCCATCGCAAGGAGAGTAAGAATCTAGTAAAGCATTAAGTTTTAGGAGTCCTAAAAGAAATGAGTTGATGGACTATAGAAGGACTAAGTGAACTATCAGGTAACTAGAGTTTACAATTGGTCAACTACCAAAAACCTTGATAGAATTTCACACTACCTTAACGTACCTGTAAATTCATGATTACGTTCCGGACTGCAATCACCAATTTACCTTACATTAGGGTTTTGTGTCCTTCTATGACTCTACCGATTGTTGAGCAGGTTCGATTGCCTTCACCAGTCGTTGAGCAGGTTGTAGGGCCTCTCCCGATTGTTGAAAAGACATGATGACCTCTATCAATCGTTGAGTAGGTTATTTGGTAGCTAACTAACTGTTGTATAAGTAAGTAAGTATATAGCAATTAGTTCAAATTCAAACAAGCATGTATCCAAGTGTTATGATAATACTAGAATTTATTACTTGAATTTAAAAACGTCAATACATAGAATTTAAAAAGCAGACATCATTTAAATGGTGGAGTTTGCTGTTAAGTAGCTGGAGGGTCCCTAGCAGGATTATTTGGAGCAGCAAGAGCGTTTGTAGCAGGAATTCGACAAGCATCTGCAAGATGCCCATACCTTTGACAATTGGTACACTGACGGCAGGGCACTTGGGTTGGGTGGTGATACTGACAGGTATCACACTTAGGTTGTTTCCCGTTATATTGTTTCTTGTTGGGTGGGACAGTGGTGTCTATCGCAAAATTCCCGACCTTGCGCATTCCGTTGGTGGAGGCCTCAGTTTTAATTTCAATGGCAGGTTGGGGAGTATCCTTTGCAATAGTTTTCTTTTCCCCTTTTCCGAGTCAGGGTTCCTGCCTTCACATGGTTATCTGTTAGGGTGGCCGCCAAACGCTTTGCTTCCTCTAGAGTAGCAGGGTTCCTTCCCCACACCGTGTCTTGAATCTGCATGGGTAAGCCACCAATGTATTTTTCGATCGCAATAGGAAAGGGGTGACCTTGTGTGGTAGCAGTAGACTAAGTTCGTGAAAACGAGTGTTGTAGGCAAGGTTTTCTCCACTATCTTGAGCAAGATCATGAACTCGTCTTCCATCTTCTTGATTTCATTACGAGGGCAGAACTCTGCCGTCATAATGTCTTTAGCTTGATCCCAAGTTAAGGCCAGTGCAGCTTCAGCTCTGCGGGTGCGCTTTTCCTCATTCCACCAAGTGAGTGCTTGTTTGTGAAGAACACTCATGGCATAACGGACCTTTAAGTTATCGGGACACTCACTGTTAATGAAGGTGTTCTCAACGCCCTCGAACCATTATAGAAGTCCCGTAGCTCCTTCTTCTCCACTGAACTTAGGGGGATTACAGGAATTAAAGTGCTTAAGAGTGCAAGATGGGAGACCATTCCCGTTTCCGTTGTGGTTTCCATTACCGTTCCCGTTTCCATGACCGTTTCCATTGCCGTTTCCGTTCATCTGGATGACTTGAGCCAGTAAAGTAGGAACTAGAGTCGCGATCTGCTATGCCATATGTTGAGAAATGATCGCAGCCAATTGGGCATCAACACCATTGTTGTTGTTATTATTGTTGTTGTGGTTAGCGTCGTGGTTGTTGCTATTCACTTCATCTTGATTGTCACCACTGTTAAGGCGAGTGCTGCGACGTGGAGGCATGATCTGTAAGAGACACAATGAATTGAATGAGATTATATAAGGAATGTAATCATTTATTCATTAATTAAAACGAATAAACGAAAACGTTGACTTATCAAAGATTCTAGATTCTAATAACATAATGAAGACATGCTTTAGCCTATAAGTGAACACTCATCCCGAGAATTCCCAGGTAGGCATCCGGGTCCCTCGTCTGATTGGGATATATGCGCAATGCCAACCTAGACAGAAGACTCAGAATACAGGCGTTTGCCCTTCCAGATTGCACGTGTTCGTTATCAAAATCTAGAACTTCGACGAGATCTCAAGGTGGTTCAGGCTAAACCTGAGGATTTTGTCCTATTAGTCTAAGAGTAGATCCAATGATGGAGAGCAACCTTCTTGTAAGGATGAAAGTAGGGATGAGAAGTAGGAGGGAGATAGAGAATAGCAAGTAAAAGGAGCAAATACTGGTTATATTCCTATGGTTATAGACTAGATTATTTTTCTAATAACCTAATTCCCTATAACCATGGCTCTGATACCAATCTGTAACACCCCAACTGATGGCGGAAACATCGAGGTGCCACGTATGAATGATTGTTCAGTAGCTCATGGTAATACATATGTTTACATAATCCTTTAATACAATATTGACTTACATTAAATGTCTAGTACATCCAAAGCATAAAACTTCAAATATCTTCTCATGCTAGCTCTAGACTTCAAGCATCATTATTTCCTGTTGAGTTGTAAAAATGGGGGGGGGGGGGTTCAACTAGAAGTTGGTGAGAATACATAAGCCATGTCAAGCAAATAGTTTAAGTATAAAAGTCTAGCAATTCATATGTCTATCGTAAGTTTAAGTCTACATGAATAAACATGATATGTTGAATCGACATAATCAAACCTCCGACTAGTTTAGGTCCATCCCGTCATCCACGATTCACCTTAATAATATGTTGGAACGATAACAATCACCCACGCTACCTATGTAGGAGGTACACGTATCCGGGTGGGATTGTCAATCCAATAGATCTATTATTGAGTATAGCCGGCTTGGCCATAGCTAATGATTATGTAATGTTGAAACTCGTTGAAACTGTTGTTGTTGTCTAATTCATGAGGCATTAAAGTTTACAACTAGACATGTATGTAGAATTGCTTAAGTATAATGTTGCAAGTATGAAGAATTGCATAAACATGGTTACGAAAACTCACCTTAATATAGTATTAAGTCTCGAGAAAAAGTATAAGTGTAGCCCCAAAGATTGCCAAGTATTACCCTATGTATAAGGTAACAAATAAGTCTAAGTCTATCTAGTCTACAAGTATATTCTAGGGTTTCGATTTGGGGATAAACATTTGTTGGATTAATAATAAAATGTTTTAAGAGAAATTTGATAATTAAATAAACGAAAGTCCTTTTGTAAATTTTAAATTAAAGGTGGTCACAATATAAAGTTTTATGTATGAAAACAATTTTTAATAAATTATTTTCTTAAAAATAGAATATTAAGTCTATTTATTACAACTTGTCAAAATATAGCTTTAATATTTAAAAATATTAAATTTACAGAATTATTAATTTAAAAATTGTATTTCTGTTCCAAATAATCATAAATAATTTATATAAAAATTTGGTGCAAAAATATTAAAAAATGAATTTATTATGAATTATTTATGATTAAAACTAACAAAACTTGATTAAAAATATTAAATAAATGATTTTTCATAAATAAAAATCATTTCAGAAAAACTTATAGTTATAAAAACTCAGAATAATTTTTGTGGAAATTTATAAAATTGTTTTGATATTTTTATAGAATTTTATAAATAAAATAGAATAAACTTGAATTATTTATTATATATATTAAATAAATAAATTTTTGAAAACTAAAAATTGTATGTTAAACTTTTTCACAAGATTAACACAAAATAATTTTTGTAGAATTTATAAAGTTGTTTTAGTATTTTAAAACTAATTTTGAAATATAAGTAAATATATATATATATATATATATATATATATATATATTTATAAGGTTTGATTGTTTTTAAAGAAAAAGAAAAAGCTTTGGTGATGCTGGGAGTAGAACCCGCGTGAGCCGGTTCAAAGACACCAGACACAACCACTTGATCTAGATCAGTGGTTGTGTTTGGTTTCTGTTTGTTATAAATATATGTATATGTTCAGAAGTGTTCTTCCCCAATTATACTCGTTCGAACCCTAAAATTTCTAATTGATGGATATACACAACAATAACCCGATTAATCATAGGGTTATTGTTGTGTGATTGCCGAAGATTAAAACCCATATGAAAAACTTTACTTACAAACACGATTTGAATATGAATTGATTAGTCAACCCGAAAGTCAACCTTCGAACCAAAAGCTCAAGAACAGTGAATCCAGTTAGAAATTGGGGGTTGGAAGAGAGTATTCGGCGAGTTAGGATGGGTTTGTGATGTTCAATTTATAGGGATGGGGTCTGGTTCGTTGAATTGGAACGTTTGACTCGCCATTGAATGTATACGCGATGATTGGCAATGATTGGAACGAATTGATGATAATTATACGTGGGTTTGACGCGTAATGTGCCGGACTTAGTCAAACATACCAAAATCAGGCTCAAAAACGCGCTAAGATGGTTTGACTTTGGTAGTCCGCTCATCACAGTTGACTTCCTCAAGTCAACTGCTGATGATTCCAAACTGCCTTATAATTAAAACGGGTTGAACTTAGACTACAAATGTCGTGTAGACCAGATGGTAGTGTGTTGTGTGTTGGGTGACCCAGCTGAGGGCTCGGGTTCGAATCCCGGCCCCAGCATATAATTTTTTGATAATATATCTAACATGTATGTATACTATATGTTTATATTATAATATTAGGGGTCCAAATACGTCACAATAATATTTTTAAAAGACACATAATGATGAGAAATTTGACGTTTTTATTAAAAATGATGGTAACGTACAAGTGTTAATGCGTGATGTTACATCTTGTAGCTAAAGCTGAAAATGAACCAGAAAATTTTTGTTTCATGGCTATGCTTGAAGAAGTTGAATCTGAGAATGTGGTAACTGAATCTGATATTGTGACTGATGATATTGTTGATGAAGTAGTTGCAGATAAAAAATCTGAAGAAGAGATTGTGAATCTCTCAGATCCCTAGGGTGCATCTGATGATTGTGAGTGCAAGTGTGATTGTGCATTGATGACTGCTACTAAGGTATCTCCTCAAATCCTAAAATATCTGTGTTTAGACAAATGTGTAATAGCATTTGCTAACATTAAAGAGGTGAATGAAAACCTTAGAAAGAAAATTTTAGATGATGAAGTTCAATTTGAAAAACTTTCAAAAGAGTTAAAATCAAAATTGACTGAAAAAGAATATGAAATCAACAGCTTAAAACATGAAGCAACTATAACCAAAGACCAACTCCAAACTATGATAACTAAATATCATAGTTGTAAAAAGGAGCTTGAGGCCACCCAAGTTGAATGTGAAAAATGGGTGGAATCATGTAAAGGTTTTGAGATGCTCCTCAACAAACAAACCAAAAGTCATGTGAAGTTTGGTTTTGGTTTTGGAACCACTGCTCCAGCTTTTGAAAACACTGACAAAAGGGAACAAAAGTTAGTTGAGGTAGTACCAACTAATTTGGAGGGTCAAGAGATTAAAATAACTGAACCTAATGGCAAGAAAATTGTTCTTGAAAAGCTAGAAGGTTCCTCATCATTCACTAAACTTGAAAAATATGAATTTAAACCTACTTGGTCTGATGAGTGGTACTCTTGAGAACTTCAAACCAGTTGATTTCAAAACCCCTAATGGTAAGAAAGCACCACAGGCAAAGGTCATTCCCTTGATAGACCTTCCAGCAGATGCTCAAACATCTGATGAAAAAAGGCTGAAAAAGGGAAAAAGAAAGAAAAGTCTGTCCACTTGTTTTGTGATTTCTGTGAAAAGAAGAATCATGTTACTAAAAACTGTTTTCTTCTAAAAGCATATGATATCAACAAAGGAACAAGTGTGTGTGATTCTAAGACCACATGCTCAATATGTGGTAAAAAGACAAACCCAAAGAGTGCCTATATCTCAAAAATTTTGATGTCAAAATACAAGAGTACAAGGCTAAAACTCTTGCAAGTCGGGTGGTGAGTACTTCAAAAGGAAAACCCAAACAGACTTATGTTCCAGCCCAAACATCTGTTACCAAAAGTCTTGAAACATCTGCTTCCAGCGATGTTCAAGTAACAGATGCTCCAACCACCAACAAGTACCCAAGAGGATATGGACAACCACCTTGTCATAGCCTGTCACATGTTTATGAAGAATCCAAAAGGCCTTTTAAACCAAGAGTGAACAGAAATCCCTATGGTTACTATCATCTGGCAGGAGGTGATCAAACATCTGTTGCACCAAGTGATGACATCCAAGCACTGGCAAATGGTCAGCAACGGTTGTTGAACTTGGTCCAAAAACTAGTTAAAACCACTTATCATCTTCCTAAGCTTGAGGCTGAAAAGTCTGTGGACCCATCCAAAGCCAACTTGGCTTTGGACACTCACCAAAACTAAACCATTACTGATGTGCAGGGAGCTTCTGCTTGCTTAGATGGTCTTTGGTATGTAGATAGTGGAGGCTCCAGGCACATGACCGGATGTAGAGCCCTTCTTCTGGACTTCTTAGCTCATGGAGGGGGTGATATATCCTTTGGTAATGATTCAAAAGGTAAGGTGTTGGGTTCAGGGACTGTTCAGGTTGGGAAACTCAAGTTTGAGAATGTCAATCTTATTGATAATCTTAAATTTAATCTTCTTAGTGTATAAAAAATGAGTGACAAAGGGTATGGCTTATTCTTCACTACGAAAACTTGTAAGATTATTGGACCAGAAGTGGTGAAAAAGATTGATACCATCATTGCTAAGAGCAAAGCACAACTTGTTGCTCATAGGAGTGGCAATGTGTATGTAGTTGATATGTTGAAGGACAATCCTATGGCAAATTGCTGTCTGTTTTCTGCTGCCTCCACTAAAGAGACGGAATTGTGGCATAGGAGACTGGGTCACACCAATCTTCAAACCATCAACTCACTCTCCAAACAAAGCCTTGTAAGAGGTCTACCATCAAAAGAATTCAAGTGTGATGAGCATTGTGTTTCCTGCTTAAAAGGGAAACAACATAAAAGCTCTTACAAATCCATTGATGAGTCCAAAACAAGTCAATGTCAACAATATTTGTACATGGACTTGTTTGGCCCAGTTAAAATCATGAGTCTAAGAAGAAAAAGATTTTGTCTTGTCATAGTTGATGATTTTTCTAGGTTTACATGGACTTACTTTTTACACTCTAAGGATGAGACTGCAGGCATCTTGAAGGACTTTGTCACCAAAGTTGAAAAACAATATGACTTGCCAGTAAAAGTCTTTAGAAGTGACGATGGAACAGAGTTTAAAAATAAGGAGTTGGATGACTTCTGTGTGTCAAAAGGAATTGTGAGGCAGTACAGCATTCCAAGAACACCAGAACAAAATGGGGTGGTTGAGAGGAAAAATAGGACTCTCATTGAGGCTGCAAGAACCATGCTAGTAGATTCTAGTTTGCCACTGTCCTTCTGGGCAGAAGCTGTAAACACTGCTTGCTATGTTCAAAACAGAGTTTTAATCAACCCAAGACATCAAAAGATTGCTTATGAAATTCTGTTCAAAATTAAACCACTAATCTCATTTTCAAAATCTTTGGCTGCCCATGTTTCATTTTAAATCTTAAAGATTCCATTTCAAAATTTGCAGCCAAAGTAGATTGTGGATATTTTCTGGGATATTCTTCTATTGCCAAGGCCTATAAAGTGTTTAACACAAGGACCAGGACAATAGAAGAAACTTTGAATGTAAAGTTCAATGATCTTTCATCCTTAAAAATCCTAGCAGGTCCTGCTGAATTGTTTGATTTAGATAAATTCAAATTTGAAGATATTACTGTCAAAGCTAACAGTGCAGGTATTCCACAGTCTCTACAACAAGACTACAGAATAGATGTTGTGATTCCAAGTCACTACAAAGTCTATTCTGTATCAGGGGAAGCAGCTATTCAAAACACATGTCAAAACTCTGCCACAGCTGAGTCAGCCACTGTTGGCCAGTCTTACCCTCAAACCACTACCTCACCAACCTCATCCACTAATCAATCATCTGTTGACAAAAGTCCAACCTCTGTTGACAAAAGTCAGTCCAATTTCACACCAATTGGACCCATTCCCCCACCTCCATTTCAAACATCTGTCCTTCACCTCAAAATGCCATCATACCATATCAGGGAGATTTAATCTACCTAAGAGCTCATCCATCAGACCAAATCATTGGCAACATCAGAGAGGGTATGCTCACAAGAAGCCAATCCTCAAACATTTGTCTTTTTGCAGACTTTATATCTCTCACACAACCTGTCAAGTACCAAGAGGCACTAAAAGACAACAGTTGGATAGAAGCCATGCAGGAAAAGCTCCTTCAGTTTAAAAGAAAACAAGTATGGGAACTTGTACCACTGCTAAAGGATGTTTATCCAATTGGCACAAAGTGGGTCTTCAAAAACAAAACTGATGAAAGGGGTATAGTTATCAAGAATAAAGCCAGGCTTGTGGTTCAAGGCTTCCGACAAGAAGAGGGGATAGACTATGATGAAACCTTTGCTCCTGTAGCTAGGCTAGAAGCTATCAGACTCTTCCTAGCCTTTGCTGTCAACCACAACATCAAGGTGTATCAGATGGACATTAAATGTGCATTCCTTTATGGCAAAATTCAGGAGGAGATCTATGTATGTCAACCACCTGGTTTTGAAGACACATTCCATCCTGATTATGTATACAAGCTCAACAAAGCTTTGTATGGACTCAAACAAGCACCTAGGGCCTGGTATGAAACTCTTACCACCTTTCTCTTATCTATTGGTTTCACAAGAGGTAAAATTGATAAAAACTTTATTTCTAAAATGGAGAAGGAAAGATTTAATGATTGTTCAAATATATGTGGATGACATCATTTTTGGATTCACATGTAACAAAATGTGTGAAGAGTTTAGGGAACACATGAAAGCAGAGTTTGAGATAAGTGCTATGGGTGAACTTCAGTGCTTCCTTGGTCTCCAAGTGAAGCAGCTGCAAAATGGCACATTCATTCATCAAAACAACTTGTTAACCAGATTTGAAATGAATGATTGTAAACCATGTAGTACACCCATGAGCACAGCCAAGCTACTCACTATTGATGACAAGGATGAACTGGTTGACCAGACACATTACAGATGCATGATTGGGTCTTTATTGTACTTAACTACATCTAGGCCAGACATTATGTTTGCCACTTGTGTTTGTGCAAGATCCCAGGCGTCACCTAGAAAGGCAAACCTTATTGTTGTGAAAAGGATATTCAGATACCTAAAAGGTGCTCCCACACTTGGTATATGGTATCCTGCTAATGGAAACATTGAGCTTTCAGGTTATTCAGATAGTGATTTTGCTGGCTGCCACACCACAAGGAAGTCTACATCAAGAGGGTGCCAATTTCTAAGGAATGCCTTAATCTAATGGCAAAGCAAAAAGCAAGCAGCTGTTTCAACTTCAACAGCAGAGGCTGAATACACTGCTGCTGCAAGCTGTACAGTCCACCTCACTGGGTTCAAAATCAACTGCTAGATTTTGGTATAACTGCACTAAAGACTCCACTCATGCTGGACAGTCAAGCTGCTGAAAATATCATCAAAAATCCAGTCTCTCATTCAACCACAAAGCACATTAACATCGGACATCACTTTGTCAGAGATAGCTATGAAAAAGGTTTGATTTCTCTGCACCATGTTCCAACAGAGGATCAGTTGGCAAATGTGCTGACAAAAGCTTTAGACACATCTACCTTTGAAAATCTGATTTCTAGGATTGGTATGCTAAACATGGACTAAACAACAAAAATGTTTTAAATAAAAACATTAAAATGTTTCAGAAAATCAAAATTCATCCTTAAAAATAGCATTTTGGTTGAAAATCTGCTAAGGATAAAACAACCACTGTTTCATCCATTCTATCCACTGTTAGTTGAAAAATCTGTATCAAACATCTGATCAGATAAAAAAACCACTGTTTGGTTGAAAATCTGTTTTCAAACGTCTGATCAGATAAAACAACTGTTTCCATTCTCTCTCTCTCTCTTTCTCTCTCTCTCTCTCTCTCTGTATATATATATATATATATTAAAAAAAACCAAGTGCTGTTAGCATCAGCACTTTGGTAGAACAACAGTTGTTTGCATTAGTCCTTTAGCAACAACTGTATGCCACCAGATGTTTGCCACGTCTGCTCTCAAAAGCAGAGTTTTGGCCACATCAGCAGTTTCACCATAGGCTATAAAAACCTTGTTTTACCACAACAGATGTTACACTGTCTCTTTATATTCAAAATACTGAAACCGCCTTCTTCAACCTCAAACCCTCACTCTATTTCCTCTCATCCTCACACTCGAAATCCATTACAATGGATCTTCAAGCTAAAGCCACCCACAATTACCTTCCCTATCTGGTCAAAACAGATGAAAACGTCCCGTTCCATACCACCATCGACATCATTCTCAAATCTAAATACCTGGCAATACTAACCGCTGATGCCCCCATCTACATCGATACTCTTCACGAATTCTGGTTAAATGCTGAGGTTCTTCTACAGGACAAAAAGCCCACAACCATTATCTCAAAAATTAGAGAGGCAAATATCGCCATTACCCCCCAACTGATATCCACAACCTTCTCATTGAATGACTTGTCAGGTAACGACTCTTTCCCTAAGGCTGAACTTCACACTGAGTTCCAGGAAAGGGGTTATGATTCACAAATGACTGGTTCAACTCTTTTCAAAAAGTTTTTCCCACCAGTCATGAAATTTTTCTTTCATACACTCCTTCTCTGTGTCTCTACTAAATCCACTTCTTTTAATGAAATCCCATTGAAAATTCAGTACTTGGGATATGCTATGTTGTCAGAATCTGACTACAATCTATCCCAGGGCCTGTTCTTGGATTTGGTATCAAATGTGAAGGGAATAAAGTCTGGGTCAAACAATGCTTTTCTGATATGCCCAAGACTCTTAAGTGTAATCCTACAAAAGGTTTTGCCTGAAAAAGATTTTAAAAAGGATAAATCATTTCAAATGAAGAGTCTATCTGATGAAACTTTTACAAGAATGTTGGGTTCAAACACCCAAGAAAAAGTGTCAAAAGTTAAAGTTTCTAAAACACAAACAAAGAGGATTAAGACAACAACTATTGTCCAAACCTCTGTTGTTGAGCCCACTGCTCCTGGTAATCATGGCACTACATCTAATGTTGTGAAACCCACACCACCAACCTCTAAAAGAAAACGTCCATCCACAAAAACCACCAAGAAGACCAAAAAGGGACCTCTGGAAGATGAGATACCAGAGGAAAACCCTGTTGTAGCACAAAAGCAACAAAAAACAACTGTTGTTGCTTCCTCACAACAGTTGGATATATCTCAACCTGAACAAACTCCTCATGAATCCTCACAAAAAGGATCATGTTGTAAGCCAAAGGGAAACACATCATGAGGCAAATGAGTCACTTGACCGTATGCTCATAAGCCCTTCTCCCATGGCTACTTCTCTTTTCACTCATCCACCCTCACCATCACATGTCCTTCCAATAATGAAACCATTGTTCGAAGCTATTGATAAAACTCAGGACATTCCCAGTTCCTCTCCTTCACCCATCAATGAGAGTACGCATCAATAAGTGACTGGGACTGAGGAAAATCAATTAGCTAACACACGAACAGAGGAGGTTACACCCCTGGAGTTCAATAAAACTCTAGGTGAGTTTTCAAGTGAAGTAGCCACTACTGATGTAGAGACAATTGTCTCACAACAGGACAGTGGTTACATAGCTAAGACTTCCTTGAAGGCAACAACTGACGAGGCCACTATAGTGACCCCAAAATCAGTTGGAAGTCCCCAGAACCAAGACAAAGGGGCATCTGGTTCTCTTTCAATGGACTCACCTCCTAGGACTGAACCAGATACAACTACCATTGGTAGGAATCCAGATGATCCTATTAATTTAGGTGATGGGTTAAAATACCAAGAATTGACGGCTAGAGTTCAATCCATTGAAACCTCTGTTGCTGACATCAAGACAGATCTCAAGACAATCATGGGATCTTTGGCTGCTCTAACCAAAAGTCAACCATCCAAAGAAGAGATTGCTAGTGAGCTATCGAAATGAGTTTCCCCCATCATCATAGCTCATAGAAAACTAGCAGAACAAACACATGAAACCTACATGGCTCAGATCAGAACTATGGTAGATGCTAGGTACACAGATACCCAAGCAGATATTAAAGCCACCAAAGACCATCTGCTGAAGACCACTAGCTCTGCCCCTACAACCATCAGAAGAAATGAAGATGATGATGAGTTCACAGCTGATGATGCCAAAAAGGGGGAAAGTGGCAGATAGACTACCAAAGCTAAAGCCACTTGGAACAAAACCAGGGTCTGAACCAGCACAACAACCCAATGTTAATCCACTGCTGATGCTAAAGCAGTCAATGCAGGCAAAGCAAAAGAAATTGATCAAACTACTAATGTCATTGCTGAAAAGGCTGCTGAAGATAAGCAAAAGAGGCTTGACACATTGGAATGCAAAGCAGAGGCTCTAGTGCAAAGGAAGATAGAGCAGCAACAGGAAGTTGAGGATGTTGGCTCCTCTAAAAGGAAGAAAATGCCTGCAAAACAAACAAGGCAACCACCATCCAAAACTGCTGATAAAATTGTTGCTGCTAAAACATCTGCTGCCAGAACCACTGCTGCCATCAAAACCACTGCTACCACCAAAACAATTGAACCCACAACCACAACCACCAAACTAGCCATCACAACCACCAATATACCACCAACAACCACTTCACCTTCTAAATCCCAAACATCTGCTGGTCCTACACAAGTGCCAACAGATGTTAACACAACCACTGCTGCCCAAACACCACCATCACCGCTTACCTTGTACAAAAGGAAGAGAAAATCAACCTTTGTGGTACAAGATGAGAACATACAAACATCACCACCTTCCACTTCAACCACCAAACCTACACCTATATCAGCCATCCCACTTACATCATTCTCACCACACACCTCTCAATTCACATCTCACAGACCACCACCATCCATCACACCATTGGCTGCTCAGTATCCTCTTAAGCTTGATCTACTCAAAGGGGAAATGAAATCCTTCTACAATACTGAGGATCCATCAGAAAGATCTTTCCCATCTCTTCCAAATTTTCCTGTTCCTAGAAACATAGATCAATATCTTAAATTCAAGACTGAACAGGCTGATTTGATCATCAAGGGTCGATGCAAAGGAAAAGATGACAGGACTGCTCATGGCATCCATTCAGTAGAGCTTAGGAAACTGAGAAGGATTGAAGATTTTGCTATGACCTTGAGCAACTCCATGTCCACAATGCCTCTAAGTAGTGATTTGGAAAGGGTGGTTAGGGAATCTATTCTTGAACAAATCTTAGCAACCATGCCCTACAAAGCAACCAAGAAACAGTTTGAAGGCTGGACTACTCATGCTCTTCAAGAAGAACTTATAAGAATTGAAGATATGGCTAAGAATCCCCTAGTGAAAATCTCTAACCCTAATTTTAGGAAAGGCAGAGATCCAGTCAGAGCTTTGAAGTTCAAAAGAATGAGAGAAGAAATTATGGCTGCTAAATATGGGGAGATGAAGTCAGTTGCAAGATGGGCTGAGCTAAGGCTGGTTGAAACATACAAGAAGTTAGAAGAGAATAGAAAGAAAGATCCTACACTGCCCAGAAAACCAATTTACTCAGATGCTCCTATGGTTAAGAAACCTCTACAGGCCTTTACACTTGACAGCTTACTTGACACTTCTAACCTATCTGCTGCTGCCAAGATATAGTTCAAAAGACAGAAGGAAATGTCTGAAGAAGACCAGAAGAAGTTTGCTGATACATTTGTAAAAGAGGGTATCTTCAACCAAATACATTATTTCTCTGATCCCACAACTGAAGAACTCGGGAAACTCATTGGGGGACCTCCATCACCAAACTCATCTCAAATACATTTGCAGCTCAACAGATCCTCTAGTTTAAAAATTCTAAAATGGAAGGTCAACAAAGACAACCATGAATTGACTCTGCTCAGATCAGATGGAGAAGCCCAAAAGTTGAATATTGATGATGCACATGGCCTATGTGCAGATGATCTCCAAACATTGCTAAACTTAGAGCTTGAAAGAGATGCAGAAGACCTCTTCTCATTGAGCTTTGAATTACAATTCAAAGGTCAAATCAGAGAAAGTCTGATGAGGAATAAAGATCAATAATAAAACTTAGTTCTGGCATCATCTGTTCTAGGGGGAGATTGTTGGGTTTGCTGACCTGGAGAAGAACAGATGATTGGAAAGCCAAAATATACTACACAATTGATCCTTAATAATAACAGCATTTACAAGTTACTTCTCCCAAAAGACTGTTGACCCTAACATCTATTGTACCATAACAACTGTTGGAACAACTGCCGCTTGCAAAGGTCTGATGAAGAACAACTGTTGATCTAAGTACTGAAGACTAAAGGTCTGTTGGAGCCAACAACACTTAGGCTCCAACAGACGTTACAAGACCATCAGAAGTTTCCTATCAGCTGTTTGTCTGTCAGAGTTTTCCAATGTAACAGTATTTGTGTCATCAGATGTTATATGTTGTTATTCAGTTAGAGGTCACTATCTTAGGTGACGTCAGCCTAGGTCATCAGTAGATTAGATTGTCTATAAATAGAACAGTGCATGTATTGTTCTATTCTATCACTCAAAACATTCTCTTAGACAAACTTACACGAGTGATCAGGCTGAGGGGAAGTAATTGTAATCGTCTGTAATCATTCAGTTATATGAAAGCTTTCGATTCTAAAACAATTATTCTCTTGTTTTGATTTATAGTTTATCATTCCGCTGCACTTTCCATTTATAGTTTATCGTCTTCCATTATTCATTTACTTAAGCAATCAAAACAATCAAACTCAAATCCTAGCATGTTGGGCCTTGAATAGTCAACGTATAAAGCGCATATTTGCCTTTATATAATGGGAAAATCACCGAAATGGCCTTTGACCGAAAGAAATTACCGAAATAGTCACCCCAACCGTCTCGGGAGAGACGATTCCCCCATCCCGAGGCATCTGAGCCGACTCCAAAGACGGGTGAGACGGTGACCAATCAAAACAAGCCACGTGTCTCAAGTCTCTCTCTCCTCACTTTCTCTCTCCCATCTCTCTCTCTCTCTCTCTCCTCTAATAAAAAAATCTCCAAGTGACTCTGTGACGTCTCCACTGTGTCGGAAGCGTCTCTGTGACGTCTCCCAATGCCTAAAACGTCTTTTGCAACCGTGTCGGAAGCGTCTTTGTGACGTCTCCCAACGCCTAAAGCCTCATGGAGACGTCTCAGGACCTGTGAAGATTTTTTTATTATATTTTTGACACGTGGCAATAGGCTATTGGTTCACCACTAAAGCCTCATGGAGACGTCTCGAAACCTGTGAGCCGACTCTCCCGAGACGGTTGGGGTGGCTATTTTGGTAATTTCTTTTAGTCAAAGGCCATTTCGGTGATTTTCCCTTCTATAATTTCTATTCAGTCTTTGTTGTTTCAATTGTTCTTCATATGCATCTTATGCAAATTCGTATAGTTTTGTTTCAGTAGGATTATTATGTATTCTCAATTCTCTATTATTGTTAACAACAATCTGATGGTGGATAATACGATCAAATAACTCCTTTTTTCACCATAACACAACAAATGTTATGATTTCTCATAGAAATACTTCTAAACAAGAGAACAAGGGTATGTTTTTAGGACAAACATTATGCGACTATGTAAGAAAATGTTTGCTTAGGATGTACTATGAAACAACATGCTCTGGAATTGTACCTACACTTAACTTGCGATCTATAATTTTGATGTTGAGTAACATTCTCCACCAAGTTCCTATTCTTCTTGTACTGAGTTTATAATTTGTCCGAATTGATTCTCGATGATTATCGACTACACGAGCCAGTGCGGAGAAGAATACAAATGCAGAAATACTACCTGAGATCATGAATAAACCTGTGAAAATCCTCGGCTCTAAACCAATGGAACCTTTAGACTGCTCTTCATCAGCTAATCCAGAACAAGTGGAAAATGCTCTGAGCATATTTTCTTGCAAAGTATCTACCTCTCCACTCTGTGTTACCTTCAGAACGGCCTTGGATATATCATCCACCAATGGTGAACCCTTCCGAAACATCTAATACATAATTAAGAAAAGAAAAGAACAATGTAAGAAACACTAATAAGTTTATGCAGAACTTCACACAACAGTAAGCACACTATTAAAATTTCATTGAACTTCATATGATAGTAACCGGGTTTCAGAAGTGTTTCACTAAAGTCACCTAAACATAATTTGTTTCTCTAAAGTCACTTAACTTCGTTTCTACAAAAAGTTGTTTTCACAACTTGAACATGAGACATCCGGGTCACATGACAACAACTTTATCGTTGCTTCAAGGAATTTGCCCCTTTGAATTACTGCTGGAAAAATACATTTAGGTCACTTACTTTTGTATATGAACATTTTTAGTTTGTCACACAACATTGAAATATCTAACTAAAGTTGAGTGGATTCTAAAGAAACAAAAAAAAGATTGAGTGACTTTAACGAAACACTTAAAAAATTTTATTACTAGTGTAAATTTTCTCTTATATAATTTGTTTGTTTGAGATTAAATGTGAATCTTACAAATCCAAAACCACCAAGTTTGTAAGCATGCCCAATCTTTTTATAGCCATGACAGTATTTCGCAAGAAAAACATTTGCATGTGGAGCTACAAAAAAGGCTGCTGCTATCTCTCCCTTCTTAAATGCTCCATCATAATCGTCGATTGAATTAATCTGCCTAATCTTCTCTGGCTTCACATTCAAGACGTTCACCAAGTAAGGAACAATGAAAGAATTCCGATTGCATCCAACATGACTTCTTTGAAGATCAAACGATGGTTGTAACTTTGAAATTGTAATAACTGAAGAGAGTGTAGCAGTAAAACAAGCAGCAACAATCACATTTACACAAAACCATGTAGCAAGAACCAACCGAGATAAATTGTTGTTAATCAATTCTCCTGCAATATTAATTCATCCATTTGTTCTACATATTAAGAGATAACATCGTAACAGAACAACAAGAAATTATTCTTGTGCACTAGCAATTAATGAAAAACAAATGATATAATTACAAACTGCCCACATCCATAGAATGTGAGGATTGCGACCTACATGTTAAATCACAAGTGTCTTAGTCAGTCAACGACATGGACTTCTAGTCATCTATAGTCCTATAGATATTTTATTGAACATATTTTTCCTTCTGGTATTAGAGATATCTTATTCATGAGGTGCTAACAACAAGAATAAGAAAAATGAACATCTTGACAATGTAAGTTCTGTAATTTGTGAGATATTAGATATCTCTGGAAAATCAAGCATACACTTTCAGATTGAATTATTCCATTGGTACTCACGAGAATAATCAATCGGGTAATTCCTAGAGAGAACAAAAATGAGTGTGAAATTTGAAATAAATTTGTGTACCAAGATTGCTACTAATGTTTTAGTTTGATAGCGATGAACAAGTTTGACACCAAAAAAACAAAATTTATACAAGCTTTTAGTTTTTGATAATAAAGACCAATTTTGATGCTCAAGTCAAAGTTGATACCAATCATTAAATTTAATCAACTTTCAACAACTTTGTGCATCTCAAGCAACTTCTAGCATAACAAATATGGAAAACAAACTTTATTTTCCAATGTGAGTCAGCTTAACCCCGACAAGGGGCTTTGCCCATAGAACCCTGCCAAAGTTTGTCTCCCTAGAACCCCGCAACTGATGTCATTATGATTTATTCTTGGTCTAAAGTAAATTGACTATACTAAAATGATGTTAATGACTCTATAATCACCAACACACAAAAGACAATCATGCAATTAGAAGATACTTAACTATACTCTAAAACTCTTTTCACTAATCTCTATTTATAGTTTCTTATTTATACGTATATGTTTACTCTTTGTCATCATTCCGAGTGATCAAAATTTGAGGACCCTATTTTAACCAAATCCTTAAAAAAATAGGTGGATACCCAAGGTCTCCTCCATTGTCATCCTATAATCGTTATTCAAACTACCAAGACTCACTCACTTGTCACCACACATGGCACATCATCGATCATAAAGGAAAAACTCACAGTACATCTCAAGTATATTATATTTGTCCTTCTACGTGTTATGGAATAATTCATCCATGGTAGCGAATCGCTCATCCAATGTTGCAAAATTTTCCAACATAAGGAGATACTGGATCAAGCTCTTAGCACAATCTGATCCTCTTAATAATTTGATCTCGGCATAAATGCCTAATCTCCAAGTTTCAAATTTGGTTTTCAACGATGTTTGCAACCATTAGTCTTGTAATGTAATGTAATGTTTTAGACTATTATTTTTTTGTGGTCTTTGGTTTCTAATGTATGGCCTCTATTACTTGTACTTCAAGGAAACTTACCTATATCTTTAAACTAATTATGCCCCATCAATCTTTTGAGTTGTGTGCTACACGTGTTTGCGAATTTCCTCCTAAAATATAATGAACAATATGTATAGATCCATTTTTTAATCAACTATTTCATGGAAGAGAAGAGAACTTGAAAAAACAAGTGAATATGACAAGGATTTCGATTTACAGGAGCTTTCTATATATAGTAACAAACTTGCATGTAATTATGGTATAAAAGTTTCCATATTGTTTTCTAAAGCTAAAATAAAGTGGAGGGATTGTATTTATAGGCCACTAAAACCCTTTTAAGGTTGCACTAGATATAACCAAACACCAAACTATGGTGACAATAATGCTTTTGCTTGTAATTAGAGCAATGAAGCGAAAAATTGTACATATTCGAGTGTTGTACTTGTGAAACATCATGACAGTTGGATCCTCGTATTAAGCTAGTAGCTAACACGCGAACCTACTCATGCCTTAAGTGTGAGCGAAACCAAGTCACATCAAACATTCTCGTTCCTCAACCGTTTACAAAGTCAAGGCACATCGCTTGTTTGGAACCAAGTCGCGAACTTAACCAAGTAGTCGTTGGTCCGAACCGAAACCAGAAATGGTAAAGGGAGGCTTGTGATGGTAAAAAAAATTTTTTTGTCAAAATGCCACATTATAATTACGTGTTGCTAGGGTTTGTTGGCCTTTAATTGTGTGATCAAGTTGATTAAAATATACGGGTCATTAGTGTAATTAGTCAAAATATGTTTAGTTTGTATTTAGAAGTTATGTATCAATGTAGGGATGCATTGTGCCAAAACTAAACTTAATAACCTACACATTAAAGGATGTGATGTATCAGATCAACATCAACATGTCGATTAGAAAGAGGTGAACACCAAGAGCTGCGTCGATTCAACTATAGGATGTGAGGCTTCATCGTATATCCTAACGAAGTTTAAGGTGTATTTCAAAGCTTAACAAGACCTTGGAATGGAGCTAGGTGGATGCAAAATGAGAAGGAAGAAAATCCGATAACTTGGACGAGTCCCGTCGGTGACTAGCTCCCAAGCCGTCGCTAACGCCTTCCATTCGTGTCAGCAACCCCGTCTACAGTAGGTACTCGCTTCGGTAAAGCCATTCGCATCGGTTATTGGACGGTTTTGCGTCGGCGACAAGCCGCTCTGACACAAAACCATTTTTTTATGAAAATTTAACGGCTTAATGGATCTTTATGGGATTCTGACCATTAACTCAAAAGAAGAGTATAAGGAATGATTTTGGGGATCACAAACATATCAATCATTATCAAATCACCACCATATCATTCCATAACACCTAATTCATAAGAATCATCATCATTCAAACCAATCTTCATCACGAAACACCAGCCCATCATTCATCATTCATCAACCATAACCCTTATATCCCTATTAGTTCTTATGGCCAATTATCCTATCTTTTCCATCACCATTGAAGCTTTCATCATCATGAGCGGCTAGTCTCCCTTGGAATTACCCGGTGTAGACTTGTAATCTAGGGTTCTTAAACATGTGGGTATTTTCTTTCTTTATTTTGTAATTGAGTATTTGAACAAATATATATTGTGTTAATCTTGTTTTGAATTCACTTTGATAATTGTTTCTTATGCTTATTACTAGTGAAATGCATTCAGTTAATTATACTTTAGCATGTTATTAGGATTTATATGATCTAGAGTAATAAAGTGTAGTTTAGTCCGTCTTTGATGTTGATGAAACTTGACACCTAAGCCTATTGAAACAATTAATAATAAAGTGTAGGTTAGTCCATCGTGTCTCCTGACCAAGTATAAATAGGTTTAGGATTTTCAGTTTGTAAGTATCTCACTAATCTTGTATCTTGATTATCAATACAAAGTTTATTTATGGCTAATCCCTTGTTCTTCATCTATGATTGTTGTTCTTGATTGAATGGTTGAATTCATGGTCTCCTTGATTCAATAGGGTTTGCTCTAGATTGTTCTAAATCTAATATTTTTCATATCTAACATTTGCTTAACGTGGCATAATTTTGGTTCTAGTTAACATTTTATTGTGTAAAGAAAGAATTTGACATAAAAAAGGAGACTTACTGTGTGCCAATGACAAAACTGCAACAGAAAACCATAGCATCTTGCTAGCATACTCAAAGGTAGAAGTGGCAACAAATTCGTCGTTCCCATGAACATGTTCATTTAGCCAAACAATCGAAACTGTGCCTATCGTCATCGCCAATAATATAATCCACAGTTTTGTTGTGAAGGCATAAAAGAAGATAAACCTTTCTTTCATTATATTTGGTTTTACTGGTACCACTATGACTAGTCCGGAGTCCAAGTAAGGTTGCGAAAACTCAGCATACTCATACCGATCTGCCATTATTTCGGTATCACCAACAGCTGCATCTAAGCTCTGCATAGTAATTAAAAGGTTGATTATAAGTAGCACATGTAAAAGTATTAATGAAGGGATTGGTTAAATGACAACTTTATTGTTGACCCAATTCCAAGCAATCCAATTAGACCTACACCCTTAGTAAATTGTGCAAGTATAAAGCTTAGGCAAAAATGTTATACCTTGTTATGAACTTCAGCGACCAGGTCATCATACGTGCCGTTATAGGGAACAAAGACATAAGACAATGAATAATTAAGCTTCTTCACAGCAGCTTCAAACACTTGTATCGAAAAGCCAGTCACGTAGGTTTCATTCTTGTCTGGATCATAACTTACATTAACAAATTGCCTGAAAGCACCTCTTGCTGGCACACCAATCTTCAGTGGTTTCTCTTCATTTCTCAGTACCCGACCTGTAGGAACCCTTTGGGTACCACCGGGCCAATAGATCAAGTCGAGGTTTGCCTCTCCACTTCCAAGTTTATCATTTAAGAAACCGAACGCTGGTGACCAAAATTCAATCTCTCTATAGCTTCTACCAATTACATTGATAATGCGAAATGTTGGAAGTTGAGCTAGTTTTCCATCTTTGCAGCTTATGTCCCCGCTTACACCATTGATTTTAGTGTGTATGATGCTATGTGACAAGTTCATTGCTGAACTTGACGCGTTTGAAACTTGAATAGCCTTAACAACAACTGAAGTTGCATCATAAGCGCGTAGTGCATAAATACTAGGACTCGTGTATTCATCATTAGGATATTTGTTTCTAAATCTTTTTCGAAACTGAAGTTTGAAGTTCGCAAAATGCTTACCAGTGTCTACAAAGTTGGTTTTAAATCCAACAACGCCCTGCATGCTCAATATAACAGATTGGTCAACTGAATCAAGAAGGCTTGATATATCATCCGAAACGATCCATACATAATCCTTTTCCATCATACCCAACTGCTTTGCTTTCTTAAAAAGTAGCATACATGATCTTGCAGATGATTTTAAAAGTATGAACACCCTATTTTCCTTCTTCCTGAGTTTTTTCAACTCTTTTGTAATGTAGCTGCTTGGGTTTGACAGTGAATGCAAGGGAGGAAATACCAACGGTCGTTCGATTGTTGACTCAACCACTTGCAGTGCATCAGAGAGTAGTGTTAAGAGACCAGGACTGGTGCTAAATGTACTGTGATCTTCATAAATCGGTGTCACCTTTCGCCAACTGAAGTGGCCAACAATGGCGGCAATGCATTGCATATGGATTTTGACATCATGACTCATCTGAATAAAAGATGGCATTGTTTCTGATTCTGGGAATGAGGATGTAGCTGTTGGGGTTAGAGAAATGATTGGGATGTTATTGGTGGTTTTATCATACTCAGAAACTAAAGTGGCTTCTTGAGGACCTATTGTTCCAATAATTGCTTTAACTTGTCCCTTCATTAGGTCCATTACTGTTTAAAAAGAGAGTTCATCATCATCATCAGAAAGAAAGAAAGAAAGAAAGAAAGAAATTGTTTGTAACACTTGAGTGAGTGTATATATGTGGGAGATTCATTAAAGATCACTAAATTGTTACAAGAACAATGGAAAAACATAAATGATTTGATATTTTGTTCAATGGAAATATTGAATTCATATTTTCAAAATTGTATACTTCATGTATGTTGGTTTCAAGCCTACACTCTCACACACAACACTCACGCACAGAAAATAAATGTACTGAGAAAAGGAAATAAAAGATTGCTTTTGAATGAATGTAGTCTAGGGGTATGAATTTCTGACATGTCCGAAATTAACGGTTTTGGGTTTACTCCAAACGGGTTCGGGTCAGTTTCAGGTTGAACCCGTGATCCGTTTAGCTAAACGGGCCAGGTTCGGGTCAACCCAGGCGGGTTGATCCGTTTATTTTACTTTTTTTACAATATGTTTTATTTACAATATGTTTTATTTTATAAATTAAATTGATAGGTATTTTATGCTATACTTATAACCTAAAATAGAAATTGGTATAATATTTTATAACTAAAACATAAATATTTTATATACGTTTGTGTTTTTTGTAGTAAAATTTTAATTTTAATATATTATTTGCGGAAAAAATCGGGTTGAATGGGTCGTGTTCTAATCAATCAGCAAATATTAGGGTCGGGTTTGGTTTCGTATGTATGACGCAATTTTCAGGTTCGGGTCATGTTCGGGTTTGTGTAAATTTTTAGGTTCTAGTCGGGTTGAACCCGCCAACCCAAGAACATGACCCGTTTAGGCATACAAGACACCTGACTCTAAAAAGAAATAGTCAAAGTTACCCATTCAATTTCTAGCCTACTTACCGTGAACTTCAACAAACACCCTAACGTCCACATTGACTAGGGCTGCAAACGAACTGAACTTTCAGCGAATAGTTCATGAACCGTTCGATGGGAAGTTCGTTTGTGTTCGTTCGTTTAATAAATGAATGAACATGAACAGAGGTCACGTTCGTTCGTTTATGTTCGTGAACGTTCGGTAACGTCTTTGTTTATGTCCGTTTGTGTTCGATAGTTTATCTTGATATTCTTTTACTTTTATTTTACCCAAATTAATAAATAAACTATTCATATGAGGTAAATATATGTATGTGAATTCGATTTTATAAGAAAGTTAATATAAGTCCGTTTGTGTTTGTGTTTGTGTTTGTTTTCGTTCATGAACACTTTTTTGTGTTCGTTTATGTTCATTTGTGTTCATAAGTACTTGCTTGTGTTCATGAATGTCCGTTTGTGTTCGTGTGTGTTCATCATGAACAAATTTAACGAACGAACACGAACATGACTGATTTCTTAACAAACGAACATGAACATAAAATCTCGTTCGGTAAGTGTTCATGAACTGTTTGTGAACACATATTTTCCTTAACAAACGAACACGAACAAGGCCTTGTTTGTGTTCGTTCGGTTCGTTTGTAGCCATAACATTGACTCTTACAGTTTTACCTATTCCAACTAACTTTGATAAACCATTAAACACATGACTTAAATAATAAACTTAGACCCATTAGAATTAAGAGTTAAGACATCTGTTGACCCGTTTCATGACCCGACTTGATCCGTCGAAGATTAATCCAACACTCTATATGTATACAAATGTCCATGTTTACGTAAATATAAAAAAACATTAAACTAGTTTATCTATATGTATTTAAATTTATGCAAAATTGAAATTGGTAATCCCACATTTTCTGGTTGGCTAATAATAATTCAAACTAAAGATATTGTTGTCACCAGTCACACTTTTCATACAATATTGTCTCAATGCACCCCATTAAAAAATAATTAACAAAGTTAAGTTTTTGCTAACGCATGAGCATATGAATTGACGAATTTTTTTTTTTTTTTTTAATTTTGTATGTCCACGTCAGCAAAAACTTAACTAGCTAGGTTTTCTTTTAACGGAAGTGCATTGAGAGAAAATAGTATGAAAGATGGGACTGATGGCATAAATGTTCTCAGTTGACTTTATTATAAGCAAATCAAAAAAATATGAGATTATTAAAATCCATTTTTACCGTTTTCCTAGACATGACTTACACACATACCTATGTTATATGCATAATGAAACATGTAGATTACACACTTTAATTATAGGGGAATTGAATTTCAATGATCTAAACTTTGCCTTGTTGACCGACAATAATTTGTACGTAAGAAATTCACCACAACAATCCCAACTTTCAAAGTATTGACAGGCAATAAACTTTTGTTAACTGAAAACTAACATATTTTCAAAATTGAAAGAGTTTGAAAGTTAAAAAGTTCATTGTCAGCTAATACGTTGAAAGTTGAGACTATTGTGATAATTTAATAAGTACAGATTACTATCGGCCAACAAGGCATAGTATGAATTATTAAAATCCAATTCCCCTTAATTATAGGGGGATATTATTTACACAAGAAGGAAAAGTTAATTTTCACAGCCCTCTACGGCCCGTATAGGGCTCTACGGGCCGTAGAGGGTGTCAGTGTAATAAATGCTCAACCCTCTACGTCCCGTAAAGCCCTATACGGCCCGTAGAGGGGAGTTTGGTGGGGTTCATTTAAACCCTATACGGGCCGTAGAGACCTCTACGGCCCGTAGGCAGTACGAGGTACGAGGTGATTGAATGAAGTGTCTGACATTCAGTGTGTCAGTCTGAAAAGTCTCTGAAAAAGCTAAACCTATACGGGCCGTAGAGGGCTATACGGCCCGTAGGAAACCTGGTTGTTGGGAGCATTAAACCCTATACGGCCCGTATAGGCCTCTACGGGCCGTAGAGGGTCCAGATATATTCTTCTTCCTTGTCTTCTTTCTTCAGTTAACGAAAGAAAATTTAAAAACGCGGTGCACAAAAATCCGATCGATTCCAAGCTACCACGATGTCTTCGGGTCACTACAGTAATGGTTCGGATGAATGGGAGTATTCGTTTAGCCTATCTCACGTCTCGGAAAGCCTTTTCGGAGCCGTGGTGGAACGTGGTGAGGAGGAGGTTAGCTCCGTTGTTCGCTATGGTGACGGGAATGCACTACCCGATTTGAACCTGCTGCCCGATTTGAACGAGGAGTACGTAGAAGAACCGGGGTCATTTTACTTGCCTCCGCCAAGTCATCCACAGTACGAGGGAGGTGATAACGGTGGCGAGGAACCTGTCCCGGATGTTTCGTACGAAACGAATCAGGTGTGTTTATGAATTTGCACTTGTTTATAATTTAGACCCGTGTATATTTAGACTCGTATATTTAGGGTTTGTGAGATATTTAGACCCGTGTACATATTTAGACTCGTATATTTAGTCCCGTACCTAAATTTGTTTTAGGGTTTGTGAGATTTGAACTCGTATATATTAGTTGTTATTTGAACTCGTAGGGTTTGTGAGATTTTGAACTCGTAGGGTTTGTGAGATTTTGAACTCGTATATATTAGTTGTTATTTGAACTCGTAGGGTTTGTGAGATTTTGAACTCGTAGGGTTTGTGAGATTTGAACTCGTATATATTAGTTGCTATTTGAAGTCGTATATAAATTTTGCAGGTATTCAGGTCTCTTAAAGACCTCGCAGAGTGGGTTTATCAGAGAGCAAAAGAAAATGGTTACATTACCGTATTCGGACGTACTGTTTCTGATGGCAGGGGGCCGAATAGGAGGGTAACATCGGCATGGATACGATGTGACCGTAGTGGCGTACATCATAGTGTAGCCACGGTTCGAAAGACGGGCAGTAAAAAATGTAATTGCCCGTTTCAACTAATAGGGAGATACCACTCCGGCCACGATGGTTATATTTTGGAGGTCCAAAACCAAACACATAATCACAAACCTTTCCAACACATCGAGGGTCACGCGTATGCTAGGAGGCTGGGTCCGGCCGAGTTAAAATTGGTGGATACACTTTATTTTCAAAATGTTACACCAGTAGACATACATTCGGCCGTTAGAAAACAAAACCCGGATAGTCACTGCATCTTAAGAGACATACATAACACAATAACTAAGGTTAAGCATTTGTTATATGGGGGCAGGACTCAAATGCAGGTATTATTATTATTATTATTATTATTATTATTATTATTATTTTTATTATTATTATTATTATTATTATTTTAATTATTATTATTATTGCTATGCAGGTACTCGAAGCCACATTGGTGGAAAAAAAATTTGTTTACTTCACCCGGAGGAATGCCTCGACAAATGCGATCGAGGATATTTTGTTTGTCCATCCCACCTCGCACAGGTTATGGCGTGCGTTCCCGCATGTGCTGATGATTGATGCGACCTACAAAACGAACGAGCATAAACTTCCGTTTATTCAAGTTGTGGGGATGACATCAACATCCAAGTCGTTTATTGTCGCCCATGCATTCATCTCCCGTGAAAAAAAAGATAACTACTTGTGGGTGATACAAAGGCTTAAAGAGTTGCTAGAAGATAGTACGGAGCCCCGTGCTATAGTTACTGATTGTGAGAAAGCCTTGATGAATGCATGCGACATTGTATTTCCAGCAGCTTCGAAGTTGTTATGCAGGTATACATGTTGTTATTATTATTATTATTATTATTATTATTATTATTATTATTATTATTATTTTTATTTTTATTATTATTATTATTATTATTATTATTATTATTATTATTATTATTATTATTATTATTATTATTGTTGTTGTTGTTGTTGTTGTTATGCATTCAGGTGGCACATTCAACGAAATATACTGAAGCACTGCAGACAAGCCTTTGGAGATGAAGATTGGAAAATATTCGTGAAATCTTTTAAGCGATTATGTAGATCTTCATCTCCGGCATTTTATCAGCACTGGTTAGACCGATTCTACAGACGACTATGTCAAGACGAACGAACTGGTACATATTTTATTAATTTAGTTTAAAACGCATACACACATTAACAAATATCTTTGTTCTATCTTTACAGATGTTTTTAAATATATAGACCGGGTCTGGCTCCGTGACTACAAAGAAAGGTTTGTTTCTGCATGGACAGACACAAACTACAACTTTGGTCAGTATACGACCAACAGAGCTGAGAGCCAGCATTCACGGTTTAAGATGCACATTAAGGGGCCTAACAACTCGCTACACAAACTTGTGATGATTGCAGATGATGTGGTAACGTCACAACAGACGGCAATAAACCACTCGTTTGAAGAGAGTTTGTCTGTGAAAAAGGTGCACCATGACTTACCGATTTTTGAGGACCTACTCGGTAACGTTTCCCATGCAGCGATCGAGAAGATGATAAATGAGATAAAAAATATAGAGAAGTTGAGGAAACGAAAAAAGAGTTGTGGTCACCAGCTTTTCGCGAGTTCTGGGTTACCGTGTGCATGTCGATTAGATTCGTATATAAATAAAGGTAATACCATTACTTTATTATTATTATTATTATTATTATTATTATTATTATTATTATTATTATTTTATTGAATACAGGAATAAAAATTCAGCTGTCCGAAATAGACGTCTTCTGGACACGACTGAATTACGAACCGGAAGTAGTATGGAGCGAACCTGACCTTGCGAGTGAGTGGGAAATAGTCAAAGAGACACTGTTGTCTCAATCACCACGCGTTCAGAGAAATATGTTGTCAAAAATAAAGTCGGTGGTAAATTCAAGTATGACTGACACTCAACCTCCTGAGGTACAAAAGAATACTCGTGGGCGCCCAACTACAAAATCAAAGAAAAAAAATCAGCAGGAGGATGCGCAAGAAGACGTTAGTATTATTATTATTATTATTATTATTATTATTATTATTATTATTATTATTATTATTATTTATTATTATTTATTATTGTTATTGTTATTATAATTTTATTGTTATCCATTGTAGGAAGACGAGCCTGTTAGAAGACGTAGGCCATCAGACCCAGGTAGAGATACAATGAGAGTGTGTAGCAAAAAGTATCCACTCTTAAGAGGGGACAGGTACATAAATAACTATTTATACATACATACATACATATATATACAGTACACATCCCTAATCATGATTTCCCAATGTTTGGCTGTGACAGGTATAAATTTGTGCTTAGAGCATTTAAGCATCAGATTGATCCCCTGTATCGACGGTTTGTCACGCATATTCAAGATGTTCAGCCAGACGGTAACTGTGGGTTCCGATCTGTAGCTGTGGCTTTGGATAGGGAGGAGGAAGACTGGGATTTGATCCGCCACGTTCTTAAAGTAGAGTTGATGGGTCAATACCATGAGGACTGGTACGAGATTTTGAACGGATTCGACGATAACGCGTTCGCCCGCATATACTCGTCCATAGATTGGAGTGGACTCGGGAATGCACCACACTCAAAATGGATGGAGATGCCTTTGACTGGATTAGTGATTGCTCAGGCATTTGGTGTGGTCCTTCAATTCTTCAGTCCTCTTGGAGCGTGCACATTCTTCCCTATTCACATTCATCCTGAAAGCGTGATACAACATCGGGTCATTTCGATGGCCTTCGTGAACGGCAACCACTTCATAATGCTTAAGCTAGCAGACGACGCTCCGATGCCTTATCCGAGCGGAGCATGGAGGCGTTGGGTAGATGTAAATCACAACCCATGGTTAGCACTATACAGGGATCGTCTTGATGAGGGGCGTAGGCTATCTCAAACAGATCCAGAGTGGTTTGACCTAACAGGCTGTCCTGATTCTTCTAATAGTTCGGTGTAAATTTGTTTTTATAATGTATAATGATTTATTAAATACATTTTTTTATTTTTTATTATTATTTTACATATACAATATGAAATGAAAACGTTATTTTATAAAAAAAACCTATACCACCTAATTAAAACTAACAAAATTAAAAAAAAACAAAACTTGAATTGGGCCGTAGAGGGCCCTATGGGCCGTAGGTAATTTTTATCTACGGGTAGTAGGGCCCTCTACGAGCCGTAGGCTTCTGGAAAATGCTCGTAGACACCATCTATGGCTCGTAGAGGCCATTGAGCCTACGAGCCGTAGAGGCTTCTACGAGCCGTAGGCATAAAGTTTTGATTTCTAAAAATTTTTTAAAGTTTATAAAAACTTAATCAGTAGTTTTTTAAAAAAAATTTGGAGTCTACGACCCGTATAGGTCCCTACGGGCCGTAGACAAGGATTTTTTTTAAAAAAAAATGGGTTTTCAGGTATATGTTATATATAATTTTTCTGGGTAATTAAATAGCGAACTGGTAGCCCAGATGGTCCCCATTGTGTGTATAAGTGTGTATGTGTATGTGTGTGTGTGATACTTGATAGCCATAAGATCGATTCACGTCCCAAACGTTTTTGTTAATTTTTTTCACCTACGGGTCGTAGAGACCACTACGAGCCGTAGGCTTCTGGAAGATGCTCGTAGACACCATCTATGGCTCGTAGAGGCCATTTAGCCTACGAGCCGTAGAGGCTTCTACGAGCCGTAGGCATAAAGTTTTGATTTCTAAAAATTTTTTAAAGTTTATAAAAACTTAATCAGTAGTTTTTTAAAAAAATTTGGAGTCTACGACCCGTATAGGTCCCTACGGGCCGTAGACAAGGATTTTTTTTAAAAAAAAATGGGTTTTCAGGTATATGTTATATATAATTTTTCTGGGTAATTAACCAGCGAACTGGTAGCCCAGATGGTCCCCATTGTGTGTATAAGTGTGTATGTGTATGTGTGTGTGTGTGATACTTGATAGCCGTCAGATCGATTCACGTCCCAAACGTTTTTTTTTAATTTTGTTCACCTACGGGTCGTAGAGACCACTACGAGCCGTAGGTAAACAGGTTAATTTTGTTTACCTACGGCTCGTAGAGACCCCTACGGGCCGTAGGTAAGTTATTAAAACCCATTTGAACAGAACGATCTGTTCATTGTCTCCCACAACAAAAATAAACCCAACCCTAACCCCCTCTGCCCCCTTTCTTCTTCTATCGCCACCACCACCCTAAACCACCACCACCACCCTAAACCACCACCACCACGACCGGCCCACCACTTTCAACCCGAATCCATCCATCAAGACCATCAAGACCCTACTTTCAACCCGGATCCATCCCCCATTTTCGAAACAGGTTATTTTTTTTTTTTTCAGTTAATTATAATTAGTTTTTATGTTTTAATTAGTTAATTGTTATACATTATTGTTGATGGTTGTAGATAATTGTTAGATTTTAGTTTTTTTTTTCATTTTTTTCAGTTTTTTTCAGATTTAGGGGTTTAGGGGTCGTCGTGGTGGTTTGTTGATTGGTTTTTGTTGTTGATTGTTGTTGATTGGGTTTAGCGAGTATAATGTTATTAGTTTTGGCGATTCTTTTGAATCGCCAAAAACTATATAGTTTTGGCGTTTCTTTTGAATCGCCAAAACTATATAGTTTTGGCGATTCTTTTGAAACGCCAAAACTATATTAGTTTTTGGCGTTTCTTTTGAATCGCCAAAACTATATTAGTTTTGGCGATTCTTTTGAATCGCCAAAAACTATATAGTTTTGGCGATTCTTTTGAAACGCCAAAACTATATTAGTTTTGGCGTTTCTTTTGAATCGCCAAAACTATATTAGTTTTGGCGATTCTTTTGAATCGCCAAAAACTATATAGTTTTGGCGATTCTTTTGAAACGCCAAAACTATATTAGTTTTGGCGATTCTTTTGAATCGCCAAAAACTATATAGTTTTGGCGATTCTTTTGAATCGCCCAAAACTATATAGTTTTGGCGATTCTTTTGAATCGCCAAAACTATATTAGTTTTGGCGATTCTTTTGAATCGCCAAAAACTATATAGTTTTGGCGATTCTTTTGAAACGCCAAAACTATATTAGTTTTGGCGTTTCTTTTGAATCGCCAAAACTATATTAGTTTTGGCGATTCTTTTGAATCGCCAAAAACTATATAGTTTTGGCGATTCTTTTGAAACGCCAAAACTATATTAGTTTTGGCGATTCTTTTGAATCGCCAAAAACTATATAGTTTTGGCGATTCTTTTGAAACGCCAAAACTATATTAGTTTTGGCGTTTCTTTTGAATCGCCAAAACTATATTAGTTTTGGCGATTCTTTTGAATCGCCAAAAACTATATTAGTTTTGGCGATTCTTTTGAATCGCCAAAAACTATATAGTTTTGGCGATTCTTTTGAATCGCCAAAAACTATATAGTTTTGGCGATTCTTTTGAAACGCCTTAATTATAGAAACGCCATAACTAACTATATATTCTTTGATTTTGCAGTTATGGCACATTTTGTAGACGAGCAGTACATGGGCGAGGAGGAGGAGGAGCAGCAGCAGGAGGAGGATGAGGCCGCGGTGCAGGCGGGGGCTGACATGGCAGGGGGTGACATGTCAGGCTATGAGCATTGCATTTTTCTGCGAGTCGATTACGCGGGTGCCAGATTTCATAGGTTGAGGAAGAAGAAGACTGTGCCGGCGCGTGGGATTTCTTGGGCCGCGCTTCGGGAGTGTAGGGGTGCTGAGGCGATTGCCCGACAGTGGATCCCGGAAGGGAGCCCACTGGACAGGTTTTTCGACGACTTCTGCGCGCCGTCCCATAGGCCGTTGGTGATAGAGTTTCTATCCACCTTTCGGTTTCGCCCGCCCGGTGCCGGATCGTCGGACGCCGGATCGTCGGGCGCCGGATCTTCAGGCCGCCCACCGAGTGATATTGAGTTTTCCATACTCGGCGTTGAGTATGGTTATTCTCTAGATGACTGGGCTACGCACCTCCGGTGGTACACTCGCGACGACCTTGTAGAGGTATTAATATTATTTTTATTTTTATTATTATTATTTTTGTTTTTGTTCTTATTCGAAATGTTAATGTTAATGTTAATGTTCAGGATGTCTACACTAGGGCGGTGACTACTGTCGCTGATGACGACCTCTATGCGTGGTGGCCCACCATTGGCGGTCCCGTGTTCGGCAACCCGGCAGAGAAGTATTATTATTATTATTATTATCATCATCATTATTATTTTTTTTCAATATCTTTGTTCTGATTATTATTTACTATTATTATGCTGTGCAGGGATAGGTGTGACAGGGCATCCAACATTCGTCACCCCGTAGTTCGTTACATTCACCGTTGCATTACTTATTCCTAACGGCACGGGGGAATAGTAACGAGCGGGTGACGAAGACGGACCTGATGTACCTGCATTGCATACTCACCGGCAAGCCGATTGCCTTGCATCGGGTCATGGCCGAGTTTTTTGCCGCCTTCCCCCATAAGCCGTTGAAGGGAGGCCTCCCATGCGGGGGGCTCATCAGCAGGATTGCTGAGCGCTGCGATGGCGTGAAGTATTACGGTTATGTTAACCGTAATCGGTTTCCGTCACTACCGCCCAGGTATTTCGGTTATTAATGTTGTTATTATTATTATTATTATTATTATTATTATTATTATTATTATTATTATTATTATTATTATTATTATTAATGTTAATGTTTTTGAGTTTCTTTCAGCCCATTAGGTCTACAAACGATGAAGGGTATGCTTTGTGCGGCGAAGAAGGCGAAGACGCCGGATCATGATGAGTTCCACTATCTGATTGGCACCGGTGGCGTGGAGTTTGTGCATGAGCCGTTAGTACATCGGGGCCTTAGAGGTATTATTATTATTATTATTATTATTATTATTATTATTATTATTATTATTATTACTATTATTATTTGGGAAACTTGTAGACAACTTGTGTTGTCTGGATTGCCTAAAAACAGGGGAAACTCTGCCCAATTTTTTTATAAAATCCTGGAATATTATTATTATTTATTAATTATTTATTGTTATCCATTGCAGGTGATGCTGTGGAGGTCGGGTTGCAGTTTGTGCATGAGCAGGAGGGGGGCGGTCTTAGGGACGTCGAGATGCCTCAGCAGCAGCCTGAGGACTTGCAGATACCGGCGCGCGTTTATCACTCCCTCAGGTTGCCTCCTGATGTTAGGGCGGACGTTCGTGCGGCTGCCGAGGAGGCTGTCGAGATGCGTGCATGGCGTCAGCAGATGGACACCTGGCGTCAGCAGCAGGACGCCGATACGCGTCAGTGGCGTGATCGGCAGGACGACGCGATGCGCTGGTTGATTGCTGGCCAGCAGGATATGTATCGCCACCTAGGCATGCAGGCTCGTGTCCCACCGACTTTAGGGACCAGCACGCACGAGCCCGTGACGTCCTCCCAGCAGCCCGACACGTCTTCGCAGGAGCCCGGGACCGCGCCGCCGACTGACTCTACGATGTTTTATTTCTGATCATCTTATGTATTTAAACAATCTTTATTTTGAACGCCTCTGTTAACTTTTAGTTTTATTTTGTTGCGTATATAAACGATTAGTTAACTTTGTGTTTATATTGGTTTATGGTAGACGACGTTTGTGTTTATGTTTTGGTTTATCGTTTATATCGAGACGACTTTGTGTTTATATTGGTTTATGGTTTATATCGAGACGACTTGTGTGTTTGTGTGATAATGTCCGCAAGATCGAACCTCGTAGAGTTACTGTTATGTTTTTTTAGCCTTCTACGGCCCGTAGAGGTCTATACGGGCCGTAGGTCACACAAATCAAACTTATCCTTCTCATCCTTGCCCTCCATTCTGCTAAAATAAGTTTTGATTCTTCTATGGGCCGTAGGGACTTCTACGGCCCGTAGGTAATCATTACCAATGATTGACAATCATTCAATCATTGTGATGATTACCTACGGGCCGTAGAGGCCTCTACGGCCCATAGAACAAGAAAAAATGTGGTATACGGGCCGTAGAGCCCTCTACGGCCCGTAGAGGGTTGTGTGGATAAAAATTTGGCTTGTGCAAATAGTGGGAGCCAATGATGGAAATATATCGTTCTCTCTACCTTCATAATATGAGCGAGCTGAGTTACCCTGAGAATCCTTGAGATGCAAAATGGGGCAATCACAGGTATCAATAGTAGTGCAAAAATCATGAAGAGCCATCTCCATGGCTATCTTCTGTTCTCTCCCAATACGTGAATTTAGTTCAAGCACACCACCTATAGCATCACCCACAAGTTGGTGTTTCAAACACCCTTGTGTCTTTCCATGGTTTGCATGAACAATACACATTTTAAGAACAAAAACGCCAAAGAGAAGCAGCAAACACGTAGAGAATCTCATCTTCAGATCAATAGAAAGGTTGACTTTGAATGATGAAGATGTTTGTATTTGGTGAATGGTGATATTACAGTTTCATGCTTTTAATAAGTTTACATGTCAACTTTGTTGAAAATGCAAGCAGTAGCTAGATTCCTTGAGTCTGGACTGTATCATATTTCCAATTTTTGACTGGGTCAGGAATCTCTACTTGGTCTTTACTAATCAATATATGAAGGGGGACCAGATGTGATACACTAAATGTCTTTTGTCTTCAGTTACTTCACATTTATATGGAACAAACTTTTTTTTTTAACAGCTTAAATTACACTAAATCCGTCTTTTGTGAGACTGGGAACCCTTGACTTTAAGGGAGCTAACACCTGAGCTCCAATAGTTTTGCCAACTACACCTAACCCACCCACCCCGATCAAACTATGATGTGATAAAATTTCCCTAGATTGTGTTTTAGAAAATATGTTCCCCACAACTACACTACAAAACTATATATTCATAGTGTATATAACATGTTCGAGATACTAGACCCATATGAGCCTTCGGGACCGGCCCTGAAAATTCAAGTGTCTGAGCCGAGCTGTAAAAAATGTGCCCCTTAGCCTTAGCTTTAAGCCTTAACGAAATAAATAATGTAAACGTTTTTTAAGATACGATTAAAATAATCTAAAATTGATGGCTCAAATTTTATTTCCCACTTAGGTTGTAGTCTAACGATAGAGAGAACAAACTATAAAAAATAGGATTTGTATTTTGTAATGTTTTTGTGTGTCTATCAACAATACATCAAGGCTTTTATATAGGCTTACACATGACTAACTCTAGCTAAGATTATGGAGTCAATGGTTGACTAAGTATAATGTACAATATAATACAATGGCTAAAATCATAGAGTCAATGGTTGACTTAGAGACTTGACTTGATTTATGTAAGCGAAAGATTTTAACTAAAACAGGAGAATATAATCATACAAGTCACAAAACCAGGTGCGGAAACTCTAGTTCTGAACAAAATGATAAAACTCTAATCAAAACACAATCAAGATCATTTTCAACATCTTTTCATAGATTAACTTTTGTCAAATAAGCTTTTACAACGACTTACACGTTAATCTAGATCAAACATATACTTTCACAAAATGACCTGGAACCTGACCTGAACACATACACAAAATGACAACTCTATTACATTCATAAAAACACAAAACCTATATATAGATGCTGCACGTTCGCCCACTAGCACTGGTCGAATGTGGATCTTTTCCACATTCGCCCACTACTAAGGTACGAATGTGTCTTCTGATCAGCTCCAGTCTACCTTCGCCCAGTCTTAATCTACCTTCGCCCCTTTTTCTCTACCTTCGCCCACAAATACATACCTTCGACCAGTCTTTAACATATGTTAATTATGCATATCCAATCATTAGTCGCAAAACGCATCAACAAACTCCCCCTCGACTATTGATTGGATAGTTTTCTCTGTTGGTCCATTGTTTTGTTCATCAACTTGATTCTGAGCTGTTTCTTCTGCTCAGTAGTCATTGGAGGCTCAAATGTTCTCTTCACTGGTTTAGATACATTCGCTATCTTCACCTTCTTACCAAGCTTATTCTCCAAATTGCTTCCCGCATTGATGTCATAAGCAAAACAAACTCCAACCACTTGAGTATATTTTCTTGCTTGAGCAAAGTCTTTTGGTTCAAAGTAAATCGGATTGTAGAAAAGCATGATGATGTCTTCAAACGTGCAATTAATCAGCCACATAGGATCAAATACATGAACATGCTTGTATTTATCCTTCCCGTCTCTCAACACAATCACCGCTTCAGCCTTTCTCCAATCATAATACCAGAAAATAAAATCAGCACTGAAGTGTTGTGGCATAGGCATCAAAGGTATTTTTCTCATCACTTCAGGTGCTTTGTATATCAACGTAACCCGTTTCATATTGGTTTGAGGATCAATATCCCTATGAACTTTTCTTCGGGGATATTGAGGCTTGAATCTATTCCATCTTGTACGACTTTCCCAAACCAACTTATCTGCGCACCAACCAACATGCGAACCATTCACTTCTGCACCTGACATTGGGAATCTACATAAATCTCTGACCGCCCAGTACAGTAGAGTAAGCAAATCACAGAATCTATTGAAGTACAAGATTCCTGTTTCCCATTTCGCAGCTATGCACTTCAGCCTGCCTAAGTATGTCCACCCGAGAGCTCTGCCTTTGAACTTAGCATTGTGAAATCTATAAAAGTTACCTTGAGCTTCAGGCTTCGGTCGGTTCTCATCCATTTCCCTCAATTTTCTCAAATAACTCTTCAACTCATCAGACTGATTTGAAGGTCCTTGCTTATCAGCACCAAATACCTTCTCCACAAACTCTGCACTTCTTTGCTGAGCTTTCTGCTTCGCTGAATTGTTTGGTACTTCAGTGAAATCAGGAAATACCTCTTCTTCATCAGTTTGTCTGAAGTACTGAGGAAACTCTTCATGAGTTATATCTTCCATCTCCACTTCATTGTTTTCAGGAGTCTGCATATCATCTGAGTGACTTCCAATATCCTTTTCAGGAATATCTGGAATCGACTCGTCCACCAAACACTCCTCAAAAGTCTTCCCTACCCTCTATGCAAGACCATTTAGAATTTCCTTTGCCACAGATGCAGGTAATTCTCCTTCCTCAAGATCAGGATCTTCATATTCCAAATCATATCGCATATCATCAGTTTGGAATATTTCAGTAAAGCATCCTGTGAACTCAATGGTCCATTCTCTTTTCTCCAACATATCTTTGTATAACTGTTTAGCATCATCAGATAAAGACCTCACCTTCTCATTCCAAAAGATACTTTCATCTGAATCAACGTTCTCACCCTTCTTCTTCTTAGAACTTGATTCTCCAGTACTCTTCTTTTTGGATGTACGTTCTTCAAATGTAAACTTTGAAGTATCCTCACCTCCATCATCATCATCATTACTCTCACTATCATCCTCTCTCTGTCTCCCAGATCCTTCAACATCATCATCATCATCATTATCATCCTCATCATCATTTTTATCTGACTCATCATCATCTTCATCATCATCTTTTTCTTCATCCGATTCAGAATCTTCATAATCAACTTTTTCTTCTTCATCTTCTTTATCTTCTTCACCCTCCTTCAACTTGGGTGCAGTGTTATACAAGTCATCAATCAAATCACTAAGGCGTTTGTTCTCAGCCCTTAGTTCTTTGTTGTCTGCTTTAATCAGCTTAATCCTGCTCTTATTTCTTGCACACTTACCTTCAAGCTTTTCATTCTTCGCTTCAAGCATCTTAACCTTTTCATTGATCTCATCTTGATTAGATTTAGAAGCAACTACAATCTGAAGCATTTTCTCTTCATTCTGCTTAAACTTGGCTATCTCAGCTTGTTGAGCTATAATCATTTTCATCATATCATCCATTTTCCTGTTCACCTGCTTCATCACATCATCATCCACAGTAACTTTCTTGGATTTGGATTTGGATGGCTCAACTTCTTTGATGGAAACCCTGCACAACCAATCTGGCTTTGTTACGAACAATAACCCCACGATCATCCTTTTTGCACTTAAACACCCATTTTGTGCCTATTTTCTTCCTTCCCGGCGGCAAATCCGTGAGTGTCCAAACTCCCAATTTCTGGAATTGCAATAACTCCTCCTGCATTGCCTCAACCCAGGCATCTTCATTCAAAGCGTCCTTGTATGTCCTTGGCTCTACCTGCGACACATAACATGCAAACAACCAATCATTTTGACTACCAGATTTTTGAATTTTGGCATATAATGCTAAAGCACCAAAACTCTCTGGCGAGTTAACGCTTTTCAGCTGCCCTCTGGTCATAACACCACTTCCAGGATCACCGATGACTTGCTCCAGCGGGTGAATACGATGAATCCGAGATTCCGGATTAACAGGTACAATAACTCCCGTCTGAGTAGTCAAGTTTTCTACAGCATCCAGATCATGACCCGTGTTTGATGATGAAGCAACATCTGGATTTGGAGTTGGGTTCACTGGTTGCACCTCTAATTCTTCTGCATGTTCAAGAACGGCTTCTTCAAATTGTTCATCTTCAGATTCTGAAGTGTCTAATGAAGTTGAAGCCTCTTGAAACACCTCTTCCTCTTGTATAGGAGCACTGGTATCATTAGAAGCTGGTAGGGGGTTCACGGTGATTGGACGCACCAACGGTGAAGTCGCTGCGTTTTCACACTCGTAAAGTAATCTGATAACAACTTCTTCAACCAAGCTATCTAGGTTGAATGATTCAAAGAAATCTTTGTAATCAAACATCCAATCAGGACCCGTGCCTTGCAAATTTTGAGTATATCGTTAAACTTCCACGTTAGCCCAATCCTCCACTTGACGAGTTCGCTTGTTGAATACCCGTTTGAGCGGGGTTGCATATCCAACAAAATATCCCTCCTCAGCTTTAGGACTAAACTTCTCACCTGGATTCAACATCGTGCATGGCGCCCCGAAAGGTTCTAGATACTCTAAATTGGGCTTTCGTCGGTGTAACAGTTCATAAGATGTTTTTCCAAACTTCTTCACTGTTAAAACCCGATTTAATGTATAATTTGCTGCATAAATCGCCTCATTCCAGAACATTACCGGAAGATTTGAATCAGCGAGCATTGTTCTAGCCGCTTCATTTAGAGTCCTATTCTTTCGTTCAGCAACACCGTTCTGCTGTGGGGTATACGGAGCCGAATATTCATGATGTATCCCTTTGCTTTCACAAAGTTCATCCATCTTGGCATTTTTGAACTCCGTCCCGTTGTCACTCCTGATTCTTTTTATCTTCAAATTGTAGATATTCTCCAATCGAATGAACAGAACTTGTAAGTTAGTAAAGGTGTCACTTTTGTTCTTCAAACACATCACCCATGAAAATCTTGAATAGTCATCAGTGACAACTAAACAATAAAGCTCTCCAAGATGACTTTTGCGCTTGACCGGTCCGAATAGGTCCATGTGCAATCGCTCAAGCGGCATCTCTATAGAGTTAACTTTCTTCACTTTATGGGACTGTTTGTGTTGCTTCCCCTTCATACAACTTACACACTTGTCGTTCAGATGGAAATGTTTCACGTTTACTCCATCGACAAGCCCATTTCTCACAATTTGATTCATTTTTCTCAGATGAATGTGCCCCATTCTGCGGTGCCACATTATCGATTCTTTCTCAGTCGCTTTGGATAGAAAACATGTTATTTGCCCTTGTGATGTCATCGCCTTGGACATATCAAGAATATAGAGATTGTTGACACGAGGTGCCATCAACATTACCCACTCCTTTGGAATTTTGAAGCCCGGCTTGAGAATATAACAGGATTTGTCATCAAAATGCACAGAAAATTGTTTATCACATATTTGACTGACACTCAGCAGATTATAGTCTATCTGTTTCACATAAGATATCCGCTCGAAAGTCACTATCCCATTACTCACGCTTCCTTCCATTGTGATATATCCACCTTTATTACCCGCGAAAGCAACATACCCTCCATTGATGTTTTTCACGTCGAACAGCAATGCGAGATCCCCTGTCATGTGGCCTGAAGCTCCACTATCAACAATCCATAGACTGCTAATAGGGCCAGCTGAAGCTCCCTGCACATAAAAAGTAAATCATTTAGTTCTTTCGGGGGACCCAAGCCTGAGTCTTGGGCCTTTGAACATCAGATTTCAAAGAAACATCCTCATTAACCTTTTCAACAACTTTTTGTTTTGGATCAATCTTTTTCTGATTGTTCAAAACATTTTCCTTTTTCTCACTTACCTTTGAAGTAGAAGCTCCTGAAGTACCATTTGGTGACCAAGATTGTTCAGACCTTTTAAGAATGCGAATTTGAGATTTTGGTTTCTCAATTGGTTTCTGAACATTTTTAGCAAAAGTAACTTTCTTGGTTACCTTATCTGAGTTAACAGACTTAGGTCCAACATTTGATTTGACAATCGGTTTTTGTGGAACCTTTTGCCTATCAATTGTTGCGTTCACCATAGGCTTTCTCCATGATTGTTCCATAGCAATCCGATTTCTTTGATCATATTGAATTGGACGATTGTTCCTCGTTTGATGAAAATTGTTTTGATTATAAAACTGTTGTTGTTGAGGAACAACTCGTCTATGTGGTGGAACATAATGATCAATCGGTTTTCTCATGGAATTTCTAACTTCAACCTCATGTCTTTTATGCCTTACATATGGACACTGAGCAAGTAAATGCCCACGTTCTCCACATTTAAAGCATTTGCGATACTCTTCAAAAACATAATGAGCATTTGGTGGAGCAAATGATCTAACAGGATATTGATCATTATACTGTTGATTTCTCAAACTCTCAGGAAGTGGTCCTTTTGAGTAAGTGGGCTCATGAAAACCATTTGCTTTGTCATTTGGTCGAATGAACTCTGTGACATGGACCTTTGGTTCTTGAGGAACATCCAAAAACAATTTCTTTAAAATTTCTGGTGGAATTTCGTTTGTTCTCTCATGTTTTGGGAACCAAATAGTGCTTTCTTGCCAAATCTTTTCAATTTTAGCATAGTTAGCATTTTTGATTGGAAATTCCTCATCAGAGATGATTTTATCGGATCCTTCCATCCGATAAAACACCTTGACAGGTTTGTCACTTGGTTCATTCTCAAGATCCTTTCTAATCTCATTCTTTTCAGACTTTTTCTCACGATGAACGGTTGCCATCGGATGCACATGTTGAGATGGTGACACTGGTTCAGTAGTAATGATATGATTTTCTTTTGCAATTTCACATGCATTAACAGTTTGGTCATTACCAGTATCATCATTCTCTGAGTCTGAATTCACACTTTCAGCATAAACACCCTCATCATTCAAGCCTAAAATCGGTCACACATCGGAATGAGGATCACCAATACTCGAGGTATTAGATTCCATTTCTGATGATGAGTCTGATTTTACCAAGCTCTCCGGTATAACTTGGTGATAGTTATGATTTTCAAAAAGAACCGGAGATGGTACAGACTTGTAATTGGTGGTGTTATCATCAATGATATGGTCTACCACATAAGCAATGTGCTTATAACTTTCCAACTTCTTGTTTACTTTCTCAGCAAAGCATTTTATGGCTGCCATTTCCAACTTGGTGTTTTCAATTTCATTGATATAGTTGTTAATTGCCAATTGTTTCAATGATAAAGTATTTTTCAAGTCGGAAATGTCCTTTTTGTAGCCATCTAATACTTTGTTGAAAGCATTCAACTCTTTGCGAGTAGATTGACTGTTCATGATAGCACTATCACGTTGAATTCGGAGTTGTTTATTCTCCTCAGTCAATCTATCACATGTTCCACAATATTTATCACTCCTAACATCAGTGCTAGATTCAGAACTTACAGGTTTTGGCGGTTCAGTCATGGCCATCAATGCGAAATGAGCTTCCTTTCCAGTGAAAAACTTGGAATAGTCAATCTTGGTAAAAGCATCATCAGCAATGCACGACTTCCTCGTCATCCGAAAATCAGCTTCTGCTAACAACTGATCAATGTCATCATCTAAAGAATCAACACTTGCCTCTGTGTCCGATTCACTGTCTGAATCTGAATAACCTGATCTACACTCCTCAGGAACATCTGAAACTGTATCAATCACCACTCCAGAATTAGTTTCTTCAACCTTAACCTCAACAGATTCATTCTCCACATTCATCTCAGTCTCAGAATCATCACTATCACACTCCTCAGTTTCTTTCTTTTCTTCCTCCATCACTGACTCTTCAATATCAACCTTGCAAGCAACACAAGCCACATTTCCACCAGTAGTGATTTCCTCCACTCCTATCTGCAATCCCGACCAATCAAACCTTTCATCTTGTTGAGTCATCAGTGCTTGATTCTGACTCGTGTTCTGTTGTGTCTCATTTGGTGTAGTGATCGGTATAACTGTTCGGTTAGTGTTGTTAGGAGATTGGTTTTGGATCTGGTTTGATGTGTTAGGTTGTCTGTTTTGGTTGTTGTTAGAGTTGTTTTGACGGTTTTGGTAATTGTTGTTGTTTTGGTAAGAAACTCGGTTTTGGTTTTGTTGTTGACGATTCTGATAGGTTGCATTGAATGGGTTTCTATTACCTTGTTTTGGTGGCTGGGTACATTCACGTTTAAAGTGACCTCTTTCTCCACAGTTAAAACAAGTAACTTTCTCCTTGTTGAACCCGTAAGTTGTGTTAGGAGAAGTTCCCAAATCTGTTCGACCTGTCTTTTCAATAAAGTTTGTTGCTCTTCTCATGATGCTTGCAAAAGCCCATTGTATATCAATTAGTTCCATCTCTTCCTTGTCGATCTGTGCATAGTCCTCATTGGTTAAGTTGTTATTCCCAATTTGACTAGCAACAAGTCCATTGTAGGATGAAACCATTGCTGAGACTAGTGCAATATGTTGTTGAGCAATTTCCACAGTCACATTGCCCAAGTTAGAAGTCTCCAAAACCACTTGTTGTTGATTAGGTTGAGTAACTTGATTCATTGGTTGTTGAGATTGACTAGCAGTATAGAAACCGGCTTGTTGCATTGGGGAGAATGGTGAAATGTAGGAATTGTTGTATTGTTGTTGTGGTGGTGGTTGTGTGTATGATGGTTGTGAGTAAGATGAAGTTTGTGCCATGTAATTGATGGTAGGTTTTGGTGATTCCATAACATTGGAAATGCATGCAACATGTGGTGCAACTATCCCTCCTGAAGTTGAATTGCTCACAGGAACTAAAGTACCTCCAAAGTATAAGCTAGGATTCTGAGGAACCTGTGCTCTTCTAGCTTTCCTCTTCTCTTCCATTTCCTTGTTTTCCAGCTTCTGGATAAACTCTTGAATAGTCCAATATTGATATGCGTCCTTCTCCCTGAGAACTTCCACATGCTGATCCCAGTAAGGTGGTAGAGCATCTGCAAACTTGTCCACCAAATTCTTCATAGGAATCTGTATACCATAGCTAGACAATTCGGTTAGCAAATGACTATATCTAGGAGTTAATTCTTTTAAAGTTTCATTCCCAATATAAGAAAAATTCTCAAACTCCTTTCTCAGTTCATCCATCCTCAAACTTCTCGTTTTCTCGTTCCCATCATGCCTCCTCTTAAGCACATCCCACAATTGCTTAGAGGTTGTACAAGTTCCAAATTGATGTAGCAGATCATTTGTAATTGCCTGAGTCAATTGGGAAAAGGCTTTCTTTTCCACCACATATTTCTTCTTCTCATCCTCAGTTAAGCTTTCCAAAGGAATCATTTCACCTGTATTCTCCAAAATCGGTGCTGTGTAACCTTTAGCAATCATACTCCATGCCTCTGCTCCTTCCACTCCCATGCCTTCTAAATGAATCTTGAACTTGTTCTGCCACTGATTGTATTCTGATATGTCCATGAGCTTCGGTGGCCTATTCCCGCTACCTGAAGACAAATCGTTAATCAAAGTAGAAATAGCATTAGTAGTTTGAGTATTTACCACCGCCACTGCTACTCCCCAGTAGTCATGTTGTGGTGCTGGAGGTGCTACACTTTGAGGCATCGAGCTCGTCATCGCCATGTAGTTTATCGGTTGCGAAGACTGTGTGCTCGTCTTTTGTGCTGCCACTGTCCATGGGTCCATCACTTGCTGTTGTGGTTGTGTCGTTGCTGGTCTCGGTGTAGTCGGAAAATTCCACATGATCACAAACTTAGAAAACTTCAACACTTAGAAAATTTTCCAAAGTAAATCCTAGGTTCGCCCAAAATGATCCTACTTTCGTCCGAAATCTAACACTTTCGTCCCTTCTGATTCTACGTTCGCCCAAACAGTAACACCCGAACGTAGATAGTCACCAGAAAGTAAAACAAACTAACACAATTTCACTTTCGCCCAAAATATACCGGTCGAATGTGAAAAGATTTACTCGAAAGTGAGAATTTCAACAAGAAATTTCAGGTTCGCCCAAAAACTAATCAGATTCGCCCAAAAACACTCAGGTTCGACCAGTCAAGTTCCAGGTTCGCCCATTTTGTCCAGATCACACTTTGAAAAACGGTTACACTTTGAAAAACGGTTATTTTTTATCTCAGATTTTCAAAAGTTTATGGATTTGAATGATCTTAATCAGGTTATGCTTCGGAATTGATTTGGAGCAACTTTAATTCTTGGAAAACTTGATTTTAACCACTAATTCAAGTCTAAATCAATCAAAAACACTCATAAACCACGTTTATGCAAAAACAGATGTATTTTGATCAAAAACATGTCCAAATCAGCTCTGAGTTTATCAAATTTGTTGTTGTATGATCCGTATGGCTCTGATACCACTTTGTAAGCGAAAGATTTTAACTAAAACAGGAGAATATGATCATACAAGTCACAAAACCAGGTGCGGAAACCCTAGTTCTGAACAAAATGATAAAACTCTAATCAAAACACAATCAAGATCATTTTCAACATCTTTTCATAGATTAACTTTTTTTCAAATAAGCTTTTACAACGACTTACACGTTAATCTAGATCAAACATACACTTTCACAAAATGACCTGGAACCTGACCTGAACACATACACAAAATGACAACTCTATTACATTCATAAAAACACAAAACCTATATATAGATGTTGCACGTTCACCCACTAGCACTGGTCGAATGTGGATCTTTTCCACATTCGCCCACTACTAAGGTACGAATGTGTCTTCTGATCAGCTCCAGTCTACCTTCGCCCAGTCTTAATCTACCTTCGCCCCTTTTTCTCTACCTTCGCCCACAAAAACATACCTTCGACCAGTCTTTAACATATGTTAATTATGCATATCCAATCATTAGTCGCAAAACGCATCAACAATTTATGTTATGGAGTCAATGGTTGACTAAGAGATTTGACTTGACTTGACTTGACTTGACTTAAGTTGTTAATACGCTCCCGCAAGATGGAGGATCCGTTGGAGACTCAAATCTTGGACCGAAAATATAGGAAGGGTGCACGTGCAAGCGGTTTGGTGAGCACATCCGCGAGTTGATCCTTGGAGCTGACACGAAGAACTTTCAGTTGCCCAAAATTGACTTGTTCCCGCACAAAGTGATAGTCCAGAGCGATGTGTTTCATGCGGGAATGGTAAACAGGATTTGCACATACATAAGTAGCTCCAGTGTTGTCACGGTAAAGCGATGGGGTACTCTTAATTGGGAGCCCGAGTTCACCAAGTAAATTTTTAACCCATGAGAGTTCAGCCGCAGCATTAGCGAGTGCTTTGTACTCAGCTTCGGTATATGATCTAGAGACAGTTTTTTGTCTAGCAGATTTCCAAGAGATGATATTGGAGCCAAGATATATGAGATATGATGTAGTGGACCGTCCCCTTCATTAATACCGCCCCAGTTCGAGTCCGAAAAAGCCTGCAAGTTTAGGTTAGTATTGCGTTTCAAGAACCACCCATGATGGACTGTTCCTTTCAAATAGCGGAGTACCCATTTGAGAGCTTGCCAGTGTGATTGTTTAGGTGAGTGCATGAATTGAGATAATTTATTGACGGCAAAGGAGAGGTCGGGACGTGTGAAGGCAAGATACTGCAAAGTGCCTACAAGTTGACGGTAGGGAGTGGGATCGACCGGGGGAGTGGAGTCAAAGGAAGAAAGAGAGTCGGAAGTGCTTAAAGGAGTGAGAACCTCTTTTGCTCCATCCATTTTAAAGGTGGTAAGAATATCTTGAATGTGGAGATATTGGGAAAGAAATAGACCATGAGGCGTAGGAATGACTTCGATTCCTAGAAAATGATGGAGAGGGCCTAAGTCTTTGATAGAGAATTGGTTGCTTAGGGCTTGAACAAAGGAATCCATAAATGGATTGTGATTTCCAGTGAGGACAATGTCGTCAACTTACACAAGGAGGTAGCAAGTGATGTTGTTGAGATTGTATACAAAGAGAGAGGGGTCAGAAATGCATTTTTAAAGCCAAAACGAGTGAGAAAGTTGGTCAGTTCGATGTACCAAGCACGCGGTGCTTGCTTGAGTCCATAGAGGGATTTTTTGAGTTTGAAAATGTGACGTGGGAATTCCGTATTGGTGAACCCGGGAGGTTGCACCATAAAGACATCTTCGTGAAGAGTCCCATGAAGAAACGCATTATTAACGTCTAGTTGACGTAAAGACCATCCTTTTGAAAGAGCAATAGAGAGAACGGTGCGAATGGTAACGGGTTTAGTAACGGGACTAAATGTTTCATGATAGTCTTTTCCATATTGTTGGTGAAACCCTTTGGCAACTAGACGGGCTTTGTACTTGTCAATAGTGCCATCGGGTTTGCGTTTGATTCGGAATATCCATTTGCAACCAATGGGAGTTTGAGTTGTGTGAGGGACAAGTTCCCAAGTGTTGTTATGAAGGAGAGCATTATACTCAAGATCCATGGCATGACGCCAATCCGGATCTTTCAAGGCTTGAGTATAAGTGGATGGTTCAAGAGAAATGGGTAGAGGGTTAATGGTGGTAGAGTTGACAAAGTTGGGGTTGTAATACTTTGAGTTGGGTTTTGGTTGTCGACAAGGTGGTTGAGGGTTATGTGGAGGTAAGTTCATGGGATTATCAGATGTGTTGGATGAAGACATTGGTGAGCTAGGTTTGGTGGAGTGGGAAGCGGTTGGGGTAGGGGTAGGGGTGGTGCTATCGGGTGGAGTTGGTAGGCCAGTTGGTGAGGGTGTCTCGGTGGGCTGTGGTGGAGGGCCTGTTGTGTGGGAGGGTGGGCTATGTGTAAAAGGTAGAGGAGGTGGGTCGTGGGTTTGTGGAGTAGGGATTTGGGCTTCGGGTGATGTGGGCTGTGGAGTAGGGTGTAACATCGCGAAATTTTCCACAAATTTTAATATAAAAGCTCTTATTATTTTCGTTAAATAAAGTCTCTTTATTTTTTTCTCACAACTAATATATATATATATATATATACATATATATATATAAATGTATATAATAATAATAATAATAATAATAATAATAATAATAATAATAATAATAATAATAATAATGATAATATGTTTTTGTTAGGCTTGTGAATTTATCCAACTCAAACCAATCCTTTAGAAACAAGATGCAGCCCAACATCCAGCTGAGCCCAATCCAGAATCAAGCCCAAACTCGGCCCACCAGCCCAAATCCTCATCCCCTCTTCTGTTTTTAAAAAAAATATATATATATAAAGAGTGTCCCAGCCGGGTTTCGAACCGGGGACCTCTCATTCACACACACACGTTCACACCACCTGGGCCACACAGTCTTGTTGATTTTAACTCGACTTTAATTGTATTTAAACCCTCGCTCGCTTTCTCCTTTTTCTTCCTAGTAGCGACGCAAACAGCAGCAGCTGTATGATAATATATTTTTTTTTCTTTTTGACCAAACCACTGATTTATCACAATCCGTTTTGGAAACTAATTATCGGCCCTTAAGTTTAGTAATCACGCAAGAATCAATTCAATACATTCAATATGTACGACTAATCACGCGTATGTATTACTTCTTGGTCAAACTACTAAAATTACGAATTCGTATGGATTACTATAAATTGGGATCGTCCTAAGCTTCTAATGGTACCGAAAAACACACACAAGCCTTCATTTATCCTCTCAGTTCGTCTTAATCGCATAATTGCTTTGGTTGACTTTTGGTTTGACTTACGAATCGAAGCCTTACGGGTCTGGTAAGTGTTAATTATTGTTTGAAGTATGTTAATCGGGTATTGATAGTTAATAACCCCATGTTTAATTGGGATATAACCGCGTATATAAACAGATTAGAGAAACTAGGGTTCATGCTAAGGATTTGGGGAAGATGACTCTTCACAGTCATCGTACTTATATAATTAAGTCTGAAAACAATCACCAACAGATCCTCAGACCAGTTGGTGATGCCCTAGTTGCTTAAGACATCAACCCGCTGCAGGGCAGGGGTTCGATTCTCAGCATAAGCAACAATATTTTTTATCATCTAAGCTTATGTATATTTCTTTGTGTTTTTTTTTTAAAATTCATTTTTAAATACTAAAACTCTTTTATAAATTCTAAAAAAATTATCTTATATTAATCTGATGTAAAAGTGCAACTTAAAATTTTTAGTTTTCTGAAAATTATTTATTTAATATTTATAATAATTAAATCAAGTTTATTCTATTTTATTTATAAAAATCCATAAAAATATCAAAATGATCTTATTAATTTCCACAAAAATTATCCTAAGTTTTTATAACATTAAGCTTTTCAGAAATGATTTTTATTTCTGAAAAATCATTTATTTAATATTTTTAATCAATTTTTGTTAGTTTTAATCATAATAAAATCATAATAAATTCAATTTTTAATATTTTTGCACCAAAATTTTATACAAATTATTTCTGAATATTTAGAACAGAAATATAATTTTTAAAATGATAATTCTTTAATTTTAGTATTTTTAAGATATTAAAGTTAAAGTTTGACAATTTGTAATAAATAGATTTAATAATCTATTTTAAAGAAAATAATTTTATAAAAATTATTTTTATACTTTAAACACATTATTGTGACCATCCTAAATTTAGATTTCATAAAAAAGATTTTTTGGTCATTAATTTACTAAATTTCTCTCAATTGTCGAATATTCTTAATATTAATCAAACGAGCATTTATCCCCAATCCGAAGCCCTAGAAACTTATACTTTTGTAGACTAGATAGACTTAGGGGCTGTTTGGTAGCCTCTGAATGGTCATTAAGAGGCTACATCTGAATGGTTCATAATCTCTTAATGGTTAAGATATAATCTTAAATATGAATGGTAAGAGGTAACATCTTAATGGTTGCCTTAACCATTCAGACTTAAGGCTACCTCTTAATCATTCAGAGGTTATGAACCATTAAGAGGTAGCCTCTGAATGGTCATTAAGAGGCTACCAAACAGCCCCTTAGACATATTTTACCTTATTATAGGGTGATACTTGACACATTTGGGCAACACACAATTTTTCAAGAGATAACAGTTGCTAAGGTGAGTTTACATAGCCCCTTTTCTCTTTTACATTTTTGGGGTGAAACATGTTTAAACATTTTATACTATCATTTACTCATACTTACTTGTGATTCAATTACACTATCATTCGATCATTTGACTGTAACAAAAAGACACAGTACAATCATTAACAATGATCAAGCCGCCTGTTTAGATTATAGCGCTATAGGTCTGACAAACCCATCCCCCGCATAGATTCAGGGATGATCGATAACAGTAATAACATTTAACTAACTTGCGAGTTAGTCATCAGTCGACACAAGGTTTGGTTGTACAAAGACACATTGTTACATGTCGGTATCATACTCTATCATCATACAACTTTGAATGTTGTACAAACTATTGTTATCAATTATTTTCAAAAACCTATGTATTCTCACCAACTTTTGTTGACCCAAAATATTTTCAACTTAACATGTTTCAGGTTCTACTTGCTTGAAGAATTGCTTGAAGATATGTGCATAGTTTTATTCGATTTAATGTACGAATTCTTGTAGAACAATCGTATGTAATCTATTTAAATCAATTAATGAAATTTATTATTCACCATGAGCTACTGAACAATCATCAATACGTGACATCCCGATGTTTCCGCCATCGGTTGGGGTGTTACATAGGGGTTGGATGATGCAAGATGTTTGGGTCTGGAATGGGTTGGTTAGAAGAGGAGGTTAATTGGGCCGATTGGTATGTGGATAGGAAGGAGTCAAATGACATGTGTTTGGGTTGGGGGTTGGTGGTTTGATGTAACACCCGGCCCCTCTCAGCACCAATATTGTCCGCTTTGCCACGATGGGTCGCCATCCAGAGCTCACGGATTTGTTTTTGGTTGCCCAGTGGAGACTTCCCAGTAGGTCACCCATCCTGGAATGTCTCCCACCTGAGCACGCTTAACTGTGGAGTTCTCCTCTCATCCACTAACATTAAGCCCCAAAACGCGTTGGTGATTTAAGAGGCAAGACATTACTTATGAACCAAGGATCTCTCCTGGCCACGGCCGATGTGGGATTTTTCCTGTGGTATCACATTCACCCCCTGTTAGAGGCTCATCGTCCCTGATGAGGTATGCACCCACCATCCCGAACGGCACATGAGTGGCTCTGATACCATCTGTAACACCCGGCCCCTCTCACCACCAATATTGTCCGCTTTGCCCCGATGGGTCGCCATCCAGAGCTCACGGATTTGTTTTTGGTTGCCCAGTGGAGACTTCCCAGTAGGTCACCCATCCTGGAATTTCTCCCACCTGAGCACGCTTAACTGTGGAGTTCTCCTCTCATCCACTAACATTAAGCCCCAAAACGCGTTGGTGATTTAAGAGGCAAGACATTACTTATGAACCAAGGATCTCTCCTGGCCACGACCGATGTGGGATTTTTCCTGTGGTATCACATTTGAGATGGAAAAATATGTGGGATAAATTCAACGTGGCGAGAGTGGTATAATTTGTGACTAGTAGGGTCATAGCATTTGAATGCCGATTTGGAGGATGAGTACCCAAGAAATATGCACGCCGGTGAACGGGAGTGGAGTTTGGAAGTAGCATAGGGTCGTAACCATGGGTAGCAAAGACAACCAAACGGTTTGAGTTTGGAATAAGTAAGAGCAGTTTTGAACAACATATCGTATGAAGATTTGTTGTTAAGGATGGGTGTAGGCAAACGATTGATTAGGTGGGTTGCGGTTTGAAAGGCATGGGACCAAAAATGTTGTGGTAAGTGGGAGTAGTGGAGTAATGCGAGGCCGGTTCCAACAACGTGTCGGTAACGTCGTTCGGCAATACCATTTTGTTCCGGTGTGTGAGGTGGTGTCGTGAAATGGGAGATACCTTGAGAGGAAAGATAAGGTGAAAGACCCACATATTCACCCCCATTATCAGTGAACAATGCAACAATGTTGGTTTTGAAAAAAAAAATCAACAAGAGATTTAAATTGTGTAAAAAGAATTTTGACATCGGATTTTTGTTTGATTGGGTATAACCAAATGAATTTGGAAAAATAGTTAACAAAAATGACATACTATTTAAAGCCATCGATTGACGTTTTTACGGGACCCCATACGTCGGAGTAAAGAAGTTGTAGAGGTTGATTGGCAACAAAAGAGTTTTTGCCAAAAGGTAATTTAAGGCTTTTATTTAGGGAACATGAAGTATAATGAAAAGACTCATGGGTCACCTTATTAAAATGAAGTCCCAATCTAGAAATTAAAGACTTGAATACTCGAAGCGATGGATGTCCAAGTATGTGGTGCCACATGAGAAGAGAGTTTGTTTGGGTGTTGTTGACTTGAGGAGACATCATTGACGTTCACTCCCCGCATGAGGCGCGCCCCCGTGCGTAGATCCTTGACAAAAAAAATGATAGGGAAAAAATTCAATGGAAACACGATTAGTACGACAAACTTTGGCAACAGAAATAAGATTATTTCGAAGATTAGGAGCAATTAAAATGTTGTTTAAAAGAAGTGGGCGAGATTTTGTTGGAATGGTTGTTTGAGCAATATGAGTTATAGGGAGAGTTTTACCATCACCTAGCACGATCTTATCGGGTATTCCGTATTCGGAAAGAACGTAAAATTCTTGGTTGTTGTTCGCGGTGTTGTTGGACGCACCGGTGTCCCACATCCAAGATGGGATTGTAGCCTTTCGGTGAGGGGTGGTGTAGTTAACCACCGTGGTAAGCGAGACATTGTGTTCTTGTAGGAAGCGACTAAGTTTGCGACAATCTTTAGTGTCATGTCCGGGAATGTTACAATAGTAGCAATATGTGTTATTGCTGTGAGTCGGACGAGTGTTGGTATTGGTAGTTTGAGGTGACCCTTGTTTTCGGGTTGTGGCGGCGGTAATGTGGGTGATTTGTTTGGCCATGGTGAATCGAAGGAAAAAAAGCAGAATGCGGAATGAAGGTGTCTGTCGAGTAGGTTGGGATCGAAGATGGCTCAAGGGAGCTTTTAGGATCTTGATACCATATAAACAATAGCATTTGTATTTTGTAATGTTTTTGTGTGTCTATCAACAATACATCAAGGCCTTTATATAGGCTTACATATGACTAACTCTAGCTAAGATTATGGAGTCAATGGTTGACTAAGTATAATGTACAATATAATACAATGGCTAAAATCATGGAGTCAATGGTTGACTTAGAGACTTGACTTGATTTATGTTATGGAGTCAATGGTTGACTAAGAGATTTGACTTGACTTGACTTTATTTATGTTGTTAATACAAAGCCTCTTGGTAGAGGTTGGAAGTTCAAATTCCACAAAGGGTGATAAATGGGTGAAAGTTTGGCAATTAAAAAAAATTTGTTTCATAACAAAAATAAAAGTTAAAAAGGAAGTCAAAACCAACCAGTAAAAAAACAAAAACAACTAAGTGTAAGCCCTCTTCATTTCATCTTCTTCATCTTCTCTAGTCCTACACCCATTAATTAACCTACAATTTTTTTTCTCAAACCATTTTATTTTCTTCTTTAATTCTTAACCTTTCTCAACATTTCTTTACTTTATGTTTTATATAAACTACCATTCACTTTGATTAATACTTGATTAACAATTGTGGGGCTCAAACATACACAAATCCATCGAATTAAGGACATCACTATTAAGAAAACTTGGATTGCCGGAGTGTCAATGTGCCCCATAGAAATTGGGCCCAGGCCGAGAGTCCTTCCCGCACCCCTTGTTAGTGCATGATGTCCCTAGGCTAGTATGTATGTTGTTTGGACGTGTTTCGGGGTGTTTGGAGATGTTTATACGCGTTTTTAGGGTGTTTGGGACATTCAGGCGATTGGGATATCATGTCTGGCGATTAGATTGCCAATCGCATGTACGCATGTAATTACATGCGATTAGGCTTCAATTGCATGAATTGTTTAGGCGGTTAGGCCAATCGCCTATACTACATGCTGCATAGCCATCCAATCGCCAATACTGGTCTATACGAGTACAAGGGGTATAAATAGGCCCAATCATTGCCCTAATCATTAGTTCTTGCCACACACACTCTCCAAACACCCTCCCCTGGTCTGAAAGGTCTAGTTTGATCATTGTAAACACTCGACCTCTGTTTTAATGATAAATCTTTAATCTTTTGACCCATTTGTGTGTGTTAATTACTCACATATCATTGTTTCTTGATTGTTTTTGTTATTAGAACATATTTAGAGGATTCCGCACTCTGAATATAAACCTCGTGATTGTCGGGTGACCTGTACGTCGATCCTACAAAATGCAACGGGCTGCTGTTGTTCGCTGTTAAAATGAAAACGAGGTAGAGGGAAACCCAAGGCCACGCGAAGCTTATTTTGGAGCAACAATCGTGTCCGAAGGTTGCACGTTGGAATTAGAACCGGAAACCCGTTTATGAAACCCCCTACGCGCGGGTAGGTTCCCAAGTAAAATCTGAGACGTAAGTTTTAAATATATAAACCAATATATTTTTACTCTCCATATCAATGTGGGACAAGAAATTTTAACCATAAAAAGATGTCCAACCAAACATAACTTACTAATTCGGCACTTAACCATTCAGAACCTTTTAACCATTCAAACCTCTTACTGGGTCAGCACTTACCCATTCAGAAGTTTTCAAACGGCCCCTAAGATGATTATGCATTTATATAATCATCTAATGTATTAAAAATTAAAATACATAAGTATTTATATGATTTTCACAGTTTAATTAATATCTTAGATCAAATAACCTTGTTTGTGTCGATGATCTTCAGACCAGCTGGTTTGAGGTGCGAGGGTTTACCTCTTCAGAGGGTTCCCGCCCTGGGTTAGTCACAAGTTCGATTCTTGTCCATCAAAAAATCGTACCCATTAAGATTGAAAGAGCCCGGCGTGTAAGAAGACACGAACTATGACCCAATGATTATTATGACTTAGATTTCACCATTGAACTATGACTTTAAAAAAACTAACCTTGTTGGTGTATTTATGAATTCTTTTTTTTAAAGGTGTATTTATGAATTCTTTGACCCATAATAGTCGTTTAATTATATTTCAATTTTGATGCTAGAATATTAAAGAGTAGGTATTGACTGACTTAATGGGATCTCAATGAAACTTTAAATAAAAACAACCAACCTTCTTGAGTTTCAAGGCTTTCTATTTGAAATATCGAAAAGGTCAACCCATTGAAGGAGGCCATTTTCGTTTACTTTCAAAAAAAAAAAAAAAAAACGAAAAAAAATTAACCCTTTTCCATTAGACTTTTAGAAAGGATCCTTTGAAGTGTAACATGTTCGCTTGAAGATCCGAAATGGATCGAATTCCCTCGGTTTCAACTTTAGTTCGAAGAAGGGTGGTTATTGAAGACCACACGTGTGTTTTATGTAGGGCTGTACACGAGCCGAGTCAAGCCTAGCCAGGCTAAGCTCGAGCTCGAACTTAAACGAGCCAGCTTGGCTCGTTGTTTTGGTCGAGCTGAAAAGCCGAGCTCGAGCTCGACTCGTAAATGTTCGAGCCTAGCTCGAGCTGGCTCGAGCCCGCTCGTTATTTTTTTATTATTTTTTTATAAATATTTATAAAATAAAAAACAAAACAAAACAAAAATAAAATAAAATAAAATTACAGATATACATTTATATTTTTTATTTTTCTAAGTTATGGTTTATTAGATTATGAAGTGGTCAGGTAGATAGCTAGTATGAGCAGGGCTTTCAAAATTCAAATTTTAGAATTGCGTTTGGAACCAAAATATATTACTTTCATCTATATATTAATTATACATATACAAGCCTGAGTCAAGCCATATGTCGAGTCATCGAGCCGAGCCACGAGTCGAGCCTTCGAGCCGAGTCACGAACCGAACCACGAGCTGAACACCCCTGGCTCGAGCTCGGCTCGATTACAAAACGAGCCGGCTCGGCTCGGCTCGAAAACAAAACGAGCCTTTTCGAGCGAGCCGCGAGCTTTTTGTTCACCCCTAGTTTTATGTAGCTTTGATTCGGATTCTACACTTCACTTATTCACAGGGTGTGGATTCTCGTTCGGGCTGTGGAGTGCTATTGGGGTTTGGTGTGGCATTAAGGCGATTTTTGCTTTCCAAGTTAAAGACTTATTGGACATGGCTTAACAAGCTTCGGATGACAAAAGACAAAGGAAATTCATTCACAGCATCATTATTGTCACTATGTGGTCTCTATGGGATGCACGTAATGAGAAGATTTTCAACAATAAGGAGCCAAAGGTGTTCGAAGTGATTTACAATGTTAAGTCTTTGTCGTATTTTTGGATTAAGAATAGGAGTACTTTTAGTGACATTGTTTAGAAAGATTGGGTCAAAAATCCGTTGTACATGTTGTAAGTTTTGGGTGCCGGTCCTTGCTTTGAAGACGCGGCCTTTTCATTAATGAAAGTTACAGTTCAAAAAAAAAAGGATAATATAATAGCATAGTTTATTTTCGAGAAGCATATAAACAAATTTAATATAAAGTGATAAAGTATGCGTACCATATAAGGAATAAATGGTTTTCATATATATATATATATATCTATATATATATATATATCTATATATATATATATAGGGGAATTATAAAGTGAAAACTCATTTGAGTTAAAGAAACTTACAAAACCCATCATATGGCTCACAATGTTCCACATCTTTGATTTCATATTTTAATAAAAAGTGCAACAAGGTCATTAGTGTAATTTAACATGTCCCCTTCTTTCTTCCCTGACACATTTATAGCTCCATCCTTTTTTCTATCATCTTCAAAGTTCAAATTCCCTTCTCTCTCCTCTGAACATCAACCTCACACTTTTCCTCTCTCCTCTCTCTTATTATTCATTTACTTTTAACCAAAATCCACTCATAATACACAACTCCAGATCTGGGTAACAACATCGTTGCCAAAGTTTTAGATGAACACGAAGCAGGCCACGAGAGAGAGAGAGAGAAAAAATAGAGAGAAGGATAGTGATGGCGGCGGCAGTGGGAAGAGGGAGAGAGTCGGTCGCCGGGGGTTCAAATCGTACTACTATAACAACATTATGAAGATGATAAAGATCCATTTTTGTATGTCCATTTGAACTACTGTAACAATGTTTTGAAGGTGATAGAATGAGTGCTTTATGTTTATCCATTCTTTAATTTTCTCCAACAACATATCCATTCTTTAAGTTTTAGAAGAAGATGAAGCGTTTGTAAATTAGTTTTTGCATTTTCCAATGTATATGCTTCAATGATATCATTCTTAAATACATTTTTCAATTTAAATATTATTAGTTGTTTTTTATTTATTTTTTTTATAGATTATCTCATTATTAAATATACATTTTTACAGTGCTTGTTTTTTGTTAGCTTTTTGATATAATTCATTTTTTATTTATATTAAACTATTGGCTAAAACTAAACCATACGGTTTCATTTACAAAGTGAAAATTATTAACTTTGTAAAAATTATGTAACTTGCCTTGTTACAATGTAACCTTTTATATTTATCATATATGTTTTTTTTTATGAAAGACGATGTTGTTATTCATCGTATGTTAACCGTCTTGTTACAATGTGAAGACTGTTAACATTTTGTAAAAATTATGTAACATGCCTTATTACAATGTAACCTTTTTTATTTATCATATATGTTTTTTTTTTATGAAAGACAATGTTGTGGACCTGTGGTTTATGGTATGTTAACCGTCTTGTTACAATGTAACATTTTTTTATTTATCATATATGTTTTTTTTATGAAAGACGATGTTGTTGTTTATCGTATGTTAACCGTCTTGTTACAATGTGAAGATTATTAACATTTTTGTAAAAATTATGTAACATGTCTTGTTACAATATAACCTTTTTTATTTATTATATACGTTTTTTTTATGAAAGACAATGTTGTGGTTCATGGTATGTTAACCGTCTTGTTACAATGTGAAGATTATTAACATTGTAAAAATTGAAAAGCAAAAAAAGAAAAAAAGAACGTAATGTGTGTTTTGAAAAAAATAGGATGAGAGAGAAAAGTCAAATCTTGGAAAATGAAATATGTGACTGTACATGACAGGATGTGAAGAGAAGAAAGAATGAATGCTTTCCTATTTTACCCTTAAAGTACTATACATTGAAAAAGTTATTTAGATAATAAATTGAGTAAATCAACTTTTAATCTAAGCCATTGATTAGATCAAATGGATGGATATGATAGGGTTTACAAAGTTTCTTTAACTGAGGAGGGTTTTTAAATTATCCTCCCCCTATATATATATATATATATATATATATATATATATATATATATATATATAGGGGATGGTAATCTTGAAAACGTTAAATATTGTGAGAACCGTGAGAACAAGTAAAAAAAATCAATCAAAATCAATTTTTTTAATACAAACCTCATTATAATCAAAATACAACATTAATAAATGAATTTTCTTTCCAAATAATTCATCTTTTCTTGCAAAAACACTTTCAAATTAACTTTTTACACATGTATAAACAGTAAATTTACACATGTGTAAAAACAATTTATTTTCATATACGTTTGAATTTTTACGCGTAAATTGTGTTTTTGGGATTGTATTTTAATAATAAAGATAAGTGTAAAAGCAAAATTTTGATTTGAATAGTTTTAGATGTCGTTCTCGCGGTTCGCACGAAATACATGTGTTCTCAAATTAACTTTCCCATATATATATATATATATATATATATATATATATATATTTAACGGATTAACACTTGATAACTCATAAAACTTACTTTTAATTCTATATGTGCACCTCTTGCTCTAGTAAAGTCACTGTGCCTAGACATGATTAATGAATACTTGAACAAATTGTGTTTTTTTTCCTATATGAATAAAAACCAACTAAAAAAAATGTTTTCTTTTTTTTCGTATTTTGTATAGCATTATGGTAATCGTTGGAAAGATAATAAAACACTCGTTAATTTGGTGTAATTTGTTTTTAAAAAAAAAATCTCCTATATAAAATTTAGAGTTAAGGTCCCGTACATATAGAATATACGTACGAACTGTACGAATCGAACAAATCACGCGGTGGCAATTTTGTAATAATTCAAAAAGTTACTTTATTCAAAAACCCTCTTTTTTATACTTACAGTGTCATTTCAAACACCCCCAAAATCAGTTTTTCGAACAAAAACCGTCAAAAAACCACAAATTAACATCATGATTCAAGCGATTAAACAAGATGAAGTTCAAAATCGTGCAAAAACAACAAACCGGAGGTAATATGTTGTTCTATTTTAGTGTAAATTTTATTATTAGCATTATAATAAACTAGGGCTTCGAAGTTTTAATCGTTTTCATTTCTGGTTATTTTTGTAGTGTAGTTTTTTTTTTTTTTTTTTTTTTTTTGAAACTTTGAATGTCATTTTAGGTCTGAGTAATATGTAGTGTAATGTTTGTTAAATTTGTTATAGCATTTTTATGTCTGAGTAATTTGTGTTTTTTTTTCTTTACTAGTTTAATTTGTGTTCTATGAAGAGTAATTTGGGTGAAACTGGCAATGCATGTGTTGTCTAGTGTAAATTGTTTGTTAAACATGGTGTAGAGTAATTTTGGTTAAACTTTGAATAGCATGTATTGTCTAGTGTAAATTGTTTGTTAAACATGGTGTAGCATTTGTATTAGTGTAATTTGTCAGATTTTGTCTTAGCTAGTGTAAAAGGTCTATGTAGAGTAATTTTGGTTAAACTTTGAATAGCATGTGTTGTCTAGTGTAAATTGTTTGTTAAACATGGTGTAGCATTTGTATTAGTGTAATTTGTCAAATTTTGTCTTAGCTAGTGTAAAGGTCTATGTGGAGTAATTTTGGTTAAACTTTGAATAGCATGTGTTGTCTAACGTAAATTGTTTTTAAACATAGTGTAGCATTTGTATTAGTGTAATTTGTCAAATTTTGTATTAGCTAGTGTAAATTGTTTGAAAAACTTGTTCTACCATTTGTATTATAGTAATTTTGCCTTAACTAGTGCAAAAGGTCTATGTAGAGTAATTTTGGTTAAACTTTAAAATAGCATGTTTTGTGTATGGTAATTTGTTATAGCAAAAGTAATTTGTCCATGTTGTATGTTTTATACAAATCAGATTCTGGTACTGAAAGTTTTAGAATCGTAACAAGAAGAAGAAGTGATAGAATAGCAAAATCAAGATCATTCAGATTTTCAAACGATATATCAAACCCCATTTCTATTGATCTTGATGAAGCACAAAAAACAGGTTAAGTATTTATAGAAATATTAGTTATCAATGAGCAATAACTATTTGATCATTCTTTTGTCTTCTTTTGTTATAGATACATCAACGAAGAATGACACTACAAAAAAAACGGTTCAAAGCCGAAAAAAGAGTATTTCTAGTAAGAAAAAGAAGTCTGACGAAACAGCTAAAAAGAATACCGATGTTGCTGGAAAGGAAGCACCAGCTTCAAAAAACACTACAAAAAGAAAACAAGTCGCTTCAGATGACGATTTTCAAACTCCACCTTCAAAGACAACTTCTAAAAGAAAACCAACCAAAGATGTTAAAGCTACACCTTCAAAAAAAGCTGTTAAAAGGAAGTTGTCTGCTTCAGATGATGATTTTGAATCACCACCTTCAAAGAAATCAAGAAAAAACCCAAATCCAATACCTAGAAAACCATTTATTGAATTCTCAAACCACTCTTTATACCTGAGATGTGACCCAGGAAACTTCCTTAAAGTTACAAAAATCTTATCTGATGCTCAAAAAGCTACTGTCGTAGAAATAGGTTTTGAATCTCTGTTATCTTTGGACATACTCCATATACCATCTCGCTTATCATTTTGGCTACTAGAAAATTTCAATGAGGACACAGATGAGCTTAACGTAGGAAATCACAAGATCAAAATAACCTCGTCTTTGGTACATGAATGCCTAGGTATTCCAATGGGGGAAGTAGAAGTGCTTGAAAAGAATAAACCAAGAAAAGGTTTTTGTGAAAGGTTGGATCAATTCAAGAATCAGTTCCCCAATCCAAGAATCAGTGTGATAAAAGTAATTAAACTAGTAAAGGCCAGTTCATCTGCTGGAAGGGTTTTCAAGACAAATTTCCTTGTCATATTCAATACACTATTGGGTGAAGCAACAAAATGCTCAACAGTCAATCAAAAATTCATGAACTGGATTGAAGATGATTCTAAAATACCAAAGTTGAATTGGTGCAATTACATAAAGTGTTGTCTAAGAATATCAAAAAAAGGATGGCATGGTGCAAAGGATCAATACACAGGGCCTATTCTCTTTCTTGTGGTATGATTTAATTATTAATTTCCTCTTTATAAGATAATTACTCTATGTCACACCCCGAATTTTCCCTCGCCGGTTGTGACGTTTGGTAGCTTCGCCGCGCAGCGGAAAGTTGCATCTAAGACTCTTATTTCCTGAACGCCAATTCTAACCCTCTAGGATCCCTGATCCCAAGACGTCGCCTACTCCAACCGTGTCGTTACCAAAGTTTAAACCTGAAAGACATACTTAAAAAGTCAACATAAAGCTGGTGAGTTCATAAGTTTTATAAAAGAGTTGTTATAAGTTGCGAAGATCATATCTGTTACTACTAGGTTATAAGAACGTTAGCTAGACGTTTAGTGTTTTTACTACTGCGGTTGGGAACCCATTACTATACGTTTATAAGTTGTTGAAGCTTGCCCAGCTGTTTTGGCTATAACCGATGCCTCGGCTAGCCAGTAATAAGAGACAATATGCACCCGCCCGGCCCAGCCGTCGAGTGGAGTTTGTGAGGCCCAATTGATCTATCCACATTTCCCCCGTTGTGCATCGCCGCACATTCATGGTTTCACCCCCTGGGACTTTCCATAAAAGCCGCATAGTATTTGTAAAGTAACCATAGTATAACATGATCTTTAGTAAGTAAGTATGTAGCATGTTTCTCCCCCGAAAGTAAAACAGTAAAAGTGGGGCTGTGAAACTCACACGCCCATTTCATTTTCAAAAACTTGTTCGTTTGGAATTCCTCAGGTTTTCATAAAAGAAGCATGTCTTCCACCCCAAAAACATTTATAAAACAGTAAAAAGTGGGGTCATGAACTCACCTTAATTTCCATGCTAAGCTAGCAAACAAGCCCGAAGCTTTGACCGACTTCCTCGTGCCCTATAACAACAAAGGACACCTTAAAGTCTAACACATATAAACCTAGCCTATTATCCGGCTAAAAGATAGTTTATCCAACTATCTAGACTCGTGTGTAATAACTCGAGTACTAATATGCTTTAACTCGACGAACCGATCGTGACTTATCTTACTTATGCGTTAACACACGACATAGTACCCAAGTTGCGCACTTGTCACTATTCGTGTGCACACCACGTTGGACTATATTATGAAACGTATAACTTATCCCGAGCCGTAGCTCGTCTTATAATTATATTTTAGGAAAATACTCTTTGATGAAAATATAAGTATAGTTATTTAAAACTGATCCATAACAAGTGTCGCTTCTTTTCCAAATCCGAACATATAAGTTATTCAAAACTTTGCTTGTTGTAAAAATAGTTCCCAAGTAAAATGTATACATATTTTTTTAAATCCAAACAATAAACATTATTTAGATACCGAAAACCTTTCGAAAACTCGTCACACTTGACGTTCGGCGAAACTATATATAATATGTTTTCAAATATTGTCCGGTATTTACTTATTATTGTTAAACATATCTTTTGTCAAAACGTCACTATTTTGCACAACTACATTTACCACGACACTTAGGGAACTTCATTTATAAAATATGCGAAAATTCTATTTTCGTCGCGCCGTGGGTCTTATAAAAATTTGAGCAGAGTTTCCTCTGTTTTTGTACAAACCAGGCGACACAAGTCGCCTACAATTTTCCCAAAAATCAATATCTGATACAAGACTTTATACGTTTCGACAACTTTTCATATAAACTACTTATTTACACAAGACACGACAATATATATATATATATATATATATATATATATATATATATATTATAGTCCAACCAATTTAGTCCGATATCGATTTTATAAGTCACGCATTTTAGTCACTATTACCAATCGTTCGATTTAATATATAGTTACCGTTTATTATTATTATTCGGTTCGTTCGCGAGTCAAAACTATTTTAAGAATATCGATGTATTTATATATATATATATATATATATATATGATATCCACAACAAATATACAAATACGAATTAAAGTATACCGATTCGTACGCGCGTAACCCGAAGGCACCTCGAACTACGTGTAAACCGGAACCAAAGTTTGACCAGCTTTGACCGCGTGTTGACCGAGGCTTGACCATCCAGAGCTGACCTGAACAAGACCCGTACCGAACCCGATCTCGTATCGAATCTGACCCGAACACCAAAACCACCAAACTTTGACCCGAACTCAGATCTAACCCGAATGCAAACTCGAGGCCAGCTGTCGCGCGACTCGAACCCAACACCAAAACTGACCCATTCCTTTACCCGATCCTAACCCGCTGACCCGAGACCAAAACGAACACGAACTTCGACCAAAACCGGGTCAGATCTGACCCGAGACCTAAACCCGCTGATCAGCCCCCACAACCCGAAACCACCTTCGAACCACCATCTCGTGACACCACCACCGGCCGCACCTACCACCGGAAACCCCCAGATCTGGCACGTTCAAACCACAACCACGAACCCCCGAACCAACCATGACCAAAACCAAACCCCGAATACGAACCCAAAGCTGACCCGATCTAAACCAGAACTCGAGAACCGAGCATCATCATCAACCCCAAACCTGAGCTACTCGAACTACCAACCTTCGGACCAAGCTAAACTTGAACCGGACCCAACTCACAACCACCGCCGCTACCTTCTGCAACCACCACCATCTCCGGCCAACCACCACCAAGTTCTGACCCCAACCGAACACCACCATACACCACCAACCCGTCACCCCTTAACCTGAAACAACCACCCCTGTCCCCCTTTTATTTCAGCGCCGCCACCACCAACAATGGTGGTGGCCGGCCATTTATGTGTTCTAGAGAGAGAGAGAGATGGAGACGAGAGAGTGAAAGAGAGAGAGTAGAGAGAGTTTTAGAGAGAGAGTAGAGAGAGAGGCAGATGTAGCGGCGCAAATGGGGAAGAAGAAAGAGGATTAGGAGCTTTTATAGGTAGGGTTTTTGGTAGGTAGGTTAATACCGCGTATCTAACCCGTTTTAAACGTAAACGTCTCGGTTTATATTTTAGGCCCGATAATTAGTTATAAAAAGTAGTCGGTTTTGTTCGAAATGCAAAACCGAGCATAAATATAAATGTTTTCGATGTCCGACGCGTGTTTTCAGAACACGCGTTTAAATCGCGTTAATTAGATCGGTCGCAGTTTCGATTGTGAAAACGGTCAGTAAACTTCCGAAACTTAATAATTAACAATATTTAAAATAAATATTTAATTTTAATAATAAAAATCACGTCGGTGTAGATCGGAAGTTGCCGGGTGTCACATCCTCCCCATGTTACAGAAATTTTGTCCTCAAAATTTGAGGTAGGATATCATCCAAGAACCAATGGTAGTACAACAAAAATAGTCAACGGACTTGCGGGTACAAATGGCACGAAACAAAGTTTCAGAACCAACTGGATGCAAAGTGTAAACAATAACTCTGTCAACAAACACTATTGGCGCACCTCAAACGAAACAACTAGTGCACCAACTTTTTCATTACACACCACAAGGTGTGTCTGCATCTAAGGCAATGACAAACAAGTTGATGAAAGTGAGACATGCCAATAAAAATCATTCATTATTCCAAGTCGATTGAATATTCACCGCAAGGTGCTGTATCAAATTCCAACAATTCGATTCAACTGAATTGTCGACTTTAAAGAAACTCATCGACGAAGTATCAAAGGATTCATTGCCCACAATGGCCTAATATAGCAAGACTATAAGACAAACATTACGAGCAACGTAATGAGAGAACAAATCATTAATGAAACAATTGTTTGATGTGAAGTCCTACAATGGACCTTCACAGGTTTAAAAAAAATCCAAACATATAACAGTCGACACGTGTACCAAATGCGTGTCTAATTTGGTGAAAAGAATAAGGAATCAACAAAAATTAAATTCCTTTATGATTGAATGTTGAAGGCCACGAATACAAAAGAAGAGAGATGTAGATCGTACTCAAAAAGATATAACTAGGTTCTACAACATGAACCTTAGAAGTTCAAGAAACGAGATCATCAAGAACTTAAACTGGTTTAAGAAAAGCAAGGTCACAAATGACACGAACAGGGGAGAATCGACAATCACGTCCGTAACAACAAAATAATGAAAAACCCTTATCCATTATTTATATATAAATATATATACAACAACCTAATAGCATAGATACCCTCACGATAGATGTTCTTAGAATGATCAAGTGCCTGTAAATTCGCAATAACGTGACGTCTGCGTTATCATAAATTTGCCTCACCAGGTCACCCTATTAGCCTCCATCATAAGTTATATCATGAGCACTCGTTACATTCACATAATAACACGTATATATATAACATAATATAATGTTCGTTGTATGCGCCACCTTTCCGAGTGCTCTTCCCGTCCGCATTCCAGCTTCGCAGCATCATCGGCAAAACGAGGTGCCTCATCAAGACGCCTTCGACCCAAACCAACCTTGATGACATAGCATACTCCGAACCAGGGATGTGAGACCGCAGATGCTGCAACAATCCCTTTGCCAACTCGTCCAACTAACGCGGCACGTGTGAGCGTTCTAGGTACGTCCAAGCTTGAGTCGACAACCATTGGCGATACGTTTTATTAACGAAACGTACTTATATATATACTTTACGTAAATGCACACGATATATAAGCAAGTAAATTGTTCCTCATACCAAGAAACAATGACTCAGCTAACTCTATGTGAATAAACACTCTAAAGTCTAAAACGATGACTCGCCAGTCACTAATGAGGTATGCCTAACCACCACGTGTTATTATCCTTTCTATATACCACTATAGAACATATGAACTTACTATTCACATAAGAAAATAAAGGTTCCTTGCGCCGAAGGAATGTACATTGAGCTAGTGTGATACACTAATAGTCATGTAACATACTTGGCAACGGTTGGAATTCCAGTTCCTAGGCGTTCATACTAAATATCATGTCATAGAAATTTTTGTTATGTGACGTGTATGCTATCACCGCAATATGAAAGTAGCAAACTTAGTTTTTTTAAAGCAACAGGCAAGTCATTCTCTTTCCTCCCATGATTTTCTTGTTGTATAAAGTAGTTTAATTATGGAGTAATGGATTTAAATAATCCTAACTATTGACTATTAGCCAATAACAGTCCCAACTACGAAAATAACCACTAGCGGTCCCAACTTTCATACATTTTGCTCTCAATGGACCCCGTTAACTCACACTAACGCTGTTAGCTAAAACTCACAATTCTAGGCGATTTTTCACCGGGTTTGAAAGAGGGAATCGAGATGATGATATTGGTATGTTCAATTGCAGAAATGAGCATTGTTCGATGGTTTAATCGTCGGTTCCGGTCATCCCATCCAAGGAGAACATCAACCTACAATAGACGAACCATGCTTATTTTCTGCAATTGAACATACCAATATTATCGTCTTGATTCCCTCTTTCAAATCCCGTGAATAATTGCCTAGAATTGTAAGTTTCAGCTAACGACATTAGTGTGAGTTAAACGGGGGGTCCATTGAGAGCAAAATGTCTTAAAGATGGGACCGCTATAAGTGGTTATTTTCGTAGTTGGGACTATTATTGACCAATAGTCAGTAGTTGGGATTATTTAAATCCATCGCTCCTTTAATTATTTCTATGGTTTTTGTTTAGATTAATTATTTCATTCCATTTTTTTTTTGAAAAAATATCAAAGTTTGGTAAGTAGGTTTGTGTTTAATTTGATTTATTTGGTTGTTTTTGTTAATAAAGTTTTGATTTTTATGTTTGTTTTTTTTTTGGGGGGGGGGGGGGATTTTGTTTGTAGGATTGTTAAGGCGGGAATCGGATGAAGCGATTGAAGGAGCATTCGTTGCTGTTGTTGAGGGGGTTTGATTTTGTTGCTAGCTCGCTTTCACAGCTTTCGAATAATCTTGATAATGCTCTTTAGGTAAGTAGCTTCATATGTGGTTGATTGGATTAGGTTTTATATGTGTTGTAGGATACTGTTTATGTATGTTACAATTGAATGCATTTGGTAAAAGTGTATAAACTAGGTTATAGTCAATACTTTTCAATCTGGGGAGTTGAGATTCTGGTTAGAAGTGTATTGTGCTGTGTATGTACTTTAGTTTTTGCCGAAATGGCTGCTGCATTTGTTTATTTTTGTGCAGCTGCTGAGATTTTGGTTTTTGAATGTATGCTAATCTTATGTATTTGTGATTTTTGTATTTTTGAGTTAAGGATGCTGAACAACCAGTCCATACAAAACTCGGTTCCCACCGATATTTCCTTCAAAATTGCTTCTTTACTTCAGGTCTGTTGATTTATGTCCCCAATTTCCTTCCTTTCATTTGTTAATTTTAGTAATGGTACTAATAGTATTTGATTTACTTTTTTTGTAGTCGGCCAATGGAAGAAGATGCACCTGTAAGTGCTTTTAGTTTTAATGCATAGCTTGATTTTAGTTCGAATCCATTTTTTTATTAAACTAGACATATCTAATTTTAAATGGTTTAATTATACGGTAATAACTGATGCAGACTAAGAACGAGGAGGAGGAGTTCAACACTGTGCCTCTCTATCTTGATGATGAGTGTCAAAAATAATACTCATGTAATATATGCTTTCATATAATTGATCTTCAATTTGAAGCCTTTTGTAGTTACTAGAATTGTTATAGGTAGTTAAAGGCGCACTCAAGGCGCGAAGCCTATGCGCAAGGAGATTTTATGTCCGGTTTATTATGCCTTGTTGCAGTCAAGCATGTTTGGCGGAGCCTATGATAGCAACTATGATGAATACAGTAAGTTTCAACTTTCAATCTATATTTTACATACTCTCCTAAATTTACAACAGTTTCATCTTACTATTCCTTTATTGTTTTATTCTTGTCAGCACAAGATGAATTCGATGAGTTATGCTTTGAATTTGGAATAGAGCTTGATGATGTGGTAAGCATTTTCGTATGCAAGTAGTATGTGCATGATTGAGTTTTAACTTTTAAATATATGATATATAATAATAGACAATTGAGAAAGCAATTATAAGAAAGGAGAAACATCTAAAAGAAGAGGACGAAATCGGTGGCAATGAAGAAATCATCTACAAAATTGACGTCCATGCCAATCGGTAACTTTAATCGATTACTATTTACTCATGTTGCTTCTTTTTTAAACTTTTTGACTTCATATTATTATTGTTGCATGCTTTAGATTAGAGTAAGGTTTGCCAAACAGATCATTAAGGCCATGGGATGCATCCTCATCACATTGATTTTGAGATAATGCATTAGATTTAAGACTTAAGAGTACTTTCTTATAGCCAAATTTAGGGGAAGGATGTAGGTTTATTGTGTTTTTCATCTCAAATGAGCTCTATTTTTCAGTGAAAAATCATATGAAATCAAATGCTTAACATTATATCCTAACCTTTGTTTAAAGGTGTGAGGCTAACTCATGCAAGAGAAGCGACGGTGTGAGGCCAGAACCTCTTTACAATTGAGAAGTTTAAGTTCGAACTTCGAACAAAACAAAACAATTATGTGTGGCTTTTTTGTTGAATGGAGAGGTCACTAGGTCAGAGGGTATGACGTAATTTTTATTGAAATATTTGATGTGGAAATTTCTAAGTAGATTTACTATGCTCATTTAAAATGATGATTTATGAAGCTAAGCTATGGAGAATTGATGTGCTGTAGGGCTTATTTAAGCATGGTTGCTAATAATGATTAGATGAAGTAAAAAAGTGACTTCATATTTGATGAAAGTCATAGTTTGTTTGTTGATAATTGTTTTTTTTTAACTGCCAACAAATTGGAATCACTCACGGAATACTGGAGTATCATCGTGCCACCAATGTTGCCACGCAATCATATTCCACCACCAAGTCACCAATTCAGGAGGAAACTCATAATAATTATGAGAAAACCCCATTTGTGAGATTCGAACCCAGGACCTTATGGTCCCTAAGTCTTATCTCACCACAAAGATGCCGCTAGGCTATAATGCCTTTGGCTGTTTGTTGATAATTGTAAGAAGGCTTATTGAGGAAAGAATCGTCTATTTGTTATTGAACGAGCCATATTCATGTAAGTATATTAACCATAACGCTTACAGTTAGATGATAAAAAATACAACTTTCCAACCCCGGGACGCTCCTGGGGTATAAAGCTAGTACATTTAATATCAAAATGGGTGGTAGCAATTTGTTTCCGATTACATATCGTCGTCGATCATTCCGTGCAAACCGCCAATCCACAAACAACCCACCTCCTACAAACCTACCTCATACACACCCACTAACAACAAACCCTCCGACTTTAAACCCACCGGCTACCAATCCATCAAGGTCAAACCCTCCAACATTTGAAATTTACGAGCCACAACTTCCTGGAGATTCGCCGATGGAAGAATTGAGTTACGTATATGATTACACAATGACTCTGTTACAACTAGGAGCGATACGGATTGGAGATACTATTACAGTGCCAGAGCGTAACACTCCTACAATGCAGAACCCACCATCTACAACCACAACTATTCCAAGTTGGGCTGAAGGTTACGAAACTGATCATGGGGCCGAATACGTAATGTATTCGGATTCAGATAAGGAATATCTTGTTTGACACCCAAAGTGAGGGATATCGATACGAGAGGCTGGACGGACATGATAGTGATCGTGACTGCTCTTCGCCCGAGTCAATTGCGCACTCTTTAATTTATTAGCTATGTATTTCTTTAAGTTTAGACATGTAATAATTTTAATTTTAGAAATGTACTAAACATTGATATCATAAAAATTTTAAATAATATAAATAGAAATTAAACATTAATATAATAGAAATTACAACTATCAACCTACATTATTTTAACCTAACGTAACAACTGTCATGCCACAACATAGGCGAAATTGATACCGTGCATAGCCACATAGTTGACTTGTGTGAGTTGGATTGCCATAGCCCCGACAATATCAGGGTGCTTCGCAATCGTAGCTTCAAAGAGGTTGTTCCATCAGTTACACTAGGTGATGAGATCCGCCCACTTACTAACAAGCGAATCAATGGTGCGCTCTTTTGTACCGACCAGTCGATTGAATTCCACCAACACGTTACACCAAAACGAAGCTCTCTTTAAATTGGGAGGATGATGTCAGTTTTGGACATCTACCCACACCGTCACTAACGTAATCTCCTCATCTACATTCCATTAGGCCAATTTTACGAGATCATTAAAAGATGATTTTGGTTTTGGTATTAGAAATTATTGGGTTTTATAGGGTAAAAATCTATAGCCATTACGAACGGTAATATTACCGTTGGGAAATAACGATTATTTATATTAAATTTAAATGTAATAAATAAAAGAATCAATGAAGTACTGCCTCAAAAACTGTGATTTAATAAAATGAATCAATAAAGTGATGTGACACTGTAGGATTGATTGAAATTAATGAAGTGAAAAAAATAATAAAATAAAAAAAATAACTAGTTTAGTGCGGCTCTCGATAATATATGGAACCCAATAATTTTGTAGCTAAAGATCGTTTATCTTCTTTGAAGTCTTTGTAACTTTCTCTAATGAATAAATTTCATTCGCCCCTCTAACGTTCGACAAATTATATTATATTATAATTCATTAAGAGTTGAACATGGCTATTACCATTCTTACGGGTAGGGGTGTCTTCCCGAAAAAAATTTCACTTTATTTACACCAATTCTACACTGTGACATCACTTTACTGAAATAGGTTTTTTGAAACATCACTTCACTGATTATTTACTCAATAATTAATTGTTTTAGCACATAATAATAATAATAATAATAATAATAATAATAATAATAATAATAATAATACGGAGTAATATGCACTTCACTACCACCACCCGTGCACCTTCTCCACCACAAGTATATATATATATATATATATATATAAAATGGGGGGAGGATCATTTGAGAAGAATCTCAATTTGAGAAGAAAACGAAGAAATAACATTAAATACTTTAACTCATTTCACATTAATTATTCAATTAATTACTTTTAAATATTTTATCTTACACACTTAAAAACTTATCCTACACATATCAAAATTCATCCTACACACATCAAAATTGTCATACTTTTATCCTACACATATCGAAAATATCATTAGGTTTATCCTACACATGTAGAAATTCATCCTACACATACCAAAATTTATCATTCACTATAAATTATCTTTACTTAAAGATATATATATTTAAAAAAATAATTTTGATTTCATTTATTTAACTAGTTTATGGGAGTTACGAAAACTTATAAATTTATTTAACATTAAATAAAACTATTAAATGGAAGATTTCTATTGGTTTAAATTTCTTCTTCTTCTTCTTACTAGAAAACTTCTTCTCATTTGAACTCTCCACTATATATATAATTTGGGGTATTGAATTTTAATAATCCAAACTTTCACTCATTGGCCGACAAAAATCTTTACTTCAAAAATTCCCAACAACGATCTCAACTTTCAACGCATTAGCCGACAATAAACCTTTGTTAACTGAGAACTAACTTAGTTAGTGGATGCTGACGTGGCATGCCAACAATGGCCACATCATCATCCACGTCAACGAGAGCATGTCACGTCAGCGTCCACGTCATCATCCATTAACTGAGTTAGTTCTTAGTTAACAAAGGTTCATTGTCGGCCAGTACGTTAAACGTTAGGATCGTTGTTGGGAATTTTTGAAATACAGATTATTGTCGGCCAATGGGTGAAAGTTTGGATTATTAAAATCCAATAACCCTTTTTATTTTGGAGAGAGAAATTCACGGGAAAGATCCTGTTAGATAGAACCAGAATTTGGTTCACGGATCTACTACCAGAACTAGTGGCGGCAGTGTTACCGTGCTGATAGTGAAGTACCCGTGACCAATTATGATGGCGCCCCATCCCCCTTAGGTAATTAACATTCTTAACGACTTATTCAATGCTACAAAATACAACATAAGTCCATCTATATGTACTACGATTTAATAAACAAACAAATTTTAATGGATTAACTACTCACGGCTGTTATATAGCCTTAGGGGTTGTTTAGTAAGCCAGCCAGATATTCAAGTCTAATTCAGTCAGACGAGGCTGTTTAGTTGGGTTTAGGTCTGAATGAAAATGGTCTGACCTAGCCTCTTAACAGGTCAGTGTTGGAGATGAGTCTGACTGGAGTCAAAGGGAGGTTGTGGCTGCTGCTACATCGAGGTTACCACCACCATAATTGGACCGATTATTTCTCCAATTCACTTTCTCTTTTCGTTCCTCTCTCTCTTTCTTCTTTCTCTCTCCGATTCACTCTCTCTCTCGTCGTCTCCTTCTTCATCGGATCGAGGTTTTCTTGCAAGTTGACGGTGTTTCGGTCATTAAGAAGAGAAAAGGGTTGTTTGAGAGAGTGAGAGAGGGGGGAGAGAGAGAGAGAGAGAGAGAGAGAGAAGTGTGGGTGTTGGTGTGTGTGAGAAGGAGAGAAGGAGGGAGGGTATTATAGGGGTTGGGTCTTGGGTCTGGTTCTTATCGCATATTAGCCCGGTAAACGTGGACAATAAATTTTAACCATTCAGATGTCCAACCAAACACCACTTAATGATTTAGCACTTAACCATTCAGAACCTCTTAACCATTCAGATCTTTTACTAGGTCAGCACTTACCCATTCAGACGTTGTCAAACGGCCCCTTACAATAACTATGACGTATTCTAAATATAATTAAAAGGTGAAAGGTCTTAAGAACAGTTCCTGTTTCCAAGTAGACCCGTAACCTACATCTGCCGGTCATTCGGTTTTCTTTTCTTTTTTATTTTCTTTTCTTTTTTCTTTCCTTTTTTTTCAGTCAGCCAGCCGTTAGTCTGATACTTTTGTATACGAGTCGTGTCAGGGAGATGAGAATGGTCAAAGCCTCACCGGAGGTTTACCGAACTTTAGTCGGATCCTTTACAAGCATTACCAGAAGATCAAAATGTGTAAATGTAGGATAAAAGCATAACCAGATCAAGAGTTTCAAAGAATTCTGGTCGCCGGAAAGTTGATTCTTTGCTCGAAAACCTAGCCACCACCGGCCAGAAGGGCGTTTCTAACCTCCGCGAACCACCATACCTTTGTTCACATGCCGCCGCAGCGATTCTCTTTCTTGCCGGACTTGAACCACCACGAAACAACCGTCTGTTGCTACCTTGATTCGAAGCCACCACACGTCCGATCCTACCATCCGGGTGATTTAAAGTGTGTAGATGAAAACATTGGGTAGGTTAAAGCTTAAAAAATGGTTATGAGAGAGAGAGAGAGAGAGAGATGGAACAGAGAAATTATAGATGAGCAAATTTACTTTGAGAACTTGGGAAACTGGAAAAGTATAAGGAGTTAAAGCAAGTTTACTTTGACAATTCAATAAATTGATTTTTCTTAGACCATGTGTAGTGGGGGGCTTTATTTATAAAGCCCCCCTTCCTGATTGGTCCACGTGGCTGCTGAGTCAGCATGAAGAGAGAAACTGAAAAAGGGGTGTAGTGGTAGGGGCTTTATTTATAAAGCCCCTGTTTCTGATTGGTTGATTTTTTTATTATTTTTTTTAATCTTTTAACTCAAAATAATTAAAATAAAAGACAAATAAATATAAAAAAATTACAAATAATATTAAAAACACACAACTAATATTAAAAAAAAATTACAACTAATATTAAAAAAAAGTTACAACTAATATTAAAATAAACACTAGATAATCCTAAATTACTTATTTAAACATTAAATAATTAATCCTAATTTTCTCCACTATGGAGAGTAATTGTCCGAGTCCATAAGTGTGTAGTACGGCGGGGACACGGAACGATCGCTATCGCGACCGTCGGACCTCGCATCCGAGGGGATGCAGCAGTACTCGTGAGGAGGGGAAAAATTGTTTCGCTCCTCTTCTATCGCATCCCTTAAAGCTTCCAGGTCCTCCTCGGTTGGCTCCCGGTCAGGAGGAGTTGGGGTGGGGTGGGGTTCGGTTGGGTCTCCACAAACTGTAGACGTCCCAGTCCTCTCTCAGCCATAACGTAATCTACGGCCCACACAATCTCCTCTGCAGTGAAATCAGCATCAGGGTGTGTGGGAGTGTATCCAGGGAGTGGAGGAATGACGGGGACGAGGTTGGAGACTTGTTGAGGAGGAAGAGGAGGAGAAAAAAACTGTTGTTGGGGATGAGGAGGTGGAGAAAAAAACACTTGTTGAGGAGGAGGAGGTGGAGAAAAAAACACTTGTTGAGGAGAAGAAAACACCGGTGCACGACGTCTCCGGCGAGCGTATCGCAGGAGATTCGACGGCTCGGCAAGATCATTTGGAAATCCTCCACCCATAGCTGGTTTGTAGTGTGTTTGAAGGGGTTTGTTTTTAGTTTGTGTGGTGGTATGTTTTTTAATATGGTTGTGTTGTATGTGTATATAGTATATATATATATATAGTGTAAGTATCTATAGAAAACCCATCTTATAGTGAAAACTATGAAAACTCCACATGTGGTTGAGGATGTGCCACACCACCCAAAGAAAAATTCATTTTATAATATCTTCAAGGGTACTAAAGTAATTTTCTCCCCTTGTCACCTCATCCCATCTTTTCCTCTAGTACAAAGTACCATCACAACTTATCCTTCCCTACATAAAATACACCATTCCCTCACATTCCCCCAATTTTCATCTAAATCTCTCAAAAACTTCATCTTCTTCTCACCCTAAAATGGATTTCAAACTTCATCTTCTTTTCACCCCATTTTCATCTGAACTATAGAGAGTGAAAGATTTATAGAGAGTGTGTTTCAGAATAGAGAGAAAACATAGAGAGAAGGAGACCAGAGAAAAGAAGGGGAGCCACCGGTCATGGCCTCTGGTCGGCCGCTCCCTACTCCGATGACAATGATAACGGAAGACGATGGAGTCAGATCTGACCTTCGGTGGGTTTTGCCATGTCTCTGATGAAAGGAGGTAAGTCCAATAATCACCATCCTTTTCTCAGATTTGAATAATTAAGAGTTGAATGATTGTGGGTTACCGAGGTGCTAGTGACAATATTGATGATGGTTGGGTCTTGGGATCCGATGGTGGATGATGACAGGTATGGTTGAAGTTAGTTATGGTGATGTTACAGTGAAGGGTTACGGTGGCTGTGATAATGGTGCTTATTCGAGTTTGAAGTTTTTCTGTCTTTTACTTTTTTTTCACGTTTTGAGTAGTGTTTTTTGTATATGCATCTATTTTTTATCGTGATTTTTAAACATTTTTATGTTTTTTAATTATAATGTCTTTTGTGTTTTGGATATATGGATGTCCATTTAAAGTTAATGGTGAATGTATGGAAGGTAATTATAATGTCTTCTATGTTTTGGATATATGCACTCCATGTGTTTGATGAAATGCTTGACTAGGTTAACATGTGTTACTTCTGTTAATATGTTAGATGATGAGTTGGTCACACCAGTTAACATCTTATTTATTTCTTGCAGTTGATAACGAAGATCCCCCACGGTTATCATATGTTAACATACGAAGTCCAAGGAAGCCGAGAAAAATATGTAGAAATAATTTTGAATAACGTTTTCTTTTTGCTACTCAATGTATAGAATTCTAGATTTATTTTGTTAAAGTGGTCAATAGTTTGTAATGATACTTTGTAATAACGTGTGTTAATAGTTTGTATGCTTTATTTCTCAGTAAACTTATGAAGTGAAAACGATAGTGGATGAAATGTCTGAGTAGGTTAACATGTGTTACTTTTGTTAGTGGATATATGGATGTCTATTTAAAGTTAGTGGTGAATGTATTGAAGGTAATTATAATGTCTTTTGTGTTTTGGATATATACACTCCATGTGTTTGATGAAATGTCTGAGTAGGTTAACATGTGTTACTTCTGTTAGTATGTTAGATGATGAGTTGGTCACACCATTTAACATCTCATCTTTTTTTTGCAGTTGATAACGAAAGCCACCCATGGTTAACATATGTTAAGATACGAAGTCCAAAGATGCCGAGAAAAATATGTAGAAAAACTTTTGAATAATGTTTTCTTTTTGGTAGTCAATGTATAGAATTACTAGATTTATTTTGTTAAAGTGGTTAATAGTTTGTAATCATACTTTGTAATAACGTGTGTTAATTATTTATATGCTTTATTTCTCAATATACTTTGTAATACAACTTTAACAAATGTTACCTCACTAACACATGTTACCCTTTTTTATAGTGTTTGACATTCTTGTTGAAACATGGGTATATTGGGTCAATCGTTTAACTTTATCAAATCAGATAACACATGTTACCCATTTATGACCAACTAACACATGTTACCCTTCCATGCAGTTCATTTGAATGTCCTGGGTAGGTTTATCTCTTTGTTCAATAGTTTGTAATGATACATTTTTATTATAACGTGTGTTAATAGTTTGTATGCTTTACTTCTTAGTAAACTTATGAAGTGAATACTATAGGGGTAAGCAAGAAAAAAATGCTGACAATAAATACAAGTTATTTTGTAAAGTAGTCAGTAGTTTGTAATGATACTTTGTAATAACGTGTGTTAATAGTTTTTTATGCTTTATTTCTCAGTAAACTTATGAAGTGAAAACTATAGTGGTAAGCAAGACAAAAAAAGGCTGACAATAAATACAAGTTTAACATATATTACCAAATAACACATATTAATCTCTCATGCAACATTAACACATGTTACCCTTCTATGCAGTTCATTTAAATGTCGTGGGTAGGTTTTTCTCTTGTAATAAAGCATGCAAACTATTTAATGTCAGCCCTTTTTTAATGATACTTTCTAATAAAGCATGCAATAAAGCATGCAAACTATTTAATGTTAGCCCTTTTTTTGTCTTGCTTACAGATAGTTTTCACTTCATAAGTTTACTAGGAAATAAAAAGCATAAAAACTATTAACACACGTTATTACAAACTATCATTACAAACTATTGAAAAAAGAGATAAAGCTACCCAGGAATTCAAATGAACTACATGGAAGGGTAACATGTGTTAATATTGCGTGAGAGGTTAACATGTGTTATTTGGTAACATTTTATTAAACTTGTATTTAATGTTAGACCTTTTTTTGTCTTGCTTACCACTATAGTTTTTACTTCATAAGTTTACTAAGAAATAAGGCATACAAACTATTAACACATGTTATTACAAAGTATCATTATAAACTATTGAACAAGAGATAAACCTATTCAATAGTTTTGTAATGATACTTTCTAATAACGTGTGTTAATAGTTTGTATGCTTTATTTCTCAGTAAACTGATGAAGTGAAAACTATAGTGGTAAACAAGACAAAAAAAAAGGGTTGACAATAAATACAAGTTTAACAGTCTATAGTGGTAAGCAAGACATGTCTTTTCTTTGGTTGACACATGGTATAACACATGTTAGGTTACAGACCTAACTGATAAACAGTTATGCACTCTTTCTAGCCAGATCTGTAGGATGGGGTTAACACATGTAGATTATTTATCCCCTTTTTATCTTTTTATATGTTTGTAGCATTTGAATTTTTAGGGTAAGTTTTAAAATTAAACCATGTTTTACGGATAACAAATTTTACTCAAACACCACATGTTACCTTTCTACGCTTGATCAGAAACAAAAACATAAGTAATAATACACGACAACCACTTAAACGGATGTTAATAATACACGACAAATAGTTAAACATTGCATACTTACTACTAACTACCATCACATGTGGCCAACATGCCACCAAAAGAATACAAGTATACTAGTTGACAATATAAGGTGTGTTAATATTGGTTACAAACATAATCCATTATAAATAGGTTGCACCCTTATATCCAAAAACATAAAAACCATAGCGCGTGTACCTCTGTCCTTGTTTGAGGTACACCCCATAGTCGTCAACGTTGTTACGTGTTTCCCAATCAATCATCTCCCTTTGTATCCTTAAGCCATTGATTATTTCAGCCTTCGGGTGCTTGACTTCATGTAGATACTTCACTAGCATATCCTTCTGGTAAATAAATTAACACATGTTAGGAAGAAATTAACACATGTTAGGAAGAAATTAACACATGATAACCAGCAACCAACACTTGTTAATCAGAAAATAGCAACATGTGTTGAATAAAAATGCACTTTATTAACCAACTTATAATCTTGTATGGGGTGTCTTTCTCAAAGTACTTGTCGCTGTTCGCAATCGGAACCCCCGTACCTGGGTAACATGTATTACAACATTAACATATGTTAAAGACACATAGTAAGGCTGCAGAGGAAACTCAATCATACCTTTCTTGCTAGTTGGTCCAGCCATATCTGCACATGCTAACCTTTTGCCTATAACACATGTTATTATAGTTAGACAAACAGTCTATAAAAATGGTTAATCTTAACAAAATGATAACACATGTTAAAGCCAAGTAGTGGTGATGCAGGGGATAGTTAAGCTTACCCTTATTCCCAAATGTTCCAGGCATCTGCGCTGAATATTTGTCTGTAACACAAGTTATTATAGGCAGTCAAAAAGACTAAACAAAAGGCTACAAGCATATATCCAAAAAGCATAAAAACCATAGCGCATTTACGTGTGTCCTTGCTTGAGGATTTGAGTCTGGTTTTTTCCAATGCACTTGGCTTCTTAACTGTTAGCATACACACTTCGGGTCACGACAATTTATTAATTTGCTAACACATGTTAATATCATTTACACACAAAATCCATTATAAATATTATTTGAAGAAATCACTAACACGTGTTAATATTTGGTACTTGGCTTCTTCACTATTAACATGCATATGTGTTGAATAAAAGACTACATTTTTATCCATCAATCACATGGGATCTATCAACCTCATGTCCACAATCCAATAACAATCTAACATAAACAAAATAATAATGAAAAATTATAAAGGTTAACATAAGTTTTTTTTTTCATTCAAGCATTTGATCAAACACTTGGTATGCAAGCAAAACTATCCCCAAAACTGTTTAACATGACAAACTAACATACACAATCCATTTCTTATTCAGCAAACAAACCCACTCAAAGCTGAATAAATGAAACAAAAACCCATATGAACTTACAATAGGAAAGAGAAACGCAGAGAAAGAAAAATACTTTAGAGAGAGTGAGAGAGTTAGGTGAAGAGAGAGAGAGGGGTCGACCCGGTCGTCTTCTACAACACATCCATCTTCTCCGGCCACACCTCTAACCACCCGAAAAGCAACCATTTCAATACCCATTTCTGGTCATCCTGTTCGCCATACCTTTTTCTCTCCCGGTACCTGGCTTCGCGACCAGGCCCAGTCAAAGAAGAAGATATAATGGGTGTTGGGGTGTGATGTAATGGGTGTTGGGGTGTGATGTAGTGGGTGTTGCATGTTTCTTTGAAGAAGAAGAAAGAAGAAACATGGTGCTTTGTTACAGTGTGTTTTACAAGAAGAAAGAAGAGATAAAGATGAGAGAGGAGAGAGATTCTTGTGGTTTTAAAAGAGGAGATATGAGATATGTCATCATCTTGGGATATGGATTCTAACAAGAAAGAAGGAGAGAGGTGAACCATGCAACTTTACCAAGTTACCCTTATGTGTACTATTTCCATTTTAATAATATTATTTGAAACCAAAAAGTCACCCCAATTGATCTCCACCATTGATCTATGATGTGCTAAAAGTAGTTTAATAAAAATAACTAAATTAAACCTAAAACTAGACACCTAGTAATACTCTAGACTCTCTAAAACTAAACTACTGATAGGCAATTGAACCTATCGACTCTAGTAAAGCTAAAGTAAGTCCGAATATCGAACCCACGAGACTCTAATGGAAGACGGTAACTAGACTCGAAAACTTATCTAAAACTGAAATAAAACTATTTATTATTTTAGAGGGGGGGGTTTACTAAAAACTAAATTCAAGAAAAATAAAGATTAACTGAAATAAACTAAACTGAACTTAAGACGAAAACTGAACGGAACTAAATTCAAATAATGGTGGAAATACTACCTAGGTTAGAATCCTACTCATGACTGACGAACTTTTATGATTATGGAACTAGCTATGGAACCGGGATCTTTAGATACTAAACTTACAGGATAAACTAGAGGACCCTCGACCCTTCTCAAGGAGAAACCTAAGGTTACCTATAAGCCGTTAAACTACCGATTGAGAGGTTACCCTTACAGGCTTACCTACTCTGATGATAAAGTACCCGCTAGACAGTCTACCTTACAGCGCAAAAGCCTCACTACACTAATAGTGTAAGGGGTAACTATAGAAAACCTGACCTGACTCGATACGCAAGTAGTGGTAAGGAAACTAGGAAGATCTTCTTACAAAGCATCTAAATCTAGCAATTTAACACCCTAGACATATCGACAATCCCGCACCTTACCGCTATTGGAATTGGAAGAATACCTAGAACTACCCAATTAACAAAAACCACTCCTATGGATAACACTAGCAATTTACCATAAACTAGTTGCTAACACAAAGTCCACAACCTAACACGCATTCATACATGAAAGACATTCACAAAAACGCATGTGGAGTAAGTAATTATCAATTGAACAAAACTAAGTACGCATATACACCAGATAAAAAATAATCAAAGTCTTTACTAAATCATCAACCCATAGTCAAAGTTCCAAAAAAACCATAAAAAAACGTTCATTCAATCATGAGTATTCATCATAACCTAAGTAGTAATGAAAGTCTAGCCAATAAACATGTTCAAAACAGGAATAAAATCAATTCTAAGTTCATTAAACATAGTTTGCAATTCAAAAGAACAAAGGAACGAAGAACCCGAATGATTAAAACCCGAAACTCTCGATCCCAATGCTCAAAATCTTGGCCCTTGGCCTTTCTCTCGCCTCCTAGTGCTCCAGAGCAGCACCAATACGTCAAAAGTGATGATAAAATTGATTAATGGCCGTTCTAGGGTTTTTAATATCGAAATTGGGCCAAAAACTAAGTTTTTCACGATTTTATTCCCGTCACGTAGCGTGACGGGCTTCAGATGATGTGGTCACGTAGCGTGACGAGCTTCAGGATCAGGGGGATCCGTCACGTCGCGTGACCAGATGTGCTCTTTCCCGTCACGTAGCGTGACGAGACATAATTTTTCATTTTTTTCTTTTTTCGACTTCCCGATCAACCGCGACTCGTCCGGAGGCTCTTTTTTCTCGTTTAAGCTCCATTTTACTTCCTTTCTTGCCCGGACTCCTGTGCAACACAAAATACTAAATAGAATACGAAAATACCACAAAAACGACACAAACTGACTCGAAAATAATATAAACTATAGACCGAAAACAGATGTATTTTGCAATACATCAATTTAATCAAATGGATGGCTAGGATTGGGTTTCCAAGGTTTTCACTATAAGAAGGGTTTTCTATATATCCCTTCCCTATATATATATATATATATATATATATATATATACATATATATATATAAAATCTTAAAAAAAAAAACAAAGTTACCGTTCAAAGTTAAATGTGTCCAACGGTCAAAAAAAATTTGACCGTTTTTTTGCCCTCGCCACATGTCACATTTTTATTGGAGGAGGTTGTTTGGATATGGCGTTATATTTATAAAGCCCCGGCTTGTTTTGGCTCTATAGCCCCCCCCCCCCCCCCCCTAATAGTGTGGGGGGTGCTATTTTTCAATTTTTTTGATATATCACGTCCCACTACGTGGGTCTTATAACAACAGATGCAATATCCGACAGGTGTTTTTATAGCTTTTATTATAAAATATTAAATAGACCCGATATAAAAACAACCTTTAACTTCATGTAATTGTGTAAGGTTACATTGTAATATTGTATCTAGAGAAGAAAAATACACCAATTAGTCTGGACTTGAACTAGAAACCTCAGTGTTGTTTTTTTTTTTTTTTTTTACAAAGGTATATATATAAAAATGAAGGGTATGTGGGAAGAGTAGGCATGGCTTATTAGATGTTATCTTTTGTCGCAAAAAATATATGTTTAACATGTGTTCAAGATATAGTTATGGATTTTGGGTAGTATGCATAATAGTTCATAGGAGTAAATTAGAAATTCTATATAGTTATTCAGAGATACAATCAAACAATGTTGTTGATGCGTTTTGCGACTAAGGATTGGATATACTTGATTAACATGTGTTAGTAGATAGCCGAAGGTGGTTCAGACTGGGCGAATGTACAGAAATGTGGGCGAAGGTAAACTAGAATGGGCGAAGGTAGAGATGAACCGGACGAAGGAAGAATTGACATGCACTAGAAGACACATTCGACCACTCTTAGTGGGCGAATGTGGAAAATACTCACATTCGACCATCTGTAAGGGGCGAATGTGCAGTGCCTATATATAGATTTTGAGTTTTTGATTATGTAAGAGAGTTGTCATTTGTGTCCAGTTTCAAATCAGGTTTAGGAGTGTTTTTGAGAGATTATCTGTGTGATTCTAGATTAACATAAACAGTTTGTAAATGCTTATTGATTGAAGTTAATCTATGAAAATGATATTGAAAATGATCTTGATTGTGTCGTGATTTGTGTTTTATCAATTTGTTCAGATCTAGGGTTTCCGCACTTAGATTTGTGACTTGTATGATCATATAATCCTGTTTTAGATAAAATCCAACGCTCACAAAGTGGTATCAGAGCCTAGAGGATCATACAACAACAAATTTGATAAGATCAGAACTGATTTGGACATGTTTTTGACATAAAATCATCTGTTTTCACAAAAACTCTTAAAAACATAGTTTTTGATCGATTTAAAGGTGAATTTGTGGTTGAATTCAAGTTTTCCAAGACTTAAAGTTGTTCCAAATCAATTCCGAAACATAACCTGATTGAGATCATTCAAATCCATGAACTTTTGAAAATCTGAGATCAAAATAACCGTTTTTCAAACAATAACCGTTTTTCAAAAATGAGATCTGACTGTTTTGGGCGAACCTGGAACCTGGACTGAGTGTTGTGGTCGAAAGTGCATAAAAGTGGGCGAACCTGAGTATAAAGTGGTCGAACCTGAAAATTATTGTTGAAACTTTTCACTTTCGTGTAGAAAATTCCACATTCGACCGTTTTGGGTTGGGCGAAAGTGGAATAGTGATATTCTGTTTTACATTCTGGTCATTTTCACCTTCGGTTATTACTATTTGGACGAAAGTAGAACCAAAGGGACGAAAGTGACATAATTTGGACGAGGGTGTGAAAATTTGGACGAACGTACTATTTTTCGGGCGAACCTAAGATTTTTGCTGAAAAAATTTTCTAAGTGTTGAGATTTTCAGATTGTGATCATGTGGCGTTTTCAAACTACTTCGGGATCAGCACCAACACAACCACAACAGCAGACAATGGACCCATGGACAGTGGCAGCACAAAAGACGAACACGCAATCCTCACAACCACTTAACTACATGACAACAACGAGCACGATGCCTCAAACTGTAGCACATCCGGCACTACAATCAGATTACTGGGGAGTAGCTGCAGCGGCGGTAAATACTCAAACCACTAATGCTATTTCTACCTTGATTAAGGATTTGTCTACAGGTAGTGGAACTCGGCCACCGAAGCTCATGGATATGCAAGAGTATAACCAGTGGCACACCATGTTCAAGATCCATCTGGAAGGCATGGGAGTTGAAGGAGCTGAGGCATACACAGCACCGATTCTGGAGAACACAGGTGAGTTGATTCCTCTGGAGAGCTTGACTGAGGATGAAAAGAAGAAATATGTGGTGGAGAAGAAGGCGTTCTCTCAACTGACACAGGCAATCACAAGTGATCTGTTGCATCAGTTTGGGACATGTACTACGTCAAAGCAGCTTTGGGATAAGCTGAAAAGGAAGCATGATGGTAACGAGAAGACCAGGAGTCTGAGAATGGAGGAATTAGTCAAGGAGTTTGAGAATTTTTCTTTTATTAATAATGAAACTTTGAAAGAACTAACTCCGAGATATATGCATTTATTGTCTGAATTGTCTAGGTATGGTGTACAGATTCCAATGACTAAGCAGGTGGATAAGTTTGCAGATGCTTTACCACCACAATGGGATCAGCATGTGGAGGTACTCAGAGAGAAGGATGCTTATCAATTCTGGACCATTTCAGAGTTTATTGAAAAGTTGGAGAACAAAGAGTTGGAGGATAGGAGGAAAGCTAGAAGGTCACAGATTCCTCAGAATCCGAGTCTGTATTTTGGAGGTACTTCAGTTCCAGCTGGAAACTCGAGCTCTGGAAGCGTTGCACCACATGTTGCATGTATTTCCAATGTCATGGATTCATCAAAACCAACCACCAACTACACACCACCACAATACAATTCCTACTCACAACCATCATACACACCACCACAATATAGTTCCTACATTTCACCAATCTCTCCAATGCAACAAGCAAGTTTTTACACCGCTAACCAAACACAACAACCATCAAACCAAGTTACTCAACATAAACAACCGGTGGTTTTGGATACATCTAACTTGGGAAATGTGACTGTGGAGGTTGCTCAGCAGCACATTGCATTAGTCTCAGCAATGGTTTCATCCTACAATGGGTTGGTTGCTAGTCAGATTGGGAACAACAACTTAACCAACGAAGACTACGCACAGATAGATAAAGAAGAGATGGAACTCATTGACATTCAATGGGCTTTTGCAAGTATAATGAGGAGAGCAACAGAGTTCATCGAGAAAACTGGAAGGACTGATTTAGCAACTTCTCCCAACACAACCTATGGATTCAACAAGGAGAAGGTTACATGTTTTAATTGTGGAGAAAAAGGACACTTCAAAAGGGAATGCACCCAGCCACCTAAACAAGGTAATCGAAACCCTTTCAATGCAAATTACCAGAACCGTCAACAAAACCAAGTTTCTTACCAAAACAACAACAACTACCAAAACCGAAACTTTAACAACCAAAACAGACAACCAAACACTCAACACCAGATTCAAAACCAATCTCCTAATCACACAAACCGAACAGTTGTACCTATCACTACACCCAATGAGACACAACAAAATGCGAGTCAGAACCAAGCTTTGGTGACTCAACAGGATGAGAGGTTTGACTGGTCGGGTATGCAAATAGGAGTTGAGGAAGTGACTACTGGTGGGAATGTGGCTTGTGTTGCTTATCAGGTTGATATGGAAGAGTCGGTGGCAGTTGAGGAGAAGAAAGAAACTGTGGAGAGTGAAAGTGATGATTCTGAAACCGAGATGGAAGTGGAAAGTGAACCTGTTGAGGTTAAGGCTGAGGAAAAGAGTTCTGGGATGGTGATTGATTCAGTTTCTGATGTTCCCGAAGAGTGTAGATCGGTGTATTCAGATTTTGAGAGCGAATCAGACACAGAGGGAAGTGTTGATTCTTTAGATGATGATATTGACCAGTTGCTGGCAGAAGCTGACTTTTTGATGACAAGGAAGTCGTGCATAGCTGATGATGCTTTCACCAAGATCGACTACTCAAAGTTTTTCACTGGAAAGGAAGCTCATTTTGCTTTGATGGCCATGACCGAATCGCCAAAATCTGTAAGTTCTGAATCTAGCACTGATGTCATGAGTGATAAATACTGTGGAACATGTGATAGATTGACAGAGGAGAATAAACAACTCCGAATTTCACGAGATAGTGCTATCTTGAACTGTCAATCTACTCGCAAAGAGTTGAATGCTTTTAACAAAGTATTAGATGGCTATAAAAAGGACATTTCCGACTTGAAAAACACTTTGTCATTAAAACAATTGGCCATAAATAACTACATCAATGAAATTGAAAACACAAAGTTGGAAATGGCTGCCATAAAATGCTTTGCTGAAAAAGTGAACAAAAAGCTGGAAAGTTATAAGAATGTTGCTTATGTCGTAGATCATATCATTGATGATAACACCACCAATTACAAGTCTGTACCATCTCCGGTTCTTTTTGAAAACCATAACTATCACCAAGTTATACCGGAGAGTTCGGTAAAATCAGACTCGTCATCGGAAAAGGAATCTAATACCTCGAGTATTGGTGATCCATATTCCAATGTGAGACCGATTCTGGGCTTGAATAATGAGGGTGTTTATGCTGAGAGTGATAGTTCAGACTCAGACAATGATGATACTGGTAGTGATCAATCTGTTAATGAATGTGAGATTCCAAAAGAAAATCACATCGTTACTACTGAACCAGTGTCACCATCTGATCATGTTCATCCGATGGCAAATGCTAATCGTGATAAAAAGTCTGAAAAGGTTGATGTCAAGAAAGATAATGTTGTTAAGAATGAGGTCAAAAAGAATGAGCAGAATGACTCAAGTGACAAACCGGTTAAAGTGTTTTATCGGATGGAAGGATCCGATAAAATCATTTCTGATGAGGAATTTCCGATTAAAAATGTTAACTATTCTAAACTTGATAAAATCTGGCAAGAAAGCACAATATGGTTTCCAAAACATGAGAGAACCAATGAAATTCCACCAGAAATCTTAAAGAAACTGTTTTCAGAAGTTCCTCAAGAACCTAAAATCCATGTCACTGAGTTTATTCGACCAAATGATAAAGCAAATGGTTTTCATGAACCTTCTTACTCGAAAGGACCACTTCCTGAGAGTTTAAGAAATCAACAGTATAATGATCAATTTCCTGTCAGATCATTTGCTTCACCAAATGCTCATTATGTGTTTGAGGAATATAGAAAATGCTTTAAATGTGGAGAACGCGGGCATTTACTTGCTCAGTGTCCATATGTAAGGCACAAAAGACATGAGGTTGAGGTTAAGAATTCCATGAAAAAGCCGATTGATCATTATGTACCACCACATAGACGGGCTATTCCTCAACAACAACATTTTTATAATCAAAACAATTTTCAAATGAGGAATAACCGTCCATTTCAATATGATCGAAGGAATCGGATTGCAATGGAACAATCTTGGAGAAAACCTGTGGTGAACACAACAGCTGATAGACAAAAGGTTCCACAAAAACCAATTGTCAAGTCAAATGTTGGACCTAAGTCTGTTAATTCAGATAAGGTTGCTAAGAAAGTTACTTTTAGTAACAATGTTCAGAAACCAATTGAGAAACCAAAATCTCAAATTCGTATTCTCAAAAGGTCTGAACAATCTTGGACACCTAATGGTACTCCAGGAGCTTCTACTTCGAAGGTGAGTGAGAAAAATGACACTGTTTTGAAAAATCAGAAAATGATTGATTCAAAACAAAAAGTTGTTGAAAAAGTCATTGAGGATGTTTCTTTGAAATCAAATGTTCAAAGGCCCAAGACTCAGGCTTGGGTCCCCCGAAAGAACTAAATGTTTACTTTTTGTGTGCAGGGAGCTTCAGTTGGCCCTATTAGCAGTCTCTGGATTGTTGATAGTGGAGCTTCAGGCCACATGACGGGGGATTTGGCGTTGCTGTTTGATGTGAAGAATATTAATGGAGGATATGTCGCGTTCGCGGGTAATAAAGGAGGATATATAACGATGGAAGGAAGCGTGAGTAATGGGATTGTGACTTTCGAGCGGATTTCTTATGTCAAGCAGATAGACTATAATCTGTTGAGTGTCAGTCAAATATGCGATAAACAATTTTCTGTGCATTTTGATGACAAATCCTGCTACATTCTCAAACCGGGCTTCAAGATTCCAAAGGAGTGGGTTATGTTGATGGCACCTCGAGTCAACAATCTTTACATTCTTGATATGTCCAAGGCGATGACACCACAGGGACAGATAACATGCTTTCTATCCAAGGCGACTGAAAAAGAATTGATAATGTGGCACCGAAGAATGGGGCACATTCATCTGAGGAAAATGAATCAGTTAGTGAGAAATGGACTTGTCGATGGAGTAAACGTGAAACATTTCCATCTGAACGACAAGTGTGTGAGCTGCATGAAAGGAAAACAACACAGACAATCCCATAAAGTGAAGAAAGTTAACTCTGTTGAGATGCCGCTTGAGCGATTGCACATGGACCTTTTTGGACCGGTCAAGCGCAAAAGTCATCTTGGAGAGCTTTATTGTTTAGTCGTCACTGATGACTATTCACGATTTTCATGGGTGATGTGTTTGAAGAACAAAAGCGACACCTTTACCAACCTACAAGTTCTGTTCACTCGGCTGGAAAATATTTACAATTTGAAGATAAAAAGGATCAGGAGTGACAACGGGACGGAGTTTAAAAATGCAAAGATGGATGAACTTTGTGAAAGCAAAGGGATTCATCATGAATATTCAGCTCCGTATACCCCGCAACAGAACGGTGTTGCTGAAAGAAAGAATAGGACTCTGATTGAGGCTGCTAGAACAATGCTCGCTGACTCAAATCTTCCAGTAATGTTCTGGAATGAGGCGATTTATGCAGCAAACTACACATTAAATCGGGTTTTGACAGTGAAGAAGTTTGGAAAAACATCTTATGAGCTGTTACACCGACGAAAGCCCAATTTAGAGTATCTAGAACCATTTGGGGCGCCATGTACGATGTTGAATCCAAGCGAGAAGTTTAGTCCTAAAGCTGAAGAGGGATATTTTGTTGGATATGCAACCCCGCTCAAACGGGTATTCAACAAGAAAACTCGTCAAGTGGAGGATTGGGCTAACGTGGAAGTTCAACGATACACACAAAATTTGCAAGGCACGGGCCCTGATTGGATGTTTGATTACAAAGACTTCTTTGAATCATTCAACCTAGATAGCTTGGTTGAAGAAGCTGTTATCAGATTACTTTACGAGTGCGAAAACGCGGCGACTTCACCGTTGATGCGTCCAATCACCGTAAACCCCCCACCAGCTTCTAATGATACCAGTGCTCCTACACAAGAAGAAGAGTTGTTTCAAGAAGCTTCAACTTCATTAGACACTTCAGAATCTGAAGATGAACAATTTGAAGAAGCTGTTCTTGAACATGCAGAAGACTTAGAAGAGCAAACTGTGAACCCAACTCCAAATCCAGACGTTGCTTCATCATCTAACACGGGTCATGATCAGGATGCTGTAGAGAACTTGACTGCTCAGACGGGAGTGATTGTACCTGTTAATCCGGAATCTCGGATTCATCGTATTCACCCGCTGGAGCAAGTAATCGGTGATCCTGGTAGTGGAGTGATGACCAGAGGGCAGCTTAAAAGTGTTAATTCGCCAGAGAGTTTTGGTGCTTTAGCATTGTATGCCAAAATTCAGAAATCTGGTGACCAAAATGATTGGTCGTTTGCATGTTATGTGTCGCAGGTAGAGCCAAGGACATACAAAGACGCTTTGAATGAAGATGCCTGGGTTGAGGCAATGCAGGAGGAGTTATTGCAATTTCAGAAATTGGGAGTCTGGACGCTCACAGATTTGCCGCCGGGAAGAAAGAAAATAGGCACTAAGTGGGTGTTTAAGTGCAAAAAGGATGACCGTGGAGTTATTGTAAGGAACAAAGCCAGATTGGTTGTGCAGGGTTTCCATCAAATTGAAGGAATTGATTACAACGAAATCTATGCACCAGTAGCACGAATGGAAGCTATTCGGATGTTCCTTGCGTTTGCTTCGTATAAGAAATTCAAAGTCTATCAAATGGACGTCAAGAGCGCATTTTTGTACGGTAAAGTCAAGGAGGAGGTTTATGTCGGGCAGCCACCAGGCTTTGAGGACCCAATCCACCGGGACAAGGTCTACGTGCTGAACAAAGCTTTATATGGTTTGCACCAGGCTCCAAGACAGTGGTACGAGGAGCTAAGTACATATCTCATCTCCAAAGGATTCAAGCGCGGCCTCGTCGATTGTACCCTCTTTACGAAGAAGACGGGAGATGACTTGCTTCTAGTACAGATTTACGTTGATGATATTATATTTGGTTCAACTAACGAACTCTTGTGCAGGGAATTTGAAACTGTTATGCAGGAGAAGTTCGAAATGAGCGCTATGGGAGAAATGCAGTTTTTCCTCGGCTTACAGGTGGATCAAAGACCCGACGGGATCTTCATTCACCAGACGAAATACGTAGCCGACATCTTGAGCCGATTCCAGATGGAGGACTCTAAGCCGATGGATACCCCGATTCAACCCAATCACGGGATTGGAGTGGACGCTAAGGGGGAGCTGACAGATCCATTTACATACAGAGCAATCATCGGATCTCTGATGTATTTGACAGCGTCTCGACCAGATATTATGTATGCAACGTGTCTCTGTGCTCGCTACCAATCGAAGCCGAAACAAAGTCATCTGACGGCGGTCAAGCGTATCCTTCGATATCTGAAGGGTTGTCCATCAAAAGGACTTTGGTACCCTAATGATGATGATTTTGATTTTATTGCTTTTAGTGATGCAGATTGGGGCGGCTGTGACAAAGACAGCAAATCAACAACAGCCGGTTGCCAGTTTTTAGGGAGCAGGTTAATTACCTGGCAATGCAAGAAACAGACTTCCGTCGCACTGTCTACATGTGAAGCCGAGTACATTTCAGCCTCGAGTTGCTGTTCGCAAGTGCTCTGGATCCAACAACAGATGGTCGATTACGGTTTGCAGTTTCTTAAAACCCCTATACACTGTGACAACGAAGCCGCAATTGCATTAACCAAAAATACTGAAAATCATTCTAAAGCTAAACATATCCGAATTAAATATCATTTTATTCGTGATTGTTACGCTAAGGAATTGATTGACATGGTCAAAATCCATACTGACTACCAACGTGCAGATTTGTTTACAAAAGCTTTTGACAGATCCCGCTTTGAATATCTTTTGAAAGTAAACAATATAAAGGAAAAACAGGACTAATCGGCTCCTCGGTTTATCATTTTTAGTTTTTAGTTTTAGTTTTAAATTTTTGCTAATTGGGAATTTCTCTTTGCTAATTGGGAATTTCTCTTTACTATCATAATCCTCAAAGAAGTTGATGCTTTTGAGGGGGTTGTTTAATCCTCAAAGAAGTTGATGCTTTCAAGTGGATTGTTTCTTTCAAATTTTTGTTTTGTTTTTCAGAAAAATTAAAAACCCAAAAATATGTTCTTTATTTTAGGGGGAGTCATTTTATCAGAAAAACCAAAAACATTGAAAAATTTTCAAAATACCTAAAAATTAGAAAAACCCAAAATGATTTCCTGGATAAAAGGAGGAAATGATAGTACATCAGTGGGGATCTGACACAGGCTAAAGAATTGTATAGTTTTAATGAGACGTATGTTGATTACGTGTGATATGCTGATAGGCTTCGTAGACTATATATTGCGTGCATTAGTGATACAAACATAACAAACTACGCGTTTGTGGATGAACACCTCATGGGCATATGGTCTTAGTACCGTAATTTCGTTTGATAGGGTGTTTGTACAAAACTCGGAGGTTTAGGGTCGTTATGTTATTAGTTGTCTGGGGATAGCCTATCTGATCTTCTGCTGTAAGTCATTACGGACCTAGATCAGACAGGATGTCTTTATAAAAGAGCTTTATGCCAAATCCTAAAGTTACCGAATTGAGGAACTTTCCATGTTATATGATAATCAAAGATTATCTATAATATCGTATTGATCATTGATGCAAATCATGATTAATATCAGTCCTCAACCTGGTATGATGCATATGTTACTTTGCTGCATTAATTTGCTGACCTGTATACCTCTATGCATTATATCTTGTACAATTACAGATGACGAAAGCATAATCACGCTTTACAATGAGTCTTTGTGCAAATTACTTCTTGATACGGGAGTATGTCGTGTGTGTGGGAACCACAATGTGTTAGTCTAATACATCTAATTCGTATCATTTTAAAGCATTGCGTAATTGTCTGCATGTGAGCTTATGTGGACAACAATATCAGCAATTGCCGTGTCACATATTGTTTCTAATGATAATATTGAACCAGATCAACGCTGTGTTCAGATTTCTCAGAAAACTGATATGATCCTCTTACCGGAAATCACAAAATGTTTACTGCTTTCATTTACTTTGATGCATTTTACTTTGTCGCATTTTACTTTTATTGTCAAAAAGTTACAAAATCCAAAAAGATTTTAGGTGTGTTTTGATATAAATTTCAGAAAATCCAAAAGATTTGCATTTCTGTTTTATTTTTGATATCCGGGGATGCTTGATGGTCAATTTCTGAGATTTGATAACACTATCTGGTCTTTGTAACATTCAAAATGTGAAAATTTGAGTTTTGGAAGTTTAACAGATTGAAAAATGTTGAATGGGATTCGAATTCGTGATTTGGCGAAATTTTCAGATTTTTCCATTTCACATTCGCCCCTTAAATGGGTCGAATGTGGAAAAATCATTTCATTCGACCGGTTTGCAAATGGACGAATGTGGAATTTCCACTTCCGGGTGTAATTTCCACTTCCGGGTACACATTCCACCTTCGGGTCTTTAAATAGGGGCGAAGGTGGAGCAGTTTCACATTCGGGTCTTTAACTAGGGGCGAATGTGGACTTAACCCACATTCGACCACTTCAAACGGGCGAACGTGGACCCCTATAAATAAGTCTGTCACCTTCGAACCCCTCATTCACAAATTTTTTCAAAAAAATTGCATCATAACCAGACCTTGTTGCTCGTGCATTTTATGTTTCCTTGATTTGTTCCCTGAACATTGCTCATCATTTTAAGCCTAATTTTACAGGTATTGGACTTGAAAACAGATCAGAATTGCTTGTTTAACGAACGGGACCTAGGGTTTCTGTTCTAGGGGTTTTTGATGTTGATTGATGATTGTTTTTGATTGCCGATCATTTTTCATAGGTTTTAGGGGGAGAATATGGAAGGAATTAGGATAATAACAACATTTAGATGCTAGTTTGATTGATTGAACACGATGAACCCTAATTCCACTTTAAAACCTATGTAAACTGATTAATTGACAAAATTGGTAATAGACGAATGTTAGTCGGACATGTTAGTACGTTTTAGGATCATAATCACAAGTTAAAACAAACAATGGCAAAATTTTGAATTTTTGGGGGAAAACCTTTCCACTTTCGGTTGATAAAAACGGACGAAGGAGGAAAGGGTTGGGCGAATGAACTTAAAAACGGACGAATGTGATTTTAAATCAAAACTTTTTCACTTCCGTCCATATATTTTCACATTCGACCAGTTATTCCCACATTCGGCCAGTTTCAAAATGGGCGAATGTGCAGATGTCTTTGACCAAAATTTTTATAATTTGTCGTTTTTGTGTTTTGACGTGTTTTATTGATTTTCATGTGCAGATGGCTGAACAACCCGAGAATATTGAATCACCAGCAGTGAATGTTGAAACTCCAGCTGAGATCACAGTTCAAGATCCAGTACCAGTAGCAGAAACATCTACTCCGAGCAGTTGGCCTTTTGAACGATCGCACAACTGTTGCGCGTATCTAGGAGACGTTGAGAAGAACACAGAGTTTACTGGGATTATTGAATTCTTGAAGAGGAGCAGGATTGTACATGCTCTAGCCACACCAACCATCATTTACAAAGACATAATTGAAGATTTTTACCAGAATGCTAAGTATGACTACTGGGAGAATCAGACTATCATCAAGAGCAAGATTCAGGAGATGGAGATGTTCTTGACTGAAGCTGACATTCGGGAGGCGTTACAGATTAAGTTCGAAGATAGTGAGGATCCCAGGGAGTTATCTTGGACAGAACAGAAGGCGTGCTTCTTAAGGATGAAATACAAAGGTCCAATCACTGACGGATCTATGTATAAAGGGAAGCTGGGAGTGCAGTATAAGTACTTTGCACATGTTCTGATTCATGTCTTTGGTTGTGTGAGTGGTGGTTATGACGTGATGAGAAGGAGTTTGAGTTCATTAATGGTTGCGTTGACACTCAACAAACCATTTAATGTTTCTGGGATGATTCTTGACCACATGTTGGAGATGCTGAAGGGAATGAAGAACAAGAAATTCATGTTGTATCCGAGGTTTCTAATGATGATCTTTGACTATAAGTATCCAATGCTGAAGAAGGATCCGACAATGATCCTAGGCCAAGATCACATGAATATTAGAACCTTGATGAGGATGAAAGGTTATAAGGGTGTGCCTGACAGTGAGAAGCCACCAAACAGGAGATTATTTGGCGCTTTGGCTCGTCCGGATTACATTGATCCTGGCAAGAACAAAGCAAGACATGATGAGAGTGACTCGGATAATGATGATCCCTTAGTGTATGTTGATTCAAGCACTAAGCGGAAGCGTCAAGTAGTCAATCCTGGAGCCAAAGGGAAGGGCAAGGGAAAGGCTATTGATCAGGGGAGCACTAAGCAACAGGTTGCTAGAAAGAAATCGACGGCGAAGAAAGGATCGGGTTTGGTGGATGAAGAGTCTGTAGATTCAGAAGAGACTGAGGTTGATGAACAGTGGGATTCTGATGACGAGAACGTGAGGACCACCAAACGTAAGGCCACTATGGTTGGTGAGTCTGAATCCTTGAATCAGTCGATTGAAGAAGCTGAGAGACGAAAGAAATCAGTTGAAGATGAAGGTTTAGGTGTTGATTTAGCTGAGTTGAGTGTTGGAGACACTGTAGTTGTGAATTTGCCTAAGAAGACAAAGAAACAAAAGACTATGGCAAAGAAATCAAGCGTGAAAGAACTGAGAGAAAAAGAGTTGGCTCAGTTGCTGAAGGGAAAGAGATTACCTGATGCTGGAACACCTTCTAAGCTATCTTCACCAGTTGCCAAGAAGCAGAAGAAAGCGAAAGAGGCAGAGACTTTACCAATCGATCAGTTCAATATCGATATGGATAAAGTGCTCGATATGTTTAGGAAGCCTCAAAAGGAGAAAGTTGTTGAAGTTGAGCCCTCTAGATCTAAGTCAAAGAAAGTGACTGTAGATGATGATGATGTTATGAAACAGGTTAATAAGAAGATGGAGGACATGATGAAGATGCTGATTGCTCAACAAGCTGAGATTACTAAGTTCAAGCAGAATGAGGAGAAGATGCTCCAAATTGTAGTTGCTTCGAAATCTAATCAGGATGATATAAATGATAAGATTAAACTGATTGAAGCAAAGAATGAAAAGCTTGAGAGGAAATGTGAAAGAAACAAGAGCAAAATCAAACTGATTAAGGCTGACAACAAAGAATTAAAGAAGGAAAACAAACGCCTTTGTGGTTTGATTGAAGAGCTGTATAGCAGAGCACCCCAGTTGAAAGAGGGTGAAGAAGATGAAGAAGAAGATGAACAGAAAGTTGATTATGAGTATTCTGATTCTGAGAAAGAAGATGATGATGATGAGGATGATGATGGATCGGATAAAAGTGATGATGACAATGATGATGATGATGACAACAATGATGATGATGATGATGCTGAAGGTACAGGGAAAAAGCAGGGTGATGAGTTTAGCAGTGGAAGTGATCATGATGGAGGAGATGATACTTCTAAATATAGTTATGAGAAGAGAACACCGCAGAAGAAGAAAGATACTGGAGAATCGAGTTCCAAGAAGAAAGGTGGGAATGTTGATTCGGATGAAAGTATCTTCTGGAACGAAAAGGTGAGATCTCTGTCTGATGATGCTAAACAGATATACAAGAATATGTTGGAGAAGAGAGAGTGGACCATTGAGTTCACAGGATGCTTCGCTGAAATATTCCAGACTGATGATTTGAGATATGAGCTGGAATATGAAGATCCAGATCTTGAAGAAGGGGAATTGCCTGCATCTGTGGCGAAAGAAATACTAGATGGTCTCGCACAGAGGGTAGGAAAGACGTTTGAGGAGTTTATGATGGATGAATCGATTCCTGATATTCCTGAAAAGGATATGGGAAGTCATTCAGATGATGTGCAGACTCCAGAAAACAATGAAGTTGAAATAGAAGATATTACTCATGAAGAGTTTCCCCAATATTTCCGACAAGAAGATGAGAATGAAGTATTTCCTGACTTCACTGAGATACCAAATAAGTCAGCGAAACAGAAAGCAAAGAAAAGAAGCGAAGAGTTTGTTGAGAAGATATTTGGTTCTGAAAAGAAAGATTCTTCCAACCAGTCTGATGAGTTGAAGAATTATATGAAGAAGTTGAAGGAGATGGATGAGAACCGACCTAAACCTGAAGCTCAAGGTAATTTTTATCGATTTCATAATGCCAAGTTCAAAGGCAGAGCTCTCGGGTGGACTTACTTAGGCAGACTGAAGTGTATTGCTGCGAAATGGGAAACCGGAATTCTGTACTTCAACAGATTCTGTGATTTGCTTACTCTACCGTACTGGGCGGTGAGAGATTTATGCAGATTCCCAATGTCAGGAGCCGAGGTAAATGGATCGCATGTCGGTTGGTGCGCAGACAAATTGGTTTGGGAGAGTCGGACAAGATGGAAGAGATTTCAGCCTCAATATCCCAGAAGAAAAGTGCATAGGGATATTGATCCTCAAACCAATATGAAGCGTGTGACTTTAATCTACAAAGCACCTAATGTGATGAGAAAGATACCGTTGATGCCAATGCCACAGCATTTCAGTGCTGATTTCATCTTTTGGTATTACGATTGGAGGAAGGCAGAAGCAGTGATTGTGTTGAGGGATGGAAAGGATAAATACAAGCATGTTCATGTATTTGATCCTATGTGGCTGATCAATTGCACATTCGAAGACATCATCATGTTGTTCTACAATCCGATATACTATGAACCCAATGACTTTGCTCAAGCGAGAAAGTATACACAAGTTGTGGGAGTTTGTTTTGCATATGATATAAATGCTGGAAGCAATTTGGAAGGTAAACTTGGCAAGACTGTGAAGATCGCCAATGTGTCAAAGCCTGTGAAGAAAACATTCGAGCCGCCAATGACTTCTGAGCAGAAGAAGCAGCTCAGAATCAAGCTGATGAACAAGACGATGGACTATCAAAGAAAACTATCCAATCAATAGTCGAGGGGGAGTTTGTTGATGCGTTTTGCGACTAAGGATTGGATATACTTGATTAACATGTGTTAGTAGATAGCCGAAGGTGGTTCAGACTGGGCGAATGTACAGAAATGTGGGCGAAGGTAAACTAGAATGGGCGAAGGTAGAGATGAACCGGACGAAGGAAGAATTGACATGCACTAGAAGACACATTCGACCACTCTTAGTGGGCGAATGTGGAAAATACTCACATTCGACCATCTGTAAGGGGCGAATGTGCAGTGCCTATATATAGATTTTGAGTTTTTGATTATGTAAGAGAGTTGTCATTTGTGTCCAGTTTCAAATCAGGTTTAGGAGTGTTTTTGAGAGATTATCTGTGTGATTCTAGATTAACATAAACAGTTTGTAAATGCTTATTGATTGAAGTTAATCTATGAAAATGATATTGAAAATGATCTTGATTGTGTCGTGATTTGTGTTTTATCAATTTGTTCAGATCTAGGGTTTCCGCACTTAGATTTGTGACTTGTATGATCATATAATCCTGTTTTAGATAAAATCCAACGCTCACAAATGTTTATTGATTATACGTTAGCGTCAACACTGTCCTGAAACCCCGCCGCGAAGCGCGGGTCCAACACTAGTAATACATTATGTCTAGAGTTATTGGGAAAACGCATTTCTCACTATTTCTCCAACAGTTATCATGAAAGATGGTTGAATACCTACCACATGTGATTTATGGATAACATTTGATCTGGGGAGCTAAGAAAATAAACTACTTCGACGCCTGGATTTTTTTAACGACTTAACTTATACAAATTTTGCCTTTGACGTTGTGGTTCGAACAATTAACCTCAATGGAAGCAACAACTTAACTCTAATGGCTTTGCCAATTAATCCCAATAATTCTTGTTCATTCGTGGTTTCTCAAAGTAATGGTCCTCGAAATCATATCCTTTTTACACCACCAGGTGTTTATATATATATATATATATATATAGTATAACATTATATTGGAAACCTTTGTTATAGTGAAAACCTTGGAAACTCTATCAAACTCTAACTTTCCGATTTTTTTTCTATGAAAATTTTAGGGTATGTAACATACATGATTTTAAGCATTTTGGGCCAAAAAAAATCGAAAAAGTGTCGTACTGTTTTTTTTTTTTTTTAAATAAAAACCGTCTTCGGGTAAAAAATGGGTAACACGTGTTAGTTTGGCTTAACATGTGTTAGTCGAAAATTTATTTTTTTTTTTTTAAAAAAAAGTGTTTGGCGCTTTTTTGATTTTTTTGGCCCAAAATGCTTAAAATCATGTAAATTACATGCCCTATTTTTTTTCAAAAATAAAAAAAAATTGGGAACTCAGAGTTTCCAGAGTTTTCACTATAAGAGTGGGTTTCCACATTATCCCTATATATATATATATATATATATATATATATATATATATATATACACACTAGTGGGAAACCCACGCGTTGCTGCGGGGCGTTCTTGTGAGCTGGGGGCAAATTTGTATTGTTTTTGAACCACTATCTACGTAACTTTTGGTTATATAAACAGTAGTTACACTTTTGCCCACTCATCTCTATTTATGTATTTCTTTAACTTCATTTTTGAACCAACAACATAATGCCACATGACACACCCACAACAATGTATTTATTTTTTGTTTGCCATCTAGTAGGGTGCCGCGCTTCGCAGCGGGAACACGATGCATTTGTAAGTTTAAAGGTTTCCGAATACTAAACCAAGAATTAGACATTACAAAACAAACTATGCAAGTGGTTCAATTTGTTCTTTACTTCACCACGTTCCTTGGCAGACAATTGTTTGCAACGTTCATTTAAAGACAATATTTGGCTTTGGAGTTTGTGAGTAGGGGTATAAATGAAAGAAAGTGGGTAAAATTTAGTGATTTATACTTGTGCCTTTTCACATGCCATCTTAACTTTCAAATTTTGGACATATTTGCCCATATCTCCCTCTTTATAATGTAGTGTATATATATATATATATATATATATATATATATATATAGGGAGAGTATAACTAGGAAACCCATTCCAGTTAAAGAAACCCTGGAAACCCAATACTTGGCCAAGAATTAACCACGTCACCCTTTTTGATATCCCTTACAAGGGTATTTTCGTCACAACTTTTTTCACACTTTCTGCAGCTGCTGTAACATGTCAGACTGTACCAACATTCCTCCTCTCTCTCTCTCTCTTTTGCCTTCAATGTATTATATATATAACACACTACCTCATTTACTCACACACAACCTCCACCATGTGTTCTCCGGAGCATCCACATCTCCTCCCTCTTCTCGAAAATCTGTCTCAAACTTCATTAATGTCTTCCTCTAATGCTACTTTTTCCGAGAATTTGACTCAACGCTCATTAAGTGCTTCCCCCATTTCAGTTGTTCCACATAATCTCACGAGATGTTTGTCATTTAATGTTCCAGAAGATCTATCTCCACTGCACTCCAGATCTGATGGTTAGTTTTTAACTGTTATTCTTCTTTTGTTCATTTTAATTTTGTTTTTCAACTCTTTATTTTTGCTTCCAGCATGTGTTATTGTTTTCATTGTTTGTGTGTATGTGTTTTCGTTTGTTACAGTTTTTCAGTTGTTTTACCCACATTTTTTAGCCTTGATATTTTTATTTTTCATTTTGTTTATCAACTCCTTATTTTGCTTTCAGTATGTGGTTTTGTTTCCATTTTTGTTTTTGTGTTTTGTGTTTTCGTTTGTTACAGTTTTTTTACATCCATAGTTTTATGTTTTTCTTTTTAATTCACGTTTTTCAGTTGGTTTACCCACAATTTTTGGTCTTGTTCCTTGAGGTTTTTATGTAACATAAAATCAATTTTTTTATTTATGTAAAACATGTTAACAGTATCCTTTTGTTTGTGTATGTTTTTGTTACCTGTTTTTTTTTTATTTTGTTTTTATCTTGTTACATGATGTGTTTTTTTTTCATCTTTCTTTTCGTATGTAAACATATTTTTTTAGCTATGAATTTTTTGTTTTTTTTACTGCAGGTATTGTAGACCCTGCAAACTTTGTCGTTACTCACACTCCCAACGGAACGACATTATGGATTCCGAATGTTAGCCCAGACCTTAAACCTGTTGTTGGTTCTATTTTTAACAAATGGGAAGATGTGGTATCAATGTGGTACAACTATGCTGATAAATCTGGTTTCACTCCTCGTAAGGGTCAAACTAAAAGGTGGAAGGGTGTTGCTACTCACAAATACCTTAGATGCAACAAAGCCTCCAAGCCTCAGTCAAATAAAAAACTTGATAGCATGGATGAAGCTTCATTGAATATTAGGCAAAGTACTTTCTCTGTTACAGATTGCAAAGCCAATATATGTGTTGTGGTGTCTGATGAGTCATCCAAGTTCACTATTCAAAAGTTTGTTGAGGAGCACAATCATCCACTTGTTGAACGGTATAACCGCGACCTTTCTAAGATTTTCAGAAAGTTATCGTTTTCATCCAAACAGTTTATACACGACATGAGTCTTAATAGAGTTGGTCCAGTTGTAGCTCACAGATATTTGGTTACTATGAAAGGTGGGCATCATAATGTTAATGGTACAGCAATTGACTTTAAAAACTTTAGTCAAGCTATGAGGTTTTTCATTGGTGATCGGGACTCCCAGCTAGTAATAGATCGTTTCCGAGATCGCAAGGAAAGTTTACCCAACTTTTTTTATGACTTTGTTATTGAGAAGGGGAGGTTGAAATCGTTGTTTTGGGCTGATGAAATATCAAAGTTAAATTACGAAGTGTTTGGTGAAGTTTTGGCATTTGACGCCACGTATCATACCAACAAGTAAGTGTTTTTAAATTCTGGGGTGTTTGGTGAAGTTTTTGTTGACCATAATTTTTTTCAGTAAACTGATATATTTTTTGCATATATGCTTTTGCTTTTTTATTAGGTACAATATGATTTTTGTTCCTTTCACTGGGGTTGACCACCATAAACAATGTGTAACGTTTGGTGCCGGTTTGATAGCTAATGAAACCGTTGAATCATATGTCTAGCTGCTTGAATCCTTCCTAAAGGCCCATTCTACGCAACCGAAACTTGTTCTAAGTGACCAAGACCCTGCAATGAAACAAGCTATAACTAAGGTGTTTTCAGAGTCTCGCCATCGTTTTTGTTTGTGGCACATAATTAAAAAGCTTCCTTTGAAGGTATTTATTACAAACTTGTTACACTGTATACTCCTAGTTATAATATTTTCTGATAGTCAATAATTCTGATAAATTTTATCTTTAAACTTGCTATAATTTCTAAAATAAACAATTCTGATAGTTAACAATTTTCACCAGAAACTTGTTACATTTCCCCCTGATAGTGAAAATTATTTATGATAGTCAATATTTTATGAAACTAACACTCAACATCATCAGCAACTTACTGGTTAAACTTGTTACAATTTATATCCCTTGTTATAATAACCTGATAAACAAGAAGGCTGATAAATTTTATTAGAAACTTGCTATAATCTTTAAGATAACAATTCTAATAGTTAACATTTTCAGCAGAAACTTGTTACATTTTCTGTAACATTTTTTTCTGATATTAAACATGTTATGATACTCCTTAATTTTTTTTTTTTTTTATAGATTTCTGGAGATGTTTTAAACAATACTGATATGAGGTCATGTTTACACCGCCTTGTATGGAATGTGTATATCAAACCTAGTACGTTTGAAAATCGTTGGCAAGCGTTATTGGAAAAGTTTGGGTTACAAGATCATGTTTGGCTGAATGATATGTATGCCATTCGTGAGAGTTGGGCGCCATCATATTTCCGTGAGATCCCATTCAGCTGTTTGATGAAGACAATATCCAGGGGTGAAAGTTCAAATTCGGCCTTTAAGGTCAACTCCTCAAGTGCTAATACGCTTGTCTAATTCATGTTTTGTTATGACACTAGGATTGACAATCAGAGGTATAGACAAAGGACCGCTGAGTACAAAACCTCTCTGAGTACTTTTAAAAATTCTAGTGATTTACCCATTGAGAAGCATGCATTTGAAACCTACACTCACACTATTTACGAGGAAGTGAAGAAAGAGATAATGAAAGGGAAGTTTTTATGTTTCATATCTAACACTGTAACAGTTGATGATGTTATCAAGTATGACGTGACCCAGCTTGACAAAGAGAATGCAGTTAGCCATGTTTTCACGGTATTTTTTTTTTCAAACAAGGAGTATGTTTGTTATGTTTTGCTACGCAAGTGCGCAACATTAACGATAGTCATTTTTTTTTCTAGGTTTCAGTCAGATGGAATGATCAAGATGTTACTTGCTCGTGCAACAATTTTACTCGAATTGGTTATTTGTGTAGGCATGTTTTTTGTGTTTTTAGGTTATCGAAGGTTGAAAAAATTCCTCCACACTACATTTCTGATCGGTGGAAGAGGGATGTTCTACCCAAGCGTATTTTTGCTATTGAAAACCGTTATGGAGTAGACACTAGCCCCCAAACTGTTCTGAGGAACGAGTTAAATGACACTTTTTCTGAATGTCTAGATGTTTTGAGGTCTGATATTGATGGTTTATCGTCATTTGCTGAGCAGATCCGTGAAATGAAGATGCGTTTTTTAAACAAAGATGTTACAGAAACAACGGCTACTAATCAGAATGCTTCTATTGTTGAAGACTTAGTAGGCCAATCTCTTGATGTTAATGTTTCACTCAATAATCCTGAAGGCATTAGGAACAAGGGTCGTGGTAAGCGTCGTCGTTTACCTGGAGGTCGTGAGAATACAAATGTTGTTACCCGGGCTAAGCGGGTCAAGAACCCAAGGCTTTGTCGCACTTGTTATCAATATGTAACAGACCACGACTCAAGGAACTGCAAGATGAAGGAGAAAGCCGACAGTGAGGATGTTGAAACAAGTTGTGGGGACACCGAAGCTGGAGCTGAGGTTTAACTGATCTGGACTACTGAAGCTTTTGAAGACATTTGGATTTGTTTTTTAGTTTTTTATGTGTAATGAAAATGTATGTGTGTAACGAAACTGTGTGTCTACTGCCTTGCTTTTGCTGTTTGTAACCGTGTTACATGCATTGGAGGCTGTGTTTTGAAGGCTCAATGGGTTTTGTAAACTCATTTTGCTTTTTGTATGTCATGGTTCTATGTATTAGGATGTTGTAACCCCCTTATAGGGTTTAACGACTTATTATCAATTCCAAATGTCATAAAAATTAACCAGCTGTTACCAAGTTCTTTGTATGCTTGATTTTTTTTATTATGTTACCATTATAAACTAGAGTTTTTTATATATTTGATTTTTTATATTTTTCATGCACTCCAATTTTTTAAAGATAATATTATAGTATTTATAATTTTTTTAATAGTGTTACTATTCCCTCAACTTATTACTATTGTTTTGAAAGATTTTGAAAGTTGACACTTTTTGTTTTTTCCTTTTGTAATGCAAAAGAAAACAATGGGCCCCATCTTGCATTTTATAAGTATGGGATTCCCACCACCACCATACATTATCAATCATACCAAATGGACTCAACCCCAAGCACCCCTCTAGAAGATGTGTTTGGAAACTCTCTCTTTTTACCAGTAAATTACTACCTTCAACCTCTAAACCACCCGATTGGACACAATGATCCCAATTTGGTTGTGAATAATAATCCGATTGCACATAATGATCCCAATTTGCTTGCGGATGATAACCCTCCTGTTGAACCTGTTGGAAATGTAGCCCCTGTTGAAGATTATAACATTGTCCCTCACCCCTTGGGCAATATTGATGATATAGAAGAGAATCAACCCGAAGCTAACATCGTTCTTCCGCCAATTGGAGATGCAGCATTTGTTGATGATTTAGATCTCAATTTGGTTTATGACCTCCTATATCCCGAAGATAAGCACGACCATGATGAGGTTGCACTAGTTGACCAGCCCGTGTTTGGTGAGCATGATGACATACCACCCGGTGATGTTACATTCCAAAGAGATAATCATTCGCATCATTCGTTTAATGCAGAAAACGATGATGATACTAACGAGTTGTATTTAGCTTTTCTCCAAGACTACTACGGACCTGCTGAGGATTATTACACAAGAAAGCCTCATTACACACCTGAATGGGCAAAAGGTTATGAATCAGATCCTGGTGCAGAGTATGACATTTGATCTGATGGAGAGGCTACACGAGCCATGGAATGGGAATGGGCAATGCACGACCCATGGGAGGATGAACGTGGAACGGACTCTGATTGCTCATTTGATTCCATTTTTAGTTACTAGGTGTCCTAGGTGTTTTTCTTTTTTATGTAATGTTTTTATTCCATTTTTACTTATGTTTTACTTTTTGGGTTTTTCTTTTTTATGTAATGTTTGGTCTTTTGTATGTTCTAACTTTTTCCCTAAGTTTTTGTTGTTGCATGAAATTTTCACTTGCTTTGTGTAACAGTTGGCCCTACAATCCTTTTTGCACAATATTTTTGTTTTTTCTATAACAGTTGTTGCATGATTTTTTCACTTGCTTTGTATGTACTAACTAAGATTAATCTACCAAGCTCTGTGTAACATACTTTTAGTAGTACATTTTAAGATTAATGTTGCAATTTTTTATTTATAATGGTATAATACCAGACTTTCTATTATTATATGTTACAACCACCAATTCAAAATATTTAATTGTATACCTAACACCATTATTGTTATTGAGTGAATTTAATGCAACTATGCAACATTTATACCTATTTTCATCCAATATAAATATTGATAACATATTACACATCCATTACACACATAAGAAACCCAAAGGTAGATTTACAACAATATCAAAATGTCCAATAGGCCAAATCTTGAGTTTAAGCGACCCTAGGTTGGAGAGAAAGTTTATCCGCGTGTACCAGTTTCTTACATTAAGATTGGTAAGAGACTTTGTAAACTCGCCCCAAAATCTGAACCAAAGTGTGAAGGTCTAATTAAGGCTGAACCAACCAGCCCAAAAGCCGAACGAGTTTCTAAATTTGTTCCAAAACCCGAACCACAATGTAGTTCGAAGGCTTCTAATACGTGGAATCAACCGCGTGCGTTAAACCACCATTTGTTTCGGCGTTTTAATTTACCCGCAAATGAACATCCGTTTTCAGCAACTCTCAAAGCAAAAAAACGAAGGTTCACATCATAAACAGTCAGTCAAGAAAGAGCCACAAGTTCCACCCGTCATAAAGAAAGAGACACGTTTTGTAAACAATTTTCGTTGTGGCGGTGAGGTGTTATACAATTCAAAGACAGAGCCACAAGTTGCAGTTAAAAGTCAAAGTCATAGCTCCATGTATGAAGTCCGTTCGAAAGGAGGAGGGAAATTTACAATCATTCGTAAAAATGAAAGCCAATTTACAAAAGAACAGCCTGTTCCCTCTGTTGTCAATCCCACTCCAGAACCTTTCATCCCCATGTATCCACCCGTAAGCCCTGATTACCCCACGTGGCACTGATGCGTGGTTGCACGCATCATGCTTATTTGCCACTTTTGTATATTTTTTAGTCGATTAGATAGTATTTTTATTAGTTTTATGTCTGTACTCTATTATTTTAGTATTGTATATATTCTATTACTTTTGGTTGTTTTTACTATTAATTTATTTATTTTATATTTTTGGTAGGTGATCGTATGGAGCGGGGCTAAAACAGTACAAAATATATTCGAGACCCAAACATCCGAGTTGAGAGCACGGGGTCATAATACCATTTACAATAATAATAATAATAATAATAATAATAATAATAATAATAATAATAATAATAATAATAATAATAATAATAAAGTCAAAGGTCCATCTCAAGAAGGAAATGAAAAAGTCGGTTAGATGATGGATTTTATTTTTGGGCGACATTTATTGGAGAAAGGATTTTTTTAGTCAAAAAAAAGAGAATTAAGAAAAGAGATTTCTTTTCTTAAGAAAAGAATCGCGTATATTATTAAGGAGGGATTTAGAAACAGAGGGGAGATCGCAGAGGAGAGTTCTTTTGACGCGAGAACGAAAAAAAAAAGAGGAACGCACACAAGTGGAAAGAGGGGGAGATCGCACAAGAAAAAGAAATCAAGCTTCATGGCCATGAATGGCTAGTCTCTTTGTATTACACTAGGGATGTAGGCTTTTGATATCTAAGGTTTGAACACATTGGGTATTGTTCTTAAACTTTTGTTTATGTTATTGTGTGCTTGAATTAACAGTGTTAATTGATGATTAATCTTATACTAAACTCATTGTAGTTAATTGATCTTGTGCCAATTTCTCGTAAGATAAGCATGATTCCTTACATTAACACAAACTTAGGATTGTATGTTCTAGGTAATGAAGTATAGTTTAATCTATCTTGGATATTGATAAAACTTGATACCTAAGCCTATTGAACAATCACTCCGTTAGTGCCAATTACATTATTATTGTTTACCCAATTGTTAAAGCCCTAGTATTCAATTGCCGAATCCTTAGTGTAATCATTTTAACCCGATTGTTTACAACATCATTTTTATTTATCATTTCAATTAATTATTAGTATTATAAACAACAACTTTAAATCAAAAATCTTAAATGAACAACTTGCAATCTTCATAAGTCACATAGCATCTTCATAAGTAGTACGTTTCAATCAACTAAACAACACTCACTGACCACATGCTCCTTGGATTCGATACCTTATTTACCCTAACTACATAGGTTAATTAGGTTTTGCATGACCCTAACGACAGGTCATCAGGCACCCAGATTTAAACAACATTGACTGGGATCTTTACTTTCCGCCTTATTGTTCAAGCACAACCGCTGTTCCACGTCAAAATGAAAGCCAAGTTACAAAAGAACTGCCCGTTCCCTCTGTTGTCAATCCCACTCCAGAACCTTTCATCCCCATGTATCCACCCGTAAGCCCTGATGACCCTACGTGGCACCCAGATTTAAACAACATTGACTAGGATCTCTACTTTCCGCCTTATTGTTCAAGCACAACCGCTGTTCCACGTCAAAATGAAAGCCAAGTTACAAAAGAACTGCCTGTTCCCTCTGTTGTCAATCCCACTCTAGAACCTTTCATCCCCATGTATCCACCCGTAAGCCCTGATGACCCTACGTGGCACCCAGATTTAAACAACATTGACTGGGATCTCTACTTTCCGCCTTATTGTTGAAGCACACCCGTTGTTCCACGTCAAAATCATTAATATTTCTATGTGGTTTTATTTTCGTTCCAATGTCTTTTTTTTAGATGTAATCCTTTGTTTTTGTGTGTGTTTGTTAGTATAATGTTTTGTTTGTGTGTGATATTAATATTTTCTATGTGGTTTTATTTTCGTTCCAATAGTCATTATGTTTTTTTAAGAACGATGTTACAATTTAGTTCTATGTTTTTTGTTTTTTTTGTTATGGTAATTATGTATCTTTTTTGAAGAATCGTAATATCATTTTGATGTAGTCTTCAATTTATCATGAAAACCGTAACATCATTTTCATTATATGACATGTCAAACTTTTCAAAAAAGTAAACAATAAAATTATTAAACAAGTTACATCCCCAAGTTACAAAGACCTTTCTCCATATTTGATATATAATACTTTTTCCTACTTTGTTATACTTTATTTTTTTTTTACATGACTACACAATGACTAAATAAATTAAACAAGTTACAACAACGATTGTTGACAATACTAGTTTCCATAACACCTTTTATTAATTTTCTTGTCTACAAAGACTGTAACAAATCTTTCATTTTATAGATTTTTTGCTGACAATGGACAATGCCATGAAATGATGGTACGGTTTTTAATATATAATTTAAACAAATGTGTCCTTTTTGCTTTTAAATGTGGAGGTTTTTTTTTTTTTGAAAACTAACAATGGTACGGTTTTTAATTCAAAGTTTTACTTTTTTTCAAAACTTTGACATGACTACACATGCATCTTACTTTCTTTTTAATCACTTTCCCATAAAGTATTTTTAATATATCTACTACTACTTACAACAAGGACAATGTAACCATCATTTAACAAATATATTATAACATTTTTTATTGGCAAAGAAACGTTCTGTCTGTAACACAAGTATGTATACCGTAACATATTCTTTTTAGAAATATTTTTTATACTTTTTTTTTGCAGTAAACTCTTCCTTTTGTCTATAACACAAGTATGTACACTGTAACATCATTTTCATTATATGACATGTCAAACTTTTAAAAAAGTAAACAATAAAATTATTAAACAAGTTTCTCCATATTTTATATTATATAATACATTTTCCTACTTTGTCTTACTTTATTTTTTGACATGACTACACAATGACTAAATAAATTAAACAAGTTACAACAGTCATACAATACTAGTTTCCATAACACCCTTTTTTTTTGTCTACAAAGATTGTAACAAATCTTTTCATTTAATAGATGTGTGGCTGACAATGGACAATGTCATGAAACCATTGCACGTTCTTTATAATATAAATTAAACAAATGTGTCCTTTTTCCTTTTAATGTTCTCTTTTTATCTTTTTTAGAAACCTAACAATGGTACGTTTTTAAATCCAAAGTCTTACTTATTTTCAAAAGTTTGACATGACTAGACATCCATCTTACTTTCTTTTTTATCACTTTTCCATAGATTATTTTAATATATTTACTACTACTTTTTTACAACAAGGACAATTGAACCATCATTTAACAAATATATTATAACATTTTTTTATTGGCAGAAAACTTTTGTCACATGTAACATAGGGTAACATATTCATTTAGAAATATTTTTTTATAATCACTCCATCTTAAGTATTTTAAAATTTTTACAACCTTGTTTAACCAGGACAATGGGACAATTTGAAGTATAATATAAAATATTTTTTTTATTTAACGTTTTTTAACATTTTTACTCCCCAATATTTATTATTTCCCCCCTTCATCCACCTACCCTTTTTTTTCATTTATTTCACATTTGGTTGATGGGTAGTCACTTCCATTATATTCTCAGCATTATATAACCCCAACTCCTTATACAATATTTTTCCAATACAAGTTTTTTTTGTTTTCAAGTTTGTGTTATTTTTTCTCTTCATACTATGGTGTTGTGTTCATGTGGTAAGGTATCGGTCAGAAGGACCTCCTGGACGAATGATAACCCTGGGAGACGGTTTTATTCATGCCCCGACAAGGTAAAAGATTTATATGTATGTGTAATTTTGAATTTCTACGCTTATATCCGGCCTTTTTTTTTTTTTTTGTAGCCCAGCAGTTGCCCATTTTTTGAATGGGTTGATGATCCTACTTGCCCACGACTTGGATCAATAATTAGAGGTCTTTTGAACTCAAAGAATAGGCTTGAAAATAAGGTTAGGGACCTGGAAGACGATCGACGGAAAAAGAAGGCTACTATTCGATTTTTGAGTATTGCACTGGCGTTAACTATGTTCTACATTGTTTTCCTATAAGTGAGATAATTAGGATGTGGGTTAAGTGAAGTTTGGAAAACGTGTTACTAATTACCATGTTTTTAGTAGACGTTTTTTTTTATTGTTCAGTAGTAGGATAATTTTTATGTTATCGTTAACTAGGTTATGTAGTGTTGGCAATGTATTGTGTTCCTTGTGTTATTTATGTTGAAGTTTTATGCTAAGCCACCTTATGCTAATGTTTACGTATGTTTGATCATGTTGTTTATCTACAATTGTTACAATATATTTTTTTTCATTTTTATTATGTTTTAGATAAAAAGAAATAAAAGTACTCTAAATTAATGATATCTAGAAAGTTACAGTACTCTGGTTGTACTTTTTCGTGCAACCTTTTTTACCACCATTTTTAAATGTACACAAGTCTACCTAAGATGTGACAGGTTGTATATATCTTTTCTGATCCATGTACTATATTTTACAAAAAGTGTAGATTTGTTTGCAGGCTAGTTAGATCCTATGTACTTTTTAGATTATATGTAGACACCTTACTTTTTGTAGTCAATGCTTTATATGATAACATTATATACTTTTATTTTGAACATGCACGTGGCAACTTTTATTCCCCCAAAAAACAAACAAATTTTGAAAACATTATAGAGCCTCCAAAAAATATCAAAATGTGGTCCCCACCCATAATACAGACCGAAATGTTACATACTTTTTTTTAAAAAAGTTGTTAGAGTAGGTGGCCATAACACATCCTAAGATTGCCACATTCAAAACATAATAAAAACATCCATGTCTTAATTAGTAACCCTACACTTAATAATCCAAAGTAGCTAGCAATTAGTTAACATTACATTACCAACAAAAGCAGTCACCGTTAACAAATATCCCAACTGTCTCTTACCCAAGCGCAACAAACCGAATTTCGTTGTGTAGCTTATTTGCCTTAGAGAGCAAAATATGAGCTGCGAATTTTTTCCTCAAAGCTTCAAGTTGTAACTTCTTCCGTCCACCTTCAGTTGTAAACTGGCAATCGAATTCTTCCCCCACCCCCATATACCTTTCCATATGTCTCATTGTGAAAACTACACAATCTATACCATTTGCTGTCGTAGCCCACGAGATTTTGACCCTTTCAACGTTCAACTTGGCCATCTCGGCAGCTTTTGGATGAGCTTTCCGCTCCAAGTAACGTACAAACATAGCTTTCTGCAATACGCAGTAAACAAAGATGTTATGCACAATTTTTCGGTTACTAAAAAAAACATTTAATTAATAGTGTTTTTTCAATCATAACATCTTTACCAGTTTGTAAGGAGTGTCCTTGAGAAAGTAATCCTCATTGTCGTTGATCCGAGACAGATTTTTGGCTCTCACCCGGTTGTCAATTACTGATATCTTTGGACATTTCAAATCAAATACCATGACATAGAAGTGTGCATACTCGAGGATAGGAAAGAAGATCAAATCGAAGCTTCTAAGATCCACAAGATCTGGATTTCTATAAAGTGCGCCAAACATGCGCTTTTCAAAAGCCGAAACTCTATTCTCTTCATCAGCTGTTTTTAGTCTTAACATCCAATCAACCTGCGACAAGTTTATTCATAGAGTTTAATTCTTAACTCATAACAAATATAATGCCGTACCAAAACATGATAATTTAACTTACAATGGTATTCGTGTTACAGAATAGCCGAAGGGTTGACCCTGCTTGTTTAAATTTTTCTTCAAAGTTTAACACATCCACCCAAGCATCAATAACAGCATTTGAAACCAGGCTACCCGGATCCAGGGTCTTCATTAAGTATTTCTCTACCATGGCGTTTTCTCCTTTAAAAAGAAAGTCTCTACATATTCAAATCAAAAGTTAATATAACAATTGTTATAATCACCTAACGGTTACCTTTACATTTTTATAAAATCAACAAGATACACTTACATTGATGATGTGAACGGCTGGTTCTGAGTTTTTTCTTGACCATCACTGTTGTTTGACTTTTGTAACAGATGACTGAAAATTTTTTTAACAACTATGTTATGCTTTGAATTATTCTACCAAGTTAAAAAAACTCGAAAGGTCACAGAAATTTTTGTTGCATACCTTCTATTAACAACACCATTTTTCATAAGGAATTTCCAAACTTTTGTTTCTTCATCGGTTATTGGTTCATCCAGGTTCACACTAAATTTCACGTTCTTTGCCAAATTTTCAGCGGTTGCAATTGCTTGTGGCACAGGTTTTAGCCTTGTGCTTTCCAATTTTTGGACTACATCATCAATTGATAGTCCTTCTCCCGCACCTATCAGTACAAAACCGATTTTTTTTGTTAGCTACAAATGAAACATAACACGCAAAAAGGTGATGATAAAGCACCTTTTTTTGTTTTGTCTTGAATTAAATCTATGGTTTGTTACCGACCCTACGTTATCAAGGTAGTATATCACTATTACGGCATTATTTAAGTTAGCATACCTGTCCCTATATCATCCTTTCCATGCATGCCCTCAACAATCATGTTTGCCTCTTCCACACCACCTACATTTTTAAAGATAATGTTTTATATAAGTGTGTATCATAAAAAAAAAAAAAAAAAAAAAAACAAGTCTATTTTTATAGAATAGCATGTCTTTTTGTATACCTATTCCAGTTTCATGTAAATCTGTCATGTGTGTTGCTGTTTCGCGACTATCCACTATGTCATCAGCATGTTTTACAGGTTCTACATTAGATGGTAACATATATTAGTTAAATGTAACTAGGAATAACATGTTTCTATTAACTTAATACACCTTTCGGCACAGCAGCCTTCCCCTTCTGTCCAGCAACACCTAATTCTCCACCTAACATACCAAAAAAATGGCAGTGTTTATGTAATATAAGATAATCATGGATAATTAATTATTCATACGCTTTTACGGTTACATACCTTTGCCCACTTTGTCTTGATTACCCGAAGTCTCAGTCTTGTTTCTCACACCATCAACATGCAAACGTGATCTTCTAACTTTTTTTTCCAGCTGAAGACTTTGATTCAATGTCATCTTCGCTGTCATCCACCATCTCATCTTCGACAGCTAGGTCGTGAGCATCCATTTCTTTTTGTATTCAAAAATACATATTAGTAACAATCCAACTGTTTTTCCAGCTACTTTAAATAAATATGGTAACACATACAAACCTGAGTTGTCATCATTGTCTTCATCTGAACTATCTGTATCAATCTCTTCTTCATCAAAATTTATATTGATATCATTCAACACATTCTTAATCTTTTTTCCAGGCGAGCAACCTTGTTGTCGTTTGCTAGTCTCACCAAACAACAAATCAAATTTTCTTCTTAACATTTGCACATCATGATTCTCTGGTATGATTTCTTCAACGTCATCTAATTTTGATTCAACCTTTTCCTTTATTCTAATAAGTTTGTCGATTAGTCCACTTATCTCACTCAATTTCTTCTGTTACACATAAACAAAAAAAAAACAGGTCAGTATGTTAATTTTTCTATCATTTTGCTTCTGTTACACATAACATAAGTATCATTTTTCTACACATCTTTACCAATTGATTATGTCCTTTAACATCTTGTGTAGCTAAGTTGTTGCATCTTCCTCCAAATCCACCCTTAATGATTTCCAATGCCTGTCTTCTTTTTAGCTTATTCATGTCCCAGAATTCTATTGCCGCCTTTGTACTATCCACTTTTAAACCTTTGCAATCAACGTTTTCGACATACAAAAGCTAGAAAAACCAAGGTTACATGTTATTATTTTTGCCCAACTAAATGTAGTTAGAGTAACAAGATGACCAGAATTATTTGCCGTTAATATTGTAAGTGGCCCTGCAAACTGTGAGCCTACGTCACATCTCCGCCAGCGGTCTTTACATGGCTTCATCCCTTGGATAACATAGGAAACACCAGTCGATTTGTGAGAAATCAGTCTCCTTTGTAATCTTCTTAAATAAGTAATCCCTACACCTTCCTTGACTATGGCACTCCACCATAATTGTGAGGAACATCATCAAAAAGTCTAAACGAAATATGAATGTGTCCCTCATCTTTAGCTTCTTGTATGTTTTCCACCATGTTGCTTACCGCCACAAATCGCCCTGGATACCTATCCCTCCACTGTTTCACCTCTGGTGCCATAAAGTCAGACGGTTCTTTTTTGTGAATTTTTAAGCCTTTGCACGGTATTCCTAACAAGTTATGGATAGCTAGCTCGTCGATTTTTATGCTTCCATTTTCCAGCTTTATTTCCATTTTGTCTGGATCAAAGTTGTCGACGACATAGTGACCCAACTTCCCTGGAATTCCGTTAACGTTAAAATCCAAAAGCTTGCCAAAGCCCATTTTTCTCACGGCCCTCCTTTTGTTTGTCCTTTAATGCTTTAATGCATTTATACATTTGTATTGGTGAAGAACGTGTTTGCAACGAGAACCATCCCTCTTCCGCGTGTGATTTCGTACTTGTTGTAACTCTTTGTTCCTTTTTTTTTCCTGAGCCTCATGTAACACATGATTTTAAATTCTTTTAAATAACAATTCATATAACAGACATATATATAAACCCACTCAATCAATATGTTTTTTTACCGTACCCGTTATTGCACGTTTTTTGCACTTTGAACTGGTTGGTCATTGTCACACCCTCAAAATCCACTTGCGGAGTTTTACCGCGAGGCGCATGACAAACCAGGATCCAAACCAACGATCACAATAAACAAGTCTAAATGAACATAAATGCAATTTCAAAACATAGTTTAAATCCCCGTTTACAGCGGAAGCTTATTTAAAAACAATATCTCAATAATGAAACAATAGTTCAACGTTCAAAAGACCATGCAACCCTATTAAGACGCCGTGCAGACGCGTGCGCCCTAGTCCAGTCGTGCTACCTTAGCGACCTGAGAAAACATGTAAAAGTTTACGTCAGCACAAAAATGCTGGTGAGTTTACAGGTTTTGTATCCAAGTACCAAGTCCACCTGTCCATACTATAACAAATAGAAAACCAGTATACGCTAGCTAGGCGTACGTTTTGTTACTACCACGATTGGAAAACCATTACTAACGCGAATACCAAAAGTATGCCCGATGTAGTTCCTGTTGTTCCTGTTGTTCCTGTTTGAGACAATATGCACCCGCCGACCCTCCAAGTCGACGAGCGGGGTTGGTCACTCCCAATAGCGCTATTCACATTTCCCCGTTGTGCAAACCCGCACATTCATGGTTCCCCCCGGGACTTCCAAAGATCGTGTAGTACACAATAGAAACCCATAGTATGACAGTAGTTACCAAATAATCGTTTTAACACATGTTTTCTCCCCCGAAAGTATAAAACCAGTTTAAAAGAGGGGCCGTAAACTCACCTTAAGTTGCGTTACTCCTTAACCCGAGTAAACCCAGCTGCTATGCTAGTCCCGTAAGCGGCGACCTAACATACGACAGTTACAAGTACTTAGACTAATAACCCGCAGGTTAATTAGTCCCTAGATGTCCAGACCATAACCAAGTTCGTTTGAAAACACCGTGACTGTTTAACCGACCCAAAGTACAAGACTCGACATCCCATTGGTGACCCGAGACTCCCCGTGTTATGTTTACGCTCCAAAACGTACAATAACGCAAGTACACTTAACATACGTTAACGCACAACAAGTTATAGCACATAGTTCACGTATCACCGAAATACATCCAAATATATGTTACCAAGCTATTAAACATGTTACGAGGTTCCTAGCATGTTACTACATGTCAAATCAGGTCTCGGAATGCTAATATACACTTACAGCAGCAGTACACGCGATTAGGGAGGCTAATCGCATGAATGATCACACGATTTGGGCTAATCGCCCCTGATGTCACGCGACTGGGGCTAATCGCCCCTGTTGTCATGCGAGTGGGGCTACTCGCCCCTGTTGTCATGCGAGTGGGGCTACTCGCCCCTAACACAGGCGATTAGCAAGGCTACTCGCCTGTAACCTTGCTGTTCCGGTTTTTCGCGCGTTTAACGCTCCAAATCAGATCCAGAACGTGTGTAACTACCCAATATCATCCCAATAACTATTCTAAACATGTTTAAACCAAAATCCTTCGTTTAACCTCGTATAATCAGTCCTGCATGAAATCAAGTAATCCAAACATATACACAAAGCATGCAATCATCATACTAACATGCATAACAATAACCCTAATAATCAATTACTGAGAGTCCTATCATCATAATATCAATATCAACACTGATCTATCATAATATCATATCAAATCATCATCATGAATCATAAAAACCCTAACTTTCTAATCATACACACTCATAATGCATGCATATTAGTTATAATCCGATTAACAACCCTTATTGACGATTTTCAGAAAGCTTTTTCGTTTAAGAACAGGTCTGGACCATTAGGGATTGATTAAAAACGTTTACAAAGTGTTATGGATGAGAATCAAACCTTAGGATTATGAAAGAATGATGGTTAGACCTTGAAACCTTGTGTTTTTTATCAAAATCGCCTTCCAGAGGTTGTTTATGTGTTTGGGGCGGTTATGGGACGACTAGGGTTTGTCTAATGAAGTTTAGGAGGTTAAGTATGGTATTTATAGTCGTTTTTAGTCGTCCAGCCCGTAACCAGCGATTGTGCAGCTCCTATACGCGATTAGGAATGCTAATCGCATGAAGGTTCATGCGATTAGGCCTAATCGCCTATACCTTCACACGATTAGCCACCAATCGCCCCTGATGTTGCCTACTCGCCTCCCCTATGGGCGATTAGGCTTCCTAATCGCCTGTAGGGGTTAATCTCGTGTGTTTTGCGCGTTAAACCCCGTTTTAACATATGTTAATGCATATTCACGTACCGACAAGTCACATAATGATTGTAAACACATAACACAAGTAAATACACATATTTACACTCGTTCACCAATTCCCGGGACTCGAGACTCGTACGTTCCGTATGTCCTGACGATCCTACAAATCGTCACCGTTTGTACACTTGGTTAAGGACTGACATCTAACGAACCTCTAGACCAACATCCAATGCTCTTCTAGACTAACCAATAGTTCCCGAACCATAACCCGACTTAACTAACCCAGTTAAGTACAATATACGCGTGACTCGCTAAGGTAGACTTCCATCTAGACAACGTTGTTAACCAGAATTTGCCGGGTGTCACAGTCATCCTCGAAGGTAACTTTTTTTTTCTGTTTTAGATGTGAATTTCCTGCTAGACATTTAAAACATATATATTTTTTTAATGAAGTTAGGTCCCATCTTTTAAAAGTAATTAGACATGTTCTTATTAAAACAGCCAAGCAGTTTGTATAATTTTTTATCATACCCGTTCTTGGTCGTTTCCTTGATCCTTGCGCTGGTTGGTCGTCATCGGAACTAACTACTTTCTTCCGTTTTTTCCGTGGAATCCCTGTTACACAGATTATAAAACGTGGGTTTAATACTTGTAACACACACAAACATTTTTTTTTCTAACTGAAAAAATGACAAAATGAGTGATTCACATACCCGTGGATCGTTTTCCTGAGCAACCGATTGTTGTATCCAGTTTGGTTACTGTTTTTTATAAGTCAGTGCAATATACAAATTGTATTGAAAAAACATTTTTCGTAACATACCTAGTTGTTTTTTAACCTTTTTCCGTTTGGTATCGTTGTGTTCATTCGGAGAAACCAAATCTATAAGATGATCAAATACTAACAAACGTGGGCTTTTTCTTGTAGACTTGGCCGACATTTTTTTTGCTAAAACCAACGGAACATAGTTAAAACATACAAATACAACGTCTATGTAAACCCAAGACTCTAAAGCAGATTATTACCCAAAAAAAACCCCACATGAACATCACTACATTTAACTCAAAAAAGCCATTAGCAAATTTTTTTCTAAGTTCACAAAATGTAAACAAAAGGTCATTAAACTCTCATTATATGTTCTAACTTCACTAAAGAATTTACAAAGTCTTTGTAAACCCATCTTGTCTAACTTCACTAAAGAATTTTCAAAGACTTTGTAAAACCCATCAATTTTTTTCTAACTTCACTAAAGAATTTACAAAGTCTTTGTAAACCCAAAGTCTTTGTTACCATCGACTCTCATTATAGGAATCCAAAGTCTTAAAAAAGCCTTAACGTTTTGATACTATAACACTTTTGGATTTTAAAATTTTTTATTTTTTCATTTGATAACTTTTTTTTTGTGTAACCCCAACCTCAAAATCACATTTTTTGTTATTTTTTTTGCAACCCCAACTTGAAAACCACAATTTTTGTTAAGTTTTTTGTAACACAAACCATAAATTTTTTCTGTAATTTTTTTGCAATCCCAAGTATAAACATAAATTCTTTGGCAAACACAAAGTTTTTTTGTAACCCTAACCTGAAAATCACGTTTTTTATACAAATCCCTAATATAATTTACTTCAAAATCAAAATTTACAAAAAGCCCTATTAATATCCTAATATTTCTAACTTTTAAAGCCCTAAGATACCTAAACAAAATTACACAAAAATAAGCCCTAAACAAAAATAAACTTTTTGTTTTAAACGGCTATAATCGATGTATTTTTAACCTAAATCTCAAGTTTTCTGAAAACCTACATTTTACGAACATACATATTTGCTGGAAGTAACAAAACCCAAAACAAAAAACTAAAAACTAAAAACTGGAAGTAACAGATTACCTTTTTTCTGAAAGACGACGATGTGTTTGTTTCTTTGTTGTTTTGGTGTGATTTGCTTGAAGGTGTGATTTTCTTTGAAGGATTTTTTGTTTGATTTGCGAAGATCTTTGACAAGATTTGTTCTAAATGCTTTCCGGTTTTGCGAAGGTTTTGTTTTGGGGGGAGGATACGAGTGTTTTTATGAGAGAGAAAGAAGAGTGTTTATGATCAGGGGGGACGATGAGAGTGTTGGGGAAGATGGTTTTATGTTCTTTTTGTTAGGTGTGGTGAACATTTTTGAAAAAAGAGTGTTATGATGAGAGAAAGGAAGATACGTGTGTTTTATGAGAGAGAATCATTGGGAAGGGAAATGACAGTTACTTTTACTTTTGTCAGTTACATTTTTTTGGTTGACCCTTTTACCCCTCCCTTGCTTATATGTGCTTTATCTTCTAAAAAAACGAAATTAAAAGGAAAAAACTAGAGCCATTGATCAAGTTGATTGAATGGTCAAGATGAGGTTTCCGGGGTTTCTTTAACTGGAGTGGGTTTTTAGAATATCCTCCCCCTATATATATATATATATATATATATATATATATATATATATATATATATATAGGTAAAGTATATGGAGGAAACCCTCCTTATTTGGTAAACTCTGGAAACTCTGACTTCCCAACATTTTTTTTTTTTGAAAAAAAATAGGGTATGTAATATACATTTTTTTAAGCATTTCGGGCCAAAAAAATCGAAAAAAGCGCCGAACGGTTTTTTTTTAAAAAATAAAAAACGTCTACTGTTTACATATAGTTAACATATTGTTAACACCTGTTATTAGCGCTTAACATGTGTTAGTCAAAATTTTATTTTTTTTTAAAAAAAAAAGTACTCGGCGCTTTTTTAATTTTTTTGGCCCAAAATGCTTAAAATCATGTATATTACTTGCCCTATTTTTTTCAAAAAAAAAAATATTGGGAAGTCAGAGTTTCCAGAGTTTACCAAATAAGGAGGGTTTTCTCTATAACCATTCCCTATATATATATATATATATATATATATATATATATATATATATATATATATATATATAGGGTTGAGTTATTTTACAAAGGCTACAAAAAATGAGAAGGGTGAGAAGAATACAAAAAACACAATAAATCATGAAATATGACACAACGAGCCATAAAATATAACACAGTGCCAAAAAATATAACACAATGCTGAAGAAAAAAGACACAATGAATTAAAAAAATGACACAATGATGAAAATAAGAAAAAGACACAATGGTACATAAAAGACACAATGATATAACGCATATTTCTAAAAACAACAAGCTAAAACCCCAAATAATGAAGACCTAAAAACTAACGTCGTAGGGTTTGATAAGACGATTCCAATGCCACTTGAATGAGTTCAATCGGGGTCCGTTTGATACCCTTCCTACGACTTCCTATTTTTCTTTCACTGTGTATTTGATCCTAACCATATATATATATATATATATATATATATATATATATATATTGGGATAGTTAGGATTAAATATACTTGGACCAATTTAGAAAACCATGAAAGTAACTATTTTCTAGGTAAGTTACTGATGATCATATTTGAATAAATTTAAAATGTACGGCCATAGGATATGGGAATACATGTGTGCTTATTGACCTTAAGTAACTCGTAATATTGAAGCTTTCGTCTAAGACCATAAGGAGTGGGGGGTTGCCACCTGGAATTTTCATTTTTTTAATTATCTTTATAAAGTTTAATAAATTAATAAACATAATATTATTTAAATGTTTATTTAAATATTTAATAAAAAATATATTTAAAAAATTATATTCTAAAAATTATATTTAAAAATTTATGTTGAAATAGTTAAAAAAATATTATTCAAACGTTCAAATTTTACCGCTAGTTTTCAAACATTTGAAATTCAAACGTTTGAATTTTCACCGCCAGTTTTCAAACGTTTAAATTTCAACCGCCAGTTTTCAAACGTTTGGGTCCCACGTAAAAAGGGGGGGAAGAAGTGTCACGTGGAATTTCATTTTTTTTAATTATCTTTATATAGTTTATAAATTAATAAACATAATATTATTCAAACGTTTATTTAAATATTTAATAAAAAATATATTTAAAAAAATTATATTCCAAAAAAATTATATTTAAAAAATTTATGTTGAAATAGTTAAAAAAATATTATTCAAACGTTCAAATTTCACCGCCAGTTTTCAAACGTTTGAATTTCAAACGTTTCAAATTCAACTGCCAGTTTAATAGTTTAATTATGTAATCTTTTAGGTTTAATTATGCAATGTTTAGGATAATGTAATAAGTAAATTAGGAATATGTAATGGTTTTATTTAATGTTTTTATGTAATGTTTTTATTAATTTTAATAGGGTTAAATCTGTAATGTTTTTTTTATTTTTCTTTTATTTTTTCATACCCAACATTACCTTTTTTTTATAATTTGTTTCTTTTTTTGTTTCAATTTTTTTTTATAAAACTCAAGGCCCAATGAAATAGCCCCACGTGGCAAAAGAACCCCCCCCCCCCCCCGGCCCCTCTTCAAGCCCCACTCCGAATGATCTAATCTATACATCTAATAAAACAAACTCAATTATGACACTTGGCACTCCCTCATTTCACCTCAATTCCTCTCTCTTCCCATATTGTGCCACGTGTCCTCCTCTTGTAATTTATAAAATTTTTCTTTTTTAAAAAATAAAAATTAGAGTATAATACATAAATATGGTCAAAATTGGTCAATTAATACTTTCCTAATATCATTAACCTACCCAATCAATACCCTAAATCAAAACATACGTTCTCTTTCTTCTCCTCATTCTCTCTCATTCGCTCTCTCTCATTTGAAGAAGAAGATTGCGATCGTTTCTTCTTCATCAAAGCAAAGCTTCTATCTCCGATCATTGGTAACGATTCTTTCTTTCTTTTTCATAATATTCCTGTTACATATTGTTCTTTGTTATACTTATTTTCAGATTTAATAGATTGTTTAACATCAGTCTGTTTGTTTTGTGTGTGTTCGTCGGCTCCGATCATTCATCTTCTTCGTGTCACTCATTCAAGGTAACCATTGTTTCTATTAATTAATACGATTCCTATTATATATTGTTTGTTTGTTATAATGATTTTCATAGTTAGGCGATTGTTTGTTTCTTATAATGATTTTCATATTTAATGATTTTCAGGGATAATCGATTGTTGATATTAACCTATTTTTTTGTATTGTTGATTGCTTTTAAATAATTTTGCAGATTTGGGGGTTTAGGTTTCATGTTCTTCGTCTCTCTCCTTCAAGGTAACGATTGTTTCTTGCTTTTTCATACGATTCCTGTTATATATTGTTGTTTCGTTATAATTATTTTCAGATTTTTCCGATTGTTGATGTTTCTCCATGTCATGTTTCTTTGTCTATGTTCGTCGCCTGTTAAGATTGTGTCTTTCTTTTTTCTCTAATCATCGCCTATTCATATTCTAATATTTCATTCAGATTGTAATATTAAACTTTGTTGTTTTCAAAAATTATGAGATTTTAATAATTTTCAGATTTGTGATATGATCCTTCATGTTTTCTCAGTAGCAAAAACACGAAAATTTCCCGTGTATTATATATTTCTTCATGATATTATGTTGGCTCGATGATGTTTGTCTTCGGATGAGGTTGAATGTTCATATGTTCTTCGAGGTGTTCTTGAGGATCATAATATTAGATGAAAGGTAAAAGAATGTTGGATATTTTTTAGTGATTAATCCGCTTAGGAAAGCTATTCGGGTCCGGGTCCTGTTTGTTGATTCGGGTCTCATTTATTAGCATTTTATTTGTTTCCTAAGTTGATGGCTTAAAGTTTGGAAGGATAATTATAAGAATTAATTGTTATAAATGGTGGTTTGAAAAGTCTTGGATGTTAAAAGGAAGGATCGAGTTTTTTGGTAAGAGATTGATTGATTGTATTATAGGAAAGTTAATAGCACAATTAGTTGTACACTTTCCATATAGTCATAGTCAAATGTATTAACTGCATAGTCAAATGTATTAACTATAATTGCTATAATTATGAATCTTGGTTTGGAAAGTTGTTGAATGGAATTGATGGTGGAATTGGTTTGTAAAGTTATTGCACTAATTTTAATACATTTTTAAAATTCTGATTTGTTTTTTTAATACTTTTTTATGGCGGTTGCAGGTGTATAACGATTGTGTTGCACCAGTGAGCAACGGTGGAGGCTGTTTGCTCAGGGTAATAGTACTCTAGCAGATTCTTGCATAGACCAATTGGAGTTTATTGTTGCACGGGCACAAAGGATTGGAGATCCAAAATATCAACAGAAGGTACATGATTTTGCTCTTTAGTGTTAACAATTCTTGCATTTTGATATTTATCATGATTTATACAATATTGGAAACATCTAATGTTAATAATTATAATTACCATATCATTAATAACCTTTAAACACAAAATTATTAATCAAATATAAATACATTTATGAATTTACTTTTAAACATTCAAAATCAAAATTTAAAAAAAAAATCGGTTTTTAAAATTAAAGATATTTAAACACAAAAGAAATGCTTAATTCTTTGATTTGTCACATTACTATTTTTAGCGTATAATTAGCATTTATCATGATTTACACAATATTGAAACATCTAATGTTAATAATTATGATTTCCATTTCATTAATAACATTTATAAACAAAGTTAAATTTGAATTTTTTTCATCACACTTAATACGTCTATTTTCAATTGAATTACTTTATTTTCAAACATTCAAAATCAAAATTTTAAAAAAATTACGGTTTTTAAAATTAAAGTCATTTAAACACAAAATAAATGCTTAATTCTTTGATTTGTCACGTTACTATTTTTAGCGTATAATTGACATTTATCATGAGTTACACAATATTGGAAACATCTAATGTTAATAATTATGATTATCATTTCATTAATAACTTTTAAACACAAAATTATTAATCATATATAAATACATTTATAAATTTATTTTTACACATTTAAAATCAAAATTTAAAAAAAAAACGGTTTTTAAAATTAAAGACATTTAAACACCAAATAAATGCTTAATTATTTGATTTGTCACATTACTATTTTTAGCATATAAATAGCATTTATCATGATTTACACCATATTGGAAACATCTAATGTTAATAATTATGATTACCATTTCATTAATAACATTTAAACACAAAATTATTAATCATATATAAATATAAATACATTTATAAACAAAGTTAAATTTGAATTTTTTTCATCACAATTAATACGTCTATTTTCAATTGAATTACTTTATTTTCAAACATTCAAAATCAAAATTTAAAAATGAATACGGTTTTTAAATTTAAAGACATTTAAACACTAAATAAATGCTTAATTCTTTGATTTGTCACATTACTATTTTTAGCGTATAATTAGCATTTATCGTGAGTTACACAATATTGGAAACATCTAACGTTAATAATTATGATTACCATTTAATTAATAACCTGTGACATCCATCACCCTCGTCTCTCGTCAAATTGACAATAATAGCCCTTTAAATATTTCCATTATAGTCCCTGAAAGTTTCGTCGTTTTCAATTTAATTTTAAAACGAATTTAAAACTTATCATTTATATATTTCTTATGTATCGGGTATAAGTTTTAATCAAACGCGTATGTTGAAACGTATTCGTAAAAGATTTTAAAAAAAAATTAGTTTTATAAAGTTTTAAAAACATTTTTGGGTTAATCTAGTTAACTTGGTTAAGTTTTATAAAGGAGAAACTAAATAACTCATAATATAATTAACCTAGTTATAGTTAAGGGACCAAAAGTGACAAAGCATGAAACTCCAAATCTGAAATCCTCTCTTTCCCTCTCTCACGGTTTTCCGGCAGAGGATCCGGCCACCGAAATCTTTTCCGGCCAAACCCAAATGGATTATTATAACTGTTTTAACTCGTTTTAATTGTTGAAAAGTGTTTCTCCATTCGTAATTAACATTTTCCAAGCATTTAAACGCAATTAAACAGGTTTTTATTGAGTTTTAATCGTGGGTTATATGTAACCGATCGGAGTTCTTCAAGCGAAGTAAAGGCCCGATTTTTCTTAACAATCATATAAATTTATTGTCCCATTTCGTTTCTGCATCATTCCACTATCCAAAACCCTTAAACCCTTGTTCTAATCACGTCTCTACAACCTTTAATCGGCTCTTATGCTTCGGACTTTGCAGCCCCATTTGCGATTGTTAAACTCAATGTGAGTACAATTTTCTTATGCCATTTTGTTTACTAGTTAGTTTAGATCAAAAGCCCCTTAAAAACTGGTGTTATCTGTTCTGAATCGGGCTTTAATTGAAATGGTTAGGGTTAGGGTTCTTAGGCTTGTATTTGGGGAAGAAGATGAGTTTGAATATTATGTTAAATATTATTTGTTTCCAAGGAAATCAACAAACATATCATTGGTGTAGTAGTTGTGATGTGTTGTGTGGGAATAGGGATGCGGGTTCAAACCTAGGCACAATCACCATCTTTTTTTTCAGATTTTCTTATAATTATGCATTTATCCTTATTTGTTATTATTATTTAAAAACACAATTATAATACTATAAACTTAGAATATTTATAATAAATTCATTTTTGCTCCAAAAATTATGAAAATTTAGGTGTAGCATCTTGACATCCTAAAGAAAATTACCACACTTTTATTTTCTGAAAAATGTCTTGTTTTTATATTTTTATTGAATTTAATTGTTTTAATCATATTTACTTGATTAAAAATTCATTTTCAATGATTTTAATCTCAAATTTTTTTGTGAAATTATTCCTAATCATTATGAACTGAAATAAAAATATTTGGTTCAGAAAACATTTATTTTTATTGATTTTCCTAATTTTAATCATTAAAACATAATTTAATCTCGTTAAATCAGTTTTAAATATAAATAAGTCTATATAAATTATGAGAAAATCATTTTCATTAATTTACATCAGAAATCATCCATTTTCTATGAAAATGGAATTTTTGGATCATGTCTTGAATTATTAGACTTATTTATGTTTAATTAGACATAATTAATCATTTATTTATTTATACCATTAAATATCCATTTTATAAATACTTTTCCTATAAAATAGAAATAGCTCTATGTTTTAAAAATCTTTATTATCAATTGTGGATCATTGTGTAACTCATAATTATGTGTTTCAATATTTATGATTATTGTAATTATTTACAATAATTAGTTAAATTATTTCGTCTTAATCATTCAAGCATATTTTATCTAAAAAATCAATAGGTAATAAGTACATTATTTAAACCACATTTACAACCTTTCATATATTAATTGTGATATACAACTTTTACATTAACGTGACTGATCATAAAAACTCTAATTCCCCAAATCGACTTAGCAAACCCTAATTGTAACACCCCAACCGATGGCGGAAACATCGAGGTGCCACGTATGAATGATTGTTCAGTAGCTCATGGTAGTACACAAGTTTAAATAATCCTTTAATACATTACAATATTAAATTACATTAAAGTCCACATCAAGTAATCAACAAAGCTTCAAATATCTCCTCATGCTAGCTCTAGACTTCAAGCATCAGTATTTCCTGTTGAGTTTGAAAAAATAGGGGGGGTCAACTAGAAGTTGGTGAGAATACATAATCCATGTTAAGCATATAGTTTAAGTATAAAAGTTTAGCAATTCGTATGTCTATCGTAAATTTAAGTCTACATGAATAGTATAATATGTTGACATAATCAAACCTCCGACTAGTTTAGGTCCATCCCGTCATCTACGGTTCACCTTAGTAATATGTTGAACGATAACAATCACCCACGTGACCTATGTAGGAGGTACACGTATCCGGGTGGGGTTGTCAATCCAATAGATCTATTATTGAGTATCGTCGGCTTGGCCATAGCTAATGATTATGTAAATGTTGAAACTCGTTGAAACTCGTTGAAACTGTTGACTAGTTCATGAGGCAATAAAGTTTACTACTAGACATGCATGTTGAATTGCTTAAATAATTGTTGCAAGTATAAAGAATCGCATAAACATGGTTACGTAAACTCACCTTGGTATAGTATTAGGTATTGAGGAATAGTATAAGTGTAGCCCAATAGATTGCTAAGTATTACCCTATGTATAAGGCAACAAATAAGTCTAAGTCTAACTAGTTTATAAGTATATCCTAGGGTTTCGATTTGGGGATATCCGATTGTTGAATTTAAAATAAAATGTTAATTAAATAAAGGGAAATTTGATAATTAAATAAAATAAAGTCTTTTTATAAAATTTGAATTTAGAATGCTCACAATAATGTGTTTGAAGAATAAAAATAATTTTTATAAAATTATTTCCTTTAAAATAGATTTTTAAATCTATTTATTACAAATTGCCAAAATTTAACTTTAATATTCAAAAATACTAAAATTAAAGAATTATTATTTTAAAAATCATATTTCTGTTCTAAATATTTAAAAATAAATTGTATAAAATTTTGGTGCAAAAATAATAAAAATTGAATTTATTATGATTTAATTATGATTAAATCTAACAAAAATTGATTAAAAATATAAAATAAATGATTTTTCTGAATTAAAAATCATTTCAGTAAAGTTTACCATTGTACAAACATAGGATAATTTTTGTAGAAATTAATAAAATTGTTTTGATATTTTAATGGATTTTTATAAATATAATAGTAAAAAAAATGATTTAATTATTATAAATATTAAATCAATGAATTTCAGAAAACTAAAAATTGTAAATAAAACTTTTATCTCAGATTTGATAAATATAATTTTTTTTAGAATTTATAAAAAGGTTTTAATATTTAAAAACGAATTTATAAAAGTATATATATATTATACATAGTTATTTGATTGTTAAAAAGGAGGAACAAAAAGACTGCCACTGCTGGGTTTCGAACCCGCGTGGACAGCCTTGCAAACACCAAGCACAACCACTTGGTCTAGACCTGTGGTTGTGTTTGGATTCTGTGCTTTAAATATTTATACCTAAACGCGATTATGTGTTCTTCCCCAATAAGCATCAATCGAGCCCTAGGTTTTCAATCGTTCAAATCTCACAACGTTAACCCAATTAATCATGGGGTTAACGTTGTGCATACACCGATAAACAAATCCCACACAAAAAAAACAAACTTACAGTGTTGAATCGATATCGAACGAACGGTCTAACAAAAAGTCAACTACGCTATAATTGTCAAGAACAGAGGTTTGTTTGTGAAGAATTGGGGATTGGGATAGTATTTTCGGCGATTGTAGGGAGTCCAGAAGTGTTCAATTTATAGTATTGTGACCTGGGTGATCGAATTGGAAACCATTGACCAAGCTTTAAACACAAACGCGTAATTGGTTTTATTTGAGTATGTTTGGCCGGTTTAATGTGTATAAACGCGTAATTACTCTGTCAATTCATGATACGAGTCAATCGTATGATGGTTTCCATGTTAAGCTCCAATCAAAGAGGGAAAAAAATAGTGGTTGTGGCTCGGCGATGTGCAGAGGTCAAAGAAGCAGATATGAACTCGGGTTTTATATATATATATTTAGTGGGTTGATATAGGAACAAGTGGTTGGTGTGGCTCACTGGTGTGGTGCGTGTGTGTGTTCGTGTCTGACTCGGGTTCGAATATCAGCTGAAGCAAAATTTTTTTTAAAACGTAGCAAAGGGGGTTTAAGGAGTTGGGCCGGGTTCCTTTCTGATCTGGGCTTGGGCCACCTTCTCTGGGCTACAGCGTGAATAGGAAGAGGGGGTTTGGGCTGCAGCTGGGTTGGGCTAAATTAGCTAACTAGTTTTTTTTATAGTTTTCTATATTTTAGTTATTATTATTATTATTATTATTATTATTATTATATATGTATATATATAAGTTGTGTGGTCGGGAAAAAAAACTTAGGCACATTATGAAAATAATATACGTATTATAATTTGAAAATTTGGTGATGTTACACTAATGCCTTAGACCCTAGATACCTTAGACTTTTTAGACACTTCCTTATTAGTATGCTTACACATTATAGGTTGAATTCCTCGGAATTCCCATTACTTAACTCACGACCGCTTAAGTTGGATTTTGCTCGCTTTCGCTAACTGTGAGTATATCTTTCCCCTTTTTACTATTTTACTATTCTGGGGTGACTCATGTACTTACTATCAAGTTTCTATTTCTTTTACTAAATGCAATTCTCATGTGTGTTTGCTTATGTCATTTCTTGTATCTATGACCTGTCAAATCATTAACCGTTGCGGCCTGGCATTTCAATGAATAGTACTATGGTTTATACCCTTGTGACTCTGTTGAGAGTCCTCGTCATTGCTATGTATTACATTACTACTAGCGCATACTATACATATCTGCTTTCTTCTCTTAGGGTTGATTTGACCCGGATACCACTTATTACATAATTGCAAACAGTATACGACACATGAATTGCTAAACACTTTTCTACTATATTTATTTAAACAGGGTATGCTCACCAATACAATTTTTGTATTGACCAAAATATTTTGTACATGTTTCAGGTTGTTTTGAGATGCATTCTTTAAGCTTTCGGATTTATATATAGATTTTGTTTCATTGTATTTCAATTTAGTTGGCAGTTAGAATCGTTGTATTTCATTTCAATGTAATAAATTATTTAATCAATGTATTCAAATTTGCACTTTAGTCCATGAGCTATTGAACAATCGTCACTACGTGACACCTCGATGTTTCCGCCATCGGTTGGGGTGTTACATAACCTTTAAACATAAAATTATTAATCATATATAAATACATTTATAAATTTATTTTTAAACATTCAAAATCAAAATTTAAAAAAAAAATCCAGTTTTTAAAATTAATGACATTTAAACACAAAATAAATGCTGAATTATTTGATTTGTCACATTACTATTTTTAGCGTATAAATAGCATCTATAAGGTAATAGTCGGTTAAAATTATTGAGTAATGCTCCTTTTACTTATACATGGGTCACTTTAGATAATGTTCCTTCCTATAAACGGGTCAAATAAGGTAATAGTCGGTTAAAATGTTGTTTTAGTGGTGTAGGTTCATGTTTGTTTACTTATAAATCGGTCGATTTGGGTAATGTTCAACTTTTCCAATGGGTCAAATAGGGTAAAAGTCGCCAACAGTGTGTTTATGGTGTTTTGATTAGATTGATGTTCCTTTTACTTATACATAGGCCATAGGTGAATTGGGGCAATCTTCCCTTTTCTTAACGGGTCGATTTGGGTAATGTTTGCCTTTTCAAATGTGTCAAATAGAATAAAATGTGCTCGAAGCTTTTTTAGCGGGTCGATATGGGTAATGCTCATCTTCTCAGACGTGTCAAATTAAATTGTGAAATTTAGGTGGTAGTTAGTTTCTTATTTTTATTTTTATTACTTTCTTATTGTTGAATATGTCATAAGTCTATTTTTAACACATACCATTTAAGTCGCCTTATTCAGGTTGGATTGTATTTAAGAAACCCTGTATTCTCATATGGCCAGCTTTATGTCGCATTGTCAAGAGTTAAAAGCAGAGCAGGCGTGAAGTTACTTATACTTGATGCTAGTGGGAAAGTGATGACTAAAACAAAAAATGTGGTTTATAAGGAAATTTTCAGCGATATTTGAATAAATGTGTATTCGTTGCTTTTAAATTTTAATAAAATGTTTCTACTTTATTTTTCTTATACGTTATACTACTCCAAATAATCGTACGTTGTTGAACTACGTGTCAACACGGGCAAATATCTAGTAAACATAAAAACATACCAGAAAAAATTAACATCCTAATATCTACCTTTTATTCTTGGGTGTCATCAACGATGATATATATATTAAGTTTTTAACACCCATATCTTTGTAAAAGAATTTTTTTCATAAAATATTCGTTTAATTTTGTATATTTCAGAAAACAGTCCCCAATTTTTCAAAAAAACAACACACGTAGTGAAAGACCTTTAATGGATTAAATTTACAACAATCCAACTACCTAAGGTTAACAAACTGAACGTTCTGCAAATAGTTCATGAACCATTCGCTAGAAAGGTTGTTTGTGTTCATTCATTTAATAAATGAACGAACATGAATATAGTGAAATTTCATTTGTTTGACTAAATTAACGAACATGAACAGAAGTCGTGTTCATTCATTTATGCTCATCAACATTTGGTAACGTGTTCGTTTATGTGCGATAGTTTATTAGAGTTTTTAATTCTTATATTTTACTTAAACTAGTGGGTTACCGAGTTACGCGCTGCGCAACTTTTGAACATGTTTGTGAGCGAATAGAGATAGCGATAAATAACATGCCCAAAGAAAACAGTCATATGTCAGACTATTGATTTAAAGGTTGTCAAAAAAAAACGGTCATACAACGGACCTTTGAGTTGGATGTTTAAAACTTATCGTTAACATAGTGCGCGTGGCGCGATAGGTAGAAACAATACATAACAATACCTAGAGAGGTTAGGTGACAAACAATGTTATCTCAAGACATGGCCCTTGTTCAACTTCATCGCCTTTAAACTGACAAAGCAAATGCATCTTCAAAAGAAGGGCTCGGTGACGATGCGACATCCGTTGCTGATAAGCCAATACGCAAACGCTTGGAACGCAGACACTGAGACAACACACAAATGCCAACAAACAAAGTCACTACATAGAATTCTTCAACTTAACAAATGCTCAAAAAAGCATCTAAGTTACCTGCAGTAGTTTTCATCAGACTATTCAACACAAAAAGAAAGAAGGCACACCCACTAACCATGTGAAGACACAGTCCAGGTAAACGAAAATCAACTGCAAAAAAATAGAAACAAACTATTAGTATAATTACTAACCTCTGCGCGCTCGTGACAGCAAGAATAAGCAAATCCATAAACGTTAGAGCCCGCACCAACATAACAAAACCCGGGGGAAAAGGAATGTAGAACAAACAGCAAGATGAAATTTATTCCATGTGTATCCAATGTATGTCCAAAACAGTTCAACAAATTTATAATAAAGAAGTACGTATAACAATACCTATTGCGACGCGCTAGACTGAATCGTTGTCACTTTAATAACATGTGTATTTGTGCTTTGATTACCTACACGCAACATGATCTCAACAAAAAAAATTCCAACACAGTTACAAGAGCATAAAATATGCTAAGTTTCTGTAATCACACACATGACTCGATGATTCTTCACTCAACAAAGGATTCTACAATTACATTTTATCATTAGTCTACAAACCACAATGTAACAACGTATGAGAATCAATTTTTCTAGATGACATATGTAACACATAACAATATATAAGCATCCATACTTCTGAATCACAAACTCCCAACACGTTTATCAAACGTTTTCTTTGCAATAAACTCGAATATTGGGGAACTGATCACAGTTCCAAACACATATTTAGAACAGAACACTTATTGACTCCCTGCAATTAAGGTAGCTAAGGTAGCATTGAGACATGTTCATTTCTCTTGGTATTTCACTGTAGTCATAGGTGTAAGCGATCCAAACCCGAGCCGGTGGGGGTGCAAATATGGTGGTTGTAGGTGACATAAAAGACGATGGCCTCAAAACAGTGTCAGGTCTACACGACTGTGTTGCCTTAGGTGGAGGAGCTGATTTTATTAGAAAATGGAGCTAGAAAATTAGGTTGTTGGTCGGCCATTGCAGCTCACATGTGGATTCAAGCCTTACAGTTAACATTTCAATGAATATTTATTGAAGACGTATTTGATGATAATAAAGAAATAAACACTAAATAAACAAACAATTATACTTAAAAAATTGAGGAAATTTTGCCAAATATAGCAAGTAAGATTAACCAAAAGAACTCCATTTGGTAATTAACTAAGGGTGAATACACTATGCAGATAACATGTATGCAGGTAACGTTACCATCTCACATTTTAAACGACAAACTACAATAGAGTTTTAACTTTATAGAGAATTTTTTTTAAGGTTTCCTTACAACCTGACTTTTTTAACAAACATGCAGCCAAAAACTTAAAGATGTTAAAGAATTTACCTGCTTCAATTTGCTCCAAAACTCAATAAGCTGAAGTCTCCTGTTGAAAACCAAAAGGAGAATAAACCTTCAAAGGTTTAAACGAAAGAGATTATAAGAGCGGCAGTTGATGACACACAAAAACTTTGACACACAAAAACTTTAACGTGGAGACCCAAAATGTCAACACCTGGAAACCACTTGCTGCATTAAAAAAAAAAAAAAAAAAAAAAAAAAAAAAAAAAAAAAAAAACCTTAAACGATGAAAAAATAAAACAAAGGCTACATGACTCAAACCCAGGTACCCCACGTAACACAACATCAATCCCACGTCACCTGAAATACAAAAACAAGGGTTGCATTAGTATATCTTAATTGTAAATAAATGTTTAAAAAGCTGAATGGGTCACATGGGTGTCAAGGTTGTGCATGATCAATTATTTTCGGCACACATTGCAAATCAGATAAGTCAAATTATTTGGCATTCGAAAAACCTGTAGAACATTTCAAAAGGATCCTAAGCTGGTTAAATAGATGCCTTGCTGCAGAAGGTTTTAGTTATTGGGTAGCCTTTCATAATCAGGATATCGTAGCCTCTTTGTGCCGTGGTGCTGGTTGCCTACACGTAATGTATTTTTATGTTAGAAATCAGTTTACAATTTTTAACTGCATTTGATAAATTTGATATACCTGAAGAGCGGAACTGCAATCTTTTCAGTGCCAAGTTTCCTGCACTTTCTGTTGGTGTAGGTAGTGTTGATGGGGTGTTTGTTGGATCAGACCCCTAACTCACACACTTAATGATAAACTAACAAGCAGACTTTTATTTACTGCATCAAAAGGTTATTTTGTTATTCACCATACTAAGCCTTTAAATAGCCAACCACTACATGAAAAAATAAACGACTAACACCGTGATAATCTGCCACCAATACAAAAGACTCAGACTTAAACAACTACTAAACAAACACACATTATTATGACCTATTCTACTGATGCCTCAGCCCCCTGACGTAACTTTGACCTGACTTGACCCGTACTCGACCCCAACCAACCCGGAACATCAAGATTATACCCAACATTCACCCCCTTAATCTTGATGTCGATTCTTCTTTCTTTCTTGCTTCTCATCTTGTTCTTTTGCTTGATCGGTTGACATAGATCCGACTCAAAATCTTGCTCTTGCTTCTTTGCTTAAATCAATTTCATTAAACCTGCTCTTGGTTGTTTTCGTACTCACCAGTTTTGGCAGCCCTATATCACATCGCTCTGTACTATTTCGTTACCGATGCAGCCCCGAAACAACCCCAGTTCAACTGTCGAATCCCACCGGTACGTCGTTTTCTTGATCATCACTTAAAAACGGTACTTTCTTTGGTCATTGTCTTCTTGATCTTCATTTAGCTTTCTGTCGCAGTTCGAAACCAAAATGAAACAGTCGATCCAGACTTTTTGTTTATTATCTTTCACCAACTTAACCAATAAACTTTAATTGACACATATTCTTAAATCACTGACCCATGCTCTTCTTTGTTTTCTTTTCCTCCAAGAACCCGCAGCATTCATGTTCCCTTTTCTTTAATGGAACCCATAATTAATTCTTTTCCTTGATAACTTGGAGTCACGCGTCCAGCCAAGCCTCTTTAATTTTGTGGTGCTCCACCAACCAAATTACTCTTGAACCAAACACCAGTTCACAAAGAACCTTTTTCTAGCTTAGATTCCCCTTCCTCTCATTTGTTTCTTTGACACTAAAAGAACACACATACAGCCCAAACGCATCAGATCGCATAGATCTTGTACGCCACGGTTACAACACACCTTTCCCAATCACGCAGATCAGGTTTTGCTCGGCTTCACAAAGAAAACCCTTGTACGGTTCACGCATAACTCGTCTTTTCTTGATCTCTTCTTGTCAATCGATTCACACCGAACCTTCACATTGCTTACCCATAAATCTTACTGATCACACAGATTACCACTGGGTTTTCACTATTCAAGTACTGGGCCATTAGTAAATAGGCTCAGATTTTGGAAAAAAATTAGGCACAAGGTGGGTCGCAGGTGTAAACCTACCATCCTACACCTTTGCCACAACATGATCGCTTATTATTAAACAAATGATGGAAACGCATCACAGTCACTGACATTACCAATCGCCGGTAACTAAGCCTTCTGAAAGACAAATAAAATTTATATTTCAACCAATAAATGGTTATACCAACACTTGTGCAACTTCATTCATAGTTCAGGAATATACCCCATTTGATGTTTAAAAAAATCTGCAAGTTACACCATGGCATGATTTAATTTCCCCCATCTTTCTTTCACTACATCACAAATGAATTAAATAATAAAGACAATGAGTTTAGATACTATGTCTAGGCCTCCATCACATATAACACATATGATAGAATGAAGATCTCCCCTTTGTTTTATCATGATTTACACGGATGAAAAGAAGCTCCAAATCATAATGTCACCTTTTTAATTAGTAACAACAATTTATATCCCTTTATAAAGCATATGTCTATAATTTAAGTTGTGTGTGTATTAGTGTATGAATTTGTTTTTAAAAAATGAGTTTAAGTATCCTAAAAACACAACATCGTAAGATCAAAGAGACAAAACACTTGTTCTCTTCATAAAATAGGCACAATGTTATTTTTTCAGCATTTATAGCAAAAGAAGAGTATCAGTGTTATATATACAATCCTAATCCAACAAAAGAGTAGTAACAATGTTAAGAAAGCAACCCTAAATCAATAAAAACTACATCGCAATTAAGGCTTCATGGTAGAAAAAGACGTGTTTTGAGTAGAACGTACCAAAATACGAAATCAATTGACCGGGTAAGCATTAGAAACCAGTTTATGATACCAAAGCCGCCATCCACCACTCGATTAGCCCCCATTACCAAGTTTAAGGATGGAGCGAAGCACACCGGTTTAAGAGGGAAAGGATTCTCTAATCACTCGCTAGCTAGACGGAAGCATAAGGGGTAGAAGAAATATCGACATAAGTGAGAAGAAAGAATGGGGTGGGATGTAGACGCGTGTCTGGGTTCACAAACGTGTACAACACCGCTCACATACGCCAATCGGTTGCAGCCACCAACACATCCAACATCCAACACCTGTCAACCACTAAAGGAAAACAAAAAAATGAGAAAATTAAAAAAAAAAAAACGGAAACCTGTTGTATGACTCGAACCCGGGCTACCTATCAAACACACCAGCAAGCTTAAAAACTGAACCATCAACACTCTTGCTATAATTTCCAAATACTACGATATATATACATTTAAAACAACTAAAGGCCAATAAAAAAAAATGAATCAGCCTCTGCCACGTGGCAGAGGCACTGGTTTATAAACATATAGGATAACTAGCTGATTACCCCAGGACGGGTCCCGGGGTTGAAAAATCTAATTTTACGTGATAATCTATTGCAAATGGCTCAAGTTAACCTTTTTTTGGAAGGCAAATTTTATTAAAACACCACCACACAAGGGAACATCTCCAAGACGGAGACCCCCAACAAAATAAAATTACATTACATCAAAATTAAATCTTTGCCAATCCTTCCAATCCATAGACCCATTCTTTCTTCTACTCGTAAACCAAAGGAACGACATAATCTTAATGTCTGAAACGATTTCAACCACATTACGCCGGACGTCCCTGAAAATTATTTCGTTCCTAGCCTTCCAGATCCTCCAGCAAGTGACAATAAGGATACCTTGTAACGCACTTTTCTTATCCGCGGCCCATGGCGAAGACGAATAAACCTGCATGATGTCATTAACCGAGAAAAAGAAAAACTGAGGAAGCTTAACCCAAGCAGCGATCCCATTCCAGACCCCACACGTCACTATGCAAGCCGTGAACGTATGGTCGATGCAATCTTCCTGTTCAAAACACATATCACATATAATATCCCCACAATCAATGTTTCGCCTTCGTAGTGCCTTCTTAGTCGGGATCCGATCCATCAACATACGCCACATAAAAACATTACACTTTATCGGTAACCACTTACACCAAACAAAATCTGAGATATGGTGGTGAGATTGCTCGGAATTCAACCACTTCCGAACTGCACTAATCGAAAACTCTTCACTAGGATTAGTATCCCACATCCAACGGTCATTATTATTACGTAACTCAAGACCATCCATCAATTGAATACAATCTTCCCATTGTGTAACCTCAATATCATTCGAAGGAATGCGCCGCCAGTTCCAAGAAATCATACCTTCACTTTGCAACGTCCGGAGCCGATCATTAACATGGCACGCCTTATCCACTTCTAGCCGAAAGATATCCGGAAATAAACTCTTGAAAGGAACTCTCGACGCCCAAGGGTCTATCCAGAATCTAATCTCCAATCCATTTCCCAAAACGCCTCGGATCATACTCATACTATTGAAGCCACCCACATTTAACCGGTACCCATTTTTAACCACTTTTGACCATGTACCTGAAAACTTTGAATTACAAGGATAGGCTTCCCACTTTCTATTAGCACCATGAATCGCCACCACCACCCTTTTCCAAAGCGCTTCCGTTTCCTGGCGGTATCTCCACAACCATTTAACCAGAAACGCATTGTTCACCTCTTCTAATTTTCGAATGCCCAAACCTCCATTTTTAATGGTCTTTGTAACAATATCCCAACTCACCCAATGGAGCTTCCTCGAGTCTTCGTTTCCACCCCATAAAAATCGTCTCATCAGGCCTTCTAATTTATTAATTATACCAGTAGGCGCTTTAAATATAGAAAAATAGTAAGACGGAAGACTCTCCAACACCGATTTAATCAGCGTCAATCTACCACCAATAGAAAGGATTTTAGACTTCCACGCCGTTAATCTGTTCTTGAACACCTTGACCACCGGCTCCCAATTGTTGATTCTATTCATATTTGCGCCTACCTGTATACCCAAGTAAGTAAAAGGCATCTCCCCCGCACAACATCCCATCCCTATCGCCTTGTCACTCACCTCCTCCATACTCTTCCCCACCCCATACAAAATTGATTTATGGATATTTATCTTTAGGCCCGAGCACATATTGAAAACTCTAAGTAACCTTCTTAGGCAAAGAAAATTACTTTCTACCCACTCACCCATGATCAAAGCATCATCCGCATATAACAAATGAGAAAGGACCGGGCCATCTCTAGGCATTTCAACCCCCCGAAACTCGCCAATAACAGACGCCTTCTTTATTAACCCCGAAAAAGCTTCCATAAGAATGATAAATAAAAAAGGCGAAAGAGGATCCCCCTGCCGAATACCCTTACCACAATCAAACTCAAACGTCGGCGAGCCATTCACTAAAACAGATGAGCGAGCCGAACACAAGATGCCTTCAATCCATTTACACCATAAATCCGGAAAATTCATTTGTTTCAAGACCGATATTAAAAACGCCCAATTAACATTGTCGTATGCCTTTTCAAAATCAATCTTAAACATGAATATCTCCTTATTTTTCCTCTTCGCCCACGATAAGACCTCGCTAATAACAAGAGGACTGTCCAAAATATACCGACCTTCCACAAACGCCGATTGCGTTTCATTGATTATATTATCCATAACCATCTTCAATCTATTAACCAGAACCTTTGAGATAACTTTAGAAATCACCCCTATCAGATTAATAGGACGGTATTCCCCTAACGAAACCGGGTCTTTAACCTTGGGAATTAACGTAATAAAACTCGACGCCGCTCCACGACAAATCTTTCCACTAACCGCAAATTTATTAAAAATATCAACAAAATCAGCAACAAATAAATCCCAATACCTCTTAACAAAACGAAAGTTAAAGCCGTCAGGGCCGGGAGCTTTGTCACTACCACATTGAAAAACCGCATCCTTGATTTCTGTCTCAACAAAAGGCCGCGTCAACCACATTGCCTCGTCCCCGGTGAGAGATTTTAAACCGAAACAATTGAGCCTTGGCCGAACCGGAGCATCTTCAATAAATTTATTTCTGAAAAACCGCAACACCTCTCTTTTGACGTCCTTCGGTTTGGAAACCCAAGCACCGTCAACAGTCAAGCCTGTGATAGAATTCGTAACTCTTCTACTATTTATCGAACCGTGAAAGAAACGAGAATTTTCATCCCCTTCCTTCGCCCAACGCACTCTCGACTTTTGTTTCAAATCTTTGGATTTGAAGTACTCCAACTGCTTCAACCGTTTTCTCGCTTCCTCTAAACACCAAAGCTCCTCCTCATTTAAATCCCTCTCCTCCAATAATAATTCTAAGGAATTAACTTCACACGTAAGAATTTTCACCTCCTCCATCTCATCATTAAAGATTTTCTCCTTCCAAGTACTAATAGCCGATCGTAATTTTTTGAACTTGAGAAGCAATTTCAATTCTGGCTCCCCTTGAAAAACAACACTATGAACCGTATTCTTAACCACATCATCAAAACCATCACGTAATAACCATGAGTTAAAGAATTTAAATGGTTTCGGACCAAAGTTGCGACATTGAATTTTAATAACGAGAGGGCAATGATCCGAACCACCACGCTCTAACGCCCGATATTCCGCGCTTGGCCACTCATTAACAAACGACCAATCAACGAAAATCCTATCAATCCGACTGAGCTTATCCCCCGATAAAAACGTAAACTTCCTTCCTTTTAGAGAATACTCAAACATACCCGCCTCTTCCACAAAATCATTAAACTCGGACGTCTCGACCTGATTGAATTTAGAATTTCTTCTATCAACCCGATCACGAACACAGTTAAAATCACCGCCTACTATCCAATAGCCCCCGTCATCCGATATCACCGATTTCAAATATCCCCAAACCTCCCGCTTATCCTGAATGCGCTGAGGACAATACACATTAATAATCGTCACCTTTCTACCATCTCCTTTCATAAAGCCCGAAACTACTAAAACATTCACCCGCTTAAGAACCACAGTCTTCGAAAACAGTTTAGGATTCCAAAATGTAATCAAACCGCCAGACCGGCCTACCGCATCCACATGTTCATACTCGAATTCAGACATACCCCAAAACTTACCAACATCCACGTTATCCAGAGACTCGAATTGAGTTTCCTGAATAAGCAGACAACCAATGTCGTTTTCCACTTTCAACTTTCGGCACCAATCACTTTTGCTAACCGATCCTAGTCCACGGACATTCCAAGATAACACGTTCATAGACGAACCTGTTGAAATCCTTCTTCCCGAATAGTTTTCTCAATAGAATCCATCATCCCCTCAAATTCTTCTACACCCACTGCCTTGCCAAATCTTACCGTTTCCGCCACTTCAATCCCAATCCCATTCGCAGCTTGATCAAGCCGATTACATTCATCAAACATGTTACCACCACTCGTATCAGACGCGCAGTTCTGCAGCACATTAACATCCAGTTCAGCCGTCTTCTGCATGCCCCCATCATTTATTTCAGCCCCATTAACGCTATATATGAACCTATCGATGTCGAACGGGTCCTCACCGTCTCTAGCTCTTTTCTTAGGACGTTCTTGTCCTAAAGGAGACGGCGATTTCTGCGATCTATCCTTCTTACGAAAGCCTCGAGGTTTCTTAATCTTGTTCACGGCTGCAGCAGACTTGTCCCCATTCGCACTTATATCCACATTGAGATTAAATACTTCTTCGTCTTGCTTTTCCGCAGCCACTTCGTGACAACAATTCTCATCAACACAGTTCTCTCGAGCCAAAAGGTCACCCTCCTCCTCCATATTGTCCGCTCCAACCTCTTCCATCTCCACATTTACACCACTTTCCTCAAAAGTATCACACGATTCCAACAAACAATCCGGAATCCAATCGTCTTGCTCCTCAAGCACCGTCACCACGAAAACTTCGTCTTTCCACTTAACCTCCACAGAATCAAGAATAATCAAACCCGGTTCACAAAGAATACCGAGCATGACAGATGACAAGTCCGCTTCCCCTTCACTAATCCTCGCCGGATGAATAACCTTTCCAAACAACGAACCAATCTCGTTTAGAATCCCAATGTCATACAGACCCAACGGAACCCCAATCAACTTAATCCACGCCACTCTTTCCGTAGGTAACACCTGCCCATCCCATTTATCCACGGAAACGAAACAAGTATTCCAAACCTCCTTGTTATTAACGAATTCTTCCATGCATGCACTCGAGTCAAATACCAGAGCCACCCAGAAGCCCCCCACATACCTTATACCAACCCTATTAAGATTAATAGAGTTAAGCCAGGTACGTAATTCTGAAAGTTTCTCGAAATCACGCATCCTTCCGACAGCAGCACATCCCATCCACATTAAACTCCCTTTAACGTTTGAATCCACCACAATCTCTTTACGACTCTTTACCTCTACCGTCTCCACATTCAATAATGTATCCCTAAAGGATCTTCCATCTCCCAAACCCGAACCCATGTTAATCTTCTCCACCCCAGGTTCGGTACCAGAACCCATTTGCTCAGAAACAGGAATAGCGTTATCTTTTTTCTCCGGTGGTCTAGTGTTACCCCCTTTCCAGTCTATCTTCTCCCCATTGACAAAGCGTGCCAACGCAATGAAGAGTTTATATGAACCAATCCAAAAATCACCCATCTCCTTCTCTAGACCCACCGGATCCAATACATTAATAAACGTAACAAAACCGAAACGCTTACCCAACTTGTCGTACTTCCGTGCAATATACGTATTCTGAATAACTCCAAAGTTCTTCATGACCGCTACCAAGTCCGTAGACGCACAACCATTCGGCAAATTTGATACAAAAAACTTCGTCTGCCCCCATTCCTTTCCTTTTGATGACTCTGCTTGATCCGATCTATAACCCTTTCTTTTTGGAGCGTCATACCATGTATCCACCTTGAACCTTTCTTTTGTTGCCATTGAACGTGAAGGATTCAACCTATTCGTCTTGCCGTCGCCGTCAGATCGCCCTACTTTATCGGAGAGGTAGGGTTTTTTTTTTTTTTTTTTGTTTTTACCCGGCTGGCTCAAGTTAACTAACCGCAAAATCTCTCAATCATTGCATATCATAGTATTCTAATCAGTAATAACTCATATTCTCTAATCTAAAACCTAATCAGTAATCATGTAAAGAATCACTTATGTAAGCTGCAAGTATTCAAAAACTCATCACATCTCTCTAATTTCTCACATTCTAATGGCTCTTATAATTCCTAACTTAATCAACTAAACAAACACTTAAGTTGGAAGTTGTAACCATTGCATCTCATTATGCCACGTGGCATAATCAAGAGATGGTTGAGGCCACCATTGAACGCCACGTCAGTAACTATCAATTCTTCCCGGGAGCATCCCAGGGTTGAAAAATATAACCATTCTAATAATACTAATACTAATAGTAATAATTATTACTCTTGTAATTAAATAAATAAAAAAATAAGGTGACACCATGTGTTGCAGTGTTGCGCGATTCTTTCTCCTAGCTTCTCTTGATGACATATACCTAGTAAAATTTCAATGATAACATGGCGATTGGGCTGATTTTCAAAATCGTAGATAAGAACCTAGTTTAAAAGAAAAAACATGATTAATGAATAACATGAACACTTTGTGTGTTTTTTTCCTGTATGAACGAAGCCCCACAAAAAATAGTCGATTTTTTCTCCGTTTTTTATATAGCACTATGGTACTCGTTGGAAAGATAATAAAACGCTCGTTAATTTGGTGTAATTTTTTTCTTTAAAAAATCTCGTATATAAAATCTTTTATATATAACACTAAAATCTTTCAATTATGATGCCACGTGGCAGTTTCATGGAGAGGTTGAATGCATCATTGCACGCCACGTCAGCAATGTTCAATTCTTTTATATATATTAATTAATAGATAATAGATAATGCTTCGAAATTTCCACTAAAAATATATGATAAATATCTATATATATATATATATATATATATATATATTGCAAATAGATTAATCCTACATGTCATACTCTTATGCAATCTCTCTTTTGAGAGATGCCACATAGAATGTGATGTGGCAAGTGTAAACCAATTAAAAAAAAAGAAATGAATATGATTTAAACCAATCTATTATAATCTTTAACCTAATCTATTAAATACCTAATCTACTAAATCTAAATATTAAAACTTTACTATTTTTTCTCTCATGTTTCCTCCCATAACTTTTAAACGTTAATATCTTTTATATACGAGATTTTTTAAAGAAAAAAATTACACCAAATTAACGAGCGTTTTATTATCTTTCCAACGAGTACCATAGTGCTATATAAAAATCGGAGAAAAAATGACTATTTTTTGTAACCCGACAAGTATTGTGTCGGGTTTGGGATTAGTTTAAAAAAATTGTGGGTTTGGGTCGGGTCTGGGATTAGGTGATACCCGACCCGATTACCCGAAACAACATACCCAAATTCCCAAACTATATACCTGATCATATACCCATGAATTTTTTAACGCATCACATAACCCTTAGACTAATACGTTCGATATTTCAATAATTAACTTTTTTTTCTTATTTCATGTTAGTTCTTTTTAGAATGATCGATTACAAACTTCCGAATTCATTTGTAATGGCACTAGATTTATACACCGGCGCAGAGATTCGTTTTTTTATATTTGAATATGATAACTTATGGCAGAGATTTGTTTAAAATAATAATAATAATATATTTTATTATGTTATATTAGATATTTCAACACGGGACGCTCCCGGGATAAAAACTAGTTAGTGATATTACATGGCAAACACACTACTACTTAACATGTGACTTTCTCTAGAGATTTGAGTTCCTTCAGGAAACACAAACGGGTAGATAATTCAAGTTGCACGATCATGTTCTTTTATATAGGTATATAACCTAACTTTACATAACCATGTATTTTGTTGTAGAGTTTACCTAAGATCTCATCTATATTATCTATATCTATATCTATACTTTTATATAATGGATGTTTGATGGCTAAAAAGGTAAATTTACATCTTTTTTAAGATGGCATATCAAGAGTGTTAGTATAAATCTATAATTTTTGTCCAATTTCTTCCTTTTATGCCCTCTTGTACAACATTCAATGCCAATTGTATATGTATCTAATACATACTTTATATCCATCTCAAGATGTAACTCACCCTCATAAAACACAATAAATCTTAATTGAATGCTTAATATTAAGACCTTTGAGTGTCCATGAAGTGTATATGTATCTTCACCTGTAACACCCCAACCGATGGCGGAATCATCGAGGTGCCACGTAGTGACGATTGTTCAAAAGCTCATGGTACTAAAATGTAAATATTATTGAATAATCAATATTGTCTTACATGGAAATGGAAAATACATTGTCTAAATGAAATGTAAATATTGAAATAACTGAATTAAAATAAAGCACTAAATGTTCCTTGCTAAAGCACTAGATCAAACTGCACCTGAAACATGTACAAAATAGATTTGGTCAACATATGAAATGTTGGTGAGCATTCCTAGTTTTGATATATATAGTAGGTTAAAAAGTTATACAATTCAAGTGCAAGCTACAGTGCAAATATGTAAACTATATATCATACAAATGAGCGAAATCAACCCTGTGACTGTATAATGTACTGTATGAACTGTAGTGTACTCAATCAATAAATGGATGATAACTTAACACTGGCCACGGATTCTCCGATGAAAAATGGGGAGAATCAATCTAGGCGGGTTGTCAATCCAAATAGCGCTATCCAATGTTAAGGTCGGCTTGTACAATGTTAATGATTTCACTAAGTACAAATGTATTCTACATGTAATGTCTAAGCATAAAGCACGTTTGTAAGCAAATGCACATAGTACTAGAATCGTATTGTAAAAAAATATGAACTTGTATTTGTAATTTGTATAAGTGTACATGTAACACCCCAAAAAAATGAATAAAAGCAAAAAGGGGATAGGAAATACTCACTGTTTACGTAGTAGTTTGAGATTTAACTGGACAACGAGATATGAATTGAGATTACTCCCAAATGATCAACCTAAAGTATTCGATAATGTGTAAGGGAAATAACTCTAGGATATATGTATTTCTAGGGCTTTGAATTGGGGATAAACGTTTATTTGTTTATTAAACAAATTGTTTATTAATTATGAGAAATTTAATGAATAAATAAACAAAAGTCTTTTTGTAAAAATTTAAGTTGAATATCGTCACAACATAAGGTTTTAAGTATGAAAATAATTTTTATAGAATTATTTTCTTGTAAATAGAATATTTAATCTAATTATTTCAAATTGTCAAAATATGACTTTAATATCTAAAAATATTAAAATCAAAGAATTTCTGAATTAAAAATTGTATTTCAGTTCTAGATGAATAGAAATAATTTATGTAAAATTTTGGTACAAAAATATTGTAAAATGAATTTATTATGAATTATTTATGATTAAAACTAACAAAAATTAATTAAAAATATAAAATAAACGATTTTTCTGAAATAAAAATATTTTCTGGAATGTTTAAGAATATACAAGTTTAGGATAGTTTTTGTGAGATTTAATAAAATCGTTTAGATATTTTTATAGAATTTAATAAATATAAATGAATAAACTTGTATTATTAATAATATATATTAAATAAATTATTTTTGAAAAACTAAAAATTGGGTAATGAACTTTCTCATCAGATCAACATAATATAATTTTTGTAGAATTTATAAAAGGGTTTTGGTATTTTAAAATGAATTTTAAATATATAAATGGATATATATATATATATATATAAGTTAAGCTTTTTAAAAAAATGGTGCTTGTGGGACTCGAACCTGGCCATCTGGCCGGTTCATGTCTTTGTGAAAGGAGGCCAACCAACTGATCTGTTGATCAGTTGGTGTTGAATGTTGTTTTGAAATAATTAAATACACATAGTAGCAGATCCATTATCCCCAATTTCATACACATGAACCCTAGTTCTAGCAATAATCTGTTACACACATCAATAGCCCAATTGATCTTAGGGCTTTTGATGTGTGCACGCCGGTGATCAAAACCCACATAAAAGATTAGACTTACAGTTTTATATCGTGTACGATTGCTAGGTCAAACTTAAAAGTCAACAGCGAATCAAGAACAAGATCAGAGTGTTTATTGTGAAGAATTAGAGGTAGAGAAAGGATTATTGGCGAGTTGTGAAGGTTCGTGAACGTCCAATTTATAGTGAACGAGTCTGAATTGTTAATTTGGTAAATCGTTGACCTCGTTTAATGTTTGACGCGTTTATAACAAAAAAGGTAAGAATTGAATGTTAATTGGTGCGTAATCAACTCGTTCTAGGCCGGACATCACGAATCCAAGTCAACCATGGTTAAATTACATGTTAATAGTGCCAATTGAATGGTCAAAAGAAAAGAAAAAAAAAATAAATAAAAAAAATGTCTGCTGCTCGTAACAGCCAAGGGAAGAAGGAAGGAGGGAAAAAAATCGAGTTTTTATATAATTAAAACTGAGGTTAAACCAAGTTTGAGATGTAGCCCATCTGGTTTAAGCGTGTGTGTGTGAGTGGTGTGACTCGGGTTCGAAACCCGGCTGGCACACTATGTTGTTTTCTTTTTTTTTTAACACAGTAAAAGGGGAAGGAGGTTGGGCCTTCTGTTGGGCCTCATAATGGGCTCCGAAATAAATAAAAAAAAAGGTTTGGGCTTGTGGTTTGATAATGGGTTTCAAGTAATTTAGGTATGGTTTGGTTTAGAGATGGTAGAAAAAAAAATAAATATATATATATATCTAACCTGAAATTTTTTTATATTAATATTATTATTATTATTATTATTATTATTATTATCATAAAAAGTGACGGATGTCACATCACCTTCTCATGTCTCAAAAATTACATGCTTCTCATTCTTCCCATCTCCAACCATAGAGAAATAGATTATTCTTCCAATTTATCTTTGAAAATGGAGGACCAAGCATGTGGACATAGGTTAATGCCTTTTACTAGCAGGCTTTAATGGATGTGCGCAAGCATATCGAGCGTGAAATGGAACGATTTATGATTTGTGAAAAGGAGACAAAGACGAAAGCTTTCTGCCTGGGTCATCAGCCTAAAACGGTATGTATTGCATTATTTTTTCCCAATAAAATATTGAATTATACGCTTTTACTTTGTATTGGCTCAGTAACTTCATTTGATAAATTGTAAAATATTTGAGATTTAAATTAATTATCGTGAAGTTTCTTTGTTGATGATCTTTTGTAGGACCCAAAGGAGATAGCCAAGTCAGAGACTAGAAATGGTTGAACAATATGGTATGGCATTATTTATCTAATCTAATGGCCTGCTCTTTTTTTTTTTTGCTCGAGTTTCAGTCTTCTATTAGTTAAGTAAAATTTCTATGTAGGAAATTAAAACAATGAGAGATTTAAAGAGAATGTGTTTTGAAACAGACGCATCAACTTAATATATACAGGACGTTCGTGTTGTATATAATGTTATTATTGCCCTAAGACTCGCTAATCTTATCATGTAGCTTTTGGGGTTTTATATCTTTTTTATTGATACTAGATATTTGATTTAATTATCTTATTCCTCCTAACCACCAAGTATGGCTTCAATCTAGCTATATAGTATTTTCCAAATAACTTTCTATAAGTCGTTACATGTGCAAACCTTTTTAACAATTGGATTTAGCACATAGGCTCATTTTTTTGTTTTGCTTTTAATCAGAACTATATGTTCAGGACATGGAGCTAGGGGTGTGAATTAACACGCCATCAATCCAACACAAAATTTTTAGGTAGGGTTTAGTTTAAATGGACTCGGGTCAGTTTAATATTGGTGGTCCCAATTATTATATATATCATTTTCAAACATAGGTTTGCGCCAGGGTATTTTTTGGTGTTTTTAGATTGACCACCGACCTTTTTGTTTTCCTTCTTTCACCTCTGTTTCCTCTGTTTCTTCTTATAATCTTCTCCTCACTCACTTCTCATCTCACACCTCCCAATCCCATAGACAGAGAGAGAATAGTAGACAGAGCGGTACCTGGAAGACCATCAGCAGCTCTCCGACGCCCGACTCCCGACCCCCGACGCGTTCTTTCCTCCCCCTCACAAAACCCAAGCTGTGGAAGCTGGAGATGGTGGTGGTACAATAACCGGTAATCCGGTGGAATCAGGCGAAGATAGAGGTTTCAATGCTAGATCGGGTCTTCAACCGGTGAGTTAATTGCTTCTGCCGGTGCTTCAAACCTAACGACCAACACATCGATCGCAAGCACCGTTGCCACTCGCGCCGGCTATGCTGCCCTGATCTGCTTTCGATTTCGGTTTCGTGTTCAGTTAGCTTTCCATAGGTTATCTCTCTCCCTTTATCTCAAGATCTGTTCAATTATGGTTATTATATAACCCCTTTTATTTGTCTTTGAGATTTGATTTAGGATTTTTTTTTCCTATTCTAGGATCGAACCCAGTGGAGTCCGCGACCTAGGGTTCCGACCACTTGATGGGCTTCGGCCACTGTTATCAAAAACAAAGAAAATAATGGTATTCAGCTAAACCAATCTCATATTGAGCCAATAAGATAATTGATGGGCTGCTATTTTGAAATTATGATCTATAGGGCCATACATCTTATGCTTTAGCATCGAGTGAAAGAAAAAAAAAAGGATCTTATGGCTTTTTTTTTTCATTTTGTGGGCTAACGAAGATTACATAGCTAAAAATTATTTTCAGTTCATTGTTTTGATTAGATAGATGACAATCATTGTTTTTATTAGATAGATGACGATGTTTAAGTTTACCAATTTTATATATGTTTAATTAGATAGATGACGAATGTTTAAGTTTACTAATTAGTTCGTTTAACCATGTTGCTTTAACAATGTTAATGTTTGCTCTTGCTGTTTCAGAAGTTGCAATAGCAAGTATATGAACTGTCCAGGAAACATCAGTGAAGACTATGACTTTAATTAGTTCGTTTAAACACAGTCCTGATATTTTATGTTAACCTAATAGTATGTGTTTGCCTTCAACAGTAAGCATGTTCTTTCTAATGTACTCCTTTTATAGTAACCTATATTACAATAGTTAAATACTTAAGTTGATGATAATGTAATAAGTAGCAAAGCCAAATGGTTTACTAACTTTCCTATCAACCTTATTTGCTTTTGTACTATTTATGTGCTGTTAGGACTTAGGAGAAGTAGAAGATATTTTACTTTACAGAAATCATCTACTTTCTCTTATTTATACTTGCTGGTATATAAAGAGTTTTAGTTACTTTTTTTTTTTTGAACGGCAAAGCATCTCTCTCTCTCTCTCTATATATATATATAGAGCCCAGCAAGAGACTGAGAAAACAAACATACAAACCAGAAACAAAGAAAAACGCCACTTCAGCAGCCCCAAACAAAGCTGCACACAAACAGAATGCAGCCAAACAACACAACAGCAGCCCCAAACTTCAATCAAGGTTAATAGTGACCATGGCTTTGTCTTTATGTTGATGGCACTTCTTATCATTGTTGGGAGCATTACAGTAGTGACCCTTACAATGGATCAACAATGCCAATCATAGGTAAGGTTTTCTTTGGCTGTCATCTTAGCCATTTATAATGAGATTCTACCTTCGCTTCACATAGCTATTAGTTATTAGGATATTATTTGATAGCAAGATGGAGCCAATTATGTAAAACTTAACAAAAAATATGTATACGACTATGGCAACGCTGTACTTACAAATAACTTTGAGACTGCAACAGGTGTGCGGCTTTCCTTCTAAACTGCAAAACTTAAAGTTCATGAATGCCATGTTCTCGCGCCGCAACGCGCGCGGGCATATTACTAGTTCTTATCAATTTAATTCAACTTATTATATTTTAAAAATCTATGATATAAAGCTTTGTTTATATACAACATAGTTTTATAAATGTCGAAATATCACACAGTTATATAAAGTATCCAACGGTAATTTTACAAACTTATTCAAGGTACTCAAGAACTATGGATACTAAATAATTTGTGACTAAATATTAGGTCGTTGCTTCTTTCATACTTAGGCCCTGTTTGTTTGCATCTGAACGCGTCTGACTGAGTTTCACGTATGATTCGGTCAGACACGGATGCGTTTGGCTGGGTACGTCTGAACGAGCTTCGCGTCTGACCAACCCTCTTAACGGGTCAGATCTTGAACCTAGTCTGACTGAATCAGACCTGGCTGCTCTTCACGTATATGAACCAAAAAAAGAAAAAGATCATGCCTCTTAACCCATGTTGTTGCTTTGTTCTGCTGATGATGTTTGTCTAAACGAGCTTCGTGTCGGTGAAGAAAGGGAAGTAGGTTGTTTGGTATTATTATATTTAGGGTTTGGTGGTGATGGTTTTAACAAAAGAGGTGTGTGTGTTGATTTATATGGTTAGTGATGATGATGTTGTTGTTTACGATGATGATGATGTAAAGAGGTGTGTGTGTGTGTGTTGCAGAGAACTCACTAGGAGGGTAAGGAATGGGTGGGTGGGTGATTTGGGGTTTTAATAATAATAATAATAATAATAATAATAATAATAATAATAATAATTTAACCATAAATTTGATAAAAAAAATTAACCATTCAGATGTCCAACCAAACACCATTTAATGATTCAGCACTTAATCATTCAGAACCTATTAACCATTCAAACATCTTACTGGGTCAGCACTTACTCATTCAGACGTTGCCAAACAGCCCTTTAGTATCACCATAATGAATCGTCCATAAAGACCTTATGACTTTTAGTTTAAAATTATTATATATGTAAAAAAAAGTTTATGGGTGCAGCCCCGTCGCAACGCGCGGGTTCCTGCTAGTATTTTATTAAGAATGAGTGATGGCTAACATAGTCATTTTCATTCCCGTACAACTTATGAAGCAACATGTACAACATATTTAAGCATGAAATTTAAAGGTATTATGGGGATAGTTGTGACAATTAAGATAATTGAGAGAGTAATGTTAACATTTCACCCACCTCATACTTCACAATATGAAAATTTTGTTCCCATCTTGTCCTCCCCTCACCTTTCATCTTCTGCTACTGGTAAGTGAGCTATCAATTGAGGTGCAGTGAAACATCAGCAAATGAATTACGAATTCAATGAAAAAACTGATGCCTCCTTGTATTTCCACTTTTCTTGCTTCTATGCTCTGATTGCTCGGAATTTTTTAGAAGAAGCACAAAGCCCAACCGTCCGTTTGTTCGCAACCGCCGCTCTTCTCTCAGCAAGGTAACCTTCACAATAATAATCTTTGTATCTTTTCTGTTGTCAATCAACTGTATGACGCTGAATGCCCAAAATCTCATCCTTCCATCACTTCAAAACAATTAGGTTATACGATGACATTAACTTGTAGAAATTGGTAGCTTCTCTATAATCTTAAACACAAAGTTGGTGGTATTTACACCACCGATCGACCATCCATTTTCAGACAATGATCAATTTAACCCCTGTGCATATGAATAGGAAGAAGAAGATGCATCGTCGTTTGACGACTATCTTCCGGTATCGCTCCAGGGTAGTATCCGATCCCTGCAGTTTTTTTCTTTGTTTTTCTAAGGCTTTAAATTTATGCTCATAGCTTCCTTTATTGCTTTCATTTTGAGGGCTCTATTGCACTATTGTTCCACCGCCAATCTCTTTATCTTCTTTCGCTTTCAGGTCAGTGTCATCGGGATCTCGAAATCGATTTCACCCCTTACTTTTAGGGTGTTATAACATGAACTAGTCTGCGCTTATCCGGCCGACAGCGATTGAGGTTTGGTTGTTGTTTCTTTATTTTTAAATGTTGTTTACTTTACTTTGGGACAAGTGTAAGATGTATATGGCAAAAAAAAAAAAAAATAATTAGGCCAGACTAGATAGCTTGATCATGATTCATGATCGAATTGGACCACGATGGATTCTTAAAATTTACATGTAGATTCAGTTTCAATCCAAACCAATGTACAAAAGTTAGTCTGGCCTAAACCAAAATGACTCATTCGTATCCAAACCCATTATAAGGTTTCAATTTGTTAGTGCAGTAGTAATCTTATGCAATGCAAATTGTTATTAATTGAGATTGTATACTGATAATCTTGCTATATTCTTTCAGAACCTATTAAATATGCATCATTAAATCAGAGTCTCACATTTTAGGTTATAATGAAGAGAAATATAACCAGTTTGTGTCATGGAAGATAGTTTGTGTTATTGATTTGGTATAGCAAGTCTATATACAGCATGTTCATTTAATTAAATTCCTTAAAATAAATGGTGTTCTATGATGTTTATAATAAATAATTATAATTACCTATTACAGTTTTAGACTTTTGTGACTATAGGATAAGGTGTTTGTGTGAATTGCCTTTTGGCCTCATGATTGTGTTCGACAATTAGCAAGGTTGGATTTTACGTACTCTGGCAGGGCAGCGTAGGTGTTTGTGTGAATTGCCTTTTGACCTCATGCTTGTGTTCGACAATTAACAAGGTTGGATTTTACGTACTTAGGCGAGGCGACCGAGAAGGTCATTGTTTGCCTTTTTGTAGGGTATGATGATGTCTTCTACTTCATAGAAGGATGAGTTTTTGTGCCAATTGGCGGGTTCGCATATTAGTTCATTCTGACTTTTGAAGTCAAATAGGAGTTCCTTTAATTAACATGTGTTCTTGAATTTTGAGATTGCTTTTGTCTACAACTTTTGCTTTTTATCAGTAAGGCTATGATGAAGAACTTTATGAAGAGAAGGTTTAACGTGTTTTCGTTGCACAACCGTGATGGTCACACGATAAATCTTGCTGGTGGCATCTTTTTTATGAAAAGCTATAACCATTACTGTTATATAAAGCCATTCTTTGGGCATCATGTTTCTGTTAGGTTTTAATTTTCACATCTTAGCCTGATAATTTGTATCTCATTGTTTTTAGATTGTCATTTCTCATATCTATTTGGCATTATGATTGTTTTTTCTTTTCTTTTTCTTTTTTTTTTTTTTTTTTGATCATCAGCCCTTGACGTTATGATTTTATTCTTTCATGCATAGTCACAGGATTCGCTGGACAAGCCGCATACCGCGAATCGAATCGCCCTTACCAGAATTGGGTACATTCGCGTAGCATTCGCCTAGGGTTCGCGATCTGATCCGTAGAATTGAGCGTACCCGATTGTGTAGAATTTCGAACCAATTATCACAGATTCGCGTACCGGATTGTCGAATTTGTTGTCTAGATTCACTGCGATTCGCGAATCGGAATTAAAAAGCAATTTCTGGTAGAAGAAGACGAGCCTGAACTTTGCAAGTCACCATCTGATCATTTTTTCTTCTCTTTGTTCGATGTGTCATTGTTCCAGCGGCGCTACTTTTCCTTTCTGAGGGATAACCTAAGGGATAACCTAAGGGTTTTATGTTTGGACTTTAATATTTCTTGGGCTTTCCATTTTTTAACGTGTTATGTTAGACTTTTGTTTATATATGTTGGGCCTTTTCTTTTGTTTATATCCAGTGGGCTTTAATATTATAGAAAATAAATTGTTTTACATAAACTATTATTATTAACTTTAGTTTTCAAACATAATATATTTATAAACCTTTTTTTTCTCTGTATGAGCTTTTCTTTAAAAAAATATATTGTATATTGTTTATATACGATACGACGTATCAACTTATAGGGTACACCGTACCGCGTACCGAATTGGCGAACAGAATGAACCTACCCCCCTTCGTACCGAATTTTAGAAATGCACGAACCGCGTACCCGTTTTCGTACCGCGAACCGGAGCGTACCGCGATTCATGTGACTATGCTTTCATGAAATACCTTTTCCACGCCTCACAAAGTTTTGCAAACTGATTCTTAGTGACAATGCTTTTAACAACTCATTCTTTCACTTTACGGTTAAGTGTTATCTTTAATGTTATAATTTTTGTTTCCGAATTCTTATTTTTTCTAATAACTTATTGACATGAATTTACCAACCATAGTCCTTTTTTTTTTTTTTTTACCTTTTTACAAATTCATTTTTTAGGTTGGTTTCCTAATAGGAACTCATGGTAAAAACTAATTTTAATACATGATATTTATTTCTTACCAGTGATTAGAAAGTAGCATAACTGCTTGCAAATTTGGTTAAGTGAATTGTTTCATCGTGTTGAATTTGATTCAAGAAAACGGGATTGGATTCAAAATTGAATTCAGAGAGAGAGACTTACGTCGTCTGAAAATTAAGTCATTGTGATCTAGATTGATTTGTTAAAAGTCGACGGACCTCACTTTTTTCGTTAAAACATACTTGGGTCTTATTAGATGTATTAGCGCATAGTTTTAGGGGTTATGGCGGTAACGTAATGGGATTTGAAGAGGTCCATAATACGACGGTTGAATGGCTATGATGGAACTCCAGGTATCACTATGAACTTTATTGACTTCTATTAACTTTGAACTTGTGTTGTTAGTGTTGTTAAAAGAATTATTGTTACTTTACAAAAGATCATATTGTTAATATTTCGCATTTCATTTGTTGTATTGTCCCATATCTTTATTATGATTTATAGGAGTGAAATGAGAGGCTGTTTTACAAGCTTCTTATTGATGATGTTGAAGAACTTCTCCCTATTGTGTACACTCCTACAGTCGGTGAAGTTTGCCGGAAATATGGGTGCATTTTCAAGTGCCCTCAGGGTCTCTACATTAGTTTGAAAGAGAAGTATGGCATTTAGATTAAACTTTGTTTGCTTGAAATACAATAATTCCGAATAATTTTGACTTGACAATGAAGTCACCTGAATTTACAGGGGAAAGATTCTTGAGGTACTGAAGAACTGGCCTGAGAGGAGTATTCAAGGTATTGCGGTGACAGATGGTGAGCGTATCTTGGGTTTGGGAGATCTTGGGTGTCAGGTCAAATAAGTTGATTTTCTTTACTTGATGATTATTTGTTTTAGTTTATGTATTAGTATTGTTGTCCAATAATGGAACTACAATAATTTGTTTAGGGTATGGGAATTCCAGCTGGGAAACTTGCACTTGCTCTATAACTGCACTTGGTGGAGTTAGGCCTTCTGCTGTAAGCTTCTTTGTGGTTGGCAAATTCAATCTTATGATTCTAGATGGATGGTGATTGCATGATTACTTAATTCTGTATTCAAATTAGTAGGTAGATGTGTACATATTTCAGTTTAAAAACCTATTCATTGTAAATTAAATTGTGTCTTTAACTTGTCTATTTAGTGCTTGCCTATTACCATTGATTTGGGGACGAACAACCAGAAAAATACTGGATGATGAGTTCTATATTGGTCTAGACAAAAGAGGGACACTGGAAAGGTACACATAGACTAGTCTTACTAAATCAGGGTCCTTGAACATATTTCGATTTTAATTATGCCTATTCCATTATTCTGTTTCTACAAGAATATTATGACTTACTTGAAGAGTTCATGTCTGCAATCAAACAGAACTATGGTGAAAAAGTGCTTGTGCAGGTAAAATAATCCATGTGGCTCTTAAAAGTTAGATTTAACTATCATAGCTCAGAAATGTACCTTTTATGCACTCAGTCTTATGTCTGTATCACCTAAAACTTGCAGTTTGAAGACTTTGCAAACCACAATGCATTTGAGCTGTTAGCCAAATATAAAACCACTCATTTAGTGTTCAATGATGATATTCAAGTATGTATATGGTAGTTTCATGAGTTTCCACCATGTAAATCCCTGAATTTCTATATAAAGTGTAGGAAATGTGCCACGCATTAGCCAATAGATGATGTCTTAACTCTTACCTTGAACAAAATGATTGTATAAATTATGTTAGCATATTAAGTTGTACTTGGGACATGCTATTCTGAAAGCAAAGTTAATGGAAGTTGTATGAGTATTTTCTACTTAACATGTTCCTATGCCTATCATGACTACAAAATATGTTGTTTATTTATTAGTAAATCATCACATACTATTTAGCAATTTAAGCTTGTGATGTTTTTTTAGGAACTTACTGTTTGGATACTTCATATTCTCATATAGTTTAAGCTTCATTTGTTAGAAACTTGGAACGGGTGGTAGTTCGTAATAGACATCAAAACTTAATATGATATTAGTATGGACACCCGTTGCAACGTGCGAGCATTCCCACTAGTTTTTTTAATGGACAAGCCTTCTTTCATGTTGGATATTTTAGTGTAATTTGATTGACTGTTTGACCAATATCTTCATAATAAGACATCATATAGGTCTGGAGGTGTGGAGTGCACACATGTTTGAATTTATTATGAACTTAGTGGCGAAGCCCCTAATGGATGGAGGTCCGGGGGGCAGCACCCCTGGGAGCAGGGCCCAAGGGGCTGTAGCCCCTGCCTAACGAATTTGATAATCTCCTTGGTCATATTCTCTGGTTCTTCTTTCAAATATACACATGCAGAAAATTCTCAATCTCTGATTATATCCGATTGAATATTTCGATTGAACCGTCGAATTGGTTCAATCTTAAAACGATTACGTGATTTTAGAGATTTCGGTTATCCGGTTGTTTTGTTCGTTATTACTGTAAATCCCCAACATTTTTCAAAATTCTATGATTTGCCTCCAATAATTCGTTTAGCACTTTAAATATGTTATTTAACCATTAAAAGTCACATATAATGTAGTAGGTTAGAATTATGTGTATTACTCGAGCTAAATATATGAAAAAATGTGAAAAGGGAAAAGTTGTTTCAAAATTAAAATTGTATAAAATATTAATTTATATACAAGATTTCATAGTTTTTTTTAGATAAATGTGTTATACATTGGGTTAGGGTTGTACAAATTGCTCGTCGCTCGTTCAGAAAATGCTCGAAAAATGCTCGCTCGATCTTCTGCTTGATTGTAAATGAGCCGATCGGCTCGGTTCAGTTTGTAAATGAGCCAAGCACGAGCAAAGGGACGCTCGGCTCGGTTCGGCTCGAATAATTTTTGTTTATATATTATATATTTAATTGTAAATATACACACAATTTAAAGAAAAATTTATGGTTTTATATATAACATTTTATTAGATTTGACCCAGTATATGCAAAAAAAAAAATATATATAACTAGCCTACCTAACTTAATAAAAAAATTAACACTAGATTTAATAGTAAAATCATAAGTCATGAGGTGACAATCTTGACTTCTTTATGTTATTGGTCGTCGCTAATTGTCACTTAATATCACCCTACGTCACAATACAACAACTGTTCTCTAACATATGCTCATCGCTTCACCAACCTCAATCTAAGCCTCATCCCCGGACACTGGGATCTCAATATTATTGTTATCATCGGATAGTTCGACCTTAGTTGTCACCCGACAATGAAAACATCGAAGGAAACGTCCCAATTTTATGATCGTCCAAATTACTCTCCGCTCGATTCTCGCTCGGCGCTCGCTCGGAAAATTTACGCTCGAAGAATGCTCGTTCGGTTTTTGGCTCGATTGTAAACGAGCCGCTCCGCTCGGTTCGGTTTGTAAACGAGCCAAGCACGAGCAAAGCTCCGATCGGATCGGCTCGGCTCGTGAACAGCCCTACATTGGGTGTATTATTGATACAATATGTAAAGAAAAAAATCGATCATGAATCTCTAACTAAATCTTTGTATACAAAATAGTCTTTGCTTTTTGTGCTTAGTTGATGTAATAAGGAAATATCTAAAAGATAATATTGTTGCTATGCCATTTTGATATATCAGCTATCAACTGATTTAAGCTTCATTCAGAATTACCAAGGTTCCATCTGATCAAACTTTGCAATCTGTCTAGATTCGGGCCTCGCTTCAAATGTTTTTGTATTTTTAGCCAAAGAATGGTTTAAGGCGCTTTTAAAACCAATAAAAGAACGACAACTGATGATACGGCCCATTCATTTACGGCCCATTCATTGTGACCCGTTACGTATTTGACCCATACAAGTTGCATGTTTCTGTTGGCCGGTTTCTCACATGCATGTAGAAGTTAACATATATCCACGTTCATGCATTGAAGCAAGTCTTTTGTTTATTAATTAATTTAGTTATTTTAGTCGTGGGTGGTTGTCACCATTAGGTCCATGTTCTTATTTTATTTTTATTTTTCTGTATGTTTGTATACCGTACACAAACATCTACAACTCTCAAAACAACTTCATCGTTTTCTCTTTGTACACCTATGCAACATGATACCAGCTAATGATAAAACTCGTACAAATAAACAGCATTGTTTTTGTATCAAGTTGACTGAATCCACGTTTGAATTAGAGTTTGCTAAAGGAATTAAAACTTATGATAGATATTTTGTTAACAAAATAATTATGTTCAGTTTTCTAATTTGAGAAATAAGTTGAATGTGGTGGTGGAGGCAGGGTGGCGTTGGCAACGGCTGACAACAGAGAAAAAGACAGCAGGATGGTTCTGATCTGACAACAGAGAAAAAGGCAACGGCTTCATCACTTTACAAATCAAGGCAGCGCGTATCATAAAAACCTGTTCATGTTCATTTCCCACCGAATATTCAATACAACGTTAATTTCGTTTCACCCTATTTGCATTTATACAGGATACTTATCGTTACCACCTATGATGAAAGGATTATTATAGCAAATTATTAATAAGTTCAGTGGCTGATTCGATATATAATGTAATTAGTTAACTTATTTAACAAACCAACCAACCAACCAACCAAAGGATTCTAAAAATAACCTAGAGCTTTTGTTAATAACATCATGCATACCTCATACCCAGAAATGGATAACAGAGCAGGACCATATCAGTTATCACAATGGTCAACAAGAAGTCAAGCATAAAACAATCCTCAAATCAAAACAACGACGACGGTAGGTGCACATAAATCTAACACGAGTGGTTCAAATAATCCGTTACATATAAACCTCCATACCTATATACTTGGAGGATTGGCACATAGGGCACATACTAACCTTACTTTCACACTCTTTACACAGACAAAGATGCTTACATGGCAACAAAAGCATGCACACTTCATTCACTCGACATACCTTACATGTCATTGCGCCATGGTTACCCTTACAAAGCAAGTGGAAATCAATCGCCCGGCCATTGCAGCACGAAGCCGTGTCATCAACCTCACTATCACCGCATCCTTCTTTACTATCTTTCCCTTGAGCGTACGCTTGTTGAAGATTGAATTTCAGGGTGTTGATCATATTCTCATTGTATTTCGCCCGTTGCTGCCACGTGTCAGCCTTCATGGCTAACTCTTCAACCTGCAATTCAAGCTCCATGTTTTTCTTGTTTATGTTTTCCACCTCGGCTTCTTTCTCACGAAGCTTTTTGACGAATTTATCCTCAACGTGTGAGATTATTTGAAGCTGGTTCGCTTGTACCTTTTCAAGCACCGTTTGCCTTAGTCTGTCGGCCTATATTACGATCACAAACAACAATATTATTACACAAATCATATAATCATTTAAACTATCGAAACCAAATTAATATTTAAGATTTAACTATCAAAAACAAGTTAATAATCAAGATCAAAACTCTATGCATAAACCAAACATGTTCTTAAAGATACCTGAACTTTCATGAACCTATCAATCTCGGCATCCTGTCTACGCATCTCGAGTTCAAGATCATCTCCCAAAAACCCCGAAACAAAAGACGAATCACCTGAAGACGCCAACCTACCATTATCGAGCGACAACCCTAAACCCGTCGAAACGGACCTCGGCTGCAAGAAATCAATCGATGACATCTGCGAATTCGCATTACAATTCTCCAAAAACTCCTGTTCTTTCGGCCGATTGTTCCACAACTCCAACTCATAATTCTGCTGCATATCGAACCCGCCATCGCTTACATCCGTACCCGGAGCAAACCCGACCACATGAACTAAATCCCAAGAAAATTAACCAAATTAACAACTGAATTATCAATCAAATCAAAGACCCATCTTAAATTAACATAGAATTTAACCTTAAAAGCAATAAAAAACAAAAATAAACAAAAAATAAAAAGAGGGGTTTAGGGTTTACATTGAGGGATATAAGGAGGATGATGAGCTTGATCAGAGTTAATGTAATTAACTGGGGGTGTAATTGATCCATCAATGTTGTTGAACACATCTCTAAACAAACAAATAGAATAATAAGACAACAGATTAATAATATTATGATGGAAAATTAAAAAATTAGAGTATTTAAATCGGAAAAAAAGAGGGGTTTTAATAATACCTGAAGGGTTTTGATTGTTGTAAGTAGTTATGGAATTGGTTGTGGTCAGGCATAGCCATGCCTGGCTTTGGTGGTGGGATGGAAGCGTGAAGAGGAGAGAAGGAGGAAGAGGTTGAAGATGATGAAAGTTTTGGATTGTGTTTTGCAGTTTGGTCCTTGAGTATTAATATTAATATTGATTTATTAACTTGGAGGGTAAGTTTTGGGAATGTTTAAAGATGAGGGCATGTTTGGAGTGTTATATAGGGATGAGCTCGGGGCGGTTGGTAACCGATACCGATCCTGAAAATATTGATCCTGAAAATTCCTAAAACCCAATATGGATGCCGATACCGAAAACATGTGGTACGGTACGCTATCGGTTCGGTATTGGTACGGTACCAGAATGGTATCGGTATTTTACCTTAAAATACCGATACCATACCGATCCCGTACCGATACCGAAAATACCAAAACCGAAAAACTCTAAATTTGAGTACCGATACCGAACACCCTCAGTTTGGTAGGGGATCAGTTCAGGATCGGTATCGGTTCGGTATTCGGTACAATATGCTCATCCCTAGTGTTATATATCTTTCCAAAATCAATATTTAAGTTTTCTAGAATAAAAAAGCGGATGAGAGTTTTATAGGATTTGAACTCCTAACACTCTGATTACGAAGTACAATAGTTAGCATTTAGCAAATAACATATCTTATTTGGGACTTTTGAGTGTTTTATAAAACCTACTGATTTGATTATTTTTAAGGTTTGTACTATTTTCGAGCTCAAAGTATAAGACTCGAACTGAGCCGAACTCGAGTTGGAGTTTTATAAAAGCATGATGAGCCGAGCTCGAGCGTAGTCAGGCTCAGGCCCGGCTCGACTTGTTTACACTCCTAATTTAGATATAAGTTATATGAAAAATATTAAAGCCGTATCAAAGATACCCACAAACGTATTTTTATGTTTGCTATGAGCCTATGACTTGTTTTTTTAAAATGTATTATAAAATTCACGCACCGTAACACTATATTTTATCTTCATAGGAATCATCATATAACACTTCATTGTGTGGGTGAATTGAACCCTCGTCCCTTGGGGGCCTTTAATATTAAATTTCACTTAGTGCAACAAGTAAATTTTTTGGCGCAAATAGATATACCCTTATTAAAAATGGCAAAATGGTCCCTTTACTTTTAATGCTTAGGTTATGTTACCAAACGCTATAAAGTGAATGATACATATGTGTGTGGTAGAAATCATGTTTGAGTGTGGCTCTTGTAGCATTTAGTGGTAGGATACTGGATATACATTATATGCTTAATAGTTCTTTATTTAAGTTTGATTATAAGCAACTAATTTTTAATTAAGCGGTTTACAATTTGTTTGTGGGTATGGAGTCAGAGTTTGTTGATAAAGTAGTAGCAATGTACGTAGATAAGTTTGAGATTATTGTAAAGGGTGTGTGAGAGCAGATCCAACATAACTATATACTATAGTCTGATTCGTGTACTTTTTGTCTGCGAACATCAACCTGGAACGTGAAGGAAGAACTCGCCTTGGTCAATAGTTATATTGGTATTCAAGAGCAAGGAGGATTGGTGCGAAGCCAAAGTTTTTGGCTAGCAGTTGTCACAAGATTCAATCAACAAATGGGTTAAAACCATCGTCTAATTGACGCGATATATGAAAAATATTGTTCTTTAAAGGCGAAGTGCACCATATTTGAGCATTTCTACATAAATGCAGTGAACGAGAACCCGGGTTTAAACGATGATGAGTTGATTGAAGTGGCTCGTAACCAATATTGAACCATACACAATGATAACTACCTGAGGCTTGAGGTTTGGAGACTTATGAGATGACGATTTCTAATATAGTCGTCTTTCTACTATTTACTTGTGTTTTTAAATAATGGTTTGATGTTATGGAACGTGATGTTATTTTATGCTTTCTATGTAGCGTTTATTTTAAATTTTATGCAATGTAGTGCTTAAAAATAAAATAAAAACATGATAAGGTCCTCGCTCACCTTGAGTCACAACAGGATCAAGTGAGCAGGATTGACACTTTAGTCAGTGCCATGTCAGCGCCCAGTTGTCCTGTTTTAATAGGATAAAGTCTTCGTTCACCTTGAGCGACAACGGATGCTCTAAGGGAAAACGGGACTTTAAAAACTCAAACTGTAAAAGGATATAACTTGATCCACGACCAGTGGACGAACAAGTCTCAACAAGCCGCATCACATGACAAACACCATGGGTGGTTTGACCTAGCTATTATTACTGAATTCCTTAAATTATGGCTCTGATTTCGTCAATCAAGATTTCACCAAATTTCATCAGTTTTTCATACTTTCCTTTTATAGCTAATAACGTTTAAATTATTGATTAGCATAATTTACTTTTTTATTTATGAAGGTAACTTTTATTTATTCCAGTTAATTTGTAATTTCGAAAACCTGGCAAATCATTAAAATTTGGACAACCCTGTAAAAGCGAAGGGCATCTCTTTTCATAAATTATAAAGTTTCTATGAAAATTATTATTGTTATTTTATTGTTTCTATTCTACGTCAAAAGTAAAATATTGTTTGGAATGATTGGGTCAAATACCTATTGTATATGTGTATAAGTTTTGGCGGTTCTATGTTTAAAACTTGCCGGTGTTAATGAAAAAATCTTACATCGTGAAACATCTCTAACATGGTCGTTTAACTCATATATTCCTGAGACACGACAAATGTACAATGGCACATATATTTGTAATTTTGTAGGTATTTAATATGGCCATTTAGGGAGTGCGCAAAAATCGTGAACACAACACCACCGTGTAACTTAACTTAATTATGCTAAAATGTTACGACCAGATCATAGTTGCTTTCAACCTAATACTCTATTAATCTATACATCTAATAAACAAAAGTCCATGAGGACACTTGGCACTCCCACATTCATCCTCAATTGTGTAGCCAATCATATTGTGCCAAGTGTCTCATTGTGAGAATTTATAAAATTTTCCTTTTTTTAAAAATCAAAAATCACAAAAATATATAAGGTAAAAAAATAACACGCTTCATAACCTAATCCCCAAACCAGCCATCTTCCTCGCCGCAAAACTCTAACCCTAAGCAGGCGATTGAGAGGCAATCGTACAAATCAAGCATTGGACAAATCCCTAGACCACAATACATTCGTCTCCTCCTTCCAAACATCAACCCTAATAAGGGGGATTCAAGGTAACTATCTCCAATCTCCATACAAAATGAAATTCAGGTTAGGTTCAGATCATTGGGTTTTGCATTTTATTCTTGTATTTGTATCCAGATTAATTTCGTTTCCTCATTTGGTTTTGCGTTTTGTTCTTATTTTTTTATGAACATGTTTGGTTTAGATCTAATCAGGGCGATTCAAGGTTGGATGAAGTTTTAACTATCTCCAATCTCTATACAAAATGAAATTCAGGTTAGGTTCAGATCATTTGGTTTTGCATTTTATTCTTGTATTTGTATCCAGATTAATTTCGTTTCCTCATTTGGTTTTGCGTTTTGTTCTTATTTTTTTATGAACATGTTTGGTTTAGATCTAATCAGGGCGATTCAAGGTTGGATGAAGTTTTAACTATCTCCAATCTCTATACAAAATGAAATTCAGGTTAGGTTCAGATCATTTGGTTTTGCATTTTATTCTTATATTTGTATCGAGATTAATTTCGTTTCCTCATTTGGTTTTGCGTTTTGTTCTTATTTTTGTATGAACATGTTTGGTTTACATTGGAAATATAGCTATTCAACCTGAGTTTTAACAACATTAAGTGAAACTTTGCTTCCAAAAGTCAATTGTGATTCGATCGTATGCTTATTTCTTTTAGTACCAATAACCAATTCAGTCCGTTTAATCGTTTATTGATGTAGTTATGTTGGTTAGATATACATGAAAACAGAAAAACGGTTTTTTAAACTTCTTTATGATTTAAGATTTTTTTTTTCACCTGGCTAGATGTTTGTTTCTGTTAGTTTTTTTTCTTCTCTTCGGGCTGCGATATCGGTAACGTAACAACCAAGGCATGCATGTTTTGGATGTGTTTTGATCTATGACTCTTCAACAGGTTGTATTTTTTTTTTTATGATGGTTGTGCATTAGTTATGTAAGTTGTAGCCGTTGATAATATTTTTCCAGTAATGCCCCTATTGACTTGGCTTATGTTTTTATCTAAACAGTCAAATTGGTAAAAAAACAGAAAATAAGGAGATGGTTCAGATGGGTTGGAAGTCGTCCGTTAGCGAGTCTTCTAAATATAGCCAATAGAAATGATTTTTTTCTTTCTAAAACATATTGTTTTAGGTTCTGAAATGATATCGTTTTGTAATTACAACAGGAACTCGAGAGAGATGTTTAAGATAGATGCTGCTGAGTAGATGATGTCTATTTGTGGCAATGATGCTCTTAGAGAACTTTCATCTCCTGGGAAAAGTTGCAGCGTTTTTTTTCCTGTCTTAAGATGATGGCTTCATGATCAAGACGTTGAGGAAATCTGAAGTACAGGTAACTAAATTATATGAATCATTTGATTCAGGTTATTCAGGTAACCAATTACTCTTTATAGTTCGGCCTTGCGCTGAAAACAGTCGCCCTAGGTCCTAATTAAATTTACCTAACTACATGATATAACTAAACTTTATATAAGGCGACTTAATTGACTGGATTTTTGTTACAGTAATAGTTTGACCGTTCTTTATGCCGTGCTACTTTGTACCGGTCTTTATGCTTGACATGACAAAATAACTGACTTGATCAAGGATTTTATTTCTTCAAAAGAACTGATCAAATGATTGGTGAATATTATCATGTGTGAAAAACCTATTTAGGTGTGAAAAAAGAGGGAGGCGGAGATCAAAAGCCATGGGTGTAGGAAATGCTCGGAAATTAAAGATGGCCTGTGAAAAGAACTTAGAGAAAACGAGACCTACTGCCAAAGGTATTATTATGGCTGAAAGCTACATGCAGGTACAAACGACCAGTGGAGCAATGAATCCAAAGTAGGTTCTGTTAGCATATCCTGATATTATTTGGCTACTATGGAAAACAGTAATAACTATGTTTTTTTTTTGTATTGACAGGATGATCTCACAACCGAGACATAATAGGAAGAAGCCGAGGCTCGAAAGGCTAAAGAGGAAGAAGCAGCAGTTGCATCTGCGTTCATCACAGTGGCACTCAGCTTAAGCTCTTTCAGTCAACTTGGGTCTGTGTTGTAAAGAATAGAGATATTTAGTAATGGGCTTTCGGTTAGGTTCGGCCCGAAACCTTGACTTTTCTGAAAACTAAGTTCTTTTTACACTAACTGTCTTGGTGGTTTGCGGGTGCAGGACCCTTATGTGAGACGGCGTGGCTCACTTAAACGTGAGGAGGTGGTCTAAAGCGAGAACAACATCTTCAACTGCAACAGTATCCACAATTCCAACAACAGCAGCAGCTGATGCAACCGCAGTAACAGCAGATGCAGCAACAGCAGATGAAGATTCCACTACTGCAGCAGCAAATGCAACAGCAGCAACATCAAATTTGACCACTGTATCAATCTTATTAATACATGGTGATAAAGTCTACTTATTATTATTATTATTATTATTATTATTATAAAACACAAAATAAACAACAGAGTTATGTTTAACTTACGTTGGTTTATGATGACATTTAGTGATTGTTATAGAGGCTGCCAATTTTGTGCATCAGCTTATGCTCCTGGTGCATTTAGTTAGGTAATACATTCAAATCTAAATCCTAGGCGTCTAGGATTGTGTCGGTTTCAGGAGGTAATCGGTTAATTCCTCTGTTTACTTTCCTTTTGTTTCTTTAATGATCCAACATTTTTAAAGGGCGAGGATGATCGATCAACATTTCTATCCGTACCCTTGTGTTTAAGATGGTTCTTGCACGAACACCACACCCCTGCACACGCCAATTATTAGGGTTCAGAGCAAACTCACTCTACCTTTCAGGTATACATTTTCCCTCCTTTTGTTTTGATAGATTTCATTGTGTTGTCTTGATAATTTTGTAGAACTGAAAAGAAGATGATGTGTTCCTTTTCACGGATAGGTTTTACCTCTTTTTCCCCCTCTGTTACATTGTGGTGGTGGCTCGATTCCGCCACAGCCTACAAATTCGTTTCTAACATAAAGCCATCAATTAGGCTTTATATTGAATTTTTATATCATGTAGTACTATATATATTTTCTTAATTTCCGAATGTTTAATTGGATGAAATTTTACTTTAATAGATGATGGCAGGAATCTGGATGAGTTTACGAGTGATGTTTTAAATAGCTAGACAACGTCACACTTTCGGGTGAGATTTCGACACCAACATGTGGTACAATGTATCAGCAAGCAGGGGTCTTTAGTAGCTATTTGAGAGGTGTTTCCGGGATGAAAACGGTGTCCAAATAATTATGGAAAGTGCCGGTAAGGGCTGCCCAAAAAAGATCGAGAAGTGGATGACGGAATCGAGTGTTTCGGACCCATTCATGAACACATCAGGTACCTATATTATGTCTTTATGCCATGGTTTAGGGAGGGTATGTGTTGCTTGGTGGTATGATGTAGTTCATTTTTTTATACGAACCTTCATCTACCGGATGAAAGTGATAGGTATATTAGAGACCAACAGAGTTAACTAAAACTAATAAATTGTACAAAGTAAATAAACCTATACGAGTATAGGTATATTAGAATAGTTTATTTTATTAGTTCATCAATATGTGTATATACTTGGGTATCTCATTAGTGCTCTCATTGTTTAAATAATCAGAACAATAACACGTGTATGTTCATATACTTGGCTAATTCATTAAACTGCTAAACTAAATATAAAAATATTCTTTTACCAATTCTCAATCGGGCTCTTTCAGATGATCAGGTCCTTGGGCGTGTCTAATCTATTGACATTTTATCTTAGGCAACCCGTATAGCATACGGGTCTCTTACTATGATATGGATAATGATTTTTCTAATTCTTGATTTGAATCTTAATATCTTTGAAGTCATAGTTTATATCGGTTTCCTATATTGTGTTGATAACGAGTTTATAAAAAAAATAATTTTATATTAAACAAAATAATCAGTTACTTATAACTTATAACATTTGTTTAAACAAAATATTCATTCAACCACTTTGATATGTTTGAGATATAACTTGACTAATTCATATGTTAATGGGTCAATGTTTTTAACAAGAATTTGATGTTTGAATTTGCAGGTGATCTCGGGTGACTTGAGTTGATATCGGATTGCTCTTAATAGTGGATGACAACAAGCCTGAGCGAGATATAATGTTTTGGGAAGTCATCCGTTTTCATGAGAATGTACAAAGGAAAACATTAGTTATTTAGGAAACTTATACTTGGACTAAAACAAAAAATGTGGTGTATAAGGAAATATTTAGTGATATTTGAATAAAATGTGTATTGTTTGCTTTTAAATTTGAATAAAATATTTATACTATATTTTTTTAAAATTTTAATAAAATTTTTCTACTGTATTTTTTTTATACGTTATACTACTCCAAATAATCGTACGTTGGTGAACTGCGTGTCAACGCGGGCAAATATCTAGTATATATAAAAGAAAACGTATATGCTGACGTGGCGTGCAATGGAGACCTCAACCTCCTCTTGAGAGTGTCACATGGCTTAATAATTGAGTGTTTTGGTGTTTTTGAATTATTTTCTTTTTTAATTAAATTGAGTTATTTTACGAAAAAAGAATTTAAAAATAAATTTAAAATTTTATCTCTCATATTTCCTCCCATAATTTTTAAACGTTTATATCTTTTATATATGAGATTTTTTTAAAGAAAAAAATTACACCAATTTAATGAGCGTTTTATTATCTTTCCAACGAATAGCATAGTGCTATATAAAAAACGGAGAAAAAATCGACTATTTTTTGTGAGGTTTCGTTCATACAGAAAAAAACACACAAAGTGTTCATGTTATTCATTAATCATGTTTTTTCTTTTAAACCAGGTTCTTATCTACAATGTTGAAAATCAGCCAAATCGCCATGTTATCATTGGAATTTACTAGGTATGCTTTATCAAGAGAAGCTAGAAGAAAGAATCGCGCAACACTGCAACACATGATGTTAGCTTATAGCAAGGTTATTTTTTTATTTATTTAATTTCAAGAGTAATAATTATTACTATTAGTATTAGTATTATTAGAATGGTTATATTTTTCAACCCCGGGACGCTCCCAGGAAGAATTGATAGTTGCTGACGTGGCGTTCAATTGTGGCCTCAACCATCTCTTGATTATGCCACGTGGCATAATGAGATGCAATGGTTACAACTTCTAACTTAAGTGTTTGTTTAGTTGATTAGGTTAGGAATTATAAGAGCCATTAGAATGTGAGAAATTAGAGAGATGTGATAAGTTTTTGAATAGTTGCAGCTTACATAAGTGATTCTTTAGATGATTACTGATTAAGTTTTAGATTAGGGAATATGAGTTATTACTGATTAAAATACTATGAACATGCAATGATTAAGAGATTTTGTGGTTAGTTAACTTGAGCCATTTGCAATAGGTTATCATGTAAAATTAGATTTTTTAACCCCGGGACCCTCCCGGGGTAATCAGCTAGTAATATATATATAAAAGAAAATGTATATGCTGACGTGGTGTGCAATGGAGGCCTTAACCTCCCTTTGAGAGTGCCACGTGGCTTAATAATTGAGAGATTTTGGTGTTTTTTGAGTTTTTTCGTTTTTTTATTAAAAAGATAAAATTAGATAAAACCCTAACCCTCCCACTCATTCCCTGCTCTTATTAAACAAAACACGACACACACTTTAGAGAGAGACAGAGCGGCGGAGGAGGATCCCAGGCCACCACCCTCTACGGTGGGGCTCCGACGACAACACCAACTAATATTGAAAGCAACTTTGAAGGTAAATATGGATTCATTATAGCTTTACTATGTTAATTCTGATTTTGATTATATATTTACTAGGTTTGAGCCCCGCGTGTACACGCGGTATATGTTCATGGCAAATGAAAAAAAATTCTATAAAGATCGCAGTATGCAAATTTTATTTATTGAAAGTTACGTAATACAATTCGTATGAATTTTTGTTGATTGTAAATTATCATAAAAAAAGTTTAATGTTACCCAATAATAGATATATGAATCAACAAATGTTTGAATAGACGTGATTTAAAAACAAATAATGAAATGAATAAACATATATTTATTGTAACGGCATGCAAATGAAGATTAAATTCAAAGTAAATAAATGTAGTTTAACAAATCACACAACTAAAAAAATTATAGAAAAACGATTTATGCAAAATATGATCGCATACTTATTCACAAACTTCAAAATATTTTTTTATAGACAACATTTTTTATTTATTATTAACGTTGTCATCTTTATCCAATATTAGTATGTTCAGGCCATCTCTACTCTTGTCACTTGGCAGCGACATACAACTGCCCATGTGTAAAAATAGGATATTTCAAATACATACCTATCCTAAATAGGGTTTGTCCTTGACTTTTATTTATTGTCATTGCGAAACATAAAGTAAGAGAGAATTGTCTTCTGTTAAATCTGAAAGGAATCTTCTTATCAAATGGGGACAGCCTAATTCTTTGGATAAAAGTTTGCATTCCAATGTTACTCCCTGAAATTATTTTAGATTCTATAAAACGGTTTGATATGGCAAGACGATTTGGAACTTTGAAAAGAATTTATGTCCACATATAGGATTCCTGAACCATTAGAATAACAAAACAGTAAAATTTGTCCAAAAAAAAAAAAAAAAAAACTCTGGTGAGGAAAAGAAAGACATTTGGCATTTTAACTGTATTATCATCAAGAATTTAAGGTAAATATATCCAGAAGACCCTGAACTGTTTTGACGGTTTGACTCATAACCAATGACCTAAAAATCAAGCTAAAACCACGGTGAAAATCAATACTAAACCCACATGAGGAACTCGAACAATTCTGATCGAATCAGTCGGATTTATTTATATAGTTGAATTATAAAAATGGAAGGATTGGTAATTTACGTGATTTGATCAATGACGCTTAAAATTAGCACAATTATTGCAATCATGAAAATGGTTAGCGTTTCATGACAATTGATTAAAGGAAATTTCTTTGTAAACATAATATGATAGCGTTAATCTGTCAAAGATATTTAAATGAAAGACGTAATATTCTTATTCTTAGTATCACTGAAACGATATTTAGTTAATGTAGTCAATGACGGAGGATTTCATGACAAATGAGGTTTTTTAATGTTTTGAATCGCCTTTTAGTTAATGTTGTTACTGATAACGTAAAATGATATTTCATTACTAATTTTGTTACTAATTACTAATAAGTGTATTTTAAGACATGAAAAATAAATAAAGTCAAAGAATTGATATCCATCAAAGTAACAAAAACGTAAAAAGTTTTTATGTTTATTGATCAACAATATTAAAATGAAAGTCGTTATTAGTAATATCATTTAAAATTATTTTGAATATATTATATATTTTAGGAAATTGTTAAATAGATTTAAATTATATTTATTATTAAAATAATAGATTTAAATTGTATTTATTAAATACATTTTGTTTACCAAAATTATCGCTTGAATCTTTCTGTTATCATTAATTGAGTTTTTTTTTTATAATTTTTGAAATAATTTGAACGTTGTTAATGGTCGAGGGTTTCGTGACAAATGAGGATTTTTTATATTGATGTTACGTTTATTCTTTATGTTAATAATTGTAATAATTATTACCATTAATAGTAATAAATGAATGACAAAAGTTAACTTACCAATTAAAATTATTTACTTATTTATTAATATAATTGAAAATTATTTTGAAAATATTATATATTTTAGTAATATATTTATAAAAATCGTAAAAGAAAATTTTAATTCGGTAGATAAGAAATAAATGAGATTAAAAATAAAATTAAAAATCGTAATATTAGTTTTAGTATTAGTAATATATTCGTAATTTAATTCGGTAGATAAGAAATAAATAGATTAAAAATAATTTCGTAAAATAGTAAAATAAATAAATGAGATTAAAAAATCGAAATAAATAACATTAATAGGGGAAAAATTATTATTGTAATGATTTTAATGATTATCGTTTAATGAGAATTGATTAAAGGAAAGTCATAATATAAAAAATCAAATTCGGTCAATAATATTAAACATAAAAACAAAAAAAAAACAGTAATATAAATAAAAGAGCTTAAAAATTTTAATAAATAACATTAAATTCGGTCAATTATTATTAATGTCAATAAATTGTATTAAACATAATTTTGTAAAAATAGATTAAACATACTTTCGTATTAATAGTAATATAAATAAATGAGGTTAAAAAATCATAATAAATAACAATAAATTCGGTCAATTATTATTAATGTCCATAAATAAAATTAATTCTAACATAATAAAAATATATTAAGAATAATTAAATGAAAGTCATAATATAAAGGAAATGATTTTGATGATTATCATTTAATAAGAATTGATTAAAATAAAGTCATAATACAAAAAATTAAATTCAGTCAATAATATTAAACATAAAGTAAAAAAAAAGTAATATAAATAAATGAGATTAAAATTTTTAATAAATAATATTAAATTTGGTCAATTATTATTAATGTCAATAAATAATATTAAACGCAATTTCGTAAAAATAGATAAAGCATAATTTCGTATGAATAGTAATATAAATAAATGAGGTTAAAAATCGTAATAAATAAAATTAAATTCGGTCAATTATTATTAATGTCCATAAATAACAGTAAATATAACATAATAAAAATATATTAAGAATAATTAAAGAAAAGTCATAATATAAAGGAAATGATTTTGATTATTATCATTTAATGAGAATTGATTAAAGGAAAGTCATAATATACAAAATTAAATTCGGTCAATTGTACTAAACATATATTAAAAAAAAGTAATATAAATAAATGAGATTAAAATATTTAATAAATAACATTAAATTCAGTCAATTATTATTAATGTCAATAAATAATATTAAACATCTTAATAAATAACATTTAAACTTAATAAATCTTATTAATTGCAATTAATACTAATCATAATTCGTAAACATAGTAAGATTATAAATCTTATTAATTGCAAGACTAATCATAATCCTATTAAGATTATAAATCCTAATAAATAACCTCCAAATCGTTATCAATAATTCAAATAAATTACATTAAAAACATAAAAGATCGTAATTTAAATTTTAAAATCAATGACTTTTTGTGGTGCAATCTTAGTAACAAATAGTCTGTGTTGGATTGAATACCATTTAAAGACACAATATTCGCCAATGGAAATATCTTTTGATTGAAGCAAATCAGGCCATCCAATCACAGTAAACCTTTACAAAAGCATTGTGTATAGTAAATTTAGAATGTCTACCTAATTATAAAATAAAAATACTGTAAACAAAATGTTTAATAATTGAATAACAAACCTAGTGACTTGAGCAAAAATTTCAACACACATCGACACAGACCACGCGTACCCATCTGTAAATTTAATCTTGATCTTCATTGATTAATTTAAGTTTGCCAATTCAGCAATCGCATTAGGAATTATCTGCATAGTAATAAGAATTAAATAAGAAAAAAATAAAAATAAATGAGAGCTATTATGGTAACCATAAATTTGATCAATTATACGAAATCAATTTAATCAATTATAATTTAATCAATATTATCATTCGTTTAATTGATTAGAGATTAAAAAATCTCGTATTAATTTAATCAATTCGTATAATTTAATCAATTTCGTATTAATAGTAATATAAATTAATGAGATTAAAAAATCGTAATAAATAACATTAAATTCGGTCAATTATGGTAATCCTAAAATTCGGGAATGATTGATAATAAATCAATAATTCATACAAAAAAATTAATACGTTTTATTATGGTAAACCATAAGTTTGATCAATTATACGAAATCAATTTAATCAATTATAATTTAATCAATATTATCATTCGTATAATTTAATTAATTATACGAAAGCAGAGATTAGAAAAACTCGTATTAATTTAATCAATTCGAATAATTTAATCAATTTAATCAATTTCGTATTAATAGTAATATAAATTAATGAGATTAAAAAATCGTAATAAATAACATTAAATTCAGTCAATTATGGTAATACTAAGGTTTTGGTCAAATTGATTCATAATCAATCATTTATACAAAAGAATTAATACGTTTTATTATAGTAAACTATAAATTTGATCAATTATACGAAATCAATTTAATCAATTATAATTTAATCAATATTATCATTCGTATAATTTAATCAATTAGACGAATTAGAGATTAAAAAATCTCGTATTAATTTAATCAATTTCATATTAATAATAATTATGGTTTTAATTTGTTATTTTTTTTTGTATTTATATAAACAATGTATAACAAAATTGCGTTTAAGGTTATTAAATATCTTTAATTGAAATTAACAATGTTATTATTATTAATTTAAATACGATATATATTGTTGACTAAACTTAAATTTAATTTACTATTAATTTACATATGGTGTATATATTAGGTGATTGCCAACTTTATTTCAATCAAATTTAAAAACATAGATAATTGTCGCTAGGTTTGTCAACGTTATGTTTACATTTATCATGACATATATTTTTGTAAGTATGTTTAAATGATTACCAAAAATATTCATTTATTTTTTTATATAAAATTTACAAAAATAATATAACTAACATCTATATAATAAATAAGGCTTATTATGGTAAACTTAAATTCGTATTAATCTTACTATAAATTCGGTCAATTATTAAAAGATAGTAATAAATAATATTAAATCGGGTCAAAATATTATTAATGTAAATTGATAACAATCATTAAGATTCAAATTTCAAATTAAATGACATTAAATTCGGTCAACTTTATTAATGTAAATAAATAACAATAATTCAGAATTAATGAAATTAAAATTGGTCTAATATTATGCTCCGAATATGGAATGTAGGATTAAATACTAATGTATATGTAAAACAACAAAATACATCATCTATGAATTCTAATAAATCCAACCAAGATTGTCCTTTGTATATGGCCACTGTAACGACATTGTTGTGTATGTTTTTAGAGACCAAATTTAAGTTATATTAATCATTAACAACTTTTTCGACTTTATCATATGAAAATGTTGACAAAATTTAATTTAAAAAATTAAATCATTTACTAATTTGTTGACTAAATGAATTAATGTTTTTGCTAGTATGCATTTATTGACAATAGAATGAGAATTAATGTGAATGAGTACATTAATATCTACAAATTAACATTTTATTGCCAATCGAATGATTAATTTCATTACCATTTACTATTTTACTGCCAATTGAATGATTATTTTGCTTAGCATTTATTAATAATTTAATGATGGTCAACTGAAATGATTACATTCATTTCTGCGAATAAGTAACATCATTTACTATATATCGTAAATTTAAAAAAAGAATAATTTTAATGTCAATAACAAAATTTAAATAGAAATCTTAATAAATCATGCAATAAATCATGATAACAGAATATTAAAAAATTATTCAAAAATTATGAAAAAACTTAATTAATGATAACAGAATAAATCATGCAATAATTTTGGTAAATAAAAATTTGAAAACATGAATCTATTCTTTTAAATTGAATCTCATTTAAATGCATTTAATAAATATAATTTAAATTTATTTTTTTAATAATAAATATAATTTAAATCTATTTAACAGTTTCCTAAATTATATAATATATTCAAAATAATTTTCATAGATATTAATAATATTACGACTTTCATTTTAATATTGTTGACCGATAAATGTAAAAACTTTTACTTTCCTTCGTATGTCGCTACTGTAACATCACTGTTATGTATGTTTTAAACAACAGAAATTTATTCATGGCCTTCGGCACAATCTGGAAAGGCACTTAAAAAACATTAAAAATGAAAGAACCGTTTTTTAAAATTAAATAAGCATATGAACAGAAAAAAAAAATCAAACATACCAAAACTGTTGACGAAGGGTCATGCAAAACCTTGAAGAATTGAGATCCAATATGATAAGCGTTTGTGTGTTTGGATCAAAATCCTGCTTTTTGGAAAATGAAAAAAAAAGTTTTGTAATGAGTTGAAATCTTCATCAACTATTGTAAACGTTGATAAACTTGAAATAAAAAAATTGATATTTAAAATCGGTCAACATCCGATTGTTTTTTAAACAAATATTAAATCATTATTATTGGAAACAAATTAGGATTATTACTCATTTTTATACCCAAAAACAATTCTGGGTAAATACAAAGTATTATGAAAACAGAAGTGTTGTTTATCCCTAATCGAATACTAACCCAGATAATCCTAAAGAAACGCATCTTTGGGATTATTTCTCATTTTTATACCCAAATCGAATACTAACCCAAAATTGTTGTTTATCTTCGGCCAAATACAAAGTATTATGAAAACATCCGGATGTTGACATATCAATAATAACGTTAAGAATAAAAATGAAGTGAAACATAATAATGAATCAACGTTAGAACAATAGGATCGATCATTACCTTGATAAAATTGAATGACGAAATCCGATTGAAGATGTTGAATCGGTTTTGGAGAATCAAAAGATTATGCAAAATGAAGGAGGATGATAGAAAACTTTCTTAGGAAGAATTGGAGAGTTGTGTTTTGGAGAATGAAAAAAAAAATATATAAAAACGGTTTATATAGTGTAAAAGTTGGAGCTCCATTTCTCAATTGGATCCAAGTAGACACTCTCTAAGGCTAGGATTCAACCCGAGTGTATTGATTTATTATATAGATAGATATTGCAGCAAGTTGTCAATAAGAAAAGAAAAGATGGTGTCTTCTCCACGGCCTTATCTCACACAACTTCTTTTATGTTCTTCGCTTTTCCAAACCCTACCTCTCTGCCTTCTCTATATCTAAAGCATACGAATGTATCAATCAGAGTATATACGGTTGACGTATATGGCAAAACTGGTATGTTTTCTTTAATTAATCTCTTAGAGCCTTGAACTGGGGGTCTAAATTTGAGGGTTTCGTTGTGCTTGAGAAATTTAAACTTTTATTTTAACCAATCAATATAAGACTTTTCAGAATTTGTTAAAAGTTGAAACTATTTCAGGTTTTTGTTTGTAGGTTTTGTTTTAGGGTTTGTCTTATTCAAATTTGTTTGGTGATGGTAGAAGATGACAAAGGAAATGGGTGGTAAGGGGTTGGTGTTTAGTTGTTGGAGAAGGGGGTCGTTGAGCGATAGATGATGGGTAATTGTCACTAACTCTTCACAGTTTTCTAAATTATCCGACGCAGGAGAGGGTGTTGATGGGTGTTGAAGAAGGAGCATGTGGCGCGGTTGTAGAAGGCGGTGTCAGCTTCTTTACGTATGTGTCTTGATAGCCAATTTCAAGTTGTTTTTTTTTCCTAAAATTTCTCGTCAGATTTCTCATGTTTTTTCCCTTCTTCTGGTTCTTAGATGATGGGTTTTGTTTGAAAGATTATGTGTGTATGTTTTAGATTATGTGGGCATGTTTTACTTTTATTTCTAAGTAACTTTGATTCTCTTTAATTGAGTCTATTTCTGGTCATCAACAATAATTCATTCATATTTGTTTTTGCAGGTATACATTCTTTTATTTTACCTCATTCCACTCTTAAAAGGTAATTATCTGGTGGATGTAAGATTACAATCTCTTATGATCTTTGTTTATGTCGTTTTGATTTGTTTACAGTTGAGGTTTGCTATTGTTCATGTAACCTAGCTTATTGTTAGTTACCTTTAAGAATGTATTTTAATTGTTTACATTCAACTAGATTACTAATATTTGTTAGCTTATAGTTGAAATCTAAATGGGTCACTGCTGGCTTGAAGATTAAGATTATAGTCAACATAAACATTTGGTATGGTTGGTCATTTGAGGAAACCAGCTCAAAATTGAAGGCACACCGGCCATCACCTCTCTCAGTTGGGAGTTTGGGAGTTTTCACTTTGATTAAATGTTTTCGTGTAGTACTTTGGGAGTTTTCGCTTTGTTAGTTTCTTTTAGTTTGTGTCTATAATGATAATTCTTTGTCCTAGGTTTCAGCTATGGTTTTTAACCGCTTTAACGTTCATTCGAATTACTTTGATTGTTTGTCTGTGGTAAGATCTTCGTTGGACGTTGTTGGTTAATTTTATGGTTTCTTACATGTGTGTCATAGGCCATTGGCATATTTGGTTCGGGGCTGGGGGAGACATGCTATCCGAGCAATGAGTTAGACCCTTGTCTTAAAAACAAAAATGTAAGTGTGATGGTTTTAAATCAACTTTGATCTTGAGGCTGACAATGCAACATAATTTTTTACAGGTTTTGGTTTGTTTGACGATGAATTTGAAGTGCTTGAAGATGTTATGATCAAAGCCCGAAGATAAGCCTTTATAAAGGTTTATACAGTAGATAATTCAAATGGATAAAACATTGCAACAATTTACTTGGTGCATATTTTAACAAAAATATCTTGACTGTTACTCCAATGTATTAAATGAAAAGGACATAATTTATAAAACTATTGGACCAAAATCAAAGTACAGTTGGCAACTAATGGTTTAAGCTTATTGTTTCTCTTTTTCATCAAAGTATTTTCTCTGATAATTCTACTTTGGACAGTTGACATAGTATGTTATAGTTCATTCATATTGCATGCTTGCAGGAACTTTCATAGAAGTAGATTGTCATTCACAAAAAAAAAAAAAAAAAAAAAATGCCTTCAATTAGGTTATCACGTAGTGAATTTTTTTAACTAAGATTGATTTTGTTAAAGTTATTTACTCTTTTTGTGATTTGAGTTTTCTTCTTTTATCAATTTTATTTAGTTATATTAAAATTTTCAACCCCAGGACCTTCCCTAGGTAATCAGCTAGTAATATTTATATCAACAATTTCTTTTCTTTCATTATAGGACCTAGGTCTTTTATAAAAGGAAAAAGGAAGTTAGAGGAATTCAAGAATCTTTTTCTAAATATTTTTCTTCGAAGTTATGTGCATCTTAGGTACATGCAAGTAGATACTCAATATTGATTTAATCATTGGTTAAGTATTGGGTATAAAGTACCTTAACGTAAAAAGTGTAGGAAGTCACATGACAATGAAACATGTAAACCATAGTTAGGGTTAATAAACTCAATCCTGGTTGATTACATAGGTAGTTTAGACATTTTGTTTCTTCAACCTCTGATTCAAATACAGAATCAAACATAACAATATTTATTTCAATTACGACGTGATCATATTCGATTGAAGAAATTTACGACATTCCAGTAATTAACAATAGTTTCATAATTTTTTGATCTGTTTTTTGCAGATTTAAACATAACTGCTATTGATTCAAACCTAGATCTCAATAATCATGTGATACTCTGTTTTTTCATTCATTTTTATAACGTTTGTTCACGATTGATAATGAATGTTGATCCCATGAGTGATTTAGTTTTATATGTTGATTATATCTGTTTATTGAAAAACAACGATCATTGAGGTAGTGAAGAGAATGAAGAAGAAGAAGATTTTTGATGATCAATAACAATACGAAAATGAAGGTGCATTTTATGATTTTATGGGATGCGTTTTTTGATTTTTTATAGGTGCGTTTTATGATTTTATGGGTGCGTTTTTTTGTTTTTATGAGTGCGTTTTATGGGTGCAGGTCTTTGAGTGCGTATTTTGTTGTTCTACCTTTGAGAGATGAAGGTGCGTTTTGTCACACCCTCAAATTTCCACTTGCGGAGTTTTACCGCGAGGCGCATGACAAACCAGGATCCAAGTCAACGGTCACAATAAACAACACTATATGAAATACGTAAACTCAAAACTGGGTTATCAAACCATTAAAATATAGCGGAAGCATTTAAAGATTTAATCAATTACAAAACTGTATTTCAAAATGTTCAAGACACTTATTTAAAATATGCCACTAAGCCTAGACGCAAATGCAGACCCGTGCGCCTAGTCCAACTGATGCTACCGTAGCGATCTGAGAAAAACATGCCAAAAAGACGTCAACATATATAATGCTGGTGAGTTCACAGGTTTGCTCAATATGTTACCAAGAGTTACCAAAACGTTACCATGTCCATACTATAACGATGTTACCAAGTACGCTAGCTAAGCGTATGTTTTATTACTACTACGATTGGAAAACCATTACTAGGCACGTTTAGCAATGTTTAGCAATGTTCAGCCCGAATGTTCAGCATGTTACCAATGTTACCAGTTCGAGACAATATGCACCCGCCCGGCCCTCCAAGCCGACGAGTGGGCAGGTCACACCCAATAGATCTATCCACACTTCCCCCGTTGTGCATCCCCGCACATTCATGGTTTTCCCCGGGACTTTAAAAGATCGTATAGCAATGCAAAGTTAAAACCATAGTATGACATATGTTACCAAAATAGTTTAGCGCATGTTTTCTCCCCCAAAAGTTAAAGCTGTAAAAGTGGGGCCGTGAACTCACCTTAAATTGCGTTCTTCAGTAAATAATAAAATGCCAAGCCCTTGATAATCCCTCTACCGGAGATCTATCAAAATGTTCACATAAGTGTTCCGACTAATAACCATAAGGTTATCTAGTCCCCGATTGTCCAGATCGTAACCAAGTATGTTTTAAAACGTGTTTAAGTGTTCAACCGACACACTAGACCGACCCGACATCCCGTTGGTGACTCATTACCCTAACTAATCAAGTACACATAGATTACACACAAGGTTCAAGCATAAAACACTTAGTTTGTATCAAAAATCTCATTTTAGAATCAGAAGGGTCGAACCAGGAAGATCAGTCCACCTTCGCCCCTTTTACCCCACCTTCGACCCTTTGGAAAGCCACCTTCGACCGTTTTTAAACAGATTCGACCAAACTGTCCAGGTTCGACCCTAGGATTCCACATTCGACCATTCGACCGGTTGAATGTACCCAAGTTCGACACTGACAGATTACTTTTTCCAAAAACGCTTCAAAAACATCCGAAAACATCCCGAAACATTATCAAACTCTGCAGTCAAGAATGTATAACTTATCCCTACAAAACCCCACCAATTTTGCCCCAAAACTTATCCGTTTCAGCCCTTTCCCAAAATGGCAAAGATTATGGAAGTGTCACATCATGCATGTAATCTTTACCCAATTTGGAAACTTTTCAATATCAATACATAATCATCTAAAAATGCTCAGTTTATCATGTAATCGAAAACCCCCAATCGTTTTATTGATAATACTAACATGCAACAAGCCCTAGATTCAATAAAATTCCCAAATTAGACTTGATATCATCTATCTATCTAATTATAACCTTTGATAATCCTAAACTATCATCAATAACAGCCCTAGATCATGTTTCTAGCATTAGCACAATAGCAAATCATTAAACAACACATAATATCACATAACACATAACTAACATATGTTTATTGATATGAAAACCTATGTTTGATGATAGGGTTTAGGTTTAGAAAGATGTTTAAAAGGTTTTTATTAACAAAAACATCCTTAGAACAGAGCTGGACATTTAGGGTTAGATATAAACGAATTAAAAATACTTGAATAAGGTTTAGAATTAAGAACACACCTTGGATTCTTGATTAGATGTTGTTGATAGGTTAGATTATGAAAATAAGAGCAAAAACTCCTTCCTTAGTGATTAAAATCGTTTGAGAGCGTTTTGAGACGGTTAGGGTTTGTGAAATGGTGAAAAATGACAAAGTTTGGTATTTATACTAGTCCACATTCGCCCCTTTCTCCTGGGCGAATGTACCCACATTCGCCCCTTCCACAGGGTCGAATGTGTCTTGTTCTGGTCGAATGAAACTTTTTCATTTCCACATTCCAGGTTCGCCCCTTTAGTAAGGGTCGAACCAAGAGTATTTTCCAGGTTCGCCCACTCGATGTGGTCGAACCTGAACCTATGTTTTTCTAGTTTTCTAATTTGTCGTGTTTAACGCATTTTAATGCACCTTAACACATGAGCATGCAACCTTAGTCTATGTTTAACATATTTAAGCATGGATGATTATCTACACATCATTTAAATACATCTAAGCATATAATCCACCATACGACAATTAGTCTACACATACACTTAATTAGTTTATGTAATTTCACCAACAACGGGACCCGGTACTAGTGTATTCCCAAAACGACTCCCAATGATCCTCCAGATCATTGAACCCTGGACAATCCTAACTTCACCCGACTCAACTAACCCAGTTAAGTCCGTTTATAAATATTTCTCGCTAAGGTAGACTTAGGTGTTACTAAAATGTTTAAGCCAAATATGCCGGGTGTCATATCATCCCCATGTTTAAAGAATTTTCATCCCGAAAATTGCTCAAGGCCCAAAAATGAAAGAGACGGAAGGAATGAAACGAAAAGAAAATTTACCGGATGTCACATCATCCCCACGTTGAAAGGAATCTCGACCCGAGATTCATTCAGCTTCAGCAGTAACATGCCTAGATTCGAATGCGCGTTTCGGAAAAAGAAGAGGATGTTTAGCTTTTATCTGATCCTCCCGTTCCCACGTGAACTCCGGTCCACGATTCGAGTTCCAACGAACCTTGATAATGCGGATTTTAATCCGACGAAGGCTACAAATCTTGTAGTCGAGAATCTCGACAGGTTCCTCCACAATGCGAAGACGATCATCAACCTTGATCTCTTCCAATGGTACAATGTGAGATTCATCAGCCAAACACTTCTTTAAGTTAGACACATGGAAGACATTGTGAACACTACCGAGCTCCGCCGGTAAGTCAAGTATGTATGCCACCGGCCCAATCCGTTCCAGGATTGCGAACGATCCGACATAACGAGGGTTAAGCTTGCCACGCTTTCCAAAGCGTATGACGCCCTTCCATGGTGAAACTTTCAGAAGTACCCTGTCCCCAACCCGGAACTCCAAAGGTTTGCGACGGTGATCGGCATAGCTCTTCTGACGATCCCGCGCAGCAGCCAAATGGTTACGAATTTGTACGATTTTCTTCGAAGTTTCGTACACCAGTTCCGGACCAATGAGCTGGCTCTCGCCCATCTCGGCCCAACAAAGAGGTGATTGACATTTTCGTCCATATAGAGCTTCGAACGGAGCTGCCTTGATACTAGAGTGATAGCTGTTGTTGTAGGAGAACTCCATCGACGGTAGGTGAATGTCCCAACTTTTGCCAAAATCGATAACACATGCCCGAAGCATGTCTTCCAAGGTTTGAATCGTCCGCTCGCTCTGTCCATCAGTTTGCGGATGATAAGCCGTACTCATATCCAACTGAGTACTCAAAGCCTTGTGCAGAGCCTTCCAGAAACGCGAAGCAAAACGAGAATCACGATCAAAAATAATAGAAACAGGCACCCCGTGCCGAGCAACCACCACCTTAAGGTAAAGTCGAGCCAACCGCTCAAGTCCATCGGTTTCCTTAATAGGTATGAAACATGCCGATTTTGTCAACCTGTCAACAATCACCCAGATCATATCATAACCACTTGGTGACCTTGGTAGCTTGGTGAAAAAATCCATCGTGATTTGCTCCCACTTCCATTCTAGAACCTCTGGTTGTTGCAGAAGACCAGACGGCCTCTGATACTCCACCTTGACCTTGGCACAAGTCAAGCATTTGCTGACATAAGAAGCTATATCAGCCTTCATGTGTGGCCACCAATAAAGTATCTTCAAATCCTGATACATCTTATCCGAGCCAGGGTGAATAGAATACCGGGATTTGTGAGCTTCATCCAAGACAAGCTCGCGTAATCCCCCGAACAAGGGAACCCAAACACGTCCCGCAAAATAGTGTAAGCCATCGGTCCTGAGTTCAAGATGCTTGTCAGCACTGTGCATAGTTTCAGCTTTAAGGTTCTCCTCCTTCAAAGCTTCCAACTGTGCAGAACGGATTCGGTCAGGCAATGAGGAATGAATGGTGAGCTGTAAGGCTCGAACACGACGAGGATTCACAGACTCCTTCCTGCTCAAGGCGTCCGCCACAACGTTCGCCTTGCCAGGATGGTATTTGATAGCACAGTCATAATCGTTCAGGAGTTCAACCCAGCGATGCTGCCGCATGTTTAACACCTTCTGGTCGAAAATATGCTGAAGACTCTTGTGATCGGTGTATACTTCACACTTGGTACCGTACAAGTAATGTCTCCAGATTTTCAACGCAAAGATCACCGCACCCAATTCCAAGTCATGAGTAGTGTAGTTCTTCTCATGAACCTTGAGTTGACGAGAAGCATAGGCAATAACCTTTCCGCGTTGCATTAACACACATCCGAGACCACGAATAGAAGCGTCACAGTACACAACGAAGTCATCCGTACCCTCAGGTAAAGATAAGATAGGTGCAGAACAAAGTTTAAGCTTCAGCATCTGAAATGCTGATTCCTGTGGTTCACCCCAGTCAAACTTTCGGTCTTTCTGGGTAAGAGTGGTGAGGGGTTGAGCGATCTTCGAAAATCCCTCAATAAAACGACGATAGTAACCCGCAAGACCTAGGAATTGCCGCACCTCAGATGGCGTCTTTGGTGCTTCCCAGTCTTTAATAGCTTCGATCTTAGCCGGATCGACATGAATTCCCAGTTCATTAACCACATGCCCTAGGAATTGAACTTCACGTAACCAGAAATCACACTTTGAGAACTTAGCATACAACTGCTCCTGTCTCAAAAGTTCCAAGACCAACCGTAAATGTTCCCCATGATCCGTCTTGTTCTTAGAATAAACCAGAATATCGTCAATAAACAGATGACGAACTTATCAAGGTAAGGTTTACAAACGCGGTTCATCAAGTCCATGAACACCGCCGATGCGTTAGTGAGACCAAAAGGCATGACCAAGAACTCAAAATGGCCATAACGTATGCGAAAAGCAGTCTTCTGGATATAGGCTTCCTGGACCCGCAACTGGTGATAACCGGACCGCAAATCAATCTTCGAGTAGTAACTAGAGCTCTGGAGCTGGTCAAAGAGATCATCAATGCGAGGAAGAGGATAACGATTCTTGATGGTCACTTTGCTCAGCTCACGATAATCAATACACATGCGAAGACTTCCGTCCTTCTTCTTCACAAACAAAATAGGAGCTCCCCACGGGGAAGTACTCGGTCGGATGAAACCCTTTTCCAAGAGTTCCTGTAACTGGCTGGAAAACTCTTGCATCTCGGGAGGTGCAAGACGATACGGAGCCCGGGCAATAGGAGCTGCACTCGGAGTAAGATCAATGCCAAACTCAACCTGACGATGGGGAGGGAGACCAGGTAAATCATCAGGAAACACATCGGGAAAATCACGAACTACCGGAATATCCTCAATCTTCTTCTCATCGTCAGTCGAAACGTTAACAAGTGCCAGAATGGCCGAACAACCCTTCCGAAGATACTTACGGGCTTTCATGCTAGAAATGATACTCAGCGGAGTACCGCTTTTCTCGCCATGAACCGAAAGAGTCTCTGGAGAGGGATCCGAATGATCTTATCTAAACAAACAATCTCCGCACAATACAACGATAACCAATCCATGCCGACAACGACATCAAAACTACCCAGGGGTACCGGCATAAGGTCAATAGGGAAAGACAAACCAGACAGTTCCAAGCGACATTCCCTAAGGGTGTGCGTCGCTTCGATTTTCTTACCATCAGCCAATTCTATTAAGTACTTAGCCTCTAAAGGTGTGGGCACTATATCTATCAATCGACTAATGTCCACAGATACGAAACTCTTATCGGCACCAGAATCAAACAAGACAGAAACATAGCGATCATTAAGAAGGAACGTACCGGTAACTATGTCTGGATCCTGCCTAGCCTCTACAGATCCAATGACGAAAGCACGTGCAGTCCTGCCTCCGCCCCCGTTGTTCCCGTTACCGTTCCCGCCCTCCCATTATCACCCTGCTTCAGCTTAGGACATTCACGCTTGAAGTGTCCCGTGTCACCACAGTTATAGCACCGCTGCTTTCCTGGAGTCCCCTGAGCAGGAGTAGTAGCAGGAGTCTGAGTCGAGGTAAGTGACACCCTGCAATCCTTAGCAAGATGCCCCAACTGATGGCACCGATGACAGCGAGCCCGATCACAATTCCTAGAGTGGTGATAACCACACTTGTTGCACTTGGGATGCTTCTCAACATACCCTCCCGACTTCTGCCCCGAAGAAGACCCAGACGAATCGAACTTCTTCACTGGTTGCGATGGTGCTGGCACGACACTCTTCCCCACATTATCCCACTTCCTCTTGTTCCCTTCCGAACCCTCATAGTAGTACCTTTAGGAGGCAAAACACCTTCTGCCACCTTCAAGTTAGTCATCCGATGAGCTGATCGAACAACTTCAGCAAGAGTGGGAAGATTCCCAGCAGCCACCAACCCAGCAATCTCCGGCACTAACCCAGATACGTAGTGCTCAATCCTCCTATACTCAGGTGTGTGCAAATCAGGGCACAACACCGCCAGCTCGTTCCTCCTCACAGTGTACTCCTCAATCTCGGACCCGGCCATCTTGTAACTCCAGACTTCATGTTCCAACTTCTGTACCTCCTCCCTCGGACAGTACTCACTCCTCAACAGATGCACAAAATCCGCCCAAGGCATAGCAATAGCCTCCCCCAATCCCATGTTCTGGCAGTAGCATTCCACCACGACAATGCAGGCCCCTCGAATGTCGCAGTAGCATACTTAACCCGGTCCCTAGCGGGACAGTTACACATAACGAACACAGATTCTACCTTCTCCAGCCATCGGAGCAATCCCACCGCTCCCTCAGTCCCAGCGAAGTTATGGGGCTGACAGTCCCGAAACTTTTTATAAGAGCACTGAGGTGGAGGTGGATTGACAGCGATACCTGAAACACAATACACGAGTAAAATACAAACAAAAGAACATGATACCCAAGAATGAGGCAAAGCTGACAGAAATCAACTCACCACCCATGGCATTAATCCCAGCCTAGAAATTAGCCATAGCCATGTTCACTTGCTGCTGTAACAAGTTATTCAGTTCAGCTTGGGTCATGTTGATGTTACCACGACCACCGCCGCCCGCACGGCCACCGCCGCCACCATGGCCGCCACCGCCACCACGACGTCCACCACCACGAGCACCAGACATGATCTAACAAATCAAGAAGTCGAGGGATTCAGATTCACCTCTAGTGTCAACCACTAGAAATTTACAAGAGTTAACTTAGGGACAAATTCAGGACTGTACATCTAAACTCAAAGTCCACCGGGATTTTCATGCATTTCAGTTTATTATTTCGTGTGCACCCGAAATGATAAACTGCTCTACCTGGTCCTCCAAATGTACTCCTAGTCCAGACTCCGGTCACCGAATATTGTCGCCTAGTAACGTGTTACGATAGGTGCAAGTGTAAGAATGCATGTGTGTGCTAGAGTCAACAAATCAGCCTCTTCCTCTTCAACCGCGAAGAAGAAGACAAGAGTAGGTAAGAACCCAAGTAAAAGCGGATGATGTAACAAAGAAGTATGGTGATGATGTAAGGACACCCCGACAAAGTTAGTACGTATCCCACTAAGAGACTCAAAATATGTGACCGTCTAGTGTGTGTGACTCGGCTATAGACCAGACTCTACATGCAGTCCTAGTTCACTATAACCATTGGCTCTGATACCAATCTGTCACACCCTCAAATTTCAACTTGCGGAGTTTTACCGCGAGGCGCATGACAAACCAGGATCCAAGTCAACGGTCACAATAAACAACACTATATGAAATACGTAAACTCAAAACTGGGTTATCAAACCATTAAAATATAGCGGAAGCATTTAAAGATTTAATCAATTACAAAACTGTATTTCAAAATGTTCAAGACACTTATTTAAAATATGCCACTAAGCCTAGACGCAAATGCAGACCCGTGCGCCTAGTCCAACTGATGCTACCGTAGCGATCTGAGAAAAACATGCCAAAAAGACGTCAACATATATAATGCTGGTGAGTTCACAGGTTTGCTCAATATGTTACCAAGAGTTACCAAAACGTTACCATGTCCATACTATAACGATGTTACCAAGTACGCTAGCTAAGCGTATGTTTTATTACTACTACGATTGGAAAACCATTACTAGGCACGTTTAGCAATGTTTAGCAATGTTCAGCCCGAATGTTCAGCATGTTACCAATGTTACCAGTTCGAGACAATATGCACCCGCCCGGCCCTCCAAGCCGACGAGTGGGCAGGTCACACCCAATAGATCTATCCACACTTCCCTCGTTGTGCATCCCCGCACATTCATGGTTTTCCCCGGGACTTTAAAAGATCGTATAGCAATGCAAAGTTAAAACCATAGTATGACATATGTTACCAAAATAGTTTAGCGCATGTTTTCTCCCCCAAAAGTTAAAGCTGTAAAAGTGGGGCCGTGAACTCACCTTAAATTGCGTTCTTCAGTAAATAATAAAATGCCAAGCCCTTGATAATCCCTCTACCGGAGATCTATCAAAATGTTCACATAAGTGTTCCGACTAATAACCATAAGGTTATCTACTCCCCGATTGTCCAGATTGTAACCAAGTATGTTTTAAAACGTGTTTAAGTGTTCAACCGACACACTAGGCCGACCTGACATCCCGTTGGTGACTTATTACCCTAACTAATCAAGTACACATAGATTACACACAAGGTTCAAGCATAAAACACTTAGTTTGTATCAAAAATCTCATTTTAGAATCAGAAGGGTAACCAGGAAGATCACTCCACCTTCGCCCCTTTTACCCCACCTTCGACCCTTTGGAAAGCCACCTTCGACCGTTTTTAAACAGATTCGACCAAACTGTCCAGGTTCGACCCTGGGATTCCACATTCGACCATTCGACCGGTGGAATGTACCCAGGTTCGACCCTGATAGATTACTTTTTCCAAAAACGCTTCAAAAACATCCGAAAACATCCCAAAACATTATCAAACACTGCAGTCAAGCATGTATAACTTATCCCTACAAAACCCCACCAATTTTGCGCCAAAACTTATCCGTTTCAGCCCTTTCCCAAAATGGCAAAGATTATGGAAGTGTCACATCATGCATGTAATCTTTACCCAATTTGGAAACTTTTCAATATCAATCCATAATCATCTAAAAATGCTCAGTTGATCATGTAATCGAAAACCCCCAATCGTTTTATTGATAATACTAACATGCAACAAGCCCTAGATTCAATAAAATTCCCAAATTAGACTTGATATCATCATCTATCTAATTATAACCTTTGATAATCCTAAACTATCATCAATAACAGCCCTAGATCATGTTTCTAGCATTAACACAGTAGCAAATCATTAAACAACACATAATATTACATAACACATAATTAACATATGTTTATTGATATGAAAACCTATGTTTGATGATAGGGTTTAGGTTTAGAAAGATGTTTAAAAGGTTTTTATTAATAAAAACATCCTTAGAACAGATCTGGACATTTAGGGTTAGATAAAAACGAATTAAAATACTTGAATAAGGTTTAGAATTAAGAACACACCTTGGATTCTTGATTAGATGTTATTGATAGGTTAGATTATGAAAAATAAGAGCAAAAACTCATTCCTTAGTGATTAAAATTGTTTGAGAGTGTTTTGAGACGGTTAGGGGTTGTGAAATGGTGAAAATGACAAAGTTTGGTATTTATACTAGTCCACATTCGCCCCTTTCTCCTGGGCGAATGTACCCACATTCGCCCCTTCCACAGGGTCGAATGTGTCTTGTTCTGGTCGAATGAAACTTTTTCATTTCCACATTCCAGGTTCGCCCCTTTAGTAAGGGTCGAACCAAGAGTATTTTCCTAGTTCGCCTACTCGATGTGGTCAAACCTGAACCTATGTTTTTCTAGTTTTCTAATTTGTCGTGCTTAACGCATTTTAAAGCACCTTAACACATGAGCATATAACCTTAGTCTATGTTTAACATATTTAAGCATGGATGATTATCTATACATCATTTAAACACATCTAAGCATATAATCCACCATACGATAATTAGTCTACACATACACTTAATTAGTTTATGTAATTTCACCAACAACGGGACCCGGTACTAGTGTATTCCCAAAACGACTCCCAATGATCCTCCAAATCATTGAACCCTGGACAATCCTAACTTGACTCGACTCAACTAACCCAGTTAAGTCCGTTTATAAATATTTCTCGCTAAGGTAGACTTAGGTGTTACTAAAATGTTTAAGCCAAATATGCCGGGTGTCACAGTTTTATGATTTTATGGGTGCGTTTTTTTTTATGAGTGCGTTTTATGGGTGTAGGTCTTTGAGTGCTTATTTTGTTGTTCTGCCTTTGAGAGGTGAAGGTGCGTTTTATGATTTTATGAGTGCGTTTTATGATTTTATGGGTGCGTTTTATGATTTATGGGTGCGTTTTATGTTTTTATGGGTGCGTTTTTTGTTTTTATTAGTGCGTTTTATGGGTGCATTTTTAGTTTTTTTTGTAGCCCTGTTTAGTAACCATGCTCTGTTTTTTGTTTGAAAACAGAGCATACCGGCTTTTATAAAAGTTTTTTGCACCGATAACGCACGTTTATACATTTCATCTTATTCATTTACGTTTAGATGGTTATTCTTTTATTTTGAAGTTGTTTTTTCAACATCAGTATTATGCTCTGTTTTTTTTTGTTTAAAAAACAGAGCATGTTTCAGAGCAAATCGACTGATCGCTTGTTATGAAACGAGAATTGCAAATCCATCGATTGTCTGTAAATGTAATCGTTCTCAAGAATTAATGAGATTTGGGCGGTTTAATTATAAAAAAAATGATTATTGTAATTTGTCTAATTTACCCTTCGACTATTTAACTGAACATTAATCATGTTTAGATATTACGATCATGCCACCACTAGTTTTTAACCCTAATCAATGGCTAGGGAATCTTTCTCACGCTTTGTACGTTAAGAATGCTTTGTACAATAGCCTATCTCTCAAAATATAATGCAGTTTTAGTAATCGTTTTTAAGAGTGGATGCAGTGGCAGATCCAAGAATTTTTTCCAATGGGTTCACAGTTTTTAAGTGCTCCAATTTAATAGAACTAGACATAAAAAAATTCGGGTTGGGTAGACGGATCGGGTCGGGTAAGGTCTTGGCTTTAAAAAGCGTGAAGCGCACAAAAGTGACAGTCTAAAACTGAGGTGCGAAGCGCAAAGCGGCGGGATTTTCGTACCCAAGGAGCGAATAATTATATATATTTTTTATTTATATTCTGTAGGTTTTATAGGGTAATTTACATTTTACCCAATATTTACACAACTAAACTTTTTATATTCTATAGGATCCTAATGTATCAGACCACTATTATAACGAAACACACCTACAAGCAATAGGCATCTATATGAAGCAACTTCGGACCCTAAATAATAGATAACAATCATGAATGATCTATATATTATGTTCCTAATGTACTGCTCTATGATAGAAATCAGTAAAAAATTACTAGAACCTGGACCTTCAAGGTGGACAGAAACAGCAGCACATATAGCAATTCCGACCCATGGACCTTCAAGGATCAAAGCCCCAGAACTTGGCTACACAAACCCTGATGGAAATTCACTTCCAGCACCAATTATCTCAAATACAGCTTCGGGTGTTATCCAATATTTCATTCGTAACTGCAAATCTATCTATATAATAAATGAAAACATTAGGGTTGACTCTTAGCTTTTGAGAGAGTCTCCTAGGATCCAAATGGTAAATGGAGCTCCATGAAATGTAGTATATAAACCTCTTTTTTTTTTTTTTTTTTTTTTTCTCACCATCCATTTGTATCTTAAAACATTCTTCCTCCTTCCTAGCCTAATACATTGTTCATCCTTCATATCCTAATTCCTTTCTCATTCCTCATTCCTTTCTCATTGTTCTTTTTGCAAGGTATGTTGTCCATCTAATCTTATATTTATCATATTACATCAATCTTCTATGAAATACAATCGGTTTTTTGGTAATGATCAAAACGTTTTACGATTAACATAAGTGTCGAAATTGTTTTATTATCAATTTTCTGATTTGGATGAGATTGATACATAACTGCTTACAATCATATTACATCAAAGAGAAATACAATCGGTTATGTATTTTCTTTTTACTACACAGAAAAATCACAATCGTATTACATCAACCTTCTACAAAATACAATCGGTTTTTTTGTAATGATCAACACGTTTTTTTATTAACATAAGTATCTAAACTGTTTACGATTAAGTTTCTGATTTGGATGAGATGATGAGTAATACGTATACCAATAGAAAGATTTCTAAATTCCGTTCTATACTATTTTCAAACGTATTTATTTAGTTAATATTATGGTTATATGTAAATCGATGTTTTGCTCAGTTTTATTCATTTACATTTTATGGATTCATTTAGTTGTATTCATTTGAATCTTTGGGTCATTTGATATTTTTTAAGAAGTCCGTTAGGATGATGAATAGATAGATGTACATATAATTGTCATCAGTGTTTTTTACATATATATTGAATCGGTTTTACATATATATTTGAAAATCAGGATTTGATCCAAAGACACAAACGCTATTATGACTTATCACAATGGTTCTCAATTCTTGAAGGTTTTGCATGACCCTGCGTCAACAGTCTTGGTATTTTCTTATTTTTAAGTTCATATGACTAATTAATTTTTTAAAACGATTCTTTATTTTTTAATATTGTTTTTAATGTGTCAAACTAAATTTACCATATCTATTATATACCATATTTATGTAATCGTTTTATATACCATATTTATTAGGATTGTTTAATTAAATTATATTACTATTGACCAAAATTCATTGACCGAAATTTATTAGGATTATTTTTTGTCTCATTAAATTATATTTACTATTGACCGAAATTTACCATATTTATTAGGATTGTTTAATATTATTTATTGTCCTTGATAATAATTGACCGAAATTTACCATACTTATTACGATTTTTTTGTCTCATTAAATTATATTACTATTGACCGAAATTTACCATATTTATTACGATTGTTTGGTATTATTTATTATTATTAATAATAATTGACCGAAATTTACCATATTTATTATGATTTTTTTGTCTTATTAAATTCGGTTTACTATAATAACTCTTATTAAATTTTTTACGATTTTTTTGTCTCATTAAATTATTTTACGAAATTATGTCTCATTAAATTGATTATGAATCAATTTAACCCGTAATTTCAGCTTACCATAATTTAATGAGAAGAAAACTAAGTTTAATACGAAATTATTGTTGGTAATTATGAATCAATTTAATCTGTAATTATGAATCAATTTAACCCGTAATTCAGACTTACCATAATTTAATGAGACGAATTTAATTTTAGTACGAGATTATTTTTGATAATTATTAATCAATTTAATCAGTAAGATGGCACATCAATTTAATCCGTAATTATTAATTTAATCAATTTTGTATTATGTATGATTGATTATGAACCAATTTAATTCGTAATTTAGGCTTACCATAATTTATTGATCGAATTTAATATTAATTATTGACATTAATAATAATTGACCGAATTTAATGTTATTTATTAAAAATTTTAATCTCATTTATTTATATTACTTTTTTTCGAATTTATTTTTAATAAGATTTAATCATTTTAATTATTTTTAGTATGTTAATATTAATGTTATTTATTGACATTAATAATTGACCGAATTGAATGTTATTTATTACGATTTTTTAATCTCATTTATTTATATTAATATTACCACAAAATTATGTTTAATCTATATTTATGAAAAAAATATGTTTAATATTATTTATATTACTATTTGTTCGAATTATTAATAGTGTTTTCTGCAATTAATAGGATTTATTTATTTTTTAATGATATTTATTATGAGTTTTAATGACATTAATAATAATTGACCGAATTTAATGTTATATATTACGATTTTAAGCTCATTTATTTATTATTGACCGAATTGACTGAATTAATTTACGAATATATTACTAATACTAATATTACGATTTTTAATTTTAATCTACAGTGAATCGGATTTACCTTTAAATGGACTTAATCATTCTATGTTTTACTTATTTTAAAAAACAGGATCTCATCCGAACATACCAACGTTATTATATCTTATCACAAAGGTTCTCAATTCTTCAAGGTTTTGCATGACCCTTCGTCACCCGTGTTCGTATGTTTGTTAGTTTTTTGTGTAAAAATGCCTATTTCATTTTATAAAATGATTTTTTTATACGTGTCATTCCAGACTGTGTCGAAGGCCATGAACAAATTTCTGTTATCTAAAAACATCATATGCAATGACGTTACAGTTTCCACATACGAATTATGATTAGTCTTGATTGCAATTAATAAAATTTATTCATTTTTAATGTTATTTATTAAGTTATTTAATATTAATTATAGACATTAATAATAATTGACCGAATTTAATGTTATTTATTAAAAAAATTAATCTCATTTATTTATATTACTTTTTTTTTTGAATTTATGCTTAATAAGATTTAATCATTTTAATGTATTTTTAGTATGTTAGAATTAATGTTATTTATTGACATTAATAATAAATGAGATTTTTAATTTTAATCTACAGTGAATCGGATTTACCTTTAAATGGACTTAATCATTCTATGTTTTACTTATTTTAAAAAACAGGATCTCATCCGAACACACCAACGTTTTTATATCTTATCACAAAGGTTCTCAATTCTTCAAGGTTTTGCATGACCCTTCGTCACCCGTGTTCGTATGTTTGTTAATTTTTTATGTAAAAATGCCTATTTCATTTTATAAAATGATTTTTTATACGTGTCTTTCCAGACTGTGTCGAAGGCCATGAACAAATTTCTGTTATCTAAAAACATCATATGCAATGACGTTACAGTTTCCACATACGTATTATGATTAGTCTTGATTGCAATTAATAAGATTGATTCATTTTTAATGTTATTTATTAAGATATTTAATATTAATTATTGACATTAATAATAATTGACCGAATTTAATGTTATTTATTAAAAAAATTAATCTCATTTATTTATATTACTTTTTTTTCGAATTTATGCTTAATAAGATTTAATCATTTTAATGTATTTTTAGTATGTTAGAATTAATGTTATTTATTGACATTAATAATAATTGACCGAATTGAATGTTATTTATTACGATTTTTTAATATCATTTATTTATATTAATATTACTACAAAATTATGTTTAATCTATATTTATGAAAAATTATGTTTAATATTATTTATATTACTATTTGTTCGAATTATTATTAGTGTTTTCTGCAATTAATAGAATTTATTCATTTTTAATGATATTTATTATGAGTTTTAATGACATTAATAATAATTAAGCGAATTTAATGTTATATATTACGATTTTAAGCTCATTTATTTATTATTGACCGAATTGACCTAATTAATTTACGAATATATTACTAATACTAATATTACGATTTTTAATTTTAATCTCATTTATTTCTTATTGACTGAATTAAATTACGAATTTTTTACTAATACTAAAACTAATATTACGATTTTTAATTTTAATCCCATTTATATCTTATTGACTGAATTAAAATTTTCTATTACTATTTTTACGAATATATTACTAATTACTAATACTAATCCCATTTAGTTTTACTATTCCACAAGATGTCGTGGATTTTTGAAATTTATATTATGATTTTAATGTTATTTATGAAAAGTTTTAATATTATTTAAGATGATTTTAATGTCATTGGTTTGAATGATTGATTATGATTTGGTTGTTATTTATTAAGATTTTTAATCTTATTTATTGATATTACTACTATTACGAAATTCATTTTAATATTGTTGACCAACTTTAATTTTGATATTACAACTTTCCTTTAATCAATTGTCATGAAACGATATTCTTTTAAACATATACGAATTTCTTTCAAACATTTATTTAAATATATTTAACAATGTTAAACCTATTTAATAGTTTATAATTTAAATATAATCCGAAGATAACAATGTACATTTATTTTCATAAACTTTTATTATTCTTTTAATAATAAATATAATTAAAATATATTTAACAGTTTCCTAAAATATATAATGTATTCATAATAAATTTCAATGCTATTACTAATATTACGACCTTAATTTTAATATTGTTGACCGAATATGAGTACAAACTATTTACGTTTTTGTTAAATTGATGGAGGTCAATTCTTCGACTATATGTCCTTGAGTTTGATTGTGCTAATTTTAAGCGTTGTTGACCAATTCACGTCAATTACCAATCCTTCCATTTTTTTTATAATTCAAAGACTTTCCTTTAATCAATTGTCATTAAACGATATTCTTTTAAACATATATGACTTTCCTTTAAACATTTATTTAAATCTATTTAACAATGTTAAATCTATTTAACAGTTTATAATTTAAATATAATCCGAAGATAGGAGTGTACATTTATTTTCCTACACTTTTATTATTCTTTTAATAATAAATATAGAGTAAAGATCAAATACAAAGTGTTTTTTTTGGTGTGAGAATCAAGGGGGGTATTTATTTTTTTTAGAATTTTTTTCCCATGTGCTTAAACATACTTTCTAGATGAATAATACAAAAAAAATTAAATTTTTTTAGTGTAATTACGTCATTAAAGTAAATACATTAGTTTACACTAGAGTAATTATGTAATTACTCTACAATAGTAATTACATAATTACTCTACACCAAAATTTATTTATTTTTTTGTTGTTTTAGATTTCAATACTATAATATATGTTTAACAATATGGGAAAAAAATTTCGAAAAAAATACCCTCATTTGATTCTCACAGTTCTTACAAAAAAACACTTTGTTCAAGATCTTTCCCCAATAAATATAATTCAAATCTATTTAACAGTTTTCAAAAATATATAATGTATTCAAGATAATTTTCAATGCTATTACTAATATTACGACCTTAATTTTAATATTGTTGACCCAATTTGTATAAAAACTTTTTATGTTTTTGTTAATTTGATGGAGGCCAATTCTTTGACTTTATGTCTTTGAGTTTGATTGTGTTAATTTTAAGCGTTGTTGACCAATTCACGTCAATTACCAATCCTTCCATTTTTTATAATTCAAATATATAAATAAATTCCTACTTGATCACGTTAATCGAGGCATAGCATTTTCGATTTTGCAGAATTGTTCGAGACACATCAATACTATATAAACCTTAACAAATAATAAAATCATTTAATCATCATACCAATTTTAACAACGAAATTAAATGATAATATAAATTTTCAAAATGTTACTTTCTATTAAATAATTATATTACTTCAATCACAACTAATAATGATTACTAAATATGTCAATGATAATTTGTATATAATGGGTAAGGAATTTTGAGACGCAGATGATTTTAATGTCATTTATTTGAATGATTGATTATGATTTTGATGTTATTTATTAAGATTTTTAATCGTATTTATTGATGTTACTAATATTACGAATTTCATTTTAACATTGTTAACCGACTTTCATTTTGATATTACGACTTTTCTTTAATCAATTGTCACTAAATGATAATCATCATCTTGATTTCAATAAGTGTGCTAATTTTAAGTGTGCTAATTTTTAGATGTCAATAAAAATTTGTATATAATGTGTAAGGCAATTTCAGACGCGGATTATTTTAATGTCATTGATTTGAATGATTGATTTGAATGATTGATTATGATTTTGATGTTATTTATTAAGATTTTTAATTGTTAAGTACTATATTTGCACAATTTAAATAATGACTTTTTTTGGCGGCATTTTGTAACATGTCAAAAGTTGCTTAAAGTGTGTGTACAATGGGTCCTTTTGGCTACATGTTGAAATGGGTCCGGGGTTGATCCTTTTGGTGTCTATTTTTTTAATAAAATATAGGAAATTTATATTACAACATGTGACATTGGACCCATTTTCTTATTAGTTGTTTTTTAGCTATGTAATCGGTTTGAACCATTTGAGAGATAGCATGTAAAATTTAAGCTACCCATTCAAGTAAGTGGGTTAAGGATTGATTTTTGATTTACTCATCACCGTATCCATATCTTTACAACAACTATATTTTATGTAGAACACAAATATGGAATACAATGGTGGAGGTTTTCATAAATTATTGAAAATAAGCTGCATTTCGAGGATTGTGATGACAATGATAACAACTTCGAAGGTGAAAAATCAGCTATCAATGAGGAAGACTTGGAAGATTTTGATTGAAGTAATGAAAATGGACCATTGGTTGAAGTTCGTTAAGCCCCAACTAAATGATAAGTGTTCTATGCTTAATTTTAGTTATGATTAGAATATAGATATTATCCAAATGATGTAATGTGTGATATTGGTTGAAGTTCGTTAAGCCCCAACTAAATGATAAGTGTTCTGTGCTTAAGCTTAGTTATGATTAGAATATAGATATTACCCAAATGATGTAATGTGTGATATTGTGATAGTATGCTATGTAGTTTACAGTTGTCAAATTAAACTTTACTTACTCGATATATCCATCATTTCGTTGCATTAAACTCTTAGATGACATTTTGCATTTAACATCAAAATTCATACATGTTGCATTATCAAACATTTAGTAACCGAAACATATTGCATAATACAATTCTTATTTTCCTACTTTTTTTTATTTTACTTTCGGATGAACCGTGGGTCCCCACAGGACTCTAACCTAGTATTATATAACGGAGTGTTCACTACTTGTTTAATGTTACATTTTGCAAGAATAAAGAAAAAGCAAAATACATAGCAGCAAGTTCTTCTACGTGTTAAGTGACGTGGTCAAGGAAGCTATTACTAGAACTGTTATAGAAGCAAGAACTCTCAACACCATTGTTTTGTGACAACAATTCCACTATTTTTCTGTGTAATAATCAAGGGCACCAAAGTCGGAGCAAACATATAGATATAATACCACTATAAGATCAAAATAAACAAAACTTGTTTTTTCTCCTAAAAAACAAAGATGGAGAGAAGATGAGGGACCGCCACTTGTTTTTTCTCCATGACGCAGGTCACGGTTTGTGTTTGTCACGCCCGCGATAATTTTGGTGGGGCGGTCTTCGTGATGGTCACGGCCATCACGGCTGGTCTATCACGGACTAGGGGTGTTCATGGTTCGGTTGCAAACTGTGAAACCGCCCAAACCAGTTATCGGTTTGGTTTCACGATTAGTTTTTTTTACTAAACTTTTGGTAGGTCGGTTTCAATAATTCCAAAACGTAATGAACGGTTTGGTTTACGGTTTATACTAAGAATCAACCGTACAAAACCAAACCGGACAGTGAAAAATTATCATATACTTTTTTTTAAGATGCTTATATTACATACTAAACTTTTGCCCGCGTTGACACGCGGTTCAAAACATTACAATTATTTTGAGCGGTCAAACGTATAAAAAAATATAGTAGAAATATTTTATTAAAATTTAAAAGCAACCAATACACATTTTATTCAAATATCACTAAATATTTCCTTATACACAACATTTTTTGTTTTAGTCTTGACATTCCCATCACCATCAAGTATATGTAATTTCACACCTGCCCTGCTTTTAACTCTTGAAATGCGACATAAAGTTGGCCATGCGAGAATAACCATTTAATTAGGCGCTATTAACTTTGTTTTTCAAGTTAGGTTTACCCCGCGCTTCGCCGTGAGAAGCGAAAACTTCAACGAATCGAATATGATCAATTAAAACCCCTTTCATTGTATAACATTATAAATTTGAAAATATGTTAACCATTTTATACACAAAGTATTAGAAAAAAAAAAGAAGCTGCCCCCACATCTACTAAATCCAAGCAACTGCATTCTAAGTATAGTTACTTCCTAAGCATTTCATGAGGCAAAAGCAGCTTCGGATCCTTAGCCTTTTGTTGGGGAAACAGTGGTTATACACCTTGCGCAACGTCAATAGAAATCACCTATAATGAAAAAAAAACAATACGTTAGAGAAAAAAAAGCATCAAAAGATATATGCATATAATCAACCAATAGTGTCAAACACAGTTAGTTCCATACACATTGACGTTTCTTATAGATTAATATATCATGTTAATGTTTAAAAAGATACATTGTCTTAAGTTACTGTATATTGTATAGTATCTTTTATGGTTTACAATAATCTCTTCAAAAGTCTATACATACAATAGATATGATAATTAAAAAATGATCAATTAAAATAAGATAAACTGGTTCAAATATATTTGAATCAGAACAACAAAGTAGAAAAAACACATGTTTTTATTCTTAAAGAAAATAAACCTGAACTCAAATTTTTTTAAAATGAGTGGTTGAAAATAAAAAAAAAACATAATCATAGAACACTTATATGAATCTGAGTGGTTTATGAGAAAACACTAAATCGCATACCAAGCGAGTGAGTGACAACTGCATGTAAAACATTATCACTAAGAATCAAAATTACTAAAAGAACTAATAGTATCATAATAAACATGTTTTCAGACTAAAATTAAAAAATCAAATCCGTAAGTAAAGATAATAATAATAACAATAATAATAGTCATTCAAAGAGACTACCTGGAAGAGTAAATTTTTACCGGAGGTTGAAGACGAAATCCAAAGTATGGAGAAAGTAATAAGCTAAAGCCTAATTCCTGTTATAATTTAGTGCAAATTTAAACGTAGACAATAAATCACTTATGTTTAAGACTAAGGAAAAGAGGGAAGAGTGAGATTATACCGGTAATGGAAGGCGGAGTCCGAAAGTGTCCAAAAAGTAAAATGAGTTTGCTGCTGTAACTCCACGAAATGAATCGTCATTCTAAAGAAAAAGACACAATTATAACAATCTAGAAAAGCAAAGCAAAATATAAGATATGCAAAGAAACCATACATCAACAATTCAAGCTTGCACTCAGATAGGATTCATGGCTGCAATCTGGTTGCTTATATCCAAGCATCACAGTTGCCATGCCAGGAACACATCATCATCGCCCAACCTTAAAGCCAACACATGTAGGCAGAAACTCATCCAAATAACCATTTCTACTTTGTGCATAGAATTATATTTTGAGTGCAACCAATCTTGTAACATGTGCTTATGAACATTTATAAACAGCAGAAGAAAGCAGATAACATGTGCCATATAAGATACACATGGCTAGAAATCATAATAACCGCATCACTTAGTTGTATATAAAACATAGGCAAAGGTACTAACAACTGCCGGAAACTCAAGGCACACAAAAAAGCTTCCATTTGACTACATATATAATTATAATTCGTTCCAGAATAAGAAAAGAACAATTACCTCATTATACAGGTTCGGCGTAGAGTCCCCTGCGCACAACCTTGTTTCCCCATGCGTTCTTAATTTTCGAAAAGATACCATATTCCATGGATTCTTCGGCGTGCTTTTCCTCTTCAACGGATTGTTGCAATGCCTTCATTTCGTTTTCGACTTCGTCGGCTGGATAGATCTTTTCCAAGATCTGTCTTGCTTCATTCACTTTATTCTGTCTATAAAGCCATCTTGGTGACTCGGGTAGAGATCACATCAAGATAAACTGTATCATCGGCGGAATTGTAGCAACTCCAAGCATCCAACGCCACGTAAAACGCGTCTACAAAACAACAAACAACATGATCTATAGTGACAACAAAAAGCTACCAATCTGTCAAATAAACATCAACATTGTGCATAACTTACCCTGGTAAATGCTAAATTAATAAGGTAGGATAAAAACTGTCCTCCAGTTATGAGTAAACCATTTGTGCTCACGAGTGCGCCTCTAATTCTTGCTGGAGAAGCTTTAGAGATGTATAAAGGTGCGGTCATGGAGGCCATGCCAACACCCAAACCAACAAACAGTCTGCCAATGATTATGACCCATGGGGCTCGAGCAAAAGCCATGATAATTGCACCAAAAAAGTAACTTATCAACAACTCTCTGAACCAGCCACAACTGTCCTAAACCAGCAAAAAAAACAGTCTGAAACAACTAAAAATTGGCTCGATTGAACTAAAGCACGCAGGCACCAGCCTGAACATACAGATGCTAGCTTGTCTCAGGTGTGCGCCCTTTTACGCAATTAACTACCTAGATTTATTACTTCAATATGTCCCAGAACAAAAAAAAAAATTTGTAAATTCACAACTATTAAGCAATAAACAGAATAAAACTTTGATATAACTATTAACATAACACAAAAAAACTAACCTGTACGAAAGACATGTTCAAGAGGCATGTGCGACAAAACTTTGATATAACTATTAACATAAACAACTCTGAAAAAGCAGAACCTGTAACAAAGAACAATACACGAATAAGTAGCTGAACGCATGCAAAATAGAGCGAAAAATATAAAAAGCTTACTCGTTAAAGCAAGAAACAACATCACAAAGCGTAACGCAACCTGCATAAAGCAACAATAAACACATATCTTAGTAGCTCAACTATATTCACAAGTAATCATATTATGTCTCAAGAGACTGGTATTTACACATCAGTGAAGTAATTTAGTTACTTGTTAATATCAATAGGTCTTTTGATGATCTTGATCATGAGATGTTGTTGGGACATAATCAAACATAATTACATGAACAAACATAATCAAGCATAATATATCGTGAATGTAAATGAAAGCATAGAAACTTAATGACTACCTTACTAAAGTTAAACTTCTTGTAGCCTCTATAATACTCTTGTGATCCTCCACATGCTACATAAGTACATAACATAACCACATCAAAACCAACAATTAAACAAACATCAAATAGAAATCGAATGAACATTACGAACATACCTGATGGGTCTGTTTTCAGCCAAATGGGTCTCCAAAGAATCATAAATTATATTCATCCATATTGTTCTTCTCTTGAAAATAGATCCTAACCATTCGGCACAATTCACAAACACATTAACATTCAAAACATGAACACAAATATTGACTGAAGCAACAAAAGATGCTAAGAGGGTTCAATTTATAACTATGCCTTTTAACTTAACAGGTTATCACGGTTAAAAAATGAAATTGCAAGCTTTCGCATTAAGTTTACCTATTTCAATAAGCGAATGAAGTTCAGTAAATTTGCATAGTTGTTTCGGTCAATTCATCATTAAAAGGTACAAACTTTGTCTTCCCTTCAGTAGTCCAAGAACTATAAACTGTCAGCAAAAAATAACAAATAAAAGCTGTTTTCACCAAACAGTTATCAATAATCAATCCATATAATATATACAAACAATAATAACACAAAATACCTTGATGTAATAGTGGGAATTGTAATGTTCCAGAAGTAAACGGATTGCCAATGTGACACCCGGCAAATTCTGGTTAACAACGCTGTCTAGATGAAAGTCTACCTTAGCGAGTCACGCGTATATTATACTTAACTGGGATAGTTGAGTCGTGTTACAGTTTGGGAACTGTTAGTTTGGTATAGAGGATCATTAGATGTTAGTCTAGAGGCTCATTAGATGTCGGTCCTTAACCAAGTGTACAAAGGGTGACGATTCGTAGAATCGTCAGAACATAGGGAACATACAAGTCTCGAGTCCCGGGAATTGGTGAACGAGTGTGAATTTGTTGGTTTGCAAGTATTATGTGTTTACAATCATTATGTGACTTGTCGGTATGTGAAAATGTGTTAACATATGTTAAAACGGGGTTTAACGCGCAAAATACACCGAACCAACCCCTATAGGCGAATAGGGAGTCCTAATCGCCTATAGGGGGGCGAATAGGGACATGCTATAGGCGAATAGCATGCTAATCGCCCCTACTATAGGCGATTAGCATCCCTATTCGCCTGATGATGCTGCGTAATCGCCTATAACGTGCTGTACGACTAAAAACGCCTATAAATACAATACTTGACCTCCTAAACTTCATATTAATAACCCTAGTCGTCCCACAACTCGCCCCAACACCCACACAACCTCTGGAACACGATTTTGGATCAAAACACAAGATTTCAAGCCTATTACATCAATCTATTACAAATCTAAGGTGTGGATTTCATTCATGTAATCTTTAATAACGTTTTTATTAAATCCCTAATGGTCCAGACCTGTTTATAAACGAATGTGTCTTCTGAAATTCGTTAATAATCGTTGTTAATTGGATTCTAACTGTTATGCATGTTGTATGTGTGTTTATGATTGAAAGATAGGGTTTTTATGATTCAAGATGGATTGATAACATAATATTAAGGTAGTTACAGATTAATAACGATAGCATGTTGATGAAATCGGAGTAATTGTTCATTAGGGTTACGGTTATGCATGTTAATGTGATGTTTCATGCTATGTGTATTGTGTTTGGGTTACATGGTTGCATGCAGGGCTGATAGAACGAGGTTAAGCTAAGGATTTTGATTGAAATATGTTTGATATAGTTGTTTGATTGATATTTGATGTTTACACACGTTCTGGATTGGATTTGGAGTATTAAACACGCGAAAAACCGGAACAGCTGTGCTATAGGCGAATAGGAACCCTAATCCCCTATACTATAGGCGATTAGGAGGCTATTCGCCTGATGGAGAGCCCTAATCGCCTATAGTATAGGCGAATAGGAGCCTATTCCCCTTTACTTCATGCATTTACGATCCTAAATGCTAGTTAAGCCCTGAATTGCATGCTTTACGACGTAATCGCCTATAAACTCATAAATTGCATACCAGATAGCCCTAATCGCCTATAGTATAGGCGATTAGCATTCCTAAATGCCTGTTGACCCACGTAATCACTAGTTGACTTTTCCTAATCGCCTGTACTGCTGCTGTAAGTGTAATTTAGCATTTCGGGACCCGATTTTACACCTAGGAACATGCTAGGAACCCCGTAACATATCTAATAACTTGGTAACATGTGTTCGGACTGATTTATGTGATACTTGAACTACGTGCTATAACTTATTGGACTTTAACGTATGTTAAGTGTGTATTGCATGATTGTATGTTTGTGAGTGCAAGTATAACACGGGGAGTCTCGGGTCACCAATGGGATGTCGAGTCTTGTACATTGGGTTAATTTAACAGTCACGGTGTTTTCAAACGAACTTGGTTATGGTCTGGACATCTAGGGACTAACTAACCTACGGGTTATTAGTCTAAGTACTTGTAACTGTCATATGTTAGGTCGCCGCTTTACGGGGCTAGCATAGCTTGCTGATTTTACTCATATTACGAAGTAACGCAACCTAAGGTGAGTTTACGGCCCCTCTTTTAACTGGTTTCACTTTTCGGGGGAGAAAACATGTGTTAAACTGATGTTTTGGTAACAACTGTCATACTATGGGTTTCTATGGTTTACTATACGATCCTTGGAAGTCCCGGGGGAAACCATGAATGTGCGGGTTAGCACAACGGGGAAATGTGAATAGATCTATTGGGAGTGACCAACCCCGCTCGTCGGCTTGGAGGGCCGGGCGAGTGCATATTGTCTCAAACAGGAACAGGTTTACTATTCGGGCACAACATCTGGTTTGCGAGTTAGTAATGGTTTTCCAATCGTAGATGTAACAAAACATACGCCTAGCTAGCGTACTTTGGTTTGCAAATTGTTATAGTATGGACAGGTTGAACTTGGTACTTTGATTACAAAACCTGTGAACTCACCAGCATTTTTGTGCTGACGTAAACTTTTACATGTTTTCTCAGGTCGCTAAGGTAGCACTATGGAACTAGGGCGCACGCGTCTGCACGGCGTCTAGTTAGGGTTGCATGGTTTTCAAACATTGAATAATTTGGTTTACGTTTGGATTATGTTTTGAGAATAAGCTTCCGCTGTATTTGGGAATTTTAAACTATGTTTTTGAAATTGCATATGTTCATTTAGACTTGTTTATTGTGATCGTTGACTTGGATCCTGGTTTGTCATGCGCCTCGCGGTAAAACTCCGCAAGTGGATTTTGAGGGTGTGACAGATTGGTATCAGAGCCAATGGTTATAGTGAACTAGGACTGCATGTAGAGTCTAGACTATAGCCGAGTCGCACACACTAGATGATCACTTAGTACTAAACATTATGGTGGATTACGTATGGGCTTGTTGGGGTGTCTCTAAATCATCTGACCTTCCTATGTTACATCATCCGTTTTATCTTAAGTCGGGTTACTTGCTTTCTATGCAGTGTGGTATATTGGGGTAAATCGTGTACTCTTGAGATTTGTCCAAGGCTCGGACATCTCCCTTTCATACTCCAATAGAAACACTTGCCATAACTACCGTAGCATTACAGTGTATAGCTAAGAGTCTATGTTCGGTGATTTGAACTTTGAACTAGGAGAACACTTGGAGGACCATGTAGAGCGGTTTATCATTTTGGGTGCACACAAAATCATAAACCGAAATGCATGAAAGCCCTAGTGAGCTCTGGGTTTGAATGGATAGTCCTGAGTTGGATCTAGCTTTGATCTTGTGAACGCTAGTGGTTACCATTAGCTGCAAAACTAAATTTTCTCGTTCTTTCTGTCAGAATCATGTCTGGAGTACGAGGAGGACGTGGAGGTGGCCGCAATGGTGGGCGTGGTGGTGGTCGCGGTGGTGGTGGTGGTCGTGGAGGTGTAAACCTATCACAAGAAGATCTGAACAACTTGCTGCAAGCTGCCTTTCAGTTAGGGCACAATGGTGGTGGTAAGTTGACTTATTCACTTTTGCCTCAGTGGTGAATCTTGTTTACATTCTTCGTGGTTTCTCATGCGTTTCATTTCAGGTGGTCCTGTTAACCCACCCCCACCCATGTGTACCTACAAGATGTTTCGGGACTGTAAGCCCCAGGAATTCTCTGGCACTGATGGTGCGGTGAGCTTGCTCAGGTGGCTGGAAAAGGTGGAGTCAGTGTTTCTGATGTGTAACTGTCTCCCAGAGGATCGAGTCAAGTATGCTGCTGCGTTATTCCAGGATGTTGCTTTGACCTGGTGGAACAATATCACCCAGAATATGGGTATAGGGGAGGCTTATGCTATGCCTTGGGAAAATTTTGTTCAACTGTTGAAGCGAGAGTACTGTCCAAGGGAAGAAGTTCAGAAGTTAGAGCACGAGGTGTGGAACCTCAAGATGAGTGGGTCCGAGATTGAAAAGTATACGGTAAGGCGTAATGAGTTAGCAGTGCTGTGTCCTGATCTGCATGTGCCAGAATATCGGAGGATCGAACACTATATCTCGGGGCTAGTACCAGATATCGCAGGGTTGGTGGCTGCGGGAAATCATCCTACATACTCAGAGGTGGTCCGATCGGCTCACAGGATGACAAACTTGAAGGTGAATGAGGGTATTTTGCCTGCTAAGGGTTCGACTGTCAAGGCCCCGGAGAATAACAAGCGTAAATGGGATAATGAGGGGAAAGGATTTGTGCCAGCACAGCAGAGTAAGAGATTCGATAGCGGGGGTTCTTCTTCTGGTAACAAACAGGGTGGTTATGCGGGGAAATTACCTAAATGCAACAAGTGTGGGCGTCATCATCAGGGGGACTGCGACCGTAATCGTTGCCATCGTTGTCAGCGTCTGGGGCATTTTGCTAAGGACTGTCGGGGAACACTTCCATCGACCCAGGCTCCAACTACTAACTCGGCTCCTACTACTCAAGGAACTACGGGAAGACAGGGATGTAACAACTGTGGGGAGACTGGGCATTACAAGAAAGAGTGCCCGAAACTGAAGCAGGGCGGGAACAACGGTAACGGGAACAACGGGGGCGGCGGCAGGAATGCACGTGCCTTCGTCATTGGAGCCGCTGAGGCTAGACAGGATCCTGACACAGTTACCGGTACGTTCCTTCTCAATAATCGCTCTGTTAGTGTTTTATTTGATTCCGGTGCCGATAAAAGTTTTATATCCATGGAAGTTAGTCGACTGCTAGATGTAGTACCCGTACCATTAGAGGCTAAGTATATAATTGAGTTGGCTGACGGTAAAAAGATTGAAGCTACTTGTATCCTTCGGGAGTGTCAACTAGAGTTGTCGGGTTTGTCGTTCCCCATCGACCTTATGCCGGTACCTTTGGGTAGTTTTGACGTTGTGGTAGGCATGGATTGGTTGTCTTTGTATCGCGCGGAGATCGTTTGTTACGACAAGATTATTCGGATTCCTCTCCCTGATGGAGAATTCCTTTCTGTGTACGGTATCAAGGGCAGTGTTCCGCTAAATCTCATCTCCAGCATGAAAGCCCTTAAGTATCTTCGAAAGGGTTATTCGGCCGTTTTGGCACTTTTATCTGTTTCCTCTACCGATGAGAAGAAGATCGACGATATTCCTGTTGTACGCAAGTTTCCTGATGTATTTCCCGATGATTTATCTGGTCTTCCTCCCCATCGTCAGGTTGAGTTCGGTATTGATCTTGTACCAGGGGCTGCTCCTATTGCTCGGGCCCCCTACCGTCTTGCACCTCCCGAGATGCAGGAATTGTCCAGTCAGTTACAGGAACTCTTGGACAAGGGTTTCATCAGACCAAGTTCTTCCCCTTGGGGAGCCCCGATTCTATTCGTTAAGAAGAAGGATGGAAGCTTCCGATTGTGTGTGGATTACAGAGAATTGAACAAATTGACCATCAAGAACCGTTATCCTCTTCCACGTATTGATTATCTATTCGACCAACTCCAGGGTTCTAACTACTACTCTAAGATTGATTTGAGGTCCGGTTATCACCAGTTGCGCGTAAGGGAAGCTGACGTTGCAAAGACTGCCTTTCGTACGCGTTATGGCCATTTTGAATTCTTGGTCATGCCTTTTGGTCTCACAAACGCACCGGCGGTTTTCATGGATTTGATGAACCGCGTTTGCAAACCATATCTAGATAAGTTCGTCATTGTGTTTATTGATGACATCCTGATTTACTCCAAGAACAAGACCGAACACGAAGAACACCTGCGTTTGGTTTTGGAACTTTTGCGACGGGAACAACTTTACGCAAAGTTCTCAAAGTGTGACTTTTGGTTACGCGAAGTTCAGTTCCTAGGACATGTGGTTAATGAACTAGGAATTCATGTCGATCCAGCTAAGATCGAAGCGATCAAGGACTGGGGAGCACCTAAGACGCCAACTGAGGTGCGGCAATTTCTAGGCCTTGCGGGCTATTATCGTCGTTTCATTAAGGGGTTCTCGAAGATCGCTCAACCCCTGACCACTCTTACTCAGAAGGATAGAAAATTCGACTGGGGTGAACCACAAGAGTCGGCATTTCAAGAACTGAAGTCTAAACTTTGTTCTGCTCCTATTTTGTCCTTGCCTGAAGGCCCTGATGATTTCGTTGTTTACTGTGATGCTTCTATTCATGGTCTCGGTTGCGTGTTGATGCAACGCGAGAAAGTGATTGCGTATGCTTCTCGTCAACTCAAGGTGCACGAGAAGAACTACACCACCCATGACTTGGAGTTGGGTGCAGTGGTTTTCGCGTTGAAAATTTGGAGACATTACTTGTACGGTACCAAATGCACCATCTACACCGATCACAAGAGTCTTCAACATTTTTTCGACCAACAACATTTGAACATACGACAATGTCGTTGGATTGAACTTCTGAATGACTATGATTGCGCCATTAAGTACCATCCTGGCAAGGCGAATGTAGTAGCAGACGCCTTGAGCAGGAAGGAATCAATTAAACCTCGTCGCGTTCGGGCGTTGCAACTCACCATTCATTCCTCGCTACCTAACCAACTCCGTTCTGCTCAGTTAGAAGCCTTGAAGGAGGAAAACCTAAAAGCTGAGACTATGCACGGTGCCGACAAGCACCTCGAGCGAAGGCCTGATGGCCTGCACTACTTCGCAGAACGCATATGGGTTCCTTTATTCGGGGGACTTCGGGAGCTTGTTTTAGATGAGGCTCACAAGTCCCGGTATTCTATTCATCCTGGTTCGGATAAGATGTACCAAGATCTGAAGGTGCTTTACTGGTGGCCAAACATGAGGTCGGATATAGCCTCATACGTGAGCAAATGCTTGACCTGTGCTAAGGTCAAGGTGGAATACCAGAAACCATCGGGTCTCTTGCAACAACCTAAAATTCCGGAGTGGAAATGGGAACGGATTACAATGGATTTTGTTACGCAACTACCTAAGTCACCCAGCGGGAATGATAAGATATGGGTGATTGTTGATCGGTTGACGAAATCAGCCCATTTTCTCGCTATTAAGGAGACCGACACCATGGATTGTTTGGCTCGTCTTTATCTGAAGGAAGTTGTTTCTAAGCACGGGGTGCCGGTTTCTATTATTTCGGATCGTGACTCCCACTTTACTTCTCACTTCTGGAAGTCCTTGCACAAGGCTTTGGGTACCCAGCTAGACATGAGTACAGCTTATCACCCACAGACTGACGGTCAAAGTGAACGCACGATTCAAACTTTAGAAGACATGCTGCGGGCATGTGTGATCGATTTTGGCAAAGGTTGGGAAGCTCACCTACCGTTAGTAGAATTCTCTTACAACAACAGTTACCACACGAGCATCAAGGCAGCTCCGTTCGAGGCACTGTACGGGCGGAAATGCCGGTCTCCTCTTTGTTAGGCTGAGGTGGGTGAGAGTCAACTCACTGGGCCTGAGCTAGTGTACGAAACTTCGGAAAAGATCGTACAGATTCGTAACCGGTTGGCAGCGGCACGGGATCGGCAAAAGAGTTATGCTGATCAGCGTCGCAAGCCATTGGAATTCCAAGTTGATGACATGGTACTTCTAAAAGTTTCACCGTGGAAGGGCGTCATACGCTTTGGGAAGCGTGGCAAACTCAACCCTCGGTATGTCGGTCCATTTACAATCCTGGAACGGATTGGACCGGTGCATATCGTCTTGATTTACCGACGGAGCTCGGCAACATACATAACGTCTTCCATGTGTCCAACTTAAAGAAGTGTCTGGCTGACGAGTCTCTTATAGTTCCACTAGAGGAGATCAAAGTTGATGATCGTCTTCGGATTGTGGAAGAACCTGTTGAGATTCTTGATTACAAGATTCGTAGCCTACGTCATAGCAAGATTCGCATTGTTAAGGTTCGCTGGAACTCGAACCGGGGACCAGAGTACACTTGGGAACGGGAGGATCAGATGAAGTCTAAGTATCCTCATCTCTTTCCTAAGGAAGCGTTCGAATCAAGATATGTTACCACTGCTGCTGAATGAATCTCGGGGCGAGATTCCTTTTTAACGTGGGGATGATGTGACAACTCGGGTAAATCTCATTTTTGGTTTCTATCTTTTGTCTGTTCTTTTGTTATTCCTTTTTGGTACTTGTTCAATTTTCGGGACGAAAATTCTTTTAACGTGGGGATGATGTGACACCCGGCAAATTCTGGTTAACAACGCTGTCTAGATGAAAGTCTACCTTAGCGAGTCACGCGTATATTATACTTAACTGGGATAGTTAAGTCGTGTTACGGTTCGGGAACTGTTAGTTTGGTATAGAGGATCATTAGATGTTAGTCTAGAGGCTCATTAGATGTCGGTCCTTAACCAAGTGTACAAAGGGTGATGATTCGTAGAATCGTCAGAACATAGGGAACATACAAGTCTCGAGTCCCGGGAATTGGTGAACGAGTGTGAATATGTTGGTTTGCAAGTATTATGTGTTTACAATCATTATGTGACTTGTCGGTATGTGAAAATGTGTTAACATATGTTAAAACGGGGTTTAACGCGCAAAATACACCGAACCAACCCCTATAGGCGAATAGGGAGTCCTAATCGCCTATAGGGGGGCGAATAGGGACATGCTATAGGCGAATAGCATGCTAATCGCCCCTACTATAGGCGATTAGTATCCCTATTCGCCTGATGATGCTGCGTAATCACCAATAACGTGCTGGACGACTAAAAACGCCTATAAATACAATACTTGACCTCCTAAACTTCATATTAATAACCCTAGTCGTCCCACAACTCGCCCCAACACCCACACAACCTCTGGAACACGATTTTGGATCAAAACACAAGATTTCAAGCCTATTACATCAATCTATTACAAATCTAAGGTGTGGTTTTCATTCATGCAATCTTTAATAACGTTTTTATTAAATCCCTAATGGTCCAGACCTGTTTATAAACGAATGTGTCTTCTGAAATTCGTTAATAATCGTTGTTAATTGGATTCTAACTGTTATGCATGTTGTATGTGTGTTTATGATTGAAAAATAGGGTTTTTATGATTCAAGATTGATTGATAACATAATATTAAGGTAGTTACAGATTAATAACGATAGCATGTTGATGAAATCGGAGTAATTGTTCATTAGGGTTACGGTTATGCATGTTAATGTGATGTTTCATGCTATGTGTATTGTGTTTGGGTTACATGGTTGCATGCAGGGCTGATAGAACGAGGTTAAGCTAAGGATTTTGATTGAAATATGTTTGATATAGTTGTTTGATTGATATTTGATGTTTACACACGTTCTGGATTGGATTTGGAGTATTAAACACGCGAAAAACCGGAACAGCTGTGCTATAGGCGAATAGGAACCCTAATCCCCTATACTATAGGCGATTAGGAGGCTATTCGCCTGATGGAGAGCCCTAATCGCCTATAGTATAGGCGAATAGGAGCCTATTCCCCTTTACTTCATGCATTTACGATCCTAAATGCTAGTTAAGCCCTGAATTGCATGCTTTACGACGTAATCGCCTATAAACTCATAAATTGCATACCAGATAGCCCTAATCGCCTATAGTATAGGCGATTAGCATTCCTAAATGCCTGTTGACCCACGTAATCACTAGTTGACTTTTCCTAATCGCCTGTACTGCTGCTGTAAGTGTAATTTAGCATTTCGGGACCCGATTTTACACCTAGGAACATGCTAGGAACCCCGTAACATATCTAATAACTTGGTAACATGTGTTCGGACTGATTTATGTGATACTTGAACTACGTGCTATAACTTATTGGACTTTAACGTATGTTAAGTGTGTATTGCATGATTGTATGTTTGTGAGTGCAAGTATAACACGGGGAGTCTCGGGTCACCAATGGGATGTCGAGTCTTGTACATTGGGTTAATTTAACAGTCACGGTGTTTTCAAACGAACTTGGTTATGGTCTGGACATCTAGGGACTAACTAACCTACGGGTTATTAGTCTAAGTACTTGTAACTGTCATATGTTAGGTCGCCGCTTTACGGGGCTAGCATAGCTTGCTGATTTTACTCATATTACGAAGTAACGCAACCTAAGGTGAGTTTACGGCCCCTCTTTTAACTGGTTTCACTTTTCGGGGGAGAAAACATGTGTTAAACTGATGTTTTGGTAACAACTGTCATACTATGGGTTTCTATGGTTTACTATACGATCCTTGGAAGTCCCGGGGGAAACCATGAATGTGCGGGTTAGCACAACGGGGAAATGTGAATAGATCTATTGGGAGTGACCAACCCCGCTCGTCGGCTTGGAGGGCCGGGCGAGTGCATATTGTCTCAAACAGGAACAGGTTTACTATTCGGGCACAACATCTGGTTTGCGAGTTAGTAATGGTTTTCCAATCGTAGATGTAACAAAACATACGCCTAGCTAGCGTACTTTGGTTTGCAAATTGTTATAGTATGGACAGGTTGAACTTGGTACTTTGATTACAAAACCTGTGAACTCACCAGCATTTTTGTGCTGACGTAAACTTTTACATGTTTTCTCAGGTCGCTAAGGTAGCACTATGGAACTAGGGCGCACGCGTCTGCACGGCGTCTAGTTAGGGTTGCATGGTTTTCAAACATTGAATAATTTGGTTTACGTTTGGATTATGTTTTGAGAATAAGCTTCCGCTGTATTTGGGAATTTTAAACTATGTTTTTGAAATTGCATATGTTCATTTAGACTTGTTTATTGTGATCGTTGACTTGGATCCTGGTTTGTCATGCGCCTCGCGGTAAAACTCCGCAAGTGGATTTTGAGGGTGTGACAGCCAACCACAGAAGCAGCCACAAGTCCACTAATATGAACAATACCCTTCATCAGAAAAGCACGAACGAAATCAACACTCTGTAACAGTCAGTAGTTAATGAGTTGAGCATAGGAAACTTGATTAAAAGACGTTTTTGGTTATTTAAACAGCAATCACTCCATTTCAAAGCCAACACATCTACTACCTGTAACAACCGAGGTCACCAATTGAAACCATCATACCTCACCTACTATGAACCGCCGCTAAACAATACCTCGATAACCCTACTACCACCGTTAGCTGCTCGAGCCATCTCTCCTACCTTTCCCCGAAGGTTATCAAGAACAACAGAGTGGATTTTGGGGCTTTACATGTGTGGTCAGATTTGGACCCGGTTGGTCTTCCTCTACACGTTTCCGTTTTCCGCCATCTATGTGTGATAAGAAAACCCTCATCATCATCAGCAAAACAAACAGAGAAAAAAAAAAACCCTTTAATCTACAAAAAAATCAGAAAATAAAACAAACAAATACAGAGAAAAAGAGAGATCAAGATCGATTCATTGAAATAAGAATGGAATAGAGAAAACCTTGGAGAGGAGATGAAGAAAACCTTGGATCGCCCTTGATTAGCTTGATTAGGGTTCTTGATTTGAAAGGAGGCGACAATTGTGTGTTATGTTATGACCGTGTGTTTTTTTAGGGTTATATGTTTTTTGGGTTTTTGATTAAAAAAACGAAAATCTTATAAAAACTTACAAATTTCCATGTGGCACATTGTGGGTGTAGATGAGATGGAGGTGTAATGTGGGAGTGGCAAGTGTCCCACATTGCTTTCTTTTATTATATATATATATATATATATATATATATATATATATATATATATATATATATATAGAACTAGCTTTTATCCCGGGAGCGTCCCGGGGTTGAAAAATATAACAATTTTAATAATACTAATAGTAATAATTATTACTCTTGTAATTAAATAAATAAAAAAAAATAACCTTGCTATAAGGTGACACTATGTGTTGCAGTGTTGCGCGATTCTTTCTCCTAGCTTCTCTTGATGAAGTATACATATGCATCTTTAAAAGAATAAAATTCCAATGAAAGCATGGCGATTGGGCTGAATTTCAACATCGTAGATAAGAACCTGGTTTAAAAGAAAAAATATTATTAATAAATAACCTGAACACTTTGTATTTTTTTCCTGTATGAACGAAACCCCACAAAAAAGTAGTCGTTTTTTTTCTCCGTATTTTATATAGCACTATGGTACTCGTTTGAAAGATAATAAAACGCTCGTTAATTTGGTGTAATTTTTTTCTTTAAAAAATCTCGTATATAAAAGATATTAATGTTTAAAAATTATGGGAGGAAACAAAAGAGAGAAAAATTTAAATTTGTTTTTAAATTATTTTTTCCTAAAATAACTCAATTTAAATTTGTTTTTAAATTCTTTTTTCCACATGGCATGACACATGGCACACTCAAGGAGGAGAATGCCTCCTTGAATGCCATGTCATTAAAATGGCTTTCTTAGGTTTTCATTGAATGACAACTCATCAATCTTCAATTCTTTTATTATAAGTTATTATAGATTATAGATTATAGATATATAGATATAGATATATAGACACACAATTAAAACAAAAATTGGTTGAGTTCTAATTTAATTTAAATACGTTATAACTACAGTGCGATAAGCCCATTTCCATATTGTGAATCTCATTTCCTTTGTCACCCATTTTCATATTCTAAGAATCAAAAGTTTTCTAACCCCTAAAAAACTAGTTTGACATTCAAAGTCAAAATCCAAAGCGTTTTGTAACCATGCTATTCCGGTTCCACACCATTCAAAGACTTGAAGAACACATTAACATCTTAAGGGCCTAACTATCCCAAACCGTGAAACCAAACCGGAACTAAACCATTACTACTGGTTTAGTTTGGTTCAGTTTAAAAATTCTACGTTTCGGTTTTGGTTTACAAAAATAAAAAACCGTTAGTCACGGTTCGGTTCATGATTTAACTTAAAAACCGCCAAAACCTGACCATGAACACCCCTATTACGGACCGCCCCAAGTGCCCTTTTTTGCCACATCTAATCTAAAGATTTTACTTGCATATTGAAAGCCATGCTCGCAAGTTACCTCCCTTTTGCCACCTCCAACCGTGTGATATCTACATCAACATTTGTACTAACAGCTAAAATAAAATTGCATACAAAAATATAGAGATAAAAATATAGAGAATTAAAAAGATGGTAATCATTTCTATGTAACTAAAAATTGTTATTAGGGGGGAATAGGGATATTGGCAATCAAACCCGAACTCGATGGGTAAACCCGAAACCCGACACAATTGGGACGGGTTTGGGGTCGGGTAATCGGGTATGGATCTGGGTATGAGATTAGTTTTTATTTTTTCGCGGGTTTGGGATGGGTTTGGGATTTGATGATATACCCATTTACCCCACCCGATTACCCGATAAAGTATACTCATTTACCCGATTAGATACCCGATGTAATTTCCTATATATCTGTTAAAATATGTATTCATAATATATCTAAAATTCCATCTAGATTGTCATTTTCTTCAAAAAAAACACCAATTATTTGTTTATAATATCTGCTATCTATGTCTTTTAGTGTTTTTATATGATTTAATTATTTTATGTTTATACATTGCAATCATTTACAAACATATTTGATAATGCTAAATGTATTGGTTAGTAGTCAGACAATAGATACCCGACAGATTTTTAGTCAGATATATCCAATGGATAAGTTTTTAAAATTAACGGGTTTACCCAAAACCCGCGGGTATACCCGTTACACGACAGGTAATTAATTACCCGATACAAACCCTACGGGTTTTGGGATGGGTTTGGGACAAGCATACCTAATCGGGTATGGGGTTGAGATTACCTAAACCCGTCCCAAACCCGACCCATTGGCATCCTTAGGGGGAAGGGGCACTACCCGTAAGGTTTTTTAGCTTCACCGATTTCAACCAATCCTACACTGCCACATAACTTCACTGATTTCCTTCACTGAAACCGTTTTTTAAAGACAACACTCCACAGATTCTTTACCCATCAATCAATTATTTTCACACATATAATAATAATAATAATAATAATAATAATAATAATAATAATAATAATAATACACGTTTTATTATATGCATAAAGCTTAGTATGGGAGTTCAGTTTAAAAAAAAATAACACCAAAACAATTATAAAAGCATCTCCTTCACAAAACCCATCTACTACTCCTTCTTCATCTTCATAGCAGCTCTCTATTAGTATTTGTATTTATGTCAAATATGTATTGCATTTATTTCTCATTATTGTGTAACAAATCTCCCAAAAATAAGGAGACACATTGTATTATATATACATGGTAAATCAATGAGAATGTCAAGGAAAATATTATTCCTATATGGTATCACACTAGGTTCCAAAACCCTAGGGCCTCCTTCTTCCTCTTTCCGGCGGCAATCCTCTTGCCTGCGCGTCCGGCTTCTGCTTCTTCCATACCTCCTTCCCTTTCTCCTCTTGCATACATCCCTTCTCTACCCCACTGCTACCCTCCCTGCTACCCTGTTCGTCTCTCTTTATCCTACATACCCACCGGAAACTTCATGGAGTCCTCCAATCTTCATCCCGCCCTCACTGTCACCAACATAAAATCACATATCCCCATATCCCTAGAAAAAGACTCACCGGCTTATTCCACTTGGAAGACCCTTTTTCAAGTGCACTGTGAGGCTTACGAGGTTGCTGACCACTTGTCCCCTCGTCGTCCGCCTGCTCCTCCTCTGTCCACGTCTGATCCCACCGCCGCCGCCAAGGCAGAGGCGGCGGCCCTTGCTGCTGATCAATTATGGAATCGCATTGATGCTCTAGTAAAGCAATGGATCTACGCTACTCTTTCTCAGCCCCTGTTACGCATCATCATTCAGCCGGGTCAAACGGCTTTTGATGCGTGGACCGCGGTGGAACATGAATTTAATGACAATCAAAATACTCGCGCGGTATTTCTTGGTCAAGAATTTGCTAATTTATGTCTTGATAATTTTTCTTCTATGGCAGATTACTGTGAGCACGCCAAACATCTGGCCGACCAACTTGCAAGTGTGGGCGCTCCCGTTGACAACCGCATCCTTGTTCTCAAGGTTTTGACCGGCCTCACCGAACAATATGATAGCATCTCAACGGTCCTACAAAACCGTGAGCCACTACCCCCATTCAATGAGGTCCGGTCCCGGTTGACTTTTGAAGAGAGCAAAAAGAAGCGACAGGTTACTCGGAATTCACACACGGCCTCTACCGCCCTCCATACAACCACCACTGCCACCTCGCGTCCCACCTCCCAAACAACCTACTCACCCGCTGAACCAAACAGACCCCAAAACAGGTCCAACAGCCGCCGTGGCCGAGGCCGCGGCCGACCCAACACATCCCAAAATCGGCCCAATAGCAATGCCTCATCCAACCCGTCTCACCCGTACATTATTTTTCCGAGTAACTGGACCGCCTCTCAATGGGCCTCTTTACTTAAAAACAACTCTGCCACCACCAACAACTCGGCCCACCCACCTTGCCCATACCCATCCAAGCCCACCTCACAAAACTCACAGGGTATTCTTGGCTCCCGGCCGGATCAGGCACACATCACAGGGTACTCGCCAACAGACATAGAACAGGCACTTTATTCACTGGCTCTTAACCCACCGGACCATGGGGTAATGGATACTGGAGCCTCCTCCCACTCTGCAAACGAGCAAGGTATATATTCCCCGTCTAATTTTAATACTTGCACTAACAAATTTATTATTGTTGGAAATGGTATGACCATACCTGTAGTGGCCCAAGGCAACCAAGTCCTACCCCCACCATACCCACCCCTCAAACTTAACAATGTTCTATTTGCACCAAATTTAATTAAAAACCTTATTTCTGTGCGTCGCCTTACCACCGATAATTTGGTTTCTATTGAATTTGACCCTTTTGGCTTTCTTGTGAAGGATCTCAAAACCAGGGCTCCTACCCTACGATGCAATAGCACTAGCGATCTTTATCCCTTGACTCAACCACTTCCCCTCAAGACCAACCAACCTTCTTCTTTTGTTGCTGTTTCTCAAGATCGCTGGCATCAACGCTTGGGACATCCTGGAGACAATCTGTAACAACCGGCAAAATTAAGGTAATTCCGTACTAATTAATTAAACGCAATTAACGTAATTAAACGTAATTATGTGTTGACTGTTTAATTGAGGCCTTAGAAAGATAGAAGTTCCCAAATAATTCATAGGAATGCATAAGTTTAATGGCAAAGCATGATAGGATCATACGCAAGCAAATCTATCCGGTATGGACACTGGCGATTACCCGGTAAAAATTAAATAAGCGAAACGAACTCTGGACACCCGGAATATAAAATAAATAATGTTTTCACAGAATATAATGAGTTTTGGACACTTCCTCCCGATTCGCGAAACGGATAAGTTGGAGAAACTGACCCGTTTGTACATTAAGGAAGTTGTGTCGAAGCACGGTGTACCTATTTCCATCATCTCCGATCGAGATAGTCGTTTCACCTCAAGATTTTGGGAAAGTTTAAATGAAGCCCTCGGTACTCGCCTTGATATGAGTACCGCATATCATCCACAAACCGATGGTCAGAGTGAACGGACCATCCAGACTTTGGAAGATATGTTACGGGCATGCGCAATCGATTTCAGCGGAAATTGGGATACACACTTGCCACTGGTAGAGTTTTCGTATAACAACAGTTACCACACGAGCATTCAAGCTGCACCTTTTGAAGCTCTATATGGACGCAAGTGTAGATCGCCTCTATGTTGGGCTGAAGTTGGTGAAAAGCAACTTACCGGGCCCGAAATTGTTCAAGAGACAACGGATAAGGTCTTTCTGATAAGAGAACGTCTCAAAGCGGCACGTGACCGGCAGAAAAGCTACGCTGATATGAGGCGAAAGCCTTTAGAATTTCAAGTCGGAGACAGGGTCCTACTAAAGGTGTCACCTTGGAAAGGTGTCGCGCGCTTTGGGAAGCGCTTTGGGACCGTTCGAAATCCTGTCCAGAGTAGGCCCCGTAGCATACAAGCTCAAGTTGCCACAAGAACTTAACGGTGTACATGACACGTTCCACGTGTCGAACGTGAAAAAGTGCTTATCCGACGAAACTCTCATCATCCCCGCAGACGAAATCCACATAGACGACAAGTTACACTTCGTCGAAGAACCAATTGAAGTAACCGATTGGAAGGTCCAAAAGTTAAGACGCAGTAAGATCAGATTGGTCAAAGTGCGTTGGAATGCCAAGCGTGGACCGGAGTTCACGTGGGAAAGGCTGGACCGGATGAAGCAAAAATATCCCGCCCTATTCGAGAAGACCCCTATGCCGGAGAGCTCGAAGTGAATTCCGGGACGGAATTCTCTTAACGGGGGGAGAATGTAACAACCGGCAAAATTAAGGTAATTTCGTACTAATTAATTAAACACAATTAACGTAATTAAACGTAATTATGTGCTGACTGTTTAATTGAGGCCTTAGAAAGATAGAAGTTCCCAAATAATGCATAGGAATGCATAAGTTTAATGGCAAAGCATGATAGGATCATACGCAAGCAAATCTATCCGGTATGGACACTGGCGATTACCCGGTAAAAATTAAATAAGCGAAACGAACTCCGGACACCCGGAATATAAAATAAATAATGTTTTCACAGAATATAATGAGTTTTGGAAACCCAAAGCCATACGTGAAAGCTTATTGTACAAATCTCCCGGTAACGAATAAAGTGCGCGTACCGCACCCGATACGCGCGTAGCACGTAATTTCACCCGGCAAAAGCCAAAATAAATTATCAGTAATTTAACTGGGCAAAATTTAAGGAATATTAATGGTACTTTAATATTCGGGTGACACACGGTTAAAAACCCAAGAATACTCGGACGGTACCTGAAAGAGATTAATTAAACATAATATGGGATAATATATAGCAAAGTGGACCCCACCAAACACCCCATGGGGGCCGGCCATGGCCCACCCAAGAAGCAAAACTCTTAATAATCCCCTTTAACCCTACACCTCCTTTAAAACCAAATGATTCGTGAGATACCCAATGATATTAATGCATGGATTAACATTGGATGAAAATTGACAAATCCCTCACTCTCTCTCTCTAATCTCACGGCCCAAACACCCTCTATAATCTCCCATTTGATCTTGCTTGTAATCTTACATAATATCTTCATAATCTTTCCATCCAATCCAAGCAAGATTGCATAATCTTGGAAGATTTGAAGGTGATATTATAACCCACATGAAGAACACTTGAAGCAAATCACAAAAAAATTCTTCTTCTTCTCTTGGCCGTAAGTTTTCACCCCCACATTAACATTTCTCTTTCAATTTTTATACTTCCAAATCATCTCTAAATCATCATTCTTCAAAACCCCCTTTGTGTGTTCAAGAACTTGGAGCTTAACCCACTTGGAAGAACACATTAAACCTCACCCAAATCCAAGATTTTTGTCTTCCCTAGCCTTGAGCTAGTAGTAAGTATTACATTGTTTTTATTCTTAAATGTTCATATTATGTGCTTGTATGAGCAAGTTGTACATTGATGGGTAAAGATATGGTTTTGAAACATGAAGATAATGTGTCTTACTAGAATAAAAATGGATGAACAATAATATGGATAAATCTTGGATTTAATATTATTAATATGATATTTGAAGAAAATGTAAAAATATGAACATACTCTTGAGTTGGATGATGATTGGGACATGACTTTTGAAAAAGACTTGAATGTGATCAAAGATGATTTTAATCATCATGAGATGATAAGTTAATGACAAAAATGGATTAAAATGGGTTAAATAACCATAGATGAAAAAGTTCCATATTCAAAGTCCACTCACTTGAATGAGTGAAAAATTGATGTTTTGGATAAAAGTATGGAACAAACATGTTAATGACATCTAGGAAGGATTATAAGATCATTAAAAGTGAAATGAAGTAAAAACAACTAAGCACCATGAAAATGGGTCTTCAAAGTCCACTAATTTGAGTGAAAAATGCTAACTTTGGAAGTTAGAGTAGGAAAATGCAACATTTGAAAGTTAAGGGACTAATGTTGTAACTTTGAAAGTTAGAGGACTAAAATGAATATTTTAGAAACTATTAGTCCAAAAATACAATAATGGAAAGTTTGGTGTCAAAAGTATAAGTAATAATTTTCCAAGGTTGATTTGGCAAATACTAGTAACGTACTTGGGTATTTTGTAAAAAAAGTGTATTTTTATAAAAGTGGAAGTTATAAAAATATGGACTTGTATTAACACAAGGATTTTTATAAAAATAGAGATTTTAATAAAAATGTTGAACAAAGGTTGAAACTTGAAAAACTTATACAAAGATGGATACTTTTATATAAATGGGAATATAAAAGTATCGGAAACATTTTTGGGTTACAAGTTGGACAAGTTGGGCTAAAACCTACAAAGTATATTTCTCCAAGGAAATAAACGTTCGGAATCGGAAGTAGGAATAATACTTCCATAAGAACGCGCAATGGAAACAAATATGAAAAACGCTAACTAACGAACTTAGTTACATGAGCTAACGTAAACGGACATATGGGAAAAATGCCATTACGACAAGATAAAAAATATACATATATATTTTAAGGAAATAAAATATATATAACAAGGGTGAAACGTGCGAAACACTTTCCTAAGTGTAGAAAGAATATTCGTGGGAAAGGAAAACACAACGTAACGAATTAAAAACGCTAAACGACACATGAACTTAACAAGTAGTATCCACGCGATGGTATATGTACATATGCTCGTTTTCGACGAAATTCTAGTATATCTATTTGAATGGGAAAATAGATATGCGAGAAGGAAAACCGAGACGAGTAGGTGAAATATACCTATGAACGTGTGAGTGACCGACAAGATCCTAGTACATTTATTTAAATGGGAAAATAAATGTACGGTGTGGTGAGTCTAGTCGGGCGTTAGAAATATGTTACCGAACGACAAGAACTTAGCATAATTATTTGAATGGGAAAATAAATATGTGGCAAAGTGAGTCGGGTCGGATAATAAGAAATCACATTATATCGAGCGAAACGATCCTAAGTATAATTATTTAAATGGGAAAATAATTATACGTTGGGTAGAGTCGCGTCGAGTATAATATTGTACAAGTCACAAAGAATATTAATAAGAATAATATATGACTTGTAAGGAAAGGGTAATCCATCGCCATTGAACCTAGGATACGAACCTATTAAACGGGAATTGGGATAAAGACGTGGTCGGGAAGTTGGGTGTACAACTTGCCAAGGCACATACACCATAGGTGTAGTGACTTATACGCCTAGAACATTTGTAGGTGCGGGATCACAAACTTTACTATTTTCTTCTTTGAGCCGAGCACAGTTACAGGTGAGTCTCACGGCCCCATTTCTAAACTATTTAACGTTTTTACGGGGGAAAGATATGTTGGGATTTGTATGACGGGTTGGATACTTGAGTTAAGATCGCCACTCGGGGTTGAGACCTCCCCACTATAATCATTAATTCAGGAAAGAGAAACCAAAGGAATATTTGGATAGTACTATTGGTGCCTGACAAGGCCCACCCCTAATCGATAGCGTCGATTATGCATCGGCGTATGCCTGGGGTGCACGTATTCTGAAATCAAGTCGTAGGAATACCGAGTAACGACTTGGGGCGGGGGCATTGTTAATTGTCTTGGTTTGGTTATAGGCTCAAGTAAATTGTAGGACTTTGCAACTCCTATAAATGTCATAACAAGGATATTCCCATTTAATAAAGTTTTATTAAATCAAAACCTGTGAACTCACCAATATTTATATATTGACGATTTTCAAACATATCTTTCAGGTAATTGATTGATGAAGGTTAACGTGGCAAGCAGGGTCGGGGGAATCTCCAAGTCGGGCGTTGGAATGTCATGAAGGGGTCTCATCTCTTTATTCCTTGGACTTCGGGATAAAGGGAGGAGCCTCCTTATTAATTTCAAAAACAATTTATGATTATGTACGGATAATTTGACATGATTATCGGCGTTGAATAAATGCCCGTTTGTTTAACTATTATTGTGGTTTGCATTAATCTTGGCTTAATACTTTTGAACCGTCGCGCCACGTGTTTCCGCCATAGGCGTGGTGTGACAGAAAGTGGTATCAGAGTCAAGGTTATAGCGAATTAGCATTTTTAAAATCTAAACTATAACCGGATTTGGTTCAAAAGCTTTCAAAATAAATGCGAAACGCAATAAACTAATTTTTCCAACGACCAATTGGGTATGTGGAGATTCCGACCAAGCTAGCCATGGGTAAGAATACGTGTTATTTTAGTGTTAGAAGGTTAGGAAGAGTACCGTAGATGTGTGCCTTAACTGTCTAACGAATAATACTTAAATATTAGTACGGTTCTTTTGCCAGGATGTCAGACGCAGGGAGCGTAGCAACGAGCTACGACAGTAGCATTCAGATCATCCCAGCACCGCCAGCAGAGCCGATCGAGGTTGTGGTACTCGATCCTGAGGATGACGACATGGAGGTTGACGCCGCCATAGAGGGCGCAGACGGAGACAGCTCCGACGAGACGGACCCGAGCGAGGACCCAGCGTGGGCCCCCGCTGGAGGCGACGTGGCCGCCGTAGCCGACCTACCGATGGCCGAGGCACCACAGGCTGACTTGCCTCTAGTGCCATTCCAGGCAGCACCACTGCCAGCACTTCCCCTCCGAGCCGTCAGGGACTTCCCTGTAGGCTGTGTAGGTCCATCGAGGCCTGTCCCCACGCAGTCGGAGACCGTTGAGTCTCCATACGACCGACACGCACCTGTCGATCGCGAGCCCTTACCCACCCCACTCATCCCCATTCCCTCGGGCATGAGGCTCGTGCCCGTTTGCCGAGGACACAACGGGTGGATCTCGGATGACTCCGATGATGAGTCGACCGCATCGGTAGAGCACATTGCTGTGCCGATCCCACCAGCAGACCAGGAGGAGCACGTCGCTCCGATGATAGGGCATGCCACCACTACCCCAGCCGCCCTACCCGCCACACCCGAGCCCGTACCACAGGTTGGGCCAGCCTCTACTGGGCACATCCTTGAGGGCAGCTCAGCCCGTAGCTCTGAGCTGCACCGAGCAGGTTTGGCAGCTCACGCCACTGCTAGCCCTCCCACCCCTACCACCGTGATATCCGCTCCAGAGTGGGTCGCTGTCACACAGCCCCTCATGGTCCCACTCGCCGAGCTTATAGTCCCCTCACCAGTATCCATGACACTACCCATCACCACCTTTCCCACACTACCACCCCTACCCGAGATGCTCCCTACACCACCACCTGCACCATTCACTATGGATGCAGGAGCTCCTTTTCTGATACCCCCATTTGCACCGTATACTCTAGGTGCGGGAGACCCGTACCAGGTACCACCCTATTACTTCACCGGATTACCGGGCTTTGCCCCACCCTTCACACCCCTACCCATACCCGATATCGTCGGCCCGTCCCAGCCGACGTATACTGACATCCCCGGGCCGTCGCAGCCCCACGGGATGGCCCCACTGTCGGGACCAGCGTGGTCCACGGTGATCTCACTGGAGAGAGATTTCCAGACTCTCACCGACACGGTGCAGCGCACCGTGAGTCAGGTGGAGCAGCAGGCCCAGCTCATGTGGGCCAGGATCATCGATGCCAGGGATGCGCTGGCACATTATGCTGAGGAGTTGCTGAGCATGGACGCTCATTGTGGGATTACGGGCGACACACACTTTACGCATCGCCAATTCTTGTACGATCGCATTATGGCGATTAGTATGACCATTAGCATGTGCGCACCCCAGTATCAGGATTGAAGCTTACTGAGTCCAACAGTGTTGAGGGTAAGAATCTGGGTACAAGTTCAGCCGTTGGGTCAAGCGAACAGGGAAATAAGCCAAGGTTTAGGAAGCGTAAGCGCGATGAGAGGAAAAAGGATGGATCATCAGGAGGTTCAGGAAAGAAAGGGAAAGGGTATGTGGCCACTGGACGTGGAAACAATGGAAAGCAAGGTTACCAGGGCAAGAACGAAGTGATCTGCGGTAAGTGCCGTCGTTCTGGGCACAAGACAGAAGACTGCAGGTCAGGAGCACCCAAGAACGGAGGAGCGAGGCCCTGTTTCTCATGTGGATCGCTCAATCATTGGAAGAGGGATTGCCCCAAACTCAACAACCAAGCCCGTGGGCGGGCATTTGTGATTGGTGCCGGTGATGCACGACAAGACCCTAATGTGGTCACTGGTACGTTCCCTCTAAATGGTCATTATGCTTCAGTATTGTTCGATACTGGCGCCGATTTTAGCTTCGTATCTGTCGAATTTAAAAGATTACTTGGACTAAAAACTAGTAAGCTAGACACACCATACTCTATAGAACTGGCTAACGGTAAGACTATAGAAACTCGAGAAGTAGCGAAGGATTGTAAGTTGGATCTCTGTGGTCACGAGTTTGGCATTGATCTGTTGCCAGTCGTATTGGGTAGCTTTGACATAGTTGTTGGCATGGATTGGCTATCCGCACACCGTGCCGTCGTTGTGTGCAACGACAAAGTAATTCAAGTTCCCCTCGCAATCGGTGAAACCCTGTCGATCCAAGGGGAAAGGCGTGGAACGCCGTTGAGAATTATTACCAGCATGAAAGCCAGGAAGTGTCTAAGGAAAGGTCTCGTCGCATTCTTGGCGCACGTAGTAGATAAGAAGGCCGACGAGCGAAAGTTAGAAGACATTCCAATAGCCAGAGACTTTCCAGATGTGTTCCCAGAAGATTTGCCGGGATTGCCACCACCCCGACAAGTCGAGTTCCGCATCGACCTTGTTCCAGGAGCTGCACCCGTAGCGCGATCGCCCTATCGCCTAGCTCCTTCTGAGATGCAGGAACTGTCTGGTCAACTACAGGAGTTGTTGGACAAAGGTTTCATAAGACCAAGCTTCTCACCCTGGGGAGCTCCCGTCTTATTTGTAAAGAAGAAGGATGGCACTTTTCGAATGTGCATCGACTATCGGGAACTGAACAAGCTAACCGTTAAGAATCGTTATCCTCTTCCCAGGATCGACGATTTGTTTGATCAACTTCAAGGATCCAGTTTCTACTCCAAGATTGATCTAAGGTCCGGCTATCATCAGTTGCGTATCTAAGAAGAAGACGTGCCAAAAACAGCATTCAGGACTCGTTATGGGCACTATGAGTTCCTGGTTATGCCATTCGGTCTAACCAACGCACCAGCTGTTTTCATGGATTTGATGAACCGCGTGTGTAAGCCATACTTGGACAAATTTGTCATCGACTTCATTGATGATATCTTGATCTACTCACGCACTAAGGAAGAACACGAGGATCATCTTCGGTTAATCCTCGAGGTACTACGCAAAGAGAAACTCTATGCTAAGTTCTCGAAATGTGAGAGGTTCACTTCTTAGGCCACGTAGTGAATGAAAAGGGTATACATGTCGATCCCGCCAAGATCGAAGCAATCAAGAATTGGGACGCCCCTAGAACTCCTACAGAAGTACGGCAATTTCTTGGCCTGGCGGGTTACTACAGAAGGTTCATCGAGAACTTTTCTAAGATAGCATAGTCTTTGACCATGCTAACCCAAAAGGATAAGAAGTTCGAATGGACGGAAAAGCAGGAAGCAGCATTTCAATTGCTAAAGGATAAGTTATGTGGCGCCCCGATACTATCACTCCCCGATGGTACGGAAGACTTCGTGGTTTACTGTGACGCCTCTCACCAGGGATTGGGTTGTGTATTGATGCAACGAGAGAAGGTCATAGCCTATGCTTCCAGACAGCTAAAGCTTCACGAGAAGAACTACACCACACATGATCTGGAATTGGGAGCCGTGGTATTCGCGCTCAAGATATGGAGACATTATCTATACGGAACCAAGTGTACAATCTTCACTGATTATAAAAGTTTGCAGCACATCTTTGACCAAAAGGAATTGAACATGCGACAACGGAGATGGGTCGAATTATTGAACGATTACGATTGTGAGATAAAGTACCATCCCGGGAAGGCAAACGTTGTAGCCGACGCCTTGAGTCGCAATGAACGGGTTAAGCCATTGCGTGTCCGAGCCTTGGGTCTAACCATCCACACGAACCTGACTGACCGGATTCGTGAAGCTCAAACTAACGCTCTTAAACCCGAGAATGTCAAAGGTGAAAGATTGCGGAAGATGGTTGATTCACTAGAGCCAAAAGCGGATCAAGCCCTGTATTTCATGAACAGGATTTGGGTACCAGTGTATGGTGGATTGCGTGAACTAGTATTAGCCGAAGCCCACAGTTCGCGATATTCGGTTCACCCTGGAGCAGACAAGATGTTCCATGATTTGAAGGAGTTTTACTGGTGGCCGAATTTCAAGAGAGATATAGCGGCGTATGTTGCGCGATGTTTGACTTGCGCGAAGGTCAAGGCCGAGCATCAGAGACCATCCGGTTTGCTCCAGCAACCGGAAATACCAGAATGGAAATGGGAACGGATTACTATGGATTTCATTACCAAGTTACCCAAGACAACAAGCGGCCATGACATGATCTGGGTGATCGTTGATCGATTGACAAAATCTGCACACTTCCTCCCGATTCGCGAAACGGATAAGTTGGAGAAACTGACCCGTTTGTACATTAAGGAAGTTGTGTCGAAGCACGGTGTACCTATTTCCATCATCTCCGATCGAGATAGTCGTTTCACCTCAAGATTTTGGGAAAGTTTAAATGAAGCCCTCGGTACTCGCCTTGATATGAGTACCGCATATCATCCACAAACCGATGGTCAGAGTGAACGGACCATCCAGACTTTGGAAGATATGTTACGGGCATGCGCAATCGATTTCAGCGGATTGGGATACACACTTGCCACTGGTAGAGTTTTCGTATAACAACAGTTACCACACGAGCATTCAAGCTGCACCTTTTGAAGCTCTATATGGACGCAAGTGTAGATCGCCTCTATGTTGGGCTGAAGTTGGTGAAAAGCAACTTACCGGGCCCGAAATTGTTCAAGAGACAACGGATAAGGTCTTTCTGATAAGAGAACGTCTCAAAGCGGCACGTGATCGGCAGAAAAGCTACGCTGATATGAGGCGAAAGCCTTTAGAATTTCAAGTCGGAGACAGGGTCCTACTAAAGGTGTCACCTTGGAAAGGTGTCGCGCGCTTTGGGAAGCGCGGAAAACTAAACCCACGATATGTTGGACCGTTCGAAATCCTGTCCAGAGTAGGCCCCGTAGCATACAAGCTCAAGTTGCCACAAGAACTTAACGGTGTACATGACACGTTCCACGTGTCGAACGTGAAAAAGTGCTTATCCGACGAAACTCTCATCATCCCCGCAGACGAAATCCACATAGACGACAAGTTACACTTCGTCGAAGAACCAATCGAAGTAACCGATTGGAAGGTCCAAAAGTTAAGACGCAGTAAGATCAGATTGGTCAAAGTGCGTTGGAATGCCAAGCGTGGACCGGAGTTCACGTGGGAAAGGCTGGACCGGATGAAGCAAAAATATCCCGCCCTATTCGAGAAGACCCCTATGCCGGAGAGCTCGAAGTGAATTCCGGGACGGAATTCTCTTAACGGGGGGAGAATGTAACAACCGGCAAAATTAAGGTAATTCCGTACTAATTAATTAAACACAATTAACGTAATTAAACGTAATTATGTGCTGACTGTTTAATTGAGGCCTTAGAAAGATAGAAGTTCCCAAATAATGCATAGGAATGCATAAGTTTAATGGCAAAGCATGATAGGATCATACGCAAGCAAATCTATCCGGTATGGACACTGGCGATTACCCGGTAAAAATTAAATAAGCGAAACGAACTCCGGACACCCGGAATATAAAATAAATAATGTTTTCACAGAATATAATGAGTTTTGGAAACCCAAAGCCATACGTGAAAGCTTATTGTACAAATCTCCCGGTAACGAATAAAGTGCGCGTACCGCACCCGATACGCGCGTAGCACGTAATTTCACCCGGCAAAAGCCAAAATAAATTATCAGTAATTTAACTGGGCAAAATTTAAGGAATATTAATGGTACTTTAATATTCGGGTGACACACGGTTAAAAACCCAAGAATACTCGGACGGTACCTGAAAGAGATTAATTAAACATAATATGGGATAATATATAGCAAAGTGGACCCCACCAAACACCCCATGGGGGCCGGCCATGGCCCACCCAAGAAGCAAAACTCTTAATAATCCCCTTTAACCCTTCACCTCCTTTAAAACCAAATGATTCGTGAGATACCCAATGATATTAATGCATGGATTAACATTGGATGAAAATTGACAAATCCCTCACTCTCTCTCTCTAATCTCACGGCCCAAACACCCTCTATAATCTCCCATTTGATCTTGCTTGTAATCTTACATAATATCTTCATAATCTTTCCATCCAATCCAAGCAAGATTGCATAATCTTGGAAGATTTGAAGGTGATATTATAACCCACATGAAGAACACTTGAAGCAAGTCACAAAAAAATTCTTCTTCTTCTCTTGGCCGTAAGTTTTCACCCCCACATTAACATTTCTCTTTCAATTTTTATACTTCCAAATCATCTCTAAATCATCATTCTTCAAAACCCCCTTTGTGTGTTCAAGAACTTGGAGCTTAACCCACTTAGAAGAACACATTAAACCTCACCCAAATCCAAGATTTTTGTCTTCCCTAGCCTTGAGCTAGTAGTAAGTATTACATTGTTTTTATTCTTAAATGTTCATATTATGTGCTTGTATGAGCAAGTTGTACATTGATGGGTAAAGATATGGTTTTGAAACATGAAGATAATGTGTCTTACTAGAATAAAAATGGATGAACAATAATATGGATAAATCTTGGATTTAATATTATTAATATGATATTTGAAGAAAATGTAAAAATATGAACATACTCTTGAGTTGGATGATGATTGGGACATGACTTTTGAAAAAGACTTGAATGTGATCAAAGATGATTTTAATCATCATGAGATGATAAGTTAATGACAAAAATGGATTAAAATGGGTTAAATAACCATAGATGAAAAAGTTCCATATTCAAAGTCCACTCACTTGAATGAGTGAAAAATTGATGTTTTGGATAAAAGTATGGAACAAACATGTTAATGACATCTAGGAAGGATTATAAGATCATTAAAAGTGAAATGAAGTAAAAACAACTAAGCACCATGAAAATGGGTCTTCAAAGTCCACTAATTTGAGTGAAAAATGCTAACTTTGGAAGTTAGAGTAGGAAAATGCAACATTTGAAAGTTAAGGGACTAATTTTGTAACTTTGAAAGTTAGAGGACTAAAATGAATACTTAGAAACTATTAGTCCAAAAATACAATAATGGAAAGTTTGGTGTCAAAAGTATAAGTAATAATTTTCCAAGGTTGATTTGGCAAATACTAGTAACGTACTTGGGTATTTTGTATAAAAAGTGTATTTTTATAAAAGTGGAAGTTATAAAAATATGGACTTGTATTAACACAAGGATTTTTATAAAAATAGAGATTTTAATAAAAATGTTGAACAAAGGTTGAAACTTGAAAAACTTATACAAAGATGGATACTTTTATATAAATGGGAATATAAAAGTATCGGAAACATTTTTGGGTTACAAGTTGGACAAGTTGGGCTAAAACCTACAAAGTATATTTCTCCAAGGAAATAAACGTTCGGAATCGGAAGTAGGAATAATACTTCCATAAGAACGCGCAATGGAAACAAATATGAAAAACGCTAACTAACGAACTTAGTTACATGAGCTAACGTAAACGGACATATGGGAAAAATGCCATTACGACAAGATAAAAAATATACATATATATTTTAAGGAAATAAAATATATATAACAAGGGTGAAACGTGCGAAACACTTTCCTAAGTGTAGAAAGAATATTCATGGGAAAGGAAAACACAACGTAACGAATTAAAAACGCTAAACGACACATGAACTTAACAAGTAGTATCCACGCGATGGTATATGTACATATGCTCGTTTTCGACGAAATTCTAGTATATCTATTTGAATGGGAAAATAGATATGCGAGAAGGAAAACCGAGACGAGTAGGTGAAATATACCTATGAACGTGTGAGTGACCGACAAGATCCTAGTACATTTATTTAAATGGGAAAATAAATGTACGGTGTGGTGAGTCTAGTCGGGCGTTAGAAATATGTTACCGAACGACAAGAACTTAGCATAATTATTTGAATGGGAAAATAAATATGTGGCAAAGTGAGTCGGGTCGGATAATAAGAAATCACATTATATCGAGCGAAACGATCCTAAGTATAATTATTTAAATGGGAAAATAATTATACGTTGGGTAGAGTCGCGTCGAGTATAATATTGTACAAGTCACAAAGAATATTAATAAGAATAATATATGACTTGTAAGGAAAGGGTAATCCATCGCCATTGAACCTAGGATACGAAACTATTAAACGGGAATTGGGATAAAGACGTGGTCGGGAAGTTGGGTGTACAACTTGCCAAGGCACATACACCATAGGTGTAGTGACTTATACGCCTAGAACATTTGTAGGTGCGGGATCACAAACTTTACTATTTTCTTCTTTGAGCCGAGCACAGTTACAGGTGAGTCTCACGGCCCCATTTCTAAACTATTTAACGTTTTTACGGGGGAAAGATATGTTGGGATTTGTATGACGGGTTGGATACTTGAGTTAAGATCGCCACTCGGGGTTGAGACCTCCCCACTATAATCATTAATTCAGGAAAGAGAAACCAAAGGAATATTTGGATAGTACTATTGGTGCCTGACAAGGCCCACCCCTAATCGATAGCGTCGATTATGCATCGGCGTATGCCTGGGGTGCACGTATTCTGAAATCAAGTCGTAGGAATACCGAGTAACGACTTGGGGCGGGGGCATTGTTAATTGTCTTGGTTTGGTTATAGGCTCAAGTAAATTGTAGGACTTTGCAACTCCTATAAATGTCATAACAAGGATATTCCCACTTAATAAAGTTTTATTAAATCAAAACCTGTGAACTCACCAATATTTATATATTGACGATTTTCAAACATATCTTTCAGGTAATTGATTGATGAAGGTTAACGTGGCAAGCAGGGTCGGGGGAATCTCCAAGTCGGGCGTTGGAATGTCATGAAGGGGTCTCATCTCTTTATTCCTTGGACTTCGGGATAAAGGGAGGAGCCTCCTTATTAATTTCAAAAACAATTTATGATTATGTACGGATAATTTGACATGATTATCGGCGTTGAATAAATGCTCGTTTGTTTAACTATTATTGTGGTTTGCATTAATCTTGGCTTAATACTTTTGAACCGTCGCGCCACGTGTTTCCGCCATAGGCGTGGTGTGACACAATTTTCTCAAATCTTTGAAATTGTCTTCATTTATTGATTATGGAAAACTAAATAAATCACTTTGTCAATCGTGTGTTTTTGGCAAAAGTGTTAAGTTGCCTTTTTATGATTCTATTAATAACACTTGTTTTGCATTTGACATTGTTCACAGTGACTTATGGACCTCCCCTATACTTAGTACGGGAGGCCACAAATATTATATTTTGTTTTTGGATGATTTTACTAACTTCTTGTGGACTTTTCCCTTATCCCATAAATCTCAAGTCTTTTCTGTCTTCACCACTCTTCATAACTACATCAACACCCAATTTCATAGTAAAATCAAACAATTTCAATGTGACAATGGCACTGAATATGCAAATCAAAACTTTTATAATTTTTGTGATCATAATGGCATGCATTTTCGTTTTTCATGTCCCTACACCTCTTCCCAAAATGGTAAAGCGGAACGCAAAATCCGTACCATTAACAACATGATTCGCACTCTTCTTGCCCAAGCCTCCTTACCACCCAATTTTTGGCATCATGCTCATGAAACTGCCACTTATCTACTTAACATTTTGCCAAGCAAACTTCATAACTTCAAATCCCCTACAACCCTTCTTTACAATTGCATCCCAGAATACGACCACTTACGTGTTTTCGGATGTCTTTGCTACCCCCTCCACCCTTCAACAAAAATCCATAAACTTGACTATCGCTCTAACCCGTGTGTCTTCCTCGGCTACCCCGCCCATCACCGTGGATACAAATGTCTTGATCTTAACACTCATCAAATAGTTATTTCTAGACATGTCCATTTTGAAGAATCTATTTTCCCTTACACTATTCAATCCCCAACTAAATCACCGTCCTATGACTTTCTCAATCCCACCATCAACCCCTTGGTGTGGGATTATCTTCAACGTAAAACCACGTCCACACCCGTCCCACCACCCGCATCCGCTCCTGCCCAACCCTCCACCACAAATATTCACTCATCCCACCCGCCCACTCCTCACAACCCAACTGCCACAAATACAAACCCACCATCACAGCCCAACACTTCTAATACTTCGGCCCATTCCCCTGGCCCATTCCCCTCTCAACCCGTTACCACAACTGAAGCCCCACAACCACCTCCACATACCAACAATACCTCCACCGAAGCCCAACCAAACCTTCCGCCCACTCTCCCTACTTTGCCAACCAACTCTTCAGTTCCCTCCACGCACCAATCTTCCACTACTGTGCCACCCGCACCTCCTATACCACCTACCCGCACCATACACACTCGCTCCATGAGCGGCATTCACAAACCTAAACACCACTTTAATCTCCACACTGCCACCATCGTCCCACTACCCAAAAACCCTCAGGTTGCCTTGTCCTCTCCCGAATGGCACAATGCCATGTCCAACAAGTTTAGTGCACTTATTAAAAATAAGACCTGGGAGTTAGTACCTAGGACACCTGACATGAATATTATTCGTTGCATGTGGTTATTTAAACATAAATTCAGGTCCGATGGCAGTTTGGAGCGCTACAAAGCTCGTTTAGTTTGTGATGGTCGTAAACAGCAGATAGGTATAGATTGTGGCGAAACATTTAGCCCGGTGGTTAAACCCTCTACCATTCGATTGGTTCTCTCTTTAGCTCTCTCCAAATCTTGGCCTATTCATCAGTTGGACGTTACTAATGCGTTCCTGCACGGCAATTTGGAAGAGACTGTCTACATGCATCAACCCATGGGCTTTCGTCATCGTGATTTTCCGGATCATGTCTGTCGCCTTAGAAAATCACTATATGGTCTCAAATAGGCTCCACGAGCCTGGTATCAACGTTTCACGGATTTTGTTCTTTTGCAGGGTTTCACACAAAGCAAATCAGACAATTCTCTCTTTATTTATAGCCACAGACGTGATATTGCATATCTTCTTATCTATGTGGACGACATTATTCTTACTACATCCACGGAGGCATTACGCACACGGCTATTGCACACCTTGTCTGGTGAATTTGCTATGAAAGACTTGGGACCTCTTTCCTACTTCTTGGGTATTCAAGTCGCTCGTACGGGTAATCACATGTTTCTCTCGCAACAAGCTTACGTCCAAGACATTATTCATCATGCTGCCATGGATTCATGCAAACCTGTTGCCACTCCCGTTGATACACAATCCAAATTGTCTGCCACAGCTCGTCCGCCTTATGAGGATCCTTCGACATATCACAGCCTGGCTAGTGCCTTGCAGTACCTCACGTTTACTAGACTGGACATTTCATATGCTGTTCAGCAATTTGTATGCACATGCACGATCCTCGCCAGGACCATTGGAATGCTTTAAAACGCATTATTCGATATTTGCAGGGTACTATGTCTTACGGCCTTCATCTCGGACCAGTGCCAAATCTCTCGTTAGTGGCATATACAGATGCAGATTGGGTTGGTTGCCCAGACACACGCCGCTCTACTTCTGGTTATTGCGTGTATTTGGGTGACAACCTTATTTCCCGCTCCTCCAAGCGGCAAGCTCCCATCTCCAGGTCCAGTGCTGAAGCTGAATACAGGGGTGTTGCGAACGTTGTAGCCGACATTTGCTGGCTGCGCAATCTCTTACTTGAACTTCATCATCCACTGTCTCGAGCCACATTGGTCTACTGTGATAATGTCAGTGCGGTCTACCTCTCAGGCAATCCTGTACAACATCAACGTACGAAGCATATCGAGCTGGATATCCATTTTGTTCGCGAGCAAGTTCAACGCGGACATGTTCGAGTCCTTCATGTTCCATCCCGTCATCAAGTTGCTGACATCTTCACCAAAGGTCTCCCTCGGGTTCTTTTTGATGATTTCAGATCCAGTCTCAGCATCGGTCCTCCTGACGCTTCAACTGCGGGGGTGTATTAGTATTTGTATTTATGTCAAATATGTATTGCATTTATTTCTCATTATTGTGTAACAAATCTCCCAAAAATAAGGAGACACATTGTATTATATATACATGGTAAATCAATGAGAATGTCAAGGAAAATATTATTCCTATACTCTCTCTTCAATTCCTTCTTCACAACAAATCTTCTGTGTCTCTCTCTCTCTCTCTCTATAACCTACCTTCTCCTTATCTCTCTCTCTAACCCATCACACCAACACCACCATCATTTCCGACTGAAGCATCACCCATCACGTAATACGCGAGGAAGATGAGGTCCGCTGTTGATGCTCCTAAATCATCCAATGATCCTGATCTGATCTATGTAGTTGTGGTCAACGGACGGTCAACAGAGAGAGAATGAAAAATTGGATCTTTGCATTGAATTCAGTGCTTACCGTGCGGTAACTAGAACCAGCAAAATGGTTCACGGGACCACTACCAGCATGAATGGCGGCGGTGTTACCATGCTGGTAGTGGGTACCCGTGACCAAATCGGTAGACGCCCCGCCCCCCTTACATTTCTGTCTGCATGTTCCTTTTGTGCAAGTTTACAGTGTGAAAAATTGATACCCTAGGATCAGAAGTTGATAGAAAACAACATCAAGATGTGCTTTTTCGGCGAAACAACTTTGTATGTACATTCCCCCGACGGTCCAGCTTGATTTAAAGCTTAACAACCCATAGCATAGCAGTATCACCTGTAAGCATTTACAAAAAAATAAGCTAAGATTGCTTTGCAAATTTCAATCGATAAAAAAAAACGTTTGATACGAAAGTTAACTTACTTATAAAAGAATAAGGAGTCAACTATTTGTAAACTTTTTTTTTTTTTTTTTTTTTGTAAATATTCACCAATTCTAACATTTCTTAAACTTGCCAAGTTATATCTAAATAGAGGGTAAACGGGCAACAAGCTGCGCCGTCACCTCTTTCTGAATCGCGAACCCTAATCTGCCAAATAGAAAACCCTGCCCCCTTTGACAATGTTGGGTGTTGTACAGCTAAGTTCGCAAACCCACTGCAACAAGCTACGCCGTCACCCTTTGTAAACAAAACTGAAAATTTGAGAAAGATTGTCAATGTTGGGTGTTGTACAACTAAGTTCTACTGCAAGTAATTCATCATGTAGTTAAGGTGTTAGAACAATTAAGTTCACCGTGGGTAATCCATCTTTTACTTATAACTGGAAATGATGGCCTTCACACGCCATGACGCCAATAGTTTTTGTTAGAGGGTGTTTCACGCGCCATGAGCTGCTTTTAGATTATTGCGTTTTAGTAGCCTAAAAATCCATTTCAAAACTAACTCAACCCCAAACACTAACAACTGATTATTTGCATTTTGAAAACGCAATAATCTAATAATCTATTTCAAAACGCAATCCCAAACACCTCTTATTAAGCTTCACATGCCGCTGGAAGTTTGCAGATATAAAGAGCTAATGACTAATTAGCCATTCATGAGCGCATTAATGTTATTTATCATTTGGTAAATGATATTTTTAGCTATTCTGTTTAGGAATACCGTTTACATAAATAGCTAATGACTAAATAAAAGAAATAATAACTTTATTAAATATATTCGGATCACAATACAATAAAGAAACTAAACAGAATACAAAGACCAAATAAAATTACAAACAGAAAAGAAAAGATACGAAACAAGAAATGAACTCGATGTGACTGATGCACGTGTAGAACACGCTTCCCTTAAAACAGATTTTGGGCCACCTAGGTGAACCCGTCTGTTTCCCAGGGTACACGTACAACAGCCTAAGCAGATTGCACTACCGGAGAAAACCTAGCATCTGAATGACTACCTGAAACAAGAGCGTGGAGGGCAGAAAAGTTAGAAAATTTGTTTGAGAGAAGGTGGTGGTTCGAGAACATGCACTGTAGAGAATTTTCTGTGTGCTACAACAGAGTATAGAACCCTGTATTTATACACCCGAAACTGAACCATGTGAAACATCTCATTGATTACGAAATTCAATGATTGAAATTAAGTCTAGAATGAATACAATATTAATACTCATTATCCAGCACTTAATTTCATTTGACTATTTAGAATTCGAAAAGACTTGACCACATTAATTAACCAGTCTTAGCCATAGGCTCAAGCCACGCCAGTTCAAGCTCAATTATAATTATAAAGGCGGCTCGCGGCGATGCGAAGTGCAAAGTGCGCCATCAAAACACCACATTATGCCCATCGCCCCGGTCCCATGCCCAGGCACAGGCGCGTCGGGTGCTTTGTACCCTCCTGATTGCCACTGGGTGTGTCATGTTGTATAGGAATACATTCCTCCCTAGAATTCTACATATAAACCAACACATGTTTTATATCTCCACCAACGTGGGACAAGCACAAATTCCCACAACACTAAAGTTTCACCACACACTTAAATCTTAGATCTCTCATTCATCTAAATTTATAATTAATAAATTTTTAACCATCCCCCACATGAATGGAGATCGACCCACACACTCATGTGTCACAATAAAATTTCAGCAGTGAAGCAATGCAGGATAGGTAGGTATTCCCTTTGAACCCTCATTTGTGATGTGTACTTTGTCTCATAGCAGTTAGTAGACACGATGTCCTTGAACCAACCCCCTTTTACATAGACGTTATTACACATCACACATTACTCTCCCTGGTCTGGTTAACCCCTCATTGTCGTGTCCGTTTATGGTCATGGAACACTATCCTGGTTCTGTGAGAGCTCTAGGAATTGTGCCCCCACAATTCCATTTGAAGCGACCCCACTTCTCTTTAACATAGGTGATTTACCAAAATCATTAAAAGTCGTATGCTTAACCTCCTTTGACATCACTTATTTGTTTTAAGGATGGACTAGGAAGTATACAACTCCCTTTGTGTTTTGGGGCACTCCCCCACAACGATCTTAGTTCGTACAGTTAGGTGGTCCTATTGAGCCTAGAGCATGGGATCTCCAAGGGCTTTAGTTCCATTCCTTTCGACGACTTGTGCACTACCTCTCTGCTTAAGCCTTTTGTAAGCGGATCCGCAATGTTATCCTTTGACTTCACATAGTCAATAGTACTGATAACCCCTGTTGAGAGCAGTTGTCGTATTGTATTATACCTACATCGCATGTGCCTTGATTTGCCATTATACATTGCACTCTGAGTTCTACTAATTGCCGACTGGCAATCACAATGTATGGAAATTGTCGTCACAGGCTTAGGCCATCTTGGAATATATTCCAAAAACTGACGGATCCACTCTGCCTCTTCTCCAGCTTTATCTAAAGCAATAAATTCAGATTCCATTGTGGACCTAGTTATAAGAGTTTGTTTGGAAGATTTCCAAGCTATAGCTGCTCCTCCAAGGGTAAACACATAACCACTTGAGAGTTCCACCAAGTTAACGCAACACCTTCAGGCGTACCAGTAGCATGCTTCACCATGTCTGCTTGAGGGCAGTTACACATAGCAAACGCAGACTCGATCTTCTCAAACCAACGGAGCAGTCCAACGCCTCCCTTAGTCCCACTGAAATTGTGAGGCTTACAGTCCATGAAAGCCTTGAAAGTACAATCGTGCAGGTTGTTCTGGACAGGGAGACCTGCGTGCCAAACGAGACAAGATAGAGGATAAAATAGGAATTCTAACTACAAGAACTAAAGGGGAAGTAGTTTAGCCGAATTGCTCATTACCAGCCTCGCTTCAACTACCCTTTCATTGATGAGGGCATTTAGTTCAGCTTGAGTCATGTTAATACCGCCACGTCCATCACCACGACCAACCATTATGATTCTACATTCACAGCATACGGCAGGAGAAATAAAAATATGCATCACATATAATCATTCATATCAAGTATAAGTAAACCAAACAGAAAATAGATATATTGTCACACCCCGCATAGGCAGAAACACGGGAGTGAAACGTCTAAAGGTTTTCAAGCACAAGGGTTGAGCAACACATAAGAAACCGATAGATCTGATACCAAACACATAAATTGTTTTACAAAAACATGAAGCATATTGTCTTAGCGGGTAGAACCCCATAAAAACACATAATTGTTTAATTATTTAAGATAAGAGCCACAAATTTTGGTACCACACAGTGCAAGCTCAAACCGGTTTCTCAAGTCCCAGCTGTTCATGTAATCAATTACCTGAAAAACATGCATAAAAGATTTGTCAACATAAAGTTGGTGAGTTAACAGGTTTAAATGTATGCAAAGTAAAGTTAGTGAAATTCGTGTGTGACCAATCATAGCTAGCTAAGCCAATGATTACTGTGCCAACATGAGTCCCATAACCAAACCTTTTGACTGTTGTGCCTCATGTATTGTACAGTAAAACCAATGTAAGAATCGTAGAAAACTAGCACTCTTTTGTATGTGACAGGTTAGAGCGACTAACTAAGAGTGGGGATGTCAACCCAATAGATTTATTTAACTATTTCATGGCTATCTTTTTAGCTGATGGTTACAGTGTAATTTATGTGTGAGGACTGTTGAGCTCATGAACAGTTTGTCTCATGCTTCACACGGTAGTCATGATAGAATTAACTCTAAGATAACATGTAACTTGAATATGTAGCATGTTTTCCCCCAAAAGTATGAAAACGATAAAAAGGGGTCGTGAAACTCACCTGGTGTCTGTGTGAGTGGTCTAGCAATGAAAAAGCCCGAATGACTAGGGTCCGAACGGAAGTGCGCTAGAATATGAAGGAATCTTATGTCTTTATACTCGATTATTTACCATCCAAGTTGTTCACCCGATTTGTAGATCTTTTGACTATATGTACATAGTGTTATTGCCCATACACGTGACGATTATTACGTATCATTATTTGTACTTTGAAAAGATGTATGGTTTTAACTTATAGATCTTGGAAACCCTCGTTAGATCCATTCGTTTATAGTTGAAATAATAACCAATCTTGTCAAAACTAGGTTCACAAGTTACCATATCTCACCATATGTTATCTCTTGTTAACACACGTTAAAGATCCTATGTAGAAAGGATGGTTAACATATGTTTTGAAAGTATTATGTTAAAAGTGTAGTTAACACATGTTTGGTACTTTTAACATATGTTTCAGAATAACCACAAATTTGTATTAGTTTAAGTTTGACTTCAACAGTCGAGTTTAGGTCTCATACACGACACTACGCACACACATACGTGACTTTATATGTGTGCATATGTATGTATCCGAGCTTGTGTATATATCATATATATGTATATATGTGCATATATAATGTATTTGATCCATGTTTTGTGTGTTTTAACCCTTATAACTTGTCATGTTAAAATGTTAATGAGTCGTGGAATTGGGTGAGTACATGTATCGACAAAAGAATGATGGAATTGGAAGAATATGGGTTTGTTTTAACATATTGTGATGATGAACCGCAAAGAAATCAAAATGGTCGAGTTCTAGTCGATTGTTTCCACTCTACTACTTCCCAAACACTTGTAAAGGGCTTGAGTGTGGCTGCTTGTTTTGATTTGCGATCGAGAATCATCTCAGTTTGGCGTTGTTTGTACGACTGAAGGCAAATGTGAAGAAAGTGGTGTGTTGTCTCTTAGAATGTTTGGAAGGTTTGTATGTGGAAGAATTAAGGCCTTTGGCCCCTATATATACAGCCGAGAGTGAGAGAGGGAGGTGGGAGAGTGGTGGTTTGTTTTGGATAGTCAAACACAATAGGATTTTGTTGTGCAAAAAGCAATTGCCATATTCATCTAATAAGTTGACCTAGGGAACTATATTGTGCATGCTTCTTTTGGATCCATCTTGGCCGATTGTTGGGAGGTGTGTGTGGATAAATATGGTAGTCAACCATGCATGGGAAGAAGGTGTTGGTTGATTAAGGCACTAAATTGATGTTTTGTATTGGTTAAGGTGTTTTGGATTCTTATGTTTGTGTGTATGTTTGTTTGCATGTTTTGTATGTATGCTAGTCAACATTCACACCACACATATGTATCGCATTGTAACCTTACGTATTTTCTAATCATTTTTCCGTTTAACATAATTCCAAACTTATTTACCAAAATCCCATTTATTCCTATTTATTCCTTATTATTCTATTTATTATGATCCGTTTTTATATATAATAAATACATATATGGATTTATAAAGATTTATTTTAGGGGTTTAATAAAAACTTATTATTAGTTAAAAAAAATCAGATCAAACTATATATATAAACCCGACCCGTTAACCTTTAAATCACCAAAAAATCGCATTTTTTAGAGAAGATTGAACAAATCAAGTTTACGATTTCATTCAACCCAATATTCTAACCATATCTGCTGCGTAATATGCGATAATTCAGTTTTTAAGTCGGTTAATTATTCGAATTTTCGAAGATAAACATAAACCGGGTTTAAACCATAGATAAACATCATCAATTCTCTTTCATTATCGGTTATTACCCGATAAATACCCATCCCCATTAACCTTTGCATTCATACCAACAAAAACCACAAAATAGTTCCCTCTGTTCGTCGATCGATCAGCTGGAATTGAACCGAGTAGCTCGTCTTCTGTTCCTCGCCTTTTTCCTTCACGTCTGGTATGTTTCTATTCAATTAATTCTTCATTCGTGGTCGAATATGATCTATGAACAAAACCCCCATGATTAATCTAACAATCGTAATCAGTTTGATCGATTATTGAATGGGTTTGTGTGTTAGGGTTTATATATGTTTTAAATTTGGGGAAGATGACTTGTAGAGATTTCATTTATAAACGTTCTGATCTGAACAATAAACATCTGGTTGCCTAGACCAGCTGGTTTTGTGTTCGTATTAACAAGCAATAGGACCCAGTTTCGAGCCCTTTCAGAACCGGGTTACTTTTTAAACAAAAATAAAACTGAGTCTGTGTAATATAAGTTTGTAAAGCTTTTAACTGGAATAGAAAACAACTGATCTAGTAGACCAGATGGTTGGCGCGCCGTGTTTCAAACGAAAGGTTCCGTGTTCAACACTTGTGAGAACCGGGTCAACCATAACATTTTTTACTTATATTATTTGTTATTTAATATATTATAACAATATAAATTTGTTTTATTCATAACCAATTCATAAAAATTTTGTTTTTAATGATTCAAAAGCCAAAACTTTTCTAAAATTATTTCTAATCTAATCGATCAAAGATATAAAAATTTTCGAAAAAAAATATATATACTTTATATATTTTATCCTATAATTTTTGTGTAAATAAATTGTTTTAAATACAAAATAAATAGGCAATAATTTATAGAAATATATTTTTCATAGTTATAAAAGTTATATCCTTTAGTCTATGTAATTTTTTTTTTAGATCCTTAATTCTTCATTTCAACAAAAAGGGGCAAATTACATAAGAATAGCAGGTAGGCGGGCAACAAGCTGCGCCGCCACCCCCTTTTGGATAGAGAACCCTAATCTAGAGAAAATAAATCCTCGCCCCTAGGGAGTCGAGAAGTTGCTATGGACCACCCGATGGACTCTCGTCAGAAACCTGATCGCTTTTGGTGCCAATGAGCCAAAAGTGTCAAAGACCAAAGGGACAAAAGCATGTTGGTTATCCTCGCACGCTTTAGCATGCTTTGCCACCTTGTTCGACTCTGCTCTAAGTACCGCTTGCCCCGGCACGAACCCACTCTCCCTGAAACCCGGTAAAGGGGACACACCCGTAAGGTCCACGCATGCGTGTTTCCCACCTTCCCAACCAAACACTAGCAGGTCAGCCGGACGTAAAGTAGACCTCCCTTCTACCGGATCTGTAAGAAAGTTAACCGGGGCCTCTTTCTTTGCCGAGATCCCTGCTCGTCTAAGAATATCCATTAAAACGTCCCGAACGAAATTGTGCCTACACTTAAACCCTGGTAACTCTCTACAATGGAGGGCATGCTACCCATATTTATCCAAACACTATTTACGGCAAACCGGACATGTTTCGTCATCCGGAAAAATGGGAATCATCAAACGATATTTAAGGATTGATCTATATTCCACCACTAATATTCGTTGCCCCAGTCCTTCGATAGGGATAACTGTTAGGAAATCTTGGGCGTGGGGCCTCAGTAAGCATTCCATTACGGCTTTCTGGCGTGGGGTAAAACAAAAATCCTCCCCCAAACTTCGTGCGATTCGACAATAAATAAGCATTCGCCAATGTTTTCTGTGGCTTTTTGGGGGCGGTGTCTTTATTGGAGAAACCACCAAGATCAAAGTCAGTGAGATATTCATGCTGGCATTCCAAAGCGCAAACATAATCCGGATCCGTATTAGCAACCCCACTTTTACGTAAAATATGGTCTTGCAACCCCCAGGATTGAGATCTGGACGCCACAAAGGCATAAGTAGCTACATCCCGGGCCGAGAGAAGGCCCAATCCACCATGCCGCATCGGTAAGGTTGCGACCCGCCACTGGAGGTCCCCAATGATGGCCCCCCACAAACTAGAATATCTTCAGTTGCCTCCCGGAGGCCTTTATCAAAACATGAGACAGCGCTGCCAACGAAGGGGGGTTGGCATGTTCGTAAGCCGAAAAGCAACTTTGCGACCCCCATACAGGATCTGAGCAGGAGGAGCTCGCTTTGAGGATCCCGCAGACGAGGGAGGAGCCCTATAAGATCCACAGCCCGTGATGCTCTTTTAGTAGAAAAATCACAGATAAAGCTAGCATCGCGACTGACTGCCCCCTAGCAGTTTGACACCTCTCTCAGGCCGTCCAATATCACTGGGGAATAGCCCTGGCCTAGTCTTCACCCCATCGCAGGTTGGCCAGAAAATCTTTGTTTTCCTGATATTAAGGTTGAGCCCTGAAGTGCTATGTATGGTCTATAAATAAATACCTAACCTAGACACCTAGTAATATAAAACAGACTCAACTAAACTAGACCACACGACAGGCAAGTGTACCTATCAATGCAGTACAAACTAAGTAAGTCCGAGTATCGAACCCACAGGACACTAATAGAAAACAAAACTAGATTCGACTAAGACTTAACAAATTTGGTTTAAAAGTTGATTTTTTTTGGTTTTTTTTTAAATAATTAATTAAACTAAATAAAGTAAATAAACACGATACACCGACAGCAAGGATAATTGAGGCAAATATCAGGATAGGAAGGCAACTACCTAGGCTAAGAATCCTACATGCAAACTTACAACTCTCGGTAATGGAAAACTAAATGGCTTACCAGATTCTAAAGATAACTCAAGAAACCCTAGGACGTGCTTGATCTCCTCCCGGTCTCACCAACACACCCCAAAGAATCCTAAAGAATAAAACATTGGCTATCTAGCTCGGATCACCTCCCGGTCTCACCTCACTAAGAATGTAAAGGTACTCTAATGACTCGATCACCTCCCGGTCTCTCTAATCACAATACACCTGAAGATGTAAAGAAGTAATTTAATTGGGTTAACTATAACTTGGAATTGCAAGAAACTTAAGACAACTAGGATAGGATCACCTCCCGGTCTCACCCAAAACCTAACACCTAAAGTTCTAGACAACCCAACATTCCATCACCTCCCGGTCTCAAGAATGGAAGAATACTTAAGTCCTCTAAATTCTCTAATCAAGTTCCTATGGCTTTTGGTACCAAAACCATAAAATAAGTTACAAGCACCAAGCAGGTAACCCTAATAAACATCCAAACATGAAAGACATTCACTAAGACGTTTATGGAACTCTCAAAAATAATAAATTAGACTTAAGCACGCACACACATCATAATAAACACCAACCAAATCGTTACCTAAACATTAACCACTCAAAAATAAATCCATAAACCAAGAACTATAAATTTAACATGCAGTCATCATACAACCTAGGTAGTGGTTCAAGATTTAGCTACTCATAGTAATGACAAACAATAAAACAAAGGTTCAACATAAAAATTAATCATGGTCTCAATATTTATGAACACAAAGTAAATAAATATAAAAACTAAAACTTTTAATGATCGAACCCGTAGCTTCACTCTTAAACCCGTGCCTTCCTGACCTTCACTCCCTCTCTATTTCTCCTCTAAAGCTGCTGTGCGATAATGTCTTGGCCCTTTGGCGGCTGTTAGATTGTTGTTCCCCAATAATAATATTGTGATGACAATATATATATTCCAATCATGTGCCGCTCCACTCTCATTTACAATATTGAAGACCACGTAATGGACTTGGGCCAGCCTTATACTTCATCTCACCATTTATTATTATTATTATTATTATTATTATTATTATTATTATTATTATTATTATTATTTTTAGTAGTAGTAGTATACTTCATGCTCTCATGTGGTGTTCTTGGCTTGACTAAAGTTACTCGTTCAGGCTCCAACGTCCATGATCACCTGCTCTCAAGTGTTCGCGTCTCGATTAAAATTCTTCGTTTAACGCTCTTTTTCCACGAACACCTATAAAATAATAAAATAAATAAATACATACTAAAACGACACGAAACAAATAAAAACCTAACAAAATATTATACAAAATACATAGGAAAAGAGATGTGTTTTCCAACACATCAAACATCCCCACACTTAAACCTTTTTCGTCCCCGAAAAAGACTGCAATGGAATCATAATCAGGACTCTCGGTTTCAAAAACTTTTAGGTTCATTAATTAAGATCTAATCGCGCATCAACAAAACTGTCAGTATTGTTGTCCACCTAAACCCAACCACTAGCTAATCAGGCCCCAATCATGTAAAGAAATTAAGTTCATATTATTACAATCAATCTATGGGTCTCACACTCAAGATATCCAGCTTCACCTAATCACACCTCAAGCTTTCAAAGCAAAGGTTAAACCATAAAGATTTACCAACCACTGCAAACTAAACTCCCTAATGTATTAGAAATTAAATTTATGATGGATGATGGATGAAGTTTATGAGCTTAGACCCATTTGTTTTTTTTTTCATACCTAACCCAGAGGTTGTCTCAATCAGAGTCACCATCCCCAAGAGCGACAGCATGAGCTTCGGTATTTTTTTTTCAACTTGACCTCGAGGGAGTTTTGATCAGAGGCTTTAGTTTTTTTTTTTTTTTTTTTTTTGGTCTAGCTCAATTGATGGACATGTGAATTTTTTTTTTGGCGCCACTTTTCACCGGATTTATTTTCATAAAAAGGATCAAGTGTGCCATTTAATTAATAATACATATGGGCTTTCAACCTACAGTGGTACCTCTAATTACTATCAGCGGTTTCAGTTCTACCGTTTCTCCTAAGATGAGAACCCACAAGATTTCATGATTTATTAAGACAATCATGCGACCTTTCAAAGCTAGCTGGGCCTACCGACACATCTTAAGTAAACACGCTTTCAATCTGTTTATATTCTCATATATATAATATTTTGTAAACCAAAAATCCTAATTTTACTATCATTTTCCATGTAAAATGCACAAAAGATCAGGGACATTTTTCAATTTTTTTTAATTTTTTTGGATTTTTAAATTTTTTTTATTTTTTTTTATTTTTAAAATTTATGACTCAAACTACCTAAAAATAAAACGAAGTTTCCATCCCCACACTTGAACGACACATTGTCCTTAATGTGAGAGTGGAATAAAAAAATAAAGTAGAAATAAAAAAATACAACAAAAAGGAACAGACTCCCCTGGATATAAGCGATGTAGCTGCAAGCGCTCTGAAGCTGTCCATCCAAACCCGACCGTATAGCATTTCATTCGCGGCCTTTGACTCAAACCTGACAAACAAAAACTAAAAAGAAAATATAAAAAACAAATGGTTGCCTTAAATGATTGTTGGGTCCTCCCCACCCGAATGGAGATTGAGTACGGGTGAATAGATTGAAACCTGCAATAAAGTATATTAGACAAACCAATGACTCAAAACTGATTCTCTCCGTCATCCCTACACTTGAAGGGAAGATATCCCCAAGGTGGGTTAAGAGAAAACTGACTCAAAAATAGAATAAAAGACTCTAAAAAAATACAGACTCAACCGACTCAATATACAAAAACGTAAGAAACGTACTTGAATGGCAAGATGGTGGAATGTGGTATGTGATGGTAAAATATGTGGCAAAATGGTTGTGAATGGCGGTGGAAGAAAACAGGGTGGAAAATATATATATTTTTTTCTAATTAACTCGCGCATCGTGAAGGACACCGGTGATCTCAACGCGCGTCATGAGCGAATAAAATATAACTATCCGAGGTAATTACTGTTCACATGTGACGAACAGGTCAGCCCAGGCTCTTCGCATTACACGAATAACCTTTTTCACAGAAAGTAAATCAAATTTAATATTTAGAAAAAAATTTCCTTTTTTTACCCAAACCTCCCCCAAGAATCCTAATCATAAAAATATATAGTTAAGTATTTGGGATCTATTCATGGTGTAATTTTTCATGCCTAAGCAAACACGAAAACCTGCAAAAAGACTCAAAAACAAAAATAATAACAAAATACAAAGAAAATTCAAAAATAGTACATGCTCTACAACTGAGTTTTCATGCAATTTCAATCAGGTGGCTTATATTTTATCAGTCCCATATCCAACGCGTTTAATTCTTTTCTTTCACCATTATTCATCAAGAAACAATTGATGAATTTAAAAATATATTTGAAAAACTCATACGCGTTGGGCCACCTTTCCCTGCACTTACCTGGACCAAAACGGATGTTTAGCGTATACTGTTGGCCCATGTAATCACTAGCCTTATCCCGTGTGTGGTCTGCTACAGTCTTTTTTTCCTGCCATGACTGCATATAGACACTAAAAAACACGATCACGGGCACCAGATATATAAAGAAAACAAAAATAAAATAAAACACACAAAAACAAAAAGACACACAAGCACACAAAAGGTAAAAACAAGAACTGACTCAACACACAAGCACACAAAAAGAAAATAAATACCTACGACACTGTAGACAAACTAAAAACCAAAGACTCAAATAAGACCAATTAATCAGTGAAGTCCTAATCAAAGCTAATTTCGTAATCGCTAAGTGTCCCCAGCAACGGCGCCAAAAACTTGATGTGCTATGTATGGTCTATAAATAAATACCTAACCTAGACACCTAGTAATATAAAACAGACTCAACTAAACTAGACCACACGACAGGCAAGTGTACCTATCAATGCAGTACAGACTAAGTAAGTCCGAGTATCGAACCCACAGGACACTAATAGAAAACAAAACTAGATTCGACTAAGACTTAACAAATTTGGTTTAAAAGTTGATTTTTTTGGTTTTTTTTAAATAATTAATTAAACTAAATAAAGTAAATAAACACGATACACCGACAGCAAGGATAATTGAGGAAAATATCAGGATAGGAAGGCAACTACCTAGGCTAAGAATCCTACATGCAAACTTACAACTCTCGGTAATGGAAAACTGAATGGCTTACCAGATTCTAAAGATAACTCAAGAAACCCTAAGACGTGCTAGATCTCCTCCCGGTCTCACCAACACACCCCAAAGAATCCTAAAGAATAAAACACTGGCTATCTAGCTCGGATCACCTCCCGGTCTCACCTCACTAAGAATGTAAAGGTACTCTAATGACTCTATCACCTCCCGGTCTCTCTAATCACAATACACCTGAAGATGTAAAGGAGTAATTTAATTGGGTTAACTATAACTTGGAATTGCAAGAAACTTAAGACAACTAGGATAGGATCACCTCCCGGTCTCACCCAAAACCTAACACCTAAAGTTCTAGACAACCCAACATTCCATCACCTCCCGGTCTCAAGAATGGAAGAATACTTAAGTCCTCTAAATTCTCTAATCAAGTTCCTATGGCTTTTGGTACCAAAACCATAAAATAAGTTACAAGCACCAAGCAGGTAACCCTAATAAACATCAAAACATGAAAGACATTCACTAAGACGTTTATGGAACTCTCAAAAATAATAAATTAGACTTAAGCACGCACACACATCATAATAAACACCAACCAAATCGTTACCTAAACATTAACCACTCAAAAATAAATCCATAAACCAAGAACTATAAATTTAACATGCAGTCATCATACAACCTAGGTAGTGGTTCAAGATTTAGCTACTCATAGTAATGACAAACAATAAAAACAAAGGTTCAACATAAAAATTAATCATGGTCTCAATATTTATGAACACAAAGTAAATAAATATAAAAACTAAAACTTTTAATGATCGAACCCGTAGCTTCACTCTTAAACCCGTGCCTTTCTGACCTTCACTCCCTCTCTATTTCTCCTCTAAAGCTGCTGTGCGATAATGTCTTGGCCCTTTGGCGGCTGTTAGATTGTTGTTCCCCAATAATAATATTGTGATGACAATATATATATTCCAATCATGTGCCGCTCCACTCTCATTTACAATATTGAAGACCACGTAATAGACTTGGGCCAGCCTTATACTTCATCTCACCATTTATTATTATTATTATTATTTTTATTATTATTATTATTATTATTATTATTATTATTATTTTTAGTAGTAGTAGTAGTATACTTCATGCTCTCATGTGGTGTTCTTGGCTTGACTAAAGTTACTCGTTCAGGCTCCAACGTCCATGATCACCTGCTCTCAAGTGTTCGCGTCTCGATTAAAATTCTTCGTTTAACGCTCTTTTTCCACGAACACCTATAAAATAATAAAATAAATAAATACATACTAAAACGACACGAAACAAATAAAAACCTAACAAAATATTATACAAAATACATAGGAAAAGAGATGTGTTTTCCAACACATCAAACATCCCCACACTTAAACCTTTTTCGTCCTCGAAAAAGACTGCAATGGAATCATAATCAGGACTCTCGGTTTCAAAAACTTTTAGGTTCATTAATTAAGATCTAATCGCGCATCAACAAAACTGTCAGTATTGTTGTCCACCTAAACCCAACCACTAGCTAATCAGGCCCCAATCATGTAAAGAAATTAAGTTCATATTATTACAATCAATCTATGGGTCACACACTCAAGATATCCAGCTTCACCTAATCACACCTCAAGCTTTCAGAGCAAAGGTTAAACCATAAAGATTTACCAACCACTGCAAACTAAACTCCCTAATATATTAGAAATTAAATTTATGATGGATGATGGATGAAGTTTATGAGCTTAGACCCATTTGTTTTTTTTTTTTCATACCTAACCCAGAGGTTGTCTCAATCAGAGTCACCATCCCCAAGAGCGACAGCATGAGCTTCGGTATTTTTTTTTTTCAACTTGACCTCGAGGGAGTTTTGATCAGAGGCTTTAGTTTTTTTTTTTTTTTTTTTTGGTCTAGCTCAATTGATGGACATGTGAATTTTTTTTTTGGCGCCACTTTTCACCGGATTTATTCTCATAAAAAGGATCAAGTGTGCCATTTAATTAATAATACATATGGGCTTTCAACCTACAGTGGTACCTCTAATTACTATCAGCGGTTTCAGTTCTACCGTTTCTCCTAAGATGAGAACCCACAAGATTTCATGATTTATTAAGACAATCATGCGACCTTTCAAAGCTAGCTGGGCCTACCGACACATCTTAAGTAAACACGCTTTCAATCTGTTTATATTCTCATATATATAATATTTTGTAAACCAAAAATCCTAATTTTACTATCATTTTCCATGTAAAATGCACAAAAGATCAGGGACATTTTTCAATTTTTTTTTAATTTTTTTGGATTTTTAAATTTTTTTTTATTTTTTTTTTATTTTTAAAATTTATGACTCAAACTACCTAAAAATAAAACGAAGTTTCCATCCCCACACTTGAACGACACATTGTCCTTAATGTGAGAGTGGAATAAAAAAATAAAGTAGAAATAAAAAAATACAACAAAAAGGAACAGACTCCCCTGGATATAAGCGATGTAGCTGCAAGCGCTCTGAAGCTGTCCATCCAAACCCGACCGTATAGCATTTCATTCGCGGCCTTTGACTCAAACCTGACAAACAAAAACTAAAAAGAAAATATAAAAAACAAATGGTTGCCTTAAATGATTGTTGGGTCCTCCCCACCCGAATGGAGATTGAGTACGGGTGAATAGATTGAAACCTGCAATAAAGTATATTAGACAAACCAATGACTCAAAACTGATTCTCTCCATCATCCCTACACTTGAAGGGAAGATATCCCCAAAGTGGGTTAAGAGAAAACTGACTCAAAAATAGAATAAAAGACTCTAAAAAAATACAGACTCAACCGACTAAATATACAAAAACGTAGGAAACGTACTTGAATGGCAAGATGGTGGAATGTGGTATGTGATGGTAAAATATGTGGCAAAATGGTTGTGAATGGCGGTGGAAGAAAACAGGGTGGAAAATATATATATTTTTTTCTAATTAACTCGCGCAGCGTGAAAGACACTGGTGATCTCAACGCGCGTCATGAGCGAATAAAATATAACTATCCGAGGTAATTACTGTTCACATGTGACGAACAGGTCAGCCCAGGCTCTTCGCATTACACGAATAACCTTTTTCACAGAAAGTAAATCAAATTTAATATTTAGAAAAAAATTTCCTTTTTTTTACCCAAACCTCCCCCAAGAATCCTAATCATAAAAATATATAGTTAGTATTTGGGATCTATTCATGGTGTAATTTTTCATGTCTAAGCAAACACGAAAACCTGCAAAAAGACTCAAAAACAAAAATAATAACAAAATACAAAGACAATTCAAAAATAGTACATGCTCTACAACTGAGTTTTCATGCAATTTCAATCAGGTGGCTTATATTTTATCAGTCCCATATCCAACGCGTTTAATTCTTTTCTTTCACCATTGTTCATCAAGAAACAATTGATGAATTTAAAAATATATTTGAAAAACTCATACGCGTTGGGCCACCTTTCCCTGCACTTACCTGGACCAAAACGGATGTTTAGCGTATACTGTTGGCCCATGTAATCACTAGCCTTATCCCGTGTGTGGTCTGCTACAGTCTTTTTTTCCTGCCATGACTGCATATAGACACTAAAAAACACGATCACGGGCACCAGATATATAAAGAAAACAAAAATAAAATAAAACACACAAAAACAAAAAGACACACAAGCACACAAAAGGTAAAAACAAGAACTGACTCAACACACAAGCACACAAAAAGAAAATAAATACCTACGACACTGTAGACAAACTAAAAACCAAAGACTCAAATAAGACCAATTAATCAGTGAAGTCCTAATCAAAGCTAATTTCGTAATCGCTAAGTGTCCCCAGCAACGGCGCCAAAAACTTGATGTGCTATGTATGGTCTATAAATAAATACCTAACCTAGACACCTAGTAATATAAAACAGACTCAACTAAACTAGACCACACGACAGGCAAGTGTACCTATCAATGCAGTACAGACTAAGTAAGTCCGAGTATCGAACCCACAGGACACTAATAGAAAACAAAACTAGATTCGACTAAGACTTAACAAATTTGGTTTAAAAGTTGATTTTTTTGGTTTTTTTTAAATAATTAATTAAACTAAATAAAGTAAATAAACACGATACACCGACAGCAAGGATAATTGAGGAAAATATCAGGATAGGAAGGCAACTACCTAGGCTAAGAATCCTACATGCAAACTTACAACTCTCGGTAATGGAAAACTGAATGGCTTACCAGATTCTAAAGATAACTCAAGAAACCCTAAGACGTGCTAGATCTCCTCCCGGTCTCACCAACACACCCCAAAGAATCCTAAAGAATAAAACACTGGCTATCTAGCTCGGATCACCTCCCGGTCTCACCTCACTAAGAATGTAAAGGTACTCTAATGACTCTATCACCTCCCGGTCTCTCTAATCACAATACACCTGAAGATGTAAAGGAGTAATTTAATTGGGTTAACTATAACTTGGAATTGCAAGAAACTTAAGACAACTAGGATAGGATCACCTCCCGGTCTCACCCAAAACCCAACACCTAAAGTTCTAGACAACCCAACATTCCATCACCTCCCGGTCTCAAGAATGGAAGAATACTTAAGTCCTCTAAATTCTCTAATCAAGTTCCTATGGCTTTTGGTACCAAAACCATAAAATAAGTTACAAGCACCAAGCAGGTAACCCTAATAAACATCAAAACATGAAAGACATTCACTAAGACGTTTATGGAACTCTCAAAAATAATAAATTAGACTTAAGCACGCACACACATCATAATAAACACCAACCAAATCGTTACCTAAACATTAACCACTCAAAAATAAATCCATAAACCAAGAACTATAAATTTAACATGCAGTCATCATACAACCTAGGTAGTGGTTCAAGATTTAGCTACTCATAGTAATGACAAACAATAAAAACAAAGGTTCAACATAAAAATTAATCATGGTCTCAATATTTATGAACACAAAGTAAATAAATATAAAAACTAAAACTTTTAATGATCGAACCCGTAGCTTCACTCTTAAACCCGTGCCTTCCTGACCTTCACTCCCTCTCTATTTCTCCTCTAAAGCTGCTGTGCGATAATGTCTTGGCCCTTTGGCGGCTGTTAGATTGTTGTTCCCCAATAATAATATTGTGATGACAATATATATTCTAATCATGTGCCGCTTCACTCTCATTTACAATATTGAAGACCACGTAATGGACTTGGGTCAGCCTTATACTTCATCTCACCATTTATGTATTATTATTATTATTATTATTATTATTATTATTATTATTATTATTATTATTATTATTATTATTATTATTATTTTTAGTAGTAGTTGTACTATACTTTATGCTCTCATGTGGTGTTCTTGGCTTGACTAAAGTTACTCGTTCAGGCTCCAACGTCCATGATCACCTGCTCTCGTGTTCGCGTCTCGATTAAAATTCTTCGTTTAACGCTCTTTTTCCACGAACACCTATAAAATAATAAAATAAATAAATACATACTAAAACGACACGAAACAAATAAAAACCTAACAAAATATTATACAAAATACAAAGGAAAAGAGATGTGTTTTGCAACACATCAAACATCCCCACACTTAAACCTTTTTTGTCCCCGAAAAAGACTGCAATGGAATCATAATCAGGACTCTCGGTTTCAAAAACTTTTAGGTTCATTAATTAAGATCTAATCGCGCATCAACAAAACTGTCAGTATTGTTGTCCACCTAAACCCAACCACTAGCTAATCAGGCCCCAATCATGTAAAGAAATTAAGTTCATATTATTACAATCAATCTATGGGTCTCACACTCAAGATATCCAGCTTCACCAAATCACACCTCAAGCTTTCAAAGCAAAGGTTAAACCATAAAGATTTACCAACCACTGCAAACTAAACTCCCTAATGTATTAGAAATTAAATTTATTATGGATGATGGATGAAGTTTATGAGCTTAGACCCATTTGTTTTTTTTTTTCATACCTAACCCAGAGGTTGTCTCAATCAGAGTCACCATCCCCAAGAGCGACAGCATGAGCTTCGGTATTTTTTTTTTCAACTTGACCTCGAGGGAGTTTTGATCAGAGGCTTTAGTTTTTTTTTTTTTTTTTTGGTCTAGCTCAATTGATGGACATGTGAATTTTTTTTTTGGCGCCACTTTTCACCGGATTTATTCTCATAAAAAAGGATCAAGTGTGCCATTTAATTAATAATACATATGGGCTTTCAACCTACAGTGGTACCTCTAATTACTATCAGCGGTTTCAGTTCTACTGTTTCTCCTAAGATGAGAACCCACAAGATTTCATGATTTATTAAGACAATCATGCGACCTTTCAAAGCTAGCTGGGCCTACCGACACATCTTAAGTAAACACGCTTTCAATCTGTTTATATTCTCATATATATAATATTTTGTAAACCAAAAATCCTAATTTTACTATCATTTTCCATGTAAAATGCACAAAAGATCAGGGACATTTTTCAATTTTTTTTTTAATTTTTTTGGATTTTTAAATTTTTTTTTATTTTTAAAATTTATGACTCAAACTACCTAAAAATAAAACGAAGTTTCCATCCCCACACTTGAACGACACATTGTCCTTAATGTGAGAGTGGAATAAAAAAATAAAGTAGAAATAAAAAAATACAACAAAAAGGAACAGACTCCCCTGGATATAAGCGATGTAGCTGCAAGCGCTCTGAAGCTGTCCATCCAAACCCGACCGTATAGCATTTCATTCGCGGCCTTTGACTCAAACCTGGCAAACAAAAACTAAAAAGAAAATATAAAAAACAAATGGTTGCCTTAAATGATTGTTGGGTCCTCCCCACCCGAATGGAGATTGAGTACGGGTGAATAGATTGAAACCTGCAATAAAGTATATTAGACAAACCAATGACTCAAAACTGACTCTCTCCATCATCCCTACACTTGAAGGGAAGATATCCCCAAAGTGGGTTAAGAGAAAACTGACTCAAAAATAGAATAAAAGACTCTAAAAAAATACAGACTCAACCGACTCAATATACAAAAACGTAGGAAACGTACTTGAATGGCAAGATGGTGGAATGTGGTATGTGATGGTAAAATATGTGGCAAAATGGTTGTGAATGGCGGTGGAAGAAAACAGGGTGGAAAATATATTTTTTTTTCTAATTAACTCGCTCAGCGTGAAGGACACTGGTGATCTCAACGCGCGTTACGAGCGAATAAAATATAACTATCCGGGGTAATTACTGTTCACATGTGACGAATAGGTCAGCCCAGGCTCTTCGCATTACACGAATAACCTTTTTCACAGAAAGTTAATCAAATTTAATATTTAGAAAAAAAATTCCTTTTTTTTACCCAAACCTCCCCCAAGAATCCTAATCATAAAAATATATAGTTAAGTATTTGGGATCCATTCATGGTGTAATTTTTCATGCCTAAGCAAACACGAAAACCTGCAAAAAGACTCAAAAACAAAAATAATAACAAAATACAAAGAAAATTCAAAAATAGTACATGCTCTACAACTGAGTTTTCATGCAATTTCAATCAGGTGGCTTATATTTTATCAGTCCCATATCCAACGCGTTTAATTCTTTTCTTTCACCATTGTTTATCAAGAAACAATTGATGAATTTAAAAATATATTTGAAAAACTCATACGCGTTGGGCCACCTTTCCCTGCACTTACCTGGACCAAAACGGATGTTTAGCGTATACTGTTGGCCCATGTAATCACTAGCCTTATCCCGTGTGTGGTCTGCTACAGTCTTTTTTTCCTGCCATGACTGCATATAGACACTAAAAAAACACGATCACGGGCACCAGATATATAAAGAAAACAAAAATAAAATAAAACACACAAAAACAAAAAGACACACAAGCACACAAAAGGTAAAACAAGAACTGACTCAACACGCAAGCACACAAAAAGAAAATAAATACCTACGACACTGTAGACAAACTAAAAACCAAAAAGACTCAAATAAGACCAATTAATCAATGAAGTCCTAATCAAAGCTAATTTCGTAATCGCCAAGTGTCCCCAGCAACGGCGCCAAAAACTTGATGTGCTATGTATGGTTTATAAATAAATACCTAACCTAGACACCTAGTAATATAAAACAGACTCAACTAAACTAGACCACGCGACAGGCAAGTGTACCTATCAATGCAGTACAGACTAAGTAAGTCCGAGTATCGAACCCACAGGACACTAATAGAAAACAAAACTAGATTCGACTAAGACTTAACAAATTTGGTTTAAAAGTTGATTTTTTTGGTTTTTTTTTATATAATTAATTAAACTAAATAAAGTAAATAAACACGATACACCGACAGCAAGGATAATTGAGGAAAATATCAGGATAGGAAGGCAACTACCTAGGCTAAGAATCCCACATGCAAACTTACAACTCTCGGTAATGGAAAACTGAATGGCTTACCAGATTCTAAAGATAACTCAAGAAACCCTAAGACGTGCTAGATCTCCTCCCGGTCTCACCAACACACCCCAAAGAATCCTAAAGAATAAAACACTGGCTATCTAGCTCGGATCACCTCCCGGTCTCACCTCACTAAGAATGTAAAGGTACTCTAATGACTCGATCACCTCCCGGTCTCTCTAATCACAATACACCTGAAGATGTAAAGGAGTAATTTAATTGGGTTAACTATAACTTGGAATTGCAAGAAACTTAAGACAACTAGGATAGGATCACCTCCCGGTCTCACCCAAAACCTAACACCTAAAGTTCTAGACAACCTAACATTCCATCACCTCCCGGTCTCAAGAATGGAAGAATACTTAAGTCCTCTAAATTCTCTAATCAAGTTCCTATGGCTTTTGGTACCAAAACCATAAAATAAGTTACAAGCACCAAGCAGGTAACCCTAATAAACATCCAAACATGAAAGACATTCACTAAGACGTTTATGGAACTCTCAAAAATAATAAATTAGACTTAAGCACGCACACACATCATAATAAACACCAACCAAATCGTTACCTAAACATTAACCACTCAAAAATAAATCCATAAACCAAGAACTATAAATTTAACATGCAGTCATCATACAACCTAGGTAGTGGTTCAAGATTTAGCTACTCATAGTAATGACAAACAATAAAAACAAAGGTTCAACATAAAAATTAATCATGGTCTCAATATTTATGAACACAAAGTAAATAAATATAAAAACTAAAACTTTTAATGATCGAACCCGTAGCTTCACTCTTAAACCCGTGCCTTCCTGACCTTCACTCCCTCTCTATTTCTCCTCTAAAGCTGCTGTGCGATAATGTCTTGGCCCTTTGGCGGCTGTTAGATTGTTGTTCCCCAATAATAATATTGTGATGACAATATATATATTCCAATCATGTGCCGCTCCACTCTCATTTACAATATTGAAGACCACGTAATGGACTTGGGCCAACCTTATACTTTATCTCACCATTTATGTTTTATTATTATTATTATTATTATTATTATTATTATTATTATTATTATTATTATTATTATTATTATTATTATTATTATTATTATTAGTAGTAGTAGTAGTAGTAGTAGTAGTAGTAGTAGTAGTAGTAGTAGTAGTAGTAGTAGTAGTAGTAGTAGTAGTAGTAGTAGTAGTAGTAGTAGTATACTTCATGCTCTCATGTGGTGTTCTTGGCTCGACTAAAGTTACTCGTTCAGGCTCCAACGTCCATGATCACCTGCTCTCAAGTGTTCGCGTCTCGATTAAAATTCTTCGTTTAACGCTCTTTTTCCACGAACACCTATAAAATAATAAAATAAATAAATACATACTAAAACGACACGAAACAAATAAAAACCTAACAAAATTTTATACAAAATACATAGGAAAAGAGATGTGTTTTGCAACACATCAAGCCCCAATGATGGTCCTTTTGAACTGATGATTTTCAGTGCCTTAGCAACCTGCAAAGCGTCCCCGATGATCGTCCCATCATCTAAGTACCAAGCGTGGAAGGGAAGGTTGCAGTTTTCCTGCACCTGGCGCACTAGGGGGTGTAAGGCAAGAGAAAAGAGCAAAGGTCCCAAGGGGTCCCCTTGCTGAACCCCCGTGAAGGCTCCAATGCGTTCATACCCAACATATAACCTAGCTGGCTGGGCATACAAAAATTTGACCCACGGAAAAATGGAGGGCCAATGGTGATGGACTTCCCGTAACAAAACAGATCGGTCGACTACGTTGAAGGCGTTACAAAAATCAACCGTGAGCATGGCCAAAGAGCCGTCTGCATGAAAGGAACTGAGGAACCTGTTAGCGCTATGCAACACGGCCTCTGCCCCATTGGGAATTCCCACCCCGAATTGGTAGTCTCCTAGGTACCTAATAACCCCGGGACATAACCCCCCTAACCATAGATTGACCAAATCGGTGATAACGGTAAGCCGCCGTGAAGCAGTCGCCGACCCCTCCCCGCTAAGGGCATCCAGCAGGTGTTGAGCTCGTAAGCCGTCCCGACCACAGGATGTCCCTTTCGGGAACGACTTCACACACCTGTAAACGCAGTCTTCACCCACTGATAATGCAGTGTGGGGTAGAGGGCTGGACGGAAGTGTTGGCGGTGAAACAATGAGATGCTTGTCAATAAGGGCTTGCATGGTAGATTCCCCAGGTGGAGCTACCCCACTGGAGCACAACACCTTAACAGCGGCGGTGAAATGCCCATCCATGACTTTCCTGAGACATTGCTTTTTATTTGGATCAACTTCCTCGTCTTTTTCCCCATCTGTTGCGTTCCCCCACCATGCGAGACCTCTTCCCCCGTTGGGAGGAGCGACGTAACCAAGTCCTCAAAACTAGAGCCGTCCTTCCATGTTGTTAAGGCCCGCATAATACTATCATATTGGAAGGACATCCTGTTACCTGACCTCCGTTCCTGCCTAGAAGACGGAACGACCACCTTAAGAGTACATCGTGGTAAGAGTAAAAGTTTGACCCAACTTTCAACAGACCCAGGGGAAGCCACTACTTTACGAATGGCGCCCGTCAAAGCCTGAGAAAATGCTAAACGACAACTTGGGGGAATACTTTTAACGGTCTGCGCCAGGATGGAGAAAACCTGATCGAGGAGAGTGACATCCCCCACCACTCCTTTTTGGGACCTAAGATCACAGCTCACCTCAGGATCCCAAGGCCTTAGGATGCGTACAATAAAATCCCCATTTGAGCCAGACTTTCCAGGAAAAATGGAGACACCATTGGGGTGATGGCACCCCCTACTAAGGGCATGTGTCTTCATGCACCTCCCACACAACCAATATCCAAAAACCCGTTGGGTTTCCCCCACATTCGTAAACATCTCTAAATCACTGGAAAGCGCGCTTCTAAAGAAATCCTTTCGATCATCTTTAAAATGGAACTGCTGTAAATGTGAGATTAACCTGTAATACCCAGAAGACACAGGTTTGCCATCTTTACAATCGTGGAAATTCCTAAGGGGGCATAGCCACACTCCATTAGATGAGGTAGGAGCAAGGCCCTCCCTAGAGGTCTCCCCACAAGCAACCTTAGAAGAGACCATACAAGAAAAAGGTGTCCCCCGTCTCGAGATGAGAAGGAGACAAGGTACCACACACCACCCAAAAGGACGAAAGAGGAGCAAAAGCAACCTAAAGTTGCTCACGCCCCCCAGAAACCACTTTGAGAGGCGGAGTTAAACCATTATTATTATTATTATTATTATTATTATTATTATTATTATATTAATCGTTATTATTACTAGTATTATTATTATATTTATTATCAATACTATAATCTCTTCTTTTCAGTAAAGAGGAGATCAAGTGGTGTCAAAAGGGAAACCCACCTAAACAAAACAGAGAACCAAATAAAAACAGGGTGGTCGAAAGAATTAGATAGGAGGTCGAATGAAACCGGTTTGAATAGGTCGAATGAAAACAGGGGTCGAAGGAGGAAGACAGTGGGTTAAACGAAGAGAGAGACCGAACGAAGTAAACAGTCGAACAAAAACTCAAGAGGTCGAATGGTTTTCAGTTTCGATTTTGAAATCCATTCGACCATTACAGAGGGTGAGGGTTCAAGGGACTTGCCATAGGTATGGTGAGGGTCGGGGTCGGCTCGGGTCTGTGACTGTGATCGGGTTCCGGGGTTGGGTTGGTGGATGACAGAGTGGTGGTGGTTATGGAGCTGGTGGAAGAAGACAGCGACGGCTTTTGTCGGAATGGGTCGGGTCTGATGTGACGGTGACGGGTTTGGGTCGGAGGGTGTTGGTCGGATTAGGGTTGGGTCTGGGCTGATCTGTGACGGTGTGGCTGATCTAGGCTGTTTGTTGGTTTCAGATTTGGTTCAGATTTGGTGGGTATTCGTTTAAGCGTCTTTCCCCAAAAGTAGGAAACCCTAATCGATTTAGAAATCTTAAACTTTTTAAGGTATTCGTATCCTTAGACTTTGTTTGTATCATCTAGGTTGATTTCTCATCAATCATATTACTAGCTGTTTGTTGCGTTGTGGATACTTATTTGCTTGCTAAGGTGAGTTTACATATCCCCACTTTTTACTATTTTCAATATTTTTGGGGTGAAACATGTTTGAAACTTGTGCAATTACATTCTCGCATCATACTATAAACTTATATATTTGTGAACTGGTTGTGGTATATAGTCTGCCTCAGTACATTCATTAACTTTGATTAAGCCGCCTGTGTAGATTATAGCGCTATAGGTCGACACAAGGGTTGATTGTACAAAACACTGACTTGAGCTACCAGTAGATCATGTTCACAAACTATCTTTATTTAATTGTTGCTGTAGTAATTGCTACATGATTTTTTTATCACTATTCTATTTAAATCTTATGTATTCTCACCAACTATTTATAGTTCACCTCCTCTATTTTCCAAAACTTAACATGTTTCATGTATTTAGTTTTTCTTGGAAGTTAATATTGCTTGTGGATCACATAGAAGCTGAAGCCTTAGATTCAATTTAATTAAACTTGTTATTATTGTTTGAACTTATTTGATTTGTATGTAAATGATTTAAAGAATCTATTGAAATTTTATTTAGTTGCCATGAGCTATTGAACAATCGTCACTACATGGCACCCCGATGTTTCCGCCATCGGTTGGGATGTTACATATTGGTATCAGAGCCATGGTTATAGGAAATTAGGTTATTAGACACATGACATAGACTATAACCTTAAGAGTCCAACATATGTGACCTATTCTTTGCTTGCTATTTGTTTGTGTCTCTCCAATCCATCTTATGTCTTCTTTATCTTGCTATTTTCTCCTTCCTTTGACTCTCTTTCCTCATGCTAAAAATCCTCAACATCATCCACGGTGGAACTACAATACATCACCCCGAAGAGGAATCTGCTGAAGACTTTATTCCTAGGCTTGGTGCCTACTTCCTTGATTTTCAATTCTTTCAAAGGATTGAGCTTCATATTATTTTACGAAGCTTCATTCGAACTTCCTACTTTGTGTTAATTCTCAAGTTACAAAATCCATTCCCCTGCTTTTTGATATCACCCAGTCTGATTTTTATGATCCTTGTGTCTATCACAAACCTGATATTTTTTTTGCAAGGATTCCTTACGTCACATGTGTTTTACTATTGCCAACGTTGTTCCAAACCTCATGAATCTCCATGTTACATAAACATTTTCCTACACATTACAAGCTTATTACTTGTGTCATCTTGTTTCTAAACTTATTGATTTAAACAATATTTTAACCCTATTGTTTAAAAAAAACAATTGATTTGACTACTAATAATCTTACCCTAATCTTTATATAGTATATACATTGATTCGAAAATCAGCAATTACTGTTTTCATTGAAATCTTCACCCGTTCTGCAAATAACCATTATTTTAAAAAACATCTCATCCAATTTTACAAACGTACCCCCTTTCAAATGACTTTGATGTTCTAAATTGACTTATTTACACAAAAATATTAACCACAATGTTTTCCAAACAAATGATTATGGTTCCCATACCAAATACCTAATTAAATTTCGAAAATGAAAGCCGCATTTAACAAAAAATCAACTTTGAACAAAGAACGAAACCCTCTTCAGTTCACACAGTTCGTTATCCACATCAATACTTTATCACGAACATGACTACTTCACTCGTCTTGACCTATATACTAAAACATTCATCAACTATTTTTACATTCACTATTCTTTATAACCTTTATTACACTATGGGTTTCATCATTCTCTCAAGGATTAAACACACATTCTTCGCCTTTTCGAACATGAGCTTGATTTCCATGATAACCAAACTATTGAAAACTTGATCCCTGATTCTTAATCCTACAATGATTGTTTGTTGCGTGAAACTTGATTCTTCTTGATACATGAGAATTTGATTACCAATTCTATTTGCACATTTGATTATTCGTAGCTAATATGAATTGTTTGCTATAACCATCAACTAGTGAAACGACACCTAGGCTCATTAATCTTGTTTAGGCAACTCAATTACAAGTCGCATTCGATACTTGATACTTGTTGCATTTACAAACTTGCTTATATGTGTGTATTATCATATGTGTTGAACTATGAAAATTTGTTACATTTGCTACATTTATCCCCTTAACAACTGATAGAGGATGAATTACTTGCTTAACAGTTAGTGGAGTACCTAATAACCTACTCAACAGTTGGTAGGGGTCATCATGCGTACTCAACAGTCGGTAAAAGTTATAATAACCTGCTCTACGACTGGTAGAGGCCATCGTATCAGCTCAACAATCGGTAGAGGTTCCTACTCCATGACTGGTAGAGGTTTTCTTGCCTACTCAACAGTTGGACTCATTTTGTATACTATGTGCAAACATCTTACTCAGTGGGCTCCCTAGTTAGGATGTAGCTCATACTTAAACTTTTCGTATGCATGCAAGCCGTTGTAACCAAACATGTTTGTTTTTATTATTACATAATCTCATTTTTGTGTTAAGTGACAAGTTGTAACCTAACGAGTTGGTTTTCAAAGCCACATTAGTCTCATCACTGTGATAACAAACCATTGTGACCCAATGAATTTGTCTTCACAACCACATTGACACATTGTTCTTTTGAAACTTATTTTTGCTTTGATATGTTGTTGTAGTTTAAGGTCATAGAAGGACATAAAACCCTAATGTAAGGTTAATTGGTGATTGCGGTCCAGAACGTAATCATAAATTTATAGGTACGTTAAGGTGGTGTGAAATTCTATTTAGATTAACTGGGGAGATGTTCAGTACGCTTTTGAAACACCAAAGACGTGGTGTGTTAGCTGCGGTACACCCTATATATATAAACGCTAATGAGGCATCGAAAATGAGACTCGGGATCGAACTCAGGACTAGCCCTTGTTTGTGTTGTAAGCCTTTATGTTATCTAGATTTGATCAACATAATTGTTCCATCTAAAACTCTTTGATTCTGTCCTCTTTAAACTCGGAATTCTTATAATCCAATTCCCATTATCTATTACAACTTAGGTATTTATCCTATTGCCTTGATTCTTTGAAAACTACCTACAATATCAATCAAGTCCATTGGTTTTCTTTAGAATTTAACCATGCAAACTATTGAATTTTTTAAGTCTATTCCACATCAATTTCGGGACGAAATTCCCAAAAGTAGGGGAAACTGTAACCTTACGTATTTTCCAATCGTTTTTCCATTTAACATAATTCCCAACTTATTTACTAAAATCCCATTTATTCCTATTTATTCTATTTATTATGATCCGTTTTTATATATAATAAATACATATATGGATTTATAAAGATTTATTTTAGGGGTTTAATAAAAACTTATTATTAGTTAAAAAAAATCAGATCAAACTATATATATAAACCCGACCCGTTAACCTTTATATCACCAAAAATTCACATTTTTTTAGAAAAGATTGAACAAATTCTAACCATATCTGCTGCATTATATGCGATAATTCAGTTTTTAAGTCGGTTAATTATTCGAATTTTTGAAGATAAACATAAACTGGGTTTAAACCATAGATAAACATCATCAATTCTCTTTCATTATCGGTTCTTACCCTATAAATACCTATCCCTGTTACCTTCTGCATTCATACCAACAAAAACCACAAAATAATTCCCTCTGTTCGTTGACTAATCAGTTGGAATTGAACCAAGTAGCTCGTCTTCTGTTCCTCGCCTTTTTCCTTCGCGTCTGGTATGTTTCTATTCGATTAATTCTTCATTCGTGGTCGAATATGATCTATTAACAAAACCCCCATGATTAATCTAACAATCGTAATCAGTTTGATCGATTATTGAATGGGTTTGTATGTTAGGGTTTATAGATGTTTTAAATTTGGGGAAGATGACATGCAGAGATTTCATTTATAAACGTTCTGATCTGAATAATAAACATCTGGTTGCCTAGACCAGCTGGTTTTGTGTTCGTATTAACAAGCAATAGGACCCAGGTTCGAACCCTTTCAGAACAGGGTTACATTTAAAAAATAATAAAATAAAATTGAGTTTGTGTAATATAAGTTTGTAAAGCTTTTAACTGGAATAGAAAACAACTGATCTGGTAGACCAGATGGTTGGTGCACTGTGTTTCAAACGAAAGGTTCCGTGTTCAAGACTTGTGAGAACCGGGTCAACCATAACATTTTTTTTATTATATTATTGGTTATTTAATATATTATAACAATATAAACTTGTTTTATTCATAACTAATTCATAAAAATTCCGTTTTTAACGATTCAAAAGCCAAAATTTTTCTAAAATTATTTCTAATCTAGTCGATCAAAGATATAAAAATTTTCGGAAAAAAATATATACTTTAAATATTTTATCCTATGATCTTTTGTGTAAATAAATTGTTTTAAATACAAAATAAATAGGCAATAATTTATAGAAATATATTTTTCATAGTTTTAAAAGTTATATCTTTTAGTCTATGTAAAAATTAATAATGGTTTAAATATTATTATATTTTTCTTTATTAAAGCATTAACATTTAAGCGTCTTTCCCAAAAAATAAGAAACCCTAATCGATTTAGAAATCTTAGACTTTTTAAGGTATTCGTATCTTTAGACTTTGTTTGTATCATCTGGGTTGATTCCTCGTGAATCATATTACTAGCTGTTCGTTGCGTTGTGGATACTTATTTGCTTGCTAAGGTGAGTTTACATATCCCCACTTTTTACTGTTTTCAATATTTTTTGGGTGAAACATGTTTGAAACTTGTGTCATTACATTCTCACATCATACTATAAACTTATATATTTGTGAACTGGTTATGGTATATAGTCTGCCTCAGTACATTCATTAACTTTGATCAAGCCGCCTGTGTAGATTATAGCGCTATAGGTCTGACAAGCCAATCCCCGCATAAATTCAGGGATGATCGAAACAGTAACAACATTTTACTAACTTGCGAGTTTGGTCTCAGTCGACACAGGAGTTGATTGTACAAAACAATGACTTGAGCTACCAGTAGATCATGTTCACAAAACTATCTTTATTTAATTGTTGTCACAGTAATTGCTACATGATTTTTTTATCACTATTCTATTTAAAACTTATGTATTCTCACCAACTATTTATAGTTGACCCCCTCTATTTTCCAAAACTTAACATGTTTCAGGTATTCAGTTTGCTTGGAAGTTAACATTGCTTGTGGATCACATAGAAGCTGGAGCCTTAGATTCAATTTATTAGCTTGTTATTATTGTTTGAACTTATTTGATTTGTATGTAAATGATTTAAAGAATCTATTGAAATTTTATTTAGTTGCCATGAGCTATTGAACAATCGTCATGTGTAAATCCATGTTTAAACATATGTTGTATTTGTGTTATAACTCACATCTACATATGTATATAATTTGGAATTTGATCAATGGTAAAACTCTATGAATTGACATGTCGAATATTCATAAAATATTTTATAAATATTCGGGTTTTGTATGGAATTTAATAGTTTCCAAATTTGATATTGTCACGTGCAATCTTGTTTTGATTGTTAGTTTCTAATCATCTCGGGTTATTCAGGTGTTACATCCGTAAATGGACATTGTTGGAAAATGTAACGAATTCCTAAAATTGTTTGGGCTTTGCTAGACTCGAGACGACATAGTTAATGTAATAGTGTCTAATGCACGAATAAAAATGACATAGGTTTTAAGGGCGTGTAAGGATCTTGATCTGAGAATTCGACAGGTTTCACATATATAAACTCAAACAATTTAATATTTAAATAATTAACTCTGATAAAAACAATTCATGTATCCCACGAAATATTTCCATTCAATCACTAGATAAAAGACAATCATTTTTCATAACAAATGAAAGAAAGACAAGAAAGAAAATAAATACTTCCTATATATTTTCTTAAGTCAACACTATTTTTATTTTCTCATATAAACACCTTGAAAAATTATGAAAAATGATTTATTACAGTAAGGTGTTTAAAATGAGTTATTCAGGTCAGGTTATAAGAATATTCACTAAAAATCGTGTCTTTAACATTTTGAGGTGGATCCACTTGGAAAAGTTTGTAAATTTATTGGAGCACATGCTGTCCAAATTTGAGACTCTAAATTTTTATAAAACTTAGGTTATGACTCTCACAAATAAACCCAAATCTGCTGTTAGAAATTAGCTTTGACTCCAGGTTTAATAAATTCCCCCAAAAAAAAAAATTAGTTCCACACGTCTAAATCATGCATGGTGTAACACCACTCCAATGGCGGAAACACGTGGCGCGACGTTCAAAGAGCATCAAACCAATATTGACACAAAATTTAAGTAATTAAGAAAGAGGATCATTTATTTAAAATGTCGAAATGAGTTTTCATGTTCATACATACTTAAATCAACATCGTTTAAAAACCAAAAGTAGAGGTTTCACAATTATATTCCAACCCATGGAAAATAAAGGTAAATCCCCATCGAAATATCCGACGTCAAGAAGAAACAAATAGCCTTACCTTCTGTTAGGGCTGATATGACTATGGATCCACAGGAATGATCCTTCACTGATAACTCTACGGCACCAGAGTTACTGCAAAGTAAGATTTATTCGGGTAGGGAGACGACTACGAATGTAGTCATTTGTAACGAAAACTAGGGTGATGAGGATACCATCTTGGATATCTTTTAGGGTTAGCAAAAAGTGTCTTATCTATTAGAGATATGATCCCTTATATAGAGTTTGACATATGTCACCATCACCCAAAACCCTAATCGTAATGGGCCAAGGCTCGATTAGCGTTATCTCAACTACCCTAGGTTATATAAGTAAGGTAATTAATAAAGGTGATAATTAAGGAAAGCATGGAACAAATACCGCTTTACCGTCCTGCGCGCGAGGCTTTCCATGATTGTAGGATAGCGGATGACGTTCTGCTGCATGCGCAGCTGGGTGATGATTGCGCAGTGCCTTTGGGTTGCGTAAGTTAGGAACTGGGTTGGGCTGATCCAGCTAGTGGCTTAGTACCCAATTCCATCAAGTCCCCACAGTCCAGTGTGTCTTCTATGTCTAAGCTTATCCCTTTGTCCGTGGTGTATCCTCGGTGTTGATGCGCAATATGGGGAGATAACGTGGAATCTTTGAGGCGGGAGGATTGATGCGAAGAATCATATGCGGAAAGAACCAAAATGCAGAACTGCATTCATGTGTGTGAATGCGCACTGCGGATAACGGAACTTACGAGTTTATGTCAAACCTCCGCAGCACATGTGACATGTCATGGGTGAGTAGCTGCCAGTTTTCTGCCATTGATCGAAGTTGAAAAGGTGGAGACGTGCTGTCAGCACAGATGGGACATGCACAGTGACGGTTAACCTCCTATCGGACACGTTCTCTAAGGCTTGTCAGGCGCGTGAGTGGCTACTTACGTGTGTGTCGTCTCCTCGACTATCGCGGGACACGTGTCGCGTGCTCCGTGGCTGAGCGTCTGAAAAGTTTCCCACTCCTCTGTACACCGACGTCAACAGCATTTATTGCACACCCTATATATATATTTCAAAATCCCACCTTTCCCACTTCTTTTACAAATTCTCAGCCTTCCTCCACAAAGGTTATCTCATTCTTTTCCTTGTTTCGTTTCCATTTTCATTCTCCATCTTGTCCTTATGGCTAAAGAATCACCAGTAGATTCTGAGCAACCCAAGGAAGAGTCTTCTACAAAAGATATTGACACCACCACCATCAAGTGGGAGGATGGTGCTTTTTCTACTTTCCTTGATCAGTACAGAATTGAAGAAGCTTGGGGGCCGGAGCTGCCAGCTGACCGTAAAACGGCACTGGAATCCACCGAAGGAAAAATAACTCTATATGAAGCCTTCTTCACTAAGTGTTGTTTTAGGTTTCTTACTACCCAGTTCATGGTGAACACCCTTTTAACTCATGGTGTTCATCCCAGTCAGATGAGCCCCTATGGGCTCCTCTGCATAATTCACTTTGAAGCCACATGTCGTGCCCTAGACATGGAGCCCTCCTTTGCGTTCAAATGTATTCTACGTTTTGGAGGAAGTTCGAGGTAGCGATAGGTGGTATAGCTTGGGGTCCCGACGCAAGGTTGCGCAGCTGACTACGGAGAATCCGAAGTCTATGTATGATTGGAAAGAAACTTTTTTCTATGTGAATAGGGGAGTCATTCCTACGCCGTTACAGTGGATGGCTCTCAATGTTAAGAAGAAAATTGTTGAGTTTTCTCCCATGGCTAATTACAAACAACAAGCTTGGTACAAGACGCTGTGTGAACATGCTACTCCGTTGTCGATGCATCGATGTCCTAAGGATGTGTTGGTGATGATTGGTTTGAGCCGGTTGGGTGTTCCCACTGGATATGATCCATGTGTGCCTGCAGAAGGTATGTATCGGACTCAATCAACCTGACTTTGTAATGCTATCTTTAAATATTAAACTGAGCCTTTCTTTATGCATAACAGGTGTGACGAAGTTTGATTTGTTCACTCAGAGAGGGGAAGCAAAGGTTAAGTTCCAGCCCACTCTTGTTGGTGCGCAGTCATTGTTGGACAGGTTGTTGCCATAGTTTTTTGACACCCAAACTCGTGACCATGAAGCCTCCGCCTTCGCGGAAACCCATTTACACCAAGACTCTCAAGATCGCCTCTAGTGAGTCATTAATTTGCTATAATGTCTGGTAATGACTTGTCTTCCTTGCTGTGTAGTTGAAACCTCATTGACTGCTCCGTCCTCCTCTGTTGATCTTTCGACTGCGAAGGAGTTAACCGTAGAGGCGCGACGTTCAGAGGAAGAGGCTGCTTGAGTCAAGAAGGGGTTGGCTGTTGCAGAGGCTTTGAAATGCCAGCAAGAAGAGGAAAAGGCTGAGGGGAAGAAGAAGTTTGATGCAACTTCCCCTATGAAGCCTGTGCAAGAAGAAACTGTTACTACTTCGTAACCAAGTCATGCATAAACAAATCCTAATGCTTTCGTTACTGCCCCGTCCGAGCCTGATGTGCAAGCCAAGGGTTCAACTGATGTGCCGTCTGATGTCATTGAGACGACCACACATGAACCAAAGAAGACACAGGACGGGCATGTTGTTTCCCCCACTCAGCCGGTGACTGAGATGTCTCGGGATTCCCACGGGTCGGGATCGCAAAGGAGTGGGAAGGGTAGGAGCGCCGCCCATATTTATGACTCTACCCTGCCTGACCAGCCGCGACGGGTTATCATGGACACTACTAGATTCACAAACCCTTAGTTTGCAGAGGAATTCGTTAATTATTTTGTCCCTCGAAGCGAGCGTGATTATCAAGACAACTTTAGTCGTTGTGCGCTTTTTACTAACATAAGCGTGAATGCAACGCTGCAGGTGGCAGGTCTTGGCTCAATGATCCGTCATGAAAACGACTTTATTCATGCGTGGGAGAATATGAGAGACTCCCAGGATTCCCTTGCCCGCAGGGAAGAAGAGTTTTATAATGGTAGGCGTAAATTCAGGCGGAGTTAGACCGTTATAAGCAGCGTGCGCGTGCAGCGGAGGAGGAGACGAGGAAACTGAAAGCTGATCAATCGTAGGCCTGTAAACGTTAGAAAGAATCATGCCAGCGGACTAACGTTGACATGGGCAAATTGAGAAGTTGAAGGGTGATGTTGCTCGCCTGACCAATGATGCTGAGGACCAACGAAGGACCCTTGCTGCATAGGAAGTGGAATTGGCAAATACAATAATGAAGCTGAATCTGCATGACCAAAAATTGTAGAACGCAGCTTCCAGGGTGTCTGACCTGGAATTTGAAGTGAACTCCTTGGGCAAGTAGAAAAGCAACTTGGCGGAGGAGAAGGCTGTGCTGGAGTCCTCCAGCACCAGTCTTGAGGTGGAGTTGAAACAAGCGAACACTGCCTACCATGACGAGGTAAGTGCTAAACCACATCTTGTCTTTGCATACATATTATGTTGCTCAACGTGTTTGTAAATTTTTGGACATTTTGCTATTTACATTTGTTAATGTACTTGAAACAATTTTAAGTTTGATGCACTGTGTTGGGCTAGATTTTAGAGGTTTGCGTTGTCATGGGTTACTATAATACTAGATTCGGCTTATAGGCCCATGTAAGGGTGACCGCCTATATTATGTATAAATAGGGGTCTCATTATTTGTTTTGGGGTTGCTTGTCATTTGGTTTGTAAAACACGCGCGTACCAGACGGTTCATTGAAACCGTGTGCACTTTGATAATCAAATCATTCTGTTTCAAGTTTCTTCTTTGTTCTTTTCATACAATCATTGTTTCCTCCTTTGGATGTGTGTGTTTGATACCCGGAAGAGAGGATTCTGGACTAACAATTGGTATCAGAGCCTAAGAAGTCTTTCGAAGGCTCAGTTCGGTATCAAAGGAAGAGGATCAAAGAAGCTGTTACTAGCGAAAAAGGTTGTTTTTATCAATTTGTTTCATATTGATTTCATAATTATATGGTTTATTACTGATCAATTCGTTCTTGTGCAGCCATGTTTCGTTGATTAAGTTATTATTATCAATGTTTTTCGTTCAAAAATCTTAATAAAATTTCTGTTTTGATCCGATTTCATTAAAAGTCAAAACTGTTTGCTTAAATTAAGGAGATAATTTTTTTTAAAAAAGGAAATTGCTTTTATTGTTTGACTATCTCCTTAAAAGTTTTAAATTCTCGCAAAACTTGGAAAGTTTGTTGCTAATTTTATGCAGGTTTCCATATTCAATGAGAGTTCGACATTGGCCTGAGTTCGACCTTGGCCTGAGTTCGACCTTGGACTGAGTTTGACATTGGCCTGAGTTCGACCTTGGCCTGAGTTCGACGTCTTCACCTGAGTTCGATCTTAGCCTGAGTTCGACACTGGCCTGAGTTCGACCTTGAACAGAGTTCGACATTGGCCTGAGTTCGACCCTGGCCTAAGTTTGACCTTAGCCTGAGTTCGACCAACTGGCTTGAGTTCGACCTTGGCCTGAGTTCGACCAACTAGCTTGTGTTCGACCTTGCACTGAGTTCGACCAACTGACTAGTGTTCGACCTTAACCTGAGTTCGACAAACTGATTGGTGTTTGACCTACTATATTGGACTAAGCTGAATCACAAGTTTTGGACTGGGCTTCAATAATTGTTGGACTAGAATAGAACCATATAAATTTGCACTAATAACTTTAAATCTTGTTTTCAGAAATGGATCAAATGGTTAACCAAACAAATTTGAACGGACTTAATACTGACCAATTACTTGTAGCTGCTCAAGTGGACAAAGCCATGGAATCTGTCATTGGCACACATCAGAAAATACCTGTTCTCCAACTTGGAATGTCCTATTCTGAGTGGAAATTCAGGTTCATTCAAGTTATGAAAATAAAAGATGCAAAGACTCTGAGATCTATTTTAAACGGACCCTGTGTGATCACTTATGTGGTTAACGAAATAACTAGAGCCACTGCTATCAAACCAAAGAGTATGTACACTGATGAAGATCATGAAAAGACTGACGTTGATGAAAGAGCAATTGCTTATCTTCATCAAGGACTTTCACCTGAAGTATCGATTGGAGTTCATGACAATGCCACTGCCAAAGAACATTGGGAAGCTCTTGAAAATCTGTATGAGGGAAATGAAGAAATGAAAGAAAGCAGAAGGGAGATGCTGAGCCAGAAATTCAATGATTTTAATCATATTCCTGGCGAATCACTCGAAAACCAGATCCAGCGTTTTGTGGCTTTAGTGAGTGAGATGAAATCAAATGATATGGTGGTAGATAACTCCGTTATGAACAAAAAGCTGCTAAATACTCTTCCAAGGAGCTGGGACTCAAATGTAACCCTTATCAAGGGAACCAAAGACTTAGCAAGACTCACTCTTTCTGAAACCATATCCTTGATCAAGTCCTATGACCTTGATGACAGGCAACGTTACATGACTCAGACTGCTAGTTATAATAATGCAATCATCGCAATTCCCAGCAATGCCCTAATGTCTCAGCAAGAACCTCAGCGTCCCTCGTTGTACTCTTAGCCAGCCAGTGGATCTTCGTATCCACCTATGTTTGCACCCAGTGCATCAAAAGGCTCCGCCATGCCTGTCTCCTCTGCGGCCACTTCTGCCGGACCTTCGTCATCTGCATCACTTTCTTCAGCTGCACCTCAGTCAACAGTAAAAATTCCAAAGGAGCATGAAAGTAACTTAAGTTTATTTGCTGGATTCATGAATTGCCTTAATGCATTTCTAACTGGTCAACTTACTGCGAAAGATGTTGGAGCATGTGACTTAAACGATGTTAATCAAGATGATATAGAAGAGATGGACTTGACTTGGCAGATAGCTATGGTGGTGCATAGAGCAAATAAGTTCGTGAAGAAGACTGGGAGAAATGTATGGGAAAACCCAAGAAAGAATGTGGGTTGGGATAAAATGAAGATGCATTGTTATAACTGTGATGAGCTTGGACATTTTGCTCGTGAGTGCACCAAGCCAAAGAAAGAAATAGACAACTCTGCTCTTGTAGCTGCTTCTCCCGCTGCGACTTCGGGAAGTCAATCACCTACCACTCACACTGGATCTGAATCCTCTAACTCAAACAAGGCCATGGTCGCTCAATCAGGAGGTGGATGGGATTGGTCATCTCAAATGGAGGATCTAAAGATTGTTGAGGATACTGTGTACAAGGCACTCATGGCACTGATGGATGGCGATTATGTTCCGTCAGCGGCTGAGGTACATTCTGAAACTTTAGCTGAATCATGTTGCACTGAAAGGTGTAAACTTAAAATTAAGGGTTTTAGAGAAGAAACTCTATCTGCATACAAACAGCTTGAATATGAAAAGATGGCCACTTGGGACATTAAAAAGAAATTTAACTCCTATAAAGAAATGGTCAAAAAACAAAAACTTGATATCAAGCGTTTGAATCAGGAGGTGAGTGATCATAAATGTCGATATTTACACTTCAAACGACTGTTTGACACTCTGACCACGGAATTGATCGACTTAAAATCAAAATTTGAAAATGCAGATTTTCATTTCAAAAAATTCGATTGTTCTAGTCCTAAAGTTGAGAAAATGATCAATACCCAGTTCCTCCACCTTTCAATGAAAATTATTCCTCAATTCCTATGTCGGATGAAGAACTGTTGGCTCTTCCTGTGAAAGGTTATGGTCCACAAATAGAAGAGCCAACCAGTCGACCATCAAGGGATCAAGTTGAGGCCACTAATCTTGAATCAACCCCAATTAGAATCTCTAAACCTAAACAAAAACAATCTAAGCAAGAGCAGGCTCCATCAAAAACATTTGTCAAGTCTCAAGATGCCTCAAAGCAGACTGAGACATTAAATTATGAGAAAAATAAAGAGGTTGATAGAGTTTTTTAGGTTAGCAAAGATGAGGTCCCATCTTCATCTGAATCAAATGAATCGTTGTGTGTTCCTAAAGAGTCTAAACATGAATACATACAAGTTAATGAACCAATTCCTGCTCCGACCACCCAACAAAACTCAAGGTGAACCATGAGTTTGACTTCATGAAGCAAATGAGGGAGCTTTGTCTAAAGCAAAGAGCAAACAGTGATAATAATCTGACCGATTCTAAATCTCACTCAGATGATCTTTCAATGACTGAACCTGAGTCTGACTCCGATCCAGACTCAGGAGAGACCAAAGCATCTAGCTATCAGTCATGTGAAACTGCCGAATCATCTGAGGACATGTCCAAATTGAATGAATTTGTTTATGTGTCTACTTCAAACTCATTTGATTCGAATAAAGCATGTTCAATATCTTCTGAATCTCCTACATCTTCTGTGGCTGAAAACTTCTCTACAGAAAATTGCTATGATGTGTCTGATGATGTGAATGTTACTTATTTGGTTGATTCTTGTACAGAAAATGTGATTATTGAGGATTGGGTAGATGATGTGGATGAAGTCGATGACTCTGATTCACTTGCAGTTAATAATAAAAATCAGAAAAACAATTTATCAATTTCTGCTAAAGACAAAAATATTTGTGTGGGCTCGTTTGTTTTGAGCATAAAACCTGGTGATTTTTCGTCTGACTCTTTGTTTGTTCATTCAGATTCTGTCATTTTGTCAAATGCTTGTGATACAACGAAAAATCTTTTTGGTTAAACAATCTAGTACAGATGGGACTGGGAAATATCTCCCACCAAAACATGTTTTACCAAAATATAAAAAACAAAAATTTTCAAATCAAGGGAAAAACAAAACAGCATCACACAGGTATAGAGATGTAACCAAGCTTTTTAAGCCTGGAAAAGCTGCAAGATCTCAGGGGATCCACATGTAAAATGACAGACATGCTACAGATGTGGAATCACATTGCCAGAAATTGTAAAACAAATCTGAAAACTTTTGCAAGCTGGAAACATCAGAAGGCTCCAAACGGGAACCATAATCATCCCAAGCCAATGAAGGCTGAGAAGTCTAAGGCAATGCGGAATGAAAAATCCAAGGTGAAGCCTTCTGATGGTGATTGGAATAGAAATAAAAGGTTTAAACAGTCTAGTAAAAGGTTCAATTCTCAGACTAAGCCTTACACGGTAGAATCCAGTTCGACTGAAAAGATATTTTCACAAAACAAATTTCACTGGAAACCAAAATGTTCTATTCCAATCTCTTCCCCGTCTGTAGGTTCTTCTTGTTCTGTGAATGATATATCTAATCTCTGTGCTAATGTTTCAACTGCCAACATGCACTGGATGAAAGTCCAGTATATGGATACCAATGGTGTACCCAAAACAACTATGGCTTGGGTACCTATAACTAACTGATCCTGCATCATGTGCAGGAACGGCTGTGGAGGACTATCATTCGTCTCTGGTACATTGATAGTGTCTGTTCAAGGAACATGACAGGAGATTTATCCCAACTTACCGATGTGGAATTTTTCAATGGTGGATTTGTCTCCTTTGCAGGAGGTGAGAAGGGTCAAATAACTCAAAGGGGAACGGTAAGAAATGGTGCTCTTCAGTTCAACAAGGTAAACTATGTTCCTGAATTAAAGCATAGTTTACTGAGCGTGTCACAAATATGTGATAATGGCTACTCAACTCATTTCACTGACAAAGGATGTTTAATATTAAAACCTGGAGTTGTAATTCCAGACGAATGGGTGTTACTAAAATCTGAACGTCGAGGTGATGCTTATGTCATTGACATGAACAAACCTCCCTCTGATAACGTTACATGTCTTTTTTCAAAAGACTCTCAAAATACTGCCATTCTATGGCATCGTCCTCTTAGACATGCAAATGCTAAAAACTTGAACCGGGTAGCTAAATTGGGATTGGTAAGGGATTTGCAAGTCCGTGATTTTATAACAATTGAAAAATGTGTTGCTTCTGCCAGAGGAAAGCATCATAGAAAATCACATTATTCCAAGTTGGTAATTCTCTGCTGCAGTTACTTCATATGGACATATTCGGCCCAGTGAATGTACTCAACATTTCTCATAAAGCATAATGTTTAGTAATAACTGATGATTACTCACGTTTTACTTGGGTTTTATTTTTGGCTAACAAGAGTGATACTACAGAAATAGTGAAATAGTTTATCGTATTGATGGAGAATCAGACCAACTTGAAGGTAAAGGGCATTCGTTGTGACAATGGAACTGAGTTCAAGAATGCAGAGTTAACTATTACTGTGCTCAGAAAGGGATTGCACGTCAATTCAGCTCAACAAGGACGCCACAACAAAATGGAGTCACTGAAAGAAGAAATCGCACCCTGATTGAAGCTGCCCGCACAATGCTGTGTGATTCACAGCTCCCGACCTTCTTCTGGCAGAAGCTGTTAACACAGCCTGCTATGTGCAAAACTGAGTTCAAGTCAACAAAGCTCGAATGAAAACACCCTACGAAGTGCTGTTTGGTACTAAACCCTCCGTCAAACATTTTCATGCTTTTGGTTGTCCGTGTACCCTGTTGCATCTGGACGCTACACCAAAGTTTGATGCGAAAGCTGACGATTGTTATTTTGTCAGTTATGCTGGCAAGACTGCATATAGGGTTTACAACAAACAAACCAGGCAAATCGTAGAGTCGTTCGACGTGCGTTGGCTTGAAGAAAATGCAACAGATACTAGAGTGGGTCCAGACTGGTTATTTGACTATGATACTCTCTTTCAATCTTTTCGTATTTTTGACGATGTATCTAGTGGTGCAAATACAGGTTCTACAGGTTGCTCAACATACGCTGCTGGAACCTCATCCTCCTTGATTGATGATGCAAAGGATGAGGGGGATGCTATACCTACATCTCCATCAACACAGCCACATTCAGTTTCTGCTGAACCATCCATCCCCACTACAGATCCTCTACAGCAGGTAAATGACGATGATTTGTCTTCTGATACCTCAGTTCCTGCTTGCCATGATCCCATACCTATTGAATGCACGGTGGAGCACAATGATGCGGACGAAGTTGATTCTGATACTGTAGAAGAGACTGCAACGGGTAGTGCTACGATTCTACCTGGAGATTCTTCCGTTCCAGACAAAGTAATTCCTACAAACGTTCAACGAGATCACCCACTGGAAAACATCATTGGTCCAGTGGATGCAGGTGTTTTAACAAGGAGCCAAACTGGTGACATCAACAGATGCTTGTACTCGTGCTTTATTTCACAAATTGAGCCAAAGTCTACTGCTATGGCCATGCGAGAACCAAGCTGGGTTGATGCGATGCAAGATGAACTGAATCAATTTGAGAAGCTAAAGGTTTGGAAGTTAGTTGAACTACCTCCAGGAAAAAGACCTCTTGGCACGAGGTGGGTTTATCGAAACAAAAGAGATGATAGTGGGGTAATTGTAAGAAACAAAGCTAGATTGGTTGTACAAGGGTTCAGACAAATTGAGGGTTTAGATTATGATGAGGTATATGCACCGGTTGCGAGATTGGAAGCAATCAGAATATTTATTGCCTACGCATCGTTTAAGGGATTTACTGTCTATCAGATGGACGTCAAAACAGCGTTTCTGTATGGAACTATGAAAGAAGAGATCTATGTTGGTCAACCACCTGGTTTCACAAACCCAAAATATCCAGAGCATGTGTACAAACTAGACAAAGCTTTGTATGGGTTACATCAGGCACCTCGTGCTTGGTATGCTACCCTGACTGAACACTTGCTTACTAATGGATACACCCGTGGTGTTATTGATCAGACTTTATTCGTCAAGACAGTGAATGACGATTGTACCAAACATACCAAAACATGATAAATAATATCACAGATCATCGTACGAGAAGGCCTAAGGAAATACGTTTAAGGGGACAAATATACTAGCAATTGCTAAGACCGACTCAAGTAGATTAAAGTCGATAAGTGTAGCTCAGTCTAAAACACAGTGATTTAATCTCGTGACAAAAAAAATTTCTTTAATATCTCGTTTAAATAATTTTAGCTAAGTTTCTGTTAGACCAGTTCACGATCTGACTTGGACCCGGTTGTAAAACACACCTCGAATAATGTTAAATTGGGCTTGGGACCCGAGTTGGGCCCACCACACGTTTGGTGGGCCACACAAATTTTGGTTAAAACAAAAGGGGGCGGCGTGTGTGTAGTCTTTCAAAATTCACAAAAGTAAAAAAAAAAAAAAAAAAAAAAAAAAAAAAAAAAAAAAAACTCTTCTCACACACGAGCGCCGATCAAGGTCTCTTCATCATCTTCTTGTTCATCTAAACTTTCAAAGAATCAGAAGGTAAAACCTTGATGTTTTGATTATTTGTTATGAAAATGGTATTGTATGAGTGATTTGCAGGAATACGAGAACGCTGGAAGGGAAAGAAAACTCAAAAAGACGATGATTAGGGCGGTTCATTGGTCCAGACAGCGGCGCGTGAGCCTCACGCGCCTGGGAAATCGCGTTCAAGTGGCGCGTGTCCTTTACGCGCTCAGAGTTCAACCTCAGATGAGATGAAATTATAAGAATGCCCTCGAACACTCGTTTAAATTGACAAAACTACCCTCGAACACTATCCCTATAGTCAAACTCATCCAACATTTACGAAATTGCCCTCGAACTCAGATGGAGTTTGACGAGAATGCCCTCGAACACAGATCTGGTCATCGAACTCAGATGGCAAATGACCAAAATGCCCTCGAACTCAGATCCGTTCATCGAACTTAGATGGCAAATGACCAAAATGCCCTCCAACACACTCCAACAACTCGAACACACCTGTCTTTTGACAGAAATACCCTTGAACTCACTTCACCACCTCGAACTCACATGTCTTTTTACCAAACTGCCCTCGAACACCCTTAAATGACTCGAACTCACCTGTTTTGGGCCTGTCCGTTGATATGAAGCCCAATGGATCTTGAACGAATATCAATATAGACCCGAACATATTTTTTGAAGTCTGAAAGAAAAGGGGGGCCCATAAAACCATGTTTTAACTTCTTAAAATCTTGAAGTTTAAATCTTGATGCCTAATCCAATTTGTTTTGTGCAGAAATGTCTACTCCTCATGTGCCAACGTTTGAGAACAGTCATAATGTGGTGTGCTATCTATCTGATCCTCCTGAGGAGCATATGCAGGAGTTCAAGTCTTTAATCGTGGGGCTTAACACGTGTAGAGTCTCACACGCTATGAGAGAAAATCCAGTTGTTCTGACTGACTGGATCACTGAATTTTGGGACAACTCAGTGGCTAAGAAGGGAGATACTTTAGTTCGTTCAAGGGTTCGAGGAACTTAAGTGACTATTTCTGAGCAAGATATTCGAGACGTCCTACTTTTTGGTGATTCTCCAAATGATCCTGCCAGTTTCTCAAAAGATAAGCTTGTTCCCGTGCTGAAAAAGATGGGATTTGAAGGTGAACTGTCAACACCACCATACTTGAAGAAATTATTTCCAAGCTATTGGAGGCTATTAGAACATATGTTTTTGGCAAGCTTGGGTGGTAACAAGAGTGGACAAGATCAGATGGGAGTGAAATACGCTTCTGGGATAGCGGCATTGATTGAGGGATGGGATTAAAATTACTCAAAGTGCATTTTTGAAGATATGTTGGCAAATGTGAAGACCATCAACAAGAAGTATTTCTACAAGTTCCCAAGATTTGTACAGATGATTCTAGAGTCCAAGTATCCAAATCTTGAGAGGAAAGTTGAAACATATCATAAGAAATGCATGGCTTATCAAATCTATGGATTAATTAGACAGGTTCGTAAAGACTCAAGGCAGATTTTTACAGGAAAATTTCCAGTGATTAAGTTTGGAAAGTTTAGTGAGATTGTTGAAGAAGCTTCAGCTATGCCATCTGCTCTTGTTGCTAAAGAACATGATGTTCAGATTGTCGAACCACCTTCTACTGAGCAGCTTTCTCCTCCTGAAAACGTTGATTTGACTGAAGTAGAAAGTGAAGATGAGGAAGTAGTGAGAGGTGATGAGAAGACTATAGGAAATGATGAAGAACAATTTGAGAATTTTGATTTTGATGATCTGAATGAAGAAGATATAGATGACTTCATTATTGAGAATGCCAAAGTAAAGTCAGTGAATGAATCTGAGAAAGGATTGGTTGGAGAAGAGAGTGTGACAGAAGATCTAAACAGTGCTACTTCTGAGGTTACTATTCCTCAAGCAGAAGTGCTTTCGAGTATACTGAATACCGTTCGTGAAGCTGAACAAAGGATTCCTCCATCCGATGTTGCAGTTGAGACATTTATTGATGATCAAATTTCTGAAGACCCCAATTCTGATTTGAGACCAAGAAAGAGAAGCAAAAGAGATCCTAGGTTGACCGTTACTACTGATGTTTCAGTTCCTATTGCTGAAACTATTTCTACTGCTGCTGATGCTGTCATGACTGATGCTGGTGCTTCAACTGATATTCCTATTGGTGTTATTAGCTCCACTACTGTGCCTGCAATTGCAACCGAATCATTTTCTCAATTCATGAGCAAGGCACCAATCACAGGGAGAATAAATGAAGAAGCTGGATCTTCTGGTGCATCTGGTTCGAGTAAGGTTTTGTTTGATGAGGAAGCTTTTCAAAGAGCTCAGATGGCCTTTCTAGCTGATAAAGAACAGGGAAAACATGTGGATGTTGAATTTTTAACAACTGAAGAGAGAGGCTAGTCAAGAAGGAATTGACAGCGAAGAAGACATTTTTACTGAAGTGGATGTTCATAAATTGCAGACCAAAGTGCTGAAGCTGGAGACTGAAAATGTGTGGCTAACTGCTCAGGTACAGAGTTTGATGGAGACAGTCACTGAAAAGAACCAAAAGATTGTTGAATTGGAGTCGGGATTGGGTGATGTTTTAGCTAGACTGCTTAACTTGACTCAGAAACTGGAAAACAAGTTTGGAAAGGAATTTTCAGAGACTTCATCTTTTGTTGAGAAAGTTATGACTCCTGCTGAGTGTGAAAGATCAGAAAAGGAACATGAAGAACATATGAAGAAATATTTTGAAGATCAAGTTCCTAGAGTAAGAGATCGTCGTCCTGGAAGCACTTATGTTCTAAAGAATACAGCTGAGCCATCTATTGATCCTATGGAGGAGCATCCTGAAAGATTCATGACTATTACCAGAGATCGGTTTGATACTTATGGAAATCGAACAGGAATAGAGTGTTGGAGATATAATGATGACAAGGGAGTTTTTGTCGTGCACAGAGGAAATGGAGCTATTGAGTATTATGCTTCTACTTCCGCCTTCAACTCCTGAACCAAGATCGATTTGGCAGAACTTGCAAGAGCTCCTTTCATTAATCAGACGAGAAATCCAAGAAATAAGATTGGAAGCACATTTCATAAGAAGATTCGGGAGCAAGCGAAGGTGAATTTCAGAGCTATGAAGAATGCAAGTTCACTATTGGTGGAGTATAAGGATGTGTTGACTGCAGATGGGAAGCCTTTCAAGACAATTCAGTGGCCACCTACTGAGAAGATGAAGACCATTCCTTTGTCTAAGCCAATGGACAGGGGATGTTTGAAGGATATGAAGTTCTGGGTTTATGATCCTACCTCTAAATCTGCAGTGATTGTTTGTGATAGTGATGAACTGAGAGTATTTGATGCTAAAGATCTGATGAGTCTGCATTCTGAAGATATTCAAGTCCTTGTGAAACATCAGATTCAGTGTGATCCCACGTATGAAGCTTGTGCTAAATCGTTCACTGGTGTAGTGGCGCAGATAGCAAGACTGGGATTAGAAGCAGATCACCGAGGAAGAGTGGAGACTGGATTATTTGGTCCATATGTTGGAAAGTCGTCTGAAGAGTGGAAGAAGGCATTGGAGAAAAAGAAGAAGAGCTCCAAGAAGCCCAGCAAGAAGCAGTAGAGACACACCAAGTCAACACAAACCTAGGGGGATATTGTTGGGCTAGATTTTAGAGGTTTGCGTTGTCTTGGGTTACTATAATATTAGATTCGGCTAATAGGCCCATGTAGGGGTCACCGCCTATATTGTGTATAAATAGGGGTCTCATTGTTTGTTTTGGGGTTGCTTGTCATTTGGTTTTTAAAACACGCGTGTACCAGACAGTTCTTTGAAACCGTGTGCACTTTGATAATCAAATCATTCTGTTTCAAGTTTCTTCTTTGTTCTTTTCATACAATCATTGTTTCCTCCTTTGGTTGTGTGTGTTTGATACCCGGTAGAGAGGATTCTGGACTAACATACTGTTTGTCATGTTTATTCATTTTGTGCAACGTGTAATGATTGCATGCTCTATGATGACGTCACTGTCCCCATAAATCTTCTGGTGTCAGGTGCGTACTGACACCTTTTTCCTGTTGATGAGATGGATATGGCGGCTACTGTCAGCTATATGACGTGACAGTTGTCCTAGCTGATTGATGGAGTCCATCCATTCTTGGATAATTAATATGTTATACTTTCTTTGCTATAAATGGCATAAGCTAATCATGCTCTCATAACCATCAGTTTTCCACTAATTTTATCAATCTTAACAATGTCTGAGCGCCTCTTAAAAGCTCCCATCCATGATCATGCCGAGAAAATTATTGTTGAAGGGTTAATAACCCTTGTAGCTCAGCAACCCTGAATTGGGCTTCCCAATGTTGCTCTGGATCGTTTGGCGATCCATTGTGGGCTGGTATTGGCCCAAGCAGACATGGAATCTGATGATCAAGATGACCAAGATGTCTCGAACGAAGGTCCTCGGAAGATGAAGAGTCTTGCTGACTTGGGTGACATGGCAATGCTGCCTAAAATTCCTAAGCTTGTGCTACGTCAGGTGAATGGTATATGGAAACGTGCTCCCAAGCCATAATCTATAATACATTATAAAGGAGGAGTGATGTACAACAAGGTAATTTGCATTTCCGTACAACTTAACAAGCAACATGTACAACATATTTAAGCAAGAAATTTAAGGGTATTATGGGCATAATTGGGACAATTAAGACACTTAAGAGGGTAATATAGGCATTTCATCCACCTCCTCCTTTACAATATCAAAAGACTTTTACAATACTACCCTCCTTCTTCCATCCATACCCTTCAATCGTTTGCCTTCTTCCTTCATAAATATAGATCATTAACCTCTTGTCCCTTCAAGTTCCGTAACTCTAAGGATCAAATTGAATGAGATTGATTGTGAAATTCAAGTCCTCCTCTTATAACATTCAATTGAAGGCCTACATGAACTATCTTGCCTTCAAAAAAATGCTTATGTAAGAACTATTACTTATTTTACTATTTGCATTTTTTTTGTTTGTTGCACAAAGTTTGCAATGTTTTATATTGTTTTTTTATTTATGCACCTAGATTTGGACAAGCACATTGCAACGAACAATTTTGACTGCAAATCAAATTGTTGGATTTCCCAAGGTTAGTTTTACATGTCACATAAATTTCTTCTTTGATCACTTATCATTTGTAAAATTTGTATACTTTCTTTACATTATAGATACAATGGCGTGCACTTGATGAGATAAATGTTGGTGTATGTGACGGTATGACGTATGAAAAAATAAAGAAGAACATTCCTGAAGAATACGAGTATGTTAAATATGAAATATTCGATTTTTTTTATATAATTTTATACCTTTCCATTCAATAGTCTTTTTTTAAAGGTCAAGGAAGAAAGACAAACTCAGGTATCGATATCCTCGTGAAGAGTCGTATCTTGATGTGATACAAAGGTACTGAATTCAAATACAAGAAAAATCTCTGTTGAAAATATATAAAGTAAATTATTAAAGTTTTGGTATTTTAAGCAACGTCAAAAGTTTGCAGTTGTGTATATAACAGGTTGGAGCCGGTTATTATTGAGTTAGAACGACAACGCGTGCCGGTTATTATTGAGCCGGTTATTCCATCATTGCCCTTTAACCATACCCATCTCTTTCAATTCCCTCCTTTACTTCTTTATTACTTCTCAAACAACTCAAAGGTTCTTGCAATTGCAATTGAAGCATTTGTCAGTTACCCACTCATCATATTCCTGAAGGTGTGCCTCCGTATTAAGAGATCATCCTTCCAATTTCTTACCCTCATAACAAATCAGCCGTATTACAGGTAATTGTTTTCTCAAGTTATTGGTAATTTTTCATGCTTTGTGGTTATTTTAGGCTTTGTATTGTTTGTTTTTAGTTTATTTGCGGTTCCAAATTCGTGGTATTTATATGATGATGAAAGAAACCCCACTGACCTACATAGAATTCAACGGCCAGTTTTGAAGTTCTTGTAGGTTAGTTTTTCTTTTAATCAACTATCCGTTTTTCAAATTCGTGTTGATGTTGTTTTATTTTTATACTTTTAAAACTATTCATGTATATTTTTATTACTTGTAATTGATTATAAGATTGTTCTGTGATGATGATGTGGTACGGGGTTAGTTTCTATAATTTATATAGTTTATAATATTAACCAATTACTTAGTTTTTCTTAACATTAATATTTGTTTCTACATGTTGAAACTATAAAAATTTCAATCTTGATTCATAAATCATAATAGGCAACTAATTTCGTTTATTCATTCCACTTAAATTTTTTCATTCGTATGCATGCTTAAGCTGTAGTTTTTTGTAATTTGTAGTTGCTTGGTTGTTGGATTGATCTTTTTTAGTAACAATGTGAAAAACTGTTATGATTGAACCATATTTTTCTAAACTCAGTGGAAAGTAGATGGTGTAAAAAACCTTTTAACACTACATTAAACTAGAAGCATGTTGAGCCTTAGCTATTTCCGTCATAACAGCACTCACATTTGCAGCCTGCTCGATACACCCAACCTTATGCAGTTAATCTGTAAGTACAACACAAGTATTAGGATACACATTACATCAAATAATTTGGCGCGACTCCCCTTAAATATCTCATGCTTTTTTTCGTATATGCAAATGTTCTTTTATGGATTAGTAAGTGGCATGCTTTGCATCTCCATTGAGCTTTCTGGCACATTGGGTTATTTAGCTCATGAGTATCTTTTAGATGGTATGACCAAGTAATCTTGAACTACTTAAATTTTACACAAAACTGATTTATGTTAAGACACTTTTTATTAAATTGTATTTTTTTTTTTTTAAATTTGATGGTATGTTTTCCTTGTACAGTTCATGCTGATGCTGCTATCGAAAAGTTTTTAATTTTAAGACAACAAGCCCATAAGCTACAATTACTTAGATATTCGTGTAACTTGGTAGAGCAAGTCTTCGTCACGTGAACTTTATACATAAATCTAAAAAGAACTAAGAGTTATCACAAGTGGAAAATGTATTATATAGCCATATGACATTAAAGTAATCAGCACAAGGAATTGCAATTTCAATTGAAGCATTTCTCAGTTACCCACGGGTCACCAAGTTCGAAGCACCTAAGGCGTCTCCGATGAGGCTTCTCGTAAGTCACTTGGTCAAGTGGCTATTTTCACGATTTTCCCTTTTATAAATGTAGTTTCAATAGTCAACTGTTTTCTAGAAAGATTGGCATATAGATATCACATGTAGAAGGGAATATCTATATTTTGTGTATACATTGAAGTTAAATATAAGGCATTGATGTTAGAAACTTCTTTCACATTGAATGTTAGAAGTAAATGTGTGTTAATTAGTTATCATTTGAAGGGTTTAATAGTTATGGGGTTTTACTTTATTATATTTAATAAAGTTGAAGTTATGTGTTATATAGTTATGAAAATGATAATTGATTGTCATAATCATTAGTTTGTAACTGATTCAACATTCAATATTCTTCAATCAATATTCTTCAATTATCTTGTTCTTCATCATCTTAATGGTAATAGCTTAGAGAAGGCATCATCTGTTTGTATAAAAGTAAAAGGAAATAAAAAAAGGAATAACTAATAAAATTTGTTGTACAAGAATGGGGAAAATAGAATAATAATCAATAAATCTATATTTTAGATCTGTCAACACATTTGTATATGTCAAGTTTTAATATTTAGGTTGTAATTATTTACAAAGAAGCTGGTTGACGACTCCACTGACCATCAAGGCTATAACCTGATGTGAGTATTTTTCATGCATTGCGTCTTGGTTTAATGAGCCATCTTTACTATATGTCAAAACCGACCGGGTTGTCCATTGCAAATTCTCGCCCCACAATGCATTAATTTTTATTTTGTAAGGTTTTATTTGGATCCCGCGGCAACGCGCGGGCAAACCCACTAGTTAGAGATAATATGGTGGCACCCTTTTTTTGTGCCTCATGGTAGTACAGGTAAACGCAATGTAGACATTGTTTAGGTATCCTTATGGGTTTTGTAACTAGTGCCAAGGATAGATGGAAAGATGTATGACCGCTATGAATGTATAAAGTCATTTGATTTTCCATATTTTTTTTCGATGGACTTGCACACGCATGAAAGATAAACGCACTTTAGTAATGAAAATCATGAGAGGCGTGAAAAGCCTTTATCACAAACTTAGAAAAAGGAAAAAAAAACTAAATATAGCATGTGCGTAGTTGCGCTACATTCCAAGTGCGTGCGATATGTGTACCATCCAATCGCTCCAAAGTGTAAGCACCTTTCCCAAGAACTTCTTGAATTTTGTACGGTCCTTCCCAATTTGGGGCAAGCTTACCCGGCTTCTCTGCATTTGATGCCTCATTGTTGCGGAAGACGTAGTCCCCCACGGGGAACTTGCACGCCTTTACCTGGGCATTCTAGTACCTTTCTAGTTGCTCCTCAGATGGAGGCGCGTTTGCGCCGCTCCTCCAATAAGTCCAAATTCATGCGCAATTCTTTATCATTGTTGATCGATTTTGCCATTAGTACCCTTGGTGATGGGCATCCTAGCTTAACGGGTATTACTGCCTCTGACCCATACGTCAAGCTGAACGGTGTTTCTCCATTGCTGGTCTCAGACAAAGTGCGATGGGCCCATAGAACATGGGCGAGCTCGTCTACCCAGCCAGTGCGCTTTGTGCCTAGCCAGGCCTTGATTCCTTCGACAATGCTTCTGTTTTCCCGCTCGACCTGCCCATTCCCTTGCAGGTGTACTACGGAGGTGAAAATATGCTTGATACCCATGGATGCGAGCCATTCTTGCAGATGCTAATCTGCAAACTGCGATCCATTGTCACTTACAACTTCCATTGGGAGGCCAAACCTGCATATTATGAACTCCCATATGAACTTCTTGATACTGCGACTGTCGATCGTGGCCAGTGTCTTGGCCTCTACCCATTTCGTAAAGTAGTCAAATTCCATGACCAAGTACTTAACATTTCCTGGTGTAGTGGAGAAAGGACCCACAAGGTCAATTGCCCACTTTTGGAAAGGTCATGTCGCCGTTAGTGGTACCAAGTTGTTCTTCGGCCGGAGAGTTCCAGGTGCGCGCCTCTGACAAGAGTCGCACTTCTATAATTCTGCCACCGTCTCCAAATGCATGCCTGACCAGTAGTAGCCCGCATTCATTAATTTGGCGACAACCATTCCCGGGCCTGCATGTAACCCACAGATGCCCTCATATATGTCTTTGATCAAGTACATGGCCTCTGCGGAGTCCACACAACACAATAGTGGTCCAAGATACTAGCGACAATAATGGATTCCATCAATTACTTGGTAGTGCAAGGCTGTGTTTTTGAGCTTGCGGGCCTCAACCTTATTGTCTGGAAGAATGCCAGAAGTCAAGTAGGCCTTGATTGGGCTCAGCCATGAAGTTTGCCTAGTTTGGACTATGTTGACTTGCTTTGGGGGCACAGACGGATGATTCAACACTTCAACGCAAACCTCTATACCCATGTGTTCGAACACTTAGGAAGTCATCTTGCTTAGCGCATTTGCTGGCTTGTTATGGCTTTGTTTGATGTGGCTGACCTTATAATAATCGAAGCCCTTCTTTAACTCTCTGGCGTGTTCCAGATATAGGATCATCGAAGGCTCTCTAGCCTCATAAGAACCATCAATGTGATTGGCTACGAGCATAGAGTCTACGTGAGCCTCAACATGATAAGCTACCATCTTCTTTGCAATGCCTAAGCCTCCTAACAAGGCCTCATACTCTGCGTCATTGTTGGTTGTTGGGAAATCTAGACGTATGGCATAGGTGAATTCCTTTCCGTCCGGGGTGATTAAGTGCAACCCCGTGCCTGCGCCATCGTCGTTGCACACGCCATTCATAAACAGTTCCCACTTCTTGGACTCATCCTTGGGTGTGGCTTGCTCCAGTTCCAGTTGACATTCTTCTATCTTTTCAACAAGAACTTCTATGGAGAAGTCCGTGAGGATTGGTCCTTTGAAGGATGGCTGTGTTTTATATGTGATAGAGTGTTCTCCCAGCTCAATGGCCTATTTAGCCAACCGTCCTGATAGTTCTGATTTATGCAGAACTTCGTTGATCCTATAGTCTATCAAGACATTAATGGGATGTCCCTAGAAGTATCTACATAAACACCTTGAGGCATGTATTAGTGCAAGGACGAGCTTTTCCATTGTTGAGTATCTGGTCTCTGCATCTAGAAGCGTTCGGCTGACATAATAGATTGGAGTTTGAAATCCCCTTCGGTCGACAATTAAGACTACTCCCACCGCCCTATCGAATACAGATAAATAAAGTGTAAGTTGCTCTCCTGGCAGGGGCGCGGTGAGGGTTGGTAAATGCATTAAACATTCTTTCATGTCTTTGAAGGCCTTTTCTGCTTTTGCTATCCAGCGGAAATTCGATTTCTTCAAACAGTTTTTTAGAGTGCCTACAAAGGGGAAAGATTTGGATGCATAGTTTGACAGGAAACGATTTAGGGCCACTAGACGACCCATCAATGTTTGCACTTCCTTCAACGATTTAGGGCCACTAGACGACTCATTTGCTTGTATTTTTTCTGGGTTTGTGCGGAACCCATCCTTTGTGACGATTACTCCCAAGAATTTTCCCTCTTCCATTCCAAAAGAGCACTTGCTCGGGTTTACCTTCTTTCTGATGCTGCGGAGCTGGTCGAAGGTATTCAGGATGTCGAGCAACATCTGATCTCCCTCTTTGCTTTTGATGGACAGGTTATCCACACAAACTTCTAAGTTGACTCCAATCTGATTGACAAAGGCTGTGTCCATTAGACGTTAATAAGTAGCTCCCGGTTTTTTTAAGCCCGAACGGCTCTTTGTGTAGCAGAATGTTCCCATATCAGTGCAGAAAGCTATTTTATCTTCGTCTTCCTTAGCCATATGTATCTGCTCATAACCCTTATAAGCATCAAGGAAACATTCGAACCTGTACGGTGCAAGGGAGTCGACTGTTAGGTCGGTCTCTGGAAAGGGGTAGCAGTCCTTGGGGCAAGCCTTGTTTAAATCCTTGTACTCGACGCACATGCGCCAGCTACCGTTGGATTTCCCCACCATTATTATATTAGCCACCCTCATTTGGTACCGGATTTTTCGCAGAATGCCCGGGTTCAGCAATTCAGTTACTTGCTGATTCATGGCCCTTGTTTTCTCTGGCCCCATGCTGCGTTTTTTCTGGACGATGGGCTCTACTGATTTGTATACATTGAGCTTGTGTTCTGCAATGTGGCGTGGGACTCCCACCATGTCTGGTGGTTGGAAGGCAAATACATCCATATTTTTAATTAACAGCCGCTTCAAATGAGTGCATAAGGTGTCGGAGATTGCAGGGCCAATAATAACTGTCTGCTCTCGAAATTTAGGGTTAAGAACCCATTTTTCCGGCTCCGTGCGGATAGTTGGTTTTTGCATCTTGAGGGGCTTCTGCGCATCAGTGCTGTGGCAGTCTTTGTTCCCGCGTATGAACGCGACACCTATGCGAGTGGGAAAACCTACCATTTGGTGCGGCGTGGACGCGTTACAATTAAACTTTGCTAGTCCTTCCCGTCTAAGTAACACGTCATACGATGAAGTGACTATGAAATCACAGGTTTCTGTTCTTGAATGTTTTCCGTCTGACAATGTGACAGGAATCATGGGCATGCTTAACAGGATGATCATCTCATGTATGAAACCAGAGATAGGCTCTGAAACTGGAATTATCCGAGCTTTGTCTTCCTCATCCAACTGGTTAAAGCATTGCTCGTACATGATGTCCGTACTGCTACTGTTATCCAAAAAACATGTAACGATTATGGTAGTTACTGATGACTCCTGTGATGATTAACTGAGCTGTTGATGAAGCTCCGCGACAAACCTTGGGCATAATTACGTGTGCTTCTTTCGATACGTCATCATTGGCTACTATGAAAGTTCTTTTGTTCCTCGATCCATGACTAACCATGTAATAGTTGTGAAGCAGGCTGTGATGGACATGATGTGTGTTGAGATTGCGATTGCGTTTTTGGGAGCTTTCTCTGGCGTCTGTGCCTTCCCGCGGATTTTTCCGGACGTTTTTCACAAGGTGCACTAGCTGCCCAGACTTGATTGCATTCTCTATTTCCATTTTAGGCTATAGCAGTTGTTTGTCACATGACCGTAGTCCTCATGGTATTCTCAATACTTTGAAGTATCCATATTCCTTCTTTTATGACTCAGTTCTCTTGGCTTCTGGAACTAGATGTGTTTGGTTTTCAAAACCTGAGATGGGGTCTTTGTCAATGGGGTCGAGTCATAATTCTTCTTTGATTGCCCCTTCTGATCACGAGGGTGCTTGTTATTCAAGTAGTTTCGTGCGTCTTGAGCAGAGGAATATTTCCCTTCTTCCGTTGTTTCGGAGATTCTTGATCAGAGAGATTGTTTCCCCTTCCTTTTACTACTTGATCCCGCGTTATGGCTAATGCTGTGTTGGAAACTTCTTGCGTGCTGGAAGGAGCATTCTGACGACACGTATATCTTAGTTGCCTCAATCAATTTCTCCTAGGAAGTTGGTATACCATCCTTCCAGGTGAGGCATTTCATCAGCTCCTCACTGCGGACTCCTTGGATGAATCCCGCACGCATGAGCTCCTCACCGCATCCCAACTGTAAGGCTTCCTTATTGTAGCAGACTATGAAGTCCTATACTGTTTCATTATCATTCCGCACACACAGCAGGATGTGTGCCTTGTACATCTTGTGCTTTCGCGGGTGCGAAAAGTGATTCTTGAACTTCTTTACCAGGTCGTCAAAATTAACCAACCTTCCCACGAGTATGTTTTCATACCATACCCTGGCTGCACTTGTTAGGGTTTGGGCGAACAACTGGCACCAAACTTGAACTGGCCATGAGACAGAGCTTCCAGCGCACTCAAATGCATGCAGATGATCATCTGGGTCACGTAAGCCATAGTATTTCCCAATACTACTAGGGAGTTTGACCCCTTGTGGTATGGGAGCTAAAGCAATGCGCGGGCAGAACTTTGACCTTTCTGCAAAGGTCTTTGGCCTATAAAGCTTGTAAAGATCTTCATCTATGCGAGTATGATTGCTTGCCACCGAATTTGATTGTTGCTTGAAACTCGAGTCGTAATTGACTTCATCGTCAAATTCTTCGTAGCCGTCAGGTTCATCGTCTAGGCTGATGTAGTGTTGATCGCGAGTATTTCTACCACGATCTCTACCACGCACCGCCTGAAGAGGTCCCTTGGGGAGACGACCTCCATCATTCCTGCCATGAACTGCTTCAAGTTCTTGGTCTTGAGTTCTATAGCTTAATGTCTTCTGAGTGTCCCTTTTGGCCTTTGCCAAGATCATTCTTTGATATTTTTCCTCGTTCTTGGCATTTTCCCTAGCCAGCCACTCGTCTGGTCTAAGGGAATTTGATCAACATCCTTGTTCTAGCCTAGTATAGCCCTTTCCTTGTCGGGAATGAAGTTGAATATCAGATTCGGTGCCTTCTGAGTAACCTTCTTTGTGATGATGTTTGGGGTGACAGCATCAACTTGGTTTTCGATTGTGGCATCGACATCCACAAGGCTTGAAGAAACTCCAGTCGGTAAATACATAGGTACCAGTTTGAAAGATGAGAACCGATACAGATGGCGCCAATGAAGAAACAAATAGTCTTACCCCCTGTTAAGGCTGATATGACTATGGATCCACAGGAATGACCCTTCACTAATAACTCTACGGCACCAGAGTTCCTGCAAAGTAAGATTTATTCGGGTAGGGAGACGACTACGAATGTAGTTGTTTGTAGCAAAAAATGGGGTGATGAGGATACTATCTTGGATAGCTTTTAGGTTTAGCAAAAAAGTGTCCTCTCTATTAGGGATATCATCCCTTATATAGAGTTTGACATATGCCACCATCACCCAAAACCCTAATCGTAATGGGCTAAGGCCCGATTAGGGTTGTGTCCACTACCCTAGGTTATATTAGTAAGGTAAATAATAAAGGCGATAATTAAGGAAATCATGGAACAGATACCCCTTTACCGTCCTGCGCGCGAGGCTTTCCATGATTATAGGATAGTGGATGACGATCTGCTGCATGCGCAGCTGGGTGATGATTGCGTAGTGTCTCTGGGTTGCACAAGTTAGGAACTGGGTTGGGTTGGTCCAGCTAGTGGTTCAGTACCCAATCTCATCAGTCATGTAGGATCCCCGCCTGTTCTAGCCATGTAAACTTCCAGCAATTAGTTACCTGAAAGATATGTTAAAAAGATGTCAATATATAAATATTGGTGAGTTCACAGGTTTTAGTTTTACAAAACATTTTAACAGCAACATTTTAGGGGAAATAACAAAAATAGTGACTATTTTAAGAGTGGCAAGTTCCTACAATCTACTTGAGCCCATAACCAAACCAAGACTAGAAATGCCTCGCTCGTAGTTATTTCTCGAAAAATAACAACTTAGTTCAAAATACGTGCACCCTTGGTATACACAATTACATAATCGACGCTATCGGTTAGGGGTGGGCCTTGTCAAGCACCAATAGTACTATCCAAATATTCCTCCGGTTTTCGATTTCACACATACACACGAATAAATGGTTACAGTAGCGAGGACTCACCCCGAGTGGCGAACAAACAACTCAAGTATTCAACATATCACATATTTCCCTAACATAACATATCTTTCCCCCGAAAATAAAAACAGTAAAATAGGGCCGTGAAACTCACCTCAAGCAAAGTATGCAAATCCAATAAAGACAATAGCTCGTCCGGGTTCAAACACCTACAAAGGTCCTAGACATATAAATCACTAAGTCTATAGCGCGTGTGTTTCGGCAAGTTGTATGCCCAACTCCCTTCAACACTATTTAGTTCAATTCCCCATTTTATTAAACATGTATTCTAGGTCCGTTTGGTGATGGATTACCCTTGGTATAAGTTACACTTATATGCTCATATTAATTAACTCGTTTTACATTATTATTGACTCGACTCACTTTACCGTATAATTATTTTCCCAATAAATAGTTATACTAGGATCTTGTCGATCGATATTACATTTTCAACACTCGACTCGACTCACTTTACCGTATATTTACTTTCCCATTAAATAGTTATACTAGGATCTTGTCGATCTTGTTGATTCGATAACCTATTTTATATTGTCAAGTTCGTATACTTGTTTTAAACGCGTAATCTTCATAGATTATTTACGTTAACTCTCCCATGAATAGATTTTCAACACTTAGGAAAGTGTTATGTACTTTCACCCAAATTATATCTTTTAGTCTGTAAAATATACGTTTACATTTCCACATTAGACGCAATAAAATATATACGTATCTTGTAGGAAGTTATACAATATATACTTATTCGTCCATTTTACATTCTTGTCCATTAACACGTCGTGATATAAATGCGTTTACATCCGATTATTTTGTATTTATATATTTTTCATGTCCCGAATAATACAAGTTGCTTGTATATAATTTTGTAGGAATAAATACTTGTCATCCTAATATTATTTTTCCTACATCCAAAATATATACTTTGTTATTTTTTCTAAAGTTTGCAACAATATGTTTCCTCAAAATTATTTAGCCATTAATTTCTATGTATTTTACTTGGAATTTATAAATAACATTTTTATTTTCAAAATCAAGACTTGATTATTTATTATAAAATACTCCAACACTTTTGTATTTCCATATATACAAAAGTGTTCATTTTTACACAAAATTTTACCAAGTCTTTAAGTTACCAATTTTTTTTATAAAAACCTTTGTTTTTTTATTTTTCCATCATGTTTGGTAATCTATATTTTATAAAATCTTATTTTATAAAAACACATTTTTATACGACTTTTACATTTTGTAAGTTTATTAAACTTTCACAAAATAACCTTGGAAAGTTAACATCTTCTATTTTTAACACCTAACTTTTCAAAGTCACATTTTTAGATCCAACTTTCTAAAATGTCATACTATGTTCCTCAACTTTCAAAGTTACAATTTAATTCCTTTAACTTTCAAAATGTCACATTTTCTACCTAGATCTTTCAAAAGTGACAATTTTACACTAAACTAGTAAACTTATTTTTACCAACTTTGTCAATATGGATTATTATCATGTCCCAACACTAGTAATAGTCCATTATCATCTTATTATGGTTAATAATATGTGTGTTTGGTGTGTTAAGTCCATAATGTCCAATATGTCCATTTTTAGAGTTTCAAAGTTAGTGTCTTTAAAGATGTAGTTTTTATATCTTGTAGCATTTTTAAGTTCCACCACATTCTTATGTTTTAGCTGGTTATATTATGATGATTAAAATAACTTTTAAGTGTGTTCAAGTTATTTTTATAAAAACTACTCAAAACATCTTTAAATACATGTGTATGTGAACTTGTAAAAACTATAAATCACTAACAAATCTTCTATAAACTCATGGCCATATTACACATCTTGTATATCCATGTTAAACTTGTAAAAACATATATTATTCCATGTTCAAAACCCTAGTTATATACTATGTTAGAATCTTTAACATGTGTAAGATTATGTTAACTTTTTAACTAACAAAAACATTATCAATAACCATAATAACTCACGACCCATTCTCATATTTTAACACTCCCATTTTAGTCTTGTTAATCATATGTTTCATTATGTGAAAGTTCATTATCCTAACCCATGTACAACTTGCTTCTAACACATGTTAAATAAAAACATACATAAACAAGAAGCAAGAATAAGAAACTTACAACTAGCACAAGGCTAGGGAAGACTCAAACCTATAGATAGTAATGAGGTTTAAGTGTGTCTTCCAATGGTTAAGCTCAAAGGTTCTTGTACACACTTGATTAGGGTATGGAATGGAACTAATTTGTGAAGTGTTTGATGAAAAACAATGGTGAATGGTGTTAGGATCTGAGTTTGATTTGTTTTTATTGTTTATAAATGAAATATGAATGAAGTTAAACAAATATGGAAAGTGCAGCTGAATAGTAAACTATAAATCAAAACAAAAGGAATAATTGTTTTCGAATCAAAAGCTTCTCATTAGTCAAATGATTACAATGATTACACAATTACTCCCCCTCATCTTGATCACTCACTGATTGTTTGTCTGAGAGAATGTTTGGAGTGATGAATAGAACAGTACATGCACTGTTCTATTTATAGACAAACTAAACCACTGATGACCTACGGCTGACATCACCTAAGACAGTGACATCTAACAAATATATAACATCATAAAACAACTGATGAATACAGACACTGTTACATTGCTAAGCTCTGATGACTAAATAGCTGATGGGTAAAACTCTGATGCTTCTATCCACTGTTGGTGCCTAAGTGCTGTTGGCTCCAACAGTCTTTGTCTTCAACAGTGTTTTAACTCAATAGTTGTTTTTTCAATCAGCTCTTTGTGATCAGCACTTATACTCTAGCAGTTGTTAGGGGAACAATAGTTGTTAGAAGCCAACAGTCTTTTGGGATAAGTAACTTGAAAACACTGATTTATTATGGATCATATATAGTATGTTTTGGCTTTTCAGATCATCTTTTCTTCTCCAGGTCAGCAGACCCAACAAATATCCCCCTAGAACAGATGATGCCAAAACTCAACTTTTATTGCTGATCTTTATTCCTTATCAGACTTTCTCTAATTTGCCCTTTGAATTGTAATTCAAAGTTTAAGGAGAATAAGTCTTCAGAATCTCTTTCAAGCTCTAAGTTAAGAAGATCTTGGAGATCATCTGCACACAGACCATATACATCATCCATTCTTAACTTCTGAGCTTCACCATCAGATCTGAGCAGAGTCAATTCATGGGTGTCTTTGTTGACCTTCCACTTTAGAATTTTTGAACCTGAGGATTTCTTGCGTTGCAGATTTATTTGGGATGAGTTTGGTGATGGAGGTCTCCCAATAATTCTTCTGAGTTCTTCAGAAATATGGTCAGAAAATTAATGGACTTAGTTGAAGATCCCCTCTTTCACAAATGTGTCAGCAAACTTCTTTTCATCTTCTTCTGACATCTGCTTCGGCCTTTTGTACTGTCTCTTTGCAGCAATGGATAGGTCAGATGGTTCAAGTAAGCTGTCAAGTGTAAAGGTCTGTTGGGATCTTTTAACCACTGGTGCATCAGAGTAAATTGGTTTTCTTGGTAGAGTGGGATCAGTTTTTCTATTATCTTCAAGCTTCTTGTATGTTTCGACCAGTCTCAACTCAGACCATCTTACCACAGACCTCATCTCTCCATACTTAGCAGCCACTATCTCTTCCCTCGTTCTTTTATACTTCAAAGCTCTGGCTAGGTTTATGCCTTTTCTGAAATCAGGGGCATAAGCCTTTTGAGTAGGATTCTTGGTCATCTATTCAATTCTATAAAGTTCTTCTTGAAGGGCATGAGTGGTCCAACCTGCAAATTGTTTCTTACTTGCTTTGTAAGGCATGGTTGCCAAGATCTAATCAAGAATAGATTCCCTAACTACCATTTCCAAATCACTACTGAGTGGCATGTTTGACATAGAATTACTCAAGGTCTTAACAAAATCTCCAATCCTTCTCAATTTTCTAAGCTCTGCTGAATGGATGCCCTGAATAGTTCTGTCATCCTTTCCTTTGCACTTCTCCTTTATGATCAAATCTGTCTGTTCTACTTTAAACATCAAGTATTCATCTACGTTTCTGGGAACAGGAAAATTTGGGAGAGATTGGAAGGTTCTTTTTTATGGATCCTCGGTATTGTAGAAGGATTGAATTTTCCCCTTGAGTAGATCAAGCTCAAGAGGATACTGAGCAGCTAATGGTGTGATAGATAGTGATGGTTTATGGGAAGCAAATTGGGAAGTGTGTGGTGAAAAAGATGTAAGAGGAATGGCTGGAATGGGTGCAGATTTTGGTGATGAAATGGGAGTTTGTGTGGTTTCTATATTCTCATCCTGTACCACAAAGGTTGATTTTCTCTTCCTTTTGTACAGGATCAGAGGTGATGATGGTGTTTTGGTATCAGTGGATGTGTTAACATCTGTTGGCACTTGTGCAAGACCAGCAGATGTTTGGGCTTGTAATGGTGAAGTGGGTGGCATAGTTATGGGTGGTGTGGTGGTGGTTGTTTTTCTTGGTAGAGTGGGATCAGTTTTTCTATTATCTTCAAGCTTCTTGTATGTTTCGACCAGTCTCAACTCAGACCATCTTACCACAGACCTCATCTCTCCATACATAGCAGCCACTATCTATTCCCTCGTTCTTTTATACTTCAAAGCTCTGGCTAGGTTTATGCCTTTTCTGAAATCAGGGGCATAAGCCTTTTGAGTAGGATTCTTGGTCATCTATTCAATTCTATAAAGTTCTTCTTGAAGGGCATGAGTGGTCCAACCTGCAAATTGTTTCTTACTTGCTTTGTAAGGCATGGTTGCCAAGATCTAATCAAGAATAGATTCCCTAACTACCATTTCCAAATCACTACTGAGTGGCATGTTTGACATAGAATTACTCAAGGTCTTAACAAAATCTCCAATCCTTCTCAATTTTCTAAGCTCTGCTGAATGGATGCCCTGAATAGTTCTGTCATCCTTTCCTTTGCACTTCTCCTTTATGATCAAATCTGTCTGTTCTACTTTAAACTTCAAGTATTCATCTACGTTTCTGGGAACGGGAAAATTTGGGAGAGATTGGAAGGTTCTTTTTTATGGGTCCTCGGTATTGTAGAAGGATTGAATTTCCCCCTTGAGTAGATCAAGCTCAAGAGGATACTGAGCAGCTAATGGTGTGATAGATGGTGATGGTTTATGGGAAGCAAATTGGGAAGTGTGTGGTGAAAAAGATGTAAGAGGAATGGCTGGAATGGGTGCAGATTTTGGTGATGAAATGGGAGTTTGTGTGGTTTCTATATTCTCATCCTGTACCACAAAGGTTGATTTTCTCTTCCTTTTGTACAGGATCAGAGGTGATGATGGTGTTTTGGTATCAGTGGATGTGTTAACATCTGTTGGCACTTGTGCAGGACCAGCAGATGTTTGGGCTTGTAATGGTGAAGTGGGTGGCATAGTTATGGGTGGTGTGGTGGTGGTTGTTTTTCTTGGTAGAGTGGGATCAGTTTTTCTATTATCTTCAAGCTTCTTGTATGTTTCGACCAGTCTCAACTCAGACCATCTTACCACAGACCTCATCTCTCCATACTTAGCAGCCACTATCTCTTCCCTCGTTCTTTTATACTTCAAAGCTCTGGCTAGGTTTATGCCTTTTCTGAAATCAGGGGCATAAGCCTTTTGAGTAGGATTCTTGGTCATCTATTCAATTCTATAAAGTTCTTCTTGAAGGGCATGAGTGGTCCAACCTGCAAATTGTTTCTTACTTGCTTTGTAAGGCATGGTTGCCAAGATCTAATCAAGAATAGATTCCCTAACTACCATTTCCAAATCACTACTGAGTGGCATGTTTGACATAGAATTACTCAAGGTCTTAACAAAATCTCCAATCCTTCTCAATTTTCTAAGCTCTGCTGAATGGATGCCCTGAATAGTTCTGTCATCCTTTCCTTTGCACTTCTCCTTTATGATCAAATCTGTCTGTTCTACTTTAAACTTCAAGTATTCATCTACGTTTCTGGGAACAGGAAAATTTGGGAGAGATTGGAAGGTTCTTTTTTATGGATCCTCGGTATTGTAGAAGGATTGAATTTCCCCCTTGAGTAGATCAAGCTCAAGAGGATACTGAGCAGCTAATGGTGTGATAGATGGTGATGGTTTATGGGAAGCAAATTGGGAAGTGTGTGGTGAAAAAGATGTAAGAGGAATGGCTGGAATGGGTGCAGATTTTGGTGATGAAATGGGAGTTTGTGTGGTTTCTATATTCTCATCCTGTACCACAAAGGTTGATTTTCTCTTCCTTTTGTACAGGATCAGAGGTGATGATGGTGTTTTGGTATCAGTGGATGTGTTAACATCTGTTGGCACTTGTGCAGGACCAGCAGATGTTTGGCAGCAGATTTTTGTGATTGACCTTTTTGAGAAGGTGGACATCCAAAGGGATCTAGCTTTGGCAATCTATCTGTGCCACTCTCCCCCTTTTTGGCATCATCAGCAGTGAATTCATCATCATCTTCATCTCTTAAGATAGTTGTGGGGGCAGAGCCAGTGGTCTTCAGCAGGTGATTTTTAATGGCTTTAATGTCTGCTTGGGTATCTGTGTACCTGGCATCTACCATAGTTCGGATTTGAGACATATATGTTTCATGTGTTTGATCTGCTAGTTTTCGATGAACTATGATGATGGGGCTGACAGACTTCCATAGCTCACTAGCAATATCTTCAGTGGACGGTTGACTTTTGGTGAGGACAACCAAAGAATGCAATATTGTCTTGATATCAGTCTTGATGTCAGCAACAGATGTTTCAATGGATATAACTCCCTCTGTCAATTCCTGGTATTTTAACCCATCACCTAAGTTAATAGGATCATCTGGATTCCTACCAGAGGTGGTAGTTGTAACTGGTTCAGTTCTAGGAGGTGAGTCCATAAAATAAAAACCAGATGCCCCTTTTTCTTGGTTCTGGGACTTCCAACTGATTTTGGGGTCACTATAGTGGCCTCATCAGTTGTTGCCTTCAAGAAAGTCTTAGGGATGGAACTACTGTCCTGTTGTGAGACAATGGTCTCTACAGCAGTTGTGGCTGCTTCACTTGAAAAACCACCTTGAGTTACATGTAACTCAAGAGGTGTAGCCTCCTCTGTTCGTGGGCTAGCCAATTGATTTTTCTCAGACCCAGTCACTTGTTTATGTATACTCTCAGTGATAGGTGATGGAGAGGAACTGGGATTGTCCAGAGTTTTATCAATTGCTTCGAACAATGGTTGCATGGTAGGGAGGACATGTGATGGTGAAGGTGGAGGAGTGAATAGAGAAGCATCCCCGGGAGAAGGGCTTTTGAACATATGGTCAAGTGACTCATATGCTTCTTGATGTGTGTCCCCTTGGCTTACAACATGATCCTTTTATGAGGATTCATGAGGAGTTTGGCTGGGTTGAGATATATCCAACTGTTGAGAGGAAGTATCAACAGTGGTTTGTTGTTGCTTTTGTGCTACAACAGGGTTTGCCTCTGGTATCTCATCTTCCAGAGGTCCCTTTTTTTGATTTCTTGGGGGTTTGGTGGATGAAAGTTTCTTTTTGGAAGTGGCTGGTGTGGGTTTCACAGCACTGGATGTAGTGCCATGATCACCAGGAGAAGTGGGCTCAGCAACAGAGGTTTTGACAACTGTTGTTGTCTTAACACCCTTTGCTTGTGTTTTGGAAACTTTAACTTTTGACACTTTTTCTTGGGTGTTTGGACCCAGAACTCTTGTAAAAGTTTCTTGAGGGAGACTCTTCATTTGAAGAAATTCTCTCCTTTTCAGGTAAAACCTTTTGTAGGATAACACTTAAAAGTCTTGGGTACAAGAAAAAAGCATTGTTAGACCCAGACTTGACTCCCTTCATATTTGCTACTAAATCCAGAAATAGAGCCTGGGATAGATTGTAGTCAGATTTTGACAACATTGCATATCCCAAGTACTGAAATTTCAATGGGATTTCATTGAAAGAAGTGGTTTTAGCAGAGAGACAGATAAGGAGTGTATGAAATAAATATTTCATGACTGGTGGAAAATTGTTTTTATAAATTGTTGCTCCAGTCATCTATGAATCATAACCCCTTTCTAGAAACTCTGTGTGAAGTTCAGCCTTAGGAAAAGAATCCATACCTGCCAAGTCGTTTAGAGAGAAGGTTGTGGATATGGTTTGGGGGGTTATGGTGACATTTGTATCTCCAATTTTTGAAATAATAGTTGTAGGCTTTTTGTCTTGTAGTAGAAACTCAGCATTTAACCAGAATTCTTGAAGAGTGTCAAATAATATGGGTGCATCAGCGGTGAGAATAGGCAAGTATTTGGATTTGAGGAAGACGTCAATGGTGGTGTGGAACAGAGTGTTTTCACCTTTTTTAACCAGATAGGGTAGGTAATTGTGAGGGGCTTTAGCTTGAAGATCCATTTTAATGGAGTTTGAGTCGGATGAATGAAGAAATTTGTATGAGGGTTGAGGTTGAAGAAGGCTTTTTCACTATTTTGAATACAATGAGACAGTGTAACAACTGTTGGGAAAAACAGGGTTTTTATAGCCTCTGATGAAACCGCTGATGTCGCCAAAGCTCTGCTTTTGAGAGCAAACGTGGCAAACATTTGATGGAGCATACGTGGCAAACAACTGTTAATGGTTGCCAAAGCACTGCTGATTTTTTTAATGTGTGTATATATATAGGGTTAGGATCCATGGAAAACCCTCCTTATCTAGAAAACCCTGGAAACTCTGACTTCCCGAGATTTTTAGGGCCTGAAAATTTTAGGGCATGTAATATACATGATTTTAGGCATTTTGAGCCAAAAAAAATCAAAAAAGCGCCAAGCACTTTTTTTAAAAAAAAATAAGTTTTCGGGTAACACATGTTAAGCGAAATTAACATGTGTTAACAATGTGTTGCCCGAAAACTTATTTATTTTTTTTTAAAAAAAGTGCTTGGTGCTTTTTTGATTTTTTTGGCTCAAAATGCTTAAAATCATGTATATTACATACCCTAAAATTTTCATATAAAAAAAAAGCTCGGGAACTTGGAGTTTCCAGAGTTTTCACTATAACAAGGGTTTCCAATATATCCTTTACATATATATATATATAGTGTAAAACAGTTGTTTTATCTGATCAGATGTTTGAAATAAATTTTTCAACCAACAAATGATAGAATGGATGAAACAGTGGTTGTTTTATCTTTAACAGATTTTTCAACCAAAAGCAAGGATGGAGTTTGATTTTCTGAAAACATTTTAATGTTTTATTTAAGGAAACATTTTTGTTGTTAATCCATGTTTAGCATACCAATCCGAGAGATCAGATTTTCAAAGGTAGATGTGTCAAAAGCTTTTGTCAATAAATTTGCCAGCTGATCCTCTGTTGGAACATGGTGCAGAGAAATCAAACCTTTTTCATAGCTATCTCTCACAAAATGATGTCCGATGTCGATGTGCTTTGTGATGGAGTGAGAGACTGGATTGTTAATGATATTTTCAGTAGCTTGGCTATCCCGCATGAGTGGAGTCCTTAGTGCAGTTATACCAAAATCTAGTAGTTGATTTTGAAGCAACATGAGTGGGCTGTACAGCTTGCAGCAACAATGTATTCAGCCTCTGCTATTGAGGTTGAAATAGCTGCTTGCTTTTTGCTTTGCCAAGAGACTAAGGCATTCCTTATAAATTGGCACCCACCTGATGTGGACTTCCTTGTGGTGTGGCAGCCAGCAAAATCACTATCTGAATAACCTGAAAGCTCAATGTTTCCATTAGCAGGATACCAGATACCAAGTGTGGGAGCACCTTTTAGGTATCTGAATATCCTCTTCATAGCAATAAGATTTGACTTTCTAAGTGATGCATGGGATCTTGCACAGACACAAGTGGCAAACATCATGTCTGGCCTAGATGCAGTTAGGTATAGTAAAGACCCAATCATGCATCTATAATGTGTCTGATCAACCAGTTCATCTTTGTCATCAATGGTGAGTAGCTTGGCTGTGCTCATGGGTCTACTACATAGCTTACAGTCATTCATTTCAAATCTTGTTAGCAAGTTTTTAACATACTTGTTTTGGTGAATGAATGTACCATTTTGCAGCTGCTTCACTTGGAGACCAAGGAAGCACTAAAGTTCACCCATAGCACTCATTTCAAACTCTGCTGTTATGAGTTCCCTAAACTCTTCACACATTTTGTTACATGTGGATCCAAAAATGATGTCATCCACATATATTTGAACAATCATTAAATCTTTCCTTCTCCATTTTAGAAATAAAGTGTTATCAATTTTACCTCTTGTGAACCAATGGATAAGAGAAAGGTGGAAAGAGTTTCATACCAGGCCCTTGGTGCTTGTTTCAGTCCATACAAAGCTTTGTTGAACTTGTAGACATGATCAGGATGGAATGTGTCCTCAAAACCAGGTGGTTAACATACATAGACCTCCTCCTGATTTTTTCCATAAAGGAATGCACATTTGATGTCCATCTGATACACCTTGATGTTGTGGTTGACAGCAAAGACTAGGAAGAGCCTGATAGCTTCTAGCCTAGCTACAGGAGCAAACGTTTCATCATAGTCTATCCCCTCTTCTTGTCTGAAGCCTTGAACTACAAGCCTGGCTTTGTTCTTGACAACTATGCCCCTTTCATCAATTTTGTTCTTGAAGACCCACTTTGTGCCAATTGGACAAACATCCTTTGGCAGTAGTATAAGTTCTTATACTTGTTGTCTTTTCAATTGAATGAGGTCTTCCTGCATGGCTTCTACCCAACTGTTGTCTTTCAGTGCCTCTTGGTACCTGACAGGTTGTGTGAGAGATAGAAAGCCTGCAAAAAGTCAGATATTTGAGGATTTGGCTCCTTGTGAGCACTCTCTCTCTGATGTTGCCATTGCTTTGGTCTGGTGGATGAGCTCTTAGGTAGATTAGATCTCCCTGGTATGGTATGATGGCATTTTGAGGTGAGGGACAGAGGTTTGGTGACTCTGTTGTTGTAACCTCTGTTTGCACTTCTGTAGTACCAACAGATGTTTGAAATGGAAGTGGGGGAATGGGTCCAAGTAGTGTAAAATTGGACTGACTTTTGTCAACAGAGGTTGGACTTTTGTCAACAGATGTTTGAACAGTGGTTGAACTGGATGAGGCAGTGGTAGAGTTTTGACAGATGTTTTGAACATCTGCTTCCCCTGATGCAGAAGTGACTTTGTAGTGAGTAGGAATCACAACATCAAATCTGTAATCTTGTTGTGGATACTGTGGAATACCTGCACTATTAGTTTTAGTAGTTATGTCTTCAAATTTAAATTTTTCAAAATCAAGCAGTTTAGTAGGATTTGCTGGGATTTTCAAGGATGAAAGTTCATTGAACTTTACATTCAGAGTTTCTTCTATTATCCTAGTCCTTGTGATTGATTGAAACCATTCTCTGATTGTTTAAAAAACAAAGTCTGTTTAAAAATGGTTGAAACGAAAATAAACTATACTCTATTTTCAATCCGACAAACAAACGATATCAATAATTGTGAGCTGATCTGTTTATATTAAATTGATTGGTTAGATCGAATTTGATTGACCAAGCTCTGATACCAATTGTTAGGATCTGAGTTTGATTGTTTTGATTGTTTAAGTAATAAGAGTAATGAAAGAAGTGAATTATAAATGGAAAGTGCAGCGGAATGATAAACTATAAATCAAAACAAGAGAATAAATGTTTTTCAATCGAATGCTTTCATTAATCAAATGATTACAACAATTGTACAAGTACTCCCCCTCAGCCTGATCACTCTGCGATTTGTCTAAGAGAATGTTTTGAGTGATGAATAGAACAGTACAAGCACTGTTCTATTTATAGACAATCTAAACCTCTGATGACCTAGGCTGACGTCACCTAAGACAGCGACCTCTAACAGAATAACAACATAAAACATCTATTGATACAAATAACTATTACATTGGAAAACTCAGAAAGGCAAACAGCTAATAGGAAAACTCTGATGGTCTTGAATCATCTGTTGGAGCCTAAGTGTTGTTGGCTCAACCAGAACTTTAGTCTTCAGTACTTTGATCAGCAGTTGTTTCTTCATCAGACCGTTGATCAGCAGTTGTTCTCTGGCAGTTGTTATCTATCAGACCTTTGTAACAGCAGTTGTTCCAGCAGTTGTTAGGGTACAACAAATGTTAGGGTCAACAGTCTTTTGGGAGAAGCAACTTGTAAATGTTGTTATTATGAAGGATCAATTGTGTAGTATATTTTGGCTTTCCAATCATCTGTTCTTCTCCAGGTTAGTAGACCCAACAATTTCCCCCTAGAACAGATGATGCCAAAACTAAGCTTTATTCTGATCTTTATTCCTCATCAGACTTTCTCTGATTTGCCCTTTGAACTGTAGTTCAAAGCTTAATGAGAAGAAGTCTTTTGCATCTCTTTCAAGCTCTAAGTTCAGCAATGTTTGGAGATCATCTGCACATAGGCCATGTGAATCATCCATACTTAACTTTTGGGCTTCTCCATCTGATATGAGCAGAGTCAATTCATGGTTGTCTTTGTTGACCTTCCATTTTAGAATTTTTGAATTAGAGGATTTTTTGAGCTGCAAATTTATTTTTGATGAGTTTGGTGATGGAGGTCTCCCAATGAGTTTCCTGAGCTCTTCAGTAGTGGGATCAGAGAAATAGTGTACTTGATTAAAGAGGCCCTCTTTTACAAAAGTTTCAGCAAACTTCTTCTGGTCTTCTTCAGACATTTCCTTTTGTTTCTTGAAATGTCTCTTGGCAGCAACAGATAGGTCAGAAGTGTCAAGCAAGCTGTCAAGTGTAAAGGCCTGTTGATGTGAGCGAAAGATTTTAGCTAAAACAGGATTATACGATCATACAAGTCACAAAACCAGGTGCGGAAACCCTAGTTCTGAACAAATTGATAAAACACAATTCACAACACAATCAAGATCATTTTCAACATCATTTCATAGATTAACTTCTTTCAAATAAGCTTTTACAATCAGTTTATGTTAATCTAGAACACACACACAATATCTCAAAACAACCTCTGAACCTGACCTGAACACAGACACAACTGACAACTCTATTACATAATCAAAATCACAAAATCTATTTATAGACACTGCACGTTCGCCCCTTTGCATTGGTCGAACGTAGGCAATTTCCACATTCGCCCATTGTAAATGGTCGAATGTGTCTTTTGTTCAGTTTCAATCTTCCTTCGCCCATTGTATCTACATTCGCCCACAATTATTTACCTTCGGCCAAGTCACTAACATATGTTAATTATATTTATCCAATCCTTAGTCGCAAAACGCATCAACAAACTCCCCCTCGACTATTGATTGGATAGTTTTCTCTGTTGGTCCATTGTCTTGTTCATTAACTTGATTCTGAGCTGTTTCTTCTGCTCAGTAGTCATTGGAGGCTCAAATGTTTTCTTTACTGGTTTTGACACATTTGCTATCTTCACTGTCTTACCAAGCTTACCCTCCAAGTTGCTTCCTGCATTGATGTCATACGCAAAACAAACTCCAACCACTTGAGTGTATTTTCTTGCTTGAGCAAAGTCGTTTGGTTCATAGTAGATCGGATTGTAGAACAGCATGATGATGTCTTCAAACGTGCAATTAATCAACCACATAGGATCAAATACATGAACATGCTTGTATTTATCCTTTCCATCTCTCAACACGATCACTGCTTCTGCCTTTCTCCAATCATAGTACCAGAAGATAAAATCAGCACTAAAATGCTGTGGCATCGGCATCAACGGTATCTTTCTCATCACATTAGGTGCTTTGTAGATCAAAGTAACTCGCTTCAGATTGGTTTGTGGATCAATATCCCTATGCACTTTTCTTCTGGGATATTGAGGCTTGAATCTGTTCCATCTCGTACGACTTTCCCAAACCAATTTATCTGCGCACCAACCGACATGTGATCCATTTACTTCGGCACCTGACATTGGGAATCTGCATAAGTCTCTAACCGCCCAGTATGGTAGAGTAAGCAAGTCACAGAATCTGTTGAAGTACAAAATTCCGGTTTCCCATTTTGCAGCAATACATTTCAGCCTGCCTAAGTAAGTCCACCCGAGAGCTCTGCCTTTGAACTTGTCATTATGAAATCTGTAAAAGTTACCTTGAGCTTCAGGCTTTGGTCGGTTCTCATCCATTTCCTTCAATTTCTTCATATAATTCTTCAACTCATCAGACTGGTTAGAAGAATCTTTCTTATCAGTACCAAATACCTTTTCCACAAACTCTTCACTTCTTTTCTTAGCTTTCTGTTTTGCTGATTTATTTGGTATCTCAGTGAAATCAGGAAATACTTCATTTTCATCATCTTGTCTGAAGTACTGGGGGAACTCTTCATGAGTTATATCTTCCATCTCCACTTCATTGTTCTCAGGAGTCTGCACATCATCTGAATGACTTCCAATATCCTTTTCAGGAATATTTGGAATCGATTCATCCATCATAAACTCCTCAAAAGTTTTCCCTACCCTCTGTGCAAGACCATCTAGTATTTCTTTTGCCACAGATGCAGGTAATTCTCCTTCTTCAAGATCTGGATCTTCATATTCCAACTCATATCTTAAGTCATCAGTTTGGAATATTTCAGCGAAGCATACTGTGAACTCAATGGTCCACTCTCTCTTTTCCAACATATCCTTATACAACTGTTTAGCATCATCAGATAGAGATCTCACCTTCTCATTCCAGAAAATACTTTCATCTGAATCAACGTTCTCACCTTTCTTCTTAGAACTTGATTCTCCAGTATCTTTCTTCTTTGGTGTTCTCTTCTCATAAGTAAATCTGGAAGTATCATCTCCTCCATCATGATCACTACCACTGCTAAACTCATCTCCTTGCTTTCTCCCAGCACCTTCAGCATCATCATCATCATCATTGTTGTCATCATCATCATCATCGCTCTTCTCTGATCCATCATCATCCTCATCATCATCTTGTTCTTTTTCAGATTCAGAATCTTCAAAATCAACTTGCTCTTCTTCCTCTTCTTCATCTTCTTCACCCTCTTTCAACTGGGGTGCCCTGCTATAAAGCTCTTCAATCAAATTACTAAGGCGTTTGTTTTCATTCCTTAGTTCTTTGTTATCTGCCTTGATCAGTTTGATCCTGCCCTTGTTTCTTTCACACTTTCTTTCAAGCTTTTCATTCTTAGCTTCCAACATCTTAATCTTATCATTTATATCATCCTGATTAGATTTTGAAGCAACCACAATCTGAAGCATTTTCTCTTCATTTTGCTTGAATTTGGCAATCTCAGCTTGTTGAGCAACTAACATCTTCATCATATCTTCCATTTTCTTATTCACTTGCTTCATAACATCATCATCCACAGTCACTTTCTTCGACTTTGATTTAGATGGCTCAACCTCAACTACTTTCTCCTTCTGAGGCTTTCTGAACATATCGAGCACTTTGTCCAAATCGACATTGAATTGATCGATTGGTAAAGTCTCTGCCTCTTTCGTTTTCTTCTGCTTCTTGGCGACAGGTGAAGATAGCTTAGATGGTGTACCAGCATCAGGTAATCTTTTACCCTTCAATAGCTTAGCTAACTCTTTCTCCCTCAGCTCTTTTATACTTGACTTCTTGGCCATGGTCTTTTGCTTCTTTGTCTTTCTAGGCAAATTGACTACCACAGTATCTCCAACACTCAACTCTGCTAGGTCAACACCTAGACTCTCATCTTCAACAGTTTTCTTTCTTCTCTCAGCTTCTTCAATCGACTTATTCAAGGATTCAGACTCACCAACCATAGTGGCCTTACGTTTGGTGGTCCTCACATTTTCATCATCAGAATCCCACTGCTCATCAACCTCAGTCTCCTCTGAATCTACTGACTCTTCATCCACCAAACCTGATCCTTTCTTCGCTGTCGATTTCTTTCTAACCACTTGTTGCTTAGAGCTTCCCTGATCCACAGTCTTTCCCTTGCCCTTCCCTTTGGCTCCAGGATTGACTACTTGCCGTTTCCTCTTAGTGCTTGAATCAACATACACTAAGGGATCATCATTGTCCGAATCACTATTATCATGTCTTGCTTTGTTCTTGCCAGGATCAGTGTAATCCGGACGAGCCAAAGCACCAAATAATCTCCTGTTAGGTGGTTTCTCACTATCAGGCACACCTTTGTAACCCTTCATTCTCATCAATGTTCTAATGTTCATATGATCTTGACCTAGGATCATAGTCGGATCCTTCTTCAACATGGGATACTTATAGTCAAAGATCATCATCAGAAATCTCGGATATAACATGAACTTCTTATTCTTCATTCCTTTCAGCATCTCCAGCATATGATCAAGAATCATCCCAGATACGTTAAATGGTTTGTTGAGTGTCAACGCAACCATTAACGAACTTAAACTCCTTCTCATGACATCATATCCACCGCTCACACACCCAAATACGTGGATAAGAACATGTGCAAAATACTTATACTGCACTCCCAGCTTCCCCTTATACATAGATCCGTCAGTAATTGGACCTTTGTATTTCATCCGTAAGAAACACGCTTTCTGCTCTGTCCATGACAACTCCCTGGGATCTTCACTATCTTCAAACTTTATCTGTAACGCTTCCCGAATATCAGCTTCAGTCAAGAACATCTCCATATCCTGAATCTTGCTCTTAATGATCGTTTGATTCTCCCAGTAGTCATACTTCGCATTTTGGTAGAAATCTTCAATGATGTCTTTGTATATGATGGTTGGTGTGGCTAAAGCATGAACTATTCTGCTCCTCTTCAGAAACTCTATGATCCCGGTGAACTCCGTATTCTTCTCTACATCACCGAGATATGCACAACAGTTATGCGACCTTTCAAACGGCCAACTGCTTGGAACAGATGTTTCTGCCTCTGGCACTGGATCTGGAACTGTAATCTCTACTGGAGTTTCAACATTGACTGCTGGTGCTTCAACGTTCTCGGATTGATCAGCCATCTGCACATTAAAATCAAATAAACACGTCAAAATACAAAAACGACAAAAATTACAAAAATTCTGGTCAAAAACATTCTGCACATTCGCCCGTTTTGGAATGGTCGAATGTGAGTTTGTTTGGTCGAATGAGAAAAATTATGGTCGAATGTGAAAATGTTCTGAGTAAAAAGTCACATTCGTCCAAATTATTCCACCTTCGTCCTACCTGATTCCACCTTCGCCCGGTTTTTGAACCGAAGGTGAAAAAGGTTTTGCCCAAAATTTAAAATTTTGCCAATGTTGTTTTTAATCCGTAAAACTGATTCAAATGTGTCCTAATATGGCCGATTATCACTCGTTCATCATCAATTGTCCATTTATTTCAATTTACATCAGTTTTTAAAGACGAATTAGGTTTAACTATGTTCAATTAAACATTTAATCAATTAAACGATGTTAAACACTAATTCATGCATATATCTCCCCCTAAAACTGATGTGGATTGAAATGCGATCAAAATCAATCATCAAAACAGATTCAAAAACCCTTAATTTTGAAACCCTAGGTCCAGAGATAAACACGACGATTCAGTTCTGATCAATGGTCCAATACCTGTGAAATTTGTCTCAAAATGATCAGGAATAAGCAGGGAACAAATCAGTGAATCACAAGAAACACGAGCAACAAAGTCTGGTTATGAAAGAAATTTGAAAAATTTTTGTGAATGAGAGGTTCAAACGTGGAAAAGCTATATATAAAGGTCCACCTTCGCCCGTTTGGTATGGACGAATGTGGGTGAAGTCCACATTCGCCCCAAATGAATGGCACGAATGTGAAATATGGCCACCTTCGCCCCTAATTAAAGACCCGAAGGTGAAAATGTACCCGAATGTGGAAATGACACCCGGAAGTGAAATATTCCACATTCGTCCAAAACCATTATGGTCGAAGGTGATGATTTTTCCACATTCGACCCATTTAAGGGGCGAATGTGAAATGGAAAAATCTGAAAATTTCGCCAAATCACGAATTCGAATCCCGTTCAACATTTTTCAATCCGTTAAACTTCCAAAACTCAAATTTTCACATTTTGAATGAATACAAAGTCCAGATGGTGTCATCAAATCTCAAAAATTGACCATCAAGCATCCCCGGTTATCAAAAAAATAAAGCAGAAATGCAAATATTTTTGGATTTTCTGAAATTTTATCAAAACACACCTAAAATCTTTTTGGATTTTGTATCTTTTTGACAATAAAATGCGACAAAGTAAAATGCATCAAAGTAAATGAAAGCAGTAAACATTTTGTGATTTCCGGTAAGAGGATCATATCAGTTTTCTGAGAAATCTGAACACAGCGTTGATCTGTTTCAATATTATCATTAGAAACAATATGTGACACGGCAATTGCTGATATTGTGGTCCACATAAGCTCACATGCAGACAATTACGCAATGCTTTTAAAATGATACGAATTAGATGTATTAGACTAACACATTGTGGTTCCCACACACACGACATACTCCCGTATCAAGAAGTAAATGCACAAAGACTCATTGTAAAGCGTGATTATGCTTTCGTCGTCTGTAATTGTACAAGATATAATGCATAGAGGTATACAGGTCAGCAAATTAATGCAGCAAAGCAACATATGCACTATACCAGGTTGAGGACTGATATTAATCATGATTTGCATCAATGATCAATACGATGTAATAGATAATCTTTGATCATCATATAACATGGAAAGTTCCTCAATTCGGTAACTTTAGGATTTGGCATATAGCTCTTTTATAAAGACATCCTGTCTGATCTAGGTCCGTAATGACTTACAGCAGAAGATCAGATAGGCTATCCCCAGACAACTAATAACATAACGACCCTAAACCTCCGAGTTTTGTACAAATACCCTATCAAACGAAATTACGGTACTAAGACCATATGCCCATGAGGTGTTCAGCCACAAACGCGTAGTTTGTTAAGTTTGTATCACTAATGCACGCAATATTTAGTCTACGAAGCCTATCAGCATATCACTCGTAATCAACATACGTCTCATTAAACTATACAATTCTTTAGCCTGTGTCAGATCCCCACTGATGTACTATCATTTCCTCTTTTTATCCAGGAAATCATTTTGGTTTTTCTAATTTTTAGGTATTTTGAAAATTTTTCAATGTTTTTGGTTTTTCTGATAAAATGACTCCCCCTAAAATAAAGAACATATTTTTGGGTTTTTTTAATTTTTCTGAAAAACAAAAACAAAAATTTGAAAGAAACAATCCACTTGAAAGCATCAACTTCTTTGAGGATTAAGCAACCCCCTCGAAAGCATCAACTTCTTTGAGGATTATGATAGTAAAGAGAAATTCCCAATTAGCAAAGAGAAATTCCCAATTAGCAAAAATTTAAAAAACTAAAACTAAAAAGTAAATGCGATAAACCGAGAAGCCGATTAGTCCTGTTTTTCCTTTATATTGTTTACTTTTAAAAGATATTCAAAGCGGGATCTGTCAAAAGCTTTTGTAAACAAATCTGCACGTTGGTAGTCAGTATGGATTTTGACCATATCTATCAATTCCTTAGCATAACAATCACGGATAAAATGATATTTAATCCGGATATGTTTAGCTTTAGAATGATTTTCAGTTTTTTTAGTTAATGCAATTGCGGCTTCGTTGTCACAGTGTATAGGGGTTTTAAGAAACTGCAAACCGTAATCGACCATCTGTTGTTGGATCCAGAGCACTTGCGAACAGCAACTCGAGGCTGAAATGTACTCGGCTTCACATGTAGACAGTGCGACGGAAGTCTGTTTCTTGCATTGCCAGGTAATTAACCTGCTCCCTAAAAACTGGCAACCGGCTGTGGTTGATTTGCTGTCTTTGTCACAGCCGCCCCAATCTGCATCACTAAAAGCAATAAAATCAAAATCATCATCATTAGGGTACCACAGTCCTTTTGATGGACAACCCTTCAGATATCGAAGGATACGCTTGACCGCCGTCAGATGACTTTGTTTCGGCTTCGATTGATAGCGAGCACAGAGACACGTTGCATTCATAATATCTGGTCGAGACGCTGTCAAATACATCAGAGATCCGATGATTGCTCTGTATGTAAATGGATCTGTCAGCTCCCCCTTAGCGTCCACTCCAATCCCGTGATTGGGTTGAATCGGGGTATCCATCGGCTTAGAGTCCTCCATCTGGAATCGGCTCAAGATGTCGGATACATATTTCGTCTGGTGAATGAAGATCCCGTCGGGTCTTTGGTCCACCTGTAAGCCGAGGAAAAACTGCATCTCCCCCATAGCACTCATTTCGAACTTTTCTTGCATAACAGTTTCGAATTCCCTGCACAAAAGTTCGTTAGTTGAACCAAATATAATATCATCAACATAAATCTGTACTAGAAGCAAGTCATTTCCCGTCTTCTTCGTAAAGAGGGTGCAATCGACGAGGCCGCGCTTGAATCCTTTGGAGATGAGGTATGTACTTAGCTCCTCGTACCACTGTCTTGGAGCCTGGTGCAAACCATATAAAGCTTTGTTTAGCACGTAAACCTTGTCCCGGTGGATTGGGTCCTCAAAGCCTGGTGGCTGCCCGACATAAACCTCCTCCTTGACTTTCCCGTACAAAAATGCGCTCTTGACGTCCATTTGATAGACTTTGAATTTCTTGTATGAAGCAAAAGCAAGGAACATCCGAATAGCTTCAATTCGTGCTACTGGTGCATAGATTTCGTTGTAATCAATCCCTTCGATTTGATGGAAACCCTGCACAACCAATCTGGCTTTGTTGCGAACAATAACTCCACGATCATCCTTTTTGCACTTAAACACCCACTTAGTGCCTATTTTCTTCCTTCCCGGCGGCAAATCTGTGAGCGTCCAGACTCCCAATTTCTGGAATTGCAATAACTCCTCCTGCATTGCCTCAACCCAGGCATCTTCATTCAAAGCGTCTTTGTATGTCCTTGGCTCTACCTGCGACACATAACATGCAAACGACCAATCATTTTGACTACCAGATTTCTGAATTTTGGCATACAATGCTAAAGCACCAAAACTCTCTGGCGAATTAACGCTTTTTAGCTGCCCTCTGGTCATAACACCACTTCCAGGATCACCGATGACTTGCTCCAGCGGGTGAATACGATGAATCCGAGGTTCCGGATTAACAGGTACAATCACACCCGTCTGAGCAGTCAAGTTTTCTACAGCATCCTGATCATGACCCGTGTTTGATGATGAAGCAACATCTGGATTTAGAGTTGGGTTCACAGGTTGCGCCTCTAATTCTTCTGCATGTTCAAGAACTGCTTCTTCAAATTGTTCATCTTCAGATTCTGAAGTGTCTAGTGAAGTTGAAGCTTCTTGAAACATCTCTTCTTCTTGTATAGGAGCACTGGTATCATTAGAAGCTGGTGGGGGGTTTACGGTGATTGGACGCATCAACGGTGAAGTCGCCGCGTTTTCACACTCGTAAAGTAATCTGATTACAGCTTCTTCAACCAAGCTATCTAGGTTGAATGATTCAAAGAAATCTTTGTAATCAAACATCCAATCAGGGCCCGTTCCTTGCAAATTTTGAGTGTATCGTTGAACTTCCACGTTAGCCCAATCCTCCACTTGACGAGTTCGCTTGTTGAATACCCGTTTGAGCGGGGTTGCATATCCAACAAAATATCCCTCCTCAGCTTTAGGACTAAACTTCTCGCTTGGATTCAACATCGTGCATGGCGCCCCGAAAGGTTCTAGATACTCTAAGTTGGGCTTTCGTCGGTGTAACAGTTCATAAGATGTTTTTCCAAACTTCTTCACTGTTATAACCCGATTTAATGTATAATTTGCTGCATAAATCGCCTCGTTCCAGAACATTACCGGAAGATTTGAATCAGCGAGCATTGTTCTAGCCGCCTCAATTAGAGTCCTATTCTTTCTTTCAGCAACACCGTTCTGTTGCGGGGTATACGGAGCCGAATATTCATGATGTATCCCTTTGCTTTCACAAAGTTCATCCATCATTGCGTTTTTGAACTCCGTCCCGTTGTCACTCCTGATTCTTTTTATCTTCAAACTATAGATATTCTCCAATCGAGTGAACAGAACTTGTAGGTTGGTAAAGGTGTCGCTTTAATTCTTCAAACACATCACCCATGAAAATCTTGAATAGTCATCAGTGACAACTAAACAATAAAGCTCTCCAAGATGACTTTTGCGCTTGACCGGTCCAAAAAGATCCATGTGCAATCGCTCAAGCGGCATCTCAACAGAGTTAACTTTCTTCACTTTATGGGACTGTTTGTGTTGCTTGCCTTTCATACAACTTACACACTTGTCGTTCAGATGGAAATGTTTCACGTTTACTCCATTGACAAGTCCATTTCTCACCAGTTGATTCATTTTCCTCAGATGAATGTGCCCCATTCTGCGGTGCCACATTATCGATTCTTTTTCGGTCGCCTTGGATAGAAAGCATGTTATCTGTCCCTGTGATGTCATCGCCTTGGACATGTCAAGAATATAAAGATTGTTGACTCGAGGTGCCATCAACATAACCCACTCCTTTGGAATTTTGAAGCCCGGTTTGAGAATATAACAAGATTTGTCATCAAAATGCACAGAAAATTGTTTATCGCATATTTGACTGACGCTCAACAAATTATAGTCTATCTGCTTGACATAAGAAATCCGCTCGAAAGTCACAATCCCATTACTCACGCTTCCTTCCATTGTAATATATCCTCCTTTATTACCCGCGAAAGCTACATAACCTCCATTAATATTTTTCACATCAAACAGCAATGCAAGATCCCCCGTCATGTGGCCTGAAGCTCCACTATCAACAATCCAGAGACTGCTAATAGGGCCAGCTGAAGCTCCCTGCACACAAAAAGTAAATCATTCAGTTCTTTCGGGGGACCCAAGCCTGAGTCTTGGGCCTTTGAACATCGGTTTTCAAAGAAACATTCTCATTGACTTTTTCAACAACTTTCTGTTTTGGATCAATCTTTTTCTGATTATTCAAAACACTTTCATTTTTCTCACTTACCTTCGAAGTAGAAGCTCCTGGAGTACCATTAGGTGTCCAAGATTGTTCAGACCTTATAAGAATACGAATTTGAGATTTTGGTTTCTCAATTGGTTTCTGAACATTGTTACCAAAAGTAACTTTCTTAGCAACCTTATCTGAGTTAACAGACTTAGGTCCAACATTTGATTTGACAATTGGTTTTTGTGGAACCTTTTGTCTATCAGCTGTTGTGTTCACCACAGGTTTTCTCCAAGATTGTTCCATAGCAATCCGATTTCTTTGATCATATTGGATTGGACGATTGTTCCTCATTTGAAAATTGTTGTGATTATAAAACTGTTGTTGTTGAGGAACAACTCGTCTATGTGGTGGAACATAATGATCAATCGGCTTTCTCATGGAATTTCTAACTTCAACCTCATGTCTTTTATGCCTTACATATGGACACTGAGCAAGTAAATGCCCGCGTTCTCCACATTTAAAGCATTTTCTATATTCTTCAAAAACATAATGAGCATTTGGTGGAGCAAATGATCTAACAGGAAATTGATCATTATATTGTTGATTCCTCAAACTCTCAGGAAGTGGTCCTTTCGAGTAAGAGGGCTCATGAAAACCATTTGCTTTATCATTTGGTCGAATGAACTCGGTGACATGGACCTTTGGTTCTTGAGGAACTTCTGAAAACAGTTTCTTTAAGATTTCTGGTGGAATTTCGTTGGTTCTCTCATGTTTTGGAAACCATATTGTGCTTTCATGCCAAATTTTGTCAAGTTTAGAATAGTTAACGTTTTTGATTGGAAATTCCTCATCAGAAATGATCTTATCGGATCCTTCCATCCGATAAAACACTTTGACAGGTTTGTCACTAGGTTCATTCAGCTCATTCTTTTTAACAACATTCTTAACACCATTATCTTTCTTAACATCAATCTTTTCAGACTTTTTATCACGATTAGCATTTGCCATCGGATGAACATGATCAGATGGTGACACTGGTTCAGTAGTAATGATGTGATTTTCTTTTGGAATCTCACATTCATTAACAGTTTGATCACTACCAGTATCATCATTCTCTGATTCTGAATTCTCACTCTCAGCATAAACACCCTCATCATTCAAGCCTAAAATCGGTCTCACATCGGAATAAGGATCACCAATACTCGAGGTATTAGATTCCATTTCCGATGATGAGTCTGATTTTACCGAGCTCTCCGGTATAACTTGGTGATAGTTATGATTTTCAAAAAGAACCGGAGATGGTACAGACTTGTAATTGGTGGTGTTATCATCAATGATATGATCTACCACATAAGCAACATTCTTATAACTTTCCAACTTCTTGTTCACCTTTTCAGCAAAGCATTTTATGGCTGCCATTTCCAACTTGGTGTTTTCAATTTCATTGATATAGTTGTTTATTGCCAATTGTTTCAATGACAAAGTGTTTTTCAAGTCAGAAATGTCCTTTTTATAGCCATCTAATACTTTGTTGAAAGCATTCAACTCTTTGCGAGTAGATTGACTGTTTAAGATAGCACTATCACGTGAAATTCGGAGGTGTTTATTCTCCTCAGTCAATCTATCACATGTTCCACAATATTTATCACTCATAACATCAGTGCTAGATTCAGAACTTACAGGTTTTGGCGGTTCAGTCATGGCCATCAACGCAAAATGAGCTTCCTTTCCAGTGAAAAACTTGGAATAGTCGATCTTGGTGAAAGCATCATCAGCAATGCACGACTTCCTCGTCATCAAAAAGTCAGCTTCTGCCAGCAACTGATCAATATCATCATCTAAAGAATCAACACTTGCCTCTGTGTCTGATTCGCTCTCAGAATCTGAATAAACTGATCTACACTCTTCAGGAACATCAGTAACAGAATCAATCACTATTCCAGAACTCGTTTCCTCAGCCTTAACCTCAACAGGTTCATTCTCCACTTCCATCTCAGTCTCAGAATCATCACTTTCACACTCCTCAGTTTCTTTCTTCTCATCAACTGCCACCGACTCTTCCATATCAACCTGATAAGCAACACATGCCACATTCCCACCAGTAGTCACTTCCTCAACTCCTATTTGCATACCCGACCAGTCAAACCTTTCATCCTGTTGAGTCACCAAAGCTTGGTTCTGACTCGCATTCTGTTGGGTCTCATTAGGTGTAGTGATAGGTACAACTGTTCGGTTTGTGTGGTTAGGAGATTGGTTTTGAATCTGGTTTTGAGTGTTTGGTTGTCTGTTTTGGTTGTTAAAGTTTCGGTTTTGATAGTTGTTGTTATTTTGGTAAGAAACTTGGTTTTGTTGTTGACGGTTCTGGTAATTTGCATTGAAAGGGTTTCGATTACCTTGTTTAGGTGGCTGGGTGCATTCCCTTTTAAAGTGTCCTTTTTCTCCACAATTAAAACACGTAACCTTCTCCTTGTTGAATCCATAGGTTGTGTTGGGAGAAGTTGCCAAATCAGTTCTTCCTGTTTTCTCGATAAACTCTGTTGCTCTTCTCATTATACTCGCAAAAGCCCATTGAATATCAATGAGTTCCATCTCTTCCTTGTCAATCTGTGCGTAGTCTTCGTTGGTTAAGTTGTTGTTCCCAATCTGACTAGCAACTAACCCATTGTAGGATGAAACCATTGCTGAGACTAATGCAATGTGTTGCTGAGCAACCTCCACAGTCACATTTCCCAAGTTAGATGTATCCAAAACCACCGGTTGTCGATTAGGTTGAGTAACTTGGTTTATTGGTTGTTGTGTTTGGTTAGCAGTGTAAAAACTTGCTTGTTGCATTGGGGAGAGTGGTGAAATGTTGGAATTGTATTGTGGTGGTGTGTATGATGGTTGTGAGTAGGATGATGTTTGTGTCAAGTAATTGGTGGTTGGTTTTGATGATTCCATGACATTGGAAATACATGCAACATGTGGTGCAATGCTTCCTGAGCTCGAGTTACCAACTGGAACTGTAGTGCCTCCAAAATACAAACTAGGATTCTGAGGAATCTGTGACCTTCTAGCTTTCCTCCTATCCTCCAACTCTTTGTTCTCCAGCTTTTCGATAAACTCTGAAATAGTCCAGAATTGATAAGCATCCTTCTCTCTTAAAACTTCCACATGCTGATCCCATTGTGGTGGTAAAGCATCTGCAAACTTATCCACCTGCTTAGTCATTGGAATCTGTACACCATAACTAGACAATTCAGACAACAAATGCATATATCTAGGAGTTAGTTCTTTCAAAGTTTCATTATTAATAAAAGAAAAATTCTCAAACTCTTTGACCAATTCTTCCATTCTCAGACTCCTAGTCTTCTCATTACTATCATGCTTCCTCTTAAGCTTATCCCAAAGCTGCTTTGATGTAGTACATGTCCCAAACTGGTGCAACAGGTCACTTGTGATTGCCTGTGTCAGTTGGGACATATTTCTTCTTTTCGTCCTCAGTTAAGCTTTCCAAAGGAATCATTTCACCTGTATTCTCCAAAATCGGTGCTGTGTAACCTTTAACAATCATGCTCCATGCCTCTGCTCCTTCCACTCCCATGCCTTCCAAATGGATCTTGAACATGGTATGCCACTGATTATACTCTTGCATATCCATGAGCTTCGGTGGCCGAGTTCCACTCCCTGTAGACAAATCCTTAATCAAAGTAGAAATAGCATTAGTGGTTTGAGTATTTACCGCCGCTGCTGCTACTCCCCAGTAATCAGATTGTAGTGCCGGATGTGCTACACTTTGAGGCATCATGCTCGTCGTTGTCATGTAGTTAAGTGGTTGTGAAGACTGTGTGTTCGTCTTTTGCGCTGCCACTGTCCATGGGTCCATCGTTTGCTGTTGTGGTTGTGTTGTTGCTGATCCCGGAGTAGTTTGAAAACGCCACATGATCACAAACTAAGAAAAAATCTCAACACTTAGAAAATTTTTCAACAAAATCCTAGGTTCGCCCGAAATACTCTAAGTTCGTCCAAAATGATCTAGGTTCGACCAGAAACTCCTATATTCGTCCAAACTTTATCACTCTCGACCCTTCTGACACTACGTTCGCCCAAACAGTAACACCCGAATGTAGATATGACCAGAATGTAAAACAGAATAACAAACTTCCACTTTCGCCCAAAACAAACCCGGTCGAATGTGAAAATTTCTACCCGAAAGTGAAAAGTTCAACAAGAAATTTCAGGTTCGCCCACTAACTACTCAGGTTCGCCCACTTTTCAACACTTTCGACCACTAAACACAGGTCAGGTTCCAGGTTCGCCCAAAACAATCAAATCTCATTTTTTGAAAAACGGTTATTGTTTGAAAAACGGTTATTCTGATCTCAGATTTTCAAAAGTTCATGGATTTGAATGATCTCAATCAGGTTATGTTTCGGAATTGATTTGGAGCAACTTTAATTCTTGGAAAACTTGAATTCGACCACAAATTCACCTTTAAATCGATCAAAAACACTTAAAAAAACAATGTTTATGTAAAAACAGATGATTTTAGGTCAAAAACATGTCCAAATCAGCTCTGATTTTATCAAATTTGTTATTGTATGATCCTCTATGCTCTGATACCACTTTGTGAGCGAAAGATTTTAGCTAAAACAGGATTATACGATCATACAAGTCACAAAACCAGGTGCGGAAACCCTAGTTCTGAACAAATTGATAAAACACAATTCACAACACAATCAAGATCATTTTCAACATCATTTCATAGATTAACTTCTTTCAAATAAGCTTTTACAATCAGTTTATGTTAATCTAGAACACACACACAATATCTCAAAACAACCTCTGAACCTGACCTGAACACAGACACAACTGACAACTCTATTACATAATCAAAATCACAAAATCTATTTATAGACACTGCACGTTCGCCCCTTTGCATTGGTCGAACGTAGGCAATTTCCACATTCGCCCATTGTAAATGGTCGAATGTGTCTTTTGTTCAGTTTCAATCTTCCTTCGCCCATTGTATCTACATTCGCCCACAATTATTTACCTTCGGCCAAGTCACTAACATATGTTAATTATATTTATCCAATCCTTAGTCGCAAAACGCATCAACAGTTGAGGCCTCTTCATCATTGGAGCATCAGAGTAAATTGGTTTTCTGGGCAATGTAGGGTCTTTCTTTCTATTCTCTTCCAATTTCTTGTATGTTTCAACCAACCTTAGCTCAGCCCATCTTGCAACTGACTTCATCTCCCCATACTTGGCAGCCACAATTTCTTCTCTTATTCTTTTGAACTTTAAAGCTGTGGCTGGATCTCTGCCTTTCCTAAAATTAGGGGCAGAACCTTTGCTGGGGGATTCTTAGCCATTTCTTCAATTCTCATTTGTTCTTCTTGAAGTGCATGAGTGGTCCAGCCTGCAAACTGTTTCTTGTTTGCTTTGTAGGGCATGGTTGCCAAGATTTGTTCAAGAAGAGATTCCCTAACCACCCTTTCCAAGTCATTGCTGAGAGGCATGGTAGACATGGAGTTGCTCAGGGTCTTAGCAAAATCTTCAATCCTTCTCAGTTTGCTAAGCTCTGCTGAATGGATGCCCTGAGCAGTCCTGCCATCTTTCCCTTTACATCTCTCCTTGATGATTAAATCTGCCTGTTCAGTCTTGAGTTTAAGATATTGATCTATGTTTTGAGGAGTAGGAAAATTTGGAAGAGATAGGAAAGATCTTTCAGATGGATGTTCAGTATTGTAGAAGGATTGCATTTCCCCCTTGAGTAGATCAAGCTCAAGAGGATACTGAAAAACCAATGGTGTGATGGATGGTGGTGGTCTGTGAGATGTGAATTGAGAAGTGTGTGGTGAGTATGATGAAAGTGGGATGGCTGATATAGGTGTAGGTTTGGTGGTTGAAGTGGGAGGTGGTGATGTTTGTATGTTTTCATCTTGTACTACAAAAGTTGATTTCCTCTTCCTTTTGTACAAGATGAGTGGTGATGGTGGTGTTGCAGCAGTGGTTGTGTTAACATCTGTTGGCACTTGTGTAGGACCAGCAAATGTTTGGGATTTGGGTGGTAAAGTGATTGTAGGTGGTGTATTGGTAGTTGTGGTAGTGGGTTTGGTGGTAGGTTTAGTTGTTTTGGTGGCATTAGTGGTTTTGGTGGCAGCTGTGGTTTTGGTGGCAGCAGTGGTTCTAGTAGCAGTTGTTTTAGCAGCAACAGTTTTAGCAGCAGTTTTGGATGGTGGTTGTCTGATGTGTTTTGCAGGCATTTTCTTCCTTTTAGAGGAGCCAACATCCTCAACTTCCTGTTGTTGCTCTATCTGTCTTTGCAGTAGAGCCTCTACTTTGCATTCCATTGTGTCAATCCTCTTTTGCTTCTCTTTGGCAGCCTTTTTAGGATTGACATTAGCATTTTGATCAATTTCTTTTGCTTTGGCTGCCTTGACTGCTTCAGCATCAGCAGTAGATTGAACATTGGGTTGTTGTGCTGGTTCAGACCCCCTGGTTTTGTTCCAAATGGCTTTAGCTTTGGTAGTCTATCTCTGCCACTCTCCCCCTTTTTGGCATCATCAGCTGTGAGCTCATCATCATTATCATTATCATCTCTCCTGATGGTTGTAGGGGCAGAGCCAGTGGTCTTCAGCAAATGGTCTTTGATGGCTTTAATGTCTGCTTGGGTATCTGTGTACCTAGCATCTACCATATTTCTGATCTGAGCCATGTAGGTTTCATGTGTTTGATCTGCTAGTTTTCTATGAGCTATGATGATGGGGAAACAGATTTCCATAGCTCACTAGCAATCTCTTCTTTGGATGGTTGACTTTTGGTTAGAGCAGCCAAAGATCCCATAATTGTCTTGAGATCTGATTTGATATCAGCAACAGTGGTTTCAATGGAGTGGACTCTATCCGTCAATTCTTGGTATTTTAACCCATCACCTAAATTAAGAGGATCATCTGGATTCCTACCAGTGGTAGTTGTATCTGGTTCAGTCCTAGGAGGTGAATCCATAGAATGAGAACCAGATGCCCCTTTGTCTTGGTTCTGGGGACTTCCAACTAATTTTGGGGACACTATAGGGGCCTCATCAGTTGTTGACTTCAAGGAAGTCTTAGCTATGTAACCACTGACCTATTGTGAGACAATGGTCTCTACATCAGTAGTGGTTGCTTCACTTGAAAACTAACCTAGAGTTTCATTTAACTCTAGGGGTGTAACCTCCTCTGTTTGTGGGATAGCTGATTGATTTTCCCCAGTCCTAGTAACTTGTTGGTGTATACTCTCATTGATGGGTGAAGGAGAGGATCTGGGAATGTCCTGAGTTTTATCAGTAGCTACAAACAATGGTTGCATTGTTGGAAGGACATGTGATGGTGAAGGTGGAGGAGTGCAAAGAGAAGTAGCCCTGGGAGAAGGGCTGATGATCATATGGTCAAGTGACTCATATGTCTCATGATGTGGTTCCCTTTGGCTTACAACATGATCCTTTTGTGAGGATTCATGAGGAGTTTTTTCAGGTTGAGATATATCCATCTGTTGTGAGGAAGTAACAACAGTGGTTTCTTGTTGCTTTTGTGTTGCAACAGGGTTTTCCTCTGGTATCTCATCTTCCAGAGGCCCCATTTTGGGTTTTGAGGTGGTTTTTGTAGATGGACGTTTTCTTTTGGAGGTGGCTGGTGTGGGTTTCACAGCACTGGATGTAGTGCCATGATCACCAGGACCAGTGGGCTCAACAACAGAGGTTTGGGCAACAGTTGTTGTCTTAGTCCTCTTTGTTTGTGTTTTTGAAACTTTAACTTTAGACACTTTTTCTTGGATATTTGAACCCAGCATTCCTGTAAAAGTTTCATCAGTTAGACTCTTCATTTGAAATGATTTACCCTTTTCAAAATCATTTTCAGGTAAAACCTTCTGAAGGATTACACTTAAAATTATTGGGTATATCAGAAAAGCATTATTAGACCCAAACTTTATGGCCTCCACATTTGATACTAAATCCAAGAACATGCCCTGGGATAGATTGAAGTCAGATTCAGACAACATAGCATATCCCAAGTACTGAATTCTCAATGGTATTTCATTAAAGGAAGTGGATTTAGTAGAGACATAGAGAAGGAGTGTGTGAAAGAAAAATTTCATGACTGGTAGGAAAAACTTTTTGAAAAGAGTTGACCCAGTCATTTGTGAATCATAACCCCTTTCCTGAAACTCAGTGTAAAGTTCAGCCTTAGGGAAAGAGTCGTTACCTGACAGGTCATTCAGTGAGAAGGTTGTGGATATCAGTTGGGGGGTAATGGCGATATTTGTCTCTCCAATTTTTGAGATAATGGTTGTGGGCTTTTTGTCCTGTAGAAGGACATCAGCATTTAACCAAAATTCTTGCAGAGTATCGAGGTAGAGGGGAGCATCAGCGGTTAGTATTGTCAGGTATTTGGAATTGAGAATGATGTCGATGGTGGTATGGAATGGGACGTTTTCATCTATTTTGACTAGATAGGGAAGGTAATTGTGGGTAGCTTTAGCCTGAAGATCCATTGTAATGGATTTCGAGTGTGAGGATGAGAGGAATTAGAGTGAGGGTTTTAAGGTTGAAGAAGGCGGTTTCAGTATTTTGAATACAATGAGACAGTGTAACAATTATTGTGGCAAAATAGGGTTTTTATAGCCTCTGGTGAAACCGCTGATGTGGCCAAAACTCTGCTTTTGAAAGCAGACGTGGCAAACATCTAGTGGCATACATCTGTTGTCTTACCAAAGTGTTGATGCTAACAGCACTTGGGTTTTTTTTATTATTACTATTATATATAGAATGGAAACAGTTGTTTTATCTGATCAGACGTTTGAAAATAGATTTTCAACCAAACAGTGGTTGTTTTATCTGATCAGATGTTTGAAATAGATTTTTCAACTAACAGTGGATAGAATGAATGAAACAGTGGTTGTTTTATCCTTAGCAGATTTTTCAACCAAAATGCTATTTTAAGGATGAATTTTGATTTTCTGAAACTAATTAATGTTTTTATTTAAAACATTTTTGTTGTTTAATCCATGTTGAGCATACCAATTCTAGAAATCAAATTTTTCAAAGGTGGATGTGTCTAAAGCTTTTGTCAACACATTTGCCAACTGATCCTCTGTTGGAACATGGTGTAGAGAAATCAAACCTTTTTCATAGCTATCTCTGACAAAGTGATGTCTGATGTCAATGTGCTTTGAGGTTGAATGAGAGACTGGATGTTTGATGATATTTTCAGCAGCTTGACTGTCCAGCATGAGTGGATTCCTTAGTGCAATTATACCAAAATCCAGCAGTTGATTTTGAAGCCACAGGAATTGGGCTGTACAGCTTGCAGCATCAATGTATTCAGCCTCTGCTGTTGATGTTGAAACAGCTGCTTGCTTTTTGCTTTGCCAAGAGACTAAGGCATTCCCTAGAAACTGGCACCCTCCTGATGTAGACTTCCTTGTGGTGTGGCAGCCAGCAAAATCATTATCTAAATAACCTGAAAGCTCAATAATTCCATTAGCAGGATACTAGATACCAAGTGTGGGAGCACCTTTTAAGTATCTGAATATCCTTTTCACAGCAATAAGGTTTGACTTTCTAGGTGAAGCCTGGGATCTTGCACAAACACAAGTGGCAAACATAATCTCTGGCCTAGATGCAGTTAAGTACAATAAAGACCCAATCATGCATCTGTAATGTCTGGTCAACCAGTTCATCCTTGTCATCAATAGTGAGTAGCTTGGCTGTGCTCATGGGTGTACTACATGGCTTACAATCATTCATCGCAAATCTGGTCAACAAATTTTTCACTTATTTGTTTTGATGAATGAATGTGCCATTTTGAAGCTGCTTCACTTGGAGACCAAGGAAGCACTGAAGTTCACCCATAGCACTCATCTCAAACTCTGCTGTCATGAGTTCCCTAAACTCTTCACACATTTTGTTACATGTCGACCCAAAAATGATGTCATCCACATATATTTGAACTATCATTAAATCTTTCCCTCTCCATTTTAAAAATAAGGTTTTAGCAATTTTACCTCTTGGGAAACCAATGGATAAGAGAAAGGTGGAAAGAGTTTCATACCAGGCCCTAGGTGCTTGTTTTAGTCCATACAAAGCTTTGTTTAGCTTGTATACATAATCAGGATGGAATGTGTCTTCAAAACCAGGTAGTTGACATACATAGACCTCCTCCTAAATTTCGCCATATAGGAATTCACATTTGATGTCCATCTGATACACCTTGATGTTGTGGTTGACAGCAAAGGCCAGGAAGAGTCTGATAGCTTCTAGCCTAGCTACAGGAGCAAAGGTTTCATCATAGTCTATCCCCTCTTCTTGTCTGAAGCCTTGAACCACAAGCATGCCTTTATTCTTGAAAACTATACCCCTTTCATCAGTTTTGTTTTTGAAGACCCACTTTGTGCCAATTGGACAAACATCCTTTGGCAGTGGTACATGTTCCCATACTTGTTGTCTTTTAAACTGAAGGAACTCTTCCTGCATGGCTTCTACCCAGCTTTCGTCTTTTAGTGCCTCTTGGTACTTGACAGGTTGTGTGAGAGATAGAAAGCCTACAAAAAGATAGATGTTTGAGGATTGGCTTCTTGTGAGCACACCCTCTCTGATGTTACCAATGATTTGGTCTGGTGGATGAGCTCTTAGGTAGATTAAATCTCCCTGATATGGTATGATGGCATTTTGAGGTGAAGGACAGAGGTTTGGTGACTCTGTTGATGTAACATCTATTTGCACTTCTGTAGTACCAACAGATGTTTGAAATGGAGGTGGGGGAATAGGTCCAAGTGGTGTGAAATTGGACTGACTTTTGTCAACAGAGGTTGGACTTTTGTCAACAGATGATTAAGCAGTGGATAAGGTTGGTGAAGCAGTTGTTTGAGGGTAAGACTAGCCAACAGTGGCTGACTCAGCTATGGCAGAGTTTTGACAGGTGTTTTGAACAGCTGCTTCCCCTGATACAGAATAGACTTTATAGTGACTTGGAATCACAACATCTGTTCTGTAGTCTTGTTGTGGAGATTGTGGAATACCTGCACTGCTAGTTTTGACAGTAATTTCTTCAAATTTGAATTTATCTGAATCAAACCATTCAGAAGGATTTGCTAGGATTTTTAAGTATGAAAGTTCATTGAACTTTACATTCAGAGTTTCTTCTATTGTCCTGGTTCTTGTGTTAAACACTTTGTTGGCCTTGGCAGTAGAAGAATATCCCAGAAAATATCCACAATCTACTTTGGCTGCAAATTTTGAAATGGAATCTTTAAGATTTAAAATGAAACATGGGCAGCCAAAGATTTTGAAAAATGAGATTAGTGGTTTGATTTTGAACAGAATTTCATAAGCAGTCTGTGGATGTCTTGGGTTGATTAAAACTCTGTTTTGAACATAGCAAGCAGTGTTTACAGCTTCTGCCCAGAAGGACTGTGGCAAACCAGAATCTGCTAGCATGGTTCTTGCAGCCTCAATGAGGGTTCTATTTTTCCTCTCAACCGCCCCATTTTGTTCTGGTGTTCTTGGAATGCTGTACTGCCTCACAATTCCTTTTGACACACAGAAGTCATCCAACTCCTTATTTTTAAACCCTATTCCATTGTCACTTCTAAATACTTTTACTCGCAAGTCATATTGGTTTTCAACTTTGGTGACAAAGTCCTTCAAGATAAATCTTTTTCTTCTTAGGCACATGATTTTAACTGGGCCAAACAAGTCCATGTGCAACGATTTTAGACATTGACTTGTTTTGGACTCATCAATGGATTTTTAAGAGCTTTTATGTTGTTTCCCTTTTAAGTAGGAAAACACAATGCTCATCACATTTGAACTCTTTTGATGGTGAACCTCTTACAAGGCATTGTTTGGAGAGTGAGTTGATAGTTTGAAGGTTGGTGTGACCCAGTCTCCTATGCTAAAATTCTGTCTCTTTAGTGGAGGTAGCAGAAAACAGACAGACATTTACCATAGGATTGTCCTTCAACATATCAACCACATACACATTGCCACTCCTATGAGCAACAAGTTGTGCTTTGCTCTCAGCAATGATGGTGTCAATCTTTTTCACCACTTCTGGCCCAATAATCTTACAAGTTTTCTTAGTGAAGAATGAGCCATAACCTTTGTCACTCATTTGTGATACACTAAGAAGTCTAAATTTAAGATTATCAATAAGATTGACATTTTCAAACTTGAGTTTCCCAGCCTGAACAGTCCCTGAACCCAACACCTTACCTTTTGAATCATTACCAAAGGATATATCACCCCCTCCATTAGCTAAGAAGTCTAGATGAAGGGCTCTACATCCTGTCATATGCCTGGAGCCTCCACTATCTACATACCAAAGGCTATCTAAGAAAGCAGAAGCTCCCTGCACATCAGTAATGGATCAGTTTTGGTGAGTGTCCAAAGCCAAGTTGGCTTTGGATGGGTCCACAGACTTTTCAGCCTCAAGCTTAGGAAGATGATCAGTGGTTTGAACTAGTTTTTGAATCAAGTTCAATTGCTGTTGCTGACCATTTGCCAGTGCTTGGATGTCAACACTTGGTGTAACAGATGTTTGATCACTTCTTGACAGATGATAGTAACCATAGGGATTTCTGTTCACTCTTGGTTTAGATGGCCTCTTGGGTTCTTCATAAACATGTGACAGATTATGACAAGGTGGTTGTCCATATCCTCTTATGTACTTGTTGGTGGGTGGAGCATCTGTTACTTGAACATCCCTGGAAGCAGATGTTTCTAGACTTTTAGTAACAGATGTTTGGACTGGAGCAAAAGTCTGTTTGGGTTTTCCTTTTGAAGTGCTAACCACCTGACTTGCAAGATTTTTAGCCTTGTACTCTTGTATTTTGACATTAAAATTTTTGAGATACAGACACTCTTTGGTTTTGTGATTCTTCTTACCACATATTGAGCATGTGGTCTTAGAATCACACACACTTGTTCCTTTGTTGATATCATATGCTTTTAGAAGAAAACAGTTTTTAGTAACATGATTCTTCTTTTCACAGAAATCACAGAACAAGTGGACAGACTTTTCTTTCTTTTTCCCTTTATCAGCCTTCTTTTCAACAGATGTTTGATCATCTACTGGAAGGTCTGTCAAGGGAATGACCTTTGCCTGTAGTGCTTTCTTACCATCAGGGGTTTTGAAGTCAACTGGTTTGAAGTTTTCAAGAGTACCACACTCATCAGACCAAGTAGGTTTAAATTCATATTTTTCAAGTTCAGTGAATGATGAGGAACCTTCTAGTTTTTCAAGAACAATTTTCTTACCATTAGGTTCTGTGATTTTAATCTCTTGACCCTCCAAATTAGTTGGTACTACCTCAACTAACTTTTGTTTCCTTTTGTCAGTGTTTTCAAAAGCTGGAGCAGTGGTTCCAAAACCAAATCCAAACTTCACATGATTTTGGTATGTTTGTTAAGGAGCATCTCAATACCTTTACATGATTCCACCCATTTTTCACATTCAACTTGGAGCTGGTCTTTGGTTATAGTTGCTTCATGTTTTAAGCTGCTTATTTCAGATTCTTTTTCAGTAAATTTTGATTTTAACTCTTTTGAAAGTTTTTCAAATTGGACTTCATCATCTAAAATTTTCTTCCTAAGGTTTTCATTCACCTCTTTTATGTTAGCAAATGCTATTACACATTTGTCTGAACACAGATCTTTTAGGATTTGAGGAGATACCTTAGCAGCAGCCATCAATGCACAATCACACTTGCACTCACAATCATCAGATGCACCCCAGGGATCTGAGAGATTCACGACCTCTTCTTCAAATTTTGTATCTGCAATTACTTCATCAACAATATCATCAGTCACAATATCAGATTCAGCTAACACATCCTCAGATTCAACTTCTTCAACCATAGCCATGAAACAAAAATTTTCTGGTTCATGTTCAGCTTTGGCTACAAGAGCAAAATTTTCATCTGCTAACTCATCTGGTAGACTGCTCCAATCAACAAAGCCTTGTGTGAAGAAACTCTGTTGACTGGTCTCTGCAGGGGCAGAGGCTGGAGCAGCAGTCATTGGCACTTGTGCCTGAGCAACAGGTGTTTGCACATAGTGGATCTGAGGAACAGTGGTTTGGACATACTGGACAGAAATAGTGTTTGAGGACTGTGCAAAATGAGCAGTGTTTTGCACATTTGGTCTAGGGGTATTATGGGAAACTTGATAAGTGTTGGTCTGAGGCCTTTGATTTGGATAGGTAATCATAGGTATACCATGTTGACTCCTACATTCCTTAGCAAAATGACCAAGTCTATGACATTTGTAACACTTAATCTTTGATTTATCCAAACCCACTTTTGACCTTCCAGTCAACCCTGGAAATCTTCTACCAGTTTTCTTGTAAAAATTGTTAGTTCTTCCAAATCATCAGGGTCAAAATATTTAAATCATCATACTCAAAGGATATGTTATCAGATGCCTGCATATCACCACCACTTGCTGTAAAAGCATAGTTTGGTGAATAAGAATCAGAGTTAAAAACTGAGTTAAAACCTGAAGTTATGTTAATGAAATGATCATAACTCTGATCCTTAATATTACCAGGCACCACATCATGACCCAAAAGTGTTGTATTACCAAATACATAATCATCAGACATTTTTCCAAGGTCATGGAGCTTCTTTTTCTGGTTAAGCTCTCTCTCATAGGTCAAGAGCTTACCATGAAGCTGGGTCAGTGATAGGTCCTTAAATCCAATTGAGTTTCTCATAACTATAGCAATAGTGTCCCATTTGTCTGGTGATGATCTTACAAAACCTATGGTTCAAAGTTGAATTAGGGTAAGCTAGACCAACCAGTTTTAGTTCACTAATGAGACAGTTAAACCTCTCAAATTGTTCAGTTAATGACTCTCCCTTTACATGACTGAATGTTTCATATTGTTGGTTAAATATTTTACGTTTGTTTTCAATAACCTCTTCAGTCCCACCAAATTGTTCTTTCAATGCATCCCACAACTCCTTTGCATTGTTATAGTGTAACAACCCAGCATATATATCATTGGGTAGAGCCATGGCCACAATACTGAAGGCCTTGGCATCTAGCTCAATTTTCTGAAAATCCTGGTCGGAGTAGTTTTCAAGTTTCTTAGGCTCTTGAACCTTGGGATCTTCAGTGCTCGGCACCATCGGAACATGTGGTCCGAAGATAACAGACTTCCAACACACAGTGTTCTGTTGAGCTAGAACATGGCTCATCCGACGTTGCCAGATATTGTATTCAGATCTGACAAGCATCGGTGGCTTGTTGTTCGTGACAGTGTTATGTGGATCGTGATTGATTGAAGCCATTCTCTGATTGTTTCAAAAACAAAGTCTGTTTAAAAACGGTTGAAACGAAAATAAACTATTACTCTGTTTTCAATCCGACAAACAAAAGATATCAATAATTGTGAGTTGATCTGTTTATATTAAATTGATTGGTTAGATCGAGTTTAATTGACCAAGCTCTTATACCAATTGTTAGGATCTGAGTTTGATTGTTTTGATTGTTAAGTAATAAGAGTAATGAAAGAAGTGAATTATAAATGGAAAGTGCAGCGGAATGATAAACTATAAATCAAAACAAGAGAATAAATGTTTTTCAATTGAATGCTTTCATTAATCAAATGATTACAACAATTGTACAAGTACTCCCCCTCAGCCTGATCACTCTGTGATTGTATGTCTAAGATAATGTTTTTTCTTCTTAGACTCATGATTTTTACAAGGCCAAACAAGTTCATGTGCAACAGTTGAAGACATTGACTTGTTTTGAACTCATCAATGGATTTGTAAGAGCTTTTATGTTGCTTTCCTTTTAAACACTAAAAACAATGCTCATCACATTTGAATTCTTTTGATGGAAGGCTTCTAACAAGGCTTTGTTTAGAGAGTGAGTTGATAGTTTGAAGGTTGGTGTGACCCAGTCTCTTATGCCACAATTATGTCTCTTTAGTGGAGGCAGCAGAAAACAGACAGACATTTGCCATAGGATTATCCTTCAACATATCAACTACATACACATTACCACTCCTGTGAGCAACAAGTTGTGCTTTTATCTCAGCAATGATGGTGTCAATCTTTTTAACCACTTCTGGCCCAATAATCTTACAGGTTTTCTTAGTGAAGAATGACCCATATCCTTTGTCACTCATTTATGAGACACTAAGAAGATTAAATTTAAGATTATCAATAAGATTGACATTTTCAAACTTGAGTTTCCCAACCTGAACAGTCCCTGAACCCAACACTTTACCTTTAGAATCATTACCAAAAGATATATCACCCCCTCCATGAGCTAAGAAGTCCAGAAGTAGGGCTCTACATCATGTCATGTGCCTAGAGCCTCCACTATCTACATACCATAGACTATCTAAGCAAGCAGAAGCTCCCTCACATCAGTAATGGATTAGTTTTGGTGAGTGTCCAAAGCCAAATTGGCTTTGGATGGGTTCCCAGACTTTTCAGCCTCAAGCTTAGGAGAATGATCAGTGGTTTGCACCAGTTTTTGAACCAAGTTCAACAACTGTTGCTGACCATTTGTCAGTGTTTGTATGTCAACACTTGGTGCAACAGATGTTTGATCATTTCCTGTCAAATGATAGTAACCATAAGGATTGTTGTTCACTCTTGGTTTTGAAGGCCTCTTGGGCTCTTCATAAACATGTGACAGACTATGACAAGGTGGTTGTCCATGTCCTTTTGGGTACTTGTTTGAGGGTGGAGCATCTGTTACTTGGACATCCCTAGGAGCAGATGATTCAAGACTTTTGGTAACAGATATTTGGGTTGGTGGATAAGTCTGTTTAGCCTTATACTCTTGTATTTTGACATCAAAATTTTTGAGATAAAGGCACTCTTTGGTTTTGTGATTCTTTTTACAACATATTGAACATGTAGATTTAGAATCACGCACACTTGTTCCTTTGTTGATATTATATGCTTTTAGAAGAAAACAGTTTTTAGTAACATGGTTCTTCTTTTCACAGAAATCACAAAACAAGTGTTCACCCTTTTCTTTTTTTTTCCCTTTTTCAACCTTCCTTTCAACAGATGTTTGAGCATCTGTTGGAAGATCTCTCAAGGGAATGGCATTTGCCTGTGGTGCTTTCTTACCATCAGGGGTTTTAAAATCAACTGGTTTGAAGTTTTCAAGAGTATCACACTCATCTGACCACCACCACCACCACCAACAACAACAACAACAACAACAACCATACCCAGTGAATCCCACAAATAGTAAACTATTGGTAGGGTTTGTGGAGGGTGGGATGTAGACAGGCCTTACCTCTATCCCTAAGAATAGAGAGGCTGCTTCCAAAGAGACCCTCGGCTAAAAAAAATGATAATAATTTAAACTACCAATATCACATAAATGGCGGAAAGACTACATGGCAAAAGTAAAAGATAAACAACGAGAAATAACATATAAAGAACAGCACAAGAAGACAATCACGTGTAAAGACCAACAAAAAAGTGAGGGTGAAATCTAATTTCCTATGCCACATATAAAAGCTCTTATGAACCTATCCTAACAGTCTTTAACTTTAATCCTAAGTCTCCACAAACTCCTATCCTGGACCATGTCCACAGAGAGGTGTAACTCTTGTATATCTTTCCTAATCCTCTCATCCCAAGTCAACCTGGGCCTACCCCTACCCCTCCTCCCTTCCACAGTAAGGTTTTCCATCGCCCTAACTGGCTCCGTCATCTGTCTCCTCTTCACATGCCCAAACCACCTTAGTCTCCCCTCCTTTATCTTATCAGATATACTAGCTACTCCAAACCTTTCCCTAAGAACCTCATTTCTTATCCTGTCTAACCTTGTGTGCCCACACATCACACTCATCTAACCAAGTAGGTTTAAACACATACTTTTCAAGTTCAATAAATGATGAGGAACCCTCAGGTTTTTCAAGAATAATTTTCTTGCCGTTAGGTTCAGTAATTTTAATTTCTTAACCCTCCAAATTAGTTGGAAAAACCTCAACTAACTTTGGTTTTCTTTTGTCAGTGTTTTGAAAAGCTTAAGCAATGGTTTCAAAACCAAAACCAAACTTCACATGACTTTTGGTCTGTTTGTTGAGGAGCATCTCAAAACCTTTACATGATTCTACCCATTTTTCACATTCAAATTGGGTGGACTCAAGCTCCTTTTTACAACTCTGATATTTTGTTATCATAGTTTGGAGCTGGTCTTTGGTTATAGTTGCTTCATGTTTTAAACTGCCAATTTCAGATTCTTTTTCAGTCAATTTTGATTTTAACTCTTTTGAATGTTTTTCAAATTGAACTTCATCATCTAAAAATTTCTTTCTAAGGTTTTCATTCACCTCTTTAATGTTTGTAAATACAATTACACATTTGTTTTAACATAAATCATTTAAGATTTGAGGGGATACCTAAGCAGCAGCCATCAATGCACAATCACACTTGCACTCACAATCATTATCACCCTAAGGATATGAGAGATTCACAACCTCTTCTTCAGGCTTTTCATCTGGAATTACTGCATCAACAACATCATTAGTCACATTTTCAGATTCAGACACCACATCCTCAGATTCAACTTCTTTTACTATTGTGTCCAAAGCCATGAAACAAAAATTTTCTGGTTCATTTTCATCTTTGGAAACAAGAGCAAAATTCTCATCTGTTAACTCATCTGGTAAACTGCTCCAATCAACAAAGCCTTGTGTGAAGAAACTCTATTGACTGGTCTCTGCAGGGGCAGAGGGTGGAGTAGCAGTTATTGGCATTTGTGCCTGAGCAACAGGGGCTTGAACATAGTGAATCTGAGGAACAGTGGTTTTGGCATAATGGACAGGAATAGTGGATGAGGACTGTGCAAAATGAGCAGTGTTTTGCACATTTGGTCCAGGGGTACTATGGGAAACTTGATAAGTGTTTGTCTGTGGCCTTTGATTTAGATAGGTAATCATAGGTGTACCATGTTTACTCCTACATTCCCTAGCAAAACGACTAAGTCTATGACATTTATAACACTTAATTTTATATTTATCCAACTCCACCTTTGACCTGCCAGTTAAACCTGGAAATCTTCTGCCAGTTTTCTTGTAGAAATTTTTAGTTCTAACATTGAGCAGAGCCAGTTGGTGCATTGTGTCCATTTCTTCTAAATCATCAGGGTCAAAATATTGAAGGTCATTATACTCAAAGGATATGTTATCAGATGCCTGGATATCACCACCACTTGCTGCAAAAGCATAGTTGGGTGAATAAGAATCAGAGTTAAAACCAGAGTTAAAACCTGAAGTTATATCAATAAAATGATCATAACTCTGATCCTTATTATTACCAGGCACCTCATCCTGACCCAAAAGTGTCGTATTACCAAAAACATAATCATCAGACACTTTTCCAGAGTCCTGAAGCTTCTTTTTCTGGTTATGCTCTCTCTCATAGGTCCAGAGCTTACCATGAAGCTGGGTCAGAGATAGGTCCTTGAAACCAATTGAGTTTCTCATAACTATAGCAATAGTGTCCCATTTGTCTGGTAATGATCTTAAAACCTATGGTTCAAAGTTGAATTAGGATAAGTTAGACCCACCAGTTTTAGTTCACTAATAAGACAGTTAAACCTCTCAAATTGTTGAGTTAATGACTCTCCCTTCACATGACTGAATGTTTCATATTGTTGGTTAAGTATTTCACGGTTGTTTTCAATAACCTCCTCAGTCCCACCAAATTATTCTTTCAAAGCATCCCATAACTCCTTTGGACTGTTACATTGTAATAGTCCAGCATAGATATCATTTGGTAGAGCCATGGCCACAATACTGAAGGCCTTAGCATCTAACTCAATTTTCTAAAAATCCTGCTTGGAGTTGTTTTCCAATTTCTTTAGCTCTTGAATCTTAGGATCTTTGGTACTCAGCACCGTCGGAACATGTGTTCCGAAGATAACCGACTTCCAACACCCAATATTCTGTTGAGCTAGAACATGGCTCATCCGACATTGCCAAATATTGTATTCAGATCTACCAAGCATCGGTGGCTTGTTGTTCGTGCCAGTGTTATGTGGATCGTGATTGATTGAAGCCATTCTCTGATTGTTTGTAAAACAAAGTGTGTTTAAAAAAATTTTAACGTAAATAAACTTTTACTCTGTTTTCAATCTGACAAACAAACGATATCAATAGTTGTGAGCTGATATGTTTATATTAAATTGATTGGCTAGATCGAATTTAATTGACCAAGCTCTGATACCAATTGTTAGGATCTGAGTTTAATTTGTTTTGATTGTTTATAAATGAAATATGAATGAAGTTAAATAAATATGGAAAGTGTAGCGGAATAGTAAACTATAAATCCAAACAAAAGGAATAATTGTTTTCGAATCAAAAGCTTCTCATTAGTTAAATGATTACAATGATTACACAATTACTCCCCCTCAGCCTGATCACTCACTGATTGTTTGTGAGAGAATGTTTGGAGTGATGAATAGAACAGTACATGCACTGTTCTATTTATAGACAAACTAAACCACTGATGACCCACGGCTGACATCACTTAAGACAGTGACATCTAACAAATATATAACAACATAAAATAACTGATGAATACAGACACTATTACATTGCTAAACTCTGATGACTAAACAGCTGATGGGTAAAACTCTGATGCTTCTATCTACTGTTGGAGCCTAAGTGATGTTGGCTCCAACAGTCTTTGTCTTCAACAGTCTTTTAACTCAATAGTTGTTTCTTCAATCAGCTCTTTGTGATCAACACTTGTACTCTAGCAGTTGTTAGGGGAACAACAGTTGTTAGAAGCCAACAGTCTTTTGTGAGAAGTAACTTGAAAACACTGATTTATTATGGATCATATATAGTATGTTTTGGCTTTTCAGATCATCTGTTCTTCTCCAGATCAGCAGACCCAACAAATGGTGGTTAGGTGATGGTGGCCGTAGGCTATGAGCAAGAGGAAGAAGTGTTGTGTGTTTTTTTTTTTTTTTTTTTTTTTGCGATGATATTATGGTGGAGTTGATTGTTTGTAAAAAGTTCAAATTGTACTTAGATTAGACAAAAGCATAAAGCATGCTCAACATCTCATGCTTTTGGAAAGCATAATAAGTAACATTAGGGTGGTTAATCCACCCTTAGGGACCGGCCAAAGTAAGGCTTGTGGGGCCCACTCACTTACCAAAATATCTTATAATTACTTAGTTAGATTCTAACTAGTTCGGTTAGAGTTTTCAGGGTTTTATCGCGTGTTTATTACGAGCTATTTCAGACATATAATTCACTCCCAATTATCCTAAAACATGATTTATTTTAGGTATTGGTAAGTTATTTAGGCTTTAATTGGGTGAATTTATAAGTTACGCGCGTATCGGGTGCGATACGCGAACTTTATTCAATACCGGGAGATTTGTGTTTGGAGTTTTCACATATGATTTTGGAGTTCCAAAACATATAATATTTCATGGAAATTCCCTTTATTTCATATCTCGGGTGTTCGGGATCGTTTTCGGTTAATTAATAGTTATTGGGTAATCACCAACGTCCGTTCCGGACAAGTTTATTTGCACGTAACTTTGTCGTGCTTCAATATTAAACATGTGCATTCCTATGAATCTTATGTGGAATTTGCTTTCTCTAAGGCTTAGTTAAAACAATCAACACAAAATTGCACTTCATTACGTTAATTACACATAATTAATTAGTACAGAATTACCTTAATTTTGCCGTTTGTCACACATGGCTGGACTTTTTTGAAATTCTTGTTCCGAATACGACATTTTAGACTCAAAAAATGACCTAAATAGGACACTTAATCAACAAGATATGACCCAAGCAAGTTCCAACATCAAATCTGCCCAAAACTATAATCATGCAAAACAACTAAAGAACAAACCCTAATCATCTATAAATCATTTAAATCATATAACAATCACATGTAAGCATGTTAATATTATCATCTTCAACATTCAAAACCCTAGTTGTAGATAAATCAACATATCCATTCAAAACATTCATCCTAATAATCGCTAACAATCCATAAATACATACACTTTGACTTTACTCTTGATTGAATAATAGGGTTTATAAAACTTTTCAAGAATCATAAAAACAATAATAAAAATCGTGATTTATACCTCCAAGTTTAATGAAATCTCATGATCTGAAGATCCATCACAACAATTAATCCTTGGAATAGCTTGGAATTAATCAAATAGCTTGGAGATTGTTTGAGAAAGAGAGAGGGTGGGGGTGAGGGATATCTCACGGTGCAAAAGGGGTGGTAGGTTTTTTTTATTTTTTATAAAATAAAATATAATGTAAGACTTGATTTGTTGGGTCTTGGGACCAACTAGCAAGCTTTGTGGGGCCTTTTACTACTAAACGGACCATTAATAGGACTTAAGCTCGGTAATAATCCTAATAATATTTTTCCCACTAAAATTTCATAAAACAATAGTCCCGATAATCATGTAACATAATATTCACATAACGTTCATGTATTGCGCATATTTCACAAAATTCAGGTAACGACAATCTATTATGCAAGAAATCATGTAACACATAAATTCACATTCCTAATCATCCAATCACACACATGAAAACATTTCTTTGACATATCACCAACGTTCGAGGTACAAGACTCATGTGTGTGTTTAGGTAATTCCCCGAATTACCGTTACGTAAGTTATTGTGATGTAACAGTGCATTGAAAGACTCTCTTAACTAACCCTAGTCAAGTATTATGTCACCTACATATATGTAAGTTAACTAGAGTTAGGTTAAAGTATTAACCTAAAAATGCAGGGTGTCACAACACCTACATATCATATGCAAAACTCAACTGTTGAAATTTAATCAATATGAGGTTGTTTATGAGAATAACTCACATTCATGTGAGAGTTGTTGGAGTTTATGTATAAATGTGAGTAGGGTTGCAAATGTAACACCCCAACCGATGGCGGAAACATCGGGATGTCACGTATTGATGATTGTTCAATAGCTCATGGTGAATAATAAGTTTCATAAATGATTTAAATAAATTACATACAATTGATCTAGAACTTGTACATCAAATTGAATAAAACTATACACGTATCTTCAAGCATCAATTCAAATCTTCAAGCAAATAGAACCTGAAACATGTTAAGTTGAAAATGTTTTGGGTCAACAAAAGTTGGTGAGAATTACATAGGTTTTTTTGATGATTGAATAAAATATTGTGCAATTCATGTGTCATGTCAATCTAGTCCATATGTGAGAACATACTAGAAATAAATCGAGTGCATAATCAACCCTGATGACTGTTATAAAATGATACATACCATACGCTCATGGTCCAATATGTTATACGATAACAAACACCCACGTAACCTTTGTAGGAGGCACGTATCCGGGTGGGATTGTCAGTCCAATAGATCTATCAATGTATACCGCCGGCTGATCAATGTTAATGATTATGCTAGAATGGTGCTTACTCTAATCATGCTCAAGACATAATGCAACATAGAAAACACATAGACACATTGATGATTGAATTGCAATGATGATGTTATAAACATGTTTCACCCCAAAAAATGGTGATAAATAGAAAAGGGCTATGTAAAACTCACCTTGGTAAAATGTTATATCTGTTGAGAAATGTGTTGACCAAATGTATCAAGTATCACCCTAAAATGAGGTAATAAATATGTCTAAGTCTATCAAGTCTACAAATGTATAAGTTCTAGGGCTTCGAATTGGGGATAATTGCTCGTTTGATTATTATTAAAAATATTCGCCAATTGAGAGAAATTTAGTAAATAAATAACTAAAAATCTTTTTATAAATGTTAAATCTAGGATGGCCACAAGAATGTGTTTAAAGTATATAAATAATTTTTGTAAAATTATTTTCTTTAAAATAGATTATTAAATCTATTTATTACAAATTGTCAAAACTTAACTTTAATATTCAAAAATACTAAAATTAAAGAATTAATATTTTAAAAATCATATTTCTGTTCTAAATGATTAAAAATAATTTGTATAAAATTTTGGTGCAAAAATGATGAAAATTGGATTTATTATGATTTAATTATGGTTAAAACTAACAAAAATTGATTAAAAATATTAAATAAATGATTTTTCTGAAATAAAAATCATTTCTGAAAAGCTTAATGTTATGAAAGCTTAGGATAATTTTTGTGGAAATTTATAAGATTGTTTTGATATATAAATGGATTTTTACAATTATAATAGTATAAAAATGATTTAATTATTATAAATATTAAATAAATGAATTTCTGAAAAATAAAAATTGTAAATAAAACTTTTAACCCAGATTTAATAAATATATTTTTTTTAGAATTTATAAAATAGTTTTGATATTTAAAAATGAATTTATAAGTTTTAAGTATAATATATATATATATATAGAAATGGTTGTTTAAAAGAATAAAGAAGCAAAAATGGGGGCAGTAGCCGGGACTCGAACCCGGGTACTTTCTGTTGCAGGCTATGGTCACAACCACTTGGCCTAGGCCAGTGGTTGTGATGAATCCTGATTAAAATTAAATAAATATGCTATGCCAAAACTAGTTTATCCCCAAATAAGCATGAACGAACCCTAGAAATTCCAATCAAACAATTCAGACAATCTAAGCCCGATTAATGTTGGGGCTTTTGTTGTTTGATTGCCGACTAACAAAACCCACAAAAGAACTATAACTCACAGTGTTGTTTTATGTATGATTGCTCGGTCAAAGCCAAAGTTAAACAACGAACAAGATGAATATAATCAGAGTGATTCAGAGATAATTGGAGGTTGAGAGAGAGTTGTGAGCGAGTTGTGAATGCTTAGAAGCGTTCAATTTATAGTGTAATGTCTGGATCGAAGGATTGGTAAGGGTTGACCACCATTTAATGTCAAACGCGTCAAAGTTAATTGATTATCAATCAATTGATAATTAACGTATTGGTATGTCAATATAGGCCGATAATTACGAGTTATAAGTCTAACTATGATTAATTTATATGTTAATGGTGTCACTTGAATGGTCAAAAGAAAAGAAAAAAAAAATAAAAATGCCTGCTGCTACTGCTGTTCGACGAGAAGAGAAGGAAAAAAAAAGAAACAGCAGTATTTGCCTTAAAATATTTAACGAGTTGGATTACAAACAAGATGGCTATGTGGAGCAGTGGTTGAGGCGCGCGTGTGTGTCTGGGTTATCCGGGTTCGAGACCTGGGAAGGCACCATTTTTTTTTAATAAAAGTAAAGGGGAGGAAGGTGTGTATTTATATAAATTAAGTTGGAATACAAACAGATATCAAGGCTAGCTCAGGTGGCTAGCACGCGTGTGTGTGTGTGAGAGGTCCCGAGTTCGAAACCCGGCACAAACCATTTCTTTTTGTTTCAATTTAAAACAGAGAAGGGAGAGTTGGGCCCTGGGTTGTGGGCTTCTGGGGTTTGGGCTGGGATAGCTCTGTTGGGCTTCCAGACTTGGGCTGCAATTTATCAAGGAGGGTATGGGTTTATTGGTTGAATTAAAAGGAGGGTTTGGTTGAATTATAATCAGATTTTTTTTTTTTAACATATAAAATCTGCAATTTATTTTTAATATTATTATTATTATTATTATATATATATATATATATACAAATATATATATAAGTTGTGAATGAGGAAAATAAAGATTTAGGCATATTATGGAACTAATATACGTTTTAAAATCTGAAAATTTTGCGATGTTACAGTCTCCCCTACTTTTAGGAACTTCGTCCCGAAGTTAAGAGAAACATTAGGTTTACAATTGGTCAACCACCGGAAACCTTGATAAAATTCCACACTACCTTAACGTACCTGTAAATTCGTGATTACGTTCCGGACCGTAATTACCAATTTACCTTACATTAAGATTCTGCGTCCTTTTATGACTTTACCGATTTGTTGAGTAGGTCTGATAGTCTCTACCAATCGTTGAGCAGGTGGTAGGGCCTCTCCCGACTGTTGGAAAGACATGATGACCTCTATCAATCGTTAAGTAGGTTGTTTGGTAGTCAACTAACTGTTGTACAAGTAAGTAAGTATAATTATAAATATAGCAAAACAAGCATGCACACAGAAGTTATGATAATACTTGAATTTATTACTTGAATCAAAAGCGCCATTACATAGAATTGAAAGCAAACAACATTTAAATGGTGGGACTTGCTGTTAAGTAGCTGGAGGGTCTTGATCTCGGTTTAGTTTAGGGCATTGGTTACGGTAGTGATTTGGGTTTCCACATTCATAGTATTGACCATAGCTGAAATTACCAGGACGATTAGGATTAGTAACCTGAGCAGGGTTGTGGATAATCGCAGCCAGTCGGGCATCAACACCTTTGTTGTTTTTGTTGTTGTTGTGGTTGGTGTTGTGGTTGTTGTTACTTTCCTCTTGGTTTTCATCACTGTTATTGCGAGTGCTACGACGTGGAGACAGGATCCGTAAGGGACACAATGAAGGTTCAATGTGGCATGAAATGAATGAGGTGATATAAGGAATGTAATCATTTATTCATTAATTAAAACGAATAAACGAAAACGTTGACTTATCAAAGACTCCAGGTTCCAATAACATATGAAGACGTGCTTTAGCCTATACGTGAACACTCATCCCGAGAATTCCCAGGTAGGCATCCGGGTCCCTCGTCTGATTGGGATATATGCGCAATGCCAGCCTAGACAGAAGACTCAGAATACAGGCGTTCACCCTTCCAGATTGCACGTGTTCGTTATTAAAACCTAGAACTTCGACGAGATCTCAAGGGGGTTCAGGTTAAACCTGAGGATTTTGTCTTATCAATCTATGAGTAGATCCACTGATGGAGAGCAACTTTCTTGTAAGGATGAAAGTAGAGATATGAAGTAGGAGGGAGATAGAGAATAGCAAGTAAAAGAAGCAAGTACTTGTTAAATCCTATGGTTATAGACTAGATTATTTTTCTAATAACCTAATTCCCTATAACCATGGCTCTGATACCAATCTGTAACACCCCAACCGATGGCGGAAACATCGGGATGTCACGTATTGATGATTGTTCAATAGCTCATGGTGAATAATAAGTTTCATAAATGATTTAAATAAATTACATACAATTGATCTAGAACTTGTACATCAAATTGAATAAAACTATACACGTATCTTCAAGCATCAATTCAAATCTTCAAGCAAATAGAACCTGAAACATGTTAAGTTGAAAATGTTTTGGGTCAACAAAAGTTGGTGAGAATTACATAGGTTTTTTTGATGATTGAATAAAATATTGTGCAATTCATGTGTCATGTCAATCTAGTCCATATGTGAGAACATACTAGAAATAAATCGAGTGCATAATCAACCCTGATGACTGTTATAAAATGATACATACCATACGCTCATGGTCCAATATGTTATACGATAACAAACACCCACGTAACCTTTGTAGGAGGCACGTATCCGGGTGGGATTGTCAGTCCAATAGATCTATCAATGTATACCGCCGGCTGATCAATGTTAATGATTATGCTAGAATGGTGCTTACTCTAATCATGCTCAAGACATAATGCAACATAGAAAACACATAGACACATTGATGATTGAATTGCAATGATGATGTTATAAACATGTTTCACCCCAAAAAAAATGGTGATAAATAGAAAAGGGCTATGTAAAACTCACCTTGGTAAAATGTTATATCTGTTGAGAAATGTGTTGACCAAATGTATCAAGTATCACCCTAAAATGAGGTAATAAATATGTCTAAGTCTATCAAGTCTACAAATGTATAAGTTCTAGGGCTTCGAATTGGGGATAATTGCTCGTTTGATTATTATTAAAAATATTCGCCAATTGAGAGAAATTTAGTAAATAAATAACTAAAAATCTTTTTATAAATGTTAAATCTAGGATGGCCACAAGAATGTGTTTAAAGTATAAAAATAATTTTTGTAAAATTATTTTCTTTAAAATAGATTATTAAATCTATTTATTACAAATTGTCAAAACTTAACTTTAATATTCAAAAATACTAAAATTAAAGAATTAATATTTTAAAAATCATATTTCTGTTCTAAATGATTAAAAATAATTTGTATAAAATTTTGGTGCAAAAATGATGAAAATTGGATTTATTATGATTTAATTATGGTTAAAACTAACAAAAATTGATTAAAAATATTAAATAAATGATTTTTCTGAAATAAAAATCATTTCTGAAAAGCTTAATGTTATGAAAGCTTAGGATAATTTTTGTGGAAATTTATAAGATTGTTTTGATATATAAATGGATTTTTACAATTATAATAGTATAAAAATGATTTAATTATTATAAATATTAAATAAATGAATTTCTGAAAAATAAAAATTGTAAATAAAACTTTTAACCCAGATTTAATAAATATAATTTTTTTAGAATTTATAAAATAGTTTTGATATTTAAAAATGAATTTATAAGTTTTAAGTATAATATATATATATATATATAGAAATGGTTGTTTAAAAGAATAAAGAAGCAAAAATGGGGGCAGTAGCCGGGACTCGAACCCGGGTACTTTCTGTTGCAGGCTATGGTCACAACCACTTGGCCTAGGCCAGTGGTTGTGATGAATCCTGATTAAAATTAAATAAATATGCTATGCCAAAACTAGTTTATCCCCAAATAAGCATGAACGAACCCTAGAAATTCCAATCAAACAATTCAGACAATCTAAGCCCGATTAATGTTGGGGCTTTTGTTGTTTGATTGCCGACTAACAAAACCCACAAAAGAACTATAACTCACAGTGTTGTTTTATGTATGATTGCTCGGTCAAAGCCAAAGTTAAACAACGAACAAGATGAATATAATCAGAGTGATTCAGAGATAATTGGAGGTTGAGAGAGAGTTGTGAGCGAGTTGTGAATGCTTAGAAGCGTTCAATTTATAGTGTAATGTCTGGATCGAAGGATTGGTAAGGGTTGACCACCATTTAATGTCAAACGCGTCAAAGTTAATTGATTATCAATCAATTGATAATTAACGTATTGGTATGTCAATATAGGCCGATAATTACGAGTTATAAGTCTAACTATGATTAATTTATATGTTAATGGTGTCACTTGAATGGTCAAAAGAAAAGAAAAAAAAAATAAAAATGCCTGCTGCTACTGCTGTTCGACGAGAAGAGAAGGAAAAAAAAAGAAACAGCAGTATTTGCCTTAAAATATTTAACGAGTTGGATTACAAACAAGATGGCTATGTGGAGCAGTGGTTGAGGCGCGCGTGTGTGTCTGGGTTATCCGGGTTCGAGACGTGGGAAGGCACCATTTTTTTTTAATAAAAGTAAAGGGGAGGAAGGTGTGTATTTATATAAATTAAGTTGGAATACAAACAGATATCAAGGCTAGCTCAGGTGGCTAGCACGCGTGTGTGTGTGTGAGAGGTCCCGAGTTCGAAACCCGGCACAAACCATTTCTTTTTGTTTCAATTTAAAACAGAGAAGGGAGAGTTGGGCCCTGGGTTGTGGGCTTCTAGGGTTTGGGCTGGGATAGCTCTGTTGGGCTTCCAGACTTGGGCTGCAATTTATCAAGGAGGGTATGGGTTTATTGGGTTGAATTAAAAGGAGGGTTTGGTTGAATTATAATCAGATTTTTTTTTTTTTAACATATAAAATCTGCAATTTATTTTTAATATTATTATTATTATTATTATATATATATATATATATATATACAAATATATATATAAGTTGTGAATGAGGAAAATAAAGATTTAGGCATATTATGGAACTAATATACGTTTTAAAATCTGAAAATTTTGTGATGTTACAGCAAACGAATTGAACTTTCAGCGAACAGTTCATGAACCGTTTGGCGGGAAGTTCTTTTGTGTTCGTTCGTTTAATAAACGAACGAACATGAACAAAGGCCACGTTCGTTCGTTTATGTTCGTGAACGTTTGATAACGTGTTCATTTATGTTTGTTTTTTTGTTTATGTTTTTTTGTGTTTGTTTATGTTCGATAGTTTAATAAGGTGTTTAATTTTTATAATTTGTCTTAATATTATTTTATTTTTATTTATTTAACCCAAATAAATAAATAAACATGCATGTGAATTCGATTTGATTAGATAGTTATTATATGTCCGTTTATGTTTGTTTCTGTTCATGAACACTTGTTTGTGTTTATGTGCGTTCATGAACAAAATTAACAAACGAACATGAACATTATTATTTTCTTAACAAACGAACACGAACAGAAAATCTCGTTTGGTAAGTGTTCATGAACTGTTCGTGAACACATATTTTCCTTAACAAACAAACACGAACAAGGCCTTGTTCGTGTTCGTGTTCGCTTGGTTCATTTGCAGTCCTAAATGTGAGTTTCCTTGTCCCACATTAGTTGGGGAAGGAAAGTTGGATGGGTTTATAAGTGCAAACCAATCGGAAGGAATTGAAATCTTAAGTTACATTTTATTTGGGAACCTACCCACGCGGAAGGGGGGCGGGGTTGCAAAACTGGGTTTCTGGGTCCGGAAATTTTTGAACCAACACGACGCCCGTGCGACTTGCGGACACGAATGCCGCTCCAAAAATCCGGGTCCGTATGATGCTGGGTTTTGCTACCCGGTTTTTAGTTTTTAATTTCTGTGACCAAAAGAAGTTTCATTAGTGACAGTTTTGAGTCTCCTGGTCTTTCGCTGGCTGCAATTAAGCAGTCTCTTGGTCTTCCCCCGGATGCAATTAAGCGAAATTAGTTGACATTAATCGAATTGATTAACATTATCATTGCAATAGTTCCATTCTTGACCCATTTTGGAAGTCTATAAGAGCACATGGACTTTTCTGTGCAGACACACACATATACGCAGCAGGAACACTATAACTAGCCAAATTCTGATCTTCTTTCAGGTAAGTGAGCAAGTCTTGCAGTGTACCACTACTGTTAAGAACCAGTGTACCCTAGAAAAGACCGCAAATCTATTTAAGGGAATTGTGTCAAACACAAGTCCGGCTCACGCCTCGTTCTTGTTTGTTTATTTTTTTCAATTCTCCGTCTATACACTATAAGATTTTCTAACATGTGCATATGAGGCCTCGTTTAGCCTCTCAATTCTCAAAGATAAAGTAGATATCCATTTCAATGCGTTTAGTATGTTGATGTTGAACATGATTGTTGGTTAGGTATATGGCACTAACATTAAATGTTGTCACAATAGACAATAGACAAGTGTTGCATGAGGTTTAATCTGTAAAGAGAATTCTATAGAAAACATGGTGGGAGTACGTTCTTATTTCTTAACACAAAGAAAAGGCATACTTTAATTTTAACCGATACTTTGTACAAAACTCGACTAATCGATCTGTCTATTATTTTATAATGTGAAATACAATTTAAACCAAAACAATTAATAAATACGCATGGAACGTAACACAAAAGTCGTTTACACGCACTTTTTTTTTTAACGGCCAACGAATTAATTTTCGAGCACTCTCGGACACTCTTTTGGTGAATCAGGTATTCGAGAGTACCCGGGCCACCAATTGCCACCAATTCCCGGGAAAACCCGATCACTCACCCGCCCGAAGGCACGACAGTGAAATAATCGGTTAAACCGGTCGGGATCAGGACTCTAACCCACGCCAATGGTCTGGGTCATCCCTCATTTCCCCTCCACCAATGTCCTTCAAATATAACTAGTGGGAATTGAATCCAAGCCTCCCATAGCAAACTTAGGCTCTGAACCGATTATACTATAAGTGTAAGACCCTTTACACGCACTATCAACGAAAATGGAAGTATTAAACTAACCTAGACTTTTTAGACTATAAGGAGTGGGGGGGCGGGAAAGAGGGGGATGAAGCGCCATTTGACACTTGTGGGACCCTTGTGGGGGGGGGGGGAATAATTGTGGGGAGTGGAAGGGGGGGAAGGAAATAATATTATATTGTGTTAAAGTTAAAAAAAAAAAACAAAAAAAAAACCTGACCAATAAGAAGCTGCCACCTCACCCCCACCCAAGCCCCACGCCAGTGACCCATCTCCCGCCCCCCCCCCCCCCCCCCTTCCCGCCCCTTCCACGCTGCCCTTGCGGCGGTGTTCCCCCCCCCCCCCCCCCCCCCCCCTTCCCGCCCCTTCCACGCTGCCACTCCGTTCAGTCTTATGTATTTTGATTTTTCACAAATGCCAACTGTACTTGGGCTGTAGGAACCTTCTTCTCAACCCCATGCCATCACAATTACAATATAATATTATTACATACTCCGTATTACATAGAAAATGGGAAAACGTCAAAATTGTCATTTTCAACAATTAATTATTTTTTTTATTTATTTTTTTATTATTATTTTTTTTTACAAAATACATCATTCTTCTTTACTTCTGATTTTTCCCAACTTAAGCTATTTTAATTTTAGATATTATTTTTTTTTCACACTTTACTTTGCAACTGTAACAATGAATGCTAGAATAAGAACGTCATGATTTCTAAATTAGTAACGAGATTTCAGAACTTTACACTAACACTAATCCGGTCCGCTTGTTTAGCTAACAACAAACCGACCCAAATAATTATGGTTCAAGAATACCCAATCAAACCTCACCGTTTCATGTTTCAAAAAGTAACAATTAATTTCATATACATCCTATTAAAGTAATTTAACTATTTAACTTTAACAAAATTATAACAGTTTCAAAAAAACTGCACAATAAGAAATAAGAAAATAACATTAAATCCTACTGGTAAAAGGTTTTCCTACTTAAAGAAATTATAAATGAATTTATCTATCTATATATATAAAAGAAAACGTATATGCTGACGTGGCGTGTAATGGAGGCCTCAACCTCCCCTTGAGAGTGCCACGTGGCATCATAATTGAAAGATTTTAGTGATTTTAAATTATTTCCTTTTTTAATTAAAAAAAAAAAGATAAACATAAAACCTTAAATTAATTTGAGTTATTTTAGGAAAAAAAAAAGAATTTAAAAATAAATATAAAATTTTCTCTCTCATGTTTCCTCCCATAATTTTTAAACATTTATACCTTTTATATACGGGATTTTTTAAAGAAAAAAATTACACCAAATTAACGAGCGTTTTATTATCATTCCAACGAGTACCATAGTCCTATATAAAAAACGGAGAAAAATCGACTATTTTTTGTGGGGTTTCGTTCATACAGGAAAAAAACACACAAAGTGTTCATGTTAGTCATTAATCATGTTTTTTCTTATAAACCAGGTTCTTATCTACGATGATGAAAATCAGCCCAATCGCCATGTTATCATTGGAATTTTACTAGGTATACTTCATCAAGAGAAACTAGGAGAAAGAATCACGCAACAGTGCAACACATGGTGTCACCTTATAGCAAGGTTATTTTTTTATTTAATTACAAGAGTAGTAATTATTACTATTAGTATTAGTATTATTAGAATGGTTATATTTTTCAACCCTGGGATGCTTTAGAAAGAATTGATAGTTGCTGACGTGGCGTTCAATGGTGGCCTCAGCCATCTCTTGATTATGCCACGTGGCATAATGAGATGCAATGATTACAACTTCCAACTTAAGTGTTTGTTTAGTTGATTAGGATAGGAATTATAAGAGCCATTAGAATGTGAGAAATTAGAGAGATGTGATGAGTTTTTTAATAGTTGCAGCTTACATAAGTGATTCTTTAGATGATTACTTATTAGGTTTTAGATTAGGGAATATGAGTTATTACTGATTAGAATACTATGAACATGCAATGATTGAGAGATTTTTGGTTAGTTAACTTGAGCCATTTGCAATAGGCTATCACGTAAAAATAGATTTTTTAACCCCGGGACCCTCCCGGGGTAATCAGCTAGTTAGAAAATATTTTATTTTTCATTTTATCTCTAGTAATTAGGGCTGTACACGAGCCGAGTGGAGCCGAGCCAGGCCCAGCTCGAGCTCGAGCTCGAACCTAAACCGAGCCAGCTCGGCTCGGCTCGTTTTTCTGATCGAGCTGAAAAGTCGAGCTCGAGCTCGGCTCGTAAATGTTTGAGCCGAGCTCGAGCTGGCTCGAGCGAGCTCGATATATTTTTTTATTTTTTTATTTTTTTACAAATATTTATTAAATAAAATTATACATAATCATGTATATTTTTTTTAGGGAAAATGGCCAAAATAGCCCGTTGACCGGGCGTTTTGCATAAATAGCCCTCTCCACCGTCTTTGGAGAGACGGGACACGGCTCCCAACCAGCCTGAACCGTTTTCGAGACGGTTTGGTTTTATAGCCAATTGCAAGCCAACACGTGGCGTCTCTGATCCCTAGGCTGTACCGTCTCTCTCCAGACGGGTCAGAACCCTCTCCCAGACGGTTCACGTTTCCCCATGCCGGCTGCCTTCGGTTCAACCGTCTCCCAGACGGTTCACGTCTATCAATGCCGGCTGACCCTTCGGTTCAACCGTCTCCCAGACGGGTCACATTTCCCAAGTCGTCTTAAGCCGTTTTGTGATACCGTCTGAACCGTCTGAACCGTCTCACGAGTGTATATAAATACCCCAATTCACTTAACGAAATTTGCACCCACCCCTCTCCTCTAAGCTTTCATCTTCCATGCACCCACCCGTCTCCTCTAAGCTTTCATCTTCCAATCCAATGACGTTTTTTTACTTTCCCAGCCGAAGCCTTTTTGACTTTCCCAGCCGAAGCCTACCGGCTTCGGAAAATATGTCCCGGTTACTTGGATTGTTGTTTTATCTGCGTACGGCTACTTGGATTGTTGTTTCATCTGCGCGTGGTTTGCAACCCGTGTAATGGATCGATGATGTGGTGGTCTACATTTTAGGCAAGTTCGTTCGCTTTCCGAATTTATGTCTCGATGTTCGACGTGTGCTCACTGAGAACTATTGTTACATAAAACGAGGAAACGTTTCGGACTTGTCTATGTAGAGCACATACATCATTCGAAACAACGTCTATGTAGACCACTGCTACTACCGCCGCTGTGGAGGACAAAACATCTAACACTAAGATGTAGTCCTCAATAGTTGGTTAGACATTACTATTACTTCAAACAAAGTTCTTAGTTCTGGAAGTAAATTTGGGAAGTTTGTTGTAATAGTGTAGTTTTTTACTTGTTGCTTCTTAGTTCTTGGGAAGTTTGTTGTAATAGTGTAGTTTTTTAATTGTTGTTGTAATAGTATTTATTGTTTATTTGTGATTGTAATAGTATAGTACGTTTAATGAGATATTTACCTTAAATATAAAAACAAAAAGACAAAATTGCATTAATATTAATAAAAATATAACCATTAATTGCATTAAATAAAAAGTTACTAAATTACAAATTAATTAAGACGATGTCTTATCATTTGCCAAACGGACACATGTTTAAACTCTTTACGCTCCCTGTTTTTATACTGCCTTAGACTGTGTCTAATTGCCACGTCTTCGGGAAAGTTAGAGGGTACGTCGTAAAGAGTCCGGTTGTGGTGGCCGTTGAAGATTTGACACTTTGTCGTCAAATCACTCAACTTGCGGCTTAGGGACTCGGTGGTACGTTCTGACCCTCCAACGAGCCGGTTGTATTCATTCAGTATCCGGAACCATTTGTTGTTAAGGTGTGTGCTCTCTTCAACATGAAGCCATGCCGCAATCAAGGCAATCTCTTGTTCTTCCGTCCATCTTTGAGGTGCCATTTTTCGATGATTTGGACGGTGTTGGACGGTGGTGGTGGGGTGGTAGATATTGTTTGGACGGTGTTTGGACGGTGTTGGACGGTGGTGGTGGGGTGGTAGATATTGTTTGGACGGTGTTGGACGGTGGTCGTCGGGTTGTAGATAGTGTTTAGACGGAGTTGCACGGTGGTGGATAGTGTTCAGACGGGGTTGGATGACGGGAAATGGACGGGAGACGGGTATTTATAGGGCTGAGCTGGACAACCGAAGCGTCGCCCGCTCATCGGGACTCACCGGCGTTGGTAGATGTGTACCGTCTTGAGAGACGGTTGAACCGAAGGGTCAGCCGTCTTGGGAAATGTGACCCGTCTTTTGAGACGGTTGAGCCGAAAGGTCAGCCGGCATTGGTAGACGTGAACCATCTGGGAGACGGTTGAACCGAAGGGTCAGCCGTCTTGGGAAACGTGAACCGTCTGGGAGAGGGTTCTGACCCGTCTGGAGAGAGACGATACAGCCTCGGGATCAGAGACGCCACGTGTTGGCTTGCAATTGGCTATAAAACCAAACCGTCTCGAAGACGGTTCAGGCTGGTTGGGAGCCGTGTCCCGTCTCTCCAAAGACGGTGGAGAGGGCTATTTGTGCAAAATGCCCGGTCAACGGGCTATATTGGTCATTTTCCCTTTTTTTTATTTTTCTAAGTTATGGTTTATTTATCATGTATATTTTTTTTATTTTTCTAAATTACACAAGCCTAAGTTTAGCCATATGTCGAGCCATCGAGCCGAGCCACGAGTCGAGCCATCGAGCCGAGCCACGAGCCGAGCCACAAGCTGAACACCCCTGGCTCGAGCTCGGCTCGGCTCGAAACAAAACGAGCCTCTTCGAGCCGAGCTTTTTTCAAGTTTTTTTCGTGCGAGTTTCGAGCGAGGCTCGAATCGCGAGCTTTTTGTACACCCCTACTAGTAATAAAATCAAATCAACTCATTTTAACTTCCAAAATAAAAAAACAAAGTCAACTAAAAAAAAGAAAAAAAAAAAGTATTCATCTATTAAAAAAGCAGAAATCGCGTAAAATCAAATGATTCTTTAACAGACCAAAGAAGACAACAACATAAATAGACAATTTTAAGTCATTCAAAAACAAACCCTTCAGCTTCAACCACAAGCAACCCAAAACACCAATAATAATAACAATAATAATATGCAGCACACAAAGACCGATTCCGACGCCACCAGCCTAACGGCGTCGTCACCACCACGTTCCCCACCACGTCGTCCAGTCTACTACGTCCAGTCGCCATCACACGACGACGGCGATAAACCCATCACCGCCATCTCCTACAACTCAACCCCCGCCGCCTCTCCGCCCCACTACGCCCACCATTCCCGTGAATCCTCAGCCACCCGCTTCTCCGGCAAAGTATCCTCCTCAAACGACGTCGCTTTAAAAAGCTTTGCTAAACCCTGGGATCATACACAGTTTAACTCTATTGAAGAGGAAGCACTTCTAAACGATGATGAGTCTGAAAAAAGAATACCCCGAAGATGCTATGTTTTCGGGTTTATATTATGTTTTCTTGTTTTGTTCTTTGTCTTTGCCGGAATTTTGTATGGAGCCAGCAAGCCTCAGAAGCCGAATCTGACTCTTAGGGTTGGTTCTTTGGTTAATTCTTATTATGTGTGTGTATTTTATAATGTTTTAAAACCGGCTGGTACAATCGGTTGAATCGTTTTTTATTGGAGTCCTCCACAGTATAAAAACCGGTTTTTATAACATTGATTTTTATTGACCGTGAGGGTTGGTTCTTGGATTAATTCTAATTATGTTATGTCAATTGTGTGTTTGTTTTATAATGTTTTAAAAACCGGTTTTTATAAACATGCCGGTATAACCGATTGAATTGTTTCTGAGCCAAATCTGGTGCGGTATAAAATCGGTTTTTAAAACATTGAATATTATTGATTGTGAGGGTTGGTTTTTGGATTAATTCTAATTATGCGTGGGTTATAATGTTTTAAAACCGGTTTAAACCAGCCGGTACAACCAGTTGAATTGTTTCTGAGTTGAATCGTTGAATCCGGTACAGTATAAAAACGGGTTTTTAAAACATTGAATTTACGTGTTGTATATATTATTTTTTTGTTTCAGAGTATTACGTTTGAGAGATTTATGGTTCAGGCTGGGTCTGATTTTACTGGAGTTGCTACGGATATGGTGTCTGTGAACTCAACCGTTAAGTTTATGTTTCGCAACACCGCTACGTTCTTTGGCCTGCACGTCACATCTACACCGCTTGAGCTTTCGTTCTCTCAGCTTGCAGTTGGGTCTGGCAACGTAAGCTTCTAAATTCGGACAAATAATGAATGTTTTATTTATAGTTGGTTAGCAAAATGATTTCGTGATTATTGTGAATTTGGTTTTTGGTTTGGTTCTTAATCATTTCCGACTTGTGAATTTGGTTTTCGGTTCGGATTGGTTTGGTTTCACAAGCCTTGTTTAGTTAGATAACCGAACCAAGTTGAATAAAATAATTACCAATTTAATCGGATAACCGAACTAAAAAGATCAGTTTAATTGGTTGGATTCGGTTTGGTTTGGCACGTTTCTAGTTCAGACCAGTTCGGTTATCACTTAGGCGCAAAAAATATTAAAACCAAATAAATCAATATCCGAACCGATAAACACCACTCCTTTAAAAAAACTCCAAAATATTAATATTCTGAATAGTTGACATTGGAAAAGAAAAAAAAAAGAAAGAAAAGTAAGTCCGCTACTTTAACTTTACCGGTGGATAGTTTTCACTAGCGAACTCCAAGTGTGTTTTTTTTTATTAGCAGACAAACCAAAATGATTTTACTACACAAAATAGAAAACAAAGTTGCTAAACATTCATGGGCAAGGGCTCAAATTAATCGGACTAATATGTTGCTGAATATTATTTTTGTAGATGAAAAAGTTTTATCAATCAAGAAAGAGCCAGCGGTTGGTGACAGTGTCAGTGATCGGGGACAAGATCCCATTGTACGGTAGCGGCCAGGCACTGAAGAGCTCGAAAGGGATACCGACGTCGCCAGTGCCGCTGAAATTGAGCTTTGTGGTTCGATCTAGAGGATACGTTTTGGGGAAACTGGTTAAACCCAAATTCTTCAATCGGGTTGAGTGTTCGGTTGCTTTTGATCCCAAAAAGATCAATGTTCCTATGGCGCTAAAAAATCAATGCAAATTCCTGTAATAAATTTTTATCTTTATCTTTTTTTTAAGCAATGGAGAGGGATATAGCTAAGTATGCAACTTTTTTTACTCTTTTTTTTTAATGTAAAGTTTTTAATTTAACAAGTAAAGATTTAAAATATGTGTAAATCTCAAAGATAAGGGATGGATGTGTCACGCGGTTTTCAAATTAATATTTGTTATTATACTATGCCTCAAAAGTCAAGAAATATTCAATATTTGGGGAGTCAAAATCTAAAGTCAAGAAAAAGGAAAATTTAGTTTTCATATTCATTAATGACAACAATATGATAACTAGTGCGCTACATATTGCGGATATTTACTCGGTCTCACTTTAGTTTGTTACATGCGGTTCTAAACATTACAATCATTAACTTAACTTTTGATTATCTAAACAACTAAAAGTTAAAAAATTATGCACCTTAAGTCCAGCTACAGCGGCTGCGATCTAGTCGTTTTCTGCAGTTTTATGAAGTTTTTTAGACCAGTTTTCTGCAGTTTTTAGGTCAATTTTTTGCAGTTTTTTAGAGGTCAATTTCTCTAGTCTTTAAGGCCTGTTTTCTGTTGTTTTTCTTTATTTGTTTTTTTATGCATGATAACTGTTTTTTAGAGGTCCAATTTTTAATGCAGTTTTTTCTTTATTTGTTTTTAACTGTTTTTAATGCATGATTTAGGTCAGTTTCTCAATTTCTGCTAGACTATTGCCCGTGTGGACACGTGGTTCAACAACTAACAATTATTTAGAGAAGTATAACCTATAAACAAAATATAGTAGAAATATTTTATTAAAATTTAAAAGTAAAGAATACATATGCTATTCAAATATCACTAAATGTTTCTTTATACACCACATTTTTTGTTTGAGTTTTGACATTCCCATCACTATCTAGTATAAGTAATTTCACCAATGCCCTGATTTTAACTCTTGACAATGTGACATAAAGTTGGTCATGTGAGAATATGGGGTCTCTTTTAAATAAGTCTAATTGTTACCATTATAGATATTAAAATATGAAATTATATACTTAAATAGAACATTTATTATTTGTTACCATTAGTATGTCTCTATTTTAAAGGTAATAGTAAGATTGTTTGTTACAATTATTAACTTAACTTCAAAAGTTAGAAATTTTTTAAAATATTCAAATCATTCAAAATTCGAATTAAATGCTATAATTAAGTCTAATTGTTACCATTATTATCTAGAATTCAAAATTTAGAATTTTTATAATGTTAAAAAAATTTTAAAATTTATATTATAGATGTTGAAATATGAAATTATATACTTTTAATATTTAAATAGTTATAAATTTTAACTGAAATCTAAATCATTCAAAAATTTGAATTAAAAGTTTTAAATGTGTTAATTAAATCTAAATCTAAATGTTACCATAAATCTTAAATTCAAAATTTTGAAATTAAATATTTAAATAAAACATTTAGTATTCAAATATTTTTAAAGTTTAATAGAAATCTAGAATTTCAAATTCTAGTATTTAAAGTTTTAATTTTTACTTGTAATTAATTTGAGAAAGTTACAACCAAATTATTAATTGTTATATTTTAAATATATTAGGAAATCATAATTTAAAGATAATAAATAGGTGTATGTTTTCCATTATTAACTTTAATTCAAAATTTTATTTTTTTTAAATTAAGTCATTCAAAATGTAAATAATATTGTGTGGAATAATTGGGTGAGTTATCCTTTGTATATGTTGTAATCGGCTTGTTTGGGCGGTCTTGTTTTTAAGGCTTGCTCGTTTTTTAATGAAATTTAACATTAAAAAAAAAGTCATTCAAAATGTGTTATTAAAAGGATAATTAGTATGTGTAATTTCTTACCATTATTAAACAAAATTTGAAATTTTGTCCAATTCGAATTTGAATATTTTGAATTTTAATTTGAAATTTGAAATTTGAAATTGATAATTCATTATTTAATTGATAATAAATATAAGCTAAACTATTATTAGGATACTATAGGACAATTAATAGGATCAATTAATGTATTAATAAGAGTTGACACAACTTATGTAGGGAGTTTGAATTATATTAACCTAGGTTAGAGACCCGGGTGTACACTCGGTACATCCCCAAGGCAAATGACAAAATTCTATAAATATTGTAGTATTCAATTTTATTTATTGAAAGTTACGTAATAAAATTCATATGAATTTTGGTTGATTGCAAAATATCATAAAAAAAGTTAAATGTTACTATTAAGTGATGTATGAATCAACAAATATTTAATTTGATGTGATTTAAAAACAGACAATGAAATAAATAATAACATATTTATTTAACGACATACAATGAAGATTAAAATTCAAATTTCATAAACATCACCATCCATACAAACATAACTTATTTAAGATAAAGACTTACAATCTCAACATAGTTGATTGTTAAGACACAGTGTGCAAATAACTAACGAAATCACGACACCTTGCCTATTTGTTTGCCCATCATCACCAAACCTGGAACCAAAAACATAGAGTAATAGATGGAACATGTGATCTAAAATGACATTATTTCAAGTAAAAGATAAAAAGTTCTACAATTGCTTAGAAAGATCCATCATACAAATAATGCAAAAAATTAACACCACAAAGAGAATGAATTGAATTCAATTTATCTCCTAAAAAGCAAAAAGAAGTAATAAAACAGACATGAATTATTATAAAGACTGAATTTGATATCAATGTATATAATTGTATTATAAAGATTATCTACAAACCATTCCAATCAGCATGTCTAGACAAATTCAGCATATTTCAACATATAATTAAGGCTAACGACATAAGCAGAAGATTTCTTGAAGATAGCTTAAAGCTTAGATAAGCATTGATACTTTAAGATTAAATTTTCTCTTACCGGTGAATAATGCTTCAAGAATTGCAGGTAAACAAATTAGTCTTTTGCCGCCCATATTGACAGAAAACCAGTGCAGACCAACTATTAAATGAGTAGCAAAATAGACCTGAAACACAGACCATGCACACCTTAATAAAGTTAAAGGTCACTTACAAATTAGAACAATGATACAGAAATGCATTCGTAAATATATAATATACTTTCTCATCGGTCCCAACTTCTTCAGATAATTGACAACGTTTACGGATAAATTTTCCAAGCTAAACATTTAAGTCCCGTCTTTCTGAAAATCACAGAAGCATTAGCATATATTAAACAAAAATACAAACAATGATTAAAATAATAATAAAAACTACATACCTGACTGTTTACAAAATCAAATAGTGTTTGGCATCCTATAATTTGCATACTAATCAAAACAGATATATAAATGTTAAAAGAATTTCACTAAATAAATATACTACATACATGTATACATAACTAACATAAATGTTAAACACAAACAAACATATATTAAAAAAAAAAATACATACCTTGAAAAAATGTGTGCATGAACTTCGAAGTATATAAACAGATGGAGATGGTTTGAAGTAATCTTTATGCAAAGTGAGTATAGATTAATAAGTGCACATACGTTTATTTAGTATAATAAGGCACAATAGTATATAATATGCAAAATAAACAGTTTTACTGGCATTTAAACTAATTAATTTAAAAAATATGTAAATGAGTATGATTGAGTATTTATATAATGAAATGATGTTTTTCTTTAAGTAGTTGGTTACGACTTTGAATTTTTTAATTTCGATTTTGAAAACAATAATCAGAATTAATTACCTAATTAAGTTAATTAATGATTTTTGACCAAGATTTATTACATTACAAATGTTAAAATAAGCAAGTAAATGGTTTTATGACCAAGATTTATCACAAATGTTAATATGAACAACAATAAATGAAATCAAACAGATTTGACTTCATACTTTTTAAGATTGAAACCTAAATCAATTAATCACCAAAACTTAAAATCTATACAGATTTTAACCTACATGAATCAATCGCCAAAAAGATTATTACTTCCCAAAACAGAGCAATATGTATGAAATCAATTAACACTAAAACTGAAAAATTATTAACCATACACCATGTGCAGAGAATAAACAAAATTATAAACAAATAAAGAAAAACATTTATCGCCCTAAATCAGAAACTTTCGATCAGAATCACTGAACCCTAAATCTAAAGACTTACTAAACATAAACAACAACACACATCGATCATCAACATTGAAACGTTATGTAATAAAATCAGTATGAAAAAGCATGAAAACCATGAACCCTAATCGCCGAAAAGTGAAAAATTATTAGACACAATAAATCAAGATTTGAAACAAAAATCATTAAAATCAGAAAAAAACGAACACAAAAACAAAGATGCTTGATCGACGTCTGTGTTAAAGAAGAATGTAAGAGAGATACCTTGAAGAAGAGGAAAAGAAGGAGATGGATTGATCGATGTTGGAGTCTTCTGAAAGGTGTTAATGATCGATTATGGAGGAGAGTTTTGATTTAGGGTTAAGAATATCATTAATGATTGAATTTGGTTTAGGAGTTTAAGAAACTTATTAATTGACAATTGACACATTTTGACCAAATTAAAACCATTTAATTCAAGTTTTGATTAAAAAAACGAAATTTTTTAATGCTGCAATGAAATATGAAAATATCTGCAATGAAATAGAGAGGCTCGAAGAAAAAATTAAGGAACAATGCTGGGAAAACATTGCCCTGCTAGATATGGCCTTGCATGAACCAGCAAGTGCTTTAAGAGACAAGATTGAAGACTATCTGACGCAACAACTACAAATCGAAAACAACATCAAAGAATCCTTGACGGAATTAAAAGAGGATCTTTCAAGGGAGATACTGAAAAAGAAACAAAGAATTTTTGAAATTTTAATTTAGTAGTTTTGAATAGTAGATATAATTATTATTATGTACGTTATAATTTTAAAAGTTAACCTCTGTTTATTAAAAACAACATTATTTATCCCATCGTCTGTTGTTTTGAGAACATCTGCTTATTACCATCTGTGTGTATGTTGGGAACAATTAGTTTAAGGTCTGTTTACTAAAAACCAAAAAAAGTAAACAAAGCAACTGTTATACTCTGTTTGGTAAAAAACAAATTAAAGAGTCAATCTAGTGTTTCAAATAAAAACTGTATTTTGTAAGGTCTGTTCAATTCAAAATGTCAGTTAAATGTACAAACAAATTAAAGGTCTGCTGAGATAAAATATATCAAAAACAGTTGTATTTCAAGTATATATAAATTTCAAAATTACTATTGTGACTTTTTTTTTAGTTTTTATACGTATAATAAAAGACAATTACCTAACAACAATAATAATAAAACAATAGTGTTAATAAAGTAACTTGAAAATCGTAATCATTAGTTTAGGGCCTTTTTATAACATTTGTTGACAGTAAAAACAGTTGTTGTCACATCAAAGTTTTTCAGTATTTTTTGCAACCGATAGGGTAATCTGTGGAAGTAAAAACAACACCATAAATGACGAAGCAAAAGTGACAAACCATTGGAAATTATTAATTAAAACTTTCATATATATAATAAACTTAATATTAAAACAATATTCATACTTGAAATAATATTGTAAATGCCTCCATTTTTTTATAAAATGAATGAATAAACCAATAACTCCTAAGTTGATTTTCAATTTTATGAGTTGTTTTCAACTTTAAATAATATTAATCTTTTAAAATTTATAATTATCACAACTATAAAAATAAACCAAGTAGATAAACATTGAATTTAATAGAAATAAATAAAAAACTGAACACTTATAAAAGAACAAATACAAAATATCTCTAAAAAAACTACTTTAAATATTATAGCATTACAATATGTGACTTTACAAACTAAATAAAAATACAAGGAAATATAAAAAAAACCCTACTAACAACGAAACCCTACTCATTGATATTTCTTCACAGCATCTTCGATCCAAATGACAAACCAAAACAATGAAAACCAGTACACGAAAGCAGCTCGTATGTAAATATAATCCAGATCCAAAAAGCTTAACCATTGAAGATAGGAAATGGATGTGTGTATATATATATATATATATATAATAAATTGATGTTTTCCTTTGATTGGAAGAATCATAGGAAAACATCAATTTGAAGTAGTTTACCAACAAACTGTTGGCAACCTATTTTCCTTTGATTCAATAATTTGAATAAAAAAATAAATACAAATATATTTAAAAAAATACTTCAATGACAATACAATTACAATATGTGACTTTACAAACTACATAAAAATTCAACGTAAATAAAAATATATTTATAACAACCTAACAATAGAGAATGATATTTCTTGCCAGCATCAGCGGAATATATTTAAATGTCATCCAGTTCTAAAAGCCCTAACGAATAAAATGATCATCCAGGTGTTAGTGACGACCAAAGGGAAATACGAGTCTCACACTTATGCGTGGATGAAGAAGATTCATGAATATATTCATCAAGATCTTTGCAAATTTAATATGCAAGATCCAGTATATTAAATCTAAAAGCCCTAAAGATTGACAATAGAGAACCAGCACACGACATCAGGTCGTATGTAAATATTATCCAGATCCAAAAAGCTTAACATTTGAAGATAGGAAGTGGATGTATATATAATAATAAATTGATGTTTTCCTTTGGATTTGAAGAATCTGGAAAACATCAATTTGAAGTAGTTTACCAACAAACTGTTGGCAACCTATTTTCCTTTGATTGAAAGAATCTTTCGAAAAATTTGTGGAAGAATAAAAGTAATATCATAATGCATATTGAATGGAGAGATGTAAAGTGAGAATACTAAAAATGAATATCGGGAATTCATCTCCTTTTATAGACTGAAATATAATAACTGTTCGAAATGGTAAAGTTGGTTTTCAACTTTATTAGTTGCATTTCAAGAAACTATAAAGTTGGAAGTTAGTTATGAAAATTTTAATTTATTTTTTATAGAATGAAAGACAACTGCAAACACAACAATAATAATAAAATAATATTTTTAATAAAGTTACTTCAAAACCATAATCATTATTTTTAGGCTGTTGATATGCCTGCTTATTGATGCTTATGCCTTTGTTATAAGCAATCTCTGATTATTAACGAAACAGTTGTTGCCTAAAAATAAACTTAACGAATAATATATCTTTTTTAATACAATTATTATAAACAAAAATATAAAAAACATAAACAAACCAAAAGCTATGATCTGTTTACTGAACATCAAATTAAAAAATAAAAAAGTTGTTATAGAATTCAACTTTATATTATTACAACCGCATAAGAATTCTAAGAAAAAAATCCATATCGATAAAAACTCACCAAAATATAAAAAACGTAAGAATTCTAACAAAGGTATATATATTTTACATATCGATACAAAAGTCACCAAAATATAAAAAACGTAAGAATTCAAAGGAAAAAAATCCAATATACGTACAAAACTGAAGTAATGTTAACTATGACATCCAATACAAAACCGAAGTAATGCTAACTATGACATTTCTTCCATCAGAATAAAAAATACATACAAATACAGAGAGAAAATGACCAAAAAACCTGAAGAAGACAAAAACAAAAACAAAAATAATATAGATAATAGCTCTAACTATTTAAGAATCAGAGACATATTATTTCACTATACACCCATCTCTAATTAGACAGGATGTAAAGGAGATCCTGATAAGAATAATATTTTCCTTTGATTGTAAGAATCTTCTAAGAATATCAATTTCAACTTGATTATCAAAGCCTTTACTCTTATCCATTTTTTTGTTTTCATAAGAACAAAATAATATTTTTGATCGATGGTAGCTTTATTTATTTATCATAATAAATGAAGAGAAATAAATTTGGAAAATGAAATGACGAGTTGCTTGCCTTTTATATAGAGAGATAAAACGTCTCACATATTATAATAAGATTTTTTACTCATTGCATCAATAGTAAAACCATTAGCAAAACAACTAATAAAATAATGTTATATATAGTTTACTCTTAGTGTCACTAATACAAATGACGCCTGCCTTTAATGCCTGCCTTTGATTGTATGAATGACAAAAAACATGAATTCCAACTTTGTTACCAACGGATTGTTGGTAATCTATTTTCCTTTGATTGTAAGAATCTTTCAAAAATTTGTGGAAATACATTTGACAAGTAAATATCATTATACATATTGGATGGACACATGTATAGAGATGATAAATGAAATATTGGGAGTTCCTCCCCTTTTATAGAATAAAAAATATACTAATTATTCGTAAAGTTGGTTTTCAACTTTATCAGTTCGATTTCAAGTAATCCTAAAGTTGGAAGTTACCTTTGATATTTTGTATTTATTTTTGATATAATGAAAGACAATTCAACAAAACAAAAATAATAAAAAAAATGTTAATATCATTATCCATATATCATGGGCAGTTCTAAACTGAAAATATATAGTTCTTTTCAAATCTAAAAATAGAAAACGAATATTGCGAATTTCTCAACTTCTTATACGGTGAATAAACTAACAATTCCTAATGTTTATTACATGGTAACTGTAATTTGCAAAAAAAAAAAAAAGTAATTTTAAATTAAAAATACTTGAAATTGTAAATCTTATATATAAATATAAACATATATTATCTTTTTTAAATTATATTGCATTTTACAAAAACATAGATCAAATAAAAGTGAAATTCAATAAATGATGAAAACATTTATTTTACAGTACATATATTATAAACAAAAAACGATAACTTTTAAAATCTTTATGTTTAACTTAATATATTATTATTTTTTAATTAATAGAAATATGTATATATTTATTTTTGATAAATAAATATAAGTAAAAAATATCATGTCACTTCAAAATTTGAGTTTCAAGGTAATAATTATTACAGCCAGTGAATACCCCTAAAGCACTATAATGATGTAACATCCCGCCCCTCTCACCACCAATATTGTCCGCTTTGCCCATCCAGAGCTCACGGATTTGTTTTTGGTTGCCGAAGTGGAGACTTCCCACGAGGTCACCCATCCTGAATTTCTCCCACCTGAGCACGCTTAACTGTGGAGTTCTCCTCTCATCCACTAATATTAAGCCCCAAAACGCGTTGGTGATTTAAGAGGTAGGAGATTACTTATGAACCAAGGATCTCTCCTGGCCACGACCGATGTGGGATTTTCCTGGGGTGTCACATTCACCCCCTGTTAGAGTCGCATCGTCCCTGATGAGGTGTGTTCCTGGGGTGTCACATTCACCCCTGTTAGAGTCTCATCGTCCCTGATGAGGTGTGCACCCACCATCCCGAACGGCACAGTAGTGGCTCTGATACCATCTGTCACACCCTCAAATTTCCACGTGCAAGGTTTTACCGCGAGGCGCGTGACACACCAGGATCCAAGTCAACGGTCACAAAACGACACTATATGATACATAAAAATGACATAAGCAAACCATTAAGTTTTCATAAATGATCCATCGCTGCGGAAGCGTAAAACTTTATTACAACACGAAATCAAAAATACGAAAGTCTGAAAATACTAAATGAGATGCACATGAATCCTAGACGCCGTGAGACTCCGTGCGCCTATCGACAGCTGCTACCTTAGCGACCTGAGAAAAACATGCTAAAAACGTCAGCAAATAATGCCGGTGAGTTCATAGGTTTTTAATGAATACCGACTCCAATGAATACTGACTCCCAAATGAATACCCATGGTCAATCCAGACCAAATGCATGCAAAACATATGAATACCTGTTACTACTACGATTGGAAAACCATTACTAAACTCGAATACTGTGAATGCGTGAATACTGCCCGAATGAATACTGAATAATGAATGCTGAATACCTAAGAGACAATATGCACCCGTCCGACCTACAGTCGACAAGTGGGGCCGGTCACGCCCAAATAGATCTATCCACATTTCCCCCATTGTGCATCCCCGCACATTCATGGTTCTCCCCGGAACTTCCAAAGATCGCATAGTAATATAATAAATACTCTAAAACATAATGAATACTTGAATACCAAAACGTAGTTGACACACCTTTCATGAAAACATAGTTGAAACGCCTTTTTATGAAAACATAGTGGACACACGTTTAAAGAACACAACATGTTTTCTCCCTTGAAAATGTAAAACCAGTAAAAGAGTGGGGCCGTGAAACTCACCTTAGAGTGCGCCTTCAGATATTTAGAATTCCAACATGTGTATGATGACCCAACTTAGTGACGACCTATCAATGAGTTTACATACGTGTGATGACTACTAACCCGAAGGCTAATCAGTCCCCAAGTTGTCCAGACCGTGACCGTGTATGTTGAAAACATGTTTAAACATTAAACCGACCAAACCAGACAATACCCGGCATCCCATTGGTGACCCGACATCCCACGTGTTAGTCACATACAAGATATCATGCAACTTATGCAATTAAACACTTAGCATGCGCAAACATTCACCCTATCTAGCATAACGCCCAATTAACGTATAAACAAGTCCGAACACGTGCTACCAAGTCATTGGACATGTCACGGGGTTCCTAACATGTTCCTCGGCATCAATCCGTGTTTCGGGATGTTAAAATATACATACAGCAGCATTACACACGATTAGGAATCAAACATGTGATTAGGAAAAGTCAACTGGTGATTAGGAGAGTCAAACTAGTGAATAAATTGTAATCACTAGTAAAATGGGGAATAGGGCTGTAATCACTAGTAAAATGGGGAATAGAATTGTAATCACTAGTAAAATGGGGAATAGGGCTGTAATCACTAGTAAAATGGCGAATAGGGCTCCTAATCGCCTATAGTTCAGGCGATTGGGAGCCAATCGCCTATAATGAGGGCGATTAGGGCTCCTATTTGCTAGTACTGCACTGTTCCGTCCTTTTTGCGCGTTTAACACTCCAAATCAGATCTGAAACATGTGTAAACACCCAATATCCAACCCAAAACATTAACCCAACTATTTCAAGCAAAAACCCCTAATTTATAATCACCCTAGCCGTTCCGAAAGCATGCGGTTTCCCAAAATAGCATAACTAGCATGTAAGCATCACATCAATCATGCAAAACTTACCCTAAATAGCAAATATCCAGATTTCATCACATAACGACATTGTCCGACAATATTCTACTGTTCTAGCATCATCCTAAAGTAAACCCTAACATTAAACAATCATCAAAACACAACATATCATCATTAATCCTTCATAATCATTCAAACGGGTCAAAACGCCTAATATCAATATTACACATCTATGAACCTTCAAACTCCTAGGTTATCATCATACTAACTCATTTAGGTCAGAAACACAATAATAACACAAGAACAATCATGTTTAAACAATAAAAATCCTATCTTGCATGAATACATCACATATAACAAGTATAGAGGTTTGGGTTTGTTTTGAAACTGATTTTAATGAGTTTTCAAAGACACAAATGTTTAGAAATCAGGTCTGGACCTTTAGGGATCAAAACAATATCATTACAAAGGTTTGGGATGAAGAACACAACTTGAAATGATGAGATTATGAGGTGTAAAGCTTGGAAATGTGATTTCTTGTTCAAAAACGTGTTGCAGAGGTTGAATAAGGTGTGGGGTGGCTTTGGGGTGTATTAGGGTTTCACAAATGATGTTTTAAAACATAAGGGTGGTATTTATAGGCGTTTTTAGTCGTCATGTGCAGATCAGGCGAGTACAGGATGGTTACAGGCGAGTAGAGCTGTAATCGCCTATACCTACTAGCGAGTAGGCTGTAATCGCCTATACCTATTGGCAATTACGCGTAATCACCCATATTGTCATGCAATTACGCGTAATCATTATTTTAACACATATAAACATGTATTCACATACCGACACGTCATATAATGATTATAAGCACATAATACATGACAACTAACACGTTCCCACCCGTTCACCAATTCCTGGGACCCGAGATTTATGTGTGTGCGTTAAACCCGGTGATTGTACAAATCACCTATTCGTGTTCACGTGGTTATGGACCGACTCCCAATGATCCCGTGGATCATCGTAACGACTCCCGATGATTCCCGGAACCATCATAATGACTCAACTAACCTAGTTAAGTATGTTTGAAAACGTTTTTCGCTAAGGTAGACTTATGTGTTTTATAAAATGTTAACCTAAACGTGCCGGGTGTCACATCATCCCCCTGTTGAAAGAATTTTCGTCCCGAAAATTTCCCGAAATCAAAGAGAACGAAGCGATAAAAAGAAAAATTTTCCCGGTTGTCACATCATCCCCTGTTGAAAGGAATCTCGCCGCGAGATTCACTCTTCGACAGTGATGAGTGTCGACCTAACCCGAGTAATGTTTCCCAGAACGCAAACGAAATGATAATCATGAACGAAAGATGATATCAACAGATACTCTATGCCGGGGAACCGCCCTCCCCCAAAGCGAATACAAAACAATGAATCCTCCTGGTCAAAGGCCTACTAGAGACTACTGTGATCGGTATAAATAACACACCGGTACCATCCAAGTAGCATCTCCAAAGGACCTACACCAGACCCATGAATGCAAAACGATGACCAAGTACCAAACTGAATGCACACAATGAATACGAATAGCCAAACAATGTGAACGAGAATGAATACAAGTATAACGAAAATCAAGAGAGGAATACTCACCAGTAACAGTATCAGGATCCTCACGGGTCTCCCCCGAACCAACGACGAACACACGAGCATTCCGACCGCCACCTCTGTTACCCTTACCATCCTTAATCGCCCTGGTTCCACCTTGAATCAATTATGGGCAATCTCGCCTACAATGTCCTGTTTCACCACAATTATAACATCCTCGTTTCCCTTGAGGAGCAGGGGTAGGGACAATCGCCTGAGTCTGAACTGGCCGAAGATTGACTCTGCAGTTCTTAGCAACATGACCCATCCGGTGGCAATGTTTACAACGGAACATCTCACAACTACTAACATGATGGAACCCGCACTGATTGCATTCCGGAAGTTTCCCCATATATCCTCCTTGTTTTCCAGTGCCTTGAGGGGGCATAACACCCTCTTTAACCTGTCTCAGTTGAGGATTGATCCTACAGTCCTTAGCCTAGTGGCCAAGCCGATGACAACGGTTGTAGCGAAACGTATCGCAACCCCCAACATGATAGTACCCACACACGATGCACTTTGGACTCTTCCCAGCATACCCACCGTGCTCCCGACCAGACGATGAACCTGAAGCTTCGAACTTCCCTATCAGCCGCTGTGGCTGGTTTGGAACCAGGTTCTCCTCGACGCTCTCCCATTTCCTTTTGTTATTCCAGTCTCCCCAAGGATGTGGGGCTCGTACTCCATAAACACCTTGAAAGTACACACCTGCTGACCGAGAGGAGGCGGTGGTGGGGGATGAATGGCATTCCCACCGAGGCCTTGCTAAGCGGTCTGGAAGGCAGTAAGAGCAGCAGACACTCGTTGTTGGATTAGATTGTTCAGTTCCTCCTGGGTCATGGTAATGTTACCACCACTACGACCCCTAGTACGACCGCTACCGTCACCGTGGCGCCCACCAGTACGTCCACCGGCACGACCAGACATGTTCTGCCACACATGAGACAAGATACTCAGCATCACCACTAGATCAAGCTACTAGTGACCAACGAATTTAGAACGGGGTTCCAGCATGATTGTTCATCCGAACTCGAAGTCCACCAAGATTTTCATGCATTTCGATTTATGATTTCGTGTGCACCCGAAATAACAAATCGCTCTACATGGTCCTCTAGGCGTGCTCCTAGCTAGAACTTCCAATCACCCGACACCCACATTCCTAAAAGAAACCGTTATCGCACGAAGGTCCCCAAAGTGAACAATCACTCAAGGGTGTACTATGACAAGTACTAGTGCAGGATAGTGTGTGTAGGCAAGTATGTACATTAGAGCATTGAGGGGAGATATCCAAATCCCGGAAAAATCTCAAGAATGTGCCGAAGCCACTCCAATGTACACTACTGCCAAGTATATGCGATAAACCCCTTCATCTTCAAACCAGAAGAAGAAGATAGAATAAGTGTAGAAATAGTCCAAAGATAGATAATACGATACTGTGTGATGAGGATACCGACACCCCGACAAGATTAGTATGTTTGCTAAATGACACGACTCATAACTATGTGTGACCGTCTAACGTGTGTGATACTCGGCTATAGAGTAGACTCTACATGCAGTCCTAGTTCACTATAACCATTGGCTCTGATACCATCTGTAACATCCAGCCCCTCTCACCACCAATATTGTCCGCTTTGCCCATCCAGAGCTCACGGATTTGTTTTTGGTTGCCTAAGTGGAGACTTCCCAAGAGGTCACCCATCCTGGAATTTCTCCCACCTGAGCACGCTTAACTGTGGAGTTCTCCTCTCATCCACTAATATTAAGCCCCAAAACGCGTTGGTGATTTAAGAGGTAAGACATTACTTATGAACCAAGGATCTCTCCTGGCCACGGCCGATGTGGGATTTTCCTGGGGTGTCACATTCACCCCCTGTTAGAGTCGCATCGTCCCTGATGAGGTGTGTTCCTGGGATGTCACATTCACCCCCTGTTAGAGTCTCATCGTCCCTGATGAGGTGTGCACCCACCATCCCGAATGGCACAGGAGTGGCTCTGATACCATCTGTAACATCCCGCCCCTCTCACCACCAATATTGTCCGCTGTGCCCATCCAGAGCTCACGGATTTGTTTTTGGTTGCCTAAGTGGAGACTTCCCAGGAGGTCACCCATCCTGGAATTTCTCCCACCTGAGCATGCTTAACTGTGGAGTTCTCCTCTCATCCACTAATATTAAGCCCCAAAACGCGTTGGTTGTTTAAGAGGTAAGACATTACTTATGAACCAAGGATCTCTCCTGGCCACGGCCGATGTGGGATTTTCCTGGGGTGTCACATTCACCCCCTGTTAGAGTCGCATCGGCCCTGATGAGGTGTGTTCCTGGGGTGTCACAAATGATCACTATACAATATTTCTTTGTCGATGGAAACTTGCAAAATACAACGATAATTAATGGTAGATGTAAATATTTTTACTATTATAAAACAACTAAAAGAGAATACAATAACAATACACCTTGTAATAAAATATCTAAGATCAACAAAACTTGTAATAAAACTTGTATATAATCTGTTTTAAAACATCTGTTGAATGATATCCAGCTTTATCAAACAACTGTCAATCAATACAATTTTACAATTAAAGATTACAATAAATATACAATTTTACATCAGTCTTTTCAAATTCATAATAATCACAAAGAGTCTTCATCAGTTGAAAATTACCAAAAATAACATTTTTATAATAATAAATTGATAAAAATAATTATAAATTGAAATTACATCACTCTTTTAAAATTCATAATAATTTAATTATAAATTTTTAATAATATTATTTTCATATTATTTTATTTTTTCATATAATAAGATGAATAAAAAAAGTAAGAAAGTAACTAAACGGAAAGTTAATTTTCAGCTTGATAAGTTGCATTTCAAGTAAATATGAAGGTGCAAACTACTTTAGCTCCTTTCAATAGAGTGGAGAAAATTGTAACACAATAATAATAAAATAATATTGTTAATAAAGTAACTTAAAAATAGTAATCATTACTTTTAGACCTTTGAATAACATCTGTTAACATCCCAACAGTTGTAATAATAACTTTAGTATAGAAATTGTGACACCCGTCATGTTTAGGTCAACATTTTATAAACACAAAAGTCTACCTTAGCGAGAAACGTTTATTAAACATACTTGACGGAGTCAGTCGAGTCAGAACACAGTCCGTATTGTCCAGGGTTCAATGATTTGGAGGATCATTGGGTTAGTCACACACACACACACACACACATTACGAGTCCCGTTGTTGGTGAATTACATAAACTAAGAGGGTGTTTGGGATTGCGTTTTGAATCTGATTTTTAGATTATTGCGTTTTGAAAATGCAGATAATCATTTTTAGTGTTTGGATTATGTTTTGAAAACGCAGATAATCAGTTTTTTAGGCTATCAAAACGCAATAATCTATAAGCAGTCTCACCCTTGCTTTTCCTAAACGCATAATCTGTTTTGAATAATCAATCCCAAACACCCCCTAAATTAGGTGTTATGCGTAGATTGATTCTTATATGGTGGATTATGTGCAAATATGTGTTTAAACGATGTGTAGATGATTATCCATGCTTATATATGTTAAACATAGATTAATATTGCATGTTCAGTGTTAGGATGCGTTAAAATGCGTTAAACACGACAAACTGGAAAATCTGGGAAAGGCACTTCCTGGTTCGACCATTCGAAGGGTCGAACCTGGCTATCTGTTTTAAAAGAACTACATTCGACCACTTAACTCTACATTCACCCACATGTAATGGTCGAACCTGGACATAGTATAAATACCACACTTTGTCATTTTTTATCATTTCACAAACCCTAAACGCCCCTAAACACTCTCTAGCAACTTTAATCACTGAGGAAGGAGTTTTTGCTCTTGTTTTCCATAATCTAACCTACAAACATCTTCTAAACAAAGATCTAAGGTGTGTTCTTCATTCTAAATCATTTTTAAGGCATTTCAATTCGTTTTCATTAAACCCCAAGAGTCCAGATCTGATTCAAACATGTTTTCATGGATAAAAACCTTCCTAATATCTTTCCAAACAAACCCTATTCATAAACAATGAGTTTTCATACAAATTAACATGTGTTAATGGTGTTTTATGTGGTGTTCGATTGATCTATTCTTGCCCCTGCGGCGGATGGGATTGATTGATTCTAAACCCGCTTCGACGTCTTCCCATAGATCTGCCTTATCGAGGCGGGGGTGCCATTAAGGCAATGAAATCGTTTTTGAACAAAGAATAGGAGGCATATCCAAAAGCAGGTTGCATGAAAGGAACTGACATCTCATCGGAATAGGAAGCGAATCCGCTCTTCTATTACCCGGGCCCTGTACACACCGTCCGTCACACCCTGGGGTGCAATTAGCATATAAGAATTCCTGCCCTAGAAGATCGCATTTCTGACTTGAGCACCGTCTTTAGGCATTTCAGTTCTCAGGATCTTACGAAGAAAGGCTAAAGATCATACTGAACACAACCCTATGATATGAGTGAAGGCGGGCCAGGAAAGCACCCTGAACTCATAGGGTGAAGGCGAGGAAGCTTGAATTCAGGGGCTCCTAAACAAGAGTTTCGACTAGGTAGATTTGCCCTTCTACGCCGTTTTAGGTGAGTTCAGACTCAATCATTGACCGGAGATTGGGACAGAGTGGATGGCAACTAGCTGACTTCTTCCTGTCACTCGTACAGATCTGATTGAAGATATTGCATTAGAAAGGGATACAAAGTAACTTCCGAAGATTGAAAGTGAGGCAATCCCAGTTCGATACTGGTCTTGTTGCACTTCTTCGAGTTCATGACGGATAGCCCGCTAGGGACTGTGCTTGGCTTGTTAGCGAGAAAGTGCATAAAAGAATGCCGTTTATCGATCGATAAAATATGGTTTTTGTTGGGTGGATTTGGAATGGCTATTTCCTTTGCTGTTAGCAGGCAGGTTTCCATTCTTTGTTGATGTAAGTACGGCATATGATCGGATAGGTGGGCGGCCTATCTCCTTCTCCAACTACTAGAGGTGCTGTATTTATCGAATATCCGTTTGAAGTGAGAACTCCTAGCTACTGGCTATAGCTGATGAGTTGCAGCACACGAATGAAGGTGGAACTGGAATGGGTTGATAGAGTGATCTGGAGCATTATAAGATCCCCGTATAAGACTCGACGCCGTTCCGCTTGATAAGGGTGCTTTCTCTCCCATAGTGTGTTCATGAATGAAGCCCTGTAAGTCTCTTGCTTAGACTTATGCTTTCTTACTGAGGAAGCCTTCTGGTTCATTCGAGTTCGATGTACCTTTTGTCGTTTCCTCCCCGTTGTATCTCACCCGTGTTAGTCTTCTCTGGTTCTGCTTATATGTAGTCTTTTAGGAGAGGTGCTTTTAATTCATAGTTGGATTGTTCTCCCTTGCTTGCATTCAAATCTAGGACTGTTATTGATGATGATTTATGATTGAGATAGGTTACAATTGATTATTGATGATGTTTTGCTCATTTTGGGGATTTTGGGGATTTTGGGTTAGATCTAGGGCTTGTTCATGATGATAGTGATAAAGATATGATTGGGGGTTTCTTGTTCATGATTATATGAGTATATTAAGTTGATTATTGATTGATTTCAGAAAGTTTCCTAATTGGGTAAGGATTGCATATGTTTGATGTGACATCTCCATAATTTACCATTTTGGGTAACTTGTAAAACGGACGGATTTCGGGATAAAATTGGTAGGGTTTTGTAGGAATATGTTAATGATAGTTGACTGCTGTGATTGGTGGTGTTTCATGATGTTTTCAGACCGTTTAGATGCGTTTTGGGGCGTTTTATGTTGTTCTGCAGCAAACGGTCGAACATGGAACTCATTCGACCATTCGTGTGGTCAAACGCGGCTCAAAACGGTCGAACGTGGCTCAAAACGATCGAGGGTGGCTCAAAAGGGTCGAAGGTGGCTCAAATGGGTCGAATGTAGCACCATAGGGTCGAATGTGGGTGTCTGGGGGTCGAATGTGGGTGCCTGGGGTCGAATCTGGGTGTCCGGGGGCAAATTAACACGCGTTAGGAACGAATTAACATACGTTAAGGCTGAATAAACATATGTTAGGGTCAAATAAACATGTGTTAGGTCAAATGAACTTGTGAATAGGTTGAATGAACATCATGAGGGTTGAACCAAGGGTACATGGGTCGAACCAGAAGCCCTTGGGGGCGAAACAAACACAGGAAACTCCCGATTCGACCTTACGACTTCGTATATACGATTTTTGATGCAAACTAAGTGTTTTATGCTTGAAACTTATGTGTTAACCTTATGTACATGACTAATTGATGTAATGGGTCACCAACGTGATGTCGGGTCGGTCTGGTATGTCCGGTTAACGTTTAAACATACTTTTTAACACACGTAGTCAAGATCTGGACAATCGGGGACTAGTTAACCTTCAGGTTAGTAGTCAATACACTTATTCGAACTCATTGATAGGTTGTAACTAAGTTGGGTCATCATACACGTGTTGGAATTCTAAGTATCTGAAGGCGCACTCTAAGGTGAGTTTCACGGCCCGTCTTTTATACACTTTTTCTCGGGGGAGAAGCATGCCACACGTTTTAACAAATACAACGTTTATGTTTTAAAACGCAACGCTTATGAAACGCAACACTTTTGAAACGCAACGTTTACGAAACACAACACTTTTGAAACGCAACGCTTATGAAGCGCAACACTTTTGAAACGCAACGTTTACGATTTGAAACGCAACGCTTATGAAACGCAACACTTTTGAAACGCAACGTTTATGAAACGCAACACTTTTGAAATGCAACGCTTATGAAACACAACGCTTGTTTTAAATTACTATACGACGCAACGCAACGCTAAGTCCCTGGGAAACCATGAATGTGCGGGGCACAACGGGGGAAATGTGGATATATCTATTGGGCTTGACGAACCCCACCCGACGGCTGGGAACCGGGCGGGTGCATATTGTCTCTATTTTTAGCAACTCAAACAAGGGCAGCAACACATGCAACGCTTGTCAGTAATGGTTTTGGCAACACAGTTGTAGTAGTAAGGAAACGTTTGTTATTTACTTAAAGGTTTGCATACTTGGTACAGTTTACGAAACTCGTTACGCTTAAAACGCTTTTTAGAACCTGTTAACTCACCAGCATTATATGTTGATGTCTTTTCGGCATGTTTTCTCAGGTCGCTAAGGTAGCAGCATTGAGTTTAGGCGCACGGAGTCTCACGGCGTCTTGGATCCATTTGCATTTCATTTTGAGCATTATCAGACTTTCATGTTGTACTTTTGAGTTGTAATAAAGTTTTACGCTTCCGCAAGCGATGGTTGGATTTTTGAAACATAATGGGCAATTTACATTGTTTTCATATCATATAGATGTCGTTTATTGCGACCGTTGACTTGGATCCTGGTGTGCACGCGCCTCTCGGTAAAACCCCGCACGTGGAATTTGAGGGTGTGACAGATTGGTATCAGAGCCATTGATTATAGTAAACGAGGACTGCATGTAGAGTCTAGTCTATAGCCGAGTATCACACACGTTAGACGGTCACACATAGTTACGAGTCGTGCCATTTGGTAAACATACTAACCTTGTCGGGGTGTCGGTGTCCTCATCACACAGTATCGTATTATCTATCTTTGGACTATTTCTACACTTATTCTATCTTCTTCTTCGGGTTTGAAGATGAAGGGGCTTATCGCTTATACTTGGCAGTAGTGTACATTGGGGTGGCTTCGGGACAGTTTTGAGATTTTTCCGGGATTTGGATATCTCCCCTCTATGCTCTAATGTACATACTTGCCTACACACACACACACACACTATCATGCACTAGTACTTGTCATAGTACACTCCTGAGTGACTGTTCACTTTGGGATCCTCATGCGATAACAATTTCTTTTAGGAATGTGGGTGTCTGGTGATTGGAAGTTTTAGCTAGGAGCACGCCTAGAGGACCATGTAGAGCGATTTGTTATTTCGGGTGCACACGAAATCATAAATCGAAATGCATGAAAATCTTGGTGGACTTCGTGTTCGGACTAATGGTCATGCTGGAACCACGTTCTGAATTCGTTTGGTCACTTGTAGCTTGATCTGTTAGTGGTATTGAGTGTCTCGTCTCATGTTTGGCAGAACATGCCTGGTCGCGCTGGTGGACGCCGTGGTGGCGACGGGGGTCGCAATGGCGGTGGACGAGGTGGTGGGAACATCACCATGACTCAGGCGGAGTTGGAGCACTTGTTGCAGCAGCAGCTGAACGTTACGTTGGCTGCTTTCCAGGCTGCTCAGCAGACTTTCGGGAATACTAATCAGGTGCAGTCTGGGTGCACCTACAAGAAGTTCATGGACTGTAAGCCCCATTACTTTAATGGGACTGAAGGGGCAGTGGGACTACTTCGATGGTTGGAGAAGATCGAATCGGTGTTTGTTATATGTAACTGTCCCGACACTAATCGTGTCAAGTATGCTTCTGCTACACTGGAGGGACATGCGTTGACCTGGTGGAACTCCACCACTGCGAACCTTGGTCTGGGTGAGGCCAATGCTATGCCATGGTCCGAGTTTGTTCAGATGTTGAGGGCGGAGTATTGCCCAAGAGACGAGATTATGAAGCTGGAACACAAGTTTTGGAATTTGAAGATGGTTGGGTCGGAGATCGAGGAGTTTACTGCTAGACACAGCGAGTTGGCTGTGATGTGCCCCGGTTTGGCTACACCGGAGTACCGGAGGATTGAGCACTACGTTGCTGGGTTAGTGCCGGAGATTGCTGGGCTTGTTGCTGCCGCTGATCACACTACTATGTTGGCCACTGTCCGGGCAGCTCACAAGCTGACCAACAAGAAGGTTGCTGAGGGCGTTCTACCTCTGAGGGGTGCTGCTGTGAAAGCCCCTGCGAACAACAAGAGGAAGTGGGAGAGTGCTGGGAAGGGCGCTGGGTCGTCCCAGCCACAGGCGAAGAGGTAGGATGTTGCGGGATCAGCATCTAAACAGAAGACTGGGGGTTATGTTGGTAAGAACCCGAAGTGTAACACGTGTTGGTATCATCATGTTGGGGGTTGTGATGAGTTTCGCTGTAATCGTTGTCATCGAGTCGGTCACTTGGCTAAGGATTGTAGGGCCAATCTTCAGCCAAAACAGACTCAAGTGGTTGTCCCCACTCCTGCTCCTCGGGGAAACCATGGGTGTTTTAACTGTGGGGAGACTGGGCACTTCAAACGGGACTGTCCTAAGCTGAAGCAAGGGACTGCAGGTGGCGGTGGAAACAACGAGGGCGGCGGTCGAGCCACTCGTGCTCATGCTTATGTCATTGGCGCTAGGGAGAACCAGGAGGATCCTGATACAGTTACTGGTGAGTATTCTTTTCTTGATTTTCGTTATGCTCGTATTCATTCTCGTTCACATTGTTTGGCGATTCGTATTCATTGTGTGCATTCAGTTTGGTATTTGGTCATCATTTTGCATTCATGGGTCTGATGTGGGTCCTTTGGAGATGCTACTTGGACGGTGCCGGTGTGTCATTTATACCGATCACAGTAGTCTCTAGTAGGCCTTCGATCAGGAGGGTTCATTGTTCTGTATTCACTTTGGGGAAGGCAGTTCCCCGGCATAGAGTATTTGTTGATATCATCTTTCGTTCGTGGTTATCATTTCGTTTGCGTTCTGGGAAACGTTACTTGGGTTAGGTCGACACTCATTACTGTCGAAGAGTGAATCTCGGGGCGAGATTCCTTTCAACAGGGGGATGATGTGACGACCGGGAAAATTTTTCTTTTTATCGCTTCGTTCTCTTTGACTTCGGGAAATTTTCGGGACGAAAATTCTTTCAACAGGGGGATGATGTGACACCCGGCATGTTTGGGTCAACATTTTATAAACACAAAAGTCTACCTTAGCGAGAAACGTTTATTAAACATACTTGACGGAGTCAGTCGAGTCAGAACACAATCCGTATTGTCCAGGGTTCAATGATTTGGAGGATCATTGGGTTAGTCACACACACACACACACACACGTTATGAGTCCCGTTGTTGGTGAATTACATAAACTAAATTAGGTGTTATGCGTAGGTTGATTCTTATATGGTGGATTAGGTGCAAATATGTGTTTAAGCGATGTGTAGATGATTATCCATGCTTATATATGTTAAACATTGATTAATATTGCATGTTCATGTGTTAGGATGCGTTAAAATGCGTTAAACACGACAAACTGGAAAATCTGGAAAAGGCACTTCCTGGTTCGACCGTTCGAAGGGTCGAACCTGGCTATTTGTTTTAAAAGAACTACATTCGACCACTTAACTCTACATTCGCCCACATGTAATGGTCGAACCTGGACATAGTATACATACCACACTTTGTCATTTTTCATCATTTCACAAACCCTAAACGCCTCTTAACACTCTCTAGCAACTTTAATCACTGAGGAAGGAGTTTTTGCTCTTGTTTTCTATAATCTAACCTACAAACATCTTCTAAACAAAGATCTTAGGTGTGTTCTTCATTCTAAATCATTTTTAAGGCATTTCAATTCGTTTTCATTAAACCCCAAGAGTCCAGATCTGATTCAAACATGTTTTCATGGATAAAAACCTTCCTATTATCTTTCTAAACAAAACCTATTTATAAACAATGAGTTTTCATACAAATTAACATGTGTTATTGGTGTTTTATGTGGTGTTATGTATTGTTTGATGATTGATTGCTGTATAGATGTTACAACAACGATCTAGGACTGTTATTGATGATGATTTATGATTGAGATAGCTTACAATTGATTATTGATGATGTTTTTCTTATTTTGGGGATTTTGGGTTAGATCTAGGGCTTGTTCATGATGATAGTGATAAGGATATGATTGGGGGTTTCTTGTTCATGATTATATGAGTATATTAAGTTGATTATTGATTGATTTCAAAAAGTTTCCTAATTGGGTAAGGATTGCATGTGTTTGATGTGACATCTCCATAATTTACCATTTTGGGTAACTTGTAAAACGGACGGCTTTCGGGATAAAATTGGCAGGGTTTTGTAGGAATATGTTAATGATAGTTGACTGCTGTGATTGGTGATGTTTCGTGATGTTTTTGGACCGTTTAGATGCGTTTTGGTGCGTTTTATGAAGTTCTGCAGCAAACGGTCGAACGTGGAACTCATTCGACCCTTCGTGTGGTCAAACGTGGCTCAAAACGGTCGAACGTGGCTCAAAACGGTCGAACGTGGCTCAAAACGGTCGAACGTGGCTCAAAGCGGTCGAGGGTGGCTCAAAAGGGTCAAAGGTGGCTCAAATGGGTCGAATGTAGCACCATAGGGTCGAATGTGGGTGTCTGGGGGTCGAATGTGGTTGTCTGGGGTCGAATCTGGGTGTCCGGGGGAAAATTAACACGCGTTAGGAACGAATTAACATACGTTAAGGTTGAATAAACATATGTTAGGGTCAAATAAACATGTGTTAGGTCAAATGAACTTGTGAATAGGTTGAATGAACATCATGCGGGTTGAACCAAGGGTCCATGGGTCGAACCAGAAGCCCTTGGGGGCGAACCAAACACAGGAAACTCCCGATTCGACCTTACGACTTCGTATATACGATTTTTGATGCAAACTAAGTGTTTTATGCTTGAAACTTATGTGTTAACCTTATGTACATGACTAATTGATGTAATGGGTTACTAACGGGATGTTGGGTCTGTCTGGTATGTCCGGTTAACGTTTAAACACACTTTTTAACACACATAGTCAAGATCTGGACAATCGGGGACTAGTTAACCTTCGGGTTAGTAGTCAATACACTTATTCGAACTCATTGTGTAACACCCCGCCCCTCTCATCACCAATATTTTCCGCTTTGCCCATCCAGAGCTCACGGATTTGTTTTTGGTTGCCCAAGTGGAGACTTCCCAAGAGGTCACCCATCCTGAAATTTCTCCCACCTGAGCACGCTTAACTGTGGAGTTCTCCTCTCATCCACTAACATTAAGCCCCAAAACGCGTTGGTGATTTAAGAGGAAAGACATTACTTATGAACCAAGGATCTCTCCTGGCCACGGCCGATGTGGGATTTTCCTAGGGTGTCACATTCACCCCTTGTTAGAGTCTCATCGTCCCTGATGAGGTGTGTTCCTGGGGTGTCACATTCACCCCCTGTTAGAGTCTCATCGTCCCTGATGAGGTGTGCACCCACCATCCCGAACGGCACAGGAGTGGCTCTGATACCATTCGTAACACCCCGCCCCTCTCATCACCAATATTGTCCGCTTTGCCCATCCAGAGCTCAGGGATTTGTTTTTGGTTGCCCAAGTGGAGACTTCCCGGGAGGTCACCCATCCTGAAATTTCTCCCACCTGAGCACGCTTAACTGTGGAGTTCTCCTCTCATCCACTAACATTAAGCCCCAAAACGCGTTGGTGATTTAAGAGGAAAGACATTACTTATGAACCAAGGATCTCTCCTGGCCACCGCCGATGTGGGATTTTCCTAGGGTGGCTCTGATACCAATCTGTCACACCCTCAAATTTCCACTTGCGGGGTTTTACCGCGAGGCGCATGACAAACCAGGATCCAAGTCAACGATCACAGTAAACAACTCCATATGAAAAACGTAAATAGACACAACCATTAATTTAATAAGCGGAAGCGTTTAAGTAGCATTTAATCAACTATGCTATCATCTCAAAAGTTGTTCAAAATACTTTTTATTACAAAACGTGCAACTAAGTCTAGACGCCAATGCAGACCCGTGCGCCTAGTTCCGTTCATTGCTACCTTAGCGACCTGAGAAAAACATGCCAAAAAGATGTCAACATAAAATGCTGGTGAGTTCACAGGTTTGTTCAATATGTTACCCAAAATGTTACCATGTCCATACTATATCAATGTTACCAAGTATGCTAGCTAGGCGTACGTTTCATTACTACTACGATTGGAAACCATTACTAGACACGTTTAGCAATGTTTAGCATGTTTAAGCAGCCCGTATGTTCAGCACGATAATGTTCCTGTTCGAGACAATATGCACCCGCCCGGCCCTCCAAGCCGACGAGTGGGGCAGGTCACGCCCAATAGATCTATCCACATTTCCCCCGTTGTGCATCCCCGCACATTCATGGTTTCCCCCGGGACTTTCCAAAAGATCGTATAGCAATATAAAGTTAAAACCATAGTATGACATATGTTACCAAAACCGTTTAGCGCATGTTTTCTCCCCCAAAAGTTAAAGCAGTAAAAGTGGGGCCGTGAACTCACCTTAGATAGCGTTCTTCAATTACAAGTAAAGATGTTTAGCCCTTGATAATCCCTCTACCGGAGATCTATCAAAATGTTCACATAAGTGTTCCGACTAATAACCATAAGGTTATCTAGTCCCCGATTGTCCAGATCGTAACCAAGTATGTTTTAAAACGTGTTTAAATGTTTAACCGACACACTAGACCGACCCGACATCCCGTTGGTGACCCATTACCCTAACTAATCAAGTACACATAGATTACACACAAGGTTCAAGCATAAAACACTTAGTTTGTATCAAAAATCTCATTTCTGCATCAGAACGGTCGAACCAGTCAGTTTTAAGTCTCCTTCGCACCTTTTTAGTCTCCTTCGCCCGTTTTACATTTCGTTCGACCGTTCGATGTCTCCTTCGCCCGTTTTACCTCATTCGCCCAACAAAACCCAGGTTTGACCCTGGTCTTCCTCCTTCGCACCTTCGATCGGGCGAAGGAGGCCAGGTTCGCCCCTATTGTACAATTTTTCCTAAAAACGCTTCAAACACATTCAAAACGACTCGAAACATCATCAAACACAGCAGTCAAGCATGGATAACTTATCCCTACAAAACCCCACCGATTTCCCCAGATAATACGTCCGTTTCAGCCCTTTCCCAAAATGGTAAAGATTATGGAAACATCACTTTCATGCATGAATAATTTACCCAATTTGGAAACTTTTGAAATCGATTCATGCTTAGCTTAAAATACTCAGTTTGTCGATTATCCGATCTTTCTTATCCATTCTATTGATCATAAATATTCATACATCAAGTTTTAATCCAATAAAACCCCCAAATATCATCATATCCAATCTTAACCCTAGACAACAATATTCCAACATTAATAACAATCCTATATCACGTTTCTATCATAGATATAGCAGCAAATCATTGAACAACACATAACACCACATAATACACAATTTACATATGTTATTCATCATGAAAACCTATGTTAAATGATCATGTTTTGATTTAGAAAGATGTTTAAAAGGTTTTTAATCATAAAAACACCCTTAGAACAGATCCGGACAATTAGGGTTAGATGAAAACAAATTAAAATGCTTCTAAAAAGGTTTAGGATTATGAACACACCTTGGATTCTTGTTTAGATGTTGTAGATAGGTTAGATTATGAAAAAGAAGAGCAAAAACTCCTTCCTTAGTGTTTAAGATCGTTTGAGAGCGTTTTGGGACGGTTAGGGTTTGTGAAATGATGAAAAATGACAAAGGTTGGTATTTATACAAATCCTCCTTCGCCCCAATTCATTGGTCGAAGGTGGTCTCCTTCGACCCTTTCACAGGGTCGAATGAGCCCTGTCTGGTCGAAGGGAATTCCTTAAATTTCACTTCCCTGGTTCGCCCATTTACAAGGGTAGAACCAGACAATTACTTGTCCTTCGACCACTCGAAGTGGTCGAACCAAGATCCCTTTTTAACTAGTTTTCCAGTTTGTCGTGTTTAACGCATTCTAACACATCTTAACACATAAGCATGCATCCTTAGTCTATATTTAACACATTTAAGCACAGATAATCATTTACACATCATTTAAACACATCTATGTATATAGTCCACCACACGACCCATAATCTACACATATACTTAATTAGTTCATGTAATGTCACCAACAACGGAACCCGATACTAGTGTATTACCAAAACGATTCCCAATGATCCTCCAGATCATTGTACCCTGGACAATCCTAACTTGACCCGACTCAACTAACCCAGTTAAGTTTGTTTATAAACGTTTCTCGCTAAGGTAGACTTAGATGTTACTAATATGTTTAAGCCAAACATGCCGGTGTCACATCATCCCCACGTTGAAAGAATTTTCGTCCCGAAAATTGCGCAAAGCCCCAAAAGTAGGAAACAAAAAGAAAAGAACAAAAAGAAAATTACGGAATGTCACATCATCCCCACGTTGAAAGGAATCTCGACCCAAGATTCATTCCGCTTCAGCAGTAACATGCCTCGATTCAAACGCGCGTTTCGGAAAAAGATGAGGATACTTAGCTTTCATATGATCCTCCCGTTCCCACATGAACTCCGGTCCACGGTTCGAGTTCCAACAGACTTTAATGATGCGGATTTTTCTCCAACGAAGGCTACGAATCTTGTAGTCGAGAATCTCGACAGGTTCCTCCATAATGCGAAGACGATCATCAACCTTGATCTCTTCCAGTGGTACAATGAGAGATTCATCAACCAAACACTTCTTCAAGTTGGACACATGGAAGACGTTGTACACACTACCGAGCTCCGCCGGTAAGTCAAGTCTGTATGCCACCGGTCCAATCCGATCCAGGATTGCGAACGGTCCGACATAACGAGGGTTAAGCTTGCCACGTTTTCCAAAGCGTATGACGCCCTTCCATGGTGAAACTTTCAGAAGTACCTTGTCCCCAACCTGGAACTCTAAAGGTTTTCGACGGCGATCGGCATAGCTCTTCTGACGATCCCGTGCAGCAGCCAAACGTTGACGGATCTGTACGATTTTCTCTGAAGTTTCGTACACGAGTTCCGGACCAGTGAGCTGGCTCTCGCCCACCTCAGCCCAACAAAGTGGTGATCGACATTTCCGTCCGTAAAGAGCCTCGAACGGAGCTGCCTTGATGCTAGAGTGATAGTTGTTGTTGTAGGAGAACTCCACTAACGGCAGGTGGATCTCCCAACTTTTGCCAAAATTGATAACACATGCCCGAAGCATGTCTTCCAAGGTTTGAATCGTCCGCTCACTCTGTCCATCAGTTTGCGGATGATAAGCCGTACTCATATCCAACTGAGTACCCAAAGCCTTGTGCAGAGCCTTCCAGAAACGCGAAGCGAAACGAGAATCACGATCAGAGATAATAGAAACAGGCACCCCGTGCCGAGCAACCACCTCCTTAAGGTAAAGTCGAGCCAACCGCTCGAGTCCATCGGTTTCCTTAATAGGTATAAAACGTGCCGATTTTGTCAGCCGGTCAACAATCACCCAGATCATATCGTACCCACTAGGTGACCTTGGCAGCTTGGTGACAAAATCCATCGTGATTCGTTCCCACTTCCATTCCGGAACCTCTGGTTGTTGCAGGAGACCAGACGACCTCTGATACTCCACCTTGACTTTAGCACAAGTCAAACATTTGCTGACATAAGAATCTATATCAGCTTTCATGTTCGGCCACCAATAAAGTATCTTCAAATCCTGATACATCTTATCGGAGCCAGGGTGAATAGAATACCGGGATTTGTGAGCTTCATCCAGAACAAGCTCGCGCAATCCCCCGAACAATAGGACCCAAACACGTCCCGCAAAATAGTGTAAGCCATCAGTCCTGAGCTCAAGATGCTTGTTAGCACTGTGCATAGTTTCAGCCTTAAGGTTTTCCTCCTTCAAGGCTTCCAACTGTGCAGAACGGATTTGGTCAGGCAACGACGAATGAATGGTGAGCTGTAAGGCTCGAACACGACGAGGATTCGCAGACTCCTTCCTGCTCAAGGCGTCCGCCACAACGTTTGCCTTGCCAGGATGGTACTTGATGGCACAGTCATAATCGTTCAGGAGTTCAACCCAGCGACGCTGTCGCATGTTCAACACCTTCTGGTCGAAAATATGCTGAAGACTCTTGTGATCGGTATATACATCACACTTGGTACCGTACAAGTAATGTCTCCATATTTTCAACGCAAAAACTACCGCACCCAGTTCCAAGTCATGAGTAGTATAGTTCTTCTCATGAACTTTGAGTTGGCGAGAAGCATAAGCAATAACCTTCCCGCGTTGCATCAACACGCAACCGAGACCACGAATAGAAGCATCACAGTACACAACAAAGTCATCCGTACCCTCAGGTAGGGATAAGATAGGTGCAGAACAAAGTTTAAGCTTCAGCATCTGAAATGCTGATTCTTGTGGTTCATCCCAGTCGAACATTCGGTCCTTCTGGGTAAGAGCAGTGAGGGGTTGAGCGATCTTCGAAAATCCCTCAATGAAACGACGATAATAACCCGCAAGTCCTAGGAATTGCCGCACCTCAGATGGCGTCTTTGGTGCTTCCCAGTCTTTAATAGCTTCGATCTTAGCCAGATCGACATGAATTCCCAGTTCATTCACCACATGCCCTAGTAATTGAACTTCACGTAACCAAAAATCACACTTCGAGAACTTAGCATACAACTGCTCCTGTCTCAAAAGTTCCAAGACCAACCGCAGATGTTCCTCATGATCCGCCTTGTTCTTGGAGTAAATCAGAATGTCGTCAATGAACACGATGACGAACTTATCGAGGTAAGGTTTGCAAACGCGGTTCATCAAATCCATGAACACCGCCGGTGCGTTAGTGAGGCCAAAAGGCATGACCAGGAACTCAAAATGGCCATAACGAGTGCGAAAAGCAGTCTTCTGAATGTCAGCTTCCCTGACGCGCAACTGGTGATAACCGGACCGCAAATCAATCTTCGAATAGTAGCTGGAGCCCTGAAGCTGGTCAAAGAGATCATCAATGCGAGGAAGAGGATAACGATTCTTGATGGTCACTTTGTTCAGCTCACGATAATCGATATACATGCGAAGACTTCCATCCTTCTTCTTCACAAACAAAATAGGAGCTCCCCACGGGGAAGAACTCGGTCGGATGAAACCCTTTTCCAAGAGTTCCTGTAACTGGCTGGACAGCTCTTGCATCTCGGGAGGTGCAAGACGATATGGAGCTCGGGCAATAGGAGCTGCGCCCGGAGTAAGATCGATACCAAACTCAACCTGACGATGGGGAGGAGGACCAGGTAAATCATCAGGAAACACATCAGAAAAGTCACGAACCACCGGAATATCCTCGATCTTCTTCTCACCGTCAGTAGAAACGTTAACAAGCGCCAGAATGGCCGAACAGCCCTTCCGAAGATACTTACGGGCCTTCATGCTAGAAATGATACTCAGCGGAGCACCGCTTTTCTCGCCACGAACCGAAAGAATCTCTCCATCAGGGAGAGGGATCCGAATAACTATGTCAAAACAAACGATCTCCGCGCGATACAACGATAACCAATCCATGCCAACCACGACATCAAAACTACCCAGGGGTACCGGCATAACGTCAATGGGGAAAGACAAACCCGACAGTTCCAAGCGACATTCCCTAAGGGTGTGTGTCGCTTCGATTTTCTTACCATCAGCCAATTCTATTAAGTACTTAGCCTCTAAAGGTGTGGGTACTATATCTAGCAATCGACTAATATCCAAAGATACGAAACTCTTATCGGCACCAGAATCAAACAAGACAGAAACATAGCGATCATTAAGAAGGAACGTACCGGTAACTGTGTCTGGATCCTGCCTAGCCTCCGTAGATCCAATGACGAAAGCACGTGCAGTCCTGCCTCCGCCGCCATTGTTCCCGTTACCGTTCCCGCCCCTCCCATTATCGCCCTGCTTCAGTTTGGGACAGTCACGCTTGAAATGTCCCGTGTCACCACAGTTATAACACCCCTGCCTCCCCTGAGTCCCCTGAGCAACAGGAGCAGGAGTAGCCGCAGGAGTCTGAGTTGGGGTGAGTGCCACCTTGCAATCCTTAGTATGGTGCCCCAACTGATGGCACCGATGACAACGAGCCCTATCACAACTCCCAGAATGGTGAAAACCACACTTGTTACACTTGGGATGCTTCCCAACATACCCACTCGTCTTCTACCCAGCAGAAGACCCAGATGACTCAAACTTCTTCGCCGGCTGAGCTGGTACCACACTCTTCCCCACACTCTCCCACTTCCTCTTGTTCCCCTCAGCAACCTTCACAGTAGCACCCTTAGGTGGCAAAACGCCTTCCGCCACATTCAGGTTAGTCATCCGATGAGCTGATCGGACAACTTCAGCAATAGTGGGAAGATTCCCAGCAGCCACCAACCTAGCAATCTCGGGCACTAGTCCAGACACATAGTGCTCGATCCTCCTGTACTCGGGCGTGTGCAAATCAGGACACAACACCGCCAGCTCATTCCTCCTCACAGTATATTCCTCAATCTCAGACCCAACCATCTTGTAACTCCAGACTTCATGCTCCAACTTCTGTATCTCCTCTCTCGGACAGTACTCACCTCTCAAAAGCTACACAAACTCCGCCCAAGGCATAGCAATAGCCTCTCCCAATCCCACGTTCTGAGTAGTAGCATTCCACCACGACAGTGCAGGCCCCTCAAATGTCGCAGTAGCATACTTTACCCGGTCCCCAGCAGGACAGTTACACATGACAAACACAGATTCCACCTTCTCCAGCCATCGGAGCAGTCCCACCGCTCCCTCAGTTCCAGCGAAGTTATGGGGCTGACAGTCCCGAAACTTCTTATAAGAGCACTGAGGTGGGGGTGGATTGGCACCAACACCTGAAACACGGTACACGAGTAAAACACAAACGAAAGGACACGAAACCCAAAAATGAGGCAAGGTCGACAAAATCAACTCACCACCCATGGCATTAATCCCAGCCTGGAAATTAGCCATAGCCATGTTCACTTGTTGCTGTAGCAAGTTGTTCAGTTCAGCTTGGGTCATGTTGATGTTTCCACGACCACCGCCTCCAGCACGACCACCACCGCCAGCACGGCCACCGCCGCCACCACGACGTCCACCACCGCGAGCACCAGACATGATCTAACAAATCAAGAGAACGAGGGATTCAGATTCACTTCTAGTGTCAACCACTAGGAATTTACAAGAGTTAACCTAGGGACAAATCCAGGACTATACATCCAAACTCGAAGTCCATCAGGATTTCCATGCATTCCAGTTTATTATTTCGTGTGCACCCGAAATGATAAACTGCTCTACATGGTCCTCCAGATGTACCCCTAATCGAGACCCCAGTCACCGAACATTGTCGCCTAATAACGTGTGACGATAGGTGCAAGTGTAAGAAGGCATGTGTGTGCTAGAACCAACAAATCAACCCCTCCTTCTTCAATCCAGAAGAAGAAGACAAGAGTAGGTAAGAACCCAAATAAAAGCGGATGATGTAACGGAGAAACATGATGATGATGTAAGGACACTCCGACAACGTTAGTACGTATCCCATTAATAGACCCAAAGTATGTGACCGTCTAGTGTGTGCGACTCGGCTATAGACCAGACTCTACATGCAGTCCTAGTTCACTATAACCATTGGCTCTGATACCAATCTGTCACACCCTCAAATTTCCACTTGCGGGGTTTTACCGCGAGGCGCATGACAAACCAGGATCCAAGTCAACGATCACAGTAAACAACTCTATATGAAAAACGTAAATAGACACAACCATTAATTTAATAAGCGGAAGCGTTTAAGTAGCATTTAATCAACTATGCTATCATCTCAAAAGTTGTTCAAAATACTTTTTATTACAAAACGTGCAACTAAGTCTAGACGCCAATGCAGACCCGTGCGCCTAGTTCCGTTCATTGCTACCTTAGCGACCTGAGAAAAACATGCCAAAAAGATGTCAACATAAAATGCTGGTGAGTTCACAGGTTTGTTCAATATGTTACCTAAAATGTTACCATGTCCATACTATATCAATGTTACCAAGTACGCTAGCTAGGCGTACGTTTCATTACTACTACGATTGGAAACCATTACTAGACACGTTTAGCAATGTTTAGCATGTTTAAGCAGCCCGTATGTTCAGCACGATAATGTTCCTGTTCGAGACAATATGCACCCGCCCGGCCCTCCAAGCCGACGAGTGGGGCATGTCACGCCCAATAGATCTATCCACATTTCCCCCGTTGTGCATCCCCGCACATTCATGGTTTCCCCCGGGACTTTCCAAAAGATCGTATAGCAATATAAAGTTAAAACCATAGTATGACATATGTTACCAAAACCGTTTAGCGCATGTTTTCTCCCCCAAAAGTTAAAGCAGTAAAAGTGGGGCCGTGAACTCACCTTAGATAGCGTTCTTCAATTACAAGTAAAGATGTTTAGCCCTTGATAATCCCTCTACCGGAGATCTATCAAAATGTTCACATAAGTGTTCCGACTAATAACCATAAGGTTATCTAGTCCCCGATTGTCCAGATCGTAACCAAGTATGTTTTAAAACGTGTTTAAATGTTTAACCGACACACTAGACCGACCCGACATCCCGTTGGTGACCCATTACCCTAACTAATCAAGTACACATAGATTACACACAAGGTTCAAGCATAAAACACTTAGTTTGTATCAAAAATCTCATTTCTGCATCAGAACGGTCGAACCAGTCAGTTTTAAGTCTCCTTCGCACCTTTTTAGTCTCCTTCGCCCGTTTTACATTTCGTTCGACTGTTCGATGTCTCCTTCGCCCGTTTTACCTCATTCGCCCAACAAAACCCAGGTTCGACCCTGGTCTTCCTCCTTCGCCCCTTTGATCGGGCGAAGGAGGCCAGGTTCGCCCCTATTGTACAATTTTTCCTAAAAACGCTTCAAACACATTCAAAACGACTCGAAACATCATCAAACACAGCAGTCAAGCATGGATAACTTATCCCTACAAAACCCCACCGATTTCCCCCGATAATACGTCCGTTTCAGCCCTTTCCCAAAATGGTAAAGATTATGGAAACATCACTTTCATGCATGAATAATTTACCCAATTTGGAAACTTTTGAAATCGATTCATGCTTAGCTTAAAATACTCAGTTTGTCGATTATCCGATCTTTCTTATCCATTCTATTGATCATAAATATTCATGCATCAAGTTTTAATCCAATAAAACCCCCAAATATCATCATATCCAATCCTAACCCTAGACAACAATATTCCAACATTAATAACAATCCTATATCATGTTTCTATCATAGATATAGCAGCAAATCATTGAACAACACATAACACCACATAATACACAATTTACATATGTTATTCATCATGAAAACCTATGTTAAATGATCATGTTTTGATTTAGAAAGATGTTTAAAAGGTTTTTAATCATAAAAACACCCTTAGAACAGATCCGGACTATTAGGGTTAGATGAAAACGAATTAAAATGCTTTTAAAAAGGTTTAGGATTATGAACACACCTTGGATTCTTGTTTAGATGTTGTAGATAGGTTAGATTATGAAAAAGAAGAGCAAAAACTCCTTCCTTAGTGTTTAAGATCGTTTGAGAGTGTTTTGGGACGGTTAGGGTTTGTGAAATGATGAAAAATGACAAAGGTTGGTATTTATACAAATCCTCCTTCGCCCCAATTCATTGGTCGAAGGTGGTCTCCTTCGACCCTTTCACAGGGTCGAATGAGCCCTGTCTGGTCGAAGGGAATTCCTTAAATTCCACTTCCCTGGTTCGCCCATTTACAAGGGTCGAACCAGACAATTACTTGTCCTTCGACCACTCGAAGAGGTCGAACCAAGATCCCTTTTTAACTAGTTTTCCAGTTTGTCGTGTTTAACGCATTCTAACACATCTTAACACATAAGCATGCATCCTTAGTCTATATTTAACACATTTAAGCACAAATAATCATTTACACATCATTTAAACACATCTATGTATATAATCCACCACACGACCCATAATCTACACATATACTTAATTAGTTCATGTAATGTCACCAACAATGGAACCCGGTACTAGTGTATTACCAAAACGACTCCCAATGATCCTCCAGATCATTGTACCCTGGACAACCCTAACTTGACCCGACTCAACTAACCCAGTTAAGTTTGTTTATAAACGTTTCTCGCTAAGGTAGACTTAGATGTTACTAATATGTTTAAGCCAAACATGCCGGGTGTCACACATTGATAGGTTGTAACTAAGTTGGGTCATCATACACGTGTTGGAATTCTAATTATCTGAAGGCGCACTCTAAGGTGAGTTTCACGGCCCGTCTTTTATACACTTTTTCTCGGGGGAGAAGCAGCCACACGTTTTAACAAATACAACGTTTATGTTTTGAAACGCAACACTTATGAAACGCAACACTTTTGAAACGCAACGCTTATGAAACACAACACTTTTGAAACGCACCGTTTACGAAACGCAACACATTTGAAACGCAACGCTTATGAAACGCAACACTTTTGAAACGCAACGTTTATGAAACGCAACACTTTTGAAACGCAACGCTTATGAAACACAACGCTTGTTTTAAATTACTAAACGACGCAACGCAACGCTAAGTCCCTGGGAAACCATGAATGCGCGGGGCATAACGTGGGAAATGTGGATAGATCTATTGGGCTTGACGAACCCCACCCGACGGCTGGGAGCCGGGCGGGTGCATATTGTCTCTATTTTTAGCAACTCAAACAAGGGCAGCAACACATGCAACGCTTGTCAGTAATGGTTTTGGCAACACAGTCGTAGTAGTAAGGAAACATTTGTTATTTACTTAAAGGTTTGCATACTTGGTATAGTTGACGAAACTCGTTACGCTTAAAACGCTTTGTGAACTTAGAACCTGTGAACTCACCAGCATTATATGTTGACGTCTTTTTGGCATGTTTTCTCAGGTCGCTAAGGTAGCAGCATTGAGTTTAGGCGCACGGAGTCTCACGGCGTCTAGGATCCATTTGCATTTCATTTTGAGCATTATCAGACTTTCATGTTTTACTTTTGAGTTGAAATAAAGTTTTACGCTTCCGCAAGCGATGGTTGGATTTTTGAAACATAATGGGCAATTTACGTTGTTTTCATATAATATAGATGTCGTTTATTGCGACCGTTGACTTGGATCCTGGTGTGTCACGCGCCTCGCGTTAAAACCCCGCACGTGGAATTTGAGGGTGTGACATAAATCTACTCTAAATTCATTTATATAGTAATTGATGACTTATGAACGGATGTTGAAAACAACTATGGAGTATGATACATTACAATTTTCAACTAAAGGATGATTTAAACAGAGTTTAAAAACAGACTTTCCAAACTTAACTTGTAATCAATATCTAACAAAATACCTATATATTTAAATCCGATCAGTCTTTTCACATTCATAATTACAAACAGTCCGCAGAGCCTTAAAAGTCTTGATGAGCACTGTACAAACGAAGGATCTAGATGGAAACATACCATAAGTTAAAACATTATTATTTTATATTAATTAAACAATTAAAACAATTGTTCTTACAAATGATCTGAAGTTTTTTATTGTTCCTATAAAATTTGAAATTATAGTTTTTATTGAAGACTTATTAAGTTTTAAAATAATATTTAAATGACAAACTTTTGTAAGAAATGACATGAAATATACATAATTTAACAAATATTTTAATATATGTAAACTGAATATTTACATATAAGTCAATTATGATATTGAGTTAATAGCCATTTTCGTCCCTGAGGTTTGGGCCAGTTTGCCACTCCAGTACAAAAGTTTTTTTTTTTGCAATTCCTTCCCTGAGGTTTGAATTTTTTTGCCAAATTCGTCCTTTTCACTAACCCAGTTAAAAAAGCTCGTTAATGTCAGGGGTAGTGTTGTCTTTTTACCTCTCAGGGACGAATTTGGCATTTAAAATTCAACCATACCTTAAGGACGAATTTGGCATTTAACTCTTAATTTAAAATAATTGTTAATTAAATAATTTATTATGAATTTATAATGGTTAAAATAAGTTAAATTGATAAAAAAATAATTAATAAAACTTTTTCCAAAATTAAAATTTAGTTTTATATTCAGAGATCAATCTAATATGTGAAATGTGTGTGTGTTTTACGATTGGACGAATTAGTTGGCTGTAGAATTTGTTTAGGGTTTTATTAACGTTTTAGGGGAAGCATGATGCCTGAATTAGGGTTTGTTGAGGATATTTACAGATAGATCATAGATGTAAGAGTAGTTTTCATCATGTGGAACTGGTTTGATACAGAATTGTTAGTTTAACAAGTCTTCGGTTTATAAACTTTGTTGATTTAGGTTATAATGTCATTTGTTGCGAGTAGCAAGTAGGGATGAGCATAATCTCCCGAATACCGATCCCGAACCGATACCGAACCGATCCCGTATCGAACCGATACCGAACCGAGGGTATTCGGGATTGGTATCGGTACCAACTTTTTAGTCATTTCGGGATCGGTACTACAAGGTATCGGGACGGGATTCTGTCGGTAATACCGTTTACAATACCGAATCCCGAATACCGATTTAATACCGATTACAATACCGTTACCGAATATAATAATACTTGTATTAATACCGATTTAAACAAATAATACCAAATACCCACATATATTATACCGAATTTGAAGGCCTCTGAAGCTTACATCTTCCGTCCTAATGGCAAGTAAGCATTTTCCTTGTGCTGTCCTATTTTGGGTGATTAACATAAAAACTCCAATACACGTTGCAAGTTTTGTTACAGAAAGCTTTTAGATTTATAAAGGGTCCACTATTTGGATGAGTTGCATCAAGAGGTCAAGCCATGGGTGCATCAGGTATTTACTTGTCGAAGGTGTAGCATATTATAGGATGTGGTAACGGCCAATTTCATATTTTATATAAAGCTCTTGCACACTGGTCACTCGTCGAAGGTGTTGCATCAGGTGATTTATATGAAATTGGCATTCCCATGGGCCATGTATTATGCTGATCCAGCTGTGCATATGCTAAAAGGTTCATACAAATCAATCTGAATGGCTGATATTAAATCTAGGTTCATACAATTTTGCTGATCAAGTGTCCAAATAGACTTGCTTGTAGTATTTGTATGCTCTGTTTTACATTTTCTGTATGGTTGAATTTTAAATGCCAAATTCGTCCCTAATGTATGGTTGAATTTTAAATGCCAAATTCGTCCCTGAGAGGTAAAAAGACAACACTACCCCTGACATTAACGAGCTTTTTTAACTGGGTTAGTGAAAAGGACGAATTTGGCAAAAAAATCCAAACCTCAGGGAAGGAATTGCAAAAAAAAAAAAACTTTTGTACTGGAGTAGCAAACTGACCCAAACCTCAGGGACGAAAATGGCTATTAACTCTATGATATTATAACCATCTGTTTAAATTATAAATTTAAACATTATAATTATGTTCAATTTCCTAACAATCACTTTGCAACTATAACACATTTACATTTTTAATATTTCTTTACGAAACACCAAACATCTGTTGATTTTAACAGTAGACAATTTAGTTTTTTGACCAACCAAAACCCATCGAGCAACCCCCAGTGGTAAAGACAGGGACACTACATATCAATAACTAACCTGTGATTTTCAACACTCCCTAAAATCTTTTAACTTCTCTTTAACAAAGTTTCTTTAAAACAGTTGTTATACGATTCAATCATATTATTAAAATTAAATAACTTGAGTTAAATATTTAATTTAACAAAAATAAACACAAAATGGAAGATTTATAAAAGAAGAAATTCAAATATGTTTAAAAAACTACTTTAATGACAACAGAATTACAATATATGAGTTTACAAAATAGCAGATAAAAATACAAAGAAACATAAAAAAATCCTTCTGGCAAACAAACCCTAGAGACTGATATTTCTTCACAGGATCATTGGAACAAAAACAGAATCAAAAACATTGAAAAGAATTACACGACAAGAACTACTATTTAAATATGATCCAATTCTAAAAGCCGTAAAGATTAAAAACACATCTCTTTTTTCTATTAGACAATAATATTATTTGTAATAGATTAGGGACTAAGCATATAATATGATGCGTTATATTTTCTTCTTCGTCAGCAAGATACCAACCTCGAACCTCTGATCTCCTTGTTCCAATGGAAATATGGAACCCAACACATTACCAGAAGACAATCTCTTTGTTAGCCACTCATGGAAGTCCAAGAGAAGTCTCATGTGTTACGCACTCAAGGAAGTGCGCGAGAAGTCCTAATAATGCCTGCCTTTGATTGTATGAATGACGAAAAACATGAATTCCAACTTTCTTACTAACGGATTGTTGGTAATCTACTTTCCTTTTATTGTAAGAATCTTTCGAAAATTTGTGAAAATACATTTGACAGTAAATATCATTATGCATATTGGATGGACACATGTATAGAGATGATAAAAGAAATATTGGGAGTTCCTCCCCTTTTATAGAATAAAAAATATACTAATTATTCGTAAAGTTGGTTTTCAACTTTATCAGTTAGATTTCAAGTAAACGTAAAGTTGGAAGTTACCTTTCATATTTTGTATTTATTTTTGATATAATGAGAGACAATTCAACACAACAAAAATAATAAAAATAATGTTAACTTTTCATGGGATGTTCTAAACTGAAAATAGTTCTTTTCAAATCTAAAAATAGAAAATGAATATTGTGAATTTCTCAACTTTTTAGACCGTGAATAAACTAACAATTTCTGATGTTTATTACATGTTTATAGTAACTGTAACTTGCAAAAAAAAAGTAATTTTGATTTAAAAATACTTGAAAATTGTAAACCCTATATATAAATATAAACATATATTATCTTTTTTAAATTATATTGCGTTTTACATAAACATACATTAAATAAAAATGAAATTCAAAAATGATGAAAACAATTATTTTACAGAACATATATTATAAACAAAAAATGATAACTTTTAAAATCTTTATATTTAACTTAATTTATTATTATTTTTTAATTAATAGAAATATGTATATATTCATTTTTGATAAATAAGTATAAGTAGAAAATATCATGTCACTTCAAAAATCGAGTTTCAAGGTAATAATTATTACAGCTAGTGAATAGACCTAAAGCACTATAAGGATCACTATATATAGTTCAAGAATGTAGATGGAAACTTGCAAAATACGGCGGTAATTAATGGTAGAGGTAAATATTTTTACTATTATAAAACAACTAAAAAATATTACCATAAATTTACATTTTATTCTTAAATTAAACAAACAAACTTATTGTTGGTAAAGTTTAAAATAAAACTTGTATATAATCTGTTTTAAAACATCCGTTGAATGATATGCAGCTTTATCAAACAACTGTCAATCAATACAATTTTACAATTAAAGATTACAATAAATATATAATTTCACATCACTCTTTTCAAATTCATAATAATCACAAAGAGTCTTCATCGCTTGAAAGTTAATGAAAATAACAATTTTTTTAATCATAATAGATTGATAAAAATAACTATAAATTCAAATTACATTACTCTTTTAAAAGTCATAATAATTTAATAATAAATTTTTAATAATATTGTTTTCATAATATAAGATGAATAATAAAAAAGTAAGAAAGTAACTATACGGAAAATGAATTTTTAGCTTAATAAGTTGCATTTCAAGTAAATACGAAGTTGCAAACTACTTTAGGCCCTTTCAATAGAGTGGAAGAAAATTGCAACACAATAATAATATAATAAATTGTTAATAAAGTAACTTACATTTAGTAATCATTACTTTTGGTCCTTTGTATAATATCTGTAAACATCCCAACAGTTGTTATTAAACAAAACTTTGTAAAGACAGGGACATTACATATCAATAATTAATCTGCAGTTTTCAACACTTACTAAAATCTTTTTACTTCTCTTTAACAAAATTTCTTTAAAAACAGTTCCATCCCTTTTATAGAGTAATAATAAAAATACTAATTATTCGTAAAGTTGGTTTTCAACTTTATCAGTTACATTTTAGGCACACCTAAATTTTTTAATAATATTATTTTCTTATTATTTTATTTTATTTTATCATATAATAAGATGAATAAAAAACTAACAAAGTAACAATAGGGAAAGTTAATTTTCAACTTAATAACTTGCATTTCAAGTAAATATGAAGTTAGAAACTACTTTGGATCCTTTCAATAGACTGCAAGAAAATTGCAACACAATAATAATAAAATAATATTGTTAATAAAGTAACTTAAAAATAGAAATCATTACTTTTGGACCTTTGTATAACATCTGTTAACATACCAACAGTTGTAATAAAACAAAACTTTGTAAATGTTAAACGTCAAAAAACTAGGTATAATATCGTTTGTTTCATAATTAATTAAAATCTTGATATATGTAAATTTAAAATAAACCAATCCTTTCAAATTCATAATTACAAAACAGCCCACACCCTAAAGGTCTATAATGACCAGTGCACAAATGAAAAATATAGAACAATACTTACAGAAGATACGTCCATAATTAATGCAAAATGTACTTCTATTTAATATTGCAGAAGATATATTTTATATCAATCAAAATTATACAAAAATATCATCATATATAAAAGGTGTAACTATAGTTTTTATTGACTACTTATTATGTTTTATATAAATAATATTTTCATAACAAATTTCTTTAAGAAATGACATGAAATATACTAAGTGTAGCTAATATTTTAATATATGTAAACTGAATAGTTATATATAACTAAGTAATGCTATTATAAACATCCTTTTAAATTATTAATATAAATATTATTACTATGTTCAATGCCCGAATAATAACTTTGGTATAGAAATCACTCTAAATTCAAGTTATAGAGTATTTCATGAGTTGTCAACGGATGTTGCAAACAACTATGATACATTACAATTTTCAACTAAAGGATGGTTTAAACAGAGTTTAAAAACAGACTTTTCAAAGTTAACTTGTAATCAATATCTAACAAAATACCTATAAATTTAAATTAGTTCAGTCTTTTCAAATTCATAATTACAAATAGCCCGCAGAGCCCTAAAAGTCTTTGATGACCACTGCTCAAACAAAGGATCTAGATGGAAACATAACATATCATTATAATGTTATTATTTTATATTAATAAAACAATTAAAACTATTGTTCTTACAAATAATTTGAACTCTTTTATTGCTCTTATATATTTAAAAATTGAACATATATTTTATATCAATAAAAATTATACAAAAATATCATCATCTATAAAAGGTGTAACTATAGTTTTTATTGACTACTTATTATGTTTTAAATAAATAATATTTCATTAAAAAACTTCTTTAAGAAATGACATGAAATATACTAAGTGTAGCTAATATTTTAATATATGTAAACTGAATAGTTATATATAACTCAGTAATGCTATTATAAACATCTTTTTAAATTATTAATATAAATACTATTATTGTGTTGAATGTCCTAATAATAACTTTGGTATAGAAATCTACTCTAAATTCAAGTAATAGAATATTTCATGAGTTGTCAATGGATGTTGCAAACAACTATGATACATTACAATTTTTAACTAGAGGATGATTTAAACAGAGTTTAAAAACAGACTTTTCAAACTTAACTTGTAATCAATATCTAACAAAATACCTATAAATTTATATTAGTTCAGTCTTTACAAATTCATAATTACAAACAGCACACAGAGCCCTAAAATTCTTTGATGACCACTGTACAAACGAAGGATCTAGATGGAAACATAACATATCATTATAATGTTATTATTTTATATTAATAAAACAATTAAAACTATTGTTCTTACAAATAATTTGAACTCTATTATTGCTCTTATATATTTAAAAATTGAACGTATATTTTATATCAATAAAAATTATACAAGCATATAATCATCTATAAAAGGTGTAACTATAGTTTTTATTGACTACTTATTATGTTTTAAATAAATAATCTGTTTTAAAACAAATTTTTTTAAGAAATGACATGAAATATACTAAGTGTAGCTAATATTTTAATATATGTAAACTGAATAGTTATATATAACTCGGTAATGCTATTATAAACATCTTTTTAAATTATTAATATAAATATTATTATTATGTTCAATGTCATAATAATAACTTTGGTATAGAAATCTACTCTAAATTCAAGTTATAGAGTATTTCATGAGTTGTCAACGGATGTTGCAAACTACTATAATACAATACTGAAGGGATAGGGAGCCCAATCCGGACAGACGCGACATCTCTATCCCCACTCCATGAAGATCCGTGAAATACTCGCGCGGAGCAACTTCTGCGCAAAGGACTCTAGTCACAACCTTACATACCTGTGGAAAACACGCGCGCGTATGCTAAAGCACGGGCTACTTCACATCATAACATTCCTAAGTACGAGGTACGGAAGATCAAGAGTCAGGAAGATCTACCTGCAGAAGATCACTGACACCACCAACAGGATAATGATGCGTGTCCGCGGTTGCCAAATAACCACTGAGGTTCAACAGTGACGTGACTAGTTCCATGCTTCCTCCATGCTGCGCCTACTGTTCTGACCAGGCATGCTTACCTGCTGTCAGGGGTCACGTCAGACGCTGACAGGTAAGTCAACCTTGCTGGTTCAGAACAACATACCGCCAGGGGCCAGTCACACACTGCCACGTATCCACATGTAAACTCACCGCTGGTGTCATTTACAGTGGACAACCTTTTCCCGCCTTTTTCTGGGACCAAAGGCAGTTGGGCCGAGCCAAGGCCCAAAGATTACAAGACTCGTCATAGGCTTCTCGTCAAGTCCATGACTTCCACTATAAATAGAAGGCATCAACTCCCTTCAAAGGGATCAAAAATTATTCACTTGTAACATAGAGCTAGGTTTACTTGCATGCTTTATACTCTCTCAAGTAATAATAACACTCCCAGCTCTTCACAGTGGACGTAGGTCACACTCGACCGAACCACTTACATCTTGTGTTCTCACTTTAACCATCACACACTCTCACTCACATACATTCTATCGGGTTAAATCCAAGGTTTGGGTAAAGGAACGTATTCGTAGTAACGTAAGTGTACACCACCTGGAGGTTAGTTATAATCCCCAGGGCACTTATTGTTTCTTCATTGGCGCCATCTGTGACACCCGGCATGTTCGGCTTAAACATTTTAGTAAAACATAAGTCTACCTTAGCGAGAAACATTTATAAACAGACTTAACTAGGTTAGTTAAGTCGGGTTATGATAGGATTGTCCAGGGTTCAATGATCTGGAGGATCATCGGTAGTCATTTTGGGAATACACTAGTACCGGGTCCCGTTGTTGGTGAAATTAGATGAACTGAATCAAGTAGGACAAGTAGATTATTAACACACATGTAACATAACATGAGAATACGTGCTACAAGGTGTGAACATGAGTATACGTGCCTATATGTGCTTAACATGTGTTAGAATTGCATGATCATATGTTAGAATGGGTTTAAATGCGTTAAAACGACAAAACTGGAAAACTGGAAAACACAAGTCCTGGTTCGACCTATGGCGTAGGGGCGAACCTGGAACTGAACCTTGGTTCGACCCTTGGATAAGGGGCGAACCTGGAACTAGCCACAAGACTAGTTCATTCGACCTTGTAAAGGGGCGAAGGTGGAACCTTCGACCCCATGCAAGGGGCGAATGTGGAACTGTATAAATACCACACTTTGTCATTTTTTACCATTTCACAAACCCTAGTCGTCTCTAAACACTCTCAAACGATTTTAATCACTAAGGAAGGAGTTTTTGCTCTTGTTTTTCATAATCTAACCTACACACAACATCTAATCAAGAATCCAAGGTGTGTTCTTAATCCTAAGCCTTTTCAAAGCATTTTAATTCGTTTTCATCTAACCCTAAATGTCCAGATCTGTTCTAAGGATGTTTTTATCAATAAAAACCTTTTAAACATCTTTCTAAACCTAAACCCTATCATTAAACATAAGTTTTCATATCAATAAACATATGTTAATTATGTGTTATGTGATATTGAGTGTTTTTTAATGATTTGCTGCTATACTAATGCTAGAAACATGATCTAGGGCTGATGTTGATGTTAATTTGGGATTGTTAAGGTTACAATTAGATGAATGGTGATATCATGTCTAATTTAGGGATTTTAATAAAGCTAGGGCTCGTTGCATGCTAGTATGATCAATAGAACTTTTTGGGGTTTTCATATACACGACAAACTGAGCACTTTTAAGATGATTATGGATTGATGTCAAAAAGTTTCCAAATTAGGTAAAGATTTCATGCATGATGTGACACTTTCATAATTTTTGCCATTTTGGGAAAGGGCTAAAATGAACAGGTTTTGGGGCAAAATTGGTGGGGTTTTGTGGGGATATGTTATTCATACTTAACTTTTGTGATTGATGATGTTTCGGGATGTTTTCAGATGTTTTTGAAGCGTTTTGGGGAAAAACAATCTGCCAGGGTCAAACCTGGGCACCTTTGACCAGTCGTGGGGTCGAAGGTGGAATCCCAGGGTCGAGCCTGGATAGTAATGGGCGAATCTATTACAATGGGTCGAATGTGGCTTTAAAAGGGTCGAACGTGGCTTTAAAAGGGGTGAAGGTGGAACTAAAACTCCTGGTTCGACCCTATACAATCAAAAATGAGATTTTTGATGCAAACTAAGTGTTTTATGCTTGAACCTTGTGTGTGATCTATGTATACTTGATTAGTTAGGGTAATGAATCACCAACGGGATGTCGGGTCGGTCTAGTGTGTCGGTTGAACATTTAAACACGTTTTGAAACATACTTGGTCACGATCTGGACAATCGGGGACTAGATAACCTTATGGTTATTAGTCGGAACACTTATATGAACATTTTGATAGATCTCCGGTAGTGGGATTATCAAGGGCTTGGCTTTCTTATATTACTGAAGAACGCAACCTAAGGTGAGTTCACGGCCCCACTTTTACTGCTTTAACTTTTGGGGGAGAAAACATGCGCTAAACTATTTTGGTAACATATGTCATACTATGGTTTTCACTTTGCATTGCTATACGATCTTTGAAAGTCCCAGGGAAAACCATGAATGTGCGGGGATGCACAATGGGGGAAATGTGGATAGATCTATTGGGCGTGACCTGCCCCACTCGTCGGCTTGGAGGGCCGGGCGGGTGCATATTGTCTCGAACTGGTAACATTGGTAACATGCTGAACATTCGGGCTGAACATTGCGAAACATTGCTAAACGTGTCTAGTAATGGTTTTCCAATCGTAGTAGTAATAAAACAAACGCCTGGCTAGCGTACTTGGTAACATTGATATAGTATGGACATGGTAACATTTTGGTAACACTGGTAACATATTGAACAAACCTGTGAACTCACCAGCATTATATATGTTGACGTCTCTTTTGGCGTGTTTTCTCATGTCGCTAAGGTAGCATTGGTTGGACTAGGCACACGGGTCTACATTGGCGCCTAGGCTTAGTTGCATGTTTTGAAATAAGTGTCTTGAATACTTTGGAACACTGTTTGTAGCTGATTAAATTCTTAAATGCTTCCGCTTATAAAAATCATTGTTTTTGGGTTTACATATTTCATATAGTGTTGTTTATTGTGACCGTTGACTTGATTCCTGGTTTGTCATGCGCCTCGCGGTAAAACCCTGCAGTGGAAATTTGAGGGTGTGACACCATCCGTCGGTTACAACATTCTCTTCTTTTAACCCACCCATGGCAGAACCCAACCCCGACACAGCCGTTGTAAACCAAGCCGGGGACGCCGATACCCAGCTCACTGGAAACGACGTCACCCCGACCACTGTCGTCAAACAATCCACCTCTCGCATCCAGAAGCCAGTCTTCGAGGTGCGTGATGTGGAAACTGATGAGGATAGTGGTGACAACGTGGAGGACCCAGAACAATGGCTACTCCGCCAAAACTCAAGAAGCGCCATTATTTACTAGAAAATGCTCTTAAAGCAAGCGAAAAAGAAGGGTAAGGCCTTCATATATGATTCCTCACCAAAAAGGAACCACAAGAGCAAAGACAATACCGGTCGTCGTAATGGTCGTGGCAGGGAGCTCGGCGGAAACGCTGGAGCTCGGGGCCGCACCAGTTTACACGACGAATCGGACGGTTACGAGTCATCGAGCACGGACTCTGACCGCAGTAAAAGGCTCACACCCGCCGTCCACACCGCAAGGACTTGGACGATGACCTGGTCAAACCCTTCTGACCAAAATCTTTTGCCGAGAAATCAAAATTTGTCGCCCGTATAGCGACGACGGCAATTCCAAAGACATCCAAGCTTCCCAGCAGCATCGGCAAGTACGATGGCCTGCGTGACCCAGATGACCACATTCATGACTTTGAATGTTCGGGAAGCTCGGTTAACTGGCCGGTTCAGGTTTGGTGTCACCTCTTTGCCCAAACTCTGACCGATGCGGCAAGGGTTTGGTTCGACAATCTTCCCGCAGGGAGCATTGCTGACTTCGATGACCTTACCGACAAGTTCGGTAACCATTTCTCGCACCTCAGAAAACAAAAGAGGGATAAGGCGCACATCCTCTTATGCCGCCGCTACGACCATGAGTCCATCGAAGACTTTATTGTTCGTTTCAACAAGGTGGCCCTTCAGATAGGCTGCGGGGAAGAACTCACCCGTTGCGTTCATTCACAATGTGGGCATCCCAGAACTCATGAAATGCCTTACAGGCAAAGATGGCATCCCAGAGTCCTAGGATGAAGTCATCCATTCCGCCAAAATATACGCCTCTTCTGAAAAGTCCTTCAATCAGATGCACGGCTTCCAGCAGCAACACCACCATAATAATAATAACAAAAATAAGGGAAAGTCCGTTTGGAACCGCATCTCCGGCTCAACACACGAGGGAAAGTACTCCCCCGCAAATGACGCCTGCCACATCATCAGCGGCAAACAATCAAGGGAACAGCGTGGCCATTCCAAGAAAAACCACGATTAGACCCCGCTAGTCAAGAACCCGTCACAGGTTGTAAAGACGGAACTGGTAACTCTCAAGGAACCCAAACCCCTGGGGAGAAGACGAAATGTGGACACATCCAAGTTCTGTGAGTACCACAACGACTTCGGTCACCTCACAGACAACTGTTATAGCCTAAAGATGGAGATCGAGACCACGCTGAAATCTGGTCAGCTCGGTCACCTGGTTAAAAATGTCCACCGCGCCGCTAAGGGGCAAGCTGGCGATGACGCACAGGCGGAAGGGTCGCGGAAAAAAATCTGTGACTTAAACACACACACCGCTACCATCATCCCGCGCCACCAATGCAACATGACAAGGCCGGGAAAGAAGTGCCAGCAAGGGAAAAGAGCCCGGGTACCAATCAGCAATGACTCTTGGAAAGAGGCGGAAATCCTCCTACCCAAAGTACGCGGCGGCGCATCTTGCACCGCTCCTCTGGTCATCACCGCCGTCTTTGGTCATTATCGAACAAGGTACATGTTCATGGACGGCGGCAGCATCACAGATATCATGTACGACCAGTGCTTTCAACAGCTGGATGATGAGGACAAGGCAAAACTCGTCCCGGTCAACGAGCCCATCTCTGGTTTCATCCACGAAACAATCATGCCCCGTGGCATGATTTCTATGCTAGTAACGATGTCGGATGGCACACACGAGCGCAACGAAATTTGCGACTTCATGGTTCTACCAGCAAACTCCAACCATGACGTCTTACTGGGCCGCGAAGCCATGGCGCGATTCAACGCCAACGCTTCCACCGCCCATGCAATGGTAGGATTCCCAACCAAGACCGGTGTCGCAATCATCCGGGGCAAAAAAGACTGTTACTCGGCCGAGGCCGCCAAGACACCAAAAATGGTGAAAACGGACACCCACACAGAGCCGGAAAAATGGGTTCTCAACCCTAAATTTCCGGAGCAAACGGTGGTCATAGGCCATGTAATCTCCGACTCCATCCGCAACCACCTGAAACAACTACTGATCCACAACATGGATGTGTTCTCATGGCAACTAGCGGACATGGTTGGTGTTCCATGAGAAATAGCGAAACACAAACTTAACGTATATCGATCAGTCGAGCCAGTGGTTCAAAAGAAAAGAAGCATGGGGCCGGAAAAAACAAAGGCCATGAACGAACAAGTCACCGAGCTTCTCAACGCGGGCATCCTACGATCCATCTGATACCAATCTTGGCTCGCAAATCCAGTCATGGTCGCGAAATTTAACGGCAGCTGGCGCATGTGCGTCGATTACAAAGATCTCAACAATGCGTGCCCCAAGGATTGTTACCCATTGCAAGAAATTGATCTAAAGGTGGATTCCTTGGCTCCTTACCGCTTCAAATGTTTCCTTGATGCGTATAAGGGGTATCACCAGATACAGATGGCAAAGGAAGACGAGGATAAAACCGCCTTCCGCACTTATATGGGCACATTCTGCTACACCAAAATGCCATTCGGGATAAAGAACGCGGGCACCACTTACCAACGCCTCATGGACACAGCTTTTGTCGATGAAATAGGCGTACGCCTAGAGGTGTACGTGGACGACCTGGTCATCAAAAGTAAGGAAGAAAGTGACATGCTGCGGGACATCCAACAGACCTTCAACCAATTGCGTAAGGTGCGCATGAAGCTAAACCCCAGCAAGTGTTCCTTTGGAATGGAGGAAGGCAAATTCTTGGGCGTCATCGTTACCCGGGACAGGTTTCGCGCAAACCCTGAGAAAGTCCAAGCAATTGAAAGAATGCCCTCCCCCGCTTCAATCAAGGAGGTCCAAACGTTGATGGGGCGCCTAGTAGCTCTCAACCGATTCTTGTCTAACTACGCTTCAAAGTCATTCCCATTCGTGGATACTTTAAGAAATTGCTTAAAGAAGAGCAACTTTCGCTGGACGACGGACGCGGAAACCGCATTTCAGGCAATGAAGCAATGCCTCATGAATCTACCGACCCTAACCGCACCTACACCAAAAGAGCCGCTCACACTCTACCTCTCCGTCATAGAGCGAGCGGTAGGGGCAGTCCTCTTGATAGACCGCAAAGGGGTATAGACGCCAATTTACTACATCAACCGTACCCTACTCGATGCAGAGACACGGTACACCATCATGGAAAAGCTGGTTTTGGCTCTTGTACACGCGTCTCGAAGATTGCGGAGGTATTTCCAAGGGCACCCGATCAACGTCCTCAAAGACTACAAAATTAGCGACGTCTTGCAAACCAGAACTCTCGGGTCGACTGGCAAAATGGGCCATTGAACTTGGAGAACACACCATAGATTACAAGCCCCGACCTGCAGTCAAAGGGCAAGTTCTTGCTGATTTCGCCACTGAGATACCAGCCGAAAAGGTTGAAGAATGCAAAGCTGAACAAACACTCGCCCCAACCCAAAGCCCATCACAGAAATTGTAACATCACGTATAAATTCATCACTTTAATTATACTTAAATTATTTCAAAACATAATAATAATAATAATAATAATAATAATAATAATAATAATAATAATAATAATAATAATAATAATAATAACAATACATTTAGTTTTAAAAAAAATGAGGTTAAGAACAAACAAAACAACTATAAGCCTAGCCCACCTCTTCCTTTGTTTTAAAAATTTGTTTGGAGCCCAGACAAATGTCCAGCCCAAGATCAAACCTGGCCCACCAGCCCTTACCCCCTTATTCTGTTTTTTTAAAAAAAAAATTAAAAGGCTTATGCCGGGACTCGAACCCGGGCAGAGAGCCGGCCAGCAACCCCCACACACCAAACCATCTAGGCTACACTTGACACTTGAATAAATCCTAACTTTAATTGTATATAAGCGCACCCAAAAACCTAACCACCCTCTCTTCCTGTTCGACGAGCAGCAGCAACAGAGTTGACCAACCATTTTCCTATTTTGACCAACTAATTCACTCATTTTTGGGAAGATTAAACCAATTATTTGCTGTTGACTTATTTTATTAATTACCCCGCGTCCATTACACATCAATCATACGGGTAATTATCATCAATTTGAGTCAATATTCATCAATTTCACACGTATAACTTCAATGGTGGGTCAAACATTCCAATAATACAACCCAGACCACAACACTATAAATTGGACTCTTCTGGACCTCCTCAACTCGCCACTCAATCTCTCTAAACCTCCAATTTCTATTAACTAACCTCTGTTCTTAAATTTCTGTTCGTATTTTGACCCGAGCGTTGACCGATCGTGCGAGTTCATAAAGTGTTTGTAAGTCCAATTTTATCTGTGGGTTTCATTGATCGGCCTACACACAACGTTTACCCCATAATTAATTGGGTTAACGTTGTGTGATTTAATCAATTGCAAATTCTAGGGCTCATATGATGAATTGGGGAAGAACACGTATGTTATTTATATTAAATAAACTAAAACCAAACACAACCACTGGTCTGGACCAGGTGGTTGTGTCTGGTGCCTTCTGTACAAGCCACGCGGGTTCGAGTCCCGGTTGTGGCACACCTTTTTCTTTATTTGTTTTTAATCAAATCAATTATATATAATACTTATAACCTTATAAATTCATTTTAAAATGCTAAAACATTTTTAAAAATTCTACAAAAATTATTTTTAGTTAAACTGATAAAAAGATTTAACTCACAATTTTTAGTTTTCAAAAATTTATTTATTTAATATATTTAATAAATAAATCAATTTTATTCTATTATATTTACAAAATTCTATTAAAATATCTAAACAATCTTATAAATTTCCACAAAAATTATTCTAAGTTTTTATAACAATAAACATTTCTGAAATGATTTTTAATTCTGAAAAATCATTTATTTATTATTTTTAATCAATTTTTGTTAGTTTTAATCATAATTAAATCATAATAAATTCAATTTTTAATATTTTTGCACCAAAATTTTATACAAATTATTTCTGATTATTTAGAACAGAAATATAAATTTTAAAATAATAATTCTTTAATTTTAGTATTTTTAAATATTAAAGTTAAATCTTGATAATTTGTTATAAATAGAACTAATATTCTATTTTAAAGAAAATAATTTTATAAAAATTATTTTTATACTTTAAACACATTATTATGACCATCTTAAATTTAAATTTCATAAAAAGATTTTTGTTTATTTATTTATTAATATTCTCTCAATTATCAAACATTTTTAATAATAATCAAACAAGCATTTATCCCCAATTCGAAGCCCTAGAACATATACATTTGTAGACTAGATAGACTTAGACATATTTATTACCTTATTATAGGGTGATACTTGACACATTTGGAAACACCACTATTCAATTTTTCAACAGATATAACATTTTGCTAAGGTGAGTTTTACATAGCCCCTTTTTCTATTTATCACCATTTTCGGGGTGAAACATGTTACAACATCATTTATGCAATTCAATCATCAACGTGTCTATGTGTATTTCTATGTTGCATTATGTCTTGAACATGACTAGGGTAAGCACAATTCTAGCATAAACATTTATCAGCCGACGGTATACATTGATAGATCTATTGGACTGACAATCCCACCCGGATACGTGCCTCCTACAAAGGTAGCGTGGGTGTTTGTTACCGCAATATAAACGAGTGAACCATGAGCGCATGGGATGTACCACAATACAACAGTCACAATGGTTGATTATGCACTCGATTTACTTCTAGTATGTTTTTACATATGGACTAGATTGCCATGACACATGAATTGCTCAACAATTTTATTCGATTATCAAAACCTATGTAATTCTCACCAACTTTTGTTGACCCAAAATATTTTCAACTTAACATGTTTCAGGTTCTACTTGCTTGAGGATTTGAATTAATGCTTGAAGATGTGTGCATAGTTTTATTCAATTTGATGTACGAATTCTTGTAGAACAATTGTATGTATTATCTAAATCATATCATAAATTTTATTATTTACCATGAGCTACTGAACAATCATCAATACGTGATATCCTGATGTTTCCGCCATCGGTTGGGGTGTTACAGAAATGGTCCCTCTTTACAGATGGCGCTTCTAACGATGACGGCTCGGGCGCGGGTCTGCGCCTTATCAGCCCAGATAAACATGAGTTCACATACGCCATCCGCCTCGACTTTAAAAGCACGAACAACGAGGGGAGTACGAAGCGTTGCTAGCGGGCCTCCGTATCACGGAAAAAATGGGGGCCAGGCACGTGGAGGCACACGTGGACTCATTACTTGTCGCTCGACAGATAAACGGGGTCTACGACGTAAAGGACGAAACCATGGCACTATACTTAAAACAGGCCAAACAACTCATGCGCAAATTTGATTCCTGCACTGTGGAACACATCAGGCGCAGTGAAAACAAACCAGCAGGCGCATTGAGCAAAATGGCCTCCACAGTTTTCGAACACATGGAAAAAGAAGTCCGCGTCGAAATCCTCAGCACTCCGTCTGTCCCACCGAGACAAGTCAATGTCATCCAAACAGGAAACGTGTCCTGGATGACTCCCATCAAGGCTTACCTTTCTTCCGGAGCCCTGCCTGACGACAAGTCAGAGGCCCGAAAAATAGAACACAAGGCCTTACATTATCAACTCATGGACGCCATACTGTATTGTCGATCCTACTTGGGACCACTCCTCCGCTTTGCAGATGCCGTAGACGCATTGTTTCTTATAAGAGACATTCATGAAGGCACACGCGGACTACATGCAGGAGCATGGATGGTGGTCGCCAAAATCATGAACGCAAGGTACTATCGGCCCGGCATGCACACTGACGCGATCAAAGAACTGCCCAAATGTGATAGTTGCCAATGCCACGCGCCAAACACCCTGCGCCCAAAGAACGACTTGGTGCCGGTCACAGCTGCGTGGCTTTTCCAAAAATGGGCGATTGACCTAGTCGGCCCATTCCCTGCAGCGCCAGGCAACGACAAATTCCTCATTGTGGTCATCGATTACTTCACCAAATGGGTTGAAGCGAAGCCCCTGGCCAAAATCGACGGGGCCCATGTAAAGAAATTCGTCTGGGAATTCCTCATCTGCAAATTCGGCTTACCAATGCAACTAGTCAGTGACAATGGCACGCAATTTGCAGACCAAATGTTGCAATCATGGTTAGCGCAACTAGGCGTTCAACAAATATTCACATCGGTTGCACACCCGCAAGGGAACAGTCAAGTCGAAAGAGCTAACCGAAGCATAGTGGAAGGAATCAAAGCTCGGATGGGAACCAGGCGCAGAGGGTGGGTAGATGAACTTCCCCACGTTTTATAGGCCTATCGCACCCTGACCAAAACAAGCAACGGTGAAACACCTTTTAGCTTAACCTATGGTTCCGAGGCGGTAATCTCAGTCGAAATTGGCTGCCCTTCCGCAAGAGTTATACTGGCCGATCAAAGGAATAATGACGAAGAGCTCCTCCTAAACCTGGACTTGCTTGATGAACGGCGAGACCTAGCAGCCATCAAAGAAGCCAGGTACAAAACCCAATTAGAACGATATTACAACAAACGCGTGAAAAAGTGCTCATTCAAGATTGATGACTACGTCTTCCGCAACAACGAAGCTTCCAATGCCGAGAAGCTAGGAAAACTAGCACCAACTTGGGAAGGACCATACAAGATCCAAGAAATTTTGGGCAAGGGCGCATACGCACTAGAAAAATTGGCCGACACGTTCGTCCCACGATCTTGGAACGCGGCCCAACTACGCCTATGCTATTTGTAATCCTATTATTGCGCCCGGCTAAACATGTCGCGACGCTCATCAATAATAAGAAACGTTTGTCTCCTATACCTGTTATTCTACTTGTTTTTTCCGCGCCCAGGTCTTCAAGACAACGCTGCAAACTATGTCGGACTAAAGCAGCCTCGTGCTATGGTTAGGGTATGAACGAGTCTTCTAGGCATGCCTAGCACATTCCAGACTCGCATACACACCCAACCTGCGCTGCAGTGTTCAAGACATGGTTTACTTGTCGGACTAAAACATTTGCGCCGCGATGACGCTAGGCCTAAGTCTACTAGACTCGCTCAAAGAGCAGGTCAGACTTTATGAGCCGCATGCTATCCCGCGGCGCGAATACAAGTTTTTAAGACAAAGGCCTCGTTGGTATGCTTGTCGGACCCAAGGCACAAGTTGTGTCACGCAATGGTCTTCATGGCAAAAGTGCTAACACTTAAACGCCGGACCACCTAGCTAAACACACGCGTTAACTCTTTCTTACACACCAGGTGACGACTTGGTTAAATAAGTACAATAAGAGTTAATGTGAGACAACACAGGATATAACAAACAAAATTTTTGCATTAATATTGGGAATTAAAAACCCAAGTAATATTTACAAAGAAACAAAAGCAAGAAAACAAAGCCTAACTATCGAAGCCGCTGAAGTTTACCAGCTGCTCCTCATTCTCGGGCTGTTCCTCATTCTCCGGCAGCGCCCCAGAGAACCCCTCGCAGGAGGCCTTTCGCCTCTCCTCTTCCAGTTGCGCCCGCTCAGCCTCTCCAGCCCGCTCCTTCGCTTTTTCCCCAAGCTCGTCAGATTTCTCTATGAAGTAGCGAAGGGCAGCGGCGGGATCAACATGGTGATTACAATCCGCCACTACCTGAAGGACGGGGAACTCAAGTTAAACAAACTTGGCGAGTTCCGCTAAATACTCATCCTTCAGGGGCTTCCCGTAATGCTCCGCGTCGATAATGCGACCATTATTCTGGGCATGGAGGAAGCCATTTTCAAAGCCTTCGCCATACCCATAGGCATTGGCGGTGGCGGCTATGTTAGCGACCTGGTCGCCAAGTTTGGGCTCTTGCCGAAACCGCTGGAAAATCTGCGCAGACAAAAATGGCGTTAATAACATTTCATAAAGGGGACAAAAGGAATGAAAGTAAAGGTAAAACTTACCCCTTCAAGATTCCCGCATCTGCTCCTGCTCTACAATAGAGGCATCCAGTAGGGCTTTGGCCGCCTCAGCCTCTATCACAGCGGCCTCGCGGTCCTTCAGAGCCACGTCCCTCTCCTGCTGGAGCGTCTCCTTCGCCTCCAACATGGTAAATCTCTCCTCTTCAAGAGCGTTGAGGCAAGAACTGGCCTTGTTGAGGTCAACTGTCTTGGATTCCAACTCCTTGCGCATGTCCACAAATTTGGCAGTGCGCTCGGCAAGGGCCTTGCATTTCTTTTCAAGTTCAGCCAAGTCCGCCCTACTAGTTTCCTTCAACTGTTGGATCCGGTCCTTCAGTTGCCGCTTCTCCTCGTTCGTGCGGTTACAGGCCTCAGTCCATTGCTTCTTGTCCGCCGCCGACTCGGATTGAAGTTTCTTCACATAATCTTCAGCTCGGTGAGCACGGCGACGGTACTCGTCAACCTTGGATTCATGGCCGCCTCTTTTTCAGCAAGGGCGGCCTTCTCAGATTTCAAGCGGGCCAGATCCCGCTGCATGGCGGCGTCACGCCGCCTAAGAGAGTCCATCATGGCCAGTTGACTCGCCTGACTAACGCATATATTGGCGATCAAGTCATGACGACTCAGGCTGTCCTGATAAGCCTGCTCATAAGGGGGCACCGTGATGTGTGTAAATGTATATATAAAAATAACACAAGTTTTAATTAAAACGACTCACCTAAAAACTACACACGCACGGCAAGTGTACCGGTCGCAAAGCAGTAAACAGATAAGACCGAGTATCGAACCCAAAGACGCGAATGCAACTCTAGATCACAACCTATACCGAATACTAGCCTAAATAAATAAATACTTAGATGGGGGGTTAAACTAATAACTAAAAACTTAGAAGAAACTAAATATAAATAAAACAACCTCGACTGCTTATGGGAACTAGGAGCTAGGAGAAATCGGATAGGAAGAAGGCTGGTAACCTGGGTAGAATCCCTAGACTCTGGTTATAAAAGCTGACCTATGTAATCCGGTTGGAGACCCTGTTCTCATCTAACAAACCTCCTGTCAAGGATAGTCGACTAGACTCAAGGCGGGACAAGTGTTGAGATGCTAAAATGAAAGTGGATCGCCCCAGCGAAACCAAATCCCACAGTAATCTTTTAATCAACCACTCTTGGATCGAAAACTCCCAAACTGTGAAGCAGACTTAACTAATACGAATGAAATCCTAGGAAAACTCTAAACACGAATAAGTAACCGGTCTCGCCCTAGCGATAACCAAACTACCAAACAATGCCTAGTTAGTCAACCTAGCAATCCCGAATTATATTCCTAACCTTCGGGAAGGGATTGCACACCTTAGCTAATTGATTTTAAAAACCTGTTAAACTTGCGCTATTCCTAACTGCAAGAACTAGCTCGACAACAAAAGTTAATCAAACTAGAATGATTTCTAGATCTAGGGGATATTCCTATATACCTAGAACATCAAAACCAACAAACAAGTAATCAAATCAAAAAGCGCCAGCACACAAATATTCAAAATCAAACATAAAAATTAAATCATGTAACCCAACACATCCAAAAAGAAAAACGTAAGTCTTTAATTAAAACCAAAATCTAGTTCATCATCCCAAGTCACCAATAATAGGTTTAGCCTATAATATTTAAAGACATCACAAAATAAATAAAAATAGTTTTAATCATGTCTATAGAAAAAAATAAATAAAAACTAAACCTAACCCAAGGCTCGTTGGCTCTTGATCTTTAACGTGCACATGGCCTTTTCTCCTTCCGTTCCCTTTCGCTCGTCACCGTAGTTGGCCGGTGCACTTTTTGCGATTGAATTGTTGTCGTAGAATCAATGTCTTTTTTTTCATTAATATGCCGTAACACATTATATATCAATCCTATTTTTTTTTACCGACATAGTATTTTTTTGTTTAGGTTTTGGCTTGGGCTTCGGCCCAAGTCACTTGTCTTTTTTTTTCTTTTTTTATTATTATTGTTATTACATGTTTTTGGCTCGACCAAAGTTTCTCGTTTACGCTCCGATGTTCATGAACATATGCCTTTAAGTGTCCGTGTCTCAATTAAAATTCTTTCCTTTTGAGCTTATTTTCCACGAACACCTATAAAATAATAAAATAAATAAATACCTAACAAAAATGACACAAAACGAATAAAAACTTGACCAAATAATATACAAAATACATAGGAAAATAGATGTGTTTTACGACACATCAAACATCCCCACACTTAAACCTTTTTCGTCCCTGAAAAAGACTGCAATGGAATCATAATTAGAATTCTTGGTTTCAAAAACTTTTAGGTACATTAATTAAGATCTAATTACGCATCAACCAAAACTGTCGGTATTGTTGTCCACTTAAACCCAACCACTAGCTAATCAGGCCCCAATCATGTAAAGCATTTAAGTTCATATTATTACAATCAATCTATGGGTCTCACACTCAAGATATCCAGCTTCACCTAATCCCAACTCAAGCTTTCGAAGCAAAGGTTAAACCATATAGATTTACCAACCACTGCAAACTAAACTCCCTAATGTATTAGAAATTAAATTTATGATGGATGATGGATGAAGTTTATGAGCTTAGACACTTTTTTTTTTCATACCGAACCCAGAGGTTGTCTCAATCAGAGTAACCATCCCCAAGAGCGACAGCATGAGCTTCGGTATTTTTTTTTTCAACTTGACCTCGAGTGAGTTTGGATCAGAGGCTTCAGCTTTTCTTTTTTTTTTTTCGGTCTAGCTCAATTGATGGACATGTGGATTTTTTTTTTGGGCGCCACTTTTCACCGGATTTATTCTCATAAAAAGGATCAAGTGTGCCATTTAATTAATAATACATATGGGCTTTCAACCTACAGTGGTACCTCTAATTACTATCAGCGGTTTCAGTTCTACCGTTTCTCCTAAGATGAGAACCCACAAGTTTTCATGATTTATTAAGGTATATTAAGAACAATCCTAGGACCTTTCAAAGCTAGCTGGGCCTACCGACACATCTTAAGCAAACACGCTTTCAATCTATTTATATTCTTATATATATAATATTTTGAAAACCAAAAATCTCAATTTTACTATCATTTTCCATATAAAATGCACAAAAAATCTGGGACATTTTCTTTTTTTTCTTTTTTTTTTTTTGACTCAAACCGACGCTATATACATATTAAACGACAGTTTCTCATCCCCACACTTAAACTCTACATTGCCCTCAATGTAGGAATAGAAAACGACCCAAAACAAAAAAATAATAATAAAAAAAATCTGAATACAAAAACAAAAAGACGAGGGCAAATTGGAAAAGACTTAGCTGGTTAATTAATGCGTAAGCTTCAAAAACTCTAGTCCAATCCAGCTCGATCGTATAGCATTTTGGTCGCGATCGGCTCTGACACAATGGTAAACTCTCGGGTTGCTTCAATATAAAGTACAGCTCCAGAATCGCCCGAATGGAGATTGAGTACGAGCGGTACAATCCAAACCTGCATAAAATGGAACAAACAAAACCCGAGCATAATACCGAACCACACAAAAATAAAAAGACTCAAACTACTAACTTAGGCTCATAATATAACAACAAACAAGAAGACGTACCTGCTTGGCAAAATGGCGGTGAATGGTGGTAGAACCAAATGGGTAGAAAGAAAAAAAAAGTATGGTTCTCGCTCAACGTGAAGGACACTGGTGATCACAACACGCTTTGCAAGATGAAAAAAAAAATATATAACTTTCCGGGGTAATAGCTGGTCACATGAGGCGAACAGGTTAGCCCAGACTCCTCACGTTATGTGAAAAGTCTTTTTTTCAGAGAAAAATATTTTTTTTTTTAAGAAAAATTCTCTTATTACCCAAATCTTTACCAAAACTCCCACTCATAAAATATATATAAAGATAATACATGGGATCCGCTCATTGTGAAATTTCCTCTACCTAAGCAAACACGCAAACTTGCAAACCGATTTAGAGACACAAAAAAACAAAGATAAAAAACGTAAGATAAAAACCTACGAACCACTACCGAAGGACAGACCACAAATAAAAAAAAATGAAAAGCTAGAAAAAAAAGTATAAATATAAATTTACAAACTCTACAGAGCCTCCCCACACTTAAACTTAATCAGGGGGCTTCTCTTTTATCTGGACCCGATCCAACCCATTTAATTCCACCCGGTCCATATTATTTAGCAAAATTACATTAGTGGAATCGAAAAAATATCTTATCGAATTTAAATGGGTCGGGCCACCAATATTTAAATTTACCTGGACCAAACCTGATTCTTGGCATGTAATGAGGGGACTTGTTGTCTCTGCAACTTCTGACCCTCAGCCTTTGTCGGTCCAGGTGCCTCTTCGCCTTCTCCCGTGGTGGTGGCCATGGTGGTGGCACTAGTAGCAGTGTAATATCCAATGTCTGCACGGGCCGGCTGTGGTGTTCTTCTTCTTCCACCACCACTACTTCTTTCTCATCTTCCTTGTTTGGTGACACTTGGTCAAAAGCTTTGTCCACTTCTGGAGTTGACAAATCAACTAACTCGTCACCAAACTCCGCTTCCCCATCAGCTGCTTCTTCAAGCAGGTCAGTGGTGTCTTCCTCTTCCACCACTTCTTCCTTAAACAACCAGTTTGTAGATTCTGAAAAGTCCATATCTTCCTCAGCCTCCCCTATCTTCTCCATCATGGCTTTCCTATGCGCGTCCCAAGCTATCCTTCCTATCTCCTCATCATCACTCCAGACATCTGTCTCCCAATGGTATGCTGCTGAACTAGAGATCTGGCAAGGCTGCTCATCCTGCTGAACCAAAGGTGGGACTAAGGCGTCCATTATGGTCTCTGGCTCTAACTCTGAATCCTGCAAAATATCATCCTTACAAGACAAGTGTAAAGAATCATATGGGTCAGTTAAATCATGAACAGAATCAGATGAGTAAGGACAAACAGTTTCAGCAACAGGACTAATACAATCAGGTAATGTAAATGTTACCATCTCGTCTGGGTCATCATTTGTGAAATAAACCTGCTGAACTGGAGGTGGGACTTCAACGTCCATTATGGTCTTCAGTTGATCCACCTGAGCCTCTAGCCTTTTAAGTGCCGCATCTTGTTCCCTCAAATAGCCGGTGCGCTTGGATAGCAAAGAATCCACATCCTCGAGCATGAGCTGTTGTTTAGCAAGTAAGGCGGCAAAATCAGGTCTAGTGTTAGACGAGACATCCCGATAATCGGGATGTGGATACAAATGTTGGCTAGGTGGATACTCTGACGAGCTACCACCATGCCTTTCCACATACATCTCAGCTTGTAGACGATCAGCCCGACATTTTATTCTATCTAGTGACTCAGATGTTGCAGGATTAAACCACCGGTTAGCCTGTGGGTATGAAGGCTGGTATGATTGATATGGCTGCGGCTGCAAATACGTGTTAGAATAATAATCCGTGGAATACCCCGATGAATATGAATGAGGGCATCTTATGGTAAAGTGGGGTCCTCCGCATATCTCGCACATGATTAAAAAAATTATATATTACGAATAAAAAATAATAATAAGAAGAAAAAAAAATAAAAAAAAAATAAAATAAAATAAAAGCAAAAATTATTCACAAAATGGTAGACCAGAAACGGATCAGATAATTCTCAAGAGTGCTAATTGCGTCCCCGGCAACGGCGCCAAAAACTTGATGTGTGTAAATGTATATATAAAAATAACACAAGTTTTAATTAAAACGACTCACCTAAAAACTACACACGCACGGCAAGTGTACCGGTCGCAAAGCAGTAAACAGATAAGACCGAGTATCGAACCCAAAGACGCGAATGCAACTCTAGATCACAACCTATACCGAATACTAGCCTAAATAAATAAATACTTAGATGGGGGGTTAAACTAATAACTAAAAACTTAGAAGAAACTAAATATAAATAAAACAACCTCGACTGCTTATGGGAACTAGGAGCTAGGAGAAATCGGATAGGAAGAAGGCTGGTAACCTGGGTAGAATCCCTAGACTCTGGTTATAAAAGCTGACCTATGTAATCCGGTTGGAGACCCTGTTCTCATCTAACAAACCTCCTGTCAAGGATAGTTGACTAGACTCAAGGCGGGACAAGTGTTGAGATGCTAAAATGAAAGTGGATCGCCCCAGCGAAACCAAATCCCACAGTAATCTTTTAATCAACCACTCATGGATCGAAAACTCCCAAACTGTGAAGCAGACTTAACTAATACGAATGAAATCCTAGGAAAACTCTAAACACGAATAAGTAACCGGTCTCGCCCCAGCGATAACCAAACTACCAAACAATGCCTAGTTAGTCAACCTAGCAATCCCGAATTATATTCCTAACCTTCGGGAAGGGATTGCACACCTTAGCTAATTGATTTTAAAAACCTGTTAAACTTGCGCTATTCCTAACTGCAAGAACTAGCTCGACAACAAAAGTTAATCAAACTAGAATGATTTCTAGATCTAGGGGATATTCCTATATACCTAGAACATCAAAACCAACAAACAAGTAATCAAATCAAAAAGCGCCAGCACACAAATATTCAAAATCAAACATAAAAATTAAATCATGTAACCCAACACATCCAAAAAGAAAAACATAAGTCTTTAATTAAAACCAAAATCTAGTTCATCATCCCAAGTCACCAATAATAGGTTTAGCCTATAATATTTAAAGACATCACAAAATAAATAAAAATAGTTTTAATCATGTCTATAGAAAAAAATAAATAAAAACTAAACCTAACCCAAGGCTCGTTGGCTCTTGATCTTTAACGTGCCCGTGGCCTTTTCTCCTTCCGTTCCCTTTCGCTCGTCACCGTAGTTGGCCGGTGCACTTTTTGCGATTGAATTGTTGTCGTAGAATCAATGTCTTTTTTTTCATTAATATGCCGTAACACATTATATATCAATCCTATTTTTTTTTACCGACATAGTATTTTTTTGTTTAGGTTTTGGCTTGGGCTTCGGCCCAAGTCACTTGTCTTTTTTTTTCTTTTTTTTATTATTATTGTTATTACATGTTTTTGGCTCGACCAAAGTTTCTCGTTTACGCTCCGACGTTCATGAACATATGCCTTTAAGTGTCCGTGTCTCAATTAAAATTCTTTCCTTTTGAGCTTATTTTCCACGAACACCTATAAAATAATAAAATAAATAAATACCTATATAGGAAAATAGATGTGTTTTACGACACATCACACCGCCCCACCAACAAACTCCTCGGCGACCAGGGAGTTGGAGAACAAAGTATTCTCCCTAACCGCCCAACGGAGGCGCCAGATCGTGTCACCCCAACCCAACTGGACCCATCATAACCTCCAGTGGGTTCCCTGCCCCCCGCGCCAGGCGGCGCACTTTCCACCTGACGATCATCCCAGTCACCGCCGGCGCCTCCCGCCGGGGTGGTCATATTTGAACTCAAAGCATCATCAGCCTGTTTCCTGGCCTCAGCTTCCCTCTTACGTGCCGTCTGCTCCTCGGCCAAGCGGGCCTTCTCAACAAGGAACCTTGTTCCTCCAGGCGAAGCCGTTCCGCCTCAGCCTTCTTGGCGGTTTCCTCGGCTGCTGCCTTTCTAGCCGCTTCAGCCCGAGCGGCCTCCTCAGTCGTAGCCTTCAAAAGGGCCTCAGCCTTAGCGGCTTCATCGGCCTTAGTCTTAGTCCCCAAGTCTGCCTCCCGGTGCAGACGTTCCTCCTCCCTTTTCCTCTTAGTTTCCGCTATCTCTTAAGCGGTACGGATTGGCGGAGGGGGAGGACTCGGCGTCACCTTCGGCGCCACAACTGCAAGGCGAAAAATACATAGACAAAATAAAAGGAATTGACGACAAAAAAGCAAATGAGAGTTTAACACATTTACCAGGGATCTTCTTCACCATCTTCTGAAGAAGGGGCTGGCGCACAGGTGGAGCGCCTATGTCGAAAGAGAACGCAGGAGCACCAGGCTCCTGCGGCTGGCTAACCTTAGCAGGGGACTTGCCCTTGCCCCCAATGCCGCCAACATCCTACGAGTCTCCAGCGCTCCCACTCACCCCACCAGCCCCGTCAGTACTCGCCTCGCGGCGGCCTCTCTTTCGAGTCTTCAACTTGGAAAACTCATCATCATCATCGTCTTCATCAGAAGGTGGCCCATCCTTCCGCTTTTGTCGGTTCTTTACGAACTCCCCGCTGGCATCTGAAGATCCTGCGTCAGAGGGGGAGGTCACTCATTTGGCCACATAACCATGCCTACGTGCGGCATGCTTCTTGCACCCCCGGGAATGCCGCGGCAAGAGCGACATCTGACCAGAGGAGCCGGTGGACTCGGACTCAGTTATTTCATTCAATAAATCAGAAGTGGGGTTAGAATACTCACGAGTGATGTAGTGATGAGCAGGCGGATTCTCTAAATTTGGGTAGTAGAACCTACCTACAAACTCTTCCAAGTGTGAGACCTGCCCCTCCGGGATCCGCCTCCACTTCAACTTAATCGTCCCGCGGAACTCAAATACGTCAAACTTGGTTACTACTGCGCATACAACAAAACGGTTAGTACAAAATTATGAACACGAAAAACACAAGTAACGCGGAAACAGACACCTTCTTGGGCAATGTAAGGCTCTTTCCATTCACGAATACCAGTGTGGCTGGTACCAAGCAAGTTGTAGATACCCTCAAACAATCCCTTCAACTCCAGTTTGGTTTTATGAGTTGCAAGGGCAACGAACCAGGCTTCGTCCTTATAATTCCGCATCACCTCGCGGTTTTTCACCCACTCCTTAGACGCCACCACCTTCCAGGGCAAGGCCACAGGGATCACCCCCTTCTTCAAATAAAAATACTTGTCCTTCCACCCATGGAGGGACTTGGGAACTTCGGTAACTATCACCGGGACCTTGGGCCGTGGTTTGAAACTAAACCATGACTCATCTCGGGCCATGAAATAAAACATATTGAACCGATCAATGGTCGGTTCAATATTCAACGCCCGGTATTGGCTATCAAAATGATCTAACCGGAGCATCCCAAATCCGCTCACCTGAGACATCGCCACTCCATATTCTATTAGTGTCTCCATTTGGAAGCGGGTACAGGGCAAACGGAAGCCACACTTAGAGAAGTGGGATTCATAGAAAGCAAGCTTGCCCTCCGGTGGGATCAGAATCGTCTTCCCTGGCCCAGGTAACTCCGGCTCCCACTCCGGAAAGATACCATGATCATCACAGAATAGGGAAAAGGCTGAAGCAGTCCATTTACATGCAGTATTTGTCATCAGTTTCCTCTCCTTCACTTTCGTCTCTGGAACAGACGACTCTATCTCCTGACTGCTGGCCTCAGATTCATCATGATGAATCTCGCCGGTCGGAGAGACACCAGTGGAAAGATCAGACATTATCAGAAGAAGAAGAAGAAAGGTCTAAACAGAAGGAAAGACAAACAACTTTGTGAAGTTTCATGAAAATCTCCAGTTGTCACCGGAAAAACTCGCCGGGAAACTTGAAGATTGCTTGGAAACTTCAAAAATGTGGACGGAGAAGATGAAGATTGATCGGAGGATTTGGGAGGATTTGTGAGAGAAATTTGAAAGAGTAACCGTTCCACCAAGCCCTCCGACGTATATATACCTATTGCATTTATGGCAATGGGACCCACAAGAGGAAAGCAACCGTCATGCCTTTTTGTCTGAAGGCTGGAGATGAAGACACGTGGCGCGTGCATCATCGGACGGCTCACAATGGCGCGTGTGCAAGAACCACAGCTGGCAACCGTTCAGTCCCAAGACACGTGTCAACAAACCTCATCATCTCATATACTCAGACGCGTGCCTTCCCACGCGCCTGACACGATACACGTGAGATAAGACACGTGGCACTACCCTGATCACTCGTTTAATCAACAGACGCGCGTGACGCCCACGCGTCTGACACCAGACGAAAAACCTCCTGCAAAACGTCTGGGGAGACATAAAGCAAACAACGTGTCAGACAACTGTCCAACACATCTGCTAAACTTCCACATGACGTTATCCACACTCGAATTCTAGGTGCCATAAATTCAAATGATTGGCGACAAATTAAATGCATCACCCTGCATTTACTACAAGTATAGGAACACATTTATAACAAAGACAAGGCATGACACGTCATGGTTTGCGGAACGCTGACGTAAACGCGGACAAAGGCGTTCTCCGCCTTCTCTCCATCAAGGATAAGGCATGACACGTCATGGTTCGCGGAACGTTGACGTAAACGCGGACAAAGACGTTCTCCGCCTTCTCGCCATCAAAGACAAGGCATGTCACGTCATGGTTCGCGGACCTTTAACGTAAAGCGGGGAAAGACGTTCTCCGCCTCCTCGACGACATGACAACACGAGCTGATGAGCTATCATCCGTGACTCATTTTTATTTCAGTCTAGCGCTCCACATGACCTCGAATCAAGAACAGGAGAAGCCCTAGACTAGGGGAACTTGAAGGGATAGGGAGCCTAATCCGGACAGACGCGGCATCCCTATTCCCACTCCGTGAAGATCCGCAGCAATACTCGCACGGAGAAACTTCCGCGGAAAGGACTCGAGTCACAACCTTACACACCTGTGGAAAACACGCGCACGTCTGCTAACGCGCGAGCTACTTCACATCATAACATTCCTAAGTACGAGGTACAGAAGATCAAGAGTTAGGAAGATCTACCCCCAGAAGATCACTGACACCACCAACAGGATAATGACGCGTGTCCGCGGTTGCCCAACAACCACTGAGGTTCAACAGTGACGTGACTAGTTCCATGCTGCCCCTAATGTTCTGACCAGGCATGCTTACCTGCTGTCAGGGGTCACGTCAGACGCCGGCAGGTAAGTCAACCATGCTGGTTCAGAACAACATACCGCCAGGGGCCAGTCACACACTGCCACGTGTCCGCCTGTAAGCTCACCGCTGACGTCATCTACAGTGGACGACCTTTTCCCGCCTTTTTCAGGACCAAAGGCAGTTGGGCCGAGCCAAGCCCAAAGAGTACAAGACTCTTCATGGGATTCTCGTCAAGCCCATGACCTCCACTATAAATAGAAGGCATCAACTCCCTTCATAGGGATCGAAAATTATTCACTTGTAACATAGAGCTAGGTTTACTTGCATGCTTTATACTCTCTCAAGTAATAATAATACTCCCAGCTCTTCACAGTGGACGTAGGTCACACTCGACCGAACCACTTACATCTTGTGTTCTACCTTTAACCATCACACATTCTCACTCACATATATTCTATCGGGTTAAATCCAAGGTTTGGGTAAAGGAATGTATTCGTAGTAACGTAAGTGTACACCACCAGGAGGTTAGTTATAATCCCCAGGGCACTTATTGTTTCTTCAATTACAATTTTCAACTAAAGGATGATTTAAACAGAGTTTAAAAACAGACTTTTCCAACTTAACTTGTAATCAATATCTAACAAAATACCTATAAATTTAAATTAGTTCAGTCTTTTCAAATTCATAATTACAAACAGCCCGCAGAGCCCTAAAAGTCTTTGACGACAACTGTACAAACGATGGATCTAGATTGAAACATAACATGTCATTATAATGTTATTGTTTTATATTAATAAAACAATTAAAACTATTGTTCTTACAAATAATTTGAACTCTTTTATTGCACTTATATATTTAAAAATTGAACGTATATTTTATATCAATAAAAATTATACAAAAATATCATCATTTATAAAAGGTGTAACTATAGTTTTTATTGACTACTTATTATGTTTTAAATAAATAATATTTCATTAAAAAACTTCTTTAAGAAATGACATGAAATCTACTAAGTGTAGCTAATATTTTAATATACGTAAACTGAATAGTTATATATAACTCAGTAATGCTATTATAAACATCTTTATAAATTATTAATAAATATATCATTATTATGTTCAATGTCTTAATAATAACTTTGGTATAGAAATCTGCTCTAAATTCAAGTTATAAAGTATTTCATGAGTTGTCAACGGATGTTGCAAACAATTATAATATATTACAATTTTCAACTAAAGGATGATTTAAAAAGAGTTTAAAAACAGACTTTTCAAACTTAACTTGTAATCAATATCTAACGAAATACTTATAAATTTAAACTAGTTCAGTCTTTTCAAATTTATAATTACAAACAGCCCGCAGAGCCCTAAAAGTCTTTGATGACCACTGTACAAAAGAAGGCTCTAAATTGAAACATAGCATATCATTATAATGTTATTATTTATATTAATAAAACAATTAAAATTATTGTTCTTACAAATAATTTAAACTCTTTTATTGCTCTTATATATTTTAAAATTGAACATATATTTTATATCAATAAAAATTATACATAAATATCATCATCTATAAAAAGTGTAACTATAGTTTTTATTGACTACATATTATGTTTTAAAAAAGTAATATTTCCATAACAAACTTCTTTAAAAAATGACATAAAATATACTAAGTGTAGCTAATATTTTAATATACGTAAACTGAATAGTTATATATAACTCAGTAATGCTATTATAAACATCCTTTTAAATTATTTATATAAATATTATTATTATGTTCAATGTCCTAATAATAACTTTGGTATAGAAATCACTCTAAATTCAAGTTACAGAGTATTTCATGAGTTGTCAACGGATGTTGCAAACAACTATGATACATTACAATTTTCAACTAAAGGATGATTTAAACAAAGTTTAAAAACATACTTTTCAAACATAACTTGTAATCAATATCTAACAATATACCTATAAATTAATTAGTTTAGTCTTTTCAAATTCATAATTACAAACAGCCCGCAGAGCCCTAAAAGTCTTTGATGACCACAGTACAAATGAAGGATCTAAATTGAAACATAACATATCATTATAATGTTATTATTTTATATTAATAAAACAATTAAAACTATTGTTCTTACAAATAATTTGCACTCTTTTATTGCTTTTATATATATTTAAAAATTGAACATATATTTTATATCAATAAAAATTATACAAAAATATCATCATCTATAAAAGGTGTAATTATAGTTTTTATTGACTACTTATTATGTTTTAAATAAATAATATTTCCATAACAAACTTCTTTAGCAAATGACATGAAATATACTAAGTGTAGCTAATATTTTAATATATGTAAAGTGAATAGTTATATATAACTCAGTAATGCTATTATAAACATCCTTTTAAATTATTAATATAAATACTATTATTGTGTTCAATGTCTAATAATAACTTTGGTATAGAAATCTACTCTAAATTCAAGTTATAGAATATTTCATGAGTTGTCAACGGATGTTGCAAACAACTATGATACATTACAATTTTCAACTAAAGGATGATTTAAACAGAGTTTAAAAACAGACTTTTCAAACTTAATTTGTAATCAATATCTAACAAAATACCTATAAATTTAATTTAGTTCAGTCTTTTCAAATTCATAATTACAAACAGCACGCAGAGCCCTAAAAGTCTTTGATAACCACTGTACAAACGAAGGATCTATATGAAAATATAACTTAAATTTAAAGATTATTATTTTATATTAATTAAAAAGTTAAATATCTTGTTCTCAAATATGAATTGAAGTATAATGAACATATACTTTATATCAATAAAAAATCTACTAAAATATCACCATCTATAAAACGGTGTAATTATAGTTTTTGTTTACTACTTATTATGTTTTAAATAAATAATATTTCCATAACAAACTTCTTTAAGAAATGACATGAAACAGACTTTGAAAAGTTACTGTCAGAACAGATATTGCATAACAGAAGTTAAAACAGAAGAGGATGACAAAGTAACATAACATCCACGACAACAAATGTTAAACAACAGCTGTTAACTAAAATATATTCATACCAAGGTTTGGAAAGATGTTAACATACATATCTTTTAACTGCAAAGATGTTAACAAAAGCTTACAACTCGAAAAACAAAACAAACATTTGAATACATTAATAATAAGTTCTTAACTTTGAAATCTAGCTGCCTTCTTCTTCAATCTTTTGCCCCTGGAAGTTTGATCACTAAAATTTACATTACAACAATATTCAAGACTTCTTTTTCCATTGAGACTTGTGGCAGTATCATCAAACGCATCAACACATACAAGATCCTTCAAACAAAGCACGAAACAGCTAATAAAAATGTTATATAAGAATACAAGATGTAGAAACAACATAGACATACTTGCACAAAAGTATAAATACCTTAGATGTAACTTGAAACCCAAGTTGCGAAGAATCTAAAGGCTTAACAAACACTTTTCGACAAACTTCCTGAATGACCTAAAAAGTGCTCAAATATAAAGAAGCATAACAGATTTAAACGTCTATTAAAAATAAATGCTTATTAAAATAAAATTAGAATAAATACCTCGGCAGATGTACCATGTACATTCTCATATCCATCAACCAACTCTTGATTTATAATACGCTGGTAATTAATCTTAACGACAGTGTACACATGGTACTCACTTACAAGACTGTAATCACAAACCTCAAGATTGAAAGTCAGTTTGTTTTCAACAACTGGAGAAAACGCAATTCCATTATCATCATTTGTGTTGCTTTGCTTCAACACCCTTTCCCTAATATACCATGCAGCAGCTCCAATGATCATCACCACATCTTTATCAAACATCACAAATGATATATCTCCTGATTCATCTTGTACCCTTATCTGCAAGTTCAACCTAAAACAAATAAAACATAAAAAACAGTGTATACATAAAAAACATGAATGAAATGAAATGAAAATTCTGGAAAAAAAACAGTATATACATCTACTGATTTACATACTTTGTGGTAATGGAAGTACATTCCCAATCGCATTTCACACAAGCCAAACCAGTTGCAGGCAATTTGAGAACTGTTTCACACACTTCTTTAGCTTTTTGCAAAAACTCAGATTTACTTAAAACTTTATTGTTACAATTGCGGCAGGCAGCATAAAACCAACCATAGCTTTCTTCAACACTTTTTATGGTGGCAACAACAACAAAAGACATCGGTTGCACACACAATGTATATTAAACATACACTTTTAAACAATACAAAAATATAGTAAACTGAAGACATATAAAAGATACAAATAAAATATTGAAACCTCTTGAATTCCTGGTACAATGACTTCATCAAAAGGCTTCTTCTGTGTCCCAACGGTTTGAGCACTACAACCACACTCTTCTTCTTGTTTCAACATCAAACTCCGCAATGGATAAGCCCTCTTCCACTTTCTAATAACTCGAGCCTTCGTGTACCACATGTCTTTGGCTGGATACAGATCACAACGGCTTTCTTCATCGTATATTGAGGTGGACATTGTTTTAAGTTTTAGGAGGGAAATTTAAAAATCTTTTTTAGAAAATTCAAAGCTGATATAAGAAATGGGTGCATTGGTTATGTGCTTATATATAGGGAGCTGATGAGGCACGTTTCCCTACGTGGATTTAAATTTCCCCCCTCAAAATTCAAAAACTTCGGGCCTAAAACAGCTGAGAGTATATATTAGTAAAGGTCTGCTGTTGGTTGGCAGACGCATGGATTGAGAACCGCTGTTGGGGGCAACAACGGTAGTTTCACGTGGCCCACCCCTCTTTTTGAATTTTTTAATGGGATTAATGACGTCAGTTTTTGCATCATACGCGCATTGGTGTCCACTCTCCCTGGCTGACACATCAGCTTTCTGACGTCACTCACGCTTCTCCTATTATGGAAAGTATAGATAGATATAGATAGATATACGGTAGGGTTCCTGTAGGAATATTGTTTTGTGTGAGAAGTGTAGGAAAGATTAAAAATTGACATTTAGGCATCATGTTTTTTATTTTGAAATGATGTATTGGGTTGTTTTTGTGATACCCCGCAATTTCAGGTTCTCACTTTAACTAAACTCTAGTTACATTCTATGCATTCTACTGAACTAGGGTTAGCTAGATAGGTTAATAACTGCATGAAGTGGTAATTCGAGGAATTACCAAACTATATACATGATTAGTGAACCCCAGACGTTGGCGAATGGTGAAATAAGATAATTGTGAATTAATTGATTGAGATTGATTGCAATTACGTGCTTCTGTGAAACTCTGTGAAACTATGTGCAAACAGTATATGATTACATGAACTTAAACCGAAAGCGTTAATAAAAATCGTAATGGGTGGACCGTTAGGATGGTTGGGGTCTTAACACATGGGGTTACACCTGTTATGGTCCAAAATAGCGAAAACATCGAAAAAAACAAGCGGTACAATGGACCAGACCACCCGGAGCGAGCCGAGCAGAGTGAGCGGCCGCTCACTCTGGCCGCGTGGCCGCTCGCGGGTACCTGACGAAACCAAACCGCCTTAAACTCTTATTTAAACAATCTTAAGCCCCCAGTATCCCCTAAACTCAACCCTAATCGCCCCCTACTGCCTATTTACGAAAATATTAACCTCAAACACCTGCTAAGGCTCAAGAACATCTATCGGGAAGCTTGGAGAGCAATCGGTTGGTGGTTTTGAAGTGCTTGTGGTATAATATTCAATCTCTTGTGTTTTAATCTTCTACAATATGTTTTAAAAACATCATAACCGAGTTTGTCCAGGTCCGAAACGTTTTCATAAAGATTAAACCTTGATGTTTATAAAGATTGAATGGGTTAAACTTAATCTTATGTGATTATTATGTGATGAGTTGAATGATATGCATGTTTATGATGTTTTAGACTTCTAGGGTTTTTGGTTGATGTTGTTTACATGTATTTTGTAAGGTTCTGATCATGTTATGTCTTATGAATGTCGTATGATGGTTTGTGTGTGATGTTGATCGATTATATGCGTACATGAGCAGTTTTAATTAGATTTTATGCATGATTAAAATCTGGACAGAATGTTTGGGTCGACTTGTAGGGTCTTTCACATGACTTAAAAGTATTTGATTAAAGGTTAAATCAGATTTTCGTATTAGTAAATTGGGTCAACTTCAAACGATCATAACTTGAGTTTTACAAAGAATTAAATTATGAAATTTGGACAGTAGGTTAACATTGGAATAACTTGGCTTTTCCAAGTGGTTTCATCCCGTTTGGATGAATACACAATTTTTGGGAATTTTTCTATTAATCTGATCTGTTGAGAGTGTTTTCTGGACATAGTTGTATTTTGTGATTTTTCATAATTTTTGTGCATGGTTTTATCACAAACTAAAAATATGGGCTTGTTCGGTAGACCCCCTGGAATATTTAGTAAAAGTTTGGGAGTCGAATTCACTGGATAAGTAGTTTTAATATATTGGTTTTCACAGCGCATAATCTGTCCTAAAAATGCAGATTATGTAACATACACTTATGTGGCTATTTGGAGTCTTGTATGACTTGTATTTGACATGAACTTGTATGAGCACTTATATGAGGTGTATATGAAGTGCATAACGAATGTTAAGTATTGTGTTAACCAACGGGTCCATAGGGTTTACTTGTGCATTTAGAATGACTAGGTGTCACTCACACGGTTTTGAACTTTTAAACGTCTTGGACAAACGGGTCATGTGGTGTAATGATATTACACATATACTCACTTAGTGACATATGAAGTAGGAAGTCGGTAGCACATCCTATTTGGGGAGTTTGGATTAATTACTTGCATCTTAAGGTGAGTTTCACTACCCTTTTCTCAAAAGCATGCGTCTCGGGTTTGAGACAACTTACAAAACGTTTTCTAGTCCGGTTTGGGACTACTCTTACATCTCAGGTTTTGATTCCTTGTGTGGGTCGGGTTTTGCTAGTTTCACACTCTGTGTGCTTGATGAACTAAACTGCATTCTATCACGAAAGTCCTTCACTATTTACCGAATGAGTTGCCGGGTTATGGCAAGCGGGTTACTAGTTGATAGCGCTATTAGGTTTGAGAAACCTCACACCGTGCTGGGATCCGGGCATGAACTACGACCTTAGATTTTATCATTGTTGATAGGCAATGATGGGAGGCAAAAACCAGCTCGTGGGGCGAGTTCATCGTTTGAATAGCAATTCGGCATATCATTGTTTAGTTATCATGAATGGGTTAGCTACCCTTGGCATACGCTAAACTAGTGGTTCTTGGTTTTGGTTATTGATTACTACTTTTTGGTTTGAGAAACCTACACTTTTACTTACCTTACTTTGTGAACTCACCAACTTTATGTTGAAACACGATAGCATGCTTTTGCAGGTCTCTAGGTTCGAAGCACGATAGGACATGCATCATTGTGTCATGGGTTGTGAACATTATTTAACTTATACTTTGTTTTACATTCAATGGTTTTACTTTGGGATCGTTGTTTTGCGCATGAACTTAAACAATTATGTTTGACTTACGCTTCCACAACTTATCTAAACTTTTTTGTTAAATGTTAATACTATATTTATGAAAACGAGCTAAATGGTTTTGGCATTTAGAGTCGTTCATATGACTTATGGCTATGGGGATCCTGGTATGTCACGCTCCTCGCGGTATAAACTCCGCAGTGGAATTTGAGGGTGTGACAGATTTGTATCAGAGCCATTGGTTATAGTGAACTAGGACTGCATGGTGAGTCTAGTCTATAACTGTCATAGCATAAGCATTGCATTAGTACACTCACAGCTTAAGTGCACAACTAGCTTTCGGGCTATGTATACTTGCTTAACAGGTTATAGGAGATACATAATTCATTAACACTAAATCCGATATTGAGCACATCCTTGGTGAAGGACAAAAGCTAGGCCATGTGGCGCATCAATTGGGACTAAAATTCCAACCAGCTTCACAGATAGGGAGTTAGCCATTGAGTACCAGTGTGAAACCAACCATTGAACACGGTGCAACATTACAAGTGAGAGAGGAAGGCTACTAAGAGGAATGAGTAGGACGTTAGTACTACACGCAAATAACTCTAGATAACACTTACACCACTAGAGGAGGAGGAAGAGGAATTAGAGAAGGAACCCGAACCCATCAAACCCGAAGAGATTGAATATGGAGACTCTATTATTTTAACTGAGCACGAAGACGATTGATTCCTATCTTCATTCGCATGACCTTTCTCTCTTTTATTCTAGACCCAATCGAGACTGAGTTGTTCTCTTGAAGTTTGTTCTTTATTCCAATTCACCTACACTACGTGTGAATGATCGTATGGCCCGCATATTTTTATGTCACATGAGCTTATGGTGAATGTAGGATCACTATGGCTGGATGTGGATATGGACGGGGAAACATCAACATGACACAGGCGGAACTGAATGCAATGATTAACAAAAGGGTAGTTGCAGCCCTTGTAGCCTTTCAAGCTGGTCAACCTGCTCATCACCCACCTGTTTATACCTACAAGTCATTTATGGACTGCAAGCCTCAGAATTTTGGAGGATCTGAAGGGGCAGTCGGGCTACTGAGGTGGTTCGAAAAGTTGGAATCATGCTTCGCTATGTGTAACTGTCCACCAGCTGATAGGGTTAAATATGCCACTGCTACACTTGAGAATGCGGCATTATCCTGGTGGAACGCGCAGGTGCAGATGCTATAGATGGATGCGGCCAATGCTACACCTTGGGCGGATTTCAAGGAACTGATGAAAGAGGAGTATTGTCCTCGTGATGATATTCAGAAGTTAGAGACTGAATACCTTAACCTGAAAATGGTGGGGTCGGAGATTGAGACTTATACTACTAGGTCACATGAGCTGGCGGCCATGTGCCCTAAGTACTCTACCCTGCTCTACAAACGAATTGAGCTGTACATCAAAGGCTTAGTGCCTCAGACCAAGGGGATGGTCACTGCTGCAAACTGTATGATGATCGAATTGACAAAAACAATTGTGTTGATCAAACAAGTCTACTAATTCAAGTGCGGAATCCTTGAATCAGTTACAAAATGATAATAATATCAACAAAACGCAGAAATCATCATTAAAACATTCATTTCATTCATAAATAAACTCAATTACACATTAAAAAGATGTTTATAATCAATTACAGACGTGAACAAAGTTGACTCAAAATCCTAGGGAGAACACTAGACTGGAGGGAAAACAAAATGTCAAAAAGTTACATCTCAAAAATGAACTTGGCCTTATATAGGCCTGCACATTCGCCCATATAGTATGGTCGAATGTGCAGGTTCGACCAATCACACTGGTCGAACCAATCAATACATTAAAATCTATATCTATCTTCGACCTCCAGTTCTCCTTCGCACCTTCAAGTCTCCTTCGACCGTTCAAAAACTCTCCTTCGACCCTTTGGAGACTCCTTCGACCAAACGACTAAACACAAAAACATATGTTAAATGTAATCCAAAGCATTAGTCGCACAAAATGCATCTACAAACTCCCCCTCGACTATTGCTTGGATTGTTTACGCTCTTGGTCCATTCTTTTGTTCATCAGCTTTATGTGTAATTGCTTCTTTTGTTAAGGTCATCACCGGTGCATAAACTTGTTTCGGCTTCTTCTTCTTGACATCAGGAACATCTTGAACCTTCACAAACTTACCAAGCTTCTTATCGTAATCACATCCAGCATTTATATCATAAGCAAAGCACAGGAATACCAGACGTTGGTATTTACTTGCTTGGTCACAATCCTTCACCTCACTATAAATCAGATTATAATACAACATAATGATATCCTCATGTGAGCAGTTAATCAACCACATAGGATCAAATATGTGTATTTTCTTGAAATCTTTCACACCATCTTTCAAAACAATCACAGTCTCTGCAGTTTTCCAGTCATAGTACCACCAGATGAAATCTTTAGCAAAGTGTTGTGGGATCTGCATCAACGGAATGTGTTTCAACACTTTCGGTGGTTTATACTTCAACGTCACCTTGGGCATTCTGGTTATCTCATCAATCTCTTTCTTATGAACAATCCGTTTAGGATACTGAGGAGTGAATAAATTCCATTTCGTCCTGCTTTCTCTCGACATGCGATCAGCAAAATAAGCAATATGATCGTTCACAGATCCAGTCAACTGATGTCTACACACATCTCGAATCGCCCAGTATGGAAGTGTTTTCAAATCATGGAATCTTTCAAAATAAAGTATCCCTTTTTCCCACTTAACAGCTACACATTTCAACTGTTTTACAAACTTCCATCCCAATGCTCTACCTTTGAACATCTCATTGTGTAGTTTATAAAAACTTCCCTGAATCTCTGTCTTAGGACGATTCGCCTCTTTCTCCTTCAGTTTCCTTAATAACTCCTTCAAACTATCAGATTGTTCTGTGTTCGGTTTATCATGCCCTGGAAATACTTCTTCCATGAATCTTTTACTCTTTTCACGAGCAAGTTTCTCGGCTTCTTTCAACAATTCATCAGTGAACTCGGCAAATCCAGAATCTTTATCCTTCTTGAAATATTCTGGATATTCTTCACTGGTTATGTCTTCAATCTCAACCTCTTCAAATACAGGCACATCTCGATCGTCTGAATGATTACCTGCTTCTTTTTCAGGTAAGTTGGGAATCTGATTATCAACCAATAATTCTTCCAACGTCTTCCCAACTTGTTTCGCCACACCTTCTAATATCTCCTTTGACATCGCCGTAGAAACTTCTCCATCCTCCAAATCTGGATCGTTATACTCCAACTCAAGTATCCTGTCACTGGATTCAAAGATCTCTGAAAATCTGCTAGTCATATCTATCGTCCAGACTCTATCTGTTAACATCTGGCGATACATCTTCTTATCATCGTCTGATAGCGATCTTAGCTTCTCATTCCAAAAGACCGTATCATCATCAACAGATCCTCCAGGAGCTTTTGAGTTGGATCCTCCTTCACCTTTTCCAGATCCTCTTTTCTCACATTTGTATTTCTCAGTATCGTTATCATCATCATCATCACTATCTGAACTTGCAGAGCTGTTACCTACACCAGAATTATCATCAGAACCATCATCGTCACCATCATCTTTCTTTTTCTTCTGAGATGTCTTACCAGCATCATCATCTAACTCCTTATCTTCTTCCTCTTCATTATCAGATGGTTCGAAATCAACTTCTTCTTCATCTCGCTCTTTGTCCTCTTCACCAGCTTGCAGTTAAGGAGCTCTAGAGTACAAGTCTTTAATCAAGTTATCCATGTTCTTGTTACTCTCTTTCAGCTTCTTATTCTCCTCTTTTAATGCAATAAATCTCCTGGTGTTCCTCTGTTCATGCTTTAACAACTTCTTGTTTTCTTTTCGAAGTTGTTTAAGCTTGGCTTCAAGAGCTTCCTGATTGTCATGAGATGTTTCAACAACGTCTAGCATCTTCTTGTCGTTGTTTTACAATTGCTCTATCTCTGCTTGCTGCTGATTGATTATTTTCATCATGTCAGCTAGCTTCCGGTTCACAGCACTCATTACATCACTGTCAACTGTGACCTTTGGTGTAGAAGCTTCAGCAACAGCAGGCAACTTTCCTTTCTTTATCTTCTTTAGCACTCTATCCAGTGCATCGTTAAACTCATTAACAGGTAACTCAGTTTCCTTCTCAGTACCTGAAGTTGTCTTCTGCTTCTTTGCAACTGGAGTAGCAACCGGTGATTTTGAGCTAGATGCTGGTGGTAGTTTCTTACCAGCAATCAATGATTCTATTTCTCTAGCTCTCTTCTCCATTGGTCTTAAAACCTTCTCCTTCTTCTTGAACTGGGGTTTCCTTTGTTTCTCCCCTTGCATTGGCGATCAAGGAAAATCCTCTGATCCCAAGCCTAAACCCTCATCAGTTTCATCTAAATGGATAGGGCTTTTAGTTCTCTGTTCCTCCAACGACTTGTTGAGACTGACAGACTCACCAGCCATAGTGGCCTTGGGCGTGGTGCTCTTCACTGTCTCTGCGTCAGAATCCCATCTCTCATCCTCTTGCGTCTCTTCAGAATCTACAGACGCCTCATCCACTAAATGCAACCCTTTGTTTGCCATACTCTTATGTCTTCTAGAAACTTTCTTCATAACTGGTTTAGCTTCAGCTTCAGTTACTGTTTCTTTTTCTTTACCCTTTCCACTCTTTGCTCCAACATTCACCACTTGACGCTTTCGTTTAGCATCAGGGTCTACTGGATGTAAAGGATTGTCTTCATCTGATCCACTGTCAGCATGTCTCACCTTATCCTTACTTGGGTCTGTATAATCTATCTTGATCAGGTGACCAAATAGATTCTTCATCGGTGGTCGTTCATTCAATGGCACACCCTTATACGCCTTCATCTTAGCAAGCGTGTTCAGATTCATGTGCTCTTGAACAATAATCTGCTTAGGATCTCTCTTCAACTTCTTGTACTTGGCATCAAAGATCATCTGAAGAAATCAAGGATATAACAAGAATTTCCTGCTCCTTAACTCTCTCACAGGTTCTAACATGTGTTCCATCAGCATCCCAGATACATTGAACGGTTTGTTCAATATTAAAGCTACCATCAATGAGCTGATACTCTTTCTCATCAAATCATATCCACCAGCTGCTGATCCGAAAACATGAATCATCACATGTGCAAGATATTTGAACTGAGGACAAAGCTTTCCTTTAGGTAACGAACCGTCAGTGATTGGTCCGTTATACTTCATTCGTAGAAAGCATTTCTGTTGTTCAGTCAACGTCAACTCTCTGGGATCCATCTTAACATCCTCTATCTTAAACGCTTCTCTTATATCGTTCTCAGAAACAATCACCAGCTCCCCCTTAATATTACTAACAAGTGACGATTCGCCTTCCCAGAAGTCCATCTTCGCATTGGTCCAGAACTCCTGTTGGTGATCACGGTAAATAAAAGCTGGTGTAGCAATCGCGTCAATCACTCTACTCCTCTTCAAGAACTCTATAATTCCGGCAAACTCGGTATGGTTCTTCACATCGCCTAAATACGCACAGCAGTTGTGTGCGGATTCAAACGGTAAATCAACACTCTTTTCTTTCTCAGCTGCCTTCGAAGATGATCCAGCAGGAACACTCGCACTTTCTTGTTCAGACATTGTTAAGCTGCAAAACAAATCAAAACAAACATGTTAAAAACGAACAAAACAAAAACTTGAAAAATTTTGGTTTTCAAATCCTACATTCGACCAGTTCGTTGGTGCGAATGAGGGATTTTAGGTACGAATGTGAAGATTTAAGGGTTCGAATGTAAAATAATTTGAAAAATTTCTTCATTCGACCGATTAAACTTCTTACGACCAAATAAACATTCTCCTTCGCCCAAACTGTCACATTCGACCGTTTGTGATGGGCGAAGGTGACTGTTCATTTTCTTCAAAATTCAGAATTTGTTTTTGAACGATTTAAACTACCATTTTGATTTAAAAAGCACCTAATACTACCGATTAAGCTTTTCCAATTATCAATTTTAACAATCATTCATTGATTATGTGTTTTAATTCAAAAGCTAGGGTTCGTATGGTTAACCAAATGTTTTTGCATATTCTCCCCCTAAAACACATAATCAATGAAACCTAACCAAAAATACGTCCAATTATTATGATTTAATCCATGTTAAGACAGTTAGGTCTCGAACTGAAAATCAATGATTAAACACGCATTTCTTGATGATAACCTGCAATGTTTGGTGTAAAATGATCAGTGGAATCAGACGAACACAATAATATGGTGTAAAAAGCAAGAGCAACAAGGTGACTTTATGTTAGAAATTTTGAAAAAGTTTCGAATGGGGTTGAATGTACAGAGAAAGGAATATGTAGGCTTCACATTCGACAGTTTGACTAGGTCGAATGTGATGCTTTTTCCACCTTCGACCCTACTGAAAGGTTCGAATGTAGAAAAAGGGTTCGAATGTGAAATTTTCACATGAACACTCACATTCGACCGTTTAAAAACATACGAATGAGCAGACAAAATTCCACCTTCGACCCAACTAAGGGGCGAATGAAACATGGAATTTTTGAAAATTTTACCAAATCTCAAAATCGAGTCCCGTTCAAAATATTTTTCAACTTTTAAGCATCCAACAGTCATTATTTCTCATTTAAAGATTACAAAGCTCAAATGATCCATCAAGTTTTAGAAAATCGTAATCAACCACCATCAGTTATCTAAAATAAGATAGAAATATAAAATCTTTTTGGATTTTCTAAAGTTTATGTTAAAACACACCTAAAATCTTTTTGAGCTTTGCATTTTTGACGAGAAATATAAAATGCTGAAAAGTAAAGATAAAGCAATAAATGTTTTGGGATTTCCGGTAAAGAGATCATATCAGTTATTGAGAAATCTGATCACACCGTTGATCTTTTTGATTTATTATCATTAAAGACAATGTGTGATCTGGCAACTGCTACTATTGTGATCCACATAAACTCACATGCAGACTTTTGTGCAGTGCTTTATACTGATACGATTATGTATAGTATAAACGTAATTGTCTGTGGTTCCCACACACACGACATACTCCCGTATCAAGAAGTAAATGCACAAAGACTCATTGTAAAGCGTGATTATGCTTTCATCGTCTGTAATTTACAAGGTATGAGACACAGAGGTATACAGGTCAGCAAATTAATGCAGCAAAGTAACATGTGCACTCTACCAGGTTGAGGACTGATATCAATCATGATTTGCATCAATGATTAATACGATGTAATAGATAATCTTTGATTATCATAATACATGGAAAGTTTCTCAATTCGGTAACTTTAGGATTTGGCTTAAAGCTCTTTTATAAAGATACCCTATCTGATCTAGGTCCGTAATGACTTACAACAGAAGATCAGAGAGGCTATCCCCAGACAACTAATAACATAACGACCCAAAACCTCCGAGTTTTGTACAAATACCCTATCAAACGAAATTACGGTACTAAGACCATATGCCCATGAGGAGTTCATCCACACAACATTTCGTTTGATATGTAAGTATCAGGCACGCAGTAATAGGTCTACGAAGCCTATCAGCACATCACACAGACTCAGACACACGCCCTATATTGCATTACATTTCTTTAGAATGTGTCAGGTCCCCACTGATGTACTATCATATCCCCTTTTTCTCCACGAAATCATTTTGGGTTTTTCCAATTTTTATATATTTTTGAGTTTACTGTGCCCAAGGATAAGCTGGAGCATTTCAAATATGTGACTGCCCAAGATATCGTTTGTTCACAGAAATCTGACGGCATTAAACTAAGTGAAGAAGATATAGCAGTCAGCAATATTTTTCTAATTTTTATGTGTTTTGAAATTTTTCAATGTTTTTGGATTTTTGTATTTTTCTGATAAACAATAAAACTAAACTAAAAAGCGATAAACTGAGGTGGTGATCAGTCTTGTTTTTCTTTAATACCGTTAGCTTTCAAAAGATATTCAAATCTTGATTTATCAAAAGCTTTGGTAAATAGGTCTGCACGTTGATAATCAGTGTGGATTTTGACCACATCGATCAACTCTTTAGCGTAACAATCACGGATAAAATGATATTTGATCCGGATACGTTTAGCCTTTGAGTGATTTACTAAGTCTTTTGTTAATGCAATTGCGGCTTCATTATCACAGTAAATAGGGGTTTTAAGAAATTGTAAACCGTAGTCCACCATCTGTTGTTGTATCCAAAGAACCTGTGAGCAGCAACTCGATGCTGAAACATATTCTGCTGCACATGTGGATAATGCAACTGCGGTCTGTTTCTTGAACTGCCAGGTCACGAGCCTGCTCCCCATAAACTGGCATCCAACCGTTGTGGATTTGCTGTCCTTGTCACAGCCACCCCAATCTGCATCACTAAAAGCGATTAGGTCAAAATTATCATCATTAGGGTACCATAGTCCTCTCGACGGACAACCCTTCAGATATCTAAGGATACGTTTGACAGCTGCAAGATGACTCTGTTTCGGCTTCGACTGATAACGTGCACAGAGACATGTGGCAAACAATATATCTGGTCTGGAGGCGGTGAGATACATTAGAGATCCGACGATTGCTCTGTATGTAAATGGATCAGTTAGCTCCCTCTTAGCGTCAACTCCAATCCCGTGATTAGGTTGTATTGGGGTATCCATCGGCTTCGAATCATCCATCTGGAATCGGCTCAAGACTTCAGAAACGTATTTCGTCTGGTGAATAAAGATCCCCGTTGGTCTTTGTTCCACCTGCAAGCCTAGGAAAAACTACAACTCTCCCATTGCGCTCATCTCGAACTTTTCCTGCATAACACGTTCAAATTCTCTGTAAAGAAGTTCGTTAGTAGAACCAAATATAATATCGTCTACATAAATCTGGACTAGAAGCAAGTCATCGCCTATTCGTTTAGTGAACAGTGTGCAATCTACCAAACCTCGCTTGAATCCTTTTGAAAGTAGACACGTGCTCGGCTCCTCATACCATTGCCTTGGAGCTTGGTGCAACCCGTAGAGAGCTTTGCTCAAAACATAGACCTTATCCCGGTGAATAGGATCTTCAAAGCCTGGTGGTTGACCTACATATACTTCCTCCTTGACCACACCATAGAGAAACGCGCTCTTGACATCCATTTGATACACCTTAAATTTCTTGTATGATGCAAACGCTAGAAACATTCGGATATGTTGGGTTATATTGAGACCACAGTTACCAGATTAGAGACTTTTAGTAATATATTGTATAGATTGAAAGTTAAAGGACCTAGAATGTAATTATAGCATAGTTTTGGTCATCTAACCCTAATCTACGCACTTAAGTGCACGGGCTCTGCGCACTTAAGCTAAGTGCGCAGGCCCAATGAGCTGCCTATATAAAGCTTGTGTGTGTGCAGGATTGGGGTTAGGGTTTTGGATATTATCTTGATAGCACAAGTTTAAAGGGTGCGTACTTAATTCTGTAATCCATGGTTCTTTGATGTTTATCAGTAATGGAAAGCTTGAATCTCTTTATCTTGTGTGTCGGTTTTGCTAGCTTTATCTAGTATCTTTGTTTTTCTGGATTAATCACTTAAAACACCTAACAAATAGGTGTTTCTAAGTGATAACAATCTATTGCATTTAACAAGATCTAGTATTTGGGATTTACAATTTGGTATCAGAGCCTCTGTGCTCTAGATTGTATCTACTTTAAGATACCAAAACCCTCATCTTGTTAGTTTTTATTATCAAGATTATTTTCTTTGTAAACTTTAAAATTTAGGTGTTTTTCGTATATTTTGGCTTCAAATTTTGTGAAAATCGTGTTTCTAAATGTTTAAAGCATGTTATTTTGATCAGATGATGGTTTGGAAAGGATTCAGCTGAGTTTTATGTTTGTTACAGCTAGTTTTTGCGCACTTATTTCATATATCCTGCGCACTTATCTCATAAGCTGAGTACTTGTTTCTTAGTTTGAGTACTTGGATCATATATTGCATACTTGTGACTGTGAGTACTTAAACTTGTCATTTTTGTACTGTCACACCACGCCAACGGCGGAAGCACGTGGCGCAACGCTCGAAAAGTATATCAAAGTCAAGATTAACACAAACAATAATTAATTAGAAAAGATTATATTATTAAGACGTCGTGAGATTTTTTCGTTGTCCAAAACATACACATCTACATAAGTTCAATTTAAACAAAAGGGTTTTTCGACTATATTCCGAACCAGCGGAAAATAAAAGCAAAACCCCCAAAAGACCGACGTCCCCGTTTTTCCCCCGCACTAGCCATTCCTTTTAGCAATCTAATTACCTGAAAGATATGTTTAAAAGACACGTCAATATATACATATTGGTGAGTTCACAGGTTTTAATTTCATGAGCAAAACATTGCAATACCGGCATGTAACGGAATTATAATATAAGTAGTGTCATATATGTGGAGTAGCTAGCTCCTACATGACGATGGCGACTCCCTCCCGGGCCCATAACCAAACCAAGACTATACAACAGATTGCCCCACGAGTTGCTTCTTGGACAACAACTCAGTTCAGAATACATGCACCTCTTGTCTTTACCGGGTTGACGCTATCAACCAGAGGTGGGCCTTGTCAGGCACCGATAGTACTACCCAGATATCCCTTTGGTTTCATTCCCTGAATTAATGGTTACAGTAAACAGCGAGGTCTTACCCCAAGTGGTTTCCAGTTACCCAGGTACCCATCGTGCTAAATATTATATTCCACATGTTACAGCAATTTAACAAAACATATCTTTCCCCCAAAAACGTAACAACAGTTTAAAATGGGGCCGTGAGACTCACCTCAAACTCAGCGTGCACAAATACCAGAGAATAGCAGGTATCCAAGGTCAAATACCTACAGGCGTTCTTAGACGTATGAGTCACTACGCCTATCATGTGTGTTTTACCGGCAAGTTGTACACTCAACTCCCAACAACACAATTGTTATACAATTCCCCGTTTAAAACATGTGTCTAGGTCCGTTGGTGATGGATTATCCCCGTTATAAGTTTCACTTAACTTATGCTTAATAAACATATCAACATTATCCTTGAAGTTAGTTAGGTTCGTCGCCGCGAACTAAGATCATTTCCCGATTTTATCACATAATGATCTTATTGTTTAATATATGTGTTTTCAATATATTTACTAACTCGGATAAACTTATCCCCGACTCGACTCACTTTACCGCATAACTACTTTCCCATTAAGTAGTTATACTAGGATCTTGTCGATCGAGATTTCGTTTTCCAATACTCGCCTCGACTCACTTTACCGTATATTTATTTCCCATTAAATAAATATACTAGGATCTTGTCGATTTGATAGTCCCTCGACTCGACTCACTGTTCCATATATTTATTTTCCCATTCAAATAAATATACTGAGGTCTTGTCGATTCGACTTTTCGTTTTATAACTTTCGACTTGACTCACTGTTCCATATATTTATTTTCCCATTCAAATAAATATACTGAGGTCTTGTCGATTCGATGTTATATTTTTAACTTGTTAAGTTCTCGGATTTAACTTTATTTTACGTGCGCAATCTTTAGAGATCGCCTTACGATTAGGTTCTCCCACGAATACGTTCCAACACTTAGGAAAGTGTTATATATATATTTTTGTAGGAATAAATACTTCACGTCGAATATTGTTTTTCCTATTTCCGAAAATATATATGCATTTAGTTATTCTTATCAAATTTCCGACAATATGACTTACTCGAAATTAATCCACTATTAATTTCACCATATTTTTATTAGGAAATTTATAACATAACTTTGGTATTTTTCCAAAACCGATACTTAGTTGTTTTATCTCCAAAATGCTCCAACATTTTTATATTCCCATAAATATAAAAATGTTCATTTTTATAAAACTTCTCTAAGTCTTTAAAATTACCAAATTTTGTAATAAACTCTCTAGCTTTTACTTTCTCAAAGCTTTGGTAACTTGTATTTTTATAAAACTCAAATTTTATAAAAATGACGTTTAATACAAAAATACATCATTTTTGTAAGTCTTGGAAATATTTTCCATATTCCACCTTTAACTATCCAAGTTTACATTTTTAACACCAAACTTTCAAATGTCATATTTTTGGACTTAACTTTTTGAAATGACACTTTACACCCTTTAACTTTTAAAGCTTCCAATTAACACCCAAAACTTTCAAAAGTTTCATTTTCATCCTTAAGCTTCCAAAAGTGACAATTTCTTACAAACTAGTAATCTTTGATTAAATCAACTTTGTCATGGAAGGTTATTATTATGTTCTAACTTTGTCCAAAGTCCATAATAACTTACTTAAGGTTAATAATAGGTGTGCTTTGTGTATTAAGTCCATCTTGCCCAAAATGTTAACATTATGTTTGTTTCTTATGTTATGTAAACTTTGTATTTCAACCTTTCTCACAAGATCAACATGTTATTAAGCTTTAGTTAGTCATTTTAAGATGATCAACATCTCTCTCAAGTGTATTCAAGTTACCATAACAATCTATGCTTTGATCAACATTTTAAGCTTAATTATGTTACTTTTATAAACTCAAAACACTATCATCCATCACCATCAACCCCACGGCTCATACACACATATTTATACATCCATTTTAACTTGATTAAAACATATTACATCTTATGTTAAAACCCTTGTTAACAATGGTGTACAACTTGCTTTAAAACATCAAAACATAAACTTTTAAAAGCAAGATCAAGATGATAGATACTTACAACTAGCACAAGGCTAGGGAAGACAAAATCACTTGATTTGGATGAGGTTTAGTGTGTTCTTCCAAGGGGGTTAAGCTCCAATGCTTGTAACACACAAAGGGTTTGGATGGATGAGTGTTTTAGAGGTAATTTGGAGGTGTTAACTTGAAATGAGAGTGTGTGTGGGTGTTTGATAACCCACAGCTATAACCAAAAGAAAAGAGAGGTTTTCTTCAAATGCTCACACCTTGTGTTTCTTATAGCTCATTCCATATCTTCCAAGATTTGATAAGATCCAACATTTGATTTTAAGTTAATATAAAATGGAATGTGTGTACTACTAGATTTTAGGTGATCTTGAGTGGATTTGGATGTGGGTGTTTGGCCGAGAATTATAAGGAAAAAGAAAGATTGTATGAATCTAATGAGGACATGGTATCCACATATAAAAGATCCACACCATACTTGCAATGATCTTAACTAGATCACTAGTACACCAAGAGAAGATTAAAGGTATGGGGGGGGGGATTGGGGCCGGTTCTAGGGGTGGTTTGGGTGGGGTCCACAACACAAAATATTTCCCCATATTAAGTTAAGTTTGCTCCCTCGTCGTTCGGGTGTCGTTCGGGTATTTTCCAGGTTTTAATCGCGTGTTATTCGGACATTAAAAATACCTTTAATAACCCTTAAATACAGTCTAATTTAAGCGTTGATTGGTTATTTAGGCTCTTGTCGGGTAGAATTATAAGTTATACGCGTACCGGGTGCGGTACGCGCACTTTATTCGTTACCGGGAGATTTGCATAGAAAGTTTTCACTTATGGTTTTGGAGTTCCAAAACCTATTATATTTTGTGAAAATACCCTTTATTTTATATCCTGGGTGTCCGGGATAATTTTTGTTTATTAATTTTTACTGGGTAATCACCAACGCCCGTTCCAACACAAGTGAATTTGCACGCGATTTCGCCGTGCTTCAAATTAAACACATGCATTCCTCTGCATCTTATGGGGAATTTGCTATTCTCTAAATGCCAAATTAATATAATTAATTCGAAATTGCACGTAATTAAGTTAATCACACATAATTAATTTGTACGGATTTACCTCATTTTTGCCGTTTGTTACATGTACGCAGCTAGGGTTTCTGCGCACTTGTTGCATTTCAATTTGATTTCTGCGCACTTAGTGCATCTCATTGTCTTGAGTACTTATCTAGGGTTTCTGCGTACTTAAACAGAAATTTTGGATTTGTGCGCACTTACTGAAGGTGTAGTCTTGAGTACTTGGCTAGGGTTTCTGCGAACTTAAAATCTTAAACGAGAGTTTAAGTGAGTCTGCGCACTTATTTTAGTACGCAGGCTGATCAGTAAACACTGAGCACTTATAATGCCCAAGTGTTGACTGAACTGCGCACTTATCAAGAAGCATAGCCACACGTATACTTCCGAGCTGCACACTTAACAAAGACTACAACTTGACAAGGCTGTTTATATTCTTACAGGTTGCTGCATACTTATCCAGACTGCTGTGAACTTAAGTGTGAACTTAACTGCGTACTTAGCTGCGAACTTAGCTGTGTACTTACGGACTTGGATAATTTTCTGGACTGATAACTAAAATCTGTTAAACCACATTCCTAAAATTCATCTAAATCATGGCTGGTAACAATAATCAATCAACTGTTAACCCTATCACACAACAAGACCTTGAAACCGGAACCACTACCAGAGTACCTAAGTTAAAAGGTGCTGAAGATTATGGGACTTGGAAGAACAGAATAAGGTCATTCTTTTACGTCACAGACTTCACCCAATGGAACTCTATCCAGTTGGGCCCACACATTCCCATGAGAACCACTGCCACCGGGGAAGAATTCAACCCTGATCCAACCACCTACACCGATGTTGACAAACAATTACTCCAAAGAGATCACAAGGCTTATGGTGCTCTAACCATGGCCCTATCTAACGATGTTTACAACATGTTTGAAGAGTATGGCACGGCACATGATCTGTGTTTTGCATTGAATGAATACTATGAAGGGAATGAAGAGATGCGCCAATACAAGCAAGACATGGTGCAAAAAGAATATGACATGTTTGGCAGTATTCGTGGGGAAAGTTTGAGCTCGCACATTGATAGGTTCATGAGCATGCTGACAAAGATGAAGAAGGCTGGAATTCCTGTGAACAACAGAAATTCTATCAAGAAGCTGCTAGATTCATTGCCAAAAGAATGGAGCATCCAGTGTATGCTAATCAGAAAAGAATATCTTGACGCCCAGTCTACCTTGGCTGATCTCATCAACACATTGAAGTCCTTTGAGATGGACATTACAAAAAGAGAAATGAATCAGACCAATCCAAAGGCAGTACCCATCACTGCAATGAAAAACTTGGCTTTAATGACTCCAGTGGGTACCATGGGTTCAAGCTCTTCACAAGTGTATGCTGATGGAATGATTGGTGGTGGCTCCAGTTCAGGAACGACCGTTTCACACTCTCAACCCAGTGGCAAGAATCCTCAACCCCCAACTCTCAATCCTCAACAAACAAAGCTTGATAATGAACACGTTGAACTCTTCAACGCCTTCATGACCAGCTTTGAAGCTTTAAAGACAGGTGATCTAAAAAATGACATGATGAGTCCTGAAGATATGTATCAAGTAGATCCCGATGACATGGAGGAGATGGACCTGAAATGGCAAATGGCCATGATTACTCTCAGGGTTAAGAGATTCCAGGATAGAACAGGTCGACGGGTTGGATTGGGAAAGGCTGGGTTTGATAAATCCAAAATCAGGTGCTACAATTGCAAAACTCTTGGACACTTCAAGTATGAGTGTCCAACCTTAAATCAAGCTGAAATTAAACCAGCTAAGAGGATGGTGGCAATTACTGATGGAGGAGAAGCCAACCAGCAGAAGGCGCTTGTGGTGCAAGACTTTGATTGGGGTGAAGAAGTTGCTGTAGCAGAGGCTGAAGTAAACAAGGCATTGATGGCAAAAATTTGCACTAAATCAACACTTGGTGTGAGTTCCTTGGAAGGGTCATCAGCTGAGATGCCAAAAGGAGAAGGGATGGAGAAGGCTGGTTTAAGAGGTGTGTTGAGTGAGGACAAGGGCAAGGAGACTGCTCCTGAGGAAGCTTTAGTCGCTGAAAAGACTTCCACAAGCAAGGATGATCAACAACCACAGAGCAGGCAGAAGAAGGTTGAGGAGAGAGACCTGGTAAGTATCCCGCTCAAAATAAAATCAAAGCTGTGCTCACCAAGGTGTGTTACAGCCGTTGCTTACTGTTTTTCCCACAATAGGAGAATTTTAAGATAAATGGATGACATACGAAAAATCAATACTGAAATGAAAGAAAATGAGTTAGCTTATCAGCGAAAGTTAAATGCAACAATAGCTGAAATGCACACTCTAAAAGAATTTGTTCTCAGAAAAGATTTTTTAATAAATGACTTAACTGAAAAACTAGAAAAATCTAAAAATGAAACAAATCATCTCCAAATTGTTGTGGACAAATGGAACGTAAGCAAGCATGCTCATACTGATATCCTTGATTGTTCAAGGAAATCTTTCGTCAAAGATGGAATTGGGTATAAGGATAAAAAGGGAATTGTAAAATCTCTATTTTTACCCTTGAGCAAAAGTGAGTATATACCCATTCCAAAACCACATCCGAAAAATGATCTTTTTGAAAAAGAATGTGTCACGTCTGAGTCACACTCTAATATAAGTAAAAGTAGTGCAGATATGACCCAACAGGATCAGGTGGACGATGATGACAGTTGTGGTGGTCAAACAATGGGGTTAGGTCACCCAGGTGCCAATTACTCTACAGTGAATTGGTTCATCTGGAGCCATGATAAGTCAAACATTTCTTTGAATTCGGATGACTGTAATAACTTAACTAATTTGGATGACTGTAATAGTTTATCTAGGATGGATAACTGTAATAGTTTATCTAGGCCGGATGACTGTATTACTTTAACTTCTAAACTTGATTTCAAGGGTGTTGTGGACCCAAATGATAGGATGAATCCTATCAAACGATCGGATGTTTGTGTTGAAAATGTTATGCCTGTTTGTGTTGATTTAATGATGCATTCTCTGATAATGAAAATGTATATAGACCATCTCCATTTGTTCCAGAACTAAAAAGAAACAGGTTTGGGAAATTTCTTACTGAAGAAATTCCAGAGTTTACACCATCATCAACAGATATGTCATGTTCTGAAGAATCACAAAGTGAAACAGATAACACAACTTCTGAAGAATCACAAAGTGATACAGAAAGTGACATCAGCGAGCCAGAATGCAACACAAACGAAGAATCAAGCAACAACAACAGTGATGAAGCATGTTCAACAGACAGCCTCAATTCAAGCAACGACAAGAGAAGAACATCACAACCATCATCATCCAGATCTTCTTCAAAGATCAAACCTAAACACTCTAAATGCTTTAGATGTGGAAATGAGGGACATGTGGTTAAAAATTGTCATCTACAACCCAAACCACAAAGTGATACAAATACCCAAAAATCTTTTTCAGTTCAAATTAAAGATCTTCAAGAAACTATAAAAAGTTTTGTTAAGGTCACAAAAACTTGGAAAAGACAAGAGTCAGTTTTGGGTGAAAATCACGACAGATTAAAACTAAAACAGACCTGGATTCCAAAAGTTACCTAAATTATGGTCTGAGTCGTGACTGTACATAGTGTTTCGTATATTTATATGTATATTTCTCTTGTTTTATGTGTTTTTCAGGATAAGCTACAGAAATGGTTGATTGCCCTGATGAGATATCTGTGGCACGTTGATAGCGGGGCATCAAGGCACATGACGGGACTAAAAGAACTCCTTAAAAACTATCGATAAGCTACAGAAATGGTTGATTGCCCTGATGGATAGTTTGTTGCTTTTGCCGGCAACGAGAAGGGCGGAAAGATAGTTGGGATAGGGGACGTGATTTCTGATGCATTGACTTTAGAAGATGTGAACTATGTTCCAGAATTGTGTTACAATCTGCTGAGTGTATCACAAGTCTGCGACAAAGGAATCTCAGTGTTATTTAATGACATGGAGTGCATCTTTCTAAAGCCAGGATTCATTCCTCCTACCAATATGATTATGCTTAAAGCTCCTAGACAAAATAATACTTATGTGATAAACATGAGGGATGCAAAGTCTGAATGTCAAATGACATGCTTACTTTCTAAAGCATCCGAGTCAGAGTCACTGCTATGGCACAGGCGATTAGGACATGTTAACTTCAAAAATATTAATAATCTTTCAAAACTAAATCTTGTCAGAGGTCTTCCTTCTAAGGAATTCCCCTTTTCTGAAAAATGCTTAGCATGTGCCAAAGGAAAACAACACAAAAAATCGCATAAGTCCAAAGCTGTGAACTCTATAGACTCACCTCTTCAATTATTGCACATGGATCTGTTTGGTCCTATTAGTGTTAAAAGTCTAGCTAAAAAGTCTTATTGTTTGGTGATAACAGATGATTTTTCCCGATTCACATGGGTGAACTTCTTGGAATACAAAAGTGAAGCTGCTGAGATTCTGATGCTGTTTGTTCCTCTCATTGAGAACATAATAAAGACAAAAGTTAGATCAATCCGAAGTGATCACGGAACCGAATTCAAGAATCAAAGTTTCGTGACTTTCTGCAACAACAGAGGAATTCATCTTCAGTACAGTGCTACGAGAACTCCTCAACAGAATGGTGTTGCTGAAAGGAAAAATCGTACACTTATTGAGGCGGCCAGAACCATGCTTATCGACTCTAAACTGCCGATCATTTTCTGGGCTGAAGCTGTGAATACCGCCTGTTATGTTCTTAACAGAGTCTTAATTGTAAAGACGCGCGGGAAAACACGTTATGAGTTGCTCTTTAAAAGAAAACCTTTGATTGACTACTTCAGGCCTTTTGGATGCTCATGCACGCTGCTTAACAACTTTGAGAACATAATGAAGTTCGATGCAGTTGGAGATGAGTGCTTCATTGTTGGATACTCTTCAAGTCAAAAAGCTTATAGAGTGTATAACAAACGAACCAAAATGGTTCTCGAGTCTTTTTATGTTGATTGGCAGGAATCCAACTCTACCAACACAGGAGCCGGTCCTGACTGGTTCTTTGACGTGGATGTTGTTTTCAACAATTTCAGCATCATTGATGAACAACCATCTGAAAATCAAGTAGCCGATCCTTCTCCTCTTGAAGATACTCTTTACTCTTCTGAAGACGATGCAGCACCTTTCACCACCCGCTTTTCTCCACTCGTAGTTGATCCAATTGTTCCCCTTCAGACCACAAATGGTGATGCAACTATTGAAACTACTCCATCTCCTGAAGGTACTCCATCTTCAGAAGAAACATCTTCAGCACAACAGTCTGCAAATGATCCATCCAGTTCGTCAACTCCTACAGATCACCTTTCCAATCTGCCTTCCCAAATTCAAGAAGAACCAAACATGGGATTTAAATCTTTTAAGGATCACCCTGTGGAGAACATCATTGGACCAATCTCTGAGGGTGTTCTTACTAGAAATCAGGCAGACAAAATGAATATTGCACTTTCAGCCTTCCTATCTCAGACGGTACCTTTCAGCATTGAAGACGCTGTCAGAGATGCAAGTTGGGTTGAAGCCATGCAGGATGAGCTGTATCAGTTTAGAAAGCTAAAGGTTTGGGAACTTGTGGACTTACCTGAAGGAAAGTATCCTATAGGAACAAGATGGGTTTTTCGCAACAAAATGGATGAACGAGGTGTGGTAATTAAGAACAAGGCTCGTTTAGTTGTTCAGGGCTTTCGTCAACAGGAGGGCATTGATTATGAGGAAGTGTTCGCTCCAGTTGCTAGACTTGAAGCCATTCGTATCTTCCTGGCTTACGCCTCATACAAGAACTTCAAAGTCTTTCAAATGGATGTGAAAAGTGCATTTCTGTACGGGAAGATCAAAGAAGAAGTCTATGTTTGTCAACCCCCAGGTTTTGAAGATCCCCATCATCCCAACACGTACTACAAACTGGATAAAGCTCTTTATGGACTTCATCAAGCTCCTCGAGCTTGGTATGAGACCTTATCTTCATACTTGCTGCAGAATGGGTACACAAGAGGGAAGATCGACATGACTTTGTTCACCAAAGAAGTCAACAAACACTCTATCCTTGTTCAGATTTATGTTGATGATATTATCTTTGGCTCCACTGATGAAATCTTATGCAGGGAATTTGAAAGCATCATGAAGTCTCAGTTTGAAATGAGCATGATGGGAGAATTATCGTTTTTCTTAGGCTTGGAAGTGCAGCAGAAAGAAGACGGAATTCTCATCCATCAAGCAAAGTATACAAGAGACATTCAGGGGCCTTCAGTGAATCCTCATACATATCGATCAATGATTGGCTCCCTGATGTATCTTACAGCCAGCAGACCAGATATAATGTGGGCAGTTGGATGCTGCGCGCGTTTTCAGTCCAATCCTAAGCAATCGCATGAGACTGCAGTAAAAAGAGTCTTCCGCTACCTCAAAGGAACACCAAAACTTGGTTTATGGTATCCTAAGAGTGATAACTTTGATCTAATCGCTTACTCTGATAGTGATCATGCAGGTTGTAGGATAGACAGAAAATCTGTCTCTGGTGGCTGTCAATTTCTGGGTAACCGGCTAGTGTCTTGGCAGAGCAAGAAGCAGACCACCGTGTCCATCTCCACTGCTCAGGCCAAATACACAGCTGCTTCCAGTTGTTGCTGTCAGGTGTTATGGATCCAAAATCAGCTTTTGGACTACGGTTTGAATGTCATGCATACACCTATTTTTATTGATAATGATGCATGTCGTGACATCGTGAAGAATCCAATTGATCATTCTAAAACAAAACACATTGAAATTCGGATTCACTCAATTCGCGATGCGCACGACAAAGGGTACATACAGGTGTTGCCTATCGATACTGCTGATCAAAAAGCAGATATCTTTACAAAAGCTTTCGATAAAACCCGGTTTCATCAGTTGGTTTCATGGCTTGAGATGATAAATTTTGAATAAAAAAAAAAAAAAAAACTGTGTATACTTTATAGAAAAATCTTCTTTTCTTTTAAAACAAGATTTTTGGGGGAGAAAGTAAACCGGTCTATTCTTAATGCAAAATTAATTCAGGAAATGATAGGAACTAATCATATCTCGTCAGCATGTGAATAGGACCCAGAGGATGTTGTGGCCTCAAGCAACGATGTGTCGGTAGATTCAGCCTGGAATCAAGTAAACTGCCACTAGGTGATTAACAATGAAGATCTACACGGAAAGCTGGATTCCCACTGTGCTTTAGGTCTGCACAAGCTGAGTCCGGTCATACATAGGTTGAGAAATTAAAAGACACAGAAAATTTTGTGCATAGGTAAATCAAAAGACACCTAAGAGTGCAAGCTACCAATGCGGGGCTAAGAAAAACAAAATTTTTTTTTGAAAAACTGAGCAGCAAAAGACACGCAATGTTAGTGACGTGCAAACATATATAGATAGCTCATCAAACGATCAGATGATCATCTTCTCTGCTTATGGGAACATAGACCTGAAGCTCTCATCATCTGATCAAGATAATGATCATCTTCTCTGCTTATGGTAACATAGACCTGAAGCTCTCATCATTATATTTCAATAAACCTTGAGGATCGGTAGGCCAATACCTAGCACACTGTGGGGTCCATAAAATTTTCGTCAATATTACCGAAAAACATGATAAACAGCATCGCCAAACACATGTTGAAAGAGAAAAGGCATGGATTTAAGTGGACAAGCATACCGACAATTGTTCTTAGGCTGCAGCTATCCAACGGGAAGTTGAAACGGGTTCTGGTAGGTATGGTTAGTATGATCTTGAATGCAGAAGGTAAGAATTGGTAAAACCCCACTTATCTAATGGATTTGGGCCTTAAATTCACTTTTTGGGCCAAAGTTTTGGACTCTGCGTACTTATTGGGCCCTGCGCACTTAACTCAAGTGCGCAGGCCCATTAGTTGTCTGTATATATATACCAGGTCAATGTTGGTCAAAAGGTTTTATCATCTTTAACATTTTTCACTAACCCTAATCACCCCAAATCACCTGTTTATCATCATCATCATCGTTCATCAGTATTCATCATCATCATCATCACAACTTAATCACACACTAATCACCCAAATCATACCTTGTTTCTTTGTGTGTTGATTCGTATCTACTGATTAAGGTAGATTACTTATTATTAATTGTTCTTTGATTGTTATTACAGGGTATAAATGGATGTTCTTGATGCATCTGTTGGATTTCTAGCTATTATGGGTTTTTGAATTCTTGAAGATCTTCGCACATGATAAATGAACAAGTGCGCACTTGTCTCATAGAGACTGCGCACTTGTCTCATAATCATACAAGTACTCAAGAACCCTAATATGCTGCGTACTTATATGTGTGAACTTAAATCTTGAACGAAGGTTCAAGTGTCTGCGTACTTGCCTAGTACGCAGACCTGACTGGTTATCTAAGATGTTACCATGCCCGGGTTGACTTGGACTGCGAACTTGTTTTGGGCCATTATGTGCGCACTTATCTTAGACCTGCGTACTAACCAAGTGCTCAGTCAAGTATGTGCGCACTTGACTGAGCACATGATACTGATTGACTTGTTTGGACTGCATACTTGATATTCTTGCACACATGGACTCTAAACAACAACATAACTTTCATATTGACTATTAAGACACTTAAACGGACTGCGAACTTAAAACCGGACCTTAATGATCTAAGTTTAAGTCTAAAGTCAGTTATCGGAGATCTAATTGGCTTTTCGTGCTCTTGGTTAAACAGATGGCACTTGACTGGGATCCTAGAGGCATGCACAACCAACCAATGAATCTCGATACTGAGGATGCCAAGTTTAGAGATGTAGTGACTTGGATAAGACGCAGCAAAGTCGGATTTGCTGTGCAGAACGCTGAACCAGTTTACGTCTCCCACATTGAAGACTTTTGGAGATCAGCTAGAGTCGAAACAGTATCAAGGGTCAAGCGTATCAACGCAACTGTCCGAAACAAGCTTGTGATCATTACTGAGGACACAGTTCGAAATGTGCTAAGGCTGCAAGATCAACCTGGAACTTTCAGATTCATGTCTAAAGATGATATTCACCAACAATTCAGGATCTTCGGCTACAAGGGTGAATTTGACAAGAGAGGCGATGTAAAGAAGAGTCAGCTTACAAGAGACTGGAGACTTATCAGTCATGTATTCTTAATGTCTCTATGTCACAGAAAGGGAGGATACAATGCGCTGAGTGCTGAATGGGCGACAGCTATGATAAAGATCTGCAAGGACGAAGCGTTCAATCTGTCAGGCATGATCTTTGACTATATGGTAAAGAATGCAGATGCTGGTTCAGGGAAGTGGGCTATGTATCCGAGGTTTGTCCAGATGATGATAAACACTCAACATGAGGGTCTGCCTGTCGGTGACGAATACATATTCACCAGAGGGGCACGATTCTTCACAGAGTGCAACACACCGGACTGGGAACCAATGCTGGAAAACATGTATGCGGCCCAGCGATATCCTGTTGTTATGGAACTGTACAACAAAATCAAGAAGAGAAGATCAGATGCTGCAGAACCCAGACCACAATCCAGAGCTGCCCCTGCACCTGGATCATCTGAACCCACTCCTTCAGCCCAGCCGACGGCTGAAGAGATTTCCCTAGAAAAATCAAGGTGCAAAAGAGTGGCGACTGAACCTGCTCCATCAAAACCTAGCAAGAAGAAAAGACCAGCAGGTTTGTTGCAAGAAGGGAGAGACACGTTGACAACTGAGCAACTTGAAACTGCTGCAGCTTTACAACAAGTTGCTGAGTATGAAAGGGCTGCAAGAAAAAGAAGAAGAGAACAGCTGCCTGAATCTAAGATTCCCCGTGTTGTGACTCAGGAAGATATTGAGGGAGAAGCGGTCTTAGAACACATGTTTGGGCCTGAACAACCGAATCAACCAGGGCCTTCCACTGCTGCTGCTCCTGCTCCTAAGGCTCTAGCCCAGAGATCATCCGAACCATCCTCATCAGCTCCTGCTGCACCTCGTCGCAAACCGGTGCATCAGGAACTTTATGAGAAACTTGTCAAAGAGGTCGGTAAAACTGCTGCTAGGGAGATCTGCACGTTAAAGAGCGACGTGCACAACAACCAGGAGCTTAGAAAGAAAGTAAAGAAGCTCAAACACAAGAATAGGAACATGGAGAAAGTCATTAAAGATCAAAGATACATCATCAAGTTCCAGAATGAAGTTCAAATGCAGATGTTTGAGATGTTCCAAGAATTTAAGAAGGAGCTAACAGGTGCACCAAGCGTTACTTTTGATGAAACTTTCAATTTTGGAAAGTTTTTGGAGAAGGAGAAAGAGAAAGAAAGGATCGCCGAGGAAAGTGAGGTTGATGAAGTAAGCGAAGATGAAATGCCAGAGAGATTTGTGGAAATGGGAATGGACGAAGAAGTGGTTTATGAGACATCTGATGGGCACAAGTTGGATCCCGAAAGATCCACTTGGTTTCCTCGAAAGCCCATCACCATTCCAGCCCTACATCAGAATATCCATCACAAGTTGGATGAAATGCCAGAGAGATTTGTGGAAATGGGAATGGACGAAGAAGTGGTTTATGAGACATCTGATGGGCACAAGTTGGATCCCGAAAGATCCACTTGGTTTCCTCGAAAGCCCATCACCATTCCAGCCCTACATCAGAATATCCATCACACAAAGTCTGCTCACCAGGAGAAGATCATCTCCTGGAAATATGATGAGGAAAAGAGATTATTTGCTGTGAAAAGGAGAGGGGGAGTGATACAATATTTCAAAGGTCAAAAGGAGCTGAAATCTCTCCCCCGATGGGATATCCGGGAGCTTAGCAGGGCCCCTTTCATCAATCGCTCCCTCGACTCCCAGGCTGGCATGGTCGAGAGGTTCATCAAGAAAGAATGCGACACAGATTTCCAAATCCTAAAGCCGCAGAAACCAAGAAGGAGAATCTCGAAGAAAAGAATCGATCCAGCAACCGGTCGTGGGATGATAACATATGTGATCGACCCTCCACAGGTCGTCACTCGAGTCCCTATTAGATCTGAGCTTCCAGTAATGCTGAGGAATTTCAAGAAATGGTTTTACGACAGCAACACTGGTGAAGCTGTCATTAAGCTGCAGGACGATTCAGAGGCGTTAAGGATTTTGGATCCAGTGGACGTGTTTGCACTCAACTTGTCAGATCTGAATATGCTGTGTGCAAATCAGATCAATGTGGGTGCCGGGAACACGTTGTTTGAAGAAGCTGTGCTGTTTAGGAGGGCTGTGGATAGAGCCATGCATCTGAAACGAGAGCTGCTTGAGATAATCGACAGGATCAATGCAGCAGATAAAGAAAAGGAGGATAGAGAAAAGGCTGCTGCTGCTGCTGCTAGTGCAGAAACTGCTAAACCTGAAGTCGAGACTGCTTCAGAGGCACATACTGAAGAACCTGCACCAGTAGCTGATCCTGAAGGAACTACAACAGAATCAACTCAAGCTCCTCAAGCAACTGAAGAGGATCCAGTCGCGTTATACATGCAAGACCCCCCCGAACAGGTTGAGGGGGAGGAAAACGAAGTGGAGATAGATTAAAGATTGAAGAACTGGTAGCTGTGGTCTAGGGGGAGTATTGTTGGGTTATATTGAGACCACAGTTACCAGATTAGAGACTTTTAGTAATATATTGTATAGATTGAAAGTTAAAGGACCTAGAATGTAATTATAGCATAGTTTTGGTCATCTAACCCTAATCTGCGCACTTAAGTGCACGGGCTCTGCGCACTTAAGCTAAGTGCGCAGGCCCAATGAGCTGCCTATATAAAGCTTGTGTGTGTGCAGGATTGGGGTTAGGGTTTTGGATATTATCTTGATAGCACAAGTTTAAAGGGTGCGTACTTAATTCTGTAATCCATGGTTCTTTGATGTTTATCAGTAATGGAAAGCTTGAATCTCTTTATCTTGTGTGTTGGTTTTGCTAGCTTTATCTAGTATCTTTGTTTTTCTAGATTAATCACTTAAAACACCTAACAAATAGGTGTTTCTAAGTGATAACAATCTATTGCATTTAACAAGATCTAGTATTTGGGATTTACAGGATAGCCTCTAAGCGTGCAACAGGTGCATAGATCTCGTTATAATCGATTCCCTCAACTTGATGAAATCCTTGTACAACCAAACGAGCTTTGTTCCTTACGATCACTCCTCTATCATCCTTTTTGCATTTGAATACCCATTTCGTTCCAATCTTCATACGTCCCGGGGGCAAATCTGTCAGTGTCCAAACGCCAAGTTTCTGAAACTGTAACAACTCCTCTTGCATTGCTTCCACCCAAGCGTCATCCAAAAGAGCGTCCTTGTAAGTCCACGGCTCAACCTGCGAAACATAAAAAGCAAAAGACCAGTCATTCTGAAAACCTGATTTTTGAATTTTGGCATATAAAGCAAGATTGCCAAGGTTTTTCGGTGAGTTAGCATTCCTTAATTGACCTCTCGTCATCACACTGCTACCAGGATCACCAATAACCTGCTCAATCAGGTGAATTCAATGTATCCGAGATTCCGGATAATCGGGTACTAGGACTCCCGTCTGAGTAGTTAAGTTCTTTGCAGAAACCAGATCATTACCCACATTCGATGATGAAGCACCATTTGTATTTGGGTTCATTGTTGGTGTCACTGTAGCATGATCTAAAATAGCTTCACTTGTAACATCATCGTCGTCATCTTCAGATTCTGATGAATTCAAAGTTGTGGAAGCTTCTTGGAATACCTCTTTTTCAACGACAGGAACATTGGTATCATTAGAAGATGCTTGGGGGTTCACGGTGATCAGACGCACCAACGGTGATGTCACTGCGTTTTCGACCTCGTAATATAAACGTAATACAGCCTCTTCAACCAAGCTATCTAGGTTGAATGATTCAAAGAAATCTTTGTAATCAAACATCCAGTCTGGACCACTTCCCTGTAAATTCTGAGTATACCGTTTCACTTCAACGTTAGCCCACTCCTCGACTTAAGCATAGTACAAGGAGCTCCAAACGGTTCTAGATACTCTAAATTCGGCTTTCGACGATTCAACAGCTCATAAGAAGTTTTGCCAAACTTCTTCACCGTTAAAACACGATTAAGAGTATAACAAGCTGCGTAAATTGCTTCGTCCAGAACATTACTGGAAGATTTAAGTCCGCAAGCATTGTTCTCGCCGTTTCTATTAGAGTCCTGTTTTTGCGTTCGGCGACACCGTTCTATTGTGGGGTATACGGAGCACTGTATTCATGATGAATACCTTTGTTTTCACAAAGATCGTCCATCTGTGTATTTTTAAACTCTGTCCCATTATCACTCCTAATTCTCTTGATCTTTAGACCATAGATATTTTCCAGTCGAGTGAACAGAACTTTCAAATTATCAAATGTGTCGCTCTTACGGTGTAAGCACATAACCCATGAAAATCTTGAAAAATCATCAGTCACCACAAGACAGTACAATTCTCCAGCATGACTTTTACGCTTGACTGGTCCGAACAGTTCCATGTGCAAACGTTCAAGTGGCAATTCAACGGAATTGACTTTCTTTGGCCTATGGGATTGTTTGTGCTGCTTACCCTTCTTACAACTCACACACTTGTCATTTAAGTGAAATTGTTTAACGTTCACTCCTGTGACAAGTTCATTCTTCACCAATTGATTCATCTTTCGTAAGTGAATGTGTCCCATCCTCCTATGCCACAAGATAGATTCTTTTTCTGTAGCCTTGGAGAGAAAACATGTGACTTGGCCTTGAGTGGTCATTGCTTTAGACATGTCAAGAATGTACAAGTTGTTCACTCTCGGCGCCTTTAACATCACCCACTCTTTTGGTAACTCGAAACCCGGCTTGAGTATGTAGCAAGATTTGTCATCAAAGTAAACAGAAAATTGCTTGGCACATATCTGACTGACACTGAGCAGATTGTACTCGATTTGCTTCACATAAGATATTCTCTCGAAACTCACTATTCCATTGCTGACACTACCCTCCATGGTAATGTAACCTCCCTTGTTTCTTGCAAACGCTACATAACCTCCATTGATATTTCTGATATCGAATAGTAGCGAAAGTTCCACATGTCGATCTGAAAATGATTAAACACGAAAAGATTAGAAAAGTTTTATAACAGATTCTACGTTCGTATGTATCGAGTGGTTGAATGTGCAAAATTGTTCACGTTCGACCGTTTAAGAAGATACGAATGTAGAAAATAACAGACTCAAATCACTTTCGACCGTTTACACCCACGTTCGACCAGTTAAAACTCACTTACGACCATCCGATTGGTCGAATGAAACTAATATGGTCGAATGAACAACTAAACACTGACAAACTCTAGATTCGACCAACTGAAACACCACGTTCAACCAAAAACACCTTGGTTCGACCAAATAAACTCACACGTTTGACCAGTCTCCCTAGGTTCGAACCCTGCATATTCAAAAACGGTTATTCTTTAAAAATCAGTTAATTTTGGTCAAATTTTTCAAAAGTTGATGAAATTTGATGATTCTAATCAGGTTTTGTCTCGGATTTGATTTGGAACAAGTTTAACAAAGAGAATTATGCATTTTATCCATGAAAACAAGCTCTAATCAATCAATTTATCACCAAAATCAGTTTATCAATGAAAACAGAAAGTTTTTGATCAAAATAGGGTCCAAATCAGTTGTACTATTATCAAATTGTAGTTGTTTGATCCATATGGCTCTGATACCACTTTGTATGAAGATCGAATTGACAAAAACAATTGTGTTGATCAAACAAGTCTACTAATTCAAGTGCGAAATTCTTGAATCAGTTACAAAATGATAATAATATCAACAAAACGCAGAAATCATCATTAAAACATTCATTTCATTCATAAACAAACTCAATTACACGTTAAAAAGATGTTTATAATCAATTACAGACGTGAACAAAGTTGACTCAAAACCCTAGGGAGAACACTAGACTGGAGGGAAAACAAAATGTCAAAAAGTTACATCTCAAAAATGAACTTGGCCTTATATAGGCCTGCACATTCGCCCATATAGTATGGTCGAATGTGCAGGTTCGACCAATCACACTTGTCGAACCAATCAATACATTAAAATCTATATCTACCTTCGACCTCCAGTTCTCCTTCGACCAAACGACTAAACACAAAAACATATGTTAAATGTAATCCAAAGCATTAGTCGCACAAAATGCATCTACAAAAACTTCAACAACATTCAGCAGGTAATTCGTATGGCACACCAGTTAACGGATCAGAAGGTGGAAGAAGGAATCTTGCCCCCATGGGGTACCTCATCGTCTACCACTAAAGATAACAAGCGGAAATGGGAAGATGGCTCGGGCAAGGTCTCAAGTGGTGGCGGCAGTCAGCAGCAGCAGAGGAGGTCAGGTGCAGACGACAACAACAACCAGACCCCTTCTGACAATAACCAGGGTACTTACAAGGGAAGGCACCCGAAGTGTGAATAGTGCAACTATCATCATTCTAGTCCATGTGAGAACGGAAAGTGTGAACGATGCGAAAAAGCTGGTCATGCAGCTAAGGACTATCGTGCTCAATTCCCAAAGAATTAGCAGCAACAACAGGGGCAGCATAGTCGTCGAAATACTGGAAAAGGGTGTTTCCAGTGTGGGAGTGAAACCCACTTCAAAAGGGACTGTTCCCAGCTTAACGATGATAACAACAATGGGAACAATGATGACAACAACGCGTAACGAGTACGTTCTTTATGAATAAGTAATTTGCTAATGTCCTATTTGATTTCAATGCTGATTGAGCATGTGCCTTTGGACTTTAGTGGAACTCTAGGGTTAGAACCAACTCTCTTTGAATTCAAACACACCATAGAACTAGCTGATGGTAAGCTTATCGAAGTTACCTAGCTCTATTACAAGTAGAAACCCGTACGGTTTAAGTAACCATTAGGTATCAATCTTATCATCCAAACTATCCTTCGTAGCTCTGACATCATCATGGGCATGGACGGGTTGTCCAACCATGAACTTAAATCCTTGGCAAGAGATAGTGATTGGAGTCCCTCGTTCTGGTAGGGGAAATCTTATCTGGCCAGCGACATCGAAACAACGTCAGCATTGGCACCTCTCTTTTAGGAGAACTTAGAGAATATAATCGAAAACTTGAACTGAATTTCGGGACGAAATTCTTTTCAACTTAGGGATGATGTGACACCCAGAAAATTTTTCGGAATTTTCTCTCACATAGCACTCACTTGAAGCCAACTTTACCGGTTACTTACTGAATTTCGGGACGAAATTCTTTTCAACTTCGGGGTGATGTGATACCCCGCAATTTCAGGTTCTCACTTTAACTAAACTCTAGTTACATATATGCATTCTACTTGACTAGGGTTAGCTAGATAAGTCACACGATGCACAGTTATAGGTTAATAACTGCATGAAGTGGTGATTCGGGGAATTACCAAACTATATACATAAGTAGTGAACCCCGGATGTTGGTGAATGGTGAAATAAGATAATTGTGAATTAATTGATTGAGATTGATTGCAATTACGTGCTTCTGTGAAACTCTGTGAAACTATGCGCAAACTATATGTGATTACATGAACTTAAACCGAAAGCGTTAATAAAACTCGTAATGGGTGGACCATTAGGATGGTTGGGGTCTTAGCACATGGGGTTACACTTGTTATGGTCTAAAATAGTGAAAGCATCGAAGAAAACACGCGGTACAATGGACCAGACTACCCGGAGCGAGCCGAGGCACAGTGAGCGACTGCTCACTCTGGCCGCACGGGTACCTGACGAAACCAAACTACCTTAAACTCCTATTTAAGCAATCTTAAGCCCCAAGTATCCCCTAAACTCAACCCTAATCGCCTCCTACTGCCTATTTACGAAAATATTAACTCAAACACCTGCTAAGGCTTAAGAACATCGATTGGGAAGCTTAGAGAGCAATCGGTTGGTGGTTTTGAAGTGCTTGTGGTATAATATTCAATCTCTTGTGTTTTAATCTTCATCAACATATTTTTAAAACATCATAACCGAGTTTTTCCAGGTCTGAAACGTTTTCATAAAGATTAAAACTTGATGTTTATAAAGATTGAATGGGTTAAACTTAATTTTATGTGATTATTATGTGATGAGTTGCATGATATGCATGTTTATGATGCTTTAGACTTCTAGGGTTTTTGGTTGATGATATTTAGCATGTATTTTGGACGGTTTTTGGAATTTTATTTGATTAAAGGTCAAATCAGATTTTCGGATTAGTAAATTGGGTCAACTTTAACGATCATAACTTGAGTTTTACAAGGAATTGAATTATGAAATTTGGACAGTAGGTTAACATTGGAATAACTTGGCTTTTCCAAGTAGATTCATCCCGTTTGGATGAACACAATATTTGAGAATTTTTCTACTAATCTGATATGTTGAGAGTGTTTTCTGGACATAGCTGTATTGTGTGATTTTTCATAATTTTTGTGCATGGTTTTATCATGAACTAAAAATAAGGGCTTCTCCGGTACACCGTCTGGAATATTTAGTAAAATGTTGGGAGTCGAATTCACTGGATAAGTATTTTTAATAAATTCGTTTTCACAGCACATAATCTGTCCTAAATACGCAGATTATGTAACATACACTTATGTGGCTATTTGGAGTCTTGTATGACTTGTATTTGACACGAACATGTATGAGCACTTATATGAGGTGTATATGAAGTGCATAACTAATATTAAGTATTGTGTTCATCAACAGGTCCATAGGGTTTACTTGTGCATTTAGAATCACTAGGTGTCACTCACACGGTTTTGAACTTTTAAACGTCTTGGACAAACGTGTCATATGGTGTAATGATATTACACATATACTCACTTAGTGACACATGAAATAGGAAGTCAGTAGCACATCCTATTTGGGGAGTTTGGATTAATTGCTTGCATCTTAAGATGAGTTTCACTACCCTTTTCTCAAAAGCATGCGTCTCGGGTTTGAGACAACTTACAAAACGTTTTCTAGTCCGGTTTGGGACTACTCTTACATCTCAGGTTTTGACTACTTGTGTGGGTCGGGTTTTGCTAGTTTCACACTCTGTGTGCTTGATGAACTAAACTGCGTTCAATCACAGAAGTCCTTCACTATTTGACGAATGAGTTGCCGGGTTATGGCAAGCAGGTTACTAGTTGATAGCGCTATTTGTAACATTGCAAAATTTTCCCCAAAATTTTAATACATAAAAAGCCCTTATATATATATATTTTTTTATTACAGCTTTATCATTAATATTATACAAATGTGCCTAAGTCTTTATTTATCCTAACTCACAACTTATATACATACATAAATGTATATAAATAATAATAATAATATGATTCTAAATTCTTTTTTTTTTCGTTTTCTTCAATTTGGACTAGCTACGTTGTTGAGTCTTTGGGATTCGCCTCGCATACATTCACAACACATTATTCTATTTTTTTTACGAGACATAACATTTTGCTAAGGTGAGTTTTACATAGCCCCTTTTCTATTTATCACCATTTTTGGGGTGAAACATGTTACAACATTATTTATGCAATTCAATCATCAATGTGTCTATGTGTATTTCAATGTTGCATTATGTCTTGAACATGACTAGGGTAAGCACAATTCTAGCATAAACATTCATCAACCAAACGGTATACATTGATAGATCTATTGGACTGACAATCCCACCCGGATACGTGCCTCCTACAAAGGTTGCGTGGGTGTTTGTTACTGCAATATAAACGAGTGAACCATGAGCGTATGGGATGTACGACAATACAACAGTCACAATGGTTGATTATGCACTCGATTTACTTCTAGTATGTTTTCACATATGGACTAGATTGCCATGACACATGAATTGCACAACAATTTTATTCGATTATCAAAACCTATGTAATTCTCACCAACTTTTGTTGACCCAAAATATTTTCAACTTAACATGTTTCAGGTTCTAATTGCTTGAAGATTTGAATTGATGCTTGAAGATGTTTGCATAGTTTTATTCAATTTGATGTACAAGTTCTTAGAACAATTGTATGTAACTTATTTAAATTATTTAATGAAATTTATTATTCACCATGAGCTACTTAACAATCATCAATACGTGACATCCCGATGTTTCCGCCATCGGTTGGGGTGTTACTGATTGGTATCAGAGCCATGGTTATAGGGAATTAGGTTATTAGAAAAATAATCTAGTCTATAACCATAGGATTATAACCAGTATTTGCTTCTTTTACTTGCCATTCTCTATCTCCCTCCTACTTCTTATCCCTACTTTCATCCTTATAAGAAGGTTGCTCTCCAACACTAGATCTACTCTCAGACTAATAGGACAAAATCCTCAGGTTTAACCTGAACCACCTTGAGATCTCGTCGAAGTTCTAGATTTTAATAATGAACACGTGCAATCTGGAAGGGTGAACGCCTGTATTCTGAGTCTTCTGTCTAGGCTGGCATTGCACATATATCCCAATCAGACGAGGGACCCGGATGCCTACCTGGGAATTCTCGGGATGAGTGTTCACTTATAGGCTAAAGCATGTCTTCATATGTTATTAGAATTTAGAATCTTTGATAAGTCAACGTTTTCGTTTATTCGTTTTAATTAAATGAATAAATGATTACATTCCTTATATTACCTCATTGTCCTTCATTCAACCCATATCTTATTGAACATTCATTACCCAAATCACTTCCGTAACCAATGCCCTAAACTAAACAGAGATCAAGATCCTCCAGCTACCTAACTGCAAGTCTCACCATTTGACTATTGGTTGCTTTTATTCTATGTATTGACGCTATTTGATTCAAGTAATAAAATATTTGTCTGAGAGTTGTTACATGGTGCATGATGGTTTGAATGTGAACTAATTATATAAATCTATACAACTACAACTCATATACTGTGCTTGTTATACTTGCTTGCATAAACATGTTATCAATTTGCAACCTATGTGTATAATAAATGCTGCACTTAATAGAGGTCATCATGCCTTTTCAACAGTCGGGAGAGGCCCTACAACCTGCTCCACGACTGGTGGAGGCTATCGAACCTACTCCACGACTGGTGGAGGCTATCGGACCTGCTCAACAATCGGTGGAGATATAGAAGGACGCAAAACTTTAATGTAAGGTAAATTGGTGATTGCGGTCCGGAACGTAATCATGAATTTACAGCTACGTTAAGGTAGTGTGAAATTCTATCAAGGTTTTCAGTAAATAACCAATTATAAACTCTAGTTACCTGGTAGTTAATTTAGTCTTTCTATAGTCAATCAACTCATGCATTTCTTTTAGGAGTCCTAAAACTTAAGATTCTTATTCTCCTTGCTATTTCAGATGAACCTAATTCAACCCTTAAAACTCACACATATCAAAACTCTTACCCAAATTATTCGAAACAGTTTATTCTGTTACCTATAAATTTATGTCATGCCTTAACTCGAAACTTCCCAAACCACCCTTGTCCTAATTTCTACCCAATCACCTTCAACCCTGTGTTTTCAATAAACTTCGGGACGAAGTTTCCAAAAGTAGGGGAGACTGTAACATCGCAAAATTTTCCCCAAAATTTTAATACATAAAAAGCCCTTATATATATATATATATATATTTTTATTACAGCTTTATCATTAATATTATACAAATGTGCCTAAGTCTTTATTTATCCTAACTCACAACTTATATACATACATAAATGTATATAAATAATAATAATAATATGATTCTAAATTCTTTTTTTTTCGTTTTCTTCAATTTGGACTAGCTACGTTGTTGAGTCTTTGGGATTCGCCTCGCATACATTCACAACACATTATTCTATTTTTTTTTACGAGACATAACATTTTGCTAAGGTGAGTTTTACATAGCCCCTTTTCTATTTATCACCATTTTTGGGGTGAAACATGTTACAACATTATTTATGCAATTCAATCATCAATGTGTCTATGTGTATTTCAATGTTGCATTATGTCTTGAACATGACTAGGGTAAGCACAATTCTAGCATAAACATTCATCAACCAAACGGTATACATTGATAGATCTATTGGACTGACAATCCCACCCGGATACGTGCCTCCTACAAAGGTTGCGTGGGTGTTTGTTACTGCAATATAAACGAGTGAACCATGAGCGTATGGGATGTACCACAATACAACAGTCACAATGGTTGATTATGCACTCGATTTACTTCTAGTATGTTTTCACATATGGACTAGATTGCCATGACACATGAATTGCACAACAATTTTATTCGATTATCAAAACCTATGTAATTCTCACCAACTTTTGTTGACCCAAAATATTTTCAACTTAACATGTTTCAGGTTCTAATTGCTTGAAGATTTGAATTGATGCTTGAAGATGTTTGCATAGTTTTATTCAATTTGATGTACAAGTTCTTAGAACAATTGTATGTAACTTATTTAAATTATTTAATGAAATTTATTATTCACCATGAGCTACTGAACAATCATCAATACATGACATCCCGATGTTTTCGCCATCGGTTGGGGTGTTACTCTATTAGGTTTGACAAACCTCACACCGTGCTGGGAGCCGGGCGTGAACTACGACCTTAGATTTTATCATTGTTGATAGGCAATGATGGGAGGCAAAAATCAGCTCGCGGGGCGAGTGCATCGTTTAAATAGCAATTTGGTATATCATTGTTTAGTTATCATGAATGGGTTAGCTACCCTTGGCATACGCGTGGTTCTTGGTTTTGGTTATGGATTACTACTTTTTGGTTTGGGAAACCTACACTTTTACTTACCTTACTTGGTGAACTCACCAACTTTATGTTGACACACGATAGCATGCTTTTGCAGGTCTCTAAGTTCGAAGCACGATAGGACATGCATCATTGTGTGATGGGTTGTGAACATTATTTAACTTATACTTTGCTTTACATTCAATGGTTTTACTTTGGGTGTGTTGTTTTGCGCATGAACTTAAACGATTATGTTTGATTTACGCTTCCGCAACTTATCTAAACTTTTTGGTTAAATGTTAAAACTATATTTTTGAAAACGAGCTAAATGGTTTGGGCATTTAGAGTCGTTCATATGACTTATGGCTATGGGGATCCTGGTATGTCACACTCCTCGTGGTATAAACTCCGCAGTGGAATTTGAGGGTGTGACAGTTTTGGCTTGAAAAACACTTAACACAACAATATACAAAAATTGAAAACACAATCCAATGTATTATAGTCATTAAATTTAAATTACAGATAAAACACCCTAGTAATTACTTAAAACACTCTGCTTAAAATAATTTGTTATGTTTGGTGTTTTTCTAAGCAAAACAATCCAAAACATCATGAATACGTCAAAAAATATGCATACATATCAATTTTTAATCCTTCCTACACTTTTCACACAAACCAATAATTCTACAGGATCCTCTACCTATATTACGGTATGCAATACAATAAAAGAAATATACGTGGAATAAGACATTGATACGTGTTTTTTCATCACAAAAAAAACTATAAAAAAAATATCGATACGGATTGGTATTAGTTCGGTTTGTCATAATTTGGTTGGTATCATGAATCATTATAACTTACGATACCAAAGATGCTCTATTATGGATACGACTTTGTATTCGACGTTGGGAAGCCAATACCGATGTTCGAACAATATCATTTCGGTTTGTCATGCTAGATAAAAAGATTCATTCCTTTTGACCCGTACGGTTTTGAATAAAACTTTTTATCAAAACGTTGAGTACGTTAGAATGGCATATTCTAAATTTCATAAATCGTTATATGACATTATCCAAATAACTAAAAGGTAAACTACATTAATTTATTAACAAACTAAAAAACCAAAGTGTGGAACAACATTTAATATTTATTAATTTAAAATGATTCTATTATTTTATATTTTTTTTTGTTTTTTCACAGCTTATTATATATTATATATCATTTGTTTCACTTCAAAGCACAAATTGTGAAGGTGGTGGAGTGGTTTGTGGGGAACTTTTATTGCCCAAGGTCACAGGTTCGATCCTTGTGAGAGGAAATTTATTTAATTTTTTATTTTAACAGCTTTACTTAATAATAAATAAAATTGATTTCATATTTAAACATTAATTGTCTTAGTAGTGCAGTGGTATGAGGTCCATTTTGTTAACTAGAAGGCTGCAAGTTCGCTCCTAGTAAGTTGCATTTTTTTTTCATTTCAACAACCATATTTAATGTTAAGTATAATATATTTCAGCTTAAAACACAAATGGGTTTGGTAGTGTAGTGTAGTGGTATGAGATGCATTTTCTCAATAGGAGGTCTTGGGTTTGAGAATAGGCGGTTGCAGTTATTTTTTTATTTCAACGGCCTTATTTGATGTTCTTAATCAGTTTTGCGCATACAGTAACCGAGTAAAGAAAAAGTACACGATGAAGCAGAAATCACCGCGGCGCGCCGCAACGCGAGCGGTAGAAATCCCAGTTTAAATGAAAGGGAAAATGAAATCATTTAATGGCATTCACGTTTCTGCTCTGGTCACTTGTACATTGATATTCACAACTTTGTTTTTTAACTAATCAATACTAGGTTATTTGCCCGTGTAATACACGGGTATAATAAAGTTTAAATATATAAGTAATTGATGATGTTACATATTAATGTAAATAATTGAGAATTTAAATAAATATATTTTTTAAATCTCTAAATATCTTTTTGTATACAACATTGGTTGTTATATTTGTAGCACTGCTATATCTATCTAATATTAATAATTTAACACCGGCTCTGCTTTTTACTCTTGATAACGTAACGTACAATTGGTCATGAGCGAAAACTGGGTATTTCAAATACAAACCAACTCTTGATAGTGTTTAACTTTGTCTTTTGTTTATCGTCATCGTAAATCATACAGATAATGAAAATTGTTTTATTGAAATTGGAACAAAAATTTTTTATTTATTTAAGTTAAACAAAAATTAAAACATTCAACTAAAAAAATGATATTTTCGGGAAGTGAAAATAAAATTTGGAAAATGACAAAAACATAAACAATTGTTCAAAAATTATAACATAATTCAGAAATAAATCAAATTTGAAAACATTTCGTTATTATGTCAATGATCATCAAAGAAGTAAATTGTTACAAACTAACCTCCTACAACACATATAGCAAACTAAAAAATATCGTAACTTAAAACTGAGAGAGATAACAAAAATTCTATAGCTAATTGGAAATATTTTAAACATTTAGCAATTATTAAATCACAAATATGTAAAGAGTTTTACATGTAAAATTTAAAAACAATAATTTTTAATTCACAAGAATGTTAAAAAGGAATCAAGTTATTAAGTATTTATTGTTTTAGTTTTAAAGTATGGTAAATATTGTTTTAGTTTTATAAGTATAAATAATTTTTATAAATGATTAAGAATATTTGATGAGATTGAATATAAAAAAATGTTTTGTCTTCTAATATTTATTTATTGATTATTAAGAATAATTATATAAATAACTTAAATAGGAATTGAATGAGACTTATTGTTTTGAATAATTAATGGGAGACTTCATGAGTGACATGTGTCCCTCATATGGTTTCTTTTATCTATATATACTATATATATAAAGCATGAAAGAGGGGTACCCACCAAATTTAAGACAATACAACATTTGATGCTAATGGTACAACAACTTAATGAACCTAATAAACGGGCAAAATGGTTTTTCTACATAGGTATTAAATTTATAAGTGAGTTGATAAATACAATTAAATTAATAAATACAATTAAAAGAAATTAGTGATCCTTTCGTGTATACAACCATCGTTGATAATCAATACAAGGTTTAAAATCCATAAATGCCTATCTAATACTTTAGCAACCCAACCAAACTTGTAACGGTTGAATTCCATCAAGAAAGGCACACGATTAATACGTAAGTCCCATTCCTAATCACAATTCATAACATTTTGTTTTGTGTAACAAATAATATTGTATTGGTTTTTGGTTTACATCTTCTGCTACATTTTTTTCACCTCGTCTTTGTTTCTAAATATTCATATGCTTTACAGGGTGGATTAAAACAGTATGATGTTTTGCAAAATGTGCCATATGTTGGATTGCAACAAGTACATAAATGTAAGTGTTATTCTTTTTTTCGTATATTTTATGTTTTATGGAGATGCATGTTTGGATAACTCCTTTTATGTGTTGTAGATGTTTTTTAGTTGTGCAAGACAGAAATTATGTGATTTAATAGCTATTTTCTTTATTTCACATTGCCTCTTGTTCGCGAGTTCTTGGACTACCGCTGTACGTCGAATTTTATTTTGAAATAAAGGTAACCCTAATCCTAAATGATTGTTTTCGAAATCCTTTTCACGATTTGAAAGTGTGAAATTTGTGTTTTCCGGGTAAAACATGCTACCATATATTTATGGTTTAGAAGAAGATAAGCATGACAACGTAAATATACTAAATGATAAAAAAAAAAAGTTCTTAAATGATGTTTTGGCTCACCGTCTTACTTCACGTTTTGCTATTTCAAGTCGCACGAGTTTGATTCTGGGCTTTTATCATCGTTTTGGTTATATTTTTAAACCACGATTTGGTTGTTTTGATTCCAACAAACACACACATATAATAAACTCTATTTGTTATAATTTTGAAAAAAAAAATTATTTCTTATTAATGTTTTTTTTTTTTATCGGGATGTATTCTAAGCAAACAAAACAAGTTTCTTACTGATAAATAAATTAACATTAAATCAATTTTTAATTATTTTGAATTTTTTTCCCAATATTAAAAGACTGTGCATGAGGTATAAAACCAGTAACTAATAAATCATTTTGTTAAGTTTCGTAGTTTATTTAACACCCCAAAGAAGTTATCGAGTTAAAAAATAAATAACAAATTACACTAATAATAAATCCTTATTGTGTTGACATACATTAAATAGTGTTCTTTTATCTAAACAACAACAACAACAACAACAACAATAATAATAATAATAAGTTAAAAAGAAATGAAAACCTACGTTAGGTTAGTCATATATTTAATTAAAATTAAATTGTTGTGAAGGATATTAGTGATTCGAAAAAATAACTTACTATGAGTAATGGGGCTTTAATTGGGGCCTTAATCCAAAGGAACCGTAGTGGTTGTTATAAACGAATTTCGTAACCGACAGTATTTAAGAAAAATCAATGATTCCACCGATTCAATGAATTAGTAACATTTAAATCATGATAGAGTGTTTATATATAGTCTAATTGAGACCCACACACTCATAAAAATTCATCTCGCTGTTTCCCGGTCGTATTCCGGCATATCAAACCAACGAAATAACATTAGCATATCGCCTCTTCTTTTAGTCATGCCGCCATTTATGTTGTAACCATTCGTCATTCGTCTCACTTAGTTTTGCGACTACCCAGCATAGGTTTATCGTCCCCGGTATCGATTTTGATTCGAGAACATGTACCGCTAATCCACCCAATTTTTTTTTTTCGATTCGCGAATTGAATTTAGTGATAGGAACATATGCTCATAAGATTTAATACATTCATGCTCACATGTTGATTGATAAAGTTGATTCTCCATAATGCTTAAAAGAATTCTTGAGTTTGTTGATGTAGAAGGTGACACTGTAAGTTACTTTTCATATATGGCTAGACCGAGTGGAATGGCATCTCACACTTAATACTATCATTCTAAAGTTTTTTTTTTCTTTAGTTTGTTGAGATTTGAGAAGGGTTATTTATGTTCTCAAGGGAGTGTGTAATTAATTATTATATGTGGTACTTTATGAAATGATGATATAAAAAGTACGAAATTTATAGAGCATTAGTGTGGTATTTGATTTCGAAATTATAATTGCATGTTCAAATATATAAATATGTTATTTCAAAGTACTTATGTGGGTGGCTGTGTAAAGTGTTTTGTATCCAAATGTATGAAGATTATTAGTTTTTCTATCCAAAAGTAATCAAGTTTTCAAAGTGTTCCATTAAAGTTATCATTTTTTTAAAGAACCACCAAACTTTCGTTATGTGTTTCACTATATGTCGTCCCGCCGCAACGCGCGGGCACCCCACTAGTTAATATAGGTAGATAGGTATATTTTTTTTTAAAGGCAAACTTCATTAACACCAAAAACAAGGCGGCATCCCCAAGCTAGAGAAAAACCGCCAAAACAAGAGTTACATCAAAGGAAACGAAAACTTACACCAATCATTCCAATCAACCGTACCCTTCTTAAATCTACTTCTAAACCAAAGATACCCTAAAAACTTTATATCCGACACTGTGACACCCGGCATGTTTGGCTTAAACATATTAGTAACATCTAAGTCTACCTTAGCGAGAAACGTTTATAAACAGACTTAACTGGGTTAGTTGAGTCAGGTCAAGTTAGGATTGTCCAGGGTGCAATGATCTGGAGGATCATTGGGAGTCGTTTTCGTAATACACTAGTACCGGGTTCCGTTGTTGGTGACATTACATGAACTAATTAAGTATATGTGTAGATTATGGGTCGTGTGGTGGATTATATACATAGATGTGTTTAAATGATGTGTGAATGATTATCTATGCTTAAATATGTTAAATATAGACTGAGGATGCATGCTTATGTGTTAAGATGTGTTAGAATGCGTTAAACACGACAAACTGGAAAATTAGTTAAAAATGAATTCTGGTTCGACCACTTCGAGTGGTCGAAGGAGAACATTTGTCTGGTTCGACCCTTTGTAGATGGGCGAACCTGGGAAGTGGAATTGAAAGAATTCCCTTCGACCAGGACAGGGCTCATTCGACCCTGTGTAAGGGTCGAAGGAGGCCACCTTCGACCATTGAAATGGGGCGAAGGAGAAGTAGTATAAATACCAAACTTTGTCATTTTTCATCATTTCACAAACCCTAACTGTCCCAAAACACTCTCAAACGATCTTAATCATTAAGGAATGAGTTTTTGCTCTTCTTTTTCATAATCTAACCTATCTACAACATCTAAACAAGAATCCAAGGTGTGTTCTTAATCCTAAACCTTTTAAAAGCATTTTTAATTCGTTTTCATCTAACCCTAATTGTCCGGATCTGTTCTAAGGGTGTTTTTATGATTAAAAACCTTCTAAACATCTTTCTAAATCAAAACATTATCATTTGACATAGGTTTTCATGGTGATAAACATATGTAAATTGTGTATTATGTGGTGTTATGTGTTGTTCAATGATTTGCTGCTGTATCTATGATAGAAACATGATATAGGATTGTTATTGATGCTAGATTATTGTTGTTTAGGGTTAGGATTGGATAAATGATGATATTATGGGTATTTGGGGGTTTTAACAAATCTAGACTTGATGCATGATATTTATGATCAATAGAACTAATAAGGAAAGATCGAACACTCGACAAACTGAGCATTTTATGTTGAATATGGATCGATTTCAAAAGTTTCCAAATTGGGTAAATTATTCATGCATGAAAGTGATGTTTCCATAATCTTTACCATTTTAGGAAAGGGCTGAAATGGACGTATTATTGGGGGAAATCGGTGGGGTTTTGTAGGGATAAGTTATTCATGCTCTACTGCTGTGTTTGATGATGTTTCGAGTCGTTTTGAATGTGTTTGAAGCGTTTTTAGGAAAATTTGCACTACAGGGGCGAACCTGGACTCCTTCGACCGATCGAAGGTGCGAAGGAGGGAATCCAGGGTCGAACCTGGGTTTTGTTTGGGCGAACGTGGTAAAACGGGCGAAGGAGGCATCAAAAGGTCGAACGAAATGTAAAACGGGCGAAGGAGACTGAAAACAGGCGAAGTAGACTTAAACTGACTGGTTCGACCGTTCTGATGCAGAAATGAGATTTTTGATACAAACTAAGTGTTTTATGCTTGAACCTTGTGTGTAATCTATGTGTACTTGATTAGTTAGGGTAATGGGTCACCAACGGGATGTCGGGTCGGTCTAGTGTGTCGGTTAAACATTCAAACACGTTTTAAAACATACTTAGTTACGATCTGGACAATCGGGAACTAGATAACCTTATGGTTATTAGTCGAAACACTTATGTGAACATTTTGATAGATCTCCGGTAGAGGGATTATCAAGGGCTTAACAACTTTACTTATTACCGAAGAACGCTATCTAAGGTGAGTTCACGACCCCGCTTTTACTGCTTTAACTTTTGGGGGAGAAAACATGCGCTAAACTATTTTGGTAACATATGTCATACTATGGTTTTTAACTTTGTATTGCTATACGATCTTTGGAAGTCCCGGGGGAAACCATGAATGTGCGGGGATGCACAACGGGGGAAATGTGGATAGATCTATTGGGCGTGACCTGCCCCACTCGTCGGCTTAGAGGGCCGGGCGGGTGCATATTGTCTCGAACAGGAACATTGGTATCATGCTGAACATACGGGCTGCTTAAACATGCTAAACATTGCTAAACGTGTCTAGTAATGGTTTCCAATCGTAGTAGTAATAAAACATACGCCTAGCTAGCGTACTTGGTAACATTGATATAGTATGGACATGGTAACGTTTTGGTAACATATTTAACAAACCTGTGAACTCACCAGCATCATATGTTGACGTCTTTTTGGCATGTTTTTCTCAGGTCGCTAAGGTAGCAATGAATGGAACTAGGCGCACGGGTCTGCATTGGCGTCTAGGTTTAGATCATGTTTTGTAATAAATACTTGGTACAATTGGGTCTACGGTTTGTAACGTTTTATGCTTCCGCTACTAGTTTTGAGTTTACAAAAACTATGTCTTTTGAATGTTATGTATTTCATATAGAGTTGTTTATTGTGACCGTTGACTTGGATCCTGGTTTGTCATGCGCCTCGCGGTAAAACTCCGCAAGTGGTAACTTGAGGGTGTGACAGATTGGTATCAGAGCCAATGGTTATAGTGAACTAGGACTGCATGTAGAGTCTGGTCTATAGCCGAGTCGCACACACTAGACGGTCACATACTTTGAGTCTATTAGTGGGATACGTACTAACGTTGTCGGGGTGTCCTTACATCATTATCATGCTTCTCCGTTACATCATCCGCTTTATTTGGGCTCTTACCTACTCTTGTCTTCTTCTTCTAAATTGAGGAAGGAGGGGTTGATTTATTGGTTCTAGCACACACATGCCTTCTTACACTTGCACCTATCGTCACACGTTACTAGGCGACCATATTCGGTGACTGGGGTCTGGATTAGGGGTACATCTGGAGGACCATGTAGGGCAGTTTATCATTTCGGGTGCACACGAAATAATAAACTGGAATGCATGAAAATCCCGATGGACTTCGGGTTTGGATGTATAGTCCTGGATTTGTCCCTAGGTTAACTCTTGTAAAATTTCTAGTGGTTGACACTAGAAGTGAATCTGAACTCCTCGATTTCTTGATTTGTTAGATCATGTCTGGTGCTCGCGGTGGTGGACGTCATGGTGGGGGCGCTGGTCGTGCTGGCGGCGGTGGTAGTGCTGGCGGCGGTGGTCGTGCTGGAGGCGGTGGTCGTGGAAACATCAACATGACCCAAGCTGAACTGAACAACTTGCTACAGCAGCAAGTGAACATGGCTATGGCTAATTTCCAGGCTGGGATTAATGCCATGGGTGGTGAGTTGATTTCTGTCGACCTTGCCTCATTTTTGGGTTTCGTGTCCTTTCATCTGTGTTTTACTCGTGTACCGTGTTTCAGGTATGGGTGCCAATCCACCCCCACCTCAGTGCTCTTATAAGAAGTTTAGGGACTGTCAGCCCTATAACTTCGCTGGAACTGAGGGAGCGGTGGGACTGCTCCGATGGCTGGAGAAGGTTGAGTCTGTGTTCGTTATGTGTAACTGTCCTGCTGGGGACCGGGTGAAGTATGCTACTGCGACATTCGAGGGGCCTGCACTGTCTTGGTGGAATGCTACTACACAGAACATGGGATTGGGGGAGGCTATTGCTATGCCTTGGGCGGAGTTTGTGCAGCTGTTGAGAGGTGAGTACTATCCGAGAGAGGAGATATAGAAGTTAGAGCATGAGGTCTGGAGCTACAAGATGGTTGGGTCTGAGATTGAAGAATACACTGTGAGGAGGAATGAGCTGGCGGTGTTGTACCCTGATTTGCACACACCCGAGTACAGGAGGATCGAGCACTATGTGTCTGGACTGGTGCCGGAGATTGCTGGGTTGGTGGCTGCTGGGAACCTTCCCACTATTGCTGAAGTTGTCCGATCAGCTTATCGGATGACTAACCTGAAGGTGGCAGAAGGTGTTTTGCCTCCTAAGGGTGCCGCTGTGAAGGCTACTGAAGGGAACAAGAGGAAGTGGGATAGTGTGGGGAAGAGTGTGGTGCCAGCTCAGCCGACAAAGAAGTTTGATTCATCTGGGTCTTCTTTTGGGCAGAAGACGGGTGGGTATGTTCACTACAACAAAAAGGGCTTTTAAGGACCTTTTGTGTGGGACGCTTGTAAAATGTGGTCCTAAAATACTATTTAATAGGACGAATGAACTTTTGGGGTCCTTTTATAATATAAGCTACTAATCCAGTGTCCTAAAAAGCTATTTAATAGGATGGATGATTATTTAGTGTCCTATTATCATATAACTTAATAAGACACTTAAAATGTATATCCTAATAAAGCAGTTTATAAGACATTTAGTTGTTGGTGTCCCATTATGTGGTAATGTAATAGGACACTTAATCACATAGGGTGCTATTATAGCATAACTTAATACGACCATTTGTAGTTAAGTCATAAATGGTCACTGTTATAGGACCCTTTATAGTCGAAGTTGTATTAGAACATAACTTAATAGGACACTTGACACATGGGTCTTATAACTTTAACCTTTATAGGATGCTTAATCATTGGGATGTTATCGTAATAGGACACATGATATTTGAGTAATTAAACATCAATTTTATAGGACGCTTATTCGCTAGAGTTTTATTATAACAAAACTTAATAGGACACTTAACATTTGGGTCTTACAACTTTAACTTTTATAGGACGCTTAATCGTCACGTAGTTTTTTTGTGACGTAATAATACAAACGTAATGGAAAAATATGTATGGCTAAAGGTAAAACAATAGTCACACTTATAATCACAAACTCTCATGTGGCTATACATACTACAACTTCTCTCCCAAAATATTTCTCTCTTAAAATTACAAAATTTCAATTTCCCTCCATAAACTCCCCCTAAAATGTTCCATCCTCTTAAAATTACAAAAATTCAATTTCCCTCCATAAACTCCCCCCAAAATAGTCCATCCTCTTAAAATTAGATAATTTCAATTTCCATCCAAAAACTTCCCCCAAAATATTTCATCGTAAAGCTTCCCTTTCAAATGCTACTCTCATTAAAAATATTATGTCATTTAGCATAAATATACAAAGAAATATGAAATTGTAAAATTTCATTTTATTATTCTAGTAATTTTTTTCAAACTTTTATATATTTGTCTTTCTAACTAATTTAGGTTAGAATATACATAACAAATGCATCAATTTTTAAATTAATGCGTTTTATCGTGTCATGAAGGTACTAAAGGCTTACATTGCGTATTTGCGTTGTAATGAGTAAAGATGACATGGAAACCAAACCGGTGCCGGTAATGGAAGTACCGGTCCTGAAAATGGAAGAAATGGGTACTGGTACAAGTAGAAATTGAGCGTTATGATATAAGAATTTGAAGGTAAATCAACCCATATATCAGACTGTGCAGAAGTGGTACCGTTACCAAAAGTATCGCTGTCAAAAACTCAAAAAATGGGTACCAGTACCGAAAATGGCCGTACATGCCTTAATGGACCATATTGGTCCTTAATGGATCACAATGGACACTACTAGATCATATATGTCTTAATGGACCATATTGGGCCTTTATGGATCACAATGGGCATTAGTAGATCATATATGTCATTATGGATCATAATGGACAATAGTATAACATGTATGTCTTAATGAGCCAAATTGGGCCTTAATGACTAAAATGGACAATTGTAGATAATACATCTCTTAATAGACCAAATTGGGCCTTAATGGATCACAATGGACAATAGTAGATAACACATGTTTTAATGAACCATATTGGGCCTTAATGGATTAGATGGAATTAAAGTAGATAACATATGTTTTATTGGGCCATATTGGGACTTAATTGATCACAATGGACAATAGTAGATCATGTATGTCTTGATGTACCGTATTGAGCCTTACAACATAATTCTATTCTTACATCCAGTCTGATCGGTCGAACTAGTGAACCAGCAAAAAGACTAGCCTGGTTCTGAAAACATTGATTTTCTGACTAGCAAAAGTATAAGGGGCTGTTTGGTTGATTAAGTGCCGAATCATTAAGATGGTCTGAATGGTTAAGAGGCTCTGAATGCTCAAGAGCTGAATCATTCAGCATCCCTTATTAGCTTAATGGTTCAACACTTAATCATTTCATTCAGATGTTGAAAGAAACAGTCTGAATGCTGAATGATTCAGACCTAAATGGTTAAGAGGCTGATTAAGAGGCTACCAAACAGCCTCTAAGACATTAAAAGGATGTCATCTTTTCTAAAATCTAAAGAATTTATGATACACATTTTCATGTGTCATTATTAACACTCTGTTCCAGAGTTTCATTAAAGGATGGAAGAGAAAGGATCTCCTTCCACTTCCTTTCCCTCCTCTTCCTTCCAAATTGGAATGATTGAAAATCACCCTAAAACCTCTCTATTATCCCTCTCATTCCCTCCCTTTCTCTCCTACAAAAAACTCTGGAATACATTTTTTCTCCACTTCCTTCCCAATCGTTTCCCTTCCATCCTTTAATGAAACTCTGGAACAGAATGTAAAAACTCTCGTAATAATAAAAACTCAAGTAAAGTTTCCCTCTTCTACTAAAACTCAAATTCCCTCTTATCTCCCAATCACCGTACTTTTAGAGAGAGAGAGAGAGAGATGAGTTTGAGCGAGGAACAAGATCTGAACGACAACAGCTTGGAAGCTAGGGTTCCAATGAGTATTAGTTGATTCAGGTATCCATAGGGCTATAAATTTCTCCTCTTAGGGCTAAGCATAAAACCACCCCTGAAATTGCATCTTGAGCTAGAATTTGTGAAGGCGAAACTAGGGCAAGGTAAGTTCCATTTGCACCACTTTTCCTCTCTATACACGTACAAAACCGCCCCTAAAATTTCTCATGTTAGGGTTTTCATATAATTTTCTTAATTGATCTTAATTTCTTACCGAATTTTAGTTATTTAGGTTATTGGAGACAAATGGGACACGTATCAGGATCTTCTACAACCTGATTACACCGAAGAGTGAGTCACTTTATTTTGTTCCTTGCTTTTTATGCTCACCTAGTGTTTGATTGGAACAAAAGAATTTAGGGGTTTTATGAAATTGAACAATGAAGATTGTAATCTGTATTGTAAAACTATGTGTCTGTTCTAGTCATTTATACATCTTTTTTTTTTTTTTTTTTTTTGCACCAATTGTTTACTCACATATAATGCTTTAACTTGAAACTGTTGTATTCACCTTAATCCTCAGATTTACAGCATAAGTACTGAACAAGAACAAGTACAACTAAAATTGTAAAATATAAAAACTTTGCTAAAAAAGTATGGTTATTAATATGTTTAAATAAGGAAGCCCTAAGACATGAGAGAAAATGGACGACATAGTCAAAAGAGACAGGCTATTGTTGTGTTCTTAAGATTTGTACGTCTTGAGGTAGTTTATAACTTGTTAAAATGAGTCCCTAACGTTTTTTTTTGTTTATGGCTTAAGTTATACTAAATCGGTCTTTGGTGGGGTCAACCTCTTATCTCAAGGGGAGCAACAACATGCTAACACCTAATTCCAATGGCTTTACCAATTGAAGTATTGGACCCAACCCTCTATGGGAGTCCCTAATGTTTTGGCTCATTTTTTTAGGAAAATGAAAATGCTATTTTTTTATTACTTTTTGTAAAGTAAATTATAGGATGATAAGGATGGTTATAATTGTGTTGTGCAAATATTTCATTTATTATTCTTAAGTTTTAAAAACTAAGGATATAGCCTCATTTGGTTACTCGACTTAGCCTCATTTGGTTACTCAACTGGTGAGTTCTAAGTGACAGACCTACAAACATACTGGTGCATGTTTATTGGTTGAGGTATGCTGATCAATTATAAGCGTAGTAGTTTTGTATGGTAGTTCATTAAGGGATGGAGTTGGTGAGGCACTGAAGTGGGTTTTGTTGTGCGATTGTGTTTGAATCACATCGGAGCTTATTGGATTAGTGGTTGTGGTGGCTTAATGAGTGATTTGTTGACTAGTGTGAATTTATCTTCTAATCATACAAGGGGTAGACTACCATCTACCAGAAGCTTTAACTAGAGCTCTTTTGGTTTCTTTTCTTTTTTCTTTTAAATTATGTTTTCTTATATTACATGGTTTCTTAGTCACCATAATTATCGAGGTTGAAAGGGTTTGGATTATTCGCATACATGTTCACTATCAAGTCCAAAATCCGTTCACACACATAACAGTGGGTTCTTGTGTAATCTACACATTTTTTGGTGCAGAAACTAACATATGTAGAAGTTATAACAATGGTATATTGGATTCAAACAAAAGTTTGTATAACTTTATTTATTTATTTATTTATAAGGGAAATAGAAGCTAGTCTTATCACATATGCTCTTGTGTAATTTTTAGTTCCCTCCATGAGTGAAGCATGCTAACACTAAACTATCTTAATATTGCAGTATGCTCTAGGAAATGTGTTTAGTGATGGTGCCATGAGAAAAGACATATAATTTGTGAAATATGTCATCAGGTACCTCAATTTCTAATTTAATCTGGTCTAGAGGTACATATTTTGATCAATTCAAGTGTTCTTTACGTGATCTATCGTTCCGCAATGTTCATGTAGGGGTGTAAACGAGCCGAGCTGAGCACGAATAGGCTTGAGCTCGGCTTGGGTAGCTTAAATGACTCAGCTAGAGTTCGGTTTGCCAATGTTAAATAGTAGGTATATTATATATAAAATTATAATATAATTTTTTTTGGCTCATTTAGGCTTGCGAGCCTAAACGATCTTTATACGAAAAGCTTGAGCTTAGGCTCGATAACTAAAGGAGTAATGTTTGAGGCTCGTGCTCAGGCTCGTTAAGGCTCGGCTTGTTCACACTTATTACTAATCTGATCCAAAGTAGCTTTCGAGCCGTTGCCCATCGTGTACACCCCTATGTTTATGAAGAAAGTTTGCAAAGTATTTGTATCGGATGTTGTTATTTTAGGTTAATTTGTCTTTGCAGAGTAGCATGGCATATATTCTATCAACAGCAAAAGTCGATGAAGATTGGAAAGTGTCTTCTAGTGATTTAGTCCTTCAAATTATTAATGACATCTTTGATATTTGCAAAGTCAAGTCAGGTAAAGTTTGACATCTTAAACTTTAATTTACTTAAATTTACTTTTTTTTACATGTTGGTTGATTGATTTCATCTCTCTGGACAGATATTGAAATCCCCAAGTTTGTAGATTATGCCTTAGAAAGCATACCCAACATGAAAGGAGCAATTCTGGAGATGTGGGAAAAGGTTTTGATCTTGCTGCTTATAAGCGGTTGTAGTCGAGACACTTTTATTTTCAAGTAAAATTGTATTTGAACTCTCCACGAATGTATCGACACTATTTTTTGAAATCATATTTCATCTTATTAATTGTGTGTGGATGTTTAAAAAAGCGTTATATCACATGACTTGTTAGGACTTTGAAATTGTGTCCTAATAAACTTGTTAGAACATTGTACAAGTGTCCGAATATGCTTTTCTTAGGACGATATATGGGTGTTCATAGACATGTTATGCGACCATAAAGTTGGTTTTACAATATCTTATTTGAGATATTAGGACCCTTTTCTTGGTACTAAAGTACCTTTAATGTTACATTGTAAAGGTCCTATAAATTAATTTTTAAGGACGCTTGTATGTGTATTAAAATATTAAAAGTAGATAAATACATGTAAAACATTGTAAAAGTGTCCTAATATGTTTCTATTAGGAGTTTTTTGCGACATATTATGCGACCATAAAATTGGTTTCATAATCTTATTTGAGGTATTAGGACACTTTTTATGTTTCGGGACTTATTACGACCCCTTTACATGAAACGCTTTTACCATTGGTCCTATTAAATAAAAGGTCCTATAAAATAACATTTTAGGACACTTTTGTGCGTACTAAAAACCCATTTTTGTTGTAGTGGTTGGGAAGCATCCCAAGTGCAACAAGTGTGGTTTTCACCATTCTGGGAGTTGTGATAGGGCTCGTTGTCATCGGTGCCATCAGTTGGGGCACCATGCTAACGATTGCAAGGTGGCACTCACCCCAACTCAGACTCCTGCGACTGCTCCTGCTCCTGCTGCTCAGGGAACTCAGGGGAGGCAGGGGTGTTATAACTGTGGTGATGAGGGACACTTCAAGCATGAATGTCCTAAATTGAAGCAGGGCGATACTGGGAGGGGCGGGAACGGTAACGGGAATAACGGTGGCGGAGGCAGGACTGCACGTGCTTTCGTCATTGGATCTGCGGAGGCTAGGCAGGATCCAGACACAGTTACCGGTATGTTCCTTCTTAACGATCGCTATGTTTCTGTCTTGTTTGATTCTGGTGCCGATAAGAGTTTCGTATCTTTGGACATTAGTCGATTGCTAGATATAGTACCCACACCTTTAGAGGCTAAGTACTCAATAGAATTGGCTGATGATAAGAAAATCGAAGCGACACACACACTTAGGGAATGTCGCTTGGAACTGTCGGGTTTGTCCATTCCCATTGACCTTATGCCGGTACCCCTGGGTAGTTTTGATGTCGTGGTCGGCATGGATTGGTTATCGCTGTATCGTGCGGAGATCGTTTGTTTCAACAAGGTTATTCGGATCCCTCTCCCTGATGGAGAGATTCTTTTGGTTCGTGGCGAGAAAAGCGGTGCTCCGCTGAGTATCATTTCTAGCATGAAACCCGTAAGTACCTTCGGAAGGGCTGTTCGGCCATTCTGGCGCTTGTTAACGTTTCTACTGACGATGAGAAGAAGATCGAGGATATTCCGGTGGTTCGTGACTTTCCTGATGTGTTTCCTGATGATTTACCTGGTCTTCCTCCCCATCGTCAAGTTGAGTTTAGTATTGATCTCACTCCGGGCGCAGCTCCTATTGCCCGAGCTCCGTATCGTCTTGCACCTCCCGAGATGCAAGAGTTGTCCAGCCAGTTACAGGAACTCTTGGAAAAGGGTTTCATCCGACCGAGTTCTTCCCCGTGGGGAGCCCCTATTTTGTTTGTAAAGAAGAAGGATGGAAGTCTTCATATGTGTATTGATTATCGTGAGCTGAACAAAGTGACCATCAAGAATCGTTATCCTCTTCCTCGCATTGATGATCTCTTTGACCAGCTTCAGGGCTCCAGCTACTATTCGAAGATTGATTTGCGGTCCGGTTATCACCAGTTGCGCGTCAGGGAAGCTGACATTCAGAAGACTGCTTTTCGCACTCGTTATGGCCATTTTGAGTTCTTGGTCATGCCTTTTGGTCTCACTAACGCGCCAGCGGTGTTCATGGATTTAATGAACCGCGTTTGCAAACCTTACCTTGATAAGTTCGTCATCATGTTCATTGACGACATTCTGATTTACTCTAAGAACAAGGCGGATCATGAGGAACATCTACAGTTGGTCTTGGAACTTGTGAGACAGGAGCAGTTGTATGCTAAGTTCTCAAAGTGTGATTTTTGGTTACGTGAAGTTCAATTCCTAGGACATGTGGTGAATGAACTAGGAATTCATGTCGATCTGGCTAAGATCGAAGCTATTAAGGACTGGGAAGCACCAAAGACGCCATCGGAGGTGCGGCAATTCCTAGGTCTTGCGGGTTATTATCGTCGCTTCATTGAGGGATTTTCAAAGATCGCTCAACCCCTCACTGCTCTTACCCAGAAGGACCGAAAGTTCGACTGGGATGAACCACAAGAATCAGCATTTCAGATGTTGAAGCTTAAACTTTGTTCTGCACCTATCTTATCCTTACCAGAGGGTACGGATGACTTCGTTGTGTACTGTGACGCTTCTATTCGTGGTCTCGGTTGCGTGTTGATGCAACGCGGGAAGGTTATTACTTATGCTTCTCGTCAACTCAAAGTTCATGAGAAGAACTACACTACTCATGACTTAGAACTGGGTGCGGTGGTCTTCGCGTTGAAAATCTGGAGACATTACTTGTACGGTACCACGTGTGAAGTATATACCGATCACAAAAGTCTTCAGCATATTTTCGACCAGAAGGTGTTGAACATGCGGCAGCGTCGCTGGGTTGAACTCCTGAACGTTATGGCGGACGCCTTGAGCAGGAAGGAGTCTGCGAATCCTCATTGTGTTCGAGCCTTACAGCTCACCATTCATTCGTCGTTGCCTGACCAAATCCGTTCTGCACAGTTGGAAGCCTTGAAGGAGGAAAACCTTAAGGCTGAGACTATGCACAGTGCTGACAAGCATCTTGAGCTCAGGACCGATGGCTTACACTATTTTGCGGGACGTGTATGGGTCCCATTGTTCGGGGGATTGCGCGAGCTTGTTTTGGATGAAGCTCACAAATCCCGGTATTCTATTCACCCTGGCTCCGATAAGATGTATTAGGATTTGAAGATACTTTATTGGTGGCCAAACATGAAAGCTGATATAGCTTCTTATGTCAGCAAATGTTTGACTTGTGCTAAAGTCAAGGTGGAGTATCAGAGGCCGTCTGGTCTCTTGCAACAACCAGAGGTTCCGGAATGGAAGTGGGAGCGAATCACGATGGATTTTGTCACCAAGCTGCCAAGATCACCTAGTGGTTATGATATGATCTGGGTGATTGTTGACCGGCTGACAAAATCGGCACGTTTTATTCCTATTAAGGAAACCGATGGACTCGAGCGGTTGGCTCGAATTTACCTTAAGGAGGTGGTTGCTCGGCATGGGGTGCCTGTCTCTATTATCTCTGATCGTGATTCTCGTTTTGCTTCGCGTTTCTGGAAGGCTCTGCACAAGGCATTGGGTACTCAGTTGGATATGAGTACAGCTTATCATCCGCAAACTGATGGACAAAGTGAGCGGATGATTCAAACCTTGGAAGACAGGCTCCGGGCATGTGTTATCGATTTTGGCAAAAGTTGGGAGATCCACCTGCCATTAGTGGAGTTCTCCTACAACAACAGCTATCACTCTAGTATCAAGGCAGCTCCGTTCGAGGCTCTTTACGGACGGAAATGTCGATCACCACTTTGTTGGGCCGAGGTGGGCGAGAGCCAGCTCACTGGTCCGGAACTTGTGTAAGAAACTTCGGAGAAAATCGTACAGATTCGTCAGCGTTTGGCTGCTGCTCGGGATCGTCAGAAGAGTTATGCCGATCGCCGTCGAAAACCTTTGGAGTTCCAGGTTGGGGATAGGGTACTTCTGAAAGTTTCACCATGGAAGGGCGTCATACGCTTTGGAAAGCGTGGCAAGCTTAACCCTCGTTATGTCGGACCATTCGCAATCCTGGATCGGATTGGACCGGTGGCATACAGACTTGACTTACCGGAGGAGCTCGGTAGTGTGCACAACGTCTTCCATGTGTCTAACTTGAAGAAGTGTTTGGCTGATGAATCTCTCATTGTACCACTGGAGGAGATCAAGGTTGATGATCGTCTTCGCATTGTGGAGGAACCTGTCGAGATTCTCGACTACAAGATTCGTAGCCTTCGTCGGAGTAAAATCCGCATCGTTAAAGTCCGTTGGAACTCGAACCGTGGACCGGAGTTCACATGGGAACGGGAGGATCAGATGAAAGCTAAGTATCCTCATCTTTTTCCGAAACGCGCGTTTGAATCGAGGCATGTTACTGCTGAAGCGGAATGAATCTCGGGTCGAGATTCCTTTCAACGTGGGGATGATGTGACATCCGGTAATTTCCTTTTCGTTCTGTTCTTTTTCGTTTCTTTCTTTTGGGGCTTTGCGCAATTTTCTGGACGAAAATTCTTTCAACGTGGGGATGATGTGACACCCGACATGTTTGGCTTAAACATATTCGTAACATCTAAGTCTACCTTAGCGAGAAACGTTTATAAATAGACTTAACTAGGTTAGTTGAGTCGGGTCAAGTTAGGATTGTTAAGGGTGCAATGATCTGGAGGATCATTGGGAGTCGTTTTGGTAATACACTAGTACCGGGTTCCGTTGTTGGTGACATTACATGAACTAATTAAGTAAATGTGTAGATTATGGGTCGTGTGGTGGATTATATACATAGATGTGTTTATATGATGTGTGAATGATTATCTATGCTTAAATATGTAAAATATAGACTGAGGATGCATGCTTATGTGTTAAGATGTGTTAGAATGCGTTAAACACGACAAACTGGAAAATTAGTTAAAAATGAATTCTGGTTCGACCACTTCGAGTGGTCGAAGGAGAACATTTGTCTGGTTCGACCCTTTGTAGATGGGCGAACCTGGGAAGTGGAATTGAAAGAATTCCCTTCGACCAGGACAGGGCTCATTCGACCCTGTGTAAGGGTCGAAGGAGGCCACCTTCGACCATTGAAATGGGGCGAAGGAGAAGTAGTATAAATACCAAACTTTGTCATTTTTCATCATTTCACAAACCCTAACCGTCCCAATACACTCTCAAACGATCTTAATCATTAAGGAATGAGTTTTTGCTCTCCTTTTTCATAATCTAACCTATCTACAACATCTAAACAAGAATCCAAGGTGTGTTCTTAATCCTAAACCTTTTAAAAGCATTTTTAATTCGTTTTCATCTAACCCTAATTGTCCGGATCTGTTCTAAGGGTGTTTTTATGATTAAAAACCTTCTAAACATCTTTCTAAATCAAAACATTATCATTTGACATAGGTTTTCATGGTGATAAACATATGTAAATTGTGTATTATGTGGTGTTATGTGTTGTTCAATGATTTGCTGCTGTATCTATGATAGAAACATGATATAGGATTGTTATTGATGCTAGATTATTGTTGTTTAGGGTTAGGATTGGATAAATGATGATATTATGGGTATTTGGGGGTTTTAACGAATCTAGACTTGATGCATGATATTTATGATCAATAGAACTAATAAGGAAAGATCGAACACTCGACAAACTGAGCATTTTATGTTGAATATGGATCGATTTCAAAAGTTTCCAAATTGGGTAAATTATTCATGCTGAAATGGACGTATTATTGGGGGAAATCGGTGGGGTTTTGTAGGGATAAGTTATTCATGCTCTACTGCTGTGTTTGATGATGTTTCGAGTCGTTTTGAATGTGTTTGAAGCGTTTTTAGGAAAATTTGCACTACAGGGGCGAACCTGGACTCCTTCGACCGATCGAAGGTGCGAAGGAGGGAATCCAGGGTCGAACCTGGGTTTTGTTTGGGCGAACGTGGTAAAACGGGCGAAGGAGGCATCAAACGGTCGAACGAAATGTAAAACGGGCGAAGGAGACTGAAAACAGGCGAAGGAGACTTAAACTGACTGGTTCGACCGTTCTGATGCAGAAATGAGATTTTTGATACAAACTAAGTGTTTTATGCTTGAACCTTGTGTGTAATCTATGTGTACTTGATTAGTTAGGGTAATGGGTCACCAACGGGATGTCGGGTCGGTCTAGTGTGTCGGTTAAACATTCAAACACGTTTTAAAACATACTTAGTTACGATCTGGACAATCGGGAACTAGATAACCTTATGGTTATTAGTCGAAACACTTATGTGGACATTTTGATAGATCTCCGGTAGAGGGATTATCAAGGGCTTAACATCTTTACTTATTACCGAAGAACGCTATCTAAGGTGAGTTCACGGCCCCGCTTTTACTGCTTTAACTTTTGGGGGAGAAAACATGCGCTAAACTATTTTGGTAACATATGTCATACTATGGTTTTTAACTTTGTATTGCTATACGATCTTTGGAAGTCCCGGGGGAAACCATGAATGTGCGGGGATGCACAACGGGGGAAATGTGGATAGATCTATTGGGCGTGACCTGCCCCACTCGTCGGCTTGGAGGGCCGGGCGGGTGCATATTGTCTCGAACAGGAACATTGGTATCATGCTGAACATACGGGCTCCTTAAACATGCTAAACATTGCTAAACGTGTCTAGTAATGGTTTCCAATCGTAGTAGTAATAAAACATACGCCTAGCTAGCGTACTTGGTAACATTGATATAGTATGGACATGGTAACGTTTTGGTAACATATTGAACAAACCTGTGAACTCACCAGCATCATATGTTGACGTCTTTTTGGCATGTTTTTCTCAGGTCGCTAAGGTAGCAATGAATGGAACTGGGCGCACGGGTCTGCATTGGCGTCTAGGTTTAGATCATGTTTTGTAATAAATACTTGGTACAATTGGGTCTATGGTTTGTAACGTGTTTTATGCTTCCGCTACTGGTTTTGAGTTTACAAAAACTATGTCTTTTGAATGTTATGTATTTCATATAGAGTTGTTTATTGTGACCGTTGACTTGGATCCTGGTTTGTCATGCGCCTCGCGGTAAAACTCCGCAAGTGGTAACTTGAGGATGTGACAGACACAATCTTGACCACAACCGTATCGATATAGAAAAAAATTTCTTGTTTCTAGCCTTCCAAATTCGCCAACATGTCAGAACTATAGAACCTCTTTCTTTGTCTCCGACCCAATCATGTCTTCGGCTAGTTGAACCACATCTTTCATTGAGAAAATAAAGAATGGAGATATCTTGCGCCATGATGAAATACCTAACTAAACGCCACCCGATAGTCTCGTCCATTTCATCACAAAGAACACATAAATCGTCCCCTACATTAATATTCCTCTTTCGGAGTGCACACTTGGTTGGGATCCTATCCATAGTAGCTCGCCACATAAATACACTTATTAGGAATCCATTTACACCATTTGAAAGAAAAGTGGTCCTTCCTAACATTGCTTCCTTTTAACCATTTTCGGACCTCCCTTACAGAAAACTCATCACCCGAGTCACTGTTCCATAGCCAAACATCTTTATTTCCATTCAAATATATGTTCACAAGTTTCCTGTGAACCTCAACAAGCTCATTAACTTCAGTAGGAGACTTAGGATATACCTTCCAAATCCATGGAATAATGCTGCGTTGGTCATCCATTTCCAATCTATCCGCCACCGAACACCTTTTTCATTCTTCTCAAGCCGGAACAGAGTTGGATACAAAGCTTTTAACGGTTCACCTTCTAACCATGGATCAATCCAAAACTTCACCGAGTTACCATCGCCCACTTTGCTCTGAATCAAGTTCACGAAACATTCACCTTGAACCTTCAAATGAGAACCAAACGAAACAATTTTACCCTACGTGGCCGAGAAGCGTTTATTACAAGAAGGCGCTTCCCATCTTCTATTCGAAGCATGAACCACATCTATCACCTTTTCCACATCGCGTCATGTTCAACACGATATCCCCATAACCATTTTAGCATCAACGCATTGTTACTTTCATCAAGTTTACTAAGACCCAATCCGCCATCTCTTTTAGACTTCGTAACAATGTCCCAAGAAACCCAATGAACCTTATTCCTATCCTCATTTTCACCCCAAAGAAATCGTCTAATTATCGCTTCAAGCTTGTTAATCACGGTCACCAGTGCTTTATATAAAGAAAAATAATAAGATAGGAGACTTTCCAAGACTGATTTAATAAGGATAACCCTTCCGCCCATAGATAAAATACTAGCCTTCCATCTAGATAACCGTTTGTTGAACACATTGATAATCGGGTCCCAATTATTGATACGATTCATATTAGCACCCACAAGGATACCCAAATATTTAAACGGAGTCACACACGGACTACAACCCAACCCACTAGCCCACTACAAAAAAATGTCATTTAATGTTACACACTCTTAATGGCATTTAGCTTTTGTGCCACTAATATAAGGCTTTAGTGGCAGTTTACGTGTGCTACATTTGCTTGATCTATAGTTTTAATGGCATTTTATCATTTATGCCATAAAATTAAGCTTATAGTGGCACACGCTCTTAGTGTCATTTAACTTTGTGCCACTAATATTGGGTTTTAGTGGCATTTTGCGTGTGCTACATTTTCTTGACCTATAGTTTTAATGACATATATCACATATGCCACAAAAATAATCTTTTAATGGCACTTTAGGTGTGCCACTTTTACGCAACATACCAATTTATGGCTTTTACTTATATGCCGCTAATTATATATAACGTTTTTTCACTAAAAAATAAACAAATTAATTTTTTTTCTACTAACAAAAAAATTCACTAACTTAAAATTAAAATTATTGATTTAAAATTAAAGGTAAACACGTATATACATGGTCCTACCTTTGGCACCTTCTCATTAAAATAATACTCATAAAGTACAAAAAAGGTATAAGGGTAAAATGGATTCACCTTTTCTCTCCATCTTGTCACCTTCTCTCATTTCACACACATCACTAACACGTGCAATTGGTTCAAATAATTATCACATTAATTTTGGACTAGTATATCAACATAAATTAACACATGTATATTAAAATTTATTGCAATCAACATTGAGTGTAACAAATTATTTTCATATACATCTAAACAATTAAAAAGATGATACAAAGCTATCATAAACTAACATAAAAAACACATTATGCTTCATTCTTTAATAGTCGTCTTCGGTGTTATGCTTCATTCCTTATTAGGCATCTTCGGCTTCATTTTCAATCCTTAGCACCCATCTCTAGTTGATCCTTGTGTGTAGTAGCCGACTTGAAGTCCATTGGTTGATCATAGAACCTCCTACATAAATTATTTTTAATAATTAAACATTTGTAACTTGCAAAATGTTAACTGGGTCAATTCGGGTGTTAAGTTGGATATATACTAACATGTGTTAGCATCATTAACACATGTTAAAATGAACCCTAGCACATGTTAGTTGGGCATATACTAACATGTGTTAGCATCACTAAAACATGTTAATTCAACTCTAATACATGTCAATGGGAATAGATTTATTAGTAGGCACCATATACAAACCTGTGTTAGTATCACTAACACATGTTAATTGAACCCTACCACATATCAATTAGGATAGATTCATCAGTAGGCACCAAATACAAACATGTGCTAATATCACTAACATGTGTTAATTGAACACTGACACATCAGTAAACACCAAATACAAATATTTGTATGTTTGTTTAGTTTTGTTGGTATGTTTAGACGAATGTTGGTATGTTTATATATATATATATATATATATATATATATATATATATATATATAGGGGAAAGTGAATACGGTGCTGTTACGCACCTAAGCTTAGACGCATAACCACCCAAAACTACGTAGTTTTGATTAAATATGAGATAAATCAATGAATTTTCATCAAAAATCAAAACTAGGAATCAAATCAATATCACACAGAATGAAAAACAACATTTATAACATCAAACCTTTGATTACCTAAATCTAAAATTTAAATCCCATAGATAATCTGAAAATCATTCTTTGGTTTAAATAGAAAATTGAAACAACAGATGACATCTTTCACTGCATCAAGAACATAAAGATTAATCTGAAATGTATGCACTCAAAATGCATCCACATTGTTGGTAGCCTATCTTCACCTTGATATATAAGCAATTAGATGAAACAAACTACAGACTACTCCAATAAAGTAAATGTTTTTCAATTTTGGAGCGCCTCTCACAAGGGTTCAAACCTGAAAACGATCTTAGTTTATTTATAGGATTTAATTTCCTTGTATTCAAATAGTCTAGATTTGTTTTTCTATTTGCCTTTTTTTTCGTGTGATTTTGAGATAGTCTTTCTTAGTTTTGATTTCTTACCAACATTTTATTGAATTTTAGGTTCCAAGAAATTAAAGTAACTTTTGTATGTTATAATAAGAATTAACAATTTGGGATTTGCAGAATTACGTAATCAAGTAGAGAAAGGAAGAAGAAACATGTTATAATTTGTAGGGGTTTTAAACAAAACTACGTAGTTTTGAGTGGTTTCGTGTCTAAGCTTAGGCGTTTAACAGCACCGTATTCACTTTTCCCATATATATATATATATATATATATATATATATATATATATATGTAAATGTTGGTATGTTTGGTTAATTAGTTTTGTTATTCTTTCGTTTGATTGTGCGTGTGTGGACAAAGCGAAAAAACAAAAAGACTTTTAGGGGCGACCCGTCACCCTAAAGGTCCTGCCTAGATTGCATATAATTTTGCAACGTGGCATGCCACGTGGCATGACTCATGGCAAAAATATATAAATGGAAAAAGAAATGCCACGTTGAAAAATAGCATTAGGGGCGACCCTTTTGCGGCCACAGAACCTTAGGCACCAAGCTAATTTGCAGGACTTTTAGGGACGACAGTTATCGCCCCTAAAGCCCCACTCTATTATTGTGTCACTAGAAAAAATCTTGGATCTGCCACTGCTCAATACATGTCTTCATTCAATTTAATATTTGTGGTGATTTTATAAGTGATGAAATTTCTGGAGCTGGTCCACGGTTAGATCCACATTATCTTATTGCTATTATTTATTTACTAGCTTGTATTCAACGCAACATTTTTTTTTCTCATTGCAATGTTTTCATATTAATGGTTCAAACCACCAAAAAGGCAGCAACAAGTCGATCAGTAAGAATTTATCGTTGGTAATTTATCCAACACATGGTTTACCAACAACAACAGATGCCTCTTTCACAAGCAGGCTCAGGATTGGGCCAACAATAATGGGAACAATCTTCGGTATATTCACATGAAGGAGGAGGACATATGGTCGTATTAGGATCTTGAGATCCAATTGTACAAGATCTCCGAGTGCAACTTTCGACCCCATTTTCATCCACCTGACTGCTAACTCCAACCACTGTCAGTAAGACACTTATAATTAATTATACCAACCAAATATTTTTCAATAATGATAATATATATATCATGAGTAAAGATCCTGTACAAATTGTTTTTTTTGTTATGAACTGTGAGAATCAAAAGATCGTATTTTTTTTTATTTCCTTTTTGAATTTTTTTCCCATATTATTAAACATGTATTATAGTATTGAAATCTAAAAAAAACAAAAAATAAATAAATTTTGGTGTAGAGTAATTACGTAACTACTGTTGTAGAGTAATTACATAATTACTCTAGTGTAAACTAATGTATTTACTTTAATGACGTAATTATACTAAAAAAATTAATTTTTTTTTGTATTATTTATCTAGAAAGTATGTTAAAGCACATGGGGAAAAAAATTCTAAAAAAACAATAAATTTTTTTTCCCACATTTGATTCTCACACTTCTCAAAAAAAAAAAAAAAAAAAAAAAAAAAAAAAAAAAAAAACACTTTATATTTGATCTTTATACTATATATCATCTATTATATATGAAATATAAAATTGGTGGTGGATTAATTTCTTAGAATAAAAGAATATGAGAAGCTTAAGAATAATTAAAAAAACGACACTCATGGAATAAAGATGAGATACCTGTGGTAATAAGCAATATTGTGGTGATGATAATAAACTTGAATGTAATGGCTTTCTCCATGTGTGAATGTAGAAAATAGAACTCAAAACAATGCACAGTACGTAGGTTGTGGATGCTTAGAAATCCTTGAATTGTGGTTTTTATTCACTTATTTACTCGTAACTTATTATTAAAGGACTTTTAAATAAGTACTCGTAACTTAAAGCTGTATAAAATAAATTGATGCTATAAATTTTGTTATGTAACCGACGGAAATTCTCAGTACCGCTTAGAATACCATTCGTTTTTGTATTAGTTTTACGATGAATTTTAAATACAGCAATGAATTGATGATAAGTCCATATATTTTGAAAATTGTATACATACCACTAATTCTATGAACATCACTGGATTTTAAATAATATCTACAGTACCGCAATATACATTACATAAAATTGAAGATATATAATATACTTGAACATCTATATATATATATATATATATATATATATATATATATAGGGGAAAGTTAATTTGAGAATACCTATATGTCGTGCGAACCGTGAGAACGGCTTCTAAAACCATTCAAATTCAAAAATTCTTTTTACACTTGTCTATATTACTAAAATACAATCCCAAAAACACAATTTACGCGTAAAAATTCAAATGTATACGCAAATAATTTGTTTTTACACATGTGTAAATTTACTGTATATACATGTGTAAACTGTTTCATTTACACATGTGTAAAAAGTTAATTTGAAAGTGTTTTTGCAAGAAAAGATGAATTATTTGGAAAGAAAATTCATTTATTAATGTTGTATTTTGATTATAATTAGGTTTGTATTAAAAAAATTTGATTTTGATTAATTTTTTTACTTGTTCTCACGGTTCTCACAATATTTAGCGTTCTCAAGATAACCCTCCCTTATATAGGGGAAAGTTAATTTGAGAACACACACACACACACACACACACACACACACATATATATATATATATATATATATATATATATATATATATATATATAGGGTAGGGTTCAAATAGGAACCAACCCTTAAGTAGTAACTATAGGAACCAATCTGAGCCATCCATCTTCAATAGTATGATTGTAAATAAGTAAAACTTTAATTAATTGTTATTTTAATAAAGGGGTATTAACGTCTTTTGTTCAATATTATTTATTAGGTAATTAATAAGAAACTCATGTATATTTGGAAACAACAAATTAGTGTTTATGGTATACCTAAACGTATTTATTGTATATACTATTAAAATTATATCTCGGTATATATACAATAGTGTACATTGGTGTATATTCGTTTTCTCATTCATAATTATCACCAACACAAGATATACATTGGTGTATATTTGTTTTTTCATTCATCATCATTCAACATCATCAACACAGATATACATTGGTGTATATTGGTTTTTTCATACAATTAAATATTATATTTTAATTTAATTAAAAGTTTTATATATGGCAGTTAATTATCTTCCTGCAATTAATATGCAAGTTTTTTTTTACTTTCCTTAAATCTCTCAACCTATTATCATATCTAATCCCAAATAAAAAAAATCACGTTCGATTGAATTCGATTGAATCATGCCAATGTACACTTCAAAAACGAATATACACCAATGTATATCTGTGTTGATGATGAATGAAAAAACGAATATACACCAATGTATATCTGTGTTGATGATGATGAATGAAAAAACCAATATACACCAATGTATATCTGTGTTGATGATGTTGAATGATGATGAATGAAAAAACGAATATACACCAATGTATATCTTGTGTTGGTGATGATGATTAATGAAAAAACGAATATACACCAATGTACACTGTTGTATATATACCGAGATATAATTTTAATAGTATATACAATAAATACGTTTGGGTATACCATAAACACTAATTTGCTGTTTCCAAATATACATGAGTTTCTTATTAATTACCTAATAAATGATATTGAACAAAAGACATTAATATCCCTTTATTAAAATAACAATTAATTAAAGTTTTACTTATTTACAATAATGCCATTGAAGATGGATGGCTCAGATTGGTTCCTATAGTTACTACTTAAGGGTTGGTTCCTATTTGAACCCTACCCTATATATATATATATATACACACTAGATTTATATATCCCGGGAGTGTCCTGGGGTTGAAAAATCTAATATGACATATCAATTTTACATACGAAATAGACTGATGCGCTTTACAGTTACATGCAGGAAAGTTTCGGTTAGCACCTAACCTAAAACAATTAACAATGTCTCTCCAATGTTAACGTCTAACCTTAAAAAATGTATAACTCTAAAATTATAGAATTCATATTTACTAGTTTGAACATAATTAATAACTTGCCCATACATGATTAATGAATAACCTAAACACTTTGTGTTTTTTTCATGTATGAACAAAACCCCACAAAAATAGTCGTTTTTTTTTGTCCGTTTTTATATAGCACTATGGTACTCGTTGGAAAGATAATAAATCGCTCGTTAATTTGGTGTAATTTTTTTCTTTAAAAACTCTCGTATATAAACATGAGAAAGAAAATTTCAATTTTATTTTTAATTGGTAAAGTAAATCTTTTATTTTAAATTCTTAGATATACATATCTTGTAATTAATTTTATTATTAGATTTAATAATAATAAAAAAAATTAAAAAAACTAAACACCACCTCAACGTGCCATGTGGCACATTCAAAGGGGGGGGGGGGGTTGATGACTCCATTGAATGCCACATCATCATAAGTCAATTCTTTTATTAATAGTGATACAATATATATATATATATATATATATATATAACTTATAATAAAAGAATTGAATATTGATGAGGTGGCATTCAATAGAGGCCTAAGAAAGCCATTTTAATGACATGGCATTCAAGCCGGCATTCTTCTCTTTGAGTGTGCCATGTGTCATGCCATGTGGCAAATTAAAAATAAATAAATAATAATATAAAACCTAATATACTAAATTTAAATTGAGTTATTTTAGAAAAAAAAAAATTTAAAAACAAATTTAAATTTTTCTCTCTTATTTTCCTCCCATAATTTTTAAACGTTGATATCTTTTATATACGATATTTTTTAAAGAAAAAAGTTACACCAAATTAACGAGCATTTTATTATCTTTCCAACGAGTACAATAGTTTTATATGATGTTGAAATTCAGCTCAATCGCCATGCTTTCATTGGAAATTTACTCTTTTAATGATGCATAGGTATACTCCATCATGAGAAGCTAGGAGAAATAATCGCGCAACACTGCAACACATGGTGTCACCTTATAGCAAGGTTATTTTTTTTATTTATTTAATTACAAGGGTAATAATTATTGCTATTAGTATTAGTATTATTAGAATTGTTATATTTTTCAACCCCGGGACGCTACCGGGGTAAAAGCTAGTATATATATATATTAGCTTAATGGTTCAACACTTAATCATTTCATTCAGATGTTGAAAGAAACAGTCTGAATGCTGAATGATTCAGACCTAAATGGTTAAGAGGCTGATTAAGAGGCTACCAAACAGCCTCTAAGACATTAAAAGGATGTCATCTTTTCTAAAATCTAAAGAATTTATGATACACATTTTCATGTGTCATTATTAACACTCTGTTCCAGAGTTTCATTAAAGGATGGAAGAGAAAGGATCTCCTTCCACTTCCTTTCCCTCCTCTTCCTTCCAAATTGGAAAGATTGAAAATCACCCTAAAACCTCTCTATTATCCCTCTCATTCCCTCCCTTTCTCTCCTACAAAAAACTCTGGAATACATTTTTTTTCCACTTCCTTCCCAATCGTTTCCCTTCCATCCTTTAATGAAACTCTGGAACAGAGTGTAAAAACTCTCGTAATAATAAAAACTCAAATAAAGTTTCCCTCTTCTACTAAAACTCAAATTCCCTCTTATCTCCCAATCACCGTACTTTTAGAGAGAGAGAGAGAGATGAGTTTGAGCGAGGAACAAGATCTGAACGACAACAGCTCGGAAGCTAGGGTTCCGATGAGTATTAGTCGATTCAGGTATCCATAGGGCTATAAATTTCTCCTCTTAGGGCTAAGCACAAAACCACCCCTGAAATTGCATCTTGAGCTAGAATTTGTGAAGGCGAAACTAGGGCAAGGTAAGTTCCATTTGCACCACTTTTCCTCTCTATACACGTACAAAACCGCCCCTAAAATTTCTCATGTTAGGGTTTTCATATAATTTTCTTAATTGATCTTAATTTCTTACCGAATTTTAGTTATTTAGGTTATTGGAGACAAATGGGACACGTATCAGGATCTTCTACAACCTGATTACACCGAAGAGTGAGTCACTTTATTTTGTTCCTTGCTTTTTATGCTCACCTATTGTTTGATTGGAACAAAAGAATTTAGGGGTTTTATGAAATTGAACAATGAAGATTGTAATCTGTATTGTAAAACTATGTGTCTGTTCTAGTCATTTATACATCTTTTTTTTTTTTTTTTTTTTTGCACCAATTGTTTACTCACATATAATGCTTTAACTTGAAACTGTTGTATTCACCTTAATCCTCAGATTTACAGCATAAGTACTGAACAAGAACAAGTAGAACTAAAATTGTAAAATATAAAAACTTTGCTAAAAAGTATGGTTATTAATATGTTTAAATAAGGAAGCCCTAAGACATGAGAGAAAATGGACGACATAGTCAAAAGAGACAGGCTATTGTTGTGTTCTTAAGATTTGTACGTCTTGAGGTAGTTTATAACTTGTTAAAATGAGTCCCTAACGTTTTTTGTTGTTTATGGCTTACGTTATACTAAATCGGTCTTTGGTGGAGTCAGCCTCTTATCTCAAGGGGAGCAACAACACGCTAACACCTAATTCCAATGGCTTTACCAATTGAAGTATTGGACCCAACCCTCTATGCGAGTCCCTAATGTTTTGGCTCATTTTTTTAGGAAAATGAAAATGCTATTTTTTTTATTACTTTTTGTAAAGTAAATTATAGGATGATAAGGATGGTTATAATTGTGTTGTGCAAATATTTCATTTATTATTCTTAAGTTTTAAAAACTAAGGATATAGCCTCATTTGGTTACTCGACTTAGCCTCATTTGGTTACTCAACTGGTGAGTTCTAAGTGACAGACCTACAAACATACTGGTGCATGTTTATTGGTTGAGGTATGCTGATCAATTATAAGCGTAGTAGTTTTGTATGGTAGTTCATTAAGGGATGGAGTTGGTGAGGCACTGAAGTGGGTTTTGTTGTGCGATTGTGTTTGAATCACATCGGAGCTTATTGGATTAGTGGTTGTGGTGGCTTAATGAGTGATTTGTTGACTAGTGTGAATTTATCTTCTAATCATACAAGGGGTAGACTACCATCTACCAGAAGCTTTAACTAGAGCTCTTTTGGTTTCTTTTCTTTTTTCTTTTAAATTATGTTTTCTTATATTACATGGTTTCTTAGTCACCATAATTATCGAGGTTGAAAGGGTTTGGATTATTCGCATACATGTTCACTATCAAGTCCAAAATCCGTTCACACACATAACAGTGGGTTCTTGTGTAATCTACACATTTTTTGGTGCAGAAACTAACATATGTAGAAGTTATAACAATGGTATATTGGATTCAAACAAAAGTTTGTATAACTTTATTTATTTATAAGGGAAATAGAAGCTAGTCTTATCACATATGCTCTTGTGTAATTTTTAGTTCCCTCCATGAGTGAAGCATGCTAACACTAAACTATCTTAATATTGCAGTATGCTCTAGGAAATGTGTTTAGTGATGGTGCCATGAGAAAAGACATATAATTTGTGAAATATGTCATCAGGTACCTCAATTTCTAATTTAATCTGGTCTAGAGGTACATATTTTGATCAATTCAAGTGTTCTTTACGTGATCTATCGTTCCGCAATGTTCATGTAGGGGTGTAAACGAGCCGAGCTGAGCACGAATAGGCTTGAGCTCGGCTTGGGTAGCTTAAATGACTCAGCTAGAGTTCGGTTTGCCAATGTTAAATAGTAGGTATATTATATATAAAATTATAATATAATTTTTTTTTGGCTCATTTAGGCTTGCGAGCCTAAACGATCTTTATACGAAAAGCTTGAGCTTAGGCTCGATAACTAAAGGAGTAATGTTTGAGGCTCGTGCTCAGGCTCGTTAAGGCTCGGCTTGTTCACACTTATTACTAATCTGATCCAAAGTAGCTTTCGAGCTCGGATCATGAGGAACATCTACGGTTGGTCTTGGAACTTGTGAGACAGGAGCAGTTGTATGCTAAGTTCTCAAAGTGTGATTTTTGGTTACGTGAAGTTCAATTCCTAGGACATGTGGTGAATGAAATAGGAATTCATGTCGATCTGGCTAAGATCGAAGCTATTAAGGACTGGGAAGCACCAAAGACGCCATCGGAGGTGCGGCAATTCCTAGGTCTTGCGGGTTATTATCGTCGCTTCATTGAGGGATTTTCGAAGATCGCTCAACCCCTCACTGCTCTTACCCAGAAGGACCGAAAGTTCGACTGGGATGAACCACAAGAATCAGCATTTCAGATGTTGAAGCTTAAACTTTGTTCTGCACCTATCTTATCCTTACCAGAGGGTACGGACGACTTCGTTGTGTACTGTGACGCTTCTATTCGTGGTCTCGGTTGCGTGTTGATGCAACGCGGGAAGGTTATTACTTATGCTTCTCGTCAACTCAAAGTTCATGAGAAGAACTACACTACTCATGACTTAGAACTGGGTGCGGTGGTCTTCGCGTTGAAAATCTGGAGACATTACTTGTACGGTACCACGTGTGAAGTATATACCGATCACAAGAGTCTTCAGCATATTTTCGACCAGAAGGTGTTGAACATGCGGCAGCGTCGCTGGGTTGAACTCCTGAACGTTATGGCGGACGCCTTGAGCAGGAAGGAGTCTGCGAATCCTCGTTGTGTTTGAGCCTTACAGCTCACCATTCATTCGTCGTTGCCTGACCAAATCCGTTCTGCACAGTTGGAAGCCTTGAAGGAGGAAAACCTTAAGGCTGAGACTATGCACAGTGCTGACAAGCATCTTGAGCTCAGGACCGATGGCTTACACTATTTTGCGGGACGTGTTTGGGTCCCATTGTTCGGGGGATTGCGCGAGCTTGTTTTGGGTGAAGCTCACAAATCCCGGTATTCTATTCACCCTGGCTCCGATAAGATGTATCAGGATTTGAAGATACTTTATTGGTGGCCAAACATGAAAGCTGATATAGCTTCTTATGTCAGCAAATGTTTGACTTGTGCTAAAGTCAAGGTGGAGTATCAGAGGCCGTCTGGTCTCTTGCAACAACCAGAGGTTCCGGAATGGAAGTGGGAGCGAATCACGATGGATTTTGTCACCAAGCTGCCAAGATCACCTAGTGGTTATGATATGATCTGGGTGATTGTTGACCGGCTGACAAAATCGGCACGTTTTATTCCTATTAAGGAAACCGATGGACTCGAGCGGTTGGCTCGACTTTACCTTAAGGAGGTGGTTGCTCGGCATGGGGTGCCTGTCTCTATTATCTCTGATCGTGATTCTCGTTTTGCTTCGCGTTTCTGGAAGGCTCTGCACAAGGCATTGGGTACTCAGTTGGATATGAGTACAGCTTATCATCCGCAAACTGATGAACAAAGTGAGCGGATGATTCAAACCTTGGAAGACATGCTCCGGGCATGTGTTATCGATTATGGCAAAAGTTGGGAGATCCACCTGCCATTAGTGGAGTTCTCCTACAACAACAGCTATCACTCTAGTATCAAGGCAGCTCCGTTCGAGGCTCTTTACAGACGGAAATGTCGATCACCACTTTGTTGGGCCGAGGTGGGCGAGAGCCAGCTCACTGGTCCGGAACTTGTGTACGAAACTTCGGAGAAAATCGTACAGATTCGTCAGCGTTTGGCTGCTGCTCGGGATCGTCAGAAGAGTTATGCCGATCGCCGTCGAAAACCTTTGGAGTTCCAGGTTGGGGATAGGGTACTTCTGAAAGTTTCACCATGGAAGGGCGTCATACGCTTTGGAAAGCGTGGCAAGCTTAACCCTCGTTATGTCGGACCATTCGCAATCCTGGATCGGATTGGACCGGTGGCATACAGACTTGACTTATGTTAGGACAAAGAGGATTGGTGAAACCACTTTTGTAAAGCTTAGTCTAATTCACTTCTGTCATTTTGGCTAAGTATAGAAGTACTGAAGAGAAGACAAGAAACTGCTGATTAGAAGATATGAGAAGTGCTGAAGTTGCAGAAGTTCTGAAGTCCAAACCAGACAAGTTCACTTCAGAAGTACTGAAGACAAAACTACTCTTCAGTAGTTGTCCTTCATCAGCACTTAGCAATAGATATTTTCCACCGCCTTTTTGCATCAGTAGTTTGTTGTTTATTATTACTTTTAGCTGTATTTGTTTCTTTCAATGTTGCAAGTTGTGCAACTTGTTTCTGTAGTTTCTGTACTTGCTTTTTAGGCAAGATACATGCATGTAAACGTCTATAAATAGGAGGCTTCAACCTTCTATTTTAGACATTGATTTTAATAGAAAAATCCTTCAAACACTCTCATTGTTCTATTCCATTTCTGTATTTATTGTGAATCTCTCTAAGTATCTAATTCTCATTTACAACTTAGATTCATAATAAATACTTTGTCATTTATTAGTTTCAAACATCAAGGGGGAGTTATAACTCTGCCTTAGTATAAAAAGTGTTGCTTTAACTTATAACATTCCGCTGTGCTTATAATCTGATTTACAAGGACTTGCTAAACACTTAAGTGTCAAGATAGCAAGTTCTTACTTAGCAAAAAGAGCAAACTGATCCAACAATTGGTATCAGAGCATTGGTTTATCTGATCACATATCAATCTAACAAATTGAGAATCAGACACAAAGCTCTTATTGATATTCAATAAAAAGATCAAAAGTTCACTTTTTATCAATATCCATCACTTAAAAGAGTCATCTGACAAATCTATACTCTTTAAAAATGGATCCACATAATACTGGTTCTGCCACTAAACCTGCCATGCTTGTGAGAAATGAGTACAATATATGGCAAAAGAGAATGGCACATACCTTGTCACAAACCAACACAGGTTGTTGGAGATCTGTGATATATGGTCCTCACAAACCAGTAAATATAAATCTTGAAACTAAAGAAGGGATTCCAAAGGATCCCAAAGACTATACAGATGAGGATTTCCTAAAACTTGAGCTAGATGCAAAAGCATTCTCTATGTTGGCAATGGCTCTCCCAAATGAAATATACTCTGGCCTTTTACATTGTGAAAGTGCCAAAGAACTTTGGGACTGTCTTAAAGAACAGTTTGGAGGAACTGAAGAGGTGATTGCCAACACCAGAGAAATTTTAGCTCAACAATATGAAACATTTGCTTATATTAATGGGGAAACTTTGACTCAACAATTTGAAAGATTCTCCTCATTAATCTCTGAGCTAAAGTTAAATGGTCAGACCTATACAACAGTATCTATGTTACATAGATTTTTAAGGTCTTTACCTGACAAATGGGAAACTTACTCCATTGTCTTAAGATCCTCACCAGATTTTAGCTCCCTCACTCTTACAAAACTCCATGGGAGATTACTTACTTTTGAGAGAGAAATCGATCAAAAGAAGAAATTACAAACTTCTGGTAAAACTGCTGATGACTACCTACCAGGTAGTACAGTACTTTTGGGACAAGATTCACCAACTTGTTCCTATGGATCTTATGACAATATTGACATAACCACTGGGATCTCATCAGAAAGATCTTTCCCAGGTTATGACAATGATGACCAAAGTCAAACTGCTGATAATCTATGTTTCATCATGGATGATTTGAAAAATTTTAGCAGTGATGACTTAGAAGAAATGGACATATTACACCAACTGGCCATGCTAGGCATTAAAACTAACAAGTTTTATAAAAGGTCAGGAAGGAAATTTCCAGGATTGACCAGTAATACAAAAATTGGTTTTGACAAATCTAAACTGAGATGTCACAAGTGTCAGAAGTTGGGACACTTTGCTAGAGAGTGTAGAAGCTCTAGCTTTAACCAATCACAATCTGGAAATAACTATAACCCCAATTATAATAGGAAAAATGGAACTCAAGGGAGTGCTCATTTTGTACAGGCACAAGCTCCTCAACAGCAATATATGCCTCAAGTACAATATGTTCAAGTGCTTGCTCAACAGATGCAGAGCCAACAATCAATCCCTCCCTTTCCAGCTGCTCAACTTCCTCCACAGCCTCAACAACCCCCTCAACAAAGTCTCTTTACCTCAGGGTATGTTGACTGGAGCAGTCTCCCGTATGACACCACAGAGTGCAATCCTGATGCAGACAACAAAGTGTTTGACATCAACTGGGGAGAACCAGACAATGGCAGAAAGAACTTTGCCTTAATGGCATTTGAAGGCTGTACTTCAAAATCTGCATTGTCTCAGGTATCAAAAGAATCTTTGACAAAACTTTGCTCAAACTCTTTCAAAGAAACTTTTGCTCTCATGAGAGAGACAAACCTGCACCTACAAGGCAAAGCCAATGATTTAGAAAGAAAATACACACAGATAAAATGTGATTTAGAAAGAAAACTGTGTGCTAAAACAAAAGAAGTTTCTAAATTAACTGACTCTGCTATTGAAACCCAAGCACAAATCAAAATGATGCTAAATGACCTGGGAGATGTCAGACAAGAGCTTGCTGACACCAGGATCACTTGTGAAAAATGGGTGGAATCTTGTAGGGGGTATCAATTATTGCTAAACAAACAAAGTGCTTCAAATGTTAAGTTTGGCATAGGATACCATTATGTTGAAACACGAACAGATTTTTCTCCCAAAACTACTGAAGATGGGAGAAGAATTGTTTCAAATGAAGCTTCTGAAGGGAAAGAATGCACATCTTTCCATGAAAACTTTCTAAACAGAAATCCTGGCATTTTTAAAGAAAGTACTTCAGAAGTATTTACAAAAACTGACAACAAGCCATCAGTAGTTTCATCTACATCAGGAGTTGAGACCCTGAAACCTACTGATGAGCAAAATCTTTTCACAAATGTCAGAAATTTGCCTTTAGATCAAAAACAAAAGGCAAAAGAATGTGAAATTTGTGGCCTGTTCAACCACAAAACTGAATTTTGTAGATACAGAAAAGGAATTCAGTTCAATCAAAAATTTAAACAACAGGTTATGGGAAATCAAATCAGAAATGATTATGAAAGAGTCTTTAAACCCAAGAAACAACAACCTGAAAACACCTTTTCTCAGAAAAAGATAAAATCTCAACCAAAATCTTTTTCTCAAAATTCCTTGTCAGTAGTTAGACCAGAATCATCAGCAGTTTCACAAACTGCTGAGATTCAAAATCTAAAGAACATGGTAGAACTACTGATGACCAAGGTTGATGGTGGTCCTAAAAAGGATACCACCATGGTTTTTAATGAAAAATCCATTGCCAAAAAGACATGGATTTCTCAACCTGGTCAAGAACAAACTGTAACTGTTCTCAAGAGCAAACCCAAAGCCAAACAGGCTTGGGTTTCCAAATCTAACTAATTTGCTTTTATGTGCAGAGAGTTTCCAGGGGCTTAAACAGCATATGGTATGTTGATAGTGGAGGCTCTATGCACATGACTGGATGCAGATACCTGATAAACAACTTTATCAGCCAAAGAGAAGGATTTGTATCCTTTGGGAACAATGCTAAGGGATATGTGCTAGGACATGGCAATGTCTCCTCTGGCAAAATACAGTTTGACAAGGTCAATCTGGTGGAAAACCTTGAATACAACTTGCTGAGTGTGTCACAAATGTGTGATAAAGGATATTCTTCCTTTTTCACAAAGACAGCTTGCAAGATCATCTCACCAGAAGGCCAGAAGTTGATAGAGAAGATTATAGAAGATCATACTTTGCTGATTGCCAAAAGATGTGGCAATGTCTATGCAGTGGACATTGAGAAAGACAAAGTATTGAACAACACTGCCTGTTTCTTCTCAAGGGCATCAACTTTAGAAACAGATCTCTGGCACAGGAGACTTGGCCATGTGAACTTTAAAACCATAAATAAAGTCACAAAAATGGGCTTGGTCAGAGGTCTACCTTTGAAAGTATACCAGTGTCAAGAACACTGTGTATCCTGTTTAAAGGGAAAACAGCATAAGTCCTCCTATAAGTCTATTGAAGAATCAAAAACAACTGCATGTCTTCAACTACTCCATATGGACTTATTTGGACCTGTCAAGATTATGAGCCTTGGTAAAAAGAAGTACTGCTTAGTCATCATTGATGACTACTCAAGATTCACATGGGTATTCTTCTTATTTTCCAAGGATGAGGCTGCTGAAATCATCAAGTTCTTCTAACTACAAGTAGAGAAACAATATTCTCTATCTGTCAAAGCCATTAGAAGTGACAATGGGACAGAGTTCAGGAACAAAACTCTGGATGAATTCTGTTTGTCTAAAGGGATTATTAGACAATACAGTGTTCCCAGAACTCCTGAACAAAATGGTGTAGTAGAAAGGAAGAACAGAACATTGATAGAAGGAGCAAGAACAATGTTAGCTGATTCAGGACTGCCATTGTACTTTTGGGCAGAAGCAGTTAACACATCATGTTATGTTCAGAATAGAGTTCTTGTGGTCAAGAGACATTCCAAAACTGCCTATGAAGTTCTTCATGGCATGAAGCCCCTTATCTCCTTTTTCAGGGCTTTTGGGTGTCAATGTTTCATCTTGAACATCAAGAAATCTATTTCAAAGTTTGCTGCCAAAGTTGACTCAGGTTACTTTCTTGGTTACTCTTCAACTAGAAAAGCCTACAAGGTTTTTAATTCTCACACCAGGATAGTAGAAGAAACATTGAATGTCAAGTTCAATGAGTCAAAACACACTCTTATTCCAGCACATCCTGCTGAACTCTTTGACCTTGACAACTTTCACTTTGGACCTGAAAAGACTGTTACTTCTTCCAAACCTACTTATTATGGTGATCAAAGGTTTGAAGATGAGGATCCTACACCATGGACTCCTCAAACAGTCATCAAGTCAACTACAACACCATCAGAAGTTTTTCAAACTTCTGATCAAACAAATACTGAAGGCCAAACTCAAACATCTGCTTCAGCACCTGCAACCACTGAAGAAGCTGAAACTGCTGAACCAGATATTATAGACCTCAGTAGTTTGTTTGAAGAACAAGAGCCACCTACACCTGTCAGTGGTTTACAACAACTGATTGAACACAGAGATCATCCACTTGATCAAATCATGGGTGATATAGCTACAGGTGTTCTTCCCAGAAACCAGCTCTCCAACTTTTGCCTATTCTCAGCCTTTATTTCACAGTTGGAACCAAAGAAGTACCAGGAAGCCCTCAAAGACAATAATTGGGTGCAAGCTATGCAAGATGAACTGCTTCAGTTCAACAAGCAACAGGTCTGGGAAATCTGTCCTTTACCTCAAAACAAGCAACCAATTGGTACTAGATGGGTTTTCAGGAACAAACAAGATGAAGCTGATATGATAATCAAGAACAAGGCAAGACTGGTAGTTCAAGGGTACTCTCAAGAAGAGGGAATTGACTATGATGAAACCTTTGCTCCAGTTGCAAGGCTTGAGGCCATCAGGTTATTTCTGGCCTATGCCATTTCCAACAAAATTAAAGTTTATCAAATGGATGTGAAAAGTGCATTTTTGTATGGAAAAATCAAAGAGGAGGTGTATGTCTGTCAGCCACCTGGGTTTGAGGATCCTTCTCATCCTAAGTGGGTGTACAGACTGGACAAAGCTCTTTATGGGCTCAAACAGGCTCCAAGAGCCTGGTATGATACACTCTCCACCTTTTTACTCAAAAATAACTTTACAAGAGGTGCCATTGATAAAACACTTTTCATTAAACATGTTGGAAATCATGTCTTACTTGTTCAAATTTATGTTGATGATATCATTTTTGGTTCAACAAACACAAAACTGTGTGATGATTTTAAGAAACTCATGCAATCAAAATTTGAGATGAGTACCATGGGAGAACTGCAGTACTTTCTAGGACTGCAGATCAAACAACAAACAAATGGAACTTTTATACATCAATCAAAATATGTTAAAGAATTATTGAACAAATTTTCTTTAAATGACTGTAAATCAAGTTCCACTCCCATGACACCAATCACACAAGTTGAACCTGATGATCAAGGAAAACAGGTTGATCAAACCATGTACAGATGTATGATAGGTTCCCTTTTATACTTAACTGCTTCTAGACCAGATATTATGTTCTCAACATGTGTCTGTGCTAGATATCAATCAGCACCAAGGGAATCACACCTTATAGCAGTCAAAAGAATTTTCAGATATCTGAAAGGAACTCCAACACTGGGAATTTGGTATCCTGCTTCAAGCAATACCAAGTTATCAGCTTTTTCAGATAGTGACTATGCAGGGTGTAAGATGACAAGAAAGTCAACATCTGGTGGTTGTCAATTCCTGGGTAACTGTCTAGTGTCATGGCAATCAAAGAAGCAAACATCTGTTGCAACTTCAACTGCTGAAGCTGAATACATTGCAGCTGCAAGTTGTACATCACAGATACAATGGCTCCAATATCAACTTCTTGATTATGGAATCAAAGAGACCAAGACACCTTTGTTTGTAGACAGCAAATCTGCCATTAGCATCATTCAAAATCCGGTACAGTTCTCAAAAACCAAACATATTGAGATCAGGTACCATTTCATAAGAGATTGCTATGAAAAAAGCAAAATTGAGGTGAAGCATGTAGCAACAGCTAATCAAATAGCTGACATCTTCACTAAACCCCTTGACACATCAACATTTCAGAAGTTAGTATCCATGCTTGGAATGCTAAATTTGTTAGTGTTTACTTTATTTTTTTTTTTTTTTTTGCATATCAGTTAGAATCCAAGTTAACACTTGATTCTACCCAACTCTACATCAAACTTCTACATCAATCACTACTGTTATGCATCAAAATTTTCTTTTTCCTTTTTCCATCCTTGATTCCATCCTGTTTACCTTGGTGGAATCCAAGTTAACCTTTTCCTTTTCCTTTTTTTTTTTCTGGTTTTCACTTACAAAAGTCAAAAGTCTGAAACAAAACTTCTGAAAAACAAAACTACTGATTAAACAAAAATCAGTATGAGAGAAACTACTGATGAACAAAAATCATCAGTATGGGGAAATTTTCTGAAAAAGTGTGTAACTTCTGATAAAATAACCTTCAGAAGTTATGAATAAAGTATTTATAAAAACATTTCTCATCAGATGTTAAAACTGCTGAAGAGAAAATGGGAACTACTGATGAAGTAATCCTTCATCAGCAGTTTAAGTCAAAAGGGCAAATCTGACTTTTCCCATCATCAGAGGTTTGACCTAATCAGTTTAAAACCTCTGATAAAGAGATTTTTAACCAAAGGCGGTTTTAAAACTTCTAATAAAGAAGATTCAAGCGGTTAAAACTTCTAATAAATACCTTTTCTACACACTTATCCTTTCAAACTCAAAATATCCCTCCTTCTCTCTCAAAACTCTCTCAATAACCTATACCTGCAAATCCACTGTTCGATCAAAAACCCAAACCACATGGCTCTAGTTCTAAAACAGGGGCACAATCAAAGAGCTTTTCTTGAAAAACAAGAAGGCTGGTCCCAATACGATGAGATCATTGATCTTGTCGTCAAATCCCAATATTTTACTGCTCTCACAATAAACCCACCAATTCACACTGAAACTCTGAATGAGTTCTGGGCAAATGCTGAGACGGTTACAATGGGTGATGAGGTCATTTCCCTCAACTCAAGGATAAAAGGGAAACAACTGACCATCACACCGGCCACACTAGCAACAAGACTGGGTCTGGATGATGTAACTGCCCCTGACCATGTTGCTAACACTGATATTCATCTAACCATGACTGAGTGTGGTTATCAAGGTACTCTCTCCCATGCTACAATATTCAAAAAATATTTTGAACCAAAATACAAGCTTTTGTTTCATTATATTATTATGTGTTTGAGTCCAAAAACAGGGTCTTATGACCAGATGCCCTCCACTTTTCAACCAATATTTCATTCCATTGTGAATGAAACTAAATTCAGGGCATCAAAACTATTTTTCAATGAGTTGGTGTTACATCACAATAATACCAAGAAAAAGTTTTTGTTATACCCAAGGTTCATTATGCAATGCATAATAGGGGAACTGGGTAATGAGGTGCTTGTGGGAAAAATTTCAACGTTAAATCCTTTAACATCACAAGCATACTCAAGGCATAACAAACCGGCTGCCTGGCCAGAAGATGATCAGGGAGAACAACAACAAGTCCCCCTGAAGCCTACATCTTCCAAACTCACACCACCAAAAGCCAAAAAGCCCAAGCCAACAAAAACTGCACCCCACCAACCCAAAAGAAAAGCTGTTCAGGAGGTTGAGATGCCTGAACATGCTCATGAGCATTCTGCTCTTCAAATAGATGAGACTGAAACACCCTCTCAGTCTCATCCATCTCAAACCCCACCAAGAGCACCCATAACTGTTTTATTCAAAAGAAAAAGACTTAGAAAAACATATCAAACACACTCTTCTTTTGAAACTGCTGAACAACAACTTTCACCACCTATTGCCCAAACTACTAAACCAGCCCCACAAATTTCTGAACAAGAGGCAATAGAAATTGCCAAACTTCTCTCTGGGCTAAAAGAGAATGTCCCATCTGATCATGTTAGTCCCCTACAACCACAACAAACAAGGGACATAACTACTACATCAGACATGGATGTGGACATCTCTACCCCTATCCCAAGAGATGAGGGTGGACCAGAGTCTTTAAGCCCAATTTTAGAGACTCTTGGGGCATCTGAGGCTGCTACTACTCAGTTACCACCCAGTGGTGGATCTGAGGATAGAAGTAACATAGCTAAGACCTCAGATGTGGCAACTACTGATGAAGGCTTAATGCCTGAAGTAGGAAATCCTCAGTACCAAGAAAAAGAGGTTCATGAGAGAACTGAGTTGGGCTTAGCTCATGATTTAACTGAGACAGTCCTCATTGAGGGCAACATCAGGGATTCAGATGATTCCATTAGTTTGGATGATGTCTCACACACTCAAACTACTGAATTGACGGCACTTTCTGAAGGTCCTGTTTCAGGGGTATCCAGGCTCAAGAAGCCAGTCACCTCTGCACAGGTTAAAGCCCACTCAATCCCTAAAACCCCTAGAGTGGCATCCCTGGGCAAACAAGCATAGACCTGAACCAGCTATGCAGCCCAGAGGGTCCCCTGTACCACATGATGAATACACTCATCAGAAATCACTTCCAAACATATACAGCTGACTTGGAGCTGTCCATCAAGAACCAATTTGGAGTGATCAAGACCAAGATGAACGATCTATCCAACAAAATAGACTTCAACAGCAAACAGATTGCTCATCTTCAAGGACAATTCTCCCAACCCTCTGCTTCAAGGGTTAAAATTGATGAATCCAAAAAGGGGGAGAAGATCAGGGAACCTAAGGAGTCATTCCAAGCCAGGATAAGGGCAAGAGTGGCACTCCTTGAAAGAGATCAAAAAGATCAGGCCAGGAAAGAAAAATTGGCCAAACAGTTTGGTGTCTCAATAGAAGAAATTGAAGCTGCAGAGAAAGAAGATGAGACCCAAACATCTGAAGAATACCTAAGGCAAAATGAAGAAACTTCTGATGACAAAACTTCTGATAAAGAATCAGAAAGTACTGAAGACAATCCTTCAGTAGCTGACAAACCATCAGCAGTTGTCAGCACATCAGAAGTTAACACTTCCAAACCTCAAACAACTGAACCTTCCAGAACCACTGCTCCCATTCAACCAACATCTGATCCCATCAGGCCTACAACTGTTACTACAATGACTGTATTAAACCCTTCTCCTATCTCTCAATCAGCTGAACTACTAGAGAAGAGCTTAATTGCAGCCAACAAGAAGGCCAGAGAAGATCAGATTTGGAAATCTCTGGAAGAAAGGGATGATTTGGATTTAAGCCATGAAGAAAAACTTCAGGCTTATGCAGCTGAACTACAAAGGCAGGCTAGCCTTGATGAGATTGCTGAACATGATAAAAGACAACAACTGGTGTCTTATATTACCAAGAACAGCAAGACTAAAGTCTTTACACTCAAAGGACTCTCTATGCAAGAGCTGACAAGAAGAGCACAACTGCTTGCAGACAAAGTGGCCACAAGCAAAGATGGAAAGGCCAAGAGAGCCCAGATAATAGAAGAGTTAGTAGCAGAAGGATATGGTTCAAAAGCCTCAGTATCCAGATGGAAAGAAGAAAGACTGATGGATACTTATAGAAAATACTTGGCTGCCAAGGCTGCAAATCCTGAGAAGTTTCAAACTGCTGATCCTTCAAGATCAGTAGTTAGAACTTCTGGTGCATCTAGAAGAACTGCTACTCAGAAGAAGAAGGCAGAGGACAATGTCAAAACTGATTTTAAAATGGTACTACTTGAAGGAAGTTCAATAGTCCATTCAGATTTTGACATTGAGGAGAAACCTCTGTTAACACAATTCAGGGATCCTTCCACTTTTGCTTATCAAATACAAAAGACCATCAAAGAAAAGCTGCATACCAGAGTAGTGACTGAACACCATCTCCCAACTGTTCAGATGCCTGATATGCAACAACAACAAGGAAGAGAATCCCACCCGAGGCTATCAGAAACTGAAGACATCCAGCACTCAGGACCATCAACCCAAGGGACAAGTCTGGTTCCCTATTCTTCTGACTTTAACAAGTCAAAGATACCTATCATCAGATGGTCACTTACTGATAACAACTCAGTACTGTTGACAAGAAGAGACCTCTCAAGCAGGGCTTACAAGAAGATCAGTGATCTAAAGAAACTGTCAACACAAGACCTGCTCACAATTCAACATCTAGAACCACAGAGAGGATCTCTATCTGATGGTCAGTTAAACCAGCTCAAGAACACCATGTACAAAGAAATATGGAAGATTGTTCAAGACAGAAGAAACACATAAGGAATTAGTAAGGTTTTGGCTTCATCAATCCAGGGGGAGATTGTTAGGACAAAGAGGATTGGTGAAACCACTTTTGTAAACCTTAGTCTAATTCACTTCTGTCATTTTGGCTAAGTATAGAAGTACTGAAGAGAAGACAAGAAACTGCTGATTAGAAGATATGAGAAGTGCTGAAGTTGCAGAAGTTCTGAAGTCCAAACCAGACAAGTTCACTTCAGAAGTACTGAAGACAAAACTACTCTTCAGTAGTTGTCCTTCATCAGCACTTAGCAATAGATATTTTCCACCGCCTTTTTGCATCAGTAGTTTGTTGTTTATTATTACTTTTAGCTGTATTTGTTTCTTTCAATGTTGCAAGTTGTGCAACTTGTTTCTGTAGTTTCTGTACTTGCTTTTTAGGCAAGATACATGCATTTAAACGTCTATAAATAGGAGGCTTCAACCCTCTATTTTAGACATTGATTTTAATAGAAAAATCCTTCAAACACTCTCATTGTTCTATTCCATTTCTGTATTTATTGTGAATCTCTCTAAGTATCTAATTCTCATTTAGAACTTAGATTCATAATAAATACTTTGTCATTTATTAGTTTCAAACATCAAGGGGGAGTTATAACTCTGCCTTAGTATAAAAAGTGTTGCTTTAACTTATAACATTCCGCTGTGCTTATAATATGATTTACAAGGACTTGCTAAACACTTAAGTGTCAAGATAGCAAGTTCTTACTTAGCAAAAAGAGCAAACTGATCCAACAACTTACCGGAGGAGCTCGGTAGTGTGCACAACGTCTTCCATGTGTCTAACTTGAAGAAGTGTTTGGCTGATGAATCTCTCATTGTACCACTGGAGGAGATCAAGGTTGATGATCGTCTTCGAATTGTGGAGGAACCTGTCGAGATTCTCGACTACAAGATTCGTAGCCTTCGTCGGAGTAAAATCCGCATCGTTAAAGTCCGTTGGAACTCGAACCGTGGACCGGAGTTCACATGGGAACGGGAGGATCAGATGAAAGCTAAGTATCCTCATCTTTTTCCGAAACGCGCGTTTGAATCGAGGCATGTTACTGCTGAAGCGGAATGAATCTCGGGTCGAGATTCCTTTCAACGTGGGGATGATGTGACATCCGGTAATTTCCTTTTCGTTCTGTTCTTTTTCGTTTCTTTCTTTTGGGGCTTTGCGCAATTTTCTGGACGAAAATTCTTTCAACGTGGGGATGATGTGACACCCGACATGTTTGGCTTAAACATATTAGTAACATCTAAGTCTACCTTAGCGAGAAACGTTTATAAACAGACTTAACTGGGTTAGTTGAGTCGGGTCAAGTTAGGATTGTCCAGGGTGCAATGATCTGGAGGATCATTGGGAGTCGTTTTGGTAATACACTAGTACCGGGTTCCGTTGTTGGTGACATTACATGAACTAATTAAGTATATGTGTAGATTATGGGTCGTGTGGTGGATTATATACATAGATGTGTTTAAATGATGTGTGAATGATTATCTATGCTTAAATATGTTAAATATAGACTGAGGATGCATGCTTATGTATTAAGATGTGTTAGAATGCGTTAAACACGACAAACTGGAAAATTAGTTAAAAATGAATTCTGGTTCGACCACTTCGAGTGGTCGAAGGAGAACATTTGTCTGGTTCGACCCTTTGTAGATGGGCGAACCTGGGAAGTGGAATTGAAAGAATTCCCTTCCACCAGGACAGGGCTCATTCGACCCTGTGTAAGGGTCGAATGAGGCCACCTTCGACCATTGAAATGGGGCGAAGGAGAAGTAGTATAAATACCAAACTTTGTCATTTTTCATCATTTCACAAACCCTAACCGTCCCAATACACTCTCAAACGATCTTAATCATTAAGGAATGAGTTTTTGCTCTCCTTTTTCATAATCTAACCTATCTACAACATCTAAACAAGAATCCAAGGTGTGTTCTTAATCTTAAACCTTTTAAAAGCATTTTTAATTCGTTTTCATCTAACCCTAATTGTCCGGATCTGTTCTAAGGGTGTTTTATGATTAAAAACCTTCTAAACATCTTTCTAAATCAAAACATTATCATTTGACATAGGTTTTCATGGTGATAAACATATGTAAATTGTGTATTATGTGGTGTTATGTGTTGTTCAATGTTTTTGCTGCTGTATCTATGATAGAAACATGATATAGGATTGTTATTGATGCTAGATTATTGTTGTTTAGGGTTAGGATTGGATAAATGATGATATTATGGGTATTTGGGGGTTTTAACGAATCTAGACTTGATGCATGATATTTATGATCAATAGAACTAATAAGGAAAGATCGAACACTCGACAAACTGAGCATTTTATGTTGAATATGGATCGATTTCAAAAGTTTCCAAATTGGGTAAATTATTCATGCATGAAAGTGATGTTTCCATAATCTTTACCATTTTAGGAAAGGGCTGAAATGGACGTATTATTGGGGGAAATCGGTGGGGTTTTGTAGGGATAAGTTATTCATGCTTGACTGCTGTGTTTGATGATGTTTCGAGTCGTTTTGAATGTGTTTGAAGCGTTTTTAGGAAAATTTGCACAACAGGGGCGAACCTAGACTCCTTCGACCGATCGAAGGTGCGAAGGAGAGAATCCAGGGTCGAACCTGGGTTTTGTTTGGGCGAACGTGATAAAACGGGCGAAGGAGGTATCAAACGGTCGAACGAAATGTAAAACGGGCGAAGGAGACTGAAAACGGGCGAAGGAGACTTAAACTGACTGGTTCGACCGTTCTGATGCAGAAATGAGATTTTTGATACAAACTAAGTGTTTTATGCTTGAACCTTGTGTGTAATCTATGTGTACTTGATTAGTTAGGGTAATGGGTCACCAACGGGATGTCGGGTCGGTCTAGTGTGTCGGTTAAACATTCAAACACGTTTTAAAACATACTTAGTTACGATCTGGACAATCGGGGACTAGATAACCTTATGGTTATTAGTCGAAACACTTATGTGAACATTTTGATAGATCTCCGGTAGAGGGATTATCAAGGGCTTAACATCATTACTTATAACCGAAGAACACTATCTAAGGTGAGTTCACGGCCCCACTTTTACTGCTTTAACTTTTGGGGGAGAAAACATGCGCTAAACTATTTTGGTAACATATGTCATACTATGGTTTTTAACTTTGTATTGCTATACGATCTTTGGAAGTCCCGGGGGAAACCATGAATGTGCGGGGATGCACAAGGGGGGAAATGTGGATAGATCTATTGGGCGTGACCTGCCCCACTCGTCGGCTTGGAGGGCCGGGCGGGTGCATATTGTCTCGAACAGGAACATTGGTATCATGCTGAACATACGGGCTACTTAAACGTGCTAAACATTGCTAAACGTGTCTAGTAATGGTTTCCAATCGTAGTACTAATAAAACATACGCCTAGCTAGTGTACTTGGTAACATTGATATAGTATGGACATGGTAACGTTTTGGTAACATATTGAACAAACCTGTGAACTCACCAGCATCATATGTTGACGTCTTTTTGGCATGTTTTTCTCAGGTCGCTAAGGTAGCAATGAATGGAACTAGGCGCACGGGTCTGCATTGGCGTCTAGGTTTAGATCATGTTTTGTAATAAATACTTGGTACAATTGGGTCTACGGTTTGTAACGTGTTTTATGCTTCCGCTACTGGTTTTGAGTTTACAAAAACTATGTCTTTTGAATGTTATGTATTTCATATAGAGTTGTTTATTGTGACCGTTGACTTGGATCCTGGTTTGTCATGCGCCTCGTGGTAAAACTCCGCAAGTGGTAACTTGAGGGTGTGACAGACACAATCTTGACCACAACCGTATCGATATAGAAAAAAATTTCTTGTTTCTAGCCTTCCAAATTCGCCAACATGTCAGAACTATAGAACCTCTTTCTTTGTCTCCGACCCAATCATGTCTTCGGCTAGTTGAACCACATCTTTCATTGAGAAAATAAAGAATGGAGATATCTTGCGCCATGATGAAATACCTAACTAAACTCCACCCGATAGTCTCGTCCATTTCATCACAAAGAACACATAAATCGTCCCCTACATTAATATTCCTCTTTCGGAGTGCACACTTGGTTGGGATCCTATCCATAGTAGCTCGCCACATAAAAACACTTATTAGGAATCCATTTACACCATTTGAAAGAAAAGTGGTCCTTCCTAACATTGCTTCCTTTTAACCATTTTCGGACCTCCCTTACAGAAAACTCATCACCCGAGTCACTGTTCCATAGCCAAACATCTTTATTTCCATTCAAATATATGTTCACAAGTTTCCTGTGAACCTCAACAAGCTCATTAACTTCAGTAGGAGACTTCGGATATACCTTCCAAATCCATGGAATAATGCTGCGTTGGTCATCCATTTCCAATCTATCCGCCACCGAACACCTTTTTTATTCTTCTCAAGCCGGAACAGAGTTGGATACAAAGCTTTTAACGGTTCACCTTCTAACCATGGATCAATCCAAAACTTCACCGAGTTACCATCGCCCACTTTGCTCTGAATCAAGTTCACGAAACATTCACCTTGAACCTTCAAATGAGAACCAAACGAAACAATTTTACCCTACGTGGCCGAGAAGCGTTTATTACAAGAAGGCGCTTCCCATCTTCTAGTCGAAGCATGAACCACATCTATCACCTTTTCCACATCGCGTCATGTTCAACACGATATCCCCATAACCATTTTAGCATCAACGCATTGTTACTTTCATCAAGTTTACTAAGACCCAATCCGCCATCTCTTTTAGACTTCGTAACAATGTCCCAAGAAACCCAATGAACCTTATTCCTATCCTCATTTTCACCCCAAAGAAATCGTCTAATTATCGCTTCAAGCTTGTTAATCACGGTCACCAGTGCTTTATATAAAGAAAAATAATAAGATAGGAGACTTTCCAAGACTGATTTAATAAGGATAACCCTTCCGCCCATAGATAAAATACTAGCCTTCCATCTAGATAACCGTTTGTTGAACACATTGATAATCGGGTCCCAATTATTGATACGATTCATATTAGCACCCACAAGGATACCCAAATATTTAAATGGAGTCACACACGGACTACAACCCAACCCACTAGCCCACTACAAAAAAATGTCATTTAATGTTACACACTCTTAATGGCATTTAGCTTTTGTGCCACTAATATAAGGCTTTAGTGGCAGTTTACGTGTGCTACATTTGCTTGATCTATAGTTTTAATGGCATTTTATCATTTATGCCATAAAATTAAGCTTATAGTGGCACACGCTCTTAGTGTCATTTAACTTTGTGCCACTAATATTGGGTTTTAGTGGCATTTTGCGTGTGCTACATTTTCTTGACCTATAGTTTTAATGACATATATCACATATGCCACAAAAATAATCTTTTAATGGCACTTTAGGTGTGCCACTTTTACGCAACATACCAATTTATGGCTTTTACTTATATGCCGCTAATTATATATAACGTTTTTTCACTAAAAAATAAACAAATTAATTTTTTTTCTACTAACAAAAAAATTCACTAACTTAAAATTAAAATTATTGATTTAAAATTAAAGGTAAACACGTATATACATGGTCCTACCTTTGGCACCTTCTCATTAAAATAATACTCATAAAGTACAAAAAGGGTATAAGGGTAAAATGGATTCACCTTTTCTCTCCATCTTGTCACCTTCTCTCATTTCACACACATCACTAACACGTGTAATTGGTTCAAATAATTATCACATTAATTTTGGACTAGTATATCAACATAAAATAACACATGTATATTAAAATTTATTGCAATCAACATTGAGTGTAACAAATTATTTTCATATACATCTAAACAATTAAAAAGATGATACAAAGCTATCATAAACTAACATAAAAAACACATTATGCTTCATTCTTTAATAGTCGTCTTCGGTGTTATGCTTCATTCCTTATTAGGCATCTTCGGCTTCATTTTCAATCCTTAGCACCCCATCTCTAGTTGATCCTTGTGTGTAGTAGCCGGCTTGAAGTCCATTGGTTGTTCATAGAACCTCCTACATAAATTATTTTTAATAATTAAACATTTGTAACTTGCAAAATGTTAACTGGGTCAATTTGGGTGTTAAGTTGGATATATACTAACATGTGTTAGCATCATTAACACATGTTAAAATGAACCCTAGCACATGTTAGTTGGGCATATACTAACATGTGTTAGCATCACTAAAACATGTTAATTCAACTCTAATACATGTCAATGGGAATAGATTTATTAGTAGGCACCATATACAAACCTGTGTTAGTATCACTAACACATGTTAATTGAACCCTACCACATATCAATTAGGATAGATTCATCTGTAGGCACCAAATACAAACATGTGCTAATATCACTAACATGTGTTAATTGAACACTAACACATCAGTAAACACCAAATACAAATATTTGTATGTTTGTTTAGTTTTGTTGGTATGTTTAGACGAATGTTGGTATGTTTATATATATATATATATATATATATATATATAGGGGAAAGTGAATACGGTGCTGTTACGCACCTAAGCTTAGACGCATAACCACCCAAAACTACGTAGTTTTGATTAAATATGAGATAAATCAATGAATTTTCATCAAAAATCAAAACTAGGAATCAAATCAATATCACACAGAATGAAAAACAACATTTATAACATCAAACCTTTGATTACCTAAATCTAAAATTTAAATCCCATAGATAATCTGAAAATCATTCTTTGGTTTAAATAGAAAATTGAAACAACAGATGACATCTTTCACTGCATCAAGAACATAAAGATTAATCTGAAATGTATGCACTCAAAATGCATCCACACTGTTGGTAGCCTATCTTCACCTTGATATATAAGCAATTAGATGAAACAAACTACAGACTACTCCAATAAAGTAAATGTTTTTCAATTTTGGAGCGCCTCTCACAAGGGTTCAAACCTGAAAACGATCTTAGTTTATTTATAGGATTTAATTTCCTTGTATTCAAATAGTCTAGATTTGTTTTTCTATTTGCCTTTTTTTTCGTGTGATTTTGAGATAGTCTTTCTTAGTTTTGATTTCTTACCAACATTTTATTGAATTTTAGGTTCCAAGAAATTAAAGTAACTTTTGTATGTTATAATAAGAATTAACAATTTGGGATTTGCAGAATTACGTAATCAAGTAGAGAAAGGAAGAAGAAACATGTTATAATTTGTAGGGGTTTTAAACAAAACTACGTAGTTTTGAGTGGTTTCGTGTCTAAGCTTAGGCGTTTAACAACACCGTATTCACTTTTCCCATATATATATATATATATATATATATATATATATATATATATATATGTAAATGTTGGTATGTTTGGTTAATTAGTTTTGTTATTCTTTCGTTTGATTGTGCGTGTGTGGACAAAGCGAAAAAACAAAAAGACTTTTAGGGGCGACCCGTCACCCCTAAAGGTCCTGCCTAGATTGCATATAATTTTGCAACGTGGCATGCCACGTGGCATGACTCATGGCAAAAATATATAAATGGAAAAAGAAATGCCACGTTGAAAAATAGCATTAGGGGCGACCCTTTTGCGGCCACAGAACCTTAGGCACCAAGCTAATTTGCAGGACTTTTAGGGACGACAGTTATCGCCCCTAAAGCCCCACTCTATTATTGTGTCACTAGAAAAAATCTTGGATCTGCCACTGCTCAATACATGTCTTCATTCAATTTAATATTTGTGGTGATTTTATAAGTGATGAAATTTCTGGAGCTGGTCCACGGTTAGATCCACATTATCTTATTGCTATTATTTATTTACTAGCTTGTATTCAACGCAACATTTTTTTTTCTCATTGCAATGTTTTCATATTAATGGTTCAAACCACCAAAAAGGCAGCAACAAGTCGATCAGTAAGAATTTATCGTTGGTAATTTATCCAACACATGGTTTACCAACAACAACAGATGCCTCTTTCACAAGCAGGCTCAGGATTGGGCCAACAATAATGGGAACAATCTTCGGTATATTCACATGAAGGAGGAGGACATATGGTCGTATTAGGATCTTGAGATCCAATTGTACAAGATCTCCGAGTGCAACTTTCGACCCCATTTTCATCCACCTGACTGCTAACTCCAACCACTGTCAGTAAGACACTTATAATTAATTATACCAACCAAATATTTTTCAATAATGATAATTTATATATCATGAGTAAAGATCCTGTACAAATTGTTTTTTTTGTTATGAACTGTGAGAATCAAAAGATCGTATTTTTTTTTATTTCCTTTTTGAATTTTTTTCCCATATTATTAAACATGTATTATAGTATTGAAATCTAAAAAAAACAAAAAATAAATAAATTTTGGTGTAGAGTAATTACGTAACTACTGTTGTAGAGTAATTACATAATTACTCTAGTGTAAACTAATGTATTTACTTTAATGACGTAATTATACTAAAAAAATTAATTTTTTTTTGTATTATTTATCTACAAAGTATGTTAAAGCACATGGGGAAAAAAATTCTAAAAAAACAATAAATTTTTTTTCCCACATTTGATTCTCACACTTCTCAAAAAAAAAAAAAAAAAAAAAAAAAAAAAAAAAAAAAAAACACTTTATATTTGATCTTTATACTATATATCATCTATTATATATGAAATATAAAATTGGTGGTGGATTAATTTCTTAGAATAAAAGAATATGAGAAGCTTAAGAATAATTAAAAAAACGACACTCATGGAATAAAGATGAGATACCTGTGGTAATAAGCAATATTGTGGTGATGATAATAAACTTGAATGTAATGGCTTTCTCCATGTGTGAATGTAGAAAATAGAACTCAAAACAATGCACAATACGTAGGTTGTGGATGCTTAGAAATCCTTGAATTGTGGTTTTTATTCACTTATTTACTCGTAACTTATTATTAAAGGACTTTTAAATAAGTACTCGTAACTTAAAGCTGTATAAAATAAATTGATGCTATAAATTTTGTTATGTAACCGACGGAAATTCTCAGTACCGCTTAGAATACCATTCGTTTTTGTATTAGTTTTACGATGAATTTTAAATACAGCAATGAATTCATGATAAGTCCATATATTTTGAAAATTGTATACATACCACTAATTCTATGAACATCACTGGATTTTAAATAATATCTACAGTACCGCAATATACATTACATAAAATTGAAGATATATAATATACTTGAACATCTATATATATATATATATATAAATATATATATAGGGGAAAGTTAATTTGAGAATACCTATATGTCGTGCGAACCGTGAGAACGGCTTCTAAAACCATTCAAATTCAAAAATTCTTTTTACACTTGTCTTTATTACTAAAATACAATCTCAAAAACACAATTTACGCGTAAAAATTCAAATGTATACGCAAATAATTTGTTTTTACACATGTGTAAATTTACTGTATATACATGTGTAAACTGTTTCATTTACACATGTGTAAAAAGTTAATTTGAAAGTGTTTTTGCAAGAAAAGATGAATTATTTGGAAAGAAAATTCATTTATTAATGTTGTATTTTGATTATAATTAGGTTTGTATTAAAAAAATTTGATTTTGATTAATTTTATTACTTGTTCTCACGGTTCTCACAATATTTAGCGTTCTCAAGATAACCCTCCCTTATATAGGGGAAAGTTAATTTGAGAACACACACACACACACACACACACACACACATATATATATATATATATATATATATATATATATAGGGTAGGGTTCAAATAGGAACCAACCCTTAAGTAGTAACTATAGGAACCAATCTGAGCCATCCATCTTCAATAGTATGATTGTAAATAAGTAAAACTTTAATTAATTGTTATTTTAATAAAGGGGTATTAACGTCTTTTGTTCAATATTATTTATTAGGTAATTAATAAGAAACTCATGTATATTTGGAAACAGCAAATTAGTGTTTATGGTATACCTAACCGTATTTATTGTATATACTATTAAAATTATATCTCGGTATATATACAATAGTGTACATTGGTGTATATTCGTTTTCTCATTCATAATTATCACTAACACAAGATATACATTGGTGTATATTCGTTTTTTCATTCATCATCATTCAACATCATCAACACAGATATACATTGGTGTATATTGGTTTTTTCATACAATTAAATATTATATTTTAATTTAATTAAAAGTTTTATATATGGCAGTTAATTATCTTCCTGCAATTAATATGCAAGTTTTTTTTTTACTTTCCTTAAATCTCTCAACCTATTATCATATCTAATCCCAAATAAAAAAAATCACGTTCGATTGAATTCGATTGAATCATGCCAATGTACACTTCAAAAACGAATATACACCAATGTATATCTGTGTTGATGATGAATGAAAAAACGAATATACACCAATGTATATCTGTGTTGATGATGATGAATGAAAAAACCAATATATACCAATGTATATCTGTGTTGATGATGTTGAATGATGATGAATGAAAAAACGAATATACACCAATGTATATCTTGTGTTGGTGATGATGATGAATGAAAAAACGAATATACACCAATGTACACTGTGTATATATACCGAGATATAATTTTAATAGTATATACAATAAATACGTTTGGGTATACCATAAACACTAATTTGCTGTTTCCAAATATACATGAGTTTCTTATTAATTACCTAATAAATGATATTGAACAAAAGACATTAATACCCCTTTATTAAAATAACAATTAATTAAAGTTTTACTTATTTACAATAATGCCATTGAAGATGGATGGCTCAGATTGGTTCCTATAGTTACTACTTAAGGGTTGGTTCCTATTTGAACCCTACCCTATATATATATATATATATATATACACACTAGATTTATATATCCCGGGAGTGTCCCGGGGTTGAAAAATCTAATATGACATATCAATTTTACATACGAAATAGACTGATGCGCTTTACAGTTACATGCAGGAAAGTTTCGGTTAGCACCTAACCTAAAACAATTAACAATGTCTCTCCAATGTTAACGTCTAACCTTAAAAAATGTATAACTCTAATATTATAGAATTCATATTTACTAGTTTGAACATAATTAATAACTTGCCCGTACATGATTAATGAATAACCTAAACACTTTGTGTTTTTTTCATGTATGAACAAAACCCCACAAAAATAGTCGTTTTTTTTTGTCCGTTTTTATATAGCACTATGGTACTCGTTGGAAAGATAATAAATCGCTCGTTAATTTGGTGTAATTTTTTTCTTTAAAAACTCTCGTATATAAACATGAGAAAGAAAATTTCAATTTTATTTTTAATTGGTAAAGTAAATCTTTTATTTTAAATTCTTAGATATACATATCTTGTAATTAATTTTATTATTAGATTTAATAATAATAAAAAAATTTAAAAAAACTAAACACCACCTCAACGTGCCATGTGGCACATTCAAAGGGGGGGGGGGGGGTTGATGACTCCATTGAATGCCACATCATCATAAGTCAATTCTTTTATTAATAGTGATATATATATATAACTTATAATAAAAGAATTGAATATTGATGAGGTGGCATTCAATAGAGGCCTAAGAAAGCCATTTTAATGACATGGCATTCAAGCCGGCATTCTTCTCTTTGAGTGTGCCATATGTCATGCCATGTGGCAAATTAAAAATAAATAAATAATAATATAAAACCTAATATACTAAATTTAAATTGAGTTATTTTAGAAAAAAAAATTTAAAAACAAATTTAAATTTTTCTCTCTTATTTTCCTCCCATAATTTTTAAACGTTGATATCTTTTATATACGATATTTTTTAAAGAAAAAAGTTACACCAAATTAACGAGCATTTTATTATCTTTCCAACGAGTACAATAGTTTTATATAAAAAAACGGAGTAAAAAACAACTATTTTTTGTGGGGTTTCGTTCATACAGGAAAAAAAACACAAAGTGTTCATGTTATTCATTAATAATGTTTTTTTTCTTTTAAACTAGGTTCTTATCTACGATGTTGAAATTCAGCTCAATCGCCATGCTTTCATTGGAAATTTACTCTTTTAAAGATGCATAGGTATACTCCATCATGAGAAGCTAAGAGAAAGAATCGCGCAACACTGCAACACATGGTGTCACCTTATAGCAAGGTTATTTTTTTATTTATTTAATTACAAGGGTAATAATTATTGCTATTAGTATTAGTATTATTAGAATTGTTATATTTTTCAACCCCGGGACGCTACCGGGGTAAAAGCTAGTATATATATATTAGCTTAATGGTTCAACACTTAATCATTTCATTCAGATGTTGAAAGAAACAGTCTGAATGCTGAATGATTCAGACCTAAATGGTTAAGAGGCTGATTAAGAGGCTACCAAACAGCCTCTAAGACATTAAAAGGATGTCATCTTTTCTAAAATCTAAAGAATTTATGATACACATTTTCATGTGTCATTATTAACACTCTGTTCCAGAGTTTCATTAAAGGATGGAAGAGAAAGGATCTCCTTCCACTTCCTTTCCCTCCTCTTCCTTCCAAATTGGAAAGATTGAATATCACCCTAAAACCTCTCTATTATCCCTCTCATTCCCTCCCTTTCTCTCCTACAAAAAACTCTGGAATACATTTTTTCTCCACTTCCTTCCCAATCGTTTCCCTTCCATCCTTTAATGAAACTCTGGAACAGAGTGTAAAAACTCTCGTAATAATAAAAACTCAAATAAAGTTTCCCTCTTCTACTAAAACTCAAATTCCCTCTTATCTCCCAATCACCGTACTTTTAGAGAGAGAGAGAGAGAGATGAGTTTGAGCGAGGAACAAGATCTGAACGACAACAGCTCGGAAGCTAGGGTTCCGATGAGTATTAGTCGATTCAGGTATCCATAGGGCTATAAATTTCTCCTCTTAGGGCTAAGCACAAAACCACCCCTGAAATTGCATCTTGAGCTAGAATTTGTGAAGGCGAAACTAGGGCAAGGTAAGTTCCATTTGCACCACTTTTCCTCTCTATACACGTACAAAACCGCCCCTAAAATTTCTCATGTTAGGGTTTTCATATAATTTTCTTAATTGATCTTAATTTCTTACTGAATTTTAGTTATTTAGGTTATTGGAGACAAATGGGACACGTATCAGGATCTTCTACAACCTGATTACACCGAAGAGTGAGTCACTTTATTTTGTTCCTTGCTTTTTATGCTCACCTATTGTTTGATTGGAACAAAAGAATTTAGGGGTTTTATGAAATTGAACAATGAAGATTGTAATCTGTATTGTAAAACTATGTGTCTGTTCTAGTCATTTATACATCTTTTTTTTTTTTTTTGCACCAATTGTTTACTCACATATAATGCTTTAACTTGAAACTGTTGTATTCACCTTAATCCTCAGATTTACAGCATAAGTACTGAACAAGAACAAGTAGAACTAAAATTGTAAAATATAAAAACTTTGCTAAAAAAGTATGGTTATTAATATGTTTAAATAAGGAAGCCCTAAGACATGAGAGAAAATGGACGACATAGTCAAAAGAGACAGGCTATTGTTGTGTTCTTAAGATTTGTACGTCTTGAGGTAGTTTATAACTTGTTAAAATGAGTCCCTAACGTTTTTTTTTTTGTTTATGGCTTAAGTTATACTAAATCGGTCTTTGGTGGAGTCAGCCTCTTATCTCAAGGGGAGCAACAACACGCTAACACCTAATTCCAATGGCTTTACCAATTGAAGTATTGGACCCAACCCTCTATGCGAGTCCCTAATGTTTTGGCTCATTTTTTTAGGAAAATGAAAATGCTATTTTTTTTATTACTTTTTGTAAAGTAAATTATAGGATGATAAGGATGGTTATAATTGTGTTGTGCAAATATTTCATTTATTATTCTTAAGTTTTAAAAACTAAGGATATAGCCTCATTTGGTTACTCAACTGGTGAGTTCTAAGTGACAGACCTACAAACATACTGGTGCATGTTTATTGGTTGAGGTATGCTGATCAATTATAAGCGTAGTAGTTTTGTATGGTAATTCATTAAGGGATGGAGTTGGTGAGGCACTGAAGTGGGTTTTGTTGTGCGATTGTGTTTGAATCACATCGGAGCTTATTGGATTAGTGGTTGTGGTGGCTTAATGAGTGATTTGTTGACTAGTGTGAATTTATCTTCTAATCATACAAGGGGTAGACTACCATCTACCAGAAGCTTTAACTAGAGCTCTTTTGGTTTCTTTTCTTTTTTCTTTTAAATTATGTTTTCTTATATTACATGGTTTCTTAGTCACCATAATTATCGAGGTTGAAAGGGTTTGGATTATTCACATACATGTTCACTATCAAGTCCAAAATCCGTTCACACACATAACAGTGGGTTCTTGTGTAATCTACACATTTTTTGGTGCAGAAACTAACATATGTAGAAGTTATAACAATGGTATATTGGATTCAAACAAAAGTTTGTATAACTTTATTTATTTATTTATTTATAAGGGAAATAGAAGCTAGTCTTATCCCATATGCTCTTGTGTAATTTTTAGTTCCCTCCATGAGTGAAGCATGCTAACACTAAACTATCTTAATATTGCAGTATGCTCTAGGAAATGTGTTTAGTGATGGTGCCATGAGAAAAGACATATAATTTGTGAAATATGTCATCAGGTACCTCAATTTCTAATTTAATCTGGTCTAGAGGTACATATTTTGATCAATTCAAGTGTTCTTTACGTGATCTATCGTTCCGCAATGTTCATGTAGGGGTGTAAACGAGCCGAGCTGAGCACGAATAGGCTTGAGCTCGGCTCGGGTAGCTTAAATGACTCAGCTAGAGTTCGGTTTGCCAATGTTAAATAGTAGGTATATTATATATAAAATTATAATATAATTTTTTTTGGCTCATTTAGGCTTGCGAGCCTAAACGATCTTTATACGAAAAGCTTGAGCTTAGGCTCGATAACTAAAGGAGTAATGTTTGAGGCTCGTGCTCAGGCTCGTTAAGGCTCGGCTTGTTCACACTTATTACTAATCTGATCCAAAGTAGCTTTCGAGCCGTTGCCCATCGTGTACACCCCTATGTTTATGAAGAAAGTTTGCAAAGTATTTGTATCGGATGTTGTTATTTTAGGTTAATTTGTCTTTGCAGAGTAGCATGGCATATATTCTATCAACAGCAAAAGTCGATGAAGATTGGAAAGTGTCTTCTAGTGATTTAGTCCTTCAAATTATTAATGATATCTTTGATATTTGCAAAGTCAAGTCAGGTAAAGTTTGACATCTTAAACTTTAATTTACTTAAATTTACTTTTTTTTACATGTTGGTTGATTGATTTCATCTCTCTGGACAGATATTGAAATCCCCAAGTTTGTAGATTATGCCTTAGAAAGCATACCCAACATGAAAGGAGCAATTCTGGAGATGTGGGAAAAGGTTTCGATCTTGCTGCTTATAAGCGGTTGTAGTCGAGACACTTTTATTTTCAAGTAAAATTGTATTTGAACTCTCCACGAATGTATCGACACTATTTTTTGAAATCATATTTCATCTTATTAATTGTGTGTGGATGTTTAAAAAAGCGTTATATCACATGACTTGTTAGGACTTTGAAATTGTGTCCTAATAAACTTGTTAGAACATTGTACAAGTGTCCGAATATGCTTTTCTTAGGACGATATATGGGTGTTCATAGACATGTTATGCGACCATAAAGTTGGTTTTACAATATCTTATTTGAGATATTAGGACCCTTTTCTTGGTACTAAAGTACCTTTAATGTTACATTGTAAAGGTCCTATAAATTAATTTTTAAGGACGCTTGTATGTGTATTAAAATATTAAAAGTAGATAAATACATGTAAAAACATTGTAAAAGTGTCCTAATATGTTTCTATTAGGAGTTTTTTGCGACATATTATGCGACCATAAAATTGGTTTCATAATCTTATTTGAGGTATTAGGACACTTTTTAAGTTTCGGGACTTATTACGACCCCTTTACATGAAACGCTTTTACCATTGGTCCTATTAAATAAAAGGTCCTATAAAATAACATTTTAGGACACTTTTGTGCGTACTAAAAACCCATTTTTGTTGTAGTGGTTGGGAAGCATCCCAAGTGCAACAAGTGTGGTTTTCACCATTCTGGGAGTTGTGATAGGGCTCGTTGTCATTGGTGCCATCAGTTGGGGCACCATGCTAACGATTGCAAGGTGGCACTCACCCCAACTCAGACTCCTGCGACTGCTCCTGCTGCTCAGGGAACTCAGGGGAGGCAGGGGTGTTATAACTGTGGTGATGAGGGACACTTCAAGCATGAATGTCCTAAATTGAAGCAGGGCGATACTGGGAGGGGCGGGAACGGTAACGGGAATAACGGTGGCGGAGGCAGGACTGCACGTGCTTTCGTCATTGGATCTGCGGAGGCTAGGCAGGATCCAGACACAGTTACCGGTATGTTCCTTCTTAACGATCGCTATGTTTCTGTCTTGTTTGATTCTGGTGCCGATAAGAGTTTCGTATCTTTGGACATTAGTCGATTGCTAGATATAGTACCCACACCTTTAGAGGCTAAGTACTTAATAGAATTGGCTGATGGTAAGAAAATCGAAGCGACACACACACTTAGGGAATGTCGCTTGGAACTGTCGGGTTTGTCCATTCCCATTGACCTTATGCCGGTACCCCTGGGTAGTTTTGATGTCGTGGTCGGCATGGATTGGTTATCGCTGTATCGTGCGGAGATCGTTTGTTTCGACAAGGTTATTCGGATCCCTCTCCCTGATGGAGAGATTCTTTTGGTTCGTGGCGAGAAAAGCGGTGCTCCGCTGAGTATCATTTCTAGCATGAAACCCGTAAGTACCTTCGGAAGGGCTGTTCGGCCATTCTGGCGCTTGTTAACGTTTCTACTGACGATGAGAAGAAGATCGAGGATATTCCGGTGGTTCGTGACTTTCCTGATGTGTTTCCTGATGATTTACTGGTCTTCCTCCCCATCATCAAGTTGAGTTTAGTATTGATCTCACTCCGGGCGCAGCTCCTATTGCCCGAGCTCCGTATCGTCTTGCACCTCCCGAGATGCAAGAGTTGTCCAGCCAGTTACAGGAACTCTTGGAAAAGGGTTTCATCCGACCGAGTTCTTCCCCGTGGGGAGCCCCTATTTTGTTTGTAAAGAAGAAGGATGGAAGTCTTCATATGTGTATTGATTATCGTGAGCTGAACAAAGTGACCATCAAGAATCGTTATCCTCTTCCTCGCATTGATGATCTCTTTGACCAGCTTCAGGGCTCCAGCTACTATTCGAAGATTGATTTGCGGTCCGGTTATCACCAGTTGCGCGTCAGGGAAGCTGACATTCTGAAGACTGCTTTTCGCACTCGTTATGGCCATTTTGAGTTCTTGGTCATGCCTTTTGGTCTCACTAACGCGCCGGCGGTGTTCATGGACTTAATGAACCGCGTTTGCAAACCTTACCTTGATAAGTTCGTCATCATGTTCATTGACGGCATTCTGATTTACTCTAAGAACAAGGCGGATCATGAGGAACATCTACGGTTGGTCTTGGAACTTGTGAGACAAGAGCAGTTGTATGCTAAGTTCTCAAAGTGTGATTTTTGGTTACGTGAAGTTCAATTCCTAGGACATGTGGTGAATGAACTAGGAATTCATGTCGATCTGGCTAAGATCGAAGTTATTAAGGACTGGGAAGCACCAAAGACGCCATCGGAGGTGCGGCAATTCCTAGGTCTTGCGGGTTATTATCGTCGCTTCATTGAGGGATTTTCGAAGATCGCTCAACCCCTCACTGCTCTTACCCAGAAGGACCGAAAGTTCGACTGGGATGAACCACAAGAATCAGCATTTCAGATGTTGAAGCTTAAACTTTGTTCTGCACCTATCTTATCCTTACCAGAGGGTACGGACGACTTCGTTGTGTACTGTGACGCTTCTATTCGTGGTCTCGGTTGCGTGTTGATGCAACGCGGGAAGGTTATTACTTATGCTTCTCGTCAACTCAAAGTTCATGAGAAGAACTACACTACTCATGACTTAGAACTGGGTGCGGTGGTCTTCGCGTTGAAAATCTGGAGACATTACTTGTACGGTACCACGTGTGAAGTATATACCGATCACAAGAGTCTTCAGCATATTTTCGACCAGAAGGTGTTGAACATGCGGCAGCGTCGCTGGGTTGAACTCCTGAACGTTATGGCGGAAGCCTTGAGCAGGAAGGAGTCTGCGAATCCTCGTTGTGTTCGAGCCTTACAGCTCACCATTCATTCGTCGTTGCCTGACCAAATCCGTTCTGCACAGTTGGAAGCCTTGAAGGAGGAAAACCTTAAGGCTGAGACTATGCACAGTGCTGACAAGCATCTTGAGCTCAGGACCGATGGCTTACACTATTTTGCGGGACGTGTTTGGGTCCCATTGTTCGGGGGATTGCGCGAGCTTGTTTTGGATGAAGCTCACAAATCCCGGTATTCTATTCACCCTGGCTCCGATAAGATGTATCAGGATTTGAAGATACTTTATTGGTGGCCAAACATGAAAGCTGATATAGCTTCTTATGTCAGCAAATGTTTGACTTGTGCTAAAGTCAAGGTGGAGTATCAGAGGCCGTCTGGTCTCTTGCAACAACCAGAGGTTCCGGAATGGAAGTGGGAGCGAATCACGATGGATTTTGTCACCAAGCTGCCAAGATCACCTAGTGGTTATGATATGATCTGGGTGATTGTTGACCGGCTGACAAAATCGGCACGTTTTATTCCTATTAAGGAAACCGATGGACTCGAGCGGTTGGCTCGACTTTACCTTAAGGAGGTGGTTGCTCGGCATGGGGTGCCTGTCTCTATTATCTCTGATCGTGATTCTCGTTTTGCTTCGCGTTTCTGGAAGGCTCTGCACAAGGCATTGGGTACTCAGTTGGATATGAGTACAGCTTATCATCCGCAAACTGATGGACAAAGTGAGCGGATGATTCAAACCATGGAAGACATGCTCCGGGCATGTGTTATCGATTTTGGCAAAAGTTGGGAGATCCACCTGCCATTAGTGGAGTTCTCCTACAACAACAGCTATCACTCTAGTATCAAGGCAGCTCCGTTCGAGGCTCTTTACGGACGGAAATGTCGATCACCACTTTGTTGGGCCGAGGTGGGCGAGAGCCAGCTCACTGGTCCGGAACTTGTGTACGAAACTTCGGAGAAAATCGTACAGATTCGTCAGCGTTTGGCTGCTGCTCGGGATCGTCAGAAGAGTTATGCCGATCGCCGTCGAAAACCTTTGGAGTTCCATGTTGGGGATAGGGTACTTCTGAAAGTTTCACCATGGAAGGGCGTCATACGCTTTGGAAAGCGTGGCAAGCTTAACCCTCGTTATGTCGGACCATTCGCAATCCTGGATCGGATTGGACCGGTGGCATACAGACTTGACTTATGTTAGGACAAAGAGGATTGGTGAAACCACTTTTGTAAACCTTAGTCTAATTCACTTCTGTCATTTTGGCTAAGTATAGAAGTACTGAAGAGAAGACAAGAAACTGCTGATTAGAAGATATGAGAAGTGCTGAAGTTGCAGAAGTTCTGAAGTCCAAACCAGACAAGTTCACTTCAGAAGTACTGAAGACAAAACTACTCTTCAGTAGTTGTCCTTCATCAGCACTTAGCAATAGATATTTTCCACCGCCTTTTTGCATCAGTAGTTTGTTGTTTATTATTACTTTTAGCTGTATTTGTTTCTTTCAATGTTGCAAGTTATGCAACTTGTTTCTGTAGTTTCTGTACTTGCTTTTTAGGCAAGATACATGCATGTAAACGTCTATAAATAGGAGGCTTCAACCTTCTATTTTAGACATTGATTTTAATAGAAAAATCCTTCAAACACTCTCATTGTTCTATTCCATTTCTGTATTTATTGTGAATCTCTCTAAGTATCTAATTCTCATTTACAACTTAGATTCATAATAAATACTTTGTCATTTATTAGTTTCAAACATCAAGGGGGAGTTATAACTCTGCCTTAGTATAAAAAGTGTTGCTTTAACTTATAACATTCCGCTGTGCTTATAATCTGATTTACAAGGACTTGCTAAACACTTAAGTGTCAAGATAGCAAGTTCTTACTTAGCAAAAAGAGCAAACTGATCCAACAATTGGTATCAGAGCATTGGTTTATCTGATCACATATCAATCTAACAAATTGAGAATCAGACACAAAGCTCTTATTGATATTCAATAAAAAGATCAAAAGTTCACTTTTTATCAATATCCATCACTTAAAAGAGTCATCTGACAAATCTATACTCTTTAAAAATGGATCCACATAATACTGGTTCTGCCACTAAACCTGCCATGCTTGGGAGAAATGAGTACAATATATGGCAAAAGAGAATGGCACATACCTTGTCACAAACCAACACAGGTTGTTGGAGATCTGTGATATATGGTCCTCACAAACCAGTAAATATAAATCTTGAAACTAAAGAAGGGATTCCAAAGGATCCCAAAGACTATACAAATGAGGATTTCCTAAAACTTGAGCTAGATGCAAAAGCATTCTCTATGTTGGCAATGGCTCTCCCAAATGAAATATACTCTGGCCTTTTACATTGTGAAAGTGCCAAAGAACTTTGGGACTGTCTTAAAGAACAGTTTGGAGGAACTGAAGAGGTGATTGCCAACACCAGAGAAATTTTAGCTCAACAATATGAAACATTTGCTTATATTAATGGGGAAACTTTGACTCAACAATTTGAAAGATTCTCCTCATTAATCTCTGAGCTAAAGTTAAATGGTCAGACCTATACAACAGTATCTATGTTACATAGATTTTTAAGGTCTTTACCTGACAAATGGGAAACTTACTCCATTGTCTTAAGATCCTCACCAGATTTTAGCTCCCTCACTCTTACAAAACTCCATGGGAGATTACTTACTTTTGAGAGAGAAATCGATCAAAAGAAGAAATTACAAACTTCTGGTAAAACTGCTGATGACTACCTACCAGGTAGTACAGCACTTTTGGGACAAGATTCACCAACTTGTTCCTATGGATCTTATGACAATATTGACATAACCACTGGGATCTCATCAGAAAGATCTTTCCCAGGTTATGACAATGATGACCAAAGTCAAACTGCTGATAATCTATGTTTCATCATGGATGATTTGAAAAATTTTAGCAGTGATGACTTAGAAGAAATGGACATATTACACCAACTGGCCATGCTAAGCATTAAAACTAACAAGTTTTATAAAAGGTCAGGAAGGAAATTTCCAGGATTGACCAGTAATACAAAAATTGGTTTTGACAAATCTAAACTGAGATGTCACAAGTGTCAGAAGTTGGGACACTTTGCTAGAGAGTGTAGAAGCTCTAGCTTTAACCAATCACAATCTGGAAATAACTATAACCCCAATTATAATAGGAACAATGGAACTCAAGGGAGTGCTCATTTTGTACAGGCACAAGCTCCTCAACAGCAATATATGCCTCAAGTACAATATGTTCAAGTGCCTGCTCAACAGATGCAGAGCCAACAATCAATCCCTCCCTTTCCAGCTGCTCAACTTCCTCCACAGCCTCAACAACCCCCTCAACAAAGTCTCTTTACCTCAGGGTATGTTGACTGGAGCAGTCTCCCGTATGACACCACAGAGTGCAATCCTGATGCAGACAACAAAGTGTTTGACATCAACTGGGGAGAACCAGACAATGGCAGAAAGAACATTGCCTTAATGGCATTTGAAGGCTGTACTTCAAAATCTGCATTGTCTCAGGTATCAAAAGAATCTTTGACAAAACTTTGCTCAAACTCTTGCAAAGAAACTTTTGCTCTCATAAGAGAGACAAACCTGCACCTACAAGGCAAAGCCAATGATTTAGAAAGAAAATACACACAGATAAAATGTGATTTAGAAAGAAAACTGTGTGCTAAAACAAAAGAAGTTTCTAAATTAACTGACTCTGCTATTGAAACCCAAGCACAAATCAAAATGATGCTAAATGACCTGGGAGATGTCAGACAAGAGCTTGCTGACACCAGGATCACTTGTGAAAAATGGGTGGAATCTTGTAGGGGGTATCAATTATTGCTAAACAAACAAAGTGCTTCAAATGTTAAGTTTGGCATAGGATACCATCATGTTGAAACACCAACAGATTTTTCTCCCAAAACTACTGAAGATGGGAGAAGAATTGTTTCAAATGAAGCTTCTGAAGGGAAAGAATGCACATCTTTCCATGAAAACTTTCTAAACAGAAATCCTGGCATTTTTAAAGAAAGTACTTCAGAAGTATTTACAAAAACTGACAACAAGCCATCAGTAGTTTCATCTACATCAGGAGTTGAGACCCTGAAAACTACTGATGAGCAAAATCTTTTCACAAATGTCAGAAATTTGCCTTTAGATCAAAAACAAAAGGCAAAAGAATGTGAAATTTGTGGCCTGTTCAACCACAAAACTGAATTTTGTAGATACAGAAAAGGAATTCAGTTCAATCAAAAATTTAAACAACAGGTTGTGGGAAATCAAATCAGAAATGATTATGAAAGAGTCTTTAAACCCAAGAAACAACAACCTGAAAACACCTTTTCTCAGAAAAAGATAAAATCTCAACCAAAATCTTTTTCTCAAAATTCCTTGTCAGTAGTTAGACCAGAATCATCAGCAGTTTCACAAACTGCTAAGATTCAAAATCTAAAGAACATGGTAGAACTACTGATGACCAAGGTTGATGGTGGTCCTAAAAAGGATACCACCATGGTTTTTAATGAAAAATCCATTGCCAAAAAGACATGGATTTCTCAACCTGGTCAAGAACAAACTGTAACTGTTCTCAAGAGCAAACCCAAAGCCAAACAGGCTTGGGTTTCCAAATCTAACTAATTTGCTTTTATGTGCAGAGAGTTTCCAGGGGCTTAAACAGCATATGGTATGTTGATAGTGGAGGCTCTATGCACATGTCTGGATGCAGATACCTGATAAACAACTTTATCAGCCAAAGAGAAGGATCTGTATCCTTTGGGAACAATGCTAAGGGATATGTGCTAGGACATGGCAATGTCTCCTCTGGCAAAATACAGTTTGACAAGGTCAATCTGGTGGAAAACCTTGAATACAACTTGCTCAGTGTGTCACAAATGTGTGATAAAGGATATTCTTCCTTTTTCACAAAGACAGCTTGCAAGATCATCTCACCAGATGGCCAGAAGTTGATAGAGAAGATTATAGAAGATCATACTTTGCTGATTGCCAAAAGATGTGGCAATGTCTATGCAGTGGACATTGAGAAAGACAAAGTATTGAACAACACTGCCTGTTTCTTCTCAAGGGCATCAACTTCAGAAACAGATCTCTGGCACAGGAGACTTGGCCATGTGAACTTTAAAACCATAAATAAAGTCACAAAAATGGGCTTGGTCAGAGGTCTACCTTTGAAAGTATACCAGTGTCAAGAACACTGTGTATCCTGTTTAAAGGGAAAACAGCATAAGTCCTCCTATAAGTCTATTGAAGAATCAAAAACAACTGCATGTCTTCAACTACTCCATATGGACTTATTTGGACCTGTCAAGATTATGAGCCTTGGTAAAAAGAAGTATTGCTTAGTCATCATTGATGACTACTCAAGATTCACATGGGTATTCTTCTTATTTTCCAAGGATGAGGCTGCTGAAATCATCAAGTTCTTCATTCTACAAGTAGAGAAACAATATTCTCTATCTGTCAAAGCCATTAGAAGTGACAATGGGACAGAGTTCAGGAACAAAACTCTGGATGAATTCTGTTTGTCTAAAGGGATTATTAGACAATACAGTGTTCCCAGAACTCCTGAACAAAATGGTGTAGTAGAAAGGAAGAACAGAACATTGATAGAAGGAGCAAGAACAATGTTAGCTGATTCTGGACTGCCATTGTACTTTTGGGCAGAAGCAGTTAACACATCATGTTATGTTCAGAATAGAGTTCTTGTGGTCAAGAGACATTCCAAAACTGCCTATGAAGTTCTTCATGGCATGAAGCCCCTTATCTCCTTTTTCAGGGCTTTTGGGTGTCAATGTTTCATCTTGAACATCAAGGAATCTATTTCAAAGTTTGCTGCCAAAGTTGACTCAGGTTACTTTCTTGGTTACTCTTCAACTAGAAAAGCCTACAAGGTTTTTAATTCTCACACCAGGATAGTAGAAGAAACATTAAATGTCAAGTTCAATGAGTCAAAACACACTCTTATTCCAGCACATCCTGCTGAACTCTTTGACCTTGACAACTTTCACTTTGGACCTGAAAAGACTGTTACTTCTTCCAAACTTACTTATTATGGTGATCAAAGGTTTGAAGATGAGGATCCTACACCATGGACTCCTCAAACAGTCATTAAGTCAACTACAACACCATCAGAAGTTTTTCAAACTTCTGATCAAACAAATACTGAAGGCCAAACTCAAACATCTGCTTCAGCACCTGCAACCACTGAAGAAGCTGAAACTGCTGAACCAGATATTATAGACCTCAGTAGTTTGTTTGAAGAACAAGAGCCACCTACACCTGTCAGTGGTTTACAACAACTGATTGAACACAGAGATCATCCACTTGATCAAATCATGGGTGATATAGCTACAGGTGTTCTTACCAGAAACCAGCTCTCCAACTTTTGCCTATTCTCAGCCTTTATTTCACAGTTGGAACCAAAGAAGTACCAGGAAGCCCTCAAAGACAATAATTGGGTGCAAGCTATGCAAGATGAACTGCTTCAGTTCAACAAGCAACAGGTCTGGGAAATCTGTCCTTTACCTCAAAACAAGCAACCAATTGGTACAAGATGGGTTTTCAGGAACAAACAAGATGAAGCTGGTATGATAATCAAGAACAAGGCAAGACTGGTAGTTCAAGGGTACTCTCAAGAAGAGGGAATTGACTATGATGAAATCTTTGCTCCAGTTGCAAGGCTTGAGGCCATCAGGTTATTTCTGGCCTATGCCATTTCAAACAAAATTAAAGTTTATCAAATGGATGTGAAAAGTGCATTTTTGTATGGAAAAATCAAAGAGGAGGTGTATGTCTGTCAGCCACCTGGGTTTGAGGATCCTTCTCATCCTGAGTGGGTGTACAGACTGGACAAAGCTCTTTATGGGCTCAAACAGGCTCCAAGAGCCTGGTATGATACACTCTCCACCTTTTTACTCAAAAATAACTTTACAAGAGGTGCCATTGATAAAACACTTTTCATTAAACATGTTGGAAATCATGTCTTACTTGTTCAAATTTATGTTGATGATATCATTTTTGGTTCAACAAACACAAAACTGTGTGATGATTTTAAGAAACTCATGCAATCAAAATTTGAGATGAGTACCATGGGAGAACTGCAGTACTTTCTAGGACTGCAGATCAAACAACCAACAAATGGAACTTTTATACATCAATCAAAATATGTTAAAGAATTATTGAACAAATTTTCTTTAAATGACTGTAAATCAAGTTCCACTCCCATGACACCAATCACACAAGTTGAACCTGATGATCAAACCATGTACAGATGTATGATAGGTTCCCTTTTATACTTAACTGCTTCTAGACCAGATATTATGTTCTCAACATGTGTCTGTGCTAGATATCAATCAGCACCAAGGGAATCACACCTTATAGCAGTCAAAAGAATTTTCAGATATCTGAAAGGAACTCCAACACTGGGAATTTGGTATCCTGCTTCAAGCAATACCAAGTTATCAGCTTTTTCAGATAGTGACTATGCAGGGTGTAAGATGACAAGAAAGTCAACATCTGGTGGTTGTCAATTCCTGGGTAACTGTCTAGTGTCATGGCAATCAAAGAAGCAAACATCTGTTGCAACTTCAACTGCTGAAGCTGAATACATTGCAGCTGCAAGTTGTACATCACAGATACAATGGCTCCAATATCAACTTCTTGATTATGGAATCAAAGAGACCAAGACACCTTTGTTTGTAGACAGCAAATCTGCCATTAGCATCATTCAAAATCCGGTACAGTTCTCAAAAACCAAACATATTGAGATCAGGTACCATTTCATAAGAGATTGCTATGAAAAAGGCAAAATTGAGGTGAAGCATGTAGCAACAGCTAATCAAATAGCTGACATCTTCACTAAACCCCTTGACACATCAACATTTCAGAAGTTAGTATCCATGCTTGGAATGCTAAATTTGTAAGTGTTTACTTTTTTTTATTTTTTTTTGCATATCAGTTAGAATCCAAGTTAACACTTGATTCTACCCAACTCTACATCAAACTTCTACATCAATCACTACTGTTATGCATCAAAATTTTCTTTTTCCTATTTCCATCCTTGATTCCATCCTGTTTACCTTGGTGGAATCCAAGTTAACCTTTTCCTTTTCCTTTTTTTTTTTTCTGGTTTTCACTTACAAAAGACAAAAGTCTGAAACAAAACTTCTGAAAAACAAAACTACTGATTAAACAAAAATCAGTATGAGAGAAACTACTGATGAACAAAAATCATCAGTATGGGGAAATTTTCTGAAAAAGTGTGTAACATCTGATAAAATAACCTTCAGAAGTTATGAATAAAGTATTTATAAAAACATTTCTCATCAGATGTTAAAACTGCTGAAGAGAAAATGGGAACTACTGATGAAGTAATCCTTCATCAGCAGTTTAAGTCAAAAGGGCAAATCTGACTTTTCCCATCATCAGAGGTTTGACCTAATCAGTTTAAAACCTCTGATAAAGAGATTTTTAACCAAAGGCGGTTTTAAAACTTCTAATAAAGAAGATTCAAGCGGTTAAAACTTCTAATAAATACCTTTTCTACACACTTATCCTTTCAAACTCAAAATATCCCTCCTTCTCTCTCAAAACTCTCTCAATAACCTATACCTGCAAATCCACTGTTCGATCAAAAACCCAAACCACATGGCTCTAGTTCTAAAACAGGGGCACAATCAAAGAGCCTTTCTTGAAAAACAAGAAGGCTGGTCCCAATACGATGAGATCATTGATCTTGTCGTCAAATCCCAATATTTTACTGCTCTCACAATAAACCCACCAATTCACACTGAAACTCTGAATGAGTTCTGGGCAAATGCTGAGACGGTTACAATGGGTGATGAGGTCATTTCCCTCAACTCAAGGATAAAAGGGAAACAACTGACCATCACACCGGCCACACTAGCAACAAGACTGGGTCTGGATTATGTAACTGCCCCTGACCATGTTGCTAACACTGATATTCATCTAACCATGACTGAGTGTGGTTATCAAGGTACTCTCTCCCATGCTACAATATTCAAAAAATATTTTGAACCAAAATACAAGCTTTTGTTTCATTATATTATTATGTGTTTGAGTCCAAAAACAGGGTCTTATGACCAGATGCCCTCCACTTTTCAACCAATATTTCATTCCATTGTGAATGAAACTAAATTCAGGGCATCAAAACTATTTTTCAATGAGTTGGTGTTACATCACAATAATACCAAGAAAAAGTTTTTGTTATACCCAAGGTTCATTATGCAATGCATAATAGGGGAACTGGGTAATGAGGTGCTTGTGGGAAAAATTTCAACGTTAAATCCTTTAACATCACAAGCATACTCAAGGCATAACAAACCGGCTGCCTGGCCAGAAGATGATCAGGGAGAACAACAACAAGTCCCCCTGAAGCCCACATCTTCCAAACTCACACCACCAAAAGCCAAAAAGCCCAAGCCAACAAAAACTGCACCCCACCAACCCAAAAGAAAAGCTGTTCAGGAGGTTGAGATGCCTGAACATGCTCATGAGCATTCTGCTCTTCAAATAGATGAGACTGAAACACCCTCTCAGTCTCATCCATCTCAAACCCCACCAAGAGCACCCATAACTGTTTTATTCAAAAGAAAAAGACTTAGAAAAACATATCAAACACACTCTTCTTTTGAAACTGCTGAACAACAACTTTCACCACCTATTGCCCAAACTACTGAACCAGCCCCACAAATTTCTGAACAAGAGGCAATAGAAATTGCCAAACTTCTCTCTGGGCTAAAAGAGAATGTCCCATCTGATCATGTCAGTCCCCTACAACCACAACAAACAGGGGAGATAACTACTACATCAGACATGGATGTGGACATCTCTAGCCCTATCCCAAGAGATGAGGGTGGACCAGAGTCTTTAAGCCCAATTTTAGAGACTCTTGGGGCATCTGAGGCTGCTACTACTCAGTTACCACCCAGTGGTGGATCTGAGGATAGAAGTAACATAGCTAAGACCTCAGATGTGGCAACTACTGATGAAGGCTTAATGCCTGAAGTAGGAAATCCTCAGTACCAAGAAAAAGAGGTTCATGAGAGAACTGAGATGGGCTCAGCTCATGATTTAACTGAGACAGTCCTCATTGAGGGCAACATCAGGGATTCAGATGATTCCATTAGTTTGGATGATGTCTCACACACTCAAACTACTGAATTGACGGCACTTTCTGAAGGTCCTGTTTCAGGGGTATCCAGGCTCAAGAAGCCAGTCACCTCTGCACAGGTTAAAGCCCACTCAATCCCTAAAACCCCTAGAGTGGCATCCTCTGTACAACATGAGGATCTCCCAAAAACACCCCCTTCACAACAAATGCCTACCCAATTCCCTAGGCAAACAAGCATAGACCTGAACCAGCTATGCAGCCCAGAGGGTCCCCTGTACCACATGATGAATACACTCATCAGAAATTACTTCCAAACATATACAGCTGACTTGGAGCTGTCCATCAAGAACCAATTTGGAGTGATCAAGACCAAGATGAACGATCTATCCAACAAAATAGACTTCAACAGCAAACAGATTGCTCATCTTCAAGGACAATTCTCCCAACCCTCTGCTTCAAGGGTTAAAATTGATGAATCCAAAAAGGGGGAGAAGATCAGGGAACCTAAGGACTCATTCCAAGCCAGGATAAGGGCAAGAGTGGCACTCCTTGAAAGAGATCAAAAAGATCAGGCCAGGAAAGAAAAATTGGCTAAACAGTTTGGTGTCTCAATAGAAGAAATTGAAGCTGCAGAGAAAGAAGATGAGACCCAAACATCTGAAGAATCCCTAAGGCAAAATGAAGAAACTTCTGATGACAAAACTTCTGATAAAGAATCAGAAAGTACTGAAGACAATCCTTCAATAGCTGACAAACCATCAGCAGTTGTCAGCACATCAGAAGTTAACACTTCCAAACCTCAAACAACTGAACCTTCCAGAACCACTGCTCCCATTCAACCAACATCTGATCCCATCAGGCCTACAACTGTTACTACAATGACTGTATTAAACCCTTCTCCTATCTCTCAATCAGCTGAACTACTAGAGAAGAGTTTAATTGCAGCCAACAAGAAGGCCAGAGAAGATCAGATTTGGAAATCTCTGGAAGAAAGGGATGATTTGGATTTAAGCCATGAAGAAAAACTTCAGGCTTATGCAGCTGAACTACAAAGGCAGGATAGCCTTGATGAGATTGCTGAACAAGATAAAAGACAACAACTGGTGTCTTATATTACCAAGAACAGCAAGACTAAAGCCTTTACACTCAAAGGACTCTCTATGCAAGAGCTGACAAGAAGAGCACAACTGCTTGCATACAAAGTGGCCACAAGCAAAGATGGAAAGGCCAAGAGAGCCCAGATAATAGAAGAGTTAGTAGCAGAAGGATATGGTTCAAAAGCCTCAGTATCCAGATGGAAAGAAGAAAGACTGATGGATACTTATAGAAAATACTTGGCTGCCAAGGCTGCAAATCCTGGGAAGTTTCAAACTGTTGATCCTTCAAGATCAGTAGTTAGAACTTCTGGTGCATCTAGAAGAACTGCTACTCAGAAGAAGAAGGCAGAGGACAATGTCAAAACTGATTTTAAAATGGTACTACTTGAAGGAAGTTCAATAGTCCATTCAGATTTTGACATTGAGGAGAAACCTCTGTTAACACAATTCAGGGATCCTTCCACTTTTGCTTATCAAATACAAAAGACCATCAAAGATAAGCTGCATACCAGAGTAGTGACTGAACACCATCTCCCAACTGTTCAGATGCCTGATATGAAACAACAACAAGGAAGAGAATCCCACCTGAGGCTATCAGAAACTGAAGACATCCAGCACTCAGGACCATCAACCCAAGGGACAAGTCTGGTTCCCTATTCTTCTGACTTTAACAAGTCAAAGATCCCTATCATCAGATGGTCACTTACTGATAACAACTCAGTACTGTTGACAAGAAGAGACCTCTCAAGCAGGGCTTACAAGAAGATCAGTGATCTAAAGAAACTGTCAACACAAGACCTGCTCACAATTCAACATCTAGAACCACAGAGAGGATCTCTATCTGATGGTCAGTTAAACCAGCTCAAGAACACCATGTACAAAGAAATATGGAAGATTGTTCAAGACAGAAGAAACACATAAGGAATTAGTAAGGTTTTGGCTTCATCAATCCAGGGGGAGATTGTTAGGACAAAGAGGATTGGTGAAACCACTTTTGTAAACCTTAGTCTAATTCACTTCTGTCATTTTGGCTAAGTATAGAAGTACTGAAGAGAAGACAAGAAACTGCTGATTAGAAGATATGAGAAGTGCTGAAGTTGCAGAAGTTCTGAAGTCCAAACCAGACAAGTTCACTTCAGAAGTACTGAAGACAAAACTACTCTTCAGTAGTTGTCCTTCATCAGCACTTAGCAATAGATATTTTCCACCGCCTTTTTGCATCAGTAGTTTGTTGTTTATTATTACTTTTAGCTGTATTTGTTTCTTTCAATGTTGCAAGTTGTGCAACTTGTTTCTGTAGTTTCTGTACTTGCTTTTTAGGCAAGATACATGCATGTAAACGTCTATAAATAGGAGGCTTCAACCTTCTATTTTAGACATTGATTTTAATAGAAAAATCCTTCAAACACTCTCATTGTTCTATTCCATTTCTGTATTTATTGTGAATCTCTCTAAGTATCTAATTCTCATTTACAACTTAGATTCATAATAAATACTTTGTCATTTATTAGTTTCAAACATCAAGGGGGAGTTATAACTCTGCCTTAGTATAAAAAGTGTTGCTTTAACTTATAACATTCCGCTGTGCTTATAATCTGATTTACAAGGACTTGCTAAACACTTAAGTGTCAAGATAGCAAGTTCTTACTTAGCAAAAAGAGCAAACTGATCCAACAACTTACCGGAGGAGCTCGGTAGTGTGCACAACTTCTTCCATGTGTCTAACTTGAAGAAGTGTTTGGCTGATGAATCTCTCATTGTACCACTGGAGGAGATCAAGGTTGATGATCGTCTTCGCATTGTGGAGGAACCTGTCGAGATTCTCGACTACAAGATTCGTAGCCTTCGTCGGAGTAAAATCCGCATCGTTAAAGTCCGTTGGAACTCGAACCATGGACCGGAGTTCACATGGGAACGGGAGGATCAGATGAAAGCTAAGTATCCTCATCTTTTTCCGAAACGCGCGTTTGAATCGAGGCATGTTACTGCTGAAGCGGAATGAATCTCGGGTCGAGATTCCTTTCAACGTGGGGATGATGTGACATCCGGTAATTTCCTTTTCGTTCTGTTCTTTTTCGTTTCTTTCTTTTGGGGCTTTGCGCAATTTTCTGGACGAAAATTCTTTCAACGTGGGGATGATGTGACACCCGACATGTTTGGCTTAAACATATTAGTAACATCTAAGTCTACCTTAGCGAGAAACGTTTATAAACAGACTTAACTGGGTTAGTTGAGTCGGGTCAAGTTAGGATTGTCCAGGGTGCAATGATCTGGAGGATCATTGGGAGTCGTTTTGGTAATACACTAGTACCGGGTTCCGTTGTTGGTGACATTACATGAACTAATTAAGTATATGTGTAGATTATGGGTCGTGTGGTGGATTATATACATAGATGTGTTTAAATGATGTGTGAATGATTATCTATGCTTAAATATGTTAAATATAGACTGAGGATGCATGCTTATGTGTTAAGATGTGTTAGATTGCGTTAAACACGACAAACTGGAAAATTAGTTAAAAATGAATTCTGGTTCGACCACTTCGAGTGGTCGAAGGAGAACATTTGTCTGGTTCGACCCTTTGTAGATGGGCGAACCTGGGAAGTGGAATTGAAAGAATTCCCTTCGACCAGGACAGGGCTCATTCGACCCTGTGTAAGGGTCGAAGGAGGCCACCTTCGACCATTGAAATGGGGCGAAGGAGAAGTAATATAAATACCAAACTTTGTCATTTTTCATCATTTCACAAACCCTAACCGTCCCAATACACTCTCAAACGATCTTAATCATTAAGGAATGAGTTTTTGCTCTCCTTTTTCATAATCTAACCTATCTACAACATCTAAACAAGAATCCAAGGTGTGTTCTTAATCCTAAACCTTTTAAAAGCATTTTTAATTCGTTTTCATCTAACCCTAATTGTCCGGATCTGTTCTAAGGGTGTTTTTATGATTAAAAACCTTCTAAACATCTTTCTAAATCAAAACATTATCATTTGACATAGGTTTTCATGGTGATAAACATATGTAAATTGTGTATTATGTGGTGTTATGTGTTGTTCAATGATTTGCTGCTGTATCTATGATAGAAACATGATATAGGATTGTTATTGATGCTAGATTATTGTTGTTTAGGGTTAGGATTGGATAAATGATGATATTTTGGGTATTTGGGGGTTTTAACGAATCTAGACTTGATGCATGATATTTATGATCAATAGAACTAATAAGGAAAGATCGAACACTCGACAAACTGAGCATTTTATGTTGAATATGGATCGATTTCAAAAGTTTCCAAATTGGGTAAATTATTCATGCATGAAAGTGATGTTTCCATAATCTTTACCATTTTAGGAAAGGGCTGAAATGGACGTATTATTGGGGGAAATCGGTGGGGTTTTGTAGGGATAAGTTATTCATGCTTGACTGCTGTGTTTGATGATGTTTCGAGTCGTTTTGAATGTGTTTGAAGCGTTTTTAGGAAAATTTGCACAACAGGGGCGAACCTAGACTCCTTCGACCGATCGAAGGTGCGAAGGAGAGAATCCAGGGTCGAACCTGGGTTTTGTTTGGGCGAACGTGGTAAAACGGGCGAAGGAGGTATCAAACGGTCGAACGAAATGTAAAACGGGCGAAGGAGACTTAAACTGACTGGTTCGACCGTTCTGATGCAGAAATGAGATTTTTGATACAAACTAAGTGTTTTATGCTTGAACCTTGTGTGTAATCTATGTGTACTTGATTAGTTAGGGTAATGGGTCACCAACGGGATGTCGGGTCGGTCTAGTGTGTCGGTTAAACATTCAAACACGTTTTAAAACATACTTAGTTACGATCTGGACAATCGGGGACTAGATAACCTTATGGTTATTAGTCGAAACACTTATGTGAACATTTTGATAGATCTCCGGTAGAGGGATTATCAAGGGCTTAACATCATTACTTATAACCGAAGAACACTATCTAAGGTGAGTTCACGGCCCCACTTTTACTGCTTTAACTTTTGGGGGAGAAAACATGCGCTAAACTATTTTGGTAACATATGTCATACTATGGTTTTTAACTTTGTATTGCTATACGATCTTTGGAAGTCCCGGGGGAAACCATGAATGTGCGGGGATGCACAAGGGGGGAAATGTGGATAGATCTATTGGGCGTGACCTGCCCCACTCGTCGGCTTGGAGGGCCGGGCGGGTGCATATTGTCTCGAACAGGAACATTGGTATCATGCTGAACATACGGGCTGCTTAAACATGCTAAACATTGCTAAACGTGTCTAGTAATGGTTTCCAATCGTAGTAGTAATAAAACATACGCCTAGCTAGCGTACTTGGTAACATTGATATAGTATGGACATGGTAACGTTTTGGTAACATATTGAACAAACCTGTGAACTCACCAGCATCATATGTTGACGTCTTTTTGGCATGTTTTTCTCAGGTCGCTAAGGTAGCAATGAATGGAACTAGGCGCACGGGTCTGCATTGGCGTCTAGGTTTAGATCATGTTTTGTAATAAATACTTGGTACAATTGGGTCTACGGTTTGTAACGTGTTTTATGCTTCCGCTACTGGTTTTGAGTTTACAAAAACTATGTCTTTTGAATGTTATGTATTTCATATAGAGTTGTTTATTGTGACCGTTGACTTGGATCCTGGTTTGTCATGCGCCTCGTGGTAAAACTCCGCAAGTGGTAACCTGAGGATGTGACAGACACAATCTTGACCACAACCGTATCGATATAGAAAAAAATTTCTTGTTTCTAGCCTTCCAAATTCGCCAACATGTCAGAACTATAGAACCTCTTTCTTTGTCTCCGACCCAATCATGTCTTCGGCTAGTTGAACCACATCTTTCATTGAGAAAATAAAGAATGGAGATATCTTGCGCCATGATGAAATACCTAACTAAACTCCACCCGATAGTCTCGTCCATTTCATCACAAAGAACACATAAATCGTCCCCTACATTAATATTCCTCTTTCGGAGTGCACACTTGGTTGGGATCCTATCCATAGTAGCTCGCCACATAAAAACACTTATTAGGAATCCATTTACACCATTTGAAAGAAAAGTGGTCCTTCCTAACATTGCTTCCTTTTAACCATTTTCGGACCTCCCTTACAGAAAACTCATCACCCGAGTCACTGTTCCATAGCCAAACATCTTTATTTCCATTCAAATATATGTTCACAAGTTTCCTGTGAACCTCAACAAGCTCATTAACTTCAGTAGGAGACTTCGGATATACCTTCCAAATCCATGGAATAATGCTGCGTTGGTCATCCATTTCCAATCTATCCGCCACCGAACACCTTTTTTATTCTTCTCAAGCCGGAACAGAGTTGGATACAAAGCTTTTAACGGTTCACCTTCTAACCATGGATCAATCCAAAACTTCACCGAGTTACCATCGCCCACTTTGCTCTGAATCAAGTTCACGAAACATTCACCTTGAACCTTCAAATGAGAACCAAACGAAACAATTTTACCCTACGTGGCCGAGAAGCGTTTATAACAAGAAAGCGCTTCCCATCTTCTAGTCGAAGCATGAACCACATCTATCACCTTTTCCACATCGCGTCATGTTCAACACGATATCCCCATAACCATTTTAGCATCAACGCATTGTTACTTTCATCAAGTTTACTAAGACCCAATCCGCCATCTCTTTTAGACTTCGTAACAATGTCCCAAGAAACCCAATGAACCTTATTCCTATCCTCATTTTCACCCCAAAGAAATCGTCTAATTATCGCTTCAAGCTTGTTAATCATGGTCACCAGTGCTTTATATAAAGAAAAATAATAAGATAGGAGACTTTCCAAGACTGATTTAATAAGGATAACCCTTCCGACATAGATAAAATACTAGCCTTCCATCTAGATAACCGTTTGTTGAACACATTGATAATCGGGTCCCAATTATTGATACGATTCATATTAGCACCCACAAGGATACCCAAATATTTAAATGTAGTCACACACGGACTACAACCCAACCCACTAGCCCACTACAAAAAAATGTCATTTAATGTTACACACTCTTAATGGCATTTAGCTTTTGTGCCACTAATATAAGGCTTTAGTGGCAGTTTACGTGTGCTACATTTGCTTGATCTATAGTTTTAATGGCATTTTATCATTTATGCCATAAAATTAAGCTTATAGTGGCACACGCTCTTAGTGTCATTTAACTTTGTGCCACTAATATTGGGTTTTAGTGGCATTTTGCGTGTGCTACATTTTCTTGACAAATAGTTTTAATGACATATATCACATATGCCACAAAAATAATCTTTTAATGGCACTTTAGGTGTGCCACTTTTACGCAACATACCAATTTATGGCTTTTACTTATATGCCGCTAATTATATATAACGTTTTTTCACTAAAAAATAAACAAATTAATTTTTTTTCTACTAACAAAAAAATTCACTAACTTAAAATTAAAATTATTGATTTAAAATTAAAGGTAAACACGTATATACATGGTCCTACCTTTGGCACCTTCTCATTAAAATAATACTCATAAAGTACAAAAAGGGTATAAGGGTAAAATGGATTCACCTTTTCTCTCCATCTTGTCACCTTCTCTCATTTCACACACATCACTAACACGTGTAATTGGTTCAAATAATTATCACATTAATTTTGGACTAGTATATCAACATAAAATAACACATGTATATTAAAATTTATTGCAATCAACATTGAGTGTAACAAATTATTTTCATACACATCTAAACAATTAAAAAGATGATACAAAGCTATCATAAACTAACATAAAAAACACATTATGCTTCATTCTTTAATAGTCGTCTTCGGTGTTATGCTTCATTCCTTATTAGGCATCTTCGGCTTCATTTTCAATCCTTAGCACCCCATCTCTAGTTGATCCTTGTGTGTAGTAGCCGGCTTGAAGTCCATTGGTTGTTCATAGAACCTCCTACATAAATTATTTTTAATAATTAAACATTTGTAACTTGCAAAATGTTAACTGGGTCAATTTGGGTGTTAAGTTGGATATATACTAACATGTGTTAGCATCATTAAAACATGTTAAAATGAACCCTAGCACATGTTAGTTGGGCATATACTAACATGTGTTAGCATCACTAAAACATGTTAATTCAACTCTAACACATGTCAATGGGAATAGATTTATTAGTAGGCACCATATACAAACCTGTGTTAGTATCACTAACACATGTTAATTGAACCCTACCACATATCAATTAGGATAGATTCATCAGTAGGCACCAAATACAAACATGTGCTAATATCACTAACATGTGTTAATTGAACACTGACACATCAGTAAACACCAAATACAAATATTTGTATGTTTGTTTAGTTTTGTTGGTATGTTTAGACGAATCTTGGTATGTTTATATATATATATATATATATATATATATATATATATATAGGGGAAAGTGAATACGGTGCTGTTACGCACCTAAGCTTAGACGCCTAACCACCCAAAACTACGTAGTTTTGATTAAATATGAGATAAATCAATGAATTTTCATCAAAAATCAAAACTAGGAATCAAATCAATATCACACAGAATGAAAAACAACATTTATAACATCAAACCTTTGATTACCTAAATCTAAAATTTAAATCCCATAGATAATCTGAAAATCATTCTTTGGTTTAAATAGAAAATTGAAACAACAGATGACATCTTTCACTGCATCAAGAACATAAAGATTAATCTGAAATGTATGCACTCAAAATGCATCCACACTGTTGGTAGCCTATCTTCACCTTGATATATAAGCAATTAGATGAAACAAACTACAGACTACTCCAATAAAGTAAATGTTTTTCAATTTTGGAGCGCCTCTCACAAGGGTTCAAACCTGAAAACGATCTTAGTTTATTTATAGGATTTAATTTCCTTGTATTCAAATAGTCTAGATTTGTTTTTCTATTTGCCTTTTTTTTCGTGTGATTTTGAGATAGTCTTTCTTAGTTTTGATTTCTTACCAACATTTTATTGAATTTTAGGTTCCAAGAAATTAAAGTAACTTTTGTATGTTATAATAAGAATTAACAATTTGGGATTTGCAGAATTACGTAATCAAGTAGAGAAAGGAAGAAGAAACATGTTATAATTTGTAGGGGTTTTAAACAAAACTACGTAGTTTTGAGTGGTTTCGTGTCTAAGCTTAGGCGTTTAACAGCACCGTATTCACTTTTCCCATATATATATATATATGTAAATGTTGGTATGTTTGGTTAATTAGTTTTGTTATTCTTTCGTTTGATTGTGCGTGTGTGGACAAAGCGAAAAAACAAAAAGACTTTTAGAGGCGACCCGTCACCCCTAAAGGTCCTGCCTAGATTGCATATAATTTTGCAACGTGGCATGCCACGTGGCATGACACATGGCAAAAATATATAAATGGAAAAAGAAATGCCACGTTGAAAAATAGCATTAGGGGCGACCCTTTTGCGGCCACAGAACCTTAGGCACCAAGCTAATTTGCAGGACTTTTAGGGACGACAGTTATCGCCCCTAAAGCCCCACTCTATTATTGTGTCTCTAGAAAAAATCTTGGATCTGCCACCGCTCAATACATGTCTTCATTCAATTTAATATTTGTGGTGATTTTATAAGTGATGAAATTTCTGGAGCTGGTCCACGGTTAGATCCACATTATCTTATTGCTATTATTTATTTACTAGCTTGTATTCAACGCAACATTTTTTTTTTCTCATTGCAATGTTTTCATATTAATGGTTCAAACCACCAAAAAGGCAGCAACAAGTCGATCAGTAAGAATTTATCGTTGGTAATTTATCCAACACATGGTTTACCAACAACAACAGATGCCTCTTTCACAAGCAGGCTCAGGATTGGGCCAACAATAATGGGAACAATCTTCGGTATATTCACATGAAGGAGGAGGACATATGGTCGTATTAGGATCTTGAGATCCAATTGTACAAGATCTCCGAGTGCAACTTTCGACCCCATTTTCATCCACCTGACTGCTAACTCCAACCACTGTCAGTAAGACACTTATAATTAATTATACCAACCAAATATTTTTCAATAATGATAATTTATATATCATGAGTAAAGATCCTGTACAAATTGTTTTTTTTGTTATGAACTGTGAGAATCAAAAGATCGTATTTTTTTTATTTCCTTTTTGAATTTTATTTCCCATATTATTAAACATGTATTATAGTATTGAAATCTAAAAAAAAAACAAAAAATAAATAAATTTTGGTGTAGAGTAATTACGTAACTACTGTTGTAGAGTAATTACATAATTACTCTAGTGTAAACTAATGTATTTACTTTAATGACGTAATTATACTAAAAAAAATTAATTTTTTTTGCATTATTTATCTAGAAAGTATGTTAAAGCACATGGGGAAAAAAATTCTAAAAAAACAATAAATTTTTTTTCCCACATTTGATTCTCACAGTTCTCAAAAAAAAAAAAAAAAAAAAAAAAAAAAAAAAACACTTTATATTTGATCTTTATACTATATATCATCTATTATATATGAAATATAAAATTGGTGGTGGATTAATTTCTTAGAATAAAAGAATATGAGAAGCTTAAGAATAATTAAAAAAACGACACTCATGGAATAAAGATGAGATACCTGTGGTAATAAGCAATACTGTGGTGATGATAATAAACTTGAATGTAATGGCTTTCTCCATGTGTGAACGTAGAAAATAGAACTCAAAACAATGCACAGTACGTAGGTTGTGGATGCTTAGAAATCCTTGAATTGTGGTTTTTATTCACTTATTTACTCGTAACTTATTATTAAAGGACTTTTAAATAAGTACTCGTAACTTAAAGCTGTATAAAATAAATTGATGCTATAAATTTTGTTATGTTACCGATGGAAATTCTCAGTACCGCTTAGAATACCATTCGTTTTTGTATTAGTTTTACGATGAATTTTAAATACAGCAATGAATTGATGATAAGTCCATATATTTTGAAAATTGTATACATACCACTAATTCTATGAACATCACTGGATTTTAAATAATATCTACAGTACCGCAATATACATTACATAAAATTGAAGATATATAATATACTTGAACATCTATATATATATATATATATATATATATATATATATATATAGGGGAAAGTTAATTTGAGAATACCTATATGTCATGCGAACCGTGAGAACGGCTTCTAAAACCATTCAAATTCAAAAATTCTTTTTACACTTGTCTTTATTACTAAAATACAATCCCAAAAACACAATTTACGCGTAAAAATTCAAATGTATACGCAAATAATTTGTTTTTACACATGTGTAAATTTACTGTATATACATGTGTAAACTGTTTCATTTACACATGTGTAAAAAGTTAATTTGAAAGTGTTTTTGCAAGAAAAGATGAATTATTTGGAAAGAAAATTCATTTATTAATGTTGTATTTTGATTATAATTAGGTTTGTATTAAAAAAATTTGATTTTGATTAATTTTTTTACTTGTTCTCACGGTTCTCACAATATTTAGCGTTCTCAAGATAACCCTCCCTTATATAGGGGAAAGTTAATTTGAGAACACACACACACACACACACACACATATATATATATATATATATATATAGGGTAGGGTTCAAATAGGAACCAACCCTTAAGTAGGAACTATAGGAACCAATCTGAGCCATCCATCTTCAATAGTATGATTGTAAATAAGTAAAACTTTAATTAATTGTTATTTTAATAAAGGGGTATTAACGTCTTTTGTTCAATATTATTTATTAGGTAATTAATAAGAAACTCATGTATATTTGGAAACAGCAAATTAGTGTTTATGGTATACCTAAACGTATTTATTGTATATACTATTAAAATTATATCTCGGTATATAAGCAATAGTGTACATTGGTGTATATTCGTTTTCTCATTCATAATTATCACCAACACAAGATATACATTGGTGTATATTCGTTTTTTCATTCATCATCATTCAACATCATCAACACAGATATACATTGGTGTATATTGGTTTTTTCATACAATTAAATATTATATTTTAATTTAATTAAAAGTTTTATATATGGCAGTTAATTATCTTCCTGCAATTAATATGCAAGTTTTTTTTTACTTTCCTTAAATCTCTCAACCTATTATCATATCTAATCCCAAATAAAAAAAATCACGTTCGATTGAATTCGATTGAATCATGCCAATGTACACTTCAAAAACGAATATACACCAATGTATATCTGTGTTGATGATGAATGAAAAAACGAATATACACCAATGTATATCTGTGTTGATGATGATGAATGAAAAAACCAATATACACCAATGTATATCTGTGTTGATGATGTTGAATGATGATGAATGAAAAAACGAATATACACCAATGTATATCTTGTGTTGGTGATGATGATGAATGAAAAAACGAATATACACCAATGTACACTGTTGTATATATACCGAGATATAATTTTAATAGTATATACAATAAATACGTTTGGGTATACCATAAACACTAATTTGCTGTTTCCAAATATACATGAGTTTCTTATTAATTACCTAATAAATGATATTGAACAAAAGACATTAATATCCCTTTATTAAAATAACAATTAATTAAAGTTTTACTTATTTACAATAATGCCATTGAAGATGGATGGCTCAGATTGGTTCCTATAGTTACTACTTAAGGGTTGGTTCCTATTTGAACTCTACCCTATATATATATATATATATATATACACACACACTAGATTTATATATCCCGGGAGTGTCCCGGGGTTGAAAAATCTAATATGACATATCAATTTTACATATGAAATAGACTGATGCGCTTTACAGTTACATGCAGGAAAGTTTCGGTTAGCACCTAACCTAAAACAATTAACAATGTCTCTCCAATGTTAACGTCTAACCTTAAAAAATGTATAACTCTAATATTATAGAATTCATATTTACTAGTTTGAACATAATTAATAACTTGCCTATACATGATTAATGAATAACCTAAACACTTTGTGTTTTTTTCATGTATGAACAAAACCCCACAAAAATAGTCGTTTTTTTTTGTCCGTTTTTATATAGCACTATGGTACTCGTTGGAAAGATAATAAATCGCTCGTTAATTTGGTGTAATTTTTTTCTTTAAAAACTCTCGTATATAAACATGAGAAAGAAAATTTCAATTTTATTTTTAATTGGTAAAGTAAATCTTTTATTTTAAATTCTTAGATATACATATCTTGTAATTAATTTTATTATTAGATTTAATAATAATAAAAAAATTTAAAAAAACTAAACACCACCTCAACGTGCCATGTGGCACATTCAAAGGGGGGGGGGGGGGTTGATGACTCCATTGAATGCCACATCATCATAAGTCAATTCTTTTATTAATAGTGATATATAATATATATATATATATAACTTAATATTTGTGGTGATTTTATAAGTGATGAAATTTCTGGAGCTGGTCCACGGTTAGATCCACATTATCTTATTGCTATTATTTATTTACTAGCTTGTATTCAACGCAACATTTTTTTTTTTCTCATTGCAATGTTTTCATATTAATGGTTCAAACCACCAAAAAGGCAGCAACAAGTCGATCAGTAAGAATTTATCGTTGGTAATTTATCCAACACATGGTTTACCAACAACAACAGATGCCTCTTTCACAAGCAGGCTCAGGATTGGGCCAACAATAATGGGAACAATCTTCGGTATATTCACATGAAGGAGGAGGACATATGGTCGTATTAGGATCTTGAGATCCAATTGTACAAGATCTCCGAGTGCAACTTTCGACCCCATTTTCATCCACCTGACTGCTAACTCCAACCACTGTCAGTAAGACACTTATAATTAATTATACCAACCAAATATTTTTCAATAATGATAATTTATATATCATGAGTAAAGATCCTGTACAAATTGTTTTTTTTGTTATGAACTGTGAGAATCAAAAGATCGTATTTTTTTTATTTCCTTTTTGAATTTTTTTCCCATATTATTAAACATGTATTATAGTATTGAAATCTAAAAAAAAAACAAAAAATAAATAAATTTTGGTGTAGAGTAATTACGTAACTACTGTTGTAGAGTAATTACATAATTACTCTAGTGTAAACTAATGTATTTACTTTAATGACGTAATTATACTAAAAAAAAATTAATTTTTTTTGCATTATTTATCTAGAAAGTATGTTAAAGCACATGGGGAAAAAAATTCTAAAAAAACAATAAATTTTTTTTCCCACATTTGATTCTCACACTTCTCAAAAAAAAAAAAAAAAAAAAAAAAAACACTTTATATTTGATCTTTATACTATATATCATCTATTATATATGAAATATAAAATTGGTGGTGGATTAATTTCTTAGAATAAAAGAATATGAGAAGCTTAAGAATAATTAAAAAAACGACACTCATGGAATAAAGATGAGATACCTGTGGTAATAAGCAATACTGTGGTGATGATAATAAACTTGAATGTAATGGCTTTCTCCATGTGTGAACGTAGAAAATAGAACTCAAAACAATGCACAGTACGTAGGTTGTGGATGCTTAGAAATCCTTGAATTGTGGTTTTTATTCACTTATTTACTCGTAACTTATTATTAAAGGACTTTTAAATAAGTACTCGTAACTTAAAGCTGTATAAAATAAATTGATGCTATAAATTTTGTTATGTTACCGACGGAAATTCTCAGTACCGCTTAGAATACCATTCGTTTTTGTATTAGTTTTACGATGAATTTTAAATACAGCAATGAATTGATGATAAGTCCATATATTTTGAAAATTGTATACATACCACTAATTCTATGAACATCACTGGATTTTAAATAATATCTACAGTACCGCAATATACATTACATAAAATTGAAGATATATAATATACTTGAACATCTATATATATATATATATATATATATATATAGGGGAAAGTTAATTTGAGAATACCTATATGTCGTGCGAACCGTGAGAACGGCTTCTAAAACCATTCAAATTCAAAAATTCTTTTTACACTTGTCTTTGTTACTAAAATACAATCCCAAAAACACAATTTACGCGTAAAAATTCAAATGTATACGCAAATAATTTGTTTTTACACATGTGTAAATTTACTGTATATACATGTGTAAACTGTTTCATTTACACATGTGTAAAAAGTTAATTTAAAAGTGTTTTTGCAAGAAAAGATGAATTATTTGGAAAGAAAATTCATTTATTAATGTTGTATTTTGATTATAATTAGGTTTGTATTAAAAAAATTTGATTTTGATTAATTTTTTTACTTGTTCTCACGGTTCTCACAATATTTAGCGTTCTCAAGATAACCCTCCCTTATATAGGGGAAAGTTAATTTGAGAACACACACACACACACACACACACACATATATATATATATATAGGGTAGGGTTCAAATAGGAACCAACCCTTAAGTAGGAACTATAGGAACCAATCTGAGTCATCCATCTTCAATAGTATGATTGTAAATAAGTAAAACTTTAATTAATTGTTATTTTGATAAAGGGGTATTAACGTCTTTTGTTCAATATTATTTATTAGGTAATTAATAAGAAACTCATGTATATTTGGAAACAGCAAATTAGTGTTTATGGTATACCTAAACGTATTTATTGTATATACTATTAAAATTATATCTCGGTATATAAGCAATAGTGTACATTGGTGTATATTCGTTTTCTCATTCATAATTATCACCAACACAAGATATACATTGGTGTATATTCGTTTTTTCATTCATCATCATTCAACATCATCAACACAGATATACATTGGTGTATATTGGTTTTTTCATACAATTAAATATTATATTTTAATTTAATTAAAAGTTTTATATATGGCAGTTAATTATCTTCCTGCAATTAATATGCAAGTTTTTTTTTACTTTCCTTAAATCTCTCAACCTATTATCATATCTAATCCCAAATAAAAAAAATCACGTTCGATTGAATTCGATTGAATCATGCCAATGTACACTTCAAAAACGAATATACACCAATGTATATCTGTGTTGATGATGAATGAAAAAACGAATATACACCAATGTATATCTGTGTTGATGATGATGAATGAAAAAACCAATATACACCAATGTATATCTGTGTTGATGATGTTGAATGATGATGAATGAAAAAACGAATATACACCAATGTATATCTTGTGTTGGTGATGATGATGAATGAAAAAACGAATATACACCAATGTACACTGTTGTATATATACCGAGATATAATTTTAATAGTATATACAATAAATACGTTTGGGTATACCATAAACACTAATTTGCTGTTTCCAAATATACATGAGTTTCTTATTAATTACCTAATAAATGATATTGAACAAAAGACATTAATATCCCTTTATTAAAATAACAATTAATTAAAGTTTTACTTATTTACAATAATGCCATTGAAGATGGATGGCTCAGATTGGTTCCTATAGTTACTACTTAAGGGTTGGTTCCTATTTGAACTCTACCCTATATATATATATATATATATATATATATATATATATATACACACACACTAGATTTATATATCCCGGGAGTGTCCCGGGGTTGAAAAATCTAATATGACATATCAATTTTACATACGAAATAGACTGATGCGCTTTACAGTTACATGCAGGAAAGTTTCGGTTAGCACCTAACCTAAAACAATTAACAATGTCTCTCCAATGTTAACGTCTAACCTTAAAAAATGTATAACTCTAATATTATAGAATTCATATTTACTAGTTTGAACATAATTAATAACTTGCCTATACATGATTAATGAATAACCTAAACACTTTGTGTTTTTTTCATGTATGAACAAAACCCCACAAAAATAGTCGTTTTTTTTGTCCGTTTTTATATAGCACTATGGTACTCGTTGGAAAGATAATAAATCGCTCGTTAATTTGGTGTAATTTTTTTCTTTAAAAACTCTCGTATATAAACATGAGAAAGAAAATTTCAATTTTATTTTTAATTGGTAAAGTAAATCTTTTATTTTAAATTCTTAGATATACATATCTTGTAATTAATTATATTATTAGATTTAATAATAATAAAAAAATTTAAAAAAACTAAACACCACCTCAACGTGCCATGTGGCACATTCAAAGGGGGGGGGGGTTGATGACTCCATTGAATGCCACATCATCATAAGTCAATTCTTTTATTAATAGTGATATATAATATATATATATATATATATATAACTTAATATTTGTGGTGATTTTATAAGTGATGAAATTTCTGGAGCTGGTCCACGGTTAGATCCACATTATCTTATTGCTATTATTTATTTACTAGCTTGTATTCAACGCAACATTTTTTTTTCTCATTGCAATGTTTTCATATTAATGGTTCAAACCACCAAAAAGGCAGCAACAAGTCGATCAGTAAGAATTTATCGTTGGTAATTTATCCAACACATGGTTTACCAACAACAACAGATGCCTCTTTCACAAGCAGGCTCAGGATTGGGCCAACAATAATGGGAACAATCTTCGGTATATTCACATGAAGGAGGAGGACATATGGTCGTATTAGGATCTTGAGATCCAATTGTACAAGATCTCCGAGTGCAACTTTCGACCCCATTTTCATCCACCTGACTGCTAACTCCAACCACTGTCAGTAAGACACTTATAATTAATTATACCAACCAAATATTTTTCAATAATGATAATTTATATATCATGAGTAAAGATCCTGTACAAATTGTTTTTTTTGTTATGAACTGTGAGAATCAAAAGATCGTATTTTTTTTATTTCCTTTTTGAATTTTTTTCCCATATTATTAAGCATGTATTATAGTATTGAAATCTAAAAAAAAACAAAAAATAAATAAATTTTGGTGTAGAGTAATTACGTAACTACTGTTGTAGAGTAATTACATAATTACTCTAGTGTAAACTAATGTATTTACTTTAATGACGTAATTATACTAAAAAAAAATTAATTTTTTTTGCATTATTTATCTAGAAAGTATGTTAAAGCACATGGGGAAAAAAATTCTAAAAAAACAATAAATTTTTTTTCCCACATTTGATTCTCACACTTCTCAAAAAAAAAAAAAAAAAAAAAAAAAAACACTTTATATTTGATCTTTATACTATATATCATCTATTATATATGAAATATAAAATTGGTGGTGGATTAATTTCTTAGAATAAAAGAATATGAGAAGCTTAAGAATAATTAAAAAAACGACACTCATGGAATAAAGATGAGATACCTGTGGTAATAAGCAATACTGTGGTGATGATAATAAACTTGAATGTAATGGCTTTCTCCATGTGTGAACGTAGAAAATAGAACTCAACACAATGCACAGTACGTAGGTTGTGGATGCTTAGAAATCCTTGAATTGTGGTTTTTATTCACTTATTTACTCGTAACTTATTATTAAAGGACTTTTAAATAAGTACTCGTAACTTAAAGCTGTATAAAATAAATTGATGCTATAAATTTTGTTATGTTACCGACGGAAATTCTCAGTACCGCTTAGAATACCATTCGTTTTTGTATTAGTTTTACGATGAATTTTAAATACAGCAATGAATTGATGATAAGTCCATATATTTTGAAAATTGTATACATACCACTAATTCTATGAACATCACTGGATTTTAAATAATATCTACAGTACCGCAATATACATTACATAAAATTGAAGATATATAATATACTTGAACATCTATATATATATATATATATATATATATATATATAGGGGAAAGTTAATTTGAGAATACCTATATGTCGTGCGAACCGTGAGAACGGCTTCTAAAACCATTCAAATTCAAAAATTCTTTTTACACTTGTCTTTATTACTAAAATACAATCCCAAAAACACAATTTACGCGTAAAAATTCAAATGTATACGCAAATAATTTGTTTTTACACATGTGTAAATTTACTGTATATACATGTGTAAACTGTTTCATTTACACATGTGTAAAAAGTTAATTTGAAAGTGTTTTTGCAAGAAAAGATGAATTATTTGGAAAGAAAATTCATTTATTAATGTTGTATTTTGATTATAATTAGGTTTGTATTAAAAAAATTTGATTTTGATTAATTTTTTTACTTGTTCTCACGGTTCTCACAATATTTAGCGTTCTCAAGATAACCCTCCCTTATATAGGGGAAAGTTAATTTGAGAACACACACACACACACACACACACACACACATATATATATATATATATATATATATATAGGGTAGGGTTCAAATAGGAACCAACCCTTAAGTAGGAACTATAGGAACCAATCTGAGCCATCCATCTTCAATAGTATGATTGTAAATAAGTAAAACTTTAATTAATTGTTATTTTAATAAAGGGGTATTAACGTCTTTTGTTCAATATTATTTATTAGGTAATTAATAAGAAACTCATGTATATTTGGAAACAACAAATTAGTGTTTATGGTATACCTAAACGTATTTATTGTATATACTATTAAAATTATATCTCGGTATATAAGCAATAGTGTACATTGGTGTATATTCGTTTTCTCATTCATAATTATCACCAACACAAGATATACATTGGTGTATATTCGTTTTTTCATTCATCATCATTCAACATCATCAACACAGATATACATTGGTGTATATTGGTTTTTTCATACAATTAAATATTATATTTTAATTTAATTAAAAGTTTTATATATGGCAGTTAATTATCTTCCTGCAATTAATATGCAAGTTTTTTTTTTACTTTCCTTAAATCTCTCAACCTATTATCATATCTAATCCCAAATAAAAAAAATCACGTTCGATTGAATTCGATTGAATCATGCCAATGTACACTTCAAAAACGAATATACACCAATGTATATCTGTGTTGATGATGAATGAAAAAACGAATATACACCAATGTATATCTGTGTTGATGATGATGAATGAAAAAACCAATATACACCAATGTATATCTGTGTTGATGATGTTGAATGATGATGAATGAAAAAACGAATATACACCAATGTATATCTTGTGTTGGTGATGATGATGAATGAAAAAACGAATATACACCAATGTACACTGTTGTATATATACCGAGATATAATTTTAATAGTATATACAATAAATACGTTTGGGTATACCATAAACACTAATTTGCTGTTTCCAAATATACATGAGTTTCTTATTAATTACCTAATAAATGATATTGAACAAAAGACATTAATATCCCTTTATTAAAATAACAATTAATTAAAGTTTTACTTATTTACAATAATGCCATTGAAGATGGATGGCTCAGATTGGTTCCTATAGTTACTACTTAAGGGTTGGTTCCTATTTGAACTCTACCCTATATATATATATATATATATATATATACACACTAGATTTATATATCCCGGGAGTGTCCCGGGGTTGAAAAATCTAATATGACATATCAATTTTACATACGAAATAGACTGATGCGCTTTACAGTTACATGCAGGAAAGTTTCGGTTAGCACCTAACCTAAAACAATTAACAATGTCTCTCCAATGTTAACGTCTAACCTTAAAAAATGTATAACTCTAATATTATAGAATTCATATTTACTAGTTTGAACATAATTAATAACTTGCCTATACATGATTAATGAATAACCTAAACACTTTGTGTTTTTTTCATGTATGAACAAAACCCCACAAAAATAGTCGTTTTTTTTTGTCCGTTTTTATATAGCACTATGGTACTCGTTGGAAAGATAATAAATCGCTCGTTAATTTGGTGTAATTTTTTTCTTTAAAAACTCTCGTATATAAACATGAGAAAGAAAATTTCAATTTTATTTTTAATTGGTAAAGTAAATCTTTTATTTTAAATTCTTAGATATACATATCTTGTAATTAATTTTATTATTAGATTCAATAATAATAAAAAAATTTAAAAAAACTAAACACCACCTCAACGTGCCATGTGGCACATTCAAAGCGGGGGGGGGGGGGGGGGGGGGGGTTGATGACTCCATTGAATGCCACATCATCATAAGTCAATTCTTTTATTAATAGTGATATATAATATATATATTTATATATATATATATATATATATAACTTATAATAAAAGAATTGAATATTGATGAGGTGGCATTCAATAGAGGCCTAAGAAAGCCATTTTAATGACATGGCATTCAAGCCGGCATTCTTCTCTTTGAGTGTGCCATGTGTCATGCCATGTGGCAAATTAAAAATAAATAAATAATAATATAAAACCTAATATACTAAATTTAAATTGAGTTATTTTAGAAAAAAAATTTAAAAACAAATTTAAATTTTTCTTTCTTATTTTCCTCCCATAATTTTTAAACGTTGATATCTTTTATATACGATATTTTTTAAAGAAAAAAGTTACACCAAATTAACGAGCTTTTTATTATCTTTCCAACGAGTACAATAGTTTTATATAAAAAAACGGAGTAAAAAACAACTATTTTTTGTGGGGTTTCGTTCATACAGGAAAAAAAACACAAAGTGTTCATGTTATTCATTAATAATGTTTTTTTCTTTTAAACTAGGTTCTTATCTACGATGTTGAAATTCAGCTCAATCGCCATGCTTTCATTGGAAATTTACTCTTTTAAAGATGCATAGGTATACTCCATCATGAGAAGCTAAGAGAAAGAATCGCGCAACACTGCAACACATGGTGTCACCTTATAGCAAGGTTATTTTTTTATTTATTTAATTACAAGGGTAATAATTATTGCTATTAGTATTAGTATTATTAGAATTGTTATATTTTTCAACCCCGGGACGCTACCGGGGTAAAAGCTAGTATATATATATTTTGCAAAGGGATTAATTTATAATCTTATGCAATCTCTCATTTGAGAGATTCCACATAAGATGTGATGTGACAACTCTAGAACAATTAAAAAAAAGAAATAAATATGGTTTAACTTAATATATTAAATACTTAATCTACTAAATATAAATATTAAACCTATATTATTTTCTCTTTCATGTTTCCTCCCATAACTTTTAAACGTTAATATATTTTATATACGAGATTTTTTAAAGAAAAAAATTACACCAAATTAACGAGCGTTTTATTATCTTTCCAACGAGTACCATAGTGCTATATAAAAAACGGAGAAAAAAAACAACTATTTTTTGTAACTCGACAGGTATTATGTCAGGTTAAAAAAATTATGGGTTTGGGTTTATATCCTACATGGCACTCAAAAAGGCCATTCTCTCTCTTGAGAGTGCCATGTAGGATCCTATGTGGACCAATTAAAAAACAAAGGCCATTGAGTTAATTTAGAAAAAGAAATAATTTAAAAACAAAATTAAATTTTCTCTTATGTTTCATCCCATATCTTTTAAACGTTAATATCTTTTATATAAGAGATTTTTTTAAAGAAAAAAATTACACCAAATTAACGAGCGTTTTATTATCTTTCCAACGAGTACCATAGTGCTATATAAAAAACGGATAAAAAACGACTATTTTTTGTGGGGTTTTGTTTTCAAATATATTTTACAATACTAATAAATCACTATTTAGGGTTTTTTATATTTGAATAAGAAACAATAAATATAATTTCATAGGCAGATATTTGTTTTTTTTATATTTGAATATGATAACTTATGGTAGAGATTTGTTCAAAATAAATAATATATACATATAATAAACCAAAACCATTTTAATGACATGACACTCAAAGAAGGTATTCTCTTCATTGAGTGTGCCATGTGTCATTCCATGTGGCAAGACCTTTATTTCAGGAAAATAGTAATTTAAAATTTAAAAACAAAATTAGATTTTTATCTCTAATGTTTCCTCCCATAACTTTTAAACGTTAATATATTTTATATACGAGATTTTTTTTAAAAAAAATTACACCAAATTAACGAGCGTTTTATTATCTTTCCAACGGGTACCATAGTACTATATAAAAAACGGAGAAAAAACGACTATTTTTTTGTATGGTTTTGTTCATACAGGAAAAAAACACAAAGTGTTCAGGTTATTCATTAATCATGTATAGGCAAGTCATTAGTTATGTTCAAACCAGTAAATATGAATTTTATTTACTACATGTCTTAGCATTGGAGTTGTACATTGTTTTAGGTTAGGTTTTAATATTAGAGTTATACATTGTTTAAGGTTATGCTCTAACATTGGAGATACTTTGTTAATTGTTTTAGGTTAAGTGCTACCCGAAGCTTTCCTGCATGTAACTGTAAACGCATCAGTCTATTTCAGATGTAAAATTGATATTTTAAAATTAGATTTCTCAACCCAGGACGCTCCCGAGATATAATCTAGTAATAATAATAATAATAATAATAATAATAATAATAATAATAATAATAATAATAATAATAATAATAATAATAATAATAATAATAATAATCATGTATTGGCAAGTTATTAATTATGTTGTCATATTAGATATTTTATTATGTCATATTAGATATTTCAACTCCGAGACGCTCTCGGATAAAAGCTAGTAGTAATAATATGTGCAAAACTAATTTGTTCGCTGTGACTAACTGAAACTGCGTCTGTATTTAGTGTTTTAAATGTCTGAATTAGTGATGTATTCAGTGTTTTAAATGTTTGAATTAATGAAAAGAGTCCTGAGCGTCCACCCCAAATAGTCGTGTATTGTGTTTTTTTTTTTTAAATCGATTATTACAACCATTGGTATCAAAGTCACGCTTAGGCTCTAGAGGGTGTGATAGCAGGAAGGAAGCAATATGGTTCTACACAGTTGATTTTTTGGAGACAATGTGGGCCTGATCCGGTTTATTTACACTACAAGAAAAAAGACTTTTAGCGGCGACACCAATAGCGGCGACCCGCCTTGGTGTCGTCACTAATACCTTAATCCACAACAACCACCATTAGACTCAATCCCAGCCGTCCGATTAGTCAGGAGATTAACGAACAAGCTTTCATCGTACTAAAAAGCAATAACAGCGACAGCATTAGCGGCGACCGTCGCCGCTATTGATCGAAAATTCCATCTACCCGCCTCATCCTCCTCTTTCCCTCCCTCTGCTCATTTCCTTTTCATCTGCCTCACTCTCCTCTCTGTCAATCGCTCTCATATGCCTCTGTATCTCTCTCTTGCTCATTCTCCCTTTGTCATCTCTCTCTCGCTCTCGGTTCTGACAACCCCCACCGGAAACCAAACTGCACGACCACCACAGCACCGCCACCGAACTCCACTACCACCGGCTTACCACCACCACCGCAGCTCCACCACCACCACAGTAACAACCGTAAGGTTTTTTTTGTTGATTATTTGTATGGTTTTTTTTAATATAAATTGTTAACTTTTTTTTTTTGTAATATATTGATAATTTGAAGGGTCGATCTACAACCTCTCGTTGCCGGAGATTAGTCATCTTTATTAAAGTGTGTATTTTTATTTTAAAAACAATATATTATGTATATATATATTTAAAAAAAAGATATATGCAAGTAAATACATATATTTTTTCAAAAAAATATATAATGTATAAATATTTTAAAAAAAATATATGTAAGTATATATTTATACTTTTTAAAAAAATATATTATGTATGTAGATTTTTTTAAAAATATATTATATGTGTAATTTTTTACAAAATATATTATGTATGTATATTTTTTACAAATTATATTATGTATATATATTTTGTATGTACATTTTAAAGAAAATATATACTATGTTTGTATATATGAGTCTATGTATGTAAGTATGTATGTGGGTACGTGTATATATATATATATGAGTATATGTAAGTAAGTTGATTTAAAAATATAGTGTATGTATATGTGTATGTGTATGTATGTAGGTATTTAAGTATATGTATGTGCATGTAAATTTGTAAGTATGTATGCGTGTATGTTTGTAAGTATGTATATGTGTATGTATGCATGTATGTTTATTTATATTTATATTTATATGTTAATACATAATACATATTGAGACTAGAAAGACATGCCAGAAATTGAATCCTCATTTAAAACATAGTGAGCTTATAAATATCCGCCCGAAATCGATATAGCAATTAATTTTGGGTAGTCACCATTTTGGGACTGCTTTTTGAATACTTTATCTCATTGAGTATGTAAATGTGTACTGCATGATTGTTTGTTTTTGAAAAATTCAGTTGTCGTTTCCTCTTTGATCCTCGGGTATATATTTATATTATATAGTTGGGGGCTAAGGGGACATGCTGCCGAATTTTTCTTAAACAAACAATCATGTAATACACATTCATATATGAGATAAAATATTCAAAAAGTGGGTTTAGCAGCCTATCCTTTAGGTGTCAATTAAATGTTTCATTTAAATTAGCGTGCCTTAAACGCCATATTATGTTTCAGTCACATTATGATGTCGATCAATAAAAGCTGGATTAACTTACCGAACTGTTTGTGCGTTGAGTACGAAAGAAGAATTGACAATTTCATTAAGTATGCCCAACAATTCATCAACACAGCAGGATCGATTTGATGTACATGTAGAAAGTGTAATAATTTTGACTTTGTACCCTTCAGAACAATGACATTTCATCTTCGTATAAATGGTTTCGATAAGGATTACATGACATGGATCAATCAACGTGAAAATCCAATTAGGCCGTCTTCTGTAGTTGTAGCTGAGGTTAGGGGAAGAAGCGATATGAATGGTGTTATCGAAGACCTTATAGGGAAGCATATGGAAGAGGTTACAAACCTTAACGAAGGGAACTTGGATACAGAGAGTAGTGATGTTCGTGATGAGTTTGAAGCCCTGATAGATGAAGTTGAATCAGAATTATATCCTGGGTGTACTAATTATTCCTCCCTTGACTTTATATCAAAGCTTATGAATATGAAGGTAAGGAACAAATGGATTAATAATTCATTTGACGAGCTTCTCAAGTTTTTCCAATGTGTACTTCCAGCAGGTAACAAGTTCCCCCCTTCGCATTACAAAGCCAAAAAGATATTAAAGAAGACTGGTTTGGGATATGAGATGATAGACTTGTGTAAATGGGATTGTGCTCTCTTCTGGAAAGAACATTAGTTGTTGCAAAATTGTCCTATTTGTAATGAGAGTCGGTGGGTAAATAAAGACACAAATGGCAAGAAGGTACCTCACAAGGTGTTACGATACTTTCGGTTGACCCCTAGACTACGAGGCTTGTATGCCTCAAGGCACACAACAAAAGATACGACTTGGCACAGTACCGGACGATCAGAAGATGGTATTATGCGTCATCCAGTTGATGGATCTTCTTGGAAGGACTACCCTAACTTCTCGAGGGAACCCCGAAATGTTCGCCTAGGGATTGCAGCTAAAGGTTTTATTCCTTTCTGTAACAAAAGTACGACTCATTGCACTTGGCCGGTTATATTTACCACATACAATCTACCTCCATGGCTATGCATGAAAGAGTCCACATTTATGTTGACCTTGTTGATTCCTGGCCCTAAATCCCCTGAAAGCACATTGACTTTTTCCTTAGGCCGTTGGTGGATGAGCTTAACGATTTGTGGCAGACAGGTGTACGTGGACTATAAATGACTTTCCAGCTCATAGCAGTCTATCAGGTTGGAGCGGGCAGGGATACAAAGCATTCCCGACATGCAACGAATAAACCCCTTTAGTACGTGTAATAAATAAATACGCGTATGTCGGTCGTCGCCGTTTCTTAGATGCCAACCATCGTTGGAGAAAAAGTTTCGATTTTAATGTGGAACCCAAGACAAGAGCCCCCCCGAGACAGTTCGCTGACATAGATGCTCAACATGCTTTTCTACTCAGTCGTCTACTAGGCAAGCATCCAAATTTTGGAGGTGCTAACCCTAATCGGGAAGACTTCGAGTTGAACTGGTCCAAAAGAAGCATATTTTTATTTAGAGTATTGGTATTCTCTACAGTTGAAACACAACATAGATGTGATGCATATCGAGAAAAATGTGTGCAACAACTTTCTTGATACTCTTTTGATGATTGAGAAGACGAAAGACAACTCAAATGAGAGAAAAGACTTAGAGAAGCTGAAAATTTGAAAGACGCAATGGTTAAAAAAAAAGGTAACCAGTGGACCTGCCCACACCAAAAATACTCATTCACCCTCCGTGACCGAAAGAGTTTCTGTCAGTTTATAAAAAAATGTTAAACTGACAGATGGGTTCGGATCTAATATTAATAAGAGGGTGACAAATAACAATACTAACATTATTGGTTTGAAATAACATGACTGCCATATTCTCATGCAAAAATTGATACCAAATAGGGTTAGAGCATTTTTGGACAAAGATGTTTATAAACCAATGGTTGACGTTTGTGTGTTATTTAAACAGCTCTGCTCCAGAACACAAGTAGTTGAAGATATAAAGAAAGCGAGGGATGCCATTCTTATGATCTTGTGCAAGTTAGAGTTGATCTATCCTCCGGCATTTTTTTGACATAATGGTTCATTTAGTTATGCATTTACCCAATGAAGCGATTCTTGGTGGTACAGTCTATATGAGATGAATGTATCCCTTTGAAAGGTGTATAAAAAAATTGAAAAACTATGTTAAAAATCCGACAAGGGCAGAAGGTTGTATAGTTGAAGGTTATGTAACTAAAGAAGCTCTAACATTCTACTATATGTACCTTCAAAATGTTAAGACTATGTTCAATCAACCTGAGAGAAATGAGGATGTCGTTGTAGAAAAAAGAAATTTCTGGGTGTTTGAGTCCCACTGCAACTCGACCAGTGCAACGAATGACAAGCTACTTTCAGTTGACGGCCAACTCAAGATAGAATGGTTTATCCTCAATAATTGCGAAGAAGTCATGGGCTATATGAAGTAAGTATTCCTATCCTTTATATATTTTCCAGACAACCCAAAGATATAATTAAGACTAATTTTTCTTGTTTTATATATTTTCTTCAATGTAGTGAATTCAAATCTACACATCCCCAAGATGATATTAAAACTATATTTTAAAATTGGTTTCAACACAAGGTAATACATATATAATACTCGTTACTATATATTTGTTAAATAATGCATATATAACAAACAATATTATTTTAAATTTGTTAGGTCTATAAGATGAAGACATAAAGTTCTTCAGAATTCCACCCAGAGTTATATGCTCTTTCATTGGGTGTGCAATTAATGGCCAAGACTTACAACAGTTGAATAGTCAACGGTATTAGGTTTATGGTGGCTTCACATGATGCAAAACGTGCAACGCAAAATTCACGGGTTATGGTGGAGGGAGAGAATGGTGAAAAATATTATGGCGTATTAGAAGAAATTATTGAGACCAGTTATCCAAATGGGTATAAAACTGTCCTATTTCAGTGCAAGTGGTACGATACTCGAGTGGATGTTACAAATGAAAATAATATCACTAGTATCAGCACAGAACACGAATGGGACAAAGAAGATCAGCTCATATTTTCCTGGCAAGCCAAACAAGTGTTCTACATCCAAGAACCATCTCGAGAAAACCAAAGTAATAAACATAGGTGGGTCGTCAAAAATGTTAATCACCGGCGAATTTGGGATCGACCAACACAACTCGAGAATGTTCAAAATGTTGACACTGAGTTAGGCAAGGATCTTGACGTCGTTCATAATAACTCTTCATCTAATATTGGCCTTTTTATTGACTTCCACCATACTTTCAAAACATGTCTTCTCATGCTACTGAGGGTGAGAATGTAATTGAAGTTGATGCCCCGAGCAATAACGATAATGAAGTTGCTGATGATGGGACATATTATGACGAGGACGATCCTAATATAAAACGAAAATAAAACTCTCGGTGAAAGACGAAGATGGAGTAGTGATATATTAAGATGAAACTCTCGGTCGCACGTTCTATGAGAGTCTCAATGATGAAGATCGGTGGCCGAACAATGTGCTGGTGTATGTGACAAAAGTTGATTTCATTACGATGAAGTTAGCTGACATATGGAATTTATTCTTAAATTAGTATCTTCAATCTTCATGACTAATATTTTCTTATTCTTGCGTTCGAAATTTATTTTTAAATTACGTACTATATTTATGGCTAATATTTTATTAGTCATGTGTTTTTTTTATTATTTAATTCTGATATGTAACAGTTATGACATCTATAGACCACAACGATCCTATAAAAAAGAAAATTAACAAAAGTAAAATAAAATATATTATGAGAGGATTGATAAACTAACATAAAACAAGTGTCGCATTGTAAATTATAATCAACGCCGCATCGCGCAACACTAACATTTCATTATTTGCTTTAATATATGTCGTCTAGTACATTTAGATGACCTATTTAATTAAGAGATAGAGACATGTTAATTTGAAACACAAATACTTTAAAGAAACGTAATGTGGATGTAATCTTTAAATGAACATACTAGTGATACATTCATAATCAGACAACAAATAACAACATCATTCAACCACTTATCATATTAAAAAGTTATGCTTAGAAAAACATCTGATAATCCTCAAATATGAAACAATTAATCAGGTGTGACTAAACACAAATTTAGAGTTAAAAATCAGACAACAATACAAATAAACAAATGTGACCTTACAAAGATTACAAACAACACCATAAACGGTTAAAGCCTAACCATTCCATACACAAAGCCTAATCATCAGATCATCAAAATACCCAATATCACCCAAAAATTTCGATTGCACCAAAAAGAACACTTATACTTATTACTCTGCTAGTCTGCTGTCATACGCGAACGAGCCCACACATATAAGCCCATATATGTTCCTTTCTAACAAGTGTCGTATTGTAAATTATAATCAACGCCGCATCGCGCGACACTAACATTTCATTATTTGTTTCAATATATGTCGTCTCGCTGCATCACGCGGGCATCCCACTAGTACATTTAGACGACTTATTTAATTAAGAGATATAGACATGTTGATTTGAAACACAACCGTATTCCTTTCTAACACGTATCATTCTCATACTTGTTCCCCATACACATGTTTTTCATTCGTCCTCTTCATACACGTGTATCCTATGCGTGCTCTTTAATACGCCTCATTCATACTTGTTTACCGTACGGGTCACTTCATACGTGTACCATCCAAAACTTATCACCTCATACGTGTATCTGATACCATACGTGTGTCTGTTCATACTGGTTTGGTTCATACCTGTTAGTTCTCATACGGGTTCTATCATACGTGTCTTCCTATACATGTGTGCATTGCTCATACGTGTTACCTGCTGTGTTTGTCAAATTTTGAACATTTTCAAAATTTTCAAGTTTGAAAATGTTCATTTTCTTCCCGGTCTCAGTTTGTTTATCTAAATACATTCTAACCATCATGAGATGGAATTATTTCAAACAAGTTATCTGTCCCGAGCATTTACAGCAACAACCGACCCCTCAAGTACAACATCCGTATGTTGTTGTAAATACGATGAACCCCCGAACAAGCGAACGTTGTTGTGCCATATTGTAACACCCCAACCGATGGCGGAATCATCGAGGTGCCACGTAGTGACGATTGTTCAAAAGCTCATGGTACTAAAATGTAAATATTTGATTATTGAATATTGTTTTACAACATGTGAAATTGAATACAAGACAACAAAAATAGAGATAATTGATTTATTTAATCTAAGTCCAAAGTCCTATGTGAAGCGTCAAGCAGCTTATCCTGAAACATGCACGAAAATAATTTTTGTCAACATATGATGTTGGTGAGTACTACCTAGCTTTGTACATATAGTATAAGTTTTGGAAAGTGGTACAATTCATGTGTCTAGCATCACCAAGGCATTATGTAAACACACAAGTAACCAAACAAGACAAAGATCAAATGTAAAGTTGATAAGATGAGATTGATAATGAGCACCTCAACACGTGTCAAATCTAAAAGAGCACCATAACATAAGTTATGTCTAAATGAGCACCGTAACATAAGTTACGTCTATATGTAAAGAGCACCATAACATAAGTTATGTCTAGATGTATGATTTTGTATGTAAGCTACGATCATGTTCAAACATAAGCACAAAGATAAACAAGACACGTATATGAATTGTAAATGAATATGAAAGTTTTGTATACTTGTGCATGAATCACCCCAAAAGTTGTAAAAGCGAAAAAGGGGATAAGTAATACTCACCTTAGCAAGGTGGTAAGTCTTGTGGAATTGAATAAGTGTAATCCAACGTTGCCAAGTATCACCCTATGTATAAGGTAACAAATAAGTCTAAGTCTACCTAGTCTATAAGTATTTTCTAGGGTTTCGAATTGGGGATAAGTATTCGTTTTGATTAATAAATAAAATGTTTAATGAATAAGAGAAATTTGCTAAATAAATAAACAAAAGTCTTTTTGTAAATTTTAGATTAAAGATGGTTACATCATAAAGTTTTAAGTATGAAAATGATTTTTATAAAATTATTTTCTTATAAATAGAATATTAAATCTATTTATTTCAAATTGTCAAAATATAACTTTAATATTTAAAAATATTAAAATTAAAGAATTTTTACATTAAAAATTGTATTTCTGTTCTAAATGGATAGAAATAATTTATATAAAATTTTGGTGCAAAACTATGGTAAAATGAATTTATTATGATTTATTTATGATTAAAACTAACAAAAATTGATTAAAAATATTAAATAAATGATTTTTCTGAAATATATTTCAGAAATGTTTATTAATTTATAAACTTGGAATAATTTTATAAAATATTTCCATATTATTTGTATTTAAAATATGATTTAATTGAATTTAATCAATAAGTATAAATAAAATATAAAAACGGGTAAAAATAGTATTTTTACAAAAAATAAAATTACCAAAACTCTTTATATGGTTAGGAACATCTCCACAAAAATTTTGGTATTAAAATGATAGAAATTGAATTTTTTATGAATTTATTATGATTTAAACAAAATAAATACATTAAAAATAATAAATAATATTTTTCGGAAAAAAATAAAATTACAACAAAAACTTTAGAGTTTTGTGAAGCTAGAATAATTTTTATAAAATTTTTGGACCAGATTTGTTATTTTTAATAATTAATTATATTTACTTAAGATATATATATATATATATATATATAGAGAGAGAGAGAGAGAGAGAGAGAGAGAGAAAAAGAAAGCTAAAAAAAACCACGAAAACCGGCCTGTATAGGGCTCGAACTCTTGGCCAGATCTGTGTAAGACCACGCCCAGACCAACTGGTCTGTGTGTGTGTTTGTTGATTAGTTTGCATTCGAATTTTATTTAAACAATATCTGAAAACAACAATAATCCCCAATTCAATCCTTATAAACCCTAACTCCTAATCTCATCAATAGACCACAAAATTGATACAGTTAACAAACGAATGTTTAGGGCTTTTAATCCCCTATCAAAACCGAATCAAGAACATAAATATTTAGGGGTTTTGGTGTACCGTTTGATGGTGATACCCGAGCACAAAGGCGCGATCAAAAAGCTCCAATTCAGCAATTGTGAGAGGTTGTGAGGTGGTTTTGATAGAGGGTTTATCATAATCGGCCCTTGAAGGCTGTGTAGGTTTGTTTAATTGTGATAAAAACGCTTTTATAAACGAATTGATAAATGCTTGTTTGGAAAGTTTGAATGGTTGTGTAAATAGGTAAATTAGATCATTATTCTTGCGTATAAACGCGTGATTATAGATAAGTTTTATGCGGAATCATAGTGCCAGTCCATAATTACGAATCAATTACGATATAGCTTCCATTTCGGGCTTCAATTACGCGGTCAACATCAACTTCTTTGGTGGTCAACTGGGTGTTTGACTTTTGGCTTGTGACCACAATAATTAGGAAAGATTTATATATTAAATGCTTTGAATGTAAACACAAGTAAGAAGTTGGCTTAGTGGTTCGTGTGATGCATGATAAGGTCAGATCGCTACCAGACTCGGGTTCGAGTCTGGTCACCAACATCTTTGTTTTTTTTTTAATAGTAAGGGAAGGGGATTGGGCCGGACGTACTGGGCCGGGTGTACTGGGCCGGACATTAATCTGGGCTCAGATTGGGCTGGCAGTGGGCTCTGAAATTTTAAGAAAAGGGGGTTTGTGCTTTGGGTATAAGTTGGGTTGGACTAAGTATTAGGTCTTGTTTTTGTTAAAAAAAGACTAACTTATTATTATTATTATTATTATTATTATTATTATTATATAAAAAAAATATATATATATATATGTATAAAATAAAAAGTGACGGACGTCACAGCATCCCCTACTTTTAGAAACTTCGTCCCGAAGTTATTAGAAACATAGGGTTATGGATGTTTGGGTAAAAATCAAGATAACCGTGGTTTGGAAAATTTGAGTTAAGGCACGACGTGAATTTATAGGTAACAAAGTAAACTGTTTCAAATGATTTGGATAGGAGGTTTGATAGGTGTGAGTTAAGGATTTGATTAGGTTCGTCTCAAATAATAAGGAGAATAAGCATCTGGTAAAACACTAAACTTCGAGTTTTAGGAATCCTAAAATAAATGTACGAGTTGATTGACTATAGAAAGACCAAATGAACTACCAAGTAACTAGAGTTTGTTCCTGGTCCGACTTCCAGTCTCACTTTCAATGCATCATTAGTGTTTATATATAGGGTGTACCGCAGCTAACCCACCATATCTTTGATACCTTGAAAACGTACTGGACGCCTACCAAAAACTCTGATAGAATTTCACACCACCTTAATGTACCTGTAAATTCATGATTACGTTCCGGACCGGAATCATCAATTTACCTTACATTAGGGTTTTATGTCCTTCTATGATCCTAATCTAACACACATTAAAGCAAATAAGTTTCACAAGAAGGTGACACAACAAACACGTTGGGTTACAATGAGACGTTATCAAGGAAATGAGGCTATGTAATAATGAGGTCAATTGCATTGGTTTGCAACGACTTGTAAGCATAACAATATTTAAGTATGGGCTACCACTCGTCCGAGGAGCCCTTTAAATGAAATGTTTATCTGAGTTGCGTGGATAATACACACATGCTAGCAAGTTTATAAGTACGACAGCCATTAAGTATGAGTGTTATTTTAGCGGCCTATTGAAATAGCTCATATTTGGCCAGCCATGTTTACGAGTATCATGAATAATTAAATGTTCAATGAATAGCCAAATTAAGGGAAAAATTAAGTTTCATATAACAAACAATGATGTTTTTAGAAAAGCTCTGTAGGATCAAGTACCAAGTTTTTAGTAGCTTGATCAAGTCCAAATGTTTCAATAAAATGTAAAGTAGAGTCTTAAACGTATACGATTTAAAATAAACGTAACCAAATATGATAAATTTCCAATCTGTGTTCGTACACAATAGTATGCAAGGAAATTTCTAGATGTTGTATGCTAATGAGTGTGACAAAATTGGGTACAAAATGATAATAGGATCAAGAAAATGAAAACACAAGTATTGGATTCTTGAGTCTTAAGAAGATTCCATCCATGGCTTAGCCAGTGGGGTTAACGTCATCCTGACCGTTTGCTTCGTTGATATTGATGTTGAAAGCTTGTCCATGTGACACCAGGTTTACATTATTCAATTTAGGGCATCGAGGTCGCATGTGGTTAGGGTCCCCACAATGATAACATGCCCGACCGTTAGTAATCGGTAGTGGTTTCTGGGCAGCTGCTTGATGATTATCTTGTGTCCTAACCGTTACACGACAAGTAGTGACAAAGTGTCCAAACCTTCCACATCTAGTGCATTGACGGCATGGAAGATTTGCAGGGTGATGATACTTGCAAGTGTTGCATTGAGGATGGATTCCCGTGTAGGCTTTCTTGATAGGGGGTTGAGTCACAGGATCCACAACAGCATGGTTCTGATTATCTCCCATTCGTTTCTTAGAGTTCGAAGCAGTAGTGGCGGCATTTGCTAAAACAGTCTTAGATTGTTCAACAACATGGGTGGTTTTCTCAGCAGACGTCTTGGTGCCCTTCCTACCCAAGTTTTCTTGCCTTACGTGTTTGTCTGTTAAAGTGGCTGCAAGCTGGATGGCTTCTTCCACCGTAGTAGATTTGCTTCCAGTGACTACATCTTGTATCAGGTCAGGTAATCCCTCGATATATTTCTCGATTGCTCGAGAGACCGGGGTGACCATGTGTGGAACCAGTATGCTAAGTTCATGATATCGGGTATTATACGCAAGATTTTCTCCACTGTCTTGTTTGAGCTCACGAAACTCAACCTCCAGCTTCCTGATTTCGTTCCTGGGGCAAAATTTTGCGATCAAGAGTTCCTTAACCTCAGCCCAAGATAAAGATAAAGCAATATCAGCTCCTCGATTGCGCTTTTCGCCATTCCACCAGGTTAGCGCCCCCTTTTGAAGGACACTAGTAGCACAGCGAACGCGGAGTTCATCAGGACATTCACTGTTCACAAAGGTGCTCTCCATGCTTTCAAACCATTGGAGGAGGCCAGTTGCACCCTCCTCACCAGTGAATTATGTGGGGTTGCAGGAGTTAAAGTGTTTGAAAGTGCACCGAAATTGAGTCGTAGTCCCTGTGTTGGCACTGTTACTATTCTAGGTTAGCTCACTGACAAGGTTCAGGATTACTGCAGCAATTTGCTCAGCGACTAAAGATGCGAGGCGACGATCAGAACGTTGTCCAGAAACACGAACAGTGCGTTGGCTGGCATCACGGAGCATGCGGCAAGCAGACATCTATGAGGCAGTCAATGAATAATCGTGAGATTAGAAAATGTAAGTGTATAATCATACAGATGATTATGAAAGTATGAACTTGTAGGCGATATATGGAAATCATGAAATACAAAATATTGTATATGAAACGAGAGAGTATTATTGAAAAACTTGCATAAATGCTTGGAGTGCCCTTGTCTAGCTGTAAAGCCCAACAAGAACGTTGACTTTTCAAAGGAGTTGAACCCAATGGTGATCAAAGAAGACATGCTTTAGCCTATAAGTGGACACTCACTCCAGGAATCCCCAGGTAAGCATAACAGGTCCGTAAATGGATTTATGCGCTATGCTTGCCTATGCCAGAAAACCCAGTGTGCAGGCATCCACCCTTCCATATTGCACGTGTCCTTATCACACTCATTAAAGTTCAACAACTTTGAAGGAGCAGAATAAGAGTAGGCATTATGCCTAAGAGTGTCTTCATGAAAGGTACTGCTCCTGTTCCATGATGATGTAGACTTTCCACCCCTTGTAGGAAACAATCTCTATGCACCATGATGAAAGATGAGGAGAAATAGAGAAGACAGGAAAGATAAAGAAAGGAAAGTAGAGGGAAATGAGGGGTAGGGTAATTTAGGAAATATTATGCATGCAAGTTGAAATTCGGTTATAGTCTAGGCCATCTTGTCTAATAACCTAGTTCCCTATAACCATGGCTCTGATACCAATCTGTAACACCCCAACCGATGGCGGAATCATCGACGTGCCACGTAGTGACGATTGTTCAAAAGCTCATGGTACTAAAATGTAAATATTTGATTATTGAATATTGTTTTACAACATGTGAAATTGAATACAAGACAACAAAAATAGAGATAATTGATTTATTTAATCTAAGTCCAAAGTCCTATGTGAAGCGTCAAGCAGCTTATCCTGAAACATGCACGAAAATAATTTTTGTCAACATATGATGTTGGTGAGTACTACCTAGCTTTGTACATATAGTATAAGTTTTGGAAAGTGGTACAATTCATGTGTCTAGCATCACCAAGGCATTATGTAAACACGTAAGTAACCAAACAAGACAAAGATCAAATGTAAAGTTGATAAGATGAGATTGATAATGAGCACCTCAACACGTGTCAAGTCTAAAAGAGCACCGTAACATAAGTTACGTCTATATGTAAAGAGCACCATAACATAAGTTATGTCTAGATGTATGATTTTGTATGTAAGCTACGATCATGTTCAAACATAAGCACAAAGATAAACAAGATACGTATATGAATTGTAAATGAATAAAAATGTATGTGTAAATGAATATGAATGTTTTGTATACTTGTGCATGGATCACCCCAAAAGTTGTAAAAGCGAAAAAGGGGATAAGTAATACTCACCTTAGCAAGGTGGTAAGTCTTGTGGAATTGAATAAGTGTAATCCAACGTTGCCAAGTATCACCCTATGTATAAGGTAACAAATAAGTCTAAGTCTATCTAGTCTATAAGTATTTTCTAAGGTTTCGAATTGGGGATAAGTATTCGTTTTGATTAATAAATAAAATGTTTAATGAATAAGAGAAATTTGCTAAATAAATAAACAAAAGTCTTTTTGTAAATTTTAGATTAAAGATGGTTACATCATAAAGTTTTAAGTATGAAAATGATTTTTATAAAATTATTTTCTTATAAATAGAATATTAAATCTATTTATTTCAAATTGTCAAAATATAACTTTAATATTTAAAAATATTAAAATTAAAGAATTTTTACATTAAAAATTGTATTTCTGTTCTAAATGGATAGAAATAATTTATATAAAATTTTGGTGCAAAACTATTGTAAAATGAATTTATTATGATTTATTTATGATTAAAACTAACAAAAATTGATTAAAAATATTAAATAAATGATTTTTCTGAAATAAAAATTATTTCAGAAATGTTTATTAATTTATAAACTTGGAATAATTTTATAAAATATTTCCATATTATTTGTATTTAAAATAGGATTTAATTGAATTTAATCAATTAAGTATAAACAAAATATAAAATCGGGTAAAAATAATATTTTTACAGAAAATAAAATTACCAAAACTCTTTATATGGTTAGGAACATCTCCACAAAAATTTTGGTATTAAAATGATACAAAATTGAATTTTTTATGAATTTATTATGATTTAAACAAAATAAATACATTAAAAATAATAAATAATATTTTTCGGAAAAAAATAAAATTACAACAAAAACTTTAGAGTTTTGTGAAGCTAGAATAATTTTTATATATTATTTGGACCAGATTTGCTATTTTTAATAATTAATTGTATTTACTTAAGGAATATATATATATATATATATATATATATATATATATATATATATAGAGAGAGAGAGAGAGAGAAAAGAAAGCTAAAAAAACCACCAAAACCGGCCTGTATAGGGCTCGAACTCTTGGCCAGATCTGTGTAAGACCACACCCAGACCAACTAGTCTGTGTGTGTGTTTGTTGATTAGTTTGCATTCGAATTTTATTTAAACAATACCTGAAAACAACAATAATCCCCAATTCAATCCTTATAAACCCTAACTTCTAATCTCATCAATAGACCACAAAATTGATACAGTTAACAAACGAATGTTTAGGGCTTTTAATCCCCTATCAAAACCGAATCAAGAACATAAATATTTAGGGGTTATGGTGTACCGTTTGATGGTGATACCCGAGCACTAAGGCGCGATCAAAAAGCTCCAATTCAGCAATTGTTAGAGGTTGTGAGGTGGTTTTGATAGAGGGTTTATCATAATCGGCCCTTGAAGGCTGTGTAGGTTTGTTTAATTGTGATAAAAACGCTTTTATAAACGAATTGATATATGCTTGTTTGGAAAGTTTGAATGCTTGTGTAAATAGGTAAATTAGATCATTATTCTTGCGTTTAAACGCGTGATTATAGATAAGTTTTATGCGGAATCATAGTGCCAGTCCATAATTACGAATCAATTACGATATAGCTTCCATTTCGGGCTTCAATTACGCGGTCAACATCAACTTCTTTGGTGGTCAACTGGGTGTTTGACTTTTGGCTTGTGACCACAATAATTAGGAAAGATTTATATATTAAATGCTTTGAATGTAAACACAAGTAAGAAGTTGGCTTTGTGGTTCGTGTGATGCATGATAAGGTCAGATCGCTACCAGACTCGGGTTCGAGTCTGGTCACCAACATCTTTGTTTTTTTTTTAATAGAAAGGGAAGGGGATTGGGCCGGACGTACTGGGCCGGTTTGTGCTTTGGGTATAACTTGGGTTGGACTATGTATTGGGTCTTGTTTTTGTTAAAAAAATGACTAACTTATTATCATTATTATTATTATTATATAATATATATATATATGTATAAAATAAAAAGTGACGGACGTCACACATATTGTCCGTTTGCTTCCCTGCCTCAACAACCCAATACAACAAACTCGCGGGCCATGGTTTCCGCAACTAATCAAGTCCAAAGTGTTTATGAAATGTTGAAGAATGATAACGAGACGGGTAGCAGCAACAAGGCTCCCAAGATTGAACACCTGAACCAGTATCCATCACGGAAGGGGAGAATTTTGAGGTACATAGGAGGGATCGATGCTGAGATCTGGTACTAGGTAGAACATCCACTGGCAAGGGCGTTGTAAGAGAATTCAAACATATCATTGGATGTTACACAGATGAGTGACGACTAGAAGAGGAATTACAAGAATGAAAGAAAGGCGTTCTCTATTCTTACTCAGGCACTGCCGAAGGACATTCTGCACCAGTATGAAGTTTGTGAGAATGCATATGATCTGTAGGCGCTTTTGAAGCAGAGGTGTGAAGGTGATGAAAAGAAGTTCAAGATCAGACAAGACCAGCTGAGGAAGGAATTTGAAGCCTTCAACCACATCGGAACAGAAACACTCAGAGACATGTAGTCCCGATACTACCATCTCATGAGTGAGCTACGTAAGTTTGATATTAAATATACTTCAATTAAATTAAGTGAACGCTTTGCAGATGCACTTCCTCTACAGTGGATGCATTATGTTGATTTGATTAAGGAAATGGGTCAGCATGAGACACTACCTATCAATGATTTTATGTTGAAGCTGGAAAATACGGAGATTGAGGAGACTAGAAAGGCAAAAAGGACTCCATTTCGACAGAATCCGGAACTCTATCATTCTGCCACTCCAGCAACCTCCTGTATTGCCACTAGTTCACGACCTTAGACTGCATTTGTGTCGTCTATTGTCAATGATCCATTTTCTTGTAATATCCCACAACAACTTGTTCAAGCACCGTCCATTGATCCAATGTTACAACACACAAGTGCCTACCAATTTACACCACCACCTTCCACATCTACCACCTATTGCACAACACCACCACTTCATGCCAATACTTATGTCCATCAAAATACTTCCACCCCACAATAGTCAGCCTATGTTTCATCAAACACCTTGATGTCACAACTCTCAATGAAAAATTTTGAGAATGTGACACTAGAGGTTGATAAGGAGCATGTGGCATTGTTATCAGCTTTCGTGACATCTTACAATGACTTAGTAGCAGGAAACATCGGGAATATCAACCCGACAAAGGAAGATTATGATCAGGTGGATAAGGATGGGATGGAGTTAATGGATATATAGTGGCACTTCGCCAGTGTAGTGAGAAGGGCGGAATATTTCATTGAAAGGACCGGTCGCACTGATTGGCAGACCAACAAAGATACCAAATACGGATTCAACAAGCTGAAGGTTACTTGCTTCAACTGTGGAGTTTGTGGTAACTTCAAGAGGAAATGTGACAAACCTATTCAGCAAAACAACCAATATCTATTCAGGGCGAACCGAGGTTCGCATCAACAAAATCCGTTCCAACATCGACCCCAGAAACAAGCATATGCATAAGCTCCTAACAATGAGCGTGCTATTGCACCAGTGAACAACCCACTTCTACCGCCCGCATAACCAGCCAACAATCAGGCAAGGGGGATGGTAGTGCAAGCAGATGAGGGAGTCGATTGGAATGTACAACTAGGAGGTAATGGTGAGGTAAACTTGGGAGGCACGTCGTGCTATGCAGAAATCATCAAAGATGTTCTATAAGAAGCTAGGTCATCTTCATCAAATTCTGAAGCAGGTTCGAGTTATGATGAAAGTTTAGAAGAAACATCTAGTGAACAATCTGGATCGTCTAAAGCAATGCAGATTCCTTGGATGCTGGTGTTAATAGGCTGCTTGCTGAAGCAGACTTCTTGACAAACCAGAAGTCGTGTCTGGTTCAAGATCTTGTGGAATCTACTATGGATTACTCCAAGTATTTTACCAATGATGGTTCGTCTTCTTACTATGCATTCATGGCAAACATTCAAAACAACCAGGCCACTTCTTCTGAAACACTAAATGTGAAAAGTATTGTGAGTTAGAAGCCAGAATCGAATCAATTAAAGAACACAATACCAGCATGGTATGTGATCTGCGATGATCCACTGATGCAAATAAAGCATTAAAAGCAAATGTAAAAGTATTTAAAGAAACAATTATGCTGTTAAAGGAGGACGTAAGTGAAATGAAACTAACAATTCTTAATAAACAAGATTCTATCAATAATTACATCACTAATTTAACACAAACCAAAAAGAATTTGGCTACTTCACATTGTGATTATGAGGCAATTAAGAAGAATCTTGACAGTTATTCTAACTCCATGTATGTGTTGGATCACATAATTTAGAGTTAAATAATAGAAAAAAATGTTGCTGGTATTGGTTACCAAGTTGTCCCTCCTCCAATGCGTGATAATTATTACAAATCACTAGACGAGACTGTGACCACACAGTTTCAGGTCACAACTCCCTTAGTTGTTGACCCTGCTAAAATTCAGAAAGCAGAAGTTGTCAAGGATGATAACTACTGCTTGATTGAAACTGATGATGATCTCAGTGATGATGAGGATAGCCAACCAGGTCTTGGTAGCCTCAAATAAAAACATCAGACACCTCTTGAAAATCACATAGAGTGTTATCCGGAGTCTGATTCTGATGAAGAGATCGATAAGTTAACAGGTGACACTGGTCTGTATTACATGCTCAAGGAATCAGAAATAATCTTTTCTGAGAATGTTTTTCCAATGAAGAATATTAGTAAAGAATTAATTGCTAAGGTTTTAAAATCTAAACCAATTAACTATGTTGAGCAATCTGCATCTGGTGTTTCCAAATCAACACCAGCACCAGTGCAACAAAATCAGCAGACTAGTCGTCAGGGTGGTCAATCAAGTCAGGTCAGACAACCACCACCTATTCCTAAAAGGAAACCGTTGCTTCCTCGATATCTTCAACACAAGGATATCCGTTGGATTCCTTACAGGAAAGCACCTAGAAGGCCAAGACCTGGTCCCACACCAAGACCAATTAAATTTTAAATAAAAAGATCAAAGAAAGAATGCTCCTCAATCAAAGAATGATCATGAGGCTAGTTATCCAGAGCAAGTGGTTCCAATGACAGGGTTAAGCGTACAAGTCCAAAACATCCACAACATGTTTCTCAGAATCCAAATGAATGGATAACATGTTATGAATGTCATGAGGTCGGACACATTGTTTCAAACTGTCCATATTTGAGACCTCGTAGAGGACATGTCGTTGAGAACTTCAGACCATCAGGCAACCAAACTCCTGAATCACCAAAGCAAAGTGCTAAGGTGAATACTAAACATGAAAAGGGTAAACAAAAGGTAGCTGAGGATGTTAACCCGCTAATTGTTTCTGGTTAAAACTCAACAGCTAAAACCTAAGGTATCACAACCTAAGGGGTAGCCTAAGAGCAGTTCTAAAGCGATTAAACCAGCAAAGCAACCAGCTAGCCCCAAAGGTCCGCCAAAAGAACAACCCAAACCAATCAAGCCTAAGTCTCCAAAGACTAATCTAGAACAGGTTTGGAAACCAAAAATAACTAATGTGAAGTCTAAAGGTTCTAGTTGTACAGGATCTAAGAAGCTGAAAAAGAAGGTTGGTGTGATTGTTGAAACTCCCACAACGTCAGGCGGGTGGATTGATGTTCCAATGCTTGATGCTAATTGTAACACCCCAACCGATGGCGGAAACATCGGGATGTCACGTATTGATGATTGTTCAGTAGCTCATGGTAATAAATTTCAATAATTGAATTAAATAAATTACATACAATTGTTCTATAAGAATTTGTACATCAACATGAAAAATACTAAATACACATCTCCAAGCATTACACTCTAATCTTCAAGCAAGCAATAACCTGAAACATGTTAAGTTTGAAAATATTTTGGGTCAACAAAAGTTGGTGAGAATACATAGGTTTTGTATATAGTTGAAAGCAATATGTTGTATAACAATCATAGTTGAAGTATAAAAATGAGTAATGATAGAATATGAGTCCGACATGTAACAATGCGTCTTTTGTACAATCAAACCTTGTGTCGACTGAGACCTAACTCGCAAGTTAGTAAAAGTGTAACTGTTATCGATCATCCCTGAATTTATGCAGGGGATGGGTTTGTCAGACCTATAGCGCTATAATCTAAACAGACGGCTTGATCAATGTTAATGATTGTACTGTGTCTTTTTGTTACAGTCAAATGATAGAATAAGTAAATGATAGTGTAATTGAATCATAAGTTTCAACAATGTAAGAATGAGTAAATGATAGAGTATAAAATTTTTAAACATGTTTCACCCCAAAATGTAAAACAGAAAAAGGGCTATGTAAACTAACCTTAGTGTTAGAATGAAGACCCTTGTTATAAGTGAATGTGGCTCGTGTGTATCCAAATATCACCCTATTTCAAGGTAATAAATAAGTGTTGGGGAAAACTTAATAAGTAGTTTTCTAGTCTAAAATGTGCTAGGGTTCCTAATTTGGGGATTAATAATTGATTTATGATTAAATATGAGTAATTTAAATAATAAAAATGTTTTCTGACCAGTATTAACTAAAAGTAGTTGAATTATAATGTAATAAATGTGAAAATAATTTTTATAAAATTATTTTCTTAATTAATGAATATTTGTATATAAATACTTGTTTGACAAAATATAAACTTAATATTTAAAAAAATATTAAAAATTATTAATCTTGAATAAAAAAATTATATTTCTGATCTAAATGATTAGTAATAATTTATGTGAAATTTTGATGCAAAAAGAATGAAAAACGAATTTATTATGATTTATTTATGATTAAAATAGCAAAAATCGATTAAAAATACTAAATAAATGATTTTTCAGAAATAAAAATCATTTCTTGAATGTTTACTATTTTATAAGTTTAGGATAATTTTTGTGGAATTTTATAAAGTCGTTTTGATATTTTTATAGAATTTTATAATTATAATTGACTAAACTTGTAATATTTATTATATATATTAAGTAAATGATTTTTGAAAATATAAAAATTGTACGATATATTTTTCTATTAGAATATCATAAAATAATTTTTGTAGAATTTATAAAGCATTTTTAGTATTTTAAATCTATTTTTAAAAATAATAATGAATATATAAGTAATAAAGGTTTAAAAAAAAAAGGTTGCATATGGTAGGGATCGAACCCGCGTCAAACCCGGGTCAGGGTTTTAAATCACAAGCCCAGACCAGCTGGTCTGGACCCTCAGAACGATTATATTTGTTTTCAATAATATATATATGCTTCTAAGATGTTGGTTTATTAACCAAAAATAAAGAAAGGATGGTGCTGGGGATCGAACCCACAGCCCTTTGGTTTGACAACAATCAGACGTGACCATCTAATCTAGATCATATGGTTGTTCAGTTTTGTTTTTGAAAATCATTTGTATACAGTAACCAGTTATCCCCAATTTCGTGATGAACCCTAGATCCTTAATCAGTTTTCATACGCGACTAAACCCTAATTAACCATAGGGTTAATGATCTAAAAGTGCCGATTAATATGATAGTAAGAGGGATTGAAACATACCAGACCCGAAACCTTCTAATTCGAAGTCAAACAGGAAGTCAAATGCGAACGAATCACGATCGGATACAAGATAATAACAGAAATTGAGTGTTGAGTTTTGATTTTCGGTGGTTTTAGGTTGCTATCAAGGATCCAATTTATACTAACTACACGAAATCGTATGTTTAGAAAGTTTTGACCCATGGTTTAATATAGACGCGTGATTTAGGTTATAATTCGTATGTTTTTATTGTGATTCAATGGCGTGTAGGACACGCTGAATGCTGATTTCCACTTTCCAGACATAATCACGAGCAAATAAACGCGTATATAATCTTGATTTGGTATGTTCGATTGGGTGTTTGACTCTGGAAGTCAATTGTGCATTATGAAGAGTGTTTATGTTTGTTTTGATTGGAAACTAATCACAATATGAGCTGTAGCCCAGCTGGTTAGTGTTTTGTGTTGGTTGTCTAGCACGGCAGTGTACACGGGTTCGAGTCCCGGTCAACACAATTCTTTTTTTGGCATTTATTTTACAAAATTTATATTATTATATATTCATAATATGATTATCTAAGTCCGAAAATGATACGAAATATTTTTAAAACGTACTAATCATCGAGATTTAACGATTTTTATCAGTTTAAGGTGTTTAAAACATATATTGTTTGAAACAAATATATTCTTTCCTAAAAATTTTGGGGAAAATATGCGATGTTACAGTCTCCCCTACTTTTGGAAACTTCGTCCAGAAGTTATAAAACACAGGATTTAGGGTGATTAGGTAGAAATGAAAATAATTGTGGTTTGGAAAAATTTGGGTTATAGCATGACATGAATAGAATAAACTGTTTCGAATAATTTGGATAAGAGGTGTGTTATGTGTGATTTGATTGACTAAATGAACTACCAGATAACTAGAGTTTACATTTGGTTATCTACCGAAACCTTGATAGAATTTTACACTAACCTTAACGTACCTGTAAATTCATGATTACGTTCCGGACCGCAATCACCAATTTACCTTACATCAGGGTTTTGTGTCCTTCTATTACTCTAAACACACATGTAAGTAATTGCAGAAATAATCATGTGGTTGAACCTTTGTATTTAATGAGTCCAACTGTTGAGCAGGAAAAAGACTCCTACCAGTTAGTGAGTAGGAACCTCTACCGATTGTTGAGCAGGTTCGATAGCCTCCACCAGTCGTTGAGCAGGTTGCAGGGCCTCTCCCGACTCTTGAAAAGGCATGATGACCTCTACCAATCGTTGAGTAGGTTATTTGGTACTCAACTAACTGTTGAGCAAGTACTTCATCCTCTATTAAGTGTAGCAATTATTACACACATAAATTGCAAATTGATAATATGTTTATGTAAACAAGTTTTAAGTATAACGAGTATAGTATGTGAGTTGTAGTTGTATAGATTTAGATATTAATATGACAATTAGTTCACATTCAAACAAGCATGCATCCAAGTGTTATGGTCATACTAGATGAACAACCCTCAGACAAAAAAAAATAAAAAAAATTCAATACTAGAATTTATTACTTGAATAAAAAAGCGTCAATACATAGAATAAAAAGCAAACAACATTCAAATGGTGGGGCTTGCTGTTAAGTAGCTGGAGGGTCTTGATCTCGGTTTAGTTTAGGGCATTGGTTGCGGAAGTGATTTGGGTCTCCACATTCATAGCACTGACCATAGTTGTATCGATTAGGATTAGCAGCCTGAGCAGGGTTGGTTGGTTGGTATTAGGGTTTGGGGTCTCACGACATGTGTTGACCAGAGGGCCATACTTACCACAATTGGTGCACAAGCGACACGCTGAAGCAGTGGGATGATGTCGTTTGCATGTGTTACACAATGGAAAGTTTCTTGTATAAGGTTTCTTGTTAGAAGCTTGTGTAGTGAGGTTTGCATCAGGATCCCTGGTCTTACGCTTCTAGTTCTCAGTAGTTACCGCGGCTACAATACTTGCTTTCTCGCCTATCCGAACTAAGGTCCCGTTCTTTACGTGATTGTCAGTTAAGGTAGCTGCTAGACGCTTGGCCTCTTCGAGGGTAGCAAGGTTCCTTCCCCATACCGTGTCCTGAATCTGCATGGGTAAACCACCAATATACTTCTCGATGGCTACAGGTAGGGGAGTGAACTTATGGGGCAACAACAGACTGAGCTCATGGAAGCGGGTATTATAAGCAAGGTTTTCCCCACTATCCTGAGCAAGGGTATGGAACTCGTCCTCTAATTTCTTGACCTTGTTACGTGGGCAAAACTCAGCTTTCATTATCTCCTTGACTTGATCCCAGGTCATAGCAAGTGCAACTTCAGCCCCACGGGTGCGCTTTTCCTCATTCCACCAAGTGAGTGCTCGTTTGTGAAGAACACTCATAGCATAATGGACCTTAAAGTTATCGGGACACTCACTGTTAATGAAGGTATTCTCAATACCCTCGAACCATTGTAGGAGACCAGTAGCTCCTTCATCCCCACTGAACTTAGGAGGATTACAGGTATTAAAGTGTTTGAGAGTGCAGACTAAGAGACCATTCCCGTTTCCATTCCCGTTCCCATTGTGATTTCCGTTGCCATTTTCATTTCCATTGCCGTTTCCATTCATTTGGATGACTTGAGCCAGTAAGTTAGGCACCAGAGTTGCGATCTGTTGCGCCATTTGTTGGGAAATGATCGCAGCCAGTTGGGCATCACCTCCATTGTTGTGGTTAGTGTCGTGGTTATGGTTGTGGTTGCTGCTTCCTTCCTCATGATTGTCACCACTGTTAATGCGAGTGCTGCGACGTGGAGGCATGATCTGTAAGAGACACAATGAAATGAATGAGGTAATTTAAGGAATGTAATCATTTATCCATTAATTAAAACGAATAAACGAAAACGTTGACTTATCAAAGATTCTAGATTCTAATAACATAGTGAAGACATGCTTTAGCCTATAAGTGAACACTCATCCCGAGAATTCCCAGGTAGGCATCCGGGTCCCTCGTCTGATTGGGATATATGCGTAATGCCAGCCTAGACAGAAAACTCAGAATACAGGCGTTCACCCTTCCAGATTGCATGTGTTCGTTATTAAAATCTAGAACTTCGACGAGATCTTAAGGTGGTTCAGGCTAAACCTGAGGGTTTTGTCCTATTAGTCTAAGAGTAGATCCAGTTATGGAGAGTAATCTTCTTGTAGGGATTAAAGTAGGGATAAGAAGTAGGAGGGAGATAGAGAATAGAAATAAGTAAGGTTACAAGTAAAAGGAGCAAGTACTAGTTAAAATCTTATGGTTATAGACTAGATTATTTTTCTAATAACCTAATTCCCTATAACCATGGCTCTGATACCAATCTGTAACACCCCAACCGATGGCGGAAACATCGGGATGTCACGTATTGATGATTGTTCAGTAGTTCATGGTAATAAATTTCAATAATTGAATTAAATAAATTACATACAATTGTTCTACAAGAATTTGTACATCAACATGAAAAATACTAAATACACATCTCCAAGCATTACACTCTAATCTTCAAGCAAGCAATAACCTGAAACATGTTAAGTTTGAAAATATTTTGGGTCAACAAAAGTTGGTGAGAATACATAGGTTTTGTATATAGTTGAAAGCAATACGTTGTATAACAATCATAGTTGAAGTATAAAAATGAGTAATGATAGAATATGAGTCCGACAGGTAACAATGCGTCTTTTGTACAATCAAACCTTGTGTCGACTGAGACCTAACTCGCAAGTTAGTAAAAGTGTAACTGTTATCGATCATCCCTGAATTTATGCGGGGGGATGGGTTTGTCAGACCTATAGCGCTATAATCTAAACAGGCGGCTTGATCAATGTTAATGATTGTACTGTGTCTTTTTGTTACAGTCAAATGATAGAATAAGTAAATGATAGTGTAATTGAATCATAAGTTTCAACAATGTAAGAATGAGTAAATGATTGAGTATAAAATGTTTAAACATGTTTCACCCCAAAATGTAAAACAGAAAAAGGGGCTATGTAAACTAACCTTAGTGTTAGAATGAAGACCCTTGTTATAAGTGAATGTGGCTCGTGTGTATCCAAATATCACCCTATTTCAAGGTAATAATTAAGTGTTGGGGAAAATTTAATAAGTCTAAGTTTTCTAGTCTAAAATGTGCTAGGGTTCCTAATTTGGGGATTAATAATTGATTTATGATTAAATATATGAGTAATTTAAATAATAAAAATGTTTTCTGACCAGTATTAACTAAAAGTACGTGAATTATAATATAATAAATATGAAAATAATTTTTATAAAATTATTTCTTAATTAATGAATATTTGTATATAAATACTTGTTTGACAAAATATAAACTTAATATTTAAAAAAATATTAAAAATTATAAATTTCGAATCAAAAATTTATATTTCTGATCTAAATGATTAGTAATAATTTATGTGAAATTTTGATGCAAAAATAATGAAAAAAGAATTTATTATGATTTATTTATGATTAAAATAGCAAAAATCGTTAAAAATATTAAATAAATGATTTTTCAGAAATAAAAATCATTTCTGGAATGTTTACTGTTTTATATGTTTAGGATAATTTTTGTGGAATTTTATAAAGTCGTTTTGATATTTTTATAGTATTTTATAATTATAATTGAATAAATTTGTAATATTTATTATATATAATAATTAAATGATTTTTGAAAATCTAAAAATTGTACGATATACTTTTCTATTAGAATATCATAAAATAGTTTTTGTAGAATTTATAAAGCATTTTTAGTATTTTAAATCTATTTTTAAAAATAATAATGAATATATAAGTAATAAAGGTTTTAAAAAAAAGGTTGCATATGGTAGGGATCGAACCCAAGTCAAACCCGGGTCAGGGTTTTAAATCACAAGCCCAGACCAGCTGGTCTGGACCTTGAGAACGATTATATTTGTTTTCAATAATATGTATATGCTTCTAAGATGTTGGTTTATTAACCAAAAATAAAGAAAGGATGGTGCTGGGGATCGAACCCACAGCCCTTTGGTTTGACAACAATCAGACGTGACCATCTGATCTAGATCAGATGGTCGTTCAGTTTTGTTTCTAAAAATCATTTGTACACAGTAACCAGTTATCCCCAATTTCGTGATGAACCCTAGATCCTTAATCAGTTTTCATACGCGACTAAACCCTAATTAACCATAGGGTTAATGATCTAAAAGTGCCGATTAATATGATAGTAAGAGGGATTGAAACATACCAGACCCGAAACCTTCTAATTCGAAGTCAAACAGGAAGTCAAATGCGAACGAATCACGATCGGATACAAGATAATAACAGAAATTGAGTGTGGGGTTTTGATTTTCAGTGGTTTTAGGTTGCTATCAAGGATCCAATTTATACTAACTACACTAAATCGTATGTTTAGAAAGTTTTGACCCATGGTTTTATATAGACGCGTGATTTAGGCTATGATTCGTATGTTTTTATTATGATTCAATGGCGTGTAGGACACGCTGAATGCTGATTTCCACTTTCCAAACATAATCACGAGCAAATAAACGCGTATATGATCTTGATTTGGTATGTTCGATTGGGTGTTTGACTCTGGAAGTCAACTGTGCATTATGAATAGTGTTTATGTTTGTTTTGATTGGAAACTAATCACAATATGAGCTGTAGCCCAGCTGGTTAGTGTGTTGTGTTGGTTGTCTGGCTCGGCTGTGGACACGGGTTCGAGTCCCGGTCCACACAATTCTTTTTTTGGCATTTATTTTACAAAAATTATATTATTATATATTCATAATATGATTATCTAAGTCCGAAAATGATACGAAATATTTTTAAAACGTACTAATCATCGAGATTTAACCATTTTTATTAGTTTAAGGTGTTTAAAACATATATTGTTTGAAACAAATATATTCTTTCCTAAAAATTTTGGGGAAAATATGCGATGTTACAGTCTCCCCTACTTTTGGAAACTTCGTCCAGAAGTTATAAAACACAGGATTTAGGGTGATTGGGTAGAAATGAAAATAATTGTGGTTTGGAAAAATTTGGGTTATAGCATGACATGAATAGAATAAACTATTTCGAATAATTTGGATAAGGGGCGTGTTATGTGTGATTTGATTGACTAAATGAACTACCAGATAACTAGAGTTTACATTTGGTTATCTACCGAAACCTTGATAGAATTTCACACTACCTTAACGTACCTCTAAATTGATGATTACGTTCCGGACCGCAATCACCAATTTACCTTACATTAGGGTTTTGTGTCCTTCTATTACTCTAAACACACATGTATGTAATTGCAGAAATAATCATGTGGTTGAACCTTTGTATTTAATGAGTCCAACTGTTGAGCAGGAAAAAGACTCCTACCAGTTAGTGAGTAGGAACCTCTACCGATTGTTGAGCAGGTTCGATAGCCTCCACCAGTCGTTGAGCAGGTTGTAGGGCCTCTCCCGACTGTTGAAAAGGCATGATGACCTCTACCAATCGCTGAGTAGGTGTGAGCGAAAGATTTTGACTAAAAACAGGATTAATTGATCATACAAGTTACAAAACCAGGTGCGGAAACCCTAGCTTTGAACAAACTGATAAAAACTCAAATCAAAACACAATCAATATCATTTTCAAAGCTTTTCATAGATTAACTTGTTCATAAACTTGATTACAATGACACTTTGGTTAATCTAGATCAATTACAGACACTCTCAAACAAACCTGGAACCTGACCTCAAAACACACACAACTAATAACTCTCTATCCATTGCATAAACACAAAATCTATTTATAACCACTGCACATTCGCCCCTTTACTGTGGTCGAATGTGGACTTCTTCCACATTCGCCCAGCAGAAGGTACGAACGTATATCTTCAGTCAAGTTCCATTCCACCTTCGCCCATGAATCTTCTACCTTCGCCCCTTTAGCTTACATTCGCCCATTATTATTTCACCTTCAACCCTTCAGCAAAACTTAACATACGTTAATCATGTAGATCCAATCACTAGTCGCAAAACGTGCATCTACAAACTCCCCCTCGACTATTGATTGGATTGTCTTCTATCTTCGTCCATGGCTTTGTTCAACAACTTAATTCTGAGCTGTTTCTTCTGCTCTTTGGTCATTTCAGGCTCTAACTTTCTCTTCACCGGTTTCGACACATTTGCCATATTCACCATCTTGCCAAGTTTGTTATCCAAATTACTCCCCGCATTAATATCATATGCAAAGCAAACTCCAACCACTTGAGTATACTTCTTTGCTTGATCAGCGTCATTCGGCTCACAATAAATCGGATTATAGAAAAGCATGATGATGTCTTCAAAAGTACAGTTAATCAACCACATCGGATCAAATACATGAACATGCTTGTATTTATCCTTCCCGTCTCTCAGCACTATCACTGCTTCAGCCTTCCTCCAATCATAATACAAGAAAATAAAGTCAGCACTGAAATGTTGTGGCATGGGCATCAAAGGTATTTTCCTCATCACTTCAGGTGCCTTGTATATCAAAGTAACCCGCTTCAGCTTGGTTTTAGGATCAATATCCCTATGAACTTTCCTTCGGGGATATTGTGGCTTGAATCTATTCCATCTCGTTCTACTTTCCCAAACTAGCTTGTCTGCACACCAACCGACATGTGTACTGTCCACTGAAGCACCTGACATAGGGAATCTGCATAAATCTCTGACCGCCCAGTACGGTAGAGTTAGCAAATCAATGAATCTGTTAAAGTACAAGATCCCTGTTTCCCATTTGGCAGCTAGACACTTCAGCCTTCCCAAATATGTCCACCCGAGAGCTCTGCCTTTGAACTTGGCATTGTGAAATCTATAGAAATTTCCTTGAGCTTCAGGCTTCAGTCGGTTTTCATCCATTTCTCTTAATTTCTTCAAATAACTCTTCAATTCATCAGATTGATTTGAAGACTCTTGCTTATCAGCACCAAACACCTTCTCTACAAACTCTGCACTTCTTTGCTTTGCCTTTTTCTTCGCCGAAATGTTTGGTGTCTCGGTAAAATCAGGAAATATCTCATCTTCATCAGTTTGTCTGAAGTACTGTGGAAATTCTTCATGCGTTATGTCATCAATTTCCACTTTATCAAACTCAGGAGTATTCTTGTCATCTGAGTGACTTCCAATATCCTTTTCAGGAATATCTGGAATCGACTCATCTACAATAAACTCCTCAAATGTTTTCCCTACTCTCTGTGCAAGTCCATCCAGAATTTCCTTTGCCACAGAAGCAGGTACTTCACCTTCTTCAAGATCAGGATCGTTGTATTCCAATTCATATCTCATGTCATCTGTTTGGAATATCTAAGCAAAACATCCTGTGAACTCAATAGTCCATTCTCTTCTTTCCAACATATCTATATATACTTGTTTAGCATCATCTGTTAAAGATCTCACCTTTTCATTCCAGAAGATACTCTCATCTGAATCAACGTTCTCACCTTTCTTTTTCTTCGAACTTGATTCTCCAGCATTTTTCTTTTTAGGTGTTCTCTTTTCAAATGTAAACTTTGAAGTATCATCTCCTCCATCATTATCATCACTACTACTACTATCATCCTCTTTCTGACTCCCAGACCCTTCTGCATCATCATCATCATCATTCTTATCATCCTCATCATCACTTTTCTCTGACTCTTCATCATCCTCATCATCATCTTTTTCTTTGTCCGATTCAGACGGTTCAAAGTCAACTTGCTCTTCTTCTTTTTCTTTATCTTCTTCTCCCTCCTTCAACTTGGGTGCAACATTGTACAAATTATCAATCAAATCACTAAGGCGTTTGTTCTCAGCCTTTAGTTCTTTGTTGTCTTCTTTGATCAACTTTAGCCTGTTCTTGTTTCTTGAACATTTACCCTCAAGCTTTTTATTCTTTGCTTCAAGCTTCTTAACCTTCTCGTTAATCTCATCTTGATTTGACTTAGAAGCTACCACTATCTGAAGCATCTTTTCTTCATTCTGCTTGAACTTGGCTATTTCAGCTTGTTGAGCCACTATCATCTTCATCATGTCCTCCATTTTCTTGTTCACCTGCTTCATTACATCATCATCCACAGTGACCTTCTTAGATTTGGATCTAGATGGCTTAACTTCAACTTCCTTTTCTTTCTGAGGCTTTCTAAACATGTCAAGTACATTATCCAGTGCAACATTTAATTGATCAGCTGATAATGTCTCTGCCTCTTTAGATTTCTTTTGCTTTTTAGTGACCGGTGAAGACAGCTTCGATGACCGGGTACTCTTTTTCCCTTCAAAAGTTGTGCTAATTCTTTCTCTCTCAACTGCTTAGTACTTGTCTTCTTAGACATGGTCTTGTGCTTAGGCTTGGGCAAGTTTACTACCACAGTCTCTCCAGTATTCAACTCATCCATGTCAATGCCTAATCCTTCATCTTCAACATTCAACAACTTCTTACTTTTCTCAGCTTCCTCAATTAATTTGTTTAAAGATTCAGACTCACCAACCATAGTGGCCTTACGTTTGGTGGCCCTAACATTCTCGGCATCAGAATCCCATTGTTCTTCTTCCTCAGTTTCTTATGAATCCACTGATTCTTCATCCACCAAACCAGTACCTTTCTTAGCAGTTGTTTTCTTTCTCACCACCTGTTGCTTAGAGCTCCCTTGATCAGTCATTCCCTTACCCTTCCCTTTGGCTCCGGGATTAACTACCTGTCTCTTCCTCTTAGTATTAGCATCTGCATATACTAATGGATCATCATTATCAGAATCGCTCTCAGTATGCCTAGCCTTGTTCTTTCCAGGATCAGTGTAATCCTGTTTTGCTAGAGCCCCAAACAATCTTCTGTATGGTGGCCTTTCATTGTCTGGCACACCCTTATAACCTTTCATTCTCACCAAAGTTTGAATGTTCATGTGGTCTTGACCAATGATCTGTGTAGGATCCTTTCTCAAATCAGGATACTTGTGGTCAAATATCATCATCAAAAATCTAGGGTATAACATGAACTGCTTTTTCTTCAAACCCTTTAACATTTCCAGCATATGATCCAGTATCATCCCAGACACGTTGAATGGTTTGTTGAGAGTCAACGCAACCATCAACGAGCTTAGACTTCTCCTCATCACATCATATCCACCGCTCACACATCCAAACACGTGGATTATGACATGTGCAAAATATTTGAATTGCACGCTCAGCTTTCCCTTATGCATGGAACCATCAGTAATCGCTCCTTTATACTTCATTCTGAGGAAACATGCTTTCTGTTCAGTCCAAGATAATTCTCTTGGATCTTCACTCACTTCAAACTTTATTTGCAGCGCTTCTCTAATATCAGACTCTGTAATAAACATCTCCATGTCTTGTATCTTGCTCTTTATGATGGTCTGATTATCCCAGAAGTCATACTTCGCGTTATTGTAGAAGTCTTCAACTATATCCTTGTAGATAATAGTCGGAGTTGCCAAAGCATGCACAACTCTACTTCTTTTCAAGAACTTGATAATATCAGCAAACTCAACGTTCTTTTCCACATCTCCCAGATAAGCACAGCAATTATGGGTTTTCTCAAACGGCCATTTGCTTGCACTTGACGATTCAGCCTCTTGAACATTCTCTGGAACTGGATCTGAAACGATATTCTCCACTGGAGTCTCAATGTTCTCAGTTTGGTCAGCCATCTGCACATCAAAATCAAAAACATTCGTCAAAATACAAACACGACAAAAATTCAAAATTTTAAGGTTTTTCAATTTCTACATTCGCCCGTTTTTCTTAGGTCGAATGTGAATTTTAAGGTACGAATGTGAAATTTTCTGGTCGAATGTGAACATATTTTGAATTAAAAAATACATTCGCCCAGTTTTAATATACATTCGCCCAAAACACTTGATTCTGATTAGGATATGTTCTATAGTGGCCGATCATCATTCGTCCATCATCAATTGTCCTTTAATTTCAATTTACATCGGTTTTAAAGAAGAATTAGGTCAAAATGGTTTCATTCGATCAATTTACCATTCAAACAATGTTATTAACCTAATTCTATCAATCTTCTCCCCCTAAAACTGATGTCAATTGAAATGCAATCAAAAATAACGAACAATAAACATCCTAAGACCCCCAAATCTGAAACCCTAAGTCCAAAGACAAAAACAACGATTCTGGTCTAAATATAGCTCCATTACCTGTGATTTTTGTATAAAAATGATCAGTAATGAACCAGGAATCAAACGCACAAGAAAAATAAATCAAAGCAACAAGGTGACAGGATCGAAAGAAAAATTTTGAAAAACTGTAATGAGGTTCGAAAGTGGCAAGGCTTTATATAGAAGTTCCACCTTCGCCCGTTAACATGGTCGAATGTGGATTAAGTTCACATTCGGTTCAACTTAATGACCCGAAGGTGAAAATGGTCACCCGAAAGTGGAAGTCTGATGACATTTTCCACACTCGCCCATTCTATAACGGCCGAAAGTAAGGATTTTTCCACATTCGACCCAATTAAGGGGCGAATGTGAAATGGAAAAATCTGAAAATTTTGCCAAATCACGAATTCGAATCCCGTTCAACATTTTTCAATCTGTTAAACTTCCAAAACTCATATTTTCACATTTTGAATGATACAAAGCCTAGATTGTGTTATCAAATCTCAGAAATTGACCATCAAGCATCCCCAGTTATCAAAAATAAAGCAGAAATGCAAAAAAATTTGGGTTTTCTGAAATTTTATCAAAACACACCTAAAATCTTTTTGGATTTTGTATCTTTTTGACAATAAAAGTAAAATGCAACAAAGTAAAATGCATCAAAGTAAATGAAAGCAGTAAACATTTTGTGATATCCGGTAAGAGGATCATATCAGTTTTCTGAGAAATCTGATCACAGCGTTGATCTATTTGATTAATATTATCATTAGAAACAATATATGACACGGCAATTGCTGATATTGTGGTCCACTTAAGCTCACATGCAGACAATTACGCAATGCTTTAAAATGATACGAGTTAGGTGTATTAGACTAACACATTGTGGTGCCCACACACATGACATACTCCCGTATCAAGTAATTGCACAAAGCTTCGTCGTAACGTGTGATTCTGCCAGAGTTATCCGTAAAAATTACAAAGTATATAGCACAGAGGTGTACAGGTCAGCAAACGAATGCAGCAGAGTAACATGTGCATATACACTAGGTTGAGGCTGATATTAACCACTGATTTGCATCAGAAAGTCAATACGATGTAATAATGATCTTTGATCAATAAAACATAAAGTTCCTCAATTCGGTAACTTTTGGTTTTGGCATTTACGCTCTTTTTGCAAATATTCTGATGAAACTAGGTCCGTAAATCAATACGACAAAAGTTTAATCGGAATATCCCGGATAACCATAACATAACGACCCGAAACCTCAGATTTTGGCAATCCTATCAAACGAAATTACGGTACTAAGACCATATGCCCATGAGGTGTTCAGCCACGAACGCGTAGTTTGTTATGTTTGTATCACTAATGCACGCAATATTTAGTCTACGAAGCCTATCAGCATATCACACGTAATCAACATACGCCTCATTATACTATACAATTCTTTAGCATGTGTCAGATCCCCACTGATGTACTATCATTTCCTCTTTTTATCCAGGAAATCATTTTGGATTTTCTAATTTTTAGATCTTTTGAATTTTTCAATGTTTTTGGTTTTTCTGATAAAAAGGCTCCCCCTAAAATAAAGAACATATTTTTGGGTTTTTAATTTTTTTTCTGAAAAACAAAACAAAACTAAAAAACTAAAACTAAAAAGCGATAAACCGAGGTGCCGATTAGTCCTGTTTTTCTTTTATATTGTTTACTTTTAAAAGATATTCAAAGCGGGATCTGTCAAAAGCTTTTGTAAACAAATCTGCACGTTGGTAGTCAGTATGGATTTTGACCATATCTATCAATTCCTTAGCGTAACAATCACGGATAAAATGATATTTGATCCGGATATGTTTCGCCTTAGAATGGTTTTCAGTATTTTTAGTTAGGGTACCAAAGTCCTTTTGATGGACAACCCTTCAGATATCTAAGGATACGCTTGACCGCCGTCAGATGACTTTGTTTCGGCTTCGATTGATAGCGAGCACAGAGACACGTTGCATACATAATATCTGGTCGAGACGCCGTCAAATACATCAGAGATCCAATGATTGCTCTGTATGTAAATGGGTCTGTCAGCTCCCCCTTAGCGTCCACTCCAATCCCGTGATTGGGTTGAATCGGGGTATCCATCGGCTTAGAGTCCTCCATCTGGAACCGGGTCAAGATGTCGGATACGTATTTCGTCTGGTGAATGAAGATCCCGTCGGGTCTTTGGTCCACCTGCAAGCCTAGGAAAAACTGCATCTCCCCCATTGCGCTCATTTCGAACTTTTCTTGCATGACAGTTTCGAATTCCCTGCATAAAAGCTCGTTAGTTGAACCAAATATTATATCATTAACGTAAATCTGCACTAGAAGCAAATCATCTCCCGTCTTCTTCGTGAAGAGAGTGCAATCGACGAGGCCGCGCTTAAATCCTTTGGAGATGAGGTATGTACTTAGCTCCTCGTACCACTGTCTCGGAGCCTGGTGCAAACCATATAGAGCTTTGTTCAGCACGTAGACCTTATCCCGGTGGATTGGGTCCTCAAAGCCTGGTGGCTGCCCGACATAAACCTCTTCCTTGACCTTCCCGTACAGAAATGCGCTCTTAACGTCCATTTGATAAACTTTGAATTTCTTGTATGAAGCAAACGCAAGGAACATCCGAATAGCTTCAATCCGTGCTACCGGTGCATAGATTTCGTTATAATCAATCCCTTCGATTTGATGGAAACCCTGCATAACCAATCTGGCTTTGTTATGAACAATAACCCCACGATCATCCTTCTTGCACTTAAACACCCATTTAGTGCCTATTTTCTTCCTTCCCGGCGGCAAATCCGTGAGCGTCCAAAACCCCAATTTCTGGAATTGTAATAACTCCTCCTGCATAGCTTCAACCCAGGCATCTTCGTTCAAAGCATCCTTGTATGTCCTTGGCTCTACCCGCGACACATAACACGCAAACGACCAATCATTTTGACTACCAGATTTTTGAATTTTGGCATATAATGCTAAAGCACCAAAACTCTCTGGCGAGTTAACGCTTCTCAGCTGCCCTCTGGTCATAACACCGCTTCCAGGATCACCGATAACTTGCTCCAGCGGGTGAATACGATGAATCCGAGATTCCGGATAATCAGGTACAATAACTCCCGTCTGAACAGTCAAGTTTTCTACAGCATCCAGATCATGACCCGTGTTTGATGATGAAGCAACATCTGGAGTTGGAGTTGGGTTCACTGGCAGTGCCTCTGGTTCTTCTGCATGTTCAAGAATGACTTCTTCAAATTGTTCAACTTCAGATTCTGAAGAGTCTAATGAAGTTGAAGCCTCTTGAAACACTTCTTCCTCTTGTATAGGAGCATTGGTATCATTAGAAGCTGGTAGGGGGTTCACGGTGATTGGACGCACCAACGATGAAGTCGTCGCGTTTTCACACTCGTAAAGTAATCTGATAACAGCTTCTTCAACCAAGCTATCTAGATTGAATGATTCAAAGAAATCTTTGTAATCAAACATCCAATCAGGACCCGTGCCTTGCAAATTTTGAGTATATCGTTGAACTTCCACGTTAGCCCAATCCTCCACTCGACGAGTTCGCTTGTTGAATACCCGTTTGAGCGGGGTTGCATATCCAACAAAGTATCCCTCCTCAGCTTTAGGACTAAACTTCTCACTTGGATTCAACATCGTGCATGGCGCCCCAAAAGGTTCTAGATACTCTAAGTTTGGCTTTCGTCGGTGTAACAGTTCATAAGATGTTTTACCAAACTTCTTCACTGTTAGAACCCGATTTAATGTATAATTTGCTGCATAAATTGCCTCGTTCCAGAACATTACCGGAAGATTTGAATCAGCAAGCATTGTTCTAGCCGCTTCAATTAGAGTCCTATTCTTTCGTTCAGCAACACCGTTCTGTTGTGGGGTGTACGGAGCCGAATATTCATGATGTATCCCTTTGCTTTCACAAAGTTCATCCATCTTGGCATTTTTGAACTCCGTCCCATTGTCACTCCGAATTCTCTTTATCTTCACATTGTAGAGATTCTCCAATCGAGTGAACAGAACTTTCAGGTTGTTAAAGGTGTCACTTTTGTTTTGCAAACACATCACCCATGAAAATCTTGAGTAGTCATCAGTGACAACTAAACAATAAAGCTCTCCAAGATGACTTTTGCGCTTGACCGGTCCGAATAGATCCATGTGCAATCGCTCAAGTGGCATCTCTACAGAGTTGACTTTCTTCACTTTGTGGGACTGTTTGTGTTGCTTCCCCTTCTTACAACTTACACACTTGTCATTCAGATGGAAATGTTTCACGTTTACTCCATCGACAAGCCCATTTCCCACAAGTTGGTTCATTTTTCTCAGATGAATGTGCCCCATTCTTCGGTGCCACATTATCGATTCTTTCTCAGTCGCTTTGGATAGAAAACATGTTATTTGCCCCTGTGATGTCATCGCCTTGGACATATCAAGAATATAGAGATTGTTGACGCGAGGTGCCTTCAACATTATCCACTCCTTAGGAATTTTGAAGCCCGGTTTGAGAATATAGCAGGATTTGTCATCAAAATGCACAGTAAATTGTTTATCACATATTTGACTGACACTCAACAGATTATAATCAATCTGCTTCACATAAGATATCCGCTCAAAGCTCACTATCCCATTGCTCACGCTCCCCTCCATTGTGATATATCCTCCTTTATTTCCAGCGAATGCGACATACCCTCCATTGATGTTCTTCACGTCGAACAACAACGCTAGATCCCCTGTCATGTGGCCTGATGCTCCACTATCAACAATCCAAAGACTGCTAATAGGGCCAGCTGAAGCTCCCTGCACACAAAAAGTAAATCATTTAGTTCTTTCGGGGGACCCAAGCCTGAGTCTTGGGTCTTTGAACATCAGCTTTCAAAGAAACATTCTCATTAACATTTTCAACAACTTTTTGTTTTGGATCAATCTTTTTCTGATTGTTCAAAACAGTTTCCTTTTTCTCATTGACCTTAGAAGTAGAAGCTCCTGGAGTACCATTGGGTGACCAAGATTGTTCAGACCTTTTAAGGATGCGAATCTGAGATTTTGGATTCTCAGTCGATTTCTGAACATTGTTAACAAACGTAACTTTCTTGGTTACCTTATCTGATTTAACAGACTTAGGTCCAACATTTGATTTGACAATCGGTTTTAGTGGAACCTTTTGCCTGTCAATTGTTGCGTTACCATAGGCTTCCTCCATGATTGTTCCATAGCAATCCGATTTCTTCGATCATATTGAATTGGACGATTGTTCCTCATTTGATGAAAATTGTTTTGATTATAAAACTGTTGTTGTTGAGGAACAGCTCGTCTGTGTGGTGGAACATAATGATCAATCGGTTTTCTCATGGAATTTCTCACTTCAACCTCGTGCCTTTTATGCCTTACATATGGACACTGAGCAAGTAAATGCCCTCGTTCCCCACATTTAAAGCATGCACGGTACTCTTCAAAAACATTTGGAGCATTTGGTTGAGCAAATGATCTAACAGGATATTGATCATTGTACTGTTGATTTCTCAAACTCTCAGGGAGTGGCCCTTTTGAGTAAGTAGGCTCATGAAAACCATTAGCTCTGTTATTGGGTCGAATGAACTCTGTGACACGGACCTTTGGTTCTTGAGGAACATCCAAATACAATTTCTTTAAAATTGCTGGTGGAATCTCATTTGTTCTCTCATGTTTTGGGAACCAAATGGTGCTTTCTTGCCAAATCTTTTCTATTTTAGCATAGTTAGCATTTTTGATTGGAAATTCCTCATCAGAGATGATTTTATCGGATCCTTCCATCCGATAGAACACCTTGACAGGTTTGTCACATGGTTCATTCTTAACATCTTTATTCTCAAGGTCTTTTTTAATCACATTCTTTTCAGACTGTTTCTCACGATGAGCATTTGCCATCGGATGCACATGTTGAGATGATGAAACTGGTTCAGTAGTAATGATGTGATTTTCTTTTGGAATTTCACATGCATTAACAGTTTGAACATTACCATTATCATCACTCTCTGAGTCTGAATCCACACTCTCAGCAGTAACACCTTCATCATTCAAACCTAAAATCGGTCTCACATCGGAATGAGGATCACCAATACTCGAGGTATTAGATTCAATTTCCGATGATGAATCTGATTTTACCGAGCTCTCTGGTGTAACTTGGTGACAATTATGATTTTCAAAAAGCACCGGAGATGGCACAGACTTGTAATTAGTGATTTGATCATCTATGATGTGGTCTACCACGTAAGCAATGTGCTTATAACTTTCCAACTTTTTGTTTACTTTCTCAGCAAAGCATTTTATGGCTGCCATTTCCAACTTGGTATTTTCAATTTCATTGATATAGTTGTTAATTGCCAATTGTTTTAATGATAAAGTGTTTTTCAAGTCGGAAATGTCTTTTTTGTAGCCATCTAATACCTTGTTGAAAGCATTCAACTCTTTGCGAGTAGATTGACTGTTCATGATAGCACTATCACGTTGAACACGGAGTTGTTTATTCTCCTCAGTCAATCTATCACATGTACCACAATATTTATCACTTTTAATATCAGTGCTATACTCAGAACTTACAGGTTTTGGCGGATCAGTCATGGCCATCAATGCGAAATGAGCTTCCTTTCCAGTAAAGAATCTAGAATAGTCAATCTTGGTGAAAGCATCATCAGCAATGCACGACTTCCTCGTCATCAGAAAATCCGCTTCTGCTAGCAACTGATCAATGTCATCATCTAGTGATGTAACACTTGCTTCCGTATCCGATTCACTGTCTGAATCAGAATAAACCGATTCACACTCCTCAGGAACATCAGAAACAGTATCAATCACCACTCCAGAATTAGCTTCCTCAACCTTAACCTCAACAGGTTCAGTCTCCACATCCATTTCAGCCTCAGACTCATCACTTTCACACTCAGTTTCTTTCTTTTCATCCACCGTCACCGACTCTTCAATATCAACCTTGCAAGCAACGCAAGCCACATTGCCACCAGTAGTAATTTCCTCCACTCCTATTTGCAATCCCGACCAATCAAACCTTTCATCTTGTTGAGTCATCAATGCTTGATTCTGATTCGTGTTCTGTTGTGTCTCATTCGGTGTAGTGATCGGTATAACTGTTCGGTTAGTGTTGTTAGGAGATTGGTTTTGGATCTGGTTTGATGTGTTAGGTTGTCTGTTTTGGTTGTTGTTAGAGTTATTTTGACGGTTATTTTGACGGTTTTGATAATTGTTGTTGTTTTGGTAAGAAACTTGGTTTTGGTTTTGTTGTTGACGATTCTGGTAGCTTGCATTGAATGGGTTTCTATTACCTTGTTTTGGTGGCTGGGTGCATTCTCGTTTAAAGTGACCTTTTCCTCCACAGTTAAAACAAGTAACTTTCTCCTTGTTGAACCCGTAGGTTGTGTTAGGAGAAGTTCCCAAATCTGTTCTACCCGTCTTTTCAATAAACTCCGTTGCTCTTCTCATAATGCTTGCAAAAGCCCATAGGATATCAATGAGTTCCATCTCTTCCTTGTCGATCTGTGCATAGTCTTCATTGGTTAAGTTGTTATTCCCAATTTGACTAGCAACTAATCCGTTGTAAGATGAAACCATTGCAGAGACTAGTGCAATATGTTGCTGAGCAACTTCCACTGTCACATTGCCCAAGTTAGAAGTCTCCAAAACCACTAGTTGTTGATTAGGTTGAGTAACTTGGTTCATTGGTTGTTGTGATTGGCTAGCAGTGTAGAAAGCTGCTTGTTGCATTGAGGAGAATGGTGGAATGTAGGAATTGTTGTATTGTTGTTGTGGTGGTGGTGGTGTGTTTGATGGTTGCGAATAGGATGAGGTTTGTGCCATGTAGTTAATGGTAGGTTTTGGTGATTCCATAACATTGGAAATGCAAGCAACATGTGGTGCAACAACTCCTAAACTTGAGTTACTCACTGAAACTGGAGTGCCTCCAAAGTATAAGCTAGGATTCTGAGGAACCTGTGCTCTTCTAGCTTTTCTCTTCTCTTCCATTTCCTTGTTTTCCAGCTTCTGAATAAACTCTTGAATAGTCCAGTATTGGTATGCATCCTTTTCCCTAAGAACTTCCACATGCTGATCCTAGTAAGGTGGTAAAGCATCTGCAAACTTATCCACCAAATTCTTCATAGGAATCTGTATACCATAACTTGACAATTCAGTTAGCAAATGACTATATCTAGGAGTTAATTCTTTTAAAGTTTCATTTCCAATATAAGAAAAATTCTCAAACTCCTTTCTCAATTCATCCATCCTCAAACTTCTAGTCTTCTCATTCCCATCATGCCTCCTCTTAAGCACATCCCACAATTGCTTAGACGTTGTACAAGTCCCAAATTAATGCAATAGATCATTTGTGATTGCCTGAGTCAATTGGGAAAAGGCTTTCTTTTCCACAACAAACTTCTTTTTCTCTTCCTCAGACATGCTCTCCAATGGAACTGGTTCACCTGTATTCTCCAAAACTGGTGCTGTGTAACCTTTAGCAATCATACTCCATGCCTCTGCTCCCTCCACTCCCATGCCTTCCAAGTGAATCTTGAACTTGTTCTGCCACTGATTGTATTCTTGTATCTCCATAAGCTTCGGTGGCCGATACCCGCTACCTGAAGACAAATCATTAATCAGTGTGGAAATAGCATTTGTAGTTTGAGTGTTTACCACCGCTGCTGCTACTCCCCCGTAGTCAGGTTGTGGTGCTGGAGGTGCTACGCTTTGAGGCATCGAGCTAGTCATCGCCATATAGTTAATCGGTTGCGAAGACTGTGTGCTCGTCTTTTGTGTTGCCACCGTCCATGGGTCCATCACTTGCTGTTGTGGTTGAGTCGTTGCTGGTCTCGGGGTAGTCAGAAAATTCCACATGATCACGAACTTCGAAAAATTCAACACTTAGAAAATTTTCCAAAACTAAAGTCTAGGTTCGCCCAAAATGTCTTACTTTCGTCCCTTTCTGATTCAGGTTCGCCCAAACAGTATTCACCCGAATGTAAAACTTCACCAGAATGTAAAACACCTTAACACTTTTCCACTTTCGCCCAGAATATTCTAGGTTCGACCAGTAATTTTCCACGTTCGCCCGCCCGATCAATCGAATGTGAAAAATTATACCCGAAAGTGAAAAATTCAAACAAAACTTTCCAGGTTCGCCCAGAAATGACTCAGGTTCGACCAAAAACAAGTCAGGTTCGACCACTTAGGTTCCAGGTTCGCCCATTTCAGGTTTGAAAAACGGTTACACTTTGAAAAACGGTTATTTTGATCTCTGATTTTCAAAAGTTTGTGGATTTGAATGATCTTAATCAGGTTTTGATTCGGAATTGATTTGGAACAACTTTAATTCTTGGAATTTTGAATTTTAACCACAAAATCAACTTCAAATCAATCAAAAACACTCAAAAACCATTTTCATTCAAAAACAGATGTATTTTGATCAAAAATAGGTCCAAATCAGCTCTGAGTTTATCAAATTTGTTATTGTATGATCCTCTATGCTCTGATACCAATTTGTGAGCGAAAGATTTTGACTAAAAACAGGATTAATTGATCATACAAGTTACAAAACCAGGTGCGGAAACCCTAGCTTTGAACAAACTGATAAAAACTCAAATCAAAACACAATCAATATCATTTTCAAAGCTTTTCATAGATTAACTTGTTCATAAACTTGATTACAATGACACTTTGGTTAATCTAGATCAATTACAGACACTCTCAAACAAACCTGGAACCTGACCTCAAAACACACACAACTAATAACTCTCTATCCATTGCATAAACACAAAATCTATTTATAACCACTGCACATTCGCCCCTTTACTGTGGTCGAATGTGGACTTCTTCCACATTCGCCCAGCAGAAGGTACGAACGTATATCTTCAGTCAAGTTCCATTCCACCTTCGCCCATGAATCTTCTACCTTCGCCCCTTTAGCTTACATTCGCCCATTATTATTTCACCTTCAACCCTTCAGCAAAACTTAACATACGTTAATCATGTAGATCCAATCACTAGTCGCAAAACGTGCATCTACAGTAGGTTATTTGGTACTCAACTAACTGTTGAGCAAGTACTTCATCCTCTATTATGTGTAGCAATTATTACACACATAAATTGCAAATTTATAATATGTTTATATAAGCAAGTTTATAAGTATAACGAGTATAGTATGTGAGTTGTAGTTGTATAGATTTAGATATTGATATGACAATTAGTTCACATTCAAACAAGCATGCATCCAAGTGTTATGGTCATACTAGATGAACAACCCTCAGAAAAAAAAAAAAAATTCCAATACTAGAATTTATTACTTGAATCAAAAAGCGTCAATACATAGAATAAAAAGCAAACAACATTCAAATGGTGGGGCTTGCTGTTAAGTAGCTGGAGGGTCTTGATCTCGGTTTAGTTTAGGGCATTAGTTACGGAAGTGATTTGGGTCTCCACATTCATAGCACTGACCATAGTTGTATCGATTAGGATTAGCAGCCTGAGCAGGGTTGGTTGGTTGGTTGGTATTAGGGTTTGGGGTCTCACGACATGTGTTGACCAGAGGGCCATACTTACCACAATTGGTGCACAAGCGACACGCTGAAGCAGTGGGATGATGTCGTTTGCATGTGTTACACAATGGAAAGTTTCTTGTATAAGGTTTCTTGTTAGAAGCTTGTGTAGTGAGGTTTCCATCAGGATCCCTGGTCTTACGCTTCTGCTTCTCAGTAGTTACCGCGGTTACAATACTTGCTTTCTCGCCTTTCCGAACTAAGGTCCCGTTCTTTACGTGATTTTCAGTTAAGGTAGCTGCTAGACGCTTGGCCTCTTCGAGGGTAGCAAGGTTCCTTCCCCATACCGTGTCCTGAATCTGCATGGGTAAACCACCAATATACTTCTCGATGGCTACAGGTAGGGGAGTGACCTTATGGGGCAACAACAGACTGAGCTCATGGAAGCGGGTATTATAAGCAAGGTTTTCCCCACTATCCTGAGCAAGGGTGTGGAACTCGTCCTCTAATTTCTTGACCTCGTTACGTGGGCAAAACTCAGCCTTCATTATCTCCTTGACTTGATCCCAGGTCATAGCAAGTGCAACTTCAGCTCCACGGGTGCGCTTTTCCTCATTCCACCAAGTGAGTGCTCGTTTGTGAAGAACACTCATAGCATAACGGACCTTAAAGTTATCGGGACACTCACTGTTAATGAAGGTATTCTCAATACCCTCGAACCATTGTAGGAGACCAGTAGCTCCTTCATCCCCACTGAACTTAGGAGGATTACAGGTATTAAAGTGTTTGAGAGTGCAGACTGGGAGACCATTCCCGTTTCCATTCCCTTTCCCATTGTGATTTCTGATGTGTCGTAAAACACATCTATTCTCTTATGTATTTTTTGTTATAATTGAGTCTTTTGTATATAGTTTTTAGTAGTTTTAGGCGTGTATTCGTTTGTTGGCCTATTTTTATCATTGTATAGTTTTTATTAATTTTTAGTACTTATTTATTTATTTTATTATTTTATAGGTGTTCGTGGAGAATGAGCTTAAAACGAAAGAATTTTAATTGAGATACAAACACTTTAGAGCATGTGTTCATGAACGTCGTAGCGTAAATGAGAAACTTTGGTCGAACCAAGAACAACCGAGCCGGGAGTCGCTACTTGTTCGTCAACTTAGGTTAGCGTGCTAGTATTTGGAGTTGGAGTACGACACAAGTATAACAAACTAATATAATAAATTAACTAAGACGTGCAGTCCATTCTTGAGGGTGAGAAATCTAACTCGAGTTTGCTAGGTAACTAACTAGGCATTGTTCGGTAGTTGGCAAGCGCTAGGGCGGGAGTCGCTACTTGTCCGTGTTTAGAGTTTTCCTAGGTTTTCTTCAGTAGAGTTTAAGTCTGCTTCATAGTTTGAGGATTTTAATCCAGGAGAGGTTTTAATCTGATTTCTGTGGGATTTTGGTACGCTAGGGCGATCCAGATCCATCTTAGCATTTCTACACTTGTCCCGCCTTAAGTCTAGTGAGCTATCTTTGACAGGAGGTTTATTAGATAAGAATAGGGTCTCAAGTTAATTACCAGATTCAGGATTTATTGCTAGTGTCTAGGGATTTTGTCTAAGTAACCAGCCTTCTTCCTACCCGATTTCTCCAAGTTCCTAGTTCCCGTAAGCAGCTGAGGTTACTTTATTTATATTTAGTTTCTTTTAAGTTTTTAATCATTAGTTTAACCCCCCCCCCCCACATAAGTATATATTTATTTAGGCTAGTATTCGGTATAGGTTGTGATCTAGAGTTGCATTCGCGTCTTTGGGTTCGATACTCGGTCTTATCTGTTTACTGCTTTGCGACCGGTACACTTGCCGTGCGTGTGTAGTTTTTAGGTGAGTCGTTTTAATTAGAACTTGTGTTATTTATATATATACATTTACACAAATCAAGTTTTTGGCGCCGTTGCCGGGGACGCAATTCGCACTCTTGAGAACTTCCCAAACCGTTTGTCTGGTCTTTTAATTTGTAAATAGTTTTTGTTTTTTTTCCTGTACTTATTATTTTTTATTTTTTATTTGTTTTTATTCTTAATATATAATTTTTTTTTTAATCATGTGCGAGATCTGCGGAGGACCCCACTTTACCATAAGATGCCCTCATTCATATTCATCGGGGTATTCCACAGATTATTATTCTAACACGTATTTGCTGCCGCAGCCATATCAGTCATACCAACCTTCATATCCACAGGCTAACCGGTGGTTTAACCCTGCAATATCTGAGCCACTAGATAGAATAAAAAGTCGGACTGATCGTCTACAAGCTGAGATGTATGAGGATAGGCATGGTGGTAACTCGTCAGAGTATCCACCTAGCCAACATTTGTATCCACATCCCGATTATCGGGATGTCTCGTCTCACACTAGACCCGATTTTGCCGCCTTAGTTGCTAAACAACAGCTCATGCTCGAGGATATCGATTCTTTGCTATCCAAGCGCACCGAATCTTTGAGGGAACAAGATGCGGCACTTAAAAGGCTAGAGGCTCAGGTGGATGAACTGAAGACCATAATGGACTTTGAAGTCCCACCTCCAGTTCAGCAGGTTTATTTCACAAATGATGACCCAGACGAGATGGTAACATTTACATTACCTGATTGCATTAGGCCCGTTGCTGAAACTGTTTGTCCTTACTCATCTGATTCTGTGCATGATTTAACTGACCCATATGATTCTTTACACTTGTCTTGTGAGGATGATATTTTGCAGGATTCAGGGTTAGAGCCAGAGACCATAATGGACGCCTTAGTCCCACCTTTGGTTCAGCAGGATGAGCAGCCTTGCCAGATCTCTAGTTCAACAGCATACCCTTGGGAGGCAGATGTCTGGAGTGATGATGAGGAGATAGAAAGGATAGCCTGGGACGCGCATAGGAAAGCCATGATGGAGAAGATAGGGGAGGCTGAGGAAGATATGGATTTTTCTGAATCCACAGGCTGGCTGTTTGAGGAAGAAGTGGTGGAAGAGGAAGACACCACTGACCTGCTTGAAGAAGCAGTTGATGAGGAAGAAGAGTTTGGTGACGAGTTGGTTGATTTGTCAGCCCCAGAAGTGGACAAAAATTTTGAACAAGTGTCACCAAACAAGGAAGATGAGAAAGAAGCAGTGGTGGAAGAAGAAGAACACCACAGCCGGCCCGTGCAGGCATTGGATATTACACTGCTAGTAGTGCCACCACCATGGCCACCACCACGGGAGAAGGCAAAGAGGCACCTGGACCGACACAGGGTGAGGGTCAGGAGTTGCAGAGACAACAAGTCCCCTCATTACATGCTAAGAATCAGGTTTGGTCCAGGTAAATTTAAATATTGGTGGTCCGACCTATTTAAATTCCATAAAAGATTTTTCAATTCCACTAATGTAATTTTGCTAAATAATATGGACCGGGTGAAATTAAATGGGTTGGATCGGGTCCAAATAAAAGAGAAGCCCCCTGATTAAGTTTAAGTGTGGGGAGGCTCTGTAGAGTTTGTAAATTTATATTTATACCTATTTTTTTCTAGCTTTTCATTTTTTTATTTGTGGTCCGTTCTTTGGTAGTAGTTCATAGGTTTTTATCTTTTAGTCTGTTTGCGTGTTTGCTTAGGTAGAGGAAATTTCACCATGAGCGGATCCCATGTATTATCTTTATATATATTTTATGAATGGGAGTTTTGGTAAAGGTTTGGGTAATAAAAGAGATTTTTTCTTAAAAAAAAAAATTAATTAACTTTCTGTGAAAAAAGATTTTTCACGTAATGTGAGGAGTCTGGGCTGACCTGTTCGCCTTATGCGACCAGCTATTACCCCGGAAAGTTATATTTTTTTTCTTGCAACGCGTGTTGTGATCACCAGTGTCCTTCACGTTGAGCGAGAACCATAATTTTTTTTTCTCTACCCATTTGGTTCTACCACCATTCACCGCCATTTTGCCAAGCAGGTACGTCTTCTTGTTTGTTGTTATATTATGAGTCTAAGTTAGTAGTTTGAGTCTTTTTATTTTTGTGTGGTTCGGTATTATGCTCGGGTTTTGTTTGTTTCGTTTTGCGCAGGTTTGGATTGCACCGCCCGTACTCAATCTCCATTCGGGTGATTCTGGACCTGTACGTTATATTGAAGCAACCCGAGAGTTTACCATTGTGTCAGAGCAGATCGCGACCAAAATGCTATACGATCGAGCTGGATTGGACTAAAGTTTTAGAGCTTACAAAGAAAAATGAACCAGCTAAGTCCTTTCCAATTTGCCCTCGTTTTTTTTTATTTTTGTATTCGGAATTTTTTTTTATTTTGAGTCGTTCTCTATTCCTACATTGAGGGCAATGTAGAGTTTAAGTGTGGGGATGGGAAATTGTCGTTTAGTCTGTATATAGAGTCGTTTTGAGTCAAAAAAAAAAAAATAAATTGAAAAAAAAACTGAAAAAAAAAGTCCCTGATTTTGAAGTTTGCATTATATAAAATATGGAAAATGATAGGTAAAGTTAGGTGTCCGGTTTTCAAATAGTATGTATAATAAGAGATTAAAATTGATTGAAAACGTGTCTGATTTGGGATATGTGGGTAGGCTCGGCCGGTAAAAAGGTTTCCTTAAAAGTAATAAATTAATTATGTTAGGCTATTTTGTGGGTTCTCATCTAGGAGAAACGGGGAGACCAAAACCGCCAAAAATAGTATAAGAAGCACCGTTATAAGTAGAAAACCGTTAGAATTTCAAATCACTTAAAAAAAATTAGAAATCAAAGCAAAAATGCTGAAGCTTAAGGTGCCTGGCCACTGGGATAGCGACTTGGATTGGTCACACCCTCTGAGTTAAGTATGCTGAGATGAAAAAAATGGTGAAGCTTAAGGTGCCTGGCCACTGGGATAGCGACTTGGATTGGTCACACCCTCTGAATTAAGTATGCAAAAAAAAAAAAAAAAAAAACTGATTTTAAATTCTCTTGATTTTCTACATAAGACGGTTGGGAAATTGTCAATTGGTCGTTCCTTTAGCTTCATAAGCTTGAGGCGGGATTAGGAGGAACTGTGGCTTCCTTCGAGTGAGACTCTCGATAGACTAATCAACATGAACTTAACATAAATAAAAAGGGGCTTGGAAACCGGTGTGGGTTTAAGAGGATCAATATACCTGCAATCGCAATCAATACGTTAGTAGATTATTAATTAAGTAACCTATGTTTTGAAACTGGATGTAAACCTAACTGTGATTCCATAGCATAATTCTTTTTCAGGGACGAAAAAGAGTCAAGTGTGGGGATGTTTGATGTGTCGTAAAACACATCTATTCTCTTATGTATTTTTTGTTATAATTGAGTCTTTTGTATATAGTTTTTAGTAGTTTTAGGCGTGTATTCGTTTGTTGGCCTATTTTTATCATTGTATAGTTTTTATTAATTTTTAGTACTTATTTATTTATTTTATATTTTGGTAGGTGTTCGTGTGAACGTTGGAGCGTAAACGAGGAACTTTGGTTAAGCCAAGAACACCCGAGTGTAGAGCACCGAGTTATAATACTATAAATAATAATAATATAGTTTAAAAAAAAAAAAAAAAAAGAATGGTAATGTGACTTTGGGCCGAGCCCAAGTCAAACACCCTAAACAAAACAAATGAGTCGGTGCACAAAAAAAAGGTATAGAGATATGTTTCACGGAGAAAAAGAGATATTATCAATCATTCATACACAGCCATAAGGGGGGAGCGAACAAAAAGAAGAATATACAATTCATTCAATCACAGCAAAGAAAAAGTCAACCGGCCAAGAGCGGTGACGAGCGAAAGGGTACGGAAGGAGAAAAGGCCACGGGCACGTTAGAGATCAATAGCCAACGAGCCTTGGGTTAGGTTTAATTTTCGTTTATTATTTTTATAGACATGGTAAAAACTATTTTTATTTATTTTGTGATGTTTATAAAGATTATGAACTAAATATTTTATGGTTGCTTAGGTTTATGAACTAGACACGTTTTATGCAATTTTTAATGTTTTTGGTTTTTAATTTTGATGTGTAGAATTACATGATTTTACTTCTATTGTTGGATTTGATATATGTGTGTTGGTGTTGATTTTATTTGAAGTTTGTTTATTGGTTTTGTGGAGCTAGGCATGTAGAGATACCCCCTAGGTCTTTAAATCAATCTAGTTCGTCAACTTAGGTTAGCGTGCTAGTATTTGGAGTTGGAGTACGACACAAGTATAACAAACTAATATAATAAATTAACTAAGACGTGCAGTCCATTCTTGAGGGTGAGAAATCTAACTCGAGTTTGCTAGGTAACTAACTAGGTATTGTTCGGTAGTTGGCAAGCGCTAGGGCGGGAGTCGCTACTTGTCCGTGTTTAGAGTTTTCCTAGGTTTTCTTCAGTAGAGTTTAAGTCTGCTTCATAGTTTGAGGATTTTAATCCAGGAGAGGTTTTAATCTGATTTCTGTGGGATTTTGGTACGCTAGGGCGATCCAGATCCATCTTAGCATTTCTACACTTGTCCCGCCTTAAGTCTAGTGAGCTATCTTTGACAGGAGGTTTATTAGATAAGAATAGGGTCTCAAGTTAATTACCAGATTCAGGATTTATTGCTAGTGTCTAGGGATTTTGCCTAAGTAACCAGCCTTCTTCCTACCCGATTTCTCCAAGTTCCTAGTTCCCGTAAGCAGCTGAGGTTACTTTATTTATATTTAGTTTCTTTTAAGTTTTTAATCATTAGTTTAACCCCCCCCCCCCCCCCCCCACATAAGTATATATTTATTTAGGCTAGTATTCGGTATAGGTTGTGATCTAGAGTTGCATTCGCGTCTTTGGGTTCGATACTCGGTCTTATCTGTTTACTGCTTTGCGACCGGTACACTTGCCGTGCGTGTGTAGTTTTTAGGTGAGTCGTTTTAATTAGAACTTGTGTTATTTATATATATACATTTACACAAATCAATTTCCGTTGCCATTTCCATTTCCATTGCTGTTTCCATTCATTTGGATGACTTGAGCCAGTAAGTTAGGAACCAGATTTGCGATCTGTTGCGCCATTTGTTGGGAAATGATTGCAGCCAGTTGGGCATCACCTCCATTGTTGTGGTTAGTGTCGTGGTTATGGTTGTGGTTGCTGCTTCCTTCCTCATGATTGTCACCACTGTTAATGCGAGTGCTGCGACGTGGAGGCATGATCTGTAAGGGACACAATGAAATGAATGAGGTAATTTAAGGAATGTAATCATTTATCCATTAATTAAAACGAATAAACGAAAACGTTGACCTATCAAAGATTCTAGATTCTAATAACATAGTGAAGACATGCTTTAGCCTATAAGTGAACACTCATCCCGAGAATTCCCAGGTAGGCATCTGGGTCCCTCGTTTGATTGGGATATATGCGCAATGCCAGCCTAGACAGAAAACTCAGAATACAGGCGTTCACCCTTCCAGATTGCACGTGTTCGTTATTAAAATCTAGAACTTCGACGAGATCTCAAGGTGGTTCAGGCTAAACCTGAGGGTTTTGTCCTATTAGTCTAAGAGTAGATCCAGTGATGGAGAGCAATCTTCTTGTAGGGATTAAAGTAGGGATAAGAAGTAGGAGGGAGATAGAGAATAGAAATAAGTAAGGTTACAAGTAAAAGGAGCAAGTATTAGTTAAAATCCTATGGTTATAGACTAGATTATTTTTCTAATAACCTAATTCCCTATAACCATGGCTCTGATACCAATCTGTAACACCCCAACCGATGGCGGAAACATCGGGATGTCACGTATTGATGATTGTTCAGTAGCTCATGGTAATAAATTTCAACAATTGAATTAAATAAATTACATAGAATTGTTCTACAAGAATTTGTACATCAACATGAAAAATACTAAATACACATCTCAAAGCATTACACTCTAATGTTCAAGCAAGCAATAACCTGAAACATGTTATGTTTGAAAATATTTTGGGTCAACAAAAGTTGGTGAGAATACATAGGTTTTGTATATAGTTGAAAGCAACATGTAAACTCACCTTAGTGTTAGAATGAAGTAAATGATAGAGTATAAAATGTTTAAACATGTTTCACCCCAAAATGTAAAACAGAAAAAGGGGCTATGTAAACTCACCTTAGTGTTAGAATGAAGACCCTTGTTATAAGTGAATGTGGCTCGTGTGTATCCAAATATCACCGTATTTCAAGGTAATAAATAAGTTTTGGGGAAAACTTAATAAGTCTAAGTTTTCTAGTCTAAAATGTGCTAGTGTTCCTAATTTGGGGATTAATAATTGATTTATGATTAAATATGAGTAATTTAAATAATAAAAATGTTTTCTGACCAGTATTAACTAAAAGTAGTTGAATTATAATGTAATAAATGTGAAAATAATTTTTATAAAATTATTTTCTTAATTAATGAATATTTGTATATAAATACTTGTTTGACAAAATATAAACTTAATATTTAAAAAAATATTAAAAATTATAAATTTAGAATCAAAAAATTATATTTCTGATCTAAATGCTTAGTAATAATTTATGTGAAATTTTGATGCAAAAATAATGAAAAACGAATTTATTATGGTTTATTTATGATTAAAATAGAAAAAATCGATTAAAAATATTAAATAATTGATTTTTCAGAAATAAAAATCATTTCTGGATTGTTTACTGTTTTATAAGTTTAGGATAATTTTTGTGGAATTTTATAAAGTCGTTTTGATATTTTTATAAAATTTTATAATTATAATTGAATAAACTTGTAATATTTATTATATATATTAAATAAATAATTTCTGAAAATCTAAAAATTGTACGATATACTTTTCTATTAGAATATCATAAAATAATTTTTGTAGAATTTAAAAAGTATTTTTAGTATTTTAAATCTATTTTTAATAATAATAATGAATATATAAGTAATAAAGGTTTTAAAAAAAAAGGTTGCATATGGTAGGGATCGAACCCGCGTCAAACCCGGTTCAGGGTTTTAAATCACAAGCCCAGACCAGCTGGTCTGGACCCTAAGAACGATTATATTTGTTTTCAATAATATATATATGCTTCTAAGATGTTGGTTTATTAACCAAAAATAAAGAAAGGATGATGCTGGGGATCGAACCCACAGCCCTTTGGTTTGACAACAATCAGACGTGACCATCTGATCTAGATCAGATGGTCGTTCAGTTTTGTTTCTGAAAATCATTTGTACATAGTAACCAGTTATCCCTAATTTCGTGATGAACCCTAGATCCTTAATCAGTTTTCATACGCGACTAAACCCTAATTAACCATAGGGTTAATGATCTAAAAGTGCCGATTAATATGATAGTAAGAGGGATTGAAACATACCAGACCCGAAACCTTCTAATTCGAAGTCAAACAGGAAGTCAAATGCGAACGAATCACGATCGGATACAAGATAATAACAGAAATTGAGTGTGGGGTTTTGATTTTTGGTGGTTTTAGGTTGCTATCAAGGATCCAATTTATACTAACTACACGAAATCGTATGTTTAGAAAGTTTTGACCCATGGTTTAATATAGACGCGTGATTTAGGCTATAATTCGTATGTTTTTATTGTGATTCAATGGCGTGTAGGACACGCTGAATGCTGATTTCCACTTTCCAAACATAATCACAAGCAAATAAACGTGTATATGATCTTGATTTGGTATGTTCGATTGGGTGTTTGACTTTGGAAGTCAACTGTGCATTATGAAGAGTGTTTATGTTTGTTTTGATTGGAAACTAATCATAATATGAGCTGTAGCCCAGCTGGTTAGTGTGTTGTGTTGGTTGTCTGGCTCGGCTGGGAACACGGGTTCGAGTCCCGGTCCACACAATTCTTTTTTTGGCATTTATTTTACTAAAATTATATTATTATATATTCATAATATGATTATCTAAGTCCGAAAATGATACGAAATATTTTTAAAACGTACTAATCATCGAGATTTAACGATTTTTATCAGTTTAAGTTGTTTAAAACATATATTGTTTGAAACAAATATATTCTTTCCTAAAAATTTTGGGGAAAATATGCGATGTTATACTAATTGACGACCCAAGACCGTAAAGGCTTGGCCCCCCTTTCCAACTAAATTTTAATGTTTCGTGCAAGGTATTTACATAGGGCCTATTAGTAGTCTTTGGATTGTTGATAGTGGGGCATCTAGTTACATGACCGGTGACTTATCTCTCCTATTCAATATCAAAAACACCAATAGAGAGTATGTTGTTTTATGCTGGAAATAAAGGGGGTTACATTATGAAGGAAGGGTGTATGTCCAATGGGATTGTCAGTTTTGATCAGATTAATTACGTGAAGCAGATTGATCATAACTTGCTAAGTATATCCCAGATTTCTAAGAAAAAGCTTTTTGTGATTTTTAACGACACTACATGCTTTATTCTAAAGCCTGGATTCATGATACCGTAGGAGTGGCTAATTATGTCAGCTCCAATGGTAAACAACTTATATATCTTGGATATGAGTCAAGCAATTACCAAGTCTGCCCAGGTTACCTGCTTTCTATCAAAAGCTACAGAGGAAGAGTTAATCATCTGACCAGCCCTGGTGATCCACCTGAGAAAAATGAACCAGTTAGTATAGAATGATTTGGTGGATGGTGGCCCTGTTAAACATTTTCATCTAAATGACGTCCATGTCACTTGCAAGAAGGGCAAGCAAAAGAAGAAGATTCACCTCAAGAAGATGATCAACTCAGTTTCTACTTCTCTTGAAAGACTACACATGGATTTGTTCGGTCCAGTGAAGAAGAAGAGTTACTATGGGGATTTATATTGCTTAGTCATCACTGGTGATTATTGCAGAGTTTCTTGGGTCATCTGCTTGCAACTTAAAAGTGAGACCTTTAACAACCTTCAAGTTCTGCTTCGAATGTTGGAATCGCTATAAAACTGAAGATCAAAAGGATTTGTAGTGACAATGGAACTGAATTCAAGAACAACAACATGGACTCTTTCTATTTTGAAAGAGGCATTCATTAAGAATTCAATGCACCGTATACACCGCAACAGAACGGAGTAGCAGAGAGGAAGAACCAGACATTGATTGAGGCTGCTAGGATGATGTTGGCTGGCTTGAAACTCACTGTGATGCTCTGGAATGAAGTCGTACATTGTGCATGTTATACTTTGAACAATGTCCTGGCAGTGAAGAAGTTTGGGAAGACCAGTTATGAGCTTCTTAACCTTCACAAACCCAATCTTGAATTCCTTGAACCCTTCGGAGCACCGTGAACCATGCTGATCGACGACGACAAGTTTGGTGAGAAAGACGAAGAAGGATTCTTTGTCGAGTATGCCACTCCCAAAAAGGGAGTTTGGAATACTGGCACAAGGTGTGTTGAAGAATGGATGAACGTAGATGTCCAGTGATACACAACTAATCCTCAAGGTAAAGTTGCCAATTGGATGTTCGACTACATAAGCTTATTTGAGGAATTTGGTCCGGATGAAGTTGTAGAAGAGGCTATTGCAAAGATGTATTTTTGCGAGTTTCATCAGCTAGGGAATCATATCAGTGTACGGACCATACTAGAACCCTTATATATTCAGTGTTAGTTTAAATTACCAATAAGCATCCTACAACAACTGCCAATATTGTTGTCCACCTAAACTCAAAATCAAGTTCTATCGCTAGGCACTTTAGATACGTTAAGGTAATATTAAGACTGATATACAAGGTGTTCCCTGCCACGCGACACATTCCCGTATCAAGTCATGCACAAAGCTTCCTCGTAACCGGTGAGTAAGCTGTTGTCATCCGTATTTTACAAGGAATGGACTCAGTGGTGATCAGGTCTGCAAGAATGCTGAGCAGAGAGACCAGTGAGATCCAGACCAGGGTTCAAGTCAAATACCGTAATTTTTTGAGTTTTCACGGTACGATGCTTTAGGTATATGATTTGATACATTTGAGCGAATTCTCTTTGAGAATAGGGTTTTGGCATTTATGAATCTTTTTGCTCTTTTAGGATTCCCGGACGTCTCCTTATCAGAATTTATTCTATTTTTTTGTTTTTCTTTCTTTTTTTTTTTTTGGAAACGACACATGTGCCACTCCTTTTATTCTGAGAGACGTCCAGTTCACCCCGGATGTACCAACCTCTTAAAGACCATGAAACCTCGGATTTTGGCATTCTATCAAACGAGATTTCGGTACCAAGACCATATGCCAACGCACATTGATCCACACATGTTTCGGTTGATTTAGGTTTATATCACCGTGCTGAACTTGGAAATGATTTTGAGCCTACCGACACATCATTGTAGAGGCTACTTATCAGTTCCAATATTTTTTAAGATGATAAGAGTCCAGACAGTCCAACTGATGAGTTAATATCATCTTCCCTATTCCACCAAAGAAACTCATTTTTGCAATTTTTCATTTTTTTTTAATTTTTGTATTTTCTGATGTTTTTGTATTTTTCTGAAATTTTCTCCCCCTAAAAATCTAAAAATTTGCGAAAAGACATTATTTTTGGATTTTTCTGATTTTTGAAGAAAAATATTTACAAAAGCGATAACCGATGAGGATCTAATCCTTCTTTACTTTAATGCCGGTTAAGATTAACAGATACTCAAAACGAGGACCGTCAAAAGCTTTGGTGAATAAATCGGCACGTTGGTAATCCGTGTGGATTTTGACCATATCGATAAGTTTCTTTTCATAGCAGTCGCGTATGAAATGATACTTAACCAGGATATGTTTCACCTTGGAATGGTTAACTGAGTCTTTAGCAAGAGCTATAGCAGACTCATTGTCACAGTGAATGGGAGTATTAAGAAATTTCAAACCGTAGTCTCTCATTTGTTACTTTATCCAAAGAACCTGGGAGCAGCAGCTAGATGCCGCTACATATTCAGACTCACAGGTGGATAAGGCTACAGAGGCTTGCTTCTTGCACTGCCACGAGACTAGTCTTGGTCCCATAAACTGGCATCCAGCCGATGTGGATTTTAAGTCTTTCTTGCATCTGCCATAGTCAGCATCACTAAAAGTGATGAGGTCAAACATATCGTCATTAGGGTACCATAGACCTTTGGTCGGACAACCCTTTAGATAATGTAAGATCCTCTTCACAACAACTAGGTGGGACTGTTTCGGCCTTGACTGGTATCTTGATAGTAGACATGTCGCGAACATTATGTCAGGTGTTGACGCAGTGAGGTACATTAGTGAGCCAATCATCGCCCGATAAAGAAAAGCATCAACGGCTTGTCCTTTCTCGTCAGGTCCAATCCCGTGATTGGTCTGAATTGGGGTGCCTACTGAAGTAGAGTCTTCCATCTGGAACCGGCTCAAGATGTCAACAACGTATTTTGTCTGGTGGATGAAGATCCCCAACTCTTGTCGTTCTACTTGTAGACCCAGGAAGAATTGCATCTCCCCCATCGAGCTCATCTCGAATTTGTCCTGCATAAACTTTTCAAATTCCCTGCACATTTCATCATTAGTAGACCCAAAAATAATATCATCAACATAAACCTGTACCAAAAGACGGTCACCACCCTTTTCCTTGGTGAATAAGGTGCAATCCACAAGTCCACGTTTGAACTCATTGGATATAAGATAGTTGCTAAACATTTGATACCATTCACGAGGAGCTTGATGGAGTCCGTACAACGCTTTGTTCAATTTGTAAACCTTTTCGCGATGAAGCGGATCCTCAAAACCCGGTGGCTGATCAACATACACCTCTTCCTTCACAATACCATACAGAAAAGCACTTTTCACGTCCATTTGATACACTTTAAACCGTTTGCACAAAGCGTAAGCTAAGAACATCCGAATAGCTTCAAGGCGCGCAACTGGATCGTATACTTCGTTGTAATCTATTCCTTCGATTTGACGGAAGCCGAGGACAACTAATTGAGCCTTGTTTCTGATAATTACCCCGCGGTCATCCCGTTAACACTTATAGACCCACTTTGTTACAATCTTCTTCGAGCGTGGAGGTAAGTCAACTAAGTGCCACACTCCTAGCTTTTGGAACTGCTGAAGCTCAGCATGCATTGCTTCACTCCATGATTCATCTCTCAATGCCTCTTGCACCGTTCTTGGTTCTGTTTGAGACACATAAAGAGCGAAGGACCAGTCGTTCTGATGACCTGCTTTCCTGATCTCCGAGTAGAGTGCTAAGGTACCTGTATTGTCACTTGGACTAGCATTTCTGAGCTGACTGCGAGTCATGACTCTGCTAGCCGGATCACCAATCACATTCTGCATCGGAGGAGTGTCGTGAATTCGGGATTCTGGATGTGCCGGCACTGGATCATCCGAAGGCAGATTGAGATTTTCCAATATTTGAGATAAATTTGTCTCTGCAGCGCTTGAACTGGAGGGAGCAGCGGGTTGCATATTAAAACTTGAGAGATCGATCGTAAGATCTATCCCTGGAGCTGCTGAAGAAGAAGGACCAGCTTGATTGTTTCCCGTCGGAATAACTAGAGCTATAGTGGTAGATTCTCCATTTCCAGCTTGTTCTTCAGTAAGTGTTTCATGAAACTCTGCAAAATCGTCGTCTGAGGATGAAGATTCTAGAACCTCTACTGACGCATCCTGAAAAACTTCCTCAACTTCTGCTGCTGCGGTTTTACTAGGGGGACCCGTGGATGCTGAGGCATCAGATGTTGCTGGTGCAGGTGCATTGACGACGATCGGACGCATTAGCGGTGAGCTAGCTGCGTTTTCACACTTGTAATACATTTACGCAACAACATCATCCACCAAATTATCCACGTTGAAAGAATCAAATAAACTCTTATAGTCGAACAACCAATTAGGTCCAACACCAGGTGCATTGGCAGTATATTGTTAAACATCGACATTAAGCCACTCTTCAACGCAATTGGTTCTTTTGTTGTACACTCTTTTATTGGGAGTGCTGTAACCAACAAAGAAACCTTCTTTTGCCTTTGCACCAAACTTCCCATCAGGATGTATCATGGTGCATGGAGCTCCGAAAGGTTACAGAAACTCTAAGTTCGGTTTCCTCCGGTTCAGAAGCTCGTAAGAAGTCTTGCCAAGCTTCTTTACCGTTAGTACCCTATTTAGAGTATAACACGCGCAGTGAACTGCCTCATTCCAAAAGATCATAGGAAAGTTCGAGTATGCGAGCATTATTCTGGTTGCCTCAATAAGAGTCCGATTCTTTCTTTCTGCAACCCCATTTTGCTGAGGCGTGTACGATACTGTAAATTCATGATGAATACCCTTTTTTGCACACAACGACTTCATAACATGATTCTTGAATTATGTCCCATTATCGCTTCTAATCCTGCGGATCTTTAGCTGATATAGATTTTCCAATTTTGTGAACAGATTTTTCAAGTATTCAAAAGTTTCACTCTTGTGCTTCATACACACGACCCAAGAAAACCTTGACTAGTCATCCGTAACTACCAAGCAGTATAAGTCACCGTTCTTGCTCTTCCGATTGACTGGGCCAAAAAGGTCCATGTGCAGACGTTCGAGAGGTAGACTAACTGAATTTGACTTCTTAGGTTTGTGAGACTTCTTTTTCTGCTTCCCTTTCTTACATGAGACACAGACGTCGTTTAGATGAAAATTTTTAACAGAAACACCTTCCACCAGTTGATTTTGAACCAGGTGGATCATTTTTCTCAGGTGGATGTGCCTCATACGCCTGTGCCACATGATAGATTCCTTTTCTGTCGCTTTCAATAGAAAACAAGTGACTTAACCTTCTGTTGTCATGGCTTGGCTCGTATCCAGGACGTATAAGTTGTTGACCCTGGGAGCCGAGATCATAACCCACTCTTTTGGTATCTTGAATCCAGGTTTCAGAATGAAGCAAGCATTGCCATCAAAGAACACAGTAAACTTTTTATCACATATCTGCGAGACACTCAGCAGGTTGTGGTCTATTTGCTTCACAAAGCTTATCTTTTCAAAGCTTACTATTCCATTACTAATACTGCCTTCTTTAGTAATATAACCCCTTTGTACCAGCAAAAGCAACATACCATAGGGGTGTTCAGAAAAACCGCAAACCAAATAAAAACTGAAAACCAAACCGTAACCGTAACCGAAAAAACCAATCCGAACAACGAATTTGGTGTTTGGTTTGGTTTTAACCGAAACCGATTTGCTTATTCGGTTTTTGGTTTGGTTTTTGGTTCTACATTTTTTTTATTTGGTTTATTTGGTTTATATGGATAACCGAATAAACCGGTAAAATAATTAATTATTAAATAACAATAATAATATTTCTAATTTTTATAATATTTCTGTTTGCGTGGTTTGATTTTTTGGTTTATATTTATTGCAAATTTTCTTTTCGGATTTTGGAACATATAGGTATATAAGTTAGAGAAAAAAAATTCCGTTTAAATTTGGTTTGTTTGGTTGAATTTGGTTTATTTGGTTTTAAACCGAAACCGAACCGAATTCAATTTGGTTGAATTTGGTTTGGTTTTCATATTTCTAATTTGGTTTGGTTTGGTTTTTGGTTTGAGGTACAAAATTTTGAAAACCGAATCGAATAAACCAAATAAACCGTAAACCGAACCGATGAACACCCCTAACATACCCCCCGTTGATATTCTTTATGTCAAAAAGCAGGGATAAGTCGCCTGTCATGTGCCCAGAAGCTCCACTATCAACAATTCATAGGCTGCTGATAAGGCCCTGTGGAACTCCCTGCACAAACATTCAAAAGTTCAGTGGTTAAGGGGGACCCAAGCCATCACGGTCTTGGGTCTACTATCTTCATCTAAAGTCGGAAAATCAACCCACTTTCCATTAGGAGTTGGTGTTGTTCCCGATGGTCCGGCAGTGTTAACACTAGCAGATGATTCTCCAATTTTGGTCGGTGACTTGGGTCTCCAAACCTGTTCCGGTTTCTTTGGCTTGGGCTTCTTCTTTGCTTTGGGGCTAGAAGATCCAGCCTTAGATTCCTTAGGTGGAATAGATTTTGGATCCACTTCAGACGTAACTGTACGTGGAGCAGTTTTAGGGTTGCCCTGCGGTTTAGGTGCAGCCTTTGCTGGTGGCTTAGGCACTGCTTGAACCTTTATGGGAACAGTGCTCCCCCTCAACTGTGGACCCTTGCCATCAACTGGCTTTTGGTTCATAGCAATTTTGTTTCGGTTGTCATAAACAATCTGCTTTCCCTTTTATTTTTCAGAAATTTTAGGGGAAACTGGTTGTTTAGTTTTGCTAGAACTAGGAGCATTATCCACTTTGATCCTTTCTCGTCTAAATTCAGGGCACGCAGCAACTAAATGCCCACGTTCCTCGCATTTATGACAGATCTATATTCCTCAAATCGTGGAGATTCGGACTTGTTCTCCTTTTCGTTCTTTCTATTAGATGTACTGGCAAATGAGTTTTTGTGTTTAAGATCCTCAAGGCATTTTCTTTGCACATCGACATGAGGATCGTCGTTAATCTTATTTCCAGTAGATCTAATAAATTCAGTGACATGCTTCTTCGGACTTTTCTTCTGAGCATGACTTTGAGGATTAACAGTGTTTTTCTTTTGATTTTTCTTGTTGTATTCATTTGACTGATTACCCTGGTCCTTTCTACCCTTACCCTTACCCTTTTTCTTATTCCAGGTTTCCTTTTCAATGGTAATGACAGATTCTTGCCAGATTTTAGCAATTAGACCAGGGGCGATACATCTGAGAGGGACTTCCTCATCAGTATATACCTTTTCAGACCCCTTTAGTTTATGAAACACTTTAATCCTTCTGCCATCCTCGGTTTGCACTTTCGGTTCAAGTTCACTCAGGGTTTCAGTAGTAATGATATGGTTTTCAGGAGGAATATTTTGAACCTTGACCGGTGCATACCTTGGAGGCTCATCAAGCTCATCATCCGACGAGTCTGTGTCATAAACATTGATATCATTAGCTTCCTCACCAATTTTGACAGCTTCAGTAGGTGGGGCAGCCTTAGTAACTTCAGCAGGTTTAGCTGCTTCAGTTGCTTCGGCCGCCTCTGCAGCTTTTGCTGCTGCTGCTGCTGCTGCCACGTCCACAAGCTCCTCCTTCGGCAAGACATCAAAATTGTGATTTTCGAATCTCACCGGAGGTGGACACTGAGAATATTTAGGACTGGTGGAATTAGTTTCTTTCTCTGAGTGTTCAATGATGTGATCAAGAACATATTTGCAGTTTAGGTAACTTTCAAGTTTCTTCTTGATCTTCTCATAGTCACAGTTTACAATGGCCAAGTGTTTCTTTGTGTCTTCTACCTCGTTTATGTAACTATTTATAGCAATTTGCTTGTTTGCTAGAGTTTTCGACAATTCAGAAACATCCTTCTTGTAGTTTTCAATCGTACTTAGAAATTTTTTCTCTTTTTGCCTTAAGGAATCAATTGACCTTGGTAATGGACCTACATTAGCTTTTAAATTCAGATTCTCTTCAGTTAATTCCTTGATTTTGAATTTTAGCTGATCACACTCAGGAGTATCTTTCTTCAGTGTCTCAATGGTGATTTTGAGCGCCTTTTCATTAGCTCTCAAAACATCATTGCTCTGTTGGCATTGACTTAAGTCAGCTTTGAAGTTCAGAATTTCGTCCGTTAAGACATCAATTCTGTACTTCAGCTTGCCACAATCTACACACTCTATTTTAGAATTGGAGGAATAGCTTACCTTGTTTGACGATTCTGTAATAGCCATCAAAGCATAATGAGCTGCAGTCTTCTTAGCTCCAAAGAATTCGCCAAGGTTGTTCTTTGTACAGTCAGCATCCACAAGAAATGATCTTTTGCTGATTAACGTGTCTGCTTCAGCTAACAAATCTTCCAAGTCATCCCCCATATTAGAATCACACTCAGAGTCACAGTTGGACGCTTCAGCTTCAGGATTAATAACTTCAGACTGACTTGAGCATTCTTCAACTACAACTAGTGCATCAAAAGTTTGTTGGGCAAAGCATGCTGCACCACCCTGCGGAGCTTCTTCTTTAGTGATTAGATGATTCCAATTGAACCCTTCATCAGCTTGAATTACCAGGGCTTGTCCTTGATTGTTGTTTGCAGGAGGCCTCTGGTTTTGGTTCTGGTTGTTTACTGGGACAAGAGCTCGTTCAGTATTTGGGTTAGGCTGTGTCTAAGCTTGTTGCCTCTGATTCTGATTGCCTCTGTTGTTGTTGAAAGGATTCTGATGTCCTTGTTGCTTCGGTCGGTCACATTCTCTTGCAAAATGCCCTTTGGTGCCACAGTTGTAGCACGTGACCTTAGTTTTATCAAACCCAAACTTAGTGTTGTTGTTGATCAGAACATCTCTCCTCCCTGTCATGTCCATATACTCCTTTGCCCTTCTCACAACACTTGCGAAGTGCCATTGGATGTCTATCAGATCCATGTCATCGTTATCGATCTACGCGTAATCCTCTTGTGTGAGATGAGGATTCTCGATCTGTCCTGCAACCAATCCACTGTAGGAGTTGACCAAGGTTGACAGTAGAGCCATGTGTTCTTGGGCTAACTCTACAGTCACCTTCTCAAAACCTGGATTGGTCCGATAGCCACTATGACTTGAAGTCGACGCACCTCCATATCCACCATAACTTGTAGATGGGACACCACCAAACCCCGATGAAGAAGGTCCACCAAAGTTTGAAGTTGCCTGAGCTGGTGCTACAAGATGAGAAAAAGGGTTAACACCAAATTGGTTAGTATTATAATTCAAAGATACTTGTTTCCTTGTCCGAAGGAATAGACTGGAGGAGGGACATCAGTTGGGGGACCATAGTTGTCAAAGGCATAAACTGGATCAGGATTAACCACAAAAGTAGTCTGTAGTTTGGATCCACCCACACTGGCGTCCTGAGGAGGGTTACCGTAGTAGATACTGGGGTTCTCAGGAATGAGCACCTTGTTTGCTCTCCTGATCTCTTCTATCTCCTTGTTCTCCAGCTCTGTTATGAACTCATTGATGGAGAGTGTCTGCTATGCATTGTTTGATTTCAAGATGTCCAGCCACTGATGCCATTGAGGAGGTAGCGCCTCTGCAAATCTTTCCACAAGTTTTGCAGATGTGTACATGACCCCGTACTGATACGTTTCGGACATCAAGTGGTAGTATCTTGCAGTCATATCTCTCAGCGATTTGTTCCCAATAGCATTGAAGTTCTCGAACTCCTTCTTGAGTTGATCCATTTTGACCTTTCGAGTCTTCAGATTTCCCTCGTTCCATTCAGCAAGCGCTAACCAAAGCATCTGTGAAGTCGTGCACTGTGCGAATTGATGAAGTATGTCTTTGTGGAGTACTTGTTTCAACGCTGCCATCACCTTCTTTTCGTAGTTGTACTTCTTCCTCTGATCTTCAGTCATATCTTCCAGTGAGACCAGAGTATTTGAATTCTCAACCATCGGCCTGCTGTACCCTATCTCAACTGCTGACCATACGAGACCATCGATGCCCTCAACGTAAGTATGAAATCTGCCTTTCCATCCGTGGTAGTCGGACATGTATTGCAGTTTCGGTGCCCTATTCGAACTACCAGTCTCTAAGTCACTTAAGAGAACGGATGACAAATGATTTGTCTGTTCATCGCAGCAGCCGCGAGTGCCCACGGATTCGTATTCATTGCCTGCTGTTGAGCCGCTAGCGCCCACGGATTGGTTCCGGCAACTTTCGCTTGCATTTGCGCTTGTTGCATCCGTTGCGCATTGCGCTCGGCTGAGAATTGCCAAGGGTTCGTGGGTACGTTTGCTTGATTGTTCATTTGTTGGTTAAATTGTTTCCTTGGTTGATTTAAATGTCCCCACGGGTTCGCCATATGTTTATGTTTGTTAAAAGTCCGGTACTTAATCAAGTTTTCACTTTCTACAGGTTACTAGCGATTGGGAGATGTAATTGTGTGATTATAGGCGATTATAGTCCTAATCACTAGTTTTTACACGCGATTGGTGTAAATGCTAATGAACAGTTGAGCGATGAGGGTTTTAGGGGCGATTGGGTCACACCACGTGATTAGCAGCTAATCACATGCAGTATTCACGCGATTGGGCGAATCACTAGTACTGTTCACACGATTTGGGGCTAATCACTAGTACTATTTACGCGATTGGGCTAATCACCAGTACTATTCACGCGATTGGGTTAATTACCAGAACTATTCACGTGATTGGAAATCCTACTCGCTTGATCTGATCTGCAAGTTCACTTTTGCTCAAAAACTACCATTTTTGCTTCAAAATCTTATACAAAACAATGTATTTAATCCCCAAATGATTAGAAAAGTTTCTAAAACAGTTTTAGAACAAAACCTAATAAAAAACACACGATTTCATCCATAAAACCACACTAAGAATTTGAAAATATGTTTTTTTTTCTTTATGAAAAACTCAAAGTTTCAAAGTTCAAACAAGTTTTTGAATAAAAATCACAACTTTCACACTAAAACCCAACTGTTTTCACCCGTTTTTGTTATCAAAACGCTTGTGATAAGAGCCTCGGCTCTGATACCACTTGTAGGATCGACGAACAGGTCACCCGACAATCACGAGGTTTATATTCAGAGTGCAGAATCCTCTAAATATGTTCTAATAACAAAAACAACCACGAAACAATGATATGCGAGTAATTAACACACACAAATGGGTCAAAAGATTAAGGATTTATCATTAAAACAGAGCTTGAGTGTTTACAATGATCAAACCAGACCTTTCAGACCAGGGGAGGGTGTTTGGAGAGTGTGTGTGGCAAGAACTAATGATTAAGGTAATGATTGGGCCTATTTATACCTCCTGTACTTGTCCAGAGCAGTACAGGCGATTGGAACAGCTATCCACCATGCAGATCAGGCGATTGGGCCTAATCGCCTGATGATGCACACGAATACCCTCTAATCGCATGTAATAACATGCGATTATACATCTAATCGCCAGCTATGAACTCCTAATCGCCTATAGGTCCCAAACACCGTTAAAACGCTTATAAACATCTCCAAACACCCCAAAACACGTCCAAACAACATATATACTAGCCTAAGGACATCATGCACTAACAGATGCGATCCATAAAAGTAGTGATAGCTTTCCATCAACCTGTAAAACCACGTTTCACTAGGAGAAAAACCCACTTGCCCCAACCCCGTGCACCGCTTCTAAGCTTCTTCTCCACATGTTGTTCGGTTCCTTTTAAAATGCCATTGCCACTTTGTTATCAAAGCAGCATTAACATCATCTAATTTGGATATCCCCGACTCACCGATTGCTTTGGTGGTCGTTACAACTTCCCAAGACATCCAATGAACCGTCCTAACTTCATACGATCCAACCCACAAAAAATTCTTCACCATCCCCTCTACTTGTTCAAACACCTTAGACAGGGCCTTGTAAAGTATATAGGTAAGCTCGCTAGAACCGATTTTATAAGCATCAAACGACCACCCATAGAAATGGAGTTTGCCTTCCACGTAGATAATCGGGATCAGGCCGTCACAATAACCAAATTCCAATGACAAATACAATTCATGATGGCTCCTACTTTGATACCTAGGTAGTTAAAAAGAAAGGTTTCAACCTTACAACCGAGAATTGTCACCATATTCGTTAGTTCGTCATCCTCAACTCCAATACCAATTGAAGCAAGCGAGTCGTCTTTTCAATATTTTCACTCGACCACTCCCATACTATTAGAGCGTCATCCGTGTACAACAGATGAGATACAGTAGGGCCCGATTTCGTTACTTTTATGCCTTTAAGTTCACCTTCCCTACAAGCCTTATTGAAAATAAAAGCAAGTATTTCCATGACTATTAGAAACAAGAATGGTGACAATGGGTCCCCTTGTCTTAGCCCCTTTAGGAGCGCCATTCACCAAAACCAAAGACCTGGAAGATTTCAAAATGTCTTTCACCCACATACACCACCTATTAGGAAAACCAATTTGCTCCAAAATCTAAAGCAAAAAACGCCAATTACATTATCATATGCCTTCTAAAAATCGATTTTAAGCATATAAGCTTTCTTTCCATTCTTTCTTAACCAACGATACACCTCATTCAACATTAGGGGACCGTGTAATATTGGATCCATTTCACGTAAGTAGTATTAACTCACGACTAATATTTGTATGGTTCTGTTGATTTTATTGATGGAATATATGATGTGTTGGTAGTTGCGGTTATTATTCCTTCCTAAGTGTATGTGTAGTTGAGGGGCTTTATGGGGTTCCATGGGATTAAAATGTTAATAAAATATTAGAAGGGCTCCATGGAGCTTTATGGAAAATATGTGTGTGTAGTGGGTGAGGGGCTTTATTGGGCTCCATAAGGATTAAAATATTATTATTTGATTAGGTGTAGAAGAAAGGGGTGTAAAAATTGATTAAAAATAATATTATTAAATTGTTTTTGTTTTGGATAGCGTCGGCTATACACATAAAGCCCCTTGCCCATAAATCCCAAGGAGGCGGTGTAGGGGGCTTTATGGGGCGTTATAATCATAAAGCTCCTCGCATATGACGCCCACTACCTTAGGCCTAAAAGAAAAAGATAAAAATGGTGGATCCACTGTCATAGTCGAGGGGCGGATTTACGTTGGACAGAATAGTTTTAGGTGAATCCATTGATATTTGAAATTTTAATAGACAATATATATAGAGAAATCCGAGTAAACGGAAAAATAAAATTATAGTGAACCCATCCAATGAAATTGATGGATTCTTCCGGTGCTAAAGATTTCTACTTTTCCTTCTTTTCTAAACAACTTAGTGTTCAAGCCTCGGAACTAATATAAATTACGAGTGAGGCTAACGTAAAAAGGCTGTTATTGTAAAAAGTGTAACAAACAATATGGAGCGTAAGATTACACGGTTTAACTGGGGGTACGATCGTAAAAAAACCATGTGTCATTAAATTTTACGAAAATTCTGCAAAGGGCAAATTAGTAATTGGGACGTAAAACTGCATTTAAAAAAATAATAAAACAAGGCGGGCAATTGAATTACAATTATGTAACGATCGTTACAAAAAGAAAAAAACACTGAAATTAGGGTAAAAACTGAAACTACAACAATGCAGACGAAGAAGGTGAAGACAGGTAACGTGATTATGTACACTTATAATACATATGAAGGTATAATTATGCATTATCGTAGTTTTAACGTTAACGAAATGATTCTATTTGATTATGATGATCAGCTGAAAGAGGATCAATTGAAAGACGATCGAAACAAGTGCATGACAAAGTGACGATGAATGTTAGCGAAGGTACGTTATATATTGATATTTTAAACTGTGCTTATATATCTGCATGATTAACTTACTGTTTCACCTACGGTTATAATTGTAGTTGCGTTTATTCGTTGCATGATAATTTTTTTATAAAAAAATGATACAACATTTGCGTTTAATTGCCTACCATTTGCGTTTAAATAATTATGTGCTTACGTTTAAAAAATAATGTATTTGCGTTTAATTAAATATGGTGAATTTGTTGTGTTGAAGATCCAGATGATGACTTCCAAGCCCCTTTGACTAGTTTACAAAAAAATAATCGTCATAAACACATTGAAAAAAATACATTTGACTAAGACAGTGATTTTGAAACGCCAAGCAAGAAGTTAAAGAATGATAGAAAAGTGAATTCAAAAGAGTTCATGCAATACAGTTACAAGAGACTTAAGAAGAGATGTTCTCCAGCTGATTTTATATTGACTGTACAGTACTTAACGGATGCAATGAAGATTGATGTTAGAGGGATGGGATTTGGCAACATACTATCAATGGAATACGAGTCAACTGCTACAGCATTGGGATACTGGTTGTTTATGAACTATGATGATGAAACAAGCATACTAAATATGGGTGATCATAGTATCAAAATATCATCATCAACAGTACATGAGGTTTTAGTCATTCCTAATGGGTAGATACCTGTTCTCGAGACAAATAAGCCAAGGAAGGGTTCTGATACTACTATTGATGAATTTAAAAACCAGTTTGATAATTCAAGAATAAGTGTTGGAAGAGTTCTGAAACTAATTGGAGATAATGTAGATGGTGGAAGACTATTAAAGTTAAACTTCCTGGTTGCATGGAATACATTATTAGGTGAAACAACAAAGACAACAACCGTGAATCAAATATTTTTATTGGGAATAGGTGATTAATGTGAAATTCCAATGATGAATTGGCGTGAGTATATGATTGAATGTTTGAAGAGAACTAAAGTTGGATGGCTTCGTGATAATGACAATTATAATGAACCAGTTGCCTTATTGAATGTGAGTACATATTTCAAACTATTTTAAAACTAAGGAAAATGTTATTTGGTTTAGACGCAAGTTGTTTTAACATCTTCATTGTATTTTAAAACTATTAGATACTGTACCTGCACGGAAACAATAAAAGTCATCGGAGCGAACTCAGAATCAGAATACCAGCAATCTCTTACATCACATCAACATCGTTGGACGAGATGCAATCGTACCTACGTAACAATGTTCCCTTGAATCATCGTAGTATTAAGGGCAATGGTGATGATAAAAAAAACCAATAGCAAGTAGTGTAGCTATGAAGGAGTAAATGATGTTATCAAAGCTATAATGTCAATGCCTCCACAACTTCTAATGTATGATGATGATGCTAAAGAAGTTTGTACAGTGCCAAATGTATGCAAATCAACTAGTACAAGTAATTGTTCTGAAAAGGAGCAAACTACAATAGAAGAATTGAATGATGATGATGTGGATATTGAAGAATATTTTAACATACTTGATGAGGAAATACAAAAGGCACAGGTGTTGGTGGTGAAAATCCTCAAGATGATTTTACCTCTCATCCCTGGTGTAGCATCCTCAGGATGCTGAAGGAGTTAACTGACTTCAGGATGTAGCAATGTTTCAACATGTGTGCATCTTGAGGATGGACTAACGAATACCTTTTTAATATACGATTGCAGGTACAATTATGTTATAATATGGATACAAAAGCACATTCCAACATCCATGTTATAACGTTCGGTCAAAGGAGTCAAAGATTGAAGAGTAACTTATGTCAACCATAGGCAAAGATTCAAGATGAAGTCAAAGATGTAATCGTCATTCATTAAATACCGGCAAAGAATATGGAAACAGCTGAGGCAACGACTATATTCATTTGAAACACTTCCAACGTTCACCTGAATATATTGAAGAAGCTTAACTACATAGCGGATATTGTGGGATACATTATTAACTTTTCTTGTAGTGTATAAATGGGAATGATGGACGAGATAGGACACATTGCTTTCACTATAGCTACATACACACTCTTAACTACTGACAACACTCACGAATTATTGTAACACTAGATTACTCGTCCACTTATTCATCCAAAGTTGTAAACCTTTTTACCATTTTAATATTAACAAACAAGGAAGGGGCCTAGTCTCCTCCCGAGGTTTTATGCCGGCAATCTAACGATGATCAAGGGCTTTCCTCGTACATCGAGTGTCGTCTTCTTATAGCATTTTATTTACATTTGTTTATCTTAGCTTAATTCACATTTCTGTGATAGTTGCATCCTCAGGATACAACTGTCCATCCTCAATTTTCACATCATCATCCAGAGCTTAGTTGTCAAACAATAGCATATTTAAATTAACAACTCACCATCCTAAGAATAACACAGTTTTTATCAAACTAGCACTCTACCTCACTTTAACAAATTTGGAAAACAAGATTATTTTTATTAAATAATTTTTGGCCAAAACAATTTGACGCCCACCGTGGGGCAAGTGGTGCTATTTTAACAAAAAACTTTGTTAAAAACCTTTTTTCCAAAACAACTTACTTTACAAAATTTTGACAACTATGTCTTCCTCACAAAAATCTGTTTCTTCAACTATGCCATCCACAACCTCTGCCAAAAACTCAACATTGCCACCTCCACCTGCATTTCCAAGAAGTTCTACTTCTCAAATCCCACCTAGACCATCGATAGGAGCATCTGGATCTACTCCTCCTGTTTTTGTGTCAAATGATGAACTCCTTTCTATGTTTGCATTGATGAAAGACTCGATACATCAACAACAAGACACAAATCGGATGTTGATTAGAGAGATACAAGCTCTCAAGTCATCCTCAAGAAGGCCAAGTGAAGACATGGGGACACCATTGCAGCCTAGAGCATTAGATTTCAATTCTACCATCTCTGGAGGTGTGCATCAAGGAGATTTTATCCCCATGAGCACTGGATTTTCTGCTCCTGAAACATTTACTACACCCAGGATGACAACCACTAGGGATCCAGGATATACACCTGTGCCATCCCAAGGATACAACAATAACGGTAGCAATTTGAGTTCTAGTACTAATACTGCTAATGATGTTGCTTCTTTGCAGGATACAGGTATAAGTCCACAACTAGCAAGGGAGCTACAAAATATTAAGGATATGGTGTCAAGAGATGCAGGGATAGTACAACCTATCCCCGAAGTATCCTCAGTATCTCATAGGGTGTCTCGGTTTGCACCTCCTATATGTGATGCAGAGATCCCTAAACGGTATCAAACTCCTAGCATGAAGCTATATGATGGATCTACAAATCATGAGGAGCATGTAGCTTAGTACAGAGAAAGGATGGAGATAAATCCAATTTCTGCAAACCTCAAGGAAGCATGTCTATGCAAGGGATTTGGTTCAACTCTCACCGGTCCAGCCTTGAAATGGCTCCTAATCGAACATTCGAACGTTTGACAAGTGACCTATACAGGGTAACTCAACCACAGGGGGAATCACTAAAAGAATACATTACGAGGTTTGGAAAAGAAGCACTTGACATCCCGAACTTGGATGTCACAACGACGGTACAAGCATTCAAGATGTCAAGGCACATCCTGAGTAGGATGTGAAGGCTGTGTGCCTTGATGACAATAACAAGGATATTATTGTGCTAATTGGTAAGAATATTCCTCATGACATAGAACAATCACTAATTTTATTTCTTAAACACAGGATGTCTACCTTTGCATGGAAGCATGAAGATATGACCGGCGTCTCTAAGGATGTCATTACCCATAAGCTTGGGATTGATAAGAGCTTCAAACCCATCCAACAGAAAAGAAGAAAGTTTGCTCCGGAATGAAATATCATTATACAAGAAGAAGTGGATAGGCTTCTTAAATCAAAGATGCTAAGGGAATTAAAATTTCCAAGATGGCTTGCCAACGTGGTGGTGGTTCAAAAGAAAAATGGGAAATGGAGGGTGTGTGTAGACTATACAGACCTCAATAAAGCCTGTCCTAAGGATCCATTCCCATTACCACATATAGATTCAATGGTGGATGCTACAGCAGGCCACGAAATGCTGACATTCATGGATGCATCCTCAGGGTTCCAACAAATTCAAATGGATCTAGACGATCAAGAGGACACAACATTCAGGACCCCATCAGGTATATATTGTTATATAGCTATGCCATTTGGATTAAAAAATGCAGGTGCAACCTACCAAAGGCTAGTGAATATGATGTTTAAAGAAAGGATTGGGGAGACAATGGAGGTGTACATTGATGACATAGTGGTTAAGTCCAAAAAGGCAGAGAATCATCTTCAAGATCATAAGGAGGCATTTGACATCCTGGACGCCTACAATATGAAGTTGAATCCTTCAAAGTGTCACTTTGGAGTCGGTGCTCAAAATTTTTTGGGATATCTAGTTACCAAAAGAGGGATAAAAGCCAGCCCCGAACAAATAAAAGCCATCCTTGATCTCAAAACCCTAAAAAATACCAAGGATTCACAAAGACTGACAGGTAGGATTACAGCCTTAAACAGATTCATTTCGAAATCCTCAGAGAAGTGTAAGAAGCTGAAGGACTATCTAGCAGCAGCTCCACTCCTGATGAAACCTGAGGATGGAGATCCTTTGAAGCTATACCTTGCAGTTTTTAGGAATGCTATCAGTGCAGTATTGGTAAGAGATTTCGAGGGGGAATAGCATCCTGTCTACTATGTAAGTAAAACTCTACTAGATGCTGAGACCAGGTTTTCTCATCTCGAAAAACTTGTTTTAGCTTTGATAATGGCCTCTACTAAGTTATGGCATTATTTTGAAACACATAGGATACACGTATAAACTAACTATCCCATTAAAAATGTACTTAGAAAGCCAGAGATGTCAGGTAGAATGGCTAAGTGGTCAGTAAAATTAAGTGCCTTTGACTTGGTATACGAGCCTAGAAATGTAATCAAATCTCAGGCTCTAGCAGATTTTGTGGCTGATTTCAGTAGTGACATCCTGAGTGAAGTAGAATCTGAAGTACTACAATTAAACGAAAACTTAGGAAAATGGATTTTATATACTGATGGTGCTTCAAATGCAAAAGGAACAGGCTTAGGAATACTACTAAAATTGCCACAAGGGGACAAAATACCCCATGCTATTAGATGTACATTTCAGACAACCAATAATGAGGCAGAGTATGAAGCTCTCATTGCTGGTTTGCAACTTGCTAGAGACATGCACATTATTAATATAGAAGTATTTGTTGATTCTTTGTTGATTGATAATCATTTAATGGATCTTATGGAGTAAAAGGTCAGAAATTAGCCGTTTATCTTGAAAAAGTTAAAAATTTATCAACTTCCTTTGTAGAATTTTCACTAACACAGGTACCTAGAGAAGAAAATGCTGAGGCTGATGCTTTGGCAAATCTGGGATCCTCCTTAAATCTACCCGAAGGATCTAAGATTCCCATTATCCACGTCATGAAACCAGCTATTGAAGAATGGCATCCTCAGGATAATGAAGCACATCCTAAGAATATTACTAAACATCCTAAAGATAAAACAGTGCATCCTGAGGATAACACTGTTTTAGCTACTCAGGTTCAAGAGAATTCATCTTGAATGACTCCTATAATAAAATATTTACAGGAAGATGTCAATCCAGAAGGAGAAAATGCACAGGCTTTCAGGATGAAGGTAACAAAATTCATTATTATAGAAAATATTTTGTATAGAAAATCTCTTGCAGATCCATATTTAAGGTGTCTCAACAAAGAAGAAGCAAATGAAGTGCTTAAAGATATCCACGAAGGAGATTGTGGAAACCACACAGGAGGAAGATCTCTCTACTCAAAGGTCTTAAGAACAGGATGCTATTGGCCTATAATGAAGAAGGATGCCATGCAATATTCTCAGAAGTGTAATCCATGTCAAAGACATAGCAACATCCTTCATCAACCTGCTGAACCATTACATCCTATTATTTCACCATGGCCATTCATGAAGTGGAGAATGGATATAATAGGAAAGTTACCTGTAGCTCGTGGAGGAAAGGTGTTTATACTAGTAATGACTGATTACTTTTCAAAATGGATTGAAGCTGAAGCATTTGTACAAGTGAAGGATAAGGAAGTGGTATCATTTATTAAAAGAAACATCCTGACAAGATTTGGAATGCCAGCTGAGATCATATGTGACAACGGTTCTCAATTCATTAGTAAAAGGACAATTGACTTTTGTGAAAAATGGGGAATCAAGATGATAACTTTAACACCAGTCCATCCTCAAGCTAATGGACAAGCAGAATCCTCAAATAAAATTATTGTCAACAATTTAAAAAAGAAGTTTGGGGAAATAAGGGAAAATGGGCAGAAGAACTTCGATTCGTACTTTGGGCTGATAGAACTACTTCGAAAAATGCAACTGGGCAAACACCTTTCTCCTTGGTTTTTGGAACAGAAGCAATGCTACCCACATAGATGGTCATACCTGCAGCAAGGAAGCATCTCTAGGATGCAACTACCAACGCAAAAGCATTACTGCATGATTTAGAAGCAGTAGATGAACTCAGAGATGCTGCTAAATTGAGAATGGCTGCTCATCAACAAAGGATTGCTAAAGCTTATAACAAAAATATAAGGATAAGAAGATTTCAAGTAGGAGATTTAGTATTAAGGAAAGCCTTCCAAAATACAACCAAACCAAGTGATGGCAAGCTAGCTCCTAAATGGGAAGGTCCATATTTGATAGATTCTGAAGCTGGCAAAGGAGCATATTGGCTATCGACCATGGAAGGAGAAATTCTACCATGGGCTTGGAATGATATTCACCTAAAATACTATCATGCCTAAGGATGCATGTGACTGATCTCCCTGGAAGATAAAATATAGTCCAAATCACAGTTGGGATGAAGGTGAAGGCTGATACAGATGAATCATCTCCATATGTAAGTATTCTTAACCTATTTCGATCGTTTATTTCAACAAAAACAGTCTATTTCAAGAATTTTGCAGTACCATCCTGAAGATGGAATATTTTTGAAGACTAGAGGGTTGGCCACCCTCTCCTCCGTTAAGGTGTCTGACACCTTCCTAAGGTTTAAAGGTTTTCACCTTTCTTATTGGGTTAGCAACCCCACCTGGAGCGCACGTTGTTCATATATATTTTTAGGATGGTGGGACCAGTCAATGTAAAGGTGGCTGACAATTTCATCATTTTTGAGATATATATTGAACTCTTAAGGTTTAGACATTTTTCAATGTCTCTTACGTATTTGGCCTAGTCGCTAGGGCCTAGTCGCCAGGGCCTTATCGCCAGTAATTCCTAAGATGCTACATTAGGCCTTGTCGCCAAGAAATTATCAAGATATTACGTGTTGGTTTTTTACCAAATTGTTCTTAAAGGGCTTGACCCTAGTTTACTTAAAGGCCTAGTTGCCAGTATAATAATAATGATTGCCTTTATATAGGTTGTTTTTGAATATTCCTTGAAAAAGGAAATGGTCTCGAAGACCATCTTGAAGTTATTATACTGGGGACATCCTTAGAATAATGAAGGTCATCCTGGGGATGACAAAGAAAGAAGAACTAGGGACATCCTCAGAATAATGAAGATCATCCTGAGGATGACAAAGAGTGAAAGACTGGGGACATCCTCAAGATAGTATCATCCTGAAGATGTCTAAGCGGAATGAAGGGCATATTCGAAGACTATTTTCGGAAAATAAAGGTATCATTTAAGTAATTTCTTTATATCTGAATATTTACTAATGATGGCAGGATATCAGAAAGAAAAGGACACAAGGATGTAGTGTCAAAAAGTGGTTACCATATATTATTTATGCATCATAGGCAAAATTGATGTCAACCCCTGGCTTCATCCAAAACCAGGACCCATCCACCAGGGGTCAACATCTAAAGTCAGGGTCAATATTAGATTTGGGGCTTCGTCTTCAAACCAAGATCCCTCCACCCCAAATCCTAAAGTATCCTAAATTATTACATACCAAATAAAAATTGTTTGAAATTGTTCAAACACAAACCACCCAAAGAAATTACCATAAAAGATTTAAAAAGTGGGCTCCAGCCTAGTCATCATATACTTCATCACCCATAGGAAGATCCTTCATCACCTCAGCCACATTAGCCTTTGCTGCCTTCACTTCAGCATCCTCAGGATCCTTGCTTGTATCTTCAGGATGAGTAACAGGAACAGGAAAATCCACGTCTTTACCACCAAGGCTCTTAACCTTTTCCCTCCAAGCCTCAACATCCCAGTCTTCCTGTTTGAAACCAGGATTCCTGGACTGGAGGGCCATCTTTAACCTGGCCTGTAAAACGAAGATGCTAGTAGATTTCATCAGCTCATTCCTATACTCATCCATCTCCTTTTCCTGATCCATCAATGCCTGAGCATGCTCCTCCTTAACCTGCTTCAATTCAGCCTCCCTTTCTGCCAACTTGCTCTCAAGATATTTGCCTTTATCATGGGCAATTTTCTGAATATCCTCAAGCTTGGTCTGAGAATGATGAAGATCTTTGGCAAGAGCATCCACAGATTTCAACAAGTATTCATGACCCTAGCAAAAGAGAAAAAGGAAAGTAAGTAATTTACATTTAAAATTATTTTTAACATTACAATGACATTCTCAAGATAAGACCATACCTGGAGAGTGAACTGGGAAATCTTCCCTAAAACTGCATCAAAGCTTAATCCCTCGAAAGGAGTGATTTTATAGGCAATGGTGGCAGCAGCACCGACCTTCGTCTTCTTTGAGGCACCAGCAGCCCTAGATTTGGGAAGGTTGGAAGGAGGACTGGTCATCTTGGAGCTGGATGGAGATGCTGAAGTAACTGTGGCTGACTTCACATCGATGTTGTCAATGTCATCCAAGTCGAAGGAAGCAGGTTTTTTGGCTGGAATTAAAAATAACAGGGTTAGCAACTATAGAAAATAATAAACATCTTCAGGATGGAACATGACATACTCACGAGACATCTCGGAAGCTTGACTAGTAGTATAACTCTTCTCCACCTCAAAAGTCCTTGCTGATTCAGGTAAGCTAAAAACAGCCCTGCACCGTAAAGAAGCCTCGTCTAATGGGGTAGCTAACTTGGTAAAAGGAGTACCTACAAGAATTTTTTTTCTTCAGAATATTAACATCCTCAAGATGTAACTAAAAATTCTTTCATAACAAACTTTGGAAAATTTTACCATTTTTCAACCAATAAAGAGGAATCTCATCCCCATGAGGAATAGAGCTTCTCTTTACAAATAAAAACTTTGTTTTCCAATCTTTATCAGATTTAATCACATTATACACAAATGGTGGATCCTTTTCTATAAGCTGAAGGACATAACGCTGAGAGCCGTGTGTCCTTAACTTATAAACATGAGCCAGGTCCCCTACTTGGAGATGAATACCATGATTTTCAACAATTCTCCTGCAAACCATCAATATCTTCAAGAGTTCAGGCATGGCTTGGGAATAAGCCATCCCTTTTACATCAAAGAAATCTTTGATGGATACCTCAACCCTAGAGAGAATGGTAAAAACAGAAAACAGGCTCAAGTGGGAGATGCAAAATCAGATCTTGCATAAGGATCATAAGGACGAAACTCAGCAGAGCTTGGAAAGGTCTGTGAGCTTTTTAGGGCTTGAATGTCCTTATCAGTAAAAGAACAAGTTTCTTGCTCAGGATGGACCAAAAGATTTTGGGGAATGAAGTCACTTGAAGTAACTACACTCCCTGAAGCCCTTGCGGATCATTTAGCCATCTTCGAAATATTAAATATTTTGCAGAGAAGGAAAAAGTTTGAACGAGAAGAGAAAGAAATTACCTTCTTAAGAGGATCAGGAGTGATTATAAAGGAAGGGATATGCTCTAGATATAAAGGGGAGAAGATGATGTCGTGTAACGGTCATCACTTAATTACCGCCGAAGAAATAGCCATTTTATCCTGACAAGATGTCCCATCAGTCATCAGATAAGATATTTTGATTAAAAAATATATTAACCTTGAAAGATATTAACGGTAACATATTTTTTGGGGATAATTATTGGTGGTGAAAATCCTCAGGATGATTTTACCTCTCATCCCTGGTGTAGCATCCTCAGGATGCTGAAGGAGTTAACTGACTTCAGGATGTAGCAATGTTTCAACATGTGTGCATCCTAAGGATGGACTAACGAATTACCTTTTTTATATACAATTGTAGGTACAATTATGTTATAATATGGATACAAAAGCACATTCCAACATCCATGTTATAACGTTCGGTCAAAGGAGTCAAAGATTGATGAGTAACATATATCAACCGAAGGCAAAGATTCAAGATGAAGTCAGAGATGTAACCATCATTCATTAAATACCGGCGAAGAATATGGAAACAGGTGAGGCAACGACTATATTCAGTTGAAGCACTTCCAACGTTCACCTGAATATATTGAAGAAGCTTAACTACATAGCGGATATTGTGGGATACATTATTTGCTTTTCTTGTACTATATAAATGGGAATGATGGACGAGATAGGACACATTGCTTTCACTATAGCTACACACACACTCTCAACTACTGAGAAAACTCACGAATTATTGTAACACTAGATTACTCGTCCACTCATTCATCCATAGTTGTAAACCTTTTTACCATTTTAATATTAACAAACAAAGCAGGGGCCTAGTCTCCTCCCGAGGTTTTATGCCGGCGATCTAACATTGATCAAGGGCTTTCCTCGTACATCGAGTGTCGTCTTCTTATAGCATTTTATTTACATTTCCTTATCTTAGCTTAATTCACATTTTTGTGATAGTTGCATCCTCAGGATACAATTGTCCATCCTCAATTTTCACATCATCATCCCGAGCTTAGTTGTCAAACAATAGCATATTTAAATTAACAAGCCACCATCCTGAGAATAACACATAGTTTTTATCAAACTAGCACTCTACCTCACTTTAACTAATTTGGAAAACAAGATTATTTTTATTAAATAATTTTTGACCAAAACAACAGGGTAAACATGTTGAAGTCGAAAAGGAGTAAGCTCTAATAGAAGAATTAAATGATGATGATGATGATGCGGATATTGAAGTATATTCTAATATACTCGATGTGGAAATACAAAGCATGCACCACTTACGGTGTGCGTATATAATGTATATATGTGTGGCCCTTGGTGGGCAAAAGTAAAGTTGCACTAGTTTTAACGTTATTTTACTAATTTTGTGAAAATAACTGATGTGTGAAAATGTGTAGTAAATAAATCGATCAAGTTTTAAAAATGGAAAAGCCTACAAAACCACACACTAACGGCAAGTGTACCGGTCGCAGTGTAGCAGAGCAAGTAAGTCCGGAATATCGAACCGTGAACACAATATGGCGACTCTCGGTACTTAACCTCTGTCGACTCCTAGCCTAATAATTTGGATTTTTGATGTTTTTATATAAATTAATTACTAAAACAAATAAATCTATTAATATATATAAAAGAAAACGTATATGCTGATGTGGCGTGCAATGGAGGCCTCAACCTCCTATTGAGAGTGCCACGTGGCTTAATAATTGAGTGTTTTTGGTGTTTTTGAATTATTTCTTTTTTTATTTAAATTGAGTTATTTTAGAAAAAAAGAATTTAAAAATAAATTTAAAATTTTATCTCTCATATTTCCTCCCATCATTTTTAAACGTTTATATATTTTATATACGGGATTTTTTAAAGAAAAAAATTACACCAAATTAATGAGCGTTTTATTATCTTTCCAACGGTTACCATAATGCTATATAAAAAACAGAGAAAAAATCGACTATTTTTTGTGGGGTTTCGTTCATACAGAAAAAAAACACAAAAGTGTTCATGTTATTCATTAATCATGTTTTTTCTTTTAAACAGGTTCTTATCTACGATGTTGAAAATCAGCCCAATCGCCATGTTATCATTGGAATTTACTAGGTATACTTCATCAAGAGAAGCTAGGAGAAAGAATCGCGCAACACTGCAACACATGGTGTCAGCTTATAGCAAGGTTATTTTTTTATTTATTTAATTACAAGAGTAATAATTATTACTATTAGTATTAGTATTATTAGAATGGTTATATTTTTCAACTCCGGGACGCTCCCAGGAAGAATTGATAGTTGCTGACGTGGCGTTCAATTGTGGCCTCAACCATCTCTTGATTTTGACACGTGGCATAATGAGATGCAATGGTTACAACTTCCAACTTAAGTGTTTGTTTAGTTGATTAGGTTAGGAATTATAAGAGTCATTAGAATGTGAGAAATTAGAGAGATGTGATGAGTTTTTGAATAGTTGCAGCTTACATAAGTGATTCTTTAGATGATTACTGATTAAGTTTTAGATTAGGGAATATGATTTATTACTGATTAGAATACTATGAACATGCAATGATTAAGAGATTTTGTGGTTATTAACTTGAGCCATTTGCAATAGGTTATCACGTAAAATTAGATTTTTCAACCCCGAGACCCTCCCGGGGTAATCAGCTAGTTAAAAAGAAACTCAAACTAACGAAATTGGAACCACCTAGGTATCAAATCCTACTAATGAAATTGGAACTACCCCGGCTTTGGAAACTATGTTGGCAATCAGGATCTTATAATATTCACCCCTATTATCCTAGTGGCTCCCGGATCATTTACCAAGACTGACCGAAAAGGAAACCTAAAGGTTATAAATCTCACTGATTGGTTAGATCACCTCTCGGTCTCACTAACTATGCTAAAGTACTCGCTAGACTGGTTTAGATGTCTCACTCTCCAATACAATACACCCTAAAGTGCAAGGAGTAACCTGTAAAGTCAATCTATGACACAGATAAGCAAATAATACTAGATAACCTAGGAAAACCTGATCTCTCAGCGTTTCTAGCCTAAACCTCTAGCACCAAAGACAAATCTGACTACCTATCACCTCTCGGTCTCAAGAGTAAGAAGAATACTAATTCCCTCTAAACTCCCAATTAATGTTCCTGTGGAATTTAGGCCTAAAACCATAAAGTAAATTATAAGCACAAAGCAAGTAATTCTAACAAGCATCCAAACGTGAAAGACATTCACTAAGACATCCGTGGAACATTAAAAGATCATATATTAGTAAAAAGTACGCACACACATCATAGAATCATAAACTAGTTTCTTACTAAAACATAAATCCAACTATAAAATCCAAATCCGAAACATAAACAAAAATCAAATAGTCATCATCTTCAAACCTAGGTGGCCACTAATGTTTTAGCCAAACATAATTAGAGAAAACAATAAAAACATAGGTTCAAGAAAAATTATAGTATAATATTCATAAACACAAAGTCAATAAATATAAAAACTAAAACTTATTATTTCAAACCCGTAGGTTGAATCTTAAACCCGTGCTTTTTTCCCCTTCACTTCCTCCACTATTTTTTTAGAGCTGTTGCCTTGATTCCTCCTTGTGGCTGTTGTGATCTTCGCTCTTCCTATTTTGTCTTGGCGGCTCCTTGAGATCTAGATATATTATGCCTTTTGCCGCTGATCGTCCTCGATGTATACTATAAGCCTCCACTCTCTTCATCACAAAAAAATGTGCCGCCCAATATATAGATGTGGTGAAGGGTTTTTGACATCAAAATATCTTGGGCCCCATGACTTTTCACGAGACCTTTGTCTCCAATGTTTCTAACTAGTTTTTTTTTTCTTATCTTACGTGGCTTATGCCACCTTTTGGTCACATTATTATTATTATTATTATTATTATTATTATTATTATTATTATTATTATTATTATTATTATTATATGTTTTTGAATCGGGTGTTCTTGGCTCAATCAAAATTGTTCTTTTACGCTCGAACGTCCATTAACACCAGGTGCTCGCGTCTTGATTAGTTTTCAATGTTTTAAGCTCATTTCTCACGAACACCTATAAAATAATGAAATAAATAAATACATAATAAAAACAACACGAAACGAATAAAAACCTGACCAAATAATATACAAAATACATAGGAGAAGAGATGTGTTTTGCAACACATCAAACATCCCCACACTTAAAACTTTTGCGTCCCGGAAAAGAATAATACAAAATCCCAAACAACATTTTCAACAAAGCACTTAACAAAAACGATACCATCAAACAGGGTCAAAAGCAAGCTACGAAATCAACAAACATAGCGGTTTCACAAGACTTACATCGTTCAAAAGGCTGACTAGTCAAGATGATACAATTTTAAAAACAAGGCCTACCTAGTCAAGCTTCACTTACCTTCAAGCTACCGACTATGCACAAGCAAGCAGCCCTCACAATATCACTCATCTCTCGGTTATATATTTATTTGGAGTGAATCTCTCAAAACCGAACTATGAAGCAAAATTATCATAAGCTTGTACGCCAATCAAATTTCTACCAAACTGCTAACACTAGACTTTGAAAGGGTAGGTAAGGGTTAAAGGTAGGAAATTTTTGGGAAAAATTAGCTAAAAAGAAAACTAAGAGATTAACCGGATAAACCATAAACATATAAACACTAACTCTTTGGTCTTCTCGATCCATAACCTTTATTATATTTTTTTTCTCTCACTTTTTCATATATTTTCTTTTTCTATTTTTTCAGTTTTTTCTTCTTTTTTTTTTCTTCAGTTTTTTTTTGTCAGCTACACTTTATGCTGATATTTTTTTTCACATTACATAAATATTTACAATCCGGTAATCAATATAAAATAAAATGGGTAACAAACGAAAGGTTTAGGCTCAAAGTGGTTTCTAAAGGTAAAAATGGTGAAACGGGTCAAATAACAAAAACAAACGAAAAGGCTAAACAAAAAATGGATAATCTTAATGCCTCTATCATATCTGTGTCAAGTCCAAGCCTATGGTCTCAAAATGCATCAAAACGCACAAGTTGTAAAATAATGCAACAAAGTCGGTATATCACACATGAAACGAAATAGTGAATATATATATATATAATATTTAAGGCTCAAAACTCACTGTCATGTGTAAATAAGGGTTACCGATACTAGCAAGTGCAAAACCAGTTAACCAGCCAGCTTGATCCACTATCCCAGGCACCCCAAAGATTTTATTTCGGAAAAACAACTCAGTCAAGCCTACTATCCCGCAACTTAAAGAAACATATGCTAAGACCCGTAAACCCGACAATTGACCCCGCTTTTAACCGACGTATTACATTGAAAAGACTCGTTTACTACGCACAAAAAGGATCGGGACTAACACCAACCCATCTTTTTTTTTCGTTTTTTAATTTTATTTTTTTTTGTTTTGTTTTGTTTTTTTTTTTTTTTTTTTTTTTTTTTTGACTCAACCTACAACTAAGCGAAATAAAAACGAAGTTTCTCATCCCCACACTTAGAAAGGCACAGTGTCCTCAATGTGCTCCAGGATTCAACGCAGACTAAAAATAAAAATACAAAAACTAAAGAAGAAACGAAAAAAAATATAACAAAATAAATGGAATGAACTCCCCTGGAGTATGTGGCGATAGCTCGCTGAAAGTGTCCCGTCCGTCCATTATCTACAGCCTTATAGCATTTCCTTCGCGGGCATAGTCGGAATCCTGCAAAAATAAACTAAAAAGAAAATGAAAGTAAAATGACTCAATGACAAGTGAGATGCCTGTTTACAAAAAATAATTTTAAGATCGACCCCACCCGAATGGAGATTGAGTACGAGCAGGGGAGATCCACAGTGAAAAAGACCACGGCAATCCCACACGACTCGATAAACAAATATATATATATATATATAAATGAAATAAAGAAGAATGAAAATAAAATAAAACAAAGACATACCTGGCGGATGATGATACAAAACTCTACATTTGGGTTTTAACCCAAATTCAATTAGGTGGCTTCTCTTTTATACACCCTTTATCCAACCCGTTTAATTCAGATCGTTCACCTTTGTTCGTTAAAAAACGAATGGTGAATCTATAATAACGTTTGAAAAATTCAAACGGGTCAGAGCACCTATTCCTACACTTACCTGGACCAAACCTGATATGTGGCATATGATGAGGGGTATGGTCCATGTGACTTCTCGCCCTCTCCCGTGATGGTGGCGGCACGGGCCGGCAGTCCTGAATGTGACGAGGTGGTTTGGCCTCCTTCTTTGTTACCACCTCTTCATCTTCTTCCTCGTTTGGTGTATTGATATCCGTTGTTGGCATACCTGCAAGTAAAGTTTCTAAAAATAGTAGATCACCAACATGATCAAATTCTCCTTCTTCGAGAGTTGGTAAATCTACCAACTCCTCACCAAACTCGTCCTCCCAAGATAGTATATGTATATCTTCTTCATCCCCCATCTTGTTCTCCTTCTCACTTCTTTCTTCAATCAACCCGACGTCTTCTTCAACCACACTATCACTCCAAAAATCATCTTCAATGGGTTCTTGTTAGACCGGAGGGGGTACTTCTTCGTCCATTATCGTCTTCGGTTCTGGAGTGATATCATATGGCTGTAAGTATGGATTTTGCCCTTCATACCAATCTATATAGATCCTTGGTACTGAAGAGGTAAGAAAACTATCGGGCTCCTTCCAGACATGCATATAGTGATTTTGCATTTGTGTGTAGATGCCTTCTTCATTGTAACCAGCTTCGTCGCGCTCTCTTATGTAGTCTGCTACAGTCTTTGTTTCACTAGCAGCTACCATCCTAAAAGTTTCACTGCATACAGACACTAAACAAACGTGAAAGACATTCACTAACACACCCGTGGAACATTAAAAAATCATATATTAGTAAAAAGTACGCACACACATCATAGAATCATAAACTAGTTTCTTACTAAAACATAAATCCAACTATAAAATCCAAATCCGAAACATAAACCAAAATAAAATAGTCATCATCTTCAAACCTAGGTGGCCACTAATGTTTTAGCCAAACATAATTAGAGAAAACAATAAAAATATAGGTTCAAGAAAAATTATAGTAATAATATTCATAAACACAAAGTCAACAAATATAAAAACTAAAACTTATTATATCAAACCCGTTGGTTGAATATTAAACCCGTGCTTTCTTCCCCTTCACTTCCTCCACTATTTTTTTAGAGCTGCTGCCTTGATTCCTCCTTGTGGCTGTTATAATCTTCGCTCTTCCTATTCTGTCTTGGCGGCTCCTTGAGATCTAGATATATTATGCCTTTTGCCGCTGATCCTCCTCGATGTATACTATAAGCCTCCACTCTCTTCTTCACAAAAAAATGTGCCGCCCAATATATAGATGTGGTGTAAGGTTTTTGACTTCAAAATATCTTGAGCCCCATGACTTTTCACGAGACCTTTGTCTCCAAAGTTTCTAACTAGTTTTTTTTGGTCACATTATTATTATTATTATTATTATTATTATTATTATTATTATTATTATTATTATTATTATTATTATTATTATTATTATTACTATTATTATTATTATTATATGTTTCTGAATCGGGTGTTCTTGGCTCGACCAATGTTGTTCGTTTACGCTCAAATGTCCATTAACACCTGGTGCTCGCGTCTTGATTATTTTTCACTGTTTTACGCTCATTTCTCACGAACACATATAAAATAATGAAATAAATAAATACATAATAAAAACAACACGAAACGAATAAAAACCTGACCAAATAATATACAAAATACATAGGAGAAGAGATGTGATCGTTAAAAACGACGGACGGTTAATCATGCATCATGTGGTGGCGTGGATAGCCATAAGACAAAGGGGTGCATGCATTGATCGGGTTTTTCCCGATTGCTAAGTGTTCTGTACCTTATGTCCAAGGCTTGATACCAAACCACATCGAGCCGAGGGTCTCACTGGAAACAGCCTCTCTATTCTTAGGGGTAGAGGTTGTTGAGGGTGAAAATCCTCATGATGATTTTACCTCACAACCCTAAAGTACCATCCACGGGATGCTGAATGACTTAACTAACTCCCGGATGTAACAGTATCTCAATATGTGCACATCCTAAGAATGAACTAACAAGTCGACTCTCCTATGTATGATTGCACGTACAAATAAGTTATAATGTGGATTTACATGCTTAGCAACGTCCGTATTATCATCCTCAATAGGAGAATTCAAGGATAGAAGTATAACTCGTAGTCAAGATGGAAGATATGATCAATCTTGTAACCGATATACATTTAACATCGGTGACAAATAAGGAAACAACTGAAACATTAAATTGGCTGAGGAGAAACCGTTGCTACAACGTTCACCTGAAATGAAACAACCACAACGGTCATATGAAGACTTCAAAGAACTTAACTACTTAGCGAGTTTCGTGGGATTGTTTGTTTGTTTCATGTACTATATAAATGGAGGTATTGGACGAACATAGGACACATTGCTCACACTATAGCTACACACATACACTTATCTGATCAAAAACACTTGCACAATCATTGTAATCATAGTACACTCGTTAAACTACTCATCCAAAATTGTATCTTTTTACCAGATTAATATTAACAAACCATGCAGGGGCTAGACTCCTCCCGAGGTTTTATGCCGGCGATCTACAACTAATCAAGGGCTTTCCTCGTAGATCATGTATTATTCTTCATGTTTATTCCTTTATTTTTTCATTACAAGCAGTTTCATCCTAAGGATATAACTGTCCATTCTGAGGATATAACTGTCCATTCCGAAACTAACCTAAGTCATCCCGATCATAGTTGTCACATTTTTGCTTCTTTAGCATCCTGATACACCATCTTCAGAATATTATTAATTCCTTTACACATTTTTACACATTTAGCACTCTACCTCACTTTAACTAATTTGGAATACAAAGTTATTTTTACCAGATAATTTTTGACCAAAACAATTTGGCACCCACCGTGGGGCCAGTGGTGCTATTTTAACATAAAACTTTGTTAAACTTTCTCTCATTTAATTATTTTTCACAAAATTTGACAACTATGGCTTCTTCACAAAAATTTGTTTCAACATCCATGCCATCTACAACCTCTGCCAAAAATACTGTCTTACCACCTCCACCTGCACTTCCAAGAAGTTCCACTTCCAAAATCCCACCTAGACCATCTGGATCTACTCTTCCTGTTTTTGTATCGAATGATGAATTACTTTCTATGTTTGCACTAATGAAAGATTTGATACATCAACAACAAGACACAAACCGGATGTTGATAAGAGAAATACAAGCTCTTAAATCATCATAAAAAAGCCAAGTGAAGACATGGGGACACCATTGCAACCATGGGAGTTAGATTTAAATTCTAGCATCTCTGGAGGGGTACATCAAGGAGATTTTATCCCCATGAGTATTGGATTCTTTCCTCCAGAAACAACTACTACTCCCAGGATGGCGACTACCAGGGATACAGGATATGCACCTGTGCCATCCCAAGGATATAACACTAACAGTAACAATCTATGTTCTAGTACTTTTACTGCTAATGATGTTGCTTCTTTGCAGGATACATGATTAGTCCTCAGCTAGCAAGGGAGCTTCAGAAAATTAAGGATATGGTGTCGAGTGTACCAGGGATAGTGCAACCCGTCCCTGAGGTATCCTCAACATGCCATAGAGTGTCAAGATTTGCATCTCCCATATGTGATGCAGAGATTCCAAAACGGTTTCAAACTCCAAGTATGAACCTTTATGATGGATCTACAGATCCTGAAGAGCATGTGGCTCAATATAAGGAGGGGATGGAAATAAATCCAATCCCTGCCAATCTGAAAGAAGCATGTTTATGCAAGGGATTTAGTTCAACTCTCACCGGTCCAGCCCTGAAATGGGTCCTAAGTGTTCCACCCTATTCTATTACTTCTTTTGCACATTTAATTAACATGTTCAATAATCAGTTTTTTTGTAGTCGAACGTTTTGAACATTTGACAAGTGATTTATACAGGGTGACTCAACCACAGGGAGAATCACTAAAGGAATACATTACTAGGTTTGGAAAGGAAGCACTTGACATCTCGAACCTGGATGTCACAACGGCAGTACAGGCATTCAAGATGGGGCTGCAAAGAGATTCACCATTCTATCAAGAATTGGTGATGAATCCATGCAGGAACTTGGATGAAGTCAGGAACAGAGCTCTAAGATTCATCCGACTTGATGATGATAAGAAAATTCAAGAGAGGATAGAATCATCCTCAAAATATAACCATCCCAATCGAAAGTCCACTCCCACATACGAACCATATAAGCATAAGCCATATGCTAGGCCTGATAGTAAGAAGGTCAATGTGGTAGAGGACGATGATGAGGATGACTTCCCTAAATTATCAGATTACTGTTTTTCTGTGGATGTAACAGGACTGATGTATGCCATGAAAGATCTAGGGGATAAAGCAAGATGGCCAAGGAAAGAGAATAAGGCAGGATGGAAGGATAAGTCCAAATGGTGTGCCTATCACAAAGATTTCGGCCATATCACTGAAGATTGTATCGCCTTGAGAAAGGAGATAGCCTATCTATTGAGCAAAGGTCACCTTAAAGAACTCCTGGGCAAAAAGAAATCAAGAGCTCAGGATGGCACCAACATTCCAGAAAGAGCAGCATCCCCACCAAAGGATGCTGGTATTATCAACTTCATTTCAGGAGGGTCAGACATTTGTGGAACCTCAGACTCAACTGCTAAAAGACATGCGAGGGAAACAAAGTCTGAAAAAGGAGAAAGACCAACAAAGATGACCACCCTGACGACATCTAAAGTGATCAGCTTCGAGGAGGAGGACTGAGAAAACATTCTTGATCCTCATCATGACGGTTTGGTTATTACTTTGTATATTGCTAACCACTTTGTTCGCAGGATTCTCGTAAATGGAGGAAGTTCAGTGAACATCATCCAGCTTGAAGCTCTTAAAAGAATGAATATCCCAGAATCTGAAATAGTTTCCAGATCATCAGTCTTAGTGGGCTTCAGTGGAGAAACTAAGAGCACAGTGGGAGACATAAAGCTACCAGTGTATGTGGAAGGGGTGAACTCTATCCAAAGATTCCGTGTGATAGATTCCCTTTCCTGCTACAATGTCATCCTGGGGAGACCTTGGATACATGACATGAAGGCAGTCCCTTCAACATATCACTAGTGTATAAAGTTACCCACACCTTGGGGAGTTGTCAAAGTAAATAGTGACCAACAAGAAGCCAAGGACTGTTATACAACATCAATGAAGGCTTCATCACATCAAGCACAGCAACTACAGAAGGATGCATAGTGCCATCCTCAAGATGTCAAGGCACATCCTGAGTAGGATGTAAAGGCTGTTTGCCTTGATAATAATAACAAGGATATCACTGTGCTAATTGGTAAGAATATCCCTCATGACATTGAACAATCACTAATCTCGTTTCTTAAATGCAGGATGTCTACTTTTGTATGGAAGCATGAAGATATGACTGGCATATCTAAGGATGTCATTACTCATAAACTCGGGATTGATAAGAATTTCAAGCCCATTCAGCAGAAAAGAAGGAAGTTTGCTTTGGAACGAAATGTCATCATACAAGAAGAAGTGGATAGACTCCTTAAATCCAAGATGATAAGGGAATTAAAATTTCCAAGATGGCTTGCTATTGTGGTGGTGGTTCAAAAGAAAAACGGAAAATGGAGGGTGTGTGTGTAGACTATACAGACCTCAATAAAGCCTGTCCTAAAGACCCATTCCCATTACCTCACATAGATTCAATAGTGGATGCTACAACGGGACACGAAATGCTAACATTCATGGATGCACCCTCAGGATTCCACCTAATTCAAATGGAACCAGTGGATCAAGAGGACACAGCATTCATGACCCCATCAGGTATATATTGTTATATAACTATGCCATTTGGATTAAAAAATGCAGGTGCAACCTACCAAAGGCTAGTGAATATGATGTTTAAAGAAAAGATTGAGGACACAATGGAGGTGTACATTGATGACATGGTGGTCAAATCCAAAAAGCCAGAGAATCATCTTTAAGATCTTAAGGAAGCATTTGACATCCTGGACGCCTATAATATGAAGTTGAACCCATCTAAATGTCATTTTGTAGTCGGTGCTGGAAAGTTTCTAGGATATCTAGTTACCAAAAGAGGGATAGAGGCCAGCCCTGAACAAATAAAGGCCATCCTTGATCTGAAATCCCCAAAAAATATCAAGGATGTACAAAGGCTGACAGGCAGGATAGCAGCCTTAAACAGATTCATTTCGAAATCCTCGGATAAGTGCAAAGAATTCTATGATATCCTGAGGAAGAATAGTAAATTCGACTGGGGACAGAGACATGAGGAAGCATTGAAGAAGCTGAAAGAGTATCTAGCAGCAACTCCACTCCTGATGAAGCCTGAGGATGGAGAACCTCTGAAGCTATATCTCGCAGTTTCGGGGAATGCTATAAGTGCAATATTGGTAAGTGACTTCGAAGGCGAACAACATCCTGTCTATTATGTAAGTAAAACTCTACTAGATGCTGAGACCAGGTATTGTCATCTCGAAAAACTAGTTTTAGCATTGATAATGGCATCTACTAAGTTAAGGCATGATGTGTGAAATTGTGTATTAAATAAATTCGGGTCAAGTTTTAAAAATGGATAAACCCGCTAAACCACACACTAACGACAAGTGCACCGGTCGCAGTGTAGCAGAGCAAGTAAGTCCGGAATATCGATCCGTGGACACAATGTGGCGACTCTCGGTACTAGACCTCTATCGACTCCTAGCCTAGCAAATTGGATTTTTGTGATTTTTTATATTAATTAATTACTAAAGTAAATAAATTAAATATAAACTCAAACTAACAGATAGTGGAGGATTAATAAGGAGGGAAATCAGAGATGGGAAAGGCAACCACCTAGGTATCGAATCCTACTAATGAAATTGGAACTGCCCCGGCTTTGGAAACTATGTTGGCAATCAGGATCTTATAATATTTACCCCTAGTATCCTAGTGGCTCCCGGATCATTTACCAAGACTGGCCGAAAAGGAATCCTAAAGGCTACTAATCTCACTGATTGGTTAGATCACCTCTCGGTCTCACTAACTATGCTAAAGTACTCGCTAGACTGGTTTAGATTTCTCACTCTCCAATCACAATACACCCTAAAGTGCAAGGAGTAACCTGTAAAGTCAATCTATGACACAGATAAGCAAATAATACTAGATAACCTAGGAAAACCTGATCTCTCAGTGTTTCTAGCCTAAACCTCTAGCACCAAAGACAAATCTGACTACCTATCACCTCTCGGTCTCAAGAGTAGGAAGAATACTAATTACCTCTAAACTCACAATCAATGTTCCTATGGAATTTAGGCCTAAAACCATAAAGTAAACTACAAGCACAAAGCAAGTAATTCTAACGAGTGTCCAAACATGAAAGACATTCACTAAGACACTCGTGGAACATTAAAAGATAATAAATTAGTAAAAAGTACGCACACACATCATAGAATCATAAACAAGTTTCTTACTAAAACATAAATCCAACTATAAAATCCAAAACCGAAACATAAACCAAAATCAAAAAGTCATCATCTCAAACCTAGGTGGCCACTAATGTTTTAGCCAAACATAATAGTAATGGAACAAGATAAAAACATAGGTTCAAAATATAGCAAAGTCATGGTACCAATATTCATAAACACAAAGTAACTAAATATAAAACCTAAAACTTTTAGTGACCGAACCCGAGCCTTCAATCTTGAACCCGAGCCTTCCTGGCCTTCACTCCCTCTCTATTTTCCCCTCTAAAGTTGCTGTGCGATCATAGTTCTTCTTAGGCCTTTGGCGGCTGATCTTGATATGATTCGCTGTGATGATAATGTTGTGCCCAAAAAAACTCCTTCCATAAAAAAAATGCCGCTCCCAATCTAATATTCCGTAGGTTTTTAGAATTTTTTTGTTATTTGACTTTTAGGCCCATGAGCTCATGTCACATTTGTGACATTATTATTATTATTATTATTATTATTATTATTATTATTATTATTATTATTATTATTATTATTATTATTATTAGATGGTAGTATGCTTCAAGATCGCTTCTCGGGTGTTTCTTGGCTCGACCAAAATTCCTCGTTTATGCTCCAACGCCCATGAACACTGGCTCTCAAGTGTCGGTGTCTCTATTAAAATTCTTTCATTTTGAGCTCATTTTCCACGAACACCTATAAAATAATAAAATACATAAATAACAATAAGAACGACACGAAACGAATAAAAATCTAACCAAATACTATACAAAATACATAGGAAAAGAGATGTGTTTTGCCACACATCAAACATCCCCACACTTAAAACTTTTGCGTCCCGAAAAAGAATTATACAAAATCCCAGACAATATTTTCAACGAAGCACTTAACAAAAAACGATAGCATCAAACAAGGTCAAAAGCAAGCTACGAAATCAACAAGCATAGCGGTTTCACAAGACTTACATCATTCAAAAGGCTGACTAGTCAAGGTGATATAATTTTAAAAACAAGGCCTACCTAGTCAAGCTTCACTTACCTTCAAGCAACCGACTATGCACCTGTAAGCACCCCTCACAATATCACTCATCTCTCGGTTATATATTTATTTGGAGTGAATCTCTCAAAACCGAACTATGAAGCAAAATTATCATAAGCTTGTGCGTCAATCAAATCTCCACCAAATTGCTAACACTAACACAAATCAAGAGGACTTCGAAAGGGTAGGTAAGGGTTGAAGGTAAGACATTTTATTGGGAAAAATTGGCTAAAAAGAAAAATAGGTGATAAACCGGATGAACATAGAACATATAAACTTTAACTCTTTGGTCCTCTCGACCCACAACCTTTATTCTTCTTTTTTTTTTCTTTTCTCTCACTTTTTCATAAGTTTTTCTTTTCTTTTTTTTTTCTTTTTCAGTTTTTTTTTTTGTCAGCTACTCTTTATGCTGATATATTTTTCTCTTTTTTTTTCACATCACATAAATATATACAATCCGGTAATCAAAATGAAATGGGTGACAAACGAAAGGTTTAGGCTCAAAGTGGTTTCTAAAGGTAAAAATGGTGAAACGGGTCAAATAACAAAAACAAACTAAAAGGCTAAACAAAATGGGTAATCCTAATGCCTCTATCATATTTGTGTCAAGTCCAAGCCTATGGTCTCAAAATGCATCAAAACGCACAAGTTCTAAAATAATGCAACAAAGTCGGTATATCACACATGAAACGAAATAGTGAATATTTATATATAATATTTAAAGGCTCAAAACTCACTGTCATGTGGAAATAAAGGTTACCGATACCAGCAAGTGCAAAACTAGTTAACCATCCAGCTTGATCCACTATCCCAGGCACCCCAAACATTTTATTTCATAAAAACAACTCAGTCAAGCCTACTATCCCGCAACTTAAAGAAACATATGCTAAGACCCGTAAACCAGACAATCGACCCCGCTTTTAACTGACGTATTACATTGAAAAGACTCGTTTACTACGCGCAAAAAGGATCGGGACTAACACAAAACCAACTTTTTTTTTTGTTTTTTTTAAAATTTTTTTTTTGACTCAACCTACAGCTAAGCGAAATAAAAACGAAGTTTCCCATCCCCACACTTAGAAAGGCACAGTGTCCTCAATGTGCTCCAGGATACAATGCATACTAAAAATAAAAATACAAAAATAAAGAAGAAACGAAAAAAATATATATATAACAACAAAATAAATGGAACGAACTCCCCTGGAATATTAGGCGATAGCTCGCAGAAAGTGTCCCGTCCGTCCATCATCTACAGCCGTATAGCATTTCCTTCGCGGCAATAGTCGGAATCCTGCAAAAATAAACTAAAAAGAAAATGAAAGTAAAATGACTCAATGACAAGTGAGATGCCTGTTTACAAAAAATAATTTTAAGATCGACCCCACCCGAATAGATTGAGTACGGGCAGGGGAGAACTAACAGTGAAAAAAAAAAGCCAAGGCAATCCCACACGACTCGATAAACTAAAAAAAAAATTAACTATATATAAAAAAAATAAAATAAAGAAGAATGAAAATAAAATAAAATAAAAATATACCTGGCGAATGATGATACAAAACTCTACAATTGGGTTTTAATCCAAGTTTAATCAGGTGGCTTCTCTTTTATCCACCCTTTATCCAACCCGTTTAATTCAGATCGTTCACCATTGTTCGTCAAAAGACGAATGGTGAATCTAGAGAAACATTTGAAAAATTCAAACGGGTCAGGGCACCTATTCCTACACTTACCTGGACCAAACCTTGTATGTGGCATATGATGAGGGGTATGGTCCATGTGATTGTGAACCCTCTCCCGTGATGGTGGCGGCACGGGCCGGCAATCCTGAATGTGATGAGGTGGTTTGATCTTCTTCTTCGTTACCACCTCTTCCTCCTTTTCCTCGTTTGGTGTGTTGATCTCCGTTGTTGGAATCCCTGCAAGTAAAGTTTCTAAAAATAATAGATCGCCAACATGGTCAAATTCTTCTTCTTCGAGAGTTGGTATATCTACCAACTCATCACCAAACTCGTCCTCCCAAGATGGTACATGCATATCTTCATCTTCATCTCCCATCTTGTTCTCCTTCTTTTTAACCTCTTCAATCAACCCGACATCTTCTTCAACCTCACTATCACTCAAAAGATCATCTTCAATGGGGTCTTGTTGGACCGGAGGTGGGACTTCTTCGTCCATTATTGTCTCCGGTGCTGGAGTGATATCATATGGTTGTAAGTATGGATTCTCCCCTTCATACCAATCTACATAGATCCTTGGTACTGAAGAGGCAAGAAAACTATCGGGCTCCCTCCAAACAGGCATATAGTGATTTTGCATTTGTGCGTAGATGCCTTCTTCATTGTTACCAGCCTGGTCGCGCTCTCTTATGTAGTCTGCTACAGTCTTTCTTCCACTAGCATCTGGCATCCTAAAAATCTCACTGCAAACAGACACTAAACAAACAGATCACGGCCACCAGGTAGAGAAAATATATAAAAGTAAATAAATAAATAAAAATAAAGAGAAGAAAAATAAATAAAAATATCTACAAAATGACTAGATCCCCGACTCGGGTCGTCCTCGAAAGCGTACTGTGTCCCCGGCAACGGCGCCAAAAACTTGATGTGTGAAATTGTGTATTAAATAAATTCGGGTCAAGTTTTAAAAATGGATAAACCCGCTAAACCACACACTAACGGCAAGTGCACCGGTCGCAGTGTAGCAGAGCAAGTAAGTCCGGAATATCGATCCGTGGACACAATGTGGCGACTCTCGGTACTAGACCTCTATCGACTCCTAGCCTAGCAAATTGGATTTTTGTGATTTTTTATATTAATTAATTACTAAAGTAAATAAATTAAATATAAACTCAAACTAACAGATAGTGGAGGATTAATAAGGAGGGAAATCAGAGATGGGAAAGGCAACCACCTAGGTATCGAATCCTACTAATGAAATTGGAACTGCCCCGACTTTGGAAACTATGTTGGCAATCAGGATCTTATAATATTTACCCCTAGTATCCTAGTGGCTCCCGGATCATTTACCAAGACTGGCCGAAAAGGAATCCTAAAGGCTACTAATCTCACTGATTGGTTAGATCACCTCTCGGTCTCACTAACTATGCTAAAGTACTCGCTAGACTGGTTTAGATTTCTCACTCTCCAATCACAATACACCCTAAAGTGCAAGGAGTAACCTGTAAAGTCAATCTATGACACAGATAAGCAAATAATACTAGATAACCTAGGAAAACCTGATCTCTCAGTGTTTCTAGCCTAAACCTCTAGCACCAAAGACAAATCTGACTACCTATCACCTCTCGGTCTCAAGAGTAGGAAGAATACTAATTACCTCTAAACTCACAATCAATGTTCCTATGGAATTTAGGCCTAAAACCATAAAGTAAACTACAAGCACAAAGCAAGTAATTCTAACGAGTGTCCAAACATGAAAGACATTCACTAAGACACTCGTGGAACATTAAAAGATAATAAATTAGTAAAAAGTACGCACACACATTATAGAATCATAAACAAGTTTCTTACTAAAACATAAATCCAACTATAAAATCCAAAACCGAAACATAAACCAAAATAAAAAAGTCATCATGTCAAACCTAGGTGGCCACTAATGTTTTAGCCAAACATAATAGTAATGGAACAAGATAAAAACATAGGTTCAAAATATAGCAAAGTCATGGTACCAATATTCATAAACACAAAGTAAATAAATATAAAACCTAAAACTTTTAGTGACCGAACCCGAGCCTTCAATCTTGAACCCGAGCCTTCCTGGCCTTCACTCCCTCTCTATTTTCCCCTCTAAAGCTGCTGTGCGATCATAGTTCTTCTTAGGCCTTTGGCGGCTGATCTTGATATGATTCGCTGTGATGATAATGTTGTGCCCAAAAAAAAAACTCCTTCCATAAAAAAAATGCCGCTCCCAATCTAATATTCCGTAGGTTTTTAGATTTTTTTTGTTATTTGACTTTTGGGCCCATGAGCTCATGTCACATTTGTGACATTATTATTATTATTATTATTATTATTATTATTATTATTATTATTATTATTATTATTATTATTATTATTATTATTATTATTATTATTATTATTATTATTAGATGGTAGTATGCTTCAAGATCGCTTCTCGGGTGTTTCTTGGCTCGACCAAAATTTTCTCGTTTATGCTCCAACGCCCATGAACACTGGCTCTCAAGTGTCGGTGTCTCTATTAAAATTCTTTCATTTTGAGCTCATTTTCCACGAACACCTATAAAATAATAAAATACATAAATAACAATAAAAACGACACGAAACGAATAAAAATCTAACCAAATACTATACAAAATACATAGGAAAAGAGATGTGTTTTGCCACACATCAAGGCATTACTTTGAAACACACAGGATACACGTACAAACTAACTATCCCATTAAAAATGTACTTAGATTACCGGAAATGTCAGGTAGAATGGCTAAGTGGTCAGTAAAATTAAGTGCCTTTGACTTAGTATACGAGCCTTTAAATGCAATCAAATCTCAGGCTCTAGCAGATTTCGTGGCTGATTTCAGTAGTGACATCCTGAGTGAAGTAGAATTTGAAGTACAACAATTAAATGAAAACTTAGGAAAATGGATTTTGTATACTGATGGAGCTTCAAATGCAAAAGGAACAGGTTTAGGAATACTACTAAAATCGCCACAAGGGGACAAAATTAGCATGCTATTAGATGTGCATTTCAGACAACCAATAATGAGGCAGAATAGGAAGCCCTCATTGCTGGTTTGCAACTAGCTAAAGACATGCATATTAATAATATAGAAGTATTTGTTGATTCTTTGTTGATTGCTAATCATTTTAATGAATCTTATGCAGTAAAGGGTCAAAAGCTAGCTTGTTGATTGCTAATCATTTTAATGGATCTTATGCAGTAAAGGATCAAAAGCTAGCTCTTTATCTTGAGAAAGTTAAAAATTTATCAACTTCTTTTGTAGAATTTTCATTAACACTGGTACCTAGGGAAGAAAATGCTGAAGCTGATGCCTTAGCAAACCTGGGATCCTCCCTTAATTTACCGGAAGGATCCAAATTCCTATCGTCCACATTCTAAAACTAGCAATTAAAGAGTGGCATCCTGAGGATGGCCAGATACATCCTGAGGATAACCTGGCACATCCTGAGGATAAAATAGTCCATCCCAAGGATATAACTATTTTAGCCACTCAGGCACAAGACGATTCATCGTGGATGACTCCTATAATAAAATATTTACAAGAGGATGTCATTCTTGGTGGAGAAAACCCAAAGGCATTCAGGATGAAGGTATCTAAATTTACAATTAAAGACAATATTTTGTATAGAAAATCTCTTGCAGGTCCATATCTGAGATGTCTCAACAAGGATGAAGCAAATGAAGTGCTAAAAGAAGGAGATTGTGGAAATCATACAGGAGGAAGATCCCTATACTCGAAGACTTTGAGGACGGGATACTATTGGCCTACCATGAAGAAGGATGCCATGCTATATTCCCGAAAGTGTGATCCCTGCCAAAGACATAGCAACATCCTTCACCAGCCTGCTGAACCATTACATCCTATTATTTCACCATGGCCCTTCATTTCATGGGGGATGGATATAGTAGGAAAGCTACCCAAAGCTCCTGGAGGAAAGGTATTCATGCTGGTAATGACAGACTACTTATCAAAATGGATTGAAGTTGAAGCATTCGTGCAAGTCAGAGATAAAGAAGTGGTCTCATTCATTAAAAGGAATATCCTAACAAGATTTGGATTGCCATCTGAGATTATTTGTGACAATGGTTCTCAATTCATAAGCAAAAGAACAACTGACTTTTGTGAAAGTTGGGGAATCAAGATGGTGACTTCGACACCAGTCCATCCTCAAGCTAATGGACAAGCAGAATCTTCAAACAAAATCATCATCAACAATTTGAAGAAGAAGCTTGGGGAAAAGAAAGGGAAATGGGAAGAAGAACTTCCATTTGTACTATGGGCAGACAGGACTACTTCCAAGAATGCTACTGGTCAAACACCCTTCTCCTTGGTCTTTGGAACAGAAGCAATGCTGCCAATAGAGACGGTCGTGCCTACAGCAAGGAAACATCTTCAGGATGTGTTAGGACAAAAAGGATTGAGGAAACCACTTTTGTAAACCTTAGTCTAATTCATACTTCTGCAAATATTCTAAGTATGAAACTACTGAAGAAAGAAGACCAAAGTACTGAAGAAGGATTCAACAAGAACTGAAGAAGAAGTATCAGAAGTTCTGAAGTCTAACCAGACAAGTTCACTGAAGAACTACTAAAGACAAACTATTTAGTATTATTTAGTATTACTTTATCTTTTTGTGCAAGTTCCAAGAATGCAACTTGTTGCAACTTATTTCATACTTGCTTTTTGGCAAGGTTCATGTACTCTGTAAGTCTATAAATAGATGGATTCATCCCTCTGTTTTAGACATTGATTTTTAATATAAACTGAAATCCTTCAAAGCTTATTATTGTTATTTCCATTTCATTTATTGAGAATCTGTTTGAGTATTTATTATCATTCACATTCAATACTTAGATTCTCATTAAACTTGTCTTTGGTTTTCAAACATCCAGGGGGAGTAATAACTCCTGTTGATAGTGTAACTTCACTTACTCATTCCGCTGTGCAAATCTGATTGAACTTGCTAAACACATAAGTGTTCACTAGCAAGCAATACATCAAGAGCATTACTGGTCCAACAATTGGTATCAGTGATCTGGTTTATCTGATCACATATCAATCTAACACATTGAGAATCAGACACATGCTCTTATTGATACTCAATAAAGGAATAAAAGTTCACTTTATCAACATCCATCACTTTAAGAGATATTTGACAAATCAATACTCTTTAAAATGGATCCACATAATACTGGTTATGCCAATAAACCTGCTATGCTAGTTAGAAATGAATACAATATCTGGCAAAGGAGAATGGCACATACATTATCACAGACCAACACTGGTTGCTGGAAATCTGTGATATATGGTCCTCACAAACCAGTAAATATTAATCTGGAAACTAAAGTAGAAATACCAAAAGACCCAAAAGACTATACAGATGATGATTTCCTAAAACTTGAGCTTGATGCTAAAGCTTTCTCTATGTTGGCAATGGCACTGCCAAATGAAATCTACTCTGGACTATTACATTGTGATAGTGCCAAAGAGCTTTGGGACTGCCTAAAAGAACAGTTTGGAGGAACTGAAGAGGTGATTGCCAACACCAGAGAAATCCTGGCTCATGTAAAGAATCTTTTGCTCTCATAAGAGAGACTAATCTGCACTTACAAGGCAAAGCAAATGAATCTGAGAGAAAATTCACTTAGATGAAATGTGATTTAGAAAGAAAACTTGCTGCAAAGGCAAAAGATAATTCTAAATTAACTAATAATGCTATTGAAACCCAAGCACAACTTAAAATCATGATAGATGACCTAGGAAATGTCAGAAATGAGCTTGCTGACACCAAGGTTGTTTATGAAAAATTGGTAGAGTCTTGTAAAGGGTACCAACTGCTGCTTAACAAACAAAGTGCTTCAAATGTTAGGTTTGGCATAGGGTACAATCACACTGAAACACCAATAGATTTTTCCCCCAAAACTACTGAAGATGGAAGAAAAATTGTTTCAGGTGAAACTTCTGAAGAGAAAGAATGCACATCTTTTCATGAAAACTTTCTAAAAGCTCACAAAGAAAGTTCTTCAGAAGTATTGATAAAATCTGACTATAAGCCATCAGTAGTTTCATCTACATCAGGAGTTGAGAACCTGAAAACTACTGATGACCTAAAACAAATCAAAACAGTCAGAAATTTGCCTTCAAATGAAAAAGAAAAGGCAAAAAGAATGTAAAATTTGTGGTTTATTTAATCACAAAACAGAATTTTGTAGATACAGAAAAGGAATTCAGTATAACAAGAAAAATCACAAGTGGTTGTGGGAAAACAAATCAAAAATGATTTTGAAGAAACTTTTTATCCCAAGAAACAACAACCAGCAAACACCTTTTCTTAGAAAAAAATGAAATCTCAGCAAAAATCTTTTTCTCAAAATTCTCTTTCAGTAGTTAGACCTACATCATTAGCAGTTTCACAAACTACTGAGATTAAAGATCTCATGTATATGGTACAACTACTGATGACCAAGGTTGATGGTGGTCCTCAAAAGGATACCACCATTGCTCTTAATGAAAAATCCATTGCCAAAAAGACATGGATTCCTCAACCTGGTCAAGAACAAACTATTAATGTTCTCAAGAGCAAACCCAAAGCCAAACTGGCTTGGGGTCTCAAGTCTAACTAATTTGCTACTTTGGGCAGAGGGTCTCTAGAGGCTTAAATAGCATTTGGCATGTTAACAGTGGAGGCTCAATGCACATGACAGGATGCAGATACCTAATAAACAACTTTATCAGGCCAGAAGTTGATAGAGAAGATCATTGAAGATCATACTTTGTTGATAGGCAAAAGATGTGGCAATGTCTATGTAGTGGACATTGAAAAGGACAAAGTACTGAACAACACTGCCTGTTTCTTCTCAAAGCATCAACTTTAGAGACTGATCTCTGGCATAGGAGATTTGGCCATGTGAACTTTAAAACCATAAATAAACTCATAAAAATGGGCTTGGTCAGAGGTCTACCCTTAAAAGTATACCAGTGTCAAGAACACTGTGTATCCTGTTTACAGGGAAAGCAGCATAAGTCCTCCTATATGTCTATTGAAGAATCAAAAACAACTACATGTCTTCAACTACTCCATATGGACTTATTTTGGGCCAGTAAAAATCATGAGCCTTGGTAAGAAGAAGTACTACTTAGTCATCATTGATGACTATTCAAGATTCACATGGGTATTCTTCTTATTCTCCAAGGATGAGGCAGCTGAAATCATCAAGTTCTTCATTCTACAAGTAGAGAAACAATATTCTCTATCTGTCAAAGCCAGTAGAAGTGATAATGGTACAGAGTTCAGGAACAAAACTCTGGATGAATTCTGTTTGTCTAAAGGGATTATTAGACAATTCAGTGTTCCCAGAACTCCTAAACAAAATGGTGTGGTAGAAAGGAAGAACAGGACATTAATTGAAGCAGCAAGAACAATGTTAGTTGATTCAGGCCTACCATTGTATTTCTGGGCTGAAGCAGTTAACACTGCATGTTATGTTCAAAATAGAGTCCTTGTCAAAAGGAGACACTCCAAGACTGCCTATGAAGTTCTTCATGGCATAAAGCCCCTTATCTCCTTTTTCAGGGCTTTTGGATGTCAATGTTTAATTCTAAACATTAAAGACTCTATTTCAAAGTTTGCTGCTAAACTTGACTCAGGTTACTTTCTTGGTTATTCTTCCACTAGAAAAGCCTACAAGGTTTTTAATTCAAGAACCAAGATAGTAGAAGAAACATTGAATGTCAAGTTCAATGAGTCAAAACACACTCTTATTCCAGCACATCCTGCTGAACTCTTTGACCTTGACAGCTTCCACTTTGGACCTGAAAAGACTGTCACTTCATCTAAACCTACTTATTATGGTGATCAGAGGTTTGATGATGAGGATCCAGCACCATGGACTCCTCAAACAGTCATTAAGTCAACTTTCAAGCCTTCAGAAGTTTTACAAACTTCTGATTCAACAACTGCTGATGTACAAACTCAAACATCTGCTTCAGCTCCTACAACTACTGAAGATGTTCAAATAGCTAAACCAGACATTATAAACCTCAGTGGTTTTTTGATGAAGTACAAGATCCACCTACACCTGTCAGTGGTTTACAACAACTGATTGAAAACAAAGATCATCCATTGGAACAAATCATGGGTGATATTGCTTCAGGTGTTCTCACAAGAAACCAGCTTTCCAACTTTTGCTTCTTCTCAGCATTCATTTCTCAGTTGGAACCTAAGAAGTACCAAGAAGCCCTCAAAGACAACAATTGGGTGGAAGCTATGCAAGATGAGTTGCTTCAATTCAAGAAGCAACAGGTCTGGGAAATCTGTCCCTTACCACCAAACAAGCTACCAATTGGCACAAGATGGGTTTTCAGGAACAAACAAGATGAGGCTGGTATAATCATTAAGAACAAGGTAAGACTAGTGGTACAAGGATACTCTCAAGAAGAAGGAATTGATTATGGTGAATCCTTTGCTCCAGTTGCAAGGCTTGAGGCCATCAGGTTATTTCTGGCCTATGCCATTTCCAACAAAATAAAAGTTTTTCAAATGGATGTTAAGTGTGCATTTTTGTATGGAAAGATCAAAGAGGAAGTGTATGTTTGTCAGCCACCTGGGTTTGAGGATCCTTCTCATCCTGAGTGGGTGTACAAACTTGACAAAGCTCTTTATGGGCTAAAACAGGCTCCAAGAGCTTGGTATGAAACATTTTCCAACTTTTTACTCAAAAATAACTTTAGAAGAGGCTCCATTGATAAAACCCTTTTCATTAAAAATGTTGGAAATCATGTCTTACTTGTTCAAATTTATGTTGATGATATCATATTTGGTTCAACAAACACAAAATTGTGTGATGAATTTAAGAAACTCATGCAATCAAAATTTGAGATGAGTACAATGGGAGAACTGCAGTACTTTTTAGGACTGCAGATTAAACAACAAACAAATGGAACTTTTATACATCAATCTAAATATGTTAAAGAATTATTGAACAAATTTTCTCTACAAGACTGTAAATCATGTTTCACTCCCATGACACCTACCACACAAGTTGAACCAGATGATCAAGGAAAACAGGTTGATCAAACCATGTATAGATGTATGATAGGTTCCCTTTTGTATCTAACTGCTTCTAGACCAGATATTATGTTTTCAACATGTGTCTGTGCTAGATATCAATCAGCTCCTAGGGAATCACACCTAATTGCAGTCAAAAGAATCTTCAGATATCTGAAAGGAACTCCTACACTTGGAATTTGGTATTCTGCTTCTAGCAATACCAAGTTATCAGCTTTTTCATATAGTGACTATGCAGGGGGGAAAATGTCAAGAAAATCAACATCTGGTGGTTGTCAATTCTTGGGAAACTGTCTAGTGTCCTGGCAATCAAAGAAACAAACATCTGTTGCAACTTCAACTGCTGAAGCTGAATACATTGCAGCTGCAAGTTGTACATCACAGATACAATGGCTCCAATATCAACTTCTTGATTATGGAATCAAAGAGACCAAGACACCATTGCTTGTAGACAGCAAATCTGCCATTAACATCATTCAAAAACCTGTTCAGTTCTCAAAAACTAAACATATTGAAATCAGGTATCATTTAATCAAGGATTGCTATAAAAAAGGCAAGATTGAAGTGAAGTCTGTGACAACAGCTAATAAGATAGCTGACATATTCACAAAACCCCTTGACATATCAACATTTCAGAAGTTAGTATCCATGTTTGGGATGCTAAATTTGTAAGTGTTTCCTTTACTTCTCTGCACATATTTTATTTTTCACTTACATCTGTTTTTAGTTCAAAACTTCTGAAAAACAATAAGAGAGAAACTACTGATGAACAAAACATCAGTATGGGAATATTTTTCTAAAAAATGATTAACTTCTGATAAAATAATCTTCAGAAGTTATGAATAAAGTGTTTATAAAACTTTCTCATCAGTTGTTAACAAACTACTGAAGAGAAAATGGGAACTACTGATGATGATTGTTCTTCATCAGCAGTTTTGTCATTAAGGGCAAATCAGACATTTCCCACTTCAGAAGTTTGACCTAGGGCGGTTACAACCTTCTGATAAACACCTTTTCCAACACTTATCCTTTCAAAAAGCAAAATTCCCTCCTTCTCTCTTAAAAACACTCTCAAACCCTTAACTTGCAAAAATACTGTTCGATCCACAAACACACAAACCACATGGCTCTAATATTGAAACAGGGACACAATCAAAGAGGCTTGTTAGGACAAAAAGGATTGGTGAAACCACATTTGCAAACCTTAGTCTAATTCACTTCTGTCAAAATACTCTAAGTATAGAACTGCTGAAGAAGAAGGATCAAACTGCTGAAGAAGAGATTCAGAAAGTGCTGAAGAAGAAAAGTCATCAGAAGTTCTGAAGTTCAAACCAGACACTTCTACTGAAGAACTATTGAAGACAAACTACTCATCAGTAGTTTGTCATTCATCAGTACTTACATGAAGATCTTTTCCACCGCCTTTGTATATCAGTAGTTTATTACTTTAGTATTTCTTTTTGCTTTATGTACAAGTTCCAAGACTGCAACTTGTTGCAACTTGTTTCTGAACTTGCTTTTGGCAAGGTTCATGTATTTGTAAAGTCTATAAATAGAAGGGTTCATCCCTCTGTTTTAGACATTGATTTTAATACAAGAAATCCTTCAACACTTATTATTGTTATTTCCATTTCATATTTATTGAGAATCTGTCAAAGTGTTTCATTCTCATTCAATACTTAGATTCTCAATAAATACTTATCATTTATTAGTTCTTGAATCCAAGGGGAGTAATAACTGTTGTTGATAAGTGTAGCTTTAAACTTATAACATTCCGCTGTGCTATCACTGATCAAGAACTTGCTAAACACTTAAGTGTCAACTAGCAAGTTCAACAAAAGAGCAAAATACTGATCCAACAATTGGTATCAGAGCTCTGGTTTATCTGATCACATATCAATCTAACACATTGAGAATCAGACACAGGCTCTTATTGATATTCAATAAAGGATTATAAGCTCACTTTTATCAACATCCATCACTTTAAGAGATATTTGACAAATCAATACTCTTCAAAATGGATCCTCATAATACAGGTTCTGCCACTAAACCTGCCATGTGTATGTGCGTGAATGGATCGTATAACAACAAAGAATGATCAAACAAGTTAGTCTTAGGTGCGGAATCCCTAAAACAATCACAAAATAATAGTCAAACAGATCAAAACAAGTAAATCATCATTTTCAAAAGCTTTTCATTAATTAACAACTCGATTACACGTTGAAAGATCAATACAAACAGGGTGAGAACGTGAAAAGAGCTAAACAAAACACTAGAGAGAATATCAGAAAGTGGAGGGAATAATAATGACAAAAAGTTACATTCAAAAATCAAGCTTGTCTATTTATAGACTGCACATTCGCCCATTTGGTTCATGCGAATGTGCAGGTTCGCCCAAACTGACTGGACGAACCAAGCTATACAATAAACACTATACACATTCGTCCACAGCTTCTTCCTTCGCACCTTCTGTTCTTCCTTCGTACCTACAAAAAGTCTCCTTCGCACCAACGACAAATCACAAAGCAAGTTTGTTGTTCAATCCGAAGCACTAGTCGCACAATTGCATCTACAAACTCCCCCTCGACTATTGCTTGGATTGCTGTCGACGTTGTTCGTCCATTCTAATATTCATCAGTTTGATATGTCGTTGAATCTTCTCTTCTTTAGTCAACACCGGTTCCTGAAATTGCTTTTGCTTTGGCTTTTTCAATTCGGCCACCTTTTGCTTCTCAACAAACTTTCCGAGCTTCTCGCCATAGTCACAACCAGCATTAATGTCATACGCAAAGCACAGAAATACCACACGTTGGTACTTTCCTGCTTGCTCAGCATCTTTCGCATCAGAATAGATCGGATTGTAAAACAATATTATTATATCCTCATGTGAACAGTTGATTAACCACATAGGATCAAAAATTTGTATTTTCTTGTAGTTCTTCTCTCTGTCTTTCAATACAATCACAGCCTCTGCTATCTTCCAATCGTAATACCACCAAATGAAATCTTTAGCGAAGTGTTGTGGGATTGGCAACAAAGGAATCTTTTTCAACACTCACGGTGGTTTGTACTTTAACGTCACCTTGGGCATACCTGTAATCTGATCAATATCCTTCTTATGAACAATTCGTTTCGGATATTGTGGTTCAAACAAATCCCACTTGGTTCGGCTTTCTCTCGTCATCTTCTCAGCAAAGTAGGTAATCTGACTATTTGACGCTCCCGTTAAATGGTGACGGCAAATATCACAGATTGCCCAATAGGGAAGAGTCTTCAAATGATGAAATTTATCGAAATATAAGATCCCCTTCTCCCACTTCACTGCAATGCATCTCAATTCTTTAACAAACTTCCAGGCCAATGCACGACCTTTGAAAATACCACTATGAAGTTTGTAAAAGCTTCCTTGAATTTCAGCTTTCGGACGATTGTTTTCTTTCTCTTTCAATTTCCTCAAGAATTCCTTCAAACTCTCCTACTGCTCGAACCTTGGTTTGTCATTCCCTTTGAAAATTTCATCTTCAAATGCTTTACTCTTCTCTTTCGCCAGTTTCTCGGCTTGGTTTAGCAATTCATCTGAGAATCCAGGAAATCCACAATCTTGATTAGTCTTGAAGTATTGTGGATACTCCTCACTCGTTATGTCTTCCATTTCAACATCCTCAAAAGCAGGAGCATCACGGTCATCAGAATGATTTCCGGCTTCCTTCTCAGGTATCTTTGGAATGAAATTGTCAGCGAGCAACTCTTCCAAAGTCTTTCCCACCTGTTTTGCTAAACCCTCAAGTATCTCTTTTGAAATCGTCGCAGAAACCTCTCCATCTTCAAGATCAGGGTCATCAAACTCCAACTCAAATAGTTTATTGCTCGACTCGAATATCTCTGGAAATCTGCTTGTCATGTCAATCGTCCAGACTCGATCCGTGAGCATCTGGCGATACATGTTCTTGTCGTCTTCAGATAACGACTGCAGTTTCTCATTCCAGAAGATATCATCATCCACATTCTCTCCTGGAGTCTTAGAGCTCGACTCTCCACCCTTACTTGAATCACGCTTTTCATATGTAAACTTGTCAGCGTTATCATCATCATCATCACTACTACTATCGAAAGCAGAGCTGTTTCCATCACTCGATCCACCATCTGAACCTCCATCATCTCTATCATCTTTCTTCTTCTTCTTCTTAGTATCATTACCTGCATCTTCATCAAGTTCTTCATCTTCTTCTTCGTTAGATGGTTCAAAATCGACCTGTTCTTCTTCTCTTTCCTTATCTTCTTCACCAGCTTGAAGTTGAGGAGCTCGAGAGTACAAGTCTTTGATCAAATTATCCATATTCTTGTTACTCTTCTTCAACTATTTATTCTCCTCCTTCAAGACGATAATTCTTCTGGTGTTTCGTTGCTCGTGCATCAGCAACTTCTTATTCTCTCTTTTCAACCTCTTGATAGTTTTCTTCAAAACTTCATTATCATCATGTGATGTGACTACGACTTCTAACATCTTTTGATCGTTTGTCTTCAATTGCTCGATCTCAGTTTGTTGTTTGTTGATTATATTCATCATCTCAGACAATCTCTGATTCACAGCACTCATTATATCACTATCCACCGAAACTTTCTTCTTCATAGGTCGTTCAACAACATCAGGCAGTTTGCCTTTTCTAATCTTCTTGAGCACATTATCCAATGCTTCGTTAAACTGATCAACAGGTATATCTTCACTCTGTTGTGTGCTCGATGTTGTCGCAGTCTTTTGTTTCTTTTGTGCTGGTGCAGTAACCGGTGACTTAGAACTAGAAGCTGGTGGTAGTTTCTTACCAGCTATAAGCGATTCAATCTCCTTCTTTCTCTTAATACTTGGTTTCTCTGGTTTCTTCTTCTTTGTCTTATCAGCTTGTACAGGAGAACCAGTAAAAACTTCATCTATGTTCATAATCAATTCATCTTCATCAACTGGGATTGGACTCTTGTTCCCTTGATCTTCAACATTCTGACTAGTAGACACACTGGCCTCAGTGGCCTTGGGCGTGGCGGTCTTTACCGTCTCAGCATCTGAATCCCAATGTTCATCTTCCTGCGTCTCTTCGGTATCAACCGACGCCTCATCAACTAAGTGTAACCCTTTCTTCGCCATGCTCTTATGTCTTCTTGGTGTGCTTTTCTTCTTTTCAGGTTCAGTTGCAACCTCTAACCTTATCTCTTTCTTCTTGATCTTTCCACTCTTTGCACCGACATTCACAACCTGTCTTTTGCGTTTCGCATGAGGATCAACAGGATGTAACGGGTCATCAGGATCAGAATCACTGTTTGCATGTCTCACAAGCCCTTCACCTGGATCTGTATAATCAACTCTAGCTAGATGTCCAAATAAACGCCTTACTGGTGGACGTTCATTGACTGACAATCCCTTATACGCCTTCATCCTAGCAAGTGTATTAAGCGACATATGTTCCTGAACAACTATGTGCTTAGGATCTCTTTTCAATTCCTTATACTTGTTGTCAAACACCATCTGGAGGAAACGAGGATATAAAACTTCAGATTCCTCGTGCCATTCACAGGCTCTAATAAGTGATTCATCAGCATGCCTGAAACATTGAACGGTTTGTTCAACACCAAGGCTACCATCATGGAACTGATACTCTTTCGCATCAAGTCATATCCTCCAGCTGCAGATCCAAAGACATGTATCAAAACGTGTGCCAGATATTTGAATTGAGGGCACAGTTTTCCCTTATGCAATGAACCGTCAGTGATTGGTCCATTATATTTCATTCTTAAGAAACACTTTCGCTGATCCATGAAACTGAACTCCTTAGGATCTGTCGGCTCATCATCTAAGTTCAACGCTTCTCTTAGATCCTCCTCACAAACAATAACTCTCTGCCCTTGAATCTTGCTAGTCAAGCATGACTCGCATTTCCAGAAATCAAGCTTCGCTCCCGACCAGAATTCTTGCATCATATCTCTGTAAATAATCGTCGGTGTAGCAATAGCATCTATCACCCTGCATCTCTTCAAGAATTCTATGATTCCGATAAACTCTGTGTGCTTTTTAATCTCTCCGAGATACGCACAGCAGTTATGCGCATTCTCAAAGGCTAAAAGCTTTTCCGTTGCTGTCTTGGCAGGCTGTGAGGATGATCCAGCTTGTTCCGTCGTCTTCTCCTGCTCGGACATCGTTAAATCTGCAAAACAAACAAAAACACATGTTAAAAATCGACAAAAAATTCAAACTTTGAAAATTTTGGTAATTAACCTTCTCATTCGCCCAAACGGGGGTACGAATGAGAAATAACAAGGTACGAATGAGAAAGTTTGATGGTACGAATGTATGGATTTTTGATAAAAGTTTCATTCGCCCAAACTTTTTTCTTTCGACCAGTTGATTATCTCCTACGCCCATTCGAAAGGGTCGAAGGTGACTGTTCTTATTTTGAATTTTCAATTTTGAATTTAAAGGATTCTAATCATGTTCTTTTGATTGGTATTGCACCTAACAATGCCGATTAACTATTCTATACTAGCAGATTCATCAATTATACATTGTATTTGTGTTTTCAATTAAAATTAGGGTTCTAAACACAACTTGTGACATCCGGAAACCAAGCATACATTTTTTTAGCTGGCTTTACTGTTTACTTGCTGAATTTCGGGACGAAATTCTTTTCAACTTGGGGATGATGTGATACCCCGAAAATTCAGGTTCTCACTTTAACTAAACTCTAGTTACATTCCTTGCATTATACTTATCTAGGGTTAGTTAGATAAGACATACGTGCATGGTTATGAGTCAATGTGTGATTGCATGATTAGTGAACCTCGGACGTTGGTGAAAAATAAACTTATGTGAAAACCATACGTGATTATGTGAACCTAAACCGAACACGTTAATAGAAATCATTAAAAGTGGAGCATGAGGATGATTAGGGTCTTAATGCATGGGGTTACACTTGTTATGGTCCGAAATAACGAAAACGTCGAACGATAACGCGTCGGGAGGCAAAACGAGGCAAAAGCGCGCCACCCGGACCTGTGAGCGGCCGCTCACAGGCTCCGAGCGGCCGCTCCATTTGACCTGACGGGTCTAAACCGCCTCAAACTTATATTTAAGCATCCTTAACTCCCATGCAACCCTCATACTCAACCCTAATCGCCCCCTTACTGCCCCACACGAATATTTCACTCAAACAACCCCTGCTAAGGCTCAAGATCATCAATTGGGAGGCTCCAAGGCGCGCGATTGATCGATTGGGAGAGCTAAGGGTATATTTTACGATTTCTTATGCTTCTATCTTGTGTTTTCATTAATAAAAGTCATATAACAAATTTGTCCAGGTCTGAATGAGTTTATAAAACATTAAAGCATGAATCTTTTTGAAGATTAAATGGATTAAACATACTCATAAACGCTTAGTAACATCATAGGATACTTGTTGCGCAAGTAATTGGTGTTTTGATTCTTAAAGCTTTGATCTTGACATGTTTAATCATAGAATCTGATGGAATAGGTATTAGGAATGTTTTGTGTTGATAATTGATGATTGTTAATAGTTTTTATGCACACGGTAGGCGATTAAAGTATGATTTAGGCGAAACTAAAATCTGGACAGAATGGTTAGTCAAATTTGTAGGAGCTGTAACACGGCTCTAACATAATGATTTTAGTGTTTTCTTGGCATGGTTAGGTCACACCTGGTCTTAGCTTTTCGTAATGGGTAAAATCATGTGTTTTGGACGCCGGATGAGTCGTTTTTGGAATTTTAATTGATTAGGGGTCATATCAGATTTTCGGATTTGTAAATTGGGCTGACTTTAAATGGTCATAACTTGAGATTTACAAGGAGTTAGGTTATGAAATTTTTACAGTAGGTCAATACTGGAAAAATAGAGCTTTTCCAAGTGGATTCATCTCGTTTGGATGAATACACAATTTTTAAGAATTTTCCTACTAAACTGACTTGTTGAGGAAATATTCTGAACACTGCTGTGTTGTACGAATTTTTATAATTTTTGTGTTTGGAATTAAGACAAAACAAAAATAGGTATTGCCAAGTGAATCCCAAAGAAAATTCAGTAAAAATTTGGGAGGATAACTCACTGGTTTACTATTTTAAATAAATTCGTTTTGATGGCGCACAATCTGTCCTGAAAACACAGATTGTGTATTATGTGCTTATGTGATTTCTTGAGGTCTTAGGTGATCTAAAATTGACATAAATCGGAAGTACACATGTTTATGACACATACGGGCTGTAGAAACTATTTATAACCAATTCATTCACCAACGAGTCCGTAGGGTTTACTATTGCATGTAGAATCACTAGGCGTCGCATACACACTTTTGAATATTAAAACGCCTTGGACAAACGAGTTATATGGTGTAATGATGTTACGCCTATACTCACGTAGTGACACTGTTATTAGGGTGTCGGTAGCATATAATACTTGCTGTTCGGATTCTTTGCTTACGCGATAAGGTGAGTTTCACTACTTTTTCTCAAAGCATGCGTCTCGGGTTGAGACCACATTGGTAACGTTTTCTAGTCTATCTTGAGACAACTTTCTTTTACACATCCTAGGTTTGGGGTGCATGATTCACGGGGTGAATCTATTTTTACTAATTCATATATATGCCCTTGATGAACTAAACCAAACACATCTTTTAAGTCCTTCAAAATACCGAATCAATTGCCGGTTGGGCAAGCGGGTTAATTAGTTGATAGCGCTATTAGGTCTAACAAACCTCACATCGTGCTGGGAGCACGGATGTGAACTATTAGCTTCAAACATAATCATTGTCGATGGACAATGATGCAAGGCATCCTTATCCCTGTTATGGGAACTTGTTCATTAGTAGTTCGGTATTCGCCGGTTTTAGTTATCATGAGTGGGCTAGCTACCCCTGACATTTGAATTAGCCATTGTTTACAGGGTCTGAGAGACCAACGTTGTACACTTGACTTTTGGGGTTTTGAGAACCTACGCTTTTATTTTCATCGCTTACTTATATTGTGAACTCACCGACTTTATGTTGACACATTTTAGCATGCTTTGCAGGTCCTTAGGTACGGAGCACGTTTTAGGGCATGCATCATTTGTGTCTTGGGTTATGAACATTTATTATTTCGTACTTATAAACTTTGGTTTTGGGCGCGTTGTCTTGCGCAGAGTTTTGCAATTGTTTTACTTTGTTTACGCTTCCGCATTACTATAAATTGCTTGGTTAAACTTTGAAACTTTTTCTTAAAAACGAACTAAATGGTTTGGGCATTTAGAGTCGTTCATGATACTTATGGCTATGGGTCCTGGTTTGTCATGCACCTCGCGGTAAAACTCCGCAGTGGAAATTTAAGGGTGTGACACAACTATTGATCAATTGATCAAACTGTTGGTTTTGAATCCATGGTTTTTGGTAATTCTCCCCCTAAAACACACATACAATGAATCCTAATCAGTAATTATAACAATGAAGTTGATTATAAGCAGTTTTAATAGTTAGGGCTCGAATCAGTAAACAGAGATTAAGTTCTTCAATCCTTGATGTTAACCTGTATATGATAGTGCAAAAGAATCAGTAGAAAGTGACGAGCACAATGGTAAGATTCAAAATATCAAAGCAACAAGGTGAGGTTAAGATGAAATTTCTGAAAAAATTTTTTGAATGGGGTTCGAATGAGACAGAAAGGTATATATAGGCATCCTCTTTCGCCCATTCTATACGTACGAAAGAGAAACTTTTGTCTCCTTCGACCCTAGTGAAAGGTTCGAATGAGCCAAAAGGGTTCGAATGAAACATATGTTCAAGAACACTCTCCTTCGCCCGTTTAAAACATACGAAGGAACATGAAAATCCCACATTCGACCAACCGAATGGGCGAATGAGAATTGGGATTTTTGATAAATTTTCCAAATCTCAAAAACAAGTCCCGGTCCAATTATTTTCCAACTTTTAAGCATCCAACAATCATATTTTTACATTTAAAAAGTTACAAAGCTCAAATGGTGTAACAAGGTTTAGAAAATCGACATCAACCACCATCAGTTATCAAAAATAAGATGGAAATGAAAAATCTTTTTGGATTTTCTAAAGTTTATGCTAAAACATACCTAAAATCTTTTTGAGTTTTGTAATTTTTGACGAGAAAATAAAATGCAGAAATGTAAATGAAAAACTATAAATGTTTTTGGGATTTCCGGTAAAGGGATCATATCAGTTATTGAACATTTATTATTTCGTACTTATAAACTTTGGTTTTGGGCGCGTTGTCTTGCGCAGACTTTTGCAATTGTTTTACTTTGTTTACGCTTCCGCATTACTATAAATTGCTTGGTTAAACTTTGAAACTTTTTCTTAAAAACGAACTAAATGGTTTGGGCATTTAGAGTCGTTCATGATACTTATGGCTATGGGTCCTAGTTTGTCATGCACCTCGCGGTAAAACTCCGCAGTGGAAATTTGAGGGTGTGACAGATTGGTATCAGAGCCATTGGTTATAGTGAACTAGGAATTGCATTGCATTCTAGACTATAATCATTATAGCATAAGTATTAGTACACTCATCGTCTTTAGTGCACGCTTATTATTCTCGACTTCGAACACTAACCTAACATATTGCAGGTAATTATGGTTAACCCCGCTCACCGAAATTACTCTTACCGTGCTCATGACGGGCGACGACGCCCCATGTATGACCCTTATGAGGCCCCATCTTCGTCACTCGAGCCATGTGAAGCCACTAATCGTTGGCGTTGGTTCACGGACATTTTGCACTCGTGGGTCGTGAGTTATGGGGTGCCAGCTAGAGTACCTCCCATTGTGGACTCGTGGGAGAGGACACTTGCAGGAATGGTGAGGCATGTACACTCTGAGTTGGATAATGCTTACACTGGTATTAAGGAGTTCCAGTTCTGGAGAAGAAATGCTGACGAGACATTGACACATATGGCGGGACAGATTGACTACTTACTCAGCGAACTAAGGAAAGTTAAGAAAGAGGCTGAGGAAGCAAAACAGGATGCTACTGCTACCAAACAAGAGTTGGCACGTACTCGAGAGGAGTTAGCCATGGTTCGCAACCGGCTTATGGAAGCTTTGGAACCAATTGGGGAAGAGGACCCCGAGGAGGAACCCATGGAGGATGAGTTTGATGCTTTGGGAGCGGCACTTGATGCAGCTCTTATAGAAGAGGAAGAGGAGGAAGAACCTGAGGAGTTACCGGAGGAAAGTGAGGATGAAGGATCAGTCATCTCTACGGACGACGATTGATTTTATTTATTATTATTTATTTAGTTATTAATTTTGTTCCTAGTATATTATGACTTTTATTTAATCTCGTGCGACTGGATGATCTTTTGGATTGTTTTAGAACGTTGGTATTTTATTATTGATTGAACTTTTATTTTATTATTTATACGTGCGTGATTTACTTGTACACTGTGATGTACAAACGATTGTATTCTCATGGGTATAGTATATTTGTAGAACTACTATGGCGGGAAGAGGTCATGGACGTGGACACATCAACCTAACACAAGCTGAGCTGACTGCACTTGTCAACGACAGGGTGGTTGCAGCCCTCGCAGCTATCCAAGCTGGTAACACTAATTCGTCTTATTTTACTCCTTCTACGAACTCAAGCGTTAAACTCTATTACTCATATGACTCCCGTGTTTGCACGTAGGTCAACCTCCACACCACCCTCCAGCCTGCACCTACAAAACCTTCATGGACTGCAAGCCTCAAAACTTTGGGGGATCTGAAGGTGCAGTTGGACTACTTAGGTGGTTCGAAAGGGTGGAGTCATGCTTTGCTATGTGCAACTGTCCACCAGCCGACCGGGTCAAATATGCCGCTGGTACACTTGAGAACGCGGCGTTATCCTGGTGGAACTCTCAGAAACAAATACTGGGTGTGGATGTGGCAAATGCAATGCCTTGGGATGCTTTCAAGGAGATGATGAGGGAGGAGTACTGCCCTCGGGATGAAATCCAGAAGCTGGAAACTGAGTACCTGAATCTGAAAATGGTGGGGTTGGATATTGAAGCCTACACCACTAGGTCACATGAGCTAGCCACTATGTGCCCTAACTACTCAACCCCGCTCTACAAGCGGATTGAACTGTACATCAAGGGTTTGGTGCCGCAGATCAAGGGCATGGTTACTGCTGCCAACTTCAACAATCTTCAGCAGGTGATTCGTATGGCACACCAGCTGACTGACCAGAAAGTAGAGGAGGGACTACTGCCCCCTCGAGGTGCTTCATCCTCTGGCACAAATGATAATAAGAGAAAGTGGGAGAGTGCGTCTGGCAAACCCCCAGGTAATGGTAATCAACAGCAGCAGCACCCGAACAAGAAACACGACAACCACAACAACAACAACAACAACCGTACTCAGACTCAAGGTGGTTATCACGGAAACCGGCCCAAGTGCGCTAAGTGCAATTATCACCACTCTGGGCCATGTAACAGGATTAAGTGCGATCGTTGTGGTAAGCTGGGGCATGTGCAGAAAGACTGTAGAGTCAACCTTCAGGGTAACCCACCCCCGCAGGGTCAGCAACAGAAGGGTGGAAAGGCGTGTTACCAGTGTGGTAGCGAGAACCATTTTAGAAAGAATTGTCCCCAGCTGAACGGTAATGGAAACAATGGGGGAAATAACAACAACACCAACACTGGTAATAACAACAACAACAACGGAAACAACTATGGGGCGCGTGGTAGAGCATTCGTGATTGGCTCTGGGGAAGCGAGGAATGATAACAACGTCGTTACGGGTACGTGTTCCTTGAACGACACTCTCGCTTCTGTTTTATATGATACTGGTGCAGACTATAGTTTTGTGTCATCAAAACTTAGCAGACAACTAGGGATAGTTCCTACATTACTCGAGACCCCGTACTCTATAGAACTAGCTGATGGGAAGCCTGTTGAGGTAACCCACATTCTTCGTGACTGTGGGCTCGAACTAGATGGACAGTTGTTTGCCATCGACCTTTTACCTATCACCCTAGGAAGCTTTGATCTTGTGGTTGGCATGGACTGGTTGTCCAAGCACCACGCCGAAATTCTCTGCAAGGAGAAAGTTGTTCGTATCCCCCTCCCCAGTGGGGAACTCTTATCTGTCCAGGGTGATCGCGGTGGTGCCATGGTGGGCATCATCTCTTACTTGAAGGCCCAGAAGTGCATACGGAAGGGCTATCCAGCCATATTGGCAAACATTTCTGACACTCGAGCTGAAGTCGAAACAAAAATCGAGGACATCCCGGTGGTCCGAGATTTTCCAGATGTTTTCCCAGAGGAACTGCCAGGACTTCCACCGGTTCGCCAAGTGGAGTTCCAAATTGACCTTGCACCAGGCGCCGCCCCAGTTGCGCGTGCACCATACCGCCTTGCACCAGGCGAACTTCAAGAACTATCTACCCAACTCCAAGAGCTATTGGATAGGGGTTTCATCAGACCTAGCTCTTCACCGTGGGGAGCCCCAGTCTTATTCGTGAAGAAGAAGGATGGGAGTTTCCGTATGTGCATCGATTACCGGGAATTAAATAAGGTGACAATTAAAAACCGCTACCCTTTACCTCGTATTGATGATCTATTCGACCAGCTTCAGGGGTCGAGTTTCTATTCCAAGATTGACTTAAGGTCGGGGTATCATCAACTGAGAGTCCGAGAGGAGGATGTGCCAAAGACAGCCTTTCGAACTCGTTATGGGTGTGCAAACCCTATCTAGACAAATTTGTCATAGTGTTCATAGACGACATTCTGATCTATTCCAAGAGTAGGGGAGAGCACGAGCAACACCTACGACTGATCTTGGAACTTCTGAAAAGTGAGCAGTTATACGCAAAATTCTCCAAGTGCGACTTCTGGATTCGTGAGGTCCAATTCTTGGGTCATGTGGTGAACGAGGCCGGAATACAGGTCGATCCCGCTAAGATTGATGCGATTAAAAGATGGGAGGCCCCTAAAACTCCCACGGAGGTCCAACAATTCCTTGGCCTTGCAGGTTATTATCGCAGATTCATTCAGGGATTCTCAAAAATCGCTCAACCCCTCACTGCTTTGACACAGAAGGGGATTACCTACAAGTGGGAAGATGCCCAAGAAGCTGCTTTTCAATTACTAAAGACTAAACTTTGCAGTGCTCCAATATTATCACTACCTGAGGGTACGGAGGACTTTGTGGTATACTGTGATGCATCTATACAAGGACTAGGGTGTGTTTTGATGCAACGCGAGAAGGTGATCGCTTATGCTTCACGACAACTAAAAGTTCACGAGAAGAATTATCCCACTCACGACTTGGAACTGGGAGCGGTTGTCTTCGCTCTCAAAATTTGGAGGCACTACCTCTACGGAACAAAGTGCACAATCTTCATAGATCATAAAAGTCTTCAGCACATATTTGATCAGAAGGTCCTAAACATACGGCAACGACGATGGGTCGAACTCTTGAATGATTATGACTGTGCTATCAAGTACCATCCAGGGAAAGCTAATGTAGTAGCTGATGCCCTGAGCCGTAAGGAAACGAAACCCAAACGTGTGCGAGCCTTACAACTTACCATACACTCTAATCTGCCTGATAAAATACGTGAAGCCCAAGGCGAGGCCTTGAAAAAGGAAAACATCGGGTTGGAAACATTGCATGGTGCTGACAAGCACCTAGAACTGAAGTCGGATGGGCTTCAGTACTTTATGGATCGGGTCTGGATTCCACGTTCAGGGGATCTTAGACAGCTAGTGCTCGATGAGGCTCACACATCTCGTTATTCGGTACATCCCGGTGCGGACAAAATGTACCAGGACCTCAAAACTCTCTACTGGTGGCCAAACATGAAAGCAGAGATAGCCACTTATGTTAGTAAGTGCTTGACTTGTGCGAAGGTTAAGATTGAATATCAGAAACCTTCAGGCCTACTTCAACAACCAGAGATTCCGATGTGGAAATGGGATGGGATTTCCATGGACTTCATTACGAAGCTTCCGAGAACAACAGCGGGCCATAACATGATTTGGGTTATCGTGGACCGTTTAACCAAGTCGGCCCACTTCCTGGCAATAAAAGAAACGGACTCGTTAGAGAAGCTGGCGAACCTATATATCAAGGAGATAGTTTCTAGGCATGGGGTGCCTACTTCCATTATATCTGATCGCGATGGGCGATTCACTTCTCGATTCTGGACTACTCTCCAAGATGCTCTAGGAACTCGTCTCGATATGAGCACAGCCTATCACCCACAGACGGATGGACAAAGTGAACGTACCATCCAAACATTAGAGGATCTGCTACGAGCATGCGTGGTGGACTTTGGTAATAACTGGGACAAGCACTTGCCCTTAATCGAGTTCTCTTACAACAATAGTTACCACACCTCGATTCAGTGTGCGCCTTTTGAGGCACTTTACGGGCGCAAGTGTAGGTCTCCTATCTGTTGGACTGGGCTTGGGGATAGCCAACTAACAGGTCCCGAACTCGTGCACGAAACCTCTGAGAAGATAGTGCAAATCAGAAACAGAATGGCTGCTGCTCGTGATCGACAGAAAAGCTACGCGGACAAACGTAGAAAACCTTTGGAGTTCCAGGTTGGGGACAAGGTTTTGTTAAAGGTGTCACCTTGGAAAGGAGTGATACGCTTTGGGAAACGAGGGAAGTTGAATCCCCGTTATGTTGGACCTTTCGAGATTGTTAAAAGGATTGGTCCGGTAGCTTATCAGCTGAATTTACCAGACGAACTCAGTGGAGTGCATAATGTATTCCACGTCTCAAACTTGAAGAAATGCTTATCCGATACGACACTGGTAGTGCCACTGGAGGAGATCCAGGTGGACGACCAGCTACGGTTCGTGAAAGAACCAGTGGAGATTCTTGAGCAGGGCGTCAAGAAACTCAGGCAAAGCACTATACCCATCGTGAAGGTACGGTGGAATTCCCGTCTAGGACCGGAATACACGTGGGAGCGCAGAGATCAGATGCGGCTCAAATATCCACACCTCTTTTCTGAACCTGAACCTGTGCATAGATCAAATGCCGAACATAAAGCAGCTCGCTCAAAGTGAATTTCGGGGCGAAATTCCTTTCAACTTGGGGATGATGTGACATCCGGAAACCAAGCATACATTTTTTTAGCTGGCTTTACTGTTTACTTGCTGAATTTCAGGACGAAATTCTTTTCAACTTGGGGATGATGTGATACCCCGAAAATTCAGGTTCTCACTTTAACTAAACTCTAGTTACATTCCTTGCATTATACTTAACTAGGGTTAGTTAGATAAGACATACGTGCATGGTTATGAGTCAATGTGTGATTGCATGATTAGTGAACCTCGGACGTTGGTGAAAAATAAACTTATGTGAAAACCATACGTGATTATGTGAACCTAAACCGAACACGTTAATAGAAATCATTAAAAGTGGAGCATGAGGATGATTAGGGTCTTAATGCATGGGGTTACACTTGTTATGGTCCGAAATAACGAAAGCGTCGAAGGATAACCCGTCGGGAGGCGAAACGACGCAAAAGCGCGCCACCCGGACCTGTGAGCGGCCGCTCACAGGCTCTGAGCGGCCGCTCCATTTGACCTGACGGGTCTAAACCGCCTCAAACTTATATTTAAGCATCCTTAACTCCCATGCAACCCTCATACTCAACCCTAATCGCCCCCTTACTGCCCCACACGAATATTTCACTCAAACAACCCCTGCTAAGGCTCAAGATCATCAATTGGGAGGCTCCAAGGCGCGCGATTGATCGATTGGGAGAGCTATGGGTATATTTTACGATTTCTTATGCTTCTATCTTGTGTTTTCATTAATAAAAGTCATATAACAAGTTTGTCCAGGTCTGAATGAGTTTATAAAACATTAAAGCATGAATCTTTTTGAAGATTAAATGGATTAAACATACTCATAAACGCTTAGTAACATCATAGGATACTTGTTGCGCAAGTAATTGGTGTTTTGATTCTTAAAGCTTTGATCTTGACATGTTTAATCATAGAATCTGATGGAATAGGTATTAGGAATGTTTTGTGTTGATAATTGATGATTGTTAATAGTTTTTATGCACACGGTAGGCGATTAAAGTATGATTTAGGCGAAACTAAAATCTGGACAGAATGGTTAGTCAAATTTGTAGGAGCTGTAACACGGCTCTAACATAATGATTTTAGTGTTTTCTTGGCATGGTTAGGTCACACCTGGTCTTAGCTTTTCGTAATGGGTAAAATCATGTGTTTTGGACGCCGGATGAGTCGTTTTTGGAATTTTAATTGATTAGGGGTCATATCAGATTTTCGGATTTGTAAATTGGGCTGACTTTAAATGGTCATAACTTGAGATTTACAAGGAGTTAGGTTATGAAATTTTTACAGTAGGTCAATACTGGAAAAATAGAGCTTTTCCAAGTGGATTCATCTCGTTTGGATTAATACACAATTTTTAAGAATTTTCCTACTAAACTGACCTGTTGAGGAAATTTTTTGAACACTGCTGTGTTGTACGAATTTTTATAATTTTTGTGTTTGGAATTAAGACAAACCAAAAATAGGTATTGCCAATTGAATCCCAAAGAAAATTCAGTAAAAATTTGGGAGGATAACTCACTGGTTTACTATTTTAAATAAATTCGTTTTGATGGCGCACAATCTGTCCTGAAAACACAGATTGTGTATTATGTGCTTATGTGATTACTTGAGGTCTTAGGTGATCTAAAATTGACATAAATCGGAAGTACACATGTTTATGACACATAGGGCTGTAGAAACTAATTATAACCAATTCATTCACCAACGAGTCCGTAGGGTTTACTATTGCATGTAGAATCACTAGGCGTCGCATACACACTTTTGAATATTAAAACGCCTTGGACAAACGAGTTATATGGTGTAATGATGTTACGCCTATACTCACGTAGTGACACTGTTATTAGGGTGTCGGTAGCATATAATACTTGCTGTTCGGATTCTTTGCTTACGCGATAAGGTGAGTTTCACTACTTTTTCTCAAAGCATGCGTCTCGGGTTGAGACCACATTGGTAACGTTTTCTAGTCTATCTTGAGACAACTTTCTTTTACACATCCTAGGTTTGGGGTGCATGATTCACGGGGTGAATCTATTTTTACTAATTCATATATATGCCCTTGATGAACTAAACCAAACACATCTTTTAAGTCCTTCAAAATACCGAATCAATTGCCGGTTGGGCAAGCGGGTTAATTAGTTGATAGCGCTATTAGGTCTAACAAACCTCACATCGTGCTGGGAGCACGGATGTGAACTATTAGCTTCAAACATAATCATTGTCGATGGACAATGATGCAAGGCATCCTTATCCCTGTTATGGGAACTTGTTCATTAGTAGTTCGGTATTCGCCGGTTTTAGTTATCATGAGTGGGCTAGCTACCCCTGACATTTGAATTAGCCATTGTTTACAGGGTCTGAGAGACCAACGTTGTACACTTGACTTTTGGGGTTTTGAGAACCTACGCTTTTATTTTCATCGCTTACTTATATTGTGAACTCACCGACTTTATGTTGACACATTTTAGCATGCTTTGCAGGTCCTTAGGTACGGAGCACGTTTTAGGGCATGCATCATTTGTGTCTTGGGTTATGAACATTTATTATTTCGTACTTATAAACTTTGGTTTTGGGCGCGTTGTCTTGCGCAGACTTTTGCAATTGTTTTACTTTGTTTACGCTTCCGCATTACTATAAATTGCTTGGTTAAACTTTGAAACTTTTTCTTAAAAACGAACTAAATGGTTTGGGCATTTAGAGTCGTTCATGATACTTATGGCTATGGGTCCTGGTTTGTCATGCACCTCGCGGTAAAACTCCGCAGTGGAAATTTAAGGGTGTGACACAACTATTGATCAATTGATCAAACTGTTGGTTTTGAATCCATGGTTTTTGGTAATTCTCCCCCTAAAACACACATACAATGAATCCTAATCAGTAATTATAACAATGAAGTTGATTATAAGCAGTTTTAATAGTTAGGGCTCGAATCAGTAAACAGAGATTAAGTTCTTCAATCCTTGATGTTAACCTGTATATGATAGTGCAAAAGAATCAGTAGAAAGTGACGAGCACAATGGTAAGATTCAAAATATCAAAGCAACAAGGTGAGGTTAAGATGAAATTTCTGAAAAATTTTTTTGAATGGGGTTCGAATGAGACAGAAAGGTATATATAGGCATCCTCTTTCGCCCATTCTATACGTACGAAAGAGAAACTTTTGTCTCCTTCGACCCTAGTGAAAGGTTCGAATGAGCCAAAAGGGTTCGAATGAAACATATGTTCAACAACACTCTCCTTCGCCCGTTTAAAACATACGAAGGAACATGAAAATCCCACATTCGACCAACCGAATGGGCGAATGAGAATTGGGATTTTTGATAAATTTTCCAAATCTCAAAAAGAAGTCCCGGTCCAATTATTTTCCAACTTTTAAGCATCCAACAATCATATTTTTACATTTAAAAAGTTACAAAGCTCAAATGGTGTAACAAGGTTTAGAAAATCGACATCAACCACCATCAGTTATCAAAAATAAGATGGAAATGAAAAATCTTTTTGGATTTTCTAAAGTTTATGCTAAAACATACCTAAAATCTTTTTGAGTTTTGTAATTTTTGACGAGAAAATAAAATGCAGAAATGTAAATGAAAAACTATAAATGTTTTTGGGATTTCCGGTAAAGGGATCATATCAGTTATTGAGAAATCTGATCACACCGTTGATCTTTTTGAATTATTATTATTAAAGACAATGTGTTATCTGGCAACTGCTGATATTGTGATCCACATAAACTCACATGCAGACTTTTGTGCAGTGCTTTATACTGATACTGATATTTATAGTATAAACGCAATTGTCTGTGGTTCCCACGCACACGACATACTCCCGTATCAAGAAGTAAATGCACAAAGACTCATTGTAAAGCGTGATTATGCTTTCGTCGTCTGTAATTGTACAAGATATAATGCATAGAGGTATACAGGTCAGCAAATTAATGCAGCAAAGTAACATATGCACTATACCAGGTTGAGGACTGATATTAATCATGATTTGCATCAGTGATTAATACGATGTAATAGATAATCTTTGATCATCATATAACATGGAAAGTTCCTCAATTCGGTAACTTTAGGATTTGGCATAAAGCTCTTTTATAAAGACACCCTGTCTTATCTAGGTCCGTAATGACTTACAGCAGAAGATCAGAGAGGCTATCCCCAGACAACTAATAACATAACGACCCTAAACCTCCGAGTTTTGTACAAATACCCTATCAAACGAAATTATGGTACTAAGACCATATGCCCATGACTTTCTTTGGTCTATGAGCCTGTTTGTGTTGCTTTCCCTTTTTGCAACTAACACACTTGTCATTCAAATGGAAATGTTTCACATTAACTCCTGTGACAAGTTCATTCTTCACTAACTGGTTCATCTTTCTCAAATGAATGTATCCCATTCTCCTGTGCCACATTATAGATTCTTTTTCTGTAGCCTTAGAGAGGAAACACGTGACTTGGCCATGGGTGGTCATTGCTTTGGACATATCGAGAATATACAAATTGTTTACTCTCGGTGCCTTTAGCATCACCCACTCTTTCGGAAGTTCAAACCCCGGTTTCAAGATATAGCAAGATTTGTCGTCAAAATACACAGAAAATTGTTTATCACAGATTTGACTAACACTGAGCAGATTGTAATCTATCTGTTTCACGTATGATATCCGCTCAAATGTCACGACCCATTGCTTACACTACCCTCCATCGTAATGTAGCCTCCTTTATTTCCAGCAAACACTACATAACCTCCGTTTATGTTCTTGATATCAAAGAGTAGCGTGAGGTCCCCTGTCATGTGACCAGAAGCTCCACTGTCAACAATCCATAGGCTGCTAACAGGGCCAGCTGGAGCTCCCTGCACATATAAAGTAAAGCAGTTAGATCTTTTGGGGGACCCAAGCCTGTTTTGTCTTGGGTCTTTGAACGGGTTGTTTCAAAGATTCTTTCGATTCACAAACATCTTGGGTTAACTCAACCCCTTTCTTCTCACTCTCAACTTTCTTTTTCTCAATTTTCACATTCTGTGAAGTTGAGGCTCCTTCAGATTCCTTTGATGACCAGGATTGATCAGATCTTTTCAAGATCCGGATCTGAGATTTTGAGGTCTCAGCCGGTTTCTTTACTTCATCTTTAAATGCAACCTTCTTGGTTACCTTCTCTGATTTAACAGAGACAGGTCCAACTGCTTGTTTTCCATTAGGTTTAGGAGCAACCTTTTTGTTATCAGCAGTTGAGTTCATCACAGGCTTCTTTACTGATTTCTCAGTGGTTATCCGGTTGCGTTTATCATACGTCATCGGACGGTTTTCCCTCTTGTTGTAAAAATTGTTTTGATTATAATAAGGTGCTTGCTGAGGAAAATACCGTCTTTGTGGATAACTATAGTTGTCAACCGGATAATCATGATGTTGCCTCATCTCCACCTCGTGCCTCTTGTGTCGTACGTACGGGCAGGCGGCAAGTAAATGTCCCCTTTCCCCGCACTTATAACACGCACGGTATTCTTCATAGTTTTCTTTGATCGGCGACTTGGAAAAACTAGCAATGGGATATCGATCAACCATGCATTGTTTCCTTAAACTCTCTGGAGCTGGTTCCTTCGAGTAAGTCGGTTCAATAAAACTGTTTGCTTTATCAACTGGCAGAACAAATTGTGTGACATTGACCTTGGCATCTTTATCCGAATAAATTTTCTCTAAAATTTCTGGAGGAATGTCATTGGTTCGTTCAAATTTTGGAAACCAAATTGTACTTTCCTGCCATATCTTTTCAATTTTGGAATAATTGACAAATTTAATCGGATATTCATCATCAGACAAAATCTTATCGGAGCCTTGCATCCGATAGAAAATTTTCACAGGTTTGTCACACGATTCGTTGCTCATTTCATTAGGATTCTCATATTTAATTTCATTTTTCTTTTCAACCGGTTTAACCACATTTTTCTCAGATTTAGTTTCATTTTTCTTTTCAACCGTTTACTCACATATTTCTCAAACCTCTTTACCTCTTTCTTTTCAACACTCTTACCAACAGACTTTTCATTTTTCTTAACAACATTCTTTCGATGAGCATTTTCCATGGGATGAACGATCTGAGATGGTGAGACTGGCTCAGTAGTGATTATATGATTTTCATCAGGGATATCACTTTCATTTTCAACCGTCTCAGATTGTTCATCTTCTTCATCAGAATCGTCTGCAGCGACCACACCCTCATTGTTTCCCAATACAGGTCTCACATCAGAATACGGGTCTCCGACACTAGAAGTGTTGGGCTCATTTTCCGATGTGGAGTCAGAATTGACTAACGTCTCCGGTGGTATTGCATGTAAATTGTGGTTTTCAAACAACACCGGAGATGGGTGATGTATTGTAAAATACATCTATTTCCAGTGTAAAGTTTGTACAGTTTTCGAGTCGTTTAGATAGTATTTTTATTAGTTTTAGGGTTGTATCGGTCTATTTTATTTAGTATAAGTTTTTATAGATTTTTATTAGTTTTAGTTATTTTTTAGCACTTATTTATTTTATATTTTGGTAGGTGTTCGAATGGACGTTGGAGCGTAAACGAGAAACTTTTGTCAAGTCAAGAACACCCGAGTCGAGATCACGGTGTCATAATACTGTATATATAATAGTATACTATATAATAATATTAATAATTAATAATAATATAAAAAAAAGAAAAAATAATATAAGTGATGGGCTCGTGGCCCACCAAAAACAAACAACACAAATTTAAAGAAAGTCGGTGCAGATCTAGATTATGGATATATATGTTTGACGGCATTCTTTTTCATTTATGGGGGGATCGAACAGAAAACAATAACATTCATTCACAATTTTCGTTGAATCGGACAGAAGGCAAAAGTCAACCAGTCAACTACGGTGACGAGCGAAAGGGCACGGAAGGAGAAAAGGCCACGGGCACGTTAAAGATCAATAACCAACGAGCCTTGGGTTAGGTTTAGTTTTCGCTCTATATTTTTTAGACATGATGAAATTGTTTTTTATAAACTTTGAATTTATGTTTCTAAATATTATGAGTAGCTAGACTTTTATGGTTGCTTAGGTTTATGAACTAGACACGTCATTTGCAGTTTTTAATGATTCTTGGTTTTTAATTTTGATGTGTAGGATTACATGATTTTAATTTTATTGTTGGATTTGATATATGTGTGTTGGTGTTAATTTTATTTGAAGTTTGTTTATTGGTTTTGTGGAGCTAGGCATGTAGAGATACCCCCTAGGCCTTGAAATCAATCTAGTTCGTCAACTTAAGTTAGCGTGCTAGTATTTGGAGTTGGAGTACGACACAAGTATAACAAACTAATATAATAAATTAACTAAGACGTGCAGTCCATTCTTGAGGGTGAGAAATCTAACTCGAGATTGCTAGGTAACTAACTAGGCATTGTTCGGTAGTTGGCAAGCGCTAGGGCGGGAGTCGCTACTTGTCCGTGTTTAGAGTTTTCCTCGGTTTTCTTCAGTAGAGTTTAAGTCTGCTTCATAGTTTGAGGGTTTTAATCCAGGAGAGGGTTTAATCTGATTTCTATGGGATTTTGGTACGCTAGGGCGATCCGGATCCATCTTAGCATTTCTACACTTGTCCTGCCTTGAGTCTAGTGAGCCATCCTTGACAGGAGGTTTATTAGATAAGAATAGGGTCTCAAGTTAATTACCGGATTCAGGATTTATTGCTAGTGTCTAGGGATTTTACCTAAGTAACTAGCCTTCTTCCTATCCGATTGCTCCAAGTTCCTAGTTCCCATAAGCAGCTGAGGTTACTTTATTTATATTTAGTTTCTTTTAAGTTTTTAATCATTAGTTTAACCCCCCACATAAGTATATATTTATTTAGGCTAGTATTCGGTATAGGTTGTGATCTAGAGTTGCATTCGCGTCTTTGGGTTCGATACTCGGTCTTATCTGTTTACTGCTTTGCGACCGGTACACTTGCCGTGCGTGTGTGGTTTTTAGGTGAGTCGTTTTAATTAGAACTTGTGTTATTTATATATATATACATTTACACACATCAAGTTTTTGGCGCCGTTGCCGGGGACGCAATTCGCACTCTTGAGAATTATCCGATCCGTTTCTAGTCTACTATTTTGTGAATAATTTTTTTTTCTTTTTTCTTATTATTATTTTTTTTATTCTTAATATATAATTTTTTTTTATCATGTGCGAGATCTGCGGAGGACCCCATTTTACCATAAGATGCCCTCATTCATATTCATCGGGGTATTCCACGGATTATTATGCTAACGAGTATTTGCAGCCGCAGCCATATCAGTCATACCTGCCTTCATACCCACAAGCTAACCAGTGGTTTAACCCTGCAACATCTGAGTCACTAAATAGAATAACAAGTCGGCTTGATCGTCTACAAGCAATGATGTATGAGGAAAGGCATGGTGGTAGCTCGTCAGAGTATCCACCTAGCCAACATCTATATCCACACCCCGATTATCAGGATGTCTCGTCTCACACTAGGCCCGACTTTTCCGCCCTTCTTGCTAAGCGTGACACCTTCCTTGCTAATCAACAGCTCATGCTCGAGGAAATGCGTTCTTTGCTATCCGAGCGCACCGACTATTTGAGGGAACAAGATGCGGCACTTGAGAGGCTACAGGCTCAGGTGGATGAACTGAAGACCATAATGGACGTTGAAGTCCCACCTCCAGTTCAGCAGGTTTATTTCACATATGATGATCCAGACGAGATGGTAACACTTACATTACCTGATTGTATTAGTCCCGTTGCTGAAACTGTTTGTCCTCACTCATCTGATTCTGTGCATGATTTAACTGACCCATATGATTCTTTACACTTGTCTTGTGAGGATGATATTTTGCAGGATTCAGGGTTAGAGCCAGAGACCACAATGGACGCCTTGGTCCCACCTTTGGTTCAGCAGGATGAGCAGCCATGCCAGATCTATAGTTCAGCAGCATATCCTTGGGGGGCAGATGTCTAGAGGGAGGCTGAGGAAGATATGGATTTTTCAGAATCCACAGGTTGGCTGTTTGAGGAAGAAGTGGTGGAAGAGGAAGACACTACTGACCTGCTTGAAGAAGCAGCTGATGGGGAAGCAGAGTTTGGTGACGAGTTGGTTGATTTGACAGCTCCAGAAGTGGACAAAGAATTTGAACATGTGTTACCAAACAAGGAAGATAAGAAAGAAGCAGTGGTGGAAGAAGAAGAACACCACAGCCGGCCCGTGCAGGCATTGGATATTACACTGCTACTAGTGCCACCACCATGGCCACCACCACGGGAGAAGGCGAAAAGGCACCTGGACCGATACAGGGTGAGGGTTAGGAGTTGCAGAGACAACAAGTCCCCTCATTACATGCCAAGAATCAGGTTTGGTCCAGGTAAATTTAAATATTGGTGGCCCGACCCATTTAAATTTGATAAAATATTTTTCAATTCCACTAATGTAATTTTACTAAATAATATGGACCGGGTGGAATTAAACGGGTTGGATCAGGTCCAGATAAAAGAGAAGCCCCCTGATTAAGTTTAAGTGTGGGGAGGCTCTGTAGAATTTGTAAATTTATATTTATACCTATTTATTTATTTTTTTCTAGCTTTTCAATTTTTTTTATTTATGGTCCGTCATTCGGTAGTGGTTCATAGGTTTTTATCTTTCTATTTTATCTTTGTTTTTTGTGTCTTTGAGTCTGTTTGCAGGTTTGCGTGTTTGCTTAGGTAGAGGAAATATCACCATGAGCGGATCCCATGTATTTATCTTTATATATATTTTATGATTGGGAGTTTTGGTAGAGGTTTGGGTAATAAAAGATATTTTTTCTAAAAAAAAAAAAATTAATTAACTTTCTGTGAAACAAGATTTTTCACGTAATGTGAGGAGTCTGGGCTGACCTGTTCGCCTTATGCGACCAGCTATTACCCCGGAAAGTTATATTTTTTCTCTTGCAACGCGTGTTGTGATCACCAGTGTCCTTCACGTTGAGCTAGAACCAGATTTTTTTTTCTTTTCTACCCATTTGGTTCTACCACCATTCACCGCCATTTTGCCAAGCAGGTACGTTTTCTTGTTTGTTGTTAAATTATGAGTATGAGTTAGTAGTTTGAGTCTTTTTATTTTTGTGTGGTTCGGTATTATGCTCGGGTTTTGTTTGTTTTGTTTTGCGCAGGTTTGGATTGCACCACCCGTACTCAATCTCCATTCGGGTGATTCCGAAGCTGTTTATAATTTATCAAGGAAAGCCCGAAGTTTATTATTGTGTCAAAGCCGATCGCGAATGAAATGCTATACGATCGAGCTGGATTGGACTAGAGTGCTAGAGCTTACGAAGAAAAATTAACCAGCTAAGTCCTTTCCAATTTGCCCTCGTCTTTTTATTTTTGTATTCGGAATTTTTTTTTATTTTTTTATTTTTTTTGTTGTTTTGAGTCGTTTTCTATTCCTACATTGAGGGCAATGTAGAGTTTAAGTGTGGGGATGGGAAACTGTCGTTTAGTCCGTATATAGAGTCGTTTTGAGTAAAAAAAAAATTGAAAAAAAAAATAAATAAAAACGAACAAATAAAAAAAAACTGAAAAAAAAGTCCCTGATTTTGAAGTTTGCATTATATAAAATATGGAAAATGATAGGTAAAGTTAGGTGTCCGGTTTTCAAATAGTATGTGTAATAAGAGATTAAAATTGATTGAAAACGTGTCTGATTTGGGATATGTGGTTAGGCTCGGCCGGGAGAAAGGTTTCCTTTGAAAAGTAATAAATTAATTATGTTAGGCTATTTTGTGGGTTCTCATCTAGGAGAAACGGGGAGACCGAAACCGCCAAAAATAGTATAAGAAGCACCGTTATAAATAGAAAACCGTTAGAATTTCTAATCACTTAAAAAAAAATAGAAATCAAACAAAAATGTTGAAGCTTAAGGTGCCTGGCCACTGGGATAGCGACTTGGATTGGTCACACCCTCTGAGTTAAGTATGCTGAGATGAAAAAAAAATGCTGAATCTTAAGGTGCCTGGCCACTGGGATAGCGACTTGGATTGGTCACACCCTCTGAGTTAAGTATGCAAAAAAAAAAAAAAAGTGATTTTAAATTCTCTTGGTTTTCAACATAAGACGGTTGGGAAATGGTCAATTGGTCGTTCCTTTAGCTTCATAAGCTTGAGGCGGGATTAGGAGGAACTGTGGCTTCCTTCAAGTGAGACCCTAGATAGACTAATAAACAGGAACTTAACATAAATAAAAAAGGGGCTTGGAAACCGGTGTGGGTTTAAGAGGATCAATATACCTGCAATCGCAATCAACACGTTAGTAGATTATTAATTAAGTAACCTATGTTTTGAACTGGATGTAAACCTAACTGTGATTCCATAGCATAATTCTTTTTCAGGGATGAAAAAGAGATAAGTGTGGGAATATTTGATGTATTGTAAAATACATCTATTTCCAGTGTAAAGTTTGTACAGTTTTCTAGTCGTTTAGATTGTATTTTTATTAGTTTTAGGGTTGTATCGGTCTATTTTATTTAGTATAGGTTTTTATAGATTTTTATTAGTTTTAGTTATTTTTTAGCACTTATTTATTTTATATTTTGGTAGGTGTTCGAATGGACGTTGGAGCGTAAACGAGAAACTTTTGTCAAGTCAAGAACACCCGAGTCGAGATCACGATGTCATAATACTCTATATATAATAGTATACTATATAATAATATTAATAATTAATAATAATATAAAAAAAAAGAAAAAATAATATAAGTGATGGGCTCGTGGCCCACCAAAAACAAACAACACAAATTTAAAGAAAGTCGGTGCAGATCTAGATTATGGATATATATGTTTGACGACATTCTTTTTCATTTATGGGGGGATCGAACAGAAAACAATAACATTCATTCACAATTTTCTTTGAATCGGACAGAAGGCAAAAGTCAACCGGTCAACTACGGTGACGAGCGAAAGGGCACGGAAGGAGAAAAGGCCACGGGCACGTTAAAGATCAATAACCAACGAGCCTTGGGTTAGGTTTAGTTTTCGCTCTATATTTTTATAGACATGATGAAATTGTTTTTTATAAACTTTGAATTTATGTTTCTAAATATTATGAGTAGCTAGACTTTTATGGTTGCTTAGGTTTATGAACTAGACACGTAATTTGCAGTTTTTAATGATTCTTGGTTTTTAATTTTGATGTGTAGGATTACATGATTTTAATTTTATTGTTGGATTTGATATATGTGTGTTGGTGTTAATTTTATTTGAAGTTTGTTTATTGGTTTTGTGGAGCTAGGCATGTAGAGATACCCCCTAGGCCTTGAAATCAATCTAGTTCGTCAACTTAAGTTAGCGTGCTAGTATTTGGAGTTGGTGTACGACACAAGTATAACAAACTAATATAATAAATTAACTAAGACGTGCAGTCCATTCTTGAGGGTGAGAAATCTAACTCGAGATTGCTAGGTAACTAACTAGGCATTGTTCGGTAGTTGGCAAGCGCTAGGGCGGGAGTCGCTACTTGTCCGTGTTTAGAGTTTTCCTAGGTTTTCTTCAGTAGAGTTTAAGTCTGCTTCATAATTTGAGGGTTTTAATCCAGGAGAGGTTTTAATCTGATTTCTATGGGATTTTGGTACGCTAGGGCGATCCGGATCCATCTTAGCATTTCTACACTTGTCCTGCCTTGAGTCTAGTGAACCATCCTTGACAGGAGGTTTATTAGATAAGAATAGGGTCTCAAGTTAATTACCGGATTCAGGATTTATTGCTAGTGTCTAGGGATTTTACCTAAGTAACCAGCCTTCTTCCTATCCGATTTCTCCAAGTTCCTAGTTCCCATAAGCAGCTGAGGTTACTTTATTTATATTTAGTTTCTTTTAAGTTTTTAATCATTAGTTTAACCCCCCACATAAGTATATATTTATTTAGGCTAGTATTCAGTATAGGTTGTGATCTAGAGTTGCATTCGCGTCTTTGGGTTCGATACTCGGTCTTATCTGTTTACTGCTTTGCGACCGGTACACTTGCCGTGCGTGTGTGGTTTTTAGGTGAGTCGTTTTAATTAGAACTTGTGTTATTTATATATATATATATATATATATATATATATATATATATATATATATATATATATATATATATATATATATATATATATATATATATATATACACATTTACACGCATCAATGGGACCGCCTTATAGTTTGCACTATTCGACTGGGAGGGTTCTTCTATGATATGGTCAACTACATATGCAATGTGCTTATAACTCTCTAACTTCTTGTTCACTTTTTCAGCGAAGCACTTGATGGTTGTCACTTCTAACTTGGTGTTTTCCATTTCATTAATATAGTTATTAATGGCAAGTTGTTTGATTGACAAAGTCTTTTTAAGTTCAGACACATCCTTTTTATAACCATCAAGAACTTTGTTGAAATCTTTTAAATCTTTTTGATAAATCTAACAGTTTATTTTGGCACTCTCAAGTTGTACCTTGAGAAGCTTATTTTCTTCTCTCAGTTTTTCAAAATCAGCACATTTAACACATTTAACACACACTTTAGATTGAGATTCAGAACTTACCGGTTTAGGAGGTTCTGTCATTGCCATCAACGCGAAGTGAGCTTCCTTCCCTGCGAAGAATTTGGAGTAGTCAATCTTGGTGCACGCATCATCCACCATGCAAGACTTGCGGGTCATAAGAAAATCAGCTTCTGCTAGCAATTGATCAATGTCATCATCTAGTGAATTCACACTTGCCTCCGAATCAGAATCACTCTCCATATCCGAGTAAGCTGAATCATAGTGCTCTCCAACATCCGTGACAGAATCAAGAATCATACCAGATTTCTTGACTTCACTCTCAGCAATCACATCCTCATTCACTTCCTCTATTTTCAACTCCGACACTTTCTCAATCACAACCTCCTCTTCAATCTCCTCATTCTCATCCAAACTCATCTTCTGTGCCACACAAGCCACGTTTCCAGCAGTAATCTCCTCCACCCCCAATTGCATACCCGTCCAATCAAAACCTTCATCTTTCTGAATCACAAGTGCTTGGTTTTGATTGTCTGTTTGGTTTTGGTTTTGAGTGTTAGGTGTAGAGATAGGAACAATGGTTCGGTTTGGATTTTGTTGAGGTTGGTTTTGAGTTGTGGGTTGTCTAGTGTTGGTATTTTGTTGACGGTGTTAGGACAAAAAGGATTGGTGAAACCACTTTTGCAAACCTTAGTCTAATTCACTTTCTGTCAAAATACTCTAAGTATAGAACTGCTGAAGACAAAGAATCAAACTGCTGAAGAAGAGATTCAGAAGTGCTGAAGAAGAAAGGTCATCAGAAGTTCTGAAGTTCAAACCAGACACTTCTACTGGAGAACTACTGAAGACAAACTACTCATCAGTAGTTTGTCATTCATCAGTACTTAAAGAAGATCTTTTCCACCGCCTTTGTATATCAGTAGTTTAATACTTTAGTATTTCTTTTTGCTTTATGTACAAGTTCCAAGACTGCAACTTGTTGCAACTTGTTTCTGAACTTGCTTTTGGCAAGGTTCATGTATTTTTAAAGTCTATAAATAGAAGGGTTCATCCCTCTGTTTTAGACATTGATTTTAATACAAGAAATCCTTCAACACTTATTATTGTTATTTCCATTTCGTGTTTACTGAGAATCTGTCAAAGTGTTTCATTCTCATTCAATACTTAGATTCTCAATAAACACTTATCATTTATTAGTTCTTGAATTAAGGGGGAGTAATAACTCCTGTTGATAAGTGTAGCTTTAAACTTATAAACATTCCGCTATGCTATCACTCACCAAGAACTTGCTAAACACTTAAGTGTCAACTAGCAAGTTCAACTAAAAGAGCAGCTTACTGATCCAACAATTGGTATCAGAGCACTGGTTTATCTGATCACATATCAATCTAACAAATTGAGAATCAAACACGGGCTCTTATTGATATTCAATAAAGGATAATAAGCTCACTTTTATCAACATCCATCACTTTAAGAGATATTTGACAAATCAATACTCTTTAAAATGGATCCTCATAATACTGGTTCTGCCACTAAACCTGCCATGCTTGTAAGAAATGAATATAACATATGGCAAAAGAGAATGGCACATACCTTGTCACAGACCAACACAGGTTGTTGGAGAACTGTGATATATGGTCCTCATAAACCAGTAAATATAAATCTTGAAACTAAGGAAGAGATTCCAAAAGAACCAAAAGACTATACTGATGATGATTTCCTAAAACTTGAGCTTGATGCAAAAGCTTTTTCTATGTTGGCAATGGCACTCCCAAATGAAATCTATTCTGGCCTATTACATTGTGATAGTGCCAAAGAGCTTTGGGACTGCCTAAAAGAACAGTTTGAAGGAACTGAAGAGGTGATTGCCAACACCAGAGAAATCTTGGCTCAACAGTATGAAACTTTTGCTCACATTAATGGGGAAACTTTAACTCAGCAATTTGAAAGATTTTCCTCCTTAATATCTGAGCTAAAACTAAATGGTCAGACCTATACAACTGTATCTATGCTTCATAGATTTTTAAGGTCTTTACCTGATAAATGGGAAACATACTCAATAGTCTTAAGATCTTCACCAGATTTTAGCTCCCTCACTCTTACAAAACTTCATGGGAGATTACTTACTTTTGAGAGAGAAATTGATCAAAAGAAAAAGTTACAAAATTCTGGTAAAACTGCTGATGACTATCTACCTAGTAGTACAGCACTATTGGGACAAGACTCACCAACTTGTTCAAATAGTTTTGGATCTTTTGACCACATTGACATAACTGCTGGGATCTCATCTGAAAGATCATTCCCAGGTTATGACAATAATGACTTTGGTCAAACTGCTGATAACATGTGTTTTATCATGGATGACTTAAATAGTTTCAGCAGTGATGACCTTGAAAAAATGGATATTTTGCACCACCTGGCCATGTTAAGTTTAAAAACAAATAAATTTTACAAAAGGTCAGGAAGGAAGTTTCCAGGACTTAACAGTTCTACCAAAATTGGTTTTGACAAATCTAAATTTAGATGTCACAAGTGTCAAAAATTGGGACACTTTGCTAGAGAATGTAGAAGCTCTGGCTTTAACCAATCTCAGTCTGGAAGCAATTTTAACCCCAATTATAACAGGAATAATGGAACACAAAGGAGTGCACATTTTGTATAGGCACAAGCTCCACAACACCAATATGTGCCACAAGTACAATATGTACAGATGCCTGCTCAACAGATGCAGAGCCAACAATCAATCCCTCCCTTTCCAGCTGCTCAACAACCTCCACAGCAACAACAACCCTCTAAACAAAGTCTATTTACCTCAGGGTATGTTGACTGGAGCAGTCTTCCTTTTGACACCACAGAGTGCAATCCTGATGCAGACAACAAAATGTTTGACATCAACTGGGGAGAGCCTGACAATGGCAGAAAGAACTTTGCCTTAATGGCATTTGAGGGATGCTCCTCCGAATCTGCCTTGTAACAGGTATCAAAAGAATATTTGACAAAACTATGTTCAAATTCATGCAAAGAATCTTTTGCTCTCATAAGAGAGACAAATGTGCACTTACAAGGAAAAGCTAATGATTCTGAGAGAAAACTCACTCGGATAAAATGTGATTTAGAAAGAAAACTTTCTGCAAAAACAAAAGAAGTTTCTAAATTGACTAACTCTGCTATTGAAACCCAAGAACAAATCAAAATAATGATTAATGACCTAGGAAATGTCAGACAAGAGCTTGCTGACACCAAGGTCACATGTGAAAAATGGGTGGAATCTTGTAAGGGGTACCAACTATTGCTAAACAAACACAGTGCTTCAAATGTTAGGTTTGGCATAGGGTACAATCACACTGAAACACCAACAGATTTCTCTCCCAAAACTACTGAAGATGGGAGAAAAATTGTTTCAGGTGAAACTTCTGAAGAGGAAGAATGCACATCTTTCGATGAAAACATTCTAAAATCACATAAAGAAAGATCTTCAGAAGTATTGATTAAATCTGACATTAAGTCATCAGCAGTTTCAACTACATCAGGAGTTGAGAACCTGAAAACTACTGATGACCTAAGACCAATCAAAACAGTCAGAGATTTGTCTTTGAAAGAAAAGACAAAAGAATGTGAAATTTGTGGTCTGTTCAACCACAAAACAGAATTTTACAGATACAGAAAGGGTTTTCAGTTCAATAAGAAAAATCAACAACTGGTTGTGGGGGAACAAATAAAAAATGATTATGTTAAAACTTTTTCTCCCAAGAAACAACAACCAGCAAAAACCCTTTCTCAGAAAAAGGCAAACTCTCATCAAAAGTCTTTTTCTCAAAATTCTCTTTCAGTAGTTAGACCTAAATCATCAGTAGTTTCACAAACGGCTGAGATTAAAGATCTTATGAACATGGTACAACTACTGATGACCAAAGTTGATGGTGGTCCTCAAAAGGATACCACCACTGTACTTAATGCAAAATCCATTGCCAAAAAGACATGGATTTCTAAACTTGGTCAAGAACAAACTGTAAATGTTCTCAAGAGCAAACCCAAAGCCAAACTGGCTTGGGTTCCTAAATCTAACTAATTTGCTATATTGTGCAGAGAGTTTCCAGAGGCTTAAATAGCATTTGGTATGTAGACAGTGGAGGCTCAATGCACATGACAGGATGCAGATTCCTGATAAACAATTTTATCAGTCAAAGAGATGGATCTGTGTCCTTTGGGAACAATGCTAAGGGATATGTGCTGGGACATGGCAATGTCTCCTCTGGCAAAATACAGTTTGACAAGGTCAATCTGGTTGAAAACCTTGAGTACAACTTGCTAAGTGTGTCACAAATGTGTGATAAAGGATATTCTTCCTTTTTCACAAAGACAGCATGCAAGATCATATCACCAGAAGGACAGAAGTTGATAGAGAAGATCATTGAAGATCATACTTTGTTAATTGCCAAAAGTTGTGGCAATGTCTATGCAGTGGACATTGAAAAAGACAAAGTACTGAACAACACTGCCTGTTTCTTCTCAAGGGCATCAACTTCAGAAACTGATCTCTGGCACAGGAGACTTGGCCATGTGAACTTTAAAACCATAAATAAAGTCACAAAAATGGGTTTGGTCAGAGGTCTACCCTTAAAAGTATACCAGTGTCAAGAACACTGTGTATCCTGTTTAAAGGGTAAACAGCATAAGTCCTCCTATAAGTCTATTGAAGAATAAAAAACAACTGCATGTCTTCAACTACTCCATATGGACTTATTTGGGCCTGTAAAGATCATGAGCCTTGGTAAAAAGAAGTACTGCTTAGTCATCATTGATGACTACTCAAGATTTACATGGGTATTCTTCTTATTTTCCAAGGATGAGGCTGCTGAAATCATCAAGTTCTTCATTCTACAAGTAGAGAAGCCATACTCTCTACCTGTCAAAACCATTAGAAGTGATAATGGGACAGAATTCAGGAACAAAACTCTGAATGACTTCTGTTTGTCTAAAGGGATTCTTAGACAATTCAGTGTTGCCAGAGCTCCTAAACAAAATGGTGTGGTAGAAAGGAAGAACAGAACTTTAATAGAAGGAGCAAGAACAATGTTAGCTGATTCTGGCCTACCTTTATACTTCTGGGCAGAAGCAGTTAACACATCATGTTATGTTCAAAATTGAGTTCTTGTTGTCAAGAGACATTCAAAGACTGCCTATGAAATTCTTCATGGCATGAAGCCCCTTATCTCCTTTTTGAGGGCTTTTGGGTGTCAATGTTTCATCTTGAACATCAAGGAATCTATTTCAAAGTTTGCTGCCAAAGTTGACTCAGGTTACTTTCTTGGTTATTCCTCAACTAGAAAAGCCTACAAGGTTTTTAACTCAAGAACCAGGATAGTAGAAGAAAGACTGAATGTCAAGTTCAACGAGTCAAAACACACTCTCATTCCAGCATATCCTGCTGAACTCTTTGACCTTGACAACTTTCATTTTGAACCTGAAAAGACTGTCACTTCATCTAAACCTACTTATTATGGTGATCAAAGGTTTGATGATGAGGATCCAACACCATGGACTCCTCAAACAGTCATTAAGTCAACTTCAAAACCATCAGAAGTTTCACAAACTTCTAATTCAACAAATACTGAAGGCCAAACTCAAACATCTGCTTCAACACCTGCAACTACTGAAGACACTGAAACTGCTGAACCAGATATAATAGACCTCAGTAGTTTGTTTGAAAAACATGAGCCACCAACACCTGTCAGTGGTTTACAACAACTGATCGAACACAAAGATCATCCACTTGATCAAATCATGGGTGATATTGCATCAGGTGTTCTTACAAGAAACCAGCTTTCCAACTTTTGTCTATTCTCAGCATTTATTTCACAGTTGGAACCAAAAGAAGTACCAGGAAGCCCTCAAAGACAACAATTAGGTGCAGGCAATGCAAGATGAATTGCTTCAATTCAACAAGCAACAGGTATGGGAAATCTGTCCCCTACCACCAAACAAGCAACCAATTGGCACAAGATGGGTTTTCAGGAACAAACAAGATGAAGCTGGTATGATAATAAAGAACAAGGCAAGACTGGTAGTACAAGGTTACTCTTAAGAAGAAGGCATTGATTATGATGAAACCTTTGCTCCAGTTGCAAGGCTTGAAGCCATCAGGTTATTTCTGGCCTATGCCATTTCCAACAAAATAAAAGTTTATCAAATGGATGTCAAGAGTGCATTTTTGTATAGAAAGATAAAAGAGGAAGTGTATGTTTGTCAGCCACCTGGGTTTGAGGATCCTTCTCATCCTGAGTGGGTGTACAAACTAGACAAAACTCTTTATGGGCTCAAACAGGCTCCAAGAGCCTGGTATGATACACTTTCAACCTTTTTACTCAAAAATAACTTCACAAGAGGTGCCATTGATAAAACACTATTCATAAAACATGTTAGAAATCATGTCTTACTTGTTCAAATATATGTTGATATCATTTTTGGTTCAACAAACACAAAATTGTGTGATGAATTTAAGAAACTCATGCAATCAAAATTTGAGATGAGTACAATGGGAGAACTGCAGTACTTTTTAGGACTGCAGATTAAACAACAAACAAATGGAACTTTTATACATCAATCAAAATATGTTAAAGAATTATTAAACAAATTTTCTTTACAAGACTGTAAATCATGTTCCACTCCCATGACACCAACCACACAAGTTGAACCAGATGATCAAGGAAAACAGGTTGATCAAACCATGTATAGATGTATGATAGGTTCCCTTTTATATCTAACTGCTGCTAGACCAGATATTATGTTTTCAACATGTGTCTGTGCTAGATATCAATCAGCTCCTAGGGAATCACACCTTATTGCAGTCAAAAGAATTTTCAGATATCTGAAAGGAACTCCCACACTTGGAATTTGGTATCTTGCTTCAAGCAATACCAAGTTATCAGCTTTTTCAGATAGTGACTATGCAGGTTGTAAAATGTCAAGAAAATCAACATCTGGTGGTTGTCAATTCTTGGGAAACTGTCTAGTGTCTTGGCAATCAAAGAAACAAACATCTGTTGCAACTTCAACTGCTGAAGCTTAATACATTGCCGCTGCAAGTTGTACATCACAGATACAATGGCTCCAATATCAACTTCTTGATTATGGAATCAAAGAGACCAAGACACCATTGCTTGTAGATAGTAAATCTGCCATTAGCATCATTCAAAATCTTGTTCAGTTTTCAAAGACTAAACACATTGAAATCAGGTATCATTTCATAAGAGACTGCTATGAAAAAGGCAAGATTGAAGTGAAACATGTAGCAACAGCTAATCAAATAGCTGACATTTTCACTAAACCCCTTGACACATCAACATTTCAGAAGTTAGTATCCATGCTAGGGATGCTAAATTTGTAAGTGTTTCTATTTATTTTTTCTGCACAACTTTTTTATTTTTCACTTACATCTGTTTTCAAAAACTTGAAAAACTTCTGAAAAGAGAGAAACTACTGATGAACAAAACATCAGTATGGGGATAATTTCTGAAAAGTGATTAACTTCTGATAAAATAACCTTCAGAAGTTATGAATAAAAGTATTTATAAAGTATTTCTCATCAGCTGTTCAAAACTACTGATGAACAAAACATCAGTATGAGGATAATTTTTGAAAAGTGATTAACTTCAGATAATCCTTCATCAGCAGTTTAGTCAAAAAGGGCAAATCTGACTTTTCCCATCATCAGAAGTTTGACCTACTCGGTTTAAAACTTCTGATAAAGAGATTTTTAACCTAGGCGGTTTAAAACTTCTAATAAAGAAGATCCAAGCGGTTAAAAACTTCTGATAAATATCTTTTTTCAACACTTATCCTTTCAAACACAAAAATTCCCTCCTTCTCTCTCAAGAAAGCTCTCAAACCCCTGAACCTGCAACACAAAAAACACTGTTCGATTCATCAACACACACAAACCACATAGCTTTAGTTCTCAAACAGGGACACAATCTCAGAGCCTACTTAGAAAAACAAGAAGGCTGGTCCCAATACGATGAGATCATTGATCTTGTTGTCAAATCCCAATATTTCACCGCTCTCACCATAGACCCACCAATACATCCTGAAACTCTCAATGAGTTCTGGGCTAATGCTGAGACAGTGATGGTGGATATGAAGTTATTTCCCTCAACTCAACAATTAAAGGGAGACAAATGGCCATAACACCGGCCATACTCTCAAACAGACTAGGGTTGAATGATGTGAATGCCCCGGAGAAGTTTGACAACTCTGCTATCCACCTAACCATGACTGAGTGTGGTTATCAAGGTACTCTCTCACAAGCTACAATCTTTAAAAAGTATTTTGAACCAAAATTTAAACTTTTGTTTCATTATATCATTATGTGCTTGAGTCCTAAAACTGGGTCTTATGACCAGATGCCCTCAACCTTTCAACCAATCTTTCATTCTATTGTGAATGAAACAAATTTCAGGGCATCAAAACTTTTCTTTAATGAGTTGGTGTTACATCACAATAACACTAAGAAAAAGTTTATGTTATATCCAAGGTTCATTATGCAATGCATAATATCTGAACTGGGTAATGAGGTGCTTGTGGGTAAAATTGAAAATTTGAAACCCTTAACCTCACAAGCATACTCAAGGCACAACAAACAGGCTGCCTGGCCAGAAGATGACCAAGGGGAACAAGCACCAGTCCCCATGGAACCCTCATCTTCCAAACCTACTCCACCAAAGGCCAAGAAACCCAAGATAACAAAACAAAAACCCACCAAACCCAAAAGAGAAGCTGTTCAGGAGGTTGAGATGCCTGAAAACTACTGTGCAATCTGCACTTCTTACAGATGTGACTGAAACATCCTCTCAGTCTCATCCATCAAAAGAAAAAGACTTAAGAAAAATATTCCAATAGATTCATCTTTTGAAAGTGCTGAACCCATTGCCCAAACTACTGAACCAGCACCCCAAATTTCTGAACCAGACATTGAAATAGCCAAACTTCTCTCTGGGCTAAAAGAGAAAGTCCCATCTACACATGTCAGTCCCCATCAACCACATCAAACAGGGGACATAGACTCAGACAGTGACATGGATGTGGACACTCATAGCCGTAACCAAAGAGATGAGGATAAACCAGGGTCTCTAAGCCCTAACTTAGAAACTTTTGGTACTTTTGAGGCTGCTACTACTCATTTACCACCCAGTGGTGGACCTGAGGACAGAAGTATCATAGCTAAGACCTCAACTGTGGCAACTACTGATGAAGGCTTAATGCCTGAGGTAGGAAATCCTCTGAACCAAGAACAAGAGGTACATGAGACAACTGAGTTGGGCTCAGCTCATGATGTAACTGATATAGTCCTCATTGAGGATGTAATCAGGGATTCAGATGATTCCAATGATTTGGATGATGTTTCAAAACACAAAACTACTGAATTGACGGCTACAAGTGAAGGTCCTGCACCTGGTGTCTCTAAGCTCAAGAAGCTAGTCACACCATCTCAGGTTAAAGCCCACTCAATCCATGATTCCCCTAGAGTGTCATATTCTGTACAACAAGAAGATCAACCAAAAACACACCCCTCACTACAAATGCCTACCCAATTCCCTGGGCAAACAAGCATAGACCTGAACCAGCTATGCAGCCAAGATGGTCCCTTGTATCACATGATGAACACCCTCATCAAGAATCACATCCAAACATACACAGCTGACTTGGAGCTGTCCATGAAGAACCAATTTGGAGTGATACAGTCGAAGATGAATGATCTGTCCAACAAGATTGATCACAACAGCAAACAGATTGCTCATCTTCAAGGTCATTTCTCCCAAGCTTCAACTTCAAAGGCTGATGAAGCCAAAAAGGGGGAGAAAATCAAGGTACCTATGGATACACTTGAAGCCAGAAGAAAGGCAAGAGTGGCTATCCTAGCTAGAGATCAAAAAGATCAAGCCAGAAAAGAGAAACTAGCACAACAATTTGGTGTCTCTATTCAAGAAATAGAAGATGCTGAAAAGGCTGATGAATCCCAAGGGCACAATGAAGAAACCTCTGATGGCCAAAGTTCTGATGAAGAATCAGAAAGTACTGAAGACAATCCTTCAGTAGTTGACAAACCTTCAGAAGTTGTCAACCCATCAGAAGTTAACACTTCCAAGACTCAAACTGCTGACCCTTCCAGAACAACTGCTTCCATTCAACCAACTCCTGCTCCTACTAGGCCTACTACAACAGTTACCACAATGACTGTGCTAAACCCTTCTCCAATCTCTCAATCAGCAGAACTACTAGAGAAGAGTTTAGTTGCAGCCCAAAAGAAGGCCAGAGAAGATCAGATCTGGAAAACTCTGGAAGAAAGGGATGACTTAGATCTAAGCCATGAAGAAACACTTCAGGCTTATGAAGCTGAACTCCAAAGGCAGGCTAGCCTAGATGAAATTGCTGAACAAGACAAAAGACATCAACTGATGTCTTACATTATGAAGAACAGCAAAATCAAAGCCCACACATTGAAGAGACTCTCTGTGGAAGAGCTGACAAGAAGAGCTCAACTTATTGCAGATAAACTTGCAACAAGTAAAGACACAAAGGCCAAGAGAGCTCAGATGATAGAAGAACTAGTAGCAAATGGTTATGGTTCAAAAGCCTCAGTGTCCAAGTGGAAAGAAGAAAGATTGGTGGACACATATAGAAAATACAAGGCTACAAGGGCTGCTAATCCAGAGAAGTTTCAAACTGCTGAAGCTTCAACTTCAGTAGTTAAAACTTCTGGTGTTCAAAGAAGACCAGCTACCCAAAGAAAGAAGTCAGAGGAGAAAGTGAAGACTGATTTTAGAATGGTACTACTAGAAGGTAGTACAGTAGTACATTCTGATTTTGACATAGAAGAGAAGCCTCTGCTCACACAATTCAGGGATCCTTCCACCTTTGCATATCAAATCCAGAAGACCATCACAGACAAACTGCACACCAAGGTAGTAACTGAACATCATTTGCCAACATTTCAGATACCTAATGTGATGGAACAACAGCAGGGAAGTGAATCCCACCTGAGAGTCACTGAAGTTGAAAACATTCAACACTCAGGAGAAACCCAGGGTACCACCATGGTTCCCTACACTGCAGACTTTGACAAGTCTAAAGTACCAGTCATCAGATGGTCCTTTACTAATAACAACTCAGTACTTGTGACAAGAAGAGATCAAACAAGCAGGGAATATAGGTCGATGAATGAACTGAAGAAACTATCAACCAAAGACCTGCTTACAATCCAACACTTGGAACCAAAGAAAGGGTCTCTTACTGATGATCAACTGAACCAACTCAAGAATTCCATGTTCAAAGGAATATGGAAAATTGTGAAGGACAGAAAAGAACAATAAGGAATTAGTAAGGTTTTGGCTTCATCAATCCAGGGGGAGACTGTTAGGACAAAAAGGATTGGTGAAACCACTTTTGCAAACCATAGTCTAATTCACTTTCTGTCAAAATACTCTATGTATAGAACTGCTGAAGACAAAGAATCAAACTGCTGATGAAGAGATTCAGAAGTGCTGAAGAAGAAAAGTCATCAGAAGTTCTGAAGTTCAAACCAGACACTTCTACTAAAGAACTACTGAAGACAAACTACTCATCAGTAGTTTGTCATTCATCAGTACTTAAAGAAGATCTTTTCCACCGCCTTTGTATATCAGTAGTTTAATACTTTAGTATTTCTTTTTGCTTTATGTACAAGTTCCAAGACTGCAACTTGTTGCAACTTGTTTATGAACTTGCTTTTGGCAAGGTTCATGTATTTGTAAAGTCTATAAATAGAAGGGTTCATCCCTCTGTTTTAGACATTGATTTTAATACAAGAAATCCTTCAACACTTATTATTGTTATTTCCATTTCGTGTTTACTGAGAATCTGTCAAAGTGTTTCATTCTCATTCAATACTTAGATTCTCAATAAACACTTATCATTTATTAGTTCTTGAATTAAGGGGGAGTAATAACTCCTGTTGATAAGTGTAGCTTTAAACTTATAAACATTCCGCTGTGCTATCACTCACCAAGAACTTGCTAAACACTTAAGTGTCAACTAGCAAGTTCAACTAAAAGAGCAGCTTACTGATCCAACAGACGGTTCTGGTAATTGTTTTGGGGTTGAAAGCTTGAGATGTTGGGACTGTTGTATGAAACTTGATTTTGGTTTTGGTTTTGTCTGTTGTGGTAAGTTGAATTGAACGGGTTTCGATTACCTTGCTGTGTTGGCTGTGTGCACTCTCTTTTAAAATGACCCTTCTCACCACAATTGAAGCATGTAACTTTGGCTTTGTTGAAGCCGTATGTGGTGTTCGGAGAAGTTGAGAGGTCAGTTCTTCCAGTCTTCTGAATAAAGTCAGTGGCTCTCCTCATTATGCTTGCAAAAGCCCACTGAATGTCCATAAGCTCCATCTCCTCTTTATCCATTTGTGCGTAGTCCTCATTGGTGAGATTGTTATTTCCAATCTGACTGGCAACCAAACTGTTGTATGATGCAACCATAGCAGACACTAAAGCAACATGCTGTTGAGCAATTTCAACAGTCACATTGTTAAGATTCGAGGTCTCTAACACAATCGGACTTTGATTTGATTGTGCTTGAGTAATCTGCATCTGATTCATGTGAGGAGTGTATTGTTGTTGTTGTTGAGGTTGATTTGCTGTGTAGCATGCAGCTTGTTGTAATGGTGAAAAAGATGGAATAAAGTTTGGTGTCTGATAAGATTGTTGTGTGTATGATGGTGTGTATGACGAAGTTTGGGCAAGATAGTTGATAGGTGCTTTTGTGGGTTCAACAACATTGGATACACATGCAATGTGAGGAGCAACATTAGAAGTAGTGCTTGAAGCAGAAAGAGAGTTAGATGTACCACTCACATACAGATCTGGATTCTGTGGAATCTGAGCTCTCTTGGCTTTCCCCTTCTCCTCCATTTCTTTGTTTTCCAGCTTTTGAATGAACTCGTTGATAGTCCAATACTGGTAGGCATCCTTTTCCTTCAACACTTCAATGTGTTGGTTCCAGTATGGTGGTAAAGCATCAGCAAATTTATCCACCAGTTCTGACATCGGTATGCTGATCTCATAACTCGAAAGTTCAGTGAGCAAATGGCAATACCGTGGAACCAACTCTTTTAGAGTCTCATTGCCCATGTAGCTAAAGTTCTCAAATTCTTTCCGAAGCTCTTCCATTCTCAGCTTCCTTGTCTTCTCATTACCATCATGTCGGTTTCTCAGCATATCCCACAATTGTTTGGATGTTGTACACGATCCGAACTGATGCAGCAAATCAGTGTTGATCGCCTGAGATAGCTGAGAAAATGCCTTCTTCTCTATCGCAAACCTCTTTTTCTCATCATCCGCCAAATTCTCCAACGGTATCGGTTCTCCAGTATTCTCCAGAATAGGAGCAACATACCCCTTTACTATCATCTGCCATGCCTCGGCTCCCTCAAGTCCTTGTCCCTCAACATGAATCTTGAACTTTGTCTTCCAAGTATTGTACTCCTTCATGTCCATTAGCTTTGGTGGACGATTGCCGCTTCCTGAGGATAGATCATGAATAAGTGTGGATATGGCATTGGTCGTCTCCGAATGAACTGCAGCTGCTGCTACTCCCCAATAGTTGTCAATAGGTTGTTGTAATGGTTGAACAACTTGTTGAGGAGCCGAACTAGTCATAGCCATGTAATTGATTAGCTAGGATGGTGGACTAGTCTTCTGGGCTGCAACCGACCATGGATCTTGTGTTGTCTGCTGTTGTGGTGCTTGAGTGGGTCTTGGCGTTGTTGGGAAGTTCCACATCTTAACCTGTAAACGTTTAAACACGAAAAGATTAGAAATGTTTTAAAACAGGATACTCTTTCGTATGATCGAACGTGCGAATGAGAAATAATCTTCTCCTTCGACCGTTTTGATTGATATGAATGTGGACTAATATCACAAAATCTCTTTCGACCGCTTTCTTCTCTCGTTCGACCGTTTTCCTCTTCCTTTGACCGTTCGATCAATCGAAGGTGACACCACTGGGCGAATGAACAAAATAAGCAATGAAAGTCTACGTTCGACCACTAAAACACCTCCTTCGACCACAAAATCCCTCTTTCGACCAAAATAAATTCCACTTTCGACCACTCTCTCTACGTTCGACCCCTGAGAATTCAAAAACGGTTATTCTTTGAAAATCCGTTAATTTTGATCATGTTTATCAAATGTTGATGGATTTTGATGATCTAATTCAGGTTTTGAATCAGAATTGATTTGGAACAACTTTAATGAAGAGAATTATCCAATTTAACCTTGAAATCAAGTTGTAATCAATCAAAATCTTATCACATTAGTTTGTTCAATGAAAACAGAAACTTTTTGATCAAAATTGGGTCCAAATCAACTGAGAAACTATTAATTTGTGGTTGTTTGATCCAGAATGGCTCTGATACCACTTTGTATGTGCGTGAATGGATCGTATAACAACAAAGAATGATCAAACAAGTTAGTTTTAGGTGCGGAATCCCTAAAACAATCACAAAATAATAGTCAAACAGATCAAAACAAGTAAATCATCATTTTCAAAAGCTTTTCATTAATTAACAACTCGATTACACGTTGAAAGATCAATACAAACAGGGTGAGAACGTGAAAAGAGCTAAACAAAACACTAGAGAGAATATCAGAAAGTGCAGGGAATAATAATGACAAAAAGTTACATTCAAAAATCAAGCTTGTCTATTTATAGACTGCACATTCGCCCATTTGGTTCATGCGAATGTGCAGGTTCGCCCAAACTGACTGGACGAACCAAGCTATACAATAAACACTATACACATTCGTCCACAGCTTCTTCCTTCGCACCTTCTGTTCTTCCTTCGTACCTACAAAAAGTCTCCTTCGCACCAACGACAAATCACAAAGCAAGTTTGTTGTTCAATCCGAAGCACTAGTCGCACAATTGCATCTACGCCATGCTTGTAAGAAATGAATATAACATATGGCAAAAGAGAATGGCACATACCTTATCACAGACCAACACATGTTGTTGGAGATCTGTGATATATGGTCCTCATAAACCAGTAAATATAAATCTTGAAACTAAAGAAGAGATTCCAAAAGAACCAAAAGACTATACTGATGATGATTTCCTAAAACTTGAGCTTGATGCAAAAGCTTTCTCTATGTTGGCAATGGCACTCCCAAATGAAATCTACTCTGGCCTATTACATTGTGATAGTGCCAAAGAGCTTTGGGACTGCCTAAAAGAACAGTTTGGAGGAACTGAAGAGGTGATTGCCAACACCAGAGAAATCTTGGCTCAACAATATGAGACTTTTGCTCACATTAATGGGGAAACTTTAACACAGCAATTTGAAAGATTTTCCTCATTAATATCTGAGCTAAAACTAAATGGTCAGACCTACACAACTATATCTATGCTTCATAGATTTTTAAGGTCTTTACCTGATAAATGGGAAACATACTCTATAGTCTTAAGATCTTCACCAGACTTTAGCTCCCTCACTCTTACAAAACTTCATGGGAGATTACTTACTTTTGAGAGAGAAATTGATTCAAAGAAAAAGTTACAAAATTCTGGCAAAACTGCTGATGACTATCTACCAGGTAGTACAACACTATTGGGACAAGACTCACCAACTTGTTCAAATAGTTTTGGATCTTTTGACCACATTGACATAACTACTGGGATCTCATCTGAAAGATCATTCCCAGGTTATGACAATAATGACTTTGGTCAAACTGCTGATAACATGTGTTTTATCATGGATGATTTAAATAGTTTCAGCAGTGATGACCTAGAAGAAATGTATATTTTGCACCAACTGGCCATGTTAAGTTTAAAAACAAATAAATTTTACAAAAGGTCAGGAAGGAAGATTCCAGGACTTAACAGTTCTACAAAAATTGGTTTTGACAAATCTAAACTTAGATGCCACAAGTGTCAAAAGTTGGGACACTTTGCTAGAGAGTGTAGAAGCTCTGGCTTTAACCAATCTCAATCCGGAAACAATTTTATCCCCAATTATAACAGGAATAATGGAACACAAGGGAGTGCACATTTTGTACAGGCACAAGCTCCACAACACCAATATGTGCCACAAGTACAATATGTACAGATGCCTGCTCAACAGATGCAGAGCAAACAATCAATCCCTCCCTTTCCAGCTGCTCAACAACCTCCACAGCAACAACAACCCTCTCAACAAAGTTTATTTACCTCAGGGTATGTTGACTGGAGCAGTCTTCCTTTTGACACCACAGAGTGCAATCCTGATGCAGACAACAAAATGTTTGACATCAACTGGGGAGAGCCTGACAATGGCAGAAAGAACTTTGCCTTAATGGCATTTGAGGGATGCTCCTCCGAATCTGCCTTGTAACAGGTATCAAAAGAATCTTTGACAAAATTATGTTCAAATTCATGCAAAGAATCTTTTGCTCTCATAAGAGAGACAAATGTGCACTTACAAGGAAAAGCAAATGACTCTGAGAGAAAATTCACTCAGATGAAATGTGATTTAGAAAGAAAACTTTCTGCAAAAACAAAAGAAGTTTCTAAATTATCTAACTCTGCTATTGAAACCCAAGCACAAATTAAAATCATGATTAATGACCTAGGGAATGTCAGACAAGAGCTTGCTGATACCAAGGTCACATGTGAAAAATTGGTGGAATCTTGTAAGGGGTACCAATTATTGCTAAACAAACAAAGTGCTTCAAATGTTAGGTTTGGCATAGGGTACAATCACACTGAAACACCAACAGATTTCTCTCCCAAAACTACTGAAGATGGGAGAAAAATTGTTTCAGGTGAAACTTCTGAAGAGGAAGAATGCACATCTTTCCATGAAAACTTTCTAAAGTCACACAAAAAAGTTCTTCAAAAGTACTAATTAAATCTGACTTTAAGCCATCAGTAGTTTCAACTACATCAGGAGTTGAGAACCTGAAAACTATTGATGACCTAAAATCAATCAAAACAGTCAGAGACTTGTCTTTGAAAGAAAAGACAAAAGAATGTGAAATTTGTGGTCTGTTCAACCACAAAACAGAATTTTGCAGATATAGAAAGGGTATTCAGTTCAACAAGAAAAATCAACAACTGGTTGTGGGAAAACAAATAAAAAATGATTATGTAAAAACTTTTTCTCCCAAGAAACAACAACCAGCAAAAACCTTTTCTCAGAAAAAGACAAAATCTCAACAAAAGTCTTTTTCTCAAAATTCTTTTTCAGTAGTTAGACCTGAATCATCAGCAGTTTCACAAACTACTGAGATTAAAGATCTTATGAACTTGGTACAACTACTGATGACCAAAGTTGATGGTGGTCCTCAAAAGGATACCACCATTGCACTTAATGCAAAATCCATTGCCAAAAAGACATGGATTTCTAAACTTGGTCAAGAACAAACTGTAAATGTTCTCAAGAGCAAACCCAAAGCCAAACTGGCTTGGGTTCCTAAATCTAACTAATTTGCTATCTTGTGCAGAGAGTTTCCAGAGGCTTAAATAGCATTTGGTGTGTAGACAGTGGAGGCTCAATGCACATGACAGGATGCAGATACCTGATAAACAATTTTATCAGTCAATGAGATGGATCTGTATCTTTTGGGAACAATGCTAAGGGATATGTGCTAGGACATGGAAATGTCTCCTCTGGCAAATTACAGTTTGACAAGGTCAATCTGGTTGAAAACCTTGAGTACAACTTGCTAAGTGTGTCACAAATGTGTGATAAAGGATATTCTTCCTTTTTCACAAAGACAGCATGCAAGATCATATCACCAGAAGGCCAGAAGTTGATAGAGAAGATCATTGAAGATCACACTTTGTTAATAGCCAAAAGATGTGGCAATGTCTATGCAGTGGACATTGAAAAAGACAAAGTACTGAACAACACTGCCTGTTTCTTCTCAAGGGCATCAACTTCAGAAACTGATCTCTGGCATAGGAGGCTTGGCCATGTGAACTTTAAAACCAAAAATAAAGTCACAAAAATGGGCTTGGTCAGAGGTCTACCCTTAAAAGTATACCAGTGTCAAGAACACTGTGTATCCTGTTTAAAGGGAAAACAACATAAGTCCTCCTATAAGTCTATTGAAGAATCAAAAACAACTGCATGTCTTCAACTACTCCATATGGACTTATTTGGGCCTGTAAAAATCATGAGCCTTGGTAAGAAGAAGTACTGCTTAGTCATCATTGATGACTACTCAAGATTTACATGGGTATTCTTCTTATTTTCCAAGGATAAGGCTGCTGAAATCATCAAGTTCTTCATTCTACAAGTAGAGAAGCAATACTCTCTACCTGTCAAAACCATTAGAAGTGATAATGGGACAGAGTTCAGGAACAAAACTCTGGATGAATTCTGTTTGTCTAAAGGGATTATTAGACAATTCAGTGTTGCCAGAACTCCTGAACAAAATGGTGTGGTAGAAAGGAAGAACAGAACTTTAATAGAAGGAGCAAGAACAATGTTAGCTGATTCTGGCCTACCTTTATACTTTTGGGCAGAAGCAGTTAACACATCATGTTATGTTCAAAATAGAGTTCTTATTGTCAAGAGACATTCAAAGACTGCCTATGAAGTTCTTCATGGCATGAAGCCCCTTATCTCCTTTTTCAGGGCTTTTGGGTGTAAATGTTTCATCTTGAACATCAAGGAATCTATTTCAAAGTTTGCTGCCAAAGTTGACTCAGGTTACTTTCTTGGTTATTCTTCAACTAGAAAAGCCTACAAGGTTTTTAACTCAAGAACCAGGATAGTAGAAGAAACACTAAATGTCAAGTTCAATGAGTCAAAACACACTCTCATTCCAGCACATCCTGCTGAACTCTTTGACCTTGACAACTTTCATTTTGGACCTGAAAAGACTGTCACTTCATCTAAACCTACTTATTATGGTGATCAAAGGTTTGATGATAAGGATCCAGCACCATGGTCTTCTCAAACAGTCATTAAGTCAACTTCAAAACCATCAGAAGTTTCACAAACTTCTGATTCAATAAATACTGAAGGACAAACTCAAACATCTGCTTCAGCACCTACAACTACTGAAGACACTGAAACTGCTGAACCAGATATAATAGACCTCAGTAGTTTGTTTGAAGAACATGAGCCACCAACACCTGTCAGTGGTTTACAACAACTGATCGAACACAAAGACCATCCACTTGATCAAATCATGGGTGATATTGCATCAGGTGTTCTTACAAGAAACCAGCTTTCCAACTTTTGTCTATTCTCAGCATTTATTTCACAGTTGGAACCAAAGAAGTACCAAGAAGCCCTCAAAGACAACAATTGGGTGAAGGCAATGCAAGATGAATTGCTTCAATTCAACAAGCAACAGGTATGGGAAATCTGTCCCCTACCACCAAACAAGCAACCAATTGGCACAAGATGGGTTTTCAGGAACAAACAAGATGAAGCTGGTATTATAATCAAGAATAAGGCAAGACTGGTAGTACAAGGTTACTCTCAAGAAGAAGGAATTGACTATGATAAAACCTTTGCTCCAGTTGCAAGGCTTGAAGCCATCAGGTTATTTCTGGCCTATGCCATTTCCAACAAAATAAAAGTTTATTAAATGGATGTCAAGAGTGCATTTTTGTATGGAAAGATAAAAGAGGAAGTGTATGTTTGTCAGCCACCTGGGTTTGAGGATCCTTCTCATCCTGAGTGGGTGTACAAACTAGACAAAGCTCTTTATGGGCTCAAACAGGCTCCAAGAGCCTGGTATGATACACTTTCAACCTTTTTACTCAAAAATAACTTCACAAGAGGTGCCATTGATAAAACTCCTTTCATAAAACATGTTGGAAATCATGTCTTACTTGTTTAAATATATGTTGGTGATATCATTTTTGGTTCAACAAACACTAAATTGTGTGATGAATTTAAGAAACTCATGCAATCAAAATTTGAGATGAGTACAATGGGAGAACTGCAGTACTTTCTGGGATTGCAGATTAAACAACAAACAAATGGAACTTTTATACATCAATCAAAATATGTTAAAGAATTATTAAACAAATTTTCTTTACAAGACTGTAAATCATGTTCCACTCCCATGACACCAACCACACAAGTTGAACCAGATGATCAAGGAAAACAGGTTGATCAAACCATGTATAGATGTATGATAGGTTCCCTTTTATATCTAACTGCTTCTAGACCAGATATTATGTTTTCAACATGTGTCTGTGCTAGATATCAATCAGCTCCTAGGGAATCACACCTTATTGCAGTCAAAAGAATCTTCAGATATCTGAAAGGAACTCCTACACTTGGAATTTGGTATCCTGCTTCAAGCAATACCAAGTTATCAACATGTGTTTGTGCTAGATATCAATCAGCTCCTAGGAAATCACACCTTATTGCAGTCAAAAGAATCTTCAGATATCTGAAAGGAACTCCTACACTTGGAATTTGGTATCCTGCTTCAAGCAATACCAAGTTATCAGCTTTTTCAGATAGTGACTATGCAGAGTGTAAAATGTCAAGAAAATCAACATCTGGTGGTTGTCAATTCTTGGGAAACTGTCTAGTGTCCTGGCAATCAAAGAAACAAACATCTGTTGCAACTTCAACTGCTGAAGCTGAATACATTGCAGCTGCAAGTTGTACATCACAGATACAATGGCTCCAATATCAACTTCTTGATTATGGAATCAAAGAGACCAAGACACCATTGCTTGTAGACAGCAAATCTGCCATTAGCATCATTCAAAATCCTGTTCAGTTTTCAAAAACTAAACACATTGAAATCAGGTATCATTTCATAAGAGATTGCTATGAAAAAGGCAAGATTGAAGTGAAACATGTAGCAACAGCTAATCAAATAGCTGACATATTCACTAAACCCCTTGACACATCAACATTTCAGAAGTTAGTATCTATGCTAGGGATGCTAAATTTGTAAGTGTTTCTCTTTATTTTTCTGCACAACTTTTTTTATTTTTCACTTACATCTGTTTTTAAAAACTTGAAAAAAAAACACTTCTGAAAAGAGAGAAACAATTGATGAACAAAACATTAGTATGGGGATATTTTCTAAAAGTGATTAACTTCTGATAAAACAATCTTCAGAAGTTATGAATAAAGTATTTATAAAGTATTTCTCATCAGCTGTTCAAAACTACTGAAGAGAAAATGGGAACTACTGATGAAGATAATTCTTCATCAGCAGTTTAGTCAAAAAGGGCAAATTAGACTTTTCCCATCATCAGAAGTTTAACCTAGTCGGTTTAAAACTTCTGATAAAGAGGTTTTTAACCTAGGCGGTTTAAAACTTCTAATAAAGAAGTTCCAAGCGGTTAAAAACTTCTGATAAATATCTTTTTTCAACACTTATCCATTCAAAACAAAAATTCCCTCCTTCTCTCTCAAGAAAGCTCTCAAACCCCTGAACCTGCAACATAAACACTGTTCGATTCATACACACACACAAACCACATGGCTTTAGTTCTTAAACAGGGACACAATCTCAGAGCCTACTTAGAAAAAGAAGAAGGCTGGTCCCAATACGATGAGATCATTGATCTTGTCGTCAAATCCCAATATTTCACCGCTCTCACAATAGACCCACCAATACATCCTGAAACTCTCAATGAGTTCTGGGCTAATGCTGAGACAGTGATGGTGGATGATGAAGTTATCTCTCTCAACTCAACAATTAAAGGGAGACAAATGGCCATAACACCGGCCATACTTGCAAACAGACTGGGGTTGAATGATGTGAATGCCCCTGAAAAGTTTGACAACTCTGCAATCCACCTAACCATGACTGAGTGTGGTTATCAAGGTACTCTCTCACAAGCTACTATCTTTAAAAAGTATTTTGAACCAAAATATAAACTTTTGTTTCATTATATAATTATGTGCTTGAGTCCTAAAACAGGGTCTTATGACCAGATGCCCTCAACCTTTCAACCAATTTTTCATTCCATTGTGAATGAAACAAATTTCAGGGCATCAAAACTTTTCTTTAATGAGTTGGTGTTACATCACAATAACACTAAGAAAAAGTTTTTGTTATATCCAAGGTTCATTATGCAATGCATAATAAATGAACTGGGTAATGAGGTGCTTGTGGGTAAAACTGAAATTTTAAAACCCTTAACCTCACAAGCATACTCAAGGCACAACAAACAGGCTGCCTGGCCAGAAGATGACCAAGGGAACCAGAACCAGTCCCCATGGAACCCTCATCTTCCAAACCTACTCCACCAAAGGCCAAGAAACCCAAGGTACAAAAATAAAAACCCACCAAACCTAAAAGAAAAGCTGTCCAGGAGGTTGAGATGCCTGAACAAACTTTTGTGCAATCTGCACTTCTTAAAGATGTGACTGAAACATCTTCTCAGTCTCATCCATCTCAAACCCCACCAAGAGCACCAATCACAATCCTTTTCAAAAGAAAAAGACTTAAGAAAACTATTCCCATTGATTCTTCTTTTGAAACTGCTGAACCCACTGCCCAAACTACTGAACCAGCACCCCAAATTTCTGAACCAGACATTGAAATAACCAAACTTCTCTCTGGGCTAAAAGAGAAAGTCCCATCTACACATGACAGTCCCCATCAACCACATAAAACAGGGGACATAGCCTCAGAAATTGACATGGATGTGGACACTCAAAGCCCTAACCAAAGAGATGAGGATGAACCAGAGTCTCTAAGCCCAAACTTAGAAACTTTTGGTACTTTTGAGGCTGCTACTACTCATTTACCACCCAGTGGTGGACCTGAGGACAGAAGTAACATAGCTAAGACCTCAACTGTGGCAACTATTGATGAAGGCTTAATGCCCGAGGTAGGAAATCCTCTGAACCAAGAAAAAGAGGTACATGAGACAACTGAGTTGGGCTCAGCTCATGATGTAACTGATACAGTCCTCATTGAGGATGTAATCAGGGATTCAGATGATTCCATTGATTTGGATGATGTTTCAAAACACCAAACTACTGAATTGACGGCTACAAGTGAAGGTCCTGCACCTGGTGTATCTAAGCTCTTGAAGCTAGTCACACCAGCTCAGGTTAAAGCCCATTCAATCCATGATTCCCCTAGAGTGGCATCTTCTGTACAACAAGAAGATCAACCAAAAACACACCCCTCACTATAAATGCCTACCCAATTTCCTGGGCAAACAAGCATAGACATGAACCAGCTATGCAGCCCAGATGGTCCCTTATACCACATGATGAGCACCCTCATCAAGAATCACTTCCAAACATACACAGCTAACTTGGAGCTGTCCATGAAGAACCAATTTGGAGTGATACAGACGAAGATGAATGATCTGTCCAACAACATTGACTACAACAGCAAACAGATTGCTCATCTTACAGGTCAGTTCTCCCAAGCTTCAACTTCAAAAGTTGATGAAGCCAAAAAGGGGGAGAAAATCAAGGTACCTATGGATACACTTGAAGCCAGAAGAAAGGCAAGAGTGGCTATCCTAGCAAGAGATCAAAAAGATCAAGCCAGAAAAGAAAAACTGGCTCAACAATTTGGTATCTCTATTCAAGAAATAGAAGATGCTGAAAAGACTGATGAATCCCAAGGGCAAAATGAAGAAACCTCTGATGGCCAAACTTCTGATGAAGAATCAGAAAGTACTGAAGACAATCCTTCAGTAGTTGACAAACCTTCAGTTGTTGTCAACCCATCAAAGGTTAACACTTCCAAGACTCAAACTGCTGACCCTTCCAGATCAACTGCTCCTATTCAACCAACTTCTGTTCCTACCAGGCCTATTACAACAGTTACCACAATGACTGTGCTAAACCCTTCTCCAATCTCTCAATCAGCAGAACTACTTGAGAAGAGTTTAGTGGCAGCCCAAAAGAAGGCCAGAGAAGATCAGATCTGGAAAACACTGGAAGAAAGGGATGACTTGGATCTAAGCCATGAAGTAAAACTTCAGGCTTATGAAGCTGAACTCCAAAGGTAGGCTAGCCTAGACAAGATTGCTGAAGAAGATAAAAGACATCAACTGATGTCTTACATTACAAAGAACAGCAAAATCAAAGCCCACACATTGAAGAGACTCTCTATGGAAGAGCTGACAAGAAGAGCTCAACTTATTGCAGATAAACTTGCAACAAGTAAAGACACAAAGGCCAAGAGATCTCAGATGATAGAAGAATTGGTAGCTAATGGTTATGGTTCAAAAGCCTCAGTGTCCAAATGGAAAGAAGAAAGATTTGTGGACACATATAGAAAATATAAGGCTGCAAGGGCTGCAAATCCAGAGAAGTTTCAAACTGCTGAAGTTTCAACTTCAGTAGTTAGAACTTCTGGTGTTCAAAGAAGGCTGCAAGGGCTGCAAAGGGTCTCTTACTGATGAACAGCTCAACCAGCTCAAGAATTCCATGTTCAAAGGAATATGGAAAATTGTGAAGGACAAAAAAGAACAATAAGGAATTAGTAAGGTTTTGGCTTCATCAATCCAGGGGGAGATTGTTAGGACAAAAAGGATTGGTGAAACCACTTTTGCAAACCTTAGTCTAATTCACTTCTGTCAAAATACTCTAAGTATAGAACTGCTGAAGAAGAAGGGTCAAACTGCTGAAGAAGAAATTCAGAAAGTGCTGAAGAAGAAAAGTCATCAGAAGTTCTGAAGTTCAAACCAGTCACTTCTACTGAAGAACTACTGAAGACAAACTACTCATCAGTAGTTTGTCATTCATCAGTACTTACATGAAGATCTTTTCCACCGCCTTTGTATATCAGTAGTTTATTACTTTAGTATTTCTTTTTGCTTTATGTACAAGTTCCAAGACTGCAACTTGTTTCTGAACTTGCTTTTTGCAAGGTTCATGTATTTGTAAAGTCTATAAATAGAAGGGTTCATCCCTCTGTTTTAGACATTGATTTTAATACAAGAAATCCTTCAACACTTATTATTTTTATTTCCATTTCATATTTATTGAGAATCTGTCAAAGTGTTTCATTCTCATTCAATACTTAGATTCTCAATAAATACTTATCATTTATTAGTTCTTGAATCCAGGGGGAGTAATAACTCCTGTGCTATCACTGATCAAGAACTTGCTAAACACTTAAGTGTCAACTAGCAAGTTCAACAAAAGAGCAAAATACTAATCCAACAAGGCTACTTTGAGAAACATGAAGCCTGGTCCCAATACGACGAAATCATTGATTTAGTCGTTAAATCCCAATACTTCACTGCCTTCTCCGTTGATCCTCCAATCCACACTGAAACTCTAAATAAGTTCTGGGCGAATGCCGAGACGGTGACAGTGAATGATCAAGTGATCTCCCTCAACTCAACCATCCAAGGGAGAAGAATGGCAATCACACCAGCAACTTTGGGGATTAGACTGGGTCTAGATGATGTGGGTGCCCCAGATCAATTTCCAAACTCTGAAATTCATCTGACCATGACAGATTGTGGTTACCAAGGTACTCTCTCACATGCAACCATTTTTAAGAAATTCTTTGAACCAAAGTATAAACTTTTGTTTCATTACATTATAATGTGTTTGAGTCCAAAAACTGGATCTTATGATCAGATGCCCTCTACTTTTCAACCTATTTTTCATTCCATTGTGAATGAAACAAAATTTAGGGCATCAGCAGTTTTCTTTAATGAGTTGGTGTTACATCATCTCAATTCTAAAAAGAAGTTTTTGTTGTATCCAAGGTTCATTATGCAATGCATAATAAAAGAACTTGGAGAAGAGGTGCTTGTGGGTAAAACAACTGTTTTAAACCCATTAACCTCACAAGCATACTCTAGGCACAATAAACCGGCTGCCTGGCCAGAAGATGACCAAGGGGAACATACAACAGTCCCCATGGAACCCTCATCTTCCAAACCCTCACACAAAAAGGCCAAGAAACCTAAACAGCAAAAACAAAAACCCACCAGCCTTAAAAGAAAGGCAGTTCAGGACGTTGAGATGCCTGAACCTGCTAATGTGCAATTTGTACTTGATAAAGATGTGACTGAAACATCCTCTCAGTCTCATCCATCTCAAACCCCCACTAGAGCACCAATCACAATTCTATTCAAAAGAAGAAATTTAAGAAAACAATCCCCATTGACTCTTCTTTTGAAACTGCTGAACCCGTAGACCAAACTACTGAACTGATACCACAAATTTCTGAACCTGAAGCCCTAGAAATTGCCAAACATCTCTCTGGGATAAAAGAGACCATCCTATCAGAACATGTCAGTCCCCAACAACCACATCAAACAAGGGACATACCTTCAGATTTTGACATGGGTGTGGATGTCCATAGCCCTAACCCAAGAGATGAGGATGAACTAAGGTTTCTAAGCCCAAACTTAGAGACTCTAGGTACATTTGAGGCTGCTACTACTCATATACCACCCAGTGGTGGATCTGAGGAAAGAAGTAACATTGCTAAGACCTCATTTGTGGCAACTACTGATGAAGGCTTAATGCCCGAGGTAGGAAATCCTCTGAACCAAGAACAAGAGGTACATGAGACAACTGGGTTGGGCCCAACTCATGATATAACTGATACTGTCCTCATTGAGGAAGTAAGCAGGGATTCAGATGATTCCATTGATTTGGATGATGATTCATACTCCACCAAACTTGAATTGACGGCTGCTAGTGAATGTCCTGCACCTGGTGTCTCTAAGCTCAAAGAGTTGGTCACACCAGATCAGGTTAAAGTCCACTTGATCCCTGATTCCCCTAAAGTGGCATCTTCTATACAACATGAACATCACCCAAAAACACACCCCTCACTAAAAATGCCTACCCAATTCCCTGGGTCATCCAGCATAGACTTGAACCAACTATGCAGCCCAAATGGTCCCCTATACCAGTTGATGAACACCCTCATTGCCAATCACTTCAAATCTTTCACAACTGCTTTGGAGTTGTCAACCAAAACTCAATTTGAGGTGATCAACAAGAAACTTGGTGAGCTGTCCAACAAGATAGACAACAATCAACACAGCTTGCTGAACTCACTGGTAGAACTTCTAAACCTAGCAGGCTTCCATAAGTGGATGAAGCCAAAAAGGGGGAGAAGATTAAGGAACCTAAAGAGTCACTAGAAGCCAGGATAAAGGAAAGAGTGGCTCTACAACAACAACTTCTAGAAAAAGCCCAAAAACAAAAAGAAGATCAACAAAGGCTTATCTCTGGAACTGAAGTTGAAGCTGAAACTTCCCAAGGCCATAATGAAGAAACTGCTGAAGACTCTGAAAGTACTGAAGACAATCCTTCAGTAGTTGACACTTCTGTCAACACTTCATCAGTTAAGACTTCCAACATACAAAAAGCTGAAGAGCCTTCCAAACCAACTGAACAACAACAACTAACTCATATTCCAAGGCCTACAACAACTATAACAATGACTGTGCTGAACCCTTCTCCACTTTCAATTTCCAAAGAACTACTGGAGAAGAGTTTAATTGCAGCCCAAAGAAAGGGTAAGGAAGAAGAGATCTGGATCAACTTGGAAGCAAGGGAAGATTTAAGCTTAAATGAAAAGCTTCAAGCTTATGAAGTAGAGCTGAATAGGCAAGCTAAAACAGAGAGAGTTGCTGAAGAAGACAAAAGACAACAACTGGTGTCTTTTATAACAAAGAACAGCAAAACAAAAGCCTATTCACTCAAAGGGCTCTCAATGGATGAGCTAAACAGAAGAGCTCAACTTGTTGCTGACAAACTTGCAACAGAAAAAGATAGAAAAGCCAAGAGAGAAGAAATGATTGAAGAACTGGTAGCTAATGACTATGGTTCAAAAGCCTCTGTGTCAAAATGGAAAGAAGAAAGACTACTGGACACATACAAGAAATACAAGGCTGCCAAGGCTGCTAATCCAGAGAAGTTCAAAACTTCTGAAGTATCAACTTCAGTAGTTAGAACTTCTGGTGTCAAACAAAGACCAGCTACCAAGAGAAAGCCAGAGGACAATACAAAGACTAAGTTCAAGATGGTGTTGCTAGAAGGCAACACAGTTGGGCCAGGAGACTTTGATATTGAAGGAAAACCTCTAATAACACAATTCAGGGATCCTTCAACATTTGCTTACCAAATCCAGAAAACTATAACTGATAAGCTGCACACAAAGGTAGTCACTAAACATCATCTACCTACTTTTAAATTACCTACTGTGGTGCAAACAGAAGACAGAAGTGAATCCCACCTGAGAGTCACAGAAATAGAGAACATCCAACACTCAGGAAAATCCCAGGGATCCAGCATGGTTCCCTATACTTCAGATTTTGACAAATCTAAAGTGCTGATCATCAGATGGTCCTTTACTGATGACAACTTAGTATTGGTGACAAGAAAAGATCTTACAAGTAAGGCCTACAAGTCCATGAATGAACTGAAGAAACTTTCAACTCAGGACTTGCTTACAATTCAACACTTGGAACCTCAAAGGGGATCTCTCACTGATGAACAGCTGAATCAACTGAATAATTCCATGTTCAAGGAGATATGGAAGATTGTGAATGACGGAAGAAAACAATAAGGAATTAGAAAAGGTTTTGGCTTCATCAATCCAGGGGGAGATTGTTAGGACAAAAAGGATTGAGGAAACCACTTTTGTAAACCTTAGTCTAATTCATACTTCTGCAAATATTCTAAGTATAGAACTACTAAAGAAAGAAGACCAAAGTACTGAAGAAGGATTCAACAAGTACTGAAGAAGAAGTATCAGAAGTTCTGAAGTCTAACCAGACAAGTTCACTGAAAGAACTACTGAAGACAAACTACTCATCAGTAGTTTGTCATCCATCAGCACCTGTACAAGAATCATTCCACCGCCTTATGTTTCAGTAGTTTATTTGTTTAGTATTAATTTATCTTTTTGTGCAAGTTCCAAGAATGAAACTTCTTGCAACTTGTTTCAGACTTGCTTTTTGGCAAGGTTCATGTACTCTGTAAGTCTATAAATAGATGGATTCATCCCTCGGTTTTAGACATTGATTTTTAATAGAAACTGAAATCCTTTAAAGCTTATTCTTGTTATTTCCTTTTCATTTATTGAGAATCTGTTTGAGTATTTATTATCATTCACATTCAATACATAGATTCTCATTAAACTTGTCTTTGGTTTTCAAACATCCAGGGGGAGTAATAACTCCTGTTGATAGTGTAACTTCACTTACTCATTCCGCTGTGCAAATCTGATTGAACTTGCTAAACACATAAGTGTTCACTAGCAAGCAATACATCAAGAGCATTACTGATCCAACAGGATGCAACTACCAATTCAAAAGCATTACTTCAGGATTTGGAAACCGTGGATGAACTCAGGGATGCTGCTAAAGTAAGAATGGCAGCATATCAACAAAGGATTGCTAAAGCTTACAACAAGAATAGCAGAATCAGAAGATTTCAAGAAGGAGACTTGGTATTAAGAAAAGCCTTCCAAAACACAACAAAACCAAGTGATGGCAAGCTAGCTCCCAAGTGGGAAGGTCCATACCTGATCAATTCTGAAGCTGGTAAAGGAGCATATTGGTGATCAACGATGGAAGGAGGGATTCTACCAAGGGCTTGGAATGCAATTCACTTAAAATACTACCATGTCTAGGGATGCATGTGACTGATCTCTCTGGAAGAGAAACCATGGTCCGAATCACAGGTGGGATGAAGGTGAAGGCTGATAGAGATGAATCATCTCCATATGTAAGTACCTGTCCTTTATTTCGATCGATTATATTTTTACTAAACATGGCCTAGAAATAGTCCATCCTGAGAATTTTGCAGTACAATCCTGAAGATGGAATGCTTAGAAGACTAGGGGTTTGGCCACCCTCTCCTCCGTTAAGGTGTCTAACACCTTCCTAAGGTTAAAAGGTTTTCACCTTTCACATTGGGTTAGCCACCCTCGCCTGGAGCGCATGATGCCCATGTATATTCTCGGGATGGTGGGACCAGTTCATGTAGAAGTGGCTGACAATTTCATTATCTTTGAGATATACGATGGAGCTCTTAAGGTTTAGACATTTTTCAATGTCTCTTTCTCGTATTTGGTCTAGTCACCAGGGCCTTGTCGCCAGTTATTCCTAAGGGCCATGTCGCCAGTTATTTCCAAGATATTGCATATTGGTCTTGTCACGATGATTATTACAAAAGGGTTTCGATCCCAGTTAAACGAAAGGCCTTGTCGCCAGTATAATAACAAAGTTTTCCTTTACACGATATTATTAAGATTCAATTCTTCCTAAGGATTATAGACTTGAAGTCTATACTGAAGAAATTACACTGGGGACATCCTCAAGATGTAAGACCATCCCAAGGATGAAAAAGAAACTGGGGACATCCTCAGGATAATGAAGACCATCCTGACGATGAGAAGGACTTATGAAGAATGTGGCAAGATCGGGTATAATTTTTCATTCTTTTATACCACCAAGTGTTTGCTAATGTTTGCAGAATGTCAAAGGAAATAAAGAACACGAAGATGTCAAAAGTTATTAATATATTATTCATAAAAAAGATAATACCAACCCCTGGCTTCATCCTAAACCAGGACCCATCCACCAGGGGTTAGCATTTCAAAGTCAGGGTTAAAGAAGAATTTGGGGCTTTGTCTTGAAAACCAAGATCCCTCCACCCTAAAGACTTTCATTGTTCATACAAATATAAAGAGAAAATGTTTAGAATTGTTCACAAACCAACTTAATATTATAAAAAGTGGGCTCTAGCCTAATCATTTCATCCTTCATTGCCCACCGGTTCATCAACCTGAAACTCCTTGGTCACCTCAGCCTCTGTCACCTCAGCTTCTTTACCAGCATCTTGAGGAATGGTAGCAGGAATGGACTCGGATGTCACTTCCTTTCTACCCAGACTACGGATCTTCTCTTGCCAAGCTTCAACATCCCAGTCTTCCATCTTAAAATTGGGATCTTTAGCTTGCAACGCCATCCTCACCCTAGCTTGAAAAACGGAGATAGTGGCAGACTTAATCAACCCCTGCTTATACTCTTCCATCTCCTTTTGGTGATCCCTCATGCTTTTGGCCTGGGCAGCCTTCACAACCTTCATCTCAGTCTCCACCTTGCCTACCTTCTTCTCAAGCTGTTTGGCCTTATCAAGGGCATATTTCTTTGCATCTTCGAGCTTGGCCTTACTATCATCAAACTCTTTGTTCATGTCATCGAGGGACTTCATCAAGTACTCATGCCCCAGCAAAAATGAAGAAGTCAGGTAAGTCTTCAAACCTTACGCTAGTAACAATCATTACCATCCTCGGGATGCACAACGTACCTGAAGAACAAACTGAGAAACTTTGCCTAGGATGGCATCACAACTGAGACCTTCGAAAGGAGAAGCCTCTTGAGTCGAAGTACTGGCAGCATTCCTCTTCTTAGAAGAAGCTGCAGCTTTGGCCTTAGGGGCAGGGGGAGGACTTGTCATCCTGGAGCTGGATGGAGAAGTTATCTTTGGGGCCTTGATATCTTGACTACCAATCTCGTCAAGATCAAAGTAATCAGGCTTCTTTGCTGATACAAGAAGACATACACAGGTTAACACAAGAGCCAGGAATATGCATATTTTCAAGATATGACAAAACTTACCAGACATCTCAGTAGCACGACTTGTAGAAAAGCTTTCTTCTACTCCAAAAGTACTCGTTGAAGCGGGTAGCTCTAGTATTGCCTTGCGGCTGATAAAAGCGTTGTCCAGAGTAGGTACAAGTTTTGCAAAACAAGCACCTGCAAGACAAAAGATGGTTTAGAATACTACTAAAATCATCAGGATGTGACTATCTTGTTTATATCTAACATGTTTACGACTTTATAACCAGGACATGGGAATTTCATCCCCATAAGGAATGGAATCCCTCCTTACAAAAAAGAATTTTGATTTCCAGGGCCTATCAGATCTCACAACGTTATTGTTAGGACAAAAATGATTGAGGAAACCACTTTTGCAAACCTTGGTCTAATTCATTCTTCTGCAAATTATTCTAAGTATAGAACTACTGAAGAAAGAAGACTAAAGTACTGAAGAAGAAAGATCAGAAGTTCTAAATTCTAACCAGACAAGTTCACTGAAGAACTACTAAAGACAAACTACTCATCAATAGTTTTTCATTCATCAGCACTTGTGCCAGAATCATTCCACCGCCTTATGTTTCAGTAGTTTATTTGTTTATTATTACTTTATCTTTTTGTGCAAGTTCCAAGAATGCAACTTGTTGCAGACTTGCTTGTTGCAACTTGTAAAGTCTATAAATAGATGGGTTCATCCTTCTGTTTTAGACATTGATTTTAATTGAAACTGAAATCCTTCAAAGCTTATTATTTTTATTTCCATTTCATTTACTGAGAATCTGTTTGAGTATTTATTATCATTCACATTCAATACTTAGATTCTCATTAAACTTGTCTTTAGTTTTCAAACATCTAGGGTGAGTGATAACTCCTGTTGATAGTGTAACTTTACTTACTTATTCCGCTACGCAAATCTGATTAAACTTGCTAAACACATAAGTTTTCACTAGCAAGCAAAACATCAAGAGCATTACTGATCCAGCAATTGGTGTCAGAGCTCTGGTTTATCTGATAACATATCAATCTAACACATCGAGAATCAGACACAGGCTCTTATTCGTATTCAATAAAGGATTAAAAGTTCACTTTTTCAACATCCATCACTTTAAGTGATATTTGACAAATCAATACTCTTTAAAATGGATCCACATAATACTGGTTCTGCCAATAAACGTGCTATGCTAGTTAGAAATGAATACAATATCTGGCAGAGAAGAATGGCACATACATTATCTCAGACCAACACCGGTTGCTGGAAATCTGTGATATATGGTCCTCACAAACCAGTAAATATTAATCTTGAAACTAAAGTAGAAATACCAAAAGACCCAAAGGACTATACAGATGATGATTTCCTAAAACTTGAGCTTGATGCAAAAGCTTTCTCTATGTTGGCAATGGCACTCCCAAATGAAATCTACTTTGGACTATTACATTGTGATAGTGCCAAAGAGCTTTGGGACTGCCTAAAAGAACAGTTTGGAGGAACTGAAGAGGTGATGGCCAACACTAGAGAAATCCTGGCTCAACAATATGAAACTTTTGCTCACATAAATGGGGAAACTTTAACTCAACAATTTGAAAGATTCTCCTCATTAATATCTGAGCTAAAATTAAATGGTCAGACCTATACAACTGTATCTATGCTTCATAGATTTTTAAGGTCTTTACCTGAAAAATGGGAAACATATTCCATAGTCCTTAGATCCTCACCAGACTTTAGCTCCCTCACTCTTACAAAATTACATGGGAGATTGCTAACTTTTGAAAGAGAAATCGATCAAAAGAAGAAATTGCAAAGTTCTGGTAAAACTGCAGATGACTATCTACCAGGTAGTACAACACTATTGGGACAAGATTCACCTACTTGTTCAAATAGTTTTGGATCTTTTGACCACATTGACTTAACTGCTGGGATCTCATCAGAAAGATCATTCCCAGGTTATGACAATGATGAATATAGTCAAACTGCTGATAACATGTGTTTTATCATGGATGATTTAAAAAATTTCAGCAATTATGACTTAGAAGAAAAGGACATCTTACATCAACTGGCCATGTTAAGTATTAAAACAAACAAATTTTATAAATGGTCAGGAAGGAAATTTCCAGGACTAAACAGTTCTACAAAAATTGGTTTTGGAAAGTCTAAACTTAGATGTCACAAGTGTCAGAAGTTAGGACACTTTGCTAGAGAGTGTAGAAGCTCTAGCTACAACCAATCTCAGTCTGGAAATCAAATTAACCCTAGTTATAATCGGAATAATGGAACACAGGGAAGTGCACATTTTGTACAAGAACAAGCTCCACAAATCCGATATGTGCCACAAGTACAATATGTACAGATGCCTACTCAACAGATGCAGAGCCAACAACCAATCCCTTCCATTCTAGCTGCTCAACAACCTCCACGGACTCAGCAACCCTCACAACAAAGTTTGTTCACCTCAGGGTATGTTGAGTGGAGCAGTCTTCCTTTTGACACTACTAAATGCAATCCTGATGCACACAACAAAATGTTTGACATCAACTGAGGAGAACCTGACAATGGCAGAAAGAATTTTGCCTTAATGGCATTTGAGGGCTGCACCTCAAAATCTACCCTGTCTCAGGTATCAAAAGAATCTTTAACAAAACTTTGTTCAACTTCATGTAAAGAATATTTTGCTCTCATAAGAGAGACCAATGTGCATTTACAAGGCAAAGCAAATGACTCTGAGAGAAAATTTACTCAGATGAATTGTGATTTAGAAAGAAAACTTGCTGCAAAGGCAAAAGAAAATTCTAAATTGACTAACAATGCTATTGAAACCCAAGCACAACTTAAAATCATGATAGAAGACCTAGGATTTGTCAGAAAAGAACTTGCTGACACCAAGGTTGTTTGTGAAAAATGGGTAGAATCTTGTAAAGGGTACCAACTGCTTCTTAACAAACAAAGTGCATCAAATGTTAGGTTTGGCATAGGGTACAATCACACTGAAACACCAACAGATTTTTTCCCCCAAAACTACAGAAGATGGGAGAAAAATTGTTTCAGATGAAACTTCTGAAGAAAAAGAATGCACATCTTTTTATGAAAACTTTCTTAAAACTCATAAAGAAAGTTCTTCAGAAGTACTGATAAAATCCAACTTTAAGCCATCAGTAGTTTCATCTACATCAGGAGTTGAAAACCTGAAAACTATTGATGACCTAAAACAAATCAAAACAATCAGAAATTTGCCTTCAAATGAAAAAGAAAAGGCAAAAGAATGTGAAATCTGTGGTTTGTTTAATCACAAGACAGAATTTTGTAGATACAGAAAAGGAATTCAGTATAACAAGAAAAATTCACAACTGGTTGTGGGAAAACAAATCAAAAATGATTTTGAAGAAACTTTTTCTCCCAAGAAACAACAACCAGCAAACACCTTTTCTTAGAAAAAGATGAAATCTCAACAAAAATCTTTTTCTCAAAATTCTCTTTCAGTAGTTAGACCTACATCATCAGCAGTTTCACAAACTACTGAGATTAAAGATCTCATGTATATGGTACAACTACTGATGACCAAGGTTGATGGTGGTCCTCAAAAGGATACCACCATTGCTCTTAATGAAAAATCCATTGCCAAAAAGACATGGATTCCTCAACCTGGTCAAGAACAAACTGTTAATGTTCTCAAGAGCAAACCCAAAGCCAAATTGGCTTGGGTTCTCAAGTCTAACTAATTTGCTACTTTGTGCACAGGGTCTCCAGAGGCTTAAATAGCCTTTGGTATGTTGACACTGGAGGCTCAATGCACATGACAGGATGCAGATACCTGATAAACAACTTTATCAGTCAAAGAGAAGGATCTGTATCCTTTGGGAACAATGCGAAGCGATATGTTCTAGGGCATGGCAATGTCTCTTCTGGCAAAATACAGTTTGACAAGGTCAATCTGGTTGAAAACCTTGAGTACAACTTGCTGAGTGTGTCACAAATGTGGGATAAAGGATATTCTTCCTTTTTCACAAAGACAGCATGCAAGATCATATCACCAGAAGGCCAGAAGTTGATAGAGAAGATCATTGAAGATCATATTTTGTTGATAGCCAAAAGATGTGGCAATGTCTATGCAGTGGATATTGAAAAGGACAAAGTACTGAACAACACTGTCTGTTTCTTCTCAAAGCATCAACTTCAGAGACTGATCTCTGGCATAGGAGACTTGGCTATGTGAACTTTAAAACCATAACTAAACTCACAAAAATGGGCTTGGTCAGAGGTCTACCCTTAAAAGTATACCAGTGTCAAGAACACTGTGTATCCTGTTTAAAGGGAAAGCAGCATAAGTCCTCCTATAAGTGTATTGAAGAATAAAAAACAACTGCATGTCTTCAACTACTCCATATGGACTTATTTGGGCCAGTAAAAATCATGAGCCTTGGTAAGAAGAAGTACTACTTAGTCATCATTGATGACTATTCAAGATTCACATGGGTTTTCTTCTTATTCTCCAAGGATGAGGCAGCTGAAATCATCAAGTTCTTCATTCTACAAGTAGAGAAACAATATTCTCTATCTGTCAAAGCTAATAGAAGTGATAATGGGATAGAGTTCAGGAACAAAACTCTGGATGAATTATGTTTGTCTAAAGGGATTATTAGACAATTCAGTGTTCCCAGAACTCCTGAACAAAATGGTGTGGTAGAAAGGAAGAACAAGACATTAATTGAAGCAGCAAGAACAATGTTAGCTGATTCAGGCCTACCACTGTATTTCTGGGCTGAAGCAGTTAACACTGCATGTTATGTTCAAAATAGAGTCCTTGTCAACAAGAGACACTCCAAGACTGCCTATGAAGTTCTTCATGGCATAAAGCCCCTTATCTCCTTTTTTAGGGCTTTTGGATGTCAATGTTTCATTCTAAACATTAAAGACTCCATTTCAAAGATTGCTGCTAAAGTTGATTCAGGTTATTTTCTTGGTTATTCTTCCACTAGAAAAGTCTACAAGGTTTTTAAATCAAGAACCAAGATAGTAGAAGAAACATTGAATGTCAAGTTCAATGAATCAAAGCACACTCTTATTCCAGCACATCCTGTTGAACTCTTTGACCTTGACAGCTTCCATTTCGGACCTGAAAAGACTGTCACTTCATCTAAACCTACTTATTATGGTGATCAGAGGGTTGATGATGAGGATCCATCACCATGGATTCCTAAAATAGTCATTAAGTCAACTTTCAAACCTTCAGAAGTTTCACAAACTTCTGATTCAACAACTGCTGATGTAAAAACTCAAACCTCTGCTTCAGCACCGACAACTACTTAAGATGTTCAAACAGCTGAACCAGACATTATAAACCTCAGTGGTTTGTTTGATGAAGTACAAGAGCCACCTACACCTGTCAGTAGTTTACAACAACTGATTGAACATAAAGATCATCCATTGGAACAAATCATGGGTGATATTGCATCAGGTGTTCTCACAAGAAACCAACTTTCCAACTTTTGCTTCTTCTCAACATTCATTTCTCAGTTGGAACCTAAGAAGTACCAAGAAGCCCTCAAAGACAACAATTGGGTGGAAGCTATGCAAGATGAGTTGCTTCAATTCAAGAAGCAACAAGTTTGGGAAATCTATCCCTTACCACCAAACAAGCTATCAATTGGCACAAGATAGGTTTTCAGGAACAAACAAGATGAGGCTGGTATGATTATTAAGAACAAAGCAAGACTGGTGGTACAAGGTTACTCTCAAGAAGAAGGAATTGATTATGATGAAACCTTTCCTCAGTTGCAAGGCTTGAAGCCATCAGGTTATTTTTGGCCTATGCCATTTCCAACAAAATAAAAGTTTTTCAAATGGATATTAAAAGTGCATTTTTGTATGGAAAAATCAAAGAGGAAGTGTATGTTTGTCAGCCACCTGGGTTTGAGGATCCTTCTCATCCTGAGTGGGTGTACAAGCTTGAAAAAGCTCTTTATGGGCTAAAACAGGCTCCAAGAGCCTGGTATGAAACACTTCCCAAATTTTGCTCAAAAATAACTTTACAAGAGGCTCCATTGATAAAACTCTTTTCATTAAAAATGTTGATGATATCATATTTGGTTCAACAAACACAAAATTGTGTGATGAATTTAAGAAACTCATGCAATCAAAATTTGAGATGAGTACAATGGGAGAACTGCAGTACTTTTTAGGACTGCAGATTAAACAACAAACAAATGGAACTTTTATACATCAATCTAAATATGTTAAAGAATTTTTGAACAAATTTTCTTTAAAAGACTGTAAATCATGTTCCACTCCCATGACACCTACCACACAAGTTGAACCAGATTATCAAGGAAAATAGGTTGATCAAACCATGTATAGATGTATGATAGGTTCCCTTTTATATCTAACTGCTTCTAGACCAGATATTATGTTTTCAACATGTGTCTGTGCTAAATATCAATCAACTCCTAGGGAACCACACCTAATTGCAGTCAAAAGAATCTTCAAATATCTGAAAGGAACTCCTACACTTGGAATTTAATATCCTGCTTCTAGCAATACCAAGTTATCAGCTTTTTCAGATAGCGACTATGCAGGGTGCAAAATGTCAAGAAAATCAACATCTGGTGGTTGTCAATTCTTGGGAAACTGTCTAGTTTCCTGGCAAACAAAGAAGCAAACATCTGTTACAACTTCAACTGCTGAAGCTGAATACATTGCAACTGCAAGTTGTACATCACAGATACAATGGCTCCAATATCAACTTCTTGATTATGGAATCAAAGAGACCAAGACACCATTGCTTGTAGACAGTAAATCTGCCATTAGCATCATTCAAAATCCTGTTCAATTCTCAAAGACTAAACATATTCAAATCAGGTATCATTTCATAAGGAATTGCTATGAAAAAGGCAAGATTGAAGTGAAGCATGTGATAACAGCTAATCAAATAGCTGACATATTCACTAAACCCCTTGACACATCAACATTTCAGAAGTTAGTATCCATGCTTGGGATGCTAAGTTTGTAAGTGTTTCTTTTACTTTTCTGGACATATTTTATTTTTCACTTACATCTGTTTTTAGTTCAAAACTTCTGAAAAACAAAAAGAGAGAAACTACTGATGAACAAAACAGCAGTATGGAAATATTTTTCTGAAAAATGATTAACTTCTGATAAAATAATCTCCAGAAGTTATGAATAAAGTGTTTATAAAACTTTCTCATCAGTTGTTAACAAACTACTGAAGAGAAAATGGGAACTACTGATGATGATTGTTCTTCATCAGCAGTTTTGTCATTAAGGGCAAATCAGACATTTCCCACTTCAGAAGTTTGACCTAGGGCGGTTACAAACTTCTGATAAACAACTTTTCCAACAATTATCCTTTCAAAAAGCAAAATTCCCTCATTCTCTCTCAAAAATATTCTCAAACCCTTAACCTGCAAAAACACTGTTCGATCCACAAACACATAAACCACATGGCTCTAACACTGAAACAGGGACACAATCAAAGAGGCTTCTTTGAGAAACATGAAACCTGATCCCAATACGACGAAATCATTGATTTAGTCGTTAAATCCCAATACTTCACTGCCCTCACCATTGATCCTCCAATCCACACTGAAAATCTAAATGAGTTCTGGGCGAACGCGGAGACGGTGACAGTGAATTATCAAGTGATCTCTCTCAATTCAACCATTCAAGGGAGAACAATGGCAATCACACCGGCAACCTTGGGAGTTAGACTGGGTCTAGATGATGTGGATGACCCAGATCAATTTCCAAACTCTAAAATTCATCTGACCTTGACAGAGTGTGGTTACCAAGGTACTCTCTCACATGCTACTATCTTTAAGAAATTTTTTGAACCTAAGTACAAACTTTTGTTTCACTACATCATCATGTGTCTGAGTCCAAAAATTGGATTTTATGATCAGATGCCCTCTACTTTTCAACCTATCTTTAATTCCATTGGGAATGAAACAAAATTCAGGGCATCAGCACTTTTCTTTAATGAGTTGGTGTTGCATCACCTCAATTCTAAAAAGAAGTTTTGGGTGTATCCACGGTTCATTATGCAATGCATAATAAAAGAACTTGGAGAAGAGGTGCTTTTGGGTAAAACAACTGTTTTAAACCCATTATCCTCACAAGCATACTCTAGGCATAATAAACCGGCTGCCTGGCCAGATAATGACCAAGGGGAACAAACAGCAGTCCCCATGGAACCCTCATCTTCCAAACCTTCATCTAAAAAGGCCAAGAAACCAAAACAACAAAAACCAAAACCCACCAGCCTTAAAAGAAAGGCAGTTCAGGAGGTTGAGATGCCTGAACTTGCAAATGTGCAATCTGCACTTGATAAAGGTGTGACTGAAACATCCTCTCAGTCTCATCCATATCAAACCCCCACAAGAGCACCAATCACGATTCTCTTCAAAAGAAAGAAATTTAAGAATACAATACCCATTGACTCTTCTTTTGAAACTGCTGAACCCTTACCCAAACTGCTGAACCTTTACCACAAACTTCTGAACCTGAAACCATAGAAATTGCCAAACTTCTCTCTAGGCTAAAAGAGACCGTCCCATTAGGACATGTCAGTCCCTAACAACCACATCAAACAGGGGACATACCTTCTAAATTTGACATGAATGTGGATGTTCATAGCCCTAACCCAAGAGATGAGGATGAACCAGGGTTTCAAGCCCAAACTTAAAGACCTTAGGTACATTTGAGGCCGCTACTACTCATTTACCACCCAGTGATGGATCTGAGGACAGAAGTAACATTGCTAAGACCTCATTTGTGGCAACTACTGATGAAGGCTTAATGCCTGAGGTAGGAAATCCTCTGAACCATGGAACAAGAGGTACATGAGACAACTGGGTTGGGCCCAGCTCATGATATAACTGATACTGTCCTCATTAAGGATGTAATCAGGGATTCAGATGATTCCATTGATTTGGATAATGATTCACACTCCACCAAACATGAATTAACGGCTGCTAGTGAAGGTCCTTTACCTGGTATCTCTAAGCTCAAAGAGCTGGTCACACCAGATCAAGTTAAAGTCCACTTGATCCCTGATTCCCCTAAAGTGGCATTTTCTGTACAACATGAAGATCACCCAAAAACACACCCTCACTAAAAATTCCTACCCAATTCCCTGGGTCATCAAGCATAGATCTGAACCAACTATACAGCCCAGATGGTCCCCTATACCAGCTGATGAACACCCTCATTGCCAATCACCTCAAATCTTTCACAACTGCTTTGGAGTTGTCAACCAAAACTCAATTTGAGATGATTAACAAGAAACTTGGTGAGTTGTCCAATAAGATTGACAACAACTCGAGACAGCTTGCTAAACTCACTGGTAGAACTTCTCAACCTGGCAGGCTTCCAGAAGTGGATGAAGCCAAAAGGGGGGAGAAGATTAAGGAACCCAAGGAGTCACTGGAAGCCAGGATAAAGGAAAGAGTGGCTCTACAACAACAACAACTGCTAGAAAAGGCCAAGAAACAACAAGAAGATCAACAAAGGCATGTTTCTAGAACTGAAGTTGAAGCTGGAACTTCCCAAGGCCATAATGAAGAAATTGATAAAGACTCTGAAAGTACTGAAGACAATCCTTCAGTAGTTGACACTTCTGTCAACACTTCAGCAGTTAACACTTCCATCCTACAAACAACTGAAGAGCCTTCTAAACCAACTGAACAACAACAACCAACTCCTATTCCAAGGCCTACAATAACAACAATGACTGTGTTGAACCCTTCTCCACTTTCAATGTCCAAAGAACTACTGGAGAAGAGTTTAATTGCAGCCCAAAGAAAGGCTAAGGAAGAAGAGATCTGGATCAACTTGGAAGCAAGGGAAGATTTAAGCTTAAATGAAAAGCTTCAAGCTTATGAAGCAGACTTGAATAGGCAAGCTAAAACAGAGAGAGTTGCTGAAGAAGACAAAAGACAACAACTGGTGTCTTTTATAACAAAGAACAGCAAAACAAAAGCCTATTCACTCAAAGGGCTCTCAATGGATGAGCTAAACAGAAGAGCTCAACTTGTTGCTGACAAGAATGCAACAGAAAAGGATAGAAAAGCCAAGACAGCAGAAATGATTGAAGAACTGGTAGCTAATGACAATGGTTCAAAAGCCTTAGTGTCAAAGTGGAGAGAAGACAAATTACTGGACACATACAAGAAATACAAGGCTGCCAAGGCTGCAAATCCAGAGAAGTTCAAAACTTCTGAGGTATCAACTTCAGTAGTTAGAACTTCTGGTGTCAAACAAAGACCAGCTACCAAGAGAAAGCCATAGGACAATACAAAGACTGATTTCAAGATGGTGTTGCTAGAAGGCAACACAGTTGTGCAAGGAGACTTTGATATTGAAGAAAAATCTCTAATAACTCAATTTAGGGATCCTTCAGCATTTGCTTATCAAATTCAGAAGACTATCACTGACAAACAACGCACAAAGATAGTTACTGAACATCATTTACCTACTTTTAAACTACCTGATGTGGTGCAAAAAGAAGACAGAAGTGAATCCCACCTGATAGTCACAGAAATAGAAAACATCCAACACTCAGGAACATCCTAGGGATCCAGCATGGTTCCCTATACTTCAGATTTTGACAAATCTAAAGTGCTGATCATCAGATGGTCCTTTACTGATTCCAATTCAGTATTGGTGACAAGAAGAGATCTTACAAGCAAGGCCTACAAATCCATGAATGAACTGAAGAATCTATCAACTCAGAACTTGCTTACAATTCAACATTTGGAACCTCAAAAGGGATCTCTCACTGATGAACAGCTGAATCAACTGAAGATTTCCATGTTCAAGGAAATATGGAAGATAGTCAATGACAGAAGAAAACAACAATAAGGAATTAGAAAACGTTTTTGCTTCATCAATCCAGGGGGAGATTGTTAGGACAAAAAGGATTGAGGAAACCAGTTTTGCAAACCTTAGTCTATTTCATCTTCTGCAAATTATTCTAAGTATAGAACTACTGAAGAAAGAAGACTAAAGTATTGAAGAAGGATTCAACAAGTACTAAAGAAGAAAGATCAGAAGTTCTAAAGTCTAACCAGACAAGTTCACTGAAGAACTACTGAAGACAAACTACTCATCAGTAGTTTGTCATTCATCAGCACTTGTACCAGAATCATTCCACCGCCTTATGTTTCAGTAGTTTATTTGTTTATTATTACTTTATCTTTTTGTGCAAGTTCCAAGAATGCAACTTGTTGCAGACTTGCTTTTTGGCAAGGTTCATGTATTTGTAAAGTCTATAAATAGATGGTTTCATCCCTCTGTTTTAGACATTGATTTTAATTGAAACTGAAATCCTTCAAAGCTTATTATTGGTATTTCCATTTCATTTATTGAGAATCTGTTTGAGTATTTATTATCATTCACATTCAATACTTGGATTCTCATTAAACTTGTCTTTAGTTTTCAAACATCCAGGGGGAGTAATAACTCCTGTTGATAGTGTAACTTTACTTACTTATTCTGCTATGCAAATCTGATTAAACTTGCTAAACACATAAGTGTTCACTAGCAAGCAAAACATCAAGAGCATTACTGATCCAACAGTTATGCAGCAAAGGAGGTTCTTTATCAATAAGTTGAAGAACATAACGGTTTGACTCGTGTTTCCTTAACTTATATATGTATGGCAGGTCACCAACTTGAAGATTAATGCCGTGAGTCTGAATGATCTTGTCACAGACTATTAAGATCCTCCACATCTCAGGCATAGCCTGGGCAAAAGCCATACCTGTCACATCAAAAAATTCTCTGATGAAATCTGGGAATGGATATTTGAGGCCGAGCTGGAATGGCAAAAAGAAAAAGCAAACCCAGACAGAAGAGGCAAAGTCAGACTTTGCATTCAGATCAAAAGGCCGAAAGACGGCAGAATCAGGAAAAGCCCCTGATTTCTTAAGGGCTTCAATATCTTTGTCATAAAAAGTACAAATTTCTTGATCAGGATCTTTGATCAAGTTTCAGGCTGTGAAATCCTTAGGGATTCCAACACTTCAAAGAGCCCTTGTTAATTTCTTACTCATTCTAAAAAACTGATTTGAAAGACTTCTTTTTGCAGGAATAAGAAAAAGAAAACAAGAAAGAAGCAAAGTAGTTACCTTTTTTAATAATCTCAGTCGGTTATAAAGAAGGAAGGAAAGCCTAGATATAGGCAACAGGATATGATGAGGCGTAACGGTTATCACAAAGAAATAGCCTAAAAAATAGCCGTTAGGATCTTGAAACATGGAAAGATGGACCCATCAATTGAGAAAAATATTTTTACCATTAAAATAATGGTAACATATTTTTGGGGACAATTGTTGAGGGTGAAAATCGTCAGGATGATTTTACCTCACATCCCTAAAGTACCATCCCCGGGATGCTGAAGGACTTAACTAACTCCGAGATGTAACAGTATCTCAGTATGTGCACACCCTGAGAATGAACTGACAAGTCGACTCTCCTATGTATGATTGCAGATACAAATAAGTTATAATGTGGATTTACATGCTTAGCAACGTCCGCATTATCATCCTCAATAGGAGAATTCAAGGATAGAAGTATAACTCGTGGTCAAGATGGAAGATATGGTCAAACTTGTAACCGATATACATTTAATATCGGCGATAAATAAGGAAACAGCTGAAACATTAAACTGGCTGAGGAGAAACCGTTGCTACAACGTTCACCTGAAATGAAACAACCACAACGGTCATATGAAGACTTCAAGGAACTTAACTACTTAGCGAGTTTCATGGAATTGTTTGTTTGTTTTATGTACTATATAAATGGGGGTATTAGACGAGTATAGGACACATTGCTCACACTATAGCTACACACATACACATAGCTGATCAAAAACACTTGCACAATCATTGTAATCATAGTACACTCGTTCAACTACTCATCCAAAATTGTATCTTTTTACCAGATTAATATTAACAAACAAGGCAAGGGCCTGGACTCCTCCCGAGGTTTTATGCCGGCGATCTACAACAGATCAAGGGCTTTCCTCGTAGATCGTGTGTTGTTCTTCGTGTTTATTCCTTTATTTGTTCATTACAAGCAGTTTCATCCCGAGGATATAACTTTCTATCCTGAGGATGCAACTGTCCATCCCGAAACTAACCTAAGCCATCCCGATCATAGTTTTCACATTTTTGCTTCTTTAGAATCCTGATACACCATCTTCAGAATATTATTAATTCCTTTACACATTTTTACACATTTAGCACTCTACCTCACTTTAACTAATTTGGAATACAAAGTTATTTTTACTAGATAATTTTTGACCAAAACAGAGGTAAGGTAGTCTACATCTTACCCTCCTCAGACCCTATCTTAGCTTGGCTATAGGTGGGATTAACTGAGTATGATGATGATGATAATTGTTTTGTTCAAAAATTATCTAGTAGAAATAATTTTGTATTCCAAATTAGTAAAATTGAGGTAGAGTGCTAAATGTGTGAAATATGTTAAAAACTCAGTTGTATTCTGAAGATGGGCGAGAAATAATAATATGACAACTATGCTCGGGATGGCAAAGAAATTGGTCAGAATGCACAGTTATACCCAGAGGATGTAACTGTCTGACAGATTGATGATATAAGCAAAAATCAATGAATGTGAATGTAATGAAATAAAGGAAAGACACTCGATGTACGAGGAAAGCCCTTGATCAATGTAGATTGCTCGCACAAAACCTCGGGAGGAGTCTAAGCCCCTGCCTTGTTTATTAATATTGATAAGGTAAAAATAATACAACTTTGGATATGTGATGAACGAGTATCTAAGATTACAATATGAGTGTTGCGTGTGTGTGTGTAGAGAGTATCAGGTGTTCTATGAAGTATTAAGCAAGTGAGAAGTAGTGTCCTAGACTCGTTTGATCACCCCCTATTTATAGTTACACGAAAGTAAATAATGAATCCCATGATATCCGCCGTGTTTAATGATCTTGTGGACTATTTCAAGTGTCAATTATGTTGTTTCAACTGAATATGACCGTTGTAGCAGTTGTTTCAACTGAATATAGTAGTTATATGGTTGTTTCCTCCTTTCTCGCCTATATTTAATTATTGTCGGTTACAAGTTTGGCTTCTTCTTTAAGCTTGGACTTGCTCCACACGCATAGCTATTTAATGATTTGCTCCTCTGACTTAAATGAGTCAATATAGCCGTTAGGGAGGAGTTACAAGTCTTAATATTGATCAAATGTACCTGCAATAATATCATAATAAGATAATTCGTTAGTCCATCCTCAGGATGCACAGAGGTGAGAACACTGTTACATCCTGAACCCTGCTTAGTCCTTTAGCATCCTGAGGATGTTACTTAGAGAATATGAGGTAAAATCATCCTGCATTCATATAACAATAAGATAATTCGTTAGTCTATCCTCAGGATGCACATAGGTCAGAATGTTGTTACATCCTGAAGCCTGACCAGTCCTTCAGTATCCTGAGGATGCTACTGAAAATATAGGTTAGTGCTATCCTGAAGATTTCAGCACCAACAATTGTCCCCAAAAATATGTTACCATAAATATCTTAACGGTTATAATATTTTTAATTCTGATACTTATTTTCTGAGGATGATTAGACATCTGATAGGATATCTACTGCTATATTTTGGTCGATGATTTAGGGATGACCATTACACCTTATCACCTTTCACCATCTTTATCTAGACTTCAATCCTTCCTTTATAATCACAACAGGTTTATTAGAAAGGTTATTTCTTCTTTCCTCTCTGCTTTTCTCCGTTTTTTACCAATCTTCGAACTTTTTGTACAAAGAATTCTCAGGATGGGTAAAAAATCAACAAGGGTTGCAGGAAGTATAGGAGTCCATAAGGACTTTATACAACAAAACCTGTTACAAGATCCTGTAAACAAAGTATGTAAATTCATAGACAATGATATCCTTTCTATGAATAACTCATGGGCTTTCCCTGAATTAACTGTGTTCCGGCCATATGACCAGAATGAGATGTCTGATTTTGCATCCTCTATATGGATCTGCTTCTTGTACCTGCCTTTCCACCTGGATTTAAGATATCCATTCTCCCATTTATCAAAGAGATCTTTGATATAACTGGGATGGCCTATGCCCAGGCTATGCCTGAGGTTTGGAGGATCCTGATGGTCTGTAATAAGATCATCGAGAATCATGGTATCAATCTTCAAATTGGTGACCTGTCTTACCTGTATAAGTTGAAAACTCATGGTTCCAACCGTTATGTTCTTCAGCTTACAAAGATCCTCATTTCCTGCATGATGTCATTAAGTCTGACAGGTCTTGGAAATCAAAGTTCTTTTTTGCGAAGAGGGATTCCATTCATTTTGGGGATGATATCCCTATGTCTTGGCTAAAAAGTGGTAAAAGTTATTTTGGATGTTTAATGAAAATTTTGTAATGATATCCTGAGGATATCACTAATACTCTGAAAATTTTATGTGACAAGTGCTTAACTTGCCAAACCTGTTCCTCCTCAGACTGATTCCATTATCAAGTACATAGCTGTTTTAGACTTACCTGTCTCAGCTAGAACATTTTAAATATAAGAGAGCTACATTACTAGTCAAGTCACGGAGATGTCCGATAAGTATTACCTGTTACATCCTGAGGATGTTTTTGTCTTGTTATGTGTACCTGTCTAAACCTATACTTCTTTACTATTTTCAGCAAAGAAATCCACCTTCTTCGACCTTGATGATAATTACAGTCAGGATGTCAAGGCAGTCAAGATCAATTCGCCATCCAGCTCCAAGATGACTAGCCATCCTCCTCCTACTAAGTCGAAGGAACCTGCATCCTCTAAGAAGGGGAAGACTGCTAATGCCTCTACCTCAGCCGGAGAGACTACTCCTTTGAGAGCCTTAGTTTTGAGGATGTCTTGGGCAAGATTTCCCAGTTCACTCTTTAGGTATGATGCTATCCTAAAGATGGCGTAAAATATTAAAGATAAAATACATACCTGATCTTTTTCTCTTGTAAGGACATGAATATCTACTGAAGTCCCTGGATAAAGTAGCTAAGGAGATGATGACACCAAGGCCAGCCTAGAAGATATGAAGAAGATTGTTTAAGAAAAGAGCAAGCATCTTGAGAAAGAGGTGGGCAAGGTGAAGTATGAGCTTAAACTGGTGAAATCTGAGCAGTCCAAGACTATGTAGGAGAAGATCGGGAGTCTAGGTGTCAAAGAGGAGGTTTATGAGCCTATTCCTGATGCTGATCCTGAAGATGCACCCAAGGAGCCTGAGGATGCAGAGGTGAAGGAAGGCGAAGCTAAGGTGGCTGAGGTGGTGAAGGACCTTCCAGTGGGCGATGAAGGATGTGTTGATTAGGCTGGAGCCCACTTTTTATTTGATCTTTTGTGGTAGTAGTTGGTTGAACAATTTCAGACAATTTATTTTGGTATGTTATAACTCAGGATATTATAAGGTTTGGGGTGGAGGTTTCTTGGTTTCAAGACGAAGCCCCAAATCTTTTATTTGACCCGGACCATAGATGTTGACCCCTGGTGGATGGGTCCTGGCTTTGGATGAAGCCAGGGGTTGACATCAAATTTTAATTATGATGCATTAATAATATATGGTAACAATCTTTTGACGCTATCAACTTTGTATTCTTTGATATTCTGCAAACATTAGTAAACACTTAGGATATAAAAGAATGATCAAAATAATACCTTTCTTTCTTTGTTGAATAAATCTCCTGATCTTGCCACATTTTTCATAAGTCCTTCTCATCGTCAGGATGGTCTTCATTATCCTGAAGATGTCCCCAGTTTCTTCTTCATCCTTGGGATGGTCTTGCATCCTAAGGATGTCCCCAGTGTAATATCTTCAGTATAGACTTTAAGTCTATAATCCTTTGTAAGAAAGAATTGAATCCTAATAAGATCCTGTAAAGGAAAACTTTGTTATTATACTGGCGACTTAGGCCTTTGGTTAACTGGGATCAAACCCCTTTGAAATAATCATGGTGACAAGACCAATATGTAACATCTTGGGAATAACTGGCGACAAGGCCCTTTAGGAATAACTGGCGACAAGGCCCTGGTGACTAGACCAAATACGGGAAAGAGACATTGAAAAATGTCTAAACCTTAAGAGCTACATCGTATATCTCAAAGATAATGAAATTGTCAGCCATTTTTACATGGACTGGTCCCACCATCCCGAGAATATACATGGGCGTCGTGCGCTCCAGGCGAGGGTTGCTAACCCAATGTGAAAGGTGAAAACCTTTAAATCTTAGGAAGGTGTCAGACACCTTAACGCGGGAGAGGGTGGCCAACCCTCTAGTCTTCAAAGCGTTCCATGTTCAAGATGGTACTACAAAATTCTCAGGATGGACTATTTCTAGACCATGTTTAGTAAAAATATAAACGATTGAAATAGGTTAAGGATAAGTACTTACATATGGAGATGATTCATCTCTGTCAGCATTCACCTTTGTCTTACCAGTAATTCGAACCATGGTTTCTCTTCCAAAGAGATCAGTCACATGAGTCTTCATATATGACAGCATTTTAAGTGAATTGCATTCCAGGATCTTGGTAGAATTTTGTCTTCCATAGTCATAATCGATCAAGTAGGGTCCTTCTTACTTATCAGGAGCTAACTTCCTATCACTTGGCTTGGTGGTATTTTGGAAGGTTTTTCTTAAGATCAAATCTCCCACCTGGAATTTTCTTATCCTTATATTCTTGTTGTAGGTTTTGGTTATCCTTTGATCTTGAAGCAGTACTTCTGAATTGGTAGTTGCATCCTGAAGATATCTTCTTGCTGTAGGTATTACCATCTCGGTTGGGAGCAAGGCTTCTATTCCAAAGACCAAGGAGAAAGGTGTTTGGCCAGTTGCATTCTTGGAAGTGGTTTTCTTCTGCCCATTTTCCTTTCTTTTCTCCAAGCCTCTTCTTCAAGTTGTTGATGATGATCTTATTAGAGGATTTTGCTTTTCCAATAGCTTGAGGATGGATAAGTGTTGATGTTATCATTTTGATTCTGAGTAGTTAGAACAGTATTATTCTTAGGATGCAGTTCTACAGTTGCTGACTTAAGGAAGTGAATGATGGGAATCTTGGATCCTTTTGGCAAATTCAAGGAGGGTCCTAAGTTTGCCAAGGAATCAGCTTCAGAATTTTCTTCCCTAGGTACCTGTGTTAATGTAAATTCTGCAAAACAAGATGCTAATTTCTTGAGTATTTCAAGATATTCAACTAATTTTTTACCTTTGAGTGCATAAGATCCGTTAAAATGGTTAGTAATTATTAAGGAATCAACAAACACTTCTAAATTTGAAACATGCATATCCTTAGAAAGTTGTAAACCAGCAATGAGAGCTTCATATTCAGCTTCATTATTGGTTGTTTGAAATGCACATCTAATCGCATTGGGTATTTTGTCCCCTTGTGGCGATTTTAGTAGTATTCCTAGACATGTGCCTCTTGCATTCGAAGCACCATCAGTATATAGAGTCCATTTTTCTAAATTTTCATTTAGTTGTTGAACTTCAGACTCTACTTTACCCAGGATGTCACTACTGAAATCAGCCAGAAAGTCTGCTAGAGCCTGTGACTTGATTGCATTTCTAGGCTCATATTCTAAGTCAAAAGCACTTAATTTAACTGACCATTTTGCCATTCTTCCAGACATTTCCGGTTTTCTAAGTACATTCTTAATGGAATAATCAGTTTGAACATATATTTTATGTGTTTCAAAATAGTGCCTTAACTTAGTAGAAGCCATTATTAAAGCTAAGATAAGTTTTTCGAAATGAGAATACCTGGTTTCAGCATCCAATAGAGTTTTACTTACGTAATAGATATGATGCTGTTGACCTTTAAGTCTTTTACCAGGACTGGACTTATTGCATTCCCAAAAACTGCAAGGTATAACTTGAGAGGTTCGCCATCCTCAGGTTTCATAAGGAGTGGAGCTGCTGCAAGATATTCTTTCAATATTTTCAATGCATCCTCGTGCTTTGGTCCCCACTCGTATTTTTTGTTCTTCTTTAAGATGTCATAGAACTCCTTGCATTTTTCTGAGGACTTTAAGATGAATCTGTTCAGAGCTGCTATCCTGCCCGTCAATCCTTGTACATCCTTGAAATTTGTTGGAGATTTTAGATTAAGGATTGCTTTAATTTGTTCTGGACTGGTTTTAATTCCTCTCTTGGTTTTAAGTATCTAAGAAACTTGCCAGTACCAACTCCAAAGTTGCATTTAGCAGGATTCAACTTCATATTATAAACATCTAGGATGTCAAAGACTCCTTTGAGATCCTGAAGATGGTCTTCAACTTTCTTGGACTTCACTACCATGTCGTCGATGTAGACCTCCATTGTGTCCCCAGTCTTTTCTTTGAACATCATGTTGATCAACCTTTGTTATGTTGCTCCTGCATTAAAAATAAAATTAGAGATTGTTCAATATAGTTAGGAATGTTCTTACTGATCTGCACAGTGATATCCTTGTTGTTTCATCGAGGCATACTGATTTGATATCTTGGTCAGAATGTGCTTTGACATCCTGAGGATGGCACTATGCATCTTGCTTTTACTGCTATGCTTGTTTCGACTGGGATGAAGCCCTCATTGATGTTGTGTAACAATCCTTTGCTTCTTGCTGGTCACTGTTGACTTTGATGACTCCCCATGGAGTTGGTAGCTTTACACATTGGTGATATGTTGATGGAACTGCTTTCATGTCATGTATCCAAGGTCTCCCTAGGATAACGTTGTAACTGGATAACGAATCTATCACACGGAATCTTTGGATGGAGTTCATTCCCTCGACATACATAGGCAGTTTAATATCACCAACTGTGCTCTTGGTCTCCCCACTGAAGCCAACCAAGACAGATGATCTAGCCACTATCTTGGTCTCAGGGATGTTCATCCTTTTAAGGGCTTCCAGTTGTATTATGTTAACTGAACTCCCTCCGTCTATTAATATCCTGCGAACAAAATGGTTAGCGATATATAAAGTAATGAGCAAACCATCATGGTGAGGCTCTAGAACGTTTTCTCGATCCTCTTCTTCAAAGCTAATCACTTTTGCATTCGTCAGGATGGTAGTCTTTGTGGGTCTTTCTCCTTTTACTGATTTCATTTCTCTTGCATGCCTTTTGGCTACTGAGTAGGATGTCCCACAAATATCTGATCCTCCTCAAATAAAATTAATAATGCCAGCATCCTTGGGTGATGATGCTGCCCTTTTTGGGATGCTAGTGCTATCCTGAATCTTTGACTTTTTTCTACCCAGCAGATCCTTAAGATGGCCCATGCTTAGGAGATATGCTATTTCTTTTCTCAAAGCAATGAAATCTTCAATAACGTGTCCAAAATCTTCGTGGAAAGCACACCATTTAGATTATCCTTCCATCCTGACTTGTTATCTTTCCTTGGCAATCTTGCTTTGTCTCCAAGATCCTTCATAGCGTACATTAAACCTGTTACATCCACAGAAAAACAATACTCTAACAGTTTAGGACAATCCTCTTCATCGTCATGTAGAACCACATTGACTTTTTTTATTATCAGTTCTAGCATATGGTTAATGATTTTGAGGTTCGTATGTGAAAGTGGACTTCAGATTGGGATCGTTGTATCTTGAGGACGTCCCAACCCTCTCCTGTATCTTCTTGTCATCTTCAAGACGGATGAATCTTAAAGCTCTATTCCGAACTTCATCATGATTCCTACAAGGGTTCATCACCAATTCATTATATAAAGGCGAATCCTTCTGTAGTCCCATCCTGAAGGCTTGCACTACTGTTGTGACATCTAGGTTTGGGATGTCAATTGCTTCTTTCCCAAACCTTGTGATATATTCCCTTAGTGATTCTCCCCGTGGCTATGTCACCCTGTACAAATCACTTGTCAAACGTTCAAATGTTCGACTGCAAGAAAATTGATTGTTAAACATGTTAACTAAATGAGAAAAAGAAGTAATAGAATAGGGAGGAACACTTAGTAGCCATTTTAAGGCTGGACCAGTGAGGGTAGAACCAAATCCTTTGCATAAGCATGCTTCTTTCAAGTTTTCTGGAACGGGGTTTATTTCCATCCTTTCCCTGTATTGTGCTACATGCTCTTTAGGATCAGTAGATCCATTATAAAGCTTCATGCTTGGAGTCTGGAATCTCTTTGGAATCTCAGCATCACATATTGGAGGTGCAAAGCGAGACACCTTGTGACATGCTGAAGATACCTCAGGGATGGGCTGCATTATCCCTGACACACTAGACACCATATCCTTGATTTTCTGAAGCTCTTTTGCCAACTGTGGACTTATACCTGTATCCTGCAAAGAAACAACATCGTTAGTAGCAAAAGTACTGGATCTTAAATTGTTACCATTATTTTATCCGCGGGATGGTTTGGTGGTATATCCTCGAGATGGCCCCATAGCATATCCTCGAGATGGCTCAGCAGTGTATGTTGCATCTCTAGTTGTAGCCATCCTGGGTGCTGAAATAGTTTCTAGTGAAGAGAATCCAATGCTCATGGGGATGAAATCTCCTTGATGAATTCCCCCAGAGATGCCAGAATTGAAATCCAACACTCTAGGCTGCAATGGTGTCCCTATGTCTTGAGCCGGTCTCTTTGAGGATGTTTTGAGAGGTTGAATTTCTCTCATCAGCATCTGGTTGGTATCCTATTGTTGCTTTATTTGATCCTTCACCATTGCAAACATGGATAGGAACTCGTCACTTGACACGAAAACAGGAGGAGTGGATCCAGATGTTACCATCCCGGATCTAGCAGTATTAGGAGCAACACTCCTGGTAATTTGTGCAGAACTCCTGGGAAAGGTAAGAGGAGATGGTAGAGTCACATTTTTTGCAGAGGTTGTGGATGGTGTGGAAGAAGACACGGATTTATGGGAGGAAGACATACTTGTCAAGATTTGTAAACTGATTTAATTGAGAAAAACTTTTAACAAAGTTTTTGTTAAAATAGCACCACTTTCCCCACGGTGGGCGCCAAATTGTTTTGGTCAAAAATTATCTAGTAGAAATAATTTTGTATTCCAAATTAGTAAAAGTGAGGTAGAGTGCTAAATGTGTGAAATATGTTAAAAACTCAGTTGTATTATGAAGATGGGCGAGAAATAACAATATGACAACTATGCTCGGGATGGCAAAGAAATTGGTCAGTATGCACAGTAATATCCTGAGGATGTAACTGTCTGTAAGAATGATAAAATAAGCAAAAATCAATGAATGTGAATGTAATGCAATAAAGGAAAGACACTCGATGTACGAGGAAAGCCCTTGATCAATGTAGATCACCGGCACAAAACCTCGGGAGGAGTCTAAGCCCCTGCCTTGTTTGTTAATATTAATAAGGTAAAAATAATACAACTTTGGATAGGTGATGAACGAGTATCTAAGATTACAATATGAGTGTTGTGTGTGTAGAGAGTATTAGGTGTTCTATGTAGTGATAAGCAAGTGAGAAGTAGTGTCATAGACTCGTTTGATCACCCCTATTTATAGTTACACGAAAGTAAATAATGAATCCCCTGCCGAGTTTAATGATCATGTGGCCTATCTCAGGTGTCTGTTATGTTGTTTCAACTGAAGATGACCGTTGTAGCAGTTGTTTCAACTGAATATAGTTGTTATATGGTTGTTTCCTCCTTTCTCGCCTATATTTAATGCTTGTCAGTTACAAGTTTAGCTTCTTCTTTGAGCTTGGACTTGTTCCACACGCATAGCTCTTCAATGATCAGCTCCTCTGACTTAAATGAGTCAATATAGCCGTTAGGGAGGAGTTACAAGTCTTAATATTGATTAAGTGTACCTGCAATAATATCATATTAAGATAATTCGTTAGTCCATCCTCAGGATGCAATGAGGTGAGAACAATGTTACATCCTGAACCCTGCTTAGTCCTTTAGCATTCTGAGGATGTTACTCAGAGAATATGAGGTAAAATCATCCTGCATTCATATAACAATAAGATAATTTGTTAGTCTATCCTCAGGATGCACATAGGTCAGAATGTTGTTACATCCTGAAGCCTGACCAGTCCTTTAGTATCCTGAGGATGCTACTGAAAATATAGGTTAGTGCTATCCTGAAGATTTCACCACCAACAATAATGATGATGATGATGATGATGATGATGATGATGTGGAAATACAAAAGGCACAAAGTAAACATGTTGAAGTCGAACACAGATGGTACTTAATGAGTTGAATGAAGAAACTGCTGTTGTGCATGTTGCGGAAAAATACATCTTACCAGAATTGCAGACTCCAAAAGGTAATGTACCTGGAGGATTGAGTGAGGAATTATGTTAAAAAAATTGAAACTGAGGGATTGAATGAAGATGATATTGATGATCTAGAAAATTACGATGCGGAGACTACATGTTACCCGAGGTATGCACACCATTGGGTAAAAATAGTGTTGAATTTGAAGCAAAAAATGGAACTAATGAATTGTATTGGGACAATTTGTATAACATGTATTGGGACGATGTCGATGAGCTAGAAAATTAGTATAACATGGATTGGGGACCCAAACACAAGAAATCTTTCGATACTACATAACTCAATATCCAATGGGCGGTTTTGAATACGACAAAAAAGAGTATGAAAGAAGACAGAAAGCAAAAAATATACTATTTAGCGCACTAGATAACTTGTTATTATAAATGCAATATGAATTATATAAAAGCAAGTTATTTGTTACATACTGATGATGTGTTTTAAATATACGCAAGTTGTTTTTCTAAAACGTAACTTGTTTATATAAACGAAAGTTAATTTTGTTTAAATGCAATTTGTTTTTTTGATTATTAATGTTCATTGTTAAACTAAAAAACAAAAATAATAATGTTATTTTATAAATTACTATTAAATAGGTATGGATGGATGCAATGGATAACAAGATGAGAAGATATAAGGAAATTGAAGAAGAGATGGATGAGATGGTAGAACAAATAAAAACAAAGTACCTTTGGTGTACTGAGTTAATAGAAAGATATGCAAAGTGGGCTTCATTTAGAAGTAAAAGAGTATGTGGAAAAGAAACAAAAAATGATGAAGAGAATGAAGAGTATAATGATACAGAAGAGGTTGTTGTTCGTTTACACGAGAGAATAGAAAATGAAAAAAGTTTAGGAATTGAACAGATATATGAGGATGTCGTTACTACAAACAATGTACCTGCAACTTCTAATGAAGCAATGGTAGAATAATTGACCGAAATTGATGAAATTAGTTACTCAGCAATAGATCAACTACAGACCATCGATCACGGGGTTTATGTTATGAAAAGCAATGTTTTGGGGGATACATTTACACAAATCAAGCAAGAAAAGAATGACATGCCTAAAAGACAGGAACACCCTTCTGATGCAATGAGAACACCAATTGTTAACAGAGTTGTCGCCATGACTGAAAGAGTTATGGATCATGAGCTCAAAATATACCAGTACATTATGGCTCCAATACCAAAGAAGTAGTAAGGAACTTTCTTATATAATTACTTATGCAAATTTACAAAAAAAAAAAAAAATGTTTTCCTAAATGCGTGCAGTAAAATAGTATTCTGTTCAGAGTTAGGAACAAATACTCCGGAACTAATGTTTGAAAGTATGTATCCTGGTATATGGTTAAACACACATGTCATTGACTGTGACACCCGGCAAACTCAGGTTAGTAACGTTGACTAAACTAGTAAGTCTACCTTAGCGAGTCATACATAATACGTACTTAACGGGGTCAGTCGAGTCGGTACGATGATTCTGGGAATCATCGGGAGTCGTTACGATGATCCACGGGATCATCGGGAGTCGGTCCATAACCATATGTACAAGGATTGGTGATTCGTAGAATCGCCGGGTTTAACGCACACACGAGTCTCGAGTCCCGGGAATTGGTGAACGGATGTAAACGTGTTAGTTATCATGCATTATATGTTTGAAATCATTATGTGACTTGTCGATATGTGAATATGTGTTTATATGTGTTAAAATAGTGTTTAATGCGCCAAAAACCCATTCCAGCACCATATAGGCGATTAGGAGACTGGGGAACTCCTAATCGCCACTTTTGAGGAGAGTAGAAGGAGGCTTGGGGCGAGTAGGACCCCTACTCGCATGAGTATAGGCGAGTAGGATCCCTACTCGCCTAATCTGGTCTTCTACTCGCTTAAAGGGTTGTGCACGGGTCAAAACACCTATAAATAGAACCCTTAACTCCCCAAACACCATTTGTGCAACCCTAACTGATCCTAAGCCTCCCACACACCTTGAAACACCTCTGGAGCTTGCTTTGCTTCAAAACACACCATCACCAAGCTTATACACCCTTCTTTGATAAAATCCAAGGTGTGTTCTTCATCCTACACCTTTGTAAAGTTGTTGTTTTGGTGCCCCAAAAGTCCAGACCTTGTTTTGCTAAGTTTGTGTCTTTAAAACCCTTTGAAAATAGTTCTAAAACAAGTCTACACCATAATACTTGCTATATGTGAAGTATTTGTGCATATGATGATTGTTGGTGATTATAACATGAATGTTTCCATGAATTTGTTGTACTTCTGATGTGTAGGTGTTGTTAGGATGATTATCTATGAGTTTAAGCCCTTGATATGATGTTTAGGTGCAAGTATGCATTTTGACCCATTTGGGTAATTCTTGAAGAATAGGATGTATGATGTGATTCATTGCTTGTTTGTGGTTAGAAATCATGCTAGGATGATGATATAACATAGAGATGATGAATTACAACTTGTAGGAGATGAAATCTGATTGTTTCCATATAGGGAAAGATAAGGTTAGTTAATGAAACCTAGTATTTGCCATTTTTGGAAATAATCGCACCGAGCCCGTTAGAAAAGAGATAAATTGGTGGTTTTTGCTTGGAAAGGCTTGGTTAATAGTTTAGTTTCGATATTGGGTGTTTTTACATGTTTTGGATCTGATTTGGAGGGTTTAACGCGCGAAAACGCGCAACAGCAGTGCATTAGGCGAATAGGGCCCTACTCGCCCGAAGCTTCATGCGAGTAGGAGCCTACTCGCCTAAAGCTTCATGCGAATAGGCCCTACTCGCCTATATACTCCCTCCTACTCACTAGTTGACTTTTCCTAATTGCATGAAGGTTTCCTAATCACGTGTACTGTTGTCGTAAACGCGTTTTGACATCCCGGAACATGATTTGACACCTAGGAACATGATAGGAACCCCGGGATACACCCAATGACTTAGTAAAACGTGTTCGGACCTGATTATGCGTTAATCGGACATTATGCTAGACTAGGTGAACTATTGCGCGTATTAAGTGTTTAATTGCATATGTTGCATGATGTCTTGTATTTGCCTAACACGTGGGATGTCGGGTCACCAATGGGATGTCGGGTCTTGTCTGGCACGGTCGGTTTAACAGTTAAAGGTGTTTTCAAACGTTTATGGTCACGGTCTGGACATTCGGGGACTAGTTAGCCTGCGGGTTGTTAGTCTGATACTTATACACATCTTATGATAGGTCGCCGCTATTTGGGGCTATCATAACATAATTACTTAACTGTTTTCAAGTAACGCAATCCAAGGTGAGTTTCATAGCCCCACTTTTACCATTTTACTTTCGGGGGAGAAACATGCTACTTACTTACTTATTAAAGGTCATGTTATACTATGGTTACTTTACATATACTATGCGGCTTTTTATGGAAAGTCCCATGGGGGAAACCATGAATGTGCGGGGATGCACAACGGGGGAAATGTGGATAGATCTATTGGGCCTCACAAACCCCACTCGACGGCTGGGCCGGGCGGGTGCATATTGTCTCTTATTACTGGCTCGCCGAGGCATCGGTTATAGCCAAAACTGCTGGGCAAGCTTCAACAACTTATAAACGTATAGTAATGGGTTCCCAACCGCAGTAGTAAACAAACACTTAACGTCTAGCTAACGTTCTTATAACCTAGTAGTAACGGATATGATCTTCACAACTTATAACAACACTTTATAAAAGAAAACCTATGAACTCACCAGCATTATATGTTGACATTTTTGGCATGTTTTCTCAGGTCGCTAAGGTAGCAGTCAATGGGCTAGGCGCACGGAGTCATGCACAGCGTCTAATATTTTGAAGCATATTAAACAATGTTTTGTAAACAATGATATGTCTTTTGGTTGTAAACAAGAATGCTTCCGCTGCTGGTTTACAGCTCAAAGCATGATATTTTTGGTTTTAAAAATATATATGAATGCATGTTTGTTGTATGTTTATTGTGATCGTTGACTGAGATCCTGGTGTGTCACGCGCCTCGCGGTAAAACCCCGCACGTGGAATTTGAGGGTGTGACAGATTGGTATCAGAGCCAACGGTTATAGTGAACTAGTACTGCATGTAGAGTCTAGTCTATAACTGAGTCGCAAACACTAGACGGTCACAGATAGTCGAGTCTTAACAAGTGGGTAACAACATGACTAGTCAGGGGTGTCGGTGTCATCATCTTCTACGCTACATAATCTGTTTACTTTTTATCATCCCATTTCTTGACTCATCCTTACTATGATTTGACGGCGAACGATATACTATTAAACCTTCTTGACGATGGTGTACATTGGGGTAGCTTCGGCGTACTCTTGAGATCTGTCCAGGGATTTGGACATCTCCCTTCTATGCCCTAATGGACACGCTCGTTCTTATGCATACTATCTTGTACTTATACTTATGAAAATACCATGATTGGGCGCTAATGTTCGGTGACTTGAACTTCAAACTTAAAGCACGCCTGGAGGACCATGTAGAACAGTTTATCATGTCGGGTGCACACGAGATTATAAACTATGATGCATGGGATCCCTGGCGGACTTTGGGCTTGAACGGATGGACCCGAACTGGGCTCGGTCTAGTTTCTTGAAATTCCTAATGGGTTATACCACGGGCAAGCCTAAATCTTTTGTTTCATATTGTGACAGAAGATGTCGGGAGCTCGTGGAGGTCGCAGAGGCGGCCGTGCTGGCGGTCGTGCTGGCGGCCGTGGTGGCGGCGGTGGCCGTGGGAACATTAATATGACCCAAGCGGAGTTGGATAACCTGATGCAGCAGCATGTGAATATTGCTTTAGCTGCATTCCAAGCCGCTCATAATGCTATGGGTGGTACGTCGATTCTCACCTATTCTATCTTGTTCTTGGGTACTGTACCTTTTCTTGATTTTCACCTGTGTGTCTGTTCCAGGTGGTGCTGTCAATCCTCCTCCACCCCAGTGCTCTTACAAAAAGTTTATGGATTGCAAGCCCCACAACTTTAGTGGCACTGAAGGGGCAGTTGGACTGCTCCATTGGCTGGAGAAAATCGAATCGGTTTTCTCAATGTGCAGCTGCCCGGAAGGCGACCGGGTGAAATATGCTTCTGCGACCCTGGAGGGTCAAGCTCTGACTTGGTGGAACTCCACCACCCAGACTATGGGTATTGGGGAAGCCCACGCTATGCCCTGGACAGAGTTCATTCAGTTGTTGAAAAACGAGTACTGTCCGAGGGATGAGATCCAGAAACTTGAGCACGAAGTCTGGAATCATAAGATGGTGGGGTCCGAGATTGAAGCTTACACTGCTAGGCACAATGAGTTGGCGGTGTTGTGCCCTGATTTGCACGCACCAGAATACCGAAGGATTGAACCCTATGTCGCTGGGTTGGTGATGACCTCGGTCGTTACGGGTCATACAAAGCCTAAATAACCTAAATAGATAGGGTAAGTAGGGTATTAATCCAAGGAGCGTGTGGTTAGTGAGTATTTCCTAGTTAACTTTGAATTTGTTGTTTATGAAGATGCTAATTATGCAATATATGAATTGGTGTTTAGAAATTGATTGAAAAGTTCATTGATTAATATGAAACTTAAAATGAAATTTGTAAGAAATAATTAATAATACTTGTAAACAATAAGATAAAGATGATTACACTAAGGATTGGGTAATTGAACACTAGGGCTTTCAACAATTGGGCATAATTGGATAAACAAAGATAATGCAATTGGTACTAACAGGTTGATTGTTCAATAAACTTAGGTATCAAGTTTCATCAACATTCACAATGGACTAAACTATACTTTATCATTTAGAACATACAATCCTATGGTAGTGTTGACGCAAGGAACCATGTTCATAACATTTAGAAATTGGCACAAGATCAATTAACTAAAAATGAGTTCAACATAAGGTTAATCACTAATCAACACAAGTAATTCAAGTACATAAAAACATTAATCAAAAGTTTAAACAATACCCAAATGTTTAAGCCCTAGGTATCAAGAACTTACATCCCTAGTGTAATACAAGTGTTTTTAGCCAAGCATGGCTATGGTGTTCATCATCTTCAAAAGAGGTTCTTCAATCTTCAAAGGAAGTGTTTGACCGAGTGAAAATGAAACATGAAACAGCCAAAAAAAAGTCTTCTCTCATAAATTTCGTATTAAAATGCATTCCACCAGTTTTGACTTGCAAAAAGGAAGTGTTTGACCGAGTTTGACTTTTGGCGTAGGATACGCCACTTTTGGCGTATCCTACGCTAACTTAGATTTGCCTTAGCTATTTCCTGCTGGCCTACGCCAGCTATGTTCCTCCTGCCTACACCATTGGCGTAGGGTACGCCAATTTTGGCGTATCCTACGCCAACACCCCTCAGTCGTCCGTTTTTGATTTTTTAGCTCACGTATGCTTCCGTTTCTCGCCCGGGCAACTCCAAAACGTCATTTTTGCTTCCTTTTAGTTATCAAATCCTGAAACAACATAGCAATATCAAAGCAATACCATTTGACACTAAACACTCTTTAAAACTCATTTATGGGCGCTTTTATACACATCTTTTAATCAACCCATCACATCCCCACACTTGTCTTTTGCTTGCCCTCAAGCAAATTAATAAACCATGCTCAATCAACAATTTAACTAATTCCAACCATTTTATCGATTCTCAAAAACGGCCCCTAGTCATACCCTAATTCACAAGACTTACGCCTGTCAGTAGATTTACATTCCAAGGTTTTTTATTTATTAAAAACAAATGCCTAGCTAAATCCAACTAGATCCGATTTCACATTTTTGCACACCCCTCACAATGGTTCACTCCACTCGGTTTACTATCTCGGCTAGCAAGTAATGTGCTAGTATTTCATATCAATCACTCAAAACCGATCATAGGGTATGTTAGCATAAGCTTGCAATTCAATCACCTTCCACAAAATTTTTCAAAAGTGACACAAGTCAAAGGTCTTTAAAACGGGTTGTAATGGGGCTAGGCGAAGGGTATGGAAAGAGATATTTACAAGTGACTATAATGATGAAAATTCGACTTTTATTACATCAACTAACTAAACACTAAACTATAAGGCAATACTTCGCCTTTTATTCAATTACTAATTCAAGCATATTTTTGTGCTTTTCTATGAGAACTCTCATTTGTTTGAAGCGTATTTGTTCTCATGCTTTTTTTTCAGTTTTTTTTTTTTTCAACTACATACAATACAATTCAAAATCCTACAACCGAATTTTCATCATTTGGGTTAAAATGAGTTGAGAAGGCTAGATGGGTCAAATAGGTAGTCAAATGAAAGGTTAAAGGCTCAAATTTGTTTATCTAGGGAAAACTTTTTTTTATATATATATATATGAGGAAAAGGCTAGATAGACCTAATGCCTTAATCATTCTTGTGTCACAATCAATCTAGAGTAGTAGGCGTATCAAAAATTGCAAGTTCTACCTTTATGCGCCTATAATAGTACACTCAATTCAAATGAACACAACATGCTGGAGGATGTGAACAGATATTTGTAGCATGTTGTGGTGGCTCAACAATCTCTTCCTGAACCTAAAGGGAATATGGGTTGCCGGTATGCAAAAGTGCTATATTCTTCCTTAGTCTTTTCTAACTAGGCAATCCATATTTTGCAAAAACCATCCTTGAAAAAACACATCAAGGAACTTAAAGAATTATGACCATGACTAGGGATCGAATTTTGTGATCCAATATCATGGTGAAAGAAATGGTTTTCTTAAAGTTTAAGCTTAAGCTTGAGGGTCTTAATTTTTTTTTTTTCATTTAAATGGCTATTCCCCCATCCCCACACTTAAAATTTACATTGTCCTCAATGTGGGTCTTTGGACGAATAAGGGAACCAAATAGCCAATTAATTCAAAAATATGTGCGAGGATGCTTTTGTTTCACCCCACTACATCCTTTTCTAAAGTGAAAGCTAAAGATCCACCCAAGTCTTATTCAACAACACACATAAGATTAAAGAATAGAAAGCACCTGATAAGCAAATGATGTCTCCGTTCCATTGGTGAATCCTTGCTTTCCACACTTGAATGCTTCCTATCCTTTATTTCTCCCTTTTTAAATGAACACTCACTGGCGATATATATACCCTGGGCTCACACGCAAAACATCAAAACATCCAATACAAACAAAAACAAAATAAAATTGAAAAGCATAAAATACCTATCACACCAAACGTAAATAAAATGATCATGCCCACGCAATTAATATAGGAAGGAAAAAAAATACATGGACCTGATCAACGGGTTGCCTCCCGGAAGCGCTAAGTTTAAGGGTCTTCAGCCAGACCGAATACACCACCCTCATGGCGGTCGAGTTGGATGCCTTCCTCCCTCCGCCCCTAAAGATGCAACCCTCCTACGTTCCGCTAGGTCCTTTAAGGTGTTCCTAACCGGGTCAACCATCTTTTCTGTTCTTGTTTCATTGTCCAAATCAGGCGGTTTCTTCAATTTCGTCTTTCTTCCTTTTACCGTGCTATTCTTGACTGCTCCAAACCTGTTAATGACACAAAAATCCTTTTTTGGGTTATCCTCTTTTACAAGAGGGCCACCACTATAAAAAATGTCATTTTTGGGACATTTCTCATCAACAACCGAGTTAGACAAATTTGGATATACATTTAAATATAACTCATGGTCACCAAACTTCATGCGTACCGTTCCATTAGCACAATTTATAATAGCATGCGCAGTTGCTAAGAACGGCCTACCCAGTATAACGGTGGGTTGTGTGTTTTTAGCACTACATACATAATCTACCACCAAAAAATCAACTGGGTAGTAGAAATCCTCTTCCTTCACCAACACATCATTCACCATCCCCCTTGGATGCGTGGGAGTCTGATCAGCTAACACCACCGTGGTGTTAATTTCATGTAGTGGACCAAAGTCGTATTGGTCAAACAGACTCCCAGGCAATATACTCACACATGCTCCAAGATCTAGGAGCGCCCTTTCTATTTTAAATTCTCCAACCTGAATTGGAATCAATGGGGCTCCTGGATCTTGAAGTTTAGGGGGAAGAGCATCCGACAAAACAGTACGAACATGTGCCCCTAAGTGTTCGGGCAACTTGTTGTGCTTGTTTTGGTTGCTCAACTCTTTCACACATTCGACATGAGCAGGAACCTTTTCAATTTCATCAATAAGTGGTAAATTTATTTTGACTTGTTTAAAATTTTCCCACCTCTCGTCCTTTGGTGGGCTCCACTTATAAATGCTTGACACATTGTTTAGGTCTACTAAAGCTGCAGGGTATGGGATGGTACTAGTCTCCATCCCCACACTTGTCTTAGTAACCATCTCATTTAAACACTTTTCGCAAAAAGATTTTTTATAATTTTTAACTTCAAAATTATTTTGCGAAATATTTTCCTCTTCCTGCTCATCATCACTATCAACCTCCTCCACCACACCATCAACAAATTGTTGTGGTGGAGTTGTTTCATTACCCACAACCTTATCATTCAAAATAAAACTCACCGCATTTATATGCACGCTTTGATTGTTTCTTGAGCTCGATGCTTGATGTTGTGGGTTTATTGTTGTGTCACTAGGAAGCTTCCCCGCGCTTCCTCTCCATTGAGCCATTTATTCCGCTAATTGGCCCACTTGTTTAGCCAAGGCCTCATGAGACTTATCACTCACCTCATTTGCTTTGTTGTTCTCTTTCATCATGCTCATTAAGGCATCCATTTTTGAACTCAAAGACTCATCACCACCTTGACTTCCCGAAGAATTTCCTTGATTGCTTGAAGAGCCGCCTTGGTTGTAACCTTTTTGGTAATTGTTGTTGTACCCTTGGTTACCACCTTGATTGTAGTTGTTTCTTTGGTAACCGCCTTGATTACCACCTTGGCGACCTTGATATTGTCCACCACCGCTTTGATTACCCGATTGGAAATTCGGGTTCATTTGGTTAGAAGGATTACCATACCTAAAGTTAGGATGGTTTCTCAAGCCTGCATGATAAGTGTTAGAGTTCATGTCATACTTCCTTTCTCCATACACTTGATTTACTTCTTCGGTTGTTTGACCCATATCACCGGAGCACTCACTAGCTTTATGCCCCAAATCTCCACAATTATTACACACGGGGTATTGTATTGATGACACCTCCCGTTTCTTCATCCTTGCCAACTCTCTCTCCAACTGAGCAATTCGGTCCTTAGAACTTGAATCTGCATCGGAAAGAGATTTAGAGACCGGGTGTTTAGTTCTTCGATCAGCTGCCTCTTCCGATTTTGAATTCTTCGCCATTAGCTCCAAAAAATCCCAATCTTCTTGCTCTGGATTAGATAACAATGTTCCATTGCTAGTAGACTTGAGATATTTTCTTTCCTCCTTACTCAGCCCATTCACGAAACTACTAACCAATTCCCAAAGATCGATGTTGTGGTGCGGGCATTTCCGAATTAACTCCTTGAAGCGAGTGAAAGCTTCATGAAGTGGTTCCCCTTGTAACTGTTGAAAAGAACGAATCTCTAGCCGCACCGCATCTGTTTTAAAACTGGGGAAATATTCATCCAAGAATACCTGTTGCATTTCACCCCATGTGTAAATGCTGTGTGCGGGTAAAGTAAGGAACCACGTCATTGCTTTATCCTTGAGAGAAAACCGGAATAGCCTCAACTGTACTTCATCTAACGAAAAGTTATGACCTCCCATAGTACCACACATTGCCTTGAATTCAGATAGGTGATCATATGGGTCTTCATTAGCCATTCCATGAAAATAGGTGATTCGTTCTCAGATGCAAGTGGTCTAAACCGACCATTGACTCCTTGCATTGGAACTGGAGGCCTTAGTCTTGGAGCATTAACTTCTTCACCTCTAAGTTGTCTTCCCTCATTAGGTCTTCTTTCTGCTCGACCCACAAAATTTTCACCCCGGTTTTGGTGAATGTTGGGAAATTGATGCCTTCTTGGGTTTTGTCTTGGTTGATGATTATTAACGACGTGATTGTAATAACCGTCATTACCCCCGTTTCGATTTGCACCCACGTTAGAACTATTATCACCGTGATACTCTTCCTCATCCCCATAATCATCATTAACATTTCTGTAGCCCCAATCCTCATCATCCTCATTGTAATCCCTTTCAGAATATTCATCTTCTCCCGAGTGGTAGGAATGAACACTAACTCTGTCTGATGATTGATAACTTGGTACACTGAATGGATCATCCTCATTAATGTTCGCCCTCAATTCTTCAATATTCTCAACATAATCTTCATATCCGGCTTCATTGTACCGATTGACCGGATCAAATGTGGGATTGCCACGGTTAGACATGGAAGGACCTTGGTTTACATTTCGGGTGTTGGGATTTCGGTTGTGAATTGGTTGGTGAGGTGGGTGTTGTTGGGTTTGATTTTGATGAGGTGGAGTGGGTGGTCTTCGATTTTCACCTGAACGGCGATTTGGGTTTGAGCTTGCCATTTGAACGGTTTCAAAAGACAAAGGTTGAATTATGGGTGGTGATTGGGAGTTAGAAGGAATCGGCTCCTCTAACCGGTGTTGTCGGTTTCTTCTTGCTACTCTCTCGATTTCCGGTTCAAACACTAAAGGAGATGTTCTCCCCGAATGTCCCGTACGCATGCACTACCTGTAAACTGCAAAAATAACACACCCCGCGTAACAAGGAAAAGTAGAGAATAAACCAAACAAACAATTAAACAGATTATCACAATATTAACTACTCAACAAACACTAAGCGCACTAGCTCCCCGGCAACGGCGCCATTTGATGACCTCGGTCGTTACGGGTCATACAAAGCCTAAATAACCTAAATAGATAGGGTAAGTAGGGTATAAATCCAAGGAGCGTGTGGTTAGTGAGTATTTCCTAGTTAACTTTGAATTTGTTGTTTATGAAGATGCTAATTATGCAATATATGAATTGGTGTTTAGAAATTGATTGAAAAGTTCATTGATTAATATGAAACTTAAAATGAAATTTGTAAGAAATAATTAATAATACTTGTAAACAATAAGATAAAGATGATTACACTAAGGATTGGGTAATTGAACACTAGGGCTTTCAACAATTGGGCATAATTGGATAAACAAAGATAATGCAATTGGTACTAACGGGTTGATTGTTCAATAAACTTAGGTATCAAGTTTCATCAACATTCACAATGGACTAAACTATACTTTCTCATTTAGAACATACAATCCTATGGTAGTGTTGACGCAAGGAACCATGTTCATAACATTTAGAAATTGGCACAAGATCAATTAACTAAAAATGAGTTCAACATAAGGTTAATCACTAATCAACACAAGTAATTCAAGTACATAAAAACATTAATCAAAAGTTTAAACAATACCCAAATGTTTAAGCCCTAGGTATCAAGAACTTACATCCCAAGTGTAATACAAGTGTTTTTAGCCAAGCATGGCTATGGTGTTCATCATCTTCAAAAGAGGTTCTTCAATCTTCCAAGAATTGTTACTAAGCTTGGAGAATGTTGTGTGATGATTTGTCTTCAATGGTGATGATTAATATAGTGAAAATGAAACATGAAACAGCCAAAAAAAAGTCTTCTCTCATAAATTTCGTATTAAAATGCATTCCACCAGTTTTGACTTGCAAAAAGGAAGTGTTTGACCGAGTTTGACTTTTGGCGTAGGATACGCCACTTTTGGCGTATCCTACGCTAACTCAGATTTGCCTTAGCTATTTCCTGCTGGCCTACGCCAGCTATGTTCCTCCTGCCTACGCCATTGGCGTAGGGTACGCCAATTTTGGCGTATCCTACGCCAACACCCCTCAGTCGTCCGTTTTTGATTTTTTAGCTCACGTATGCTTCCATTTCTCGCCCGGGCAACTCCAAAACGTCATTTTTGCTTCCTTTTAGTTATCAAATCCTGAAACAACATAGCAATATCAAAGCAACACCATTTGACACTAAACACTCTTTAAAACTCATTTATGGGCGCTTTTATACACATCTTTTAATCAACCCATCAGTTGGTGCCGGAGATTACGGGGTTGGTAGCTGCGGGTAATCTCACTGTTTACTCTGAGGTGGTTCGGTCGGCTCACAGGCTGACCAATATGAAGGTGGCTGAAGGGGTCTTGCCTCCTCGAGGCGCTACTGTGAAGGCTCCTGAGAGTAACAAGCGGAAGTGGGAAGCTGTGGGGAAAGGCTCGAGTTCGGCTCAGCCTCAGCAGGTGAGGAAGTCTGATATTGGGGGATCGTCGTCTGAATAGAAAGCGGGGGGTTATCAGGGGAGGTTGCCGAAGTGTGAACGATGCTGGTTTCATCATACTGGTCGTTGCGACAAGAACCAGTGTCGCCGGTGCAACAAGGCCGGGCATGTGGCTCAAGACTGCAGGGTTAATCTTCAGGGTAACCGGAACCCTCCTTCCACACCTACTCCGGCCCCTCATGTTGCTGCTCCCCAGGGAAACCAGGGTAAACAGGGGTGCTACAATTGTGGTGAACTTGGTCACTACAAGCGTGAATGCCCCAAGTTGAAACAGGGTGAAGCCGGGAAGAACGGATCGGGTAATGGAAACAATGGGGGCGGAGGCAGGAATGCTCGCAACTTCGTGATTGGTTCGAGCGGGGCTCGACAGGATCCTGACACTGTTACTGGTACGTTTCTTCTCGATAATCGCTATGCTACGGTTTTATTCGATTCCGGTGCCGATAAGAGTTTTATATCTCATGGTTTAGCCAATTGCTTGATAGGGTACCTACACCTTTAGAGGCTAAGTACTTGATAGAATTGGCTGATGGTAAGAAAGTCGAAGCGACGCACGTCCTTAGGGAGTGTCGCCTTGAGTTGTCGGGTTATTCCTTTCCTATTGATCTTATGCCGGTGTCCTTGGGTAGTTTCGATGTTGTCGTGGGTATGGATTGGTTGTCTTTGTATCATGCTGAGATCGTTTGTTTTGATAAAGTCATTCGACTTTCTCTCCCTGATGGAGAAATTCTGTTGGTGCACGGTGAGAAGAGCGGGGTCCCGTTGAGTATCATTTCATGTATGAAAGCCTATAAGTATCTTCGGAAGGGGTATTCTGCCATTTTGGCACTTGTTTCGGTTTCGTCTGAGGAAGAGAAGAAGATCGAAGATATTCCTGTTGTCCGTGATTTTCCCGATGTATTTCCTGAAGACTTACCTGGTCTTCCGCCTTATCGTCAGGTCGAATTCGGTATTGAACTTGCTCCAGGTGCGGCCCCTATTGCCCGAGCCCCATATCGTCTTGCACCTCCCGAGATGCAGGAGTTGTCTAACCAGTTGCAGGAGCTGTTAGAGAAGGGTTTCATCCGACCTAGTTCGTCCCCGTGGGGAGCCCCTATTTTGTTTGTCAAGAAGAAGGACGGAAGCCATTAAAGACTGGGAAGCACCAAAGACGCCATCTGAGGTGCGGCAATTCCTAGGCCTTGCAGGTTATTATCGTCGTTTTATCGAGGGATTTTCGAAGATCGCTCAACCCCTCACCTCGCTTACCCAGAAGGACAGGAAGTTCGACTGGGGTGATTCGCAGGAGTCGGCCTTCCAGATGTTAAAGGCTAAACTCTGTTCTGCTCCTATCTTGTCCTTGCCTGAGGGCACGGACGATTTTGTGGTTTATTGTGACGCTTCTATGCGGGGTCTCGGTTGTGTACTGATGCAGCGCGAGAAGGTCATCGCCTATGCTTCTCGTCAGCTCAAAGTTCATGAGAAAAACTACCCCACCCATGATCTGGAATTGGGTGCTGTAGTCTTTGCTTTAAAGATTTGGAGGCATTACTTGTACGGTACCAAGTGCACTATCTACACCGATCACAAGAGCCTCCAGCATATCTTTGATCAGAAGGTGTTGAATATAAGACAGCGTCGTTGGGTCGAGCTTCTTAATGATTACGAGTGCGCTATTAAATACCATCCTGGCAAGGCGAATGTGGTCGCAGACGCCTTAAGCAGGAAAGAAACGGCTAAACCTCGTCGTGTTCGAGCTCTTCAGCTCACCATCCATTCCGGCTTGCCTGATCGAATCCGTTCGGCGCAGCAAGAAGCTTTGAAGGAGGAAAACCTTAAAGCTGAAACCATGCACGGTGCTGATAGCCACCTTGAGCTCAGGTCCGATGGCCTACACTATTTCGCTGAACGTATTTGGGTCCCTTTATTTGGGGGCTTGCGGGAGCTCGTCCTTGATGAAGCCCACAAGTCCCGGTACTCTATTCACCCTGGCTCCGATAAGATGTATCAAGACCTAAAGATACTTTATTGGTGGCCGAACATGAAGGCGGACGTGGCTTCGTACGTGAGCAAGTGCTTGACCTGTGCCAAGGTTAAGATTGAATATCAAAAGTCGTCCGGCCTTCTGCAACAGCCTGAAATTCCCGAGTGGAAGTGGGAGCGGATTACGATGGACTTTGTGACCAAACTCCCGAAATCGCCCAGTGGTTGTGACATGATCTGGGTGATTGTTGATAGGTTGACAAAGTCTGCGCACTTCCTCGCTATCAAAGAGACCGATGGCCTCGAGCGTCTGGCACGGTTATATCTCAAGGAAGTGGTCTCTCGAAACGGGGTGCCTGTCTCTATTATTTCTGATCGTGATCCTTGGTTTGCCTCTAACTTCTGGAAATCCTTGCACAAGGCTCTGGGTACTCAGTTAGACATGAGCACAGCGTATCATCCGCAAACTGACGGTCAAAGTGAGCGGACAATCCAAACGCTAGAAGACATGCTCTGGGCATGTGTGATCGATTTTGACAAGGGGTGGGAGAGTCATCTACCGTTGGTGGAATTCTCCTACAACAATAGTTACCATTCTAGCATCAAGGCAGCTCCGTTCGAGGCTCTTTACGGGCGGAAATGCCGGTCTCCTCTTTGTTGGGCCGAGGTGGGTGAGAGTCAACTCACCGGCCCGGAACTTGTGTACGAGACTTCCGAGAAGATCGTACAAATCCGTAACCGCATGGCAGCAGCTCGGGATTGTCAAAAGAGCTATGCCGATCGTCGTCGCAAGCCTTTGGAGTTTGAGGTTGGCGACAGGGTTTTGTTGAAGGTATCTCCGTGGAAGGGCGTTATACGTTTTGGGAAGCGGGGCAAATTGAATCCTCGGTATGTGGGACCGTTCGCAATTCTGGAACGGATTGGACCGGTAGCATACAGGCTTGATCCGCTAGCTGAACTCAGTAATGTTCATAATGTCTTCCATGTCTCTAATCTGAAGAAGTGTTTGGCGGATGAATCTTTGGTTGTTCCTCTCGAAGAGATCAAGGTGGATGATCGTCTGCGTATTGTGGAGGAACCGGTTGAAATTATTGACTATAAAATCCGTAGCCTTCGCCGGAGTAAAATCCGCATTGTTAAAGTCCGTTGGAACACAAATCGTGGACCGGAGTTCACGTGGGAATGGGAAGATCAAATGAAGGCTAAGTATCCCTATTTATTTCCTAAACGCGCGTTCGAATCAAGGCATGTCTCTGCTGAAGCTGAATGAATCTCGGGTCGAGATTCCTTTCAACAGGGGGATGATGTGGCAACCGGAAAATTTTTCTTCTCTTTCATCTCTTCCTTTTTGGCCTTGGGCAATTTTCGGGACGAAAATTCTTTCAACAGGGGGATGATGTGACACCCGGCAAACTCAGGTTAGTAACGTTGACTAAACTAGTAAGTCTACCTTAGTGAGTCATACATATTACGTACTTAACGGGGTCAGTCGAGTCGGTACGATGATTCTGGGAATCATCGGGAGTCGTTACGATGATCCATGGGATCATCGGGAGTCGGTCCATAACTATATGTACAAGGATTGGTGATTCGTAGAATCGCCGGGTTTAAGCACACACGAGTCTCGAGTCCCGGGAATTGGTGAACGGATGTAAACGTGTTAGTTATCATGCATTATATGTTTGAAATCATTATGTGACTTGTCGGTATGTGAATACGTGTTTATATGTGTTAAATAGTGTTTAACGCGCCAAAAACCCATTCCAGCACCATATAGCCGATTAGGAGACTGGGGAACTCCTAATCGCCACTTTTGAGGCGAGTAGACGGAGGCTTGGGGCGAGTAGGACCCCTACTCGCATGAGTATAGGCGAGTAGGATCCCTACTCGCCTAATCTGGTCTTCTACTCGCTTAAAGGGTTGTGCACGGGTCAAAACACCTATAAATAGAACCCTTAACTCCCCAAACACCATTTGTGCAACCCTAACTGATCCTAAGCCTCCCACACACCTTAAAACACCTCTGGAGCTTGCTATGCTTCAAAACACACCATCACCAAGCTTATACACCCTTCTTTGATAAAATCCAAGGTGTGTTCTTCATCCTACACCTTTGTAAAGTTGTTGTTTTGGTTCCCCAAAAGTCCAGACCTTGTTTTGCTAAGTTTGTGTCTTTAAAACCCTTTGAAAAGAGTTCTAAAACAAGTCTACACCATAATACTTGCTATATGTGAAGTATTTGTGCATATGATGATTGTTGGTGATTATAACATGAATGTTTCCATGAATTTGTTGTACTTCTGATGTGTAGGTGTTGTTAGGATGATTATCTATGAGTTTAAGCCCTTGATATGATGTTTAGGTGCAAGTATGCATTTTGACCCATTTGGGTAATTCTTGAAGAATAGGATGTATGATGTGATTCATTGCTTGTTTGTGGCTAGAAATCATGCTAGGATGATGATATAACATATAGATGATGAATTACAACTTGTAGGAGATGAAATCTGATTGTTTCCATATAGGGAAAGATAAGGTTAGTTAATGAAACCTAGTATTTGCCATTTTTGGAAATAATCGCACCGAGCCCGTTAGAACAGAGATAAATTGGGGGGTTTTTGCTTGGAAAGGCTTGGTTAATAGTTTAGTTTTGATATTGGGTGTTTTTACAGCAGTGCATTAGGCGAATAGGGCCCTACTCGCCCGAAGCTTCATGCGAGTAGGAGCCTACTCGCCTAAAGCTTCATGCGAATAGGCCCTACTCGCCTATATACTCCGTCCTACTCACTAGTTGACTTTTCCTAATTGCATGAAGGTTTCCTAATCACGTGTACTGCTGTCGTAAACGCGTTTTGACATCCCGGAACATGATTTGACACCTAGGAACATGATAGGAACCCCGGGATACACCCAATGACTTAGTAAAACGTGTTCGGACCTGATTATGCGTTAATCGGACATTATGCTAGACTAGGTGAACTATTGCGCGTATTAATTGTTTAATTGCATATGTTGCATGATGTCTTGTATTTGCCTAACACGTGGGATGTCGGGTCACCAATGGGATGTCGGGTCAGTTAAAGGTGTTTTCAAACGTTTATGGTCACGGTCTGGACATTCGGGGACTAGTTAGCCTGCGGGTTATTAGTCCGATACTTATACACATCTTATGATAGGTCGCCGCTATTTGGGGCTATCATAACATAATTACTTAACTGTTTTCAAGTAACGCAATCCGAGGTGAGTTTCACAGCCCCACTTTTACCATTTTACTTTCGGGGGAGAAACATGCTACTTACTTACTTATTAAAGGTCATGTTATACTATGGTTACTTTACATATACTATGCGGCTTTTTATGGAAAGTCCCAGGGGGAAACTATGAATGTGCGGGGATGCACAAGGGGGGAAATGTGGATAGATCTATTGGGCCTCACAAACCCCACTCGACGGCTAGGCCGGGCGGGTGCATATTGTCTCTTATTACTGGCTCGCCGAGGCATCGGTTATAGCCAAAACTGCTGGGCAAGCTTCAACAACTTATAAACGTATAGTAATGGGTTCCCAACCACAGTAGTAAACAAACACTTAACGTCTAGCTAACGTTCTTATAACCTAGTAGTAACGGATATGATCTTCACAACTTATAACAACACTTTATAAAAGAAAACCTGTGAACTCACCAGCATTATATGTTGACATTTTTGGCATGTTTTCTCAGGTCGCTAAGGTAGCAGTCAATGGGCTAGGCGCACGGAGTCATGCACAGCGTCTAATATTTTGAAGCGTATTAAACAATGTTTTGTAAACAATGATATGTCTTTTGGTTGTAAACAAGAATGCTTCCGCTGCTGGTTTACAGCTCAAAGCATGATATTTTGGTTTTAAAAATATATATGAATGCATGTTTGTTGTATGTTTATTGTGATCGTTGACTGAGATCCTGGTGTGTCACGCGCCTCGCGGTAAAACCCCGCACGTGGAATTTGAGGGTGTGACATTGACGTGTGGACTGAAATCTTGAATATCGAAGAAAAAAATGAAAAAGGAAGAATCATTATTCAGATTGTTTTACCCAACAAACATGATGGTAAGATGTATATTAAAACGCAAAAAATAATAATAATAAAATAAAATAAATTAATAATACCATTAGTGTGTCTTACCTTTGTTCCATATAATATTGCAGCCTGATGAATATTATACAAAAAAAAAAAAAAAAAGTTGGGAAAAAAGGCATGTAGTATTCACAAGCAATATGCTAGATCTTATGGGGAAATTAAAGGTGCAAAGCCTTCAAGGATTTGACATAATCATTGTGCCGATGCTAATAGACCTCCATTACTATGTGGTAGGATTCGATATCCGGAATAGCATTGTGGAACTACTGGAAAACTTCAACGATGAAACAAATTTTGAAGAAAGATACAAAGGAGTGCCAGAAGTGCTGGTAACAAAACAGTAAAAAAATAAATTATAAAACCATTATATATTAATGTATATATTAACTTTCTTATCTTGCACTTTGCTTGTACCGCCATAGGTTATATCTTTGCTTGAAGACTATCTGCAATAGTATCAACAACATCGAAGAACTCGCCTTTGTCCCAATAAAACGGAGAGAAATGAGCTAGCGGACAATGGAAAACGCAGTAGATTGCGGAGTTTTGCAATGCGACACATGGAGACATACAATGCACAACGAAATTGGACATGTGAGTTGGCAAACAAACGGGGTTTCAAAATAAGCAGCTAACGATGTTACGACTAAGATACGTTGCAAAGATTATACTGTCTGACTACCACTTGATACGAGACGTGGTAATTGCTGATGCAAACGATTTTCAGAAAGTACCATACAAAGGAACATTGATGCCTAATTTGTACAAGAAATTAAGGGGCTGTTTGGTTGATTAAGTGATGAATCAATAAGAGGTCTGAATGGTTAAGAGGCTCTGAATGATTAAGTGCTGAATGATTTAGCTATGCACCAAATCTGAATGGTTCAGCTCTTAACCATTCCATTCAGAGCTTTTTTTTTATGTTGAAACAAACAGTCTGAATGTTGAACGATTTAGAGCTGAATGGTTCAGAGCCTCATTAAGAGACTACCAAACAGACCCTAAAGAAAAGACAGGATGAGATATAGACTTTTTTATGTTTTTTTTAAATTTACACGCAATAATGTTAATAATAATACGCAAGTTAATTGTTTAAGTGAGTTGGAATAATAAATCTATTAGGTTTGTTTATAGGTAAAATGCAAATGGTTTTATATTAATACGCAAATATATCAAATTAATTGTTGGAATAATAAATCAACAATATTTCTTTCATACTAAAACGCAATTGCTTTTATAGTAATACGCAGTTATAAATTCTATGGTCAAAATTATAATGTAAGAAAGTAGTATTTTGCTAAATAATTAAAAATTAGACGCAAATGTTATATGTTTTACACATCACCAACAAATTAATTCTTCTTGGTCATTGTCCATCACCTGGTCCTCATGAAATTCTATGGTGAAATAGGCCATGACAGACACTACATCCTTGTGTTCCCTTTTTGATTCTTTTGATATCCTGCAAACATCAACAAATGTCAAGTATAAAGGAATAATACAAATATTACCTTCATCTTCTTTCATCAATTAGTCTTCATAGTGTGATGAAGTTACTCCTGACATCCTAAGGATGTCCCCAGTTCTTCTTCCTTTGTCATTCTTAGGATGGTCTTCATTATTCTGAGGATGTCCCTAGTGTAATATCTTCAAGATGAACTTTGGGTTTTTATCCTTTTTCAAGAAAGGATTAATAAATTTTAAGAGTAGCCTGTATAAAGGCAAACATTATTATTATACTGGCGACTAGGCCTCAAATAAACTGGCGTCAAGCCCATGTGTAATCTTTAGGATAATTGGTGACGAGGCCCATTGTATTATCTTAGGAATAACTGGCGACAAGGCCTATTGTAGCATCTTTAGGAATAACTGGCGACAAGGCCCTGGCGACTAGGCCAAATACGTAAGAGACATTGAAAAATGTCTAAACCTTAAGAGTTCAATATATATCTCAAAAATGAGGAAATTGTCAGCCACTTTTACATGGACTGGTCCCACCACCCTGAAAATATACATGAACAACGTGCGCACCAGGTGGGGTTGCTAACCCAATGAGAAAGGTGAAAACCTTTAAACCTTAGGAAGGCGTCAGACACCTTAACGGAGGAGAGGGTGGCCAGCCCTCCAGTCTTCAAAGCGTTCCATCTTCAGGATGGTACTGCAAAATTCTCAGAATGGACTATTTCTAGACCATGTTTAGTTAAAATATAAACGATTGAAATAAGTTACGGATAAGTACTTACATATGGAGATGATTCATCTCTATCAGCCTTCACCTTCATCTTACCAGTAATCCGAACCATGGTTTCTCTTCCAGAGAGATCAGTCACGTGCATCCTTACACATGGTATGTAACAACCGGCAAAATTAAGGTAATTCCGTACTAATTAATTAAACGCGATTAACGTAATTAACCGTAATTATGTGCTGATTATTTAATTGAGGCCTTAGAAAGATAGAAGTTCCCAAGTAATGCATAGGAATGCATAAGTTTAATAGCAAAGCATGATAGGATCATGCGCAGGCAAAACTATCCGGTATGGACACTGGCGATTACACGGTAAAACTTAAATAAGCGAAACGAACTCCGGACACCCGGAATATAAAATAAATAATATTTTCACAAAATATAATGAGTTTTGGAAACCCAAAGCCATACGTGAAAGCTTATTGTACAAATCTCCCGGTAACGAATAAAGTGCGCGTACCGCACCCGATACGCGCGTAACACGTAAATTCACCCGACAAAAGCCGAAATAAATTATCAGTAATTTAACTGGGCAAAATTTAATGAATATTAACGGTATTTTAATATTAAGGTAAACCGCGGTAAAAATTCAAGAAATACCCGGGCGGTACCCGAAAGGAATTAACTTAAACATATTATGGAGAAGTAATTAGCAAAGTGGACCCCACCAACCACCCTATAGGGGCCGGCCAAGGGCCCACTTAAAGTGAGAGATTACTTAAAGTTGCTTCTTAAATCTTCCATAATATTATTATCAATGATTAGTATGCATGCAAAGGTATTGGGTGGAATATTAACCGAAACATCTCTCCCTCTCTCTCTCTCTAAAAACTCGGCCCAAACACCCACTTAATCCCCAAGATTTTCAAAAATCTTTCACAAATCTTCCATAATATCACTACCAATCCTTGCAAGATATCTATGATCTTTGGAAGATTGGGTAAGATAATAAATCACTTGGATGAACACTTGAAGAAATCACAAAAATAATCTTCTTCTTCTTCCCTTTGGCCGTGAGTTTGCACCTCCCCCTTAACATCTCTCTTTCAATTTTCATACCTCAAAATCATCTCTAGTTCATCATTGTTCAAAACCCCTTTTGTGTGTTCAAGAGCTTGGAGCATAACCCACTTGGAAGAACACATTAAACCTCACCCAAATCCAAGATTTTTGTCTTCCCTAGCCTTGAGCTAGTAGTAAGTCTTGCATTGTTTTATTACTTGAATGTTCATATTTTTGTGCTATGAAAGCAAGTTGTACATTGTTGGGTAATAAAATGAGTTTTATAAAAGTAATGGGTTTTGTTAAAATAAAAATGGAAGAATAATAATAATATTGATGAATCTTGGATTTATGTTAATAAATGAAATGTTTGAAGAAATGATGATAAAATACACTTACACTTGAGAAGATGATGATTTGGGCATATTAAATGTGAAGGACTTGAATGAGATGAAGATGATTTTAATCATCATAGGATGATATAATAATGTCAAAAAGATATTAAAATGAGTTAGAAAGTCATAGATGATAAAGTTCCATCTTCAAAGTCCACTCACTTGGATGAGTGAAAAATGGATATTTTGGATAAAAATATGGAATAAACATGTTAATGACATCTAGGATGGATTAGAAGATCATTAAAAGTGAAAAGAAGTAAAAACAACTAAACATGAAGAAAATGGTTCTTCAAAGTCCACTAAAGTGGAAGAAAAATATTAACTTTGAAAGATTGAGTGAAAAATGCAACAAGTATAAGTTAAAGGACTAATATGGCAACGTTGGAAGTTGAGGGACTAAAATAAATATTTTAGAAACTATTAGTCCAAAAACACAATAATGGAAAGATTGGTGTCAAAAAGTGTAAGAAATATTTTACAAGGTAGATTTGGTAAATACTAGTAGCATACTTGGGCATTTTATGAAAAAGGTATATTTTTATAAAATGGAAGTTTTATAAAAATAAAAGGAGTAACGCAAGTATTTTATAAGATAAGATTTCATAAAATAAGGACTTGGGAAGACTTGTACAAAAATAGGATACTTTTATATAAATGGGAATATAAAAGTATCGGGAACATTTTTGGTAACAAGTTGGACAAGTCGGACTAAAACATACAAAGTATATTTTTCCAAGAAATAAACGTTCGGAATCGGAAGTAGGAACAATACTTCCATGAGAACGCGCAACGGAAATAAATATGAAAAACGCTAACTAACGAACTTAGTTACACAAACCAACGTAAACGGTCATATGAGGAAAATGCCATTACGACAAGATAAAAATATACATATATATTTTAAGGAAATAAAATATATATAACAAGGGTGAAACGTGCGTAACACTTTCTTAAGTGTAGAAAGAATATTCGTGGGAAAGGAGAAACATAACGTAACAAATTAAAAACGCTAAACGACACATGAACTTAACAAGTAGTATCCACGCGATGGTATATGTACATATACTCGTTTTCGACGAAATTCTAGTATATCTATTTGAATGGGAAAATAGATATGCGAGAAGGAAAACCGAGACGAGTAGGTGAAATATATCTACCAACGCGTGAATACCGACAAGATCCTAGTACATTTATTTAAATGGGAAAATAAATGTATGGTGTGGTAAGTCTAGTCGGGCGTTAAGATTATGTTACCAAACGACAAAGACTTAGCATATTTATTCAAATGGGAAAATAAATATGTGGCAAAGTGAGTCGGGTCGGATAATAAGAAAACACATTATATCGAGCGAAACGATCCTAAGTATAATTATTTAAATGGGAAAATAATTATACGTTGGGTAGAGTCGTGTCGAGTATAATATTGTACAAGTCATAAAGAATATTAATAAGAATGATATATGACTTGTAAGAAAAGGGTAATCCATCGCCATTGAACCTAGGATACGAAACTATTAAACGGGAATTGGATAAAGACGTGGTCGGGAAGTTGGGTGTACAACTTGCCAAGGCACATACACCATAGGTGTAAGTGACTTATACGCCTAGAACCTTTGTAGGTACGGGATCACGAACTTTACTATTTTCTTTGAGCCGAGCACAGTTACAGGTGAGTCTCACGGCCCCATTTCTAAACTATTTAACGTTTTTACGGGGGAAAGATATGTTGGGATTGTATGACGGGTTGGATACTTGAGTAAAGATCGCCACTCGGGGTTGAGACCTCCCCACTATAATCATTAATTTGGGAACGAGAAACCAAAGGAATATTTGGATAGTACTATTGGTGCCTGACAAGGCCCACCCCTAATCGATAGCGTCGATGATGCATCGGCGTATGTCTGGGGTGCACTTATTCTGAAATAAAGTCGTAGGAATACCGAGTAACGACTTGGAGCGGGGGCATTATTAATTGTCTTGGTTTGGTTATAGGCTCAAGTAAATTGTAGGACTTTGCAACTCCTATAAATGTCATAACAAGGATATTCCCACTTTATAAAGATTTATTAAATTAAAACCTGTGAACTCACCAATATTTATATATTGACGATTTTCAAACATATCTTTCAGGTAATTGAATGATGGAAGTTAGCATGGCGAGCAGGGTCGGGGATATCTCCAAGTTGGGCGTTGGGAATGTCGTAAAAGTGTCTCATCTCTTTATTCCATGGACTTAGGGATAAAGGGAGGAGCCTCCTTATCAATTTCAAAAACAATTTATAATTATGTATGGATAATTTGACATGATTATTAGCATTGAATAAATGCCCGTTTTCTTTAATTACTATTGTGGTTTGCATTAATCTTGGCTTAATACTTTTGAACCGTCGCGCCACGTGTTTCCGCCATAGGCGTGGTGTGACAGAAAGTGGTATCAGAGCCAAGGTTATAGCGAATTAGCATTCTTAAAATCTAAACTATAACCGGATTTGGTTCAAAAACTTTCAAAATAAATGCGAAACGCAATAAAATAAATTTTTCCAACGACCATTTGGGTACATGGAGATTCCGACCAAGCTAGCCATGGTAAGTATACGTATTATTTTTGCGTTAGAAGGTTAGGAAGAGTACCGTAGATATGTGCCTTAACTACCTAACGAATAATACTTAAATATTAGTACGGTTCTTTTGCCAGGATGTCAGACGCAAGGAGCGTAGCACCGAGCTACGACAGTAGCCTTCAGATCATCCCAGCACCGCCAGCAGAGCCGATCGATGTGGTGATACTCGATCCCGAGGATGACGAGATGGAGGTTGATGCCGCCATGGAGGGCGCCGACGGAGATAGCTCCGACGAGACAGACCCGAGCGAGGACCCAGCGTGGGCCCCCGTTGGAGGCGACATGGCCGCCGTGGCCGACCTACCGATGGCCGAGGCTGACTTGCCTCTAGTGCCATTCCAGGCAGCACCACTGCCAGCACTTCCCATCCGAGCCGTCAGGGACTTCCCTGTAGGCTGTGCAGGTCCTTCGAGACCTATCCCTACACAGTCGGAGACTGTTGAGTCTCCATACGACCGACGCGCACCTGTCGATCGTGAGCCCTTACCTACCCCACCTATCCCCGTTCCCTCACGCATGAGACTCGTGCCTGTCTGCCGAGGACACAACGGGTGGATATCTGATGACTCCGATGATGAGTCGACTGCATCGGTGGAGCACATTGCTGTGCCGATCCCACCAGCAGACCAGGAGGAGCACGTCGCTCCGATGATAGGGCATGCTACCACTACCCCAGCCACCCTACCCGCCATGCCCGAGCCCGTACCGCAGGATGGGCCAGCTTCTACTGGGCACATCCTTGAGGGCAGCTCAGCCCGCAGTTCTGAGATGCACAGAGCAGGTTTGGCAGCTCACGCCACTGCTAGCCCTCCCACCCCTACCACTGTGATATCCGCTCCAGAGTGGGTCGCTGTCACCCAGCCTCTCATGGTCCCACTCGCCGAGCTTATAGTCCCCTCACCCATATCCATGACACTACCCATCACCACTTTTCCCACCCTACCACCCCTACCCGAGATGCTCCCTACACCACCACCTGCACCATTCACTATGGATGCAGGAGCCCCATTTTTGATACCCCCATTTGCACCATATGCACTAGGTGCGGGAGACCCGTACCAGGTACCACCCTACTGCTTCACCGGACTACCGGGTTTTGCCCCACCCTTCACACCCCTACCCATACCCGATATCGTCGGCCCGTCCCAGCCGGCGTACACTGACATCCCCGGGCCGTCGCAGCCCCACGGGATGGCCCCACTGTCAGGACCCGCATGGTCCACGGTGATCTCACTGGAGAGAGATTTCCAGACCCTCACCGACACGGTGCAGCGCACCGTGAGTCAGATGGAGCAGCAGGCCCAGCTCATGTGGGCCTGGATCATTGATGCCAGGGACGCACTGGCACATTATGCTGAGGAGTTGCTGAGCATGGACGCTCATTGTGGCCTTACGGGCGACGCACACTTTGCGCATCGCCAATTCTTGTACGATCGCATTATGGCGATTAGTATGACCATTAGCATGTGCGCACCCCAGTACCAGTACCAGCACCCGCCGCCGCCGCCGCCACAGTAGCGATACATCAGGGACGCTTGGGGGATCACTTACGGACATAGTAGTAGTAGTAGTAGTAGTAGTAGTAGTAGTAGTAGTAGTAGTAGTAGTAGTAGTATGATAGCACAGCATGGGTTATAGCACCCATCTGCATTTTTGCCTAGCCGAGCGGGATTGTGCCGGTATATGACATTATGTTTCTAGTATATTTCAAAGGAGCAATGTATGAGGAAGGTATCCTCGGTTTTTGTTATTATGAACAAATCATTGTACTCATGGTATTGAAATTAATGAAAATTTTGTTATGGTAAAATATGTGTTGTGATTGTCTACGATTATTATTACTTGTTCTGTTTATATTGTGATTGTGTAATGTTGTTATGGTGATTATTGTGTTCGTATGTTGTGTTGTTGTTTATACTGTATATGTGACGATATTGTATGAATGATCGCCAAAATTAACCTTTGATATTGATTATTGAAGAAACATGGCACCAGCCACCAGAAGCAACAGTGGAAATGAAAGACTGCCCACGACACCCGAGGAGCTTGAAACCCTAGTTTCGGGACGTATCGCCCAAGCTCTCGCAGAACACAATGCCACACGCACCGAAAGGTCGCGAGACCGAACCGGGAGCGACAGACGCGAAACCTCCCCTACTGGTAAGAAGACTCCGGGTATATACAACAGGAGTCTTCATAAAACTCCTACCTTATATAATATGTTGCTTTATTATTGCAGAAACGGCCTCACGAGAACGTGGCTGCACGTTTAAAGCTTTCCTGGACTGCAAACCACTCAACTTCAGCGGCACCGAAGGTTCTGTCGGACTAGTCAAGTGGTTCGAGAAGACCGAAGCCGTGATCCGTATTAGCAGCTGTACCCCGCGACAGGCTGTCATGTACGCCACCAACCTGTTTCTGGACCAAGTTCTAACCTGGTGGAACAACCAAGTGCAGACACTGGGAGATGATGCTGCTTACTCCTTGTCATGGTTGGAGTTGAAAGAACTAATGATCGCCGAGTACTGCCCGGCAAGTGAAGTACAGAAGCTAGAGACTGAGTTCTGGAACCTCGCCATGGTTGGATGGACGTAGCTGGTTACACGTCCAGATTCCATGACCTCTCCCGGTTAGTGCCTCGCCTGGTCACCCCGGAAAGCAAGAAGGTGGAAAGATACCTCTTCGGACTGGCACCACAGATACGCGGCATGGTCACTGCTTCCAAACCTACAACCATGCGCGAAGCTATCGACCTCGCCTTAAGCCTCACCGAAGACGCCATCCGAATGGGCACTCTAATCCGGAAAGTATCAGGGTTGAAGCTTACTGAGTCCAGCAGTGTTGAGGGTAAGAATCTGGGTACAAGTTCAGTCATTGGGTCAAGTGAACAGGGAAATAGGCCAAGGTTTGGGAAGCGTAAGCGCGATGAAAGGAAAAAGGATGGATCATCAGGTTCAGGGAAGAAGGGAAAAGGGTACGTGGCCACTGGACGTGGAAATAATGGGAAGCAAGGTTATCAGGGCAGGAACGAAGTGATCTGCGGTAAGTGCCGTCATTCGGGGCACAAGACAGAAGACTGCAGATCGGGAGCGCCAAAGAACGGTGGAGCGAGGCCCTGTTTCTCATGTGGATCGCTCGATCATTGGAAGAGGGACTGCCCCAAACTTAACAACCAAGCCCGTGGGCGGGCGTTCGTGATTGGTGCCGGTGACGCACGACAAGACCCTAATGTGGTCACTGGTACGTTCCCTCTAAATGGTCATTATGCTTCAGTATTGTTTGATACTGGCGCTGATTTTAGCTTCGTATCTGTCGAATTTAAAAGATTACTTGGTTTAAAGACTAGTAAGCTAGACACACCATACTCTATCGAACTAGCTAACGGTAAGACTATAGAAACTCGAGAGGTAGCGAAGGATTGTAAGTTGGATCTCTGTGGTCATGAGTTTGACATTGATCTATTGCCAGTCGTACTGGGTAGCTTTGACATAGTCGTTGGCATGGATTGGCTATCCGCACACCGCGCCATCGTCGTGTGCAATGACAAAGTAATTCAAGTTTCCCTCGCAAGCGGTGAAACCCTATCAATCCAAGGGGAAAGGCGTGGAACACCATTGAGAATTATTACCAGCATGAAAGCCAGGAAGTGCCTAAGGAAAGGTCTCGTCGCATTCTTGGCGCACGTAGTAGACAAGAAGGCCGACGAGCGAAAGCTAGAAGACATTCCGATAGCCAGAGACTTTCCAGATGTGTTCCCAGAAGATTTGCCGGGATTGCCACCACCCCGACAAGTCGAGTTTCGCATCGACCATGTTCCAGGAGCAGCACCTGTAGCACGATCGCCATATCGCCTAGCTCCTTCTGAGATGCAGGAACTATCTGGTCAACTGCAGGAGTTGTTGGACAAAGGTTTCATAAGACCAAGCTTCTCACCCTGGGGAGCTCCCGTCTTATTCGTGAAGAAGAAGGATGGCACTTTTCGAATGTGCATCGACTATCGAGAACTGAACAAGCTAACTATTAAAAATCGCTATCCTCTTCCCAGGATCGACGATTTGTTTGATCAACTTCAAGGATCCAGTTTCTACTCCAAGATCGATCTAAGGTCCGGTTATCATCAATTGCGTATTCAAGAAGAAGACGTGCCAAAAACAGCATTCAGGACTCGTTATGGGCACTATGAGTTTCTGGTTATGCCATTCGGTTTAACTAACGCACCAGCTGTTTTCATGGACTTGATGAACTGAGTGTGTAAGCCATACTTGGACAAATTTGTCATTGTCTTCATTGATGACATCTTGATCTACTCACGCACTAAGGAGGAACACGAGGATCATCTTCGATTAATCCTCGAGGTACTACGCAAGGAGAAACTCTATGCCAAGTTTTCAAAATGTGATTTTTGGATTCGAGAGGTTCACTTTTTAGGCCACGTGGTGAATGAAAAAGGTATACATGTCGATCCCGCCAAGATCGAAGCAATTAAGAATTGGGACGCCCCTAGGACGCCTACTAAAGTACGACAATTTCTTGGCCTTGCGGGTTACTACAGAAGGTTCATCGAGAACTTTTCTAAAATAGCACAGTCTTTAACCATGCTAACCCAAAAGGATAAGAAGTTTGAATGGACGGAAAGGCAGGAAGCAGTGTTTCAGTTGCTGAAGGATAAGTTATGTGGCGCACCGATACTATCACTCCCCGATGGTACGGAAGACTTCGTAGTTTACTGTGACGCCTCTCATCAGGGATTGGGTTGTGTATTGATGCAGCGAGAAAAGGTCATAGCCTATGCTTCCAGACAGCTAAAACTTCACGAGAAGAATTACACCACACATGATCTGGAACTAGGAGCCGTGGTATTCGCACTCAAGATTTGGAGACATTATCTGTACGGAACCAAGTGTACGATCTTCACTGACCATAAAAGTTTGCAGCACATCTTTGACCAGAAGGAATTGAACATGCGACAACGGCGATGGGTCGAATTATTGAACGATTACGATTGTGAGATACAGTACCATCCCGGGAAGGCAAACGTCGTAGCCGACGCCTTGAGTCGCAAGGAACGGGTTAAGCCACTGCGTGTCCGAGCTTTGGGTCTAACCATCCACACGAACCTGACCGACCGGATTCGTGAAGCTCAAATTAACGCTCTTAAACCCGAGAATGTCAAAGGTGAAAGATTGCGGAAGATGGTTGATTCACTGGAGTCAAAAGCGGATTAGGCTCTGTATTTCATGAACAGAATTTGGGTACCAGTGTACGGTGGATTGCGTGAACTGGTATTGGCCGAAGCCCACAGTTCGCGATATTCGGTTCACCCTGGAGCAGACAAGATGTTCCATGATCTAAAGGAATTTTACTGGTGGCCAAATTTCAAGAGAGATATAGCGGCATATGTTGCGCGATGTTTGACTTGCGCGAAAGTCAAGGCCGAGCATCAGAGACCATCCGGTTTGCTCCAGCAACCGGAAATACCAGAATGGAAATGGGAAAGGATCACTATGGACTTCATTACCAAGTTGCCCAGGACAACAAGCGGCCATGACATGATCTGGGTAATCGTTGATCGATTGACAAAATCTGCACACTTCCTCCCCATTCGCGAAACGGATAAGTTGGAGAAACTGACCCGTTTGTATATTAAGGAAGTTGTGTCGAAACACGGTGTACCTATTTCCATCATCTCCGATCGAGATAGTCGTTTCACCTCAAGGTTTTGGGAAAGCTTGAATGAAGCCCTCGGTACTCGCCTTGACATGAGTACCGCATATCATCCACAAACCGATGGTCAGAGTGAACGGACCATCCAGACCTTGGAAGATATGCTCCGGGCATGCGCAATCGATTTCAGCGGAAATTGGGATACACACTTGCCGCTGGTAGAGTTTTCATATAACAACAGTTACCACACAAGCATTCAAGCTGCACCTTTTGAAGCTCTATATGGACGCAAGTGTAGATCGCCTCTATGTTGGGCCGAAGTTGGCGAAAAGCAACTTACCGGGCCCGAAATTGTTCAAGAAACGACGGATAAGGTCTTTCTGATAAGAGAACGTCTCAAAGCGGCACGTGACCGATAGAAAAGCTACGCAGACATGAGAAGGAAGCCTTTGGAATTTCAAGTCGGAGACAGGGTCCTACTAAAGGTGTCACCTTGGAAAGGTGTCGCGCGCTTTGGGAAGCGCGGAAAACTAAAGCCACGATATGTTGGACCATTCGAAATACTGTCCAGAGTAGGCCCCGTAGCGTACAAGCTCAAGTTACCGCAAGAACTTAACGGGGTACATGACACGTTCCACGTGTCGAACTTGAAAAAGTGCTTATCCGACGAAACCCTCATCATCCCCGCAGACGAAATCCACATTGACGACAAGTTACACTTCGTCGAAGAGCCAATCGAAGTAACCGATTGGAAGGTCTAAAAGCTAAGACGCAGTAAGATCAGGTTGGTCAAAGTGCGTTGGAATGCCAAGCGTGGACCGGAGTTCACGTGGGAGCGGCTGGACCGGATGAAGCAAAAATATCCCGCCCTATTCAAGAATACCCCTATACCGGAGAGCTCGAAGTGAATTCCGGGACGGAATTCTCTTAACGGGGGGAGAATGTAACAACCGGCAAAATTAAGGTAATTCCGTACTAATTAATTAAACGCGATTAACGTAATTAACCGTAATTATGTGCTGATTATTTAATTGAGGCCTTAGAAAGATAGAAGTTCCCAAGTAATGCATAGGAATGCATAAGTTTAATAGCAAAGCATCATAGGATCATGCGCAGGCAAAACTATCCGGTATGGACACTGGCGATTACCCGGTAAAACTTAAATAAGCGAAACGAACTCCGGACACCCGGAATATAAAATAAATAATATTTTCACAAAATATAATGAGTTTTGGAAACCCAAAGCCATACGTGAAAGCTTATTGTACAAATCTCCCGGTAACGAATAAAGTGCGCATACAGCACCCGATACGCGCGTAACACGTAAATTCACCCGGTAAAAGCCGAAATAAATTATCAGTAATTTAACTGGGCAAAATTTAATGAATATTAACGGTATTTTAATATTAAGGTAAACCGCGGTAAAAATTCAAGAAATACCCGGGCGGTACCCGAAAGGAATTAACTTAAACATATTATGGAGAAGTAATTAGCAAAGTGGACCCCACCAACCACCCTATAGGGGCCGGCCAAGGGCCCACTTAAAGTGAGAGATTACTTAAAGTTGCTTCTTAAATCTTCCATAATATTATTATCAATGATTAGTATGCATGCAAAGGTATTGGGTGGAATATTAACCAACACATCTCTCCCTCTCTCTCTCTCTCTAAAAACTCGGCCCAAACACCCACTTAATCCCCAAGATTTTCAAAAATCTTTCACAAATCTTCCATAATATCACTAACCAATCCTTGCAAGATATCTATGATCTTTGGAAGATTGGGTAAGATAATAAATCACTTGGATGAACACTTGAAGAAATCACAAAAATAATCTTCTTCTTCTTCCCTTTGGCCGTGAGTTTGCACCTCCCTCTTAACATCTCTCTTTCAATTTTCATACCTCTAAATCATCTCTAGTTCATCATTGTTCAAAACCCCTTTTGTGTGTTCAAGAGCTTGGAGCATAACCCACTTGGAAGAACACATTAAACCTCACCCAAATCCAAGATTTTTGTCTTCCCTAGCCTTGAGCTAGTAGTAAGTCTTGCATTGTTTTATTACTTGAATGTTCATATTTTTGTGCTATGAAAGCAAGTTGTACATTGTTGGGTAATAAAATGAGTTTTATAAAAGTAATGGGTTTTGTTAAAATAAAAATGGAAGAATAATAATAATATTGATGAATCTTGGATTTATGTTAATAAATGAAATGTTTGAAGAAATGATGATAAAATACACTTACACTTGAGAAGATGATGATTTGGGCATATTAAATGTGAAGGACTTGAATGAGATGAAGATGATTTTAATCATCATAGGATGATATAATAATGTCAAAAAGATATTAAAATGAGTTAGAAAGTCATAGATGAAAAAGTTCCATCTTCAAAGTCCACTCACTTGGATGAGTGAAAAATGGATATTTTGGATAAAAATATGGAATAAACATGTTAATGACATCTAGGATGGATTATAAGATCATTAAAAGTGAAAAGAAGTAAAAACAACTAAACATGAAGAAAATGGTTCTTCAAAGTCCACTAAAGTGGAAGAAAAATATTAACTTTGAAAGATTGAGTGAAAAATGCAACAAGTATAAGTTAAAGGACTAATATGGCAACGTTGGAAGTTGAGGGACTAAAATAAATATTTTAGAAACTATTAGTCCAAAAACACAATAATGGAAAGATTGGTGTCAAAAAGTGTAAGAAATATTTTACAAGGTAGATTTGGTAAATACTAGTAGCATACTTGGGCATTTTATGAAAAAGATATATTTTTATAAAATGGAAGTTTTAAAAAATAAAAGGAGTAACGCAAGTATTTTATAAGATAAGATTTCATAAAATAAGGACTTGGGAAGACTTGTACAAAAATAGGATACTTTTATATAAATGGGAATATAAAAGTATCGGGAACATTTTTGGTAACAAGTTGGACAAGTCGGACTAAAACATACAAAGTATATTTTTCCAAGAAATAAACGTTCGGAATCGGAAGTAGGAACAATACTTCCATGAGAACGCGCAACGGAAATAAATATGAAAAACGCTAACTAACGAACTTAGTTACACAAACCAACGTAAACGGTCATATGAGGAAAATGCCATTACGACAAGATAAAAATATACATATATATTTTAAGGAAATAAAATATATATAACAAGGGTGAAACGTGCGTAACACTTTCTTAAGTGTAGAAAGAATATTCGTGGGAAAGGAGAAACATAACGTAACAAATTAAAAACGCTAAACGACACATGAACTTAACAAGTAGTATCCACGCGATGGTATATGTACATATACTCGTTTTCGACGAAATTCTAGTATATCTATTTGAATGGGAAAATAGATATGCGAGAAGGAAAACCGAGACGAGTAGGTGAAATATATCTACCAACGCGTGAATACCGACAAGATCCTAGTACATTTATTTAAATGGGAAAATAAATGTATGGTGTGGTAAGTCTAGTCGGGCGTTAAGATTATGTTACCAAACGACAAAGACTTAGCATATTTATTCAAATGGGAAAATAAATATGTGGCAAAGTGAGTCGGGTCGGATAATAAGAAAACACATTATATCGAGCGAAACGATCCTAAGTATAATTATTTAAATGGGAAAATAATTATACGTTGGGTAGAGTCGTGTCGAGTATAATATTGTACAAGTCATAAAGAATATTAATAAGAATGATATATGACTTGTAAGAAAAGGGTAATCCATCGCCATTGAACCTAGGATACGAAACTATTAAACGGGAATTGGGATAAAGACGTGGTCGGGAAGTTGGGTGTACAACTTGCCAAGGCACATACACCATAGGTGTAAGTGACTTATACGCCTAGAACCTTTGTAGGTACGGGATCACGAACTTTACTATTTTCTTTGAGCCGAGCACAGTTACAGGTGAGTCTCACGGCCCCATTTCTAAACTATTTAACGTTTTTACGGGGGAAAGATATGTTGGGATTGTATGACGGGTTGGATACTTGACTAAAGATCGCCACTCGGGGTTGAGACCTCCCCACTATAATCATTAATTCGGGAACGAGAAACCAAAGGAATATTTGGATAGTACTATTGGTGCCTGACAAGGCCCACCCCTAATCGATAGCGTCGATGATGCATCGGCGTATGCCTGGGGTGCACTTATTCTGAAATAAAGTCATAGGAATACCGAGTAACGACTTGGAGCGGGGGCATTATTAATTGTCTTGGTTTGGTTATAGGCTCAAATAAATTGTAGGACTTTGCAACTCCTATAAATGTCATAACAAGGATATTCCCACTTTATAAAGATTTATTAAATTAAAACCTGTGAACTCACCAATATTTATATATTGACGATTTTCAAACATATCTTTCAGGTAATTGAATGATGGAAGTTAGCATGGCGAGCAGGGTCGGGGATATCTCCAAGTTGGGCGTTGGGAATGTCGTAAAAGGGTCTCATCTCTTTATTCCATGGACTTAGGGATAAAGGGAGGAGCCTCCTTATCAATTTCAAAAACAATTTATAATTATGTATGGATAATTTGACATGATTATTAGCATTGAATAAATGCCCGTTTTCTTTAATTACTATTGTGGTTTGCATTAATCTTGGCTTAATACTTTTGAACCGTCGCGCCACGTGTTTCCGCCATAGGCGTGGTGTGACATGGTAATATTTCAAGTGAATTGCATTCCAAGTTCTTGGTAGAATTTCACCCTCCATAGTCGAGAGCCAATATGCTCCTCAAAATCGATCAAATAGGGTCCTTCCCATTTAGGAGCTAACTTCCCATCACTTGGCTTGGTGGTATTTTGGAAGGCATTTCTTAAGACCAAATCTCCCTCCTGGAAACTTCTTATCCTTATATTCTCGTTGTAGGCTTCGGCTCTCCTTTGTTGATAAGCTATCATCCTCAATCTGGCTGTATCCATAAGTTCATCCACTTTTTCAAGATCTTGAAGCAATACTTCTGAATTGGTAGTTGCATCCTGAAGATATCTTCTTGCTGTAAGCATTACCATCTTGGTTAGGAGCATGGCTTCTATTCCAAAGACCAAGGAGAAAGGTGTTTGGCCAGTTGTATTCTTGGAAGTGGTTTTCTTCTGCCCATTTTCCTTTCTTTTCTCCAAGCCTCTTCTTCAAGTTGTTGATGATGATCTTATTAGAGGATTCTTCTTGTCCATTAGCTTGAGGATGGACAGGTGTTGATGTTATCATTTTGATTCTGAGTAGTTAGAACAGTGTTATCCTTAGGATGTACAGTGCTATCTTCAGGATGCACAATGTTATCCTCAGGATGCAGTTCTACAGTTGCTGACTTCAGGATGGGAATCTTCGATCCTTCTGGTTAATTCAAGGAGGATCCTAAATTTGCCAAGGCATCAGCTTCAGCATTTTCTTCCCTAGGTACCTGTGTTAATGTAAATTCTGCAAAACAAGATGCTAATTTCTTTACTATTTCAAGATATTCAACTAATTTTTTACCTTTGCCTGCATAAGATCCGTTAAAATGGTTAGTAATTAATAAGGAATCAACAAACACTTCTAAATTTGCAACATTTATATCCTTAGCAAGTTGTAAACCAGCAATGAGACCTTCATATTCAGCTTCATTATTGGTTGTTTGAAATGCACATCTAATCACATGGGGTATTTTGTCCCCTTGTGGCGATTCTAGTAGTAATCCTAACGCTGTGCCTCTCATATTTGAAGCACCATCAGTATATAAAATCCATTTTCTCAAGTTTTCATTTACTTGTTATACTTATTTTTCAATTTCACTTAGGATGTCACTCCTGAAATATGCCACAAACTCAGCTAGAGCCTGTGATTTAATTGCATTTCCAGGCTCATATACCAAGTCAAAAGCACTTACTTTCACTGACCATTCTGCCATTCTTCCTAACATTTCTGGTTTTCAAAGCACATTTTTAATAGGGTAATTAGTTTGAACATGTATCCTATGTGTTTCAAAATAATGCCTTAACTTGGTAGATGCCATAATCAAAGCTACAATAAGTTTTTCAAGATGTGAGTACCTGGTTTCAGCATCCAGCAGAGTTTTACTTACATAATAGATAGGATGATGTTGTCCTTCAAAGTTTTTTTACCAAGAATGCACTTATTGCATTTTTGGAAACTGCAAGATATAATTTGAGAGGTTCACTGTAACACCCCAACCGATGGCGGAAACATCGGGATGTCACGTATTGATGATTGTTCAGTAGCTCATGGTGAATAATAAATTTCATTGAATGATTTAAATAAATTACATACAATTGTTCTACAAGAATTCGTACATCAAATTGAATAAAACTATGCACACATCTTCAAGCATTCATTCGAATCTTCAAACAAGTAGAACCTGAAACATGTTAAGTTGAAAATATTTTGGGTCAACAAAAGTTGGTGAGAATTACATAGGTTTTGATAATCGAATAAAATTGTTGTGCAATTCATGTGTCATGGCAATCTAGTCCATATGTGAAAACATACTAGAAGTAAATCGAGTGCATAATCAACCTTGTGACTGTTGTATTGTGGTACATCCCATACGCTCATGGTTCACTCGTTTATATTGCAGTAACAAACACCCACGCAACCTTTGTAGGAGGCACGTATCCGGGTGGGATTGTCAGTCCAATAGATCTATCAATGTATACCGTTTGGCTGATGAATGTTTATGCTAGAATTGTGCTTACCCTAGTCATGTTCAAGACATAATGCAACATAGAAATACACATAGACACATTGATGATTGAATTGCATAAATATTGTTGTAACATGATTCACCCCAAAAATGGTGATAAATAGAAAAGGAGCTATGTAAAACTCACCTTAGCAAAATGTTATGTCTCGTAAAAGAAATAGAATATTGTGTTGTGAATGTATGCGAGGCGAATCCCAAAGACTCAACAACGTAGCTAGTCGAAATTGAAGAAAACGAAAAAGAAAGAATATCAAGCTTCCAATTCGCCAATTACAAGAGCTTATAATCAAAGCTTCAATTGTAGAAGTAATAGACTATAGAAGAAAGGTATGAGGGAAAGTTTAATCGGATTGAAACAATCGATTTAGAGGTGCAAAGTATAATGGGTCATAGGTGGGTTTTTATACTAGTTTTGGAGTCAATTAGCCATTAAAATTGGTCAACACCATAAAGTAAGGTTTTATGATGAATTGACTATTTGACTAAGACTTTGACTGTTTGACTAAGACTTTGACTAGGACTTTGACTATTTGACTCAAGGCTTTATTTAAAAAAAAATCTTGTATGTGAAAAAAAAAAAGAATTTAGAATCATATTATTATTATTATTATTTATATACATTTATGTATGTATATAAGTTGTGAGTTAGGATAAATAAAGACTTAGGCACATTTGTATAATATTAATGATAAAGGTGTAATAATATATATATATATAAGGGCTTTTTATGTATTAAAATTTTGAGGAAATTTTTGCGATGTTACAGTCTCCCCTACTTTTAGGAACTTCGTCCTGAAGTTAAAAGAAAAACACCAGGTATACAATTGGTCGACTACCGAAAACCTTGATAAAATTTCTCACTACCTTAACGTACCTGTAAATTCATGATTACGTTCCGGACCGTAATTATCAATTTACCTTACATTAGGGTTTTGCGTCCTTTTATGACTCTACCGATTGTTGAGCAGGTTCGATAGTCTCCACCAGTCGTTGAGCAGGTTGTAGGGCCTCTCCCGACTGTTGGAAAGACATGATGACCTCTACCAATCGTTGAGTAGGTTGTTTGGTAGTCAACTAATTGTTGTACAAGTAAGCAAGTATGATTATAGATATAGCAATTAGTTCACATTCAAACAAGCATGCACTCAGATGTTATGATAATACTTGAATTTATTACGTGAATCAAAAAGTGTCAATACATAGAATTAAAAAGTAGACATCATTCAAATGGTGGGGTTTGCTGTTAAGTAGCTGGAGGGTCTTGATCTCGATTTAGTTTAGGGCATCGGTTACGGAAATGATTTGGGTTTCCACATTCATAGCATTGACCATAGTTGTATTTACCAGGACGATTAAGATTAGCAACCTGAGCAGGGTTGGTTGGTTGGTTGGTGTTAGGGTTTGGGGCTCACGACATGTGTTGACCAGATGGCCATACCTACCACAATTGGTGCACAGGCGACACACTGAAACAGTGGGGTGATGTCGTTTGCATGTGTTACACAATGGAAAGTTTCTTGTATAGGGTTTCTTGTTTGAAGCTTGTGTAGTGAGGTTTACATTAGGATCCCTGGTCTTGTGCTTCTGGTTCTCGGTAGTTACCGCGGCCACAATACTTGTTTTCTCGCCTTTCCGAACTAAGGTCCCGTTCTTTATGTGATTTCCATCGCCATTTCCATTTCCATTGTCGTTCCCATTCATTGGGATGACTTGAGCCAACAAGTTAGAAACCAGAGTTGTGATTTGTTGCGCCATTTGTTGGGAAATAATCGCAGCCAGTTGGGCATCAACACCTTTGTTGTTTTTGTTGTTGTTGTGGTTGGTGTTGTGGTTGTTGTTACTTTCCTCTTGGTTTTCACCACTGTTATTGCGAGTGCTGCGACGTGGAGACATGATCTGTAAGGGACACAATGAAGGTTCAATGTGGCATGAAATGAATGAGGTGATATAAGGAATGTAATCATTTATTCATTAATTAAAACGAATAAACGAAAACGTTGACGTATCAAAGATTCCAGATTCCAACAACATAGTGAAGACATGCTTTAGCCTATAAATGAACACTCATCCTGAGAATTCCCAGGTAGGCATCCGGGTCCCTCGTCTGATTGGGATATATGTGCAATGCCAGCCTAGACAGAAGACTCAGAATACAGGCGTTCACCCTTCCAGATTGCACGTGTTCGTTATTAAAATCTAGAACTTCGACGAGATCTCAAGGTGGTTCAGGTTAAACCTGAGGGTTTTGCCTTATTAGTCTAAGAGTGGATCCAGTGATGGAGAGCAACCTTCTCGTAGGGATTAATGTAGGGATAAGAAGTAGGAGGGAGATAGAGAATAGCAAGTAAAAGAAGCAAGTACTGGTTAAATCCTATGGTTATAGACTAGATTATTTTTCTAATAACCTAATTCCCTATAACCATGGCTCTGATACCAATCTGTAACACCCCAACCGATGGCGGAAACATCGGGATGTCACGTATTGATGATTGTTCAGTAGCTCATGGTGAATAATAAATTTCATTAAATGATTTAAATAAATTACATACAATTGTTCTACAAGAATTCGTACATCAAATTGAATAAAACTATGCACACATCTTCAAGCATTAATTCGAATCTTCAAACAAGTAGAACCTGAAACATGTTAAGTTGAAAATATTTTGGGTCAACAAAAGTTGGTGAGAATTACATAGGTTTTGATAATCGAATAAAATTGTTGTGCAATTCATGTGTCATGGCAATCTAGTCCATATGTGAAAACATACTAGAAGTAAATCGAGTGCATAATCAACCTTGTGACTGTTGTATTGTGGTACATCCCATACGCTCATGGTTCACTCGTTTATATTGCAGTAACAAACACCCACGCAACCTTTGTAGGAGGCACGTATCCGGGTGGGATTGTCAGTCCAATAGATCTATCAATGTATACCGTTTGGCTGATGAATGTTTATGCTAGAATTGTGCTTACCCTAGTCATGTTCAAGACATAATGCAACATAGAAATACACATAGACACATTGATGATTGAATTGCATAAATATTGTTGTAACATGTTTCACCCCAAAAATGGTGATAAATAGAAAAGGGGCTATGTAAAACTCACCTTAGCAAAATGTTATGTCTCGTAAAAGAAATAGAATATTGTGTTGTGAATGTATGCGAGGCGAATCCCAAAGACTCAACAACGTAGCTAGTCCAAATTGAAGAAAACGAAAAAGAAAGAATATCAAGCTTCCAATTCGCCAATTACAAGAGCTTATAATCAAAGCTTCAATTGTAGAAGTAATAGACTATAGAAGAAAGGTATGAGGGAAAGTTTAATCGGATTGAAACAATCGATTTAGAGGTGCAAAGTATAATGGGTCATAGGTGGGTTTTTATACTAGTTTTGGAGTCAATTAGCCATTAAAATTGGTCAACACCATAAAGTAAGGTTTTATGATGAATTGACTATTTGACTAAGACTTTGACTGTTTGACTAAGACTTTGACTAGGACTTTGACTATTTGACTCAAGGCTTTATTTAAAAAAAAATCTTGTATGTGAAAAAAAAAAAGAATTTAGAATCATATTATTATTATTATTATTTATATACATTTATGTATGTATATAAGTTGTGAGTTAGGATAAATAAAGACTTAGGCACATTTGTATAATATTAATGATAAAGGTGTAATAATATATATATATATATATATATAAGGGCTTTTTATGTATTAAAATTTTGAGGAAATTTTTGCGATGTTACAGTCTCCCCTACTTTTAGGAACTTCGTCCTGAAGTTAAAAGAAAAACACCAGGTATACAATTGGTCGACTACCGAAAACCTTGATAAAATTTCTCACTACCTTAACGTACCTGTAAATTCATGATTACGTTCCGGACCGTAATTATCAATTTACCTTACATTAGGGTTTTGCGTCCTTTTATGACTCTACCGATTGTTGAGCAGGTTCGATAGTCTCCACCAGTCGTTGAGCAGGTTGTAGGGCCTCTCCCGACTGTTGGAAAGACATGATGACCTCTACCAATCGTTGAGTAGGTTGTTTGGTAGTCAACTAATTGTTGTACAAGTAAGCAAGTATGATTATAGATATAGCAATTAGTTCACATTCAAACAAGCATGCACTCAGATGTTATGATAATACTTGAATTTATTACGTGAATCAAAAAGTGTCAATACATAGAATTAAAAAGTAGACATCATTCAAATGGTGGGGTTTGCTGTTAAGTAGCTGGAGGGTCTTGATCTCGATTTAGTTTAGGGCATCGGTTACGGAAATGATTTGGGTTTCCACATTCATAGCATTGACCATAGTTGTATTTACCAGGACGATTAAGATTAGCAACCTGAGCAGGGTTGGTTGGTTGGTTGGTGTTAGGGTTTGGGGCTCACGACATGTGTTGACCAGATGGCCATACCTACCACAATTGGTGCACAGGCGACACACTGAAACAGTGGGGTGATGTCGTTTGCATGTGTTACACAATGGAAAGTTTCTTGTATAGGGTTTCTTGTTTGAAGCTTGTGTAGTGAGGTTTACATTAGGATCCCTGGTCTTGTGCTTCTGGTTCTCGGTAGTTACCGCGGCCACAATACTTGTTTTCTCGCCTTTCCGAACTAAGGTCCCGTTCTTTATGTGATTTCCATCGCCATTTCCATTTCCATTGTCGTTCCCATTCATTGGGATGACTTGAGCCAACAAGTTAGAAACCAGAGTTGTGATTTGTTGCGCCATTTGTTGGGAAATAATCGCAGCCAGTTGGGCATCAACACCTTTGTTGTTTTTGTTGTTGTTGTGGTTGGTGTTGTGGTTGTTGTTACTTTCCTCTTGGTTTTCACCACTGTTATTGCGAGTGCTGCGACGTGGAGACATGATCTGTAAGGGACACAATGAAGGTTCAATGTGGCATGAAATGAATGAGGTGATATAAGGAATGTAATCATTTATTCATTAATTAAAACGAATAAACGAAAACGTTGACGTATCAAAGATTCCAGATTCCAACAACATAGTGAAGACATGCTTTAGCCTATAAATGAACACTCATCCTGAGAATTCCCAGGTAGGCATCCGGGTCCCTCGTCTGATTGGGATATATGTGCAATGCCAGCCTAGACAGAAGACTCAGAATACAGGCGTTCACCCTTCCAGATTGCACGTGTTCGTTATTAAAATCTAGAACTTCGACGAGATCTCAAGGTGGTTCAGGTTAAACCTGAGGGTTTTGCCTTATTAGTCTAAGAGTGGATCCAGTGATGGAGAGCAACCTTCTCGTAGGGATTAATGTAGGGATAAGAAGTAGGAGGGAGATAGAGAATAGCAAGTAAAAGAAGCAAGTACTGGTTAAATCCTATGGTTATAGACTAGATTATTTTTCTAATAACCTAATTCCCTATAACCATGGCTCTGATACCAATCTGTAACACCCCAACCGATGGCGGAAACATCGGGATGTCACGTATTGATGATTGTTCAGTAGCTCATGGTGAATAATAAATTTCATTAAATGATTTAAATAAATTACATACAATTGTTCTACAAGAATTCGTACATCAAATTGAATAAAACTATGCACACATCTTCAAGCATTAATTCGAATCTTCAAACAAGTAGAACCTGAAACATGTTAAGTTGAAAATATTTTGGGTCAACAAAAGTTGGTGAGAATTACATAGGTTTTGATAATCGAATAAAATTGTTGTGCAATTCATGTGTCATGGCAATCTAGTCCATATGTGAAAACATACTAGAAGTAAATCGAGTGCATAATCAACCTTGTGACTGTTGTATTGTGGTACATCCCATACGCTCATGGTTCACTCGTTTATATTGCAGTAACAAACACCCACGCAACCTTTGTAGGAGGCACGTATCCGGGTGGGATTGTCAGTCCAATAGATCTATCAATGTATACCGTTTGGCTGATGAATGTTTATGCTAGAATTGTGCTTACCCTAGTCATGTTCAAGACATAATGCAACATAGAAATACACATAGACACATTGATGATTGAATTGCATAAATATTGTTGTAACATGTTTCACCCCAAAAATGGTGATAAATAGAAAAGGGGCTATGTAAAACTCACCTTAGCAAAATGTTATGTCTCGTAAAAGAAATAGAATATTGTGTTGTGAATGTATGCGAGGCGAATCCCAAAGACTCAACAACGTAGCTAGTCCAAATTGAAGAAAACGAAAAAGAAAGAATATCAAGCTTCCAATTCGCCAATTACAAGAGCTTATAATCAAAGCTTCAATTGTAGAAGTAATAGACTATAGAAGAAAGGTATGAGGGAAAGTTTAATCGGATTGAAACAATCGATTTAGAGGTGCAAAGTATAATGGGTCATAGGTGGGTTTTTATACTAGTTTTGGAGTCAATTAGCCATTAAAATTGGTCAACACCATAAAGTAAGGTTTTATGATGAATTGACTATTTGACTAAGACTTTGACTGTTTGACTAAGACTTTGACTAGGACTTTGACTATTTGACTCAAGGCTTTATTTAAAAAAAAATCTTGTATGTGAAAAAAAAAAAGAATTTAGAATCATATTATTATTATTATTATTTATATACATTTATGTATGTATATAAGTTGTGAGTTAGGATAAATAAAGACTTAGGCACATTTGTATAATATTATTGATAAAGGTGTAATAAAATATATATATATATATATAAGGGCTTTTTATGTATTAAAATTTTGGGGAAAATTTTGCGATGTTACATTCACTATCTTTAGGTTTCATCAGGGATGGAGCTGCTGCAAGATATTCCTTAAATTTCTTCAATGTGACATCATGTTTTTGTCCCCAGTCGTATTTGTTGTTATTCTTTAGGATGTCAAAGAATTCCTTGCATTTTTCTGAGGTCTTTGAAATGAATCTATTCAAAGCTGCTATCTTGCTAGTCAATCTTTGCACATCCTTGATGTTTGTTGGAGATTTGAAATCTAGCATGGCTTTTATTTGTTCTGGACTGGCTTCAATGCCTCTCTTGGTTACTAAGTATCCAAGAAATTCGCCAGTACCGACTCCAAAGTTGCGCTTGGCAGGATTCAACTTCTTATTATAAGCATCCAGGATGTCAATGGATTCTTTGAGATCCTAAAGATGGTCTTCAGCTTTCTTGGACTTCACTACCATGTCGTCAATATAGACTTCCATTGTGTCCCCAACCTTTTCTTTGGACATCATGTTGACCAACCTTTGGTATGTTGCACCCGCATTAAAAATGAAATTAGAGATTGTTCAATATAATTAGGAATATTCTTACCGATCCGCACAGTGATATCCTTGTTTTTATCATCGAGGCAGACTGGTTTGACATCTTAGTCAGAATGTACTTTGAAATCCTGAGGATGGCACTATGCATCTTGCTTTAATTGCTATGTTTGTTTCGACTGGGATGAAGCCTTCATTGATGTTGTGTAGCAATCCTTTGCTTCTTGTTGGTCACTATTGACTTTGATGACTCCCCATGGAGTCTGTAGCTTTACACATTGGTGATATATTGATGGAACTGCTTTCATGTCATGTATCCAAGGTCTCCCTAGGATAACGTTGTAACTGGATAACGAATCTATCACACGGAATCTTTTGATAGAGTTCATTCCCTCGACATACACAGGCAGTTTAATATCACCAAGTGTGCTCTTGGTCTCCCCACTGAAGCCAACCAAGACATATGATCTAGCCACTATCTCGGTTTCAGGGATGTACATCCTTTTGAGGGCTTCCATCTGTATTATGTTAACTAAACTCCCTCCATCTATTAATATCCTATGAACAAAATGGTTAGCAATATATAAAGCAATGACCAAACCATCATGGTGAGGCTCTAGAACGTTTTCTCGATCCTTTTTTCAAAGCTTATCACTTTTGCATTCGGTATGATGGTAGTCTTTTGTGGGTCTTTCTCCCTTTTCTGATTTCAGTTCTCTTACATTCCTTTTGGCTGCTGAGTAGGATGTCCCACAAATATCTGATCCTCCTGAAATAAAATTAATGATGACAACATCCATGGGTGGAGATACTGTCCTTTCTGCGATGCCAGTGCTATCGTGAATCTTTGGCTTCTTTCTGCGCAGCAGATCCTTAAGATGGCCCTTGCTTAGGAGATATGCTATTTCTTTTCTCAAAGAAATGCAATCTTCAGTAACATGTCCAAAATCTTCATGGAAAGCACACCATTTGGATTTGTCCTTCCATCCTGACTTGTTATCTTTCCTTGGCCATCTTGCTTTGTCTTCAAGATCCTTCATAGCGTACATTAAACCTATTACATTCACAAAAAAAAAAAAAAAACAATAGTCTGACAGTTTAGGACAATCCTCTTCATCGTCATCCTCAACCATATTGACCTTTTTTATTATCAGGTCTTGCATATGGTTCATTTTTGTAAGGTTCGTATGTGGAAGTGGACTTCCGATTGGGATTGTCGGATCTTGAAGATGTCTCTTTCCTCTCCTGCATCTTCTTGTCATCTTCAAGACGGATGAATCTTAAAGCTCTATTCCGAACTTCATCGAGATTCCTACAAGGGTTCATCGCCAATTCTTTATAGAAAGGTGACTCCTTCTGTAGTCCCATCTTGAAGGCTTGTACTGCTGTTGTGACATCTAGGTTTGGGATGTCAAGTGCTTCCTTCCCAAACCTTGTGATATATTCCCTTAATGATTCTCCCTGTGGCTGTTTCACCCTGTACAAATCAATTGTCAAACGTTCAAATGTTCTACTGCAAGAAAATTGATTATTAAACATGTTAACTAAATGAGCAAAAGAAGTAATAGAATAGGGAGGAACACTTAGTAGCCATTTTAAGGCTGGACTAGAGAGGGTAGAACCAAATCCTTTGCATAAGCATGCTTCTTTCAAGTTTGTTGGAATGGGGTTTATTTCCATCCTTTCCCTATATTGTGCTACATGCTCTTCAGGATCAGTGGATCCATCATAAAGCTTCATGCTTGGAGTCTGGATTCTCTTCGAAATCTCAGCATCACGTATTGGAGGTGCAAAACGAGACACCCTATGACATGCTGAGGATACTTCAGGGATGGGCTATATTATCCCCTGCACACTAGACACCATATCCTTAATTTTCTGAAGCAATATCGTTAGTAGCATAAGTACTTGAACTTAAATTGTTACCGTTGTTGTATCCTCGGAATGGTTCAGTGGCATTTCCTCGAGATGGTTGTGCAGCATATCCTCGAGATGGCTCGGCAGTGTATCCTACATCCCGAGTTGTTTCCATCCTGGGTGCTGAAACAGTTTTTGGTGCAGAGAATCCAATGCTTATGGGGATGAAATCTCCATGATGAATGCCCCCAGAGATGCTAGAATTTAAATCCAACACTCTAGGCTGCAATGGTGTCCCCATGTCTTTAGCCGGGGTCTTTGAGGATGTTTTGAGAGATTGAATCTCTCTCACCAACATCTAGTTGGTATCCTATTGTTGCTTTATTTGATCCTTTACAATTGCAAATATGGTAAAGAGCTCGTCATTTGACACGAAAACAGGAGGAGTGGATCCAGATGTTGCCATCCCAGATCTAACAGTATTAGGAGCAACACTTCTGGTAACTTGTGCAGAACTCTTAGGAAAGGTAGGAGGAGGTGGTAGAGTCACATTTCTGGCAGATGTTGTGGATGGTGTGGAAGAAGACACAGATTTTGGGTTTGAGGCCATAGTTGTCAAGGTTTTTGAAATAAATTGATTGGGAAAGAGTTTTAACAAGGTTTTGTTAAAAATAACACCACTTGCCCCACGATGGGCGCCAAATTGTTTTGGTCAAAAATAACTTGCTAGAAATAATTTTGTTTTCCAAATTAGTAAAAGTGAGGTAGAGTGCTATGAGTATTAAACAAGTTTATAATCTAGTTATATTTTGAAAATGGCGTATCAGGATGCTAAAGAAGAAAATATTTGATAATTATGCACGGGATGGCAAAGAAATTGGTCAGGGTGCACAGTTAGATCCTAAGGATGTAACTGTCAAATAGAAAGGTGAATTAAGCAAAGATAGAAGATTGTTAGTATAATGCAATAAAGGAAGACACTCGATGTAAGAGGAAAGCCCTTGATCAGTTGATGATCGCCAGCACAAAACCTCTGGAGGAGTCTAAGCCCCTACCTTGTTTGTAATATTAATAAGGTAAAAATAAGTATAACTTTGGATAGGTGATGAACGAGTATCTATGATTACAATATGAGTGTTGTGTGTGTATGTAAAGAGAGAGAGAGAGAGAGAGTATCAGGTGTCTATGAAGTGTTAAGCAAGCGAGAAGAAGTTTCCTAGACTCGTTTGATCACCCCCTTTTATAGTTACACGAAAGTAAATAGGAGATCCCACATAATCCGCTATCTTAGTTAAGCTTCATGAATGATTCAGGTGACCGTTGTGGCTGTTTCAACTGAATATAGTCATTGAGTAACTGTTTCCATGTTTTCTCCTTCCATTAATGCTTCTCGGTTACAAGTTTGACCTCTTCTTTAGTGGGGGACTTGTTCTACACACATAGTTCTTCAATGATCAGTTCCTTTGACTTAAACGAGACAATATAGCCGTTAGGGATCAGTTACAAGCCTTAATATTGATTAAGTGTACATCCTGAACCCTGCTTAGTCCTTCAGTATCCTGAGGACGTTACTCAGAGAATATGAGGTAGAATCATCCTGCATTATAACCATAAGTTAGTTCGTTAGTCCATCCTCAGAATGTGTATAAGATAATATTCAGTGTCATCATGAATCCTGTTCTGCCTGCAGTATCCTGAGGATGTCACATAGAAAATACAGGTTATTTCTATTCTAAAGATTTCACCACCAACAATATCTATTCGGGAAAATTTTGACTCTAAATAACTTGAACACAAAGAAAATGTGTCTGGATAACAATCCATATTGTTCCAATCTTTTGCATGTACACATGCCAATTGCCCATTTAGGATCCTTCTCTACCTTCTTGAACAACACCTGTGTATTTTGTTAAAACGCAAACATTAATGTTAAGATGCAAACATTAAAATTTTAACGCAAATACCGAAAAAATTAGATGTAGCAACCCCCCTCCATATTTCGTCTTAAATGTCAAAGAAAATGGTACGTGTGAATATCTTGGCTGCTTGCTCCTCAAGTGGATTTTTAGTCCAAAGATCAGGCTTAGTGTGCCTAGAGTCATGATCATTCTTCCTATGGGTACACCTTTGAGCCTCCATTGATGTTTCAAATTGATTTAAAAACTTAACAAGTGTTAGTTGAGAATTAGCAGCTTGACAAAAGAAGCGGTTATCGCTCTCTGATCTTGAAGTTGTTTGCATCGGTCCATACATAGGCTCGTCACGATAGAAAGCTGGAATCCACATCGATCTCATGTCAAACATATCAATAAGCCAATTATTGTCATCCAGATTGTAATTAGCATTATAACACTCCATTCAAAATCAAACTTCTCCGGACTAATCGAATTTGTCCAAACTATACTACATATGCGACGTTTAAATTCATCGTCCCTACATAACGCAGGTCCAACCTAACAAAATAAAAAAGGTTTCGGCAAAAATAAACCATGGGGGACATAAAAAGGATAAATATAAACAATACATAAGTTTAAAGTAGTTTGAACGCAAATATTATAATGATAATACAATTTAAACGCAGATGTAAAATGACATACAAACGCAAGTATGAAACAAATCTAATAGGGTACCTTGTCAGAAACTTTTTTCATTATATGCCACATGCAAAGTCTATGTCTGCTAGAATGAAATACACACTGTATAGCATTCTTCATCGCAGGATCCTGATCGGTAACAACTACTTTTGGATGTTTTCTAAATGATTTAACAAGCATCTCCAAAAGCCACTTGTATGATTCCATAGTTTTAGAAGACAACAAACGAGCACCAAGGGTTACATTCCGTCAATGGTTGTCAATACCAGTAAATGGGACAAATACCATCTTGTATCTAAAAAAAATAATAAAATTACTATAAGAAAAAGAAAAAAAAAACATAACATGTTGTGGTTGGTGTTGTGGTTGTTGTTACTTTCCTCTTGGTTTTCACCACTGTTATTGCGAGTGCTGCGACGTGGAGACATGATCTGTAAGGGACACAATGAAGGTTCAATGTGGCATGAAATGAATGAGGTGATATAAGGAATGTAATCATTTATTCATTAATTAAAACGAATAAACGAAAACGTTGACGTATCAAAGATTCCAGATTCCAACAACATAGTGAAGACATGCTTTAGCCTATAAATGAACACTCATCCCGAGAATTCCCAGGTAGGCATCCGGGTCCCTCGTCTGATTGGGATATATGTGCAATGCCAGCCTAGACAGAAGACTCAGAATACAGGCGTTCACCCTTCCAGATTGCACGTGTTCGTTATTAAAATCTAGAACTTCGACGAGATCTCAAGGTGGTTCAGGTTAAACCTGAGGGTTTTGCCTTATTAGTCTAAGAGTGGATCCAGTGATGGAGAGCAACCTTCTCGTAGGGATTAATGTAGGGATAAGAAGTAGGAGGGAGATAGAGAATAGCAAGTAAAAGAAGCAAGTACTGGTTAAATCCTATGGTTATAGACTAGATTATTTTTCTAATAACCTAATTCCCTATAACCATGGCTCTGATACCAATCTGTAACACCCCAACCGATGGCGGAAACATCGGGATGTCACGTATTGATGATTGTTCAGTAGCTCATGGTGAATAATAAATTTCATTAAATGATTTAAATAAATTACATACAATTGTTCTACAAGAATTCGTACATCAAATTGAATAAAACTATGCACACATCTTCAAGCATTAATTCGAATCTTCAAACAAGTAGAACCTGAAACATGTTAAGTTGAAAATATTTTGGGTCAACAAAAGTTGGTGAGAATTACATAGGTTTTGATAATCGAATAAAATTGTTGTGCAATTCATGTGTCATGGCAATCTAGTCCATATGTGAAAACATACTAGAAGTAAATCGAGTGCATAATCAACCTTGTGACTGTTGTATTGTGGTACATCCCATACGCTCATGGTTCACTCGTTTATATTGCAGTAACAAACACCCACGCAACCTTTGTAGGAGGCACGTATCCGGGTGGGATTGTCAGTCCAATAGATCTATCAATGTATACCGTTTGGCTGATGAATGTTTATGCTAGAATTGTGCTTACCCTAGTCATGTTCAAGACATAATGCAACATAGAAATACACATAGACACATTGATGATTGAATTGCATAAATATTGTTGTAACATGTTTCACCCCAAAAATGGTGATAAATAGAAAAGGGGCTATGTAAAACTCACCTTAGCAAAATGTTATGTCTCGTAAAAGAAATAGAATATTGTGTTGTGAATGTATGCGAGGCGAATCCCAAAGACTCAACAACGTAGCTAGTCCAAATTGAAGAAAACGAAAAAGAAAGAATATCAAGCTTCCAATTCGCCAATTACAAGAGCTTATAATCAAAGCTTCAATTGTAGAAGTAATAGACTATAGAAGAAAGGTATGAGGGAAAGTTTAATCGGATTGAAACAATCGATTTAGAGGTGCAAAGTATAATGGGTCATAGGTGGGTTTTTATACTAGTTTTGGAGTCAATTAGCCATTAAAATTGGTCAACACCATAAAGTAAGGTTTTATGATGAATTGACTATTCCTATGGGTACACCTTTGAGCCTCCATTGATGTTTCAAATTGATTTAAAAACTTAACAAGTGTTAGTTGAGAATTAGCAGCTTGACAAAAGAAGCGGTTATCGCTCTCTGATCTTGAAGTTGTTTGCATCGGTCCATACATAGGCTCGTCACGATAGAAAGCTGGAATCCACATCGATCTCATGTCAAACATATCAATAAGCCAATTATTGTCATCCAGATTGTAATTAGCATTATAACACTCCATTCAAAATCAAACTTCTCCGGACTAATCGAATTTGTCCAAACTATACTACATATGCGACGTTTAAATTCATCGTCCCTACATAACGCAGGTCCAACCTAACAAAATAAAAAAGGTTTCGGCAAAAATAAACCATGGGGGACATAAAAAGGATAAATATAAACAATACATAAGTTTAAAGTAGTTTGAACGCAAATATTATAATGATAATACAATTTAAACGCAGATGTAAAATGACATACAAACGCAAGTATGAAACAAATCTAATAGGGTACCTTGTCAGAAACGTTTTTCATTATATGCCACATGCAAAGTCTATGTCTGCTAGAATGAAATACACACTGTATAGCATTCTTCATCGCAGGGTCCTGATCGGTAACAACTACTTTTGGATGTTTTCTAAATGATTTAACAAGCATCTCCAAAAGCCACTTGTATGATTCCATAGTTTTAGAAGACAACAAACGAGCACCAAGGGTTACATTCCGTCAATGGTTGTCAATACCAGTAAATGGGACAAATACCATCTTGTATCTAAAAAAAATAATAAAATTACTATAAGAAAAAGAAAAAAAAACATAACATGCGAACATATATAGTACAAAAATTGGGCATACTTGTTGGTGTTAAATGTTGCATTCAATGAAATAACATCTCCAAACTCCATATAGTTCTTTTTACATAAAGCATCGGCCCAGAATAACGCAGTAAGAGCATTATTAGCATCGGTTGAATACTCAAATGAATAGTCCGGGAGGTACTTTTTCTTATCATTCAACTTAGAAACAATCATATCAGCATCATATTCACCTATGAAACTGTTTAATCCACTTATAAATTTTTTACAGTCAACAGCCATTGCCCTAACATTCACAAATCCACCATATTTTGTCCGCATAATATTGAATGCTTTGACTGGACCAAGATTCAATGAAGATAGCTCACAAATCATTTCTTGTTGGACAAATGTTAAGTGCTTATTTGCTGCTAACAAATGTATATCAGAATGGGACACAAACGGATGATTGTGACCTACAACAAACTTATAAATCTTATACTTCTCTCCATCCGCAGAACCGCAGCAAATATGTGCTTTGCATCCCGTACGAATAGACTGTCTTTTCCTCGGCTTTTTGATCTATTTAGAACTTTCACCACGAATCAATAATTCATCACTGATGCCTCTCTTAAATCCCTCTTTGTAACATGTAAAATACTTAATAGTGATAATATTCCCTGGAACATGTTGAGTACTTTTCCTGGCACAGAAACCTGACTTCTTTGCATACTCTTTATAAAACTCGTATGCAAGTTCTAAACTGTCAAAAATCATTCCTACTTCTGGCTGGGGAATTACTTCAACTTATGCATTAAAAATGTGTTGTGCTTCTTCTACAACATCTTTTTTCGCACAATTCTACAAATTTTAAAACTAAAACGCAAAGTATAATTTACCAAAACATAAAAAATATCGATCATCAGTTGTAAGAAAAAACAATTTAAACACAAGTTAGTAAAAAAATAAAATGCAAATAAACAAATGATTAGTGAAGAAACAATGAGTATAACTCGGGTACAATGAGGGGGTAGCTACTTGTTCTCGCTACAGGATATAATCCATTGTTCACAACGATGATAGATCCGTGGTCCGATTAGGTATATGATGAGTGAGTAAACAATGAACACACAAGGTATAAGTGGTTCGGTCTCATTGACTTACGTCCACTGTAAAGTATGAAGATAAAAAAAGAGTGTGTGTTGCACTTCTAACATATATGATGATAAAAATGAGTGCGCGTTGCAACTCTTTGGCATATATGTGTTTTGAAGAGAGTGCTCGCTGCACTTCTAACATATATGAAGATAAAAAAGAGTGCACGTTGCAACTCTTTGGCATATATGTGTTTTGAAGAGAGTGCTCGTTGCACTTCTAACATATATGAAGATAAAAAAGAGTGCGCATTGCAGCTCTTTAACATATATCAAGATAAAAGCATCCCTTTATCTTTACATATGTTCTTTTGTAGATTAATGTAAATAATGAGAGAGAAATGAACCTATTATTCCATGAGATCCTTTGGCTTTGGGAGAAGGGGAGTTGAATTTGCTTTGTCATTATTTGTGTTTGTTTTTGCGGTGTCACTGTAAAGGAATTAGGCGGAGAACGTGAAACCAGCGCCGGGTGATGACGTGGCAGTCTGTAAAATCCAGCGAAGAACCTCTTTGGATTTTAGGTTAAACCAGCTCCAGTTGATGACGTGGCACTGTGGTTGTTGATATGTAAAATCCGGCGGAGAACGTCTCTAGATTTTACGTCAAACCAGTGCCAGGTGATGACGTGGCACTGTGGTTGTTGATATGTAAAATCCGGTGGAGAACGTCTTTAGACTTTACGTCAAACCAGCGCCAGGTGATGATGTGGCACTGTGGTTGTTGATATATAAAATCCAGCAGAGAACGTCTTTGGATTTTACGTCAAACCAGCGTCAGGTGATGATGTGGCACTGTGGTTGCTGATATGTAAAATCTGGCAGAGAACGTCTTTGGATTTTACGTCAGGCCAGCGCCATGTGATGACGTAGCACTATGGTTGTTGATATGTAAAATCCGGCGGAGAACGTCTTTGGATTTTACGTCAAACCAGCGCTAGGTGATGATGTGGCACTGTGGTTGTTGATATGTAAAATTCGGCGGAAAACGCCTTTGGATTTTAGGTCAGTCCAGCACCAGGTGATGACGTGGCACTCTGGCTGATGATACGTAATCAAAGTGCAGCCAAAGTTGCATTAATTGTAGGAATGATTTAAAGTTAATGCGCCTTGAATTTGAAAAGGTGTCATAAATTGAAAGGAAAACCGAAGAGGCGTGTCTTGGAAGCTGGGAAGGTTAGTAAACGTGTCATGTGGCAGGAGGTATGTCTGTCCTGTTGTCAGTCACGCCAACACATGGGTGGGAAGATTTTTCCTCGTGTGTTAGGCGAGTAGCTGCCCACGCGCGCGAGTGGAGTCTCTTTTCTATAAGAAGCTGACACGTGGTGGGTGCAGAACAACTTGTGTCAGCCGAGTGAGCACCAAGCGCAGACAGACAGCTGTTTCTCCCCTGGCTGATGCCACGTGTAGCGTCAGGATGAAGCCGAAAAAAGAAGTTGTGTGGACGTCTTCCAGCTATTAACCATCGCAATTAATGCGATGGGTATAAATAGGTGGCTTCGTACCTTCTCTCTTCACTTTTTCAACCGTCTTTTCAAAATTTTCTCCTTTTCCCTCTCTATTTCTTGAAGTTTTCGGGTGGTTTCGTTCCAGATCTCCGACGAATCTTCAAGTTTTCCGGTGAAGTTTGTTTATACTTTGCAGCTTATCTGTTTGTAGCAAAAATGTCAGAGAGCTCACATGTTGGTTCACTCGGTGGTGGTGAGAACCCTGAGAAGGCACCGGAAAAGGTCCCGGAGAAGACGAAGGGTGGTGCCAAGATGATGTATAATACTCCCTGTAAATGCAGTGACCGGGGTTTTGCAAAATTTGTAAAAGCCATGGAGTTTGATCCCACCTGGGAGATTGAGCTACCCACTGGGAAGTCAACTGCTCTCAGTCCTCACCCTGGTAAAATGATACTTTATGGTGTTCATTTTGCCCTTTTTAGATCCGGCTTCCGGTTACCAAATTTCAAGTGGATATGCTGCTGAAATATGGTATTCATATAACCCAACTAGGTGGATTTGGTATGTTGAGGCTTGTGCATTTTGAAGACTGTTGTCGTGCCCTAGATGTTGAACTGACCTTTGAAATGTTCAGCGTTTTCTATGTGATGACCATGGAGCAATCATGGTTCAATTTTATCCCCCACCCTCAAGCGCAGGCGATGGGAACAACTCCTCCTAAGTCTCTTCATGGTTGGAAGGAGAAGTTTTTCTACATTAAGCATGGGGTAATTCCGGTGGATATGCCTTGGAAAGTTATTGCTGAGCGCCAGAGGGTGCCTGATCATCCTGTTATGGCGAGTTTTAAGGAGGAAGGATGGTTTAAGCATTTGACTGCTATCGCGTCTCCATATGACCCCTCCATGTGTACAGAGGCTATACTGGCGCTCCTTGGGTTGAGCCCCATACAGATGGTACCCGGGCAGGAGCCTGTGATCGTGGATCCTAGTAAGGTTTACTCTTTTGCGCTTATTTTATAGATTGCCTAACTTTGTGGTTTATTCACGTTGACTGCCTATATTGTTTGCAAAGGTTACCAAGTTTGAAGCTTTTCTGGCGCGTGACAAGGACAAGCTTGAATGGAAGGCGCCTGCTGAGGGTAGAGTCCGTATTGTTGATGAAATGGTGGATAGATTCTATATGCCGAATCTTAAGTTCAAGCCTTCTGGTATGAACATCTCACGTGAGCAACCTCTGTAACCCTGACTCTTTGTCGTGTGAAATGCATGGGTCAATTCCACGCGTGTTATTTTATCCGATGAGGAGTCTACGGGGTCCTCTGAGAAGCTGGTTCATCCAACGCGTTCTTCTAGGATTCCCGGTAGTTGGGGCGTAAGAAAATGGCACCCCGGACTCATAGATATAACATATCCACCTAATCTGAAACTGCGCCTTTGAGTGTAGGTGGAGAGGGGCCATTTTTGGGCATAAGGATAAGTGGAAAGATTCCTCTTCCTCTGCGCCCGAAGAGACTGAGGCCCCTGAGTCGCCTTAGAAGAAGAAGCGGAGGCTGGTGAAGGGGCCTAAGGCTTATGGCAAAGATGAAAAGGGCAAATCTAACCCATCTAAGGCTGAGTCGGTGGATAAAACGGTGCAAGCGCCTTTTTCTTTAAATATTGTCCCTCCGCCGAAGCGCAGGCCTCTTATTAAAAAAAGTGTGAAGAAGGTGACTAGTGAGTAAAAACATTCTATTTTCTCATCTTTTTTATTCTTTACATGGTTTTCTGAATTTTCCATCTTTTTGTAGTTGGTTCTCCTTCGATCGTCCCTACCTACGTTTCATCTCCGTCTCTCTCTGAGGTGGAAGCTCTGAAAAAGCGGGAGATGGAGGAGCGGATTAGGAAGGAGAAAGAAGTAACCAAGGCCGGGAAGTGGGCCCACGAAGCTGCTGCTAAGAAGCTTGAGGAGGAAAAGATTGTGGCTGAAAAGCTGCATTTAGAGGAGGAGAGGTTGGCGGAAGAAGCCAAGGCTAAGGCCGAGGCTATTACAAAGGAGGCTAAACTGACGCAGCTGTTGACTGAGCGGTCCCCAGTTGGTGGCGGGGGGGGGGGGGGGGGGGGGTTGGTTCCATTTCTGGCAAGATGTGCGGTATGCTGTCTGGGTCTTTCGAGCAGGAGCCCCCTCTACAATATGTGGCAAAGAAGACACCACCACGCGGTGCGATCGGGAGAAAGAGCATGGAGAGGTCAACTCCCAGTTATTCTGAGGGTGATGCCATCTGGTTCCCTCACTGGAGTATCCGGGAGAACTCTCGGTTTCCAAATCCTCTATGGTGGAGGAGTTTGTAGATGAGGTCGTCCCTCCCAAGGAAAGGGATTATCAGCACGGTCTCGAGCGCTCCGCCTTGATCTCCGACATCTATGTCGGCCAAGCGCTGCAGTTCGCAGTGATAAATTCTTTGAAGAGGCGTGATGCTGCGTTTGCTCGTAGCAGGGTACAGGGTCCGGGCCTATAAGGCGGAGGATAAGATTAAAATCCTGGAACATGATCATGCCTTGGCCAATAAGAGATGGGTGGACTCTTGCCAGGCTACTAATATTGAGATGATGAAGCTGAGGGAGCAGGTTCAAGCTCTGAGAAATGAGAACTCTCAGCTTCGCGTAGCCGCCGAAAGTCATGTAAAGGCCCTTGCGGATAAGGATTCGCAGGTGGCGGAGGCTTACTCTGAGCTCCAAACTAAGGATAAAGAGCTACTTACTGCAACCTCCCACTTGTCTGTGATAGAGTCCGAGAAGGTGGCATGGTTGAAGGAGAAGACAGCTTGAGAAGATGATATGGCTTCTCTGGAGGAGTCTCAGGCGGTGGCGCAGACTGAGCTAGAAAATGCCAAAAGTTTGCTTGATCAAGCCACCGTTGCGCAGGAAAAGGCCCAGGAGTCCATCCGCTGGGTGATGACCACAGGCGTTGCTGGGGTAAGTGCCATAACTTTCCCTATATATTTTTTGTTTGTATTAGAATTTTTTTCTAACACTTTTTGTTTTTTGTTGTAGATCTTCAAGCGGTTCTGGAATGAATCGAAGCTTGGTGATTTGGTCGCCGCCATTGCTGCTACAGCTCGGGCCGCCTGGGAGGATGAAGGATTTGATACTGAGTATCACCATGCTTTGAACCGTGGTCGTATCGAGCAAGGTGCGCATTGTGGGAAACCGCGGGAGAATGAGTATATGGTCGAACATACCAAGTTCGATCAAATTGAATTTGCTATACTGAAAACAGTGGAGGACTGTAATCAGTACGCTGATCCGGCCAGCACCCTCCGTTACTTTATCGAAGAATCTGACCGTCTGGGGCGGAGGCGCGGAAGAAAGCGCAGCAACAGGAGGAGGACCGGTTAGCAAGAGAGCGTGTTGCGGCAAGGGGTGAAGGTGCGTCTGGCACGACGCATGATTAACAAGAGTAGCTTGTAGACTTTGAAGGCTCTGATAGGGAATAGATTGTTTTTGTGGTATCTTCCCTTTTGTTTTTATAATTATGAAGGCAGTCTCCGCCTCTTTTTGATGAATGGAATCTTTTCTTCTTTATTTTGTGAGCACACTTTGATTTTTCACTTAGGTTTTTTACGAAATGATTTACATAGTCCGACGGTGGTTTTAAGATGGCCACGCCTTGAAGACCAAAACTCTAAAGAGTGAACCCAATAAATAGATAGAAAATATTCGCTTGTGAATCCGAAAAGAAAGGTGTGTTATAGCCCGAATATTAATATGACGAAAAGTTTATATAAAACAAATGCGCAGTTGCGCCGCGTTCCAAGAGCGTGGGATAGGGGTTCCGTCTAATTTTTCAAGTGCGTAGGCGCCCTTCCCCGGGATCTCTTGGATTCAATATGGTCCTTCCCACGTTGGAGCCAATTTTTGGTGTTTCTTTGTGTTAAAGGCTTCGTTGTTGCGGAAGACGTAATCTCCAACGTTGAATTGGCGTAACTTGACCTTTTGATTATAATAGCGTTCCAACTAGTTCTTGTATCTAGCCTCTTTGATTAAGGCGAGTTCCCGCCGTTCTTCTAGTAGGTCTAGGTTTAAGCGGAGCTCTTGGTCATTTTTTTGTTTGTCTGCCATGAGTACCCGTGCGGCTGGGCAGCCTATCTCGGCGGGTATAATGGCTTCGGACCCGTAGGTGAGGCTAAACAGGGTTTTGTCGTTGCTTTTTTTAGTGAGAGTGCGATTAGCCCAGAAAACGTGCAGAACCTGGTCTACCCAGCTGGTTCTTTTGGTTCCAAGGCGCGTCTTGATGCCCTTGAGTATGCTTCTATTTGCTCTTTCGACTTGTCCATTTCCTTATGGGTGGGCGACAGATGTGAAAATTTGTTGAACTCCCATTTGCGCCAGCCATTCTTGCAAATGCTGGTCTGTGAATTGGGTTCCACTGTTGCTCACAATTTGGTATGGTAAGCTAAATCTACACATGATGAATTCCCAGATTAATTTCTTGATATGCGCCTCGTCAATATTTGCTAAGGGTTTGGCCTCAATCCCCTTGGTGAAGTAGTCGATGGCCCCTATTAGAAATTTGATGTTTTCTGGCGCTGTAGGGAATGGGCCAACGAGATCCATTGCCCATTTTTGAAATGGACATGATGATGTCACGGGTACCAAGTCATTTTTTGGGCGTAGCGTACTTGGAGCATGGCGCTGACAGGAGTCGCACTTTCACAGCTCTGCCACTGCGTCAAGGTGCATTCCTGGCCAATAATACCATGTGTTCATCAGCTTGTTGACGACCATTCTGGGTTCTGCATGTAAGCCGCAAATTCCCTCATGAATATCTCGAATGAGAAATGAGGCATCCGCGGAGTCGACACAGTGGAGTAGCGGGCCAATGTAGGATCGGTGATAGAGAACGTCGTTAGTAAGTTGGTAGTGTAAATCTTTGTATTGTATTTTGTGGGCTTCTAATTTGTTCTTGGGTAGGGTTCCAGAAGCCAAATAAGCTTTACTGGGTGTCATCCAGGACGCGTTGCCTGTTTTAATGACATTCACTTGTCGCAGCAGGACGAAGGTTGTTCTTGCAACTCTACATGTATATCTTTCCCCATGTGTTCGAAAACCGTTGAGGCCATATTGATTAGTGCGTCGGCGGGTTTGTTCTCACTTCTGTTGATATGAACAATAGTAAAAGAGACAAACCTGCGCATGAGCAACTTGCCCTGTTGGAGGTAGAGCACCATGGAGGCATCGTGTGCGTCCTATGTTCCGTTGATGTGTCCTGCTACGAGAATTTAATCCACATGCGCTTTGATATGGGAGGCTCCCATTTTGTTCGCTATTCGGAGGCCTGCCAATAGTGCCTCGTTGTTAGTCGCGGGGAAACCTAGGCGGATAGCGTATGTGTACTCCTTGTTGTTTGGACTGACTAGGCGTAATCCTGCGCCTGCCCCATCGCTATTTGAGGCCCCGTAGGTGTATAGGGTCCATCTTTCAAGTTCGTTGGTGGGGCGCGTGGGTTCTTGTTCTGCCAGGTAATCTTGGACTTTGTCCACCGGTATTTCTGTTGCAAAGTCGGCGACAACTTGTCCTTTTATGGCGGGTCGTGGTTTGTAATTGATGGTGTGTTCACCAAGATCAATAGCCCATTTTGCTACGCGGCCTGACATCTAGTTTTCGGAGTACGTCATTGATTCTGTAATCCGTTAGGACGTTGATCGGGTGGCCATGGAAACACCTGCGCAGTCTGCGCAAGGCGTGTATTAGTGCTAGCACTAGTTTTTCCATTGTTGAGTATCTTGTTTCTGCATCTAACATGGTGCGGCTAATATAGTAAATGGGTGTTTGAACTCCGTTGCGGTCTACAAGGAGTACACCGCCAATGGTCCTCTCCGTGACAGAGAGGTATAGCGTTAGTGGTTCCTTGGGTAAAGGCGCAGTAAGAGTAGGTAAATTCATAAGACACTATTTCATTTCTTGAAAAGCTTTTTCCGCCTCAGGGGTCCAACGGAAATTTCTTTTTTCAGACAATTTTTTAGAGTGTCTACAAATGGAAAAGATCTATATGCGTAATTGGAAAGGAAGCGATTAAGGGCTACCAGGCGGCCCATGAGTGTTTGCACTTCCTTGATTGATGCGGGAGAAGGCATTCTTTCGATCACCAATATTTTGTCTGGGTTTGCGCAAAACCCGTCGCGCGTGACAATGACGCCAAGGAATGTCCTTCTTCTATGCCGAAGGAACACTTGCTAGGATTGAGCTTCATGCGCACCTTGCGCAGTTGATCAAATGTCTTTTGAACGTCTGTCAGCATGTGTTCTTCCTCTTTGCTTTTGATGACAAGATCATCGATGAAAACTTCCAAGCGTATGCCTATCTCGTTAAGGAATGCGCTGTCCATTAGGCGCTGATAGGTGGCTTCCACATTTTTTAGACCAAAGGGCATTTTTATTTAACAAAATGTGCCCATGTCTGTGTGGAAGGTTGTTTTGTCTTCATCTTCCTTTGCAATTTAGATTTGGTGGTAGCCCTTGTATGCGTCCAAGAAGCATTTGAAGCGGTAAGGAGCAAGGGAATCCACTTTGAGATCAATTTCTGGCAAATGATAACAATCTTTTGGACAGGCTTTGTTCAAGTCTTTGTAGTCGACGCACATGCGCCACCCGCCGGTTACTTTGCCTACCATAACTGGGTCGGCGACCCAGGTTTGGTAGCGGATTAGGCTGATGATGCCCGTGTTTAGGAGCTCGTAGACTTGTTCATTCATGGCCTTTGTTTTCTCCGGCCCCATCTTGCGCTTCTTTTGTATGACTGGTTTAACTGATCTGTATATGTTGATCTTATGTTCCATGACTTATTATGGAACTCCTATCATGTCAGATGGTTGCTAGGAAAATACGTCAATGTTTTTGATGAGAAGTTGTTTTAGGTGTGCCCTGATGGTGTTGGAGATTTCATGGCCGATGACTACCGTTTGGTCCGGGAATTTTGGGTTAAGAACCCAGTTTTCTTGTTCCAAGCGGACTTCTGATTTTAGCATTTTCAGGGCTTTGCCGTGTCGACTGCGTGGCAGTCTTTATTGCCCCGGATGAATGTAACGCCATTACTGGTGGATGGCGCCAATGAAGAACCAACGAGTATAACTCGGGTACAATGAGGGGGTGGCTACTCGTGCTCGCTACAGGATATAATCCTTTGCTCACAACGATGGTAGATCCGTGGTCCGATTAGGTATATGATGAGTTAGTAAACAATGAACACACAAGGTTTAAGTGGTTCGGTCTTGTTGACCTACGTCCACTGTAATGTATGATCGTTTGACCACTTAAAAGGTGTGGAGAATCAACGCAAATTGCAAGTGTGTGTGTATCATTGGAGAATTGTGTGTGTGTATCATTGGAGAATTGTTCGACCACTTAAAAGGTGTGGAGATCCTCCTTTTATAGAGGTCTTGTGGGCTGGAGGTTTTGTGGCCCACTTTCGGAGAGCTGGGCCTGGGCCCGGGAGTTAGGCCGGTCTTCCAGGGCCCATTCAGTTGGATTTGGATCCGTATTTTGATAAAGCAAACTAGCCAAGAACGACGCCTTGTGATTGATCCATGTGGCGCCCTGTGATCGGTTGTCAGGGGCGCCGCCTTGTCATTGGTACACGTGTCGCCATTTTGTGGACTGCAGGGTCTTCTTTTTCTTCCTGGTAGCAGGGGATGTCAACTGAGGTGACATCTGACACCCGGGGAGATGTGCAACAAGTGGGGTTCCAGGGGGTTGCATCTTGGCAGAGGCACCCCCCGCAGATCATCTCCGCGAGAGACGACATTTTGGTAACGCTTGATAGTTACCTTTGTCTCCGCGTAGCCTTGCTGTTTTGCGATGGGTAGTCTTGGAGGGTAGGGTGCGCCTAAGCGCTAATACCCTACCCCTTCAATTAGGAATGACATTAGCATGCATAAAAAACAAATATATATATATATATATATATATATATATAAAACTACAAAATTTGAAAAAAAAATGAAACATCTAATTACAAGTAGAAACACATTACACGTACATCAAAAACTTGTAAACAAAAACATTCACTCAGGTATAAAAAACATACTACATCTAGAAAATGTTGTAATATATAAACACAAATGACTGTATAAAAAATCTAATAATAACACCTTGAACTCTTCAAAAACATTTAAACGCAGTTCATAAAAAATAAAACGCAAGTGAACAAACGGTTAATAAATGACATTAACATCCAAGAACCTTACAATTAGATCTGAAACTGATAAGAAACTTTCACTCAATTATAAAAACCATACTAAATCTAGAAAATGTTATAATATATGATCACAAGTGACTGTTTAAGAAATCTAATAACAAAACCTTAAACTCTTCGGTGTTCTTCGATAAAGTTAAATTCATCGTTCGAATTCACTTAGCCTTCATGATTTGCATCATCAGGAACAATATCTGAAAAACAAAAAGAACAGTGAATCATATATCAAACAATCGAGCTATTGAATAAGTAAAATTAACACATTACCTTCAAAATCTCCATCTACATTGAAGTTGATATCTGGAATTTCATTATGATATTCAAAAAAAAAAAAAATATAATTCATATCAATTCAGCATCAATTGGATGTTGATCAAATGTAGATCAATAACGCAAACATGATATATGAATCTTCAATTATTATTTACCAAACATGATGTAAGAATCTTCAGTTGTTAATGCAAATTTATGAATTTTGATACAGCTATTGAAAATCGCCGAATGATTAAACGTAGAAGTAGGTCTATTATGATTTTAAATTTAAAAGTGATCATGTACTTATATTTGATAAGGATTGCAACGTAATTACAAGGGATAGTGAAAAAAACTATATTACCATTTGACTGGCGTACTTAATTGTCGATTCCCAAAAAAACCGTCGTCCAGGTGGTAAGTTCTTATTGCTTCTTACACCTTGTACGAATTTGTACTTTGTCTATAAATTATATATAAACGTGTTTCATACTTTCATAGGATTCCTACTAATATAATTATATAAACGTGTTTCACACTTTCATAGGGTTCCTTTCCCATCTTGCCTCCTTATTTATGATTTTGTTGCTAAAACTGGATAAGATTTATATTCAAAACTTGCTACATATTGATCTTGATTTGGCTGCAAAAATTGCTTCACTAATCTTGCAAATTATTCATGTTCTATAGTTTAATAATGTATTTGTATTACATTACATTTTGAAGTTTAGGAGATAAACATTCTATTTTAGAGATGATTTGTGTAGCATTTTGCTCGTGATTTGTTGCCATTCTCTCAATGTTTAAAAACTAATTAGTTTGTACAAAAAAACCGGATGGGGAACCAAAACCGGTAAAACTGACCTAAACTGAAACCGGTTCCACATGAAACCGATACTAAAAAAATCACGAACCGAACCGAAAACCGTGCTGAAATCGACAATAAAACCGGTCAAAAGAAACCGAACCGAAACCGAAACCGGTACACAAACCGGAATCGAACCGAAACCGGTACACAAACCGGAATCGAACCGAAACCGATACCGCTAAAAACCGGTTGAAACCGAAACCGAACCGAAACCGGTTTAAGAAAAATACATTTTTGGCCATAAACACAAATAAAACTATGTTTTTTTATTAAAATTCAATTCCCTTCTTTATTAAAAAACAAAAAGATATTAAAAGTTAAATTTAATATAATTTATATGATTTTAAAAAGTGCGAAAGGGAACCGGAGTAGAACTGAAACCGTATTGAAATTGGGTAAAAACCGATTTTGTGGCCGACTAAACCGGTCTTAAACCGAGCCGGTTCCAAACCGAAACCAGTTCGGAAAGGAACCGGTTTGAAACCAAAACAGGTTTGGCAAAAAAACCGATTTGTACACCTCTACTTAAATGAATTCAAATATTGTGTTTCCATTAAATTTGTTTGTTTAATTGTATCTTTTGCATTAGTTTTTTTTTACCCGTTACCTATCATCTAACAAGATACCAGACTCTATAACCAATCCGTTTTGGGTTAAAAAATTCTTTTAACAAAAAAGGACCACATTTTCTAATTCGTTTTAGGCTCAAATACGTTGGCACAACGTTGACTAATCAAGTTGAGTTGAAATTTATAATCTTTGCCTGTTGAGAAATCTGACCACGGGAATGTGAACCCTTTTGAAAAAAAATCCTGGATCAACACTAGTGACATAGTAACACAAACCAACAAAGTTTGTTTATGGAAAGAGGGGTGCGGCTTCATAGAAAATAACATCTACAATTTATGATTATTAGTTAATTCGATTGAGTGATTTGTATTGGATTAGATATACATCTAGATTGAAAGGAATTAATTGGTATGGTTGGTGTACTGATCCGTTGAACTCTATGTAATTTTGTTTGTGTTTTGCCCTCGCCGGCCCTTGCTTTGTCGACCGTGTGGTGGCGTTTTTTTTAATAAAATTTTACTTTCAAAAAAAAAAAAAGTGTGATTTGTATTATGAGATTCATTAGTTTTCGCGTTGATTATCATTGTATTATAGTTATATATTCGTTAACATGGTAACAAAACCCTACAAGCCGATATGACACTCAGTCAAATGAAATCGTAAAAATAAGTAAAGAGAAATCCTTCCATAGTGGTGGAGTGGTGGAGAGGCCCTATGTTCATTTAGGTGATCAAAGGTTCAATTCCCACTTCCAACATTTATTGTTGGATATTTTGCCAAGTGATGGTTGAGCCTACCCTCTTTGGAGGGGTCAGGTTTGATTCTGATGGTCCCCCAGTTTTCTATTACCGTGCATTTACTCCAGAGAGGCTTGCCTCTTGTGGAGGATGCAACATCTGTCAAGTGGCAGGTGGCGGGAAATTTTCCGGGTGGAAGCCTTAGTGCCCCTTATGCGCAGCCTCGACTCGCTTGTGGGTCGGCCACTCTCGCGTCAGCGTGGACCCAGTTAAGACAACATAGTCTGACCATTGTAGAGTGGCTAGGGGATCCCCTTCTGGCAAGTTGTGATGAACTCTGACACAACTTTGAAAATCACCTTTCAAAAAAAGTAAAGAGAAAGTACTAACAACTCAACCATCTATATAATGAAAGTTGAATTAACTAAATAAGAATTTTCTTGGAATTTATCATTAGTACATCACAAATTAAACACATGATTTAATAGCAACAACATTCACCCTGATAACAAAAGGGTTGAAGATTCGGATAACAATATTCGGCACAACTCTGATTAAATTCACATGAGGGGGGAGGACATATGGTCATCTTAAGATCAAATTGCCCAGTTAAACAAGAATTCTTTACGCAATGTAGCTCTTCGGCTGCATCCGAAAGACCGCCAACTGCATGTCAATAAAATGCATTTTGTTATCAACTCAACCAAATATATGTTAATAACAAATCAAAAATAATATATGTATATTATTAAAAAAATTAAAAAATATGTCAAATTGATAGATTGACACAGTGAAACTAAAAATGGATAAAGAAAGGCCCCCTATTTGCACCACCCCAAAACTTATTTGCACGGGCCTCTACGGCTTCTAGAGGCCTCTCATACTTTTATACTTATTTAAATTAGTATATATAGATTATATAACACTAGTTTTTATCCCGGGAGCGTCTCGAATTGCAATATCTAATATAACATAATAAAATATATTATTATTATTATTATTATTATTATTATTATTATTATTATTATTTTTTTTATTTTAAACAAATCTCTGCCATAAGTTTTCATATTCAAATATAACAAAAAACGAATCTCTGCGCCGAGGTATAAATCTAGTGCCATTACAAATGAATTCGGAAGTTTGTAATCGATCATTTTAAAAAGAACTAAAATGAAATAAGAAAAAAAGTTAATTATTGAAATATCGAACGCATTAGTCTAAGGTTATGTGATGCGTTAAAAAATTCATGGGTATATGATCAGGTATGTAGTTCGGGTATTTGGGTATGTTGTTTCGAGTAATCGGGTCGGGTATCACCTAATCCCAGACCCGACCCAAACCCACAATTTTTTTTAAAACTAATCCCAAACCCGACACAATACCTGTCGGGTTACAAAAAATAGTCATTTATTTCTCCGATTTTTATATAGCACTATGGTACTTGTTGAAAAGATAATAAAACACTCGTTAATTTTGTGTAATTTTTTTCTTTAAAAAATCTCGTATATAAAATATATTAACGTTTAAAAGTTATGAGAGGAAACACGAGAGATAAAATAATAAAGGTTTAATATTTAGATTTAATAGATTAGGTATTTAATAGATTAGGTTAAAGATTATAATAGATTAGGTTAAATCATAATTTTTTTTTTAATTGGTTTAGAGTTGCCACATCACATCCTATATGGCATCTCTCAAAGGAGAGATTGCATAAGAATATGATATATAGGATTAATCCCTTTGCAATATATATATATATATATATATATATATATATATATATAGATAATATAAAATCAAGAAGTATGAAAAAAAAGAGTGGAAGTCTCATGGATAGATGATATACATGTGCTGATTAGTAATGCAGAGATGATAACTAACGTGAATGGAATGACCTTCTGCATATTTGATGTAGAGAACTCTTGCTCTCGTGTTCTTAGTATTTAAAAATCCTTGACGTACGCCCCTTATATAATCACTCGTAATTTATTATTGTTTAAGGGTCCGGTTATTTGCACAACTAGGGTTTTTATTTGCACAACCCCTCCACGGGTCGTCGAGGCCTGGACAGCCCGTGGAGGGCCAAAAAGGCAAAAGGACGGGCTGTCGAGGCCCAGACGGCCCGTCTAAAGGCAAAAGGACGGGCTGTTCAGGCCCAGACGGCCCGTCTAATGGTTTAAATCCAATCCAATCATTGGTAATCATTGGCAATGATTAGGTGATGATTATTTGGTTTTTTTAAAAGTGTAGTGTGGATGTTTAAAATGGGTTTGAATGTTTGGTTTTTATAGATGTTTGGTTTTTTATAAATGTTTGGTTTTTTATAAATGTTTTTTTTTTATTTGTATAATATGATCTTTTTTATATAATTGTGTATATGAATATGAACGAATGTCGTTTATGTTGCCGAACTAAACGAAACCAAAATACGAACAATAAACCATAAATAAGCATAAATATTCCAAAAATTTACATAAACTATGAGTTCAATAAACATCTATAAAAACCAAACATTCAAAACGAACAATAAAGCATAAATAAACATAAATATTCCAAAAATTTACATAAATTATGAGTTCAAAATGTACAACCAAAGAAATATAACCCACCCGTCTAACCCGACCCACCCGGCTGATCCGACCCACCCGGCTGATCCGACCCACCCGGCTGACTGGTGGACGCCCCACCATGCTGACTGCTAGACGCCCAATCTGGAAGTGGACGCGGCTCCAAACCAGCTGCTCGTCGTCTCTCATTCTCGCTCTCTAACGGGCCGTCGGGGCCTGGACGGCCCGTCCTTAAGCACCTTTTTCAGACTTTTCAGTCTGAACTGCCTGCTTTTGCAGGAGTTCAGACTGATCACCTCGTACCTCGTACTTTTACGGGCCGTCTGGGCCTCGACGGCCCGTCGGTTTTGTCTTTTCTGTAAACAAACGGCCCGTCAAGGCCTGGACGCCCCGTCCTGAAACCCTAATTTTTCTTAACGGCCCATCTAGGCCTCGACGACCCGTCCTAAGGTTGTTTAGGGTTTTTTGTTGGTTGTGTAGATAGTATCACCCTTATTTAATGACATTTCTATTAATAAAACAAAATTTAATACGTAATAAATGCCATTTTAATAGTTTTTAATTCTAAAATTATCCTATATATTGACTGTTTGGTATTGTTTGAACCTAATTTTGTTTAGATTTTGTTCTTCTAAGAACTGTTACGGTACTAATTGCTTGGTACATTAACTTTGCTTGCTTCCATGTCCAAGCATACTAACACAATTCTCCAGAGGAAACTGAAGGTAGTAAAGTAGGGAAAACTTTTCCCGGAAAAGTTAGTATCAAGTATGATCCAAGTTTTTATGTACACTATCATTGATTACCAGCGATCTAATACCTCAATTTTTTACATACTTTATGTCCCGTTATAATTATTCAATTACCCAATCGACCCAAATAATTTATTAAGTTACTTACATTATCCTTTGTGTTTTGGGTGTTATAGGGTTTCAAATAGCTTGTATTATGGTATACTTGTATATGGAGTTGCTAGTTACAGATTAACATATATCATATAAGGATCACCTTTTCACTACTTGAGTACTTGTACATAACATCATAGTGAGAACTTTTGGTGTTTGAAAAAATGGCCACTTTATTTATACATGCAGAATGAGAATTTGTTTTAGATCATATAATAATTCTTTTTCCTTACCGATGAATAAATCGATTAAAGGCTGCTGGAGGTTTATAGCAAAAATTGATGAAACAGTGCTGATGGATAACAAGCCGTTTTTTTGGAGTTTTCGAGCAGACAGGGGGAATGGCACTGCTGTTCGCTTCTGGCAGGATGTGTGGGCAGCAGATATACCTTTGCAGAGGAAATGGCCAGCTTTATACAACGAGGAATCAAAGAAATTCTTGTTCGTGATTGATAAAATCAAGTGGGACGATTCTGGTTGGGCGCTGAAGGAAGATAACTTTAATAGACCAATGAATAAAGAGGTAGATTATGAATATGCAGAGATGCGAAGACTTCTGTTGTTACTGCCGAGAAGAAATGAGGCGATTATGTGGAAATGGAATGATAAAGACGTCGAGCAATGTACGGTCAGAAATACAAAAAGTCGATTAAGAAGATTGCGGAAAACGATCATGGGTTTGCTTTCCCGTGGATTGGTTGGGTACCTCTTAAATGTAACATTCTATCTTGGCGGGTCGAGATGGGTTGGATTCCAACAAAATGGGAGCTAAGTAAAAGGAGTGTCCTCTTAGGGAATTTGGATTGTGCTTTATGTGATTGGGGTATAGAAACTGTTGATCATCTTTTCTTGAGTTGCAGCCTTGCACAGGAAGTGTGGACAGCCATAGGAGCTTGGTGTGGCTTAAATCCTATGTTGGTTTTTGGGATCCGAGACTTAGTAGATGTTGCTAGAGATATGAGATGGACTACATGGAAGAAAAGAATCATAATGGCGTGTTTTTGGTCGCGTGCTGGTGTATATGGGCGACTAGAAATAAAAAGATTTTTAGAAACCAAAGTGTTTTTTCTAGATTCGTTATTTTCAACATCAAAAGTTTGTCGTTTTTTTGTTTGCCAAATAGGTCTAAGTTTAGAACGATTGAGTGGAAAGATTGGTGTACCTCCCCTGTATATATGGTATAGTGTTTTTGTTCGGCGGCCCTTGGTTTGAGGACCGTACGAGGTGGTGAATGAAAGTTTATTTTCAAAAAAAATATATATATAATAATTCTTGACATGACCTGTAAGAGGTGTGCAATCGGCAGTTCAGGTAGCTGGCCGAAACAAGTTATTTATTATCCGTGTCAGGTTTGGCTCACAAACACCTTTTCGTCCACTTATAAAAAGGAATATGTCGGATAGAGTGATTCGTTTGTACATGTTTGAATTGTTTCCTTTTTAGGTATACGAATTTAATTTGACCGGTGTTGGATAAACTTACCAAAATCATGCCACTGTTAACTACCTGTGCACAAGCGTTGGCTTTTGACAATGCATATAGGTGGTCGCTGGAAGAACAAAATCTCTGAATCAACAGCTAAAAGGGGCAACGATGACGAGGTGCATATCAGGTGTTCGACAAATTGCTCAAGCGAGACAATAAAGTAAGTCGTCCATAGTTTGTACTTTATCGTACTGCAATATCCCTTTACAATCATGATTAATATAATGTTTCTTGTATGAATAATGTATGCTAGCGTTTTAAGGTCAAACTTTTGAATCTAGAATGTATTTTTTGATAATCATCATTGTTCATTTGAATATTTGTATTCTCGTTTAAATTGATTTAGAACACTTGCAAAATTTAATTGGATATAAGATTTTCCAAAGAAAGGAAAGTTTCTAAATCCACCACCAACTTCAGCTTTTCTTGCACCAAGCTTCCAAAATCTACCACCTAAATGCAAGCCAGCAACTTCAGTTCTTCATGCAGCTAATTTTGTATTGAAGTAGTGCAAGTGCTACAGCACCTATTCTGTCATAATTATCCGGTACGAAGCGGATTAGTAGCTGTAATATAACTATTTTAATGTGTGTATTTTGTAACCAATATTCAATGTTGAAATGACACCCTCTTGCATCGCACGAGAGGGAATATATGGGATGGTTATTGTTGATTGAATAAAGTTAGTGGAAATAATGAGTAGTGGCGACCAAATTACAACCCTAAAACCACTAGTTATATTTGATGTAGAAACTCTTCCGGTTCTTGATATTTAAAAACCTTGACGTACGTTACTTATATTATCGCTCGTAATCTATCTATATAATAATTGAATATATCTCGAATCGAATGAAACCCTTAGAGAGAGCCTGAGTTATCCACATTTGTATATAGAGCTCCAACTGTTTTCCTATAAATAACCTTTTGTATTTTTTTTATTTGCTTCATTCTTCCATCACTCTCCAATCTTCCTTAACAATTCTTCCAACAAACATTCATCATTTTCTTTCTAACAAATCTTTCAATCTTCCTTCTTCTTCTTGCATCATTTGTTGATTCTCCACAACCAACTCGAGGTAATCTTGTATCATTTTGACTCATTTTCTATTGTTAACATTATTAAGAAGAATCACCACATCTTTCAATCTTTCAATCTTCCTTCTTCATCTTGCATCATTTGTTGATTCTCCACAATCGATTCAAGGTAATCATCGATCCTACTCTTCTAATGTTGATTTCTAATATTATTTTGACTCATTTTTTTTCTTAACATTATTAAGAAGAAATCAAACGGATTTATTTTGATCACTTTTATTCATTTAAATGAAACAGATCTATTGAGTTTTTTTTTTTTCATTTGAATGTTTCACACATTTGTTATTCATTCATTTTGTCTAAATCGGGTTGTATTTTCATGAATATCGATTTTGTTCATTCATGCTATGACAAATGCTCCTTACAAAGAGGATGTTGCTGATATCACATTTACAAATAAATTGTCATGCAGTGGCATACACAAAATGCCACAGAAAGCTAAAAAAGTGCTACTGAATGTCGATGCAGGAATGTGTGGCATACAAAAAAAGTGCCACTACAAACAGTGCCACTAAAACTTTCAGTGGCACTTTTTTTTTGTGTGCCACACATTTTCTACAAGGGTCTTTAGTAGCACTTTTTGTGTGCCACAATATTAACTACAAAATATCAACACTACTTTTAGTGGCACTTTTTTATGTGTCATTATAAAAAACTATTTCTACACGTAAATCATTATATTATAATTGATATACGATATAAAATAAAACTAAAATAAAAACATGTCAAATTATAATATTTTAACTTAATTATAATTTCAATCCAAAATATATCTCAAATGTTCACATAAAAAGTTTCAAAAATATCAAGTGTACACAGAAAAGAAGCCAAAACGATGTTTCGGTTTGTTAACTCCCTCCCAAAACATTCTTGATTCTTCTCATTTCTATTAAACCAAAGATTCAACTTTTGATAACTCTTTCACTGGCGTCACTTGAAGATAATCCGTTACTAGAACTAAGACGAGGGACCAAAAAAATGGCCAACAAAAATAACACTATTAATAAAAAGAAATTGTACTAACAACAAGCAAAAAAACACTATTAATTAACTTGTACCTCTATGTACATATTGCTATGAAGCGTAGACAAGTTTGCATTGGGCATATGCTCTAGGATAATGTTCGCCATGAAATTTCGAAGTGAACCAGCGAGTAACAAGTTCTTCAAATTGATCTGAACTAACTCTTCCGTCATTATCAGATATTTTGGAAAAAAAAAAAATCAGTCCGAAATACAACTCTGTACAGCAGCTGCAACAAATCTGTCCGAAATATTGTTGCAGATATTTTGAAAAAAACTGTCCAAAACTCACAGCAGTTACTGCTGCAGATCTGTTCGAAACTGATAAAGATTCAGATCTGTGTTTGTGATTCAGACCTGTGAAGGCGGCGCGACCAAATGCACATTTGCTGCTTCCAAAGCATTAAGTTTTCGTTTCAGCCTTTTAGAAAAGACCTCTGCTTCCCTAATGTCCATCACATATCTGTGCACTAAATTCTTTTTCACCTGCATTGACAAAAAGAGGATATAACTACATGAACTCTAACAGTGATTGATGTTAAAATAAGAAGATCAAGAAGCTTTTAGTAGAAGTGTTTTTAATTCCAAATTAAGCAGCTTCTTTTTTACCAACATACAATTAGGGCCTCTTGATATTTAGAAACTTATAGATGCTGCTACCAGATGCTATGTAGACTCCTTAATCGCCTGCTAACCATGCCTTCCCTAAGTATCCACTTCGCTAAATGAGGTATCCAAAGAGCCTGCATTACAATGTTGAAACATCTTTAAAAACCACATGTTTTGATAAAACCGATCTAAATCCTTTCTTGCTTCTCAAAAACCACTTTCATAAAATTGATATCAGTGTATAACAAATCCTAAATATAATTTGGTTCAGCTTTTAACAAACATTCTATACTTGTCACCTTTCTGATTTTCTTTGAAGCCAGCATTTAATTATCCCTTTCGCCTTCAACTGTTGCGCTGCACATAAAAAAAATCCAACAGTCAGACAAACGCAAACTTGGTTCTATTTATAGAGTCTAAGAAGAGCGAGGATGTAAAAAAGACAGCACACCTACCATGTTAGAGAAATGTAATGCACATCGCAAAAAGTGAAAAGCAGAGTTTAAAGAAATTAACACTTGACTGTAAACTGAAGATACCATCATAATAGACAAACTGGAAAAACTCTAATGGGGCTAACAAATATCATCAACGATTCAACCTAGTGACTTTAAACTGAAGATACCATCATAATAGACATTAACACTTGACTGGACTGGATGCACAAATAGGGAAATTTTGACAAATCCTATACCTCTTTTGGTGTTTTTTAGTGTTTCACAAATCCCATTTTGATTGTAGTTCCTATCATTCATGGCCAAAATAGAAAAAAAAACTACAGGTGGGAAGTTTTTGCAATGAAACTAATTTTGAATGTACATGTAGAACTACCTATCTCTAATTTTAATCACTTTTTGGAGCCTAAATGATTGATTCCGTGTCTTGCCATTGAAAGATTAAGTGTCAATTATAGAGTATGTATAAACCTTAGATCTTAACATAGCCCATTCCTTTTATTTCCCTTTTTAAATAAACAAACAAAGTGAACTTAAAAAATGCAATCCAAATCGGTAGGGATGAGCAAATAATGATGAATAGCGAAACCAAAGCGATACTGTACCGAACCATTTTCTGTACCACTTCGATACCCACTTTTTATGTTTTTTGGATAGTTTCGGTTCCAGTATTTTGGGCTATTTTTACCTTTGAATAATGGACAGTACCATTACCAAGCTCATCCCTAAATCCGAGTACTTCTATCATTTGCCATAATCCGTAGATACTTTACATTAGTAAATTTTATATAATATTAATAGATTTATACAAGAAAAGGCCACATTTTCCATCAAAATCACCATACATCTTTCGTTAGGACAAACATGGGAGAAAGAATCCTACCTATGCATTCTATCTCTTTTAAAAAAAGGCTGGTCAGCAAAGTTAATTAAAACTGCAAACAAAACTATATAGAATAGCAATAATACCTAATTTACAGAAGAAAAAAAAGGATCAAAATGGATTCACAACATATTAAATAATCAACACCATAACAAAACAAAAAAAAAAAAAAAAACTATAATATCGCAAGATGTATTGTTGGTTGAATGTCTTAAGTAAATTAGCTAATTCATGTACTTTTTGGTACCAAACACACACGACCTAGTGTAGCTACATTACAGTGCACCTCAAAACAAAAATTAAATACAAATCCATCAACATTAAGAAAGAAAACAAAGGGCGCGTTAATCAAAATTAGAGATTTATGATTGATTACCTACCATTTAAACGGCAGCGCAACCGTCTCTAGTCGTTGCGCTTGTACACTGATCATATCCAAAAAGAATGAATGCAATGGATGTGATTTTGGAGATATAAAATCAGAGAGACGGAGAGGGGGAAATTAATTTTTGGCGAGAGTGAGAAGAAAATCCAAAGGAATTAGGGAAATCTTTGAAGGGTTAGGGAATTGAGCGGGAATATGGAATGACTTGGGGAGGGATATTGGGTTTTGGTGAAAGAGGGAATATGTTTAATTTTGTTCAGAAGCTGAGGATATTTTAGGTTTTGAAGAGGGAAAGAGTAAAAATTTTAAACGAAATTGTTCAAAAATTTTGGTGGCATTCCTAATGTGCATGCCATATAGAAAATTTTGATGGGCATATACAAAGTGCCACTAATGGCATTTTTTTTTAGTGTATATAGTTGTGCTCTTTTTTATAATATTATTAAAATATATATAGTAGTGTTGGGTCTTATTAAACAAGAAGTAGAAGATTTTTTTTAAATATATATATATATATATATATATATGTATTTACCTTTAGTTTTAAATCCATAATTTTAATTTTATGTTAGTGAAATTTTTTTGTGAGTAAAAAAAAATTAATTTGTTTATTTTTTAGTGAAAAACGTTGGATATATTTGACGGCATATAAGTAAAAAGCCATAAATGGGTATGTTGCGTAAAAGTGGCACACCTAAAGTGTTATTAAAAGATTAATTTTGTGGCATATGTGATATATGTCATTAAAACTATGAGTCAAGCAAATATAGCAAACACAAAGTACCACTAAAACCCTATATTAGTGGCACAAAGTTAAATGACACTAAGAGCGTTTGCCACTATAAGCTTAATTTTGTGGCATAAATCATAAAATGCCACTAAAACTATGGATCAAGCAAATGTAGCACACGTAAAGTGTCACTAAAGCCCTATATTAGTGGCACAAAAGCTAAATGCCATTAAGAATGTGTGCCACAAATGACATTTTATTTGTAGTGCAGAATAGAGCCCTAACTGCACCTACAGTTTAAGGTAATCTCGGTGTCTTATAGTTATTTTGAGACTCATTGTCTTATAGCGTTAATGTAATCTCAGTGGCTACCTAGAGTTTAAGGTTGGTTCAACACAGCCACTGTCGCATTTTAAGGAGAAAACGTATTATGTCCTTATGCTTGTATACATAGTAATTGTTGAATTTTGTGTCATTAGAAAAATATATAAAGCTAATAGTCAATGTCGACGATTGAAATTTGTTAAGGTACAATATGTTTACATATGTACGAATCGTTTTATCATAATTTCGTATTTAACATAAATTCGATTCAATAAATATGACGATTGAATATATATGACGATTCAATTTCGTATTTCATAGACGATTATGTTTAATCTTTTTTTTATGAAATTATGTATATGTATTATTTATTTTTTTAATAATAATTGACCGAATTTAATATTATTTATTACGATTTTTCAATCTCATTAAGTTATATTACTATTAATACGAAATTCGGTTTACCATAATAGCTCTCATTTATTTTTGTGTATAATGATTGATTGTAAATCAATTTAATCCAGAATTTATGCTTTCCATAATTTATTGACCGAATTTATGTTTAATACGCATTGTGTTTAATCTATTTTTAAGAAATTATGTATATGTATTATTTATTGTCATTAATAATAATTGACCGAATTAAATGTTATTTATTATGATTTGAGTAAACTGCCATTTTCGTCCTTGAGGTTTGGCACTTTTTGCCAGTTTCATCCAAAAGATTTTTTTTTCTCAACTGGCTCCACTAGTTTTCAAATTCTTGCTGGTTTCGTCCAAGTGCCTAACTCCGTTAGTCAATCTCAGTTAACTGAGGGGTAAAGTTGTCAATTCAAATATTATCTGTATTATAATAATAATAATAATAATAATAATAATAATAATAATAATAATAATAATAATAATAATAATAATAATAATAATAACCATCATCCCCATCTTCCATTCTTCCTTCACCAACACCAAACCCGACCCACCATACATAACCACCACCGTCCTCATCTTCCTTCACTAACACCATACATAACCAGTCCCCTACACCATCCACCTCCTTCGTCTTCCTCCTTCATCATCATAATCACCACCGTCCCTGTCCCCATCTCCCCAGAATCCACAACCAAGAACCACCCTCCAACCCGTCACCCGACCCAACCTCCACACCGCCCCTGTCTCCATCTCCACAGAATCTACAGCCCCAAAAACCCCCACTCCTAAACCACTACAAGCAAGTGAATTAGACCGGTGGTCTCCGGTGGTCCACGGAGGAGCCAAGGCGGAGCTCCGGCGGCACGACGGCCAAACAACACCAACACCACCCATCTTATACCCTTTACCCAACCTTATTATAGAGAAAAAGGACCAGATCTAGAGAGATAAAGAGAGAGAGAGCTGAAGGGAAGGAAAGAAAAGAGAATCGTAGAGAGAGAGAAGAGACGCAGAGGAGATAAGAAGCAGAAGAGAGAGAGACAGACGGAGGAGGAAGACGAAGACGACGGTGGTCGGCGGTGGTTCCGACGGCAATGACACCTGGTCACCAAGTATCATTGAGCAACAGAGGTAAAACCCCCAAAACCCACATTTCTTTTCTATTAATCGGTGGTTAATCATGGTTCACAGTGGTGGTAGTCGAGTACTGGGTTTTCGGTGGTGGTTATAGTGAGAGTTGATGGTGGTTATTGATGATGAATCTCTACATAGGGTTGAGGGTGAAGGTATTCAGTGTTGACAGTGGAAGGGGACGATGGTGGTGGTTTGAGGTTGTGGTGTACGGTGGGCTGCTGGTGGAGGGTTATGGTGATAACAGTGAAGGAGGAGCATGGTGGTGAGGAGAGACGACGGTGGTGGTGGTGTGTTAGGGTTCCGATTGATTTGGATGATATAGGAATTGACTGAGATTGACAAAACTGGCCCTCAGTTAACTGAGATTGACTAACGGAGTTAGGCACTTGGACGAAACCAGCAAGAATTTGAAAACTAGTGGAGCCAGTTGAGAAAAAAATCTTTTGGATGAAACTGGCAAAAAGTGCCAAACCTCAAGGATGAAAATGGCAGTTTACTCTTATGATTTTTTAATTTCATTAATTTATATTACAATTAATACGAAATTCGGTTTACCATAATAGTTGTCATTTATTTTATTGTATGAATGATTGACGTGATGTCGTGGTACACGTAAATTTAATCCCAGATACACTAATAGACAGTGGTAAAAGGGTATCGAACACAGGGAGTTTGTAGAAAATGTGTGAACTTATAGTTTTGCAAATTAACTACAATTAAACTACTAGACAAAAATTAAAGATCAAGAGTTTTGGTTATTTTGATTTAAAACTAAATTGACAACTAATTAACGATTAAGATTGGATTGTTTCTTCAAATTATGAAAGCAATGATCATCCTAGGTTCCGGTTTCTTTAAACACTTATGTAAAAATTACAACTAGAAAGAGTTACATAGACATAACTCATGTACAAACAATTGTTGTGATAAAAGGGAACAAAGTACTCGGATAATGTTAACGCGAGGTTATTTCCCAATGACCAATCAATCAATAACCAACCCCAATCCTTCCCGTGATATCTCGATTGTTAGCAACACCAAGAACGTACGATTTAGATTAGAAATTGGAAAATTAATCAACACACTACAATCAATTGTTCAAACATCATAATAATAAAGGAAAGATACTAAATTATTATTCTAGAAATGATAGGAAACATACACAAGATTTTGTCAAAACCTTCACCTAGAATGATCACCAAAAGTTTAGCCTGACATTGCTTGGTGAATCAACATAACATTCATGGAATTGTTCATATGAATCAAAAACATAAACCAAATGTTTTGAATAGTTCTCCAATCAACTCTCCAGCCAAAAATCGCCCCAAAGGTGTTTAGAAACGTTCCCAGTCGAAAGTATCTGAAAAGACTCCCCAAAAACGGTTTAATATAGGTCAACTACAAAGCGGGTGCAGGGGCCACCGTACCTTACGGTGGCCACTTTAAGGTACAGTGGAGGTAAGGAGCTGACGGTGGATAAGCACTGCCCGATGGTAGCTTTTTTGTCCTAGAAGCCACCGTACCTTACGGTGGCTACCGTATGGTACGTCGAGCTCTCCAACATCTAATTTTTTTCTTCTTTCAAATCTTCCTCGTTCCATCCCGTTCGGTCCGTTCCAAAGCTCGGTTTTTCTTTGTTTTAAGCTCCATGATCTACCACAATCAAAGTAACCGTATTCATCTAATTCCAAGCAATAACATAATCAAATGTGGATATAATACGCGTTTTATGGTCATAAAGGGTTGTTCCTTGAACCACCCGTCACATCCCCACACTTAGCCATTGCTTGTCCCAAGCAATCCACTAAAAACCATTTTTTTAACACATAAGCGATCATTTTAAATCAAGCTTCAACATGTAATCCTTTTACTAACTCATTCTTAACACCCAAATCAACACACCCCTCACAATGTCTCTCCCCTCGGTTACAAGTAAGCACTAGCAAATATGAGCCAGTCACACAAAAGGCAAACGGGTGGTTGCACAACCATAGGCTTGTACCTAAATCAATCTTCCTCTTACTAATGCTAAACATGAATGCAAATCAAAGGGACTTTTAAGGTTGTAACTTGGCTAGGTGCAAAGGTAGGGAATGGGATATATATGTAGTAGCGCATGACTTTACCCGGTCTTTTATTACACAATGAACACACACACACACGAAACAAAGACCACTATATACAACATAAACATTCTCTTTCTCTCGTTTTTCTGTTCATCACTTCTTTTTCTCATTTTTTTTCTTTCCTTCTCATTTTCTTTCTATTTTTTTTCCTTTTTTTCAATATATAGAAGCAAACAAGCTACATAAACATACGCAACACACACTAAACTACACATCAAACTTGCAACACTCAAATAACACTACTAACACACTACTAAAACACAAAAGACCGGATCAAGTCGGGTATAAATTTGGGAAGCTAGTTAAAGGGTTAACAAACAATAGGCTTTTAGGCACAACATGGGCAACTAAATGTCCAAACCCCCGCCCCTCTCGCTACCAAGCTCATATGTATAATTCATGAGGTCCAAGCCCCCAAATCTCACACTCACACTCAACAAGATGAGGTTACCTAAATGCCCTTATCCTTTTTACCTTCATGTTCAACTAAAGACTCAAATTGCATTCAAGCACAAGTTCTAGTGCACCCCCACCCATTGCCACTCTCACAAAGAAAGGTATTATTTATCTACAACTGCGGCTTCAACTCTCACCAAGAATAAAAAGGGTGTTAAGGGTTGCCGGTGTGTCTCTTAGGGTTAATTCAAGGTGTTCAAATTCTCACAATGTTTAAACTCGATTAAAAAAAATTTAAAACCTCAAAATTTTTCCCCCATCCCCACACTTGGGATACACCCCAATGTACGGTTTTGGAAGAAATAGATCGCTTCACTTTTTTTAACATGAAACCAAAGCTTTATACCTCAAACCACAAATGTCTTTTTGGTATTTTCATTTTATATTTTTTTAAAAAAGTTTTTTAACTTCATACCACCACTAACAAAACCCAAACCAAAGCATCATCACTAACACCACCCATCCACCCGACCCAAAAACATAATAGAAAAACACATATATATAACAATATACAAAAGAAAACGACCTGATCAATAGTAACGAGGCTGAGGCGGCCCGAAAACGGAAGTCATCAAGTCGTTCCAATCTCCAAACCCAAATGCCCCGCTACTGCTTCCACCTTGTTCCTGGGCGTGTTGTTGTTGTTGTCTCGGATAAATCCACTGCGAGTGATGAAGTGGTGGAGTCGGGTATGAGACACTCCCATCATATGGAGGCAAAGATGCATATTCCACCGGAGGTGGATCCACAACTACGGGTCGCCCCGCAAGCCAATCTTCATTCATGCGCCTATTTTGGTCATCCACATACCGGTGATTCACTTCCATCTCATGAGAATAAGCATGCGCCCGGTTCCACAACTCTTGTCGGTCAAAATTTTGTTTCAAAATTCTCTCTATGCTCGCACTCATCATAGTCTGATGTTCAAACAAAATGCGCTCCGATCCTGACCAAGTATCAAAAATAGAAGATGGAGGGCGTTGGTTCTCAATTACCTGTTGCATTGTACCCTCAAGTGCCCAATTGTCTTCATACAACCGATCCGTGTAATCAAAAAACTTCCGCCATACACTCGACTTGAACTCCTTTGACCCAAGTTTACATCCACGCCTTGTGGATCCTCCTCATAATCTTCCTCCTCACTTGGAGGTTCATCCTCACTTTCCGGTTCATCTTGCTCGCCAGGCAAGAGCATTCTAGCATCGTCTTTTAAAGCCCTCCAACTATGTCCTTCTGATTTCAACTTGTGGTACCTCTCCGACTCGGTGTATGTCCAACCAAGACCCATCTTCTTCAACTCAAAAGGCTTATGCCTTTTCAACTTGCCTACATCATCCGCCAAGATAGCTTTTTGTTGCTTCAATAAGGCCGTGATGAGTCTACAATATGGGATGATACGCTTCCCAACCTTATTCCGATAGATCCACACATGATTCATGATTAAATATCGGATGGGAAAACGTGGGGACCCATGGAGCAATGCATAGAGGATGGGTATCTCCGGGAATCTTACTTCATTCTTATCTGCCCTTCTTGGTACCATATTCAAAATACAAATAGCCAAAAGCAATTTTGCCTCTATCTTCAAATTTTTCGGGTACAAGGTTCCATAGTATGTACCCGGTAGAAGTAAGGCTTGTAACATGTCGGTCCATCTTGGATGCTTATCCGGCTTAATCAACAAATCGTCCATACTCGGGAACATGTAATCACGATTTGGCAAACTATCAAACTTTGCCAGCTTCTTTAGTGTCTCGATTGACATCTCCACATTGATCCCATTAACCTTACCAGTAAGCTTCATTTGGGACGGCTTATCAAATCTATTACACTTCAACGTTGCCATCCACTCTTCAATCTCCTCCATTGACAAGTTTTTACTATCTTTGTCATAACATCTCAACATTGCTTCCTATCCCAATGCTCGGAACCGATTAAACACATTGAATGGTCCAAACTCGATCTCTGGTACTTCTCGTTCACACAAAAAGGCACTACCTTTGTCTTGTAGCTTTTTCATTTGATCATAGAACAAGGTTGCCTGCCATTCTTCGGGTTGGTCGTACAATAGGCCCAACTCCCATTTAGGCTTTTTGGCCGGGTCTAATCGGACCGGCTCTGGTTCCGGCTCTTGCACCATCTCTTCACCATGATCCGAATCATCATCACGACCTACATACTTCCTTCTCTTGTATTGCTTTTCAACTTGTTTTCCCTAGGCTTTCGAAGATGAACTCGCTCCTGCTGCCTCGCCTATTTTGCCATCTTCCTATACAATTCACAAACAAGCAACACAACCACAAACATAACCAAATCAGTCCCATTTGCTTAACACCTCCCCATACTTGCTTGTTATCATGGTAGTAGATGCTAGTGAACAAAAATTCATACTTAGCTTAACAAAAATTGGGCATGATGCCTCTACAATATTAACATTGCCAAAAGTTCACAACTTGCATCTCAAACTTACATCTACTACCATATTATTAATCAAACAACAATTTTACATACTAACATCTAAGAATAAGCAGGTGGGTATGAATAAAAAGGAACAATAACCTCAATTTTTTTACAATGTACCATCAAAATTAACGAAATAAGACACATACCTTTGCTTTGATGATACTAGAACACAAGAAAGTTACAAATTTGAAAAAGCCCCAAATTATTCGGATTTAGGGTTTAAGATTTGAACCACTAGATGTGTTATTCTTGCAATTTTCTACCCAAAATCAGAAACTAGATGAAATTTTAGTCAAGATTGACTCAAAAATCACTTGATTTGGTTAACTATTGAAGGATTTATGAAAGATTGAAGGTATGGAGAAGGTGGGTTTTTGGAGGATCTTGTGAAGGAGAAGAAGAAGAATGTGGTAAAAAGCTAATGGTAAGGGATTAATTCACGTGAATGGGTAAGAATTTTTTTTTTTTTTATAACGTAAAAGAAACTGACCCTTCAATGCCCATACCCCCACCATAAGATACGGTGGGGGCGTAGGTTACGGTGGATAATGGACCAATTTTTCTGCCGTAAGGCAGTATAAATACACCGTAGGTTTTTTTGTTTTGCCCCAGGTCACCGTAAGCTACGGTGGTACCTGGGCAGTTTTTTTTAAAGCAAAGCTGGAAAAATACTTTAGTTAAAAACATAATTTCAACAACGTAGAAATTATCCTACCCCCTCGAAAATCCCGTGTTGTCCTCAACACAATGCTAGAACATTTTCGTGACCCGAACGTCCCCACACTTGTTTCGAACACAGGTTTCGAACAAAAACAAAATTGTGTAATAAAAACAAAACAGAATAAAACAAAAGCTAACTATGTACACTACCAAACCTAGGCCTCTCATAGTTGATCATCTTCCACCGGGCGTAGTATGTAGCCCGCTTTATCAAGCTCCAAGTGGTTGATGTCGTTTCCTTCCAAGTACGGCTTCAATCGATGACCATTTACCGTTTGGTGCTCGTTTGTTTGCTCATCAAAAATATCCACATCACCAAACTTTCCGACTCGGCGAATGACATAAGGACCCATTCACTTGCTCTTCAACTTACCCGCAAACATCTTCAACCTTGAGTTGTACAACCAAACCTTTTAACCCACCTCAAAGGTTTTCTTTCTTAACTTTGCATCGTGAACCTTCTAATGCTTGTCCTTGTAGGCCGATGCGCATTCATAAGCTTCATCTCGAATCTCTTCAATCTCGCTTAATTGCAACTTCCTTGTCCTGCCCGCCTCATCATAATCCGCATTCACAGTTGTGATTTCCCAATGTGCCCGATGTGCTAACTCCATTGGCAAATGACATCCCTTCCCATACACCATCCGATAAGGTGTTGTGTCAATTGGAGTTTTGTAGGCCGTCCGGTATGCCTACAACGCACCATATAACTTGCTCGACCAATCCTTTCTATCCGTTCGAACCGTCTTCATGAGGATTTCTTTAATTTGACGGTTGGACACTTCAACTTGTCCACTTGTTTGCGGATGGTACGGTGTAGCAATCCGGTGATTCACATTTCACACTATATCGCTTCAACAATTTTCCAAAATTAAAATTTTTGAAGTGCGAACCACCATCACTTATAATCACTCTTGGAATGCCAAATCGGGCAAAGATGTTGGATTGTACAAATTGCAAACAACCGAATGGTCATTTGTCCTTGTTGCAATAGCTTCAATCCATTTCGATACATAATCCACCGCCACCAAGATGTATAAGAATCCATTAGAATTAGGAAAGGGACCCATAAAGTCGATGCCCCAAACATCAAATATCTCCACGACCAAGATTGGTTGTAAAGGCATCTCATCCCTCTTTGAAATACTTCCCATCTTTTGACCATTTAAACAATTTCGGGCAAATTCACAAGCACATTTGAAAATTGTGGGCCAATAAAACCCACATGAAAGAACCCGGTAGCCGGTTTTATGCCCACTAAAATGCCCTCCACAAGCGGAAGAATGAGCATGAGTCAAAATTTCCATCACCTCCGATTCGGGCACACACCTTCGAATAACTTGATCGGGCCCAATTTTGAAGAGGTCCGGTTCATCCCAAATGTATTGCTTAACTTGGACCATAAACTGTTGTCTTCTTTTCTTGGTCCAATGATCCGGGATGGCACCCGTGGCTAAATAATTGACATAATGAGCATACCACGGTGCAACACAAGTAGACATGACTAATAGTTGTTCATCGGGAAATCTTTCATTTATTTCTTCCACATCATCAATCCCCTCCACCGGAATTCGAGAAAAGTGATCCGCCACTACATTTTCACTTCCCTTTTTGTCTCGAATTTCTAGATCAAACTCTTGTAGCAATAATACCCACCGAATCAAGCGTGACTTGGCATCTTTTTTCTCCATCAAATATCGAACCGCACTATGATCCGAATACACTACCACTTTACTCCCCCAAATATAAGAACGAAATTTATCCAAAGCATACACCACCGTTAATAATTCTTTTTCGGTTGTGGTGTAATTCAGTTGCGCTTTGGATAAAGTCTTACTCGCATAATAAATCACCGCCGGCTTCTTATCGATTCGTTGACCCAAAACTGCACCAATTATAGTGTCGCTTGCATCACACATAATTTCATTAGTAAAATCAAAGTGAACATCTTTCAATAACAAATTGCATAAAGGCTTGGTGATAACACTAAAACCTTTAATAAAGCGTATATAAAATCCCGCATGTCCCAAAAATGATCTTACCCCCTTTACATTTTTCGGTGGTGGCAATGATGATATTACCCGAATTTTAGCTTTGTCCACCTTCATACCCCTTTCAGAATTACATGGCCTAACACAATTCCCTCTTGCACCATGAAATGGCTTTTCTCCCAACTAAGCACTAAATTTTTCTCAACATATCTTTTTAATACTTTTTGTAATTCATTGAGACAAGATTCAAAACTAGTGCCAAAAATTGAGAAATCATCTATAAACACTTCAAGCGAATCTCCAACCATGTCCGAGAAGATACTCATCATACATCGTTGGAAAGTTGCAGGAGCATTACACAAGCCAAATGGCATCCGCCTAAAGGCAAAAGTACCATATGGACAAGTGAAGGTGGTCTTGTGTTGGTCATCCGGGTGTATTGCTATTTGGTTATACCCGAATACCCATCTAAGAAACAATAATATTTTTGACCCGATAATTTTTCAATGATTTGGTCAATAAAAGGGAGTGGGAAATGGTCCTTAGAAGTGGCGGCATTCAATTTTCGGTAGTCAATACACACACGCCACCTGGTTACGGGTCGGATGGCTATTTGTTCACCACTTACATCTTCGACTACTTGAATACCGGCTTTCTTAGGCACCACTTGAGTAGGAGTTACCCAAGCACTATCCGAAATAGGATAGATAATTCCCGCATCCAACCATTTAATTCCCTCTTTCTTTACCACTTCCATTAGGTTTGGATTCAACCTTCTTTGAGCTTCTCTTGTGGGCTTCGCATCTTCGGTGGTGATGATCTTGTGCATGACAATTGATGGACTAATTCCTTTAAGGTCGGCAATCGTCCATCCAATAGCTTCTTTATTTTCTTTCAAGACTTCCATTAAAGCTTGCTCTTGCGCCATCTCTAAATTAGAGGCAATAATGACCGGTAATGTGTCATTATCCCCTAGAAAAACATAGTTCAAATGGCTTGGCAAGTTTTTGAGTTCCAACTTTGGTGTTTCTTCTAAAGATGGTTTGGTACCCGAATCAGTCTCTACCGGCAAGCTTTCAAATTGGTGGGTCCATGGTGGTCGACCCTCTTTCAATGCCATGAACACTTGCTTCTCCTCTTCAATCCTTAAAGCACAAGCATGTACCTGTTCAGAAAAATCACAAGCACACAAATCCATTCCATCCTCCTCATATTCATGCGGATTGCATCCGTTGACTATATCTGCCATAAAACACTCATCAACGCCGAAAGCATTAGAATTGTTAGTAAAAACGTTTAAACGCATTTTTCGGTTTCCGAATGTCATGTCGACTGTACCAAATCTACAATCAACCACAGCATGCGCGGTATTAAAAAATGGACGACCCAAGATAACATTTTGTTGTTTTAAATCCGCGGATGAGTAGTCCATTACCAAAAAGTCAACGGGTAATAAAATTCATCAATTTTCACAATTACATTTTGAGCCATCCCCCGAGGTAACTTATGAGACAAATTGGCCAAAACCACCGTTATCTCCACCCTAGCCAATGGACCAAAGTCATATTGATCATACAAACCCCCGGGTAAAATGCTCACCCCGGCTCCAAGATCTAGCAATGCCTTTGTCATTTGAAAATTACCAACTTGAATGTGTATTAATGGCGTGCCTGGATCTTGGAGCTTAGGAACAAGCTCCCCATTCAAAACCGCACTTACTTGCCCAATAATATTCACCTGCTTAGGCATTTTCTTCTTTTGTTGCATTTTTTGTGTGCACAATTCTTTTAAAAATTTAGCATAAGCGGGTACTTGTTTTATTGCATCAAGTAAAGGGAGATTAATTTTTACTTGTTTAAACATGTCCCACATTTCTTCTTTTTGGGGACCTCTTGATGCAATAAAATTTTTCTTACCTGGGTCAAGTAGAGTCGATGGAAATGGAACTTGACTTGGCTCACTTTCAACTTTTTCATTTTTATCATTTTCACTTACTTCTGGTTTTTTAACATTTGACTCTTTTGGTAAAACCGGTGGAATTTCATCATCCTCACTCTCATTACCCGTGACATCCTCAACTACCCCCCTCAACAAAACCCGGTGATAAATTAGCTTTAAACTCTTTACCACTTCTTAACACACTAACTTGATTAACATTAACATTATTACCTCGTGATGAACCATGAGACGGATTTACCTTGGTGTTACTAGGAAGTTGACCTTTGCCTTTCTTCAATTCTGCCACATCGGTTGCCAATTGACCCATTTGAGTTGTTAATGCTTGAATGCTCTTGTCACGAACCTCATCCTTTTGTATCCGGGCTTCATCAAGTTGATTCCTCTTTTGCATGTCTTGTTGCATAGCCCGAAGCATATCCATGACTTCATTCCCACTTGATGAACCTTGACCCGAACTCCTTTGCACATTTGAGCTTGCCCTTGGTATCCGTTGTTGTTTCCACCCCTATAGTTTCCTTGATTGTATTGTTGACGAGGTGCATAATTACCTTGAGCTGCTTGAAAATTCGGGTTCGCTTGATTTGATGTGTTCCCATAACGAAAGCTAGGATGGCTTCGTAACCCGGGGTGGTATACATTGGAATTCATGTCATAAATTCTACCACCCCCTTGAATAGCATTCACCTCCTCCGTTTGTCCTACATTCACTCCCACTTGACAAACCTCTACCGTATGACATATTTCTTGACAATTATCGCACACGTTGTACAATTGATTTGTGGTTTGTACATTACCACTCTCTACTCCATGCACTTGAGGCCTTTGAATCACATGCCTCGCCCGTCTTGATGATTGAGCCTTTCTTTTGGAAGTCACCGCCATTTGCTCTAAAAATGTCCAATCATCTTGTTCATAATTTGTACCAAACGTACCATTTGTGATGGACATCAAGTCACGGGCATCCTCCGAACTCAAACCTTCATGAAAAGCATTCAACAATTCCCAAAGTTGATACCATGGTGAGGACAATTTCTTAACATCATGTTGAATCTCTCAAATGCTTCATGAAACATTTCCCCCGATTGTTGTTGAAAACTTCTCAAACCTCTCCTTGCATCATTGGTCTTTTGGGAGCTATAAAACTCATCCAAGAATATTTGTTGCATGTCGGCCCATGTGAAAATCGATGCGGATGGTAGAGTGTGAAACCATCTCTTCGCCTTGTATTCCAAAGAAAATTGGAAAATAACTAACTTGACATCATCCGAAGAAAATCCTTGACCTCCAATAGTGTTGCAAATGGAATCATAAGTCTCCAAATGAAAATAAGGCTCTTCTGTTGCTAGCCCCTTGAATTTTGGTAAACTTTGGAGAGTGGTTGTTCTAACTTCAAAAGTTCTTCCATCCGCATGATGAGGAATCACTATTGGTGAAGGATTGTTAGTGATAATCGGCCGAAAATGAGCTTCAATTCCCCGTACAGCCTCACGGTGAAGTCTTCGATATGCTCCCAATGGTGCTCTTGGTTGACCCATTTGCCTTGCATTGGCCCTTGCGGTGCACATTGTTGTTGGTTTGGGTATTGATGCTTAGGTAGTTGTTTTTGAATTGGCCTTTGACTTTGAGCTTGCATGTTTTGAGGGCGCATTTGATTAAGTGGTGTAGGACGTTGCAATTGCGGCCCTTGGGGTCTAATGTGTTGCACCCCAACCGGTAATTTACCCGGGTCTTGAAATTGTTGAATTGGTTGACTTATTTGACCCGCTCCTGCTTGAGATCCCAAATATGCTCCATCATCTCCATAATAATAACCTTCTTCGTTGTACCCACTGAACTCTTCTTCATACCCATCATCATATCTATCCCTTTGAAATCCCAAATTTTGCCCAATTGGAACAGATGAATATTGGAAACCTGATTGGGTTGGTGGTTGGTAAGTAGATGTGGTATGGACAATGGTTGAGCCTTGTGGTTGTGGGAAAGTCGAAGATGATTGACCCGTAGTTGGGAAAAAATGGGTAAATGGTGGAATTGTATTGGAAGGACTATAGGTAAGGTTGGGTTCAACTTGAGTAGAACTTTGTTGTGTGGTATGGTTTGGTGTAGTAGGATTGTCGGAAAGGTTAGGTGTAACATCGCATATTTTCCCTAACTTGTAGATTAGTAAAAGAATGTGTTAGTTTTAAACAATATATATTTTCTTTTTTTAACACCTTAAAATAATAGTATTTAATAAAATCGTTGGATTCCCGATGTTTTGAATAATTTAAAAACTATTTGTAACATTTTTATTCTTGTGTGATCATAATACATAAATATATATATATATATATATATATATAGTTTATAAAAATACTTCAAAAAAAATAGGTGTTGGAGCTGGGATTCGAACCCATGCCCAACCCTCTTCAACAACAAGCACAAACCAGCTGAGCTACCCATACATGTTGATTATATCTCAATCCAATTAAAATTTAAACACTCCCTGATTCATCACAGTTGACTTGGGAAAGTCAACTACGATTCAAAAGCTTCCAATTAAGCTTCAATCAGCGTTGATTAATCCCAATATGGTAAAGAGCTGGATTGACAGACTATCACGCGTTTAATCACCATTAAAAACATACCAAAATTGGACCTATACGCGTCTACATTAAAGGCACGGGTCAAAATTTCCTAATCTATGAAACCGTGTGTTGTAGTATAAATTGAGCCCCTCTTGACAAGCTAAAATCGCCGAAAACAAAACCCCTACTCTCAATTCTCTCTAAAAACTTCGTATTAATCTGTATTTTGATCGAGTTTGACTTTTCGTTTGACTTGTTCATCGAGCATCATCGTGCACTGTAAGTTCCAAATTCCTTCTTTGGTTTTGTTAATCGGCCCCTTATAACCATTAACCCCATGGTTAATCAGCCTTTAAATCCGTTGTTAATCGGATTAGAAAACTAGGGTTCGACCTAAACGATTTTGGGAAGATGATCTAAAATCATATCTGTTCATATATTTTACCAAACGAAAACAAATACCAACTGATCAGCAGATCAGTTGGTAGACGCGAGCAGGGTTTAAACACGAACCGGCCATAAGGCCTCGGTTCGAGTACCGTATGGTTGATTCTTTTTTTTTTTATTTATTGAAAACAGATCAGAAACCTATATAATAGTTCCAACCAAGATTAATCGTTCTCAGGGTCTAGACCAGATGGTCTAGGCTTGTGATTTAAACCACGAACCGGCCAGTGGCCTGGGTTCGATCCCTAGCACATACAAACCATTTTTTTTAAAACCCTTTATACTTATATATTCATTATTATTTTTAAAAATAGTTTTAAAATACTAAAAATGCTTTATAAATTCTACAAAAATTATTTTATGATATTCTAATAGAAAAGTTTATCATACAATTTTTAGTTTTTCAAAAATCTTTTATTTATTATATATAATAAATATTACAAGTTTATGCAATTATAATTATAAAAATATCAAAACGACTTTATAAAATTCCACAAAAATTATTCTAAGTTTATAACTTAATAAACATTTCTGAAATAATTTTTATTTCAGAAAAATCATTTATTTAATATTTTTAATCGATTTTTGTTTTTTAATCATAAATAAATAATAATAAATTCATTTATCAATATTTTTACACCAAAATTTTATATAAATTATTTCTATCCATTTAGAACAGAAATACAAATTTTAATTTAAAAATTCTTTAATTTTAATATTTTTAGATATTAAAGTTATATTTTGACAAAATAAAAATAAATAAGCTAAATAGTCAATTTTTAAGAAAATAATTTTATAAAAATTATTTTCATACTTAAAACCTATTAATGTGATCACCCTTAATCAAAAGTCTACAAAAAAGACTTTTGTTTATTTATTTTTTCGAATTTCTTTTATTTATTAAACAATTTAATTAATAATTAAATGAATACTTATCCCCAAATTAGGAACCCTAGAAAATACTTGTAGACTAGAAAGACTTAGACTTATTTATTACCTTAAATATAGGGTAATACTTGGCATCGTTGAGCTACACTTATTCTATTTCACGAGACTTAACATTTTGCTAAGGTGAGTTTTACATAGCCCCTTTTCTATTTCACTATTTTGGGGTGAAACATGTTACAACATTCTATCTACAATTCAATCATAAGTGTCTATGTGTTATTCTATGTTGCATTATATCTTAAACATGACTAGGGTAAGCACAATATTCTAGCATAATCATTAACATTGATCAGCCGACGGTATACAATGATAGATCTATTGGACTGACAATCCCACCCGGATACGTGTACCTCCTACATAGATAGCGTGGGTGATTGTTATCGAATTTATAACACAATTGAGTGAACCATGAGCGTATGGGATGGACCACAATATTCTAGTCACAAGGTCTGATTATGCACTCGATTTACCTGACAGTATGTTTTCACATATGGACTAGACTTGCCATGACACTTGAATTGTACAAGTTTTATTCACTTATCAAAACCTATGTAATGCTTACCAACTTTTGTTAACCCAAAATATTTTCAAACTTAACATGTATGAGGTTATAGCTTGCTTGAAGATTAGAGTTAATGCTTGAAGATGCGTAGCTAGTATTTTTTATTTTGATGTACAAATTCTTAGAACAATTGTATGTAATTAATTTAAATCATTTATTGAAACTTATTATTTACCATGAGCTACTGAACAATCATCAATACGTGACATCCCGATGTTTCCGCCATCGGTTGGGGTGTTACAGATTGGTATCAGAGCCATGGTTATAGGGAATTAGGTTATTAGAAAAATAATCTAGTCTATAACCATAGGATTTTAACTAGTACTTGCTCCTTTTACTTGCAACCTTACTTGCTTCTATTCTTTATCTCCCTCCTACTTCTTATCCCTACTTTAATCCCTACAAGAAGATTGCTCTCCATCACTGGATCTACTCTTAGACTAATAGGACAAAATCCTTAGGTTTAGCCTGAACCACCTTGAGATCTCGTCGGAGTTCTTGATTTTAATAACGAACACGTGTAATCTGGAAGGGTGAACGCCTGTATTCTAAGTTTTCTGTCTAGGACTGGCATTGCACATATATCCCAATCAGACGAGGGACCCGGATGCCTACCTGGGAATTCTCGGGATGAGTGTTCACTTATAGGCTAAAGCATGTCTTCACTATGTTATTAGAATCTAGAATCTTTGATAAGTCAACGTTTTCGTTTATTCGTTTTAATTAATGGATAAATGATTATATTCCTTATATTGAACCTTCATTGTGTCTCTTACAGATCATGCCTCCACGTCGCAGCACTCGCCTTAATAGTGGTGACAATCATGATGAAGGGAGCAACAACCACAACCACAACCATGACCACAACACTAACCACAACAATGGAAGTGATGCCCAACTAGCTGCGATCATTTCCCAACAAATGGCGCAACAAATCGCAACTCTGGTTCCTAACTTGTTGGCTCAAGTCATCCAAATGAATGGGAACGGCAATGCAAATGGAAATAGCAATGGAAATCACAAAGGGAACGGGAATGGAAACGGGAATGGTCACCCAGTCTGCACCCTCAAACACTTTAATACCTGCAATCCTCCTAAGTTTAGCGGGGACGAAGGAGCTATTGGTCTCCTACAATGGTTCGAGGGTATCGAGAATACCTTCATTAATAGTGAGTGTCCCGATAACCTTAAGGTTCGCTATGCTATGAGTGTTCTTAAAAAACGAGCACTCACGTGGTGGAATGAGGAAAAGCGTACCCGTGGAGCTGAAGTCGCACTGGCCTTAACTTGGGAACAAGCTAAAGACGTTATGAAGGCGGAGTTCTGCCCTCGTAATGAAATCAAAAAGTTAGAAGATGAGTTTCATGATCTTGCCCAGGACAGTGGAGAAAAACCTTGCCTACAACACTCGTTTTCACGAACTTAGTCTACTGCTACCACACAAGGTCACCCCCTTGCCTATTGCGATTGAAAAATACATTGGTGGCTTACCCATGCAGATTCAGGACACGGTGTGGGGAAGGAACCCTGCTACTCTCGAGGAAGCAAAGCGTTTGGCGGCCACCCTAACAGATAACCATGTGAAGGCAGGAACCCTGACTCGGAAAGGGGAAAAGAAAACTGTTGCGAAGGATACTCCCCAACCTGCTGTTGAAATTAAGACTGAGTCCTCAACCAATGGAAGGTGCAAGGTCAGGAATTTCGCAATAGATGCCACTGTCCCACCCAACAAGAAACAATATAACGGGAACCAACCTAAGTGTGACACCTGTCAGTATCACCACCCAACCCAAGTGCCCTGCCGTCAGTGTACCAATTGTCAAAGGTACGGGCATCTTGCGAATGTTTGTCGAATTCCTGCTGCAAATGCCCTTGCTGCTCCAAATAATCCTGCTAGGGACCCTCCAACTACTTAAACAGCTAGCCTCACCATTTGAATGTTATTTGCTTTTTAAGAATTCTATGTATTGATGCTTTTGATTCAAGTATCGAAATTTTTGTCTTTTACATGAGAGTCGTTTATCTAGTATGATCATAACACTTGGATGCATGCTTGTTTGAATGTGAACTAATTGCTATATCAATATCTAAATCTATATAACTACAACTCACATACTATACTCGTTATACTCGCTTACATAAACATACTATCAATTTGCAATAAATGCTACATTTAATCAAACAACCGATAGAGGGTGAAGTACTTGCTCAACAGTTAGTTGAGTATCAAATAACCTACTCAACGATTGGTAAAGGTCATCATGCCTTTTCAACAGTCGGGAGAGGCCCTACAACCTGCTCAACGACTGGTGGAGGCTATCGAACCTGCTCAATAATCGGTAGAGGTTCCTACTCACCAACTGGTAGGAGTCTTTTTCCTGCTCAACAGTTGGACTCATTAATACAAAGGTTCAACCACATGATTATTTTTGCATTACTTACATGTGTGTTAGAGTCATAGAAGGACACAAAACCCTAATGTAAGGTAAATTGGTGATTGCGGTCCGGAACATAATCATGAATTTACAGGTACGTTAAGGTAGTGTGAAATTCTATCAAGGTTTTCGGTAAATAACCAATTATGAACTCTAGTTACCTGGTAGTCCATTTAGTCTTTCTATAGTCCATTAACTCATGCATTACTTTTAGGATTCCTAAAACTTAAGATTCTTATTCTCCTTGCGATTTCAAGACATACCTAATCCTACCCTTAAAACTCGCAGATAACAAACCTTTTATCCAAATTATTCGAAACAGATCATTCTATTCATGTCGTGCCTTAACACAAAATTTTCCAGACCACACTTGTCCTAATTACTACCTTCAACCCTGTGTTTTCAATAACTTCGGGACGAAGTTTCCAAAAGTAGGGGAGACTGTAACATCGCATATTTTCCCTAACTTGTAGATTAGTAAAAGAATGTGTTAGTTTTAAACAATATATATTTTCTATTCTTAACACCTTAAAATAATAGTATTTAATAAAATCGTTGGATTCCCGATGTTTTGAATAATTCAAAAATTATTCGTAACATTTTTATTCTTGTGTGATCATAATACATAAATATATATATAAATATATATATATATAGAGTTTATAAAAATGCTTCAAAAAAATAGGTGTTGGAGCTGGGATTCGAACCCACGCCCAACCCTCTTCAACAACAAGCACAAACCAGCTGAGCTACCCATACATGTTGATTATATCTCAATCCAATTAAAATTTAAACACTCCCTGATTCATCACAGTTGACTTTGGAAAGTCAACTACGATTCAAAAGCTTCCAATTAAGCTTCAATCAGCGTTGATTAATCCCAATATGGTAAACAGCTGGATTGACAGACTATCACGCATTTAATCACCATTAAAAACATACCAAAATTGGACCTATACGCGTCTACATTAAAGGCACGGGTCAAAATTTCCTAATCTATGAAATCGTGTGTTGTAGTATAAATTGAGCCCCTCTTGACAAGCTAAAATCGCCGAAAACAAAACCCCTACTCTCAATTCTCTCTAAAAACTTCGTATTAATCTGTATTTTGTTCGAGTTTGACTTTTCGTTTGACTTGTTCATTGAGCATCATCGTGCACTGTAATTTTAATTTAAAAATTCTTCAATTTTAATATTTTTATATATTAAAGTTATATTTTGACAAAATAGAAATAAATAAGCTAAATAGTCAATTTTTAAGAAAATAATTTTATAAAAATTATTTTCATACATAAAACCTATTAATGTGATCACCCTTAATCCAAAGTCTACAAAAAAGACTTTTGTTTATTTATTTTTTTCGAATTTCTTTTATTTATTAAACAATTTAATTAATAATTAAACGAATACTTATCCCCAAATTAGGAACCCTAGAAAATACTTGTAGACTATAAAGACTTAGACTTATTTATTACCTTAAATATAGGGTAATACTTGGCATCGTTGGGCTACACTTATTCTATTTCACGAGACTTAACATTTTGCTAAGGTGAGTTTTACATAGCCCCTTTTCTATTTCACTATTTTGGGGTGAAACATGTTACAACATTATATCTACAATTCAATCATAAGTGTCTATGTGTTATTCTATGTTGCATTATGTCTTAAACATGACTAGGGTAAGCACAATATTCTAGCATAATCATTAACATTGATCAACCGACAGTATACAATGATAGATCTATTGGACTGACAATCCCACCCGGACACGTGTACCTCCTACATAGGTAGCGTGGGTGATTGTTATCGAATTGATAACATAATCGAGTGAACCATGAGCGTATGGGATGGACCACAATATTCTAGTCACAAGGTTTGATTATGCACTCGATTTACTTGATAGTATGTTTTCACATATGGACTAGACTTGCCATGACACTTGAATTGTACAAGTTTTATTCACTTATCAAAACCTATGTAATTCTCACCAACTTTTGTTGACCCAAAATATTTTCAACCTTAACATGTTTCAGGTTATAGCTTGCTTGAAGATTAGAGTTAATGCTTGAAGATGCGTAGCTAGTATTTTTCATTTTGATGTACAAATTCTTAGAACAATTGTATGTAATTTATTTAAATCATTTATTGAAACTTATTATTTACCATGAGCTACTGAACAATCATCAATACGTGACATCCCGATGTTTCCGCCATCGGTTGGGGTGTTACATTAGGCATGGTGGTATTTGGTGAAAGTTGTGTAGAAGTAGGGGTAAATGATGAGGTCGTTTGACCCGTTGTGGGTGGTATTTGGGGTTTTTGCATGATGTTTCTTGGTGTAAACGGTGAAGTGGGACATTCAATAATTCTGTTTTCACGTATCAAAACTCGATTCTGTCTCAATGTTCTTTCAATTTTCGGATCAAACAACAGCGTTGATGACTCGTGAGAGCCTCTAGTATGCATACACTTGAAGTACCTGCACACTAAACACAACCAGCGTAAACCCGAAAATAACAAAACAAAACTACTAAATTAACACACGTTGCGCACTACTCCCCGGCAATGACGCCAAAATTTGACGTGATGTCGTGGTACACGTAAATTTAATCCCAGTTACAACTAATAGATAGTGGTAAAAAGGTATCGAGCACAAGGAGTTTGTGGAAAATGTGTGAACTTATAGTTTTGCAAATTAACTACAATTAAACTACTAGACAAAAATTAAAGATCAAGAGTTTTGGTTGTTTTGATTTAAAACTAAATTGACAACTAATTAACAATTAATATTGGATTGTTTCTTCAAATTATGAAAGCAATGATCATCCTAGGTTCCGGTTTCTTTAAACACTTGTGTAAAAATTCCAAATAGAAAGAGTTACATAGACATAAGTCATGTACAAACAATTGTTGTGATTAAAGGGAACAATGTACTCGGATTATATTTACGCGAGGTTGTTTCCCGATGACCAATCAATCAATAACCAACCCCAATCCTTCCCGTGATATCTCGATTGTTAGCAACACTAAGAACGTACGATTTAGATTAGAAATTGGAAAATTAATCAACACACTACAATCAATTGTTCAAACATCATAATAATAAAGCAAAGATACTAAATTATTATTCTAGAAATGATAGGAAACATACACAAGAGTTTGGCAAAACCTTCACCTAGAATGATCCCCAAAAGTTTAGTCCGACATCACTTGGTGAATCAACATAACATTCATGGAATTGTTCATATGAATCAAAAACATAAACCAAAATTTTTAATAGTTCTCCAATCAATTCTCCAGCCAAAAATTGCCCCAAAGGTATTTAGAAACGATCCCAAACGAAAGTATTTGAAAAGACTCCCCAAAAAACAGTTTAATATAGGGCAATTACAAAGCTGGTGCAGGGGCCACCGTACCATACGGTGGCCACCGCAAGGTACGGTGGAGGTAAGGAGTTGACGGTGGATAACCACTGCCCGATGGTAGCTTTTTTGTCCTAGAAGCCACCGTACCTTATGGTGGCTACCATATGGTACGTCGAGCTCTCCAACATCTTATTTTTTTCTTCTTTCAAATCTTCCTCATTCCATCCCGTTCGGTCCGTTCCAAAGCTCGGTTTTTCTTTGTTTTAAGCTCCATGATCTACCTACAATCAAAGTAACCGTATTCATCTAATTCCTAGCAATAACATAATCAAATGTGGATATAATACGCGTTTTATCGTCATAAAGGGTTGTTCCTTGAACCACCCGTCACATCTCCACACTTAGCCATTGCTTGTCCCAAGCAATCCACTAAAAACCATTTTTTAACACATAAGCGATCATTTTAAATCAAGCTTCAACATGTAATCCTTTTACTAACTCATTATTAACACCCAAATCAACACACCTCTCACAATGTCTCTCCCCTTGGTTACAAGTAAGCACTAGCAAATATGAGCTAGTCACACAAAAGGCAAACGGGTTGCACAACCATAGGCTTGTACCTAAATCAATCTTCCTCTTACAAATGCTAAACATGAATGCAAATCAAAGGGACTTTTAAGGTTGTAACTTGGCTAGGTGCAAAGGTAGGGAATGGGATATATATGTAGTAGCGCATGACTTTACCCGGTCTTTTATTACACAATGAACACACACACACGAAACAAAGACCACTATATACAACATAAACATTCTCTTTCTCTCGTTTATTTTTTCTTCACTTCTTTTTCTCATTTTTTTTCCTTCTCATTTTTTTCTAATTTTTCTCTTTTTTTCTTTTTTTTTTTCAATATATAGAAGCAAACAAGCTACATAAACATACGCAACACACACTCAACTACACATCAAACTTGCAACACTCAAATAACACTACTAACACACTACTAAAACACAAAAGATTGGGTCAAGTCGGGTATAAATTTGGGAAGCTAGTTAAAGGGTTAACAAACGATAGGCTTTTAGGCACAACATGGGCAACTAAATGTCCAAACCCCCGCCCATCTCGCTACCAAGCTCATATGTATTATTCATGAGGTCCAACCCCCCAAATCCCACACTCACACTTAACAAGATGAGGCTACCTAAATGCCCTTATCCTTTTTACCTTCATGCTCAACTAAAGACTCAAATTGCATTCAAGCACAAGTTCTAGTGCACCCCCACCCATTGCCACTCTCACAAAGAAAGGTATTATTTATCTACAACTACGGCTTCAACTCTCACCAAGAATAAAAAGGGTGTTAAGGGTTGCCGGTGTGTCTCTTTGAGGTTAATTCAAGGTATTCAAATTCTCACAATGTTTAAACTCGATTAATTAAAAAATTTAAAACCTCAAAAATTTTCCCCCATCCCCTTCTCTTAACTCTTGACAATACGACATAAAGTTGGCCATATGAGAATACATGGTCTCTTAAATACAATCCAACCTTAGATAACAAATTTAATTTAATTATCCTTTAATTTGGAAACCGACGTTGCTTAAACTCAAACTAATCAGTATGAGCAATAATTTAGGCATCTTAAAGAAACCTAACATGCGCGTCTTATAACCTTTGGGAGGAAGTTGTACCCTTTGCTGTTCAACTTGTACCCTATATGGCTCTATGCTTCCAAATAAATTTGCTGTTATATGAAATATACCCCATGAGGCCATGCTTGTGAACTTCTACCTAAGCTTCCAAATTATGCTACGTGAGTTGACCCAGGGCTTATGAGCATGTACCCTTTGCGAAAGTTGCCAAATCTTATCAACACGTCAATTTCACTTCAAAATTCTAAACTGCACAACGGCAAGTTCAATAGACAATCAAATGTATATAGATAACAAATTGGCGATAACTAAACCTGCTCTCATGTATATATATGCGAAGTTATAGCCACTGGAAACCGCTTTTGAATTTGAAATACTTGTTTGGGTGATTGTACTCATCTTCTTGCTTGTTTACCTGATCAACATTGAGATTTGAAGAGAAAACACTTGAAATGTTGAATATTATTCAACTGTAACCGTAATTTTTATACTAATTGTGAATGCATAAGTGAGATATGGAATAATGACCAGATCCGTGCACAAAGCTATATCACCCTACTCATGAGAAAAAAATCATTTAAACTTTAGTCTGACTATTTTATATTTCAACCTCATAAACATAAACAACTTCTTTCATTTCAATTCTACTATTGATTATTATACAAATAGTGGGTATTAGAGTTCACATTTCTTACCGAGACATTAAACGCAGCATGACCTACTGTTGATTATTATACAAATAGTGGGTATTAGAGTTCACATTTCTTCTTGCTTACACCTCCATCAACCTAATCAAGAAGTTGTTAAAATGCATTTTAGTAATAGAAGACTACAAATAGGTGAAAAATTAGTGATCACATGGCTTGGTTGGTTACTTTAAATCCCAGCAGAGTTGAAAGACAAAGAAGCTTTAAAAAGTTCATCTATATTTTAAAAACTGAAATTCTCTTCCATAGGTGGTGAGATTCTTTTTCACACACCAGCTAAAGCTAAGGTTTACACTTATAAAACTATTGACTTGCACTTATGTAACTATTGTCTACATCTACATCTACAACTTTAAGTAATAGGTAAAGCTTATATCTAAAAAACATTTTGCTACACAATTGTAAGGGTGCTACTTCTTCGAGCCGTTAGCCGGTTTAATCAAAACAAATAACCTAAAAACTAAGGCATCCTTGACCTAGGCTCATGGAAATTAGCAAATGTAGTTTGTAGTCTTAACTCTCATGTCATCAAAATGCCTAATGTTACGTACTTAAGTGAATGAAGAAACAGTGTTATAGATCATGTAATTACATTAAAGTAATTAGCATCATAAATAGCATTTTTTCATAAAAATAGAATATCAAAGTCGACATTTGATGGTCAAAATGAACCTAGAAAAGGAGACTTACAGTCAACAACTTATACCAATTCCTTGGTTTTTTTTAATTAAAGTGCCAAGGTGAATGCATCCTAAAATAAAACAGAATGTTCAACTTTGGGAAGCCATCGCATACCTTTAGTTTTAGTTTGCAAACTATAGCTTACATCTGCATTTAAAAATTGTAAAAACATGATCAACGTGAAAAAGAAAAACATGAAAGTCAATGGACTAATTTCAGGGTATAAATATTCATGTTTAGTAACTGACTTACAGTGATTCGATAACATTCGAGCATCTTACAAAGCAAAACCCTTCAAATACTCCGGATAGCGTTACGCCCGTTCTTGAAACCATCCAGCCACAGCACCAATTTGCTCCCATCAACCACACTGAAACAACTTCATAAAGTTAAACATTAGCCAAACTTAATTTGTTATGTACATTACATGAATAAACTATAAATTCAAGTCACATATAGTGTAATTAGTTCTGACCCAATATCCTTAAATTATGTATTTTCATTTGACAATATATAACAATAAATTAGCATTTTAAGGAAACTTTTTTATAGGAATTAACCTAATTAAATACTAACCTTGAAGAAAAGGACCGAAGAAAGTTACTGAATGTTCCAGATGGAGTAAAAGAAAGCAAAGCGCAAATCGTCTCACCAGATTTAGCAACCTGTGAAACCCAACCTAGAAAGAAAACAAAAATTTCTCATTACACAATTGATATTCACATGGTCATGCTATCAATATTTCTCTAATAAGGCAAGCTGGAATGGAAGAGAAATGTATAATGGACCTTTGCCTTTTCTTGCGGTATGTTTTTTACTGATAATTATGTAATGTATAATACAATTAGGTATAGACTGTAATGACATAAATTATGTAATCTATTCTTACTAATTACGTAATGAATGACAAACTAACAAAGTTACATCTTTATTCACATGACAACTACTTTATGTACATGAACAAAGGTTATCGCATACTCCCGAGACAGCACAAACACCGACAATTAAGTACATTATAGCACCCAAAATTTGTTTGATATTGATAAACATTTGTATGACAATGGGCCATTTTCAACTGACGAAGAAGATACTGAGGATGAAGAAGCAAATGATGATGTAGAAAGTGCTAGAAATGAAGAAGGAAATGATGATGAGGATGAAGAAGATGCTGGTGAAAATGAAGCTGTTGGAAATGATTATGATGATGAAGAAGGTGATGTTGAAAAATTGGAAACAAATGGTAAGAATGAAGCTGCAAATGAAGATGCATACGTTCAGCCTGAAGAACCGTATATCTTTACTAACCCAGAGATCTACATAGATCTCAATGAACATCAAGATTCACAAGAATTCAACAAAGTGTATGAAACAACAAAATCACTCTCTGACATTGATGATTTCTTGGCAACTTACAACACTCCAAAAGTTCCTAATGTAAGTGCATATAAACCTATATAAAATACGTACCATGCATATATATATATATATAACATCTTAAAAATCACGTAATGTTTGCAGGCTGGTGATGCAAATGATGAAGACACTAATCAAAAGAATGCCAAAAATGATGCAACAACATCACCAAAAATACAAAAAGTTGCAACTCAAAAGTCAACAGATGAGAGCATAAATGTAACACCGCAAAATTTTCCCCAAAATTTTAATACATAAAAAGCCCTTATATATATATATATATATATATTTTTTATTACACCTTTATCATTAATATTATACAAATGTGCCTAAGTCTTTATTTATCCTAACTCACAACTTATATACATACATAAATGTATATAAATAATAATAATAATAATATGATTCTAAATTCTTTTTTTTTCACATACAAGATTTTTTTTTTAAATAAAGCCTTGAGTCAAATAGTCAAAGTACTAGTCAAAGTCTTAGTCAAACAGTCAAAGTCTTAGTCAAATAGTCAATTCATCATAAAACCTTACTTTATGGTGTTGACCAATTTTAATGGCTAATTGAATCCAAAACTAGTATAAAAACCCACCTATGACCCATTATACTTTGCACCTCTAAATCGATTGTTTCAATCCGATTAAACTTTCCCTCATACCTTTCTTCTATAGTCTATTACTTCTACAATTGAAGCTTTGATTATAAGCTCTTGTAATTGGCAACTTTGGGGCTACACATATTCTGTTTCTCAAGACTTAATACTATACTAAGGTGAGTTTACGTAACCATGTTTATGCAATTCTTCATACTTGCAACATTATACTTAAGCAATTCTACATGCATGTCTAGTTGTAAACTTTAATGCCTCATGAATTAGACAACAACAGTTTCAACGAGTTTCTACATTACATAATCATTAGCTATGGCCAAGCTGGCGATACTCAATAATAGATCTATTGGATTGACAATCCCACCCGGATACGTGTACCTCCTACATAGGTAGCGTGGGTGATTGTTATCATTCCAACATATTATTAAGGTGAACCGTGGATGACGGGATGGACCTAAACTAGTCGGAGGTTTGATTATGTCGATTCAACATTTCATGTTTATTCATGTAGACTTAAACTTACGATAGACATATGAATTGCTAAACTTTTATACTTAAACTTATTTGCTTGACATGGCTTATGTATTCTCACCAACTTCTAGTTGACCCCCCTCCCATTTTTACAACTCAACAGGAAATAATGATAATTGAAGTCTAGAGAGTTAGCATGAGGAGACAATTTCAAGTTTATGCTTTATTTGGTTATTTGATGTATTAGAATTCCATTCAACACTTATTATGTATTTTCAATTTTGGATATTTGCACTTTAAATAAATTTCAATTAAAATTTGATTACCATGTGCTACTGTATACTCATTTTTACGTGACACCTCGATGTTTCCTGTAACACCCCGGTTCGAGACCCAAGAATTTTCGTGCATTATTAAGTCTTGTATTATGAATAAGCAATCAAAACGAATAATAAACAATACGAAACTGAAACCCGAACCCTTACATATAAAATATTTTATGTGAGTGCTCGTTAGTAACCGGACCGATACGCAATATAAACCCGACCCGTGACTACGTGCTTAGTCAGCACCCGGGGACACATGTCACCCATAAAAGAGGACACATGTCCCCATGTTAGGGTGACAAGGCAATATTAATTAAAACCCCAAGACTTCCCACCCAAGCTACATACACACATATACATCTGATCTAGAGAGATAGTGAGATAGAGAGACCAAAGAAGGAGGAACGGAGGCGGAGCTCCGGTGGAACTCCTTCACAGACGGCGGCGCACAGGGGAGCACGGTGGCGTAACCCCTCCCCCGGCAACAGATGGGTTCCGATTTGGGGTTGTGGATTGTGATGAAGATTAACAGTAGGTGAAGCATTTAGGTTCGGGTTCCGATTTGGGGACTTAAGATTTGCGGTGACGATGGCGATCCGAGTGATAGGTTCGAATGGGCCAGACACTATTTCAGATCTGATCTCAGAAGTAAAACCTCCACGACCACCTCTATTTTCTTGATGATAATCAGTTACAGTTGATGGTGGTAAACAGGGTTCAGTTTGGGAATTCAATATACTCGACTAAGGGTTTTAGAACAGTAATTAGATATAGGAGTTGCTGGTCATATGCTATGGAGATAAAGTGTATGGTAACGGGTCAAGAAGCATGATTAGCTCGGGTCAAACCCGGTCAACCAGATCTAGGCTGGTCAACACGAGATTACACGAAGAAAGGTATAAACGGATCCTGACGCTATTACTAATAGTTATATGAGTTATACGTGTGGAACGTACCGAGCTTATTAAACCGGAATTAACCTGACAAACAAAACTAGAAGATATAGTGTATTTATATTAAACATAGGAACCAGCAAGCTAGACAAATAAAAATATATATGTATGTTTATAGTGATAACTTGGTATTATATAGTATGGAGATGATAATCGGGATAATGGACTATAAGAATGATGTGTAAGATGTTGGACATAGGACAAATTATTCCGACAAACTAAGTATAGCGACTATGATGTATTAATAGTCTAGACCTTGTACAATTAGATGAATAAAACTAGTAAAGACTACAACGTAGGATGTATGATTCATGTAGATAATCTAGACTTGGACAACCTTATTACATGGACGATCAAAGTGACCTATAGACATCGGACAAGCAAATGTGATTATGAGTTTATTTATGAAAGTAACAATACAACTTACTATTCTAACGAAGATAATGAGTTGTAAAATAAATATAAACAAGTAGCTCAACTCGTCCTAATAATAATAACGAATTACCTAAGTTCGTCCACACGTGTAACTGCAAGGTTTGGTTTCACACACTAATGTCTATAACCATGTTAGGGCGTTGAACATAAACAATAGGTGGGCTCAAGACCTTGGCATATTGTATAACCATGCAACACAAAGGTGAGTTCCGTGTACCATCCCCTCTTTTTGTGTTTTAACTGTTTTGGGGGAAACATATGCTTGTATGTGTGTGACTGAACTATTTTGATGTGACAAGATACTTGCTGCCAAATAACCATACTGACACTCATCAACCCATGGGATTGGGCCACTTAATATGTGGGTAGTACTACTTGAGGAAACCCCCACACACAGTGGATCCGGAAGCCCGGAAAACCCTCCACTGAGGTCTACAGGACCGTTGTGACATGTATTTTGCTAGGGAAATCCATAATGGCAGAAGATGGATTTAGCGTATAGGTTTGAGGTGTCGCTTGTACATCACCATGAGTTGTGGAAACTTGTGAACTTGTTTTTGAGATGACAAACCTGTTTGGATTTACTAAACTATAACACGGACTCACCAGCATAATTGCTGACCCAAAATCTTTTAAGCATGTGTTCAGGTACCGCTATTGGATTGGATTGGAAATAAGGTACGAGTTATAGATGATCAAGTATGGAACGTTATGAAGACTATTCTACTTGCGGATTAGAGCTAAGCTTGGATAAATATTTCGACTAGTGGATTACAACCTGCCAGCTGCTTCGACGACCGCTGCGATTCGTCTCTGCATAGCTATTAGGCTATTTTATTTAAGTTATGTCTTTTTATATTTTTGGATTAGAAATTGTATAACACTTTAATATTAGTTATCGTTGCTTCCGTTGTGCAAGTCTGTTACCAAACTGTCGTAACGTCCAGCCCCCTCCTGGTCGGGTTGTTACAGTTGGTATCAGAGCAACGGTTGTAACAAAATAGGACATCTTTAGATATCCTATACCACACGAGGATAACTTAGAGAACTTAGCGTTTAAGGCTTTAAGACGACTTAGCTAGGAAATATTTTGGAAATACATAAGACTTACTAGAGTATGAAGCGAAATAAGTCGAAACTTGAGTACCTGAACACACAGAATGCTTACAGGAATTTAGAACCAGTTTGACACGTCGACGAGTTATGTTTGATATGTGAATGATGACTATGACGGAGATTACTAGAATAATTTCGTGAGGTAAATTGACGATTACACTTGACGTCATGTAATTGTGAATTTACAGGCACGTAAAAGTTCTAAGAAATCCGAAGAGTCGCCGAGATTATGGATGTTAACTATGATAACTATGATTCTGTGCAAGGAAACAGACTATGTTAGAGGCATAAACAAGCATGTGTTAGGCTTGCTTGACCGTGACCATAGTAAGGGTTATGAACTTAAGTGTTTTTGTTACAAGAGAACTTGAGTATACAAGACCAGGATATCCTCAGGTCCTTATTTATATTTATATATATATATATATATGAATCTACACGAACGCTATTATATGTGTATAACTTTCGTAATTAAGTGATGAGCTGACCATGATAAACATAAACTTCTGTGAAAAGACGAACTATGTTAGAGACATAAACGAATATCTGTTACACTTGTACGACAATAGTGAAAGTTTGGAACTAGGCATACTTAGTAGGACTTGGCGTGTTTTAATGATATGTGTGTATATATACACACACACGCATCCAAGAGTATTAAAGTAAGTATTCATTTAGTTCTATATATGGGATAAACTTTTTTGACCAAGTTATGAGCGAATCACGAGAACTAGATACCCCGCCAAAAATTGGCTCTACAGTTTGAAAGAATCTGAAGTAATGAGGGGAGACTTGACCAACCCAATAAGTGGATACTCAATCCGATAAGTCTTGTCTCGAACCAAATAGTTATTTTCGATTATACGGTCCCTGATTATATGGTTAGTGGGTATGTATAGGTTGAATTTTTGTGTTACCAGCTAGACCGAAGATAAGAGACCAAAACCATTGATTACTAGATTATTTCATTTGGACTTAATTGACATCGATCTCGGCATAATTAAGTTAAAAAAAAATAGTGTATTGGATTTGTGATCGCATAGCAGGTCTTGGAGATAATTCCGAAAGTATCAACAAGTAATACCAATAAACTTTATTCAAGAGTGTATGTACTCTGTAGAAACTCGATTTGATGACTCGAAGAGACTAAGATTGAACACGACATGAGGCATTTTAAAAGTTAATATGTGTTTCACCACTTCAATACACCGTGTTGTCTTTAGATTATTTATGAACTTTCGGATTAGTACTGTAACCATCTAGAATAAGGACGAATTATCCGTATGAAACTTGTTAGAATTATATAAGTAGGCCCTAACGGGGGAGTGGGTGCGTTCGTGACAATGGTTATAAGAAATAATTTATATGAGTAAGAAGGAACCAACGAGGTTAGTAGAAATAATTTATATAAATAGCAAAATTGATCATACAAGGAGGCAAGATTTAGAATTCTAAATAAAAGATATGTGCCATTGCTATAGTTAAGACCGATATACCGTGTTCAAATGGATATTTTTTTATGACATTTAACATTTCATCACCATATCCTACACCACGCACCCTAGAAAGTATTTTTGAAGGCTTAAGAAATTCGACAAGACACTAATGATGATAGAATTAACCAAAGAATTAAGCATAAAGATGGATGAAAGTGATATGTCTTACGAATTCGACACCATATTTTAGTGCTTAACTTACTCAAAATAAGGATATTAAGGACTAGTAACTCTCGGAAAACACATAGGACTTCTCGACCAAGTACGTTTCAAGAATAATTTTTATCAGGTTTTTGGGGAGATTTTCAGCATGTTTACAAGGCATCATTGGTGTGGTGGGTTAGTTGCGGTACACCCTATATATAAACACCAGTGATGCATTGGAAACAAGACTAGAAGTCAAACCAAAAACAAACCTGAATATCTGAAGTTTCTAGTACATTTTCGAGGTTATCAAAGGTGTGATGGGTTGGCTACGGTACACCGTATATATAAACACCTTCGGAGCATCGAAAATGAGACTAAGAATCAAACCAAGAACAAATCGTAACCTGGTAAACGTTTAAACCATTCGCTTCAAACCAAAACATTAAGTGTCATGTTTGATTTCAACCTCTATTTTTTTTAGTCAGGTGTTAGAATCCGTACCATCCTCTGTGATTTTCAGAGATTCTGGAAAATCGTAACTAATGTATCGACTGCCAAAACTAACAATGAAAGATATCCGTATAAATTTGTTAGTACATATGTATTTAAGATGGAACTAGTTGATAGAAGCGATACTTGGACATGAACTTTGAATATATAAGATAGACTTATAACCTTTGGACATGAACTTTGAATATATAAGACTTCTAACCTTTCACGACTAGTATATGCCCAAAACATTAGGCCAACTTGGATGCTTGAGATGTGATACATAGACATGAATTTTAGAAACTCTTGATTCAACACCTTGAACGTTAAAAACTAAGACACGAACTAGATTAAACCAACCAAACATAATAATCCTTCGGATATACGTGTATGTATAGGCTTTGTATACCTAATAGTTTGGGCTCATTGAACATTAACACTTAAGATATGAACTTAGACATTAAGACATGGAAGGCGAACCTTGTAGTAATTGATGTGTGTTAAGAATGACAATTGGAACGGGGACGATGGAACTAAGACTCGGATATAATTGACAACTGAAACGTTGTAAATAAGTTATTACTAGATAATACACGATGCAAACCACTATGATTACTACCTGTTTTATGGAAAAATTAAGTACATATGAACACATAGGCTCGAACACCAAATACGGGTATGGAATATATCGGACGCACAACCAGAGATGACTCGAAAATAATTCCGAGGACGGAATTCCAATAACGGGGGGAGAATGTAACACCCCGGTTCGAGACCCAAGAATTTTCGTGCATTATTAAGTCTTGTATTATGAATAAGCAATCAAAACGAATAATAAACAATACGAAACTGAAACCCGAACCCTTACATATAAAATATTTTATGTGAGTGCTCGTTAGTAACCAGACCGATACGCAATATAAACCCGACCCGTGACTACGTGCTTAGTCAGCACCCGGGGACACATGTCACCCATAAAAGAGGACACATGTCCCCATGTTAGGGTGACAAGGCAATATTAATTAAAACCCCAAGACTTCCCACCCAAGCTACATACACACATATACATCTGATCTAGAGAGATAGTGAGATAGAGAGACCAAAGAAGGAGGAACGGAGGCGGAGCTCCAGTGGAACTCCTTCACAGACGGCGGCGCACAGGGGAGCACGGTGGCGTAACCCCTCCCCCGGCAACAGATGGGTTCCGATTTGGGGTTGTGGATTGTGATGAAGATTAACAGTAGGTGAAGCATTTAGGTTCGGGTTCGGATTTGGGGACTTAAGATTTGTGGTGACGATGGCGATCCGAGTGATAGGTTCGAATGGGCCAGACACTATTTCAGATCTGATCTCAGAAGTAAAACCTCCACGACCACCTCTATTTTCTTGATGATAATCAGTTACAGTTGATGGTGGTAAACAGGGTTCGGTTTGGGAATTCAATATACTCGACTAAGGGTTTTAGAACAGTAATTAGATATAGGAGTTGCTGGTCATATGCTATGGAGATAAAGTGTATGGTAACGGGTCAAGAAGCATGATTAGCTCGGGTCAAACCCGGTCAACCAGATCTAGGCTGGTCAACACGAGATTACACGAAGAAAGGTATAAACGGATCCTGACGCTATTACTAATAGTTATATGAGTTATACGTGTGGAACGTACCGAGCTTATTAAACCGGAATTAACCTGACAAACAAAACTAGAAGATATAGTGTATTTATATTAAACATAGGAACCAGCAAGCTAGACAAATAAAAATATATATGTATGTTTATAGTGATAACTTGGTATTATATAGTATGGAGATGATAATCGGGATAATGGACTATAAGAATGATGTGTAAGATGTTGGACATAGGACAAATTATTCCGACAAACTAAGTATAGCGACTATGATGTATTAATAGTCTAGACCTTGTACAATTAGATGAATAAAACTAGTAAAGACTACAACGTAGGATGTATGATTCATGTAGATAATCTAGACTTGGACAACCTTATTACATGGACGATCAAAGTGACCTATAGACATCGGACAAGCAAATGTGATTATGAGTTTATTTATGAAAGTAACAATACAACTTACTATTCTAACGAAGATAATGAGTTGTAAAATAAATATAAACAAGTAGCTCAACACGTCCTAATAATAATAACGAATTACCTAAGTTCGTCCACACGTGTAACTGCAAGGTTTGGTTTCACACACTAATGTCTATAACCATGTTAGGGCGTTGAACATAAACAATAGGTGGGCTCAAGACCTTGGCATATTGTATAACCATGCAACACAAAGGTGAGTTCCGTGTACCATCCCCGCTTTTTGTGTTTTAACTGATTTGGGGGAAACATATGCTTGTATGTGTGTGACTGAACTATTTTGATGTGACAAGATACTTGCTGCCAGATAACCATACTGACACTCATCAACCCATGGGATTGGGCCACTTAATATGTGGGTAGTACTACTTGGGGAAACCCCCACACACAGTGGATCCGGAAGCTCGGAAAACCCTCCACTGAGGTCTACAGGACCGTTGTGACATGTATTTTGCCAGGGAAATCCATAATGGCAGAAGATGGATTTAGCGTATAGGTTTGAGGTGTCGCTTGTACATCACCATGAGTTGTGGAAACTTGTGAACTTGTTTTTGAGATGACAAACCTGTTTGGATTTACTAAACTATAACACGGACTCACCAGCATAATTGCTGACCCAAAATCTTTTAAGCATGTGTTCAGGTACCGCTATTGGATTGGATTGGAAATAAGGTACGAGTTATAGATGATCAAGTATGGAACGTTATGAAGACTATTCTACTTGCGGATTAGAGCTAAGCTTGGATAAATATTTCGACTAGTGGATTACAACCTGCCAGCTGCTTCGACGACCGCTGCGATTCGTCTCTGCATAGCTATTAGGCTATTTTATTTAAGTTACGTCTTTTTATATTTTTGGATTAGAAATTGTATAACACTTTAATATTAGTTATCGTTGCTTCCGTTGTGCAAGTCTGTTACCAAACTGTCGTAACGTCCAGCCCCCTCCTGGTCGGGTTGTTACATTTCCGCCATCGGTTGGGGTGTTACAGATTGGTATCAGAGCCATGGTTATAGGGAATTAGGTTATTAGAAAAAAAATAATCTCGTCTATAACCATAGGATTTTAACCAGTACTTGCTCCTTTTACTTGCAACCTTACTTGTTTCTATTCTCTATCCTACTTCTTATCCTTACTTTAGTCCCTACAAGAAGAGTGCTCTCCATCACAAGATCTACTCTTAGACTAGTAGGACAAATCCTCAGGTTTAGCCTGAACCACCTTGAAGATCTCGTCGAAGTTCTAAATTTTAATAACGAACACGTGCAATCTGGAAGGGTGAACGCCTGTATTCTGAGTTTTCTGTCTAGGACTGGCATTGCGCATAAATCCCAATCAGACGAGGGACCCGGATGCCTACCTGAGAATTCTCGGGATGAGTGTTCACTTATAGGCTAAAGCATGTCTTCACTATGTTATTAGAATCTAGAAGTTTTGATAAGTCAACGTTTTCGTTTATTCGTTTTAATTAATGAATAAATGATTACACTCACCTTCCTTAAACTAAGCTCAAAAATCTCAAAATTTTACAGCTTAAATCAATCTCATTTCATAACCATCCATGGATTTCACAATCACACTTCACCTTACCATCTTAGTCACTTTTTAAATATTCAACACCCTACCCAAATCATATAATCTCCATACTATAAAATAAACTCTTTATCAACTATCTTCACATTCACTATCTCTCACAACTTTGATTCTGCTTCAAGAATTTTTCATCATCCTCTCAAGAACTAAATTCATATCCTTCACCTTCTCACACATGAGCTAGTTACCCATGATAACCAAACTATTGAAACTTGGTTGTGTGTTGCATCAAACTTAATCCTTAGTTATACATGAGGATTCGATTATCTACCATATTTAAACATTTGATACTAGAAATCATGGAATATAAACTATTTGTTATAGACACACCTAGAGTCATTAACCTTGTCTAGGACAACACTATTACAACTCGCATGCTATGCTTGATACTTGATTGTTTATTTGTCAAACTTATTATTAATCTAAATTAGTAATTACAGGTGAAAAGGCAGTGACATCACAGAGTGTTAGCACAGGAATGCTAAGTGCAATTATGGCTGCAGCTGAACACCTAGAAGAAACAAATCAGAAATACCCTTTGAAAGAAGGAAAAAATCACGTAACGCATATTCTCAAATGCTAATTACCCATTTAAATGTAACTTATATTGATGTATACAAAATTTTTAATGAAATTAGGTAATGAGGTGTCTAATAAGCACGCCATGAGTGAAACTTTTAGCAAAGATATAATGAGTGCGTTGAAAGATGCAACAACGAATAAAGAAAAAAATGCACTTGCTGCTGAGAAAGGTAAAAATTAGGTAATGTATATTTATAAATGTATTTAAATGAAACTTTTATGAATGTATACAAATTGTTTGCTGAAATCAGGAAATGAGGTGTCTGCAAAGCAACCCGTGACAAATAGTGTCAGCACGAATATGCTGAATGAAATGATGAAGGCAACTGATAAGGCAGAAAATGATGCCGCTTTGAAAAATTCAACCACACAAACATCATCAGAAGATGTCATTTCCCGGTTCATGATAGAATTGATTGATACAACTGACAAGGCTGAAGAAAGAAGTAGGAAAGGAAAAGAAATACAGACTGATGACGATCAAAAAAAGGGACATTTGACGTTGACACAGTTGGGAACTTGGATAAATTGGTCATTGCTACTGAAATAAAAAAAAACAAATCTAAAGAAGTACCAAATGAAAGCTATGACGGACCAAGTCTTGATCTAAATATTTTCCAAGATGATGTTTCTAAAGATGTAATTCCAGCTTTACCATTCCTAGAAGCTCCTCAAGATGATGTGGAAACACCAAAAACAGTAGGTAGAATAATCTTTACTCAATCACTGCAGTCACCCATAGTCAACAAACAACTAGAACGTGCAAAAATAGAAAGGATGTTGACTGAACTACTAAAGTCACCTTACATCCAACGCAAGGTGTTAATGAAGAACAAAATCAGTGATTATGAAAACATAATAGCAGAGTTTATATTTGCAGCAACACAAGAAACACAGTAAGAAAACATTTTTATTACTTAGTTTGTTGTTAATAAATTACGTAATGAATATTTTCAGTACATACTTTGTTGTTAGAAAATTACGTAATGTGTATTACAACTTGTCTTCCACAGTGATGTTGTATTCCATCCAGAAGATGGGACTCCATACTTCAAAGTCGTATTTGAATGCTTATACCCTGGGATAACAATTTCATCTAATGTTTTGGATGCTTGGTCATATGTCCTGAAACACGATGAGAAGAAAAGAGCTCCATGTTCACCCTTTAGGTTGTTTGTTTAATCAAATATTCTGGTGTGTTCCTTAGCTTTTTCAAGAAATGCAAAAATTACAATCATGTAATGGTTGTGCAAAAAAAATTACGTAATGTATGTTAACATTGTAGCCCACTAACTGCTTCAAGCCGATATGATGATATTAAGAGAATGGAAACCCTAACGGAGAACTTGGATATTGCACTTAATAAAAATGGCATAAAATCGATAAATGATGTGGACTTGCTGTTTATGCCAATAGCATCTTTGGATCACATTTATGTAATATGTTTCAACATGAAGACCCCGAAGATTCAAATATTGGACAACAACAAGCTTGGAGCAAATAACAGATACGATAACATCCTACTGCCATTGGTAATGTTTTTACTTTTTTTTTACTTTGTTGTTAGTTAATTACGAAATGGTTATGCTAAATTACGCCATGTATGCAAAAAGAAGCTTTGTGCAACTACATGATGGTTCAAGAACACCCCATGACTTCTCAAATGGTAAGCAAAGCACCAGTGAGTGAGAGTTACAATGGATTGGAGAACTTCAAAAAACAAAATTGATTGTGGGATGTTTACGATGAGGCATATAGAAACCTTCATGAGCACATATAGCCGAAAATGGATTAATGATTTTAACAAGGAGTCTCCAAGTCAACAAGCGCAGATCAATGAATTTCGGTACAAATATCTCGGAAAGATCCTACTGTCCGATGTCGACACACAAAAAAAAGACAGTTGATTGTCTGGCTAGGGAATTTCATCAATTGGAAAACAATGAAAAGGCGATGTTGAAGGAGAACTTGTTTAAAACTCTTATGAAAAGGCAATATGATCATAATTGATTCTGACAATTGGAAAAACAATTTATGGCAATGTCCTGATACAATTTAACATTTTCTTGTTACTTACTATGTTACTATGTATGAATGATTATGTATGGCTTGGTTATGTGTGAATGATTATGTATGGCTTGGTTATATATGAATCTGATAATGGTTACATGACATACAATTACGTAACATGTCAAAAACTAGTATGATAATCTAACTGATAATTACGTAATGTATAATAGAATTATATATAAAACTGTAATGAAAACACATAATTACGTAATGAATGAAAATAAAAACAACTGTGCACAAAACAATCACGTAACAAATGTTAAAAAATGTTTCAATGTCAATTTAAAAAAAAAAACACATCAAAATCAATCATTACCAACTTCATACTCCGAATCTGAACTACCAGAACTAATATGCGCATCTCCTTCATTGACGAGTTCTTTCGCTTTGTCGTTAGCTACTTTAGTTCCTTTTATAACATCACAAGTGCGCCTGCCATGACCGCTACCACCACATACTTTGCAAAATCTTGACCTCTTCCCTACCCGACTAATAGCTTGCTCACGTTTTGATTTAAACCTTTTGCGTGACCCACAACCCTTGTTCCTAATACCATGAAGAACACTAATGGCAGCCTCAGTTTCATGTGGAGCCCTAATAATAGCTTGAATAATTTCTTTCTTCTTGGTTGATATCCTCTGAATACCAGTTTCTTCTGTCTTCTACTTCATCGCTTTTAGCTCGTCTCTAAACAACTTCAACTGTTCAAAATCAGTAATCAACTTATTAACAATATACTCACTAGAATGCATTATATCACGAACAACATCTTTAACACTTTGATCGCCCTGATTTTCATCATTCTGCATCACCAACGACAAGCTCAACCGAGATGGAATATTGCAAATAACATCTCTCCTCCATCGATCAAGAATGTATCTACTTGGAATTTCATCTATCCCACACAACCTTAAAACTGAAAAAGCATGTCGACACAATAAACCATATCACTCAAAACACTTGCAACTACATAAAATTGTCAAATCTCCCATATTAAATTTAACTTGAAATACGAAAGCATCTCTGTAAAAAAACAGTAATGTATGTATTGTATCTCACTAATGAAACACATAATAATGTAAAAGTATGTTACAACTATGACGCAGCTAATTACGTAATGAAAACAATAATCATGTAATGTATGTTACTAACACAAATAAACCTTGTAATGAGGTATATGAAAGTGGGGGACTAATGAAACAGATAATTACGTAATGTTTGTTACTATAATATGAAAAAATGACGGAACAAAAAAAATGATTCGAAACAAAATAAGATATACATACCTTGTAACATCCTGCCCCTCCCACCACCAATATTGTCCTCTTTGCCCCGATGTGTTAGCCATCCAGAGCTCATGGATTTGTTTTTGGTTGCCCCGGTGGAGATTCCCAGGAGGTCACCCATCCTAGTACTGCTCCCACCTGAGCACGCTTAACTGTGGAGTTCTCCTCTCATCAACTAACGTTAAGCCCCAAAACGCGTTGGTGATTTAAGAGGCTTTGGATTATATATGACCCAAGGATCTCTCCTGGCCACCGCTGATGTGGGATTTGCCTGGGATGTCACATTAGGGCCAGGATGTTACAAATGGTATTAGAGCCACTTCTGTGACGTTCGGGATTGTAGGTGCATACCTCATCAGGGACGATGAGACTCTAACAGGGGGTGAATGTGACACCCGGGAAAATCCCACATCGGCTGTGGCCAGGAGAGATCCTTGGTTCATATGTAATCCAATGCCTCTTAAATCACCAACGTGTTTTGGGGCTAATTGTTAGTGGATGAGAGGAGAACTCTACAATTAAGCGTGCTCAGGTGGGAGCAGTACTAGGATGGGTGACCTCCTGGCAACTAAAAACAAATTCGTGAGCTCTGGATAGGCAACCCATTGGGGCAAAGCGGACAATATTGATGGTGAGAGGGGAAGGATGTTACATACCTCTATCAAACTTGGACCATACGCAGAACGATCTTTTATTAGAACGTCCCTAAATCTCCAACATTTGAAGCAAAGACATTTATGAAGCTCCATAAATTTCTTCTTGAACATCAAAGAAAATACTTTTTGTATATATTTTCGCAGCTTGAACCTCAATAGGATAATCAGTCCAAAAATCGGGTGTTTTATACCTCATCTCGTGATCGTTTTTCCTATGATTATACCTTTGCGATTCCATGGCAATATCAAAATGACTAATAAAGTCAAGAAGCGTTAATTGAGCATTGGAAACTTGGCCAAAGAAATGATTTTCACATTCAGATCTTGAAGTCTTACGCATAAGACCTTACATAGGCTCATCATGATAAAAAGCAGGAATCCACATTGCTATAATTTTGTAAATGTAACACAACCAATCATGGTAAAACAGATTAAAAATCAAAAACAAGTTGCTCCCATCCACTCTCAAACTCTTGTGGAGAAATAGAATCTGTCCATACAATGTCGCAAATACGCTGTTTAAAATCATCATTGTTGCATAATGCAATACCAACCTTTTAAAAAAAACAATCACAAAACCATGTATTGTTATACATTGAAGTTGAAAAATCATGTAATAAAAAATATGTTATGCAAATAAAAGTCTTTAAAATCACGTACCACCCTGCATAAAAATCACGTAACATACACAAATGAAAAATCATACAAAAACAACCATATTAAATAACATACCTTATCAGCAAGCCTTTTGATAAAGTGCCACATGCACAATTTGTGCCTGCTATTTGGAAAAACTAACGCAACTGCTTGCTTAATAGCAGGATCTTGATCAGTAACAACAACAAGCGGTTCTTTACCAAAACAATTCTTCACAGGTTAACAGCCATGAGTAAGATTCAATTGTCTCTGAACTAAGCAATCCAGCACCAAGAGTTATATTATTGTAGTGATTATCGATACCAGTAAATGGAACAAATACTATCTTGTATCTAAAAAAGCACAAAAATTAAATTAACTAAACTGGAATAATTACATTCAATGAATAAAAGAATTACGTAATATACTTACTTGTTAGAATTGAAAGTAGGATCGAATGAAACAACATCACTAAACACCTTAAAACTTCTTTTTGCATACTCATCAGCCCAAAATAATCTAGTTAACTACCGTTGGCTGTCATGACTATACTCAAAATAAAAATCATGAAGAAAATCTTTCTTCTTCCGCAACATATTAACTACCATATCCGCATCGTACTCATCGATATATAAGTTCAAATCCCTTTTAAAAATTTTGAAATCAGCAGCAGTGGCACTAACTTGTTCAAAACCACCATAAATCGTCCTCATTAGATTAAAAGCCTTAATAGAACCCATGTTTACTTTTGACATGTTGCATAACACTTGCATTTGTTGATATGTCAAATTACGTGATGATGGAAGAAAGTGCATATCATCTTCAGAAACCAAGTAATGGTTATGCTCTTCAACAAACCTGTTAACTTTAAAATTCTGTCCATCTTCTGACGGTCAATACTATATGAGCAAGACAACCTGTTCTTTGCGATGGTTTATTCCTAATTTTACCCTTTTCAAGACTATCAAACGTTTTACAAGGTTTGATTCCTTCCTTTGAACAAACTAAGTACTTCAGCTTAAGAATCTTATCATGGACATATTGCCCTCCTTTGCGAACACTAAATACACCATTTTTGGCATATGTCAAATAAAACTCATAAGCATGATCAATCGATGGAAATACCAAATAGCAACACATGGTTTCATAGAAGAAGCAACTTGTAGTGTATAAACTGTTGAAACAGCCTGAGAAGAACTACTTTCAGCTCTATCATTTAAAATAAAACTTGAAATCACGTAATAAGAATAAACATAATTACGTAATGACCATTATAAAGATGTAGATAAAGATGTAAAACTTGAAAATCACGTAATAAATATTAAAAACACTAACAAAAATTCAAAAAACATAACTATAATTACGTAATGAAATTTATTCAAAAGATCTATCATAAATCATAACTCATATTAAAAGTTACGTAACAGAAATAATCCTTAAAACAACAAGGATATAAAAATCATGTAATAAACAAAAACATAATTCACAGAACAAACAAACATGTATAAAAACATCATTAACCAATAAAATCATGATTTCAAATCGTTAATCGTAAAAATAATGTAATACTGTGATAAAACAAACATAATCACAAAAAATAACGTAATGCTTTCATGAACAGACAAAAAACGTTAATAATAGATTATATTGTGTTGACCATGTATTTAATATTCTAATTATTGTAATTAAGATGTTATCAAACATACTAAACCGACATGTACTATAAGTTAATGTGGAATGAGAAGAGATGGTCATCTATTGAACCATATTGGTCTTTCATAGTATCATTGTAACCCTAGCGCTCCCACCCATTCTTCAAGCTGCCGCCGCTGACTCCTTCGTTCAGCACCTCGATCGGCCACCTCTTCCTTTCCCCGCCTCCCATCCTCTCCTCTCATGGACCAACACCCCCCTCAACACCAGGAAACCGTTGTCACAACGCCCCTTCCGAACCAACCATTTCCCCCTCTCACCACCGAAACAAAACTTCATCCCGCCATCACCGTCTCTAGCATCAAAAACTTTATCCATATTACCCTAGAAAGTGAAACCGGCCCATACTCTCTCTGGTGTGAACTGTTACATTTACAATATCGTGCTTTTCAAGTACTCAACCACCTTTCCCCTAGAAACCCCACCGCCGCAAACCCTACCAATGATCTTTGGGATAGACTAAACGCCATTGTCTTACAATGGATCTATGGAACGGTCTCAAACAATCTTCTCAAAACTGTTTTCTGTCCCAGTAACACCGCCTATGATGCATGGACCACCTTGGAGGGCCTTTTTCACGACAACAAAAACGCCTGTGCCATTTAACTCATGCAAAAGTTTGCTACTACCCGTCTTGAGAATTTTCCAAATATGTCGGATTATTGTCAAGCCATGAAAACCCCAGCCGACCAACTTGCCAATGTCGGGGCGCCTCTTGACAACAAACACCTCGTACTTCACCTTCTTGCGGGTCTCACAGACTCGTATGAGGGTATCTCCACCATTCTTCAACAAAAGGAACCACTTCCCTCCTTCTATGAGGTTCGGTCCCAACTTTGCCGTGATGAAAGTGAAAAAGCCGAGCGTGCCTTGTACGCATCCCAAAAAGCCTCCCATGCCTTGACCGCCTCCACTGCCAAACAACCACCCTCACAACCCCCCCCCCCCCCTCCATCACCCGCATCTGACCCCTCCAACTACAACAGCCGCAGACGCGGTCATTCTAGGGGGCATGGCCGCGCCCGCTCTTCCTGGCCATACGGACGCAGTACAACACCGTTCGGACAGTGGACCTCACCTACCACCTACACCTGAACCGTACCCAACACCTCCTGGTTACCACCTCAAACCTCATCACCATGGCTTCAATGGTCTCCCCCACCACCACCGTGTCCATATCGCACCACATGCCCCTCGGCGGCCCCTACTCAGGGACAAGGGATTCTAGGCTCTCATCCAAATCAAGCCAATCATGCCTCTTACTCTCCCACAGATATTCGGCAGGCTCTATACACCATGTCACTGAACCCACCAGATTACACGCAGGGTGTTATGGACACGGGTGCCACTATCAGCATGGATCCCAATTCAGGTAACTTCTGTACTATTTTTAATACTAGCATGAATGAAAAGATTATCGTCGGTGATGGCACGCGCATTCCGGTACTAGGACATGGCCTACAAACTTTTAAACCACCCTTCCCACCCTTTACCTTAAACCGTGTCCTTTATGCCCCAAAACACATTCGAAAACTTAGTTCTGTGCGTCAATTCACCAGAGATAACTGTGTTTCTGTCGAATTTGAGCCTTTTGGTTTTCTTGTCAAGGACTACAGGACCCGGGCACCTATAATCAGGTGCAACAGCAGTGGTGATCTTTACACCTTCAACAAGGACCTCCATTGCTTCTCAACATCCGTCACTTCTGCTCAGTCCTCCACTCTTTGGCACCAAAGACTTGGCCACCCTGGCCCGGCTTTGTTACAAACTTTAAAGAATTCTAGTTCTATTTCTTTTCTATCTTTGAATAAATCTTTGTGTGAACCATATGTGTTTGGAAAAAAGTGTTAGACTTCCTTTTTATTCATCTAATAATAGTACCTTGCAACCATTTGATATCGTGCTTAGTGATTTTCGGACCTCACCGGTTCTCAGCACAGGGGGCCACTGTTACTACCTATTATTTTTAGATGACTTTACCAATTTTCTGTGGACTTTTCTCATCTCTAATAAGTCCCAAGTCTACACCATTTTTGAACACTTTACCACCCTTGTTCATACCCAATTTCAATTAAAAATAAAAGCATTTCAATTTGATAACGGAAAGGAGTACCTCAACGCGTCATTTAAAAATTTATTTGATAAAAATGGCATCCTCTTCCGTCTATCTTGCCCATATACCTCTTCCCAAAACGGCAAAGCCGAGCGAAAAAATCGCTCCATAAATAACATGACCTGCACCCTCCTTTCTCAATGTCACCTTCCTCTTAACTTTCGGCCACACGCCCTTGAAACCGCAACCTATCTACTCAACATCATCCCCACCAAAATCCATAAATATCAAACATCAACACGTCTCTTATACCAACAACAACCCACATACGACCACCTAAGAGTTTTTGGTTGTCTATAGTACCCACTCATTCCCTCCACCACAATTAACAACCTTCAACACCGCTCATACCCGTGTGTGTTCCTTAGTTATCCCACCTCTCATCGTGGTTACAAATGCTATGACCTTAAAACCAAACACATAACCATCTCTCGTCATGTCCTGTTTGACGAAATAGCCTTTTCATTTCAAAACCTACACCGAGTCTCTCCCTCCACTGATTACAACTTCTTCACTAACCCAATCCCGCCTCACATTTGGCCCCACATATCTTCCCAGCCCACACCACCCACCCCGCCCTTCTCCAATCCCTAGCCTACTCTCCAAATCCCTCGGCCCACTCCCCAAATACCTCGGCCCAACACCCGCCCCCCACCAACACTACCCCTCCAGCCCAAAATAACCCCCTTACACCTTTTGGCCCAGCCACCAACCCAGCCCATAGCCGTAACCCATCTCCACCCACTTCCACCGTACAACCACCCACACCGGTCCCTGCTCCAGCCAACCCTCACATCGGCCCAAACCCATCACCATCGACCCGAATCATGCATACACGATCTATGTCGGGTATCTACAAACGAAAACAACCTTTTAACCTTCATGCCACCACCTTAGTTCCTATCCCGAAAAACCCGACCTTAGCCTTGTCCTCACCAAAATGCCATGATGCTATGACTAACGAGTTTCATGCTCTTATTAAGAATAATACATGGGAGTTAATCCCAAAACAGCCAGGAATGAATACTATCAGGAGTATGTGGCTGTTCAAGCATAAATTTAAATCCGATGACACACTTGAGAGGTACAAGGCCCGACTTATTTGTGATGGTCGCTCTCAACAGGTTGGAATTGACTGTGGTGAAACTTTCAGTCCGGTTGTAAAACTAGCCACTATTTGGACTGTTCTTTCTATTGCTTTATCTAACTCTTGGCAGGTTCACCAGCTTGATGTTACTAATGCATTCCTCCGTGGCAATTTGGCTGAAACTGTTTATATGCACCAACCAATGGGATTCAGAAGCCAACAATTCCCCGATCATGTTTGTCGACTAAAAAACTCTCTATATGGTTTGAAACAAGCCCCCGTACCTGGTATCAACGGTTTACGGATTATGTTCTCTCCTTGGGCTTTCGATACAGTGGTTGTGATGCTTCATTATTTATTTTCAACCGCCACAGTAACACTGCTTTTCTTCTCCTCTATGTTGATGACATTATCCTGGTCACCTCCTCAGCAGCTCTCCAGTAGGAACTCATGAGCCACCTTTCTATGGAATTTGCCATGAAGGACTTGGGAACCTCGAGTTTCTTTCTTGGCATCTTAGTTACTCGCCAGCAAGACACCATGTTTTTATCTCAACAGACATATGCCGTGGACATTGTGGAGCGCGCCAACATGTCCTCTTGTAAGCCGGTTGCTACACCCGTTGACACGAATTCTAAGCTAAGTTCACAGTCAAGGGGTGATTTCGATAATCCCACACTCTATAGGAGCCTTGCAGGGCCCTTCAGTATCTCACATTTACTCGGCCTGACATCAGTTATGCAGTTCAGCAGGTTTGTATGCACATGCATGCGCCTAAGACAGGTCACTGGGATGCTTTAAAACGCATCATACGGTATATTCAGGGCACATTATCTTTCGGGCTCACCTTATGCTCACACAGAGATCCCCAGCTTATTGCCTACACAGACGCTGACGGGGCTCGTTGCCCAGATACGAGACGCTCCACTAATGGATATTGTGTTTACTTCGGGGATAACCTACTCTCCTGGTCCTCTAAACGCCAGCCTACTGTATCTTGCTCGAGTGCTGAAGCCGAATATCGCGGGGTCGCCAATGTAGTAGCTGAAATTTGCTGGCTTTGAAATCTTCTCCTTGAGTTTCATCGATCACCATCAAAAGCTACTCTTGTGTATTGTGATAACCTGAGTACAATATACTTGACAAGGAATCCAGTTCAACATCATCGTACGAAGCACATTGAGCTTGACATCCACTTCGTCAGAGAACAAGTTCAGCGCGGTCAAGTACGGATTCTACATGTTCCATCTCGATATCAGGTTGCAGACATTTTTACCAAAGGACTCCCTCGTGTACTGTTTGAATATTTTCGCTCCGGTTTCAGCCTTCGGTCACCTCCGGCTTTGACTGCGGGGTGTAATAGATTATATTGTGTTGACCATGTATTTAATATTGTAATTATTGTAATTAAGATGTTACCAAACATACTAAACCGAACTCTATAACCAACTCGTTTTAGGTTAAAAAAATCTTTTAACAAAAAAAGGACGTCATTTTGTAATTCGCTTTAGGCTCAAACATGTTGGCCAACGTCGTCTAATGCTCATGTATTTTTATAATGATATCATTTTATTATGTGCTCCAACCCTACCCAGCATGACCCAAACCGAGTTGAATTTAATAACCTTTTCTTGTAAGAAATCTGACAATAGGAATGTGAACCCTTTTGGGGAAAAAATCCTGGATACGCAACGGTGGCATAGAAACACAAATCAACAAAGTCTGTTTATAGAAAAAGCAGTGCGGCCGGCTTCAGTAGAAAATAATATCTACAATTCATGATTGTTAGTTAATAAGATTGTGTGATTTGTATTCGTTCAGATGGTAACAAAACCCTACAGGCCGATATGACACTCAGTCAAATGAAATCGTAAAAATAAGTAAAGAGAAAGCACTAACAACTCAACAATCTATATAATGAATGTTAAAGAAACTAAATAAGAATTTTCTTGGAATTTATCATTAGTAAATCACAAAACACATAATTTACCAGCAACAACATACACCCAGTTTACAAAAGGGTTGAGGATTCGGGTAACAATATTCGGCACAATTCTGATTAACTTCACATGAGGGGGGAGGACATATGGCTATCTTAAGATTAGATTGCCCAGTTAAACAAGAATTCTTTACGCAAGGTAGCTCTTCGGCTGCATCCGAAAGACCGCCAACTGCATGTCAATAAAATGCATTTTGTTATCAACTCAACCAAATATATGTCAATAACAAATAAAAAATAATATATGTATATTATTTAAAAATATGTCAAATTGATAGATTATGACACAGTGAAACTAAAAATGGATAAAAGAGTACCTTCATTTCGATAAAAGTTTACATATATCAAACAGTCTATATTTTTACTTCATATACCATCAATTCTCATACTTTACGTGTTCAAATATAAATAAAAAAACTGATGGTGAATTATACTTCTTTAAATTAGTATATATGTTATATATATAATATAAAATCATGAAATATATAAAAAAAATGGAAGTCTCATGGATAGATGACATACATGTGCTGATTAGTAATGCAGTAATGATAACAAACGTGAATGGAATGACCTTGTCCATTTTGATGTAGAGAACTCTTTTACCACTCGTAGTTCTTAGTATTAAAAAATCCTTGACGTACGCTCCTTATATAATCTCTCGTAATTTATTATTGTTTAATGACGTTTCTATTAATAAAACGTAATTTGATACGTAATAAATGCCATTTTAATAGTTTTTAATTATAAAATCGTATTTGATGTAGAAACTCTTCCGTTTCTTGGTATTTAAAATCCTGGACGTACGTTACTTATATTATCGCTCGTAATATGTTATTGTTTAATGATATTTCTATTAATACCCAAACAAAATTTGATACGTTTTTTCTTTAATTTGAAAATTAATTTGATACGTTATAAATGGTATTTAATAGTTTTTAATTATGAAATCTTTTGAAACAAAATATAACAATGGAAATAAATTAAAATTAGTGGCTTTAATTTATCATCGTGCGCGATTACAATACGGCTTTGTCTTGAGGAACAACCGATACCGTTACTGTCAGAACAACTAAGGATATCGATAATGACATTTTCTTAAGTTACTTGAACAACCTCCAGTCTAATAACCTGCTGCGAAAGTCAAACTCTTAACCATCCTAATACCCAGCTTTGAAAAGATCCATATATACATAAGCTACTAAGTCTGCTTTATGAAACATCATACTTCGTCTGTGAAAAGATGAGTACAATCAAAAGTACAAGCTTAACAAAACAATTGATGAACCTATAATTAAACACCTAACAAATTTTTTTTTTTTTTTTGAAAGGTGAACTTCATTAAAACAAGCAAGCGGGCCTCAAAACAAGGACCGCCGCAACAAATTACAACATATACAAAGGATCAATAGCCCAATCTTTCCACACTAAGTCTTTATATTTAGATCTCGATCTTAACCAAAGGAAACACAAAGATTTCACTTTAGCCACTACCTCACTAACTTTAGCAACTTTATCACGATAAATCTTCTCGTTTCTAGCACTCCAAATCGCCCAAAAAGTAACCATGAAAATACCTTGAGTAATCTTCTTAGCATGCTTATTATTCCTGTCATTTGCAATGCGCAGAAGGTCGCCAACATCAAAAGCTAAAATCGGATTCACATTACACCAAGCTCCGATGGCGGACCACACCCCAAACGTGAAACTACATCCAGTAAAAAGGTGCATGGCAGACTCGTCACTAGATTGGCAAAAAGAACACAAAGCATCAGGGATATGAATTTGACGTCTTTGTAATGCGACCTTAGTGGGGATCCTGTTCATCTCGAGGCGCCAAACAAAAATATATCTTCACTTTAAGAGGGACCCAACTGACCCATTTCATCAAGAACTCCCTTTTCTGAGCGCTGAGCTTGTAAACGTGCTGCTTAAAATCGGACACTTTGAACACACCATCTTTATTACCATTCCATTGCCACCGGTCCATAAAATGTTGAAAACGAGTGCCTTGTAACAGAATCTGCAGTCTATCCATTTCGATAACTTCCGCAGCAGAAAAAATATCTGATTTCCAATGACAAATCAGCATTCTTTGCTGCTCATCCCAACAGTTAACAACAGAAGCTTGTTTGTCTTCTGCCAAACGATACAAGGCTGGAAAATTATCTTTAAGAGGCACGTCTCCTTTCCAGCTATCTATCCAAAATCTGACCGATCTCCCATCACCCAAAACACCTTGAAAAAATTTAGAAAAGCCGTGATTAAGAGCATGGAACTTGTTAACAGTGACGGCTATATTTTTCCAGCAACCAACTTGGTATCGACTGAAAGGAAGCAGTTCCCAGCTATTATTGCCACTATGACATTTTTTAACAACTCGACACCATAGAGAGGACGTCTCTGTTTTAAAACGCCACACCCATTTGGTAAGCAATGCCAAATTAACGTCTTTCAGTCTGCAAACTCCCAATCCCCCGTCCTTCAAAGGAGTAGACACAACCTCCCAAGCCACCCAATGTATTTTTCGAACATTATCATCTCCAGACCACAAAAACCACTTCATCAAAGCCTCTATAGAATCAATAACCTTCAATGGAGCCTTGTACAAAGATAAATAATAAATTGGAAGGCTGGAGAGCACTGATTTAATTAAAATAAGGCGACCACCTATAGATAACAATTTGGCTTTCCACGGCTGTAAACGATTCTTACACTTCGCCACGACACAATCCCAATTCCGCACCCTGTTCATGTTGGTCCCCACTTTAATGCCAAGATAATCAAAAGGCATACTACCCACTGAACAACCACTCAAACCAGCCATGTGCTTCACTTCGTCATCACTAGTATTTACTCCATAAAAATTAGATTTATGAAGGTTAATCTTTAAACCCGAGCAAATATGGAAAACCCGAAGAATACGTATCAATTGCTTAAGATTATCAAACGACCAACTTCCCACAATAAGAGCATCATCCGCATAGAGAAGATGGGAAATAGACGGGCCGTTATTGCCAAGCCGAATGCCATAAAAATCACCTTGCTCACACGCCTTATTAATCATACACGTGAAAGCTTCCATAACAATGAGAAAAAGGAAAGGCGAAAGAGGATCACCTTGCCTTAAACCTTTTCCGCATTGAAAAACAAAAGTTGGAGACCCATTGACGAGCACCGAAGAACGACTCGAATTCAAAACGCCTTCAATCCATAAGCACCATCTATTCGGAAATCCCATTTGCTTCATGACAGAAATCAAAAAATTCCAATCCACGTTATCGTCTGCTTCTCAAAATCAATCTTGAATAAAAACGCTTTATCACTTTTCCTCTTGAGATAAGCAATTAATTCATTAATAACTAAAAGGCCGTCCAAAATGAACCTATCCGACAGAAAACCACTTTGACATTCGGATATAATCACAGTCATAACTTTTTTAATTCTGTTAGCCAAGACTTTAGAGATGACTTTCGATATAAGACCAATCAACGTGATAGGCCTATAATCCTTTAATCCAAGCGGAGTCTTGGATTTAGGAATTAGAGTAATAAACGCCTCACTACAGCCATGAGAAATCTGACCTGTATCATAAAATTCAGTTAATAGACGAAGAAAATCATCTTCAAAAAAAGCCCAGAAGTGTTTCAGAAAAGAGAAGTTGAAGCCGTCAGGACCCGGCGCACGATCACTGCCACATTGAAACACCGCCTATTTAATTTCTTCTATCAAAAAAGGCCCAACTAGTTCTTGTTTTTGATCATCAGATAACACCTTGAAATTATCACAAGAAAATAGTGGCCGATTCTTAACAGTAGCCAAAAACAGAGATCTAAAATATTGGAAAATTTCTTTTTTGACCAAGGATGGTTTAACAATCCAGTTGCCTTCAATCAATAGACCCGGAATATGATTTTTGGCTTTTCGGCCATTAATCACACGATGGAAAAAACCGGTATTTTCGTCTCCCATCTCAGCCCAACGAACTCTAGATCTTTGTTTTGTATCGAGACTCCGCATATTATCAAGGACGGCTAATTGTTTTTTACATTCTTGGTATACCCACATATCGTCTTCCTCCAAATCATTCTCTTCCATGGCTTTTTCAAGTCTTTCTATATCATCTTGCAAACCAACAAACTCGGCTGACTCATTAACATTCATCTTAATCCGCCAAGTCTTGATAGCCTCTTTAACCTTCTTGAGCTTATCCGTGATAACCTTTTCGGCGGTTCCCACAAAAATATTATTATCCAGCACATTTATAACAATATTTTCAGCACCTTCACGCTCCAGCCACGAGTTGTACCACCTAAAAGGCTTGGGCCCAAAATTAGAATCAATAATAGAAAGCAGAATCGGACAATGATCCGATCTCTCTCTAGGGAGGGCTCTCAAAACCGCCTGAGGCCATCGATTAAAGAACAACGGGCAAACTAGAACTCTGTCAATCTTACTGAATTTAAACCCAACCTCACTTCCAGCCATAAAGGTAAATTTATTACCTCTCATAACATATTCAGATAAGCCCAAATCGTCAATAAAATCGTTGAAGTCCCGGGCACTAACCGGATTAAAATTAGTGTGTTTTCTTTCCTCGGGGTATCTAATGACATTAAAATCGCCAAGAAGGATCCACATACCATCATACGATTGAAAAACCCTTCTAAGTTTATCCCACAAGGATCTCTTTTGAGTGGTTTTTTGCGGGCCGTAAGTATTCATCACATTAATAAACGACCCATCCGAAAGCAACTGCCCCCTAGTTAACAAAAAATTCCTGTCGAGAATCGAACTAACGTTGGAGAAAAACTTAACATCCCAAATATTTTATAAACCACCTAATCGGCCCTCCGAGTCCACCTTGTGATAATCGAAACCATCTCCACCCCAAATCCGACCCACAGTAACCAAATCTAAAGAATCCGTTTGGGTTTCTTGTAGACTCAGAAAGTGGATTTCATTCTTATTCTTCAAGCTTTTAACCCAGTCAACTTTCCCTTCCGCCCCAATCCCTTTAACATTAATAGAGAGAAAATTCATCTATTACCTTGCTGTAGGCCTTCATTAATAACTGAGTCTCGAACCAAACCTTGATGATTATTGAGATTGGCTCCCAACTTTCTCCCCAACTCAACCGTGGCATCAATTTCTTGCTGATTCTCCCTATCATCTTCTGGCGATAAATCGGCGACATTAGTTGTGGAACCTTCACACGTATTACTATTGGAGCTGATAGAAGATTGAGAGTTTAGATCGATGGTTTTCCTTCCCCCTCCCTCTTGTGATTGAAGCTCTGTAAGATGTTGATCATTATTGTTATCCCCTGCTGCATGTTGTTCTGACGCAGCATATTTGATTAAACCCAACAACGCATCAAGGCCAAATGGATCAGACCCATTTGGGTCAAAATCAAGTCTGGCCCTCTTCTTCGAATTGGGCCTATTATCAACAGACAGCAATTTAGGGGGCCAGCTGCTTTTTTATTCAAATTACGTTTATTCTTACTAGGCCCAATTTCACAACCCAACAAACTTCTAGTCAACTCTTCCTGGCCCACCTCAATATTAGGATTGTAGTTCTCTGCAAATTGGAATTGACCAGTCAAAGGTTGAAAATCTACTTTCCGAAACATACTCCCATCACCATAATTAGGTAATGATTGCTCATTACTCCCATCATTATTTACATTCCCATTTTCCATAACTGTATCCGGAAGATTGGCACTTCCCATAATTGTATCATCCCTACCACCATCTTTGTCGATCAAAGGAATCTCGCCGGACCTATCATCACTAGCCGGAGTTAAGCTTTCATCAACTTTGCTTGGTAAAAAATCTGGGATCCAGTCGCCAAGTTCCTCCATAACCCAAACTCGGAATTTACGACGCCTCCATTGAATCGTTACTTCATCCATGATTCTCTTACCTTCACCAACCAAAACAGCGATGTACTCAACGGATAAATCACAATCTCCCTTTTTAACGTTAGCATTGTGAATGACCTTCCCGAAACGAGCCCCAATCCAATTCAGAGTGTCGTTACATAAAACATTCAACGGTAACCCCTGTATTTTGAGCCATGCGATCCTTTCGAACGGTAGTGATTGACCTCTCCAAATTTCTACAGCCTGGAAAAGATCAGTCCTAAGGAGTAGCTGGATACGTGTATTGTCTACCTCATCTTCATCCGGAAAATTAAGCAAAACGCTCAACCATCCCAAATAATGCAAGGAAGTATCAACAGTGACTAACTCCTTAACAATTGATGGAATTTTCTTTAAACTATCAACATCAAAGGCCGTAATTACCAAAGCTTTCCCATGAATATCACTAAATTCATTAACGACATCAGGGATCACCACCACTAAGTCTTCTTTAGAATCATCCTTAATCCCAGTCAATCGTTCTTTAAAAGAGTAACCATTCGTATCAGATAGGAAAAACCTATCAAAGACTGGTTTAGGGTTTTCATGGACCTTCTCCACATTTTTAGGAGGAATACTAGAGTTGTTATTCCCAAAAAAGTTACGTGATTCTTCTTCATCTGTAAACCTAGCCACATTAGATCTGATTTTATACGACCCCATCCACATATTGTTCATGTTATCGATCAATTCTTCTTTGTTTCTGGGAAGTTTGAACGTGACAAAACCAAACCGCCGCCCCATCTTGACTCTTTTACGAGCAATATAAATCTTAATAATATCTCCAAAGTCTTTTATCAATCGTTCGAGATCGTTACCGCTACATCCGTACGGTAGGTTGGAAATAAAGAACTTAATGGTATCAACTTCGTTGGAGAGATTGTGTTGCTGATGGATCTCTTTGCCCGGTCGTCGCTCTTCTGTTGATCTTCTGTCGCCCATTCTAGAGAAAAAAAGACTATTGACATTCGGAAACACCTAACAATTAAACTGCAAAAATATATGTTATTGACAAAACATTATGCAGAAGTCACTGCTTATAGAGTTTTTTTTTCTTTTTTACTAGTTTCTCTATTCCAATTTTTTGGTAAAAAGGTGTCACTTAAGTGTCAGATATGTATACAATTACGACTACGGCTGTGAACAAACCAAACGTTCAGCGACCACTTCGTGAACTGTTCGGCAGTTTGATGTAGAAACTCTTCCGGTTCTTGGTATTTAAAATCCTGGACATAAGTTACTTATATTATCACTCGTAATATGTTATTGTTTATCGATATTTCTATTAATACCCAAACAAAATTTGATACATTTTTTCTTTAAGTTGAAAATTAATTTAATACGTAATAAATGGCATTTAATAGTTTTTAATTATGAAATCTTTTGAAACAAAATCTAACAATGGAAATAAATTAAAATTAGTGGCTTTAATTTATCATCGTGCGCGATTACAATACGGCTTTGTCTTGAGGAACAACAGATACCGTTACTGTCAGAACAGCTAAGGATATCGATAATGACATTTTCTTAAGTTACTTGAACAACCTCCAGTCTAATAACCAGCTGTGAAAGTCAAACTCTTAACCATCCTAATAACCAGCTTTGAAAAGATCCATATATACATAAGCTACTAAGCCTGCTTTATGAAACATCATACTTCGTCTGTGAAAAGATGAGTACAATCAAAAGTACAGGCTTAACAAAACAATTGATGAACCTATAATTAAACACCTAACAATTAAACTGCAAAAATATATGTAATTCACAAAACATTATGCATAAGTCACTGCTTATAGAGTTTTTTTTTTCTTTTTTACTAGTTTCTCTATTCCAATTTTTTGGTAAAAAGGTGTCACTTAAGTGTCAGATACGTATACAATTATGACTATGGCTGTGAACAAACCAAACGTTCAGCGAACACTTCGTGAACTGTTCGGCAGTTTGATGTAGAAACTCTTCCGGTTCTTGGTATTTAAAATCCTGGACATAAGTTACTTATATTATCGCTCGTAATATGTTATTGTTTATCGATATTTCTATTAATACCCAAACAAAATTTGATACATTTTTTCTTTAATTTGAAAATTAATTTGATACGTAATAAATGACATTTAATAGTTTTTAATTATGAAATCTTTTGAAACAAAATCTAACAATGGAAATAAATTAAAATTAGTGGCTTTAATTTATCATCGTGCGCGATTACAACACGGCTTTGTCTTGAGGAACAACCGATACCGTTACTGTCAGAACAGCTAAGGATATCGATAATGACATTTTCTTAAGTTACTTGAACAACCTCCAGTCTAATAACCAGCTGTGAAAGTCAAACTCTTAACCATCCTAATAACCAGCTTTGAAAAGATCCATATATACATAAGCTACTAAGCCTGCTTTATGAAACATCATACTTCGTCTGTGAAAAGATGAGTACAATCAAAAGTACAGGCTTAACAAAACAATTGATGAACCTATAATTAAACACCTAACAATTAAACTGCAAAAATATATGTAATTCACAAAACATTATGCATAAGTCACTGCTTATAGAGTTTTTTTTTCTTTTTTACTAGTTTCTCTATTCCAATTTTTTGGTAAAAAGGTGTCACTTAAGTGTCAGATACGTATACAAATACGACTATGGCTGTGAACAAACCAAACGTTCAGCGAACACTTCGTGAACTGTTCGGCAGTTTGATGTAGAAACTCTTCCGGTTCTTGGTATTTAAAATCCTGGACATAAGTTACTTATATTATCGCTCGTAATATGTTATTGTTTATCGATATTTCTATTAATACCCAAACAAAATTTGATACATTTTTTCTTTAATTTGAAAATTAATTTGATACGTAATAAATGGCATTTAATAGTTTTTAATTATGAAATCTTTTGAAACAAAATCTAACAATGGAAATAAATTAAAATTAGTGGCTTTAATTTATCATCGTGCGCGATTACAATACGGCTTTGTCTTGAGGAACAACCGATACCGTTACTGTCAGAACAGCTAAGGATATCGATAATGACATTTTCTTAAGTTACTTGAACAACCTCCAGTCTAATAACCAGCTATGAAAGTCAAACTCTTAACCATCCTAATAACCAGCTTTGAAAAGATCTATATATACATAAGCTACTAAGCCTGCTTTATGAAACATCATACTTCGTCTGTGAAAAGATGAGTACAATCAAAAGTACAGGCTTAACAAAACATTTGATGAACCTATAATTAAACATCTAACAATTAAACTGCAAAAATATATGTAATTCACAAAACATTATGCATAAGTCACTGCTTATAGATTTTTTTTTTCTTTTTTACTAGTTTCTCTATTCCAATTTTTGGTAAAATGGTGTCACTTAAGTGTCAGATACGTATACAATTACGACTATGGCTGTGAACAAACCAAACGTTCAGCGAACACTTCGTGAACTGTTCGGCAGTTTGATGTAGAAACTCTTCCGGTTCTTGGTATTTAAAATTCTAGACATACGTTACTTATATTATCGCTCGTAATATGTTATTGTTTAATGATATTTCTATTAATACCCAAACAAAATTTGATACATTTTTTCTTTAATTTGAAAATTAATTTGATAAATAATAAATGGCATTTAATAGTTTTTAATTATGAAATCTTTTGAAGGAAAATATAACAATGTGACAACCTGCACCCTTCACTTTTTATAAATGTGCATAATTGGTTCCTCGACTATTTCAAAATTTTCATTTTTAACCTTCGTATATTAATAGGACCAAAATTCACAATTTAATAAAACTTATAATTTTTATAATTAAATGTATATTCGTTTTATACTCACATATACACCCGAGCACGTATGTTTCAGACCTTGATACTCAAAGCCCTTAATTTTCGGTCCTAAAACAACTTAGAAACAGAAGGAAACAAGTCTATAACTTAAAATTGATTAAATTAGAAAAATTATTTTTTTTAGCCCTCGCGGTCCACTGAGACAGTCAAATAGTCAAAGTCACAGTCAAAATCCTAGTCAAAGTCTCAGTCAAAATCCTAGTCAAAGTCTTAGTCAAAATCCTAGTCAAAGTCCTAGTCAAATAGTCAATTCATCTTAAAACCTTACTTTATTGTGTTGACCAATTTTAAAGCCTAATTGAATCCAAAACTAGTATAAAAACCCACCTATGACCCATTACACTTTGCACCTCTAAATCGATTGTTTCAATTCGATTAAACTCTTCCTCATACCTTTCTTATAGAGTATATTACTTCTACATTTGAAGCTTTAATTATATCTCTTGTAATTGGCGAATTGGAAGCTTGATATTTTTTTCCTATTCGGTTTCTTTTCTTCTAAACTGGACTAGTTTCGTTGTTGAATCTTTGTATTGCTCGCATTTTCACGCTCGCTTAGTCATCTAGTCATTTGGCGAAAGTGAGTATTTCCTATCCCCTTTTTGCTTTTATTCATTTTTGGGGTGTTACATGTACACTTATACAAATTACAAATACAAGTTCACATTTTTACAATACAATTCTAGTACTATGTGCATTTGCTTACAAACGTGCTTTATGCTCAGACATTACATGTTGAATACATTTGTACTTAGTGAAATCATTAACCATGTACAAGCCGACCTTAACATTGGATAGCGCTATTGGATTGACAACCCGCCTAGGTTGATTCTCCCCCTTTTTCATCGGAGAATCCGTGGTCATTGTTAAGTTTTTATCCATTTATTGGATAAGTACACCGCCGTTCATTTAGTACATTATACAGTCACAGGATTGATTTCGCTCATTTGTATGATACATAGTTTACATATTTGCACTGTAGCTTGCACTTGAATTGTATAACATTTTTCCAACTTACTATATGTATTAAAACTAGGAATGCTCACCAACATTTCTTATGTTGACAAAACTTATTTTGTACATGTTTCAGGTGCAGTTTGATCTTAGTTCCATAGCATTGGATTTTAGTGCTTGCTTTTTAATAATTTATTTCAAATTTCATGCTTTGCTCAGACTTTTGTATATTTCCCATTTCATCCGTGTAAGACAATTTAAATTATTCAATAATATATTTACATTTTAGTACCATGTGCTTTTGAACAATCGTCACTACGTGACACCTCGATGTTTCCGCCATCGGTTGGGGTGTTACAGATTGGTATCAGAGCCATGGTTATAGGGAATTAGGTTATTAGAATGCCTTTTAGCCTAGTCTATAACTAAGCTTAAATTCATGAGTCCTCTCGTGTTTATTTCTCTTTATCCTATTATTTTCTTTCAAGATATTTTCGCTATGATTCTTTTTCGTTATTCTTTCGGTGTTTTGTTTAGAGAAGAAGATACTCGTATTTCACAAACGAAACGATGTCACCAAGTTACGAGTGACATCCATACCTTGGTGATTAGTTTCACTCCTCTATATGTTATTTATCTTAGGAATATATCTTTGAGATACGAGTGACATCCACATCTCAAAGAGTATTTTTTTTTCAAAAAGGAACTTAACCACTAAGCTGTGAGTGATATCCTTAACTTAGTGATTGGTTTCATTCCATAATCGTTTTCAATTTTTAAATACATCTTTGAGTTAGGAGTGAAATCCAAATCTCAAGGATCTATTTTTGCATCTCGTTTTTAATCTCGCTAAAATTTTGGAATTCACTAGTGATGGGGCACGTGCAATCTGGAAGGGTGAGCGCCTGTATCCTGAGTTTTCTGTCTAGGCCTGGTATTTCGCATAAATCCCAATCAGACGAGGGACCCGTATGCTGACCTGGGAACTCTCGGGATGAGCATTCACTTATAGGCTAAAGTACGCCCCCACAAGTCACTAATAACATTTCAATTACTTTAGTTAGTCAAAGTTTTCCTATGGAAACAATTCCAATGTTTTATATCATTAATATTCATATATGTTTATCATTTGAAGACTCAATTTAATTACTTGATGTTTCATATGCTATTATTTATTGATCATTCGATTTTGAGTTCCTTATCATCATTATTAAAACTTTTTTTTGTTCGATATATTATCGCATTAAAGCTTACACTATTTCACTTATGCTCATGATTCTTATACTATAAGGTATTACTCGTTTTGCGTTAAAACATTTTTACCCACGACTTAAGTTTTAAACTCTGGGTTTAACTTCGACCACATCCTGATTTTAGGAATATTGCGTCATCATACAGTTAAAAATAAACATGTTTTCCCAAAACTTATTATTCCACCTGTCTTATATCTTCATGTTTACAAACTTACTTGATCGAAGTCACAGTATATCCTTAAATTATGACTTTTGTATTCGTTTATACAGCCACAATACTTTCAAGACAATACATTCTGATATATCTAATACTAATATAGCCACACCCAGTCGTCTAAGCCATAGCCAACTACCATTAGTTAGCACTTCTTAGTCAGACTAAACTCATACGTAAATGCCTACCTACACGATACGCACTAGTACACAACTCTCTAAAATGATTAATTTGACAACTTATTCTATAAATCTTTTCACAAAGCCTATTCGCCAAATTAGAACACACTTTTCACACCTTGTGCCTTGAAACAAATAGTCCGTTGTGAGCCCAAAGAGATGCCTTAACGATCCTGTAAATAAATGATCTTTCAATATATAAATTTCGTAAAAGTTTGAAAATTTAAAAGGTTTCAAGTTTACCCAGTCTTAACGGGTAACACTCCGATTTTCTCAACATTTCATAACAATTAAAAATTTCTGACTTTTCAACCCACAAGTTAAAGAAATGTTTAAATACAGAAAATTTTATTTTCCAAAATTCATCAAGGCATCTGGGATCATTCACAACCTTCATATCATTTTAAATCTTGGTCTTTCGAAAAAACATTAAATTTACACACACTTCATGAAATGGTTTCATCTTGCATTTTATAAACTTGCATTGCATTTTTTTACAAATCAAATGTAAATCTGCATGTTTTCATATAACGTATCCAATATATGTTTCGGGAGGAATTTGCAACTAAATAATATACCTTATAATACTTTTCAAACTCGACTTCTCGTAAACACATGAAAATGTGTACCTACGAAATCTTTTCAAGTGAACCTGTTTTGAACTTAAAACATTCTTCGGTTTCCAAAAAGTTATCCTCGTACCAGTAGACTATACGTCTGTTCTGCGCACTTTCATTTACAGTAAAATTCATTATTTTTTTACACCATTCTATATATAGTTACGTTCGTACATTATCTTATTATTTTTGTATTATTCTTTTGTTGGTAGTTATTTTCACGCGTTATTCGCAACTATTCTCGCACTAGTTATTAGTAGTTATTCTTACAACACTAGTTTTGAGCATTAATTTAACTCGTTATCTTTCATTTTGTGCAAATTGTGCGATTTAATCGATTTACGTTATGCTATTCTTTCAATCGAAATTTTATGCTATGCTTATATACTTACATGAACGCATATTTGGTATGCATACTTTTTTTTTGTTGTGAGCAAAACCTTGTTATACTTTACATTATTTTGTTCGTCATCATGGCCAACGAACATACTAATTGATAGCTTGTATGAGATCTAAGCTAGTTCCCATGTACGACTCGGTTCAGAGTATTCCTCTAACCCGAGGGGAACAGTTTAATCCTCAGAGTTTATCAATATGATTGTTTAGAGCCCAATGATGTGAACAGAAAATTTACCGGTTAAGGGTGAACCCGAAAGGTAAAGAACCCCTAATCGTGTCTTATACTTACACATTAATCCCATTACGGTTAAAGGGTGAACCTGAAAGGGGAAGAAACTTTAACCGCATCTTATACTTGAGCAGTATCTACTACTTAACACATTTTGGTTGCACGCATTGTTTCTTGTATTACTTATGTTAGTGTTATGGAAAAGCATAGCACCCTAGGGTAAGGTAAATCTATGATTACGGTCCGGAACGCAATCATGGGTTTACAGGTACATGAGGGTGGTGTGTAATTCTATTTAGGTTATTGGTAGACAATCAGTACGAGTCCAAAGTATCGGGAGTGTGGTGGGTTAGCTGCGGTACACCCTATATATAAGCATAAACGATACTGCGGGAGCGGACTAGGAGTCTGACCAAGAACCTACCCCTTACTACCTCTTCAATAGGTCGCTGACTAATAGCTAGCATTTTTGATAAAAGAACATTTTACATAAGCTCCAATTAGTTTTGTTGGAGCCTTCCTTGTTGACCACCTTTACAGAAAACCTTAAACTTTGTATACTCTTACACTCTTTGTTAGTCGAAATCCTGTTGCATGTCCTTAATAAAGTTCGGTCAAAAACTTCTTTAAAGTAAGGGAAGCTACTATAACACTGCCCTACCCTCACCAGTTATATACTTTTCCCAAACCTTGCTCATTATAAACTCTTAATTCTCTAACCTTGGGTCAAACTTTAAGGATTTTCAAACTCTTATTTTGGGTATTAAACAACTACTTCAAACTTTGTCAAATCATGGCTGATGCATTTCTTAAGATCTACTTGCCTTTTTACAAATGTTTTTGGTTTCATGGAAACCTTCACTTGAAAGTAATTTCGGGCGGGACGAAATTTTCTAAAGTAGGGGAGAATGTGACAACCTGCACCCTTCACTTTTCATAAATGTGCATAATTGGTTCCTCGACTATTTCAAAATTTTCATTTTTAACCTTCGTATATTAATAGGACCAAAATTCACAATTTAATAAAACTTATAATTTTTATAATTAAATGTATATTCGTTTTATACTCACATATACACCCGAGCACGTATGTTTCAGACCTTGATACTCAAAGCCCTTAATTTTCGGTCCTAAAACAACTTAGAAACAGAAGGAAACAAGTCTATAACTTAAAATTGATTAAATTAGAAAAATTATTTTTTTTAGCCCTCGCGGTCCACTGAGACAGTCAAATAGTCAAAGTCACAGTCAAAATCCTAGTCAAAGTCTCAGTCAAAATCCTAGTCAAAGTCTTAGTTAAAATCCTAGTCAAAGTCCTAGTCAAATAGTCAATTCATCTTAAAACCTTACTTTATTGTGTTGACCAATTTTAAAGCCTAATTGAATCCAAAACTAGTATAAAAACCCACCTATGACCCATTACACTTTGCACCTCTAAATCGATTGTTTCAATTCGATTAAACTCTCCCTCATACCTTTCTTATAGAGTATATTACTTCTACATTTGAAGCTTTGATTATAAGCTCTTGTAATTGGCGAATTGGAAGCTTGATATTTTTTTCCTATTCGGTTTCTTTTCTTCTAAACTGGACTAGTTTCGTTGTTGAATCTTTGGATTGCTCGCATTTTCACGCTCGCTTAGTCATCTAGTCATTTGGCGAAAATGAGTATTTCCTATACCCTTTTTGCTTTTATTCATTTTTGGGGTGTTACATGTACACTTATACAAATTACAAATACAAGTTCACATTCTTACAATACAATTCTAGTACTATGTGCATTTGCTTACAAACGTGCTTTATGCTCAGACATTACATGTAGGATACATTTGTACTTAGTGAAATCATTAACCATGTACAAGCCGACCTTAACATTGGATAGCGCTATTGGATTGACAACCCGCCTAGGTTGATTCTCCCCCTTTTTCATCGGAGAATCCGTGGTCATTGTTAAGTTTTTATCCATTTATTGGATAAGTACACCGCCGTTCATTTAGTACATTATAAAGTCACAGGATTGATTTCGCTCATTTGTATGATACATAGTTTACATATTTGCACTGTAGCTTGCACTTGAATTGTATAACATTTTTCTAACTTACTATATGTATTAAAACTAGGAATGCTCACCAATATTTCTTATGTTGACAAAACTTATTTTGTACATGTTTCAGGTGCAGTTTGATCTTAGTTCCAGCATTGGATTTTAGTGCTTGTTTTTTAATAATTTATTTCAAATTTCATGTTTTGCTCAGACTTTTGTATTTTTCCCATTTCATCCGTGTAAGACAATTTAAATTATTCAATAATATATTTACATTTTAGTACCATGTGCTTTTGAACAATCGTCACTACGTGACACCTCGATGTTTCCGCCATCGGTTGGGGTGTTACAGTGAACAAACCAAACGTTCAGCGAACACTTTGTGAACTGTTCGGCAGTTTGATGTAGAAACTCCTCCGGTTCTTGGTATTTAAAATCCTGGACATACGTTACTTATATTATCGCTCGTAATATGTTATTGTTTAATGATATTTCTATTAATACCCAAACAAAATTTGATACATTTTTTCTTTAATTTGAAAATTAATTTGATACGTAATAAATGGCATTTAATAATTTTTAATTATGAAATCTTTTGAAGGAAAATATAACAATGTGACAACCTGCACCCTTCACTTTTCATAAATGTGCATAATTGGTTCCTCGACTATTTCAAAATTTTCATTTTTAACCTTCGTATATTAATAGGACCAAAATTCACAATTTAATAAAACTTATAATTTTTATAATTAAATGTATATTCGTTTTATACTCACATATACACCCGAGCACGTATGTTTCAGACCTTGATACTCAAAGCCCTTAATTTTCGGTCCTAAAACAACTTAGAAACAGAAGGAAACAAGTCTATAACTTAAAATTGATTAAATTAGAAAAATTATTTTTTTTAGCCCTCGCGGTCCACTGAGACAGTCAAATAGTCAAAGTCTCAGTCAAAATCCTAGTCAAAGTCTCAGTCAAAATCGTAGTCAAAGTCTTAGTCAAAATCCTAGTCAAAGTTATAGTCAAATAGTCAATTCATCTTAAAACTTTACTTTATTGTGTTGACCAATTTTAAAGCCTAATTGAATCCAAAACTAGTATAAAAACCCACCTATGACCCATTACACTTTGCACCTCTAAATCGATTGTTTCAATTCGATTAAACTCTCCCTCATACCTTTCTTATAGAGTATATTACTTCTACATTTGAAGCTTTAATTATAAGCTCTTGTAATTGGCGAATTGGAAGCTTGATATTTTTTTTCCTATTCGGTTTCTTTTCTTCTAAACTGGACTAGTTTCGTTGTTGAATCTTTGTATTGCTCGCATTTTCACGCTCGCTTAGTCATCTAGTCATTTGGCGAAAGTGAGTATTTCGTATCCCCTTTTTGCTTTTATTCATTTTTGGGGTGTTACATGTACACTTATACAAATTACAAATACAAGTTCACATTTTTACAATACAATTCTAGTACTATGTGCATTTGCTTACAAACGTACTTTATGCTCAGACATTACATGTAAAATACATTTGTACTTAGTGAAATCATTAACCATGTACAAGCCGACCTTAACATTGGATAGCGCTATTGGATTGACAACCCGCCTAGGTTGATTCTCCCCCTTTTTCATCGGAGAATCCGTGGTCATTGTTAAGTTTTTATCCATTTATTGGATAAGTACACCGCCGTTCATTTAGTACATTATACAGTCACAGGATTGATTTCGCTCATTTGTATGATACATAGTTTACATATTTGCACTGTAGCTTGCACTTGAATTGTATAACATTTTTCTAACTTACTATATGTATTAAAACTAGGAATGCTCACCAATATTTCTTATGTTGACAAAACTTATTTTGTACATGTTTCAGGTGCAGTTTAATCTTAGTTCCAGCATTGGATTTTAGTGCTTGTTTTTTAATAATTTATTTCAAATTTCATGTTTTGCTCAGACATTTGTATTTTTCCCATTTCATCCGTGTAAGACAATTTAAATTATTCAATAATATATTTACATTTTAGTACCATGTGCTTTTGAACAATCGTCACTACGTGACACCTCGATGTTTCCGCCGTCGGTTGGGGTGTTACAGTGAACAAACCAAACGTTCAGCGAACACTTTGTGAACTGTTCGGCAGTTTGATGTAGAAACTCCTCCGGTTCTTGGTATTTAAAATACTGGACATACGTTACTTATATTATCGCTCGTAATATGTTATTGTTTAATGATATTTCTATTAATACCCAAACAAAATTTGATACATTTTTTCTTTAATTTGAAAATTAATTTGATACGTAATAAATGGCATTTAATAATTTTTAATTATGAAATCTTTTGAAGGAAAATATAACAATGTGACAACCTGCACCCTTCACTTTTCATAAATGTGCATAATTGGTTCCTCGACTATTTCAAAATTTTCATTTTTAACCTTCGTATATTAATAGGACCAAAATTCACAATTTAATAAAACTTATAATTTTTATAATTAAATGTATATTCGTTTTATACTCACATATACACCCGAGCACGTATGTTTCAGACCTTGATACTCAAAGCCCTTAATTTTCGGTCCTAAAACAACTTAGAAACAGAAGGAAACAAGTCTATAACTTAAAATTGATTAAATTAGAAAAATTATTTTTTTTAGCCCTCGCGGTCCACTGAGACAGTCAAATAGTCAAAGTCTCAGTCAAAATCCTAGTCAAAGTCTCAGTCAAAATCGTAGTCAAAGTCTTAGTCAAAATCCTAGTCAAAGTTATAGTCAAATAGTCAATTCATCTTAAAACTTTACTTTATTGTGTTGACCAATTTTAAAGCCTAATTGAATCCAAAACTAGTATAAAAACCCACCTATGACCCATTACACTTTGCACCTCTAAATCGATTGTTTCAATTCGATTAAACTCTCCCTCATACCTTTCTTATAGAGTATATTACTTCTACATTTGAAGCTTTAATTATAAGCTCTTGTAATTGGCGAATTGGAAGCTTGATATTTTTTTTCCTATTCGGTTTCTTTTCTTCTAAACTGGACTAGTTTCGTTGTTGAATCTTTGTATTGCTCGCATTTTCACGCTCGCTTAGTCATCTAGTCATTTGGCGAAAGTGAGTATTTCGTATCCCCTTTTTGCTTTTATTCATTTTTGGGGTGTTACATGTACACTTATACAAATTACAAATACAAGTTCACATTTTTACAATACAATTCTAGTACTATGTGCATTTGCTTACAAACGTACTTTATGCTCAGACATTACATGTAAAATACATTTGTACTTAGTGAAATCATTAACCATGTACAAGCCGACCTTAACATTGGATAGCGCTATTGGATTGACAACCCGCCTAGGTTGATTCTCCCCCTTTTTCATCGGAGAATCCGTGGTCATTGTTAAGTTTTTATCCATTTATTGGATAAGTACACCGCCGTTCATTTAGTACATTATACAGTCACAGGATTGATTTCGCTCATTTGTATGATACATAGTTTACATATTTGCACTGTAGCTTGCACTTGAATTGTATAACATTTTTCTAACTTACTATATGTATTAAAACTAGGAATGCTCACCAATATTTCTTATGTTGACAAAACTTATTTTGTACATGTTTCAGGTGCAGTTTGATCTTAGTTCCAGCATTGGATTTTAGTGCTTGTTTTTTAATAATTTATTTCAAATTTCATGTTTTGCTCAGACATTTGTATTTTTCCCATTTCATCCGTGTAAGACAATTTAAATTATTCAATAATATATTTACATTTTAGTACCATGTGCTTTTGAACAATCGTCACTACGTGACACCTCGATGTTTCCGCCATCGGTTGGGGTGTTACAGTGAACAAACCAAACGTTCAGCGAACACTTTGTGAACTGTTCGGCAGTTTGATGTAGAAACTCCTCCGGTTCTTGGTATTTAAAATACTGGACATACGTTACTTATATTATCGCTCGTAATATGTTATTGTTTAATGATATTTCTATTAATACCCAAACAAAATTTGATACATTTTTTCTTTAATTTGAAAATTAATTTGATACGTAATAAATGGCATTTAATAATTTTTAATTATGAAATCTTTTGAAGGAAAATATAACAATGTGACAACCTGCACCCTTCACTTTTCATAAATGTGCATAATTGGTTCCTCGACTATTTCAAAATTTTCATTTTTAACCTTCGTATATTAATAGGACCAAAATTCACAATTTAATAAAACTTATAATTTTTATAATTAAATGTATATTCGTTTTATACTCACATATACACCCGAGCACGTATGTTTCAGACCTTGATACTCAAAGCCCTTAATTTTCGGTCCTAAAACAACTTAGAAACAGAAGGAAACAAGTCTATAACTTAAAATTGATTAAATTAGAAAAATTATTTTTTTTAGCCCTCGCGGTCCACTGAGACAGTCAAATAGTCAAAGTCTCAGTCAAAATCCTAGTCAAAGTCTCAGTCAAAATCGTAGTCAAAGTCTTAGTCAAAATCCTAGTCAAAGTTATAGTCAAATAGTCAATTCATCTTAAAACTTTACTTTATTGTGTTGACCAATTTTAAAGCCTAATTGAATCCAAAACTAGTATAAAAACCCACCTATGACCCATTACACTTTGCACCTCTAAATCGATTGTTTCAATTCGATTAAACTCTCCCTCATACCTTTCTTATAGAGTATATTACTTCTACATTTGAAGCTTTAATTATAAGCTCTTGTAATTGGCGAATTGGAAGCTTGATATTTTTTTTCCTATTCGGTTTCTTTTCTTCTAAACTGGACTAGTTTCGTTGTTGAATCTTTGTATTGCTCGCATTTTCACGCTCGCTTAGTCATCTAGTCATTTGGCGAAAGTGAGTATTTCGTATCCCCTTTTTGCTTTTATTCATTTTTGGGGTGTTACATGTACACTTATACAAATTACAAATACAAGTTCACATTTTTACAATACAATTCTAGTACTATGTGCATTTGCTTACAAACGTACTTTATGCTCAGACATTACATGTAAAATACATTTGTACTTAGTGAAATCATTAACCATGTACAAGCCGACCTTAACATTGGATAGCGCTATTGGATTGACAACCCGCCTAGGTTGATTCTCCCCCTTTTTCATCGGAGAATCCGTGGTCATTGTTAAGTTTTTATCCATTTATTGGATAAGTACACCGCCGTTCATTTAGTACATTATACAGTCACAGGATTGATTTCGCTCATTTGTATGATACATAGTTTACATATTTGCACTGTAGCTTGCACTTGAATTGTATAACATTTTTCCAACTTACTATATGTATTAAAACTAGGAATGCTCACCAACATTTCTTATGTTGACAAAACTTATTTTGTACATGTTTCAGGTGCAGTTTGATCTTAGTTCCATAGCATTGGATTTTAGTGCTTGCTTTTTAATAATTTATTTCAAATTTCATGTTTTGCTCAGACTTTTGTATTTTTCTCATTTCATCCATGTAAGACAATTTAAATTATTCAATAATATATTTACATTTTAGTACCATGTGCTTTTGAACAATAGTCACTACGTGACACCTCGATGTTTCCGCCATCGGTCGGGGTGTTACAGTGAACAAACCAAACGTTTAGCGAACACTTCGTGAACTGTTCGGCAGTTTGATGTAGAAACTCCTCCGGTTCTTGGTATTTAAAATTCTGGACATACGTTACTTATATTATCGCTCGTAATATGTTATTGTTTAATGATATTTCTATTAATACCTAAACAAAATTTGATAGATTTTTTCTTTAATTTGAAAATTAATTTGATACGTAATAAATGGCATTTAATAATTTTTAATTATGAAATCTTTTGAAACAAAATATAACAATGGAAATAAATTAAAATTAGTGGCTTTAATTTATCATCGTGCGCGATTACAATACGGCTTTATCCTGAGGAACAACCGATACCGTTACTATCAGAACAGCTAAGGATATCGATAATGACATTTTTTTAAGTTACTTGAACAACCTCCAGTCTAATAACCAGTTGTGAAAGTCAAACTCTTAACCATCCTAATAACTAGCTTTGAAAAGATCCATATATACATAAGCTACTAAGCCTGCTTTAGGAAACATCATACTTTGTCTGTGAAAAGATGAGTACAATCAAAAGTACAAGCTTAACAAAACAATTGATGAACCTATAATTAAACACCTAACAATTAAACTGCATAAATATATGTAATTGACAATACATTATGTAGAAGTCACTGCTTACAGAGTTTTTTTTTCTTTTTTACTAGTTTATCTATTCCAATTTTTTGTTAAAAAGGTGTCACTTAAGTGTTAGATACGTATACAATTACGACTATGGCTGTGAACAAACCAAACGTTCAGCGAACACTTCGTGAACTGTTCGGCAGTTTGATGTAGAAACTCTTCCGGTTCTTCGTATTTAAAATTCTGGACATACGTTACTTATATTATCGCTCGTAATATGTTATTGTTTAATGATATTTCTATTAATACCCAAACAAAATTTGATACATTTTTTCTTTAATTTGAAAATTAATTTGATACGTAATAAATGGCATTTAATAATTTTTAATTATGAAATCTTTTGAAACAAAATATAACAATGGAAATAAATTAAAATTAGTGGCTTTAATTTATCATCGTGCGCGATTACAATACGGCTTTTTCCTGAGGAACAACCGATACCGTTACTATCAGAACAGCTAAGGATATCGATAATGACATTTTTTTAAGTTACTTGAACAACCTCCAGTCTAATAACCAGTTGTGAAAGTCAAACTCTTAACCATCCTAATAACTAGCTTTGAAAAGATCCATATATACATAAGCTACTAAGCCTGCTTTATGAAACATCATACTTTGTCTGTGAAAAGATGAGTACAATCAAAAGTACAAGCTTAACAAAACAATTGATGAACCTATAATTAAACACCTAACAATTAAACTGCATAAATATATGTAATTGACAATACATTATGCAGAAGTCACTGCTTATAGAGTTTTTTTTTCTTTTTTACTAGTTTATCTATTCCAATTTTTTGGTAAAAAGGTGTCACTTAAGTGTTAGATACGTATACAATTACGACTATGGCTGTGAACAAACCAAACGTTCAGCGAACACTTCGTGAACTGTTCGGCAGTTTGATGTAGAAACTCTTCCGGTTCTTCGTATTTAAAATTCTGGAATATTATCGCTCGTAATATGTTATTGTTTAATGATATTTCTATTAATACCCAAACAAAATTTGATACATTTTTTCTTTAATTTGAAAATTAATTTGATACGTAATAAATGGCATTTAGTAATTTTTAATTATGAAATCTTTTGAAACAAAATATAACAATGGAAATAAATTAAAATTAGTGGCTTTAATTTATCATCGTGCGCGATTACAATACGGCTTTTTCCTGAGGAACAACCGATACCGTTACTATCAGAACAGCTAAGGATATCGATAATGACATTTTTTTAAGTTACTTGAACAACCTCCAGTCTAATAACCAGTTGTGAAAGTCAAACTCTTAACCATCCTAATAACTAGCTTTGAAAAGATCCATATATACATAAGCTACTAAGCCTGCTTTTTGAAACATCATACTTCGTCTGTGAAAAGATGAGTACAATCAAAAGTACAAGCTTAACAAAACAATTGATGAACCTATAATTAAACACCTAACAATTAAACTCCAAAAATATATGTAATTGACAAAACATTATGCAAAAGTCACTGCTTATAGAGTTTTTTTTTTCTTTTTTACTAGTTTCTCTATTCCAATTTTTTGGTAAAAAAGTGTCACTTAAGTGTCAGATATGTATACAATCTTGACTACGGCTGTGAACAAACCAAACGTTCAGCGAACACTTCGTGAACTGTTCGGCAGTTTGATGTAGAAACTCTTCCGGTTCTTGGTATTTAAAATCCTTGACATACGTTACTTATATTATCGCTCGTAATATGTTATTGTTTAATGATATTTCTATTAATACCCAAACAAAATTTGATACATTTTTTATTTAATTTGAAAATTAATTTGATACATAATAAATGGCATTTAATAGTTTTTAATTATGAAATCTTTTGAACGAAAATATAACAATGGAAATAAATTAAAATTAGTGGCTTTAATTCATCTTCGTGCGCGATTACAATACGGCTTTGTCTTGAGGAACAACCGATACCGTTACTCAGAGGCGAATTTAGGTAGGGCGCGACGGGTGCACACGAACCCATTCAGTTTCGAATTTTTAGTAGAAATGTATATAAAAATTATGCCATGAACCCATAAGTATTATTGGAATGAACCCATAGACAAATCTGATGAGTAGCTCCATCGTTAAAACTTCCACTTTCAAACTTAAAGTCCTAGGTTCGAACCTTCTTCCATTCACATTTATGCTTCATTTTTAACTTTTTTTTAAATCTAAAATGCAAGGCCCAGATCCCCTTCACGTTTCTGCTTCATTCTTGTGACAGAATTCATTTTCTACTGAAGCCCACATCGTTCTCCACATACCACCAAATTAAAACTTGGGAGGTAAACTTTTAATCTCTAAATTCCAATGAGTAATGATAAAGAAAATTATCATTTTATTGATATGTTGTAGTCACTAAACGAAAAATACAATTTTATTAGCAACAAGAGGATATGGATTGATACCTGAATTACTATGAGCAACATGTGTATAACTTTTGGCATATTTCAGACTGCATATTAACCACAAGAGTGTGAACTAAGCTGTTTTTAAAAATATAGATTGAAGCTCCTTATTTCGAAAACACATTAATGGCGGTTTAATGATTAAGTAATCTTTAGTTGAATGATAATTTGAAAGCAATAACTGGAGTTGTTGTTGTTGTCTTCACGTCTTTGATCCAATCTATTGGTAATTATAGCTTTAGAAACACAAGTTCAAGTATGCCACTTCTTTCTTATATAGAAATCATGAACGAATAACTTCATTGTCCTGGTCTTCCTCATCTAAAAGTGAAGTTTTGAGGGATGCATTTTCATAAAATATTTTTAGACTTTAGTAAAAGATGGTAGCAACTATTAGTTATAGAAATATTACATAACTTAGTTATTTTAAGTGCACTATAGTTAGCTAAAACAATGTCGCACAAAGGTTTGCCATAATCTTCGTATTTTTTTTTTGGAAAAGGGCCCGAAATTTTAATTTCCCTTGAGCCGCCGGAATGGTTTAGCCGCCCCTTGTGTCTATGAATTGCTAATACGACAACTTTGGTTCGACTATGAAATGTTGGGTCCGACCCGACTCAGAAATTCTAATGTAACCTGACTACCGAAAAAAGGTGAACCCACTGGAAAAAAATCCTGAATCCGCCACTGCCGTTACTGCCGGAACAGCTAAGGATATCGATAATGACATTTTCTTAAGTTACTTGAACAACCTCCAATCTAATAACCAGCTGTGAAAGTCAAACTCTTAACCATCCTAATAACCAGCTTTGAAAAGTTCCATATATACATAAGCTACTAAGCCTGCTTTCTAAAACATCATACTTCGGCTGTGAAAAGATGAGTACAATCAAAACAAGCTTCACAAAACAATTGATGAACCTATAATTAAACACCTAACAATTAAACTGCAAAAATATATGTAATTGACAAAACATTATGCAGAAGTCACTGCTTATAGAGTTTGTTTTTTCTTTTTTTTACTAGTATCTCTATTCCAATTTTTTGGTGAAAAGGTGTCACTTAAGTGTCAGATACGTATACAATTACGACTATGGCTGTGAACAAACCAAACGTTCAACGAACAGTTCGTGAATTGTTCGGCAGCAGGAAGTTTGTTTGTGTTCGTTCGTGTAATAAATAAACGAACACAAACAAGAAGTTACGTTCTTTTAGTTAAACAACGAACAAGAATAGAAACCATGTTCGTTCTTTTGTTCGCGAACGTTCGGTAACATGTTCGTTTATGTTTGTTGTGTTAAATAGTTCATTAGGGTTTTTAAATTTGTGTTTCTAATTTAAGTACTTAAAAATTCCCATTGATAGATTTTAGTTCATTAGTGTTCCGTGTGGCGGTCCTTATTTTGAGGACGCGCCAGTTTTTAATGAAGTTTACAGTTTAAAAAAATATATTTAATATATATTACATATTACATATTGATATTACTTCACCTATTTTGAGTAACTTTTATTTTGGTTTGATTAAACAATGATTTCAAGTTTAATATGACAACTTTGTATTTTTATGAGACATGATCACTACTACAAAAAGAGGCATTTGCTAGGAAAGTTTGCTACCAAACAAATCGGTTGCAAATTTTGCTACGAATTTGCTATGAACGCATTTTGCTACAATTTAGCTACGGACATTTTGTAGCAAATGAAATCCATAGCAAAATTGGCGAAATATACAAAAAAAAAATAACTTGTAAAAAATCGGTAGCAAAATCATGAAAATAAATTATTAAGAAATTAACTAGAAAAGTTAAATAAAATTCATAGCAAAATCCGTAGCAAAGTTGGCGAAATAGATATAAAAAAACAACTTGTCAAAAATCGGTAGCAAAATCCATAGCAAAAACATGAAAATAAATTATTTAGAGATTAACTAGAAAAGTTAAATAAAATTCATAGCAAAATCCGTAGCAAAATTGTGGGAGTAAAGTATAATGAAAATAACTTGGTAAAATAGGTAGCAAAATCCGTAGGTAAGTCATGAAAATAAATGTTAAAAACTAATTAAATAAGAACTAAAAATATATGTAGGAAATTTGGTAGCAAAGTTGAGAAAACAAATACTTAAAAAATCTTCGTAGCAAATTTGGTAGCAAAATCTTGAAAAAAAAAAAAAACTTAAACTATCGTTGCAAAATCTACAGCAACATTCACAGCAAAATTCTTTGCAAAAACAAGAAAGAATATTTAAAAAGAATGATTTTATATTATCGGTAATAACCGAAAATAGTCATAAGTTCGTAACCGAATTAACCAATCAGTTATGGTTAAGATATGGCCAAACTCGAACCATTCTGTTACAGGTTTCCCTATTTCCATAACCGAAACTAAACAACAACAACAACCATACCTAGTAAATCCCACAAATGGCAATAGCTATTCGTAGGGTCTTGGAAGGGTGGGATGTAGGCAAACCTTACCTCTACCCGAAAGGGCAGAGAGGCTGCTTCCAGATCGACCCTCGGCTCAAAACAAACAATAAGAAGCAAACTAGACTAGAAATAAAACGGCATAGTAACATAACAAGTGGTTGCAGGAAAGCATAGTAAAATATAGATAAATATGCATTGTGAGACATAGTAATATATACACAAGTATGCCATCATAGACATTTATCTGTTAAAGGGTTTTCCTAAGCAAAGACCCCCTAGAGTGTAGTAAACTACACTTAACACCAAGCAAAGACCCAATTATGTCTTCCTTAGAAGTCTTCAACCTTAATCTTACGTCTCCACGAGACTTTTAGCTACGGACCAAATCCATAGCAAATCGGTAGCAAAATGGGTTTTTGCTATGAATTTGCTATGGATTTTGCCGTGGCAAATGCCTGTTTTTGTAGTAGTGGATTTTCTGGTAATTTTTATTATCAAGATTATGTAAATTATGTTTTGTTTAAATGCATTAGTATGTTTTGGGTAGATAATGTTTGTGATAAAAAATGTGGATTTATTCGAAATTTAATATGTGTTAATTTGTGATAAATAAATGTGTTCCTTGTGTTTGTTTGCGTTCATTTTTTCCAAACTATGACCTGATCAAAGATAATAATTTACCACTCAATCTATTAATATAAAATATCATGGTCAGACATGTCCATTTTAGTGTAGATGCGTTAGCATTGCATTGTCTTTGCTAGATTGTTTGTCAGCAAGGGTCAAAGTTTATCATGGTCAGACATGTCCATTTTAGTGTAGATGGGTTAGCATTGCATTTTAGGTACCTGTTAAAAGTTAAAAAATAATAAAATGTTAAAAAATAATAAAATGTTAAGCTGAAAAGGATGAAAAAACAAAGATCACTAACAATTGGAGAGTTCAAATTAATAGTTTTATTAATTTGAACCAATAGAAAAAAAATTTTAAACCAATAGAAATCTTTCATTTAATAAATAATATACACGTTACTAATAAGTATTTTTATGTATCAATACTATAAATGGAAAGATGAGTGGAAATCCTTAATTTACTCTTGCTCGGAGAGGTGCATTAAGGGAAAATTTCCTGAGTTGTTGAAGAGAGCTCAGGATAAAGCCAAGGCCCGTGCGTTCAAAGAGGGTGTAGATGTTGGAAATGATTTGACTCGCATTCTTCCGTTTAAGCCACTCTATATCAGTCAAGAATCTTGGGAGACGCTAGTTGGGGTTTGGAATACAGATTCATGGAAAAACAAGTCATCTCAAAACAGTGAAAACAGGGGAAAAGCAGTCGGTGGTAGACATACACTTGGCTCGAAGAGCTTTGCTACGGTTAGAAAAAAACATGGTAAGAAATGTTGATTTCATCATTATCACACACACACACACATATTTGTTTTCTTTAAATATGACACTTATGGACCTTTTTAATTAAAAATGACATTTGATTTGATTTTTTGACGTAAGAATATTACCTTTTAGGGTCTATGAAAGAGGAAATGTTAGGCTGTTGTAGAACCTACTATTTGGTGCGTAAAGTCCTATATAATAGAATATAAAATGTGCATACACAAATGAGAATGTTTTTCATACAATACATGCTCTTTAATTCTTGGAGTAGAATAATCTTGTACATTGATTAAGACTCTAAAATAAATGAAGCTAGCAAAAGAAATACGCTTTTGCTCTTTATATTTGACTTGCTCTGTTTTGATTTCACCCCGTCTAACAAAGTAGTCCCGATCCTCATCATAAGATGGACAAGTCTCGTAACATAGACAACTCGTTCAAACTGGAAATTGTCATTCTCTAGTATGAGTCAAAACGAGTGTGGTCCATACACAGATTTTAATACACTTTTAGCATAAAGTGTGTGAGGTATAATCGTTGAAACGATATTGTTTCAATAATGACAATCTTAAATCTTTAAATAAAATGATTATGTGCGACTTTCAACATATTTCGCCACTTTTTTTATTTGACCCATTTGATGTATAGGAGAAGACACTGAAGCGGCGTGCAAACTTTGGTGAGTTTTGGTTACAAACACACACAAAGAAAGGGTCAAGACCACTAGATAGGTTGTCTGGGTGTAGTAGGTTAGATTAAAATGGTTCGGGAGAAGGCGTTGACGTGGAAGACACCATCCAACAACAAAATGTGACTTGGGTTGACACGAGGGCGAGTGAAGCTTATGTAAGTCTTTTAACTTTGTAAATATATGTTTTACTACTTACTAATATGGTTATACAATTTTAAAGTACTAATTTATTTATGTTCTTATCATAGAGCACATATAATAAATATGTTATTGAGAAATATGGAGATAATACCAGCTTACACCCAGATATTGACATGGAACTGTTGTCACAAACTGTCGGTGGCAAGAAAAAAGGTAGATTATATGGTGTTGGCAACTTCGCTGACCCGCGTGACGTGATGCCTAGTGCACCGTCGATGCCGAGTACCATAGTGACAGTGATAAGGTTCATATTCTCTCTAATAGTAAAAAAAGAAAAATCTGCATTTTCATGTGATGAAAACTGTTAATGGGTTATTTAAATGAATTTGCTTATATTGAATTCAACTGTTTGATTATATTCCAAATTCAAAATTGTAAGTAAAAACATGTTATTTAGTATGCAACAACGAACTACAAACAAATGAAATTGTTGCCTTGCCGCCGCAACGCGCGTTGGGTAACCAACTAGTTGTATATATGGTTAGAACTATTATATTGAGTCATCTTATAAGGTGTGATAATGGATGTTAATTGGTATTTTTGCTTTCGATGTTATAGGTGCAACAATTGAACGAAAAAAATAGCGGAGTTAGAAAAAGATAAAATAGAGAAACATGCTATGATGGAGAAAATCGAAGAAAGTGCAAGGTTATATGCCGAAATGAATGAGAGAATTCGATTGTTGTCACAAAATGCGCCACAAAACCCGCCACCAAGTTGAGTTATGTTGAAGTTTTTCGTCTTGCTTTTAGATAATTTGGATCTTTATCTTGTTAAAGTTTGGATCTTTATCGTGTTAAAGTTTGGATCTTTATCGTGTTAAACTTTGGATCTTTATCGTGTTACATTTGGTTTTGTTGGAACTATGAATCAAGTTGATTTTAATATTATCTTTCATATGTGTTTTGTTTTTGTATTTTGCTAAATATATATTTTACAGAAAAAATTAATGTAAAAATGAAAATATTTGTAAAATTCCTAACAAAATTCGTAGGTAAGTTTGTAGCAAAAACCTTGCTAGATTTGTAGCAAAATCTTCCAAAATCCATAGTTATACTCATAGCAATATTCAAGGAAATTTTCATAGCTAAATCTGTAGCCAATTCGTTGCTACAATTCCACAACAAACTTGGTAGCAAAACCAAAGCGTAGCTAACATATCTCTAGCAAACCATGTAGCAAAATTGTCGTAGCTACTAATCTGTAGCGAATTTCGAAGCTAAAATTCAAAGCAAAATTTCGTAGCTAAAAAATGGTAGCGAAAATTCATAGCAAACTTTTTGGTAGAAAATTCGTAGATAAAATAGCGACGTCCCATTTGGTAGCTAAACTCCTTGCAAATATATATTCCGTAGCCAAAGTTTGTAGCAAATAAATTAGCGACGAGACTTGTAGCTACGGACCAAATCCATAGCAAATCGGTAGCAAATGGGTTTTTGCTATGGATTTTGTGGTGGCAAGTGCCTGTTTTTGTAGTAGTGGAACACAAATGTCACACCCTCAAATTTCCACGTGCGTGGTTTTACCGCGAGGCGCGTGACACACCAGGATCTAAGTCAACGGTCACAATAAACGACATCTATATGATAAGAAAACAACGTAAACTACCATTGAGTTTCAAAACCGTTCTAACACAGCGGAAGCAAAATGTATTATTACAACTTAAAAGTAAAACTCAAAGTCTGAAATGTTTAACAAAACATGCATATGATCCCTAGACGCTGTGAGACTCCGTGCGCCTATACTCAATGCTGCTACCTTAGCGACCTGAGAAAACATGCCAAAAAGACGTCAACATATAATGCTGGTGAGTTCACAGGTTTTAAGTTCGTAAACGTTTTCATGTGTAAAGCAATTCCTCATAAAGTGCCAAGTGTGCAAAAGTTCCAAGTAAATAACAAACGTTCCCTTACTACTACGACTGTGTTACTAAAACCATTACTGACAAACGTTGCTCGAGTTGCTGCCCATGTGCCAAGTGTCAAGTGTCAAGTAGAGACAATATGCACCCGCCCGGCTCCCAGCCGTCAGGTGGGGTTCGTCACGCCCGATAGATCTATCCACATTTCCCCCGTTGTGCCCCGCACATTCATGGTTTCAATAGGGACTTAGGTTTCTTCGTATAGTAAATAAGTGCCAAGCGCCAAGTGCCAAATGCCAAGTGTCAATGTTTAAAAGTGTCAGGTGCCAATGTTAAATATGCCAAGTGCCAAATGTGTCACGTTTCTTGAAAGAGTTACATTCCCAAAAGGCTTCATGTTTCTAAAAGTGTTATGTTTCCAAAAGTGGTAAGTTTCATAAGAGTTGCGTTTTCAAATCATAAACGTTGTGTTGTTAAAACGTGTGGCATGCTTCTCCCCCGAGAGAAAAGAGTATAAAAGAGGGGCCGTGAAACTCACCTTAGAGTGCGTCTTCTGATAACTAGAATTCCAACACGTGTATGATAATCCCAACTAATGACAACCTATCAATGAGTTTACATAAGTGTGATGACTATTAACCCGAAGGCTAACTAGTCCCCGATTGTCCAGATCTTGACTACGTGTGTTAAAAAGTGTGTTTAAACGTTAACCGGACATCCCAGACCGACCCGATATCCCGTTGGTGACCTATTACATCAATTAGTCATGCACATAAGTTTAACACATAAGTTTCAAGCATAAAACACTTAGTTTGCATCAAAAATCTCATTCCGGACATCAGATGGTCGAATGTGGTTTTTCCCATTCCCACGTTCGCCCGTTTGAGCCACATTCACCCGTTTTTTCCCACGTTCGCCCGTTTTTCCCATGTTTTGTTCCACGTTTGCCCGTTTGAGCCACGTTCGCCCGTTTTTCCCACGTTCGCCCGTTTTTCCCATGTTTTATTCCACGTTCGCCCATTCGAACCAATTTTATTCCACGTTCGCCCGTTTTCATCAGCATTTTATAAAACGCTCCAAAACGCATCTAAACGATCCGAAAACATCACGAAACATCACCAATCACAACAGTCAACTATCATTAACATATTCCTACAAAACCCTACCAATTTTATCCCGAAATCCGTCCGTTTTACAAGTTACCCGAAATAGCAAATTACGGAGATGTCACATCAAACGCATGCAATCTTTACCCAATTAGGAAACTTTTTGAAATCAATCAATAATCAACTTAATATACTCAGATTATTATGAACAAAAAACCCCCAATCATATCCTTATCACTATCATCATGAACAAGCCCTAGATTTAACCCAAAATGCCCAAAATGGACAAAACATCATCAATAATCAATTGTAACCTATCTCAATCATAAAACATCATCAATAACAGTCCTAGATCATTGTTATAACATCTATGCAGCAATCAATAATCAAACAATACATAACATCACATAAAACACCATTAACACATGTTAATTTGTATGAAAACTCATTGTTTATGAATAGGTTTTGTTTAGAAAGATATTAGGAAGGTTTTTATCCATGAAAACATGTTTGAATCAGATCTGGACTCTTGGGGTTTAATGAAAACGAATTGAAATGCTTTAAAAATGATTTAGAATGAAGAACACACCTTAGATCTTTGTGTAGAAGATGTTTGTAGGTTAGATTATAGAAAACAAGGGCAAAAACTCCTTCCCCAATGTTTAAAGTTGCTAGAGAGTGTTTTGAGGTGTTTAGGGTTTGTGAAATGGTGAAAAATGACAAAGTGTGGTATTTATACTATGTCCACATTCGCCCCTTTTACCTGGGCGAATGTACCCTCCTTCGACCCTTTCACAGGGTCGAACGTACCCTGACTTGGTCGAATGAAATTCTTTAAATTCCATATCCCAGGTTCGCCCCTTTTACAAGGGTCGAACCAGGAGTATTGTCCAGGTTCGCCCATTCGATTGGTCGAACCAGGACTCACGTTTTTCTAGTTTTCCAATTTGTCGTGTTTAACGCATTTTAACGCACCCTAACATACGAGCATGCAACCTTAGTCTATGTTTAACATATTTAAGCACGGATGATTATCTACACATCATTTAAACACATCTAAGCATATAATCCACCATACGACAATTAGTCTACACATACACTTAATTAGTTTATGTAATTCACCAACAACGGGACTCGTATCGTGTGTGTGTGTGTGTGACTAACCCAATGATCTCCCGAATCATTGAACCCTGGACAATACGGACTGTGTTCCGACTCTACTGACCCCGTTAAGTATGTTTAATAAACGTTTTTCGCTAAGGTAGGCTTATGTGTTTATAAAATGTTGACCCAAACATGCCGGGTGTCACAACAAACAGAAAATTGCGTTTGGTAAGTGTTCATACTGTTCGTGAACACGTTATTTTCTTAACAAATAGACACGAACAAGACCTTGTTCTTGTGTGTATTCGTTTGTTTCATTTACAGCCCTAATTACGACAAGTATTCACACAGAAAGTTTTTGCCCGTGCATGTAAATCAAGTAAGTCATCTACAAGTATCAAGTTTTTAACAAGGTACTCTATGGCCATATATGTGTCACCTTTTTCTATTAAAGTCCCCTTCAAATGCATGAGTTTTTTTTCCTTGAGGCGTCTCTTTATTCCTAACAACTAGTTTAAGTACCCGTGTGATACACGGGTTGCACCTTGGTTTAAAAAATAGTGCCTCGGGCGCGCTTTAAGCTCTTGAGGCGCGAGGCTCAAAAAAATCCCTATTTTTTGTTGAAAAGCCCTGGATGCATGAAGCTCTTGGGGCAGCACTTTAAGCCTGGCGCTTGAGGTGGCGCTTCAGTAGAGCCTCAGCCAAAAACCATTTTTTGCCAATTCTATTTAGCACAACAGGTGAAGTTTTATGTTGATTCGTATTATGGATTGTTCTATGTTGATTATCGATTGTTATACTAAATTTTCCAACCCGAAATTACTTGCCAATTTATCAATTGTTGATTCGTATCAGCTCAACCCCAGCCAGGGCCTCTGCCCCTTGGACCCCGCCGGGAGCTGCCCCCACCAAGCACCCCCGAGTTGTTTTTGGTTGTTCTATGTTGCTTCAAGTATTGATTGTTATATCACAAGCATTGGATAATTGGTATGAATCATATTCTGATGAATTTCAGTGATATATTAAGCTGTAGGGACTAGGGAATTAGTTCAAAGTTTAAACTCGTTTCTATATTCTGATGTTCTTTTTTTTCTTCCTCTTTAATGTTAAGTTACTTAATGTTGTCTCCATCTTTAAGGGTGTTTTGAATTTAGATGACTATGTGCTTGGTCATTCTTAGGTTTTGAATGTTTTTTTAAGTGTTTAAGGGTGTTTTATAATCATGTTTTGTGTTTATGTTTGATTAGAAGGTAGAATATGTCATATTGACATATATAAATATTTTTTTAATTTTTTTTAATATTAAGTGTCTCGCATACGTGAAGCTCTCGCCTCGCGCTTCGGATTTTGGAACCAAAACGTCTCGGAACGCCTCGCGCTTTTTTAAACCAAGGGTTGCACAAGTTACATTACATCAAAATTAAATTTTTGCCAATCCTTCCACCCCATTACACCCTTTTTGTATCTATTAGAAAACCAAATGTAGCCCAACGCTTTTATGTCTGCGACGATATGAACCACGTTACGCTTATCATCTTGAAAAATCTTCTCATTTCTAGCCTTCCAAATCCTCCAACAAGTAATAACAAGAATACCATGCAAAGCTGATTTTTTGATTGCTGGCCAAGAAGAAGAAACATGCACCTGCAAAATATCTTGAACCGAAAAAAATACAACGGAGGTAATCGAAACCAACTAGCTATGCCAAGCCACACACTATTAGCCATGATTCACCCTATGAAAAGATGATCAACACTCTCCTCCGAGACATCACAGAAATTACACATAACATTCCCACAATCAACATTCCTTCTAAGAAGCGCTTTCTTCGTCGGAATTCTATCCATTAACATTCTCCACATAAAAATGTTGCACTTGATAGGAATCCATTTACACCAATTGTAAATCATAGTCGCCTGTGAATACCGATTGCTATCCATCCACCTCTTTACCTCTTGAACAGAAAAATCTTTTTGCGAGCCATTATCCCAAAACCAACTATCTCTCGCATCCCCCAAAACCTGATTCGCCACTAAACTATGGCAATTTTGAAGCTGATTGACTTCTACACCCTGCTGAGGACGCCTCCTCCATTTCCATTCCACATTAAAACCGGTCTCTCCCCTTTTTAGTCTATCATTAACTTTAAACAACTTGTTAACCTCTATACGAAATAATTCCGGAAAAATACTTTTTAACGGGTCCTCTCCACCCAAGGATCGATCCAAAATAAAATCTTCGAACCGTTTCCAAGCCTAGCCCGAATCATGTTCAGACTGTTTCGATCACCTACTTTCAGCCGTAAACCACTTGATACAATCTTAGTCCACGTGCCAGTAAATGATCTATGTGGATAAGCATCCCACTTTCTTTGTGACCCGTGTATAGCATCCACCACTCTTCTCCACAAAGCATTCGTTTCTTGCCTATACCTCCATAACCACTTAACCAGGAAGGCATTACTACAATCATCAAGCTTTCGAACACCCAACCCACCATTTTTAAACGGTTTGGAAACTACATCCCAACCCACCCAATGAAGTTTTTTGACATCCACATTCCCTCCCCATAAAAACCTTTTCATCAAGTCTTCCAAAACATTTATAACCCCAACCGGAGCCTTGAATAAAGAAAAGTAATATGAAGGATGACTAACCATAACAGATTTTATAAGAGTCAGTCTACCTCCAATGGAGAGCGTCTTTGCCTTCCACCATGACAATCTACTTTTAACGGCATTAATCACCGGCTCCCAACTACTAATTCTAGACATATTTGTCCCCACCTTTATCCCAAGATACGAAAACGGTGTAACCCCTGCTTTACACCCGAGCTCAGCCGCCTTCAAAGCCACTTCATCTACATTCTTTCCAATCCCATATAAAGTAGACTTTTGGATATTAATCTTTAGGCCTGAGCACATATGGAAAATACGCAGTAACCGTCTTAAGCAAACCATGTTGCCATCTGACCACTCCCCCATAACCATTGCATCATCGACATACAAAAGGTGAGTCACCTTAAGAGAACCGTTATCCCACTCAATCCCTCGAAAAGCTTCCACATCACAATCTTTTATAATCAAACCTGAAAGAGCCTCCATAACTATAATAAAAAGAAAAGGTGATAGTGGATCACCCTGCCGAATACCCTTTCCACAACTAAATTCAAAAGTCGGAGAGCCATTCATCAATACCGATGACCTGACTGACTTCAGAATCCCCTCTATCCACATACACCAGCACTCTGGGAACCGCATCTGTATCATAACCGAAATTAAAAAAGCCCAATTGACATTGTCATAGGCTTTTTCAAAATCTATTTTGAAAAAGAATAACTCTCTACCGGTTCTTTTAGACCACGATAAAACTTCACTAATTAATAACGGACTATCCAAAATAAATCTCCCTGCCACAAAACCCGATTGGGTCTCATTGATAATACTATCCATAAACGGTTTCAACCTGTTCGCCAAAACTTTTGAAATAACTTTACTCACCACCCCAATCAAGTTAATTGGACGATACTCCTCTAACCGCACCGGGTCTTTAACTTTAGGCACAAGGGTAATAAAGGAAGACGAGACACCACGACTAATGTGACCTGTATCCGCAATTTTTTTCAAAATATTCATAAAATCATTAGAAAATAGCCCCTAATACCTCTTAATAAACCGGAAATTAAAACCGTCTGGGCCCGGGGCTTTATCGCTACCACACTGAAACACCGCCTCTTTAATCTCCTTTTCTTCGAATGGCCGAGTGAGCTCTATAACTTGCGCACTGTTTAAATTCTTCAATCCATAACAAGACAAATTCGGCCTACATATAGATTCTTCCACAAGCTTCTTTTTTAAAAAAATCTCAAAACCTCTTTCTTGATTTCCTGTGGCTTGGTAACCCAATCTCCATTAACTGAAAGACCCAAGATAGCGTTCGACACCCTTCGACTATTGATCGAGCCGTGGAAAAAACTAGAATTTTCATCACCCTCTTTGGCCCATTTAACTTTAGACTTTTGTTTAAGGTCTTTATTTTTTAAATACTCCAATTGTTTAAGTCTCTTTTTAGCCTCTTCCAAAACCCACACCTCCTCTTCCAAAAGATCTCTACCCTCCAAAGCAATTTCCAGTTCCTTCACTTCCTTAGTAAGACAATCAACCTCCACCATTTCCCCCCTAGCGATTTGTTGCTTCCACACCGTAATCTTACTACGCAACAACACCTCTAATGATTCTCTCGGTTTGGTGCTTAGGATAGGTATGAGTATAAAAGTGACGTTTAGGTAAGGATAATATCTCTTTCTCATATGCTTAGGTAAAAAAAATTGCTATTTTACTACAAAATGAAAAATATATTAAATATCAGGATTCTTCAACAAACAAACTCATTTAAAACCAAACACACCAAGTATCACACTATTCACTTAAATTATGTTATAGTATGATCAATGATTTGAAATGCCTGTAACCAAGCTAGTGCATGGTTGCAAATAAGGAAACCATGTCTAATTTGTTGATGATTAATCGGAGTATTAACATTTCTGTTGTGAGGTTCTTTTTATCAAAAGATGGTTAACTTTATAAGCGATTTGCACCCAATTTGATCTCAAAAGTCAATATATCAAGTATTATAATAAACAAAATATAAAAAAGATTAACATAAATCAACTGAAAGTTCAAACAATGCTAAATATATGGTAACATCACCATCACTTTTGATATTGACTTTGACTTTAGAAAGTTGAGAGGTTGCAGTTGTGTGTAGTAGAAAAGCAAGCATATTTTCACCAAAATGTTGAAGAAACTGGTATTTAAAAGCTTCAACTTGTCATTCTACAAATGAATATATTAAAAGAAAGGTTAAATTTACTTTATTCTGAACACTGGTTTTAAAAATCCCGAAACTCTTCAAGGCGTTTAGGTCCCAAAAGCAGAGGCATGAAGCGCTAGGCATGAGGCGAGGGCTTCATGTATTACACACTTAACACATAGTTAAAACATAGAAAAAATCGCTTTAAATCTAGACCGGAAACAAAAGGAAAAAACAAATAATGATTAAAAGACTAATACAAATTAAAAGATAAACATAAATCATTCACTGAATGTAGTGACAAACAAAGTAAAACATTAATGCAGAAAACAGACAAAAGCATTAGCTAAATGTAGGAAAAAGATTAACTGGTCACACACATATAGGAGCAGACTTTGAAATTTCAAACCATTAATGGGTATATTACTCATTTTCAGATCTTAATAAAATCGATGATAAAAATTAAAAGAAGTAGCTAAAAATGAAACCGGACTAAACCTATTGAACGGGTCGAAGGATGCCAAAGTGTATTCTAAACGCATAAACCACAACCCAAAATGACCCATTCGCGTAAAAAGAAATGGCTTGACTATTTTTACGATGAAACAAAACCCAGATTGACCCATTCTTAATGGGTCAACATTTCCACCTCTAGTAAATTTACAACGAAAAATCTTTCAATGATGTCAACGCTCTATCAAAAGGAGATTTGTGTGTACAATACTTGCCCTATTGCTTGAAGGCACAATGCTCTCAGAATTTCGTATACAGGTCTCCTGAAAGTGGAATCAGAGATTATTAAAAAAGCGCCTACAATTTGTACTTGAAGCAGGTTTGAACAGTCATTGTGTTTAAAGAGAATAACACATTTTTGTGTACTTCAAATTAAATCCTTGTTCACCCAAAATGTAAACTTTCTTTTTAGAAAAATAGTGCCATATTTACCTAAAGCAAAGCAACCAACTACTTATTCATGTAAGAATAAACCCATTATTCTAAAAATTTATGTCCTATCTCCTTAAAACAAACTCCCTGACAATAAACTTTCTATACAAAAATTTAAAGCATGTCCTTTTTTATTCTTAATTAATTGCCTAGTGAACAAACTTTGAAATCACTATATATAAAAATGAAAAATAACAAATCAAATTTTGTTGAATACAATTGTTCATGCTGGAAAGATGTATGTGAAGAAAACTGATGTACCATGAAAATTGCCCTAAAATCAGTATCATATCAGTTACCAAAACTTAAAACCATGTATTACCTCTTTAGGTTAACATTTGGTTACGAGACACACTTAATGATCAGCAAACAATATGGGATTGTTCATGTTTTATGTTTCAAATCCAGCCAGATGAGCACAATGATAAGCCATTGCTTGTTCTTTCCGAAGCATTGCTTTTCGTGTCACCAATAATCGTTGAAGTTGAACCCTAGTGAAATGCAAAAAAAAAAAAAAAAAAAAAAAAAAAAAGCCTAGTTTTCTGGATACAAAAAAATCGTAATCATATGTTTCATAAGGATCCTCAATTTACTTGGAATTTTGGCATTAGTGTATTTGATGACCATAACAACATGGAGTTGCGTCTTTTTTACCTCTTTAACATGTTTAGATTTTAGATATACTTCCTTCTTATTGTTTTTATGTCGGATTTTGCTAAGCTGCAAACTGACCACCAAAATTGATGTGATTACTATTAAAATGATTAAAACAAAACAAATTAACAATAGGCAAAATCTGTATAAATTACAACACATTGTAACACCCCAACCGATGGCGGAATCATCGAGGTGTCACGTAGTGACGATTGTTCAAAAGCACATGGTACTAAAATGTAAATATGTTATTGAATAATTTTAATTGTCTTACATAGATGAAATGGGAAAAATACAGAAGTCTGAACAAAACATGAAAATTGAAATAACTTATTAAAAGCAAGTACTAAAATCCAATGCTATGGAACTAAGATCAAACTGCACCTGAAACATGTACAAAATAGGTTTTGTCAACATAAGAAATGTTGGTGAGCATTCCTAGTTTTAATACATATAGTAAGTTGAAAAAAAAATGGTATACAATTCAAGTGCAAAGCTACAGTGCAATTATGTAAACTATGTATCATACAAATGAGCGAAATCAATCCTGTGACTGTATAATGTACTAAATGAACGGCGGTGTACTTATCCAATAAATGGATAATAACTTAACAATGACCATGGATTCTCCGATGAAAAAGGGGGAGATTCAACCTAGGCGGGTTGTCAATCCAATAACGCTATCCAATGTTAAGGTCGGCTTGTACAATGCTAATGATTTCACTAAGTACAAATGTATTCTACATGTAATGTCTAAGCATAAAGCACGTTTGTAAGCAAATGCACATAGTACTAGAATTGTATTGTAAAAATATGAACTTGTATTTGTAATTTGTATAAGTGTACATGTAACACCCCAAAAATGAATAAACGTAAAAAGGGGATAGGAAATACTCATAGTTCGCGTAATAACTTGAAACTCTACCGAACAACGTGATATGAATTAGGATTATCCCAAAGGATTAACCTAAAGAATTAGATAATTTGTAAAGGAATGAACTTAGGATACAAGTAGTTCTAGGGTTCCTAATTTGGGGATAAGTAATTGTTTTATTAATTAGGTAAATTGTTAATAAATAAAGAAATTTGGTAAATAATTAAATAAAAGACTTTTTTAGGTTTTTTTTTATTAAGGATGGTCATGTTATAAGGTTTTAAGTATGAAAATAATTTTTATAAAATTATTTTCTCAAAAATTGAATATTTAGTATATTTATTTCTACTTGACAAAACATAGTTTTAATATCTAAAAATATAAAAACTAATGATGATTCAAATTAAAATTTATATTTCTGTTCTTACTGAAGAGAAATAATTTATGTAAAATTTTGGTATAAAAATATTGAAAAAATGAATTTATTATGATTTATTTATGATTAAAATAAGAAATATTATTTAAAAATATTAAATAAACGGTTTTTTTGGAATAAAATTTATTTCTGAAATGCTTATTGATCTACAAGTTTAAAATAATTTTTGTGGGATTATATAAAATCGTTTAGATATTTTTATAAAATTTTTAATTTATTAACGAATAGAATTGTAATATATTTTATATATATTAAATAAATTATTTTTGAAAAACTAAAAATTGCATGATAAACTTTACCATCTAAATAACATAGAATAAATTTTGTAGAATTTATAAATTTGATTTGGTATTTTAAAATCAATTTAAAATATAAAACAAGAAATATAAAAGAAAAAGTATCAAAAATAAAAAAACATTTGGGTTATGTGGGGATCGAACCCTGCCCACTTTCTGTATAAGCACACAGACTTAACCATAGGAACAACTCCCCTGTTTGGTTTATTATGGAACGGAAGATTTAAAACCATTATACGCGCCTTATCCCCAATTTGGTATAAACCCTAGACATCACAATCCATCCAATTGAACCATTGGACAGATACGAAAACATAATTAAGTTTAGGGCTTTTAATCTACGATACTAATAGAAAGTAATGCATCCAACAATCAGGACTAATCGGTTACGATGTGTGTGCACACGTAGAGAATGGACCGAACGAAAAAAACGCTAATCCACAATCTAGGATGGTTGTAGACGACAATTGATATAAGGGATGGAAAAATCGGCCACTTTAGAGTCTCTGTGTGGATTGAATTGCAATTACATCACTTAAAATTACGATTGGAATGTTGACCAAGCATAAACACATAGGCGTTTATTTGGCTTAATTAGGAATGATTTAACGAAATTGAAGGAGGAAATTGTCTAGAATGATAATGTCGTTCATGTAAGAATGGAAACATTCCAAAAAAACGAGTTCTAGATGCACGAATTTGCAGAGTCAATGATCGGGGATCTGGGTGTTGACTTTTTAGACCGAGTTAAGAAAGGGTTAAATACATCTCGGATGATCTGATATCACAAGAAGCTGCGTAGCCTAGTGGTTTGTGTTCTTGTGCATGTTGTCCACCCAGATGGATGCCCGGGTTCGAGTCCTGGGAGGCCCCCTTTTTTTATAAACAGTAAGGAAGGAGCGGGTATTGGGCCGAGTTTTGGGCTGGGCTTGAAGTGGGCTCAGATAGGGTTTGGGTTCAAGGATATAGGCCAAATCATGTGTTTGTTATAATTTTGTTTAGTTGTGGTTAAACTTTTATAAACCAAAACTAAACTTCTACACTTTGATATAATCTGATATTATTATTATTATTATTATTGTTATTATTATTATTATTATTATTATTATTATTATTATTATATAAAAAATATTATTAGACAAGGTTAGTATATTTGTATAAAAGAAACATGATATAGGTAGAGTGGTGGTTTTACAAATCCAAAGATTGGGGAAAATTCCACGATGTTACAGTCTCCCCTACTTTTGGAAACTCCGTCCTGAAGTTATTAAAAAACACCGGGTTGAGGGTGATTAGGTAGAAATTAGGGCAGCTGTGGTTGGAAAATTTGGGTTAAGGTACGACAAGAATAAACTGTTTCGAATAATTTGGATAAAAGGTTTGATATGTGTGAGTTTTAAGGATTGGGTTAGGTTCGTCCGAAATAGCAAAGAAAATAAGAATCTAGTAACCTACATAAGTTTTAGGAATCCTAAAAGAAATGAATGAGTTGATTTGACAAATTTTGAAGTAGGTGTTTAAAGCGAATATCTTTGACGTTTGACCCGAGGTTAGGAACTTGAGAGTGTAAATGAGAAGGGTTTTGGGAATGTGTAATTGGTGAAGGGCAGAGGTACTAATGAAGCAGTCTCCCCTACTTTTGAATGGTTTCTGACCGAACATTATTAAGGACATGCAACAGGATTTTGACTAACAGAGAGTGTAAGAGTATACAAAGTTTAAGGTTTTTTGTAGAGGTGGTCAATAAGGAAGGCTCCAACAAAACTAATTAAAGCTTATGTAAAATGTTCTTATTGAAAGGCTAGCTATTAATCAATGATCTAATGAAGAGATACTAATGGGTAGGTTCTTGGTCAGACTCCTAGTCCGCTCCCGCAGTATCGTTTATGCTTATATATAGGGTGTACCGCAGCTAACTCACCACACTCCCGATACTTTGGACTCATACTGATTGTCTACCAATAGCCCAAATAGAATTACACACCACCCTTATGTACCTGTAAACCCATGATTGCGTTCCGGACCGTAATCATCGATTTACCTTACACTAAGGTGCTATGCTTTTCCATAACACCAACATAAGTAATACAAGAAACAATGTGTACAACTAAAATGTATTACATAATAGATACTGCTCAAGTATAAGATGCGGTAGAGGTTCTTCCCCCTTCAAGTTCACCTTTTAACCGTAATGAGATTAATGTGTAAGTATAAGACATGATTAAGGGTTCTTCACCTTTCGGGTTCACCCTTAACCAGTAAATTTTTGTTCACATCATTGGGCTTTAAACAACTATATTGATAAACTCTAATGATTACACCGTTCCCCTCGGGTTAGAGGAATACTCTGAACCGAGTCGTTCATGGGAAACTGGCTTAGATCTCATACGAGCCATCAATTTGTATGTTCGTTGGCCATGATGATGAACAAAATAATGTAAAGTATAACAGGGTTTTGCTCACAATCAAAAAAGAAATATGCATACCAAATATGCGTTCATGTAAGTATAAAAGTATAGCATAAAATTTCGATTGAAAGAATAGCATAACGTAAATCGAGTAAATCGCACAATTTGCACAAAATGAAAGTAAACGAGTTAAATTAATGCTCAAAACTAGTGTTGTAAGAATAACTACAAATAACTAGTGCAAGAATAGTTGCGAATAACGCGTGAAAATAACTACCAACAAAAGAATAATACAAAAATAATAAGATAATGTACGAACGTAACTATAAATAGAATGGTGTAAAAAAAATAATGAAATTTAATGTAAATGAAAGTGCGCAGAACAGGCATATAGTCTACTGGTATGAGGATAACTTTTTGTAAACCGAAGAATGTTTTAAGTTCAAAACAGGTTCACTTGAAAAGATTTCGTAGGTACACATTTTCATGTGTTTACGAGAAGTCGAGTTTGAAAAGTGTTATAAGGTATATTATTAGTTGCAAATTCCTCCCGAATACATATATTGGATACGTTATATGAAAACATGCAGCTTTACATTTGATTTGTAAAATATGCAATGCAAGTTTATAAAATGCAAGATGAAACCATTTCATGAAGTGTGTGTAAATCTAATGTGTTTCGAAAGACCAAGATTTAAAATGATGTGAAGGTTGTGAATGATCCCAGATGCCTTGACGAATTTTGGAAATAAATTTTTCTGTATTTAAACATTTCTTTAACTTGTGGGTTGAAAAGTTGGAAATTTTTAATTGTTATGAAATGTTGAGAAAATCGAAGTGTTACCCGTTAAGACTGGGTAAACTTGAAACCTTTTAAATTTTCAAACTTTTACGAAATTTATACATTGAAAGATCATTTATTTGTAGGATCGTTAAGGCATCTCTTTGGGCTCATAGCGGGCTATTTGTTTCAAGGCGCAAGGTGTATGAAAAGTGTGTTCTAATTTGGCGAATAGGCTTTGTGAAAAGACTTATAGAATAAGTTGTCAAATTAATCGTTTTAGAGAGTAGTGTACTAGTGCGTATCGTGTAGGTAGGCATTTATGTATGAGTTTAGTCTGACTAAGAAGTTCTAACTAATGGTAGTTGGCTATGGCTTAGGAGTCTGGGTGCAGCAATATTAGTATTAGGTATATGAGGATATACTGTGACTTTGATCAAGTAAGTTTGTAAACATGAATGTATAAAACAGGTTGAAATAATAAGTTTGGAAAAACCATGTTCATTTTTAATCGTATGATGACACAACATTCCTAAAATCAGGATGTGATCAAAGTTAAACACAAAGTTTAGAACTTAAGTCGTGGGTAAAAATGTTTTAACGCAAAACGAGTAATACCTTATAGTGTAAGAATCATGAGCATAAGTGAAATAGTGTAAGCTTTAATGTGATAATTTAACGAACAAAAAGTTTTAATAATGATGATAAGGAATCCAAAAGCGAATGATCAATGAATAATAGCATATGATACAACAAGTGACTAAATTGAATCTTCAAATGATAAATAAATATAAATATCAATGATATAAAACATTGGAATTGCTTCCATAAGAAAATTTGACTAACTCAAGTATTTGAAATTTCCTAGTGACTTGTGGGGGCGTACTTTAGCCATTAAGTGAATACTCATCCCAAGAGTTCCCAGGTAGGTATACGGGTCCCTCGTCTGATTGGAATTTATACGAAATACCAGGCCAAGACAGAAAACTCAGGATACAGGCGCTCACCCTTCTAGATTGCACGTGCCCCATCACTAGTGAATTCCAAAACTTTAGCGAGATTAAAAAAAAACGAGATGCAAAAATAGTTCCTTGAGATTTGGATTTCACTCCTAACTCAAAGATGTATTTCAAAATTGAAAACGATTGTGGAATGAAACCAATCACTAAGTTAAGGATATCACTCCCAGCTTAGTGGTTAAGTTCCTTTTTGAAAGAAATACTCTTTGAAGTGTGGATGTCACTCCCATCTCAAAGATATATTCCTAAGATAAATAACATATAGAGGAGTGAACCTAATCACCAAGGTATTGATGTCACTCCTAAATTGGTGATATCGTTTCGTTTGTGAAATACGAGTATCTTCAACACACCAAAAGAATAACGAGAAAGAATCATAGAGAAAATATCTTGAAAGAAAATAATAGGATAAAGAGAAATAAACACAAGAGGACTCGTGAATGTAAGCTTAGTTATAGACTAGCCTAAAAGGCATTCTAATAACCTAATTCCCTATAACCATGGCTCTGATACCAATCTGTAACACCCGAACCGATGGCGGAATCATCGAGGTGTCATGTAGTGACGATTGTTCAAAAGCACATGGTACTAAAATGTAAATATATTATTGAATAATTTTAATTGTCTTACATAGATGAATTGGGAAAAATACAGAAGTCTGAACGAAACATGAAAATTGAAATAACTTATTAAAAGCAAGCACTAAAATCCAATGCTATGGAACTAAGATCAAACTGCACCTGAAACATGTACAAAATAGGTTTTGTCAACATAAGAAATGTTTGTGAGCATTCCTAGTTTTAATACATATAGTAAGTTGAAAAAAAAATTGGTATACAATTCAAGTGCAAAGCTACAGTGCAATTATGTAAACTATGTATCATACAAATGAGCGAAATCAATCCTGTGACTGTATAATGTACCAAATGAACGGCGGTGTACTTATCCAATAAATGGATAATAACTTAACAATGACCATGGATTCTCCGATGAAAAAGGGGGAGATTCAACCTAGGCGGGTTGTCAATCCAATAGCGCTATCCAATGTTAAGGTCGGCTTGTACAATGCTAATGATTTCACTAAGTACAAATGTATTCTACATGTAATGTCTAAGCATAAAGCACGTTTGTAAGCAAATGCACATAGTACTAGAATTGTATTGTAAAAATGTGAACTTGTATTTGTAATTTGTATAAGTGTACATGTAACAACCCAAAAATGAATAAACGTAAAAAGGGGATAGGAAATACTCACAGTTCGCGTAATAACTTGAAACTCTACCGAACAACGTGATATGAATTAGGATTATCCCAAAGGATTAACCTAAAGAATTAGATAATTTTTAAGGGAATGAACTTAGGATACAAGTAGTTCTAGGGTGGGTTCCTAGGGATAAGTAATTGTTTTATTAATTAGGTAAATTGTTAATAAATAAAGAAATTTGGTAAATAATTAAATAAAAGACTTTTGTAGGTTTTTTTTTATTAAGGATGGCCATGTTATAAGGTTTTAAGTATGCAAATAATTTTTATAAAATTATTTTCTCAAAAATTGAATATTGAGTTAATAGCGAATTTCGTCCCTGAGGTTTGGGCCAGTTTGCCACTCCAGTACAAAAGTTTTTTTTTTTGCAATTCCTTACCTGAGGTTTGGATTTTTTTGCCAAATTCGTCCTTTTCACTAACCCAGTTAAAAAATCTCGTTAATGTTAGGGGTAGGGTTGTCTTTTTACACCTTAGGGACGAATTTGGCATTTAAAATTCAGTTAACCTTGAGGGACTGAATTTGCCAAATGATAAAAGTTGATGGAACAACTGAAGCTGTTGAAGTTGAACTAGCTTCTTTCATTGTATTTTTAGCTTGAGTAATCTCATCAAGTGTCAAAGATAACTTCCCTTTTAAATAGATCCAATACACCTTGAAAAGATACTCCCAACTAGTTTTGTCATCAAAATCCACTGGTGCCTGGACAACTTACACATAAGGACACGCGAGTAATGGCAGAAAAAATAATACCAATTCTACACATAACGATTCATGCATTATCCAAATTTCCAATTTTGATATCATGGATTCATGGTATATTGGATATATTACACTATTCTATGAAAACAGATGCAACATACCTTCTCATCTTTTTCTTGTCCACCGTTTTCAATCAACATGATCGTTTTCATACACACCGTGCAGAAGCCTTTATCACCTCGAACACAAACATAGTCAGCCTTCTTTATACACCCTTTACACAAGGAATACGTACACGTATAACACATATGATGCGCCGCCTTCTGGCACACACTACATATATGCCAACCTGAAATCCATCAAAACACCATAATCCTAAATCATCCTTCTCATAACTTCCTAAAACTATTAATTAATCATGACAGCTTAAAAGAGTAAAACACAATACCACAAGTCCATTTAGCCTTGGACCGAAAAAACGCCTCGTCTCGCTTCACACAAGCCGGATGATACGCCTTCGGACACCCTCTAACAAACAGTAAAACAAACTGATTCAATTCAGCTATCCAAACCCTAACGAAGACACAATTAACATCAAACACAAACAGAAACAGAAACTGAAGACAAACCGGCGATCACATAAAACAAGACTCCCACCATCGAAGCAAATAAAGCAAACATCTTCATCCTCTTCTTTAACTATCTTAATAGGTGGTGATTTCGCCTGAGCCCTAGGTGGTCGTCCACGTTTCTTCTTAACAGTATCGGGTCCGTTATCTGCAGGATCGTGAACCGGATCGGTTTCGTGAACCGGTTGACTTTGGTCAGAGGGTTGAGGTTGACTATCATGTAAAGGATTGGGAGCTTCCATCATCGAGTGAACGAATGATTAATTGAAGGAATGGAAGTTAAGGTTAGATTAAAGGGTGTTTCATTAGAAAATAAAAACCCTAGGTTTTGGGAACTGGGAAGAGTTGGTGGTGGTGTTTGACTGATACGGCGTCGTTTAGGGGATTATGATGGACAGGTGAGGGTGGAGTTTTTAGTTTTTAAACTTTTATCATTTGGCAAATTCAGTCCCTCAAGGTTAACTGAATTTTAAATGCCAAATTCGTCCCTGAGGTGTAAAAAGACAACCCTACCCCTAACATTAACGAGATTTTTTAACTGGGTTAGTGAAAAGGACGAATTTGGCAAAAAAATCCAAACCTCAGGTAAGGAATTGCAAAAAAAAAAACTTTTGTACTGGAGTGGCAAACTGGCCCAAACCTCAGGGACGAAATTTGCTATTAACTCTTGAATATTTTGTATAGTTATTTCTACTTGACAAAACATAGTTTTAATATCTAAAAATATTAAAAACTAATGAAATTTCAAATTAAAATTTATATTCCTGTTCTAAATGAAGAGAAATAATTTATGTAAAATTTTGGTATAAAAATATTGAAAAATGAATTTATTATGATTAAAATAACAAAAATTATTTAAAAATATTAAATAAACGGTTTTTCTGGAATAAAATTTTATTTCTGAAATGCTTATTGATCTACAAGTTTAAAATAATTTTGGTGGGATTTTATAAAATCGTTTAGATATTTTTATAGAATTTTTAATTTATTAACGAATAGACTTGTAATATATTTTATATATATTAAATAAATTATTTTTGAAAAACTAAAAATTGCATGATAAACTTTACCATCTGAATAACATAGAATAAATTTTGTAGAATTTATAAATTTGATTTGGTATTTTAAAATCAATTAAAAAAATAAAACAAGAAATATAAAAGAAAAAGTTTCAAAAAAAACATTTGGGTTATGTGGGGATCGAACCCTGCCCACTTTCTGTATAAGCACACAGACTTAACCACTAGAACAACTCCCCTGTTTGGTTTATTAATGGAACAAAAGATTTAAAACCATTATACGCGTCTTATCCCCAATTTGGTATAAACCCTAGACATCACGATCCATCCAATTGAACCATTGAACAGATACGAAAACATAATTAAGTTTAGGGCTTTTAATCTACGATACTAATAGAAAGTAATGCATCCAATAATCAGGACTAACCGGCTACAATGTGTGTGCACACGTAGAGAATTGACCGAACGAAAAAAACGCGAATCCACAATCTAGGATGGTTGTAGACGACAATTGATATAAGGGATGGAAAAATCGGCCACTTTAGAGTCTCTGTGTGGATTGAATTGCAATTATTTCACTTAAAATTACGAATTGGAATGTTGACCAAGCATAAACACATACGCGTTTATTTTGCTTATGTAAGACCTTCAAAACCGACGGGTCAAACAGTTGGCATTCAAAAACTAAAACCATGAATTTAATACTCAAGAAGTCTTATTTATTATTAGAAAACACGCAGCGGAAAAGTAAATAGTTAAGTCATCCGAACATGAAATTCCCCACGACGGGTCAAAGCATATTTGTAAAACAAAAACAATAAGTTTAGAAAAGACTTTTCTTGCAATAAAGTAGTCTCTTCTTATTCGAAATGTCAACCGCCCCTGAGTAGTCCTGCAGCATGCCAAGGCGTCCCATTTTATTCTTCAAATACCTGAAATCAATCTAACGTGTATGCAAAAGTCAGCTACGTTGAGTGAGTTGAAGTTTTATTAATTTATATAAACAAGTAGTTTGTCAATTTAAGAATTAACAAAATACCTTAACCTCAGAGTTAACAATAAGCGCAAACCGCCAATTTATTCCCTAAGCAAAAATGTAAAGTCTAGAATAAGCGTAATCCGCCTACTTAACATAAGACTTTATCTTAAATCTACAATAAACGCGTTTCGCCTATCTGTCACAAAACTACAACAAGTTTTCATAAGCGCATATCGCCTACTACGACTCAAACCATAACTATAAATCAGAGTAGACATACTGTAAGACTATCATAGCTCAATTTATAATGCCAGGTAACCGTCATACACAATTTAAATATATATATATATATATATATAGGATTTGGATCATTTGAGAACCACCATTTAGGGAGAGAACCAAAGAACCAGTGTGAACAGGTGGCATTTTTGTAAATATGAAGGGTGTCTACAAAAACCCTCCATCAAAAAATAAAAAAAATAAAAAAAAATTATATAACCTAAATAAATAAATAAATAAAAAAATAAAAAAAGTAAAAACACCAAAATGATTATTTTTCATTATTAATTCGAAAAAAAAAATAAAAAAAATTAAAAAAAATGGCTTGTGACGTCGTATGACGTCATCCTGATGCACATGTGCATTTCGCTGTTATATATACAGAAATACACCGTATGCACATGTGCATTTCACTATTAAATCACACTTTTGAATGAATTGTCAATTACCATACTTAAATGATTATAAAATGGACACGATACAGATATATAAGGGGTCACAAATTCTATTCAATGGTCATTAAATGAACGCAAAGTGAGATATAAAATACACTCGAACTCGTCAAGTGTTTAGTCATGTATATTATAACATAAATTGAAAATAAAACACGTGTATGACAACAAACATGAATAAACTTGAAACACCTCTATATAAGACTTATAAAATAAGAAACACGTACTGCATGCACATGTGCATTTCACTAATATTGTTAGATTTTTTAGTGGTTTAACTTTCGGGCATACATATATGCATTCATCATTCTTCAAATAACAAAGTTTTTATACCAATTTGTCTTTATCATACAACTACATGTAGTCTCTACCAAACGTATTAACTCAATAAAACAAATGATAACAAAAAATATCCATATTACAAACCAACTATGTTAACCACCTACATACAAAATTCTAATTATCTCACAACCTCACGTTCACCAACATAACAAAATGTTAAACCAAACATACATTACACAAAATGTTATACAAACTTCTTTGTTTGTTTGACAATTTCCTTATCCCCTACCAAAGTTGATGTGGTGTAACGCGTGTTTGTTTCAAACGCCAATTTGCTTTTTTCATAACCTTCTTTTGAGTTGACTTCATTACCACCATTTTAACACACTTTGATGTTTTTTTCTTTCTTGTAATTGCATCTGCACACATTTGTCAAAAAATACATTATATCATGTTCATCCATAATTATGCACGTGTGCATAATCAACAATATATGTTAAATATTGCGTAAATCAACATACCATCATTATTCGCCGTTTCAATGTGTTTCCGCTTGTTTGACCTCGTTTGAACCTTCCTTTTTAATTCGAAATCTGCACATAGGATGTTTTGTGTGAGTAAACATCAAACATTTAATATTTCAAAAGATAAAACTACACATATACACATGTGCATTTCTATATAAATGTACTTAATACATAATAACAACCTGATTCAACTTCTTGATAAACATCCATTACATTATCAGCTTCCGATTTTGGGAGATCAAATGGGGTTCGATTAGTTTCTGATATACAATAAATAAAGAACATAACTAATAAACGAAATAAAGTAACTACGAAGTACATCCGGACTAAACAAATAATTTCAACCTGATTCAAATTTCTAATCAATAATCGTGTCACTATCTTCAATTGCATCCGGTAACCTTTTTGTTCCTTTATCCCTCGATTGTAATACAAATGTTACTTCTTTGATTTTTTCCCATCTATTAGCTACAAGCAATAAAAAAACTCATAAGAAAACCGATATTTTGACTTGAATGCACATGTGCAACACCATTACTTTGTTAATTACAACAAAACACATGCAATTGTGCATTATTATTACTAACTTACTTATACCAATATGTGCTATAACATTAATTTAAACATTATAAACTACGTTTTGCACATGTGCATTAACAATCTTAATGCACATGTTTCAACATTCGATTAACACTTAACCTATTTTGACCCTCAACACATAAGCTAACAGACCCTTTTCTCACCAAAACCCAGCAACAACTATTAGCGTGTAGGACCAGCCCGACGCAACCTGTTTCGACATTCAACTACCACTTAACCTATTTTGACCCTCAACCCATTTTGACCCGTATACTCAACCCGCCCAATCGGCCCATTTTGCCAAGACTAGTTCTAAGCCATCATCAAATATCTCATTCAACTAACACTTAACGATTACGTCATCATCCTCAATCACATCTTGTAGTTTTTTTTAACATTTTCTCCCCCGATTATAACACAAAAGTTACATTCTTTGATTTTTATCTCATCTTTGACTACAAATAATAAGCAACACATAAGAAAACCAAATTTTCAATCTTACTGCACATGTGCATTAAGATTACTTCTTTCATTACCACATAACATATGCAATAAACACTCTTCAGTCAAACATGGACTTCCATAAAACAATAACCAGTTGACCCCTAAAAGCAACCTTTCTTTTAATCTCCCATTCATTGGATTCCACCATAAAGAAACTAATTCCAATCCACAACTCAACAAGTCATGTTGTATTACTCTTTCCCCTGAACACAATCGAGGCATGTTCATCTTAATCAATTTAACTAGATTCATTACATTTTTTACACTTTTTTAAAATCAGATTATTGTTATTTTTCAATCAAAGCATCAGATCTTGTTTAGTTATTATTGAATTATTTTTGTTGTACTTGTTGATTAATTAATACTAATTAAACGTAATAAAATTCCGGTGTCGTAAGAGGTAGGTTGTTGACGTACCTAATTCAAACCAACTAAACCCGATTTGATGATCTGATATGATAATAATATCTCCTTCTGCACGTTTCTCCATGGTGTTCTCAATGAAGACAGTTACTTCTTCATTCAATGTGATTTATTTTGTTTTTTAGTGTATTAAGCATTTACTTTAATTTGAATGATTAAAGTGGGATATGGTTAAGTGATGGTGGAAAATAGGAATGAACAATTATTATCGATACTGCAGAGATTAGGGACAAGCTCACAGAGTTTGATTTCGGGTCGGATCTGGTCATTGGAGTGACGGTGGTGTTAGTGTTTGTGGATGGTACTGATGAAAAAGGGCTTAGTGGGGAAGAAGATGTTAAGGGATTCATAGAAGGTGTTAGGGTTAGAAGAAGTTATTAGCGTGGGTTTTCATTTATTTGTTATCATATTTACAAAAATGCCACCTGTTCACACTGGTTCCTTGGTTCTCTCCTTAAAGTTGGTTCTCGTATAATCCCTACCCTATATATATATATATGTATATATATATATATATTAATATATATTAACACATTTAACCTAACAAGTATAACTCAAGGCAAGTCCCGATCTCACAAGCAAGGTTTCAAATACGTGGCCAGGACATTAAGCGCATTCCGCTTATTAAATAAAAACTTAAGCCACACTTAAATCAAGACAACCGTCCATTCATATATATATATATATATATATATATATATATATATATATTAATACATATAACTCAAGCCATATAATAAAACATTAGGCGCATTCCTCCTACTTACGTTTCATGCCAAAATAATATATATGAATTCACAAAAATATTTATAACTTTATAAAAATATTTTGTGACTTCATAAAAATAATGTTGCTAGTTTAGCATGCACGTCAGCCCAAAAATATTTAGAAAACAATAACTAAAAGAGTGGGCACAAGAACTCACAGGTTGCAAAGCTTCCAAGGCCGCAAACTAACCGTCTTGTATCGCGACCTCAAGCTAAACCTTTTCAAAATGCGCATAGCACCAAAATATAAAGAGCACCGGAAGGCGCTTCACATAAATGATCGATTCAAGCAAGGGCGAAGTATTGTGAGGGCCAGGGTGGCCCTGGCCCCCCTGTTTTTTGGCGCAGTAGTGAAAATTTACGATTTTCGTAGGTAAATTTAGTCCGGGTTGAGTCCGGCCCCGCCGATTTGCCACTACCGACGAAAAAAATTGAGTCCGGCCCCCGCCGATTGGCGAACCAAGCTTCGCCACTGGATCCAAGGCTTGTTCCACCATAACCATTCATCTCCATAAAAATAAAACAAATCAAATCACCTAACATTCCACTTAGTCGTTCCCAACAAAAGCTCAACTTCCATGTGTATGAAACACTACATGCATCCATTCAAATAATCATATGTACCAAGCATGATCACCATTTATATTACTATGCAAATAATCTTACGTACTGTACAAATTCATGCCATACAACTTGGCAAACACATCCAAATATGAATGCTCACCATCGCACCAACCATTCTTCTTCATCAATAATTTAAGAAATTAAATCACCATAACCTTCTCTCCCACTAGAGTTACGTCCATCATCAACATTAAACCATCCTTACCAACAAATCCGACCACCCTCAATTCATTGTTATGATAACTCACAACCATCACTGAATCGCGCCGCTTGCTACCACCATCTTCATTCATCACCACCATGAGCCTACGATTACCACGCCACCGTAACCATCGCTACCGGACACCGCAACCTCCGCTGTCCATCACAACTGAAACTCTACCTCACCGTATACCGCCTTGTCTCCTCTACTACCACCATTGAAACCGACCGTAACACCAGCCTCACCACCGAATGACACCACTCGCTTCGCCACCGTCACAACCATCACCCCTATAACCTTCAAACCTAACCACCGCTATCATTGGCCGCCAAATCCACGACTACAACCATAAATGCAACCATCCAAGTAAGTCGTGACCATATATATATATATACACACACACACACGAGATACACCATAACACATGGATACGGTATCGAATGGAAAAGGCTTACCGTGGCTTTGGTCGGAAAAACTAGCGACGAATGGCGGATGACAGCTGAGTAACAGAGGAGGGATGTGTGACGGTCAGAGGTTGTCGGGAAAACAGAGCGGCGTCCGGCTTAAGTTGATCCAAGGGGATGAGACCGTGAGGTCCATGAGGAAGATGATTCACGGCGGTAGTGGTGTCTGCGTACGACATGAGGTGAATTTGGCATGATAGGAAAGATTAAAAATGGTCGATTGATTGTTTGAGAGGGATCTAATATCCGTCTTTTAAGTCGCGTACTTTGGAAACCCTTATAAAGGAAACACGTCAACTTGCTCGGAAATTTGAAAGAATGTGGAAACATAATGTTTGACCATTCATAATTAATACCCTCATTATTTTATTTATTGCTGCAACATAAATTATTTCCATAACTATCCTAGTTAATTTGTAATTAATAGGATTTGTTAAATTGCCGACAAGATTCGACCAATATTACGAGGTAGTAAATAGTCTAAACCGACATACTAATACAATAGTTACTGTTTAGTCGATTTATTTAAATAATTATTTGGCGGAATTTGTGGCGTTACAGCTTAATTAGGAATGATTTAACGAAATTGAAGGAGGTAATTGTCTAGAATGATAATGTCGGTCATGTAAGAATGGAAACATTCCAAAAAAAACGAGTTCTAGATGCGCGAATTTGCAGAGTCAATGATCGGGGATCTGGGTGTTGACTTTTTAGACCGAGTTAAGAAAGGGTTAAATACATCTCGGATGATCTGATATCACAAGAAGCTGCGTAGCCTAGTGGTTTGTGTTCTTGTGCATGTTGTCCGCCCAGATGGATGCCCGGGTTCGAGTCCTGGGAGGCCCCCTTTTTTTATAAACAGTAAGGAAGGAGCGGGTATTGGGCCGAGTTTTGGGCTGGGCTTGAAGTGGGATCAGATAGGGTTTGGGTTCAAGGATGTAGGCCAAATCATGTGTTTGTTATAATTTTGTTTAGTTGTGGTTAAACTTTTATAAACCAAAACTAAACTTCTACACTTTAATAAAATCTGATTATTATTATTATTATTATTATTATTATTATTATTTATTATTATTATATAAAAAATATTATTAGACAAGGTTAGTATATTTGTATAAAAGAAACATGATATAGGTAGAGTGGTGATTTTACAAATCTAAAGATTGGGGAAAATTCCACGATGTTACACACATGAAGGATGAACATTGATGTGCCAAAAGGATACTTTCTATGTTTAAAACCCAACCCAAAGACGAACTTCATATACACTTTATTTCCTCTTAGCGTTCTGATACAATTGTGATGGTTATGAAAATAGTCTATTTGATGTGGAAACTATGAATACACTTAGACTAATGCAAAGATATTCCATAACCTTCTGGAAACTATGAATACAAACTCAAATATAATATAAGACAATGGAACCAACTAACAAAAGACCAAGTGTCCACTGATTATCGCGTAACAAATTGTCTACTAAGTGTCACATAACAAAGGCAGTACTAATACATTTTGAATATCTTCAAAGGTAAATTACAACTACTTAACTGTTGGGTGATTTAATTGAATCATGTGGTTTCGTTGGCACCTAGCTTGTCAACTGAGATTTGATAACTAAGTTGTACCAAAATAAGAAAGATGAAAGAGTTGCCACAATTACATGTGGAAATGATTTAATCCAAGGGGGATACCATATCCTTTTCCTATATCATTCTGCACATGGCTTGGATTCTTTACCACCAAAAAAGTTAATTATCATACATTATTATAATAAAACACCAATTCCTTGCATCAGTCTCCATAAAACTTCTCCAATGGACAATTAGCATCATAAAAAAACCCTCAAATTTAAGATGCAAAATTTGTTTAAAATATGAAACGCTAAATTAAAGAACACATACCAGATCTTCCATATCTCCGTCGTCAAATCCTCCAACATCATCCCTACCAGACACACCTTAGAATCAAGTTGCAGCGAAGACCGGTAAATATCAATTATGTCTAATCAACAAAAGGGATTAAGGTTTAAAAGAAAAAAAAAATAGGATTTTAACATACCTGTTGTTTGTGAAGAGACAAAGCATATTAAATAGACAGATTAAATTATATGAATCAAAGTTTGATCGTAATCAAAATGGGGCCTAATTCAGTACCCTAAAAAATCAACATTAATAATCATTCATTAAAAAAATCAACTTATATGTTTCATAAGGATGCTCAATTTACTTGGAATTTTGACATTAGTAAATTTGACATTAATAATCATTCATTAAAAAATCCGACAAGGTGATAAAATTGACGAACCTCGTAGGAATCAGAGAATCGACAGCGAGTGTGAACCATATTCGGACGCAGATTCAAAGAAGGAATTCCAAAAAAAAAAAACTAAAGAGTTCTCAATCCATACATCCACTCATACGGCGATATGAATTAGGGTGATTGGGAGAAAATTAGGGTGCAAATAGAATGAAAAGGAACACTCTGAGAAAAGGATGAAAACCACGTGGAAAAAAAAAGGTGGGAAAATTATAAAATCAGGGGTCTTAGGGAGGGACATGTAGACAAAACATATATTATTACTAGACTATTGCCCGCGGGGACATGCGGTTCAACAACTAACAATTATTTGGAGCGGTAAAACCTATAAAAATTTTAGTAGAAATATTTTATTAAAATTTAAAAGCAAGGAATACACATTTTATTCAAATATCACTAAATATTTTCTTATACACCACATTTTTTTTTTTTTAGTTTTGACATTCACATCACTATCTAGTATAAGTACTTTCATCCATGTCCTGCTCATAACTCTTGACAACACGACATAAAGTTGGCCATATGAGAATCATAGTTGTCAATGGCGTAAAGCGCACTCAAGGCGCTTTGGTACCGCCTCTCGCCTAGGCGAGAAGTGCAAATAAAGCGTGGGCCCGAGAAAAAAAAGCGCAAATTAAAAAAAGGGTAAAAACACCAAAAACACTAAAAATAACAACTTTAAGCAATAAAGATCAATATAATAAAGTAGCACCAAGATTAAAAACCACGGAAATATCAAAATAACAAGATGTTCATGCTTGAAAACCAAAAAAAAGTTCAAAATGTAAAAAATAATAAAACTTCTCTGCTGAATAATGATTCTCTGCCGTGTTTGTGCTTTGATTGTACATAGGGCATAGGGTTAGAGGTTGTTTATATAGATTAGAATGCATAACCAAAAATAGAAGATATGATTAGGCGATAAAATGGTAAAGGATATTAATAGTTTTAAAAAAATCAGCTATAAAATGGTAAAGGATAAAAGTTTTTTTAAAAAAAATCATTGCTTAATTTAGCTTGGTGGGAAAAGCGACCCAGGGTCGCTTCTAGGAATTCTGTCGCCTAGGCGCCCTGGGCGACCGCTTTTAACAACTGTGATGAGAATAGAGGGTCTCTTAAATACAATCCAACCTTAGATAACAAATTTAATTTGATTATCCTTTAATTTGGAAACCGACAATGCTTGAACTCAAACTAATAAGTATGAGCAATAATTTAGGCATCTTAAAGGAACCCAACATGTGCGTCTTATATTTTCTTATACACCACATTTTTTGTTTTAGTTTTGACATTCACATCACTATCTAGTATAAGTACTTTCACCCATGCCATGCTCTTAACTCTTAACAATACGACATAAAGTTGGCTATATGAGAATAGAGGGTCTCTTAAATACAATCCAACCTTAGATAACAAATTTAATTTAATTATCCTTTAATTTGGAAACCAACGATGCTTGAACTCAAACTAATCAGTATGAGCAATAATTTAGGCGTCTTAAAGAAACCCAACATGTGCGTCTTATATTTTCTTATACACCACATTTTTTGTTTTAATTTTGACATTCACATCACTATCTAGTATAAGTACTTTCACCCATGCCCTGCTCTTAACTCTTAACAATACGACATAAAGTTGGCCATATGAGAATACTGGGTCTCTTAAATACAATCCAACCTTAAATAACAAATTTAATTTAATTATCCTTTAATTTGGAAACCGACGATGCTTGAACTCAAACTAATCAGTATGAGCAATAATTTAGGCGTCTTAAAGATACCCAACATGTGCGTCTTATAACCTTTGGGAGGAAGTTGTACCCTTTGCTGATCAACTTGTACCCTATATGGCTCTATGCTTCCAAATAAATTTGTTGTTATATGAAATATACCCTATGAGGCCATGCTTGTGAACTTCTACCTAAGCTTCCAAATTATGCTACGTGAGTTGACCCGGGCTTATGAACATGTACCCTTTGCGAAAGTTGCCAAATCTTACCAACACGTCAATTTCACATCAAAATTCTAAACTACACAACGGAAAGTTCAATACACAATCAAATATAGATAACAAATTGGCGATAACAAAACCTGCTCTCATGTATATGCGAAGTTGTAGCCACTGGAAACCGCTTTTGAATTCGTAATACTTGTTTAAGTGATTGTACTCATCTGCTTGCTCGTTTACCTAATCAACATTGAGATTTGAAGAGAAAACATTTGAAATGCTGAATATTATTCAACTGTAACTGTAATTTTTATACTAATTGTGAATGCATAAGTGAGATATGGAATAATGGCCAGATCCGTGCACAAAACTATATCACCCTACTCATGAGAAAAAAATCATTTAAACTTTAGTTTGACTATTTTATATTTCAACCTCAAAAACATAAACAACTTCTTTCATTTCAATTCATACTGCTGATTATTATACAAATAGTGGGTATTAGAGTTCACATTTCTTACCGAGACATTAAACGCAGCATGACCTACTGTTGATTATTATATAAATAGTGGGTATTAGAGTTCACATTTCTTCTTGCTTACACCTCCATCAAACTAATCAAGAAATTGTTAAAATGCATTTTAGTAATAGAAGACTACAAATAGGTGAAAAATTAGTGATCACGTGGCTTGGTTGGTTACTTTAAATCCCAGTAGAGTTGAAAGACAAAGAAGCTTTAAAAAGTTCATCTATATTTTAAAAACTGAAACCCTCTTCCACAAGTGGTGAGATTCTCTTTCACATACCAGCTAAAGCTAAGGTTTACACTTATAAAACTGTTGTCTTGCACTTATGTAACTATTGTCTACATCTACATCTACAACTTTAAGTAATAGGTAAAGCTTATATCTACAAAACATTTTGCTACACAATTGTAAGGGTGCTACTTCTTCGAACCGTTAGCCGGTTTAATCAAAACAAATAACCTAAAAACTAAGGCATCCTTGACCTAGGCTCATGGAAATTAGCAAATGTAGTTTGTAGTCTCAACTCTCATGTCATCAAAATGCCTAATGTTAGGTACTTAAGTGAATGAGGAAACAGTGTTATAGATCATGTAAAAACATTAAAGTAATTATCATCATAAGTCGCATTTTTTCATAAAAATAGAATATCAAAGTCGACATTTGATGGTCAAAATGAACCTAGAAAAGGAGACTTACAATCAACAACTTATACCAATTCCTTGTTTTTTTAATTAAAGTGCCAAGGTGAATGCATCCTAAAATAAAACGGAATATTCAACTTTGGGAAGCCATTGCATACCTTTAGTTTTAGTTTGCAAACTGTAGCTTACATCTGCATTTAAAAATTCTAAAAACATGATCAACGTGAAAAAGAAAAACATGAAAGTCAATGGACTAATTTCAAGGTATGAATATTCATGTTCAGTAACTGACTTACAGTGATTCGATAGCATTTGAGCATCTTACAAAGCAAAACCCTTCAAATACTCCGGATAGCATTACGCCCGTTCTTGAAACCATCCACCCACAGCACCAATTTGCTCCCATCAACCACACTGAAACAACTGCATAAAGTTAAACATTAGCGAAACTTAATTTGTTATGTACATTACATGAATAAACTATAAATTCAAGTCACATATAGTGTAATTAGTTCTGACCCAATGTCCTTAAATTATGTATTTTCATTTGACAATATATAACAATAAATTAGCATTTTAAGGAAACTTTTTTTATAGGAATTAACCTAATTAAATACTAACCTTGAAGAGAATGACCGAAGAAAGCTACTGAGGGTTGCAGATGGAGTAAATGAAAGCAAAGCGCAAATTGTCTCACCAGATTTAGCAACCTGTGAAATCCAACCTAGAAAGAAAACAAAATTTTCTCATTACACAATTGATATTCACATGGTCATGCTATCAATATTTCTCTGATAAGTTTGGCCCCCTTGTCTTGCGAAAATCAACAACTACATAATCCAAATTTAAAACAAAATAAGTAAACCTTCAGACAAAACCAAGAGTATTTCCTTAAAAGTACAGTTACATGTTTTAAAAAAATCTACAATAAAAACCCACAAATTTTTAAATTTTTAAATTTAAGGTTGATTATGACACAAATATATGATGACATAAATAATAATATAGTGGCATCAACTTACCGGCCGTGATGAAGCACCTATTGTACTGAATATGCATGTCGTTTCTTCTTGTCCTGTTTCACAACCTTTGTTATTTGACCTCACACCCAACCAGCGCGAAGCCAACGATCCGTGGACCTTTCCTGCAAACAGATTCAAATCAATAACCAAACTAATAGATTGAGTAAATCGGATTGACAAACCATCGTCGAAAGCCGTAGCCACACCATATTCATTCTCTTATTTCTCTTACTGCATTCTGATGTTAGTATTAAAAATCCTATCCTTCTACACAAATTCATACCGATGTCCTTCCATAACCTACTTTTTCATCACCTAAGACCCTAAACCTAACGAAAATAACTGTCAAGGTCCATAATACATGTATTTAAACCTTCACATACATCCAAAAAGTCACAAAAACATACATATAAAGTTTGCTTTTCCGACTTCACTATACCACTACAGTCAAAGTTTATATCATGGAGATTGCACCAACTAATCATTCTAGCAGTATGAATATATATAAAGGCATTTAATCTAACAGCTTCATACTGCTGTGGATATTAAAAAATCCAAAATAAGCTTTCGTATATCATCTATCTTTTTTATAAGCGAGTGTCATTAAATTAAACCTTTGATGAAACCAATAACAGCCGATTAGCATCGATACACACCAACACATGAAGACAGGTGCTCCTATTACTATACGGAACAGAAAGCAGAATAAATATGCGATTAGCATCTATTAGGTCAACAAAAAAAATCAAAAATAAAAACGAAAGAGACGCTTAAAACCTTTGTGATTCACCTCCACCATACATAACGGCTCTGTGCTTCACCTCCACCATAAAAGCATACGAAGCAACATCAAACAGCCCCACCATAAATAACAGCCTACACATTAAAAATCCAAACTTCATGTATTTTTATTAAAAAAAATTGAAGCGGTATAAAATTAAGAGAATAGCTAAGCGGGAACTCAGTTTGAGCTCATTGTTTACCTATGTTGCACTAAGCAGTTAATGCGGTGGGAAATCGAATATCGGTCAAGGGCCGATATTTGAGATATAGGTTATCGCGGTGGGATATCGGTGGGAAATTGCTAATTTTAATATCATATAGATTTTAATATTTATATATTAACATATATATATATATATATATATATATATATATATATATATAACCTAAACGTAGTCATATATAATACTAAAGTACTAATAGTAATATCAAAAGTCAAGACTCCAAAGTGTCAATATTTGAAATATTATTTATATATATAACCTAAAACATAATAATATACAATACTTACAGATTTGATGGCAGTTGTAGACTAATAGTAGAAGACGAAGGATAGACAAATCTGTTCGGTTTAGGGTTTTGGAAGTGTTTCTAGGTAGTTGGGCTCTTAATATTTATGGGCTTATTCCAAAAAAATGTTTTTTATTGGCTTTTATTGTAATTTGGCCTCTAAAAAAGCCAAACCTGGAAATGAGGCGCTATAAAAAAGCAAAACCAGGAAATGGGGCACTATAACCAATATATGAGAATCAAAATATCGGCGGGATATCTGCAAATATCACCGATAATATCGGTACCGATATTTGCCACCGAATAACGGTGAGGGTCCGATAACCGATATCCCGCCGATATCCCACCGATATTGACTACTTAGGTGTTGCATTTGCATATGACCTTTTACAGTTCTATCCAATGATTTAGATTTCTAATATAGATTTATAGCAATATTATTACGTAATCTATTTGTATTGAAAAACCTAAACAAAAAGAGTGTTTATTGATTTACTTTTTTTTTGAACGGGCTGACGGAACGGAGAACCACCTATAAGAACACCCAAACCGCGCAAGTTCGAACCCCGGCTCCAACGTTTGCAAGCCCGCGTAAAGACGCTTGGGAACGAACCCCCAACCCCCAGCGCAGGAAACCGCCACAAACCGGAGTCGAACCTCCGCCTGTGGAGAAAACCTGCGCACCACACCCCAGCTGGGCTGGGGTCATCGGCTTTTGTTGATTTACTTAATATGTCCTTCTGCCGACATCTATATAATATCTATATGCTGAATCTATTTCATTGATTTTCATTATATTTACTTAACATAATTAAGCTTTTTTTAAAATCTAATGAATTGTATTCTATGTTATTTTTGCCGACATCTATATAATATCTATGCTGAATCTATTTCTTTGATTTTCTTTATATTAAGTTACTTAACATAATTAAGCTTTTTTAAAATCTAATCGATTGTATTCTATGTTATTTTTTTCCGTCTCATGGGTAGGAGCTGGGTTTTAAAAGCGCAGCCTAGGGCGCCTCAGGGCTTTGCGCCTATCCTTTTTCCCAAAGGCGCGCGCCTCAGGCGCTTTTTTGTCAAATTTTAGGCGGTATTCTGGGTATTTTTTATGCATAAAAATGTTATACCTTGGTGTTTTTGGCTTGTACATATAGGTAAAATCACATAAAAACCTTATTTATAGCTATATTTTGGGTAAATGAAGCTAAAAACTCATGGAATATATATGGGTTATATAAAAAAATGTATATAATTAGTGTGCGCTTCGGGTACGAAAATCCCCCGCTTTTTGCGCTTAGACCTCGTCGCTTTTGTGCACCTAGCGCTTTTTAAAACCAAGGGTAGGAGGGCATCTCATGTTGCTGCGGAAAGCACTAAAAATAGAGAAGCAAAAATCGCCTATAAACAAAGTTTTAGATGTTGTTGTGTTCAAGGCTTTGAGAATGTCAGAAGTAACATTTATTAGTAATGCAAACATCAAATACATTCAAGAACAAAAGAAAACACATATGAACAACCCATTAACCACTTTCTTCGTGAATAGAGTCTCTACCTTAGTATTTTGTATATATCACTTGATTCTTCTTTCTTTATAGCTCTTGGAACATCAGCTAGTTTCTTTGGTTCTCCTAAACAATAACAAAAACACTCAGACATACCAAATTGTCAAATTTTTAATATTTCTTGAAAGGTTTAGACTCTTCTTGTAAATGTGTAAGAAAAAAACACATAATACATTCTGCATATGAGAAACATATTAGGACTTTAATTGCTTCATTATCAGGGGCTTCCTGACTCCTTGAATGGCTCTTTTAACATCAGGGGATGCCACATAAAAACTGACACACATAATCAAAGTAATGATCAAGTTAAACAACTACTGTGATACACCTCATATTTGAATATTGCAAACTCAAAGACTAAAAAAAATAGGATCTCAGAACGTATCCTAACCTTTATTGCGGATCAGAGAAATAGAAAATAAAATACGAATCAACAAAATCAAGGATACGGACGAAATGACAAATTACAAATTCAGAACAAATAATCAAAAGAACATGAAAATGTTTGATTTGTTTATTGAAATTCAGAATTTGAAAAACCCCAACCCATGAAGAAAGGAATGTAACATCAAGATCCAGATATGACACACGAATTATTAAATACAAACTTACATTGATGAGATTAGAGATCGAAGAATATGGTGACGGGGAGCCTTGAGCGGCTTGGAAGATTTCTAGGGTTAGGTTGGTGTGAAAATGCTTTGGTATTCAAGAGTAAAGAAAAAGAAATAGGCTCTGTGACGATTATGGATCTGGGTTTTAGTTGAAGGGGCGAGGAGGTGAGGGTTGGGAGAGAGGTGACGATGGGGGATGTGGATGGTTAGGGTTTAGATTGTGATAACGTGGGAGAGAGGATCAACGTACGTGATTTAGGAAAGTCAATAAAACTCTTGACCGATTTTGAACAAAAGAAATAAATGATTTTTGCTTTTTAAAAAATAATTTTTTTTATAAATTCCATGGTTGTGCCATGTGACACAATATGGGAAGACGGAGAATTGAAGATGCAATGTGGGAGCGACAAGTGTCACAATTGAGTTTTATTTATTATATGTATAGATAGATTATAGATCACTCAAAAGTTATTCAAATCAAACTTGGGTAAGCAATTGGCCTCCATGTCATATAAAGAACAATAACTTCAACACATAAAGATCCCTGCCTCTAGACCACCATGATACAGGTGGTACATCAATTATATTCCATACCTGCTTCAGTTACCCAATTGACACGACAAGGACATTCTTCATCCATACAACCGTCGTTAATGTCAACCATCATCTATAGATGCCTATCTACTAACCTAAACGTATGCATTTACTACACAGTTTACATTTTCCATCTCCTCGCTGCTCAAATTTGTTTGATATATGATGACCTGTCGTTAGGGTCATGCAAAACCTAATTAACCTATGTAGTTAGGGTAAATAGGGTATCGAATCCAAGGAGCGTGTGGTTAGCGAGTGTTGTTTAGTTGATTGGAAAATATTGCTTATGAAGATGCTATATGACTTATGAAGATTGCACTTTGTTCATTTAATATTTTTGATTTTAAGTTGTTGTTTATGATACTAAGAATTTAATTGAAATTACAAATAAAAATGATATTTGTAAACAATCGGATTAAAAAGATTACACTAAGGATTCAGCAATTGAATACTAGGGTTTTAACAATTAGGTAAACAATAATAATGTAATTGGCGCTAACGGAGTGATTGTTCAATAGGCTTAGGTATCAAGTTTTATCAATATCAAGATAGATTAAACTATACTTCATTACCTAGAACATACAATCCTATGTTTGTGTCAACGTAAGGAATCATGTTTATCTCACTAGAAATTGGCAAAAGATCAATTAACTAAAATGAGTTTAGCATAAGATTAATCACCAATTAACACATTTAATTCAAGCACACAAAAACATAAACAAAAGTTTAAGAACAATACCCAATGTGTTCAAACCCTAGATATCAAAAGCCTACTTCCCAGTGTAATACAAATGTTTTAGCCAAGCATGGCCATAGTGTTCTTCTTCAATTTCTTGTCTTGAATCTTCATAAAAATTCTTCCCAAGGGTTGGGAGAGTTGTTGTGTAATATTTCTTGATGAAAAATCCTCCTCTTTTCTGCTTCGGAATTAAGCTCAGACCCATCTCGATCCCCAATTTTCGGTATTAAAACCTTTCCAATCATGCCTGCCTTGAAAAAGGAAAGTTTTGACTGAATTCTGGTTATGGCATATCCTACGCCACTTTTGGCGTAGGGTACGCTAACCCTGTTTTTCCTGAGCCATTGTCTGCTGTCCTACGCTGAACTTTGGGACCTTGCCTACGCAACTGGCGTAGGCTACTCTAGTTTTGGCGTATCCTACGCCTGTACACCCTTCAGCTTCGGATTTTGATTTTCCAGCTTGTTTATGCTTCCGTATCTCGCTCGAGCAACTCCAAAACATCATATTTGCTTCCATTAGTCATCAAATCCTAAAACAACATAATAATATCAAAGCAACACTATTCGACGACTTAATATTCCTTAAAACTCGTTTATAGACGCGTTCTTACACATCTTTTAACCAACCCATCAATATATGAAGAGGTGACACTCTAGTAGGTTGGACCAAGCCTACCCCAAACCACGATGGTTCATGTGACACCCGACAAACTCAGGTTAGTAACATTGACTAAGCTAGTAAGTCTACCTTAGCGAGTCATGCATATTACGTACTTAACTAGGTCAGTCGAGTCATTACGATGATTCTGGGAATCATCGAGAGTCGTCACAATGATCCGCGGGATCATCGGGAGTCGGTCTATAACCATGTACACAAGGATTGGTGATTCGTGGGATCACCGGGTTTAACACACACACAAATCTCGAGTCCCGGGAATTGGTGAACGGACGTAAACGTGTTAGTTATCGTGCATTATATGTTTGTAATCATTATGTGACTTATCGGTATGTGAATACATGTTTATATATGTTAAAATAGTGTTTAACGCGCCAAAAACCCAATCTGGGATGCTATAGGCGATTAGGCACCAGTGGGTTGCCTAATCGCCAGTCTTATAGGCGATTGGAGAGGGATTGGGGTGATTGGAGCCCTAATCGCCAGTTGTATAGGCGATTAGGCTTCCTAATCGCCTGATCTGTTCTCCCTAAGCAGTCAATCTCGGTGATATATCGGTGGTATATCGGTGGTATCTCGGTTATCGGTCATAAGGTCCTATCTCGGTCCCAAATATCGGTCAGTATCTTGGTCCCGATAAAATCGGCCGATATTGGCGATATATCGGCCGATATACACCTCATAAATATCGGTCATTTTACCGAGATCTCGTTTTGTTTTGTTTTTTTGGCCCATTTGCAGTGGCAGATCACTATATAGGCACGATGTTTGAAGGGAACAGTAGTTAAATAGAATGGTAATGTGAAAAGGCTTTCACCGGAAAAAATTCCGGCTAGTTTGGTTGTTGCAGTGTTGAGTAGAATGGAGAAGAAAAGAAAAGTAGATATTATATTATATTATATGTTAACCTATATGGCAGGAGCATTTATTAAAAAGGTGTGCACTAAAAAGCTGTGCACTAAAAGCTGTACACTATCACTCCAAACAAGGGTATAAAATGTAAATAATAAAATAATAATATATAGTATGAAAAGTTAAAACTATATATATAAAATGTATAATAATAATATTCGAAAAATTATAGCAGGCAATTGTTTTACCATTATTAATTTGTTCATTTTTTCACTTATTTATGTTTTGTCATCATTTTTTTGTTCTTTTTTCTTATTTAATATCTTTATATAATAAAATATATATTATGCAACTACCGATATCTCACCGCAAAAACCGATAGCTCAAATATCGGTTCTTGACCGATAACCGATATTTTACCGCATTAACTGCTTAGTGTTCTCCTAATCGCCTGATCTGTAATGCACGAGTCAAAACACCTATAAATACAACCCTTGACTCCCCAAACACCCTTAGTGCAACCCTAACAGATCCTAAGCCTCCCATACAACTCAAAACACTTCTGAAACTCGTTTTGCTTCAAAACTCACCATTTCCAAGCTTACACACCTTTCTTTGATAAAATCCAAGGTGTGTTCTTCATCCCAAACCATTGTAATGTTATTGTTTTGGTTCCCCAAAAGTCCAGACCTTGTTTTGCTAAGTATGTGTCTTTAAAAACCTTTAAAATGAGTTCTAAAACAAGTCTACACCATAATACTTGCTATATGTGAAGTATTTATGCATATGATGATTTTTGATGGTTAGAACATGAATGTTTTTATGATATTTATGTACTTATGATGTGTAGGAGTTGTTAGGATGATTATCTAAGGATTTGAGCTATTGTTATAGTGTTTTGACGAAAGTATGTATTTTGACCCATTTGGATGATTCTTGAAGAATTAGGATGTTATGATATGATTCAATGCTTGTTTGTTGTTAGGATTCACATTAGAATGATATTATAACAAAGGGATGATGATTTGCAAGTTGTAGGAGGTGTAATCTGGTTATTGCCATTTAAGGAAAGATTTCATAGTTAATGAAACCTAGTAATTTGCCATTTTTGAAAATAATTGCACTGAGGCCGTTAGAGCAGAGATAAATTGGGGTTTTTTTGCTTGAAATGGGTTGGTTAATAGTTTAGGTTTGATATTGGGTGATTTTACATGTTTCGGATCTGATTTGGAGGATTAAACGCGCGAAGACGCGCCACGCTACTGTAACAGGAGATTGGGCAGCCTAATCGCCTGATGCAGGGGCGATTAGGAAGCTAATCGCCTGAACATCAGGCGATTAGGCTACCAATCGCCTATATACTCTCCCCAATCACTAGTTGACTTTTCCTAATTGCATGTTAGTTCCCTAATCGCGTGTACTGCTGTTGTAAACGTATTTTGACATCCCGAAACATGATTTGACACCTAGGAACATGATAGGAACCCCGGGATACGTCCAATGACTTAGTAACACGTGTTCGGACTCGTTTATGCGTTAATTTCGCATTATGCTAGACTAGGTGAACTCTTGCGCGTATTAAGTGTTTAATTGCATATATTGCATGATATCTTGTATTCGGCTAACACGTGGGATGTCGGGTCACCAATGGGATGTCGGGTCTTGTCTGGTACGGTCGGTTTAACAGTCAAAGGTGTTTTCAAACGTTTATGGTTGTGGTCTGGACATTCGGGGACTAGTTAACCTACGGGTTATTAGTCCGGATACTTATACACATCTTATGATAGATCGCCGCTATTTGGGGCTATCATAGCATACTTATTTAACTGATTTCAAGTAACGCAACCTAAGGTGAATGTCACAGCCCCAACTTTACTGTTTTACTTTCGGGGGGGGGGGGGAGAAACATGCTACATACTTACTTACTAAAGGTCATGTTATACTACGGTTACTTTACAATACTATACGGCTTTTTTGGAAAGTCCTAGGAGGAAAGCATGAATGTGCGGGTCGTACAACGGGGGAAATGTGGATAGATCTATTGGGCCTCACAAACCCCACTCGACGGCGGGGCCGGACGGGTGCATATTGTCTCTTATTACTGGCTCACCGAGGCATCAGTTATAGCCAAACGTCTGGGCATGATTCAACTACTTACACACGTATAGTAATGGGTTCCCAACCGTAGTAGTAAAAACTCTTAACGTCTAGCTAACGTTCTCATAACCTAGTAGTAACAGGAATGATCTTTTTAAACTTATAACAACTCTTTTATAAAAGAAAACCTGTGAACTCACCAGCATTATATGTTGACATTTTTGCTGGTTTATGGCTCAAAGCCTGATGTTTTGGTTTCAATATATATATATATATATGTATGTATGTATGCATGTTTAGTGTTTGTTTATTGTGATCATTGACTGGGATCCTGGTGTGTCACGCGCCTCGCGGTAAAACTAGGACTGCATGTAGAGTCTAGTCTATAGCCGAGTCGTACACACTAGACGGTCACAGATGGCCGAGTCTTAACATGTGGGTAACATTATAACTTGTCGGGGGGTCGGTGTCATCATCTTCTATGCTACATCATCTGTTTACTCTTTATCATTCTACTCCTTAACCCATCCTTACCATGATTCGACGGCGAACAACATATTATTGAAACTTCTTGGAGACGATGTACATTGGGGTAGCTTCGGCATACTCTTGAGATCTGTCCAGGGATTCGGACATCTCCCTTCTATGCCCTAATAGACACACTCGTCCTTATACATACTATCTTATACTTATACTTATGATAATACCATGATTGGGTGCTAGTGTCCGGTGACTTGAACTTCAAGCTTAAAGTACACCTGGAGGACCATGTGGAACATTTTATCATGTCAGGTGCACATGAGATCATAAATTGGAATGCATGGGAACCCTAGTGGACTTTGCATTTGAACGGATGGACCCGAACTGGACCCGGTCTAGTTTCTTGAAATTCCTAATGGGTTATACCACGGGCAAGCCTAAGTCTTTTGTTTCATGTTGTGACAGAAGATGTCAGGAGCTCGTGGAGGTCGCAGAGGCGGCCGTGCTGGTGGTCGTGGTGGCGGCGGTGGCCGCGGAAACATTAATATGACCCAAGCAGAGTTGGACAATCTGCTGCAGCAGCACGTGAACGTAGCCTTGGCTGCATTCCAAGCTGCTCATAATGCTATAGGTGGTAAGTCGATTTCCACCTATTCTACCTTGTTCCAGGGTACTGTATCTTTTCTCGTTATTTACCTGTGTGTTTTGTCCCAGGCGGTGATGTCAATCCCCCTCCACCCCAGTGCTCCTACAAAAAGTTCATGGATTGCAAGCCCCACAACTTTAGTGGAACTGAAGGGGCAGTGGGAATGCTCCGATGGCTGGAAAAGGTTGAATCGGTTTTCCCCATGTGCAGTTGCCCGGTGGGCGACCGGGTGAAGTATGCTTCTGCGACCCTTGAGGGTCAAGCCTTGACTTGGTGGAGCTCCACCACCCAGACCATGGGTATTGGGGAAGCCCATGCTATGCCCTGGGCAGAATTCGTGCAACTTTTGAAAAGCGAGTACTGCCCGAGGGATGTGATCCAGAAGCTCGAGCATGAGGTCTGGAATCACAAGATGGTGGGGTCTGAGATTGAAGCTTACACAGCTAGACACAATGAGCTGGCGGTGTTGTGCCTGGATTTGAACACACCAGAATACAGGAGAATTGAGCATTATATTTCTGGGTTGATGCCGGAGGTTGCGGGATTGGTAGCTGCGGGCAATCTTACTGTTTATTCTGAAGTTGTTTGATCGGCTCACAGGCTGACCAATATGAAAGTAGCTGAAGGAGTCTTGCCTCCCCGAGGCGCTACTGTAAAGGCTCCCGAGAGCAACAAGCGAAAGTGGGAAGGCGTGGGTAAAGGCTCGAGTTCAGCTCAGCCTCAGCAGGTAAAGAAGTCTGATGTTGGGGGATCGTCGTCTGAGCAGAAAACGGGGGTTATCAGGGGAGGTTGCCGAAGTGTGAACGATGTTAGTTTCATCATACTGGTCGTTGTGACAAGAACGATGTTAGTTTCATCATACTGGCCTTTGTGATTGGTTCGAGCGGGGCCCGGCAGGACCCTGACACTGTTACTGGTACGTTTCTTCTCGATAATCGCTATGCTACGGTTTTATTTGATTCTGGCGCCGACAAGAGTTTTATATCTCTTGGATTTAGTCAATTTCTTGATAGGGTACCTACACATTTAGAGGCTAAGTACCTGATAGATTTGGCTGATGGTAAGAAAGTCGAAGCGACGCACGTCCTTAGGGAGTTTCGCCTTGAATTGTCGAGTTATTCTTTTCCTATTGACCTTATGCCGGTGTCTTTGGGTAGTTTCGATGTTGTTGTGGGTATGGATTGGTTATCTTTGTATCATGCTGAGATCATTTATTTTGATAAAGTCATTCGACTTCCTCTCCCTGATGGAGAAATTTTGTTGGTGCATGGTGAGAAGAGCGGGGTCCCTTTGAGCATCATTTCGTGTATGAAAGCCTATAAGTATCTTCGAAAGGGGTATTCTGCCATTCTGGCACTTGTTTCGGCTTCGTCAGAGGAAGAGAAGAACATTGAAGATATTCCTGTCGTTTGTGATTTTCCCGACGTATTTCCTGAAGATCTACCTGGCCTCCCACCTTACCTTCAAGTCGAATTCGGTATTGAACTTGCTCCAGGTGCGGCCCCTATTGCCCGAGCCCCATATCGTCTTGCACCTCCCGAGATGCAGGAGTTGTCTAACCAGTTACAGGAGTTATTGGAGAAGGGTTTCATCCGACCTAGTTCATCCCCGTGCGGAGCCCTTATTCTTTTTGTCAAGAAGAAAGACGGAAGCCTACGTATGTGTATCAACTACCGTGAATTGAACAAGGTTACCATCAAGAATCGCTATCCTCTTCCTCACATCGATGATTTATTTGATCAACTTCAGGGTTCTAGCTTCTATTCGAAGATTGACTTGAGATCGAGGTACCATCAGTTGAGAGTCCAGGAAGCCGATATTCCGAAGATCGCTTTTCGAACTCGTTATGGCCATTTTGAATTCTTGGTCATGCCTTTTGGTCTCACCAATGCGCCCGCCATATTCATGGATTTGATGAACCGTGTTTGTAAGCCCTATCTTGATAAATTCGTGATTGTATTCATTGATGACATTCTAGTCTATTCCAAGAACGAAGTGGACCACCGGGAACACTTGCGTCTTGTCTTGGAACTCTTGAGGCGGGAACAGTTGTACGCCAAGTTTTTTAAATGTAGCTTATGGTTGCGTGAAGTCCAATTCCTTTGTCATGTGGTTAATGAAAAAGGAATTCATGTTGATCCAGCTAAGATAGAAGCTATCAAAGACTGGGAAGCATCGAAGACGCCATCTGAGGTGCGGCAATTCCTAGGTCTTGAAGGTTATTATCGTCGTTTCATCGAGGGATTTTCAAGGATTGCTTAACCCCTCACCTCGCTTACCCAGAAGGACAAGAGGTTCGACTGGGGTGATTCACAAGAGTCAGCCTTTCATATGCTAAAGGCTAAACTCTGTTCTGCTCCTATCTTGTCCTTGCCTGAAAGCACGGACGATTTTGTGGTTTATTGTGATTCTTCTATCCGGGGTCTTGGTTGTGTCGTAATGCAGCGCGAGAAGGTCATTGCTTATGCTTCTCGTCAGCTTAAGGTTCATGAGAAAAACTACCCCACCCATGATCTAGAATTGGGTGCAGTGGTCTTTGCTTTGAATATCTGGAGGCATTACTTGTACGGTACCAAGTGCACTATTTACACCGATCACAAGAGCCTCCAACATATCTTTGATCAGAAGGTGTTGAACATACGACAGCAACGCTGGGTCGAGCTTCTTAATGATTACGAGTGTGCTATAAAATACCACCCTGGCAAGGCGAATGTTGTCGCAGACGCCTTGAGCAGGAAGGAATCCGCTAAGCCTCGTCGTGTTCGAGCTCTTCAGCTCACTATCCATTCTGGTTTACCTGACCAAATCCGTTCGGCGCAGCAAGAAGCTTTGAAGGAGGAAAACCTTAAAGCTGAAACCATGCATGGTGCCGATAGTCACCTTGAACTCAGGTCCGATGGCCTACATTATTTAGCTAAACGTATTTGGGTCCCTTTATTCGGGGGTTTGCGGGAGCTCGTTCTCGATGAAGCTCACAAATCCCGGTATTCTATTCACCTGGTTCCGATAAGATGTATCAAGACTTAAGGATACTTTATTGGTGGCCGAATATGAAGGAGGATGTAGCTTCGTATATAAGCAAATGCTTGACCTGTGCCAAGGTCAAGGTTGAATATCAAAAGCCGTCCGGCCTTCTGAAACAGCCTGAAATTTCCGAGTGGAAGTGGGAACGGATTACAATGGACTTTGTGACCAAACTCCCGAGGTCGCCCATTGGTTGTGACATGATCTGGGTGATCGTCGATAGGTTGACAAAGTCTGCGCACTTCTTCGTTATCAAGGAAACTGATGGCCTTGAGCGTTTGGCTCGTTTGTATCTTAAGGAAGTAGTTTCTCAACACGGGGTGCCTGTTTCTATTATTTCCGATCGTGATCCTCGGTTCGCCTCTAACTTCTGGAAGCCTTTGCATAAGGCTTTGGGTACTCAGTTAGATATGAGCACAGCCTATCATCCGCAAACTGGCGGTCAAAGTGAGCGGACGATTCAAACACTAGAAAACATGCTCCGGGCATGTGTGATCGACTTTGGCAAAGGGTGGGAGAGTCATCTACCACTGGTGGAATTCTCCTACAACAATAGCTACCATTCGAGTATCAAGGCGGCTCCGTTAGAGGCTCTTTACGGGCGGAAATGTCGGTCTCCTCTTTGTTGGGCTGAGGTGGGTGAGAGCCAACTCACCGGCCCGGAACTAGTGTATGAAACTTTCGAGAAGATCGTACAAATTCGTAACCGCATGGAAGCAGCTAGGGATCGTCAAAAGAGCTATGCCGATCGTCGTCGCAAGCCATTAGAATTCCAGGTTGGCGATAGGGTTTTATTGAAAGTATCTCCGTGGAAGGGCGTTATACATTTTGGGAAGCGTGGTAAATTGAATCCTCGGTATGTGGGACCGTTCGCAATTCTGGAACGGATTGGACCGGTAGCATACAAGCTTGATCTGCCAGTTGAACTCAGTAATGTTCATAATGTCTTCCATGTCTCTAACCTCAAGAAGTGTCTGGCGGATGAATCTTTGGTTGTTCCTCTCGAAGAGATCAAGGTGGATGATCGTCTGCGTATCGTGGAAGAACCAGTTAAAATTCTCGATTATAAGATCCGTAGCCTTCGCCAGAGTAAAATCCGCATTGTTATAAAGTTCGTTGGAATTCAAATCGTGGATCGAAGTTCACGTGGGAACGGGAGGATCAGGTGAAAGCTAAGTATCCTCATTTATTTCCTAAGCGCGCGTTCGAATCAAGACATGTCTTTGCTGAAGCTGAATGAATCTCGGGTCGAGATTCCCTTCAACATGGGGATGATATGGCAACCGGAAAATTTTTTCTTCTCTTTCGTCTCTTCTGTCTTGGCCTTGGGCAATTTTTGGGACGAAAATTCTTTCAATAGGGGGATGATGTGACACTCGGCAAACTCAGGTTAGTAACATTGACTAAACTAGTAAGTCTACCTTAGCGAGTCATGCATATTACGTACTTAACTGGATCAGTCGAGTCGTTACGATGATTCTGGGAATCATCGGGAGTCGTTACAATGATCCGCGGGATCATCAGGAGTCGGTCCATAACCATGTACACAAGGATTGTTGATTCTTAGGATCATCGGGTTTAACACACACACGCAAGTCTCGAGTCCCGGGAATTGGTGAACGGACGTAAACGTGTTAGTTATCGGGCATTATATGTTTGTAATCATTATGTGACTTATCGGTATGTGAATACGTGTTTATATATGTTAAAATGGTGTTTAACGCACCAAAAACCCAATCTGGGATGCTATAGGCGATTAGGCACCAGTGGGTTGCCTAATCGCCAGTCTTATAGGCGATTGGAGAGGGATTGGGGCGATTAGAGCCCTAAACGCTAGTTGTATAGGCGATTAGGCTTCCCAATCGCCTGATCTGTTCTCCTAATCGCCTGATCTGTAATGCACGAGTTAAAACACCTATAAATACAATCCTTGACTCCCCAAACACCCTTAGTGCAACCCTAACAGATCCTAAGCCTCCCAAACACCTCAAAACACTTCTGGAACTCGTTTTGCTTCAAAAATCACCATTTCCAAGCTTACACAACTTTCTTTGATAAAATCCAAGGTGTGTTCTTCATCCCAAACCTTTGTAATGTTATTGTTTTGGTTCCGCAAAAGTCCAGACCTTGTTTTGCTAAGTAAGTGTCTTTAAAAACCTTTGAAATCAGTTCTAAAACAAGTCTACACCATAATACTTGTTATATGTGAAGTATTTATGCATATGATGATATTTGATGGTTAGAACATGAATGTTTCCATGATATTGATGTACTTCTGATGTGTAGGAGTTGTTAGGATGATTATCTAAGGATTTGAGCTATTGTTATAGTGTTTTGATGAAAGTATGTATTTTGACCCATTTGGATGATTCTTGAAGAATTAGGATGTTATGATATGATTCAATGCTTGTTTGTTGTTAGGATTCACAATATAATGATATTATAACAAAGGGATGATGATTTGCAAGTTGTAGGAGGTGTAATATGGTTATTGCCATTCAAGGAAAGATTTCATAGTTAATGAAACCTAGTACTTTTCCATTTTTGGAAATAATCGCACCGAGGCCGTTAGAGCAGAGATAAATTGGGGGTTTTTGCTTGAAATGGGTTAGTTAATAGTTTAGGTTTGATATTGGGTGATTTTACATGTTTCGGATCTGATTTGGAGGATTAAACGCGCGAAGATGCGCCACGCTACTGTAACAGGAGATTGGGCAGCCTAATCGCCTGATGCAGGGGCGATTAGGAAGCTACTCGCCTGAACATCAGGCGATTAGGCTTCCAATCGCCTATATACTCTCCCAAATCACTAGTTGACTTTTCCTAATTGCATGTTAGTTCCCTAATCGCGTGTACTGCTGTTCTAAGCGTATTTTGACATCCCGATACATGATTTGACACCTAGGAACATGATAGGAACCCCGGGATATGTCCAAAGACTTAGTAACACGTGTTCGGACTCGTTTATGCGTTAATTGAGCATTATGCTAGACTAGGTGAACTCTTGCGCGTATTAAGTGTTTAATTGCATATGTTGCATGATATCTTGTATTCGGCTAACACGTGGGATGTCGGGTCACCAATGGGATGTCGGGTCTTGTCTGGTACGGTCGGTTTAATAGTCAAAGGTGTTTTCAAACGTTTATGGTTGTGTTCTAGACATTCGGGGACTAGTTAACCTACGGGTTATTAGTCCGGATACTTATACACATTTTATGATAGATCGCCGCTATTTGCGGCTATCATAGCATACTTATTTAACTATTTTCAAGTAACGCAACCTCAGGTGAGTGTCACAGCCCCAACTTTACTGTTTTACTTTCGGTGGGAGAAACATGCTACATACTTACTTACTAAAGGTCATGTTATACTACGGTTACTTTACAATACTATACGACTTTTATGGAAAGTCCCAGGGAGAAACCATGAATGTGCGGGTTGCACAACGGGGGAAATGTGGACAGATCTATTGGGCCTCACAAACCCCACTCGACGGCGGGGCCGGGCGGGTGCATATTGTCTCTTATTACTGGCTCGCCGAGGGGTCGGTTATATCCAAAACGTCTGGGCATGATTCAACTACTTACACACGTATAGTAATGGGTTCCGAACCGTAGTAGTAAAAACACTTAACGTCTAGCTAACGTTCTCATAACCTAGTAGTAACAGGAATGATCTTTTTAAACTTATAACAACTCTTTTATAAAAGAAGACATGTGAACTCACCAGCATTATATGTTGACATTTTTGGCATGTTTTCTGAGGTCTCTAAGGTAGCAGTTAACGGACTAGGCGCACGGAGTCTTGCACAACGTCTAGAGTTTTGATGCATATTAAACAATGTTTTGTAAACTATAATATGCCTTTTGGTTGTAAACAAGAAATGCTTCCGCTGCTGGTTTACGGATTAAAGCATGATGTTTTGGTTTCAATATATATATATATATATATGTATGCATGTTTAGTGTTTGTTTATTGTGATCGTTGACTGGGATCTTGGTGTGTCACGCGCCTCGCGGTAAAACCACGCATGTGGAATTTGAGGGTGTGACAGTTCAACCCTCTGGTTCGGCGACCACCCATGTTTCGGATAATTGACATCCGACTATGAGAATCAAATAATACACTTGTACATCAATAACTATAAAAATCACATAATTCAATTATGCACAATGTTCTGATGATTAAATGAGAGGGAAAGTGGAAAGAAAAGTTACTAAACTGTCTTATGTAATACCTTTAAAACAATGTGTATGGTTGCATTATGTAGTTATTGTAGTTTCGATAAAACAATTGTTCTTTGTTTACCGGAAATGTAGCACTGGATCTTTGTTTACCGCCCATGTCTACACTATTTCAAAACCTACGATTTCAAGGAATATGCATTACGTGTTTCCAAAGGGACCCTACCTGACAACGTCGTTGACTCACAAGACCTTCGCAGAAAGCATGCCATACGAAAGACTAAGTATGTGAAGACAGCAGACCTCCACGGAGTCTCAACCTCCGCGGAGCTCAATACCTGCAAGGCCATACATGGATTGCAATCCATCCGCGCAAGGCCCATCGCCCAACTTAGCAATGGTTTACCGCGGACCAATCACAACCTGACGCTTGTCAGGGCTGACCCACCAAGTCTGCGCGCCAGCAAGGAAGGTGCAGCCCTCCTTATCCCCACTTATTGCACTATTCCTATTTGTGTCAGGCGTCACCTCAGACGATCTTCCAGAAGGAGCAGACTGCCACAGACTAACGCCGCCTGACATAGTCTCACATAGGTAGAGTAGATCCGCCTGCAGCCACTAGCAGCGTGCCACGTGGACCAACGGCAGGGCGGTGCACTTTTTCTCTCTCCTGCATTTATTACATTTAGTTCAATTATAATTTCCTTAGTCCTATGCTTACTAATTGGGCCGAAAGGAAGGCAAGCCCGTAACCCAAGCCCAAGCCCATCATCGTGGTTATGGGTAAATGGTAACCGACCCGTGAACTCCCTAAAAAAGGTGCTCACACCTCCTTTTCCAGGGAACTCACTCCCTCTTGATCATACATTCACAACCGACCGGGCCAAACACCATTTATATGTCTGCTATCACGAGTCTTTGTGACTTTAGGCGGTCGCCTCTTTTCATATGGCCACAGGTTTTCTTACAAGTTTCGAATCCATCCAAGGTGTGGAGGAAAGGATTATATCCTGCAGCAACACGAGTCTATCAACCCACGTACCTCCTATGAGGTAAGTACCATCTAGCTATTCTCGTTGTTTCTTCATTGGCGCCATCCATAATGGCTGAAAACTTGTTTTTAAAAACACAAATTTTAGCCCAAATACAAACAAATAATGTTAAAAATGCACGCACTGCCACCAAATACAAACAAATAATGTTAAAAACTAAGAAACAAATGGGAAAACGGCTCAACCTTGACTCCCCTTTGGGCAGACACAGCCAAATGGAGAAAGAAAAAGCAGACGATCCGTCTCAGGGTCGTAGCGGGGGTCGGGGTAGAAAACACGCTACTAGGGATACACCGAATCAACCGAGGAATTAGATGGTTAACAGTCCACTAGTGACCGGGACTATCATGAGCCAAGTCACCTTCGTGTCTCTCGGTCCACCTCGTGCACATATGAGACTCATTACAACGTGGATGAGGTCCTGAACAACCCCTATAGGCCAAAGTCATTTGCAACAAACTCTAAGTTCTGTGACAGGATTGCCACCGCTCGCATCAACAAGCAAGCCACACTCCCAGCAGCAACGGGCAGTACGATGTCCTATGCAAACCAACTGACCATCTGCACAATTTTGAATGTGCGGGAAGCACGGTACTCTGGTCGGTTCAAGTCTGGTGCCATTTATTCACCCAAACACTCACTAGAGCTGCCAGAGTATGGTTTGACAACCTCCCCACGGGGAGCATCACGGACTTTGATGATCTCATCAAGAAATTTTCTAACCATTTTCCACCCGCGGAAGCATAAGAAGGAAAAGGCGCACGTCTTATTATGCCAACGTTCTGATAATGAGTCCATCTAGGACTACATCATGCGCTACAACAAAGAGGTGCTGCATATCGATTGCGAAAAGAAACTCACGCGCGCGGGCTTCATACAGGGAGTCCGCAGTGAGGAACTCATGAAGTGCCTTACTGGAAAAGACGACATCCATGAATCTTGGGTTGAAATTGTTATGGCAACCAAAATCTTCGCATCCTCCGAGCGCTCTTTCAAACAAGTGCGCGGCTTCCAGCAAAGCTACAACTCCAACAAAAACAAAGGGAGGCAGTCAGTATGGTTGCGTGTTTCCGGGTTTGCAGACGAGGGCAAATACTCATCTTCCAATGACGCCCGCCAAATGCTTAGAAATAAGCAATCGCGGGAATAGCGGGGCCACTCCAAAAAGAACATTGACTGGACCCCGCTAACAATAACACCTTCACATATGCTCAAGACTAAGTAGATAACGTTTGAAGGAGCCCAGAGCCCTTGGAAAGCGGGAGAATGTGTACACAACAAAATTTTGTGACTATGACAACGATTACGACCATCTTACTAATAACAGCTATAGTCTGAAGATGGAAATCAAAGCCGCTCTCAAGACTGGCCAGCTGGGTCACTTGATAAAAAATGTTCACAGGGGTGGGTGCGACCACCCCAAGGATGATAACAGGGACGAGGGCATGCAAAAACATATCCTCAACCTCGAAACGCACGTGATCCAATGCCCCTCACGCCACCATTGCAACATGATCAAGGGAACCTCAAAAGCCAAATACAGGGCAAGCGTTCCCGCTCGGAAAACGACGCCCGGAAGGCGGCTGATGTCCTCCTCCCTAAAGTCTGCGGTGGCCCATCATCTACGGCGCCGCTCGTAATCACCGCCATTTTCGGACATTATCGCACCATATACATGTTCTTAGAGGGCGGGAGCAGCACTGAAATAATGTATGATCTGTGTTTTCAACAACTGGACAAGGAAGACAAGGCCTGCCTCGTTGCGGTGAATGAACCAATTTCGGGCTTTATCAATGAAGTCATCATGCCGCGGGGCATGATTTCGTTTTCGGTCACCATGACCGACGGTAAATATGAGCACACAAAACTATGCGATTTCATGGTTTTATCGCGAGGTCACATCATGATATTCTGCTTAGTCGGGAAGGGTTAGCATGATTCAGTGCCAACACGTCAACGTTGCATCAAATGCTTGGCTTTCCCACCCGCAGAGTCATCGCATTCATAAGGGACAACAAGGACTGCCACGCAGCCGACAGATTAAAGTCTACAAAGATGGCAAAAAAAAAGCCCGCTCGGAGCTGGAATACTAGGTCCTGGGTCCTTAACCCTTAATATCTGGACCAAATGGTGGTCATCAGCCATGCAATCTCCAACACCATTCACGCTCATCTTAAACAACTGCTCCTTCAAGATTCGGTTCCTTCAAGAAAATGCACGCACTGCCACCAAATACAAACAAATAATGTTAAAAACTAAGAAACAAATGGGAAAATGGCTCAACCTTGACTCCCCTTTGGGAAGACACAGCTAAAAGGAGAAAGAAAAAGCAGACGATCCGTCTCAGGGTCGTAGCGGGGGTCGGGGTAGAAAACACGCTATTAGGGATACACCGAATCAACCGAGGAATCAGATGGTTACCAGTCCACTAGTGACCGGGACTATCATGAGCCAAGTCACCTTCGTGTCTCTCGGTCCACCTCGTGCACATATGAGACTCATTACAATGCGGATGAGGACCTGAACAACCCCTATAGGCCAAAGTCATTCGCAACAAACTCTAAGTTCTGTGACAGGATTGCCACCGCTCGCATCAACAAGCAGGCCAAACTCCCAGCAGCTACGGGCAGTACGATGTCCTATGCAAACCAGCTGACCATCTGCACAATTTTGAATGTGCGGGAAGCACGGTACTCTGGTCGGTTCAAGTCTGGTGCCATTTATTCGCCCAGACACTCACTAGAGCTGCCAGAGTATGGTTTGACAACCTCCCCGCGAGGAGCATCACGGACTTTGATGATCTCATCAAGAAATTTTCTAACCATTTTCCACCCGCGGAAACATAAGAAGGAAAAGGCGCATGTCTTATTATGCCAACGTTCTGATAATGAGTCCATCTAGGACTACATCATGCGCTACAACAAAGAGGTGCTGCATATCGGTTGCGAAAAGGAACTCACGTGCGCGGGCTTCATACAGGGAGTCCGCAGTGAGGAACTCATGAAGTGCCTTACCGGAAAAGACGACATCCAAGAATCTTGGGTTGAAATTGTTATGGCAACCAAAATCTTCGCATCCTCCGAGCGCTCTTTCAAACAAGTGCGCGGCTTCCAGCAAAGCTACAACTCCAACAAAAACAAAGGGAGGCAGTCAGTATGGTTGCGTGTTTCCGGTTTGCAGACGAGGGCAAATACTCATCTTCCAATGACGCCCGCCAAATGCTTAGAAATAAGCAATCGCGGGAACAGCGGGACCACTCCAAAAAGAACATTGACTGGACCCCGCTAACGATAACACCTTCACATATGCTCAAGACTAAGTAGATAACGTTTGAAGGAGCCCAGAGCCCTTGGAAAGCGGGAGAATGTGTACACAACAAAATTTTGTGACTACGACAACGATTACGACCATCTTACTAATAACAGCTACAGTCTTAAGATGGAAATCGAAGCCGCTCTCAAGACTGGCCAGCTGGGTCACTTGATAAAAAATGTTCACAGGGGTGGGCGCGACCACCACAAGGATGATAACAGGGACGAGGGCATGCAGAAACATATCCGCAACCTTGAAACACACGTGATCCAATGCCCCTCACGCCACCATTGCAACATGATCAAGGGAACCTCAAAACCCAAATACAGGGCAAGCGTTCCCGCTCGGAAAACGACGCCCGGATGGAGGCTGATGTCCTCCTCCCTAAAGTCTGTGGCGGCCCATCATCTACGGCGCCGCTCGTAATCACCGCCATTTTCGGACATTATCGCACCATATACATGTTCTTAGAGGGCGGCAGCAGCACTGAAATAATGTATGATCAGTGTTTTCAACAACTGGACAAGGAAGACAAGGCCTGCCTCGTTGTGGTGAATGAACCAATTTCGGGCTTTATCCATGAAGTCATCATGCCGCGGGGCATGATTTCGTTTCCGGTCACCATGACCGACGGTAAACATGAGCACATAAAAATATGCGATTTCATGGTTTTACTCGCGAGGTCACATCATGATATTCTGCATAGTCGGGAAGGGTTGGCATGATTCAGTGCCAACACGTCAATCAAAGAAGCCAAGTACAAGAAACAACTGGCGCACTACTACAATCAACGCGTAAAGTTGTGCAAGTTCAACGTCGGGGACTACGTTTTCTGCAGCAACGAAGCCTCTAACGTAGAAAAGCAAGGAAAGTTGGCTCCTAACTGGGAAGGGCCATACAGGATTCAAGAACTCTTGGAAAAGGGCACCTATGCGCTTGAAAAACTAGATGGCATGCTAATCCCACGATCTTGGAATGCTGCACAACTTCGTACTTGTTTTATTTAACTTCTCTGTACAATTATGGGCTACTTACGCCTACTTCTTTTTAATTTTCAATTAAAGTACTTTCCTACTTATCTTATTGTGTTCACTACTTAGCGCATTAGTCTTCAAGACGCGGGTCCCTAAACACCCAGCACTAGACTACATGCTTATGACAAAAAAAAACAGTCTAAGTTAAAAAACTACAATTCCAACAAGTATTCAACTTACAAGGAAGAAAAGGGCGCACAACATAAAGATAAGAAGCGAATTTCATTTCATTCAAAAAGGTGTCAAAGGCCTTAATAATTACAAGGAAATTCAAAAAATGTACAAACTGGACACCAGCGCAAGCTAATCAGACCTATCAAAATCTACATGTTGTTCATCATCATCATCGTGATGGGTGCCTAAGGTCCCAAGCCCTAGCTCTGCACTCTTGACGGCTTGGGCATCCTCTTCACGCTTCTGCGATGCCTTATCCTCCGCTTCCTTCTTCTTCTGGGCCCAGCCTATCTGATTCTTCAATGAAGTACTTAAGGGCACCAACAAGACCTGCGTAGGCGTTGCATTGGGCAACAACACTAAGGATAACAAAGTCGAACTACTCGAACTTTGCAATCTCGGCCTCATATTCGCCTCAAAAGGCTCACCATAGTGCTCCGCTTCATCAATATTCTTGTTATCAAGCGCATGATGGTAGCCGGTGTCAAACAATCCACAAATCCAGCAGCACGGGCAATGGCGGCAATAGCAGCAACCTGGTCGCCAAGATTGGGTTTGTTCTATAAGCGCTTCAAGATCTACACAACAATTCAAAAGTGTTAGCAATTTTCCCAAACAGATAAGTAATCTTAAAACAAATGGATAAGGCGATACTTACCCCAAACACGTCTTCATTCATCACCCATCTTACTTACTCCTGTGCTTTCTCTTGAGCATTAGTGGCTTCCTCGAGCAACGCCTTTGCGTTCTTGGCCTCCTGCGCAGTAGCAGCACGGGCTTCTTCCCTAGAGGCCTTTTAGCCTCCAGGACCTCCTTCTCCTTGGTCCACAGGGCCTGTTGGGACTCCAAGATGGATACCCGCGAGGTAATGTCGTCCGCCACCTTGGAGTCACGCTCCTCCAAGGCCTTAGCATGGCCTTCAGCAGCAACACGCAGCTGGGAGATGAAGCTCCGTGCCGATGTGCAACAGTACCGTAGCCGCACACATGCGGCTGAGGACAAGGTGAAGGTGCTGGAGGCAGAGCACGTTGCGGCACAAAAAAGGTGGACTGAGTCTTGTACTCGCACCCATGTCGACCCCATCTTGGTACTCCCACTCCTTGGGAAGGACGGCATCCGCAAACTCCAGTGGGGCCTGAATATTTTGTCATTCCTAGAGTAAATGGAAGTCTTCACCTCAGAAGTTTTTACAACTATCCCCCCTGCGGAGATATATTTTCAACTGACTTAGGCCTCTCGGCCTCCTTCACAAATAGGCCAGACGACGTCTCGCCCGTCTGGCCTCCTTCATTCAAACTGCCCCCAGTATCTCCCATTGGAGTGGCTTCGGGCCGCTTGCCCTGAGCCTTTAACAGGGCGGTGTCGGCCTTAGCCTTTGCCGCTGCTTCCCTATCAGCCTCGGTCTTAGCCGTTGCTTCTTTATCAGCGACGGCCATTGCCTTGGCCTCTGCCTCCTTTTCCGCAGCGGTCTTTTTCGTCCTTTTTGGAGGCGGCCTCGGCTTTGGCTTTCGCAGCCGCCTCTGCCTTCATGCGGGCAACCTACTCCTCTTCCTTCTTATGCTCTGCTTTGCTATGCACAAGCCTTTCCCGCATGCGCTTATGAACAATTTCCTCCTCAGTGAGTACCGGCTAGGAGGTTGAGATTATTTTTGGCAAATAGGAGCTACAAAGAAAAAACACAAGTATAAGAATTATACAAACGTAAAGGCGAGGAAATAACTTAGCAAATAAAACGGTAAGGAACTTACCGGGTCCCTTCTTCAAAGTCTTTTGAATGATGGGTTGGCGCTCTAGAGGAAGGGTAATGATGAAGGAGAAGAGCAGCTGATCGGCCTCATTTGCAATCTCCTTTTGGGGGAAGGGACAGACTTTTCACTCTGAATGGCCTCCCTTCCGCCACCTCCAGCGTCATCTTCGGCCCTTTCACCAATTGCCTCTTCTTTTTCACCTTTTCCAAAGGTGCTTCAGCTTCCTCAGTGTTAGAGGAAAATGACTCATTCCGCTTTTCCTTTTGGAAGGTAAAGTGCCCTTCGCCACGTGCACTTAAAGCGTCGTCTCAAATACGTCAACATAATCATATTTCGATTTATTAGTATGAGACCGGGGTGCCATTTTCAAATGACCACAAGTGCCCGGGATTCTAGAGAGCCGCATGGGATGAACTAGCTCCACTAAAGACCCGGTGGACTCTTCGTCGGAAATTATCACGCACGGGATTTCTCCCGGCGCCCAAAATGAAACGGGATCTGGACTTATAGGAATCTCACCCGTATACCGGAAGTGAAAAGGCGCATTCTCTAAGTTAGGCAGATAGAACCTACCCAACATCTCCTTCACTATTGACGGCTTGTCAACCGGAGGAACTCTCCACCTTTTCCTTGCCTTATCGCGCGCCAGGAACGCGTCAAACTTTGTCACGCCTGCAAACCACTAAACAGTTTGCCTATTTTTGTAAAATATAAAAGAAGGTTAATAAAAACAGTGCGTGTAGGCGAACAATTACCCTCATCACGGATGTAGGGCTCCTGTCCCGGCACCAAGCGTAGCTGGCTCATCCCAATAAGGACAAAGAACTCCTCCTTACACAGATTCACATCAAAGGGGGAGGCGTTTGAGGTTATGGTCATGAACCACTCCTGGTTCTTATAACTTTCCATCACTAGGAAATCAGGGAGCTACTGGCGCTCCCCGAGGACTTTCCAACGCATCTCCACGGGGATCACCCCCCGTTTTATGTAAAAGAACTTCTCCTTCCAGTCATGCATGGACAGAGAGGAGTCGTTCCCATGGGCTGCACCTTCGAGCGCAGTGCAAAGTTAAACCAAGACTGGTCCTTGGTCTTAACATAGAAGACGTTGAACCTCTCAAACGTCGGTTCAACGTCCAAGGTACAGCAACAGGCCTCAAAGTGGACGAGACTGAACTTGCCGAACCCACTCAACTATGTTATGTGTATCCCATAGGCCACCAAAGTATCGATTTGAAACTTGGTGGCCGGAAGACGAAACCCACATTTGGTGAAATGGGTCTCGTATAGGGCAATTTTTCCCGGTGGGTTCATCAAAGTTGTCTTGCCAGGCTCCAGCAGCTCTGGCTCCCAAGCAGCCTCTAGTTCTTGCTACCGGACAAACTCATCAAAACGGGCCTGAGTCCACTTTACAGTGGTGTTACCTATGAGTTTCGAAGTCTTCATCTTCTCTTCCATATATTCAGTTGGGTTCTCTATATTTTGGGAGCTTTCTGACATAGAAATGGTTGGAAGAAACTGGAACTTGGTCGCTAGAAAACTTGAAGATTGCTCGGAAAGCTTGAAGGCTAGCGGAAGAAGAAGAAGAAAGTTAGAGAGAATTTGTGTATGAAAAGTTTTGGAAATGGGAAAATGGCTAAGGAAAGAGATATATATACTCATCGCATTAATTACGACATGGTAAACAGTTGTAAAGGAGACTGACGGTCCAGTCAACGAGCCACAAGAAACACGCCAAATGTCACACTTGCACACCTACAGTAACACTCACGTGTGTGGACCGCCACACGGCTGACACATGACGATTTTTTCGTCTGTCACGTGCCTGCACGTCTCCCCATGTCTGACAGACATACCGTCTGTCAGCTGACACATCCACCAACCTCCTCGACTTCCACAACACGCCTCCTTGAGATCCCTCCAAAATTAATTACAAACCGTTTCAAATTCCAATGCAGTTACTCCTAATCATATCCACATTAAATATGAAGGTTGCGCATTAACTACTATTTAAAGGAGAGACACGTCACCCGCAAGGTTACACCTCAACAACCATGCATGCCAAATCATCACTCGGTGCCGGTTTTTCGTCAAACCAAAAGACGTTTTCCGCATGATTCCTTCTCAGGGTCACGCCTGCCACGTCATCACTCGGCGCTGGTTTGACATAAAACCAAAAGTCGTTGTCCGCATGATTCCTCCTCATGGTCACGCCTTCCACGTCATCACTCGGCGCTAGTTTTGCATAAAACCAAAAGAGGTTCTCCGCATGATTCCTCCTCAGGGTCATGCCTGCCACATCATCACTCGGCGCTGGTTTGACGTAAAAGCAAAAGATATTCCCAATATGATTCCTCCTCAGGGTCACGCCTGCCACGTCATCACTTGGCGATGGTTTTACATATAACAACAAAGACATCAACTGCACAGATCTTAATCAACCATTCTACTTTCTAGACAACATGGAAAGAATGGGTCACTTTTATCTTGATATATGTTAAAAAGCTGTCATAACCACTTTTTAGCATACATTTGACAATGAGCAAGTGTAAAGGACATCAGATCTTCGCCGATGCGCTCAATATAAATCCAGAGTTGTTTTTTGGATTCAAGTAACAAATGTGGATGAACTTTCACCCACCTCTCACTACTTATAGTCCAGCGCCCCACCCGACCTTTCTGCAAGATCAGGAGACACACTGTACTGGGGGACTTGAAGGGATAGGGTCCTAATTCCTAGCGCGGAGACGACCCCTACCCCACAACGCTGTTGACTCACAAGACCTCCGCAGACAACATGCCATTCGAAAGACTAAGTATGTGAAAACAGCAGACCTCCGCGGAGCTCAAGACCAGCAAGGCCACACATGGAGTACAATCCATCCGCGCAAGGCCCATCACCCAACTCAGCGATGGTTTGCCTCGGACCAATCACAACCTGACGCATGTCAAGACTGACCTGCCAAGTCTGCACGCCAGCATGGAAGGTGCATCCCCCCTTATCCCCACTTGCTGCAATGTTTCCCTTTGTGTCGGGCGTCACCTCAGACGATCTTCACGAAGGAGCAGACTGCCATAGACTGACGTTGCCTGACACAGTCTGATGCAGGCAGAAAAGATCCGTCTGCAACCACTAGCAATGTGCCACGTGGACCAACGGCAGGGCGGTTCACTTTTCTCTCTCTCCTGCATTTATTACATTTAGTTCAATTATAAATAATTTACTTAGTCCAATGCTAACTAATTGGGCCGAAAGGAAGGAAATCTCATAACCCGGGCCCAAGCTATCGTCGTGGTTATAGGTAAATGGTAACCAGCCCATGTACTTCCTATAAAGAGGAGCTCACACCTCCTTTGCCAAGGATCTCACTTTCTCTCGATCATACATTCACAACCAACCCGGCCAAAAACCATTTTTGTGTCTACTTTTATGAGTCTTTGTGACTCTAGGCGGTCGCCTCATTTCATACGGCCCACAAGTTTTCTTACAAGTTTCGGATCCAGCTAAGGTGTGAAGCAAAGAATTATATCATGCAGCAACACGAGTCTATCACCTCACGTACCTCCTGTGAGGTAAGTACCATCTAGCTATACTCATTGTTTCTTCAAATATCCATAAATAAACTTCAATGAACCTGGACGCAATTAGCGTCTAAATCCTAGGCAATCAATTTGCAATCGTTTCCTAATTCAAACATATACCCACCAAAAAAGTTAAGATCATTTCCATTTTACAAGTCCCAAAAATAGGAAACTTAGTAAATATTCCAACCAACCTAGAGGATTTGAATTTCAAAAAAGGACCTGATATAGAAATCCGTATATGGTGCGGATCTATTAACAAGATCCGAAAATAATAATGAGGTTCTAATGATCAAACTCCTCCAAAGCAACCGAGTAACAAAGATCCACAAGAACACAGGTCACAAATCCTTATGAACATCAACAAACTAATTCGCAAACAATCAAATAAATATCCCTACGAACCAAATCCTTTATTGTACCAGCAACCACAATTCTCAAGAATAAGATAAACTACTGACCTTATGAACCGGAGATCAAAACCAAGCCCTTGAATGGCTTCAATGGCTCTCATACCACTTGTAAGTCCGTAACAACCCAAGATATCACTCAAAGGTTTAATCAAACGTAGAAAATAAGATTAAAACACAAGAACAAAAAGAAAATATATAATTTAAAACATTATGTTGCTGCTTCGATTGCACACTGTTTCAAAGAACCGCCTGGAAAGATCACTAAAAAGATTGCACACATTCTCTAGGAATGTCTGGTACAATCTCTAGGAATCTTGCACATAATCTCCAGGAATGTCGAGTACAAGGTTCTCCAAAGGGGGATACATAATTACAAAAATGAGAGGTCTACCTACCAATGAATTATACATGACAATATATAGTATCCTCTAACCAATTGGCCCACATAAACTGACCCAAGCCCAAACATAAAACTAAGCCCAATAAATATAAACGCGTTTGATAAAGACAAGCGTAAACCTATGAAATTTCAGGGCCTTACACCCAACTTCTACCACCTCATCCTCTGCCTCTCCGGCGAACGTTTATTGCCTTGCTGTTTCATTGGTTTGTCATCACCAGCGATCATGATCAATATGTCGACGATTCTTCAGGAAAACCCTAGCTGCAAGATCGTGGTTTAGTGTAATCGCCGACTTACTTTGTTTTCTAATTAGGATTTTTGGAATATGCTAAACTTCGAATGCCTGGACGCCACCCGTAGTCGTGTCTGGCCGCCTTTGGTGGCGTCTGTGTTGCGGTGTTCAGAATTTGTGTTGGATAATGTGAAGAACCCAAAACCCATTGAAAATTGACTGCAAATCACCTTAAAGGTGGAGTTTTTATGGCTGAATTTCTATTGCTTTGTCGGCTTTGGTTTTGTGCTTAATTTGTGGGTTATGTTCTACTGGTGATCCGTTTGTGTATTTCAGTCTTCAATTTTCGTAGTATTCCTCAAAAGGTTGATTTTATCTCTCTAATCATGTGCTTTATTTCATTTTAGATTTTTTTATTGATGGTTGTATAGTATGTTATATGTATGCATGGTTGTGTCGGACTACCTTTGGTGGCGTCTATGTTGTGGCATTAAGAGTTTGTATGAATGTTTTTGGTTTGTTTCATCTGCATGCGTTGCTACTATAATTAGTTATCTTATGGTAGCTGTATTAGAAGATATAGATGGTAATAGTGATGGGAGATATGTGTAGCGTTTCTTCATGGTTGTGATGAGTCACAAATTTATACAGATTGTCGGTGAAGATGGCATGATAAGGGTATTATTGGATTGTAGGCTTAAACATGTAACCCACCTTGCAACCAAGTTTTTTTAGAACTCTGAATCTCGGGAATATTGATTTTATTGATTTGTTGTTGTGTTGAGTTGGGCTGCCTTTTTGTGTTTAGTGTTTTACGCTTTTTAGGGCTATGATGATGACTTAGAAGTATGATGATGACAAAGTAGTCATCTAAGCCAGAATCATAACAATCTCATGTATGTTAAATTGTTTTAGATGTTATGGGTTGTTTGGTATGTGGCGATGACCCGCGAGTCATTTGAGCCTTGATCGAACTGCAAGTGTGTAATATGAATTTGAGGTATGCTGATGAATCATCCAACCTCCGGTGAACCCGGGTGGGGTTTGTCAAGCCCAATAGATTAATCCACATTTCCCCGCTATGTACCCCCATATTTGTGATTCAAGAGAAGTGAGGACTTAGATGAAAGTCGCTTAGTACACAAATAATATAATAGTATTTATGTAATCCATGTAGTTCAGTGTTTCGTGTTTGCCTAGCATGTTTCTCCCCCAACAAGAAAACGGTAAAAAAGGGCCATGTAACTCACCTTAGGTTTCGTTGTTTGAAAAGTAATACCAGATATGTTAGGATATTGTCCGAACTACTGGAAACCTATCATTAATAGCCTATAAGTTATTTGACAAATATATGTTTGTCTAACGACCCGTTGTTGTTCGTTTAACTAGGAGAAAAACCCACTTGCCCCGACCCCGTGCACAACTTCTATGATTCTTCTCCATCTGTTGTTCAGTTCCATTTTAAAATGCAATGGCTACTTTGTAATAAAATTTGAATTAACATTAGCTAATTTGGATATTCCCAACCCACTGACTGCTTTGGTGGTCGTTACAACTTCCCAAGATACCCAATGAACCTTCTTAACTTCATACAATCTAGCCCACAAAAAATTCTTCATCATCCCCTCTACTTGTTCAATTACCTTAGACGGGGCATTGTAAAGTGAAAAACAGTATATTGGTAAGCTCGCTAGAACCAATATTATAAGCATCAAACGACCACCCATAGAAAGGGAGTTTGCCTTCCACATAGATAATTAGGATCGGACCGTCTCAATAACCGTGTTCCATGACAAACACGGTTCTTGTTGGCTCTTATTTTGATACCTAGGTACTCAAAAGGAAAGGTTCTGACATTACAACCGAGAATCGTCGCCATATTCATCAGTTCCTCTTCTTCAACCCCAATACCAAAAATATGTGATTTATTTATATTAATCTTCAGGCCCGAACATAAATGAAAAATGTGGAGCAAGCAAGCCGTCTTCTCCATATTTTCACTCGACCACTCCCCCACTGTTAGAGCGTCTTCCGTGTACAACAGAGAGAGATAGTAGGGCCTGGTTTCGATACTTTTATGCCTTTAAATTCACCTTCCATACAAGCCTTATTGAAAATAAAAGCAAGTGCTTCCATAACTATAAGTATAAAATAATCAGAAAATCTATTTTAAGCATAAAAGCTTTCTTCCCATTCTTTCTTAACCAACCATACACCCCATTCAACATTAGGGGACCGTCTAATATTGGATCCATTTCACGTAAGTAATACTAACTCGCGACTAATATTGGTATGGTTTTGTTGATTTTATTGATGGAATATATGATGTGTTGGTGTTGCGGTTATTATTCCTTCCTAAAAGAAAAAGAAAAAAAAATGGTGGATCCACCATCATAGTCGAGGGGCAGATTTATGTTGGATGGAACAGTTTCACATGAACCCACTGATATTTGAAATGTTAATAGACAATATATAAAGAAACCCGAGTGAACCCACAAATAAAATTATAGTGAACCCATCCAATGAAATTGATGGATTGTTCCGATGGTAAAGGATTGGAGTTTAATCATAGAGGTTGATGGTTTGAAACGCATCACTACCGTTTTGGTAGTTCTTCTTTTCCTTCTTTTCTAAACAGCTTAGTGTTTAAGCCTCGGAACTTATATAATTATATATAAACGTGTTTCATACTTTCATAGGATGCCTAATAATCTAGGGGAATTGGATTTTAATAACCTGAACTATTCGAAATTGGCATCTGTTGTTCAGTTCCATTTTAAAATGCAATGGCTACTTTGTAATAAAATTTGAATTAACATTAGCTAATTTGGATATTCCCAACCCACTGACTGCTTTGGTGGTCGTTACAACTTCCCAAGATACCCAATGAACCTTCTTAACTTCATACAATCTAGCCCACAAAAAATTCTTCATCATCCCCTCTACTTGTTCAATTACCTTAGACGGGGCATTGTAAAGTGAAAAACAGTATATTGGTAAGCTCGCTAGAACCAATATTATAAGCATCAAACGACCACCCATAGAAAGGGAGTTTGCCTTCCACATAGATAATTAGGATCGGACCGTCTCAATAACCGTGTTCCATGACAAACACGGTTCTTGTTGGCTCTTATTTTGATACCTAGGTACTCAAAAGGAAATGTTCTGACATTACAACCGAGAATCGTCGCCATATTCATCAGTTCCTCTTCTTCAACCCCAATACCAAAAATATGTGATTTATTTATATTAATCTTCAGGCCCGAACATAAATGAAAAATGTGGAGCAAGCAAGCCGTCTTCTCCATATTTTCACTCGACCACTCCCCCACTGTTAGAGCGTCTTCCGTGTACAACAGAGAGAGATAGTAGGGCCTGGTTTCGATACTTTTATGCCTTTAAATTCACCTTCCATACAAGCCTTATTGAAAATAAAAGCAAGTGCTTCCATAACTATAAGTATAAAATAATCAGAAAATCTATTTTAAGCATAAAAGCTTTCTTCCCATTCTTTCTTAACCAACCATACACCCCATTCAACATTAGGGGACCGTCTAATATTGGATCCATTTCACGTAAGTAATACTAACTCGCGACTAATATTGGTATGGTTTTGTTGATTTTATTGATGGAATATATGATGTGTTGGTGTTGCGGTTATTATTCCTTCCTAAAAGAAAAAGAAAAAAAATGGTGGATCCACCATCATAGTCGAGGGGCAGATTTATGTTGGATGGAACAGTTTCACATGAACCCACTGATATTTGAAATGTTAATAGACAATATATAAAGAAACCCGAGTGAACCCACAAATAAAATTATAGTGAACCCATCCAATGAAATTGATGGATTGTTCCGATGGTAAAGGATTGGAGTTTAATCATAGAGGTTGATGGTTTGAAACGCATCACTACCGTTTTGGTAGTTCTTCTTTTCCTTCTTTTCTAAACAGCTTAGTGTTTAAGCCTCGGAACTTATATAATTATATATAAACGTGTTTCATACTTTCATAGGATGCCTAATAATCTAGGGGAATTGGATTTTAATAACCTGAACTATTCGAAATTGGCCACTGACACCCCCAACTAAACAATTGGCCATATATAACCTGAACTATTAACTTATTGGAATCTAACACCCACTAACGGTTAAATCACTAACACCGTTAGTGGGTTCGCTGACGTGGCAAGATTTGCTGACGTGGCATGCTGACGTGTCAATCCACGTGTGCACACATCAGCGTGCCACGTCAGTAACATGTGCCACATCAGCGTGCCACGTCAGCAACTTGTGCCACATTAGCGTGCCACGTCAGCAACCCAACTAACGGCGTCAGTTAGTTGGGTGCTAGATTCCAATAAGTCAATAGTTCAGGTTATATATGGCCACCTTTTTAGTTGAGGGTGCTAGTGGCCAATTTCGAGTAGTTTGAGTTATTAAAATCCAAATCCTCAATAATCTATAACTACATATAAAGGAAAGACACTCAATTGACATGACCCTCAATGAGGCCATCTCCCTCATTGAGTATATCACGTGGCTTCATGTGTGATTAAAAAAAAGTAATTACGTATATAAATCTCTATTAACTCTTCTCCTTCACTTTTTCACAAACTTAAATCCTAGCCTCTCCCTTTCTCTCTACTCTCTGTTCGGGTTCTCTTTGCCTTGTGTAGGATACACCTATTCAATAATCACGACAAAGCATCCGTAATTGGAAGGGCAATCACAATTGTTTGCAGTAAATGGAACGATGAAGTTGGTAGTATACATTAGATTCACAAATGATGACAAGGCATCTGTAGATAATTGTAGTTGTTTACGATATTTGGACCAAAAAGGAAAATTGGGTAAGAGGTTATAAATAGAGGCCGAAGATATGGACAAATAGATAAACCAGATGGTTTTGGTGGGGTTTGATTGATGATTGATGATAATTCTTTGCATGTTATGAAGATAATTGAGGATAAAAACAAGATCATGAACAAGAAAAAGAAAAAAAGTGATCAAGATTCTGTTAGTTGTTGGAATAAATGGGGATTTATTGGAAGTTGTGTTTCTTCAAGATCTAAAGTTGATGGCTCCACCACTGGCATCAGTAGTCACTTTGGTAAAATCTTGCTTCTTTTTTTTTTAATTAAGAGTTTTATAATTTTAGCCATATTCATCCTGCTGTTGTTCTTGATATATTTTGTAATATGTTTTAGAGATAAAATATGAGTGCTTGATTTTGACTTGACTTAGGTAAGTAGTAAAGTGATGGACGGGGTCAATCATGGTGTTTAAGATGCTTAATTTGGTGCTTTTAGTGTAATTTAAATGTTTATATGTCATGAATAAGATGACTACGCGAAGTTTGGATGTGCAGGTTAAGCGGCTAAAATGGATGGACTTAATATGGATTTGTGTAACGCGTGTGAGCCGTAGGAAAATGATCAAGTCGCGTACACTTGAAAGTGAGCATGGATGCTGAAGCGTTAGAGAGGAACTTTGGATAAGCCAAGAACACCCGAGTCAAAGGCTACTACTACTAATAATAATAATAATAATAATAATAATAATAATAATAAAGAAAAAAAATATATAAAATCACAAAACGTGACCAAAGGTCGCAGTTCATGGCCCAAATCCACAAGGCAATTATTTTTAGGGTGAAAAATTATTGGATGGTATATATATATTCATTCTTGTTGACGGCTAGAAGATTCTTGGGAGGACAACATATGATCGGAAAAAAACAAATTGAAAAGAAATTTTCAGTGGACGATCTTGGGGGTATTTTGCAATATATATTATCATCATTCAACTAATCCTTTAACCAAATCAAGATGGTTTCAAGTGTTATTTGATTTGTAAACGCGTTCTCCACCAACATGAGCGGCTAAATCACCCGTGACCCTCTCCGGGTGAATGGTTAGTTATCTTTGCAAGGTTTGATGTTTGTCAAACAATTGAATTGAAACTTTGAATGTTTAAACTTTCGGTTTTGATTGTGGTTTATTTTAATATTGATGTTGAACGTTATTTGAATGATATGCTTGTTTTAGATTTCATCAACCAACGCGGTTTATTATCGAGGGTCATTGAATACATTCAAGTGTGTCTTTCAATATTACGAGTCATTAAGATATTGTTAGGTGATAATCAACTGAGTCAACAGTCGCGGTCTAGTTATTGGCTGTCAGCAAAGTCATTAATCAACCTTCTTTATCAATCATATTAATCCACATATCATGTCTATGTGATATCAATTGGCAAACTAAATAAACCTTGTATAAAGTGATTAACCGGGATCCTGGAGAGGTCACCATTTTTTTAAATCGTTTACAATTCACTTTTCTTTTCGTTGTTTTTATTATTTGCAAATTCATCAACAATCAACCAATCAATTTTATATTTCCGTCTAGTTTAATTTAGTTGTAAAAAAAAATTAACACTTTCCACAATACTCCTCGTAGTTCGACACCCGACTTACCCTAACTAATAAGGTAGTTGGTCTTTTCTAAAATTCTTATTTTTCACCGGTCCTTCGACACCGATCAAATTTTGGTGCCGTTGCCGGGGAGTCGTGCGCAAAGTGTTTTTTTTTTTAGTTAATATAATATAAAAAAAACTCAAAAATCCAAAAATATTTATTTTCTGTTTGTTTAGTTTATTGTTCAGTATTACGCTCGGTTTTCTTGTTTGTTTTGTGCAGGCAATTCTTTAGTTGCATGCATCATACAAGACATTCAGGGAAGTCATCTCTGCTAGTATTCGATCCAGAAATTGAGAAAACAGCTCGGCAGAACCGAGTATTTCACAGAGAGAAAAAGGTCTTGCATTCTCCAGTCTCACAGTTCAAATCTATGGAGAACCTAAACCTAACCACTGAACCGATGTCACAACCTCAGTTTTCACCCTCTCAGAACCATCCATCACCCAATACCTTCGCCACTTCTGAACCGCCACCACAATCCAGTACCCAATCATCACAAATTCCACCATTCCCGAAATTTGATAACCTTCCACCATCACATTCAAAAACATCATCTTTACCACAACCAACTACAACCTACACTTTTCCAATAACCTCTCTCCCAAACTTTGAGAGATTCAATCCACAACAAGGCCAATCTTCGGCACAAGAACCAAGTTTCACCCAAAAACCTGTGACCAGTCACTCTTCTCCTTATGTGAGAGTGATTCCCGATGATAACCCCATAAACCCAACTGGTACCCAATTCCCACATACTTCTACAACTCAATATCCATCATTCAGTTTTAGTCAAAGAACTAATCAAGGGCAATATGAGTATGATGATGGGGATTTGGATGGAGAAGTGGGAGATCAAGGGCCATATCAGTTAGCAAGATCACATTATTTGAATCATCAGGGGTACCCTCAGTTTAATCAAGCAGATCAAGGGTATCATGCATTCCCAGAAGCTCCAGTTCACCCTGCACCTCGACAGCAACAAGCGATGAACAGGCCTTTGAGACCTAATCCAAGGAATGCAATGCCTCCGGCTAATAATCAAGCAGGCATTCCTTTGAGGTTTGAGAGAGGCCCAGTGAGAGGGATTGAGAGTCACTTCAGACCTGCTATTGTTCATAATCCATCAGCAGTGGTCATTCCACAACTGCATGGCAGGTCGTTTGAAGTGAGATCACAGGCAATTCAGAGTTTGCCTAAATATCATGGGTTAGTGACTGAAGAGCCGTACATGCATCTTGGGGCCTATGATGCAAGATGCAACACCATCGGAGGTCAAGGGTTTACACAAGATGAAGTGAAGTTGGTCCTCTTTCAATTCACTCTTGAGGACAAGGCACAACAATGGTTCCAATCCTTACCCTCAGCATCTATTCGTACGTGGCTAGAAATGCAACAACAGTTCCTAGATGAGTTTTACACAAGTCAACGAACAAACGATGCTAGGAAGAACATTAGGAACTTTTCTCAACAACCGGGTGAGCTCTTTCATGAAGCCCTCACTCGTTTCAAGATGATGATCAATAACTGCCCACACCATGACATCCAGCTGTGGGAAATAATCAACTCATTTTATGAAGGACTCCACTACGAAGACCAAGGTGCGTTAGATTCTATTTCAAATGGTAGTTTTGGCACTAACGATGAACAGGTTGACTGGGAGTACCTCGAGAGGAGAGCTGAGACAACAAAGAGGAAGGCACAATCTTCAAGACGCTCAAGGCAAGCAACTGTGAAGGCTGCAAGTAGTGGTGGTGTAGTGGATGTTGAGAGAATAGCTAGGATAGAGTCTCAACTAGCTAATTTAGGTATTGGTGGGCAGCCCATGTGTGGGCATTGTGGGGATGTAGGACACATAGCAGATAGTTGTCCTAGCATAGTAGGTGACATGGAAGAGGTGAACCAGGTACAAGGGGGAAATAGGAATTGGTCAAACATGAACTCGAATACTTATCACCCAGGTCTTAGGAATCACCCAAACTTTAGCTATGGGAGTAATAGTAGGGGATACCAAAAGGGTGGTCAGTCATTTGGGTTATCAGGTGGAGGGTTGAATGAGGTGATGAACATGTTGAAGGCTATTCAGCAGGATATTCAGGGCATCAAGCAAAAGGGTGAGGTACGTGATAAAACTGTTCAGGCTTTAACTACGCAGGTTGGGCAATTAGCTGGAGATGTGGCAGAGCTGAAGAAGGCGAACGGGAAGCTACCGAGCGATACTCAGGTCAATCCGGCACATCAATCATCATCAAACACACGGAATATGCGGATCAATGCGGTAAGTCTTCTGTCTAGTTCTAGAGATTGTAAAGGTGACCAGGATCTGATTTCACAAACAGCCCATAAAAATTTAAAAAAATTGTTTTGTGAAAAATTTTTGAGTGAAAATTCCACTAGAGCTAAGGATAAGTGTGGGGAAGTTAAACCTGCCCCATTCCCTCTAGCTGCAGTGGAACAAAATAAAACATCAATTTTGAGAGAAACCCCACTAAAGGATGAAAAGTGGGAAGAGTTTATAAAAGTGAAAATCAATCGACCATTACTTGATGTTTTAAAAGAAGATCCTGTTCATGCTAAGAGTTTGAAAGAATTGAGTACCCAAAACCGACACAACAAGCTGCCAAAACAGTTTGATTTACCGGTAAATGTTCGTGCCGCGTTATTGGTACATGTCCACCGAAACTCCAAGACCCAGGAACGCCTTTAATTCCAATACAGATTGGAGAACTTAAAATTTACAAGGCATTATTGGATCTTGGAGCGTTTGTTAGCATTCTTCCAGGATGTATCTACGACCAATATGATTTTGGTCCTTTGAAAGAGGTCGACATCACCATGGTGTTGGCAAATCAAAAAGCGATACGTCCTAGGGGAATGTTAACGGATGTGATAGTCAAGGTGGAGGATTGTTTTTACCCAGTGGATTTCTTGGTAATGGATTGTGTTTCTAATAAAAAAGAGACACAACCCATGGTTATATTGGGTAGACCGTTCTTGGCAACTGCACACGCAGTGATCGATTGTGCCAATGGGACGGTTAATATGAGGTTTGGGGAAAGAACACTGAGTTTAAATGTGTTTTTAAGTTAAACTGGCCCAAATGCCGAGGAAGGGTGTTTCATGGTTGACAGGACTGAAGAAGCTGGAGTCAAGAAAGGTAAGAAGAAGAAAAAGAAAGTCAAGAAACGAGTCAAGGTCAACCAGGAGGGCATGAGAGTAAAAGCTCCAGATCCTAACTATGGGATGGCTCATGAATTATCGCAAGATAGAGAGGATGCATGTTTAGTAGCTGAGGGATGCAAGCATCCCACTCGCCCACCATGATTAGAACACCGGGTAAAGTCAGGCTGAAGACTGTAAACTTAGCGCTACGGGAGGCAGCCCGGAATTTTATTTATTTTCTTGTTTTTGTTTGTTTCTTTAATTGCTTGTGTGTTTTTATTTTTGTGGTTGTTTGCTAAGAAACTAATCATTGCGGCTGGTAGTTAATAGTCGCGTATGTTGAGATTGGTGGTTCGGAAAGAATTGGGTAAGCATTAAAAGCACCATACATTGGGGACAATGTATCCCAAGTGTGGGGATGGAGGACCCTAAGGAAGTAAGGCGGAATTACTTACCGTTGCAAGAAAAATTGGGAATTTTGAAAATTTTTGAAAAATTTAATTGAAATTTTCTTGCAACTTTGTCACCTTTTCTACTTGATCAGGCATAAAAGCCGAATTATCAGTCACCAAAGAGTCTTTTGCCAAATATGAAAATACGAGATCCTTAATCATGGTTGTCCCTTTAAGTTTCATGAGAGTGTTTCTGGTGAGCGTTTTTAGAGAAGATGAAAAGAGATGCCTAACTAGGGGTAACATGCTTATAGGATTTGCATATGCTACATGTCGGCAGCCTATTTCCCTACATTGTGAGATCTTGAGCCTACTAGATGCTTAATTGATATAAATGTTTCGTTTCATGAGAGTAGGCCAAATGCTTCTTTGTTGCAGAATTTGTGTAATTTGATACATGCTAAAGCTTTAGGCGATATGTGTGCATATATGAGAAAGGCAATGTAGGAACCCACTCGTTTGTTGATACCCATGTGTTGTTTGTGTTGACCCGTTTGTCAAAATTCACCATTAGTAAACCATGTTGAGCCTAGACCTTTCATTTGTTTAACCTACACTATTACCCAAATTGACCCGTTTACCTTTTGTTGAATAAAGAATGTTGACATCCACTGTGTTCGTGATGTTTATTGTTTTTAGTTGTTCATGTTGAAAAAAAAAAGAAAAAAAAATAGATGTGAGAAAAAAAAAAGAGAAAAAAAAATCAGAAAAAAAATATACAAAAATAGAAGTTATTGTTATGGGTCGATTATGCCCAAGCTGATGTGTTAGTATGTTTTTGTGATATGTGAATAAGGATGTTCAAGCATTTGTGTTAAACCTTTTGTTTTCAAGCCATGTGTTAACCAAATTATCCTACCTTTACCCTAAGCCCAAAACCCGTAAGTCTTTTTGATGTGTGCACAGTTTATAGCTTATGTGTGATTGTTATACAAACCTATGATAACAAAGTTGCATTCTTGGTTTTCTGAGTGTTATATACTAGCACATTACACGCTAGTCCAGATATTAAACCGAGAGGAGTGAACATTGTGAGGGGTGTGTAGCATATGTAGATGATAATAAGCATGTTAGTTTTGGATAGGCAAGTCTTGTTTTGAAATTGTGCAACATTTGTTCGCCAGATTGTCAATCTTGATTGTGTAAGTCTATGGGACGGGTATGATTGGGGACCTTGGAAAATCGATAGGTAAAGGAATTAGAGGTGATTTGCTAAATAGGTGAGTCGTGTTTTGAGATGGTTGATTGGGGACAATCAAAGGTAAGTGTGGGAATGTGATGGACGGGGTCAATCATGGTGTTTAAGATGCTTAATTTGGTGCTTTTAGTGTAATTTAAATGTTTATATGTCATGAATAAGATGACTACGCGAAGTTTGGATGTGCAGGTTAAGCGGCTAAAATGGATGGACTTAATATGGATTTGTGTAACGCGTGTGAGCCGAAGGAAAATGATCAAGTCGCGTACACTTGAAAGTGAGCATGGATGCTGAAGCGTTAGAGAGGAACTTTGGATAAGCCAAGAACACCCGAGTCAAAGGCTACTACTACTACTACTACTACTACTAATAATAATAATAATAATAATAATAATAATAATAATAATAATAATAATAATAATAAAGAAAAAAAATATATAAAATCACAAAACGTGACCAAAGGTCGCAGTTCATGGCCCAAATCCACAAGGCCATTATTTTTAGGGTGAAAAATTATTGGATGGTATATATATATTCATTCTTGTTGACGGCTAGAAGATTCTTGGGAGGACAACATATGATCGGAAAAAAACAAATTGAAAAGAAATTTTCAGTGGACGATCTTGGGGATATTTTGCAATATATATTATCATCATTCAACTAATCCTTTAACCAAATCAAGATGGTTTCAAGTGTTATTCGATTTGTAAACGCGTTCTCCACCATCATGAGCGGCTAAATCACCCGTGACCCTCTCCGGGTGAATGGTTAGTTATCTTTGCAAGGTTTTATGTTTGTCAAACAATTGAATTGAAACTTTGAATGTTTAAACTTTCGGTTTTGATTGTGGTTTATTTTAATATTGATGTTGAACGTTATTTGAATGATATGCTTGTTTTAGATTTCATCAACCAACGCGGTTTATTATCGAGGGTCATTGAATACATTCAAGTGTGTCTTTCAATATTACGAGTCATTAAGATATTGTTAGGTGATAATCAACTGAGTCAACAGTCGCGGTCTAGTTATTGGCTGTCAGCAAAGTCATTAATCAACCTTCTTTATCAATCATATTAATCCACATATCATGTCTATGTGATATCAATTGGCAAACTAAATAAACATTGTCTAAAGTGATTAACCGGGATCCTGGAGAGGTCACCATTTTTTTAAATCGTTTACAATTCACTTTTCTTTTCGTTGTTTTTATTATTTGCAAATTCATCAACAATAAACCAATCAATTTTATATTTCCGTCTAGTTTAATTTAGTTGTAAAAAAAAATTAACACTTTTCACAATACTCCTTGTGGTTCGACACCCGACTTACCCTAACTAATAAGGTAGTTGGTCTTTTCTAAAATTCTTATTTTTGACCGGTCCTTCGACACCGATCATAAAGGTTTATGGACAAATTATGAGCTTCATGTATAATGAGCCTTAAGTTATAAAATAATCAAAATTTGTTTTATGTGATTGCTTGCCCCCAAATAATAATATAATACGTAATTCTCTATGAATCCCAATAAGAAGAAAATGATAACCTACAACTTGGAAACTTAATGATCAGATAATCAATCTAAGAACTCAATGCTAAACACATTTTATGTTCTGATCTTTTTGTGTTGCAGGATTGCATCTTTAATCTAAATATTAATATTAGTCAGTTAGTTTATTATTGATTTGTGGTTGCAGAAACTAAGTCAAACAAAAATACTTGCAAAGATCAACAAGAAATCCCAATAGGCGTAGCAACTCCTACAAGTCACGGCGAAAAAAAACAAGTTGACAGGTTTAAAACCAAAAGAAGAACTCAAAGTCGCTTCCCGTTTAAGAAAATTTGCATTTAATGATCTTATATTGGTAACAAGAAATTTTAGGCTAAAAAGTCTTCTCGGTCAAACCTTAAATCATGATGGGCTTCAAGGCCATAAAGTGTGGCTGGTTAGCAAGTTTGGAAAAAAAGGTAACGATCTTTTCCCCTATTTGTTGATAGTCTTAAATTGTCATAATCTGGTTATTTTTTACACTACGATTTCACGTTTTATAGAAGAAATCATTTTAAATCTTATTCATGCGTTGTCATTAACCAAATAAACCTCTTTTCTTGGTATTTCTTCTTCTTGAACAATAAAGGTAGGGTTTTAGTATATTGTATCCAGAAATTACATCGTATCACTTCTGTTTATCTTTTTAGGGGCTACCTGACTCATGTAAATTCAGATTACTACATAAGTTGTCTTGCTTAACCTGATTTTGGAACGAAACAACAAAATTTTGAGTATACATGACAGCATATGTAATAACTATAACAAAGTCAATAAACATCTAAAAAATTTGTATCTAAGCATTCTTTGTGAGGTTGGTATGTACGTAGATGTTTTAATATCATAATATTGTTGATGTATTATATGCATCATGTATACTTCATTTTGATTTATAGATGGTTAGCTTGAAGTTTATTTTATGCCGGTTGTCGGTGCTTTGAGTGCAAATATGTTTGCTCAGTATGCGACATTAGTGAGCATGGAAGGTTAGCTACAAAGACCAACGCTCTGGAACGAAGTCGAATCTTTTTTAGATGGATCGATGTCAGATATTGCTGGTCCCATGAAAATAAGGTACATTATGCATACTGTCAGTACCTATAATATGGAATATTCTCATTGTGCAATACGGGACATGTTGTTTTAACCGGTTTAACGTGCTGCAATGTGTGTGGGGTTATCTACCATGGTAGCCCACCCATTTTACCAGCTGTATTTTTCACTTTGCTTTTACATTTAGTACTTATAGAGTATTCATAGATGAACCAAAGAAAGATGACTCATATAATACAACACTTTTATACACCCATGTCTAATAAACAAAGGAGCCAATTTGAACCCATAAAATTTGTTGTAACATTTGCTATGGGGTGCCTTGTCTTTGAGTAGTTTCAATATTTGATAAAATTGTGCTTTCTTTGTTGCAATAGTTGATATAGAACATGGGTTAAATTATATTTTGCTATATGTCTATAGTCATTTAACATATATATGTTTAGTAGGGTAACATAGTTACATTAGTTGTTGCTACGATCAGAAGAACACTAGATACTTAGTTTAGGTTTTGGTTCTGTATTCCACCAAAGTTTACGTTTTTTTCCTCACAATATAACCCTTTGATTTCATTACAGTATCTACATTTATGCTTCATTATCTTAATTAGGTACCCTTTTTTAAATATTCTTTGAAAAGGAGCTTTGTTATACTAATTTCAAATAAGTACTTCAAACCTGCAGTAGGCATTCTTTGGTATCTCAATTCCTCAATCCATTGATTATTTTGTTTTGGTTAAGTTGCTTCCTTGAATATTATTTTGGATTATTAATGAAAATAAGACTAATATAATTCTTTTTATATAGGAAACAATAGGATGCTATTGAGGATTCAATCACATGGCCTGTTCGAATTGTCATACCCATATAAGCAGGAGACTATAACTACATTACAAGTTTATGTTAGGTGTACACACTACTAGAAAAATACCCTATCTTGACGCGCATTGCGCGTCATAAAAGGGTGTTTATGACACACAAAAATGTGTCAAGGAAGAACATGTCATTAAATTTTTATGACATGCAAGCGCGTGTCATCTTTTAATGACACGCGTTAATGACACTCTTTTATGACACGCTTTTTTGACACGCATTTATGACACGCTTTCATGACACTCTTTAATGACATACATTCTTGACACACCTTTATGACACTCATTTTGCGTGTCATGGTTTTTTTACCTAAATTTTTTTTTCTACAAAATGACTAATATCCTGAATATATATTTATATTTATAATTACAAAATCAATAAATTTGATAATAAAACTGCATATATTATATATACCATAAAAAAACCCATTACAATCATTTGTCGAATCCTACCACGAGTATTAACGGTTACAAAAACATTGTGTCAATGCATTACGTTAGTCGATCTAGACCTAAACATACGGATCACTTGAAAATGAAGGTCGCGACATAACTTGACCATTCTTCAAGAATGACATCAATATCCGCATCCGTGTATGCATCTACTCCTCCCCAAACCTGGTACTCGCATCGGCAAATCCTGGAAAAAAAAAGTTGGTCTTTACTCTTCGTCAACTCTAGGTCAAATCCTATATGAATAAAATCAACATACAAATTTATATCCAAAGACCGTACATAACGGACTTGAAACGGAACAAGCTACTTAATCTCCTTCTCAAAAGGACACAAATTGATCACCATATTAAACTTAATAAGTTACATTCTGTATTGTTAAAACTGCAAATAGTATATTATTACCCTTATGTATGTGTTCTTAATTGAGCTCCAAATCCAGCATAATCATTATATATCAGTTTATTAAACCACACATTTTTATCTTGAACTAATAATCACTAAACTATATATGCAATAGTGTAGAAATGGTTTCAGTTAAAAACGTATATCAAATAATAATGACATTGAGGCACAATTATATGGTGTGACTAAGACAGTGAGTACCTGCAGATTGCTTTTGAGCCAACTGACTAGAATTCAGTCAAGTATTATTACAAGCATGTTCCTCACAAGATGCTTCAGATAATTTCAACTCCTAGTTAATGTCAGCATTTGATTTTTCTTGTGGAATAGAGCAGGCTGCAAAATCTTTATCCTAGTTATCCTTGCAAATCCTTCATAATAGAGCAGTTAAAAACTATTAGTAACTAAGGTCATTCCTCATCCCGCGTTGCGCGATTTCTATTGTCGTTGGCATATATGATTACAAACCATTAAAACGTCGTTTTTAGATTTCTTGCGTCACATGTTTGGTTTGAGGGTATAATGTTTACATGGTTCAATACTAAACACGAAAAGGGCCCAACATGTTAATCTTCGCACAAAAGTTGTCATACCTTCCTTTCTTATACGAATAAGGATGGAGTTGAGCTTCAATTGTCGATGTCTCTAATTTCCTCTTTTAAAAGTCTGAATAGCCTGCTACAAATAATTGATCATATCAATTGGCTATCTAATAAGTAACGCTAAAAAGATATTACATAACGCATTAATTATCAACTAAGATGAAAACATATAAATATATTGCGAAACATGTCGATTTAGACAAAACAAAATATTTGCGTCCGTGACTTTTCTACGCAGTTGATCAGTTTCCTAGAGCAGGCCTTTTGTCAGCAGTCCTTGCATCTCCTGAGATAGTTTAAAAGTGTTTTAATTACTAATGTGTTTGGGCACTATGGATTAAGAAAGCAGCTCAAAGTCGCCTAAATAGTAAAACGCCTAAATTACGAATCGCACAAATTATGAATCTAAACAATAAACCATCAAAACAGTAAAACGCCTAAACAATAAATCGCCTAAACTATGAATCGTTAAATCGCCTAAACAATTAAAGGGCTAAACAATAAATCGCCTAAACAATAAAACTTCTAAACTTATAACATGCAAGAACAGGGCAGAAATCAAAGTCGCCTAAAGAATAAAATGCGTAAACAATAAATCAGGTAACTAATAAAACGCCAAAACAATAAAAACGTCTAAATAGTAGAACGCCTCAATTGCCTAAATAACCAATTAAAAACAACGTAAAGTGGCTTGGCGATCAAGGTAAAAGGCCACTTTATAAATCGCCTAAACGATAAAAGGGGTACCTTGAACATCTGATCATCTAAAGCCACTTTAGGCCACTTTAGGCTATTATGATGATGTTTAATTGAAACCTCAAAGGGGGTACCTTGAACATCTTATCATTCCAGGTAACACAAAAGGACATCAATGTAGTATCATATTTTAAGTTGTCTATAAATAGAAGTTAAAAAATAGTACCAGTTGCTTATTTGGCCTCCTAGTAGACCTCCATTGCTTCCCTTCCATTATGCTCTTTTCTCTAGCCAAGGCTAATTTTGTAATTTGTTCAGGAAAATGACTTCGGAGATAAAAACTGATAGTAGATTAATGTTGATAAATAAAATATCATTTTTGCAAAAAAAATAAAAAATGATGCACTATATCTCTACTACCTTATTAAGGAGGAGTGATAGGTAAGAAAGTAATTTTACACAATTTTTAAGATGGGAGTTGTGGAGTCCCTTCACAAATTTCCAATATTTGGTCATTTTGTTCCCTTTATGCCCTTATGTACAACCTATCATGCTCATTGTATATATGTGTAATGCATACTTCATATCCATTTCAACATGTAACCCCAACACCTAATTAAACCCCAATTCAATTTCAATAAAACCCAAGCTTTTCATTAAATCCTTCTACACATCTATTTAATAATAACAAGCAATGTTTGTGATGGTTCTATTAGGCTTTGTTGGAGCTTATAAACATTGTAGTAATTGGACATTTTTGTCTTTTTTTTTTTGTTTGTTGAATTGTATAACTCTTTAAAGCATGATGTCTAACCTCATATAATATATGTATTTTTTGCCAATAATTCTATCTCCTTCTCTCTGTATATTACAACTAACTAAAAGAAAACTTAATATCCTGATTTATATATATCAAATACTTTTAATTTAAAATTACCATTTTGGTAAAAAAAAAAAACCTTATTAAGGAGGAGTGATAGGTAAGAAAGTAATTTTACACAATTTTTAAGATTGGAGTTGTGGAGTCCCTTCACAAATTTCCAATATTTGGTCATTTTGTTCCCTTTATGCCCTTATGTACAACCTATAATGCTCATTGTATATATGTGTAATGCATACTTTATATCCATTTCAACATGTAACCCCAACACCTAATTAAACCCCAATTCAATTTCAATAAAACCCAAGCTTTTCATTAAATCCTTCTACACATCTATTTAATAATAACAAGCAATGTTTGTGATGGTTCTATTAGGCTTTGTTGGAGCTTATAAACATTGTAGTAATTGGACATTTTTGTCTTTTTTGTTTGTTTGTTGAATTGTATAACTCTTTAAAGCATGATGTCTAACCTCATATAATATATGTATTTTTTGCTAATAATTCTATCTCATTCTCTCTGTATATTACAACTAACTAAAAGAAAACTTAATATCCTGATTTATATATATCAAATACTTTTAATTTAAAATTACCATTTTGGTAAAAAAAAAATTATTTTTTAACTTGGGTTACCTTTACGTACTTAGTCAGGTTTAAAAACCGCCGCAACGCGCGGGGTAATTTACTAGTATTATATTAAAGAGGTGGTAATTATAACCCTTATACTTCTTAATGGGTCGACTAATGGGTCAAAAACGTAAAGAGGTTGAAAGTATCATATCCCTAAGTGTCAACGTAAAGAGGTTGAAAGTATCATATCCCTAAGTGTCTTTCACTTCATAAAACCTCCTAAATGAATTCACTAATCATTCCCTTAGTATATCTGCAGAAAAAGATTTATACCGACAAATACAGCGAAAAAAAGAACAATACATACCTGCATAGAAATGCCCAAACACAGCACCACAATGTGTGATAATACCTGCACAAAACACCCACGAAAGGCCTGTTAAACACACCAAAAAAACAAATAAAAACTGAAACCCACTAGTGTTCAACAACAAATCTAAATAACAGCCGCTAGTTGGAATTTAATATTTAAACATGGCCAAAGCCTGGAGACGTGGTTAAGAATGATAAGACGCGGAGCTAAAGACGCGCCGCATTAAGTCAGTAAGAACAATGATAAGAATCTTACCATGAGAAGTGGAGTATCAAGATGTAAAATGGAAAGAACTTTATAGAGAACTGCAAATAACATTGGATGCAAGTAGCTGCGTATCTCTTTTGTCCACTCCCATGTCAAATGTCCATATCTGCCATTAAAAAAGTTAAACCCCTATATATATATATATATAAACTATCAAATAATACCTCAACGGCTCAACATATACGAAGTTTAATGAAACAAAAGATATACCCAAAGGTAACTCGATGTGCAACTTCAAGGGCTTGCCAATGCTCGTCCGGGTTAAAATATGTTTGCACAAACAAAGAATTTGTCATTCTGAAAAGTAAACAAATTATGAAGATTTTCTTGGATGATGGAAACTGACTGGCTCCATTTTTACTATATTCTTGAAAAGATTTCGGATCTGATACTGCACCTCTATGTGCTGATACAGAACCTCTATGTGCTGATACAGAAGCATATGTTCGCTTTCACATGTGAGCTGAATCCTTGCCTGCCAAACAATTGTTTTACTACAAATTTTCTTAATCCAAAGGCACAACACGCAGCTTCCTTTAGTCAAATATTTACAAAATGACTTATTGTTACACGATAGTTTAAGTATGGGTTAGTGATTAGATGTATTAAGGTACTAAATGAGTTGGTTTACATTCCTTTTAAAATTAATGCAAAGAATGCAAACAGAGAACATGAAACAAATTCAGGTGGCAACTGCTTTTGATGAGGTATGGGCTCTTTTCTTTTTTTCTTTTTATTTAATAAGAAATTGTTTGACTTTATTGTCAGGTATAAGAGCAGATTTGACTTCAAATATGATGAATTATTCAACTTTGAGATAAATACATCTTACTTTACCAACATTTAATTTAAATTTCAATTGTTAATAGACTTTGATTTATGTACCTCTAATTTTATTATAACAAACCGACTTATAATAAAAAAAAGTATTTAGACTATGTAAGGTGATACATAGATGCCTTTTATAGTATAGATACTTCTAATTTTATTAACCTTACTTAGATTTATCAACCCCAGGACGCTCTATAATTATATAAACGTGTTTTATACTTCTAATTTTATTAACGTTACTTAGATTTATCAACCCCGAGATGCTCTATAATTATATAAACGTGTTTTACACTTTCATAGGCTCCCATCTTGTCTCCTTGCTTATTTATTTATGGTTTTGTTGCTAAAACTGGATAAGATTTACATTCAAAACATGCTAAAAAAATTGATTCACCAATCTGTTACTACATATTGATCTTGATTTGGCTGCAAAAATTGCTTCACTAATCTTGCATGTTATTCAAGTACGTTCTATATTTTAGTTTAGTAATGTATTTATATGTCACATTACATATACAATTTTAGGAGATCATTCTGTTTTAGAGATGATGTGTGCAACATTTTGCTGGTGGTTTGTTGCCATTCTCTCAATGTTTGATAAAATTGTTAATATGTGCTACAAAGCCAATTTAGACCTTTTTCCCACATTGTATCACTAGTTAAATGAATTCAAATATTGTGTTTCCATTAAATTTGTTTGTATAATTGTATCAGGGGCGGTTATGGTAAAAAGGGCCCAAAAGGTGCGAAACCTGCGAAGGCATCGTGACCGTCCATAAGCCATCAACAGACGTCATTAATTAAAAAGTGACACTGTGGCAACTTTGTAAATAATTGAGAGATTAGACAGTTAATAGGGGTAGATTTGTCATTTTTCTACAATCAAATTATACAAATCATAAAAAAGAGACCTTTCAGTCTCATTTATCACAATTCTCCCTAAAAAACGAAATTAAAACGCAAAAACCCTACTTCAAATCAAGATTCAACTGCATTTTTTACGGAGATTAATCATGGAATACTCGAAGATATATGAAAGTAAGTACAATACGTTATTCTATAAACTTTTACAGTGAAAAATTGTCTATTAATTTACGTTATGCATGTTACAGGAAGAAAAAAGAGAACAGAGACCGATACACCAAAAAACGACGCTGATGAAGGTAAATAAGTAGTATGTGAATTATATTGTTAATATGTTGTGAAATTGTACTAAAATATGTATTTCTAATTGTTAGGGCCAAGAAAATTGCAAAAACTAACGATCAAAGTGACAAATCAGAGAGGAGAAGCAAAGCAAACAACGACAGACCTTCAAACAAAAACAAAAATGTTACACGACTTCTCATTAAGTTATTTGGTACGTTATTATAGATATTTGGTAAGTTTTTATGTGATTTTACTTATGAACTAGTAGTGATTCTGTCTATGGTATGTATTTTTGTATGTTAAGTTATTTTAGGGATATAGAAAATTGTTTTGTTAACTTTTGAATCAATATGTCCGTGGTACGTGATTTTAGTAATAGAACTAGAAATGATTCTATCTATGGAACGTGATTTTAGTAATGAAACTTGTAATGATTCTGTCTGTAGTATGTGATTATGTCTATGGTACGTGATTTTGGTAATGGAACTATAATGATTGTGTCTATGGTACGTGTTTTTGGTAATGGAACTATAATGATTATGACTATAGAACGTGAATTTAGTAATGGAAGTAGTAATGATTTTGTCTATAGTATATGATAATTATGTCTATGGTACTTTATGTTTCTAATGGAACTATAATGATTATGTCTATCCACGTGATTTTACTAATGAAACTAGTAATTATTTAATCTAAAGTATGTGATATTATATCTATCGTACTTTATTTTGGTAATGGAACTAATAATGATTCTGTCTATGGTACTTGATTTTGGTAATGAAAATGTAGTGATTCTAACATTGTTACGTAATTTTGGTAAATGAACTAGTAGTGATTATGTCTTTGGTTGGTGATTTTAGTAATAGCCTGCATATGGTACGTAATTATAGTAACAGGTTGCATATGATTATACTGTTGCCATTTTTTACTTTAATTTAGCTACAGTGAACAGTGAAATTGTTGATCTACAAGAACAACCTAAAAATGTCACAGAAGTTATTGATGCAGTGAACAATGAACTTGTTCATCTTCCAGAACAGCCTCAAAATGTCACAGCAGTTATTGATGATGATTTTGTTGATGCACCAGAACAGACTGAAAATTCACCACCAAGACCCCAATTTGTTCTATACTCAAATATAAGAATAAAGGTTAGGGCGTCTGTTGATAACATGTATGACGCAATGCCAAACATATCAAGTGCGCAGAAAAAAGCAATTAAACAAATGGGATTTGAAGCTTTTTTATCAATGAACATTAAAACAGTACCAATAAAATTAGGGAGATGGTTACTGGTCAATTATGATGATAGGAAACCACATTATTCAAGTAACAAGCCAGAAAGTACAACAAATCCTTGGCATCCCAAACGCAGAGTAAATGAAAAGAACAAACTAAGGAAAGGGTCGTCTAACACACTGAATTTTTAGAAGTCCTAGTTTGAGCATAGCAAAATTTTAATCTCAGACGTGAAGAAGAAAATAATTAAAGGCAATAAGGGAGACTGGATTTTCATGTTAAACTTTCTTGTACTTTACAACTCTATCTTTGGGCAAGCAACAAAGAGTTCAATAGTGAATCAAATGTTCTTAAAAGGAGTGACAGCTGAAAAATCAATCAAAAAATTGAATTGGTGTGAGTACTTAATTTTCTGTCTCAAAAGGACAAAGGCAAGCTAGAATGGAAGAGAAATGTATAATGGACCTTTGCCTTTTCTTGCGGTATGTTTTTTACTGATAATTATGTAATGTATAATAAAATTAGGTATAAACTGTAATGACATAAATGATGTAATCTGTTCTTACTAATTACGTAATGAATGACAAACTAACAAAGTTACATCTTTATTCAAATGACAGCCACTTTATGCACATGAACAAAGGTTATCGCATACTCTTGAGACAGCACAAACACCAGCAATTAAGTACATTAGCACCCATAATTTGTTTGACATTGATAAAAAATTTTATGACAATGGACCATTTTCAACTGACGAAGAAGCAAATGATGATGTAGAAAGTGCTAGAAATGAAAAAGGAAATGATGATGAGGATGAAGAAGATGCTGGTGAAAATGAAGCTGCTGGAAATGATTATGATGATGAAGAAGGTGATGCTGAAAAAATGGAAACAGATGGTAAGAATGAAGCTGCAAATGAAGATGCATGTGTTCAGCCTGATGAACCGCATATATCTTTACTAACCCGGAGATCTACATAGATCTCAATGAACCTCAAGATTCACAAGAATTCAACAAAGTGTATGAAACAACAAAATCACTGTCTGACATTGATGATTTCTTGGCAACTTACAACACTCCAAAAGTTCCTAATGTAAGTGCATATAAACCTATATAAAATACGTACCATGCATATATATATATATATATAGATATATATATATATATAGCATCTTAAAAATCACGTAATGTTTGCAGGCTGGTGATGCAAATGATGAAGACACTAATCAAAAGAATGCCAAAGATGATGCAACAACATCACAGAAAAAATACAAAAAGTTGCAACTCAAAAGTCAACAGATGAGAGCATAAAAGGGTCGAAAACTCAATCAAGGAAGAAGACCATGGCTAAGAAGAAAGACAAAAGTAACTACCCAATTGATGAGAATGTAAGTAAATGTAATATATTATGTTAAACATCAACAAAAAACATGTAATGCATGTTTCTGGAATAGAAAACTTTATATGTTGCTGAAATAGATGAAATGTTCGAAGAAGCAACTTCAATTTTTTTAGATAGCAATATGATATGTGAGAAGCAAAGAAAATGGAAGTCATGGGTATCAAGTTACAAATCACGTAATGAAGAAAAACTAGAAGGTAAAAATCACGTAATGTATATTTAATGATAAAGAACTTAGCTTAAAATCACGTAATGTATATCAAATTGCAGGTGAAAAGAAAACCCAAAAACAAAAAGCAACCACATCAAACAGTCTTAGCATATGGATACTGAATGCAATAATGGTTGCAGCTGAAACCCTAGAAGAACAAACAAATCAGAAAGACCCTATGAAAGAAGGTAAAAATCACGTAATGCATTATTTGTCAAACTTATTAATGATCTGAATTAGTAATTACAAGTGAAAAGGCAGAAACATTACAGAGTGTTAGCACAGGAATGCTAAATGCAATTATGGCTGCAGCTGAACACCTAGAAGAAACAAATTAGAAAGACCCTGTGAAAGAAGGTAAAAATCACGTAATGCATATTTACAAATGCTAATTACCCATTTAAATGTAACTTATATTGATCTATACAAAATTTTTAATGAAATCAGGTAATGAGGTGTCTAATAAGCACGCAATGAGTGAAACTTTTAGCAAAGATATAATGAGTGCGTTGAAAGATGCAACAACGCATAAAGAAAAAAAATGCACCAGCTGCTGAGAAAGGTAAAAATCAGGTAATGTATATTTATAAATGTATTTAAATGAAACTTATATGAATGTATACAAACTGTTTGTTGAAATCATGAAATGAGGTGTCTGCAAAGCAACCCGTGACAAACAGTGTCGGCACAGATATGCTAAATGAAATGATGAAGGCAACTGATAAGGTAGAAAATGATGCCGCTTTGAAAAATTCAACCACACAAACATCATCGGAAGATGTCAGTTCCCAGTTCATGATAGAATTGATTGATACAACTGACAAGGCTGAAGAAAGAAGTAGGAAAGGAAAAGAAATAAAGACTGATGACGGATCAAAAAAAGGGACATTTGAGGTTGACACGGTTGGGAACTTGGATAAATTGGTCATTGCTACTGAAATAAAAAAAAAACAAATCTAAAGAAGTACCAAATGAAAGTTATGACAGGCCAAGTCTTGATCTAAATATCTTCCAAGATGATGTTTCTACAGATGTAGTTCCAGCTTTACCATTCCTAGAGGCTCCTCAAGATGATGTGGAAACACCAAAAAACAGTGGGTAGGATAATGTTTACTCAATCACTGCAGTCACCCATAGTCAAAAAACAACTAGAACGTGCAAAAAGAGAAAGGATGTTGACTGAACTACCAGTGGTGAAGCTTGGTTTCGCAATCGGTGGGGGCCGGACTCAATTTTTTTGATCGGTAGTGGCAAATCGGTGGAGGCCGGATTCAACCCGGACTCAATTTACCTATGAAAATCGTAAATTTATACCACTGCGTCAGAAAACAGGGGGGCCAGGGCCACCCCTGGCCCTTCTTATCCTTCGTCCCTGTGAACTACTAAAGTCACCTTACATCCAACGCAAGGTGTTAATGAAGAACAAAATCAGTGATGATAAAAACATAATAGCAGAGTTTATATTTGCAGCAACAGAAGAAACACAGTAAGAAAACATTTTTATTACTTAATTTGTTGTTAATAAATTACGTAATGAATATTTTCAGTACATACTTTGTTGTTAGAAAATTACGTAATGTGTATTACAACTTGTCTTCCATAGTGATGTTGTATTCCATCCAGAAGATGGGACTCCATACTTCAAAGTCGTATTTGAATGCTTATACCCTGGAATAACAATTTCATCTAATGTTTTGAATGCTTGGTCATATGTCCTGAACCACGATGAGAAGAAAAGAGCTCCATGTTCACCCTTTAGGTTGTTTGTTTGTTTAATCAAATATTCTCGTATGTTCCTTAGCTTTTTCAAGAAATGCATAAATTACAATCATGTAATGATTGTGCAAAAAAAATTATGTAATGTATGTTAACATTGCAGCCCACTAACTGCTTCAAGCCGATATGATGATATTAAGAGAATGGACACCCTAACGGGGAACTTGGATATTGCACTTAATAAAAATGGCATAAAATCGATAAATGATGTGGATTTGCTGTTTATGCCAATAGCATCTTTGGATCACATTTATGTATTATGTTTCAACATGAAGATCCCGAAGATACAAATATTGGACAACAACAAGCTTGGAGCAAATAACAGATACGATAACATCCTACTGCCATTGGTAATGTTTTTACTTTTTTTTTACTTTGTTGTTAGTTAATTACGAAATGGTTATGCTAAATTATGCCATGTATGCAGAAAGAAGCTTTGTGCAACTACATGATGGTTCAAGAACACCCCATGACTTCTCAAATGGTAAGCAAAGCACCAGTGAGAGTTACAATGGATTGGAGAACTTCAAAAAACAAAATTGATTGTGGGGTGTTTACAATGAGGCATATAGAAAGCTTCATGAGCACATATAGCTGAAAATGGATTAATGATTTTAAAAAGGAGTATCCAAGTCAACAAGCGCATATCAACGAACTTCGATACAAATATCTCGGAAAGATCCTACTGTCCGATGTCAACACACAAAGAAAACACAGTTGATCGTCTGGCTAGGGAATTTCATCAATTGGAAAACAATTAAAAGGTGGTGTTGAAGGAGAACTTGTTTAAAACTCTTATGAAAAGGCAATATGATCATAATTGATTCTGAAAATAGGAAAAGCAGTGTATGGCAATGTCCTGATACAATTTAACATTTTCTTGTTACTTACTATGTTACTATGTATGAATGATTATGTATGGCTTGGTTATGTATGAATCTGATAATGGTTACATAACATACAATTACCTAACATGTAAAAAACTAGTATGATAATCTAACTGATAATTACGTAATGTATAATAGAATTATATATAAAACTGTAATGAAAACACATAATTACGTAATGATTGAAAATAAAAACAATTGTGCACAAAACAATCACGTAACAAATGTTAAAAAATGTTTCAATGTCAATTTAAAAAAAAAAACACATCAAAATCAATCATCACCAACTTCATACTCCGAATCTGAACTACCAGAACTAATATGCGCATCTCCTTCATTGATGACTTCTTTCGCTTTGTCGTTAGCTACTTTAGTTCCTTTTATAACATCACAAGTGCGCCTGCCATGACCACTACCACCTACTTTGCAAAATCTTGACCTCTTTCCTGCCTGACTAATAGCTTGCTCACGTTTTGATATAAACCTTTTGTGTGACCCACAACCCTTGTTCCTAATACCGTGAAGAACACGAACGGCAGCCTCAGTTTCATGTGGAGCCCTAATAATAGCTAGAATAATTTCTTTCTTCTTGGCTGATATCCTCTGAATACCAGTTTCTTCTGTCTTCTGCATCATCGCTTTTAGCTCGTCTCTAAACAACTTCAACTGTTCAAAATTAGTAATCAACTTATTAACAATATACTCACTTGAATGCATTATATCACGAACAACATCATTAACACTTTGACCGCCCTGATTTTCATCATTCTGCATCACCAACGACAAGCTCGACCGAGATGAAATATTGCAAATAACGTCTCTCCTCCGGCGATCAAGAATGTATCTACTGGGAATTTCATCTATCCCACACAACCTTAAAACTGAAAAAGCATGTCGACACAATAAACCATATCGCTCAAAACACTTGCAGCTACATAAAATTGGCAAATCTCCCGTATTAAATTTAACTTGAAATACAAATGCATCTCTGTAAAAAACAGTAATGTATGTATTGTATCTCACTAATGAAACACATAATAATGTAAAAGTATGTTACAACTATGACGCAGCTAATTACGTAATGAAAACAATAATCATGTAATGTATGTTACTAACACAAATAAACCTTGTAATGAGGTATATGAAAGTGGGGGACTAATGAAACATATAATTACGTAATGTTTGTTACTATAATATGAAAAAATGACTTAACAGAAAAAATGATTAGAAACAAAATAAGATATACATACCTTGTAACATCCTGCCCCTCTCACCACCAATATTGTCCGCTTTGCCCCGATGGGTTAGCCATCCAGAGCTCATGGATTTGTTTTTGGTTGCCCCCGGTGGAGACTTCCCAGGAGGTCACCCATCCTAGTATTGCTCCCACCTGAGCACGCTTAACAGTGGAATTCTCCTCTCATCAACTAACATTAAGTCCCGAAACGCGTTGGTGATTTAAGAGGCATTGGATTACATATGATCCAAGGATCTCTCCTGGCCACGACCGATGTGGGATTTGCCTGGGATGTCACATTAGGGGCAAGATGTTACAAATGGTATCAGAGCCACTCCTGTGCCGTTCGGGATGGTGGGTGCATACCTCATCAGGACAATGAGACTCTAACAGGGGGTGAATGTGACACCAGGCAAATCCCACATCAGCCGTGGCCAGGGGAGATCCTTGTTTCATATGTAATCCAATGCCTCTTAAATCACCAACGTGTTTTGGGGCTAATTGTTAGTAGATGAGAGTAGAACTCTACAGTTAAGCGTGCTCAGGTGGGAGCAGTACTAGGATGGGTGACCTCCTTGCAACTAAAAACAAATTCATGAGCTCTGGATAGCCAACCCATTGGGGCAAAGCGGACAATATTGATGGTGAGAGGGGAAGGATGTTACATACCTCTATCAAACTGGACCATACGCAGAACGATCTTTTATTTGAACGTCCCTAAATCTCCAACATTTGAAGCAAAGATATTTATGCAGCTCCATAAATTTCTTCTTAAACATCAAAGAAAAAACTTCGTGTATATATTTTCGCAGCTTGAACCTCAATAGGATAATCAGTCCAAAAATCGGGTGTCTTACGTATAAGACCTTACATTTGCTCATCACGATAAAAAGCAGGAATCTACATTGCTCTAATTGAGTACATGTCACACAACCAATCATGGTAAAATAGATTAAAAATCAATAACAAGTTGCTCCCATCCACTCTCAAACTCTTGTGGAGAAATAGAATCTGTCCATACAATGTCAGAAATACGCTGTTTAAAATCATCATTGTTGCATAATGCAGTACCAACATATAAAAAATCAATCACAAAACCACGTATTGTTATACATTGAAGTTGAAAAATCACGAAATAAAAGATATGTTACGCAAATAAAAGTCTTTAAAATCACGTACCACCCTGCATAAAAATCACGTAACATACACAAATGAAAAATCATACAAAAACAACCATATTAAATAACATACCTTATCAGCAACCCTTTTGATTATGTGCCACATGCACAATCTGTGCCTGCTATTTGGAAAAACTAACGCAACTGCTTGTTTAATAGCAAGATCTTGATCGGTAACAACAACAAGTGGTTCTTTACCAAAACAATTCTTGAAACAGGTTAATAGCCATGAGTAAGATTCAATTGTCTCTGAACTAAGCAATCCAGTGATTATCGATACCAGTAAATAAAACAAATTCCATCTTGTATCTAAAAAAGCACAAAAATTAAATTAACTAAACTGAAATAATTACGTTCAATGAATAAAAGAATTACGTAATATACTTACTTGTTAGAATTGAAAGTAGCATCGAATGAAACAACATCACCAAACACCTTAAAACTTCTTTTTGCATACTCATCAGCCCAAAATTATCTAGTTAACTGCCGTTGACTGTCATGACTATACTCAAAATAAAAATCATGAAGAAAATCTTTCTTCTTCCGCAACATATTAACTACCATATCCGCATCGTACTCATCGATATATAAGTTCAAATCCCTTTTAAAAATTTTGAAATCAGCAGTAGTGGCACCAACTTGTTCAAAACCACCATAAATCGTCCTCATTAGATTAAAAGCCTTAACAGAACCCATGTTTACTTTTGACATGTTGCATAACACTGGCATTTGTTGATATGTCAAATTACGTGATGATGGAAGAAACTGCATATCATCTTCAGAAACCAAGTAATCGTTATGCTCTTCAACAAACCTGTTAACTTTAAAATTATGTCCATCTTCTGACGGTCAATGCTATATGAGCAAGACAACCTGTTCTTTGCGATGGTTTATTCCTATTTTTACCCTTTTCAAGACTATCAAACGTTTTACAAGCTTTGATTCCTTCCTTTGAACAAACTAAGTACTTCAACTTAAGAATCTTATCATGGACATATTGCCCTCCTTTGCGAACACTAAACCCACCATTTTTGGCATATGTCAAATAAAACTCATAAGCATGATCAATCTGTAACACCCCAACCGATGGCGGAAACATCAAGGTGTCACGTAAGAATGAGTACTCAGTAGCACATGGTATTCAAGTTTTAATTGAAATTTATTTAAAGTAAAATATCCAAAATTTGAAAATACATAACAAAGTCTTGAATGAAATTCTAGTACATCAAATAACCAAACAAAGCATAAACTTCAATTATCTCCTCATGCTAGCTCTAGACTTCAAGCATCATTATTTCCTGTTGAGTTTGGAAAAATGGGGGGTCAACTAGAAGTTGGTGAGAATACATAAGCGATGTCAAGCAATTAAGTTTTAGAATAATAAAAGTTTAGCAATTCATATGTCTATCGTAAGTTTAAGTCTGCATGAATAAACATGAAGTATAGTATGCACATAATCAAACATCCGACAAGTTTAGGTCCATCCCGTCATCCACGGTTCACCTTAATATCATGTTGGAACGATAACAATCACCCGCGCTCCCCATAAAAGATGGTCAACGAATCTAGGTGGGATTGTCAATCCAATAGATCTATCACTGTATATCGCCGGCTTGGCCACAGCTAATGATTATGTAAGTTGAAGTTTAAGTCTAATAGTTTTTGTCTAAGTCATGAAGCATTAAAGTTTACAACTAGACATGTATGTAGAATTGCTTAGGTATAAAGTTTCAAGTATAAAGAATTGCATAAACAAGGTTACATAAACTCACCTTAGCAAAGTGTTAAGTCTTGTGAAATAGAATAAGTGTAGTCCAACGTTGCCAAGTATTACCCTATGTTTAAGGCAATAAATAAGTCTTTCTAGTCTACAAGTATTTCTAGGGTTCCTAATTTATTTGAAACGTAATAAAAGGAGTGTAACATAAATCATAAAAAAAAACTAATCATAAAAGGTTTTAGTTAATTGTTTGATAAAACAAGTTCTAATGGAAATTGTTCAAAATATATAATCAATTGTATACGTTTAAAGAAAAAAATAATAATTAGATTTTAATCCTTTAAGGGCTTAGGATAATTATTTCAATTACAATGATTATCTAAAATGAGTTTCATATTAAGATATTTACATGCTACGTAAATTGCAATGACCCATTTATAACAGTATGTTTTTTTTTATTTCATAGATTAAAATAATTTAATAAAATTAGTTTGAACAAAAACTTATAAGTATTAAACTAGTACTAAAAAAATAGTTAATTGGATGACAAACATTAAATAATTTGATATGGGTTTATCATTTTAAATAATTATTAGAAAAAGAAAATGTTTTAAACTTCAAATAAGATGCAAAAGAAAAGTTGAGATATGAAGTTTATTTAGTATAAAGGATATGATAGTCCATGTGCCCCAATTATTAGTTTCTTACACAATAACTTCCCAAACTTGACCAAATTAGGAACAAAGGGCACCTCAAACACATCTTCATATGTGTGTTTGGCAGGAAGCTCGAGATCGAGAAAAAAGAATATAAGACTCACAGTGCCGGAGGAAGAGGCGGTGATGGCGAGCGCCAGAGATTAAGACCATTAAGGGACGGTGGTCTGGAGTTGACGGTTGTCGGTTACCGGTGGCTTGTCGGGAGGACGGAGCGGCGTCCGTTTGACACAAGCAGAACGGGGGAGACCAAGAAGGTATGGAATGTGGTTCACGACGGTGGTGGATGTTGCGAAACCGCTAGTTCAATACGGGTTTGTAGACGGATTTATCCAGCACACGCCAACTCACAAGAGATCGATAGAGAGTTGGGTCAGGAAATGGTTGATATAAACTTTATGGTTCAACTTGTATGTTTCATTCTATACAAGACTATATATACACATACAAACACAACAAAGATGAAGATAAAAGCTCCTCTAGACTTTGACTCAATAATTACACATAATTCTTTGACTCAAGACTTTGACTCCAAGAATTATGTTGTCAAGACTTTGACTCTTGACTCAAGGCTTTGATATATATATATATATATATATATATATATATATATATATATATTTGAAACGAATTTATATCTTCCTTGTTTGAGATTATAAGTGTAATTGGAAAAATGATTAGCTTTAAATAAGAAATAAAAAAAATCATTAGTTTGAATTAGAAAATAAAAACACCGTCTTATAAAATGACGATTTTATAAATAGAATTAGGATAGGACATATGTCATGATTGAAGATTTTTTTTTAAGTACAATGATAAAAGAAACTTAGAAAAATAGAGTGCACGGATAAAGATAAGAATACATACTTAGAAATAAATTAGACTTTATATCATGGATCGGGAAATACTTTAATGCAAAATAAATGGGAAAATTCGTGAGGTTACAGTCTCCCCTACTTTTAGAAACTTCGTCCCGAAGTTATAAAAAAAACACCGGGTTGACGGTGATTGGGTAGAAATTAGTGCAACTGTGGTTTGGAAAATTTGTGTTAAGGCATGACATGAATTTATAGGTAACAGAATAAACTGTTTCTAATAATTTGGTAAGAGGTTTGATAGGTGTGGGTTTTAAGGGTTGGATTAGGTTCGTCTAAAATAGCAAGGAGAATAAGAATCTAGCAAAACACTAAACTTTAAGTTTTAGGAATCTTAAAAAGAAATGCATGAGTTAATTGACTATAGAAATACTAAACAGGTAACTAGAGTTTATAATTGGTTATCTACTAAAAACCTTGTTAGAATTTCACACTACCTTAACGTACCTGTAAATTCATGATTACGTTCCGGACCGTAATCACCAATTTACCTTACATTAGGGTTTTGTGTCCTTCTATGACTCTAAACACACATGTAAGTAATGCAAAATAACCTTGTGATTAAATCGTATACAATGTATCCAAAAATGAGTCCAACTGTTGAGCAGGAAAAAGACTTCTACCAGTCAGTGAATAAGAACCTCTACCGATTGTTGAGCAGGTGCGATAGCCTCTACCAGTCGTTGAGCAGGTTGTAGGGCCTCTACCGACTGTTGAGCAGGCATGATGACCTCTACCAATCGTTGAGTAGGTTATTTGGTACTCTACTAACTGTTGAGCAAGTACTTCATCCTCTATCAGTTGTTTGATTAAGTGTACCAATTATTACACACATGAATTGCAAATTGATAATAAGTACATGTAAGCAATCAAGTATCAAGTATAGCATGCGAGTTGTAATAGAGTTGCCCTAGACAAGGTTAATGACTTTAGGTGTGTTTATAGCAAATAATTTATATTCCATGACTTCTAGTATCAAATGTTCAAATATGGTAGATAATCGAATCCTCATGTATAACTAAGGATTAAGTATGATGCAACACACAATCAAGTTTCAATAGTTTGGTTATCATAGGGAACAAGTTCATGTTCAAGAAGGTAAAGAATATGAATTTAGTTCTTGAGAGGATGATGAATAATCTCAAAGCAGAATCAAGGTTGTGAGAGATAGTGAATGTGAAGATAGTTGATAAAGAGTTTATTTTATAGTAAAGAGATTATGTAGCAGTGTAAATTGTGGGGCTTGAATCAAATGTTAGAATCAAGTGTATGAGAAAACATGATTGTGGTATATGCCAAATATTGTAAAAATTTCGAACTAGTTGAAAATAAGTAGGGGTCCATGGGGAGTTGGAGATTAAATTTTTTTGTTCATGAGGATGGAAGGATTTAAAAATTGGTTTAGTACATAAAAAAAGTCGTTAAATAGTACAAACTAAATGAGCTTTGATTATAATATTCCCATTAGTTGGAGATTTTAAACATGACATTAGGTTTTGAAGATCAAGGTTCTATTAAGTGATTTTTAGTAGATTAAAGCATTATATAGAAAATCGTTTGTTATGCTAATAAATAGATATTTGAATTTAGAAATTAAGTTTGAGGACATCTTTTGACAAAAACCTGTATTTTTTTTTTTCCGTAGTTTATAGGTGATAAAAATTTTGAAATCTTTAGTGTTGTACTAGGTGATGAAAATTTTGAAAATGTTGAAAAAGCTTTTTTTTTTTTTTTTTTTGAACCCCTAGTCAAGATCAGGCTATGAGGTTATAGTTTTAAAATATATAATATGTTGAGAAAGGAAATAACATGATTTGGGTAGGGTGTTGAAAGTATTTAAACAAGTGGCTAAGATGGTAAGGTGAGGTGTGATTGTGAAATCCATTTATGATTATGAAGTGGGATTGATTTAGGCTGTAAAATTTTGGTATTTTAGAGCTTAGTTTTAAGGGAAGTGAGTGTAATCATATATTCATTAATTAGAACGAATAAACGAAAACATTGACATATCAAAGCTTCTAAATTCTAATAACATAGTGAAGACATGCTTTAGCCTATAAGTGAACACTCATCCCGAGAATTCCCAGGTAGGCATCCGGGTCCCTCGTCTGATTGGGATTTATGCGCAATGCCATTCCTAGACAGAAAACTCAGAATACAGGCGTTCACCCTTCCAGATTGCACATGTTCGTTATTAAAATCTAGAACTTCGACGGGATCTTCAGGGTAGTTCAGGTTAGGACTTGAGAATTCGTCCAATTAGTCTAAGGGTGAATCCAGTGATGGAGAATAATCGTCTTGTAGGGACTAAAGTGGAGATAAGAAGTAGGAGGGAGATAGAGAATAGAAACAAGTAGGGTTGCAAGTAAAAGGAGCAAGTACTGGTTAAAATCCTATGTTATAGACTAGATTATTTTTTTTTCTAATAACCTAATTCCCTATAACCATGGCTCTGATACCAATCTGTTACACCCCAACCGATGGCGGAAACATCGAGGTGTCACGTAAGAATGTGTACTCAGTAGCACATGGTATTCAAGTTTTAATTGAAATTTATTTAAAGTAAAATATCCAAAATTTGAAAATACATAACAAAGTCTTGAATAAAATTCTAGTACATCAAATAACCAAACAAAGCATAAACTTCAATTATCTCCTCATGCTAGCTCTAGACTTCAAGCATCATTATTTCCTGTTGAGTTTGGAAAAATGGGGGGTCAACTAGAAGTTGGTGAGAATACATAAGCCATGTCAAGCAATTAAGTTTTAGAATAATAAAAGTTTAGCAATTCATATGTCTATCGTAAGTTTAAGTCTGCATGAATAAACATGAAGTATAGTATGCACATAATCAAACATCCGACAAGTTTAGGTCCATCCCGTCATCCACGGTTCACCTTAATATCACGTTGGAACGATAACAATCACCCGCGCTCCCCATAAAAGATGGTCAACGAATCTAGGTGGGATTGTCAATCCAATAGATCTATCACTGTATATCGCCGGCTTGGCCACAGCTAATGATTATGTAAGTTGAAGTTTAAGTCTAATAGTTTTTGTCTAAGTCATGAAGCATTAAAGTTTACAACTAGACATGTATGTAGAATTGCTTAAGTATAAAGTTTCAAGTATAAAGAATTGCATAAACAAGGTTACGTAAACTCACCTTAGCAAAGTGTTAAGTCTTGTGAAATAGAATAAGTGTAGTCCAACGTTGTCAAGTATTACCCTATGTTTAAGGCAATAAATAAGTCTTTCTAGTCTACAAGTATTTCTAGGGTTCCTAATTTATTTGAAACGTAATAAAAGGAGTGTAACATAAATCATAAAAAAAAACTAATCATAAAAAGTTTTAGTTAATTGTTTGATAAAACAAGTTCTAATGGAAATTGTTCAAAATATATAATCAATTGTATACGTTTATAGAAAAATATAATAATTAGATTTTAATCCTTTAAGGGCTTAGGATAATTATTTCAATTACAATGATTATCTAAAATGAGTTTCATATTAAGAGATTTACATGCTACGTAAATTGCAATGACCCATTTATAACAGTATGTTTTTTTTATTTCATAGATTAAAATAATTTAATAAAATTAGTTTGAACAAAAACTTATAAGTATTAAACTAGTACTAAAAAATAGTTAATTGGATGACAAACATTAAATAATTTGATATGGGTTTATCATTTTAAATAATTATTAGAAAAAGAAAATGTTTTAAACTTCAAATAAGATGCAAAAGAAAAGTTGAGATATGAAGTTTATTTAGTATAAAGGATATGATAGTCCATGTGCCCCAATTATTAGTTTCTTAAACAACAACTTCCCAAACTTGACCAAATTAGGAACAAATGGCACCTCAAACACATCTTCATATGTGTGTTTGGCAGGAAGCTCGAGTTCAAGAAAAAAGAATATAAGACTCACAGTGCCGGAGGAAGAGGCGGTGATGGCGAGCGCCAGAGATTAAGACCATTAAGGGACGGTGGTCTGGAGTTGACGGTTGTCGGTTACCGGTGGCTTGTCGGGAGGACGGAGCGGCGTCCGTTTGACACAAGCAGAAGGGAGGAGACCAAGAAGGTATGTAATGTGGTTCACGACGGTGGTGGATGTTGCGAAACCGCTAGTTCAATACGGGTTTGTAGACGGATTTATTCAGCACATGCCAACTCACAAGAGATCGATAGAGAGTTGGGTCAGGAAATGGTTGATATAAACTTTATGGTTCAACTTGTTTGTTTCATTCTATACAAGACTATATATACACATACAAACACAACAAAGATGGAGATAAAAGCTCCTCTAGACTTTGACTCAATAATTACACATAATTCTTTGACTCAAGACTTTGACTCCAAGAATTATGTTGTCAAGACTTTGACTCTTGACTCAAGGCTTGGATATATATATATATATATATATATATATATATATATATATATATATATATATATATATATATATTATTTTGAAACGAATTTATATCTTCCTTGTTTGAGATTATAAGTGTAATTGGAAAAATGATTAGCTTTAAATAAGAAATAAAAAAAAATCATTAGTTTGAATTAGAAAATAAAAACACCGTCTTATAAAATGACGATTTTATAAATAGAATTAGGATAGGACATATGTCATGATTGAAGATTTTTTTTTAAGTACAATGATAAAAGGAACTTAGAAAAATAGAGTGCACGGATAAAGATAAGAATACTTAGAAATAAATTAGATTTTATATCATGGATCGGGAAATACTTTAATGCAAAATAAATGGGAAAATTCGTGAGGTTACACAATCGATAGAAATACCATATACCAACACATGGTTTCATAGAAGAAGCAACTTGTAGTGTATAAACTGTTGAAACAACCTGAGAAGAACTACTTTCAGCTCTATCATTTAAAATAAAACTTGAAATCACGTAATAAGAATAAACATAATTACGTAATGACCATTATAAAGATGTAGATAAAGATGTAAAACTTGAAAATCACGTAATAAATATTAAAAACACTAACAAAGATTTAAAAAAACATAACTATAATTACGTAATGAAATTTATTCAAAAGATCTATCATAAATCATAACTCATATTAAAAATTACGTAACAGAAATAATCCTTAAAACAACAAGGATATAAAAATCACGTAATAAACAAAAACATAATTCACAGAACAAACAAACATGTATAAAAACATCATTAACCAATAAAATCATGATTTCAAATCGTTAATCGTAAAAATAATATAATACTGTGATAAAACAAACAGAATCACAAAAAATAACGTAATGCTTTCATGAACAGACAAAAAACGTTAATAATAGATTATATTGTGTTGACCATGTATTTAATATTCTAATTATTGTAATTAAGATGTTACCAAACATATTAAACCGACATGTACTATAAGTTAATGTGGAATGAGAAGAGATAGTCATCCATTGAACCATATTGGTCTTTCATGGTCTCATTCTAACCCTACCGCTCCCACCCATTCTTCACGCTGCCGCCGCTGACTCCTTCATTCAGCACCTCGACCGGCCACCTTTTCCTTTCCCCGCCTCCCATACTCTCTCTGGTGTGAACTGTTCTGTATACACTGTCGTGTTTTTCAAGTACTCGGCCACCTTTCCCCTAGAAACCCCACCGCCGCAAACCTTACCAATGATTTTTGGGATAGACTAGACGCCATTGTCTTACAATGGATCTATGGCACTGTCTCAAACGATCTTCTCAAAACTGTTTTCTGTCCCGGTAACACTGCCTATGATGCATGGACCACCTTGGAGGGCCTTTTTCACGACAACTAAAACGCCTGTGCCATTCAACTCATGCAAAAGTTTGCTACTACCTGTCTTGAGAATTTTCCAAATATGTCAGATTATTGTTAAGCCATGAAAACCCTAGCCGACCAACTTGCCAATGTCGGGGAGCCTCTTGAAAACAAACGCCTCGTACTCCACCTTCTTGCGGGTTTCACGGACTCGTATCAGGGTATCTCCACTATTCTCCAACATAAGGAACAACTTCCCTCCTTCTATGAGGTTCGGTCCCAACTTTGCCGTGTTGAAAGTGAAAAAACCAAGCGTGCCATGTACGCCTCCCAAAAAGCCTCCCATGACTTGACCGCCTCCACAGCTAAACAACCACCCTCACAAACTGCCCCCCCCTCCACCACCCGCATCTGGCCCCTCCAACTACAGCAGCCGCAGACGCGGTCATTCTAGGGGGCGTGGCTGCGCCCGCTCTTCCTGGCCATACGGACACGGTACAACACCGTTCGGACAGTGGACCTCACTTGCCACCTACACCTGAACCGTACCCAACACCTCCTGGTTACCACCTCAAACCTCATCACCATGGCTTCAATGGTCTCCCCCACCACCGTGTCCATATCACACCACATGCCCCTCGGCAGCCCCTACTCAGGGACAAGGGTTTCTAGGCTCTCATCCAAATCAAGCCAATCATGCCTCTTACTCTCCCACGGATATTCGGCAGGCTCTATACACCATGTCACAGAACCCGCCATATTACACGCAGGGTGTTATAGACACAGGTGCCACTATCAGCATGGATCCCAATTCAGGTAACTTCTGTACTATTTTTAATACTAGCATGAATGAAAATATTATCGTTGGTGATGGCACACGCATTCCGGTACTAGGACATGGCCCACAAACTTTTAAACCACCCTTTACCTTAAACCGTGTCCCTTATGCCCCAAAAGTCATTCGAAAACTTAGTTCTGTGCGTCAATTCAGCAGAGATAACTATGTTTTTTTGTCGAATTTGAGACCTTTTGGTTTTCTTGTGAAGGACTACAGGACCCGGGCACCTATAATCGGGTGCAACAGCAGCGGTGATCTTTACACCTTCAACAAGGACCTCCATTGCTTCTCAACATCCGTCACTTCTGCTCAGTCCTCCACTCTATGGCACCAAAGACCTGGCCACCCCGGCCTGGCTTTGTTACAAACTTTAAAGAATTCTAGTTCTATTTCTTTTCCGTCTTTGAATAAATCTTTGTGTGAACCATGTGTGTTTGGAAAAAGTGTTAGACTTCCTTTTTATTCATCTAATAATAGTACCTTGCAACCATTTGATATCGTGCATAGCGAGTTCTGGACCTCACCGATTCTCAGCATAGGGGGCCACTATTACTACCTATTATTTTTAGATGACTTTACCAATTTTCTGTGGACTTTTCCCATCTCTAATAAGTCCCAAGTCTACACCATTTTTGAACACTTTACCACCCTTGTTCAAACCCAATTTCAATTAAAAATAAAAACATTTCAATTTGATAATGGAAAGGAGTATCTCAACGCGTCATTTAAAAATTTATTTGATAAAAATGGCATCCTCTTCCGTCTAACTTGCCCATATACCTCTTCCCAAAACGGCAAAGCCGAGTGAAAAATTCGCTCCATAAATAACATGACCCGCACCCTCCTTTCTCAATCTCACCTTCCTCTTAACTTTCGGCCACACGCCCTTGAAACCGCAACCTATCTACTCAACATCATCCCCTGCAAAACCCATCAACACGTCTCTTATACCAACAACAACCCACGTACAACCACCTAAGAGTTTTTAGTTGTCTATGTTATCCACTCATTCCCTCCACCACAATTAAAAACCTTCAAAACCGCTCATACCGGTGTGTGTTCCTTCGTTATCCCACCTCTCATCGTGGTTACAAATGCTATGACCTTAAAACCAAACACATAACCATCTCTCGTCATGTCCTGTTTGACAAAATAGCCTTTCCATTTCAAAACCTACACCGAGTCTCTCTTTCCACTGATTACAACTTCCTCACTAACCCAATCCCGCCTCACATTTGGCCCCACATATCTTCCCAGCCCACACCACCCACCCCACCCTTCTCCAATCCCTCAACCCACTCTCTATATCCCTCGGCCCACTCCCCAAATACCTCGGCCCAACACCCGTCCCCCCCCCCCCACCAGCACTACCCCTCCGGCCCAAAATAACCCCCCTACACCTTTCGGCCCAGCCACCAACCCAGCCCACAGCCATAACCCATCTCCGCCCACTCCCACCGTACAACTACCCACACCAGTCCCTACTCCAACCAACCCTCACATCGGCCCAAGCCCGGCACCATCGACCCGAACCATGCATACACGATCTATGTCGGGTATCTACAAACTAAAACAACCTTTTAACCTTCATGCCACCACCTTAGTTCCTATCCTGAAAAACCCGACCTTAGCCTTGTCCTCACCAGAATGGCGCGATGCTATGACTAACGAGTTTCATCCTCTTATTAAGAATAATACATCGGAGTTAATCCCAAAACGGCCAGGAATGAATATTATCAGGAGTATGTGGCTGTTCAAGTGTAAATTTAAATCCGATGGCACACTTGAGAGGTACAAGGCCTGACTTGTTTGTGATTGCCGATCTCAATAGGTTGGAATTGACTGTGGTGAAACTTTCAGTCCGGTTGTAAAACCAGCCACTATTTGGACTGTTCTTTCTATTGCTTTATCTAACTTTTGGCAGGTTCACCAGCTTGATGTTACCAATGAGATTCAGAAACCAACAATTCCCCGATCATGTTTGTCGACTAAAGAACTCTCTATATGGTTTGAAACAAGCCCCCGTGCCTGGTATCAACGGTTCACGGATTATGTTCTCTCCTTGGGCTTTCGACAGAGTGGTTGTGATGCTTCATTATTTATTTTCAACAGCCACAGTAACATTGCTTTTCTTCTCCTCTATGTTGATGACATTATCCTGGTGACCTCCTCAGCAGCTCTCCGGGAGGAACTCATGAGCCACCTTTCTAAGGAATTTTCCATGAAGGACTTGGGACCCTCGAGTTTCTTTCTTGGCATCTCAGTTACTCGCCAGCAAGACACCATGTTTTTATCTCAGCAGACATATGTCGCGGACATTGTGGAGCGTGCCAGCATGTCCTCTTGTAAGCCGGTTGCTACACCCGTTGACACGAATTCTAAGCTCAGTTCAAAGTCAAGGGGTGATTTTGATAATCCCACACTCTATAGGAGCCTCGCAGGGGCCTTCAGTATCTCACATTTACTCGGCCTGACATCAGTTATGTAGTTCAGCAGGTTTGTATGCACATGCATGCGCCTAAGACAGGTCACTGGGATGCTTTAAAACGCATCATACGGTATATTCAGGGCACATTATCTTTCGGCCTCACCTTATGCTCACACAGAGATCCCCAGCTTATTGCCTACACAGACGCTGACTGGGCTGGTTGCCAAGATACGAGATGCTCCACTAGTGGATATTGTGTTTACTTCGGGAATAACCTACTCTCCTGGTCCTCTAAACGCCAACCTACTGTATCTCGCTCGAGTGCTGAGGCCGAATATCGCGGGGTCACCAATATAGTAGCTAAAATCTGTTGGCTTCGAAATCTTCTCCTTGAACTTCATCGATCACCATCAAAAGCTACTCTTGTGTATTGTGATAACCTGAGTACAATATACTTGACAGGGAATCCAGTTCAACATCAGCGTACGAAGCACATTGACCTTGACATCCACTTCGTCAGAGAACAAGTTCAGCGCGGTCAAGTACGGATTCTACATGTTCCATCTCGATATCAGGTTGCAGACATTTTTACCAAAGGACTCCCTCGTGTACTGTTTGAAGATTTTCGCTCCAGTTTCAGCCTTCGATCACCTCCGGCTTCAACGGCGGTGGTGTAATAGATTATATTGTGTTGACCATGTATTTAATATTGTAATTATTGTAATTAAGATGTTACCAAACATACTAAACCGAACTCTATAACCAACTCATTTTAGGTTAAAAAAATCTTTTAACAAAAAAGGACGTCATTTTGTAATTCGCTTTAGGCTCAAACATGTTGGCCAACGTCGTCTAATGCTCATGTATTTTTATAATGATATCATTTTATTATGTGCTCCAACCCAACCCAGCATGACCCGAACCGAGTTGAATTTAATAACCTTTGCTTGTAAGAAATCTGACAACAGGAATGTGAACCCTTTTGGGGGAAAAATGTTGGATACGCAACGGTGGCATAGAAACACAAATCAACAAAGTCTGTTTATAGAAAAAGCAATGCGGTCGGGTTCAGTAGAAAATAATATCTACAATTCATGATTGTTAGTTAATAAGATTATGTGATCTGTATTCGTTCAGATGGTAACAAAACCCTACATGCCGATATGACACTCAGTCAAATGAAATCGTAAAAATAAGTAAAGAGAAAGTACTAACAACTCAACCATCTATATAATGAAAGTTGAAGAAACTAAATAAGAATTTTCTTGGAATTTATCATTAGTAAATCACAAATTAAACACATGATTTACCAGCAACAACATACACCCCGTTTACAAAAGGGTTCAGGATTCGGATAACAATATTCGGCACAATTCTCATGAACTTGACATGAGGGGGGAGAACATATTGTCCTCTTAAGATCAGATTGCCCATTTAAACAAGAATTCTTTGCGCAAAGTGGCTCAATTTCAGCTGCATCCGAAAGACCGCCAACTGCATGTCAATAAAATGCATTTTGTTATCAACTCAACCAACTATATGTCAATAACAAATCAAAAATAATATATATATATATATATATATATATTATTTTAAAAAAATTAAAAAAATATGTCAAATTGATAGATTATGACACAGTGAAACTAAAAATGGATAAAAGAGTACGTTTATTTCGATAAAAGTTTACATATATCAAACAGTCTCTATTTTTACTTCATATACCATCAATTCTCATACTTTTACGTGTTCAAATATAAATAAAAATTGATGGTGAATATTATACTTCTTTAAATTAGTATATATAGATTATATAATATGGGGAAAGATCTTGTACAAACTGTTTTTGGTAAGAACTGCGAGAATCAAAGGAGGGTATTTTTTTCGAAATTTTTTTTCCCATATTGTTAAACATGTATTAGAATATTGAAAACTAAAAAAAATTAAAAAAAATTGTGTAAAGTAATTACGTGTATAGTAATTACATAATTACTCTAGTGTAAACTAGTGTATTTACTTTAATGACGTAATTACACTAAAAAAATTTTTAATTGTTTTTTTTTTTTTGTATTATTCATCTAGAAAGTATGTTTAGGCACATGAAAAAAAAATCTAAAAAAAAAATTTTAATTTTTTTTTCTTATACAAGGCCCCGGCTAGTGTTATCGATAAACTAGAAAGTCTCATGAAAAGATTCTTATGGTCCGCTACGAGTGCAAAGAATAAATTACATTGGGTTTCTTGGGATAGGGTGACTCGTGATAAAGGTAAAGGTGGTTTGGGTGTTAGTCAATTAAGAGACGTTAATGACGCTTTACTATCGAAGTGGGCTTGGCGTTTCCGTAATGAAGAAGACACTTTGTGGAAGCTCATCATTATTTCTTGTCATAATGGCAGAAATAGTTGGTCGGGTCTTCCCCGGATTGCTGGGAAGGGTGGATGTTGGTCCACTATTGTGAAAAACTGCGAAAGATTTCAATGTGGGGATAAGTCGTTTCTTGATCTCTTGAAAGGAAAATTGGGAAATGGTCGTTCTATACGGTTTTGGGAAGACCCGTGGTTGTTGGACGTCCCTCTTATGACCAAATTCCCTTTGTTGTACAAAGCTGCTACTACCAAAAGAACACTTGTTTGTGATTGCAGGATTGGAGATACCTGGGTGCCTTTAGATTTTACCCGGCAGTGGAATATTTTGGAAGTCCAAGAATGGAGTCTTATGTTCGAGCTATTGGGCCAAGCCCGGCCTTCTGGTGGACCTGACAGTTGGGAACGGGGCCGGGTCAAATGCTTTCTCAGTCGCTGCAGTTAAATTGAAGGTTCAGGATTTTCAGGACAGTGATGATGTTTTCAAGATCAAGTGGATTGCTTGGGTCCCGCTTAAGTGTAACATCTTCGCTTGGCGGGCGGAGTTGGATAGAATTCCTACGGTGGAAGCTCTCACCAAAAGAAATGTATTCAACCCTAATGATCGGTGTAAACTTTGTGACATTGATTTTGAAACATCGGTACATAGCTTCTCTAGATGCGGGTTTTCCTACGATGTATGGTCTAGCATTTGGAGGTGGTGTGGTTTGGATACGGTTGCAGTGAGTAATACTAGAGACATTATGCTTTTATACAAACACGCTAAAGGTGGCAAGTGAGGAAAGAAAATTGTGCAGGGCATCGTTTTGGTCTCTATTTGGTTGATTTGGAAAGCGCGTAACGAAAAGACGTTTAGGGGAGTGGAGCCTAAAGTTAATCTTGTGATAGGTAGTATAAAAGCTTTAACGTTCTTATGGCTTAAGAATAGGTCCAAGTTCAATGATCTCTTTTGGGAGGATTGGTGTAATAGTCCCTTGTACATGTTGTAGTTTTCTCGGTTGGTAGTCCTTGTTTTGAGGCCTACCCCAAGTGTGTTTTAATGAAAGTCAATGTTTAAAAAAAAAAAAATTACCTCATTTAATTCTCACAGTTCTTACCAAAAAAACACTTTTTATTTGATCTTTAATCTATGTAACATAATATAAAATCAAGAAGTATAAAAAAAAAAAAAAAAGTGGAAGTCTTATGGATAGTTGACATACATGTGCTGATTAGTAATGCAGAGATGATAACAAACGTGAATGGAATGACCTTGTCCATATTTGATGTAGAGAACTCTTCTACTACTCGTAGTTCTTAGTATTAAAAAATCCTTGATGTACGCTCCTTATATAATCAATCGTAATTTATTATTGTTTAATGACATTTCTATTAATAAAACAAAATTTGATACGTGATAAATGCCATTTTAGTAGTTTTTAATTATAAAAAATCATATTTGATGTAGAAACTCTTCCAGTTCTTTGTATTTAAAATCCTTGACATACGTTACTTATATTATCGCTCGTAATATGTTATTGTTTAATGATATTTCTATTAATACCGAAACAAAATTTGATACGTTTTTTTCTTTTTCAAATTGAAAATTAATTTCACATAATAAATGGCATTTAATAGTTTTTAATTATGAAATCTTTTGAAAGAAAATATAACAATGGAAATAAATTAAAATGAGTGGCTTTAATTTATCATCGTGTTGCGCGATTACAATTGTTTTAATTGGTTTCGGATATTCATACAAGATTGCATTTTATTCACACAACCCTCCGCATGGATCAACTTTTGAACAATCTACGGGCCGTAGAGGCCTCTATGGCCCGTAGACAAACATGAAAACGAGGTACGAGATTCAGTTCTGACTACCAAAGATTGTGATCCCCTCTACGGCCCGTAGAGACCTCTACAGCCGGTAGAGCAAACCCTCATTTAATGCACTGACACCCTCTACGGGCCGTAGAGAGTGGTGCAAACCTAATTTTTTTGGTTGTGTAAATATATAACATGGCTCTTTTAATTTATCATCGTGTCTTGAGAAACAACCGATACCGTTACTGCCATAACAGCTAAGGATATCGATAATGACATTTTCTTAAGGCTATCCGGTGTGCAGACGGGGCACCACCCCCGTCCCACACTTTTGGTTTGTCCCAGACTTGCTACACCACCCCCACCCCCCATCTCACCTCTCCCCCGTCCCCCTGTCCTCACCGAGACAAAACGGACAGACCAATCAGGAATTTTTTTTATTTTTATTTTATTTTTGAATTGAAAGTTGGGTGATTTTTGGTCAATCAACAATTAATAATTAATTAATAATAAAAGGGGGAGGGCTGTCTCCACGCCATTGGCTTGTCCCAAAAAAATAGAACAACCCACCAATCCTAGGTGGCATCCTATGTGGCAAGGAAACATCCCATTTTAGGTGTCTCCACATCCACTAGCCTAAGTTACTCGAACAACCTCTAGTCTAATAACCGGCTGTGAAAGTCAAACTCGTAATCATCCTAATAACCAACCAACTGTGAAAAGATCCATATATACATAAGCTATTAAGCCTGCTTTCTGAAACATCCATACTTCGGCTGTGAAAAGATGAGTACAATCAAAACAAGCTTCACAAAACAATTGATGAACCTATAATTAAACACCTAACAATTAAACTGCAAAAATATATGTAATTGACAAAACATTATGCAGAAGTCACTGCTTATAGAGTTTTTTTTTCTTTTTTTTGACTGGTTTCTCTATTCCAATTTTTTGGTAAAAAGATGTCACTTACGTGTCAGACGTATACAATTACAACTACGGCTGTAAACAAACCAAACATTCAGCGAATAGTTCGTCAACTGTTCGGCAGCAGGAAGTTTGTTTGTGTTTGTTCGTGTAATAAATAAGCAAACACAAACAAGAAGTTACGTTCTTTTAGTTGAACAACGAACAAGAATAGAAACTGCCTTCGTTCCTTTTGTTCGTGAATGTTCGGTAACATGTTCGTTTATGTTTGTTGTGTTCGATAGTTCATTAGCGTTTTTAATGTTTTATTCTAATTTAAGTACTTAAAAATTCTCATTGATATATTATAGTTCATTAGTGTTCGATCCGTGTGGCGGTCCTTGTTTTGAGGACGCGCCAATTTTTTTGATTAAGTTTACAGTTAAAAAATTATATTTAATATATGGGGAATTTGATTTTAATAACCTAAACTATTTTAATTTGGTCACTAGCACCCCCAACTGAAAAATTGGCCATATATAACCTGAACTATTGACTTATTGGAATCTAACACTCACTAACTGTTAAATCACTAACACCGTTAGTTGGTTCGCTGACGTGGCAAGATTTGCTGACGTGGCATGCTGACGTGCCAATCCACGTGTGCACACATCAGCGTGCCACGCCAGCAACTTGTGCCACATCAGCGTGTCACGTCAGCAACTTGTGGCACGTCAGCAATCCAACTAACGGCGTCAGTTAGTTGGGTGCTAGATTCCAATAAGTCAATAGTTCAAGTTATATATGGCCAATTTTTTAGTTGAGGTTGCCAGTGGCCAATTTCAAATAGTTTGGGTTATTAAAATCAAATTCCCCTTAATATATTAACTTATTACATATTGATATTACTTCACCTATTTTGAGTAACTTTTATTTTGGTTTGATTAAACAATGATTTCAAGTTTAATATGATAACTTTGTATTTTTATGAGACATGATTTTCTGGTAATCTTTATGATCAAGATTATGTAAAGTGTGTTTTGTTTAAATGGATTAGTATATTTTGGGTGGATAATGTTTGTGATAAAAAATGTGGATTTTATTCGAAATTTAATATGTGTTAATTTGTGGTAAAAAAAAAATGCATTCCTTGTGTTTGTTTGCATTCATTTTTTCAGACAGATAATTTTAACAAACCCAGACGAACACGAACACGATCATTTCCTTTACAAACGAACACGAACAGAAAATCGTGTTTGGTAAGTGTTCATACTGTTCGTGAACACGTTATTTTCTTAACAAACGGACACGAACAACACCTTGTTCTTGTGTGTATTCGTTTTTTTTTTACAGCCCTAATTACAACAAGTATTCATACAGAAAGTTTTTGCCCGTGCATGTAAATATGTGTCACCTTTTTCTATTAAAGTCCCCTTCAAATGCAAGAATTTTTTTTCCTAGAAAGTGTTCATAGAATCGGTACACATACATGCGGTACATCAACTATATTCCATATCTACTAACCCATATGTATGCATTTACTACACAGTTTACATTTTCCATCTCCTTGCTGCTCGAATTTGTTTGATATATTTAACGTTAAAGAGGTGACACTCCAATAGTTCGGACCAAGCCTACCCAAACCACGATGGTTCAACCCTTTGGTTCGGTGACCACCCATGTTTCGGACAATTGACATCCGACTATGAAAATCAAATAATACACTTGTACATCAATGACTATGAAAATCAGATAATACACTTTGTACACAATGTTCTGATGATTTAATAAGAGGGAAAGTGAAATGAACAGTTACTAAACCCGTCTTATGTAATACCTTTAAAGCAATGTGTGCGGGTGCATTATGTGGTTATTGTAGTTGTCGATAAAACAGTAGTTCTTTGTTTACCGGAAATGTAGCACTAGATCTTTGTTTACTGCCCGTGTCTACGCTATTTCAAAACCTACGATTTTAAGGACCCTGTGTTACGTGTTTCCAAAGGGAAAGGATGAACAAGTCAAGTCTTTATAAAAAGCAAAGAAACATAGAAATTGGATCATGAAAACTAAACATTATCCAAAAAGAATGGATGAAGGCACTTCCTCCACATCAAAGTCTCAATCCACCAACAATACCACTGGCGGCAGAGCCTGCGGCTCCGCGACCAACTGAGGACGGCCTAATAAAAAATATTATGCTCATGTAAACAAACTGGTACCTGCTTTGTATTCTGCACCTTCAGATGTTGACATCTGCAAGTAATTTATCTAAGCAGAAGGCTTTCATGGTGGGTGGTCTTCATCCCTAAGTGGTATGTGTGATCACAGGACGGTGAGACACAAAGCCCCATTAAGTTTAATCTAACCTTTATTGATCAGTCAGATGTAAGGGAGATCATATGAAATTATGACAAATTAACTGTAAGTGTAATTTTAAATTTTGCATAACAAAAACAGGCATATGAACAAAAGACAACTAGTATGTCAGGAAATCAAATAAACCATGGCTAAAAATATGAAGAAACAATTCTTTGAATTTCTTTCACACAATTTGATCAAATATGAGGTATTATACCGTAGCGAGTAGATTTAATCCGTGAATAATGAAGCAGCAACACTCTTCAATGATTCACATGCTTTTTGCAGATCAGATTCTGTGTGAGCAGCGGAGACGTATATTCTAATCCCGACAGGAAGATTGCATTTATCAACAAACGACCGTTTTGAAGTTGTTACAAAAACTGAGTGTTCCTTCAGTACCTGCACAATGCACATATGAGCTGTACCGTACAACACAACAATGAATAATTGAATACTACTAGTAAGCCTTTTTAAGTCGAAGGTTTAACACTTACCCGATCAGCAAGATCTTCAAGTAATTGAAGATCACTCTTCAATGACCCTGTGGATTTTTTAAGTCGAAGGAATACAAGCGGTGACATTATATCATTTGCGAGTTCGAGGCCTTTTATTCCTAACAATCCTGCATTTATAAAAGCATAATAAATTGTTTCATGTTATTAAGGTTTAACAAAACATCCATGAAAATAATGTGGACAGAATTAGTCAAAGAATGCAATAATTCACCATCGTAGAAAGACAAAATAAAGGCGTCTTAAGGCCACCTGCCCAGCGCAAGAGGCATGAGCGGGTACTGACAGGGTTCTAATAGTTAAAAAAATATATAATAATAACAACAAATAATAGAGAGTCATCTTGTAGGCCAAAATCTATCACCTGTCAAGTATTACCTTAGCAAAGTGTTAAGTCTTGTGAAATAGAATAAGTGTAGTCCAACGTTGTCAAGTATTACCCTATGTTTAAGGCAATAAATAAGTCTTTCTAGTCTACAAGTATTTCTAGGGTTCCTAATATATTTGAAACGTAATAAAAGGAGTGTAACATAAATCATAAAAAAAAAACTAATCATAAAAAGTTTTAGTTAATTGTTTGATAAAACAAGTTCTAATGGAAATTGTTCAAAATATGTAATCAATTGTATACGTTTATAGAAAAATATAATAATTAGATTTTAATCCTTTAAGGGCTTAGGATAATTATTTCAATTACAATGATTATCTAAAATGAGTTTCATATTAAGAGATTTACATGCTACGTAAATTGCAATGACCCATTTATAACAGTATGTTTTTTTTATTTCATAGATTAAAATAATTTAATAAAATTAGTTTGAACAAAAACTTATAAGTATTAAACTAGTACTAAAAAATAGTTAATTGGATGACAACATTAAATAATTTGATATGGGTTTATCATTTTAAATAATTATTAGAAAAAGAAAATGTTTTAAACTTCAAATAAGATGCAAAAGAAAAGTTGAGATATGAAGTTTATTTAGTATAAAGGATATGATAGTCCATGTGCCCCAATTATTAGTTTCTTAAACAACAACTTCCCAAACTTGACCAAATTAGGAACAAATGGCACCTCAAACACATCTTCATATGTGTGTTTGGCAGGAAGCTCGAGATCGAGAAAAAAGAATATAAGACTCACAGTGCCGGAGGAAGAGGCGGTGATGGCGAGCGCCAGATATTAAGACCATTAAGGGACGGTGGTCTGGAGTTGACGGTTGTCGGTTACCGGTGGCTTGTCGGGAGGACGGAGCGGCGTCCGTTTGACACAAGCAGAAGGGAGGAGACCAAGAAGGTATGTAATGTGGTTCACGACGGTGGTGGATGTTGCGAAACCGCTAGTTCAATACGGGTTTGTAGACGGATTTATTCAGCACACGCCAACTCACAAGAGATCGATAGAGAGTTGGGTCAGGAAATGGTTGATATAAACTTTATGGTTCAACTTGTTTTTTTCATTCTATACAAGACTATATATACACATACAAACACAACAAAGATGGAGATAAAAGCTCTTCTAGACTTTGACTCAATAATTACACATAATTCTTTGACTCAAGACTTTGACTCCAAGAATTATGTTGTCAAGACTTTGACTCTTGACTCAAGGCTTGGATATATATATATATATATATATATATATATATATATATATATATATAGGGAGAGGTTATGATACAAAGGGGTGTTTTCCTAAGAAGGATAAGAAGTGTTTTAAGCCATTAGATTAAAAAATTGATGGATAGGATTGATTAATGGCATGATTGTAATTAGTGTTTAATTCTTGTTTGACTAATATAATGATTTAAGGGTATAATGGTAATATTATGATGTCTTAATCAATTAAAACCACCATCACTCTTCACACACATCCTACAATTTTAATTTATACATTCTTAAAGATTCCCTACAATCACGCAAATCTAAACTTCCATTATTATCAAAATCAAATAAATTGAACAAAAATTACAAAAAAAAAATATACATGGGATTTAATAAACAAAATTCCAAAATACAAGCATCTTTATTAACGAATCTTTATTAACGAATGGATTATAGTAGTATTTTATACTCATGATTTGCATGTCGTATATATTTGGTGCTTTTTTAGAGTTTGGTCATAGTGTTTTGTGACATGTATTATTTTGTAATTGATAAAACACTAGGTTTATGTTGATCATTGTGTTGTGTTTTATGTTCAACAAGTTATATGATATGTTGTGTTTTATGTTCAGCAAGATCATAATGTTGTGTTTTATTTTTAGCAATATCAGATCAGAATTCTAGTGTTTTATCTTGATCATCATATTGTGTTTTATGATCAACAAGTTATATGATCTGTTGGTTTTGTGATAAAAAAAACATATAGTAAAATTTGTATACGATTACATAAAACACATAAGTTCATATGGGTAGTTAATATGAGTTTAAAACACATAGAAAATACAATGACGATTTTGTATGTGTTTTTTTTTTTTTTTTTTTTTTTTGCAGAATTTGCATGTGTAATAGAGGTCAGCAAACTAAAAACACGTGAATTGATATAATAACCTTTATAGATGAACATGTTGATCAAAATAGAGTTATAGAAAAAATCTCTCATTTATAACTCATAAACATTGCCATATTATTGATTAATTATGCAATTACCTTAATGCCCATGAGATTAAAATAAATCAGTGCCACGTGTCAGCCTCACACTCTTTCTTATCCTTCTCACAAAAGTGGTCTTTTGTATGTGAACCCCTACCTATATATATATATATATATATATATATATATTTATTTTGAAACGAATTTATATCTTCCTTGTTTGAGATTATAAATGTAATTGGAAAAATGATAAGCTTTAAATAAGAAATAAAAAAAATCATTAGTTTGAATTAGAAAATAAAAACACCGTCTTATAAAATGACGATTTTATAAATAGAATTAGGATAGGACATATGTCATGATTGAAGATTTTTTTTTAAGTACAATGATAAAAGGAACTTAGAAAAATAGAGTGTACGGATAAAGATAAGAATATTTAGAAATAAATTAGATTTTATATCATGGATCAGGAAATACTTTAATGCAAAATAAATGGGAAAATTCGTGAGGTTACACAATCGATAGAAATACCATATACCAACACATGGTTTCATAGAAGAAGCAACTTGTAGTGTATAAACTGTTGAAACAACCTGAGAAGAACTACTTTCAGCTCTATCATTTAAAATAAAACTTGAAATCACGTAATAAGAATAAACATAATTACGTAATGACCATTATAAAGATGTAGATAAAGATGTAAAACTTGAAAATCACGTAATAAATATTAAAAACACTAACAAAGATTTAAAAAAACATAACTATAATTACGTAATGAAATTTATTCAAAAGATCTATCATAAATCATAACTCATATTAAAAATTACGTAACAGAAATAATCCTTAAAACAACAAGGATATAAAAATCACGTAATAAACAAAAACATAATTCACAGAACAAACAAACATGTATAAAAACATCATTAACCAATAAAATCATGATTTCAAATCGTTAATCGTAAAAATAATATAATACTGTGATAAAACAAACAGAATCACAAAAAATAACGTAATGCTTTCATGAACAGACAAAAAACGTTAATAATAGATTATATTGTGTTGACCATGTATTTAATATTCTAATTATTGTAATTAAGATGTTACCAAACATATTAAACCGACATGTACTATAAGTTAATGTGGAATGAGAAGAGATAGTCATCCATTGAACCATATTGGTCTTTCATGGTATCATTCTAACCCTACCGCTCCCACCCATTCTTCACGCTGCCGCCGCTGACTCCTTCATTCAGCACCTCGACCGGCCACCTTTTCCTTTCCCCGCCTCCCATACTCTCTCTGGTGTGAACTGTTCTGTATACACTGTCGTGTTTTTCAAGTACTCGGCCACCTTTCCCCTAGAAACCCCACCGCCGCAAACCTTACCAATGATTTTTGGGATAGACTAGACGCCATTGTCTTACAATGGATCTATGGCACTGTCTCAAACGATCTTCTCAAAACTGTTTTCTGTCCCGGTAACACCGCCTATGATGCATGGACCACCTTGGAGGGCCTTTTTCACGACAACTAAAACGCCTGTGCCATTCAACTCATGCAAAAGTTTGCTACTACCTGTCTTGAGAATTTTCCAAATATGTCAGATTATTGTTAAGCCATGAAAACCCTAGCCGACCAACTTGCCAATGTCGGGGAGCCTCTTGAAAACAAACGCCTCGTACTCCACCTTCTTGCGGGTTTCACGGACTCGTATCAGGGTATCTCCACTATTCTCCAACATAAGGAACAACTTCCCTCCTTCTATGAGGTTCGGTCCCAACTTTGCCGTGTTGAAAGTGAAAAAACCAAGCGTGCCATGTACGCCTCCCAAAAAGCCTCCCATGACTTGACCGCCTCCACAGCTAAACAACCACCCTCACAAACTGCCCCCCCCCCCCTCCACCACCCGCATCTGGCCCCTCCAACTACAGCAGCCGCAGACGCGGTCATTCTAGGGGGCGTGGCTGCGCCCGCTCTTCCTGGCCATACGGACACGGTACAACACCGTTCGGACAGTGGACCTCACTTGCCACCTACACCTGAACCGTACCCAACACCTCCTGGTTACCACCTCAAACCTCATCACCATGGCTTCAATGGTCTCCCCCACCACCGTGTCCATATCGCACCACATGCCCCTCGGCAGCCCCTACTCAGGGACAAGGGATTCTAGGCTCTCATCCAAATCAAGCCAATCATGCCTCTTACTCTCCCACGGATATTCGGCAGGCTCTATACACCATGTCACAGAACCCGCCAGATTACACGCAGGGTGTTATAGACACAGGTGCCACTATCAGCATGGATCCCAATTCAAGTAACTTCTGTACTATTTTTAATACTAGCATGAATGAAAATATTATCGTTGGTGATGGCACACACATCCCGGTACTAGGACATGGCCCACAAACTTTTAAACCACCCTTTACCTTAAACCGTGTCCCTTATGCCCCAAAAGTCATTCGAAAACTTAGTTCTGTGCGTCAATTCAGCAGAGATAACTATGTTTTTTTGTCGAATTTGAGACCTTTTGGTTTTCTTGTGAAGGACTACAGGACCCGGGCACCTATAATCTTTGTGAACCATGTGTGTTTGGAAAAAGTGTTAGACTTCCTTTTTATTCATCTAATAATAGTACCTTGCAACCATTTGATATCGTGCATAGCGATTTCTGGACCTCACCGATTCTCAGCACAGGGGGCCACTATTACTACCAATTATTTTTAGATGACTTTACCAATTTTCTATGGACTTTTCCCATCTCTAATAAGTCCCAAGTCTACACCGTTTTTGAACACTTTACCACCCTTGTTCAAACCCAATTTCAATTAAAAATAAAAACATTTCAATTTGATAATGGAAAGGAGTATCTCAACGCGTCATTTAAAAATTTATTTGATAAAAATGGCATCCTCTTCCGTCTAACTTGCCCATATACCTCTTCCCAAAACGGCAAAGCCGAGTGAAAAATTCGCTCCATAAATAACATGACCCGCACCCTCCTTTCTCAATCTCACCTTCCTCTTAACTTTCGGCCACACGCCCTTGAAACCGCAACCTATCTACTCAACATCATCCCCTGCAAAACCCATCAACACGTCTCTTATACCAACAACAACCCACGTACAACCACCTAAGAGTTTTTAGTTGTCTACGTTATCCACTCATTCCCTCCACCACAATTAAAAACCTTCAAAACCGCTCATACCGGTGTGTGTTCCTTCGTTATCCCACCTCTCATCGTGGTTACAAATGCTATGACCTTAAAACCAAACACATAACCATCTCTCGTCATGTCCTGTTTGACAAAATAGCCTTTCCATTTCAAAACCTACACCGAGTCTCTCGCTCCACTGATTACAACTTCCTCACTAACCCAATCTCGCCTCACATTTGGCCCCACATATCTTCCCAGCCCACACCACCCACCCCACACTTCTCCAATCCCTCAACCCACTCTCTATATCCCTCGGCCCACTCCCCAAATACCTCGGCCCAACACCCCCCCCCCCCCCACCAGCACTACCCCTCCGGCCCAAAATAACCCCCCTACACCTTTCGGCCCAGCCACCAACCCAGCCCACAGCCGTAACCCATCTCCGCCCAATCCCACCGTACAACTACCCACACCAGTCCCTGCTCCAACCAACCCTCACATCGGCCCAAGCCCGGCACCATCGACCCGAACCATGCATACACGATCTATGTCGGGTATCTACAAACTAAAACAACCTTTTAACCTTCATGCCACCACCTTAGTTCCTATCCTGAAAAACCCGACCTTAGCCTTGTCCTCACCAGAATGGCGTGATGCTATGACTAACGAGTTTCATGCTCTTATTAAGAATAATACATCGGAGTTAATCCCAAAACAGCCAGGAATGAATATTATCAGGAGTATGTGGTTGTTCAAGTGTAAATTTAAATCCGATGGCACACTTGAGAGGTACAAGGCCTGACTTGTTTGTGATTGCCGATCTCAATAGGTTGGAATTGACTGTGGTGAAACTTTCAGTCCGGTTGTAAAACCAGCCACTATTTGGACTGTTCTTTCCATTGCTTTATCTAACTTTTGGCAGGTTCACCAGCTTGATGTTACTAATGCATTCCTCCATGGCAATTTGGCTGAAACTGTTTATATGCACCAACCAATGGGATTCAGAAACCAACAATTCCCCGATCATGTTTGTCGACTAAAGAACTCTCTATATGGTTTGAAACAAGCCCCCCGTTCCTGGTATCAACGGTTCACGGATTATGTTCTCTCCTTGGGCTTTCGACACAGTGGTTGTGATGCTTCAATATTTATTTTCAACAGCCACGGTAACACTGCTTTTCTTCTCCTCTATGTTGATGACATTATCCTGGTCACCTCCTCAGCAACTCTCCGGGAGGAACTCATGAGCCACCTTTCTAAGGAATTTGCCATGAAGGACTTGGGACCCTCGAGTTTCTTTCTTGGCATCTCAGTTACTCGCCAGCAAGACACTATGTTTTTATCTCAGCAGACATATGCCGCGGACATTGTGGAGCGCGCCAGCATATCCTCTTGTAAGCCGGTTGCTACACCCGTTGACACGAATTCTAAGCTCAGTTCACAGTCAAGGGGTGATTTCGACAATCCCACACTCTATAGGAGCCTCGCAGGGGCCCTTCAGTGTCACACATTTACTCGGCCTGACATCAGTTATGCAGTTCAGCAGGTTTGTATGCACATGCATGCGCCTAAGACAGGTCACTTGGATGCTTTAAAACGCATCATACGGTATATTCAGGGCACATTATCTTTCGGCCTCACCTTATGCTCACACAGAGATCCCCAGCTTGTTGCCTATACAGACGCTGACTTGGCTGGTTGCCAAGATACGAGACGCTCCACTAGTGGATATTGTGTTTACTTCAGGGATAACCTACTCTCCAGGTCCTCTAAACGCCATCCTACTGTATCTCGCTCGAGTGCTGAGGCCGAATATCGCGGGGTCACCAATATAGTAGCTAAAATCTGTTGGCTTCGAAATCTTCTCCTTGAACTTCATCGATCACCATCAAAAGCTACTCTTGTGTATTGTGATAACCTGAGTACAATATACTTGACAGGGAATCCAGTTCAACATCAGCGTACGAAGCACATTGACCTTGACATCCACTTCGTCAGAGAACAAGTTCAGCGCGGTCAAGTACGGATTCTACATGTTCCATCTCGATATCAGGTTGCAGACATTTTTACCAAAGGACTCCCTCAAGTACCGATTCTACATGTTCCATTCATAGTTGTCAAAGCGCCTAGGCGCACTCAAGGCGCATAGGCCGAGCCCAAAGCCTAGGCGTAAGACGCATAAAAAATGATGGCTTTTTATAATTAAGCGCATAGTATAAAATACATTTTTTAGGGATTCTAGAGATGATATAGGCTTGTTTAGGGCTACTTTAAGATGTTTTAGGGTTGTTTAGGACATGTTCATGACTCATTTAGGATGTTTTACAGGCTTATGCAACTTTTAGCCTGAATTTGGCCGGAAATCAGCCCTGATAGTGCGCCTCAGTGCCTAGGCGCGCGCCTCATAGGGCGCAGCGCACTTTGTGCGCCTTGAGACTAGGCGCGCCTAGGCGCGCTTTTAACAACTATGGTTCCATCTCGATATCAGGTTGCAGACATTTTTACCAAAGGACTCCCTCGTGTACTGTTTGAAGATTTTCGCTCCAGTTTCAGCCTTCGGTCACATCCGGCTTCGACTGCGGGGGTGTAATAGATTATATTTTGTTGACCATGTATTTAATATTGTAATTATTGTAATTAAGATGTTACCAAACATACTAAACCGAACTCTATAACCAACTCGTTTTAGGTTAAAAAAAATCTTTTAACAAAAAAGGACGTCATTTTGTAATTCGCTTTAGGCTCAAACATGTTGGCCAACGTAGTCTAATGCTCATGTATTTTTATAATGATATCATTTTATTATGTGCTCCAACCCGACCCAGCATGACCCGAACCGAGTTGAATTTAATAACCTTTGCTTGTAAGAAATCTGACAACAGGAATGTGAACCCTTATGGGGTGGGGGGAAATGCTGGATACGCAACGGTGGCATAGAAACACAAATCAACAAAGTCTGTTTATAGAAAAAGCAGTGCGGCCGGCTTCATTAGAAAATAATATCTACAATTCATGATTGTTAGTTAATAAGATTATGTGATTTGTATTCGTTCTGATGATAACAAAACCCTACATGCCGATATGACACTCAGTCAAATGAAATCGTAAAAATAAGTAAAGAGAAAGTACTAACAACTCAACCATCTATATAATGGAAGTTGAAGAAACTAAATAAGAATTTTCTTGGAATTTATCATTAGTAAATCACAAATTAAACACATGATAATAGCAACAACATTCACCCTGATAACAAAAGGGTTGAAGATTCGGATAACAATATTCGGCACAATTCTGATTAACTTCACATGAAGGGGGAGGACATATGGTCATCTTAAGATCAGATTGCCCAGTTAAACAAGAATTCTTTACGCAATGTAGCTCTTCGGCTGCATCCGAAAGACCGCCAACTGCATGTCAATAAAATGCATTTTGTTATCAACTCAACCAAATATATGTTAATAACAAATCAAAAATAATATATGTATATTATTAAAAAAAATTAAAAAATATGTCAAATTGATAGATTGACACAGTGAAACTAAAAATGGATAAAAGAAGGCCCCCTATTTGCACCACCTCAAAACTTATTTGCACCGGCCTCTACGGCTCGTAAAGGCCTCTCATACTTTTATACTTATTTAAATTAGTATATATAGATTATATAACATAATATAAAATCAAGAAGTATGAAAAAAAAGAGTGGAAGTCTCATGGATAGATGACATACATGTGCTGATTAGTAATGCAGAGATGATAACTAACGTGAATGGAATGACCTTCTGCATATTTGATGTAGAGAACTCCTGCTCTCGTGTTCTTAGTATTTAAAAATCCTTGACGTACGCCCCTTATATAATCACTCGTAATTTATTATTGTTTAATGACATTTTGATTAATAAAGAGGCATATTATTTACACAATAACAAAAATTAGGTTTGCGCAACCCTCTACGGGCCGTAGAGGCCTCTACGGCCCGTAGAGGTGGGTTGGTCGAGTGCATTTAAACCCTAGACGGCCCGTAGAGGGCTCTACGGCCCGTAGGGAATACGAGGTACAAGGTCATTCAATGAACAGACTGACTTTCACTGTGTCAGTCTGAAAAAGCACTTCTTCTACGGGCCGTATAGGCCTCTACGGCCCGTAGAAAACCTGGTTGTTGGGAGCATTAAACCCTCTACGGCCCGTAGAGGCCTCTACGGGCCGTAGATGTCCAGATATATTCTTCTTCCTTGTCTTCTTTCCCCAGTCGACGAAATTTAAAAAAAAAAACGGAGCACAAAAAATCCAAACGATTCCAAGCTACCGCGATGTCTTCGGGCCACTACGGTAATGTTTCGGATGAATGGGAGCATTCGTTTAGCATATCTCACGTCTCGGAAAGCCTATTCGGAGCCGTGGTGGAACGTGGTGAGGAGGAGGTTAGATCCGTTGTTCACTGTGGTGACGGGAAGGCACTACCCGATTTGAACCTGCTGTCCGATTTGAACCAGGAGTACGTAGAAGAACCAGAGTCATTTTACGTGCCGCCGCCAAGTCATCCACAGTACGAATACGGGACTTATCATTCGCACGAGGGTGGTGAAAACGGTGGCGAGGAACCTGTCCCGGATGTTTCGTACGAAACAAATCAGGTGTGTTTATGTATTTACACTTGTTTATAATTTAGACCCGTTATATTTAGTAGTGTACATATTTAGTCCCGTGCCTAAATTTGTTTTAGGATTTGTGAGATTTGAACTCGTATATATTAGTTGTTGTTTGAACTCGTAGGGTTTATGAGATTTGAACTCGTATATATTAGTTGTTATTTAAACTCGTAGGGTTTGTGAGATTTGAACTCGTATATATTAGTTGTTATTTGAAATCGTAGGGTTTGTGAGATTTGAACTCGTATATATTAGTTGTTATTTGAACTCGTATATAAATTTTGCAGTTATTCGGGTCTCTTAAAGACTTGACAGAGTGGGTTTATCAAAGGACAAAAAAAAATGGTTACATTACCGTATACTCACGTACTGTTTCGCAAGGCAGGGGCGAATAGGAGGGTAATAATGGCATGGATACGATGTGACCGTAGTGGCGTACATCATAGTGTAGCCACGATTCGAAAGACGGACAATAAAAAATGTAATTGCCCGTTTAAAGTAATAGGGAGATACCACTCCGGCCACGATGGTTATATTTTGGAGGTCCAGAACCAAAAACATAATCACAAACCTTCCTTCTTCATAGCCAAAATTAATAAGACTTGTTCTACGGGCCGTAGAGGGCCCTACGGGCCGTAGATGGCCCTACGGCCCGTAGGTAATCATTACCAATGATTGTCAATCATACAATCATTGGTAATGATTACCTACAGGCCGTAGAGAGCTCTACGGCCCGTATAGGGTTGTCTGAATAAAATTGCTACTTGTGCAAATATCCAGAGCCTTAATAAAACAAAATTTGATACGTGATAAATGTCATTTTAATAGTTTTTAATTACAAAAAATCGTATTTGATGTAGAAACTCTTCCGGTTCTTGGTATTTAAAATCCTTGACATACGTTACTTATATTATCGCTCGTAATATGTTATTGTTTAATGATATTTCTATTAATACCGAAACAAAATTTGATACGTTTTTTTTTTTTAAATTGAAAATTAATTTGACACATAATAAATGGCATTTAATAGTTTTTAATTATGAAATCTTTTAAAGGAAAATATAACAATGGAAATAAATTAAAATGAGTGGCTTTAATTTATCATCGTGTTGCGTGATTACAATAGTTTTAATTGGCTTCGGATATTCACACAAGATTGCATTTTATTCAGACAACCCTCCGTATGGATCAACTTTTGAACAATCTACGGGCCGTAGAGGCCTCTATGGCCGTAGACAAACATGAAAACGTGGTACGAGATTCAGTTCTGACTACCAATGATTGTGATCCCCTCTACAGCCCATAGAGGTAACCCTCATTTAATGCACTGACACCCTCTACGGGCCGTAGAGAGTGGTGCAAACCTAATTTTTTTGGTTTTGTAAATATATAACATGGCTCTTTTAATTTATCATCGTGTCTTGAGAAACAACCGATACCGTTACTGCTAGAACAGCTAAGCATATCGATAATGACATTTTCTTAAGGCCATCCGGTGTGCAGACGGGGCACCACTCTCGTCCCACACTTTTGGTTTGTCCCAGACTTGCTACACCACCCCCTGTCCCACCTCTCCTCCGTCCCCCGTCCTCACCGAGGCAAAACGGACAGACCAATCAGGAATTTTTTTTTTTTTAATTGAAAGTTGGGTGATTTTTGGCCAATCAACAATTAATAATTAATTAATAATAGAAGGGGGAGGGCTGTCTCCACGCCATTGGCTTGTCCCAAAAAATAGAACAACCCACCCATCTTAGGTGGCATCCTATGTGTCAAGAAAACATCCCATTTTAGGTGTCTCCACATCCACTAGCCTAAGTTACTCGAACAACCTCTAGTCTAATAACCAGCTGTGAAAGTCAAACTCGTAACCATCCTAATAACCAGCTATGAAAAGATCCATATATACATAAGCTATTAAGCCTGCTTTCTGAAACATCCATACTTCGGCTGTGAAAAGATGAGTACAATCAAAACAAGCTTCACAAAACAATTGATGAACCTATAATTAAACACTTAACAATTAAACTGCAAAAATATATGTAATTGACAAAACATTATACAGAAGTCACTGCTTATAGAGTTTTTTTTTTTTTTTTTTTGACTAGTTTCTCTATTCCAATTTTTTGGTAAAAAGGTGTCACTTACGTGTCAGACGTATACAATTACAACTACGGCTGTAAACAAACCAAACATTCAGCAAATAGTTCGTCAACTGTTCGGCGGCAGGAAGTTTGTTTGTGTTTGTTCGTGTAATAAATAAGCAAACACAAACAAGAAGTTACGTTCTTTTAGTTGAACAACGAACAAGAATAGAAACTGCGTTCGTTCCTTTTGTTCGTGAATGTTCGGTAACATGTTCGTTTATGTTTGTTGTGTTCGATAGTTCATCAGGGTTTTTAATGTTTTATTCTAATTTAAGTACTTAAAAATTCTCATTGATATATTATAGTTCATTAGTGTTCGATCCGTGTGGCGGTCCTTGTTTTGAGGACGCGCCAGGTTTTTTAATTAAGTTTACAGTTAAAAAAAATTATATTTAATATATGGGGAATTTGATTTTAATAATCTAAACTATTTTAATTTGGCCACTAGCACCCCCAACTGAAAAATTGGCCATATATAACCTGAACTATTGAATTATTGGAATCTAACACCCACTAACTGTTAAATCACTAACACCGTTAGTTGGTTCGCTGACGTGGCAAGATTTGCTGACGTGTCAATCCACGTGTGCACACATCAGCGTGCCACGCCAGCAACTTGTGCCACCTCAGCGTGTCACGTCAGCAACTTGTGGCACATCAGCAATCCAACTAACGGCGTCAGTTAGTTGTGTGCTAGATTCCAATAAGTCAATAGTTCAGGTTATATATGGCCAATCCACCAACTATACCACTGGCAGCAGAGCCTGCGGCTCCGCGACCAACTGAGGACGGCCTAATAAAAAATATTATGCTCATGTAAACAAACTGGTACCTGCTTTGTATTCTGCACCTTCAGATGTTGACATCTGCAAGTAATTTATCTAAGCAGAAGGCTTTCATGGTGGGTGGTCTTCATCCCTAAGTGGTATGTGTGATCACAGGACGGTGAGACACAAAGCCCCATTAAGTTTAATCTAACCTTTATTGATCAGTCAGATGTAAGGGAGATCATATGAAATTATGACAAATTAACTGTAAGTGTAATTTTAAATTTTGCATAACAAAAACAGGCATATGAACAAAAGACAACTAGTATGTCAGGAAATCAAATAAACCATGGCTAAAAATATGAAGAAACAATTCTTTGAATTTCTTTCACACAATTTGATCAAATATGAGGTATTATACCGTAGCGAGTAGATTTAATCCGTGAATAATGAAGCAGCAACACTCTTCAATGATTCACATGCTTTTTGCAGATCAGATTCTGTGTGAGCAGCGGAGACGTATATTCTAATTCCCCTTAATATATTAACTTATTACATATTGATATTACTTCACCTATTTTGAGTAACTTTTATTTTGGTTTGATTAAACAAGGATTTCAAGTTTAATATGATAACTTTGTATTTTTATGAGACATGATTTTCTGGTAATCTTTATGATCAAGATTATGTAAAGTGTGTTTTGTTTAAATGGATTAGTATATTTTGGGTGGATAATGTGGATTTTATTCGAAATTTAATATGTGTTAATTTGTGGTAAAAAAAAATAAATTCCTTGTGTTTGTTTGCGTTCATTTTTTCAGACAGATAATTTTAACAAACACAGACGAACACGAACACGATCATTTCCTTTACAAACGAACACGAACAGAAAATCGCGTTTGGTAAGTGTTCATACTGTTCGTGAACACGTTATTTTCTTAACAAACGGACACAAACAAGACCTTGTTCTTGTATGTATTCGTTTTTTTTTTTACAGCCCTAATTACGACAAGTATTCATATAGAAAGTTTTTGCCCGTGCATGTAAATATGTGTAACCTTTTTCTATTAAAGTCCCCTTCAAATGCATGAATTTTTTTCCTAGAAAGTGTTCATAGAATCGGTACACATACATGCGGTACATCAACTATATTCCATATCTACTAACCCATATGTATGCATTTACTAAGTTTACATTTTCCATCTCCTTGCTCCTCTAATTTGTTTGATATATTTAACGTTAAAGAGGTGACACTCCAATAGTTCGGACCAAGCCTACCCCAAACCACGATGGTTCAACCCTCTTGTTCGGCGACCACCCATGTTTCGGACAATTGACATCCGACTATGAGAATCAAATAATACACTTGTACATCAATAACTATGAAAATCACATAATACACTTTGTACACAATGCTTTGATGATTTAATAAGGGGGAAACTGAAATGAACAGTTACTAAACCCGTCTTATGTAATACCTTTAAAGCAATGTGTGCGGGTGCATTATGTGGTTATTGTAGTTGTCGATAAAACAGTAGTTCTTTGTTTACCGGAAATGTAGCACTAGATCTTTGTTTACTGCCCGTGTCTACGCTATTTCAAAACCTACGATTTTAAGGACCCTGCATTACGTGTTTCCAAAGGGAAAGGATGAAGGCACTTCCTCCACATCAAAGTCTCAATCCACCAACAATACCACTGGCAGCAGAGCCTGCAGCTCCGCGACCAACTGAGGATGGCCCAATAAAAAATATTATGCTCATGTAAACAAACTGGTACCTGCTTTGTATTCTGCACCTTCAGATGTTGACATCTGCAGGTAATTCATCCCTAAGCTGTATGTGTGATCACAGGATGGTGAGACACCACGTCAGCACTAACCAGTTAAGTGGCAGGAGTTATGTTAAATGGTTTGATGTTACCGTAAACTTTACGGGCCCCACAAAGCCCCATTAAGTTTAATCTTACCTTTATTGATCAGTCAGATGTAAGGGAGATCATATGAAATTATGATAAATTAACTGTAAGGGTAATTTTGAAGTTTACATAACAAAAACAGGCATATGAACAAAAACCAACTAGTATGTCAGGAAATCAAATAAACCATGGCTAAAAATATGAAGAAACAATTCTTTGAATTTCTTTCACACAATTTGTTGATCAAATATGAGATATTATACCGTAGCGAGTAGATTTAATCCGTGAGTAGATTTAATCCGTGAACCAAGCATACACGATCTATGTCGGGTATCTACAAACTAAAACAACCTTTTAACCTTCATGCCACCACCTTAGTTCCTATCCTGAAAGCCCCGACCTTAGCCTTGTCCTCACCAGAATGGCGTGATGCTATGACTAACGAGTTTCATGATCTTATTAAGAATAATACATGGGAGTTAATCCCAAAACAGCCAGGAATGAATATTATCAGGAGTATATGGCTGTTCAAGCATAAATTTAAATCCGATGGCACACTTGAGAGGTACAAGGACTGACTTGTTTGTGATGGTCGCTCTCAACAGGTTGGAATTGACTGTGGTGAAACTTTCAGTTCGGTTGTAAAACCAGCCACTATTTGGACTGTTCTTTCTATTGCTTTATCTAACTCTTGGCAGGTTCACCAGCTTGATGTTACCAATGAGATTCAGAAACCAACAATTCCCCGATCATGTTTGTCGACTAAAGAACTCTCTATATGGTTTGAAACAAGCCCCCCGTGCCTGGTATCAACGGTTCACGGATTATGTTCTCTCCTTGGGCTTTCGACAGAGTGGTTGTGATGCTTCATTATTTATTTTCAACAGCCACAGTAACATTGCTTTTCTTCTCCTCTATGTTGATGACATTATCCTGGTGACCTCCTCAGCAGCTCTCCGGGAGGAACTCATGAGCCACCTTTCTAAGGAATTTTCCATGAAGGACTTGGGACCCTCGAGTTTCTTTCTTGGCATCTCAGTTACTCGCCAGCAAGACACCATGTTTTTATCTCAGCAGACATATGTCGCGGACATTGTGGAGCGTGCCAGCATGTCCTCTTGTAAGCCGGTTGCTACACCCGTTGACACGAATTCTAAGCTCAGTTCAAAGTCAAGGGGTGATTTTGATAATCCCACACTCTATAGGAGCCTCGCAGGGGCCTTCAGTATCTCACATTTACTCGGCCTGACATCAGTTATGTAGTTCAGCAGGTTTGTATGCACATGCATGCGCCTAAGACAGGTCACTGGGATGCTTTAAAACGCATCATACGGTATATTCAGGGCACATTATCTTTCGGCCTCACCTTATGCTCACACAGAGATCCCCAGCTTATTGCCTACACAGACGCTGACTGGGCTGGTTGCCAAGATACGAGATGCTCCACTAGTGGATATTGTGTTTACTTCGGGAATAACCTACTCTCCTGGTCCTCTAAACGCCAACCTACTGTATCTCGCTCGAGTGCTGAGGCCGAATATCGCGGGGTCACCAATATAGTAGCTAAAATCTGTTGGCTTCGAAATCTTCTCCTTGAACTTCATCGATCACCATCAAAAGCTACTCTTGTGTATTGTGATAACCTGAGTACAATATACTTGACAGGGAATCCAGTTCAACATCAGCGTACGAAGCACATTGACCTTGACATCCACTTCGTCAGAGAACAAGTTCAGCGCGGTCAAGTACGGATTCTACATGTTCCATCTCGATATCAGGTTGCAGACATTTTTACCAAAGGACTCCCTCGTGTACTGTTTGAAGATTTTCGCTCCAGTTTCAGCCTTCGATCACCTCCGGCTTCAACGGCGGTGGTGTAATAGATTATATTGTGTTGACCATGTATTTAATATTGTAATTATTGTAATTAAGATGTTACCAAACATACTAAACCGAACTCTATAACCAACTCATTTTAGGTTAAAAAAATCTTTTAACAAAAAAGGACGTCATTTTGTAATTCGCTTTAGGCTCAAACATGTTGGCCAACGTCGTCTAATGCTCATGTATTTTTATAATGATATCATTTTATTATGTGCTCCAACCCAACCCAGCATGACCCGAACCGAGTTGAATTTAATAACCTTTGCTTGTAAGAAATCTGACAACAAGAATGTGAACCCTTTAGGGGGAAAAATGTTGGATACGCAACGGTGGCATAGAAACACAAATCAACAAAGTCTGTTTATAGAAAAAGCAATGCGGTCGGGTTCAGTAGAAAATAATATCTACAATTCATGATTGTTAGTTAATAAGATTATGTGATCTGTATTCGTTCAGATGGTAACAAAACCCTACATGCCGATATGACACTCAGTCAAATGAAATCGTAAAAATAAGTAAAGAGAAAGTACTAACAACTCAACCATCTATATAATGAAAGTTGAAGAAACTAAATAAGAATTTTCTTGGAATTTATCATTAGTAAATCACAAATTAAACACATGATTTACCAGCAACAACATACACCCCGTTTACAAAAGGGTTCAGGATTCGGATAACAATATTCGGCACAATTCTCATGAACTTGACATGAGGGGGGAGAACATATTGTCCTCTTAAGATCAGATTGCCCATTTAAACAAGAATTCTTTGCGCAAAGTGGCTCAATTTCAGCTGCATCCGAAAGACCGCCAACTGCATGTCAATAAAATGCATTTTGTTATCAACTCAACCAACTATATGTCAATAACAAATCAAAAATAATATATATATATATATATATATATATATTATTTTAAAATAATTAAAAAAATATGTCAAATTGATAGATTATGACACAGTGAAACTAAAAATGGATAAAAGAGTACGTTTATTTCGATAAAAGTTTACATATATCAAACAGTCTCTATTTTTACTTCATATACCATCAATTCTCATACTTTTACGTGTTCAAATATAAATAAAAATTGATGGTGAATATTATACTTCTTTAAATTAGTATATATAGATTATATAATATGGGGAAAGATCTTGTACAAACTGTTTTTTGGTAAGAACTGCGAGAATCAAAGGAGGGTATTTTTTTTCGAAATTTTTTTTCCCATATTGTTAAACATGTATTAGAATATTGAAAACTAAAAAAAATTTAAAAAAATTGTGTAAAGTAATTACGTGTATAGTAATTACATAATTACTCTAGTGTAAACTAGTGTATTTACTTTAATGACGTAATTACACTAAAAAAAATTTTTAATTGTTTTTTTTTTTGTATTATTCATCTAGAAAGTATGTTTAGGCACATGAAAAAAAAAATCTAAAAAAAAAATTTTAATTTTTTTTTCTTATACAAGGCCCCGGCTAGTGTTATCGATAAACTAGAAAGTCTCATGAAAAGATTCTTATGGTCCGCTACGAGTGCAAAGAATAAATTACATTGGGTTTCTTGGGATAGGGTGACTCGTGATAAAGGTAAAGGTGGTTTGGGTGTTAGTCAATTAAGAGACGTTAATGACGCTTTACTATCGAAGTGGGCTTGGCGTTTCCGTAATGAAGAAGACACTTTGTGGAAGCTCATCATTATTTCTTGTCATAATGGCAGAAATAGTTGGTCGGGTCTTCCCCGGATTGCTGGGAAGGGTGGATGTTGGTCCGCTATTGTGAAAAACTGCGAAAGATTTCAATGTGGGGATAAGTCGTTTCTTGATCTCTTGAAAGGAAAATTGGGAAATGGTCGTTCTATACGGTTTTGGGAAGACCCGTGGTTGTTGGACGTCCCTCTTATGACCAAATTCCCTTTGTTGTACAAAGCTGCTACTACCAAAAGAACACTTGTTTGTGATTGCAGGATTGGAGATACCTGGGTGCCTTTAGATTTTACCCGGCAGTGGAATATTTTGGAAGTCCAAGAATGGAGTCTTATGTTCGAGCTATTGGGCCAAGCCCGGCCTTCTGGTGGACCTGACAGTTGGGAACGGGGCCGGGTCAAATGCTTTCTCAGTCGCTGCAGTTAAATCGAAGGTTAAGGATTTTCAGGACAGTGATGATGTTTTCAAGATCAAGTGGATTGCTTGGGTCCCGCTTAAGTGTAACATCTTCGCTTGGCGGGCGGAGTTGGATACAATTCCTACGGTGGAATGTATTCAACCCTAATGATCGGTGTAAACTTTGTGACATTGATTTTGAAACATCGGTACATAGCTTCTCTAGATGCGGGTTTTCCTACGATGTATGGTCTAGCATTTGGAGGTGGTGTGGTTTGGATACGGTTGCAGTGAGTAATACTAGAGACATTATGCTTTTATACAAACACGCTAAAGGTGGCAAGTGAGGAAAGAAAATTGTGCAGGGCATCGTTTTGGTCTCTATTTGGTTGATTTGGAAAGCGCGTAACGAAAAGACGTTTAGGGGAGTGGAGCCTAAAGTTAATCTTGTGATAGGTAGTATAAAAGCTTTAACGTTCTTATGGCTTAAGAATAGGTCCAAGTTCAATGATCTCTTTTGGGAGGATTGGTGTAATAGTCCCTTGTACATGTTGTAGTTTTCTCGGTTGGTAGTCCTTGTTTTGAGGCCTACCCCAAGTGTGTTTTAATGAAAGTCAATGTTTAAAAAAAAAAAAAAATTACCTCATTTAATTCTCACAGTTCTTACCAAAAAACACTTTTTATTTGATCTTTAATCTATGTAACATAATATAAAATCAAGAAGTATAAAAAAAAAAAAAAAAAAAAAAAAAAAAAAAAAAAAAGTGGAAGTCTTATGGATAGTTGACATACATGTGATGATTAGTAATGCAGAGATGATAACAAACGTGAATGGAATGACCTTGTCCATATTTGATGTAGAGAACTCTTCTACTACTCGTAGTTCTTAGTATTAAAAAATCCTTGATGTACGCTCCTTATATAATCACTCGTAATTTATTATTGTTTAATGACATTTCTATTAATAAAACAAAATTTGATACGTGATAAATGCCATTTTAGTAGTTTTTAATTATAAAAAATCATATTTGATGTAGAAACTCTTCCAATTCTTTGTATTTAAAATCCTTGACATACGTTACTTATATTATTGCTCGTAATATGTTATTGTTTAATGATATTTCTATTAATACCGAAACAAAATTTGATACGTTTTTTTCTTTTTTAAATTGAAAATTAATTTCACATAATAAATGGCATTTAATAGTTTTTAATTATGAAATCTTTTGAAAGAAAATATAACAATGGAAATAAATTAAAATGAGTGGCTTTAATTTATCATCGTGTTGCGCGATTACAATTGTTTTAATTGGTTTCGGATATTCATACAAGATTGCATTTTATTCACACAACCCTCCGCATGGATCAACTTTTGAACAATCTACGGGCCGTAGAGGCCTCTATGGCCCGTAGACAAACATGAAAACGAGGTACGAGATTCAGTTCTGACTACCAAAGATTGTGATCCCCTCTATGGCCCGTAGAGACCTCTACAGCCGGTAGAGCAAACCCTCATTTAATGCACTGACACCCTCTACGGGCCGTAGAGAGTGGTGCAAACCTAATTTTTTTGGTTGTGTAAATATATAACATGACTCTTTTAATTTATCATCGTGTCTTGAGAAACAACCGATACCGTTACTGCCATAACAGCTAAGGATATCGATAATGACATTTTCTTAAGGCTATCCGGTGTGCAGACGGGGCACCACCCCCGTCCCACACTTTTGGTTTGTCCCAGACTTGCTACACCACCCCCACCCCCCATCTCACCTCTCCCCCGTCCCCCTGTCCTCACCGAGACAAAACGGACAGACCAATCAGGAATTTTTTTTATTTTTATTTTATTTTTGAATTGAAAGTTGGGTGATTTTTGGTCAATCAACAATTAATAATTAATTAATAATAAAAGGGGGAGGGCTGTCTCCACGCCATTGGCTTGTCCCAAAAAATAGAACAACCCACCAATCCTAGGTGGCATCCTATGTGGAAAGGAAACATCCCATTTTAGGTTTCTCCACATCCACTAGCCTAAGTTACTCGAACAACCTCTAGTCTAATAACCGGCTGTGAAAGTCAAACTCGTAATCATCCTAATAACCAACCAACTGTGAAAAGATCCATATATACATAAGCTATTAAGCCTGCTTTCTGAAACATCCATACTTCGGCTGTGAAAAGATGAGTACAATCAAAACAAGCTTCACAAAACAATTGATGAACCTATAATTAAACACCTAACAATTAAACTGCAAAAATATATGTAATTGACAAAACATTATGCAGAAGTCACTGCTTATAGAGTTTTTTTTTCTTTTTTTTGACTGGTTTCTCTATTCCAATTTTTTGGTAAAAAGATGTCACTTACGTGTCAGACGTATACAATTACAACTACGGCTGTAAACAAACCAAACATTCAGCGAATAGTTCGTCAACTGTTCGGCAGCAGGAAGTTTGTTTGTGTTCGTTCGTGTAATAAATAAGCAAACACAAACAAGAAGTTACGTTCTTTTAGTTGAACAACGAACAAGAATAGAAACTGCGTTCGTTCCTTTTGTTCGTGAATGTTCGGTAACATGTTCGTTTATGTTTGTTGTGTTCGATAGTTCATTAGCGTTTTTAATGTTTTATTCTAATTTAAGTACTTAAAAATTCTCATTGATATTTTATAGTTCATTAGTGTTCGATCCGTGTGGCGGTCCTTGTTTTGAGGACGCGCCAGTTTTTTTGATTAAGTTTACAGTTAAAAAATTATATTTAATATATGGGGAATTTGATTTTAATAACCTAAACTATTTTAATTTGGTCACTAGCACCCCGAACTGAAAAATTGGCCATATATAACCTGAACTATTGACTTATTGGAATCTAACACTCACTAACTGTTAAATCACTAACACCGTTAGTTGGTTCGCTGACGTGGCAAGATTTGCTGACGTGGCATGCTGACGTGCCAATCCACGTGTGCACACATCAGCGTGCCACGCCAGCAACTTGTGCCACATCAGCGTGTCACGTCAGCAACTTGTGGCACGTCAGCAATCCAACTAACGGCGTCAGTTAGTTGGGTGCTAGATTCCAATAAGTCAATAGTTCAAGTTATATATGGCCAATTTTTTAGTTGAGGTTGCCAGTGGCCAATTTCAAATAGTTTGGGTTATTAAAATCAAATTCCCCTTAATATATTAACTTATTACATATTGATATTACTTCACCTATTTTGAGTAACTTTTATTTTGGTTTGATTAAACAATGATTTCAAGTTTAATATGATAACTTTGTATTTTTATGAGACATGATTTTCTGGTAATCTTTATGATCAAGATTATGTAAAGTGTGTTTTGTTTAAATGGATTAGTATATTTTGGGTGGATAATGTTTGTGATAAAAAATGTGGATTTTATTCGAAATTTAATATGTGTTAATTTGTGGTAAAAAAAAATGCATTCCTTGTGTTTGTTTGCATTCATTTTTTCAGACAGATAATTTTAACAAACCCAGACGAACACGAACACGATCATTTCCTTTACAAACGAACACGAACAGAAAATCGTGTTTGGTAAGTGTTCATACTGTTCGTGAACACGTTATTTTCTTAACAAACGGACACGAACAACACCTTGTTCTTGTGTGTATTCGTTTTTTTTTACAGCCCTAATTACAACAAGTATTCATACAGAAAGTTTTTGCCCGTGCATGTAAATATGTGTCACCTTTTTCTATTAAAGTCCCCTTCAAATGCAAGAATTTTTTTTCCCTAAAAAGTGTTCATAGAATCGGTACACATACATGCGGTACATCAACTATATTCCATATCTACTAACCCATATGTATGCATTTACTACACAGTTTACATTTTCCATCTCCTTGCTGCTCGAATTTGTTTGATATATTTAACGTTAAAGAGGTGACACTCTAATAGTTCGGACCAAGCCTACCCCAAACCACGATGGTTCAACCCTTTGGTTCGGTGACCACCCATGTTTCGGACAATTGACATCCGACTATGAAAATCAAATAATACACTTGTACATCAATGACTATGAAAATCAGATAATACACTTTGTACACAATGTTCTGATGATTTAATAAGAGGGAAAGTGAAATGAACAGTTACTAAACCCGTCTTATGTAATACCTTTAAAGCAATGTGTGCGGGTGCATTATGTGGTTATTGTAGTTGTCGATAAAACAGTAGTTCTTTGTTTACCGGAAATGTAGCACTAGATCTTTGTTTACTGCCCGTGTCTACGCTATTTCAAAACCTACGATTTTAAGGACCCTGTGTTACGTGTTTCCAAAGGGAAAGGATGAACAAGTCAAGTCTTTATAAAAAGCAAAGAAACATAGAAATTGGATCATGAAAACTAAACATTATCCAAAAAGAATGGATGAAGGCACTTCCTCCACATCAAAGTCTCAATCCACCAACAATACCACTGGCGGCAGAGCCTGCGGCTCCGCGACCAACTGAGGACGGCCTAATAAAAAATATTATGCTCATGTAAACAAACTGGTACCTGCTTTGTATTCTGCACCTTCAGATGTTGACATCTGCAAGTAATTTATCTAAGCAGAAGGCTTTCATGGTGGGTGGTCTTCATCCCTAAGTGGTATGTGTGATCACAGGACGGTGAGACACAAAGCCCCATTAAGTTTAATCTAACCTTTATTGATCAGTCAGATGTAAGGGAGATCATATGAAATTATGACAAATTAACTGTAAGTGTAATTTTAAATTTTGCATAACAAAAACAGGCATATGAACAAAAGACAACTAGTATGTCACGAAATCAAATAAACCATGGCTAAAAATATGAAGAAACAATTCTTTGAATTTCTTTCACACAATTTGATCAAATATGAGGTATTATACCGTAGCGAGTAGATTTAATCCGTGAATAATGAAGCAGCAACACTCTTCAATGATTCACATGCTTTTTGCAGATCAGATTCTGTGTGAGCAGCGGAGACGTATATTCTAATCCCGACAGGAAGATTGCATTTATCAACAAACGACCGTTTTGAAGTTGTTACAAAAACTGAGTGTTCCTTCAGTACCTGCACAATGCACATATGAGCTGTACCGTACAACACAACAATGAATAATTGAATACTACTAGTAAGCCTTTTTAAGTCGAAGGTTTAACACTTACCCGATCAGCAAGATCTTCAAGTAATTGAAGATCACTCTTCAATGACCCTGTGGATTTTTTAAGTCGAAGGAATACAAGCGGTGACATTATATCATTTGCGAGTTCGAGGCCTTTTATTCCTAACAATCCTGCATTTATAAAAGCATAATAAATTGTTTCATGTTATTAAGGTTTAACAAAACATCCATGAAAATAATGTGGACAGAATTAGTCAAAGAATGCAATAATTCACCATCGTAGAAAGACAAAATAAAGGCGTCTTAAGGCCACCTGCCCAGCGCAAGAGGCATGAGCAGGTACTGACAGGGTTCTAATAGTTAAAAAAATATATAATAATAACAACAAATAATAGAGAGTCATCTTGTAGGCCAAAATCTATCACCTGTGCTTAATAACTTGGAATTATCTCGTAACTTCGTTATGAGTTGAGGGTTTTCCTCTATGACATCAATAGCAGCAATTGCAGCACTTGCCAAATATGGGGGAAGAGAAGCAGAAAACACATAGCCTGAGCTGCTGAGGCGCTACAGAAACATAACATGTTAACATAAGACACAAAACCGTGCTAAAACATTTGTAAATATCTTGTAACTTGTAGCGTTTGTCTCAAAACTCGATGCATGGATCGGTCCTTTCTTGAACTAAACGTCAGGCATGTTATAGATGCATGAGTGCTTACTTGGTGATCAACAACTCTGTGACTCCCGGTACAAAACCCACCTTCCGAAGCCAATGCATGTCCCATAGCAGCAGTTATTATATCTATCTTATCAACCTACAACAGTAAGACCAACATCACCCTTCATACTAAAAATCAAATATACATGTATATGTATATGTGCGTGTATGTGTATTTATAAAGGGAGAGAGAGAGAGAGAGAGAGAGAGAGGGAGTGTACCGGAACATCGTAGTGTTCAGTTAGACCTCTACCAGATTTGCCAAGAACACCGAAAGAGTTGCTCTCATCTAACAAAACACGAAACTTGTACTTCTCCTTCAGTTGGATAATCTCATCAAGTGGAGCAATTTGACCAGAATTCTGAACATTATGATAACATACATTAAACGTTAAAAGAAGTCCTATTTAAGAGCCAACTTGTCATAAAACATGGTGAGCCTAAGTGATATTGACCGGTGTGGTTCAAGATCGGCAGATCAACAAATCTAATGAGCCAAGCATGCTAAAACTGTAGCCTGTTTAATTCTTCTTATTGTTACTTTGTGCAAAAGGTGTGTATATTTGTAGTGCCCACTTTTATTTTGATATGAGTTCATATGAGCCAAGTGCTCAAGTTAATCAGAAATTAGCTCAAGAAAAAAGAATTATAACGATAATTGACTAGAAATACCTGGTATACAGCTTCAACAACAATGTAGCGTCTCAGTTTCTTAGCTCGCTTGTTGTCTTGAGTTACTTTGATAAGTGTACTTTGTAGAGACTGCATGTCGTTGTGCTTAAAGTATACAATTGTGCTTCTTGACAAGTATAAGCCATTCTGTATCCCCCAGTGCACACCTTCATCTCTAAAAATAACAAAGTGGACTTGTAAAAGAGATCTTATCACACGTACAGCATGGCAATCAAGTCCATTTTATATATTTGATTTCAGAATGGGGACTGTACAATTTAGCAGAGTGCAAGAAATTAAATAGCATTATAGCAAAGCAATATGACTTACACAACAATGATATCTCCTTTCTTACAAAATGCGGGAATTGCACTAAACATAGTTGAGAGTCCATAAGAATAGAGTATGGAATCAGGAGTTCCCAAAAACTCAGCTATTCTGGTTTCACAGTCAAGGTGAACATCTAAATAAAAAATAAAAGATACAGTTAAAAGAGCAATGGTAAATGTCTAAAACATAATAATACTTGAAACTAAGTTCAATAGGAAGAATATTTGCATCACTAATAGGTTTATACCAATGGTTCCGTAAAATTGACGGGGACCACAAGAACCGACACCATATTTCTCTAGTGAGGATGTACATGAATCCTGCCATTTTAAATTTATATAATTATGACTATATGTAAGCAATTGGAGTAAATTATTAGGGTAGGTTACTCACAAGTAACTTCTCGTGACCCATTAATCCTAGGTAATTTGCTGAAGCAAAGTTAATCACTTCTTTGCCATTGATTATTGCATGAGGTCCTGCAGCACTGTAGGTAATGCAGTAGTTATAGTATGTTTTGTGCAGTATAAAGATGGTATGTCCAGTTTTCAGATGTTTCACTAATGTTACACGATACCGCATTTCATCACGCACATAGCTTGGAATATCACATAAGCCACATGATTTGATATTTTCATATTGTGTGAATACTCGTGTAGTTCCGTTTCTTAGAAAAATGAAGAGCAGAGGTAAAATTTGTGAATAATCGGCATCAAGTCAAGCCAATCATAAAATAATGTAAAAGTTTCCAATACATTTAAAATTTGTGGTATTAATTATTATCAACAATCCTAATAAAGTTAATGATCAAAGTATCATAACCATAAATATGAATATAAATTGTCCTAAAAAGCAAAAGGGTATCTTTTGTTTTAGCATTGTGACTCTATAATTGAAAGGTGGTTGTGTAGATAAACATATATATAGCGGTTATGTATACTTATATGCATGTTACATGTACATAAAGGTAGATGTGTGAAACATATTATATGTATGTATATATCTATATGTGTGTCTAGAGAAAGAGAGAGAGAGACCTTGACAGTACAGGAACTTCCTTTTTCATCTCCTCTGTTACAGGTGGTATAAGAGACTCTGGCACCCATTCATCACATAGCTCATCAATCTCCTACAAACATCATAAAACAAATTTAAAAAAGTCAAAATAAAACATCAATTTAGAAAAAGAATCAAACCTTTGTCGTTAAAGGGCGTTTAGGTGGCTTGTAACTCTTCTGAGATAGTAAGAAGATGATAACTACTAGGAGTAGGCCTTCCACAAACAGATGCCCTATAAGTCAACATTAAAAAAAAGTCAACCTCAGTATCATAAGCATATTAGTACCAATTAACAAAGAACTCTATTGAAAAAAAAAAACATACCTCCAATGTGCACCCCGAAAACAACAGCCCGAGCAAAAGGTACATCATATGCAAATGTGATCAATTCAGATGCATTCTTCATTAAACCCGTGAAAGCACTCGGAACATAGGTTGCTAAATCCATCTTGCTATTACTTTACAAAACTAATATCGCACGCACACAAGGTGTCTCCTTTTTAGTGCATTACACCTCAAACGATCTCAATCCCTCCCAATGCCAGTCGACAAGTTTATTAACACAAACAATGGCGACAAGCTATAAACAAGCAACATGGTTAGTATGTATATTTTGAGTTTTGAAGACAAAACAATATCACAAATAACAAAATAATTCTTCTATAGTTCCAAACAGACTTTGTTTGCATTCACAACACTCATCAGTAATCATCCGATCTCATATAATCACTTAATCTATAAAAAAAAACAGATATATGTGTATCATTATTGAAACCACAAGATATATGTTAGGCATTCAAAGCAAAGTATGCGTATTACTTATTAGCAAGGTTTAAAAGTACGGAAACGAGCTTCGAGGCGTTTTCCCTTCGCCTCACGAGGCGTAAGCCTCAAGGCGAACTTAGGCGTAATCCCGAGGCGGAATTAAAAAATAAAACACTAACTAATTTCATCATCAAATTCATCAAAAACACACATAAAAGAAGGCATGAAATGTCACAAAAAGTCTAAGGTGCTGTTTGTTTTTGAAGAGGTAAAAGGTCTGCAGTCTGCAGACCGCATCTGCAGACATCTGTAGGAGAAGAGGTGGATCAAAGGTCTGCAGTCTGCAACAAGAAGACTGTTTGTTTGTTAATGTCTGCAGGCTGCTGAAATTTAAAAAAAAAACTGATTTTTTAAAGCAAACAATATTTTTTCAACATTGAAATTTAAATAATACTTATACAACACTGAAATAATATTCATAAAACCGCAAATAACAATGCAAGTCTCTAACAAGCATTTTAATTGCTCATTTGATCATTGTTGTTTTTCTCCCATTTCTATTAACATATAAGACATGAATTCGTTATTAATATGTATAATATTACATAACAAGTATCAACAACTAATATGGTTAATATACAATAACAATCTCATTTGGATCAATCAAAGATTGTGCTCCATCTGAGGCATTAGTCAACAAGTCAACGATCTCCTTAACCATTTCTGTTCTGCCCATTACATGAACATACCAAGAAACAATCTTGGTTTAAAAAAGTGCGCCTCAGGCGCGCTTTAAGCGTTTGAGGCGCGAGGCTCCAAGAAAAACGCTTTTTTTTGCCAAAAAGCGCTGAACTACATGAAGCGCCGCCTCGGGCGCTTGAGGCGCGCGCTACAGTAGCGCTACAGTAGCGCTACAGTAGCGCCTCAGCCAAAAAAACCTTTTAAAGTGCTTTATTTGGCCCGCTACAGTAGTGCCTCGTCGTTTTTATGTTTTGAATATGCTTTTTAAGTGTTCAAGTGTGTTTTATAATCATGCTTTTGTGCTCATGATTGATTAACATGTAGAAAATGTCATATTGACATATATAAATATTTTTTTATAATTTTTTTAATGCTATACGTGAAGCTCTCGCCTCGCGCTTTAAGTCCCGCGCTTCGGATTTTGGACCCAAAACGCCTCGGAGCGCCTCGCGCGTTTTTAAACCAAGGAAACAATGAAGAAAAAACCTTTAGTTTATACACAAAAGCACATTTAACAACAGAATCATTACAATTTACAACTATTATGCCGAGTCCAAATATTTAAAAAAAATAATGATAACTAAAAGAATCCAAAAAAGCATAAACACCACCTTCTAATGCACTAGCATACCAGAAATAATCCCCAACCATTCTAGAAAGTTCTAAAGCAGTAGAATAATGCCCGAGCACTTTTCCTTTTTTGGCTTTGATTGCTTGAAAAAATTGCTGATAAAAAAAATCGATAAATTGATAATGGTGCAAAACATGATAGATATTTGGATCTAACAGATCTGAAAGTAAAAAAAATTGTTCCTATTTGTACAGATCTGAAAGTAATAAATATCAAAAAGTAAAAAAATAAAAAAGAGACAAACCTGAACAGCAGCGGAGGAGGAGGAGACGCGAAGGAGGAGACGCGGAGGGGAGGGAGGGAGGAAGGAGGAGACGCGTGGGGAGGGAAGAAGGAAGGAGGAGACGCGGTGGGGGAGGGAGGAGGAGGAGAGTGGCTGAGGAGGAGCTCTAGGGTTTTTTTGTGAGGGTGATGAAACAAGGAGGAGAGGAACCAGAGGAATGAACGAGAAGATGTTATAAGTCAAGATGTTATAAGGTGCTGTTTGTTTTTCATGAAGCAAAAGGTCTGCAGTCTGCGGACCACATCTGCAGACATCTGCAGGAGAAGAGATGGACCAAAGGTCTGCAGTCTGCAAGAGGAAGACTGTTTGTTTTTTAACTTCTGCAGGACTGTTTGTTTTTTAACTTCTGTAGGCTACTGAAATTTAAATAAACTTATTTTTTAAAGCAATCAATATTTTTTCTAACATTAATTTTTTTTTCAAATAACAACAATTTTTCAAATAATTTATTCCATACTTTGTATTAACTGCTCGGCAATTTCATCTCATAACTGAGTCATATATTCCCGATCCGATACAGTACCATGTACTTCAACCTCTTCTTCATCATCATCAACGTGCACATGTCTATTTCCTAATGACACATGAATTCGCTATTATTTTTTGGTCCAAATCAAAGTGCTATATAATCTAGAAATCAAAATGCTTCATGAACAACTAATATCGACAATACTCACAACTAAATACTCATAGTCAAGTCAACCAATTATCCTTCTCACATGCATAGTTGAAAAAAAAAACGGGTGAGGCGTGAGCCTCAAGGGGATTCTGTAAGAAAACGAATCTGAGGCGGCACCTCAGGGTTTTATTTTGTATGTTCGCCTCAAGGCATACGCCTCGTGAGACAAAGGGAAAACGCCTCAAGGCATGATTCCTTACTTTTAAACCTTGCTCATATGTTTTCTTTACCAAACTTTATATCAAAAAAAAAAAAAAAAATCCTATTGAGACACAGACATCAATTGAACATTTAAGCTGGTTGAGAGCTAACTCATTCCTAAAACAAAGACACATTCACAAAGCCCTAAATTTTAAAGAACCAAAACAAAGATAATATCCAGTATCTAATTACAAAACCAAATTACTCCTTGAAAGATAATATCCGATATCAAAACCAAGATATTTAATTACAAACAGTCACATCAATTTCAAAACCAAGATATTATTTGTCTGAACAAAAACGTGTACCTTTGTTTTTTTTTAACAACTGGTTTGGTGTAGGTCGGAGGCGTATTAGTTGTCAGGGGGTATTATTTGCTATGGAGGTCTGGTGGTTCACGATCGTAGGTGTAGAATAATAAAATACCTAAAAAATTAGCAGAAAAGATGATGAACAAAGAATTAGGGCAAATCTTTAGTTAGGTTTTTTGTTCCCCTCACTTCTTCAACCTAACACTGATTAAAGAAAAAGAAAAAAATAAAACGAAAATACAATACCTGTAGATGATTTGGGCCGGCATGGAGGAGGAAGGGAGGAGGTCGGGCTGGAGGAGGAGGGAGGGAGGTGGTGGTTACTAGGATCTTGAGAGGAAGGGTGAAAAGAAGAAGGATTGATCTGTGTTTTGTTCTATGTTGTGTTTAGAAGAGATAAGAAGAGGAAGGCATATGTCTGCTCGAGGAAGAGACTGGGAAGAGGTTTTTAAGTGGGATGTTTTTAAAAAACAAACAATCTGCGCGTTTCAAATGTCTGCCCGCGTCTGCACGGGGCAGACATAAGTGGTCAGAAGCACTTCTACCGAAAAAACAAACACCTCCTAAGTCTTGTGAAAATGTCTGCCTCAAGAAGAGGAAGACAGACGTTTTTTAGGCCAATGTCTTCCAAAAAAACAAACGGTCTGTAGCACCTTAACGTCTGCTCGCGTCTGCGTGGAGCAGACAAAAGAGGCCAGGAAGCACTTCTTTAAAAAAACAAACACCACCTAAAACATCAAAAGCATACCTCAAAACCCCTGAGGCGCAACTTTTCTTACCGCCTCAGGCTTGTGAGGCGCACCTAAAAAAATCACTCCTGATGTGACGCCTCAGACTTGTTTTTGCCCCGAGTCGCCTTGAGGCGCGCGCCTCGACCGTTTTTTAAAACCATGCTTATTAGTTTGTTTAGGTAATTCCTGTTGTGTACAAGTAAATCAATCCCTAAAAAATGCCGAGGCATGAGGCGAGAGGCATCGATGCTTCAGAACAGAAGCATCAAAGCCTTCCTACCTAATCAAATCAAGGACTGACATCAGATTTTATGGTCAGATTAGGACCGACCAACCAACTTGGACCGAATTAGACCGATTTTCAGTTCCTTTGACCTGATTTAGCCTGAAGCGGCACCTTAGATGCCTAGCGCTTCAGGCTTAAAGCAGCGGCACCTCACGTCGCTTCATGTAGAACGTCGCCAGTGGCGTAGCTTATAAAGGGCGGGGAGGGGCGGCCGACCCCCCCGAATTTTCGCCACTCAACGTCGCCTCAGAGCAAAAAAAAAAAAAGTGTTTCTCCAAACGCCTCAGGCAGCGTGCCTTTTTAAACCAAGATGAAAACAATAATAATGAATTGAATAGCTGAACTAAAATGAGAGGTTGAAATTCTTAGATTTCAAATAACTTGTTTTCTAGAATCAATAATAATCAAATTCAAAGTTTTGACATCCATAAGACAAAGCAAAGACACATCCGTACCCTCTCCTACAACTCCGTCTCCACGAACTTCTATCCTGGACCATGTCCTAGTTTCAAAACCACTTCGAATTCATAAACTGTGAAATGATTTATAAATTATAATCGAATTGTCAATTAGAAGATTGGATAGTTAGCTAAAATTAATGAATGAGAATGATGATTAAGATAATAGAAATAACTTACTCCGTGTCGAATGGATCGAAGAAGGATTAGTAGATCCTGCTATGGAGACGCTACAAAGAGAGAATTTGGAATTTGGATACTCGGGTTTTTGTAAAAAAATCGTAAGTCTCGATCTGTCTAGGTTCTTTTGTTTAGATTGGGTTTTTGATTAACGGTGGGCTATACATTGGTGAATGGTGGGCTAAGATTTATATAGTAGTTGACTAGTTGGGTATCATTTCGGGTATGTTTGGAAGAAAGGAGCTCTAGCCGGAAGCTGTTAGCTGTAGCTTTTTAAATAAATTTTGACGTTTGGCAGAGTAGCTGGAGGTTTTAATAAAATGTGTAAAATGATCAAAATGGGTATTAACTGAAAGTTTGTATGCATGTCTTTTTTTTTTATGATAGAATGGGTATTTGTATTATTTAGTGATTAAAAGCTCGCAGCTAGTAGGAATTTTTTTTAAACGCTAGTACTAGTAGCTTTTCAATATAGAGATTTTCTCCTAACCTACAAGTTTAAAGCTCCTTCAACAAAACAAGATTTTTTATTGAATATGAGCTTTTTCTTAAAAGCTTAAATCTAGAAGCTCTAAAAAGCTTATTGCCAAATATACCCTTTATTTGGTTGAAGTGCTTGAAACTTTTAGGTTATGAGCACTGGCGTAGCTTTTAAGGGGCGGCCGACCCCCCCGAATTTTTGCTCAGAAATTCCGATTATACAGTATTTGTATAGAAATTTTTTGGTATATACGGTTTCAACCCCCCGAAACTGGTTTTCGACTCCCCGAAACAAGTGATTTCCGACCCCCCGAAATCTCGGGTCAAGCTTCGCCACTGGTTATGAAAAAAAAAAAAACTCCATATTGAAACGCTGCTAGTACTAACGTTTTAAAAAAACTCATAATAACTACAAGCTTTTAATGAGTAAAATAACACAAATATTCATTCTACCACAAAAAAATAAAATAGACAAACATGCATACAAGCTTTTATTAAAAGTTTCAGCTACTCTGCCAAACACTAAAATATATTTAAAAAACTACAATTACCCACTACTAGCTAGTTTTACCAAACATGTCACGAATTATGAAGCAGATACCGGTTAAGGACCAATATTGAAATCTTAGTATTTTTTTTTTTTGTACGCAAAAAAAGTTTTAACGATTTTACTAATTAATATTAAACTTTATAAATAATTAAATACTGTCTTATAATTGTATATACATGTATGTAATAGCAGATACAAATTTATAACGATTAATTTATACAGATAGTTTTGATGTAAGTTTAAATTTAACATTTAGTTTAACTTTCAAAAATATTACGTATGTAACCAATTGTTTACCCCTTTTTGTCACATATTTATTCATTGGACTCGATTTTTGAAAATGATTTATTTTAGCCCTTAATAAAAAGCTAAATTACCAAAACGCCTCTCAATTCGTCTTCTTCACAGCAAAACAAATCGGACCGCATCTCCCTTTTCTTGTCAGAATAGTTGCAATGGACGACGAAGATCAAACAGAAGGAACAAGAAACTATAACACCAAAGACACTAATAAGTAATAAGATATCATTATATGACATTCAAAGTCATCACAGGCAAATGTTGGCCGAGACTCGTCACAGGTGGTTGCTGAATCCAAATGATGCTTCCAGGATATTAAACACCGCTAGGTATTATCGTATGTGTTACGCTTCAGTTCAGACTGCTTGGATTTACATGCTCAGGATCGACTGGCTAAACACATATATTATTATCACATTGTAACATCATATTAATAAGTCTTTAATCTCCATAAATTACATAACTTAAATAAAAAAAAGATCCTTAAACAATATGCAGAAAGTAAATCCATTTGGGAAACAGAAAGATAACCCAACAGCCAGCCTGGATGAGACAGGCAACCTGAAGCATCTGGTCTAGCCACCGGTATTTCCATGACACCAAAACTGGCTGTCGAATCTGCATGCCCAATCCAAAAGACCTGATTGACTTTTCGGTGTACAAGTTCGGAACAAGAAAATAAACAGGTGCAAGTAACAATATACCTTGGTAGACACAGCTACCTTTGTGGCAATATTGCCATCTTCACAGCAGAAGAGTATTGACCAATTTCTGTCATGGTTTCCATTAAACCCTTAGGGTTTTTCATTAAACCTTTAAGGTTTTTCATTAAACCATCCATAAATGAGTTGAGATAAATCATCATTGAATTGAATGGCAGATATTCATGCCCATTAATACATTGAATATTGTTTGCCCCACTAAAGTGGGGATAGAAGATCATTTAGCTCAAGGAAGTCTCCTTCAAAGGCTATTGAATTCACCTGCATATATCCGTAAAGAAACTGATTACTACCTTACATTAGTCTAATCCCATTTAAAAAAGAAACTTTGTAAGTGACCAAAACCGTTTAACCTTCATTGTCGAGCTAGCAGTTTATAAAACGACTCGCTAACACGACATGACGTTAAACGGACACAGGTCATAAATGGGTCGACATGTTAATGACATTAGCCCGTTTAGACACGTGTAATCTGTCTATTCAGCAAATAAATAGCAGTTCTGTCTGTCAATATATATAGTCTTGGATTATAAATGATGATCTTTCGTTAGAATTTGGATAGTTGATCGATCCACTTACTACTATTATGTCAATATTAATCACTACTGTTGGAATTAATGAATTATGGAACCTGTCTTTCTAAACTAGTTGAACCATTTAACCCTTATATGTCATCATGTTAATTGAGTTAATAAGTTGACATAACATTTTAAGACCGGGTATAAATGAAATTGCTACCACTTGAAGTACAAACTACAAAGTTTCCTAACAATTATTTTCAGCAGAATCAAAAAAACTTACCCTTTCATCACATTGGATACCAATGTGACTCACTGTTTTAACAGCCTCATTTAAAGACTTCCTTTTATCATTTGAGGTGTTGCATCGGTGGTGAGATTTGGCAAACACTCGGCACAGGACATATGAAGCCTCAACCTGATACAGAAACCAAAAGTTATCAAAAAATTAATAAACAATATATAAAATTGTACATTTGCTGATGAAAAAAGAACCAGAATATCAGTAAATAAAAGGAATACAAAACAACCAATATGATAAATACGTTGTGTACACTGTACAGGTTCTTTCATGTTTGCACTTTGTAGTGAGACAAATTGAAACAGAATGTTGTATTTATTATTTGACAATGGGTTAGAGGCCATAGGCGATACAAGATACGCATTCATACTACTAGCACCACAGCCATTAACCTATGATATAACTTAAACAGCTTGAAAAGTATCATACTAAACCAGAATGATTACTCATTACAGTTTAGCATCCGTCTTATATATGTCGTCTTTATTATGACTTGAAATAGCATATGCATTGTTCATTGTTAAGCCACTAAACTGTCGTATATGTACAAGCATCAAAACAATTTGATTACGAATTCACAGATTAGTTCAATTCTTCAACACATAAACACCACAAACAACTAGCAATTCATGTCAAAATTAAGAGAATATGGCATTGCTCTGCTACTAATTTGATTACCACTTTACAGATGAATTCAATTTTTCAACAAATAAACATACATTGAAGCGACACGAATCTATTTTTATGCTTCAATTGGATACCAATTGCTTGGATGCGGTCAAAGCCATAAAGTTGCAAATCCAAATAATTTTCACTTTTTGGTTTTTACTGTTTTAAAAATTACAAGCAAAAAACATCAATACAAACCAATGTCTGACAAAAAAAAAAAAAAAACAAGAAAAATCCAGAATTTGAAACAGAATTAAGTGTCCAGGTTCTTTCATGTTCATACATTGTAGTTAGGCACTTAGGCATATAAAAAACAAAATGTTCTATTTATTGACGAGAGATACACATACACAATAAGCCTATGCGTAATGATTTCACTATTTTTAACCGCCACATCATAAAGTGTCACATAGGCATGAACTCTCACTCACTTTTTTTCAACATTAGAGTGCAGCGGCTTCACAAGTTTTAACTATCTACCACTCTATTAAAATAATATTTGAAGGGAAATTAAAAAAAAAAAAAAACAATATCTGATTGGCTTAACGACATGTGGCCCACCACCCCTTCCTCTATCACGCCCATTAGCTGCTTCACAACACCCATTCACGGACGGTTGGGGCAGTGTAGCAAGCGTTAACGGTTACACTACTGATGTGTATAAGAGCGTGACTGCATGAACTCGTAACACTAAGTCTAATAGGTACTATCTATATTCTATACTACTAGCATCACAGTCTTAACCTCTTATGTAACTTGAACATTAACAAACAAATCCATCAAACTAATCCTAATATATTACAGTTTAGCATCTTTCCTACATATGTTAGCTTTATTATCACCTAAAATAGCATATCACATTGTTCATTGATCGAGTCATACAAAAAAAAACGGTCCCAACCCAATGGCACCAAACTCTATTGCATATGAACAATCATCAATTCAAACAAATTAATAATAATAATAATAATAATAATAATAATAATAATAATAATAATAATAATAATACCATTTTCTGATCAACCAACGAATACTCATACAAAACCCACTTAGTCCTAACAGCAGTCTTACAAGTCTCCCCAAAATAAAACACAAACGTCTTCCTAGTCCCAACCACAACCCCTTGAATACCCGAACCAACAATATCTTTAACCGAGCCACTCCTCCTCCAAAACCCACAGCCAGCAGCTCTCTTCTCACCTCTGCCTCTCTTAACCCTAGGCATGGGTACAAAACAATACCAATGCTTCCGTTTTCCCTCACGGCCGAACACGAACCGAGCGGTGTCCGGCAGATTGAACGGGTCGAAACGGTACAGATCGATTTCGGTTATCAGATTGGGATCGAGATGATCGCCGGTGTTTTTGAGGGTTAGGTAGTGGGTAATAAGTTGTTGCTCTGATGGGAAGAATTGGCAGCCTGGGGGAAGAGGGGAGAGGGTGGGATTATTATTATTATTAGGGTTTATGGGTTCCATTGGTGAGAGAGAGAGGGAGAGTGTGTTGGAGTTGGATTGTTTGGGTTGAGAAGTTTGAGAATTGAGATTGGTTTTGTGGAAGTCTTAGGAATGTCAAATGTGGAGACGGGAGGGTAATAGCGTGTTACACAAGCTACGAGAAAAAAAGGTTTTTGATTTATTTTAGAGGCTGCAAATGAATCGAACGAACACGAATAAGGCGTTGTTCGTATTTGTTTGCTGAGGAAATTGTGTGTTCATGAACACTTACCGAACGGGTTTTTTTGTCCGTGTTCGTTTGTTAAGAGAACACTTGTGTTCGTGTTCGTTTGTTAAGTTTATTAAGTTTGTTCACGAACGCACACAAACGTTAATGAACACAAACAAGTGTTTATGAACACAAACGAACACAAAGAAGTGTTCATGAACGGAAACAAACAAACTTTTAACAAATCTATATTAACTTTCGATAAGAACAAAACATATACTTAGCAGTGAGCGTGAAAACTAAAAGTAGGATTATTGATCTTATATAGTCATATATTACCTGCATAAATTATTTGTTTATTTATTTATTTATGTAAAATAAATAAAAATAAAAGAATATAAAAATTATAAAAATTAAAAACCCTATTAAACTATTGAACACAAACGAACACATTACCGAACGTTCACGGACATAAATGAACGAACGCGGACTCTGTTCGTGTTCGTTCATTTAACTAAACGAACGAAAATTTTTGTTCGTATTCATTCATTTATTAAACGAACGAACACAAACGAACTTCCTACCAAACGGTTCATGAACTGTTCGCTGAAAGTTCGGTTCGTTTGCAGCCCTAACTGTGTGTGTTGTGGGTTGCGAGCGAGCATGCGCGAGCAGCTACTTTATCCACTAGGCACGCGAATACCACCACACACCAACTTGAAAGATCCCGTGAGCGAGCCTACGCTACGACACTCACGTGTGGTAGTGGATGAAATTCGAACGTTTACCGGTCAAATTTGACCGTTGGCGAATCTTGGTATTTTTAACAACCTTGAAAAAAAAAATTCAAATCACACAAACAATCAAATTTTTTTACTCTTCACTTTCTACAAATGGCTTTGGCATCGAATGATTTTTCTTCGTCCGACTCGTCTGAAGAAGACGATTTGTTAATGGAAGTGAGAAGGATAATGATAGATTACTTATGGCCCGGTCTCGAAGACGAAGAAAACCCGTGCTAACAAGACAACCACCGTTTGATCGTGATAGAAAGAGAGCAAACGAAACTTTGAAACGACACTACTTTAACCCGGAGCCCGTGTACAATGAAGAACATTTTAGGTGACGCTTTCAAATGAGCAGGAAATTATTAATACGCCTATCAAATGATTTGTCGGAGCATTATCCTTTTTTTCAACAAAGAGAAGACGTAAGGGGCCGACTAGGATTCACCCCGTACAAAAATGTACAGCCACTCTTCGGTAACTAGCATATGGGCTTTCGTCGGACGCAATGGATGAGTATATTGCCATGTCCGAAAAAGTTGTGCGAGTCGCTTCATTTTTTTTCAAGGTATATATCTATATATATTTTAGTTACCTTCCGCATATTGTTTAAACGTTTATTCTCAAATATCGTTTAAAATACACATCTTTGCGTAGGGATCATACCCATTTACTCGCGAAGATATTTACGTAAACCAACAATGTATGATATCCAACGCATATACGAGGTTCATGGTGAAAAACATGGGTTTCCCGGAATGCTTGGTTGTCTTGATTGTACGCATGTTGATTGGGCTATGTGTCCTACAGCTTGGCTAGGTCAGTTTCATTGAGGTGATCACTCTAGACCGAGTATTATACTTGAAGCGGTGGTCTCGCATGATCTTTGGTTTTGGCATGCTTTTTTTTTTTTTTTGAGTTGTTGGGTCAAACAACGACCTAAATGTTATCGACCAATCACCTATATTCGATAACCTCATCGATGGGGTTGAGCCGCCCCAATCGTTTTATACTAATAACGTAAATTTCAAGTACAACTACTACTTGGTAGATGGTATTTACAACGAATGGACGACACTTGTTCAAGCTTACTCGTCTCATCTTGAAGACAAACACAAGTACTTTACAAAGAAACAAGAGTCGACAAGAAAAGATATTGAAAGAGCATTCGGCATTCTTAAAAAAAGATTTTCGTTGATTGTTAACCTAATAAGGTTTTGGACACAAGAGAGGATAATGGACGTCGTCTATACTTGTATCATTCTACATAACATGGTATTGGAGGACCAAGGCATGACGATATGTCAAAATTACCAAGGTGATATCCCACGTGCCCAAACGACAATTGCTGATATTCAAAAACTCAACAACATAAACAATATCAAGAACCGTGGGACACACGAAAACCTTCGTCATGAATTAGTTGAGCATTTATGACCTAGACGTCTCGATGATCTTGTATTAGATTAGTTTTAGTATTTTTATAGTTTGTATTCTTGTAAGCATTAATGTAACATTTTTAGTTAAGTTTATTTTTGTATTAATATTATAAATTATACAAATTTAGAAAGCCTAAAAAAATGTAAAAAAAAAAAAAAAACAAGATAAAGCCACTGCTCATCTCTAGCCACAATAGGATCAGGTGAGCGACTAGTAGCTTCATCAAGCTGCCAAGTAGGCGCCGACATGGCGCAATATAAGAGGATAAAGTTGTGGCTAGAGGTGAGCCACAACACATAGGGGGTTCTGGAACTTAAACTGACCTGAACTGAAACCGGTAACTGGAACTAAAAAAATCCCAAAACAAACTCAAATCGAATACCAAGCTTAAACCGGACAAACAAAATTTGAATTGAAGCCAGTACATAAACCCAAACCAAGTTGAAACCAACAACGTTAAAAACCGGTTGAAAAAAAAATACAAAACCGTTTTAGGGAAAAAATATTTTGGTATAATCACTAAATAAATTATGTTTTTTTATTGATTTTCAATTTTCTTGTTTAAACAGATATAACATTTTATAAAAATTTAATTTTATGTAGTTTAAATGATATTAAAATATGCGAACATGAACCAAAAGGGCCCGAACTAGCCCAAAAACGATATGTCTAGGTACCGATAAAAGTCAAAACCGGTCCAAACCGAAACCGGTTTGTCAAAAAACCCGGTATTTTCACTTCTAGTTTAGTGAAAAAAAAGAGTTGTTTAAAATTTAATCAAAGGTTTTCACTTCTAGTGTAGAGTTTGTTTTCATTTCATGAAGTTTACCCTAGATACAATGTAACATCAAAACACACTCACAATATTTCCCGTTTTGGTATGTACATGAAGCTCTAGCTCATTGATTCGGGTCACTTCCCTATCAATCCAAGCTAAAGTAGTATCTTCAACCCAAACATGTGAACCTACAACAATATAAACCGGTGCCGGCTATAAATATTCAATCTTGTCAACATAATTAAATAGAATAAAATGTAAATTCTAAAAAATAAATGTAGTAAGTTATGGTCAAATGGGTCAAACAAGTCCAAAGTTAACCTAAGCGTGTTTTTAAGTATTGCTTCCTGAATCATTTTTGTGAAAGTATATAGATTACTATTGAGAAACCTGGAAATGATGACCCGATGAAGAAGCCGAAAATGATACCATATGTATAGTTGCAATAAGCCTTGGAAACTCGTTCGATTTCCTGCAAGTTGCACCCTTCCAAAATCAATAAATAAGAAATAACTTTCACCAAGAAACCTAAAAAAAATACAATCATCAAGAACTTATACACGAACCTTCTATTAGACTTTCCCTTTAGTTTACTTCTTACGATATTCATTCTAACAAAAGTAGATTAAGCTGCATGACCAGCTTGGCATCCCTTTAATAAAACCTACAAAAAAAAAAAAAAAAAAAACTAAAAACTGTAAAACAAACGCCTCAAGATAACTATAATATAATACTTTAAATAATCAAAACTACAAATTAGAAGCAAAATTGAAGCAAACTCAAAATACCCAGAAAAACAGAGGAATAAAGCTAGATTTACTTCACAACTCCCTAATCACTTCTCCAATTTCACCTAAATACACCTACACAACAACTACCATCTAATTCAACAATCAAAAAACATCAATCTCCATAGACCATTTCAACATTAAGATAAAAAAGACTGATGGATCGAATGATGCGATTAGAAATAAAAGAACCTGAAAGCAGAGAAAAGAAGGTGTTGAATGATAATTGTTTGAAGATGATTATAGGTATAATAAAGAAAGATGCGAAGAGTGAGATACATAAATGAAAGATGGTTCATTTGCACGAAGGGTGAACAATTATTATTATTATTACTACTACTACTACTTTCAATTACCGTTCAAGAGGGCCATTGCATGCTACGATTTCAAGTTTCATGGGTTGGGTTAATTTTCCTATTGCATTAGAGGTTTATACTATTGGCCTCAAAAGTTGTACAACAAGGGTATAAAGGGGAAATTTTGGTAAAAAAAAATGATGGAATTACACTATGACTCTTGGTATGCCATCTTAAAGTTGATGTAAAATTACCTATCTATCCATCGAGTTTCTTTAATTAGGTACTAGCAGGAACCCGTGCGTTGCGGCAGGGCTGCACTGTGTTTGGCTGTTGCTTTTGGTCAATCACATTGTTGGTGTTGTACATTATCACATTGCGGAGGGCGTACAATTTTAGTAGAAAGTAGGTGTAGATGTTGTAGTAGAATAACACGTTAAGTTTGTAGTAAATATCATATTGTGTAAAATTAACCCACAGTTTGAAACAATAGATGACGCCATAGAGTTTTCTCAAATACAAAAAACATATGAAGTCTAGATAATGTTATAAGCTATTTTAAATAGACAATGAATTATACATAATTAAACATACACTAATATTATATTCAGAAATTGAAAATAAAGAGGCAGTTAATACACAATGAAAAAGATAATGAAAATGAGAAGAAAAAAAAAACAATAAAACAATGAATTAAAATAAAACTACTCTACTATCTACTAAAAAGAATCAAAACCACCAAGTATACCTCGCAAAACGGATGGGTCACTCGGGTTGGGTCACGCTTCAAAAATGGGTCGAGTCAGAATGGGTCAATTTAAAAAAAGGGTCATATTAGTCTGGGTCATGATGGTTGCGGGTCAGAACGGGTTGGGTCCAACCCATGTACTAATGAACAGACCACTTACATATATTGTAGACCACCCACAGAAAGAGCTCAGCAAGGTGCTATGCAAATATATTCTTCACGAAGAAAAGAACCTAAATAAAAAACAACACCAATTTAGAACAACAAAAAGGACACTAATTTACAAGTAACGTACCCAAGTTGAGATACAAAAAATGTTGAAACTCAAGAGTTCAGAATATGAGTAACATGGGTCAGGCATTAAATATTAAAATGATCAAAATAACTTTACCCTCAAATGCTAATGTGTGTACAAAATTTTCAATATGGTCTAGCATTTAATTAGTTGAACTAACCTGAGTATCGTAAGTATCAGGGAATTTGATAATGAATGAGTGGGCATTGGCGACACCGGCTGCTTGCTCGACCTCAACCATGAATTAAGTACCATTACTGGTAAACCATTGTCATGGTAGCTTTTCCTTCCCCAGTCGGCTCATTTAAAATTTTTATAAGTAAATGTGTTATAGTTTCACTGGTCATAGTATATGTTTTGTAAACACCTACACAATATAACCTTTGGGCCCTTGTTAATTGGTTATAACGTGTTGTTACAACATAACTGTGATCCATGTGTCCAAATGTAGTACTCCCAAAATCAATTAGCTTATAAGCACTTGTTTAGAAGTAAGAACCATCTTTTTCGGATCTTGATAGAAACTTGATTATAGAATAGTAGATAAATAACAACCATCAGAAGGTTTGTTCACTTTACTACAAAAGTTTTAACATTATAAATACCAACATTTCTTCAAAGCATAAACACCTTTAATATTTACCATAAGCAGAACTAAATCTCAAAAAAGGGTTAAACATTTCAATGGAAACATATGAACATTGAAGTTTTGTCACACTGATTTGATCCGAATTCAATTTTTTTTGATTCGTTCTTACAAATCTTAACACATATTTAGTTCAAACTCGATCCTGATTACAAGATGATAAAATTGTATATGTCTTACATAGGCACACCATACCTTGTAATTCTGTCACCTTGATATATTGTGATGATATCCAAAGAATATTTGTTGGTTTTAAATCCGTATGTATAAGATGTAAATCATGCATATATAACTGCAAGAAAAATAGGCATAACAATTGACTGTCACCACTTCCAACAACCTGTCCTCCGCTCAAACTTTATTTAAACCACCCCAGACTCACCTCCCCCACCATACGTGACCGGTGGTGGTGGGAAAGATGATGGTTAGTGGTAATTAGTAGCGGTTGACGATGACGTACACGATTGATGGTTGACGATGCAACGAAAACCCCAACAACGAGCGGTAGATAGTAGATCGTTGACGGTGGCTTCGAGGTTGTTGTAAAGTTTTGCTCTAAAAAAGAGGGGATTTTGGGTATTTGTTTTTTTTGTTCAGAGCTGGTGGCTTCTTGAAATATATAAGGACACATTACTCTTCTCATGAATTGGGTTCCAACAGTTAATATCGTGCTTCTCAAACGTCGGCTGCTTCAGTCGGTTGGTAGAGCAACCATCAATGAATGAGTAATGGATTGCTTTCAATTGCATTCAAGGTGATGAATGGCAATTTGTTAATGACAATTTGTTTTCAATTGCATAGAAGGTATATGTCTTACATAGGCACACCATACCTTGTAATTCTGTCACCTTGATATACTGTGATGATATCCAAAGAATATTTGTTGGTTTTAAATCCGTATGTATAAGGTGTAAATCATGCATATATAACTGCAAGAAAAATAGGCATAACAATTGACTGTCATCACATCCAACAACCCTGTCCTCCGCTCAAACTTTATTTAAACCACCCCAGACCCACCTCCCCTACCATCCGTGACCGGTGGTGGTGGGCGAGATGATGGTTAGTGGTAATTAGTAGTGGTTGACGATGACGTACACGATTGATGGTTGATGATGCAACGAAAACCCCAACAACGATTGATGGTTGACGGTGGCTTCAAGGTTGTTGTAAAGTTTTGCTCTAAAGAAGAGGCGATTTTGGGTATTTATTTTTTTGTTCAGAGCTGGTGGCTTCTTGAAATATATAAGGACACATTACTCTTCTCATGAATTGGGTTCCATCAGTTAATATCATGCTTCTCAAACGTCGGCTGCCTCAGTCGGTTGGTAGAGAAACCATTAATGAATGAGTAATGGATTGCTTTCAATTGCATTCAAGGTGATGAATGACAATTTGTTGATGAATGCTAAAGTAGAGGAGATTATGTGTTTCATTATTGTTTTGTACAATTTCTATCAAAGGTGGTACACAATGGTATAATTGGAAGAAAGGGGATAAAAATTTAGGGAGTACACTTGAGTCTCTTGGGATGTCATCTTAAAATGGTAGTGAAATTACATTGATGCCCATCTAGGATGCATTATATAATAGTATAGATATAGATATAGATATATATATTAACTTTATGTAAATGTAAAATTACGTAAAAAAAACTTCAAACCCTCACCCATTTTTCTTCTTCGCACACTAGCTACTGCTTCCCACCACCAATGGCGAATCCAGAAAATTTTTCCGGTGAGTTCATTGCTTTTAGATAGTTTAATTTCATATGATCGAACATAAAATTTTCGGGTTGGATTGACGGTTCGAGCTGGATAAGTTTCATCACATAATAAAAATATGATACACTAATAATAAAACCTTGTAATTAGAAATTAAAACACATAATATAAATATAGTCGTCTTTACGAATTATTGTAGTTGTTTCCTACAAGTTTTCATCTTTTGAAAACAATGAATTACATCTTGAACCAAAACTCGTTGAAAAAAATGTTTTTCAATGTAGCACATGCAATAATCGTTCATGTATCCATTACACAATTCCACCTTCACATGCTTAATTGTTTAAAAAATTCTTTCATACTATTTTTATGGCTAAAATATATTTGAATTTTATAAAAAAAATAAATGAAATGATTTTAAACCATTTCTTCCACCATAACCTAGTTCAAATATTAAACATGGCTAGTTTTCCTATATATTTATTTTAGAACTTCCATGAATAGTGCTGCCACCACCTAGCAGCAGCTAATTGTTTTTTTTTCCTTGACGTTTTTTAAAGCTTTTTAGGTGTTATGTTCCATTTGTTGTTGTGTTGTTATTGCTATAACCCGGGTTCGAGGCTCCTTGAATAAAATTTTTTGTTCTTTCCTAAAAAAGTGCTTTGACAGCTGGCTCTGTTTTTTCATCTACACATGTATCGTGTTTTGGTGAGTCAGATCTCTGTGTGTAAATATATATGCAGACCTACAACCCTCAAGTAACCTCTTCCTTTTCTCTCTCGGCACCAAGATGACAGATCATGGTGAACCGTCGATTATACATCGCAGCTGCTACACATCCATCGCTTCGTCTCCAACACCACGTTTCAGAGCTGCCATGTTGGGGGTGATGGTTAGGGTTTCGTTTCGTCTCTAATTCAGGTTACGGGCTTATGGTTCTGTGTGATACCCCGCAAATTCAGGTCCTCACTTTAACTAAACTCTAGTTACGTTCCTTGCATTATACTTAACTAGGGTTAGCTAGATAGGACACACGTTGCATTGTTGTGAGTTAATAACTGAATACATGATTAGTGAACCTCGGACGTTGGTGAATAATGAAGTATAATAATAATGAGTAAACTAATTTGGATTGATTGTGATTACGTGTCTATGTGATATTCGATGAACTTATGTGAAAACCATACGTGATTGTGTGAACCTAAACCGAATACGTTAATAAAATCATTAAAGGTGGATCATTAGGTTGATTAGGGCCTTAACGCATGGGGTTGCACTTGTTACGGTCCGAAATAACGAAAACGTCAAAGGAAAATGCGTCGGGTGATGAAACGGGCCACCCACGCGGGCCAAGGGCCTGTGAGCGGCCACTCACAGGGCCCGAGCGGCCGCGCGAAATGGCCTGACGGGTCTAAACCACCTCAAACCCCTATTTAAACACTCTTAAGCCCCATGCAACCTCTAAACTCAACCCTAATCGCCCCCTTACTGCCCCTTACGAATTATAAACCCCAAACAACCTGCAAAGGCTCAAGATCATCGATTGGGAAGCTCCAAAGGCGTTCGGTTGATTGTATCGAAGAGCTAGGGGTATAATCTTTAATCCTTTACGTTTTAATCTTATGTTTATGTTATAAAAATCATATAACAAGGTTTGTCCAGGTCTGAAAGCTTTTGATAATTATTAAAACTTGAGGTTTTTGAAGATTAAACGAATTAAACATGATGATAGGCGATTAGTAATATCATAGGTTACTTGTTGCGCAAGTTGTTGAAGTTTTGATCATTAAAGTTGTAATCTTTGCATGAATAATGATAGAATCTGATCACAATAGGTATTAGGAATGTTTGGTAATGGTTATTGATGATTATTAGGTGTTATTGATTGATAATATGCAACTAGGGTTTGATATAATTGATAATATTGCATGATTAGAATCTGGACAGAATCTGAATGTCGACTTGTAGGGTCTGTTTCGTGGCTTGAAAATAATTGTTTTGATCGATTCTTTGCATGAATAGATTGTACATGGTCTTAGCTTTTTAGAATGGGCAAAATCATCTGATTTGGATGTCGTTTGATATGTTTTTGGAATTTTCTTTGATTAAAGGTCATGTCAGATTTTCGGATTAACAAACTGAGTCAACTTTAAACAATCATAACTCGAGTTTTACAAGGAATTAAGTTATGAAATTTGGACAGTAGGTTAACATTGGAATAACTTGGCTTTTCCAAGTGGATTCATCCCGTTTGGATGAATACACGATTTTTGGGATTTTTTTTCTACTAACCTGACCTGCTGTAGAAACTTTCTGGACATATCTGTGATGTACGATTTTTCATGATTTTTGTGTTTGGTTTTGAAACAAAACAAAAATATGGGTTATCAAATGAATCCCAAATAATATTCAGTAAAAATTTGGGAGTTTAACTCACTGATTTGGTATTTTAAATAAATTAGTTTTGGTGATGCACAATCTGTCCTAAAAACGCAGATTGTGTATTTTGTGTTTGTGTAACTAATTGGAGTCCTATGTGGTATGTGTTTGATATATCTTTGAATGAGCACTTATATGAGATGCATATGAAGTGTAAAACTAATGGTAACCAACATATTCACCAACGGGTCCGTAGGATTTACTTATGCATGTAGAATCACTAGGTGTCACTTACACGCTTTTGAACATTTAAACGTCTTGGACAAACGGATTATATGGTGTAATGGTATTACACATATACTCACTTAGTGACACATGTACTAGGGAGTCGGTAGCACACCCTACTTTGGAGTTGGATTTATTTGCTTGCATTCTAAGGTGAGTTTCACTACACTTTTTCTCAAAAGCATGCGTCTCAGGTATGAGACAACTTACTTAACATTTTCTAGTCCGGTTTGGGACTACTTACGTATCCCTGGTTGGGATGTTATGGATCCTTGTGCGGGTCGTTTACTTTGATGGATCCTTGTGTGGGTCGTTTACTTTGCTAGTTCGTGAACTGTGTCCTTGATGAACTAAACCAACTCTATCATCTGTAAGTCCTCACGTACCGAATGAGTTGTCGGGATTGGCAAGCGGGTTATTAGTTGATAGCGCTATTAGGTCTTACAAACCTCACACCGGCTTGGGGAGCGCGGGCGTGAACTATAACTTAACGAAACTTTATCATTGTGGATAGACAATGATGTCAGGCATGCGGCTCACTTTTGTGGCTACACGTACATAGCAGTTCGGTATATTCGGTGTTAGTTATCATGAATGGGCTAGCTACCCTTGACATGCGACGAACTAGTGGTTACACGGTTCTAGGAACCAACTCAATTACTTGTCTACGTGGTTTTGGAAACCAGCGCATTTACATACTCAATTACTTTACTTTGTGAACTCACCAGCTTTATGTTGATACACGATTTACATGCTTTTGCAGGTAGTTAGCTTCCGGTGCCAGGATTAGAAAGCCCTATACACTTCACTGCATTTGGGGTCTTGGGCATACACATAAATTACATATTATGCTTTTACCTTTTCTCTCATATGGTTTTAATTTGGGTGCGTTGTTTTGCGCATGGTTTTAAAAGGTTTAAATTTGGTTTACGCTTCCGCAGCATAACTAAACTTGGTTTTTGAAAACGAACTAAATGGTTTGGGCATTTAGAGTTCGTTCATGTGACTTATGGCTATGGGATCCTGGTTTGTCATGCGCCTCGCGGTATAAACCCCGCAGTGGAAATTTGAGGGTGTGACATTCTGGTGGTTTCGTAGTTGGGCTATGGTTGTTGGTTAGGGTTTCTTTGCCTCGAACCCTAGGTGGCGATGGTGAGGTGGTGGAAGCATTGACATGGATGCCACGCCGGGTTATTATTCACCGGTGAATCTTATTTTCCCTTTTCTGTTATGCTATTGTACAACACGTCATGTCTATTGTCTTCGTCTGTTCTGCTATCGTCACCAGTTTCGTCGCTAGGTTAGGGGTAGTTAAGGTTTCTTTCCCCAAATCAGCCGCCTTCAAGCCCTAGGTGAACAGGTCTGTTGAAGTTAATATGTAACATTTTGTATAAGCTACTTATTATTTTTATTCCTTTTATGTGAAATGGATTTCACAGGTTGTATATGATGTCAAAGAGTCTACGTTCATTGTTTTCATTATTTTAGAAAACAAGGTGAATGCATTTTTTATACTCTTTATGATTATGTTGCGTTTAGCTACATTAACTTGATAGTTATACTCATATTTGTTAACTATTGATTAAACCAGTCAGATGACTTTCATTATGGCCTCAAAAGTAGTTTTAAATATGATGTTGACAAGTACTTCATGATATATATAAATTTTATGGTTCCAAATTTTCATACACGTGTTTAATTTGAACTTTATACGTTTGCTAAAAACATCTTATTATTCATATGAAAACAATTAATTGTCATCTGCCACGTGGCAGAGGCACTATTCATGAACGTTGATCTTTAAATATATAGAATAATGTGCTTATGATTGTTTTAGGTATATTGCAGGTATAATTACTTTTGCCTTGAGTTTGGTTGCCGTGATTGCGTTAACAGGTACCTTTTTCACATGTTAAAGACTATTGTCATTATATATCAGTTAGCAAATTCACTGATTATTTCAAGGATGTATTTTGTTACTAATGAAACGACAATTCTTTATTCAATGCAGCCTTTGGGGTAGTTAAAATAAGGCGACTTCTTCACATGTAAGTATTGCAAGATAACTTCTTTTAAATTATGAAAAATAAAGAAACGATTATACAAGTTTCTCATGTTGATTTCTAACTGTAACGGATGCATATTTTATCGTGTTGTGTTAGTTAATCATTGTTTTATGTTAGTTATTCTTCAGGGTTTACTACAATCTTCTTATTTTGTCTTTATTGAAGGTTATGGTGGCGATCAGCAATGGTGACCATTGGCGATTAGATGTCAAGTGGAACATGTAAGAGATGGTGATGCTCTAAAATGGTGGCATATATGGTGTTTTTGGATGTTATTAAAGGGTATACGAGACAGTATGGTGGCAGGTAAAAGCTGAGTCTAATCGGGTTAAGTCATGCATATTGATATTGTTGCTTTGGTGTTTATATGGGTTTCTCGAAACGTTGTCGTTTCAATTTGATTCAGTAATGTGATAGGTGAATAGAATCGACATATGTGTGATGCTACTTTTGTTTATGTGTGTCCATCAAATTGAGTTTGGTTAGCTTAGATTAGCAGGGTATGCACTGAGCCTGACAAAATGAGCAAGTCGGGTCAGGTTAAGATAGATTAGGTGGGTGATACACACGTAGTCTAGCAAAGCGGTTGCGGCTGGTTAAACTTGGCTTTGCCTAGAAAATTGATATTTTAGTGCTTTGGTGAATTGTTATACCTAGAATTACATGTAACCACTTAAGTTGACTCCCCTTTTGACCCGAAATGATGTTATTCGCTGCTGTTGACTTTTTAATGACTTCTTTTCTAAATTGTGGGATACTAGGATTGGTGTCTTTATCATAGTGTTATATCAGTCTTTTGATGTAGATGATACGACTGAGTTTATGATGTTGGGAGAATAGTTTGACTGCTGGTATTGGGTGACAAATAGCTTAAGTTTGACTTTAAATTGTTAACAAAAAAAACATCTTACTGGCCTCGTTAAACAGGCTTGGGTAAAAAACAAAGGATTTTTGGTAATGCTTGAATGAGATTGAGGCAAAGTTGGTTGTGTTTAGTGATGGGTCGATTTATGTTCAAGCAACACTTAGAATCTTTCCATTTTTAACCTTTATTACTACTTTCATATTTTTATTTGTAGAGGTGTGGTTAATTGATAGGTATCACCATAATCGATCGCTTATAGTCGTTAATCGGGTTGAATATTAACTTTGGTCCGTTATGGGACGTTGCTTAACCTTAAGTTTAGTACTAGCTAGAAATAGCTCAAAAGGTGGTTTTTAGTAATGGGTTGCATCACATATGGGCTTGGGCAAAAAAGATCATTTTTAGTAAATGACTTTAGGATGGTCAAGACTTAATGATTTAGTTCAATAAAGTACACATAACGCAAAAAGAGGGAGTTTGATAACAAGAGATCTGAGGCTGATCAGTGACTACTTACAGTTAGTAATTACCTGATTGCCGACCATGATTTAAGGAACCGCGCGGTTGGTTTTGGTAACGGGTGGGTAACGTCTATTGATGGATTATTTTAAATGGCGTTTTGTTTTGCTTTCATTAGATACATCACACATATGGAGCTTTTGTCAATGTCAATTTGCACCTGTTTTGCAGTCAAGCCATGCACATGTAAGTGGTTGATTTAATGGCTTTTAAGTTTTGGAGTGCTATTATTTATGTATGAAATAATATGGGAAACATTTTGTAAGTTGAACAAAACCCTACACAACCATTTTTTTGCAGTCAACAAGTGATGACTTGTGATTCTGAAGATGCCAAATTAAAGGACTTTTGGATAGCGGAATTAACAACCACCTAAAGCTATGTGGAAATGCCTACATCTTTATGTAATTAGACATTCACTTGCTTGATGTTCCGATGTGTAAACCATAAATATGAGGTTCTTATAGTTGTATAATACGAATAGTCACAAAAAACCACATTTAGAAGACACGAATGCCTTTTGCGCAACACGCGTTATAGAAACACACTAGTTGTTGGTTAGTAAAGAAGATGTTTACCAAAATGCATAGATAGTCATATGGTATTAGTGGTACATTGGTACATGAGCAATTATAAACCAACGATAAAAATGAATAATTTATCAAGGCTACTCCAAAGATGAAGTTGTTTGTAACTTTGTATGGAGGGCATCGATTGTTTATATGCTAATTCTAGTTTATAGGAGAATATGCAATCTGGTTGGGCTTCCTGATTTGATTTTGTTGTATATGGGCCTAATGTAGTTGGTTTCATTATGACGTTAAAAAAAATGTGAACTAAAAACTAGTGTGACTAACCAGAATTGAACATGATGCGTATGGGTTCATTCTATATTTATATATGGACTTTCTACTAAAATTTCAAAACTCAAACGGGTTCAGGTGAACATGTACCCGTCAACCTAGATTCGTCCCTGCCCACCACATCAGTGTATTCATGTCGAATTAACCACCAACAATGTTAGTAGATGAAGGATCGTTTTCTAATAAAACATTAGTTAAAGGGGTTGAATTGTCAAAATAGAATAGTTTGAAAAGTCTGTATAACACCCTACCTGTAACAAGGGTGATTATGCACAATTGATACAACTTACAGCAGAAACAAACATTACTTTTATTGAAAACTTATAACATTCTGGTTATGTAGTATTACTATTTATACAAACTAAGAAGTCCTTAGTTTTAGGCGCCACTATCACCATGCAGTTCTTACAGTGTTCCTTAAAGGTTACATGAGACAAGTATACTCAAAACAACGTTAGCAAAATACTGGTGATCTCATACTATATAGTTTTATAAAGACATACATCAATTAACATTATATGCACACACAATATGGGCTTGTGACCCCTTATAGTCATGTTGGGCCTCATTGGACATTATAAGCCATGTTTGACTTGTCATAAACTATCACACAAGGTACATACCGCTCCTCCAGTTGTGCCCCTCGTACGACCGTCACATAGGTATGAGTTTGTATCGCTGGACATTATAAGCACGAACTGACTGTCGGTACAACACATTATTACCCTTTCTAGAGTGACAGACCCCATGAAGCTTAATAGGATCCCCTATACCCCTACTGACACATGCATATGGCAAGCATTCTAATTATTACCAGTTTAAACGAGTATACTATCACAATATAAAACACAAGTATGATGACTCACCTGATCGTCTAAGGAATCTCTCTGGCGAATCCCTTATCAATTGCCTTTTCTCCTATTACCAATGAGATGCATGTAACTTAATATAAAGTTTCATAACAAACACCTATGGTGAACCTAACCGTATTTTTATATCGTTAATACCCGAATAATAAATAATGATAATAACATATATATTTGGGTTTACCTCCTAATAATTGATGACTTGATATACAAGACTTGTCTTTGCTACCTCACACGACCAAAGTTCACCACTAACGGAACATGCGATCACCATGCCTACCGTAGTACCGTATATATCACATCATTCCCAAACAAATGACACAAAAATAAAATCCAATCCTTCATGCAAGTCCACCTTCGGATTGTTGCAGATCCAAGAGGTTTGTATTCCTTTCACATGCACTCTTAAGCCCATAAATCTCTTCCATTTTCTTTGATGGAATTTGGCCACCATGGATTATTCTCAAGACACGTAATCTAGCCCAGGCCCAAGAGCAAATAATATCTCACACAATGACTACTAAGCCCCCAAAATAGAAAGTCTTCCCCTTATGTATCCTACAAAGTTATCCGTATTTTCTGAATAACGCATCAATCTAAACAAAATCCAAAGAAGCGGATCGTTTTGGGTTGATGAATTTAACTCATACCAAACTTGTTATGGTTCAATTTTACAGGCATGGAAAGGCGCTAAATATGATTGAAACTTAAAATTTAAGTTATTTAAGTGCGGGAATGGTTAGGAACAAAATTGAAAAGTAAAGGGTCAGTTTGGGTTGAATATCATATGCTGACTTTTTTTAGAACTGTGTCTAGAAACCAAGGAGTTTTGTAAGGTTTTAAGCTAAAAGTTGATTTGGAACTCTTGCACGTGAAAAAAAGGGTGTTTTCTAATAGATTGGGCATAGTTGCTGATTAAAGGGAAGAGAACGGAGAGGGAGGAACCTGTATGGGTATCGTTGTAACTAACGAACTTCAAAAACATCAAAATCATTGTTCTTGGTTTATAAACCATACTATTGGTTATGCAGTGAAGGTTTTCTTGAACCATTTACACATGTTATACGATTGTTGATGTCTACATCTAGGTTTTTATGAACAAATCCCCAAAATCATTTTGTTTCAATAACCTCGAATCCATTGTATTAAATTAATTAAACCTAATTGCTTTCATATTCGAAACCTAGGTATGATTTTTTCAAAAAACTACTTTTCATTACTGTTTGATAAGCTGTGATTATAATTGAAATCTTTAGCTCTCTTTGCAAAACCAATTATAATCATATCTTTGATTGCTACTTCCAAACAACTTTTGATATAATAGGAAAATATAATAACCCATTTAATTAAGTAAAATCAAACCAACGATCATAAAGTCTTCATGTTTCAACACCTTACTTTGCCTAGCTAGTTTAAGGTTAGGAGCACAAAATTCTCTGTATGTTTGACCGGTTCTTTGCCACTGACCAACCCATAATGAATTTACAAAACCATGCGATCCCATTCTTAGTCATAGATTAAAATAGATGACCGGATAAGATTGGTTTGGATTAAAAACTACTTACTTGAAATGAGTAACATATTTGTTATATTGGTTTATAGGATAGAAAGGGTATAATTATCAACAACTTGCTACACAAATTGTATTGTTAAATGAGATATGTCCACAGAAGACCTTTCACATCAAATCAAATCCATTATCTAAAGTAATGTCATTATCAAAACCTCCCACAAATTTGTATTTACATTATTAAACCTCTCTCTATGAAAAATACTTGAATTCAATCTGTGCATCTGGTGGATTAGACATGGAGCCTTATTTTTGACCGTAAATGACTATGGGTAATAATATATTGGAATTATAATGAACAACTAAACCTTGATTTTCACAATGAGCAAATCAATTTCACATAGGATGTTAATTATTTCAAAACAAATCGAAATCTAATTGCTAGTTTTTAACTGAAATTTTAGTACGATTACCAATATTGTACTGGTAATGAACTACCAATTTCATAAGATACTTGGTTGGTGTTCTTGCCCTTTTGCAGTATCAGTAGTTTTGATACGATTACTATAATACTGATCTCATCCCTATGAAAAGAATTTGGCGGTTTGTGAGGAACATGAGAGAGAAGATTAATTAATGTTCTTTTGACTTTATAGATTTGATTAAAAAAAAACACAAACCATACCGAAAAAAATGGACTAAAATGAAGTATATGACTAAAGGGAAGAAAACACTAATTTACTCTTTTAATCACTTCACCAAGCCCAAAAGAAGTGTATTAAAACATCATCAGTGCCATTAAACTGTGTACTTCATTTTCTTATGTAATATAATTTAGGGTGTATAAATTGTTATCGTGTTCATGTGTCACTAATACCCTGATCTAAACGCACGTAAATAACTAACTTCTAGGGGTATGCTATGGTTTAACTCTTAGGATGAATGGTGCAAGGGTGGAGCTCCCCTCTGTTTCCCTGCACCATTAGGGGGCGCTAATGATGCTCCGTGACCGCACTAACGACGGATGACGGGGAGAGAAGATGGCCCCCTAATTTGTTCCTTTTTAAGTAAGAAGAAAAAGGGGCTGATGGTGGTGGACGATGGTGTTCTTGCTGGAGGGGGTTGCTGTGTGGATGCTTGTTTTTTTTTAAATATGAGTTTTAGGATTTAAAGGGTGGAAGAGTGTAAGACCCTAACCCGTAAACACGCGATTAACGATTTAACTTACGAGTTTTGACCTCCTTGAAACCACTCCCGATTAAAACTTTGATGTTTATGCAAAACCCAAACCATTGTGATCAATACATTTTTGATTCCCACAAATTTTACATTTTTAACTATTAAAATATGTACTAAGCTTTTGCAATTTAACGAGAGCACTTGGAATTCTATTGCGGAAGCATATGAGTGATCGGGTATGTTCAACTCTTCTCACGACTTGATCCTTGATCAGGGACTTCCAACGAATGAGTACCTAGCACCATTACACAAATAATGGTTAGTGGGGTTACAAGTAATGCATTTACTATAATAGGAGTACCGTCACGCATCGATACGGAACGACCGAGGCCAAACGGCCAAAATCAAATTTTACCAAAATGACTTAGAAGGCCTGAACGGTCGTTCGCTCAGAGTGAACGGTTGTTCACTGGGCCATAAAATTTTTCTTGTTATTCTATCTGGCCAAACGACCATTCACTCTGAGTGAACGGCCGTTCACTGGGCCACGAACAGCAGCAAGCTGTTCTGAAGCCGTTCACTGCTTCTGCACTCTATTTGCTGATTTTAAAGCACAGGAATCGTGTCGCAAGCGCATTGGGCAATTCCCAAAGCGTAGAAATCGAACTGCCAACTAATTTAACATTTTTTTTACTAAAATCATTGCTCGGTTTATGTTGCTATGACCCGGTTCTTAGTTTTGAGTGTTTATGTCTATTTTTAACCAAATCGACCTGTTAACGCCTTAAATTAAACAAGGCCATATTTGACCACACAAAATGCATACACAAAATGCATACAATTTATGTTGTCAAGTCATTAGACACTTGACCAACTATAGCATTTGTCCGATTTGTTTCATTAAGATGCAGTTTCTTAGATTTTACCTTTAGTAAATATTTAAATTCCCAAAATGCCACATATTGCTAAATCTTTCAATTTAGCCATCCACGGCGACCCTTCTTGATTCCAATCCATTGTTTTTGAATCAATGACTTGTTTAATGACCTCTAAGTCCTTAAGGACTTAGATTTCCCACCATTTCATGAGATTTCTCTTATTTAGTCAATTCTAAGCGCATTAGCACGCACTAGACATAGTTAAAAAATAACTTCATGTGGGTAGTTTTTTAGTACCCATGCCACTTCGCCCAATGGCATTTATTTAACTACTGACATACCAGGTGGCGTTGACCCATACCTTGCACCCATATTGATTACTTTAGGCATCAAGTGCTCAATTTTCAAGTGTCCTCTTGCATACATTCTAGATTGACCACATTAGTCTCTTAGGACTCAATGGTGATGCATTTACCATTTGACCCGTTATCCACAAGATTCTTAAAGCTTAGATAACCGGATTTTAATGTCGGGTTCGAATGGTGAGAGAATCACCATTTGACCCGTTAAGGATCATGATTCACATCCCTATGACCTTCCAAGCTTTATCTATGGGGAAGTGACAATCTCACTTGTCCCATTTACCAAATTACATAACTTTCTTATTCATGTGATTTTTATCCAAAAACTTGAGTTTAGACTCTTGTTTACCACATAGCTTTATTTGTTGACCCAATTGATGATTTCCATCATTTGATCAACACTCTATGATTCATTTATACCATCAATCTTGTTTGACACGAATTCGTATAAATTTCCCGATTAATAGGTTTCACCCATTGGGGTCATATCTTTGCCCCACCTCAAAGTTTAAACAATTAAATCAATACAAGAGTTGTAATTATAGTCTAGTAATGTAAGTATCATTTACCTTGCATCCATTCTTGTTCCATAAGTGTCCCCTTGCATCCGTTTGACCCGTTTGCTCCCTCTATGTTGTACCTAACTTAGGGAAATGTCAAACCTTGTTTTATTAGAGTACACAATATGGAATTCTTTCAATATCCAAGCATCATGTATTCATTCACACACCTAGCTCATCATGAGATATTTCTTACATAGAGCAAGCATGTACTTGACTTAATTCATTAATTAGCTAACATAACATACAATTGTTAACTTTCACATGCTCATTATTCTCTTAATTCACTAATTTTCATCTACTAGACATTTTATCGAGCACTTGGTGTGCATCCACCAAAATACTTGATTTCAAGAATTTAAGTTTAGCCAAAATATACCCATGTATCTAATATTTATAATAACATGATATTTAGGCATTTCAACTGAATTTGATCATTATAACAACTCCTAAGAGTCACCAAAACCACTAACAATGTGTGGTTTCAACCTAGAAGTTAAACCCCAAATTTCACATATTCACATAATCATATGAACATAATAAAAACACATACTAAGTGTGATTTGTAACCAAATTAGGTATGATTGAGGCTCCCTAAAGCTAGAGAAACCTTCAACATCTTAGAATTTCACGTTTTTTTTACAAAACCCTAGATTTTCACCATGATAAAAAATGAATATAACATCAATTTCTACCAAATAAAAGGTACCTTGATGTTCATTAGACCTTAGATGATCCGTTTCTTGCTAAAGCATTGAAAAACCCCTTGATTTGGCTTGGATTCAAGCATATTATTGAGTTAGGGTTTGGGTTTGGGTTGGTGAAGGAGATGAAATCTCCTTATGTTGAAGTCGACACACACACACACACAAGTGTGTGTGTTCACACCCATTTTACCATTTACCCATTTTAAGTTTGGCTAGTTCTTAACTACAGCCCCTCAAGTTTCCCCCAAGGTCTTTTGTTATTAAAACTTAATTAACAAAACTAGCTTCTAGTGTTATTCCCATAACAGGACATAACCCAAGTTCTTATTATTCGAGTCTCATTTTATTATTTTGCTAATCACGCCTGATGGCGTAATTGGGTGAAACAGATAACTTTGGGGTGTTACAAAGAGTGAGGAGGAAGAAGGCAGTGATTTAGAGTTTTAAATGGGTTAAAAAATAACAAATGGGCTAAAATGTGGGCTAAAGTTAAAATGGGTAATAAACGGGTTAAAAACGATTAATAAATGGTTTAAAATATGTTTTCACTATGTTCACCCCTCCCCCTCTCTCTCCATCCTCCACCTATGTATCCTCTCTCTCATCCTTGTCCCTCTCTCTTTCTCTATCCATCCATCCATCCATCCATCCATCCATCCATCCATCCATCTATCTATCTATCTCTCTCATCTATCTATCTACGACATTATGGTGTGTGTTGCTGTAAAACAAAGAAATAGGAGGTAAGCGGTGGATTTGCTGGTCATGAGGCTGGAGGATGACGGCTAGGGTTTGCAGGCTACATGTGTGTGTTGCCATAAAACAGAGAATGAGGTCGGAGGTGTAACCGGGCTCCGACAACCGGCCATAACCAAAAACAGAGCAGAAGCTCTGCTACTCCGCTGACCCAACAACCAGCGCCAGTAACATCCCTGTTCTTAGCCGATATATTTAGAGGATATATATTATTTGTATAGATAGTCATTATCTTATGTAATTGTGTGGTGATTATGTTTCCTAATTAGAGGTAGGTTATGATTGTATTCTCTCCCTATATAAAGAGGTTGTTATTATCAATAATACACTCGGAAAATCATTCACCATAAACGCTTTTATGGTATCAAAGCCTTGGTTTTGAATACCTCTTATTTTCTTCCCTTCAACCCTTATTATTATTTTCGTTTTCTTTTCCTGCCATAGTGTCGTCCAATAATATACCTTTGTTCCTCCACCATTAATATTGCGATCATATTCCCTCTGTTCCTCCACCTTATTTTCTTTCCCCTTCAACCTTGGTTCTGAAAACCATTCTCCTTATACCTTCGCCACCCCTCATACGACCACTTAAGAGTGTTTGGATGTTCTTGTTATCCTAACACATCGGCCACTGACGTGTGCACAACAATACATAATTTTTCAATGATTTTAATACACGTTTGGTTTTAATATTTATAAAAATGGTTTAGAATTTAACATTAAAACACACACAAAAAGGCAAGTGTACCCTATCATATAAGTAGCAAAGCATAGATAACAACCAAGTATCGATCCATGGACGCGAGCGGAGCGATTATACTGAACCGTTGTCACTACTTTACCAGTAGAAAGATAGGTGAATGTTTGTTGTAACCAATTTAATCTAAATTAAACTAAAACCATATCATATATATATATATATATATATATATATAAGACTCCAAATAGCAAAATAATTATATAAAGACTTGTTTTTCATATGACTTAAGCATGTTAACTAAGGTTGAACCTGAACCAAACAACTTAATCCATCTTCCTATTTTCAGACAATTAGTATCCCTTTTGGGAATCCTAACATGACAACTCTTCGGGAAGCTAATGTCACACCCCGACAGCGCACAGCGGAAAGCTAGTCATGAGGTAACGGAAGTTGTTACCACAAAGTTTAGCAACACACTTGATGATACGTATGAGCATCTTGCAACCACCCTCTAGCCTAACAAATTCACATTTCCGGTCTTATGAAAGTTAATAAAAACATGTCATAACCAAGGTGAAGCGAAGTTACATAGTTAATGTTTTACAGATTATTCATAAATAAAATAAAACATTGTTCATAGTTTTTAGATTTTAAGGTCCCATTGTAGTGCCCACTAAACCCACTCTCAAACCCCTAAGCATCAGTACCTGAAAAACATGCTTAAAAATATCAACAATAATGTTGGCGAGTTCACAGGTTTTATAGCAACATATCATGTATACGTACTTATAATCTTGTTTCATAGTATGATAGAGTACAACTCGTAGAGAACCAGGCAGACTAGCTAGGTCTAGCAAGTATGATGTGAGGTTATGTTTTCCCATTAGACCCGCTCTACTGGTCTGAAAAGGGGCGTTAACCCGATAGATCTACCGACATAAACTGAGGCCCTAATTAAAGAGCTAATGATTAAGACGTGCAGGGAAGTGTCCGTCCGGAAGGACTAATGAGGTACTCCCAGCAACTACTCGTACACTTACCCCGAGCCATCATTTGTTCTACAATCCTAGTCCTACCCTTCATACAGCATGTTAATCCCCTGATATTAAAACATTCAATTACATTTAAGAAAAGGGTCCGTGAACTCACCTTATCGCAGCAATCCACAAATCCAAACAATCCAAATAACAATCCTTCCTTACAATGCCCTATATTGCATACAGCTAATTCAGTAATTATCCTAAGTATAATCAAGTCATTCACCAAACCTTTTTGACTTAGTTAAACCGAGGCGATTTATTTTCCATTAACCTTTACCTTATTAGCCTTTTGGTGATTTCGATAATTGGTTTAGTTTTAAATCATCACATATACAATAAGTCACATCAAGTCACCCATTATGTGGGTCCATGCACATAATTAATCCATGTCATACCACATAATTTATCATCACATTATTCATTTCATATTTTCCAATATTAGTTATCATGTCATTATAGCACGTAATGAGGTTCAATCCTGCAGTTTCTTTGCATATAAGTTGTATATATCATTTATTCGCCTATATTTATCGTATAATCCTAATTTTCATCCTAGGACCTGTATATAATCCACCAAACATGACCAAATTTGCTACTCTAAAACAGCCACTTATTCTAGCGATTATGCATCTTAAAACTCACATTTTGACGACTTCTAACACATAGTTTTGCACTGTAAGCATTTGTTAATATGGTAAACACATCATATACCTGAAATAATGACTTTTACACTCATTATAATGCTGAACAAGCTGTTCGAATCAGATCTAAAATTAAGCGTTCTAGACTCATAATTCTTGTCGAAACCATGCGTTTTGCGCATCTTTCGCAACCTACCTAGCTTTTTAGTTTAAGTCTTCCACATATACCTTGTTACCCTTTATTTATCATCAAAATAAGTTACAAAAACCTGTTTTAATTTTGTTTTAGAAAACCTATTTTAAAAGTTCATATATTGGCGTTTTAAGCCGATAAACATGCTTTGATCGTACATGCAAGGTCTCCCAAGTGTGTAGATTCGATCTAAACTTGTTTTGCCTTATTTTAGGCCTATGAAAACTATCAAAACATACTCATGATCATATCTATAAAATAAGCTAAACATCCTTCAACAATCATCATTAAAGCTAGCAAAAACATAAACTTACAACTTAAACAAGTCACATTTTAATAACCTCATCTCTATATCATCTATTTAGACCATCATAAACATAAAAATCTATTTTTATTTCAGACCTTAAACCCTTTTTGAAAACCTTATTGCATGTTAGTAAAATCAAAGGATCCAAGCTCCATCTTGCATTTAATCACACAAGTACTCATTTACACACATAAATACATATATATATATATATACATACATATATATACGGTTCATATACATATATATAAACACATGGCACACAATCACACATATCTTGCCACCATTGTTTATTTTACAAAACCCACTTCCATGTTCTTATTTTGTTTGGTGAAAACTTGATTAGAACCGAAAATACCTAAAGATTTAAGCTAATTTTTAGTTCATAAACACACCTTTTTAAACTCTTGTGAAAGTGGTGGGTTTTGATGCTTCTCTCTCTAAAATCTTGGATTTTTGGCTTCAAATCACCCTAAACACTAACTTATCTTATGTTGTGAGTCCATTTTTGTGATAAGATGAACAAAACAAGATGGTTATGGTGTTGGTGGTGGTTTTCGGCCAAAAGGAAGGAAGAGGGGAAGTTGGATAGTTTTTCTCTTAAGCGTGTGTGAAGATTTGTGTGAGAATGAAGGAAATGGAGATGTGTGGTGGGTTTATATGGGGAAGGGTGGGTAATAATATTAATAATAATAATAATCATATTATAATAATGCGCGGGGGGGGGGGGGGGTTGGGTGTTATATTTTTTTTTATAAAACTTATAACATAATACACAACCTCACCTTTTATAAAATCTTCTACTACTAAATTAAATTAAAGTTTTTACCCGTTTGGTCCATAATAATATTCCCCATATACCCATGTCCATTCCTAGCTAATTTGTTACCTTAGAGTTTTCTTTACCATACCGGGTCTTGAATTTGTGCTAAGCTCTAAAATGCACGACTACTAGACCTTAATGGTTTAAAAACCGTCAAATATATCTATATTGGTTTCTAATAATATTTTCACCCTAAAAATATTATTCCATACCACACCAAGCATCTGAGGATAAATCCCAGACTTTTGAGTTTAACCGGTCGTCGCCCACATCCGATATGGGTAACCTATTAGCGAACGATCCAGAAATTCCTAAAATGTCGCCTAATTCCTTAGTTACTACTCAATTATTGCCGTCGTATTTCCAATGACTCTTATTTTCTCCAATTAAGTCTAGCACACGTTGCTTGACATCAACTTGATAATTAATATTATATATGAATAATACTCGGATTTTGGCAGTTGTTACAGTCTCCCCTCGTTTAAGAAATTTCGTCCTCGAATTTTTTGTTTGATACTACTGATTTCGGTTTGGGACCTTTTCCTAATTAAGGACATTCCTGTTACAATTACCATCTCTCCTAGTTAATCCGATACTATTCCGCCTAAACTCATGGACCCCTATCACGTCTATAAACTAGCGAATTTTCTATACCACTTTCCGTCGTTTAATTTCCTCCTAGCGATATCGCTACATCTTATTTAACTATTCGTTTCTCATACTTCAAATTATGTATTACGTCATGGATCTCCATATTTCTTTTTTGTAACTTAGGTTGATACGTAATCATGCCCGTTACTATTCTAATTCCATGTGGTCCGTTTATCTTAGTCGTTGATTCTAATCTCACCTTCCCAAGGCAAGAAGTCTAACATGACCTGAACTTTGCCAGAATTTCCCTGAGAAAGATTTTTTTTTTTTTTTTTTTTTTTTTTTTGTGACAAGTCTACTCGACTTCTAATTATTAACACACTTCCTCTAAGAGTTTCATCTTGCTTATAGATAACTTCACCTTAGATTATTCTAGGGTCTATTGAAGGGTATACTTAACTTGACAAGGTTTTAGGCATTGATTCCTATAACTTGTGGAGTAACTCTCACATTCTTGTGGTGCCTATAATTTTATGAAAGCTTAGTAGCCGGCACTGTGTTGGTTACAATGTTTACTTCACGTCCCAACTGCCTTAAATACACTTAAATCACAATAATTCAAGAAATTCCTAATTATCAGGACCTTCTCAAGTTCCCTTCTCAAAATTTTGGGGTCACCGTCCCTAACTCTCGTGCCTAACTATCCTTACTTTTAAAATCTTAGTTGCCTTTACCAATCTTGATTGGCTATGATATAAATTTTCATACTTTATATGTATCCAATTACTCCATAGATTAGTTTTTATATAAGTCTATAGCCCTGATTCATATTATCAATTTATACATATTGCATGCTACAAAGCTCATAGCAGTTATTGTTTTAGGTATAATAACTACACGTTACCTAATCATAAGAACATACCGGTCACTACCGCGGGACCTTGGCGAACTGCGCTCGCGTTTCCCTCCATGGATTTGCCTCTAGCGCCATCCACACGAAGCTCCGGGCAGTCACTCTTAAAATGTCCTACTGTCCCACAGAGAAAGTAACCCTGACTGTCCTTATCCTCGCTCAAACCTCTTGGGAGTCTTACTCTACACTTCGGAGCTGTATGCCCCGCATAACCACATCTCTCGCAGCAAACCTTCCCAACCTTGTGAACACCTTCACCATTCCTTTTCTTCAACTTAAGGTTCTTATTCTTCTTACCCTTAGTTCATCTTCCTGAATCACTGCATCGTTTCCTCTTCTTACCAACTGCCTGACTTGCTGGCTTTGGACTCTCTCTACTTGCATTGACCGAATTTTTCTCTGTTCCAATCCGTCCATCCAGTGTTCCCATCCCGACTGCTCCATCTGTCAAGGAATTTGCTAAGAACATTGCGCTCTGCATCGTAGTCGGTTTCAAAGTAAGTGCCATTTCTCGAATTTGAGGCGTCAATACCCAGACATACTGTCCAACACAAGCTGCTTTCGAGGCAAACAAACGAGGGACCAAACTAACTATCTTGTAAAATCTCGACGTGTATGCCTCTATCTCTGCTCCCTTCATAATGAGTGACCATAATTTAGATTCCATCCTCCGCAACTCACTACGCGGACAATATTCCTTCAACATTAATTCCTTTAATTCATTCTAAGAGAGGTTGTATGCGGCATCCTTATCACGCGTCCAAACTTGAGTATTCCACCATGCAATGGCATCATCCCGAAATGAGCACATAGTATACCTAACCTTTTGAGATTCAGAACAGTTACTGAGTACCATAACCGTCTCCATTTCCTGAATCTAACTGATAATGTCCAAAGGACCTTTAGTTCCAGAAAATGTACGGGGGCCATAAGACGAAAATTTCTTATAATCACAACCCTATCCTGGGTTTCCTGTTTCGTTTGAGTGCATTCAAGTTACTATTTGATATATGATCAAAATAACAACCTTATGAAGCAACAAACCAAATCTCAAACATCTGTTACTTGTAGAGCTTCCAACATGGACTCCTTTACCAATTCTTCCTCCTGTTATGCCCTGCTCTTGCGCTCCATAGCTACCTAGTGCGCCTCCTCCTCTAGTGTTACCGAGTTCTGCATTCATCTCACGCCGGTCAAGGGCATACCTCATATGTTGCTCTATCTTCCTATTCAACTGTTTCGGTGGTATTGAAAGTGGAAAGTTCCCTGCCTCCGCGTTCCTTCTCGATATTGGTGCCATGATTTCCTCTTTTTCTATATGGTTTCGATGAAAACATACATATAAGATGGGCTAATGATTTTGAGAGCTAACTATATCAGGTATCAAAATCATTCTAAACTGGCATCTATACTTAGCAAAATAATCCCTCGCGATTACGTACTACTAATGGTCCTCAGCTCAAGCAAATAATAAATAAACTAAATAGAATAACCAAGCCAAGTAATTTAATTCATAAATACCAAAATAACTTGTCTCAATTGTTTACAAGATCATACAACCAAAGTAAACATAGTTTTGGGAGATTGATAAAAAACAAAAGGGATGAAACAAGTGTTGTCATAACAAGTTCGTCCAACTGGACTACCAAAACATAGGGCCTAACATTCCCGTGATCCGAATAACAGAGAAACAAATCATGGAGTCCTGCCTCCACGAAGGATAGTAGCCCTAAACATCAACACCATAGTGGTTAGTGCCGTAGCCGCACTATACTTCTCTTCAGCCTCAATCATACGCTGCTCCAACCCAACCTTGCTAGCTTCAATCTCTTCTGCCTTGACATCATGTTCCGCCATCTTCTCCCTTATATCTGATAAATCTCTTTGCATGTCCACCAGATCTGTTTCAAACCTCTCAATCCTATAACGCATCTGATCTCGAGCATCACTGTGAATCACAGAATCCTCCTCAAAAGTAGTAATCCTACTATCCATGATGTCCACTTTATCATCCAAAGAACGGATCCGACCATCCATAGTCACCGACCGACCTCGAAGCGAATCAAACCCTTCATTCATGTCGTCCAATCTACGCTCCGATTCATCCATCCTATGCTATAGGGTATCTGTCCTCATGTCTATCCTCACATACTTTCCCTGGAGTGTAGTAATCCTGGTATCTGTGCGGGCACTATGTGCTGCCAGCGTAGCTACCGTACGTGCTACTGGCTCACCTGTCAATGTAGGTATATGGGCAGCAAATGAGGGCCCACCCTGTTCATAAGTACGGGGTATTCCCTCTATCTTTGCCCACTCGTTCAACTGCTGTGGCAACCAACGCCAATGTCTAGCCTCCGCTCTACGCTTCTTCTTCGGAGGTGCTGATTGATCTTCCGTATCCATAGGTCTCTTGAGTATAGCCTCACCGACTGGAGGTGCTATCAAAGTAGGCTCAGGGTCAACAGCTGGTGCAACTAAAGGCTCTACTCTAGCGGGTACCTCAACCACAGACTCAACAACCGCTGGTGCAACCATTACCTCATCATCACGCTCTACTAACCATCCTACCCCGGGCACATCAAGATCATGATCTTCCGGAGCTAATGGTGCTATCTCAGGAACGTGCGATGCTTGTGGCGGCTCCTTCTGAGTATTGGAGAAACGGGTGCTAGACGAAGCCATGATCTGTGATAAGCAGTATCCACACCTAATAAGTATACGAGTATATATACATATATAATAGGATCACGTAAACGTAATTTACAGTATACTATGAATATCATAACAAGTCTTAATACTACATCCAAGGTACTCTACATGATGCATACTAATCTTATAAAATATCCTACGGGTATTTTGAGAGCGTTCATGGTTATAGTATAGACCTAAGATTCCTAATTGTCTATAACCATTGCTCTGATACCAACTTCTGTCACACCCCGACAGCGCACAACAGAAAACTAGTCATGAGGTAATGGAAGTTGTTACCACAAAGTTTAGCAACACACTTGATGATACGTATGAGCATCTTACAACCACCCTCTAGCCTAACATATGCACATATCCGTTCTTAAGAAAGTTAATAAAAACATGTCATAACCAAGGTGAAGCGAAGTTACATAGTTAATGTTTTACAAATTATTCGTAAATAAATAAAACATTGTTCATAGTTTTTAGATTTTAAGGTCCCATCGTAGTGCCTGCTAAACCCACTCTCAAACTGTTAGGACATAAAGGATTGAGGAAACCACTTTTGCAAACCTTAGTCTAATTCATACTTCTGCAAATATTCTAAGTATAGAACTACTGAAGAAAGAAGACTAAAGTACTTAAGAAGGATTCAACAAGTACTGAAGAAGAAGTATCAGAAGTTCTGAAGTCTAACCAGACAAGTTCACTGAAGAACTACTGAAGACAAACTACTCATCAGTAGTTTGTCATTCATCAGCACTTGTACCAGAATCATTCCACCGCCTTATGTTTCAGTAGTTTAATTGTTTATTATTACTTTATCTTTTTTTACAAGTTCCAAGAATGCAACTTGTTGTAACAAGTTGCAGACTTGCTTTTTGATCAAGGTTCATGCATTTGTAAGTCTATAAATAGATGGATTCTTCCGTCTGTTTTAGACATTGATTTTAATTCAAACTGAAATCCTTCAAAGCTTATTATTGTTATTTCCATTTCATTTACTGAGAATCTGTTTGAGTATTTATTATCATTCACATTCAATACTTAGATTCTCATTAAACTTGTCTTTAGTTTTCAAACATCCAGGGGGAGTAATAACTCCTGTTGATAGTGTAACTTTACTTACTCATTCCGCTGTGCAAATCTGATTGAACTTGCTAAACACATAAGTGTTCACTAGCAAGCAAAACATCAAGAGCATTATTGATCCAACAATTGGTATCAGAGCATTGGTTTATCTGATCACATATCAATCTAACACATTGAGAATCAGACACAGGCTCTTATTGATATTCAATAAAGGATTAAAAGTTCACTTTTATCAACATCCATCACTTTAAGAGATATTTGACAAATCAATACTCTTTAAAATGGATCCACATAATACTGGTTCTGCCAATAAACCTGCTATGCTAGTTAAAAATGAATACAATATCTGGCAAAGGAGAATGGCACATACATTATCTCAGACCAACACTGGTTGCTGGAAATCTGTGATTTATGGTCCTCACAAACCAGTAAATATTAATCTTGAAACTAAAGTAGAAATACCAAAAGACCCAAAGGATTATACAGAAGATGATTTCCTAAAACTTGAGCTTGAGGCTAAAGCTTTCTCTATGTTGGAAATGGCACTCCCAAATGAAATCTACTCTGGACTATTACATTGTGATAGTGCCAAAGAGCTTTGGGACTGCCTAAAAAAACAATTTGGAGGAACTGAAGAGGTGATTGCCAACACTAGAGAAATCCTGGCTCAACAATATAAAACTTTTGCTCACATAAATGGGGAAACTTTAACTCAACAATTTGAAAGATTCTCCTCATGAATATCAGAGCTAAAATTAAATGGTCAGACCTACACAACTGTATCTATGCTTCATAGATTTTTAAGGTCTTTACCAGAAAAATGGGAAACATATTCTATAGTCCTCAGATCCTCACTAGACTTTAGCTCCCTCACTCTTACAAAATTACATGGGAGATTATTAACTTTTGAAAGAGAAATCGATCAAAAGAAGAAATTACAAAGTTCTGGTAAAACTGCTGATGACTATCTACCAGGTAGTACAACACTATTGGGACAAGATTCACCTACTTGTTCAAATAGTTTTGGATCTTTTGACCACATTGACATAACTGCTGGGATCTCATCAGAAAGATCATTCTCAGGTTATGACAATGATGAATATAGTCAAACTGCTGATAACATGTGTTTTATCATGGATGATTTAAAAAATTTCAGCAATGATGACTAAGAAGAAATGGACATCTTACGCCAACTGGCCATGTTAATTATTAAAACAAACAAATTTTATAAAAGGTCAGGAAGGAAATTTCCAGGACTAAACAGTTCTACAAAAATTGGTTTTGACAAGTCTAAACTTAGATGTCATAAGTGTCAGAAGTTGGGACACTTTGCTAGAGAGTGTAGAAGCTCTAGCTACAACCAATCTCAGTCTGGAAATCAGTTTAACCCTAGTTATAATAGGAATAATGGAACACAGGGAAGTACACATTTTGTATAGGCACAAACCTCACAAATCCAATATGTGCCACAAGTACAATATGTACAGATGCCTGCTCAACAGATGTAGAGCCAACAATCAATCCCTCCCATTCCAACTGCTCAACAACCTCCACAGACTCAACAACCCTCACAACAAAGCTTGTTCACATCAGGGTATGTTGACTGGAGCTGTCTTCCTTTTGACACTACTGAGTGCAATCCTGATGCAGACAACAAAATGTTTGACATCAACTGGGGAGAACCTGACAATGGCAGAAAGAATTTTGCCTTAATGGCATTTGAGGGCTGCACCTCAAATCTGCCCTGTCTTAGGTATCAAAAGAATCTTTAAAAAAACTTTGTTCAACTTCATGTAAAGAATCTTTTGCTCTCATAAGAGAGACTAATGTGCATTTACAAGGCAAAGCAAATGACTTTGAGAGAAAATTTACTCAGATGAAATGTGATTTAGAAAGAAAACTTGCTGCAAAGGCAAAAGAAAATTCTAAATTAACTAACAATGCTATTGAAACCCAAGCACAACTTAAAATCATGATAGAAGACATAGGAAATGTTAGAAAAGAGCTTGTTGACACCAAGGTTGTTTGTGAAAAATGGGTAGAATCTTGTAAAGGGTACCAACTGCTGCTTAACAAACAAAGTGCTTCAAATGTTAGGTTTGGCATAAGGTACAATCACAATGAAATACCAACAGATTTTTCCCCCAAAACTACTGAAGATGGGAGAAAAATTGTTTCAGATGAAACTTCTGAAGAGAAAGAATTGACATCTTTTTATGAAAACTTTCTAAAAACTCACAAAGAAAGTTCTTCAGAAGTACTCATAAAATCTGACTTTAAGCCATCAGTAGTTTCATCTACATCAGGAGTTGAGAACCTGAAAACTACTGATGACCTAAAAGAAATCAAAACAGTCAGAAATTTGCCTTCAAATGAAAAAGAAAAGGCAAAATAATGTGAAATCTGTGGTTTGTTTAACCACAAGACAGAATTTTGTAGCTATAGAAAAGGAATCCAGTACAAGAAGAAAATTTCACAACTGGTTGTGGGAAAACAAATCAAAAATGATTTTGAAGAAACTTTTTCTCCCAAGAAACAACAACCAGCAAACACCTTTTCTCAGAAAAAGATGAAATCTCAACAAAAATCTTTTTCTCAAAATTCTCTTTCAGTAGTTAGACCTACATCATCAGTAGTTTCACAAACTGCTAAGATTAAAGATCTCATGTATATGGTACAACTACTGATGACCCAGGTTGATGATGGTCCTCAAAAGGATACCACCATTGCTCTTAATGAAAAATCCATTGCCAAAAAGACATGGATTCCTTAACCTGGTCAAGAACAAACTGTTAATGTTCTCAAGAGCAAACCCAAAGCCAAACTGGCTTGGGTTCCTAAATCTAACTAATTTGCTACTTTGTGCAGAGGGTCTCTAGAGGCTTAAATAGCATTTGGTATGTTGACAGTGGAGGCTTAATGCACATGACAGGATGCAGATACCTGATAAACAACTTTATCAGTCAAAGAGAAGGATCTGTATCCTTTGGGAACAATGCCAAGGGCTATGTGCTAGGACATGGCAATGTCTCTTCTGGCAAAATACAGTTTGACAAGGTCAATCTGGTTGAAAACCTTGAGTACAACTTGCTGAGTGTGTCACAAATGTGTGATAAAAGATATTCTTCCTTTTTCACAAAGACAGCATGCAAGATTATATCACCAGAAGGCCATAAGTTGATAGAGAAGATCATTGAAGATCTTACTTTGTTGATAGCCAAAAGATGTGGCAATGTCTATGCAGTGGACATTGAAAAGGACAAATTACTGAACAACACTGCCTGTTTCTTCTCAAAGGCATCAACTTCAGAGACTGATCTCTGGCACAGGAGACTTGGCCATGTGAACTTTAAAACCATAAATAAAGTCACAAAAATCGGCTTGGTCAGAGGTCTACCCTTAAAAGTATACCAGTGTCAAGAACACTGTGTATCCTTTTTAAAGGGAAAGCAGCATAAGTCCTCCTATAAGTCTATTGAAGAATAAAAAACAACTGCATGTCTTCAACTACTCCATATGGACTTATTTGGGCCAGTAAAAATCATGAGCCTTGGTAAGAAGAAGTACTGCTTGGTCATCATTGATGACTATTCAAGATTCACATGGGTATTCTTCTTATTTTCCAAGGATGAGGCAGCTAAAATCATCAAGTTCTTCATTCTACAAGTAGAGAAACAATATTCTCTATTTGTCAAAGCCATTAGAAGTGATACTAGGATTATTAGCCAATTCAGTGTTCCCAGAACTCCTGAACAAAATGGTGTGGTAGAAAGGAAGAACAGGACATTAATTGAAGCAACAAGAACTATGTTAGCTGATTCAGGCTTACCATTGTATTTCTGGGCTGAAGCAGTTAACACTGCATGTTATGTTCAAAATAGAGTCCTTGTCAACAAGAGACACTCCAAGACTGCCTATGAAGTTCTTCATGGCATAAAGCCCCTTATCTCCTTTTTCAGGGCTTTTGGATGTCAATGTTTCATTCTAAACATTAAAGACTCTATTTCAAAGTTTGCTTCTAAAGTTGATTCAGGTTATTTTCTTGGTTATTCTTCCACTAGAAAAGCCTACAAGGTTTTTAACTCAAGAACCAAGATAGTAGAAGAAACACTGAATATCAAGTTCAATGAGTCAAAACACACTCTTATTCCAGCACATCCTGCTGAACTCTTTGACCTTGACAGCTTACACTTTGGACCTGAAAAGACTGCCACTTCATCTAAACCTACTTATTATGGTGATCAGAGGTTTGATGATGAGGATCCAACACCATGGACTCCTAAAACAGTCATTAAGTCAACGTTCAAACCTTCAGAAGTTTCACAAACTTCTGATTCAACAACTGCTGATGTACAAACTCAAACATCTGCTTCAGCTCTTACAACTACTGAAGATGTTCAAACAGCTGAACCAGACATTATAAACCTCAGTGGTTTGTTTGATGAAGTACAAGAGCCACCTACACCTGTCAGTGGTTTACAACAACTGATTGAACACAAAGATCATCCATTGGAACAAATCATGGGTGATATTGCATCAGGTGTTCTCACAAGAAACCAGCTTTCCAGCTTTTGCCTCTTCTCAGCATTCATTTCTCAGTTGGAACCTAAGAAGTACCAAGAAGCCCTCAAAGACAACAATTGGGTGGAAGCTATGCAAGATGAGTTGCTTCAATTCAAGAAGCAACAGGTTTGGGAAATCTGTCCCTTACCACCAAACAAGCTACCAATGGGCACAAGATGGGTTTTTAGGAACAAACAAGATGAGGCTGGTATGATCATTAAGAACAAGGCAAGACTGGTGGTACAAGGTTACTCTCAAGGAGAAGGAATTGATTATGATGAAACATTTGCTCCAGTTGCAAGGCTTGAAGCCATCAGGTTATTTCTGGCCTATGCCATTTCCAACAAACTAAAAGTTTTTCAAATGGATGTTAAAAGTGCATTTTTGTATGGAAAGATCAAAGAGGAAGTGTATGTTTGTCAGCCACCTGGGTTTGAGGGTCCTTCTCATCCTGAGTGGGTGTACAAGCTGGACAAAGCTCTTTATGGGCTCAAACAGGCTCCAAGAGCCTGGTATGAAACACTTTCCAACTTTTTGCTCAAAATTAACTTTACTAGAGGCTCCATTGATAAAACTCTTTTTAGTAAAAATGTTGGAAATCATGTCTTACTTGTTCAAATTTATGTTGATGATATCATATTTGGTTCAACAAACACAAAACTGTGTGATGAATTTAAGAAACTCATGCAATCAAAATTTGAGATGAGTACAATGGGAGAACTGCAATACTTTTTAGGACTGCAGATTAAACAACAAACAAATGGAACTTTTATACATCAATCTAAATATGTTAAAGAATTATTGATCAAATTTGCTTTACAAGACTGTAAATCATGTTCCACTCCCATGACACCTACCACACAAGTTGAACCAGATGATTAAGGAAAATAGGTTGATCAAACCATGTATAGATGTATGATAGGTTCCCTTTTATATCTAACTACTTCTAGAACAGATATTATGTTTTCAACATGTGTCTGTGCTAGATATCAATCAGCTCCTAGGGAATCACACCTAATTGCAATCAAACGAATCTTCAGTTATCTGAAAGGAACTCCTACACTTGGAATTTGGTATCCTGCTTCTAGCAATACCAAGTTATCAGCTTTTTCAGATAGTGACTATGCAGGGTGCAAAATGTCAAGAAAATCAACATCTGGTGGTTGTCAATTCTTGGGAAACTGTCCAGTGTCCTGGCAATCAAAGAAGCAAACATCTGTTGCAACTTCAACTGCTGAAGCTGAATACATTGCAGCTGCAAGTTATACATCACAGATACAATGGCTCCAATATCAACTTTTTGATTATGGAATCAAAGAGACCAAGACACCATTGCTTGTAGACAGTAAATCTGCATTAGCATCATTCAAAATCCTGTTCAGTTCTCAAAGACTAAACATATTGAAATCAGGTATCATTTCATAAGGGATTGCTATGAAAAAGGCAAGATTGAAGTGAAGCATGTGACAACAGCTAATCAAATAGCTGACATATTCACTAAACCCCTTGACACATCAACATTTCAGAAGTTAGTATCCATGCTTGGGATGATAAATTTGTAAGTGTTCTTTTACTTTTCTGCACATATTTTATTTTTCACTTACATCTGTTTTTAGTCCAAAACTTCTGAAAAACAAAAAGAGAGAAACTACTGATGAACAAAACATCAGTATGGGAATATTTTCTGAAAAATGATTAACTTCTGATAAAACAAACTTCAGAAGTTATGAATAAAGTGTTTATAAAACTTTCTCATCAGTTGTTGAAAACTACTGAAGAGAAAATGGGAACTACTGATGATAGTTGTTCTTCATCAGTAGTTTTGTCATTAAGGGCAAATCAGACATTTCCCACTTCACAAGTTTGACCTAGGGCGGTTACAAACTTCTAATAAACACCTTTTCCAACACTTATCCTTTCAAAAAGCAAAATTCCCTCCTTCTATCTCAAAAATACTCTCAAACCCTGAACCTGCAAACAAGAACACTGTTCGATCGACCCACACACAAACCACATGGCTCTTATACTAAAACAGGGACACAACCAAAGAGGCTACTTTGAGAAACATGAAGCCTGGTCCCAATATGACGAAATCATTGATTTAGTCATTAAATCCCAATACTTCACTGCCCTCACCATTGATCCTCCAATCCACACTGAAACTCTAAATGAGTTCTGGGCTAATGCGGAGACGGTGACAGTGAATGATCAAGTGATCTCCCTCAATTCAACCATCCAAGGGAGAAGAATGGCAATCACACCAGCAACTTTGGGGATTAGACTGGGTCTAGATGATGTGGATGCCCTAGATCAAATTCCAAACTCTGAAATTCATCTGACCATGACAAAGTGTGGTTACCAAGGTACTCTCTCACATGCAACCATTTTCAAGAAATTTTTTGAACCAAAATATAAACTTTTGTTTCATTACATAATAATGTGTTTGAGTCCAAAAACTGGATCTTATGATCCGATGCCCTCTACTTTTCAACCTATTTTTCATTCCATTGTGAATGAAACAAAATTCAGGGCATCAACACTTTTCTTTAATGAGTTGGTGTTGCATCACCTCAATTCTAAAAAGAAGTTTTTGTTGTATCCAAGGTTTATTATGCAATGCATAATAAAAGAACTTGGAGAAGGGGTGCTTGTGGGTAAAACAACTGTTTTAAACCCATTAACCTCACAAACATACTCTAGGCACAATAAACCGGCTGCCTGGCCAGAAGATGACCAAGGGGAACACACAACAGTCCCCATGGAACCCTCATCTTTCAAACCCTCACCCAAAAAGGCCAAGAAACCTAAACAACAAAAACCAAAACCCACCAGCCTTAAAAGAAAGGCAGTTCAGGAAGTTGAGATGCCTGAACTTGCCAATGTGCAATCTGCACTTGATAAAGGTGTGACTGAAACATCCTCTCAGTCTCATCCATCTCAAACCCCCACAAGAGCACCAATCACAATTCTCTTCAATTCTCTTCAAAATAAAGAAATTTAAGAAAACCATTCCAATTGACTCTTCTTTTGAAACTGCTGAACCCTTACCCCAAACTACTGAACCAGTACCACAAACTTCTGAACCTGAAACCATAGAAATTGCCAAACTTCTCTCTGGGCTAAAAGAGTCCCCAACAACCACATCAAACAGGGGACATACCTTCAGACTTTGACATGAATATGGATGTCCATAGCCCTAACCCAAGAGATGAGGATGAACCAGGGTTTCTAAGCCCAAACTTAGAGACTTTAGGTACATTTGAGGCTGCTACAACTCATTTACCACCTAGTGGTGGACCTAAGGACAGAAGTAACATTGCTAAGACCTCATTTGTGGTAACTACTGATGAAGGCTTAATGCCTGAGGTAGGAAATCCTCTGAACCAAGAACAAGAGGTACATGAGACAACTGGGTTGGGCCTAGCTCATGATATAACTGATACTGTCCTCATTGAGGATGTAATCAGGGATTCAGATGATTCCATTGATTTGGATGATGATTCACACTCCACCAAACATGAATTGACGGCTGCTAGTGAAGGTCCTAAGCTCAAAGAGCTGGTCACACCAGATCAGGTTAAAGACCACTGATCCCTGATTCCCCTAAAGTGGTATCTTCTGTACAACATGAAGATCACCCAAAAACACACCCCTTACTAAAAATGCCTACCCAATTCCCTGGGTCATCAAGCATAGATCTGAACCAACTATGCAGCCCAGATGGTCCCCTATACCAGTTGATGAACACCCTCATTGCCAATCACCTCAAATCTTTCACAACTGCTTTGGAGTTGTCAACCAAAACTCAATTTGAAGTGATTAACAAAAAACTTGGTGAGCTGTCCAACAAAATTGACAACAACTCAAGACAGCTTGCTAAACTCACTGGTAGAACTTCTCAACCTAGCAGGCTTCCAGAAGTGGATGAAGCCAAAAAGGGGGAGAAGATTCAGGAACCAAAGGAGTCACTGGAAGCCAGGATAAAGGCAAGAGTGGCTCTACAACAACAAAAACTGCTAGAAAAAGCCAAGAAACAAAAAGAAGATCAAGAAAGGCTTGTTTCTACAACTGATATTGAAGCTGAACCTTCCCAAGGCCATAATGAAGAAACTTCTGAAGAATTCTCTGAAGACTTAGAAAGTACTGAAGACAATCCTTCAGTAGTTGATACTTCCAGCATACAAACAACTGAAGAGCTTTCCAAACAAACTGAACAACAACAACCAACTCCTATTCCAAGGCCTACAACAACAACAATGACTGTGCTGAACCCTTCTCCAATTTCAGAGTCCAAAGAATTACTAGAGAATATTTTACTTGGAGCCCAAAGAAAGGCTATGGAGGATGAGATCGGGAACAGTTTGGAAGCAAAGGAAGACATGAGCTTCAATGATAAACTTCAAGCTTATGAAGCAGAGCTGAATAGGCAAGCCAAGATTGAAAAGGTTGCTGAAGAAGACAAAAGACAACAACCGGTGTCTTTCATCACAAAGAACAGCAAAACAAAAGCCTATTCACTCAAAGTGCTCTCAATGGATGAGCTAACCAAAAGAGCTCAAATTGTTGCTGACAAACTTGCAACAGAGAAGGATAGAAAACCCAAGAGAGCAGAGATCATTGAAGAACTGGTAGCTAATGACTATGGTTCAAAAGCCTCAGTGTCAAAGTGGAGAAAAGACAAACTACTGGACACATACAAGAAATACAAGGCTGCCAAGGCTGCTAATCCAGAGAAGTTCAAAACTTCTGAATTATCAACTTCAGTAGTTAGAACTTCTGGTGTCAAACAAAGACCAGCTACCAAGAGAAAGCCAAAGGACAATACAAAGACTGATTTCAAGATGGTGTTGCTAGAAGGCAACACAGTTGTACATGGAGACTTTGATATTGAAGAAAAGCCTCTAATAACTCAATTTAGGGATCCTTCAACATTTGCTTACCAAATTCAGAAGACTATCACTGACAAACTGCACACAAAGGTAGTTATTGAACATCATTTACCTACTTTCAAATTACCTGATGTGGTGCAAAAAGAAGACAGAAGTGAATCCCACCTGAGAGTCACAGAAATAGAAAACATCCAACACTCAGGAACATACCAGGGATCCAGCATGGTTCCCTATACTTCAGATTTTGACAAATCTAAAGTACTGATCATCAGATGGTCCTTTACTGATGAAAACTCAGTATTGGTGACAAGAAGAGATCTTACAAGCAAGGCCTACAAATCCATGAATGAACTGAAGAATCTATCAACTCAGGACTTGCTTACAATTCAACATTTGGAACCTCAAAAGGGATCTCTCACTGATGAACAGCTGAAACAATTGAAGAATTCCATGTTCAAGGAAATATGGAAGATTATGAATGACAGAAGAAAACAACAATAAAGAATTAGATAAGGTTTTGGCTTCATCAATCCAGGGGGAGATTGTTAGGACAAAAAGGATTGAGGAAACCACTTTTGCAAACCTTAGTCTAATTCTTAATTCTGCAAATATTCTAAGTATAGAACTACTGAAGAAAGAAGACTAAAGTACTGAAGAAGGATTCAACAAGTACTGAAGAAGAGTATCAGAAGTTCTGAAGTCTAACCAGACAAGTTCACTGAAGAACTACCGAAGACAAACTACTCATTAGTAGTTTGTCATTCATCAGCACTTGTACCAGAATCATTCCACCGCCTTATGTTTCAGTAGTTTAATTGTTTATTATTACTTTATCTTTTTGTACAAGTTCCAAGAATTCATGCATTTGTAAGTCTATAAATAGATGGATTCATCCATATGTTTTATACATTGATTTTAATTCAAACTGAAATCCTTCAAAGCTTATTATTGTTATTTCCATTTCATTTACTGAGAATCTGTTTGAGTATTTATTATCATTCACATTCAATACTTAGATTCTCATTAAACTTGTCTTTAGTTTTCAAACATCCAGGGGGAGTAATAACTCCTGTTGATAGTGTAACTTTACTTACTCATTTCGCTGTCCAAATCTGATTGAACTTGCTAAACACATAAGTGTTCACTAGCAAGCAAAACATCAAGAGCATTACTGATCCAACACAAACCCCTAAGCATCAATACCTGAAAAATATGCTTAAAAATATAAACAATAATGTTGGCGAGTTCACAGGTTTTATAGCAACATATCATGTATACGTACTAATAATCTTGTTTCATAGTATGATAGAGTACAACTCGAAGAGAACCAGACAGACTAGCTAGGTCTAGCAAGTATGATGTTAACCTAGGGCTCTTAATCAAACCATATTTTTTCTTCCCGTTCCTGACCCCTAGTGATAGAGGAATTTGTGAGGTTATGTTTTCCCATCAGACCCACTCTACCAGTATGAAAAGGGGCGTTAACTCGATAGATCTACCAACATAAACTGAGGCCCTAATTAAAGAGCTAATGATTAAGACGTGCAGGGAAGTGTCCGTCCGGAAGGACTAACGAGGTACTCCCAGCAACTACTCGTACACTTACCCCGGGCCATCATTTGTTCTACAATCCTAGTCCTACCTTTCATACAACATGTTAATCCCACAATATTAAAAACATTCAATTACATTTAAGAAAAGTGGCCGTGAACTCACCTTATCGCAACAATCCACAAATCCAAACAATCCAAATAATCCAAATAACAATCCTTCCTTACAATGCCCTATATTGCATACAACTAATTCAGTAATTATCCTAAGTCTAATCAAGTCATTCACCAAACCTTTTTGACTTAGTTAAACCGAGGCGATTTATTTTCCATTAACCTTTACCTTATTAGCCTTTTGGTGATTTCGATAATTGGTTTAGTTTTTAATCATCACATACACAATAAGTCACATCAAGTCACCCATTCCATGGGTCCATGCACATAATTAATCCATGTCATACCACATAATTTATCATCACATTATTCTTTTCATATTTTCCAATATTAGTTATCATGTCATTATAGCACGTAATGAGGTTCATTCCTGCAGTTTCTTCGCATATAAGTTGTATATATCATTTATTCGCCTATATTTATCGTGTAATCCTAATTTTCATCCTAGGACCTGTATATAATCCACCAAACATGACCAAATTTGCTGCTCTAAAACAGCCACTTATTCTAGCGATTATGCGTCTTAAAACTCACATTTTGCCGACTTCTAACACATAGTTTTGCACTGTAAGCATTTGTTAATATGGTAAACACATCATATACCTTAAATAATGATTTTTACACTCATTATAACGCTGAACAAGCTGTTCGAATCAGATCTAAAATTAAGCGTTCTAGACTCATAATTCTTGTCGAAACCATGCGTTTTTGCGCATCTTTTGCAACCTACCTAGCTTTTTAGTTTAAGTCTTCCACATATACGTTGTTACCTTTTATTTATCATCAAAATAAGTTACAAAAACCTGTTTTAATTCAGTATTAGAAAACCTATTTTAAAAGTTCATATCTTAGCGTTTTAAGCCGATAAACATGCTTTGATCGTACATGCATGGTCTCCCAAGCGTGTAAATTCAATCTAAACTTGTTTTGCCTTATTTTAGGCCTATGAAAACTATCAAAACATAATCATGATCAGATCTGTAAAATAAGCTAAACATCCTTCAACAATCATCATTAAAGCTAGCAAAAACATAAACTTAAACAAGTCACATTTTAATAACCTCATCTCTATATCATCTATTTAGACCATCATAAAAATAAAAATCTATTTTTATTTCAGACCTTAAACCCTTTTTGAAAACCTTATTTCATGTTAGTAAAATTAAAGGATCCAAGCTCCATCTTGCATTTAATCACACAAGTACTCATTTACACATAAATACATATATGCACATATATATATATATATACGGTTCATATACATATATATATAAACACACGGCACACACTCACACGTATATTTTCATCATCATTTTCATTTTATCTTGCCACCATTGTTTATTTTACAAAACCCACTTCCATGTTCTTATTTTGTTTGGTGAAAACTTGATTAAAACCGAAAATACCTAAAGATTTAAGCAAGTTTTTAGTTCATAAACATACCTTTATAAACTTTTGTGAAAGTGGTGGGTTTTGATGCTTCTCTCTCTCTAAAATCTTGGATTTTTGGCTTCAAATCACCCTAAACATTAACTTATCTTATGTTGTTGAGTCCATTTTTGTGATAAGATGAACAAAACAAGATGGTTATGGTGTTGTTGGATGGTTTATCTCTTAAGTGTGTGAAGATTTGTGTAAGAATGAAGGAAATGGAGATGTGTGGTGGGTTTATATGGGGAAGGGTGGGTAGTAGTAGTAGTAGTAGCGGTAGCGGTAGCGGCAGCGGCAGCGGCAGCGGCAGCTGTAACACCCCAACCGATGGCGGAAACATCGAGGTATCACGTAGTGACGATTGTTCAATAGCTCATGCACTAAAAGTGTAAATATTGATACATTGATTAAATAGTTTATTACATTGAAATGAAATACAACGATTCTAAATGCCAACTAATCTGAAATACAATGAATCAAAATCTAAATATAAATCCGAAAGCTTAAAGAATGCATCTTAAAATAACCTGAAACATGTACAAAATAATTTGGTCAATACAAAAATTGTATTGGTGAGCATACCCTGTTTGAATAAATATAGTAGGAAAAGTGTTTAGCAATTCATGTGCGGTACCATTTGCAATTATGTAATAAGTAATATCCGTTCAAAACCAAACCTGAGAATAATGACTAACACATGACTAACCAACTGAATAATGAATTAACAAGACAATGACCAAGATTCTCTCAACAGAGTCTCAAGGGGGTATACCATAGTACTATTCATTGAAAAGCTAGGCCGCCCAGCGGTTAATGATTTTGACAAGCCATAGACACACCAATTAACATAAAGCAAACACACATGAGAATTGCATTAAGTATAAGAAATTGAAACTTGATTAATATATAGGTACATGAGTCACCCCAAAGTAGTAAAACAGTAAAAAGGGGAAAGATATACTCACCTTGAATGTAGTAATGAATGTGTAAAGAATTTAACAAGGGCAGCTAAAATCCCTAAAGCTTGAAACACGAGTCGCAAATTCATGATTCATGAGACGAAAAGATCGAAAGACTAAAATGCTTGTGCTTGCTCGGCTTACTCGGTTCAATAAGTTGTTGTATAGAGATATGTCATAGAACAAATTGGTTTTGAAATGGTGGATTTTAACTGTATTGCAATGTCAAAGCAATGGTAGTACCAACGATTCTTTTGTTTTGATAGGTTCAATGCCTCAAAATAAGAATACAAGAGGTAAATAAATACAAAAGAAACTACAAAAAGGAAAAATCAATAGGAAAGGCTAAATATACGGAAAGTCAAAAGACGAAATTAAGGAATAATATATAATTATGTCAATATATATTGATGATGGTTATTGCCATTGGTGCAAAAAGGCTGAATTGAGAATTTGCTCATTTCCTTTTATTTATTACTATTTTTTTTTTCAACCTGTACGTTTTTGCGTGAAGTAGTAATTGATAATCAAACGAATAACGGTTATTTATTTAGTAGTAAATATATAACGAATAAGTAAGTATACCAATGGTGAATAACAATTATTAAAACGGTTACATCCTTGTCATTTGAAAATAATTTTTTTTTTCATACATATGTATCTATAAAAAAATTAAATTTTGAGAATTTAAAGAAGTTGATTAATTAAATGGAAAATTTTAAAATAAGACAATGTATTGGGTTGAAGGTGAAATTTTAAATAGATGAGCGATTAAAAGCGTGTATTCGTGTGAAGTGAAAAGTGTGGGTGTCACAGCAGCGGCAGCGGCAGCGGCAGCGGCAGTGGTAGAAGTAGTAGTAGTAGTAGTGGTGGTGGTAGTAGTGGTGGTAGTGGTGGTGGTGGTGGTAGTGGTGGTAGTAGTAGTGGTAGTGGTAGTGGTAGTGGTAGTAGTAGTAGTAGTAGTAGTAGTAGTAGTAGTAGTAGTAGTAGCAGTAGCAGCAGTAGCAGTAGCAGTAGTATAGCAGTAGCAGTAGCAGTAGCAGCAGCAGTAGAAGTAGAAGTAGCAGCAGCAGTAGCAGTAGCGGCAGCGGCAGCGGTAGTGGTAGTAGTAGTGGTAGTAGTAGTGGTGGTGGTAGTGGTGGTAGTAGTAGTGGTAGTAGTAGTGGTAGTAGTAGTGGTAGTGGTGGTAGTAGTAGTAGTAGTGGTGGTGGTGGTGGTGGTGGTGGTGGTGGTGGTAGTAGTAGTGGTAGTAGTAGTGGTGGTAGTAGTAGTGGTAGTAGTAGTGGTAGTAGTAGTGGTAGTGGTGGTGGTGGTGGTGGTGGTGGTGGTGGTGGTGGTGGTGGTGGTGGTGGTGGTGGTAGTAGTAGTGGTGGTAGTAGTGGTAGTGGTAGTGGTGGTAGTGGTAGTGGTAGTAGTGGTGGTGGTGGTGGTAGTAGTAGTAGTAGTAGTAGTAGTAGCAGTAGCAGTAGCAGCAGCAGTAGAAGTAGAAGTAGCAGCAGCAGCAGTAGCAGTAGCAGTAGCAGTAGCAGTTATTATTAATTTTTTATAAAACTTATAACATAATACATAACCTCACCTTTTATAAAAACCTTCTACTACTAAATTAAATTAAGGTTTTTACCCCTTTGGTCAATAATATTCCCCATATACCCATGTCCATTCCTAGCTAATTTATTACCTTAGAGGTTTCTCTACCGTACCGGGTTTTGAATTTGTGCTAAGCTCTAAAATGCACGACTACTAGACCTTAATGGTTTAAAAACCGTCAAATATATCTACATTGGTTTCTAATAATATTTTCACCCTAAAAATATTATTCCATACCACACCAAGCATCTCAGGATAAATCCCAGACTTTTGAGTTTAACCGGGTCGTTGCCCACATCCAATATGGGTAACCTATTAGCGAACGATCCAGAAATTCCTAAAATGTCGCCTAATTCCTTAATTACTACTCAATTATTGCCGTCGTATTTCCAACGACTCTTATTTTTTCCAATTAAGTCTAGCACACGTTGCTTGACGTCAACTTGATAATTAATATTATATACGAATAATACTCGGATTTTGGCAGTTGTTACAGCTAACACGATAAACACATGTTATCCACCTAAAATTTTTCATTAGCGAGCTATTGATATACACTCATGTAAATCTTTATAGATAGTTTAGTATCCCTTTCGGGAGTCCTCAACTCACTCAATCAAGAAATCTACACCGATAAACACAATATAGCCACAACAACGAGCATAAACTAGATTCATACATAATCAATCTTATCTTGTACACTTTGAACATAAATCTACTAGGGCGATTTCAACCAAAATCTCTAAACAAAGATCCTTAATCATGTCAAAGACGCACAATAACACCATTTAGCTGATTAAAGCTATTTTACGTGTAAGTCAATACTATCGGTTATTATTGAAATTACCGTTTACTAAACCAATACCTGGTTACAGTTTCATGGTACAAAGTTACTAACAAGTTATTAACTTTGTTAACAAAGCATAAATTAGGAGTTTTTAACCATATCAAACCCACACTTTGCTAATCATCCAAGGCACAACAACATCAAACGAGACTACAACAGCAGGATATGTTTGTATACAAATCATGAAGATTAAATATGAAAATTAAGCTTAATGATTCATTCATCCAAAATAACATACAAATGTTTAAACAAGAAACAAGCTAAGAGTTGTTTTTGCACAAAGTGCTTACTAATTCATACTAAATACATAAACGAAAATAATAGCTAACCAACACTTGAAACTACCAAAAACCATGAAATGATTCAAGAAATCAAACCATAAACAAGCGAGGTTAAGATGGAATGGATGATCAGATCAATCCTCGAGACTATGGGCTTCAAACGGGCGTTATTATTGACTATTCAAGGCTCCAAAAATAGCAAGAGAAGGCTCCCAAAAATTCTTGAGATAAACCGACATTGAAAACAGGGGTTTAGGCACGGTTTTAAAGGCTGTTACACGGTGAACGGTCGTTCGGGTACCCACTTGGCCGAAAACCACGTGTACAGGAATGCGGGCTTCGAGAAATGTTGTTTAAAGTGTTTTAGGCTCAGTGAGCGACCGTTCAGTCATTCTGAACGATCGTTCAGATTGACACTCGTAGAAAGGCGGTTTAAAAGGTCTTGTCTTAGTGAATGGCCATTCAGTCAATCCGAACGACCATTTAGACTGACACAACATTCTGTTTCGTGAAGAAACTTTCATTTTTCTACGGGTTTGCTTTCGGGACACCGTTTAAGACCTGTAATCATAAATATACCCCAATAACTATCAATTCCTCGTGTATATGGTCAAAAATGTATATAAACGGGAGTTAAATAGGGGACTTTTATATGTATAAATTGACGTATATCAGCCACCAACCCCATAAACTACACCCTCGGGCCATGAGGTGCATTTTCTCGTGTACCCACCAGATTTTCGTGGGAACAGGTGCTTTGACCCTACCACCGTGAAGGCTCTATCTCCTATCACGTCACATTTGATGAAAACACATTCCCATATACTATCCTTATACCAACATCCCAATACTCATTCCTTGATGAGTCTATACCACCCGAATTCACCTTCGCCCCAACCGTACCTACCTCAGCCGACCCACCTGCCCTTTTACACTCAACCTCTCCATTTCAACATACTTATACGTGTCGACCTAAACCACCACAGCCACATCTCGCCGTCCCCACTACTACCTCGGCCGCCACCACAACACCTCAGTCCCCACCTTAGCCATCCCATCCACAACCGGCCGTACCGCCCCAACACACAAACACGCACCCCAAGACCACCCGCTTCAAATCTTACCGCACCTTTGTGACCTAAACCATCTACCTGATCCCCACTTCTTATGCCAAAGCCTTTGCCGACCCTCATTGGATGTCTGCCATGCAGGCTGAGTTTAGTGCTTTACAGGAAAATGAGACATGGGAACTAGTCCCCACACCGTCAGTTCTGCCGGTCATCAAGTGTATGTGGCTTTTTCACCACAAATCTAAACCCGATGGGTTACTTGAGCGTTACAAGGCTCGACTAGTGGTTAATGGTAATCTCAAACTATGGGAATTGACTGTGAAGATACGTTCAGTCTAGTAGTAAAACCGACAACCATATGAACCGTTCTGTCCATTGTTGTCTCCCGCTATTGGACGATTCATCAGTTAGATGTCAGGAACGTTTTTTGCATGGTACATTAAATGAAACTGTATTTATGCATCAACCCCTAGGGTTTGTGGACAGACGTTTTCCCAACTTTGTTTGCAGGTTAAAAAAGTCTCTTTATGGCCTTAAGCAGGCTCCCATGCATGTTACACCAGATTTGCAAGATTTATATTATAACAGGGTTTTCGCAACAACACTTGTGAAAATTCTTTGTTCACTTTTTTCGCATGGATCTCAAATGGCTTATCTTCTTGTATATGTTGATGATATTGTGTTGACAACTTCGACCACTGATCTTTTACAGGATATTATTCGCATGCTCTCACGAGGGTTTACCATGATAGATTTGGGCCAATTGCATCATTCCTTGGGCATTAAGGTAACCAAACAGTCCGACAGGTTATTGTTAGACCAATCGTAGTATGCGAAAGATATCCTTTCCTGTGCATCTATGTCCTCTTGGAAACCATGCACCACCCCAGTTGATTTTTATCCTCAAATCTTAGTGCTTCAGATGGTCCACTCTTTGTTGATCCTATTCTATATCGCAGCCTTGCTGGTGCCTTACAATATTTGACGTTCACTCGTCCCGACATTTCTTATGTTGTTCAGCAGGTTTGCTTGTTTATGCATGAACCGCGTAACCCATATTTTGTGTTTTTGAAGTGCATCTTACGGTATTTACAAGTCACTATAGACTACGACATTCGGCTTCGCAGATCAACAACTGATTCTCTGGTTGCTTACTCCAAGCGTCAACCCACCATCTCACATTCTAATGTCAGGGCAGAGTATAGGGGCGTCGCAAATCCTGTGGCAGAGGCTACTTGGCTACATAATTTATTACTTGAGTTGTATCTCCCGCTTCGTCGAGCTGCAGTGGTCTACTACGACAACATCTCAACGGTATATATGTCGGATAACCCAGTCCAACACCAACGAACAAAACACATTGAAATTGAAATTCATTTTGTTCGCAAAAAAGTTCGTGTTGGGGATATTCGTGTTCTACATGTGCCTTCCTCTTTGCAATATGCCGATATTTTTACCGATGGACTGTCTCGTTAGTTATTTCAGTCTTTTCGGTCCAGCTTGAGCGTTTGTCCAACGCCCGCTCAAACTGAAGGGGAGCCTTAGCCGATATATTGAGAGGATATATATTATTTCTATAGATAGTCTTTATCTTATGTAATTGTATGGTGATTATGTTTCCTAATTAGAGGTAGGTTATAATTGTATTCTCTCCCTATATAAAGGGGTTGTTATTATCAATAATACACACGGAAAATCATTCACCATAAACGCTTTTACATGTCACCAAACCAACACTGACGTCTTAATTTGTCGAGTTTAGTAACAACACAACCACCGTCACAGCACCAACTGAAACCACCCTATCACCAAGTCCGACCCTGTAACCATCCCATGACACCACCACCATAACCACAATCATCATCAGACTGAGAAACCCCACCGGCCACCACCAAAAATGACCCCTCGCTTCGCTTCGGTTACACAGCGCCGCCACCACCATCCATGGTGGTGGCCGGCCGTTTCCAATAATGGAGAGGGAGAGAGACCGATAGTGTGTGGGTGAGTGGAGAGTGAGATGAGATAGAATCATGTTAGAGAGAGAGAGAGAGAGAGGGAGAGAGAGTGTGAGAGAGAGAGAGAGTATTAAGGTTTGTGGCTGCAAAAGAATGATGATATGTAGATAAAGAAGATGGTTTAATAAGTTGGGGTATTTTTGTCATTTCATACATATTTAACGAACTTAGTTAACGGAGTTAGCAATTTAGACTTAATATGTTAGTTAATTTCCGGTCAGGGATGCAAGTAGTTAAAATTTTCAACTTTAAACTCAAGTATTTAGAACCAATATAAGGACTCAAATAGTAATTCAAAACAATATTCTATCAAAATCTTCTATGGGTATGTTTGGCAAAACTAGCTGGAGGCTGGTAGCTGCAAGCTGGTGGCTGGAAGCTTTTTAAATATATTTTGGTGTTTGGCAGAGTAGCTGGAGCTTTTAATAAAATGTATAAAATGACCAAAATGGTCATAATTAAAAGATTGTAAAGAAGGTTTTTATTTTATTTTTAAAATAGAATGGGTATTTGTGTCATTTACTAACTAAAAGCTTGTAGCTAGTAGAGTTTTTTCTTAAAAGCTACTACTAGTAGCTTTTCACTGTAGAGCTTTTTCTCTAACCAAAAAGCTTTCAGCCCCTTCAACCAAACAAGGCTTTTTATTAAGTAGGAGCTTTTTCTTAGAAGCTTGAAGCTTGAAGCTCCTAAAAGCTCTTAAAAGCTCCTTGCCAAACATACCCTATATGTAAGCTGTAAATTTGTTTCATTGTTTTCATCACTTCTCAACATCTCATTCTTTTCGATGACATATATTATCAATTTTCATCTCACAATATATAAGTTGTCTTCAAATACTAGTAAGCGATGTCAAGTATTCATACACACTATCCGAAAGTCATGAATCTTCCAACAAGATATTAGCATTTTTTTTACCGATAGTGTATACATTAATTTTGTCTTACATATCTGTAAAAACACATTTACTAAATCCTTTCGTTGTTAACAGAAACAAAATTTCCATGTCTCGTAAAGAGTTGATAGATTAGGTGTAAAACACGCATGCAAACTTGGTTCTTTTAGAACAAACTTTTTATTAAGGAACAAACAGTCGTCCCAAATAACGAGAGACATAAAATTACATGCAAAGAAGCGGGTATTTAAGCCACTCAACCCGATCGGGGACAGCCATAAAATTACATGCAAAGAAGCGGGTATTTAAGCCACTCAACCCAACCAACGTTAAACTTACAATTATGACTAGAAGACCATAAAAAAGACATTGCAACTATCAGGTTGAAAATACTTTGTTATTTGACTTCTTAACATCCGAAAATTATTTTATTCCGAGATCTTCAAATGATCCGGCAAGCGGTAAAAAGAATAGCCTCAATCAATTGCTTCTTGTTTTTTACTCAACGCACTCTCATCCAACCAATGAAGAAGCATTACTTAGCTTAAAAAAACTTAATATAAAGATATGTTTATAATTATTTTATCTCGACATTCTAGTATAATTTTGTTGTAAACAAAATTGTGTTCAATATATATTATTTTTTCGGGTATAGTAAGCTATATAAAGTCTTGGTACTTTACCAATTTTGTTACAAACAAAATCGATAACATCAGAACAACATCGGTATTATTGATAATACAGGTTAAGAGATCGATTCGAGATGGTCAATCTCTCAAGAATATATTAGATTCAAGAAAAGAAAATAGACTTTGATATATATTTTTTACATGCTTTTCTTATTCCTACAACAAGATATAAATACTAAAGAAAATAGATGCATGAAAGGAAAGCTAAGAACATAAGAGTCAATTATGGAGTCAACTATTGACCGCATAATATATTCATTCTTGATTGACTTTGACTTAACAATGTGTGAGGTTTTTTTTTTTTTTTAATTTTTTTGAATAATCATTCTATAAATCTTGCTAAAGTTGTTTTCTCTTGGATGGGTCGGGTATGTCCAGGTGCTTCTTGGCCAGTAGTTGTTTAGAATGTATCAATGCTCCCGCCCTAAAAAAACGCCCTTGTCCTCAAGGACGGTGTGAAATACCACGGGGATCGCCATTCGACTCTTCTAAAAGAGTTCGGTGTAGTTACAACCAACCGCGACGGTGGTCGCCACGACGGCCGCCAATCGAATCTCCCAACGACATTGGATGCGGTATCTACAGTGCGCCATGGTGGCCGCCACTCGCGTTTCCAAGGTACACCTTCACATGGGGCCTCTAGCGATGATCCTTCGAGGCCGGTTAATGGAGAATGAATCCCATCAAAACTATAACTTGGATTTTGATAAACATTATGTGCAACTTTTACATATGAACCAATTGCATTGAAAATTGCCTTTATTGTAAGGTGTTCACATTGGTTAGACCATTTATGCCAATAACACAATTTTCAACACTGTTTGAATTTCCTTTAGTAGAGCCAACAATCAAAGGTGGTTTGACAATAGCCAGAGATGGTTCATTATCAATCTTGGACGAAATTGGTTGGTTGAGTACATATGGTGTTGGACGAAATTGGTTGGTTAGTTGAGTTGGTAGCGGTGAGTATGTTGGTGTCGGTTTTGGTGCCGTTATTTTTGGTGGTGTATAGGGTGATGGCAGTGTGGGGTTTTGATGTTGTGGCGGTTTCAACGGTGTTTGTGGCAATGAAGAACTGTTGTTGTTGGTTTTGGTGAGAGCAGCAAGGATGAGTTTGGTTTGAGCGGCGATGAGCAAATCTAATTTTGAAGATTGCTCCTTTGAGATGGCGGTAAGGGTTTCGGTCAAGGCTGCAATAGATTCTTATTGTGGGGTTTTTGCGATGGGGAGGCATGGTGAAGGGCAATGAGAGCACCAATGTTAAGAGATCGGTTCGAGATGGTCAATCTCCCAAGAATATATTAGATTCAAGAAAAGAAAATAGACTTACACATATATTTTTTGCATGCTTTTCTTATTCCTACTACAAGATATAAATACTAAAGAAAATAGATGCATGAAAAGAAAGCTAAAAACATGAGAGTCAATTATGGAGTCAACTATTGACTGCATAATATATTCATTCTTGATTGACTTTAACTTAGCAACGTGTGAGATTTTTTTTTGTTTTGAATAATCATTCTATAAATTTTGCTAGAGTTCTTTTCTCTTGAATGAATTGGGTATGTCCAGGTGCTTCTTAAGCAGTAGTTGTCCAGAACGTATTAATACCTGTGTTTATTTTTATGGGTTTTCATTGACGACGACATAGCATATTTTGCTTCTTTTCAAATATTTAGTGTTGTGTTAAGAAAATACCATTTTAACACACTTATTTTAATCAGTTTATTAAAAATAAAACCGATCTTCAAGTGTAGTCCAGATGGTGAACGGACCGGTCTTCCTTCTGGGAGGCCTGAGTTCGATTCCCGTGGGCTGTATTTGGAGGACACCAGACAATGATGGTGAGGCTTGTGGTCCAAGTGATGCAAATTCGATCCTGAACTGACCCGGTTTTCAACTGGTTGTCACTCCAGCTAGGTAAAAACTCGTGTGAAGGCAGTACGGTTTCCGAGCGGACACCGAAGCCCCCACCGTGCCAGTGTGAACCCAGTTTAGACAATATAGTCCGGGCGTATGAAAAGGGTTAGGGCCTGCCAATTAGGCAGGTGTGATAAACTTCTTCCACCTAGCCGAAAAAAGTTACTATTCAAAAAAATTAAAAATAATACCATCGCATGAAAAAGGGTAGTTGGTTTCTTTGTAAAAAGTCAATTAAATTAAGCGATGCACTGACATACATATATTGGATTTATTCGCTATGTTTGAATTAAATAAATCAAAACCTTATCACATACCAAGCTACTCACACCACACATGGAAATTCCGATGACTTCGCCTAAGGTGAGGCATGTATCGGAATGCTACGTCAAGCCACTACACGACCTTTCACAAGACACTAAGCAACCCATATACTTCAACCCTTTCGAGCTTGTCCTTCTCAACCTCAACTACAGCCAAAAGGGTCTCCTTTTCGCAAAACCACCTCCCCAAAATCAGCATTTCTCCATAACCGCTTTCTTAGATGACCTCAAACACACTCTCTCCGCCACCCTCACTCATTTCTACCCTCTCGCTGCCCGTTTCGCCACTCGAAAACAAGAAAACTCACCTTCCTATGTCATCTACATAGACCCTGAAAACAGCCCTGGAGTAAAGTTTGTTCATGCAACCGCGGACATAACTGTCTCCGACATTGTTACATCTACTTATGTTCCATTAGTTGTACATTCATTCTTCGACCTTAGTGATGCTATTAACCATGATGGCCATACGTTGCCTTTGTTATCCATTCAGGTGACTGAGCTTATCGATGGAATCTTCATTGGTGGCTCTGTGAACCACCTTCTCGCCGATGGAGCGTCTTTCTGGCATTTCATGTCTGCTTGGAGTGAAATATTCAAATCGAAAGGGAAAGATGGTTATATCGTCTCGCGTCCTCCAACATTCAAACGATGGGTCCTTGAAGGATACGATCCTATTACAAGTCTTCCATTTATCCATCAAGATCAATTCATTTCAAGATCTGAAAAACCACAGGTTAAGGAGAGATTCTTCCATTTTTCCTATGCTGCAGTCGCTAAACTCAAAGCAAAAGCAAATAAGGAGTGCAATACGCAAAGCATATCGAGTTTACAAGCAGTGTCCGCACTATTGTGGAGGTGCATAACTCGAGCTCGACACCAACCACGCAATAGTGAAACCCTTTGTAAACTGAACAGTAATAACCGTGGCAGGGTGAAACCACCTTTGTCTGATGGTTACTTTGGGAGTCTAATTGATGTAGTGACGGGAATGGCAACGGTTGAGGATCTAATGGCTCACGGGCTTGGATGGGCGGCGTTGAGGCTGCACGATGCGGTGAGAAACCATGACCATACCGCAGTGAAAAGGTTGGCTGAGTCGTGGTATAGAAATCCTGTAGTGTTCAAAATGGGTTCGCCGCGCCATCCGAACACTATAAACATTGGGAGTTCGCCAAGGTTTGATATGTACGGGTGCGAATTTGGGTTGGGGAAGGCGGTTGCGGCAAGAAGTGGGATCGGGAATAAAGCGGACGGGACGATCACGATGTATCCAGGTCGGGATGGAGACGGGAGCATGGACGTTGAAGTTAGCTTATTGCCGGATTATATGATGGAACTTGAATTCGATGAGGAGTTGCAAAGTGGATTACATGGTAACTAGCTAGGTAGATTAAGTTAATCTCGTGTTACTTTTTGTGTGATTTTATATTCAATAAAATTGAGTGTTCCATTTAAGAGAAGCATTTTTTTTTTTTTTCCTATGAAGTAAAATGTTACATTTTTAGAAGGTTTCAAATGTTTAGGGACCACACAACATAATTTTTAAAATGTGTCAAACACTTTTAGGTTCTAAGCTAACTAGATTTTACCCTGTCGCGCGTTACGGCGACTTCGATCCAATTTTAAATTTAAGCAATCACGTCAAATCCAAAATCGATTGACATACAAATGTACATATATTAAGATGGGTGGTGATAATTAAACCCCCCATGCCTTCTATTTTCACCAGAGAAGAGGTAGAAGACGACTAGCTTGATAAGATATTTGAGGAACTGACCTGCAAAAACTAGACAAACCGTTAGGCTCGTCACAAAGGAGGGCTGGGAGGGCCTCTCTGTGACCACCCTCCGGCGTGAGGATAAGTATTTGTTTGGAGAAGAAAAGGGAATAGAGAGAGAGAGAGAGAGAGAGAGGTTCGGAGTGTGTCAGAACGTGCCTTACTTGTACTTGTGTGGGGGTATTTATACTAGTCAGAATTTGTTGTACTATCCTTCGCCCAGGTGTACTAACCTTCGTCCAAGTGACCTCCGGTCGTTGGTGGTGAACACGTGTCATTGTGAGCCGCGTCATGTTGCCATTATGCCGCGTCCGGGGAGGTAGAGGTTCGGACAGGAGGTTTTATACCTCTTCATGTCCCCTCAAGTCCATAAGTTAATTTATAACTTAATGGAATTGATCGTTCTCCATGTAATGCTTTCCAGCTGTTTTGATGGACGCGGCACGTGGCAGTTCCCCAGGCCATACACTGTGGCGGTTATTCCCAGGCGATCTCAGCCGTTGATGTTTGGTGATTTTGGTGAGCGATTACGACACGTGGCACCGTTTTGAATTCCACTTTTCTCGGTTATTTAAACCAGCCTTTTCCATTTCTTTTTTACTTTTTTCCTCATAATCTATCTCTTGCTTCCCTGCTACCCTTCCCTGCTACTGTGAACTGCAACTATCTTCTTCTTACTCAGGTTCGTCCCTTCATCTCGTCTCTTTCCAGAGTATTTCCTTTTTTCTTCTTTATTGGTTTGTCATGGGGAAGGATAACATGAACGTTAGTTTCTCGACCCTTACCAAAAAGAAATTAGACAAATTTTTAGCACATTATAGGATTCCTTTAGACCTTCATCCTGAACTCCCTGCCCCTGATCGAGCCATATACCCCCACCTCTCTGGCAAATTCGCGTTCTACACGCGAGTATGTGACTTTGCTAACTGTAGGGTCCCCTTAACAAAGTTTTTGTTTAAGGTTCTTCTGTTCCATGGGGTTCACTTTTCCCAAGTGAACCCTTTTGGCTTGGGACGAATTTGCCACTTTGAACTGAAGTGCCGGGCTTTGAAGTCCAAGGCTGATTTAGAGGTGTTTAGGGCTTTTTATAAATTGAGTCAAGCGGGTGATTGGTTCACCTTTGAGAAGAGAAGGAAGAAACCCGAATGTCATTTAAAGGATACGTCTAGTCTGAAGAACTGGAAGACGCAGTTCTTCTGGCTGGACGATCGATGTCTTCCTAAGGAGATGTTGGGCATATGGAGGAAGGATTATGTTTCGTCTGAGTGGGAGATCTCGGATAACTTTGAGTGTGATTCAACTCTGTACAACAAGCTTGTGACTCACAAGTCGAACATTAAGAAATATCCGGAGCATATCCTGGTGTTAGCCGGGGTTAGTAGGATTTGGGACGAGCCTGACCGATGGCCTGTCATTCGGTATAGGAAGAAAGGTGAGCCATGTTCATCGCCCTTGGATCTTTGTCTTGTGAATTTTATTCTTATCTTTTATCCTTTTTGCAGAGATGTCGCTGCTCGCAGCCCTGAAATTTGACGATTTTGACGATGACGACCTTTCTTTTACCAGCGAGCCCCTTGGATCTAGCAAACCTATCTTGGAGCAGGTGACTAAGAAACAGGCACCCATTCGGCCAGAGGGAGAGGAGACGGAGCAGGTTGTGAAACCTTCGGGGGAAGGAGAAGTTGTGGGCGAGGGCAGCGGGAAGGTTGAAGGTGGTGATGGTGGTGATAAGGGACGAACCCTTACTTCGGAGGGGGATGCTGATGATGTGACTGTTGGTAAGGTTTTTCCTAACCCTGCTCCTCTCCAATCTGTGAGTTCCTCTAGCATTCATACTTCGGAGGACGATCTTACCGAGGATGCTTCCCTAGACTTGAACGTGGAAGCCCGGAAGAGGAAAGCTGATCAGTCTAAGGTTAAGCGGAGCCCTAAGAAGGTGAAGTTTGTAACTCCGGTCCTTACTATTTCCGAATCAACCCAAGGTAACATATTAGATGTATTTGATTTGCACATTTCTGGTGGGAAATCTCCTCGCGATGGTGATCTGATTTATATGCATGTTCCGGGGGATAAATTAGGTGGCGAAGGTGATAAAGTGGAGGATGATGTGTTTAGGGATATCGCTAGCAGTCCGCCCCGGACTTCGGTGGCTCAAGCTTCTGGTAGTTTTTCGGTGGCTTCCCCGGGTAAGTCAGCTGGTCGTGTATCTAACTTTCGTGCTAGTGAGGAGAATGAGTTTGGTGCGTCCTATTCTCCTTATTGGTTCGAGACTGAGGCACTAATCATGTTTAATCTTGTAGACCCTCCGGATGACGCGATGGATGTTGATCCGGCTACAGCCGAGGATGTGTTCGTTCCCGATTGGGACCTGAAGAACGGATCTCGTGTAATCGATGCCTTGTCGTCGAAAATGATGCTTTTCAATTTGCATACTCCGGCTGATCATGCTCACTATCGGAGGTTGAAGGATGTTGATTTGGGTGATGCTCTGATGATTAATCAGGCTCAGTCCAACTTTTTAGTGTCGGAGGCGTATAGACGGTGGGTCGATTCAGAGTTTCAGCGTAGCAAGCTGGAGAGCAGGGGGGTGTGTAATCATGGAAATGTGTTGGAGTCTTTAAAGACAAGTCAAGAGCAGGTTAGGTCCGTGCAGGCTTCTCTAGCCGCAGCTGGGGAAGAAAGGGACGTTCTTCAGGGGGAATTGGAGGATCTGAAGAAGAAGCTACAGGCTTCTGAGCTCGCCCATGAAGCTTCAAAAAAGAAGTACATTCATTCAATCGAAGAGCTAGAGCGGGTTATGGAGAAGACCAAGGCTGCTGCGGACCAACTTGTGAAGGGTTCGTGCTCCCTTCACTTTTCGCTTTTCTTCATCCCCTTTTTGTACTTAGTGAATTTTTATTTTCTCTTTTTTCAGATAAGGACGAAGCTGTGGCTCGGGAGAAGGAAGCATTGAAGCTTGTTTCGGATTTGAAGGCGAATATAGAGAAGAAGGACATGGAGCGACTCGACCTTCTTAAGGAGTTTGAAAAGTTACTGAGCTTCAAGCAGTTCATCCTGACCGAGGGAGTGGAGCTCGTTTCACTTTACGTCCGGAAATGTCCGTTGATGAAGGAAGCCGTGGCCGGGGTTAATAATGCGATGAATGGCATGGGTTACCATGCCGGGGTACGTGCTGGACATGCTGCGGCCTTGAAGGGAGTGGCCATGAATGCAGTCCCCAAGCTTGTTCCCAATGCCAAACAGATTTTACTGGATGCCGTTCGAGCTTACGATGAAATCGTCCTCCCACCTATCTCCAAAATGCAAGATCTCGTTGGTGAACCCCCGGAGTCGATTATCAAGGCTTTCAAGGATTTAACCGTTCTTGAGGACGCACCCCAGCATCCACCGAAATAGTTCTTAGTTCTGAATGTTCAAGTACCACCCATTCCTCCACATAGGTTCGGTGTTTTCTTAGTTTTATTTTTGTGAAGCTTTTTTAACCCTTGTTCTATCCGTACCTTTATCGTTGGTACGGTCTTGTAATTGGTATGAAATCCCCCTTTAGGGATGTAGCCATGGTTGGCTTTTGTAATGTTTTTTTTTTTTTTTTTTTTTTTTTGTCAAGTTCGTCCTAGGGACGGACGTAAATAGTAACAGTACTTATAAGAATGGGTATGCTTTTGCTTTTTATGGTTTGGATGTTCCTTTCCTTTTTTATTTTTAGAAATCAAACTCATATTTTTTTCCGAAGCTTTAAAAGCTTCGGCTTGTGTTTATGGAGACTATATCATGCGTCCATGATTTCTAAGCCTCGGTAATAAGTTATGTCTTAAGTGTTTCAGAATTTTCTATTCTTAACAACTTATAACATTCGAAGTAGAACGTTCATTTTTCGCGAATTAATTTATTATGTAGAAATGCTACGTAGTCTTTGTGGGGCGTCTTTTAGGTTCGGTATTTTTAGGTCCTCGAGCCTGTTTGACCAAGAAGTCCGGGCGAAAGGGCCTTCGACACCCCCATGCCCTAATTCTTATTCCCCTTTAACCGAAGTACTTTTACCTCGGTCGTCGAAGCTTGCATGTTAGTTGAACATACATGTTAGGCAAATATTTATCATACAATGAATTTGCAAAGATCGTAAGGTGCGGTACGTCGCGTTTCATTCTTTAATATTTTTATGGGTGCGGAGCATGTCTCATTCCGCAGTACATAATAAAAGTTGGAAAATTTGTGGAGCATTCTCATCCCACTTTTACATTGAAAGAAAAATAAGACAAAGTGCTTTATTATTCTAAGTGTTTTTTTTTCAAATGTAGCATTTTTTGAGATGCACTCCATTCCAAGTCCGGGGGATTTCCTCCCCGTCGAGGGTAGCGAGCCTGTAAGCTCCTTTCGCTCCTGCTGAAGTGATGACATACGGCCCTTCCCATGTGGGGCTCATTTTGCCTGGTTTCTCTGAACCACTTGCTTCATTGCTCCGCATCACATATTCTCCGACCTTAAACCTTTGCTCTCGAACCCTGGAATTATAGTATTTTTCCAAGGTTCGTTTGTATTTTGCCTCTTTAATGGCCGCGGTTTCTCGTCGTTCTTCTAGAAGGTCGAGATTGTTCCGAAGCTCCTTCTCATTTTCCTGCGGGTTAGCCACCCTATGGGTTGGCATGCCTATTTCAACTGGGATCATAGCCTCGGTCCCATACGTCAAGCTAAAAGGTGTTTCACCGGTGCTTGTCTTGTTCATCGTGCGGTACGCCCAAAGGACATTTGGCAACTCATCCACCCAACCACTTCTTTTCTTCCCTAATCGCTTTTTAATGCCTTCTACTAGGCTGCGGTTTACTCGTTCGACTTGCCCGTTTGCTTGGGGGTGGGCAACGGAAGAAAAAGCTTGTTCTATTCCAAGACTGGAGCACCATTTTTTAAAAGGGTTGTGAGCGAATTGCTTGCCGTTATCGCTGATGATGACCATAGGAAGGCCGAACCTACACACAATGTTTTCCCAGACAAACTTTTTTACTTCGACCCCAGAGATTTTTGCAAGGGGCTTGGCCTCCACCCATTTGGTAAAATAATCTACCGCGACAAGTAAGAATTTTTCTTGGCCGGATGATATTGGGAAGGGACCCACTATGTCGATGCCCCACTTTTGGAAGGGCCAAGCTGCGGTGACCGGAACTAGTTTGTTCTTTGCTCTGAGACTGATTGGTGCGTGCCTTTGGCAGCTTTCACATTTTTGCAACTCGTGTACTGCATCTTGATGCATTCCCGGCCAGAAGTATCCTGCGTTCATGGCCTTTGTAACCACCATTCGTGGACCAGCATGAATGCCGCAGATTCCCCAATGGATTTCTTTTATGACATATTTTGCCTGTTCTGCTTCTAGGCATCGGAGCAGGGGACCCAGAAAGGTCTTTCGGTATAATGTGCCGTCAATCACTTGGTATTGCAGAGATTTGACTTTAATCTTTCGGGCTTGTGCTTTGTCTGGTGGTAATGCATCGTTCAAAATGTAGTTCATGATGGGAGCCATCCATGATTCTGTACTCGTGCTTATTGCACATACTTCTGCTTCGGCCGTTGACGGGGTATTTAGTATCTCGAGCTTCACTTCTTGCGACATATGGTCCGGTGTGTTCGCTGCAAGTTTGCTTAAAGCATCGGCCTGCTTGTTTTTTGACCCTGGCACGTGTTTTACTTCACATTTCTCAAATTCTGTGATCAAACTTTTTGCCTGTATCAAACGAAAACAGAAGTTAGGAGCTATGCCTTTGTTATGGGAGATGAAGTATTTTTGAGAGGTAAGGCTCGTACCTTGTGAAGGTATTGAACCATGTTTGCCTCTTTTGCTTCGTATTCCCCACTGATTTGGCGTGCAACCAACATTGAATCTACATGTGCTACAACCTGTTTGTAAAAACATGGTGTTCTAAGCATTAGACTATTTCATTTTTTCTCAAGCGTTTTTCTAAGAAAGGGTCATCCTCGTTTTGTTCGAGGGATATACCTTTCGAGCTCCGATCTTCTTTGCCAGTCGGAGCCCAGCCAAAAATGCTTCGTATTCGGCTTCATTATTGGAGCTTCGGAAGTTCAAACGGATTGAATATACAAGTTTTTGCCCATTAGGATCTTTCAGGACTACTCCGGCTCCGGAACCTTCGGAGCTAGATGCCGCATCAGTAAAGATGTTCCATTCATTTGACTCTGCTGGCGTGAGTGCTTCATCTGGACTCATAGTTAACTCAGTGAGGAAGTCTGCAACCACTTGTCCTTTAACCGGGCCTCTTCTCTTGTAAGTTATGTCGAATGCTCCGAGCTCTATTGCCCACTTGGCGAGTCTTCCGGAGACTTCTGGCTTTCGTAATATACCCAAGATCGGTTGGTCAGTTTGTACTTCAATCTCAAAAGCTTGAAAATATCGGCGTAGCCGTCGTGAAGCATGGACAAGAGAGAGGGCGAGCTTTTCCATGGCAGGGTATCGTGTTTCGTAATCTCGGAGGGCGCGGCTTACATAAAAGATCGGTACTTGTGCTTTACCCCGGGTGACCATTAGCACGGAGCTGATAGATGCATCTGAAGCTGACAAATAGATGGTGAGTGCTTCCCCAGGTTCGGGTGCTGTCAATGTGGGTAGTTCTGCCAAGCATTTTTTAAGATCACTGAAAGCCGCGTCTGCTTCTTCGGTCCATCGGAATTCTTTTGTGCCTGAGTATTTTTTCAAGACTGCCATAAAGGGGAGTGTTTTTTCTGCAGCTTTGGACAGGAACCTGTGTAGGGCGACTAGTCGTCCATTGAGTGTTTGAACTTCTTTTAAGTTGGACGGAGGTTTCATGGATGTTACGGCTTCGACTTTCTCAGGATTAGCCCGAATGCCCTGCTTTGACATTAGAAAACCCAAGAATTTTCCCTCCTCCAATCCGAACGAACATTTCTTTGGATTGAGCTTCATGTTTATCTCCCGGAGTTTGTCGAATGTTTCTTTGATGTCTTTCAGCAGAACCCCTTCATCGGAACTTTTGATTACTAAGTCGTCCACGTATACTTCTAAATTTCGACCTATTTGTTTCTTAAAAGCTCGGTCCATGACCCGCTGATATGTGGCTCCGGCATTTTTCAACCCAAATGGCATTTTCTTGTAACAGTACAACCCCTGATTGGTGACGAAGGTTGTTTTGTCTTCATCAGCTTCGGCCATCTGGATCTGATGATATCCCTTGTAGGCATCTAAAAAACATTTTAATTTGAAGTTGGCAACAGCATCGACTTTTAAATCTATCTCCGGTAGGGGGTAACAATCTTTAGGACACGCATCGTTGAGTTCCTTAAAATCGATGCACATTCTCCAAGATCCATCATGCTTCCGAACCATGACCGGATTTGAGACCCAGGTATGGTATTTTACTTCTCTAATAATGTCTGCTTCTAGCAAGACATTTACATCATGTGATATTGCTTTAATGCGATCTGGAGCCATACTTCGTCTTTTTTGGGCCACCGGTTTTTTGTCCGGATAGATGTTGAGCCTATGTTCGGCTAAGTCTCTGGGCACTCCTGTCATGTCTGATTGTTGCCAAGCAAAGACGTCGAGTGATGTTGATAAGAGTCTCCATAAGGACTTTTTTATGGCTTCTGGTAACTGGGCGCCGATGGTTATTTTTTGCTCCGGAAACTCCGGATGAATAGACCAATCTTCTGTCGCATGAACTTCGGAATCTTTGTTTTCTGGGAGAGAAGGGCCCAAAGCCTGCTGTACTTCGGCCACATAGGCTTCTGATTCGGTATGCATTGTAGCTACTCCTGTTTCGGTAGGAAATTTGATAGCTTCGTGAATTGTAGAAGTTACCATGCTGAAAGCTTTCATACCTGGTCTTCCCAGTATGATGTTATGAACCGAAGGTGCTCCTACCACCAAGAAGGTAAGCACAACCGTTCTTTGATGTTCTTCGGTGCCAAGAGTGATTGGAAGTGTTAACTGTCCCAAGGGATGTATGACTTCTCCGGAGAAACTGATTAATGGCATTTGAACCGCGACTATCTTGTCTTTGGTGGCTGGAGCTAGCTGTTGATAGCATTGATAGTACATAATGTCGGATGCACTACCGTTGTCTATGTAAATTCGTCGGACCTTGTGTCCTGCTACGACTCCGGAGATGATGATTGGGGCTTCTTTCGTATCTCTTGGGTCGATTGGTGGAAAGAACAGCAGCTTTTCCATCCATGGTGCTATATGTTCATTGCTCTGCTTGGTCCCATGTTCATGGATGGAGCGCACCATGTGTATTCCGGATTGGTTGTTTGGGTTGGAGATTTGTGGTGTGGGTGGTTTTCCTTCCTTCAGTTCTCGAATCAGGTGGGACAATTTTCCTGCTTTGCATGCCTTGTCTATTTCTTGCTTTAGAGACCAACAATCATCTGTGTTGTGACCTTTTGCTTGGTGATACTCACAATATTTCTTGGTATTTCGGTCGGAGGTGGGTTTCTGTTTTGGTGGGGTTGGAAAACGGATTTGTTCAGTGCTTAAAATTTCACTGGGGGTTTTATTTAGGTCGCGGTAACTGGTGCTTCGTGCGGAGTGTCCGGAGCTGGACCTTTCACTTCTGTCGTTTCTTCCATACGGCTGTGATCTGTGCTTCGACCATGAATTGTTTCTTTCGACCGGGGCCGAAGCTCCTTTCTTCCAAGAATTACCTCTGGAGTTGCTTTTGTGGTCGCTTTCTGTTGATTGACCGCAGAGACTTTTTCCTCTTGCAAAAGCTCGTGCTCGTTCCATTAATATCTCCATGGTCTTTGGTAAATCTTCGTGCAGTTTTTCGACCAGTTGGTTGTTTCGGACCCCATGACAGAAACCTGATATCCGCAGCTGATCGACAGCTCCGGGTATTTGCATGCTTTCTTTGTTAAACCTGTCGATGAACCTTTCAAGTGACTCTCCGTCTTTTCTACGGATGTTGTGTATTTCGGTAATGTCTTTTGAACATCGCCGTTGTTGGGAGAAGTTTTGTAGAAAAGCACGGCGAAGTTCGGTCCAGTTTGCTATCTCCCCTGCTGGTAACCCATCGAACCATACTCTGGCTGCACCTGTAAGGGTTTGGGCGAACATGTGACACCAAGCGGGCATGGGCCACATCTCAATCTCCGCGGCTCCCCCGAAGTCATGAAGGTGATCGTCTGGATCCGAAGTACCCTCGTATCTTTTTATTGTTGTAGGCATTTTAAGTTTTGCTGGCAACGGGGCGCTAGCAATTCGGGGTGCAAATTTGGAGTACTGCGTCATGTATGCTGGTCTATACGGGGCTGTGAGTTCTTCATCGATGGTATCGGAACTTGTTTGCTGCTTGGCTGACTTCACTGACACGGAGGTCATCGGCCCCGTGGATGTGAGTCCAGTTGGCAGTGGTCCGGTATATCCGTAGGGCATCAGGAAGCCATACGGTGTTTGCAACGGGACGGACGTTACCACAGTGGAGTATGTTTGGAGGCTAACATGGGTGGACATTACTGCGGTTGTTGTTCCTTCGGAGGGGAACAAATTAACCTGCAGACTACGGAGTTTTTCATCTTTATCTTGTTGTTCTTTCAATTTTAACAGGAAATCACGATTCCGTTGTAAAAAGGTTTCATCGAACTCTGTTGGTACAGTTTGCGTCCCAGTGGGTGCAGTGACTGTTTCAATGGTCGTGGCTGATACGAGATCTGATAACACCCTGGAATAGCCAGCAGCGTGCTGTTCAGAGGCAGTGGTGTCGTCACTTTCTTTGTTGGTGATGTCCATGATGTTTAAATTTTCCATAGCCATTCCAGATCTGAGTGGAAAGAGTAGATCTGCAATCGGATGGCGCCAATGAAGATCCAAAAGCTGGACGTACCTCAGAGAAGAGGTAGAAGACGACTAGCTTGATAAGATCTTTGAGGAACTGACCTGCAAAAACTAGACAAACCGTTAGGCTCGTCACAAAGGAGGGCTGGGAGGGCCTCTCTGTGACCACCCTCCGGCGTGAGGATAAGTATTTGTTTGGAGAAGAAAAGGGAATAGAGAGAGAGAGAGAGAGAGAGAGAGAGAGAGAGAGGTTCGGAGTGTGTCAGAACGTGCCTTACTTGTACTTGTGTGGAGGTATTTATACTAGTCAGAATTTGTTGTACTATCCTTCGCCCAGGTGTACTAACCTTCGTCCTAGTGACCTCCGGTCGTTGGTGGTGAACACGTGTCATTGTGAGCCGCGTCATGTTGCCATTATGCCGCGTCCGGGGAGGTAGAGGTTCGGACAGGAGGTTTTATACCTCTTCATAAGCTAACTAGATTTTACCCTGTCGCGCGTTACGGCGACTTCGATCCAATTTTAAATTTAAGCAATCACGTCAAATCCAAAATCGATTGACATACAAATGTACATATATTAAGATGGGTGGTGATAATTAAACCCCCCATGCCTTCTATTTTCACCCCTCAAAGCGTCTTGCTATGGTCATAGCGAGACGCTTAGGGTAACTTTTTCAAGGAATCATCAGGATTTACTTCCAATCGTACTGCAAAGCGAGACAGTTAGGGTAACATTTTAGTTAATGATAGTTTGATTAGGGTTTATTACTTTGTTTTGTTAAAAAAATAATATCACAACAATTAAATAAAAAAGTCATAAAAAAAACACTTCAACAAATTGCCAATTAAATAAAATGAAGAAATAGCTTAATAAAAAAATTACAAGGAAAAGAAAAGATAAATGCTCGAACCCAAGCCAAAGTTGTAGAAAGTAATAATACCACCACCATGCTACACAAACAAATTGAGATCATATTCAATACTAGAACTTATAAACACATATAATAATGGATTAAAAAATTACTATTCAAATCACTTTGATTATTAATAGTATATAATGTAATCTTAAATTGTTCTCACCTGGCATTTTGGATTGTAAACTTATAACCTCTTCCACTGGTCTGTACCTAACTTTAAACTGCATGAGTTGGTTTCATTATGTTGGATTTACCTATATAGTTGCTGTTCTATATGACTATTGACTTGGATCTTGATATGTCATGCGCCTTGCGGTAAAACCCCACAGGTGAAATTTGAGGGTGTAACACATATACCATCTTCATCTTTTCTTCGGCTTTCTCGCTTTCTAACGCCGTAAAAAACCCCTACACGGCCCACACTTATCAAGAATCAGATTGGCCATATCTATACCAGTCCCTGATCGGAGGTCGCCACCTGCGCCTCCATCGTTTCCAAAGCGACCATTTGAGTCCATTGGAAAGGTGTTCATTGAGACGGGTGGTGGTGGTATCCGACAGTATGGAGGAGGTGGTGTTCATTGATTGTCGCCTATGAGTAGAAAGGAGAGAAAGATAGTAGATGGTTCAGATGCAGTAGTCGAAAATGGGTTTAGTTGTGGTGTTGGTGGTGATACAACCAAATTGATAGGAAACCACGCCAGAAAACCTATAACTTTGTCGATTTATCAGTGAGTTTCTTCAATTTTGGAGGCCTGTTTTTTTTTTTTTTTTTATCCTACACTGGTGAGGTTCCAACGATTCCATGTACCAGAGCTGCTGATGATTCAACAGTTTTGATTCGCCTTTTTTGTAAGGTTTTGTGATTGGGATTTGGGTTGTTGTTAGATGATGATGGTATGGAAAAGTGTTGGATTGGTCTATGTAACATCACGAGATTTTATTTCCTTTTTACATTTATTGTAATTTTCACATTTGAATAAATTTACAAGTTCCCCTTTACTCGTTTCTTTTATTTATTCCCTTTTATTCGTAACTCATCGTCATTATATTATACCTTATCATTTTGAGATGTTTAAAATTTTTGAATCATAATCATTGATTTTATTTTTAAAACTATACTAAATAAGAAACTCATTTAGTTAAGATCTAGATATATATTTACTTTTTTTTTAAATATACCTTAATAATAATAATAATAATGATAATAATAATAATAATAATAATAATAATAATAATAATAATAATAATAATAATAATAATAATAATAAAATAGGAAAAAACATGATTGGGCTGCGGGCCATTGTTTCAATAACAAACAAAATAACAAATCAACAAGAATTGTTTTGTTTGTTTCTTTTGTGTGTGGCTTCGACAAAACAACACAGTAGAAACAAAACACAACACCATCCATGACCAAAATAGTGCAGTAGCCTATTTAGCGGCATGTCCCACTTCGCCCGGCCCAATGACTCGCGACCCAAACAACAGCAACCAGCTGCAGCCCATCGCCCAGATACTACAGATCCAACCCGGGCCTATCAACGGACGACCGTATACAATCTATTTAGGCAATGATTTTTCAATGAGATAATGGCCAAAATTGTTTATGAGGTTTGCTAGTTTTGTCACATCAGTCCAAAATAGTTTTTTTTTTTTTTTTTTTTTTTTAAAAACCCTTTTCTTCCTCATATCTCTGACTCCCTCCCTCCCTCTCTAAATTCCTCCATCCCTCTTTAAACCATCGCTACCACTACCATCACCATGCCACTATCAACCCACTACTACATCAACCCAACACCACCAAACCATTACTATTGCAACCACCACGTCACAACCAAACAACTACTGTCAAACCATCACAGTATCACCCTCCACCAAACTACCCTAAAACCACCACTGTGACACTACCTCCACTCAAACCCACCACCACCTCCGCCGCACCACCTCCTCCCTAAACCCACCACCGCTGCACCACTTCATCTCTGAGCCTATCACCGTCGCACTACCTCACCCTAAACCCACCGCTGCACCATTTCTTCTTTAAAACCCCCACTCATCACCGCCACCCTCGTTTGTTCCTCTTTGAAAAAATGGAGTTTTGTTTTTGCAAGAATAATATGTTTGAAAACAGGGGCTGACAAATGATATGTGATTACGAATTTGAACAAAGATTTGTATTCGATTTCTCGACGAACGCTTAAGTAATTAGGATATAAACCATTAGTTTGGCGATTCGTGGTTTAACGTTTAGATTTCCTGATTCGTCGGATCTTTTGTCACACCCCACCAAGGCAGAAACACGGGGATGTGATTCGAAAGGTTTTCAAGCACATGGTTCGAGCATCACATAAGATGTAATTTCAAATAGATATTCAACGGTAAATGTAGTCATACAAGGTTAAAATAAAAGTAACATTGTCTGGAATTAAGGGACCAAATGCCGAAAACGAAACATGACCAACATTATTAAGTCCCAACTGGTGTAGGTGATCATACCACCATGTGCACACTCGAACCCACCTTCCTATGTCATCTACATAAACCCTGAAAATAGCCCTGGAGTAAAGTTTATTCATGCAACCGCGGACATAACTGTCTCTAACATTGTTACATCTACTTATGTTCCATTAGTTGTTCATTCATTCTTTGACCTTACTAACGCTATTAACCATGATGGCCATACGTTGCCTTTGTTATCCATTCAGGTGACTGAGCTTATCGATGGAATCTTCATTGGTGGCTCTGTGAACCACCTTCTCGCTGATGGAGCATCTTTCTGGCATTTCATGTCTTCTTGGAGTGAAATATTCAAATCGAAAGGGAAAGATGGTTATATCATCCCGCGTCCTCCAACATTCAAACGATGGGTCCTTGAAGGATACGATCCTATTACAAGTCTTCCATATACCCATCAAGATCAATTCATTTCAAGATCTGAAAAACCACCAGTTAAGGAGAGATTCTTCCATTTTTCCTATGCTGCAGTCGCTAAACTCAAAGCAAAAGCAAATAAGGAATGCAACACGCAAAACATATCGAGTTTACAAGCAGTGTGCGCACTTTTTTGGAGGTGTATAACTCGAGCTCGACACCAACCACGCAATAGTGAAACCCTTTGTAAACTGAACAGTAATAACCGTGGCAGGGTGAAACCACCTTTGTCTGATGGTTACTTTGGGAGTCTAATTGATGTAGTGACGGGGATGGCAACGGTTGAGGATCTAATGGCTCACGGACTTGGATGGGCGGCGTTGAGGCTGCACGATGCGGTGAGAAACCATGACCATACGGCAGTGGAAAAGCTGGCAGAGTCATGGTATAGAAATCCGATAATGTGTTAGAAATCGGTACCAAAGACACACACACAAATTAAGCCAAAACTTGTTTCTATTATTTTATTGTGATTGAATTACTTGACTTACAAAATCATCCATCTATTTATAAGCCTACAATCCTTGGTGATCAAGGAACTAGCCTTGTAGAACAAGGAAACTAGCCTTTATTCCTTGTCCACCAAGGAACTATAATAATCTAGAAACTTCTTTGACTTAAACTAGGAAATCTATCTCTAAAACCTAATTTACAAGATTGACAACTAAGTCCTTCTAGTTACAAAACCTTGCATTACAAGATTAATTTATCATAGTGTTTAAAATGGGTTGGCTGCGCCATCCGAACACTATAAGCATTGGGAGTTCGCCAAGGTTTGACATGCACGGGTGCGAATTTGGGTTGGGGAAGGCGGTTGCGGCAAGAAGTGGGTTCGGGAATAAAGCGGACGGGACGATCACGATGTATCCAGGTCGGGATGGAGAAGGTAGCATGGACGTTGAAGTTAGCTTATTGCCGGATTATATGATGGATCTTGAATTCGATGAGTTGCTAAGTGGATTAAATGGTAACTAGGTAGATTAATTTAATCTCGTGTTACTTTTTGTGTGGTTTTATATCAATAAAATTTAGTGTTACATTTAAGAGACATATTCTTTTTTTTATGAGGTAAAATGTTACATTTTGAGAAGGTTTCTGATGTTTAGAGACCACAAAACATAATGTTTAGCTACCCCTGGCATGCGATGAACTAATGGTTACATGGTTTTGAAAACCTACGCTTAAACTTACTTTACTTGGTGAACTCACCAACATTGTTTGTTGACCCACTATATACATGCTTTTGCGGTAGTTAGCTTCCGGTGCCACGATTAGAAAGCATTGCACATTCCACTGCATATGGGGTCTAGTGCATACATCTAAACTTCATTTTTATGCTTTTACGTTTTCTTTCATATGGTTTTATCTTGGGCGCGTTGTTTTGCGCATGGTTTTAAAATATCTATGGTTGGTTTACGCTTCCGCAACTTAACTAAACTTTTTGGTTAAACGCTAAACTTGATTTTCGAAAATGGTTTGGGCATTTAGATTCGTTCATATGGCTTATGGCTATGGTATCCTGGTATGTCACGTGCCTCGCGGTATAAACCCCGTAGTGAAAATTTGAGGGTGTGACAAAAATAGTGCAATCCCCCTTCGTCGGGCCCAATGACTCGCGACCCAAACAGCAACCAGCTGCAGCCCATGTCCCAGATGCTGCAGATCCGACCCGGGCCTATTATGGCAACGGACAACTTTATACAATCTATTTTAGGCAACGATTTTCAATTAATTCACGCGGTTTTGTTCTGGATCACAATCTTTTTCTTCTTTAACAATCATACAAGTTTTAAAGCTTGATTTGTCAGCTAATTAATGCATAAATTTGATCCGTTTTTAAACACAATCAAACCATAATCAATCACATCCAAATTCGACAACCTGCTATATAATTAAATCCACCTTCACGACCAGATCATACTCGTCTCTTAATCATCACTTTTAATCGAATCAAACCGCTCTCTAAACTCACAGTTTGAAGCATTCTTTCTTGGATACCCTTTCTTCTTTTCTTGAAGCCATGAAACCAGTAAGTACAAATTAAGCACACCCTCTTGTCCGTCTCTATATGCTTTTTAAAAGCCCTAACTTGTTTCATGTTATCTTGTTCTGAATCAAATTTATTTGGGATGGATAGTAGCTAGGGTTTATTTATAATAATTGGGAATTAGGTTTAGTCTGAAACAACGTTTAACTTATTTTTTTTTCTATTATGAAATCGATCTTAGGGTGTGGCCCACACTTCAAAGGGTATAGTTGGGGCACAATACCTAAGAGCTCTCGCAGAACCAAGCACGTGTCCATGACCATAACGGACACAACTATAAGGACTTTACGTTGTCAGGTGAGAGTCTTGTGTGAAGCGTATTGTCGTCTACACAAACGTGAGACAAGTTCAAAGACATCGCTGTCTACTCAGAGCCAGTGGACTAAGTGCGTTTCATGAGCGAAGGTTAAAAGGGTCACACCTACCTATCGTATGTAAAACGAAATTGTTGAAATTAAATCTGAATGAGGTTGTTTCTGAGAATAACTCCCATTCATGTGGGTGTTTGTTGGAGTTTATGTATGTGAATGTGAGTTTGACTCACATTGGTTGTGGGATGAAAAGTTGATGAGTTTATAAGGTAAAACTAACTTGGAAGGATTAAAATGTTAAGTCACCTTATACTTGGGCACCTACCCGCACGCGCAGGGGGTGCAAAATTGGGTTCTGGTTCGAGGAAATTCTTGAACCAACGTGACGCCCGCACAACCTGCGAACACGAATGCAGCTCCAAAAATCCGGGTCCGCGTCACGCTGGTTTTTGCTATACCCGGTTTAGTGTTTTAATATGCGACTAGAAGAGCTTCTAGAAGAAGACTATTTCAAGTATATCTTCAACTGCAGTTAATTGTGCTTAATTGAATAATAAATGAGATTAATTGGTATTAATCTCTAATTGATTAACATAATTACTACAGCATCAGTTTCATTATCTTTTTTTGAATCCTGTAAGAACAAAGTTGTGTTCTGCAAAAATAGACCGAGAAACTTACACCTAGACACACACATACGAAAACACACAACAGTAGAAATCTCATGATTATCATTCAAGCAAGTGAGATAGTCCGGCAGTGCAACGTCACTATTTTTCGAACAGGTGTACCCTGGGAACAGACCGTGAATTCGTTTAAGGGAATTATGTCAAACACAAGCCCGGTTCATTTCGATCACATAGTTTGTTGCAGTTAGTGCAGAGATCCTAATACCTGTGAGCTTTTCATGTTTGAGAGGCGTTGCAGCGATTACAATGTAAGTTCTTCTAACATGGCAGAGGGCGGAAATGCCAAAAGTTCTCTTGCACGTTGAGAGATTTTTCGCAATAAGGTTACTTTCAAGATCATCCTCCCATAGATAAGACATGTGTGATAGATTCATTTTATACACACTTTATTCCATAATATTTATTTGTTAAATGCACCGATAAAACTTACCACATTAATATGTTTTTATAACTCTGCAGATTATGGAAATTCAAGCTAAAGCAATTAACTTGCGTAAAAAGGAACAAATGCGGATGCAGATTAAATAAAAGCTCAAATATTGTGGTTTGTGATAAAGAGATGTAAGTGATGGAAATTGGTTCATGCAATGGAAATGGGACAAAAGCAATGGCCTATCAAGGAAAAAAAGAGGGCTCGATAAAAAAATTAGGTCGTCGGACCGTGGCTGACCCAATAATAGAACGTGGATTGAATTGCTGGAATGAAAAAGGAAGGAAATATTTAAATGTTGTCTGTGAACAAACGATTGATTATAAAACAACAACAATCAAGCCTAGTAAATCCCACAAATAGCAAAGCTATTAGTAGGGTCTGGGGAGGGTGGGATGTAGGCAAGCCTTACCTCTATCCCTAGGAATAGAGAGACCGCTTCCAGGGAGACCCTCTGCTCGAAAACACAATGAAAAACACACACACACACATCCAAAAAAAAAAAAAAACACCCGGAAAGATATACACGTACACACAACTACTAATAACATCATAGACATTGAAAACAATGCATCGAAAGAATAGACACTATGCCACCATAAACAATCTATGCACAAACATACAGGAAGACAAACATATAAAATCCGCATAATGTGAAAACAAAAGGTAAGACCCTACGAAACACCTAGAATGCTTTTTTCCCATATCCTAATAGTCCTTGGCCTTTATCCTTCGCCTCCATAAACCCCTATCATGAACCATGTCCTCAGAGAGGTGCAACCCCAGTAAATCATGTCTAACCCGCTCATCCCATGTCAATTTTGGTTTGCCTCTACTCCTCTTCCCTTCCACAGTGAGACCTTCTACCACTCTAACTGGCCTAGTCGTCTGTCTCCTCTTCACATACCCAAACCATCTCAATCTCCCCTCTTTTATCTTATCCAAGATACTAGCTACCCCCAATCTATCCTTTAAAACCTCATTTCTTATCTTGTCTAACTGTGGGTGTCCGCATATCCACCTCAACATCCTCATCTCAGCTACCACCATCTTCTGTGTTTGCATTTTCTTGATTGCCCAACATTCAGATCCATATGACATAGCCGGTCTAATAGCTACCCTATAAAACTTACCCTTTAAGTTAGTTGGAAACCTTCTGTCGCACAAAACCCCAGTAGCTGCTCTCCACTTACACCATCCCACCTGGATGCGGTGGGCTACGTCACTATCTATCTCTCCATCCCCTTGTAACCTTGTTCATGAGTCATGAACAAAACTGAGACTATGACTTGGTTGTTTTATGTTTAATGTTAATTGAAAATATTTGTATTCAACACTTGAAATTATTATATATTGATATATGTGACATCTGGTTTAAGTTTATTCTCGTGATTATTGTTTGGTTCTGTTAATTGCCAGGCAATTTATGATATATTATGCATTTTGTTGGTTAATTGGGAAAAATATAGTATCTTAGAATTTACCTATTGTTGAAGATTGATTCAAACTTAGGTTGTCATGAACGAGCATGGTATGCAGCTGGCTCTTTCTTTTGGTGGGTAAAGTTCTCCTACTTTCATGGTCTTCTTTTGAATTATTTCCGTTTGAGTTGGTGGGTCAAGTCCTAGTATTATGGTTACCATTTGTTTGTTCTCTCTTATTTATAGTAGAGTCATTTTCATTTGATGTACTTCACTTTACAGTTGATCAGTAATAAAGAGCCAAGCTTTTGTGTCATACTTGTTCTTGTTTGTATTTGTGCAATTGCTCTTAAACCAAGAGTGGTATCAGAGCCACCTTGTGCTCTTGTTATTAATATCCTAGTGTGTGTGTATGTTTCCTCTTTCTAAAGTTCTTTCATGGCTGAACAAAAGAACCCGATACTCATTTCTCCTAGTCCCATCCCTGTATTTGAAGGAGATGGTTATGAGTTTTGGAGTATCAGGCTGAAGACAATCCTAAGATCTAGAGATCTTTGGGATCTAGTTGAGACAGGAGTGAACGAGGCTGACACTGATCAGGGAAGGTTAAAGACGAATAGGAAGAAGGATGCCCATGCAACGACAAACATTCAGTAGGTTGTTCATGACCAATTATTTTCAAGAATCTCTACTGCTTCTTCTGCAAAGGTGACGTGGGAGATCTTGAAAATGGAGTTTCAAGGAGACTCACAAGTGAAGGCGATCAAGTTGCAAGGTTTAATAAGGGATTTTGAGAATCTTTGTATGAAAGAAGGTGAGTCCATTGGTGACTATTTCTCAAGGGTCATGTGCATTGTTAGCCAGCAAAGGTCTTATGGGGAAATCATTGCTGACATAACTGCTGTAGAGAAGATTTTGAGGAGTCTTACTCTTCGAAGTTTGATTATTTGGTTCCCTCTGAGGTCTCTAATGACCTATCAACACTCACTCATGAGAAGTTGATGGGATCATTACAATCACAAGAAGAAATGATAAACAGTAGAGGCCATGACAACGACAAGGTTGAAAGGACAGATGAACAATTCTTGCAAGTTTTTCGGGATGTTAATAGGAGTCCACAAGGCAATGCCAGAGGTAGAGGTTATGGATTCACAAGAGGAAGAGGTCGAGGGAGGATTTCTGAAAGAGGTAGAGGACCTCAATGTTACAATTGCAACAGATTTGGGCATGTTAAACGGGACTGCTGGTATAATGATGATCATGTCAATGTTGCTGAAAATGAAGATGGTAATACATGAGATGAGCAGCACTTGTTTATGGCCTTCATTGATGATGAAGACTATGCTCTCATGGCTCATGATGCTGGAAAAATTCAAGATCAGATTGTCCATGGTTTTTTTACTCAGGCTGGTCAAATCTTATGACAGGTAGTAAAAGTAGTTTCACTGTCCTTGATGATACATTTAAATTGAATGTTAGGTTAGGAGATAGAAAGAACTTGGCTGTGGAAGGCAAGGGAACTGTCAAGATAGAACTCAGCAATGGAAGATTTGTTCATAGTATAATGTTTCAAGACCTCTCCGATGACGTCACCTGCTTATGTGGTGTCCACAACTCTCTACACGACCCAAATCTTAACCTTCACTCATGGAACTTCAACAATAACACAACAGGTTTCATATGCTCTTTCGATTTCGTACGATGTCGGAACGACCAAGAGAATCGTGTCCTTGAACTCACCCCACGTGACCTAAGCCTTGTGGGCCCCTTTCCATCAGACATAAGGTTTTGTCAACATTGCAATTTATTTTCTGTGAAATTCTGGATCGATTGATTGTTTCTTGTACCCTTGGAACCTATTACATTATAAAATGTTCATCTCTTCACTTGCGGTATCCTTATCTTCCTCACCCTATTCGACTTCTATCACATTTGCTCTTATTTCCTGGGATAAACCTTTTCGAACTTTATAATGTTTCAAGACCTCTACGATGATACTTTTAAATTGAATTGCTATTCAAGTTTTGTTCATATTAGGCTAGCCGGGGTGGTCTCTGTGATGGCCACCCCGTGATAACGTGGTTGCCGGGAAACACCGGCCCGGCCAATTTTTTCACGGTCGTGATTGAGAATTCCGTGATGGCTATCACGCTGCTCACCAATCTATCTTTTTCACTAGATGTTGGCCAAAATTAAAAAAAAAAAACTTTTTACCTATATATATATATATATACACACACATACTCACACAAACTTACCCATTCAAACCCACAATCACCAATCTATCTTCTTCTACACACTTTAAAAATTTAGCAAATTCAACTAATCATCCTCATCATGGTTTCTTGGACGCAAGAGGAGGAACTCACGCTACCACGGGTCGTGGTCGTGTTCGTGGACGGAGCAATCCGAACTGGAAAAAAGTTTTATCCAAGTTTAGTATAATGTTTTTTATTTAATATAATGTTTTTTATTTAATAGAATGTCTTTATATATATTTAAAAAAAAGTTTAGTGATGAAATGTGATAGAATGTGAACACCGCCGCATGAGTTTAGTGATGAAATGTGATAAAATGAGGTGGCAAAATCTGATTGGGTGAGATAGTGTGATAAAAGTTAGACCACCCCTTGTGGCCTTATAATGATGATCATAGTATGCTTTCGAATATTACACCGCTTCCAAAAATATATCGTAAAATACATTGTTAGGGACACATAATAACTTATTTCTATCATGAGCCAGATTTGTTCTAATTACACAAAAAGGAAAATATATACAAGATTTAATGTAGTGCACATGTACTACACTTGCAGTGTATATTGTGCTTCAACACATAAAAAACAATTGTTGTACTATATATTCCACAACGACGCAGTCTTTCTTCTCAACACCACCGGGTCACCACAACCACCATAACACCATTGCCGAAGCACAACCACCACATAAGCATCGCAACCACCACTTCCAACAACATTAATCGATTCTTTAAAAACCCTGTCATCTCTCTATCTACCTCAACAAAACCCACCACCACCACCACCACCACGTTTACCGCAACCCAACAGCACCACCACCGTCGCCGATCATCACTGTCACCATCCACCACATCCCTTGTCGTATATATCATACTCTCTTAAAGGACAAGTGTAATCCGATCTGTGACGGGGGACGATAACATCCACCACCGAAGTAAAATGCGGAGCTCCCGGAGGAGCAACGGCTGAGCGTCACCACAGACGGTGGCGCGTGTCATCATGTCGGCACGTACGACACCTGAACTCCCTAAACGAAGGACAGGGAGTTTGGTGGAGATGATGGATTCCGGTCTGGCGACTGGTTAAGGTCAAGACAGAAATTGATGGCGTCTTTTCTGAGGGTTTTGGGATAATCTCCGGGAGATTTGGCTTGTTGATCATGGCCGTTAAGGTCAAAGCATGTTGGCACGTGGAAGTAGGTCGACCGTTCGGCTGTTATTGATCGTCACCGTTGATGTCGAAGTAGGTTGTCACGTGGATGAATGTCGGCCGTGAGATAGCTACAGTAAACGCCTCTCACAGCCGACGTTACCAATTGTATCTTTGTATAATCTTGACATGGAAAACCCTTTAAAAATGTAACATTTTACTTAACCTTAAATGAGGAATCAATTTCTCAATTAGAATATCTTATTATAAAAATATGAAATCACACAAAATGTAAGATTACTGAATACATATCACGAATCACAAGAAGTGAGTATGCCCTTATTTGGAAATCAAACACTTCAGTACCCCTAAATTAGTCACTGTTTAGAGCACTTATGAACTCCTCGTAAGATTCAAGATCCATCATATATTCTGGCCATAAGCAAACTTCCACGTCAATGCTCCCGCCTCCTTCTCGACCTGGATACATTGTGATCAATCCGTCGAGTTTGTTTGCGAACCCACTTCTAACCGTAATCGTTTTACCCAACCCAAATTCACACCCGTACATGTCAAACCTCGGGGAACTTGCGTTAGTATGTAACGGCCCATCTTCTTTGTACACTACTGGATTTTTATACCACGACTCAATCCAATTTTTCACCGCTACATCATTATGGCTTGTCACTGCTTCATGCTATGAGTGTATCAACTTCTCAATAATTCATTGAACAAAAGGAGGTTACATATATACAAGGTGTAGTCAAAACTAAAATAGGAAGCTAATAATGTGCAGTAACTATTAGACAACAATTAACCATTCAAATGAATGTGAATAAAGGTTATGTCTTTGACTTTGAATCTTGTGCATGGTTTGTGGGATTGGAGCTGATATTATGCTTGACATGCCCCCGCAAGATGGACGATCGTGAGAGGAGACCAATCTAGGAAATTAGTAGTTGAAACCGTTGTCATAGTAGTTGCTTGGTAAGTGCATCGGCTAGTTGGTCATCTCCTGAAATGTGAGTTACATGAATAGTACCATCATGGACTTTTTCACGGACAAAGTGAAAGTCCAAGGCTAAGTGCTTCATTCTTGAGTGAAAAACAGGGTTGGCCGAGTAATGAGTAGCACTTAGATTGCCACAATATATTGCTGGAGTGACTGTGGATTTGTAACCGAGTTCAACCAGTAATGAAATTAACCATTGGACTTCGGTAGTGGTGGAAGCAATGGCCCGAAATTAAGCTTCGGTGGATGAACGAGCAAGGGTCGGTTGGCGTTTGGAGCTCCAAGAAATCGGGTTGTGGCCGAGATACACAGTATATCCTGTGGTGCTTCGGTAAGTTGGGCGATCACCGACCCAATCTGCGTCTGTAAATGCATGGATCTGTAAAGGAGAGTTACGTCTAAAAAATATTCCATAATGTAAGGTGCCATTAAGGTATCAGAATAATCTTTTTAGGGCGTCCCAATGTGTGGTGGTCGGTTTGTGCATAAACTTGGAGAGTTTATTAATTGTGAAGCTTAATGTCGGGTCGAGTTAAAGACAGATATTGCAATGCTCCAACAAATGCACGGTATTTTGTTGGTGAGGGTAGAGGGTCACCATCCGAAATAGCGATGGTGGAGGAACTCGACATGGGTGTGGTGGAGGGCTTGCAATTACTCATGTTGGCTCTATTTAGGATGTTAAGAACATATTTAGATTGGGAGAGGAAAATACTGTTGGTGTGAGGAATGAACTCAATGCCAAGGAAGTAGGAAAGATTGCCAAGGTCTTTTAGAGAGAATCGAGTGGCTAGAGTTTTGATGAAGGAGTGGATAAGAGTAGAGTTTTCCTCGGTGATGATGATTCATCAACATAAACTAGAACAAAGATAGGGAAGGAAGTAGTTTTGTTGATGAATAAAGAGGGGTCGGAGATGGAAGGTTTGAAGTGGACCGAAAGTAGGTAGGTTTTGAGTTCATCGTACCAAGCACATGAAGCTTGACGAAGACCATAGATGGCTTTGTTGAGTTTGCAAACGTGGTTTGGATGAGAGGGGTCTACAAAGCCGGGTGGTTGAGACATGTAGACAGATTCGGATAAGGTGCCTTGGAGGAAGGCATTGTTGATGTCAAGTTGGCGAAGAGGCCAATTGAAAGAAGTGGCGATGGCAAGAATTAGACGAAGGGTGGCGGGTTTGACGACGGGACTAAAAGTTTCAATATAATCTAAGCCGAGTCGTTGGTGGAAGCCTTTGGCAACGAGTCGTGCTTTAAGGCGATCAACTGAGCCATCGGGTTTGAATTTGGTGCGGTAGACCCATTTGCATCCCACAAGATTGGGAGCATGGGTAAGGGTCCAAGTGTTGTTGTGTTTAAGTGCATTAAATTCGGATTGCATGGCGGTACGCCACAATGGTTGTTTAAGAGCTTGAGTGATGTTTGTGGGTTCGGGAAGCGAGTGACGTGTGGAGTGGAAAAGGACAAAATCATAGTTGTGGTATTTTGGGTTTGGTTTACGGTTAGGCCGAGTCTGGTAGGGTGGGTTAGGTTCGGGTGGTGGAGTTGTGTTTGTGGGAGTAGTTTGTGGGGATGGAGATGAATTGGAAGGAGGTGTAGAAGGCCCAACAGAATTGGAAGTTAGTGGGCTGGGCAGCCCAACTGAATCGGACGGGGTTGGGCTTGGGGTTGGGTTTGGGGTGTTATCGATAGTGATGGAGGTGGTGGTTAGAGGTGACCATGTGTCGGGAGAAGGTGATGGAGTGGTGGTTGTTTGAGAGAATGTCTCGTAAGGAAAAATATGGTCGAAGAATTTAACATGGCGAGAGGTGTAGACCCGATTTGTGAGAGGGTCTAAAAGGTGGAAAGCACTTTGTGATGAAGAGTAGCCAACAAAGATACAAGGTTTTGAGCGATAGTCAAGTTTGTGTTTGGAATATGGGCGTAACCATGGGTATGAAAGGCATCCAAAACTATGAAGTTTTTCATAGTTGGGGAGAGTGTTAAAAAGACGAAAGTAGGGAGAATCATTATTTAGTGTGGGTGTTGGTAGGCGGTTAATGAGATAGGTGGCTGTGGTGAAAGCAAAAGGCCAAAATTTTAGAGGTAGTTTGGCGTGGGAGAGTAGGGAGAGACCCGTTTCAACAATGTGACGATGACGATGTTCGGCATATCCATTATGTTCGGGTGTGTGGGGAGGGGAGATAAGAGATGCCACAAGAAGATAAGTGAGAAGAGAGTTTAATGTATTCACCACCATTATCAGAAAATAGTTGTTTAATGTTTGTTTTGAAATAATTTTCAACAAGTTTTTGAAAGCGAATGAAGATTTGGTGATAATCCGATTTATGTTTTAAAGGATAAATCCAAATGTATTTTGTGAAATGGTCTACAAAAATGATGTAGTATTTGTAGCCATCAAAATAGGTGATTGGGGAAGACCAAACATCCGAAAATAATAATTCAAGAGGTTTGTTAGATTTTAGGGAAGATATATGAAATGGAAGTTTATGACTTTTATTGATATGACATGAGTTACATGGCTCATTTTTGCTAGAAATAAAAGGAACAAAAGAAGATAAATGTTGTAAAACTTGTAAGTTGGGGTGTCCTAGGCGATGATGCCAAGAGGATGCCTTGTGTGTTTGCAAGTGAAACAACTATGGAGATTTGGTAGAGGAGAGTTGATAAAGACCATGGCTAGATGTTCCCCGAAGAATGGTTCGTTGAGTTTGGAAGTCCTTGATAATGAAATAAGAAGAGAAAAAGAGGATTAGTATATTGTTATCAATGCATAAATGAGATATAGAAATTATATTGCGAGAGATAGAAGGAACGCAAAGAACATTTTTTAGGATAATAGGGACGCTAGAAAAATATAGAGTGATAGTGCCAACGTGAGTAATTTTAAGTGACGAACCATCACCAATGATGAGTTCCTCAGTTCCATCATATGGGCTATGCATTGAGAGAGCCTTCAAGTCATTGGTGATGTGGTGAGAAGCACCACTATCCTTCAACCATGATAAATCAGAATTCACATTGGAATGAGTTGCCATCATGTGTGCTTGGGGTTTGTTGTGGTTTCGGTTGTAGGTTGGGAGGGCAATGGTGGGATGCAACTGTTTGAAGGAAGGGCATGATGTCAAGGAGTGTCCTTTAACAAAACACCATTGACATTTGCCGAGGAAGGGGCGGTGGGCGTTGGTGGAGTTTGGAGTGGGTAAGAGGCCGGGGCTTGGGTTTGGTTTTCGTGAGGTCCATGGCTTAGATGCATGACGGCTGTGGGCAGCGAAGGCTGTAGCTGGTTGGTGTATGGAGACAGGTTCGGTAGGAGTTTGAGCGAGGGTGAGTTCATGTTTAGTTGATTTTTCATGTAGTTCGTGGAACGATATGGGGTGGTCACGAGCATGAACGAATTCAATGACTAGTTTGTAGATTTTGGAGTCTGAGCCATTGAGGATGATGTCTGTGACATCTTCGGTATCCATTGGCTTGCCAAGGATGGCAAGTTCATCAATGAGAATCTTGACCGATTGCATGAAAGTGGTAATCGATTGGTCAGAGGATTTTTTTGATTGTTTGAGTCTATGGTTGAGTTGTTTTATATGGTCTCGAGAGGGGGAGGCATAGGTGGAAACACGGATTTTGCAAGCATCTAACGAGGTTTTGGCGTTAGTGATGAGAGGTACAATTTCGGGTGAAAGACTACCTACAATAGCACCGAAGAGGAGGCGGTCTTGGCGGTACCAAATGGAATAGTCAGGGTGTGGAGTAGTTGTGCCATCGGTGTTGATGGTTGGAGAAGGAGCAAGGTAGGAACCATCAGTGAATTTGTAGAGGTCCAAGCCTTGAAGGATAGCATCAAGTTGAGTTTTCCAACTTAGGTAGTTTGTGGAAGTGAGTTTGAGGGAAGATGGGAATGTTACCATGGTTACAGTTGATTTTAGGGTAAGTGCGGTGGGGATGTTGCTGAGAATAGTGCCTTCGGTCATGGTTGCTGGGTGGCGGAATTAAGGCAGAAAAGAGAGTGGGAAAAAGACATGTTTAGAGAGGATCTTAAGTTTGTTTGTCTGATGCCATATGAGTGTATCAACTTCTCAATAATTCATTGAACAAAAGGAGGTTACATATATACAAGGTGTCTAAAATATGAAGCTAATAATGTGCAGTAACTATTATACAACAATTAAGCATTCAAATGAACGAGAATAAAGGTTATGTCTTTGACTTTGAATCTTGTGCGAGAATAAAGGTTATGTCTTTGACTTTGAATCTTGTGCATGGTTTGTGGGATTGGAGCTGATATTATGCTTGACACATGCAACCTCAAAGCCGCCCATCCAAGCCCACGAGCCATGAGATCCTCAACCGTTGCTATTCCCATAATTATCCCAATCGGATTGCCAAAATAGTTATAAGACAAAGGTGGGTTCAACCTACTCCGGTTATTAGTTGGAAGTTTACAAATGGTTTCACAATTTCCTGGTTGGCGTCAAACTCGAGCTATGCATCTCCACAAAAGTGCGGACAACGCTTGTAAACTTGAGAGCTTTTGAGTTTTGCTTTCCTCATTTGCTTTTGCTTTGAGTTTAGAAACCGCGGCCGAGGAGAAAGAGAAGAATCTCTTCCTAATTACTTATGGTTTTTTTAGTCTTGAAATGAATTGATCGTGATGGGTAAATGGGAGATATGTAATAGGATCGTATCCTTCAAGGACCCAATGTTTGAATACTGTAGGACGGGATATAAAGGAAACATATTCCTCTTTAGATCTATATATTTCACTCCAAGAAGATATGAAATGCAGAGAGATGTTCCATCCGCAAGAAGGTGGTTGATAGAGCAACTGATGAAGATTCCATTAATAAGCTCAGTCACCTGAACGGATAACAAAGGCAACGTATGACCATCATGGCAAATAGCATCATTAAGGTCGAAGAATGATTGAACAACTAAGGGTACATCACTAGATGTAATGATGTCGGAGATAGTTATGTCCGCGGTTGCATGAACAAACTTGGCTCCAGTGCTATTTTCAGGGTCTATGTAGATGACACATGAAGGCGGGTTTTCTTGTTTGCGGGTAGAGAGCGGTTGAGGTCATCCAAGAAAGTGGTTATGGAGAAATTTTGATTTTCTTGAGGTGGTTTTGCAAAGAGGAGACCTCTTTGGGTGTAGTTGACGTTAAGAAATGGGAGCTCAAAGGGTGTTAGGTATATGGGTTGCTTTGTGTCTTGTTTGAGGTCGTGGCATGGCCTTACACAACATTCTGATACAATCCTCACCGTTTGAGGAGTAATCAAAGATTTCATTTTCCACCAAATTCACACTGCAAGAGCTACCTCACTTGTGTCTCCTTAAATTAGTTTGTACTACATATTTATTTCTCATTCTCAAACACCACCACATACATATTTATTTGGTATTTAGGAATCATACACCCTAACCCACATAACACACCTATAAAAGGCTGTCACATACCTCAGAATGTGGCAAAAAACATACCTTTCAAAAAAAAAAAAAAACATACCTCAGAATATGATGTCACACTCCCAGAATGTGACGTCACTGAAAAGTAGTAATGGTTTTAAATTTAATTCCATAACCATGTAACAAAAAAATGAAGTTGTGACCTGCTAATTTACTAAAATAAAAAAAATGAAGTTAGGTCCTTTATATTTATGATGACTTACAAATCAGATACTTTAATTTTTTTTTTCTCTTATTCTTTCTACCCAAATTATAAATAACAAAAAATAAATAAACAAATAAATAAAAAAAAGATAAAGAGTAAACCCCACGCTTCTTTGAGTTGTTTCAATATACATACACAAACGTTTAATCTCTGCATTGGACAGTGTTATAACTTATAATGTTTAAATATGTTAATTAACTAGCAGAATAACCCGCGCTTCGCGGTGGGTACTGAACGGTTTTTAATAGAAACATAGATAAAGCGGTAAAAATAGTATTAATAAAAAAAAACCTAAAAATAAAGTATTAAATCCCCCACCCCCCTCCCCCTAAAAAAAAAAAACGAAACCAAACCAAACCAAACGGGGCCATTTTTTTTTTAATCCAAAGGGTGGTTTGGTTTTAAAAACAAATGTAAACGTCGACCTATATCACATGTTAGTTCACCTGAAATGGTAATTGTTTATACTTTTTAAGAGTGTAAATGAAGAATTAAAAATGCTTATTAGTTAATAAAATATTTTATGTTGTAAAAAAAGTTCATTAACGTTTATATTAAATTCCAAATTAGTAAAAATCAATCCATAACCATCAATTATTTAATTTACATTTATAACCATCTTTGCTGATTTCTTTAAATATTATAACATTAATAAAATTGAAAACTTTTGATATTTAAACTATACGTTGTATTGTAAATTAGAATCACTGACGGACCATTAAAGTAAACTTGAAATAGTAAACCGAAAGAGAAAACTCAAATATAGCGCCGTTACGGTACATGCAAACGTTATAGTAGTTGAAAGAGAAACCTTAAAATTAAGGTAGTAATATAACCGAAAATATATTAAAACTTTTTCGATTTGCGGCGACCAGAATAATAAAACATGGTGTTTGGGAGTTGGTACAAATCGTTAATAAAAAAGAAGTAGACCTATAAGCTTTGACCATGTGGATGAATCAGATATATCTACTGTTTACGTCAATTGTAAATGTTAATATAGGGAATTGACAAATGTCACAATCGTAAAACCACTTTGTATATAGATATAAAGACCTAACAAGAAACTGGAAAACCCCAAACATTTACAGGCCCCAAAAAGAACACTACAACATATCGACAGTATCAAAATCAAGCCATTTCTCCCAAGACGGGGGAGAACGTTTGGACCTATGCAACAGCCATATAAAGCAATCTTCCTTGATTAACTCTGTCGTCTTGCTGACCGGGATGAACTTGCCTTCGAACACCTTTATATTTCTCGCGTTCCAAATCCTCCACGTAGTAGCCAAAACAATGGTATGCACAATCCTCTTCCAAATCCTACTACCAGGGCATTCCTCCAACACTAGTAGAAAATATACCTATCTTGACACGCAAACAATGACACGCATCCATTTTATGACATTCAAAAGCGTATGTCATAAAAAAATGTCATGCTATATAAAATATGGTAAATCTATGACAAACATTTTTGTCTATCATTAATTCAGTGTCATAAAATAAAAAATACTAAGATAATCAAAATATGTGTGTCATGCTTTTATGTCATAGACTCATAATACAAAAAAATTTAAAATCCTATCTTCCCTCCACATAAATTCACCCCCTCTCCCATATAAAACCTGCTCAATATTCATTCTCTGATTTGAACCCTACCTCTCCTTTTCCTGCAATCAAATTCCTCCACCTTGTACCACCATGGCCGACCACCACCCACCCTCAAACCAGCCACCATCAAGAACCACCTCCGATACACCTCCTCCACCGTGACCAGTTACCGTTGGACCACAATCAAATTCATCCACCGTATGTTTAAGACTGGATCTGAGAGGAAAGAAGTTGCTAAGAACACTTTGCCTACTTATAAGGCGGCCCAGGTTAGGGTTTTCTCATTTTGTGATTATTTCAGCATGTTGCTATAGTAATAGATGGCTGAAGAGTCGTTTTTAACTTACTTTTTCAATTATTTTTGTATTTGTGTTATAAATAGGATTAATTGAACATGAAATTTAGGTAAATTTGTAACCTTAAAAGTTTTAAGATCTGTTTTATGGTCTAGACATCTAGTTTAGGATTAAGAGTTCATATACTTTTTCTAGTTGATTTAGCAGTTAGTAATAGACTATAGTTGATTTGTAATTATAGATAGTATTTATCATCATTAATATTGTAATTATCACTTTCCAAATATAAAGGAATGTGCCTTGTATATATATGTATGACACAATGAAATGAGATTGAGCATTGAAAACCAAAACATTCTACATGGTATCAATCGCCTCACCCTAGAAACCCTTTTCTTCCTTTCTTTATTATTCTGCCGTCGCACATTCTATTCTGCGACCAGCATTCGCAGCCTTTCACCATTAATTTTCAGCCATGTCTTCATCTCTTCACCCCGCTATCACCGTAACCAATATTAAGAACTTCATCCCCATCACTCTCGACAGCCAAACTGAGCATTATAACACATGGGCTGAGCTTTTTACTATCCATTGCAAAGCTTATGAAGTGTTTGATCATCTCCAACCCCGTCCCACAACAATCTCCACACCCGCCAATGACAAAGAACCCGCTACCCAACCACCTCTTGCATCATGGGAACGTATAGACGCCAATGTTTTACAATGGATCTACGGTACCATCTCACAAGACTTGGTTCACACTATCATGATCAAAAACACTACCGCATACGACGCGTGGTGTAGGCTCCGAAATTTCTTTTTGGACAACCAAGCGGCTCGCATAATCTCCCTCCAAAACAAACTTTTTCACACCCGCCTTGAACAATTCCCAAATATTTCCGCCTATTGTCAAGCTATGAAATTGATCTATGATCAACTCATTAGTCTTGGTGCCTGCACCACCGAAAATCAACTTGTGTTACAAATCCTAACCGGTTTGACGGAGCAATACGAGAGCATCTCTCTTATCCTCCAACAAACTCACCCATTACCCGATTTTTACAGCACCCGATCTAGCCTCTGTCAGGTTGAATATCATAAAAACAACCAAGCCAAACTGTCATCCCAAGCGGCGGGTACCGCCCTCCACACCACCACTCAATCCGCTCCATCACCCGATACCTGTAACCACACCCGCCCTGACTCTGCTGACCGGGGACGCGGACGTGGCCGAGGCCGCGGTCGCGGACGCTTCTCATACGGCAGGGGCCGCTACCAACAAACCCACACATACCCAAATTCCTTCTGGCCTCCCTCCCCGTGGACTAATCTCTCACAACAGCCCCTAATTCCCTCGCCATGGGCTTCATGGGCCTTCCCCCCATGTCCATACCCTTCAAACCCATTACCCAACAACTCTTCTGGATCCTCGGCCCAACCGCAAAATGCTCAGCAAGGCCTTTTGGGCCATAAGCCCAATAATTCAGCCCAATCGTACACTGCAGGGCATGCTCCTACCGACATTGCTTAGGCCCTTTACAACTAGGCTCTCCATCAGAATGACCCATCCTGGACCATGGACACAGGCGCATCAGGTACAATGTCTCCTCAGGCTAATAAGTTTCAGTCTATTTTTAATTCTAGCATTATTCGCAACATTATTGTTGGGAATGGCAAAACCATTCCGGTATTAGGCCAAGGCAATATAACACTACCACCACCATTCCCACCCTTCAGACTAAATAATGTTAGTATGCCCCTAACTTAGTTAAAAACCTTATTTCAGTCTGTCGGTTTACAACTGACAATCAATTATCTGTTGAATTTGACCTTTATGGTTTTACTGTGAAGGACCTACAAACCAAGAAACCTATCCTACGGTGCAATAGCTCGGGGGATCTCTACACACTCAGTGTCACACCCCGCCTAGGCGAAAACACGGGAATGCAACGATCGAAAAGTTTTCAAGCACAAGGTTCAAGCAACACATATTTATTAAAAATAGTTCCACCATAAAGATGGAATTCATCATGATTTTATTGAAAAATAAGCATAGTGTAGGCACATGAACATTGTCTTATGGAAATCGAAAACATAGTATCTTGAAGCTGACAAAAACCATCAAGGTGATACCACGGTGTGCATACTCGAACCCTTCCCTCAATCCTCTGTGGCCCTCCATTAGTTACGTGAAACACATGCATAAAGGATTTTGTCAACAATAATGTTGGTGAGTCTATGGGTTTTGAATGTACTGTGAAATGAACGTGTCATCCGTGTTTGACCAATCATGAGCTATCTAAGCAAATGATCTCTGTGAGAACCACGAGTCCTGTAACCAAATCTCGTGACTACGGTGCCTCGTGCATTATACACTAAAGACAATGTATGTATAGTAGAATACTAATACTCTTTTGCTTGTGGCCGTTTAGCGCGACTAACTAAGAGTGGGGGTGTCAACCCAATAGATCTATTAAAGTATTCCATGGCTAAATGTCTAGCTAATGGTTACAGTGAACGATGTACGAGGACTAGTGAGCTCATGAACCAATATGTCTCATGTTCCACATGGTAGTCATGCTAGAATGTACACACACTTGAAATTAACACAAGTATTGAAGCATGTATTTCCCCCAAAATGTGAAATAGTAAAATGGGGCCATAGAAAACTCACCTGTTTGAGTCGTGTGGGGTCTAGTGAGCTAGTAGATGATCACCGTCCTGACAAATGATACCCTATGATCATTATGGACACGGTAAGTCATCCGGATGTTGTTTATCATTCAAATTGTTCACCCGACACTTGTGGACTATTGTGTTTAGTGTGTTTCATTGTTCATGATACTTGTTAATGTTCTAACTAACATATAGTTCCAAAACTTTGTTGTTTCGAAATGTAATGTCCATGATGAACCATATTGGGCCTCACATGTGGAATTTGGGCCGTATGTTGGGATTAAATCACCATGTATGGTTGGTTTTTGAGAAAACATTGCTTAACATATGTGTGGAACCCTTTTTAAGTCCACTTATAGTCAACACATGTTTCTGTCTTTATTAACATGTGTTAGTTTAATGTAGCCTATTAGTGTTCTTTGTATAAAAGCAAAAGCCGATTAGTTAATGTATCATCTTAACTATTTCTAAGTTCTACTCGAGCCTTATAGTCATGTCATGGCATATTTGTAGCAAGTTTAAGCTTCGATTATTATGTTATTAACCTTAGCTTCATACTTAAGCTAAATAAACTTAGATTAATGAATGTCTTGGTGATCTAAGTCGTATACGTTACTAAATATAATCCAACTACTCTTGATCTTAACAAGGCCGATTATAGTGATGCTAAAGTAATATTATGTGAACATACACTAGTGTTAAGACAATGTGGTAAGTAGTTAGTGAACAAAGCAATGTAACTTATGTTATGTGTTAAGCCGATCGCTTATGATCATGGGGTAGGGGTTGGGTGATCACACTAAGACGATTATAGAGAACTAAAAGAGCTTGGATTACTTACCTAGTGGAGGAAAGTGAGGATGGCCTATGGTTAGAGCCTTCGGGTCTCCTAGTGTTCTCTTAAGCTTGCACTTGGTGGTTATTGAGTGATGGTGAGGGTGGTTCAGCCTAGAGAGAGAGCCGAGAGAGTTAGAGAGTTGTGTGGTGTGGTTTCAAGTGTTCTTTGATGCACTATTTATGGTGGCCGATGGGATGAGGACAAGAACAAAAGGGGTGATGTTCATTATCTTGGGAAATGCTTGAACTTTGATGTTTTTCACTATTTGATGCAAGATAGGTGTAGGCTATAAAAAAAGAAAAGGAGAGCCTAGTTAGGCTTGCGCCGATTGGTATGCTCCCACCAAAGAGGGTGGTGTTGACTTAGATTTCCTAGTTGTCATAGATGGTTTGATGCTAAATGGGTGTAAGTGACTACCTCACCTTGCTTCTAGATGGATGACATCTTACATTTGAGTGTGTTGGGAACCGATTTCCTTCTTGTTTCCTTGCATAAAGTCGGCTATAGGTTTTCTAGGATAATTAGACTAGGTAGTGACATTCTCTTGTCTCCAAAGCATGCTCCTAGGTGTTTCTTATGGCCGCAAATTTGGGAGTAGGGTAGGGAGGTTTGTTTGTTTCTTGTTATGGAATGGTAGTTGTCTTGGGTGTTTGGAGTGAGATAGACCTCCCTAAATTGGTGTAATGTTGGAAAGTTCAAGGTGATTGAGACTTGTCATGATGCTTCAAATCGGCTAGGGTGTGCAAGGGGTTGCCTAACTTAAGTCATGATCATGCTTGGGATTGTGTGAGCTAGGAAGGTAGATTATTACTTTAGTGTAACTTTTAGGTGTGTCATGGACTCCTCGTTGTCTTGGGAAGCTTCGGCCGATCATGTGCAAGAGTTTAGAGGATAGTTGACTTATCTAGAGAAGTAGACTTGGTTGTCTTGCTACCTAGTTTGGTGAAAGTTGTATTCAAGGTGTTAAGGTTACCTAGCTATGTAGGAGGTGTGTATGAGTTGGCTTGTTGAGTGTCCTAGGCCTTTTGTGTGCTTGTTACACCTCGGCCAAGTATAGGGAAAAATGAACACCTAAGGTTGTAAGATAGCTAATCACGTGTACATGATATATATATATATGTGTGTGTGTGTGTGTGTCGTGTGTCCATGTATATGTATATATATAATGCCGTGCGTGTGTGTATATACATATGTTTGTATAGCTCTAAAACAATAAGCTTGATTATGTTCCAATGCTTAATCATGTTATGTTAAAATAAATCGACCTATTCATGTTATTAGTGTTGTGATTGTTCGTTGTGTAGCCTCTTGTACACCTTTGATATAGGAATATCATCCGGTCTCATAAGAGTGAGAGGTGGTTAAATTCCATGCCTCTTGATGATGATATTAACATGTATTTTGTTTCACATGTGTCATGGATTTGTTGAATGATTTCCCATGATGATCTTTGTGTTTCACAATCGTGTTTAGAGGTGCTTTAGCATGTGTTAGTGGGCATAACCTCTTGTAAGGCTTGTTTTTGATGGTGTGTCCGGGTGTTGTATGACTAAACAAGTGTATTATGTTGAGTTTTCTGTTTAACTCATGCTCTACTAGCCTGGGGGGGGGGGTATAATGTATGCAAATTGTCTAAAAATGCACATATAATGACTCAATAAATGAAACATGTACGGTCGTTGACCTGTTACGTTGACTGTTGTCACACTCAGCCCATCCAACATAACTCCTCTACAGTCTGTGTCCACTTTTGCAGCCCTTTCCCAAGACATCTGGCATCAACGGCTCGGTCACCTAGACCCTACCATTTTACAAAATTTAAAAACTTCTAGTTCAATTGCTTGTGGTTCTTTAAATAATAAAGTATGCACTGCTTGTATGTTTGGAAAACACACTAGACTACCTTTTATTTCTTCTAATACAAGTATGTCTTTGCCATTTGATCTTGTGCACAGTGATGTTTGGACATCCCCTATCATTTCTAATGGGGGTCACCGTTATTATGTGTTATTTTTGGATGATTTCACCAATTTTTTATGGACCTACCCAATTGCTCACAAATCTGATGTCTTTGCCATGTTTATTAAATTTACCAATTTTGTCCAAACCCAATTCCATACCAAAATTAAACCATTGCAATGTGATAACAGACGTGAATATGCCAACAATCAATTCCATAATTATTGCAATCAAAATGGCATGCACTTCCGCTTCTGTTGCCCCCACACCTCATCCCAAAATGGCAAGGCAGAGCGCAAAATCAGAACCATTAATAACCTAATGCGCACCATCCTCTCCCACTCATCCACCCCAAACACCTATTGGCACCATGCCCTTGAAACCGCAACCTACCTACAAAACATTATTCCCACCAAAATCCACAACTTTCAAACACCCACCCAAAGACTATACAACTGTCTACCCACTTATGAACACCTTCGCGTGTTTAGTTTCCTATGCTACCCCCTCATCCCCCATACCACCATCCACAGATTAGCCTACCGTTCATACCCTTGCGTTTTTGTAGGGTACCCGTCCAACCACCGGGGCTATAAATGTATTGACCTCAAAACCCGCACCATCACCATAAATCGTCATGTACTTTTCGACGAAACCATCTTCCCATTTGCCAAAACACACACACCCAAACCACATACCTACACCTTTCTCGATGATACAGCCCACTCAACCATCTATACACCAACATCTGATACCCCTAATACCACCCACCCGGACCCTCAATCACCTCCAGCCTACTCGCCTTATCCATCCTCCCATACGGCCCAATCCCCACCCCAAAACCAGGACTCGGCCCACTCTCCCACACCCGCCCCTACACCATCCGGCCCACATCCACATACTAGTCCCTCCACAGCCCACTCCCAAACCCAACAGACACATATGCCCAGTCCAATCCCAACCTCACCACCTCCACCGCCCCCGGCTCGCACCATAGCGACCCGCTCCATGTCGGGTATCACCAAACCAAAAACTATCTTTAACCTTTCCACCACTACCATTGCCCTGATCCCTAAAAATCCTAAAGACACCTTGTCTAATCCGGAGTGGCATAATGCCATGAAAAACGAATTTAATGCTTTAATTAAAAAACAAGACTTGGGAACTTGTCCCGAGACATCCTGATATGCATATTATTCGTAGCATGTGGCTTTTTCGTCATAAATACAGATCGGATGGCACTCTTGAACGGTACAAGGCTCGTCTGGTATACGACAAGCGAAATCAAGAAGTTGGGATTGATTGTGGGGAAACATTTAGTCCGGTTGTCAAACCGGCTACCATTCGTACCGTTCTTACCTTGGCACTCTCTCAGTCCTGGTCCATTCATCAGTTGGATGTAACCAACGCCTTCTTACATGGCAATCTTACAGAGACATTATACATGTACCAACCTATGGGGTTTTGACATCGGGACTATCCTGATCATGTTTGTCTTCTTAAAAAGTCCTTGTATGGACTTAAACAGGCACCAAGGGCTTGGTACCAACGTTTTACAGATTTTGTTACATCCATTGGCTTCTCACAGAGTAAATGTGATAACTCTCTTTTCACATATCATCACGGGGGTGACATTGCTTACTTATTAATATATGTTAATGACATTATTCTCACTACATCCTTAGAAGCTCTAAGGGTTCAACTCAAGGGCAGCCTCGCGGCTGAATTCGCTATGAAAGATCTTGGACCTCTCAGCTATTTCTTGGGTATTTCTGTCACTCGCTCAGGTGACACCATGTTCCTCTCTCAGCAATCTTATGCTCAGGATATTATTAGTCGGGCAGGTATGGAAAACTGTAATCCCGTAGCCACTCCAGTTGACACCAAACCAAAGCTTAGTGCCACATCCAGTGCTCTATTTGAGAATCCCACACTTTACAGGAGTCTTACAAGTGCCCTACAGTACCTCACTTTCACAAGACCAGACATCAGTTATGCGGTTCAGCAAATCTGTATTCACATGCATAATCCGACCACAGATCACTAGAATGCATTAAATCGCATAATCCGGTATATTCAGGGCACTACTACTCACAGTCTAACTTTGTCATCCTGCTCCTCCATTTCGCTTCGGGCCTACACAGATGGAAACTGGGCAGGATGCCCGGATACCCGACGTTCGACCTCCGGCTATTGTGTTTATATGGGTTCTAATCTCCTATCCTGGTCCTCCAAACGTCAGTCCACCATCTCACGTTCAAGTGCAGAAGCAGAGTATCGTGCAGTGGCTAATCTCGTTGCGGAAATTTGTTGGATTCGAAATCTATTACTTGAGTTACGTCGCCCACTCTCCACGGCCACTCTATTGTATTGTGATAATATCAGTGCCATCTACTTATCCAACGATCCAGTTCAGCATCAACGCACCAAATACATTGAGCTCGACATTCATTTTGTGCGTGAACATGTGCAACGAGGAACCATTCGGATATTACATACCCCCACCCGACTACAGATTGCTGACATCTTCACTAAAGGCCTACCACGTGTTCTTTTTGATGACTTCCGCTCCAGTCTCAACATCCGTCCGCCTCCTGTTTCGACTGCGGGGGTGTAATAGACTATAGTTGACTTGTAATTATAGATAGTATTTATCATCATTAATATTGTAATTATCACTTCCCAAACATAAGAGAATGTGCCTTGTATATATGTATGACACAATGGAATGAGATTGAGCATTGAAAACCAAAACATTCTACAGTTAGAAGATTAATTTTCTAAGAATCGGAAGTATGTATGTTGGATTAAATTAAAGCCTTAAATACGTATACAGTATACACTAATATATTTATATGAATTTTAAATTTATATAAATTTAAAGATGGCAAACCGGGGCATGGCAGATTTCTGCGCCTTCTTGGAAACATCCAAAGCACCCACCTCAACACAGAAAACCGAAGGCTATCTCTGAAGGAGGCTATCTCGAAGGATCGGGACTTTTTTTAGATGTCGGGGAAGTTCTCAGGGAAGGAAATAAGTGGTTATGTGGGAGGTGCATGGTGATGCATGCTCTCAGTAGAGGATGCAAGCATGACGATGAGGTTGTATCGTTCGCCGTGGTCTCCGAAGATGTCGAAGATTTCATTGTTGGGATACGAAAACCATGTCCAACAGTAGACGACGCAAACCCACTTCACCCAACCGGGATGGTTGGGGATGCTGCCCTCCTCGAGCGTGTCTTTTCCCTCCCTATTCAGACTATTAAAAGCATCCCCCTAGTTGTCGTCTGATGTTTGCTCAAGAATTAACAGGTGCTTTACGCAAAGTAGTGGCGTCGCCAAGCTCGGTTGACAATTGGGTCCAATTGTTATTGCTTCCACGGTTAACCCTGAGGGTGATCAGACCGTCCTCCAGGCAAGAGCGAAGATCAGGGAACATGAAATCTCTACAGTGTAGTAGCATCATGCAAGCGCTTGGAGAATGGAAAGATGGGTCTGGGTTTGCGGTCTTGGTTTCTTCCCTTTTGGATAGCACAGGGGAGGTCTCGGTATCTCGGGGAGAAGCCAAAATGGGAGAGGACAATGCAAGCGGACCTAACATAAAACAATGTCTTCGAAAAGTCAGGGATGGTCATTTCACGGCGGCGGTAAAGGTGTTGTGCTCTAGTGGAGTCGCCCCCCTATGTGAATCGACCATGAAGGCCCTCATTGATAAACACCCAGTGGTGCCGCCTCCATCCTTTCCTTCTAACCCCATCGCCCAACCCGCTCTATCAGTAGATGAGGGTTGTGTGCTTAAATGTATCCGATCTTTCCCTAAAGGGACATCTTGTGGTAGGGACGGGATACGGGCCCAACACCTGTTGGATGCTATTAGAGGTGAAGGCTCAGTGACTTCCTCGGGGTTGCTCGCGGCCATCACTGAAGTTGTCAACCTATGGCTTAGGGGAGCCTGCCCTAAGACGCTGGCTGAGTTCATTGCATCGACCCCCCTCACCCCCTTATTGAAGCCCAATAATGGAATTTTGCCTATTGCTGTGGGGGGCATTTGGCGAAGGCTAGTTTCTAAGGTGGCAATGAAGAAGGTTGGGAAAGACATTGCCCAGTATCTGGGGGACTTTCAATTTGGAGTAGGGGTACCAAATGGGGCAGAGGCGGTGCTTCACAGTGCCAACAGGTTCCTCAACTCTTTTCATGCGGATGGATCTCTGGCTATGCTTACAGTAGACTTCTCCAATGCCTTCAACATGGTCGACCGTACAGTTTTTCTCCAAGAGGTTCACCAGCGATGCCCGTCCATTTATCCGTGGGTCCAGTTCCTTTATGCCCAGCCGGCTAGGCTGTATGTGGGCAATGATTGTATTGGGGTTACCACTGGAGTGCAACAAGGAGATCCTTTGGGGCCCCTTCTCTTTGCCCTTGCCTTACATCCCCTTATCATGCGGATTCAGGAACACTGTAACCTACCGTTTCATGCCTGGTATTTGGATGATGGGACGATTATAGGCAACGCAGTAGAGGTTGCTAAGGCTTTAGACATTATCAATGTGCATGGGCCATCTCTAGGGCTTCATCTCAATATTAAGAAAACAGAGGTCTTTTGGCGACGTGTGACGGGTTGAAAAATCAGGAAGGGCTTTTCCCGATAGGGATTGGTAGACCTGAGAAAGGGGTTAAGCTCCTTGGTGGGGCTGTTAGCCGAGATCCTACCTTTATCGGGGAGTTAGCAGGGCGGCGGGCTACGAGTGCGGTTGCCCTCATGAAACTACTGCCCCGCCTTAGAGATCCCCAGAGTGAACTCCTGCTGCTCAGGTCATGCATGGGGGTCGCTAAGTTACTTTTTGGGTTACGAACTTGCCAACCCCACTTCATGGTGGATGTGGTATCCCTTTTCGATGATGGTCTCCGCGAAGCTATTGAAGATATAGTTGTGTGTGGCGGCCCCTTCTTCGGGGACCTCCAGTGGCGCTTGGCATTCTTGCCAATGCGTTTAGGTGGTTTGGGCCTCCTTTCAGCTCGAGATGTTGGGGTCTATGCCTTTGTGGCGTCCAGAGCTCAGTCTTGGGAACTTCAAGATCACATCCTCCGAAACAGTGGGGTCATTGGACTAGACCCAGACTATCAACAGGCGCTCGAACGCTTAAATGTCTATCTCCCGGACTTTGATATTGGCGGTTTTTCTAACATGGACACCGCCCCCCAAAGCCACAAAAAACTTTGGCGAATGCTCTTTTTAGCAAAACTGCTTAGAGCATGGGAGAAGTTTTTGAGTTGTCCACTCGCCAGAAGGCGGTGATTGAATGCCTAAAGGGCCCTCATGCTCAGGATTTTTTGACCGTTATCCCGATTGAGGGTCTGGGTCAATGCATGTCTGCAGTAGAGTACAGGGCTATACTCAAGTACCGATTGATGATCCCTATGTACCCGAAAGATGAAACATGCCCCATATGCCGTAAAACTTGCATGGATAAATACAGGGAGCATGCAATTCATTGCAAGGAGCTCCCTGGTTTCAAATATCGGCATGACTGGGTGAGGGACGTTTTGTGGGATATCTTGAGAAGAGCTGGGATCTCTGCCAAAAAGGAGGCCCCTGTAAACTTCCTCACAGACCTCACGGAAGGGAGATCCACCATGCGACCCGCAGATCTGCTTGTCTTTGGTTGGGAGAGGGGGAAACATGCCTGTGTGGACCTCACCGGGGTATCTCCGCTGGTTGGGTTAAGGGAAAAAGGGTTCGTAACTGGGCAAGCATCAAGAAAGGCGGAATCAAAGAAAGTAGATAAACACGCTAAAGCTTGTGCAGATAACCAACATGTCTTTATCCCTCTGGCCTTCGACACCTTTGGCTCCCTGGCGCCAGAAGCTATTCGTTTCTTGACCAGGGTCCAACGGGTCGTCCACAGCAATGTTTCATCCCCAGGGGGCAAGGTTTTGTCTTTAGTAGACTAGGGTTTGCAATTCAAAAGGGGGTGGCGGCACAGCTTGTTGCCCGTCCACCTGCTATTATGATGTAACTTTCGTATTTTGTTTTAATGAGAAAATTTATATTAAACAAATATAAACTTAGCTTACCTCACTTAAATATCTGCATTGCTACTTTATTATGCACAAAATGAGCTAATGCAAATGACGATTCTGTTTTAAATCATGGTTTTCCAATACATAAATGTCATTTGACATCAAAAAGTTGCTCCACTTGAGTTGTTGTCGGGGTATACCATTGTTTGAAAGTACGGTATCGAGGCGTAAGACTAGTCGGAATTACGAAAGAAATATAAAAATTATATATCTTAAAACAATAAAGAGTTAAATGCCAATTTTGTTCCTGAGGTTTGGGCCAGTTTGCCACTCCAGTACAAAAGTTTTTTTTTTTTTTTGCAATTCCTTCCCTGAGGTTTGGATTTTTTTGCCAAATTCGTCTTTTTCACTAACCCAGTTAAAAAGTCTCGTTAATGTCAGGGGTATGGTTGTCTTTTTTCCTCGGGAACGAATTTGGCATTTAAAATTCAACAAGCAGAGCATAATATAGCCTCGATTGTACAACAAATAGGGTAAAAGGTAATTACATAAAGCTTATGAATATAGCAAAATAATCAAGACATCCATCACAAACTTTATGCAACAAATAGTTATAGCCAACTATATATTCGAGTGGAAGAAGTTTCACGGGTTCCTTGAAAGAAAATGATCCAACAAAGGTGCTAGCACCTAGGAGCTCATAAAATTGTATGCCACAGATAACTTCTAGCGAGTAGAAGTCGGGGCATCAATACACAATACACAGTCGTATTAATACACAATACACAGTTGTATTAAGTCTAAGTCCGGCCATTCTGAAAATTACTACTTTTGATCACTGATTCGTTGCACTTAAACCTTATAAATCCGCGCCCATCTTAGTCCGATAAGAACTCCATCACCAATTCTATCATTTGTTCAATTGTTCTACCTGAAACTATTTAGAGTGGGCTAACCAATACTTGTTGTAAACCAAAAGTATATACACTGAGGTGAAAATATAAATTTCAAAAAAACGTTGGAAAGGTTTTGGTGATGCAGGCATGTAGCCATAAGAAATTAAGGAAGTATCGATTTATCTCTATAAAATTTCTCATTTACGGTAAGCACACTGTCTTAATCCAGACTGATCTGAAACATCCAAATTCCAGGTTATTTTTCTTTAACATATTCAGTAGTCTCCTCAAATAGCATGATATACTTAACAAAAAATGTAATTCAATATATACCATAATGTATACTCTTTACAGCCAGCTGATTCATAAACATACACTATAAAAACATAACAGCGACTACTGTATCCCCTTAAAAAAATTTCAAGAATTTTTTTGCCAAATTCTAAAAAAATATTCAATAAATTTCAGAGAGAGAGAGAGAGAGAGAGAGAGAGAGGGAGAGAGAGAGAGAGGGAGAGAGAGAGAGGGAGAGAGAGAGAGAGAGAGAGAAGAAGGTTGTTATTATGAAATAATGAACAATGTTGTGTGTTTTTGTATTATGAAAGTTGTGTATTGTGTACAATGATTTACATTACAATATATAGGGAATACAAGTTGAATGAAAAGCTACAAAGTAAATACAAAGGCATGAATCATGGGCATGAGTCATGGGCAAGTATCATGGGGTCAATGATCTTGACTTGACTTGACTTAGTCAATAATCTTGACTTGACTAGGTAAATGAGAGGAGAGTATTCTTCAATTATTGATTGCTTGATTTATGTTGTTAATACGCCCCCGCAAGATGGAGGATCCGTTGGAGACTCCAATCTTGGACCGAAAATATAGGAAGGGTGCACGTGCAAGCGGTTTGGTGAGCACATCCGCGAGTTGATCCTTGGAGCTGACATGAAGAACTTTGAGTTGCCCGGAATTGACTTGTTCCCGCACAAAGTGATAGTCCAGAGCGATGTGTTTCATGCGGGAATGGTAAACAGGATTTGCACATACATAAGTAGCTCCGGTGTTGTCACAGTAAAGAGATGGGGTGCTCTTAATTGGGAGCCCGAGTTCACCAAGTAAATTTTTAACCCATGAGAGTTCAGCCGCAGCATTAGCGAGTGCTTTGTATTCCGCTTCGGTAGATGATCTTGAGACGGTTTTTTGTCTAGCAGATTTCCAAGAGATGATATTAGACCCAAGATATATGAGATATGCTGTAGTGGACCGTCCCCCATCATTAATACCGCCCCAGTCCGAGTCCGAAAAAGCCTGCAAGTTTAGGTTAGTATTGCGTTTCAAGAACAACCCATGATGGACCGTTCCTTTCAAATAGCGGAGTACCCGTTTGAGAGCTTGCCAGTGTGATTGTTTAGGTGAGTGCATGAATTGAGATAATTTATTGACGGCAAAGGAGATGTCGGGACGTGTGAAGGCAAGATATTGCAAAGTGCCTACAAGTTGGCGGTAGGGAGTGGGATCGACTGGGGGAGTGGAGTCAAAGGAAGAAAGAGAGTCGGAAGTGCTTAAAGGAGTGAGAACCTCTTTTGCACCATCCATTTTAAAGGTAGTAAGAATATCTTGAATGTGGCGATGTTGGGAAAGAAATACACCATGAGGCGTAGGAATGACTTCGATTCCTAGAAAATGATGGAGAGGGCCTAAGTCTTTGATAGAGAATTGGTTGCTTAGGGCTTGAACAAAGGAATCCATAAATGGATTGTGATTGCCGGTGAGGACAATGTCGTCAACGTACACAAGGAGGTAGCAAGTGATGTTGTTGAGATTGTATACAAAGAGAGAGGGGTCAGAAATGCATTTTTTAAAGCCAAAACGAATGAGAAAGTTGGTGAGTTCGATGTACCAAGCACGCGGTGCTTGCTTAAGCCCATAGAGGGATTTTTTGAGTTTACAAATGTGACGTGGGAATTCCGTATTGGTGAACCCGGGAGGTTGCACCATAAAGACATCTTCGTGAAGAGTCCCATGAAGAAACGCATTATTAACGTCTAGTTGACGTAAAGACCATCCTTTTGAAAGAGCAATAGAGAGAACGGTGCGAATGGTAACGGGTTTAATAACGGGACTAAATGTTTCATGATAGTCTTTTCCATATTGTTGGTGAAACCCTTTGGCAACTAGACGGGCTTTGTACTTGTCAATCGCGCCATCGGGTTTGCGTTTGATTCGGAATACCCATTTGCAACCAATGGGAGTTTGGGTTGTGTGAGGGACAAGTTCCCAAGTGTTGTTATGAATGAGAGCATTATACTCAAGATCCATGGCATGGCGCCAATCCGGATCTTTCAAGGCTTGAGTATAAGTGGATGGTTCGAGAGAAACGGGTAGAGGGTGAATGGTGGTAGAGTTGACAAAGTTGGGGTTGTAATACTTTGAGTTGGGTTTTGGTTGTCGACGAGGTGGTTGAGGGTTATGTGGAGGTGAGTTTGTGGGATCATCGGATGTGTTAGATGAAGACATTGGTGAGGTGGGGTTGGTAGAGTGGGAATCGGTTGGGGTAGAGGTGGTGCTATCAGATGGAGTCGGTGGGCTGGTTGGGGAGGGTGTCTCGGTGGGCTGGGGTGTAGGACCTGTTGTGTGGGAGGTTGGGCTGTTTGGACCTATTGTGTGGGAGGGTTGGCTGTGTGTAGGAGGTATAGGGGGTGGGCCGTGGGTTTGTGTAGGGATAGGGGTTTGGGCTTCGGGTGATATGGGCTGTGGAGTAGGGGTTGGATGATGCAAGATGTTTGGGTCTGGAGTGGGTTGGTTAGAAGGGGAGGTTGATTGGGCCGATTGGTATGTGGATAGGAAGGAGTCAAATGACACGTGTTTGGGTTGGGGGTTGGTGTTTTGAGATGGAAAAATATGTGGGATAAATTCAACGTGGCGAGAGTGGTATAGTTTGTGACTAGTAGGGTCATAGCATTTGAATGCCGATTTGGAGGATGAGTACCCTAGAAATATGCACGCCGTTGAACGGGAGTGGAGTTTTGAAGTAGCATAGGGTCGTAACCATGGGTAGCAAAGACAACCAAACGGTTTGAGTTTGGAATAAGTAGGAGCGGTTTTGAACAACATATCGTAGGGAGATTTGTTGTTAAGGATGGGTGTAGGCAAACGATTGATTAGGTGGGTCGCGGTTTGAAAGGCATGGGACCAAAAATGTTGTGGTAAGTGGGAGTAGTGGAGTAAGGCGAGGCCGGTTTCCACAACGTGTCGGTGACGTCGTTCAGCAATACCGTTTTGTTCCGGTGTGTGAGGTGGTGTCGTGTAATGGGAGATACCTTGAGAGGCAAGATAAGGTGAAAGACCCACATATTCACCCCCATTATCAGTGAACAACGCAACAATGTTGGTTTTGAAAAAATTTTCAACAAGAGATTTGAATTGTGGAAAAAGAATTTTGACATCGGATTTTCGTTTGATTGGGTATAACCAAATGTATTTGGAAAAATAGTCAACAAAAATGACATAGTATTTAAAGCCATCGATTGACGTTTTTACGGGACCCCAAACGTCGGAATAGAGAAGTTGTAGAGGTTGATTGGCAACAAAAGAGTTTTTGCCAAAAGGTAGTTTGTGGCTTTTATTTAGGGAACATGAAGTACAATGAAAAGACTCATGGGTCACCTTATTAAAACGAAGTCCCAATCTAGAAATTAAAGACTTGAACACTTGAAGCGATGGATGTCCAAGTATGTGGTGCCACATGAGAAGAGAGTTTGTTTGGGTGTTGTTGACTTGAGGAGACAATGAGATTGGTCCATAGTAGACATCATTTACGTTCACTCCCCGCATGAGGCGCGCCCCCGTGCGTAGATCCTTTACAAAAAAATGATAAGGAAAAAATTCAACCGAAACACGATTAGTACGACAAACTTTGGCAACGGAAATAAGATTATTTCGAAGATTAGGAGCAACTAAAATGTTATTTAAAAGAAGTGGGCGAGAATTTGTTGGAATAGTTGTTTGAGCAATATGAGTTATAGGGAGAGTTTTACCATCACCTAGCACGATCTTATCGGGTCCTCCGTATTCAGAAAGAACGGAAAATTGTTGGTTGTTGTTCGCGGTGTTGTTGGACGCACCGGTGTCCCACATCCAAGATGAGGTTGTAGCCATTGGGTGACGGGTGGTGTAGTTAACCACCGGTGTGTTGGTATTTTGAGGCGAGACATTGTGTTCTCTTAGGAAACGACTAAGTTTGCGACAATCTTTAGTGTCATGACCGGGAATGTTACAATAGTAGCAATAGGTGTTATTGTTGCGAGTCGGGCGAGTGTTGGTATTGGTAGTTTGTGGTGGCCCTTGGTTTCGGGTTGTGGCGGCGGTAATGTGGGTGATTTGTTTGGCCATGATAAATCGAAAGAAAAAAAAGGCAAAATGTGGACAGAAGGTGTCTGTCGAGTAGGTTGGGATCGAAGATGGCTCAAGGGAGCTTTTAGGCTCTTGATACCATATGAAATAATGAACAATGTTGTGTGTTTTTGTATTATGAAAGTTGTGTATTGTGTACAATGATTTACATTACAATATATAGGGAATACAAGTTGAATGAAAAGCTACAAAGTAAATACAAAGGCATGAATCATGGGCATGAGTCATGGGCAAGTATCATGGGGTCAATGATCTTGACTTGACTTCGCCCTCTCCATCATTTTCTAGGAATCGAAGTCATTCCTACGCCTCATGGTGTATTTCTTTCCCAACATCGCCACATTCAAGATATTCTTACTACCTTTAAAATGGATGGTGCAAAAGAGGTTCTCACTCCTTTAAGCACTTCCGACTCTCTTTCTTCCTTTGACTCCACTCCCCCAGTCGATCCCACTCCCTACCGCCAACTTGTAGGCACTTTGCAATATCTTGCCTTCACACGTCCCGACATCTCCTTTGCCGTCAATAAATTATCTCAATTCATGCACTCACCTAAACAATCACACTGGCAAGCTCTCAAACGGGTACTCCGCTATTTGAAAGGAACGGTCCATCATGGGTTGTTCTTGAAACGCAATACTAACCTAAACTTGCAGGCTTTTTCGGACTCGGACTGGGGCGGTATTAATGATGGGGGACGGTCCACTACAGCATATCTCATATATCTTGGGTCTAATATCATCTCTTGGAAATCTGCTAGACAAAAAACCGTCTCAAGATCATCTACCGAAGCGGAATACAAAGCACTCGCTAATGCTGCGGCTGAACTCTCATGGGTTAAAAATTTACTTGGTGAACTCGGGCTCCCAATTAAGAGCACCCCATCTCTTTACTGTGACAACACCGGAGCTACTTATGTATGTGCAAATCCTGTTTACCATTCCCGCATGAAACACATCGCTCTGGACTATCACTTTGTGCGGGAACAAGTCAATTCCGGGCAACTCAAAGTTCTTCATGTCAGCTCCAAGGATCAACTCGCGGATGTGCTCACCAAACCGCTTGCACGTGCACCCTTCCTATATTTTCGGTCCAAGATTGGAGTCTCCAACGGATCCTCCATCTTGCGGGGGCGTATTAACAACATAAATCAAGCAATCAATAATTGAAGAATACTCTCCTCTCATTTACCTAGTCAAGTCAAGATTATTGACTAAGTCAAGTCAAGTCAAGATCATTGACCCCATGATACTTGCCCATGACTCATGCCCATGATTCATGCCTTTGTATTTACTTTGTAGCTTTTCATTCAACTTGTATTCCCTATATATTGTAATGTAAATCATTGTACACAATACACAATGTAAATCATTGTACATTTGGGGATCTGCCTGAACTACGCAAACTTAGAAGCTTGTTTTTCAACATATTTGGAAAGTTGTGTATTGTGTACAATGATTTACATTACAATATATAGGGAATACAAGTTGAATGAAAAGCTACAAAGTAAATACAAAGGCATGAATCATGGGCATGAGTCATGGGCAAGTATCATGGGGTCAATGATCTTGACTTGACTTGACTTAGTCAATAATCTTGACTTGACTAGGTAAATGAGAGGAGAGTATTCTTCAATTATTGATTGCTTGATTTATGTTGTTAATAGTTATAATCTGATACCATGTATGTCAACATATATCTATGTGAAGATCAGTATAAAATCTCTTGACAAATTGTTCTCCCATTTTTTCAATGCACTACTACACTTATTGATTTAAGATTTACTTATATTAGCGGCATTAATATTGTTGTGGCTATGGCTATCAACTGTGATGTCAACGGGCAAAGGCACCCTTATCCAGCGGAAGACGTTCCACCATATGCTACGAGCGAATAGGCATGACACAAGGCAGTGGTTCTCATCCTCGGCACATATCCCACACCTGTCACAAAGGGTACTTGGGATGTTCACACCCCTGCTAAATAATTCCATCTTAGATGCAATCTTCCCCATTAGAGCCTTCCAAAGAAAAAGGTTACACTTGATAGGAGCCCATGAATTCCACATAAAGTTGCCGCTAGCATTCTGATCAGTTCCAGCAAGAATAATGTCACTCCGAATCATTTTGTCAGAAAAATCGGATCCTTCATCATTCGCCCAAAATCACTTGTCTGCACCGCCCCCAAACGTAGCATTTTGGAGGATGGCCGACAACACATGCATACTACTCAATTCAGCAGCTTCATCAGGTTGTCTGTACCAGACCCATTTCCACAGACGATTTTCAGCCGTGTCCAGCAGCTTATCCGAAACCAGAGCATTTTTATCCTTAGCCAAGTGAAACAAGTCTGGGAACATAAACTACAACGCGTCGCTTGTCACCCATCTATCTTTCCAAAATCTTATTCTAGCACCGTCGCCCACAACAACCTTGAGGTTTTCATTATATTAATACCATACTTCAAAAGCTGCACATCCACATTGCCGATGTCCTTCCATAACCCCGGGACCGAACACTTGACAAGAACCAACTTGCTGCACGAATTGTTATTGTGAATCGCCCTAACCACCCTTGCCCATAATTGATTAGGATCGGACTTGAATCTCCACCACCACTTCGTTATCGTCGCAATATTGAAATCTCTAATCCTACCCAAACCGATTCCACCCACCTTCTTAGGCACCAACACTTTAGACCATCGGACCCATCTCATTTTTCTACTCAACCCATTCGATCCCCAAACGAAATGCCTCCTGATCTTTTTATATGAACTAATTAATAATACGACTCATGACTAAAAATAAATAAAAATACGACTCATGTGTTGCGGGAACACGACCCATCATATGCATCCACTACAATAACTTCAATACACCACGACTTTTATGTATGATGTGATACCTATGGGCTGTTTGGTTGATTAAGTGCTGAATCATTAAGATGTCTGAATGGTTAAGCGGCTCTGAATGATTCAGCTCTACACCAAGTCTGAATGATTCAGCTTTTAACCATTCCATTCAGAGTCTTTTTTAGGTTGAAACAAACAGTCTAAATGTTAAACCATTCAAAGCTGAATGGTTCCTCATTAAGAGACTACTAAATAGGCCCATAATTCTTCGAGACAATTAACAAGAGTTGACCATGTCAACCCGTTCATTAATTGGCATTCATCAATTATAAAAACACGAAAACTTAGTGACTTAGTGGGAGTATGACAGTTTTTAATAGATAACTAAACTAAGGCTCATTCTGAACGCAGATAAAAAGAATGGGAATCGTTTCTGTAGGATCGATTTCTCGTTCACAAGAATTAGATCACTTGTGTATGCTCGATCCGATGGCGGAAATCAACGAATCAAGTGTTTGTTAGTCGTGTAAAACTCAAGGAAATAATAAAATCAATAAACACTAGTTCACACGAAAATCCAGCAACAATTCGATGTGGTTTTGATTAAAGGCAAAATGTTACAAATAATGAGGCTAAGGGGCCTATTTATAGGGAAACCCCCCATGGACTCTTCCCGGCATATGGCCTGTTATGCCTAGAGATACAGGCGTATGAACTTCATACGTCGGATCTTACACAAGGATAAAAAAATTCAACATTAAATTGCATCGAAAGCTACTGAAACCTATTGTAAACATACCAAAACATGATCTAGACTAGTAACTGTAACTCCCCAAATATCCAATTTGACTAATTACACCATTACGAGTGATTAGCAAATAATAAAACAGGATTATACGGTAAAAATGAGGGTTGTATTTCTATAATAAATATAACTGCGTTAGTGAAGTTAGTTAAAAGAGGACAAATAACTCACTAACACTTAACCAAGTTAAGTGTGTTTGGTGTTATTAGATCATGGAGGGGTGAAAGGTGTAAAATGGGCAAACTTGGGTGTTAATATTATAGTTAAAAGATAAGCACACACACACATAAGGTGTGTTGGTCAAAAATTTCACAGGAGCTTCAAGCTCCAACATATACAAAACTTAGACACTCAAGTCTTGCTCAAATCCAAGCCATGGGAGCCCTAAATTCGTGCATGTTGAAGGATTATTAATCATCTAGCTTCAACAAACCAAGAGGTAACCTTGGTTTTCCATTTTATGGGGTTTTCTAAGTTTATGATAATGTTGAATTTGGGGGTTTTGGCAAAATCATGGAGTTAATGATTAATAGAGGTTCCTCTAGCCTTAGGGAACCTCAATAATGCTTAATTTGGTTAGGAATAACAATTTATAGAGATGATTGTTATAAAATGTGAAAGATGATTATGTGAAAAATATGGGTTATGGCCTTTTGGTGGAAACCCACATTAAGATAGTGATTTGATGATGAAATTGTATGATTAAATGGCTATAAGACAGGCTAAATGCTACCTTTCTTATGGAATAATGAATTATGTGAAAATTGATGAACTCATGGTATGTTCTAACTACAAATTTTTGATGTTATGAATGATGCCTACTAAGTGTTTGATGAAATGCCTAGTTAAGGCTTATGAATGAAATTGTATGAAGGAACATCATAAGCTAAGTTGTTATGTGTAAATGATGTGAATGAATGATGTTAGTATGAGAATTACACATGAGATGATTAATCTATGTGGCAATAAGGTAATCGCATAAAATGATGTTAACTAATGCATATGTTAGTGCATATAAACATATAATGGGTAGTTTGATTTTTAAAAGTCAACTAACCCAAATGGAAATTGAGAATGTGTTAGCATTTATAAACTCGCGAGGTATGGTAGTCGTTTGATGAAATGGCTAACATGACCGATCTTGTGAGTATTGTGAAGGTTTGATCTTGTCAAGCTAGGTCGGAGCTTGGATGGGAGGAAAACAACAAAGCAATAGATCATGGAATGCATAAATTGGGCCAGTCTCTTAGAAACTAAATGATGTTGTAAACATTTAAAAATCATGGAATTTATATTGTTTGTAAAGTATGTGGGTTTAATCACTAAAATGGATTATGGAATGTGGGATACTAGCTTGTAAAAGGGCTATAATCGCCTAAATTATGAAAAATGGTTAAGTCCGTCTGGGACGCCTAACTAGACAATGGCACACCCTTGTAAAATGGACAGATGAGTTAAAAATGTTATGTTCATTAAAACGCATGAATGTGACCAAAGAATGGAAGATTTTGTGAATTAATAGTTAAACGGGTCAAATGATGTTGTGAGCATCAATTAAACTCGGTACTTAATGCTTATATGCTAAGCATTTATAGTTAAAAGGGCTAGACGGGCCAATTGGTGGTGTGACACCCTTTGGATCCCGGAATGTTAATAGGGTAATGAGTTTTTGCACAGATTGATAAATTGGAATGGAATGGCATGTGATGCCAAGGATCCTTGAGGAAGATTCGAGAGGTATGGAAATGGGTCAACACTACCGGGTAAGTCTATTGTATAAGATATGGACATATGCGAGTAGACATGTGGATGAAATCACCCACATGAAGTGTGGGTGTCAAATCGGTGAGTCTTGTTCATAAAAATGTCTAATGCGCTCTAATGCGCTTAGAAATGATTTAATAATAGAGAATTTATGAAATTGGTAATATACTAAGTTCTTAAGGGCTTAGGAGTTTCCAAACATGTTAACGAGTCTAAAATGATGGTGATGACTAAGTGTTGTCACCCACGGGTGACTAAAACGGAATATAGACCTCTAAGGTTATTTTGGGAATTCTAAAGATTTGTTAAAGGCTAAATCCATTAACCGAGTCATAATAAGTGAATCGGATAGTGTTGATTAGTTTAACAAGTGTTAAACGGGTTGACAATATGATTGTTATGCTTTTTGAACGGTTAAATAAGGTTGTGTAAAACCTAAAGCCTTAACGGGTCAAATGGTTTAAACCGAACTAAGTGGTTTCTAATGGTTCAAAACCGAGAAGTGATATATATATCTTGATAGAACTTATCTATGCAGGTCTAAAATAATATTGGGTATGTCCCGGATGTCCAAAAACGCTCATAGTGAAGAGTCGGGCTTGTGAAGGCATAAGTTTTCATGGCTTAATAAAGTTCTAGCAGGTCAGCCCGGGCGGGTCACATTCTGACCCGAGCGGGTCAAAATTCGGAGATTTTAAATTAGCAGGTTAACCCGGGCGGGTCACATTCTGACCAGGGCGGGTCAAAATTCGGGGATTTTAAATTAGCAGGTCAACCCGGGCGGGTCACATTCTAACCCGGGCGGGTCAAAATTCGGAGATTTTGAGTACCAGGTTAGCCCGGGCAAGTCACATACTGACCCGGGCGGGTTATCGTTCTAACAGATATGCTGATTTTTAAAAATTCGTATAAAATCGTAGAAAAATCGTTAGAGAATGTTCTTTATATGCCTGGAAAGGTATTCGAACGAAGAACATTTCTTATTTGAAAGCCGAAGTTAGATTACGTGTTTTAAAAGGGGTAAATGTGTCCCGAACAGCTACTGTGCAAAAGTGAAGCAGTTTATTTTCTTGATATGGGGCAGTTTGGCCTAGTTCGTTCCGTTTCGACGCGCAACGACATTTCTAATATAGTAAATGCAGTATTCGAAACCCCACTAACCATTACTTGTGTAATGGTTCCAGGTACACGTTCGATAGGAGCTCCGGAGCACGGATCAAGTCAAGAGGAGAGCCGAACACACCCGATCACTATTACGCTTCTGCAATAAATTGTCGTTTAAAACACAAATCGTAGTATAGGTTTGTAATATCAAAAAAAAAGCAAAAAAAAAGCAAAATTGAAGGTCTCTATCAAATCAAAGTCTTTAAAATGGAATGTAGTTATAAAGATTAAAGTTTTAATTGGTCGTGATTTTCGATTAAGGCCGATACTCGTAAGTTTAAGCGACTATTCGCGTGTTTTCGGGTTAGGGTCTTACAGTAACCTAGCTAGGGGCACACTCGAAGGTGCATTTACAGTTTTGTAACGATATTGCTATGGTATTGACACTCGATATAGTATCCAATAGAGAGAGAAAAGAAAAACTCGTGATATAACTGTAAGGTCAAAGAGGATTGACAAAGCCAGTTTTGATACCTTAGTGTTAATCATATTCTGCAATATTTGCTAAGTATAGGAAATTGTTAATCAGAAGTTTTGAAGACAAACCAGACAACTCTCTGAAGAACTACTAAAGACCAAACTTCTGAAGATTACTCATTAGAAGTTTGTCACTCATCAGCAGTTCTGTTAGAAGCTTCCCATCGTCTTATACTTCAGTAGTTTAGTATTATATTACTTTTGTTAAAATCTTCGCACAAGTACCAATGCTACAGCCTGTTGTAGTATTAGTATTATTATATTGCTTCGAATACTTATCTTGTACGTATCTAAACAATCTATAAATAGATAGGTTCATCCAACTATTTTAGACAGTCATTGTGTAGTTCATATTTCAAATATATTGAGAATCATTTGAAGCATTTACTGTTATATTCATTAACCGTTTTGATTCTTATTTACTGCTTTAAGTTCATTGATTGAGGGGGAGTAATAACTCCTGTATAAAGTGAAACTTTAACTTGAACACTTACATTTATTCCGCTGTGCAAATTACTTTGATAGATCTTACATAAATGTTCATAATAAGAACTGTTAAACAGAAACTGATCCAACAATTGGTATCAGAGCTCTGGTTCATCTGATAAAATTTTAATCTAACAAATTGAGAATCAGACATATGCTCTTATTGATATTCAATAAAGGATATTAGTTCACTTTTTCAAAACATCCATCACTTTAAGAAAATATTGACAATCCAAATTTCTTAAAAATGGAACCTCATAATACTGGATCTGCCAATAAACCTCCTATGCTAGTCATAAATGAATATAATATCTGACAAAGGAGAATGGCACATAGTTTATCACAACAAAATACTAGCTGTTGGAAGTATAAAGTAGAAATACCAAAAGAACCAAAAGACTACACTGATGAAGATTTCCTAAAACTTGAGCTAGATGCTAAGGTATTCTCAATGTTGGCCAAAGAATAGTTTGGAGGAACTAATGAGGTGATTGCCAACACAAGAGAAATTCTTGCTCAACAATAAGAAACCTTTACTCATGTTAATGGGGAGACTTTGACATAACAATTTGAAAGATTCTCTTCATTAATTTCTGAGTTAAAATTAAATGGTTAGACCTACACAAATTCATCTATGCTTCATAGATTTTTAAGGTCTTTACCAGAAAAAATGGGAAACTTACTCTATAGTTCTATAGTTCTCAGGTCAGGACCAGATTTTGACATCCTTTCACTTACAAAATTACATAGGAGATTATTAACTTTTGAGAGAGAAATCAATCAAAAGAAGAAACTACAAAACTCTGGTAAAACTGCTGATGACTATATTCCAGGTAGCACAACACTTTTGGGACAAGACTCACTATCTTGTTTAAATGATTTCGGATCTTTTGATCACATTGACATAACTGCTGGGATCTCATCAAAAAAGTCATATCCAGCTTATGACAATGAAGAAAACAATCAAACTACTGACAACATGTGTTTTATAATGGATGACTTACTATACCAACTGGGCATGTTAAGTATTAAAACTAACAAATTTTACAAAAGGCCAGGAAGGAAATTTCCATGACTAAACAACTCAACAAAAGTTGGTTTTGACAAATCAAAACTGAGATGTCATAAGTGTCAAAAGTTGGGACACTTTGCTAGAGAGTGTAGAAGCTCTAGCTTTAACTAACCACAATCTGGAAATCAATCAAACTCCAGTTAAAATAGGAATTTTGGAACATAGGGAAGTGCACATTTTGTATAGGCACAAACTCCACAAATCCAATATGTTCCTCAAATACAATATGTACAAATGCCTGCTCAACAATAGCAGAGAGAACAACAGATGCCTTCCATTTCTACTGCTCAACAACCTCCAGAAGCTCAACAACCCAATCAACAAAGTCTATTCACTAATGGGTATGTTAACTCGAGCAATCATCCTTTTGACACATCTAAATGCAGTCCAGAAGCAGACAATAAAGTCTTTGGCATCAACTGGGAGAACCTGATAATGGCAGAAAGAATTTTGACTTAATGGCTTTTGAGGGATGCTTCTCTAATGCTGCTTCATCTTAGGTAACAAAAGAGTCTCTTTTAAAACTTTGCTCAAAATCATGCAAAGAATCTTTTGCTTTAATAAGAGAAACCAATGTGCATCTACAAGGCAAAGCCAATGACTCTGAGAGAAAATGCACTCAAATAAAAAGTGATTTAGAAAGAAAACTTGCTTCAAAATCAAAAGAAATTACTAAATTAACAAATAATGCTATTGAAACCCAAGCACAGATTAAAATCATGATAGAAGACCTAGGAAATGTCAGAAAAGAGCTTGCTGACACCAAGTTTGATTGTGAAAATTGGGTTGAGTCATGTAGAGGTTACCAAATGCTACTTAACAAACAAACTGCATCAAATGTTAAGTTTGGCATAGGGTACAACCACACAGAATCACCAACTGATTTTACTCCCAAAACCGCTGATGATGGGAGTAAAATAGTTCAAACTTCTGATATGAAAATCTGCACATCTTTTCATCAGAACTTTCTCAAAAATTCAAATGAAAGTTCCGCAAAAGTTAAATCTGGTGACATTAATTCATCAATAATTTCATCTACATCAGGAGTTTAGACCCTTTAAACTACTGATGACCTAATTCAAAACTCTAAAACTGTCAGTACTTTGCCTTCCAAAACTCCTGAAATTTTGAAAGGAAAGGCAAAACCATGTGAAATTTGTGGCCTGTTTAACCATAAAACAGAATTTTGTAGATATAGAAAAGGAAATCAATACAATAAGAAGATTTTGCAACTGGTTGTGGGAAAACAAATCAAACAAGACTTTGAAAATACTTTTTATCCCATCAAACAGCAACCAAGTAATACCTTTTCTCAGAGAAAGACTAAATCTCAACCACATTCTTTTTCTCAAAATTCTTCTTCAGAAGTTAGACCAAAACCATCAGCAGTTTCACAAACTACTAAGGTAAAAGATTTGATAAATATGGTTAAACTACTGATGACCAAAGTTGATGGTGAACCTCAACAAGGTCCCACCATTGCTCTTAAAAATAAATCCATTGCCAAAAAGACATGGATTTCCAAAAATGGTCCACAACAAACTGCTACTCTACCTATTCTCAAGAGTAAACCCAAAGCCAAAATGGCTTGGGTTCCCAAAACTGACTAATTTACTCTTTATGCAGAAAGTCTCCAGAGGTCTAAACAGCATTTGGTACATTGATAGTGGAGGCTCAATGCACATGACAGGATGCAGGTACCTGATCAACAATTTCATAAGTCAAAGAGAAGGATATGTGTCCTTTGGGAACAATGCCAAGGGATATGTGCTAGGATATGGCAATGTATCCTCTAGTAAAATGCAGTTTGACAAGGTCAATATGGTTGAAAACTTGGAGTACAACTTGCTGAGTGTATCTCAAATGTGTGATAAAGGATATTCTTCCTTTCCACCAAAATTTCCTGCAAGATTATCTCACCAGAAGGCAAAAAGTTGATAGAGAAGATCATAAAAGACCATAATTTGCTGATTGCCAACAGATGTGGCAATGTTTATTTAGTGGACATTGAAAAAGACAAAGTATTGAACAACACTGCCTGTTTCTTCTCAAAGGCATCAACTTCTGAAACAGATCTCTGGCATAGGAGACTTGGCCATGTGAACTTTAAAACCATAAATAAAGTCACAAAAATGGGCTTGGTTAGAGGTCTACCCTTGAAGGTATACCAGTGTAAAGAACACTATGTGTCCTATCTTAAGGGAAAACAACATAAGTCCTCTTATAAGTCTATTGAAGAATAAAAAACAACTGCATGTTTTCGACTACTCCATATGGACTTATTTGGGCCAGTCAAAATCATGAGCCTTGGTAAGAAGTACTGCTTGGTCATCATTGATGACTACTCAAGATTTACATGGGTCTTCTCTTATTTTCCAAGGATGAGGCAGCTGATATTATAAAAACAAATTCTTCATTCCATAAGTAGAGAAACAGTATTCTCTCTCTGTCAAAGTCATAAGAAGTGACAATGGGACAGAGTTCAGGAACAAAAATCTGGATGAATTCTGTTTGTCTAAAGGGATTGTTAGACAATTCAGTACTCCCAGAAATCCTAAACAAAATGGTGTGGTAGAAAGTAAGAATAGAGCACTGATTGAAGCAGCAAGAACTATGTTAGCTGATTCATGCCTACCTCTCTATTTTTGGGCTGAAGCAGTCAACACAACTTGTTATGTTCAAAATAGAGTCCTTGTCAACAAAAGACATTCCAAAACTGCATATGAAATTCTTCATGGCATTAAGCCCCTTATCTCCTTTTTCAGGGCTTTTGGATGTCAAAGGGGAACTACTGATGAACAAATCTGATTCATCAGCAGTTTGGTCAATAAGGGTAAATCAGACTTTTCACATTTCAAAATTTTGACCTAGGGCAGTTATAAACTTCTGATAAACACCTTTTCTCACACTTATCCTTTTAAAAAGCAAAAAATCCCCCCCCCCCTCTTTCTCTCTCTCTGAAAACACTCTCAAACCCTCCCCTGCAACCTAAAAACACTGTTTGATCAAATACACCATGGCTCTCGTTCTGAAACAGGGACACAGTCAAAGAGGCTACTTCGTGAAAGATTCAGCCTGGTCTCAATACGACGAAATCATTGATTTAGTCATCAAATCCCAATACTACACAACTTTCACCATAGACCCTCCGATACATATTCAAACTCTAAATGAGTTCTGGGCTAACGCTGAAGCTATTACTATCAATGATAAAGTGATTTCCCTCAAATGAACCATCCAAGGGGAAGTTATGGCAATCACACCGGCCACCCTAGGAATCAGACTTGGTCTGAATGATGCTGAAGCACCAGAACAAATTCCTAGTGGAAGCATTCAATTAACCATGACTGAGTGTGGTTATCAAGGTACTCTGTCACACGCTACAATTTATAAGAAATATATTGATGCAAATATAAACTTTTGTTTCATTACATAATAATGTGTTTGACTCCTAAAACTGGATCGTATGATTAGATGCCCTCAACTTTTCAACCTATTTTCCATTCCATTGTGAATGAAACTACTTTTAGGGCATCATCAGTTTTCTTTAATGAGTTGGTGTTGCATCACCAAAATGATAAAAAGAAGTTTTTGTTGTACCCAAGGTTCGTGATGCAATGTATAATTAAAGAACTTGGTGAGGAAATACTTGTGGCTGAGGCAACAAAGTTAAATCCTTTGACCTCACAAGTATTTTCTAGGCATACTAAACCGGCACTTTTGCCAGAAGATGACCAAGGGGAAGAAGAAACGGTCCCCATGTGTGACATCTGTCACCTTTCATTAACATCAATGTACAACTTTAGTCCCTTTTGTTTCTTGCATTTACAATTTTTGCCCTTGTATTTCGAAGCTACTATTCGATAATTTAAGTTTGCGAATTTATTTCTTACGACTATTGATTATCTATTCGAATCGTTGTCGTAACTGAAAAGTTCATTTTTTATGATAATAATAATAATAATAATAATAATAATAATAATAATAATAATAATAATAATAATAATAATGATAATGATAAGTTGATATTGTTATGTTCAAAACTTGAGTTTTAAGAAAAATACATGCTTAGAACGGGGTTTGAACTCGCGTTCTAAGTGTTAACAAGCAAACAACCAACCACTACACCACTTAAATGTTTAGTTATATATATATTGAAACATTTTCTACATAAACAAACCCATATAATCACACCAGTCAACAAAAAAAGTCAAAACCCAATACATTCAAGACTTTGAATCGAGAATTAACGCGCCTGAACCTGCTTTGAAAACAATTAATGATCGATTTGTGACCGACACGATCATTCTCATCATTGCCAGCCATTAATTTCAATATTACGACCAGATTAATGGTTAATTTTATTGATTCAAACGCGTTTTATAGACTTTCCAAAAACAAGAATCAATCACCATCAATTTGTTGTTTATGACCGACAATCGAACCTCCTATAAATACAAACATGTTTTGCGATCATAACCCACCTAAAATCATTCTTTTTCACGCTCTAAATCTCTCCCAATTGAAGCTTTTGTGTTTGGGTCTTTGTGTTCGAATTCAACACTATTCCGGTACGTTAAAATCCAATTAAGTTTGGTTTTAGAGTCAATTTTTATTGGGGATTAAAAGCCCCATATTTTCGTCCTTATATGTAGTCGTTTCTCGATTCAATTATAGGATTGGCAAGTTGGGGTTCATAGGATATAAGAATTGGGGATTTTGTTTTAATCAGGTTTCTAAAAAATATATAACAGATTCATAAGAAACCACAAACACACACACAAACTAGTAGTGTGGTCGTCATTATACAGCGTACAGGTCTTGAGTTCGATACTCGTCCTCAGCGTTTCTCTATCTTGCTTTTGTTTTGTTTTATTTTTGTTTATTTAGACTGTGTATTCAAGTTAAACTCATCAATTAAATAAACAAATCACCACCCAGACCAGCTGGTCTGGGCATCATACTGATGCAGAACAGGTCTCGGGTTCAAATCCCCCATGCTACAGTTTGCTTCATTTTTTTTTGTTATTATTCAGTTTGTTTTTTAACTATTATAAATCTATTTTAATTATTAAAAATACTAAATTTAAACCAAAAATTTTATAAAAACTATCTTAACTTAGTAAGACCCTAAGATTTATATTCCTAATTTTATTTTTCAGAAAAACATTTATTTATTATTTTTAATGTATTTAGTTATTTTAAACCATAATTAATTCATAGAAAATTCATTTTTAATCATTTTGATAACAAAATTTTTGTGTGGTTATTTCTAACCATGTAAATCGATTTTGTAATTTTAATTTCTGTAAAAATATTATTTTTCCTATTTTTATGATTTTATCCTATTTAATGGATTATATTAAAATAAAATCTGTTTTAAATGAAAATAATATGTAAAATAATTTTTAAAAATTATTTTTCACTTATACCACATACTAATTACTGTTAAAAATTGAAAATAATATTTTTACATTCTATTTATATTTAATCCTAACTATTGCATTTTAATGTTAATAAATCAATTTAAAATACAAAAAATATCAAAAGTTTGAGTTCTATAAATTCTGAAATTATATTATAATATCTCAATGACTTATAAGTTTTACATTTATTTGATTATTTACTTTCTTCTTTTATTTCCACTTTTACTACATAGTAATTACATAAAATCGTATTATTTAATTTCGAGTCGTTCCATTGTTTGCACTTTTAATTATTTTACATGTTTTCATAATTTGAAATTGTTAAAGGATCATTGATTTTATAAAATTTTCTTTAAATTTTAAAATTACTTAAAACCTATTTTAGTTTAAATCCAAAACCATAAAATCCCCAAATTCTAGTCTAGAAACCCTAAGTGCCTAATCCTAGATAACTTAGACTCTAAGTTAATTCCTTTACAAATTATTTATTTCTTTAGGTTAATCCTCTGGGATAATACTAATTCATATCACGTTGTTCGGTAGAGTTTCAAGTTATTACGCGAACAGTGAGTATTTCCTATCCTATTTTTGTTTTTATTCACTTTTGGGTGTTACATGTACATTTATACAAATTACACATACAAGTTCACTTTTTTACAACACAATTCTAGTACTATGTGCATTTGCTTACAAACGTGATTTATGCTTAGACACTACATGTAGAATACATTTGTACTTAGTGAAATCATTAACATTATACAAGCCGACCTTAACATTGGATAGCGCTATTGGATTGACAACCCGCCTTGGTTGATTCTCCCTCTTTTTTATCGGAGAATCCGTGGTCATTGTTAAGTTATTTTCCAATTATTTGGATAAGTACACCGCCATTCATTTAGTACATTATACAGTCACAGGATTGATTTCGCTTATTTGTATGATACATAGTTTACATAAACGCACTGTAGCTTACATTTGAGTTGCATAACATTTTCTAACTTACTATATGTATTAAAACTAGGAATGCTCACCAACATTTCATGTGTTGACAAAATTTATTTTGTACATGTTTTAGGTGCAGTTTGATCTTAGTTGCGTAGCATTGGATTTTAGTGCTTGCTTTTAATAATTTCCATTTCATGTTTTGTTTAGACTTTTGTATTTTTTTTTTCCATTTTCATCCATGTAAGACAATTTGAATTATCCAAAGAAATATTTACATTTTAGTACCATGAGCCTTTGAACAATCGTCATTACGTGATACCTCCATGATTCCGCCACCGGTCAGAATGTTACACCATGGAACCCACATTTTCCAAACCCACTACCAAAAAGGCCAAGAAACCCGAGCAATAAAAATCCAAACCCACCAACCCATAAAGAAAAGCAATTCAGAAAGTTAAGATACTTGAAACTGCTGATGTGCAATCTGCACTTCCAAAAGATGTGACTGAAACTTCCTCTCAGCCTCATCCATCTTACACCCCCAAAAAGAGCACCAATTACCATTTTTTTTTCAAGGAAGAAACTTAAAAAGACAATAACTACTTACCCTTCCTTTGAAACTACTGAACCTATACCTGAATCTACTGAACCTGGACTCTCACATCAAACAGTAGAAATAGCTCAAATTTTCTCTGGGCTGAAAGAAAACATCCCATCTGAGAATGTCAATCCCCAACAAACTCATAAAATAGGGGATACAACCTCAGAAACAGACGTGGACGTGGATGTTATCACCCCTATCTCAAGACATGAGGATGAACCAATGCGTCTAAGCCCAAACTAAGATATTTTAGGTACATTTGAGGCTGCTACTACTCTTATACCATCCGGTGGTGGATTTAAGAACAGTAATACCATAGCTAAGACCTCAAATGTGGAAACTACTGATGAAGGCCTTGTGCCTGAAGTAGGAAAACCTTAGTACCAAGAGATTCATGAGACAACTAGGTTGGGCCTATCTCATGGTATAACTGATGACTTCATCATTGATGATGTTGTCAGGGATTCAGATGATTCCATTTGTTTGGATGATGTTTCAAAATCTCTACAACATGAATTGACGGCTGATATTGAAGGTCCTGAATCTAATGTATCTGTACTCAAAGAATCAGTCACAAAAGATTAGGTTAAAAACCACTTGAACCCTAATTCCCCTAAAGTGGCATCCCCAGTTCATACTGAGGATCACCCAAAAATACACCCTCCACACTCACAAAAGCCTACCCAATTCTCTAGGTTATCTAGCATAGACTTGAACCAACTATGCAGCCCAGATGGTCCATTATACCAGATGGTGCACCAACTTATCTCCTCTCATCTCCAAACCTTTACAACTGCTACGGAGTTGAAAAACAAAACTTAGATAGAGATGATAAACAATGCAATTGATTACAAGCTTGGTGAGTTGTCAAGAAAGATGGAAGACAATAGAAGACAACTAGCTCATTTGTCTGGTGTGGCACCTCCACCTCCTTGGTTTCTAGAAGTGGATGAAGCCAAAAAGGGGGAGATGTTAAAGGAATCACAAGCTGTTTCTCTTAAAGCCTCTAAAAAGGCTAGAGAAGCACAACAACTCAAGGATGCTAAAAAAGAAACAGTCAAGACAAGGCAAGAAATTGCTTTAAAATAAAGACATGACTGGTATGAAAAAAGAAGAAAGGCTCCTTAGAGAGAAAGCTCAGAAGTTATCCCAAGGCATTATTGAAGAAACTGCTGAAAACAAGACCAAAAGTACTGAAGATAATCCTTCAGTAGTTGACACTTCCTGCATTGAACCAGAACAACCTTCTAAAGCATCAGAACGTACTCTAGCTGATATTCCAAAGCCTGTTCCCACTCCTAAAACTGTTTTGAACCCTACTCCCTTATCATTTTCAAAAGAACAAATGGAGAAGAGTTTAAAGGCAGCAAAGAAGAAGGCTATGGAAGATGAGATCTGGAACAACTCAGAAGCAAGGGAAGACATAAGCTTTAATGACAAACTGATAGCATATAAAGAAAAGCTAAGTGAGTTAGAAGAAGAAGAAAGAGATGATGAGCAACAACTCCTTACTGCTAAAGAAGATAAAAGACAACAACTGATGAATTATATCAGAAAACACAGCAAGACAAAGAAACACTCACTTAGGGGACTCACAACTGATGAACTTACACCCAGGGCACAACTTGTATATGACAAGCTTGCCACAGAGAAAGAAAGGAAGTTAAAGAGGACCCAAATCGTACAAGAACTGGTAGACAATGACTATGGTTCAAAGAATCAAGTGTCAATGTGGAGAGAAGATGTTCTTTATGACACTTACAAGAAGTTCAAGGTCGAAAGACAGGGAAATCCAGAGAAGTTCAAAACTTCTAAAGTTTCACAAACTTCAGTAGTTAGAACTTCTGGTGTTCACCCTAAGCCTACCAACAAGGCCTGCTACCAAGAAGAAACCAGTGGAACATATAAAAACAGACTTCAAAATGGTATTTCTTGAAGGCAACACTATTGTTGAAGATGAATTCTTAGTTGAAGAAAAACCTCTTCTCATACAATTCAGGGATCCTTCTACTTTTGCTTTTCATGAATGCGCTATCCGATGCAAGGTCGAGAGAAAAGTCAGAAAGGGCAGCAACATTGAATACACTGTGAGGGACGAGATAACCATGATGAAGGACCTCGGAATTAACACCTGACACCTTTCAAAGATCGCCGCTGAAAATGTCGCACAACTTCGTAGTCGCCCTTTTCCACGTCTTACTGCTTCATCATCCCAGCCTTGACATTTCCTTATGATTCGGTAACTCATCCCCTTTTATTTTTAGTTAAAAAAAGTTGTTTTATCTTTTGCACCCCTACATTACAACCCGAATAAAAGTCCCCTTGATTTTTCTTAGCTCTTCGGTTTGGAGACGAGGGCTTGATATGCATAGAAGCCTATAATCCTAGTCGACTTCGGAACGGACTTGAGTGTTCACCCCAAAACTCACCAAAAATGATAAACCCGAGTGTTGAGTGAACATTGTGAGTAGGTATAGGTTAGAGCATAATCGTACGGGTTAAGTAGGCGTGTCATGTAATTTTATTTTTCTCCCAAATAAATTAATAAATGGATTGAGGATTTGTTAATTACGGTCTGTTTTAAGTGCTCTTGTGTTTGATTGCTTGAGGACAAGCAATAGTCTAAGTGTGGGGTATTATGATAACTCACAATATTAAGATATAAAACGGGCATAAACAGTCTTATAATAGGATATAATTAAGGTTATATTATTAATATTTGATACTTAATTCGTTCCTATTTGTATTTATCAGGAAAATAGAGCTCCAAGATGGAAACAAAGGATTTTTGGGTGAAAACAGGCAAAATTGGGAGATTCCTGAAGATACAAGACTTCCCGCCAGTTCACTGTATGTTTTGAAGACAATCCCGGGACTTAAACAATGCAAAAATTAGTCCGGGAGTGACTAAGCACGCCCATGCACACTTGCACGAAGGTCCTGTACGCGAGAGAACAACACAGCAAACTTGGAGAGCAAGAAAACAGAGACAAACAGACATGCACGCCCGTGCTAGATGAAGGTTCACGCCCGTGCTCAGAAAAAATGAACAGACAGAATCTGCCATGCAGCAACAGAACGTACGTGAGACAACAAGCACGCTCCTGACACTCTTGTGCACGCCCGTGCTACCCCTGGTGGCCTATAAATAGCAAGCTAACCCTCACCATTTGAGAATCCCTTCACACCTTGACTTGAGCCTTATTTGGTCAACTTCCAAGAGTCTTCTAGAGGTCTTGGGGTCTTGTGGGAGGCCTTAAGGCCATCCTGTGACATCCGTCACCCTCGACTTTCGTCAAATTTACAAAAAAATAGCCCTTCAAATATTTTCATTATAGTCCCTATAAGTTCGTCGTTTTCAAAATTTAATTTTAGAGCGAACTAAAGTTTTGTTATTTATATTTGTTACGAATCGGGTATAAATTTTAATCAAATGGGTATGTTGAAATGTATTCGTAAAAGATTCTATAAAAATTCAAGTTTTAAGACTTTTAAGTTAAGCTAGTTAACTAAGTTAACTCTTTATAAAAGAAAATTAACTCAGTTATACTAAAATCTAACAAGGTTAAACTCTAGGGACCAGTTCTGCCATGAATCCAAACTTTTAAAATTGTGCCTCCTTTCTTCCTGATTGAGTTTTTCCGGCCAGAGGAGTCCGGCGATCGGAGCTTGTCTCCGGCGAACCTGGAATCTCACCAAACTAATGCGTTTTCGGTTTCTTTTGGCACCATTAAGTCATCTCCACCATTACTAACCTGTTACAACTTCCAAGACGTGGTTATGACGCGAGTTGATGGGGTTTTAATTTTGTAACCGTCGAGCTCTTAAAACAAGTTCAAAACAGTTGTTTTCTTAGGTATTAGTATAAATTAACCACCTCCCTACAATCCTCAGACTTCGAACAACATAAACCCACTTTAAAACTTATTCCAAATCGTGCTAGAACCCTTGATAATTGGCCTCCAAGATGCGGACCTGCATATGGAAATTCGAACCTCAAATCGTGATTGTAAGTCCTTTATTTTGATGCCATTTTGTTAGTTAGATTCCCCTTTACAAAAGCCCCATGTTTCTGACCTCAATTTGTGTCTGTTCGTGGTTATTGACCTTATCTAGGGTTAGGGTTCTTGTTTAGGGATTGAATTGGGGAAGAAGATGAGTATGAATATTATCTTAAATACTATTAGTTTGCAAATAAATTAACAAACATATCATTTGGTGTAGTGGTTGTGGTGTTACATGTGGGAAATATCGACCTGGGTTCGAACCTAGGCACCATTATCATTTTTTTTTAGTTTCTTTTAGTTATTCATTTATTCTTATTTGTTATTTAAAAACACAATTATAATACATATAAACTTAGAATATTTATAATAAATTCGTTTTTGCTCCAAAAATTATAAAAATTTAGGTGTAGCTTCTTGACACCCTAAAGAAAATTACCACATTTTTATTTTCTGGAAAATGTTTTATTTTAATATTTTATTAAATTAAATGGTTTTAATCATATTTAATTAATAAAAAATTCATTTTTAATGATTTTAATCTCAAACTTTTTGAGAAATTATTTCTCATCATCATGAACTGACATAAAATTTATTGGTTAAGAAAACAATTATTTTATTGATTTTCCTATTTTTAATCATTTAAACATGATTTAATCTCATTAAATCAGTTTTAAATATGAATAAGTTTATAAAAATTATGGGAAAATTATCTTTATTACTTTACATCAGAAACTATCCATTTTCTATAAAAATAGCATTTTTGGATCATGTCTTCAATTATTAGTCTTATTTATGTTTAATTAGACATTATTAATTATTTATTTATTTATACTAATAAATATCTATTTTATAAATACTTTTCTTATAAAATAGAATTATTCTTACGTTTGAAAGTCTTTATTATAACTTGTGGGATCATTGTGTAACGCATAATCATTTATTTATACATTTATAATTATTGAATTTATTTACAATAATTAGTTAAAGTAATTAACTTCGTTATTTTGTCTCAATTATTCAAACATAAGTTTTATCTAAATATTCAATTGGTGATAAATATATTACCTAAACCACGTTTACAAACTTCGATATATTATTTCTGACATACAACTTTTACATTAATGCAATTTATCATAAAACTCTAATTCCCCAAATCGACATAGCAAACCCTAATGCCTTAGACCCTAGTTACCTTAGACTTTTTAGACATTTCCTTATTAGTATTCTTACACATTATAGGTTGAATTCCTCGGAATTCCCATTACTTAGCCCACGACCGCTTAAGTGGATTTTGATCGCTTTCGCAAACTGTGAGTATATTTTCCCTTTTTTACTGTTTTACTACTTTGGGGTGACTCATGTACCTATATATTAATCAAGTTTCAATTTCTTATACTTAATGCAATTCTCATGTGTGTTTGCTTTATGTTAATTGGTGTGTCTATGGCTTGTCAAAATCATTAACCGCTGGGCGGCCTAGCTTTTCAATGAATAGTACTATGGTATACCCCCTTGAGACTCTGTTGAGAGAATCTTGGTCATTGTCTTGTTAATTCATTATTCAGTTGGTTAGTCATGTGTTAGTCATTATTCTCAGGTTTGGTTTTGAACGGATATTACTTATTACATAATTGCAAATGGTACCGCACATGAATTGCTAAACACTTTTCTTACTATATGTATTTAAACAGGGTATGCTCACCAATACAATTTTTGTATTGACCAAATTATTTTGTACATGTTTCAGGTTGTTTTCAGATGCATCCTTTAAGCTTTTGGATTTATAGTTAGATTTTGGTTCAATTTAGTTGGCAGTTAGAATCGTTGTATTTCATTTCAATGTAATAAATTAGCTATTGAACAATCGTCACTACGTGACACCTCGATGTTTCCGCCATCGGTTGGGGTGTTACAGATTGGTATCAGAGCCATGGTTATAGGGAATTAGGTTATTAGAATGCCTTTTAGCCTAGACTATAACTAAGTTTACTTTCACGAGTCCTCTCGTGTATATTTCTCTCGTTTCTTATTTTTTCTTTCAAGATATTTTCGTTATGATTATTTCTCGTTATTCTTTCGATATTTTGTTTGGCGAAGAAGACGCTCGTATATCACAAACGAAACGATATCATCTAGTTAGGAGTGATATCCATACCTTGGTGATTAGTTTCACTCCTCTATATGTTATTTATCTTAGGAATATATCTTTGAGATAGGAGTGACATCCACACCTCAAAGAGTATTTCCTTCCAAAAGAAACTTAACCACTAAAGCTGGGAGTGATATCCTTAACTTAGTGATTGGTTTCATTCCTCAATTGTTTTCAATTTTGGAATACATCTTTGAGTTAGGAGTGAAATCCACATCTCAAGGATCTGTTTCTACATCTCGTTTTAAAGTCTCTCTAAAGGTTTTGAAATTTACCAGTGACAGGGTATGTGCAATCGGGAAAAATGACCATTCACTCATAGGTTCAAGTACGCTCCCCACAAGTCACTAATAATATTTCCATTTCTTTGGCTAGTCACCAGTTTCATTAGAAATATTTTCAGTATCACATTTTTGATATATTTTTCATTTGTTGTTTGAAACTCTTATCATAATTTTCTATAATGAAATTATTATGCTTTTTGAGTTTTCTCTATTAATAGCTATCGCTATTTGTGCATTTTTCCGTTTTCCATTATTGACTCTTAAGTTTTGTTTAACAATTGGATTTTAAGTTCCATCTCTTGATGTTTTATATACTCATTGATCATTCGCTTTTGGATTTTTTTTTCATCATCATTATTAAAACTTTTACCCGCTGTATTGTCGCATTGACTTTTATCATCCACGTCATTTAAAATCTTAGTCTTTTAAAACACATTAGATTTACACATACTTCATGAAATGGTTTCATTTTGCATTTTACAAACTTGTATTGCATATTTCAAAGGTCAAATGTAAACCTTTTGTTTTCATATTACGTACCCAATATATGTTTTCGGGAGAAATTTGCAACTAATAATAAGCTTCATAACATTTTTCAAACTCGACTCCTCGTAAACACATATCTACGAAGACTTTTCCAAATGAACCTGTTTTGAATCTAAAACACACTTTGATCTCTAAAAAAAGTTGTCCTCATGCATTACTACCATCCTTTCAACTATATCACAAAGTTTGAGCAAAATATGTTTTTGATAAACAGAAATTTATCTTATTACACTCGCACTCTTTCAGTCACAAAACTTTGGTCTAACAAAATATTGGACATATGCTTATCAGAATGTTACTAATTGTCTTTTATCATATAATGCATATATGTAAAACTAACTAAATTTAAACCCTTATGTCAGTAGATTATACGTCTGTTTTGCGTACTCCCATTTGCCGTAAACTTTATTATTTTTGCACCACTTTATTCATAGTTATTTCTAACACGTTATTTGTGATTATTTTTCATACCGTTTATTTGCAAGAGTTCAACTCGTTTACTTCCATTTTGTGCTATTGAGCGTTTTACTCGACTTATATTATACTATTCTTTCAATCGAAATTTTATGTTATAGGAACGCATATTTGGTATGCATATTTTTTTTTCTTTCCTGTTTTGAGCAAAACCCTGTTATACTTTACATTATTTTGTTCATCATCATGGTCAACGAACATACTAGTTGATAACTCGTATGGGATCTAAGCCAGTGCCCACGTACGACTCGGATTAGAGTATTTCTTTAATCCGAGGGGAACGGTGAAACTCTCTGAGTTTATCAATATGGGTGTTTAGGGCAACGATGTGAACAGAAATTTGCATGTTATTCTCATTACGGTTAAAGGGTAAACCCGAAAGGGAAGGACCTCTAACCATGTCATGATTGAACATTATTTCATTACAGTGGCTATTACATATTGGTTGCACGCATTTGTTTCTAGTATTACTTAGGATAGGGTTATGGAAAAGCATAACACCCAAGTGTAAGGTAAATCGATGATTACGGTCCGGAACTCAATCATCGGCTTACAGGTACATGAGGGTGGTGTGTAATTCTATTTAGGCTGTTGGTAGACAATCAGTACGAGTCCAAAGTATCAGGAGTGTGGTGGGTTAGCTGCGGTACACCCTATATATAAGCATAAACGATACTGCGGGAGTGGACTAGGAGTCTGACCATGAACTTGCCCATTACTTTATTATCATCTCTTCATTAGATCATTGACTCATAACTAGCATTTTTGGTAAGAACATTTTTACATAAGCTTAAATTAGTTTTGTTGGAGCCTTCCGTTTTAACCATATCTACTGAAAACCTTAAACTTTGTATATTCTTACACTTTCGGTTAGTCGAAATCCTGTTGCATGCCCTTCACAAAGTTCGGTTAGAAATTTTTTTTTAAAAGTAGGGGAGACTGCTTCATTAGTACCTCTGCCCTCACCCGTTATACATTCCCAAAAAAACTTTTCTCATTTAACTCTCCACTTTCTAACCTTGGATCAATTGACAAAAGATTTTGAAACTTTTACTCTGAGTATTAGACAACCATTTTAATTTTTGTCAATCCATAAGTGATGAAATTTTTAAAGAAAAAAATCTAGTTGACTTTTATAACACCTTTTGTTCCATAGTAACCTCTACTTGAAGGAAATTTCGAGACGAAATTTTCTAAAGTAGGGGAGACTGTGACATCCGTCACCCTCGACTTTCGTCAAATTTACAAAAAAATAGCCCTTCAAAGATTTTCGTTATAGTCCCTATAAGTTCGTCATTTTCAAAATTTAATTTTAGAGCGAACTAAAGTTTTGTTATTTATATTTGTTACGAATCGGGTATAAATTTTAATCAAATGGGTATGTTGAAATGTATTCGTAAAAGATTCTATAAAAATTCAAGTTTTAAGACTTTTAAGTTAAGCTAGTTAACTATGTTAACTCTTTATAAAAGAAAATTAACTCAGTTATACTAAAATCTAACAAGGTTAAACTCTAGGGACCATTTCTGCCATGAATCCAAACTTTTAAAATTGTGCCTCCTTTCTTCCTGATTGAGTTTTTCCGGCCAGAGGAGTCCGGCGATCGGAGCTTGTCTCCGGCGAACCTGGAATCTCACCAAACTAATGCGTTTTCGGTTTCTTTTGGCACCATTAAGTCATATCCACCATTACTAACCTGTTACAACTTCCAAGACGTGGTTATGACGCGAGTTGATGGGGTTTTAATTTTGTAACCGTCGAGCTCTTAAAACAAGTTCAAAACAGTTGTTTTCTTAGGTATTAGTATAAATTAACCACCTCCCTACAATCCTCAGACTTCGAACAACATAAACCCACTTTAAAACTTATTCCAAATCGTGCTAGAACCCTTGATAATCGGCCTCCAAGATGCGGACCTGCATATGGAAATTCGAACCTCAAATCGTGATTGTAAGTCCTTTATTTTGATGCCATTTTGTTAGTTAGATTCCCCTTTACAAAAGCCCCATGTTTCTGACCTCAATTTGTGTCTGTTCGTGGTTATTGACCTTATCTAGGGTTAGGGTTCTTGTTTAGGGATTGAATTGGGGAAGAAGATGAGTATGAATATTATCTTAAATACTATTAGTTTGCAAATAAATTAACAAACATATCATTTGGTGTAGTGGTTGTGGTGTTACATGTGGGAAATATGGACCTGGGTTCGAACCTAGGCACCATTATCATTTTTTTTTAGTTTCTTTTATTTATTCATTCATTCTTATTTGTTATTTAAAAACACAATTATAATACATATAAACTTAGAATATTTATAATAAATTCGTTTTTGCTCCAAAAATTATGAAAATTTAGGTGTAGCTTCTTGACACCCTAAAGAAAATTACCACATTTTTATTTTCTGGAAAATGTTTATTTTAATATTTTATTAAATTAAATGGTTTTAATCATATTTAATTAATAAAAATTTCATTTTTAATGATTTTAATCTCAAACTTTTTGAGAAATTATTTCTCATCATCATGAACTGACATAAATGTTATTGGTTAAGAAAACACTTATTTTATTGATTTTCCTATTTTTAATCATTTAAACATGATTTAATCTCATTAAATCAGTTTTAAATATGAATAAGTTTATAAAAATTATGGGAAAATTATCTTTATTACTTTACATCAGAAACTATCCATTTTCTATAAAAATAGCATTTTTGGATCATGTCTTCAATTGTTAGTCTTATTTATGTTTAATTAGACATTATTATTTATTTATTTATTTATACTAATAAATATCTATTTTATATATACTTTTCTTATAAAATAGAATTATTCTTACGTTTGAAAGTCTTTATTATAACTTGTGGGATCATTATGTAACGCATAATCATTTATTTATACATTTATAATTATTGAATTTATTTACAATAATTAGTTAAAGTAATTAACTACGTTATTTTGTCTCAATTATTCAAACATAAGTTTTATCTAAATATACAATTGGTGATAAATATATTACCTAAACCACGTTTACAAACTTCGATATATTATTTTTGACATACAACTTTTACATTAATGCAATTTATCATAAAACTCTAATTCCCCAAATCGACATAGCAAACCCTAATGCCTTAGACCCTAGTTACCTTAGACTTTTTAGACATTTCCTTATTAGTATTCTTACACATTATAGGTTGAATTCCTCAGAATTCCCATTACTTAGCCCACGACCGCTTAAGTGGATTTTGATCGCTTTCGCAAACTGTGAGTATATCTTTCCCCTTTTTACTGTTTTACTACTTTGGGGTGACTCATGTACCTATATATTAATCAAGTTTCAATTTCTTATACTTAATGCAATTCTCATGTGTGTTTGCTTTATGTTAATTGGTGTGTCTATGGCTTGTCAAAATCATTAACCGCTGGGCGGCCTAGCTTTTCAATGAATAGTACTATGGTATACCCCCTTGAGACTCTGTTGAGAGAATCTTGGTCATTGTCTTGTTAATTCATTATTCAGTTGGTTAGTCATGTGTTAGTCATTATTCTCAGGTTTGGTTTTGAACGGATATTACTTATTACATAATTGCAAATGGTACCGCACATGAATTGCTAAACACTTTTCTTACTATATGTATTTAAACAGGGTATGCTCACCAATACAATTTTTGTATTGACCAAATTATTTTGTACATGTTTCAGGTTGTTTTGAGATGCATCCTTTAAGCTTTTGGATTTATAGTTAGATTTTGGTTCAATTTAGTTGGCAGTTAGAATCGTTGTATTTCATTTCAATGTAATAAATTATTTAATCAATGTATTCAAATTTACATTTTAGTCCATGAGCTATTGAACAATCGTCACTATGTGACACCTCGATGTTTCCGCCATCGGTTGGGGTGTTACACATCCTAACACACCCAACAAAGCTAGGCCTTGTCCTACCTTGATCATTAAAGCAAAGTAAGGGATCGTAGAGTAGTATGCAATAAACATCGAGGGTCGTGAGGATCATGAGAGCTACATATCACTTGAAGATGGAGAGCTTGTCTATGAGCAGCCATGTTCTTGTGGTGACTATTTTCTATGGTTGTATCTTTTCATTATTCGCGAACCCGCTTCGAATTGTAGACTTTTATTATTAGTAGTAGTAGTAGTTTATTTTTGTTATTTGTTGTGTTATCTTCTTCTAATCTTTATTTGTTTATCTTTGTGACAGGTTTGAATGATGATTAACTTAATAACTTAAATTACTATAACTTAATTAATCGACTAGAGGTATAGTCAGCTTCTGGTGACCCCGAGCTAGATCCAAGGCGAGGAAACCGGTAGTGAGACAGATCCTTCGGGCTTCTGATATTCAAACCAGATTCTAAGAAATGGCTTCTGAAGTGGACCAGATCTGAGTGACACATTTCTGGTACTTACCAGATGATTGAATGATCTTTTTGGTAAAGGATGGTTTCCCTACGGGCGCACCAGTGATCTCCGAATTGCACGCCTTTAGGATTATGTACCGCCTTTATTATGGATTTCATTCAGTTCGGGAGGTTATGGGTTGGGTAATTAAGTCATCATTTATTTAAACCAACTTTATATTTAATTGATCAATAAATAATAAAGTGTCACCTAAAAGATAAATAAAATAAAGATTCTTTATCTAGTTCTCGTTAGTACAACGCCGTTAGCCAATGGGGGTACGAGTCGCCTGAGACAGCCGTAAGAGAGATCCTTCAGTCTTCATGATTGTTAACTTATTTAGGGGATACGAGGTTTCCACGATTGATTCCATAGAGAGACCCTTCGGTACGGGACGCAAGAACTAAGGGAGGCGTACGGTTTTCCAGTTCGAAAGTGAAGCCTCCAATTCAAGAAGATGATAAGTTCGAGCACCAGAGACTTGACCGCGGTTTGAGGAGCCCGCTATATGCGAGGCCCTGGCGGAGTACCTCAGGTGGAAGCACACTGGAGAGGTTCTGCGTTCTACTCAGTAGTAGCCTCCGCTTCTCTATCAAGGAGTCAACGCTTCAAGACCACTCTCGTCTTCCGCACAATTAATTATTTTAAATTATTAATCTTAATAATAAACTTAACTACTTATATGGAGGGTCCCGAGATGTGCATATCTATCTACTATATTATTTTATCTTCTCTCTTATAAAACCAAACCTTTTTCAAAAACCAATTTTCTTTTAAAGAACCCCTCCGTTTTATTTTTCTTTTTGAAACCCGATAAATTAAATGATGAAAGGTTGAGTAGGGGAAAGTGTGAACTTTGGAATACGATACTCAATACTTACCATGGAAGCTATACTATGCACGTCAGGTTCTCTACATATCTGTTGGTTTTAGTTTCTAAAGTAATTATTGTTTACATTATAAATTTAAAACTTTGTTAATGAGGCTTTAGTAAAATCAGTCGTTTCCCCCAAACAATCGTTCTGGGATTAACAAATCAAAATTTTAAGCGCAGGGAAAATTGACATCTTTTTAACACTAAAACCAAACGCATCAGACCTCCATGAGCCGTAGATGGGTCCCAATGATTGGCAAATATGCATCAAGGCCTTACCCACTCTAACTAAACATGAAACATGTATCAAGACCTTACCCACATGTACACATGCCTTGTCCAATTTCATCCCATTAAATTATTATAACTAATTTAAATAACCTCAAAAGTTGAAACTATCCTAGCATGATCGTTTACTTTTTCTAAAAGAAATAGGATCACATCAAAAACGACAAATTTCACCTCGAGACCACCTTCATTTCCGTTAAATCTGAACAATATCTTGCTGGACTCGAGGAACATGTATCAAGGCCTTACCCATGCGAAATCAGCATGAAATAAATTGTCCTTCCACGACACGTAGAGATCTCTACGAACCGTGGACGAGTCCATCTCCATGGCCCGTTCAACTTTCCACGGCTCATGAAAATGGCCTCGTCCACGGGCCGTGGAGGTCTCCACAGGTCGTGGAAGGCCCATATACTGGCCATAAAGCCCCATAAGATCCCTTGTTGTTTTTTTCTATATGGTTGTATATATTTTTAACCATATTTTTATCGTTTTTTTATAAATTCTTTTTACAATTCTTGTTCCAAATATAAAATAACATAACAAATATTTTTTTTGTTATGTATTCGACTATTCTTGGTGATATATAGCTCAAACTACTTGTTCTCTATGCTTAGTCCACACTTAGTCATTAGATAAAACTCCACCCTTAGTCCTTGTATCCGACTATGTGGTGGTTAATCATCATAGTTGTATCCGACTGTATAGCCCTTATGGTTGATGATGGATTGAATGTTCAGGTGTTCATATTCGTTTAAATACATTTGAGTCTATATTCACCATAATGTTCATCATTTGCTCTTGAGGATTAACCATAATATGGTTCTTCATATGTAGTATTAATCGTTCGTGATGGGAGATCTCTGGTTTTCGTTGAGTTTGGATGGGTCATTATTTTCGTATATGGTTGGATGCAAGTGGTTTGCATTGTATTTTGTTGGGTCATTGCCGATCATAGGGATGTGCAAATGATTGACAATCATTGGGATGAGTTGGAGATCATTTGCACATCCCTACACGGGCTGTGGAGGTCTCCATGGCCCATAGATGGGGTCTTTACGGGCTATGGAGACCTTCACAGCCCATATAGGGATGTGCAAATAAATTAAGGGGATGTGTAAATTTCCGGAGGCTTTTTTTATTTCACAACCCAAATCCTAATCGGCTTTCCGTCTCATCCGACCCATGAGTAACACTTAATTGAAATTTCCTAATCTATTATCAATCACTCACAATTTCATGCCCTTACTTAGACAAATCTTTAGGGGTGTAAACGAGCCGAGCCGAGCCCGACTAGGTTTGAGCTCGGCTCGTCATGCTTTTATAAGCCTCGAACTCAATTCGATTCGAGTCTAATATTTTGTGCTCGAGCTCGGCACGAAAGTTATACCCAAGAGTTTGAGTTCGGCTCAGCTCGACGCAAGATAAATTGAGAACAATTTAAAATGAGATAAAAAAGCTCGACTCGAGCTCGCTTCAATGGCTTAAATGTGCCAAAGCTCGGCTCACTATTGTTATTATTTAAAATTAAATCTGTTCAAATTGACAAAATTACGTAGAAATAATAATAGGAAGTTTGTTCGGGCTCGTTTAGGCTTGCGAGCCTATACAAGCTTTGTAAAGCTCGAGCTCGGCTTGATAACTAAATGGGTCATATTTCAAGCTCGAGCTCGTTAATGTTCGTCGCGTTCGATGTTTTTACCGATCTGATCACGAGTAGCTAGGGTGTTTATGAACCAAGCTGAGCCGAGCCGATCCAGGCCAAACTCGGGCTCAGCTCGGATTTGAAACCGAGTTGAAAATTTAACCTCGAGCTCGGCTTGGCATGAATTTGAAAATAAATATTAAAAACAGGTTTCAAAATTCACTGGTCTAAAATATTATTCATTAGTTCAAAAGAGTACATTCAAAATAAATTCAAATTCGTACATTACAAGCTAAAATCAAGTTCAACCAAATACAAATAAGTTTTAAATTTCAACGAAATACAATATAAGTTTATCAGCATACGAATTAACCCCAAAATATGCAATAAATGTCTGATTACTCATAATTACCAATCATTCTGAAATAAAAAGCACTATTGAATTTGATAACTTGAGTAGTTTTATAATTATCAGAACATGTTTTGCTTTAAATTGAATACCAAACACACAATTGCTATACTACCATTAAAAAATATTAAATATGAACATGTTTCCCATCTTTTTAACATTTTTGTAGCATATTATATGTATATAAAAATAATTTAAATTAAAAATCAAAATTATTCGAGCCAAACCGAACCAGCTTGGCACGGTTCGTAACGAGCCAATCTAGGTTCGTTTTCTAACCGATCCAAGTCCGCTTGAGTCCGTTTCAAACCGAGCTATATCGAGCAAGCTTTTTCGAAGCTAAATCCGAGCGAGCTCCGAGCCACGAGATTTTCGTACAACCCTAATGATGTAGAAAAAGATATATTTGCATTATATATAAACAAGGTAGAAAATTCTGTTTCAAAATTGCCGTGTGGAAAATCATATTCTAATTGGCAGAATAATGGATAAAAACTTCAAATTATTATATCATAATAGGTAAAATGAAAACAAATAAAAAATTAGAGAGCGTATGGTTTGTAGTCTTTAATTTCATCAAAGTTGTCTAGTACAAACCATTTTAATGATTTTTGACCTTCTCACAAAGTTTACGAACTATCATCTTTAAAATTGGTCGACATTGTGATGAAAACACATGCAACTGCCTCTTTGTAATGCCATCATCTGCATTTCTATGAGGATGATTGAACGTGGTTTGCATACCCTCAAGGTACATAAAGCAGAATGTCAATGCTTCATCTGCAACATAACACACTGCTATTGAGCCTTTAGGCTTGGCTTTGTTTCTGATATACGCACTCAACGTTTTCATGTATCTTTCAAAAGGATACATCCGTCTTATATGAAGAGGCCCATCAAGAATAGCCTCTTCATGCAGATGAAGAACTAGATGAACCATTATGTCAACAAAATGTAGGAGGAACTATCAATTCCAAATTGCATAATATCTTTACCCTTTCATTTTGTGCATTTTGCATGTCCTCCCCACATAATGTTCGTGCACATATTTTAAAAGAAGGAGAAAAGGTCAGTGATTATTGACGAAACATCCGTTGGCAGACCTATTTGGACCCCTATTGGTATTGGGTGTGAAGTACTTGGACTAGTTAATTGCTATTGGGTTTGTTTCATTTAGATGTTTAGAAAGCCCATTAGGGTTTCTTGTTCATCAAGCCTAAAACCCTAGTTAGTCTCTATATATATTCATTGTCTATGTAATTGTAAACGTGTCAGAGCTAAATAATAAATCCCTAGTTGCAGCCCGTGGACGTAGGTTCCCCACTGGAACTGAACCACGTAAAATTCTCATGTTCGTGTGTCGTGCTTTATATTTTCTCGGTTGTTATTACGTGCTTGTTGTGAATCGGTTATTCCGCTGCGCCACTTAATCCTAACAAGTGGTATCAGAGCTACGGTTCATTGGATTCACGAAACGTTTCGCTATTTGGTTGTATTCAATCATATTTGAAGGCTGTTTGTTCAAGGCCCCTAAAAGAAATTGAGTTTGCTTGTGACAGGTAATTAGAGTGAATTAAGGAAAAAGGAATTGGATATATATGATATATCTTGTTTCCTTTTTTTTTTGTCGTGATTTGCTAGAAATAAAAGGGAATTGGTTTTCTATTTTTCTATCTTGATTTGCAACCTAAAAATTCTCGTACGCCTACTGCCATAATATTTTTTTTTGAAGCGAACCGTTTCAATCGAAGACGCTGATTGTTACATCGCCGTTTGCAACCGTTTTTCAGCCGCGTTCAGGAGAGACAGGTTTACTCATTCTTGTTTTCTGATTAAGGTTTGTTCGGGTTGTTGTTCGGGTTTTGGCTGTTCAAGTTTCGGGTTGTTCGGGATTGGTTTGGTTGTCAGTTTTTGATCAGTTATTATCAACTTGGAACCGGGTTACTTTGATCTTATTTTTCGTTTGTCATTATGGCTGAAGACGGAAAATTGATGATTGAAAAGTTTGACGGTTCGGATTTTAGTTGGTGGAAAATGCAGATAGATGCATTTTTGGGTCAAAAAGACTTGGATATGGTACTGGAAGAAAAATCGGAGAAAATGGATGAAGCTGAAGAAGCTCTATGGAATGTCTAGGACAAGAAAGCTAGAGGTGTTATTACATTGTCGTTGACGAGGAGCGTTGCATTTAACATCATGTCTGAAACCACGGCTCGTGGTATGATGATGGCTCTGTCGAACATGTATGAAAAACCGTCAACAGCTAACAAATTGTTCTTGATGAGAGAGTTGTTCACAATGAGAATGAAAGAGGGAAGCTCAGTGACCGGGCACATAAATAATTTGAATTCTCTTCTGTCCAGATTATCGTTTATGGGAATGAGATTCGATGATGAGACCAAAGCTGTGATTTTGCTATCATCACTGCCTGATAGTTGGTCCGGGACGGTGACAGCTGTCACTAACTTAGTTGGGCCTGAAGGGTTAACATTTGAAAAGATCCATGATTTGGTATTGGGTGAGTATGTTAGCCGCAGGAATACTAAAGGGTTGTCTTCTGAGATGTTACATGTTGGCAGGGGAAGGGGAAATAGTAGAAATAGTGGGAGCAGCAAGGATCGGGGCAGGAGCTCGTCTACGGCTCGTCCGAGTGTGCGTTGTTGGGACTGCAACGAAAAGGGACATTATAGGAATGAATGTCCGATCAAGAATTCTGATGGAGGATCGAAGAATTCTGGTAGATTGAACATTGCTGCAGTAAGCGATTATGAGGATGACACTTTGATACTGTGTGTTGAAAGCAGTGTGGAATCCTTGGTCATGTATTCCGGTGCATCATTCCATGCTACCCATAGCAATGATGGCATGCAGAATGTTAAAAATGGTGATTTTGGCAAGGTTAGGCTGGGAAACGGTGAATTTCTTGATGTGACTGGCATGGGATATTTGGATCTGGTTACTACTTGGGGCACTACTTGGACTTTTTACGACGTCAGGATTATTCCGAGGCTTGAAACGAAGTTAATCTCCATTGGGCAGTCGGATGAACAAGGTTTGGACGTTAAGTTTGGTGGTGGAAAGTGGAAGGTCGTTGTGAATCCGTTTAGGATCGTAATCAAGAAACGTGATCTCACGAATACCAACCGTAGGGTGCGGAATCCCCAACGATCGTGCAAAATGATTCAGAAATAAACGTAATCAAACGTAATGAAAAGCAGATAACGAATCACCGAGCAATTTCCATAACTTTAATCTTTGTATTAGATCAAATCAAGATGTTTACAAATGAAATCTTAGACCTAATACAGAGAAAAACACACATACACACTCTAGGGAAAAGGCTCAAATGATAACTCTCTCTAAAAATTACAAACTTTTCCCTTTATATAGAATTCCACCTTCGCCCCTTTAAGGAGGTCGAAGGTGTTCATTCGAACCTTTTAAGGGTTCGAATAAATCCTTCTACTACATTCAATCTTCATTCGACCAGAGATAACTACATTCGACCATACGACTGGTCGAATGTAACTTTAAGCTAAAACCTTGGTCGTTTTTCTGATTATCTGAACCTTCGACATTCAGTACTGGATCACTAGCTGGGGACATACATGAATAATGCACTTACAATCTCCCCCTTGGACCTAGCTAGTGATGTACCAAATCAGAATGCTATCAATTCTTTAAGTCTTGCAATCATCATCTTGAACGAATTGAAAACTTTCCATTTTCATGCACGTTTGTGTCGAGGTTCTTGTCTATCTCTGCAGTAAGCTTTATCATTTGTTGGTCCAGAGATGAAGACAGACATCAAATCTTGAATTCTTTGATCTTTAGTCTTTTCTTTAACAAACTCTAACTGGTTTCTGTTGTTCTGATTCTAGATGTTCAGGTTTGGGTCTTTTTCAGTTACACACTTTGTCGATGAATCTTGAGCAGTTCACCTGTTGTGTTTGATTATGCAGAAAAATTTACTAAAAACTGCACAAACTACAACCAGCGTTAGACACGACAAAAATCTCGGAAGTACTCTTCACATTCCTTTTGACCCTCAATAGTTCTCCCTCTGAACTATTAAACATTTTTAATACGCACCAGAAACTTGAAAATCTGTAGTCTTTTTCAACTTTTAAGTATCTGAGTATTCACATTAAGTATCCCATCATTGGTTATCAAAAATAAAACAGAAACAAAACATTTTGATTTTTCAAAGTTTATGCTACAACACACCAAAAATCTTTTTGAATTTTCAAATGGAATTGCATAAAAGTAAACTAAACATATTTTTGTGAATTTTCCGGTAAGAGGATCATATCAGTATTAAAACATTCAGTCAAAAACTCTTTTTGATCAATTTTCTGTTTTTGACATTGAGCATCCAACAACCATTACCAGTATGTTTGTCCACTTAAACTCAAAATCATTATTCACTGTTCAGCACTTCAGATACATTATAGTAATATTAGATACTGAAAAATCTATGGTACCCGCACACGTGACACATTCCCGTATCAAGAATTGCACAAAGTTACATCGTAACGCGTGATTATATTGTAGTTATCCGATAGTTACAAGGTACGAGGCATAGCGGTGACAAGTCAGCAAATTAATGCTTCAAAGCGACTTATGCACTCAACCAGGGTGAGGACTAATATCATACATGATTTTCATCATAGTACTGATACGATGCATTTGATAATCTTTGATTATCATCACACATGTTAAGTTCCTCATTCGGTAACTTATGGTTTTGTCATTAAAGATCTTTTATTAAGATACCCTGACTGATCTAGGTTCGTAAATCAATACGACAAAAGATCAGTTAGGCTATCCCCAGATAACTAACAATATAACGACCCGAAACCTCCGATTTTGGCAATCTATCAAACGAAATTTCGGTACTAAGACCATATGTCACCGAGACGTTGATCCACATGATTATCAGTTAATGTTTTTAGGTTTATATCACCATGCTGAACTTTAAACTTTGATTTCAAGCCTACCAATATCTAATTGTAGTGGCTACTCAATGTTTATCAATACATTTTGTTTTCAGAGTAATCTGACAGTTCACTGATGTACTATCATCTCCTCTTTTTCTCCAGGAAAACTCATTTTTGATTTTCTAATTTTTATTTTGATTTTTCTGAAATTTTTTTCCCCCCTAAAAATCTAAAAATAAGCATATTTTTGGATTTTTATACTTTTGAAGAAAAACAAAATAAAATGATATCCGATGCGGTTTACTCATTGAGTTTCAACAACCATTTTCCACTCAGATTACTAGACTCATCAAGATCTTTCAATTAGCAAACCATTAACAAAGATAAGAGAGTTTAGAATAAACCGTTTTGTTGTAGCTGTTGAAAAATCTAAAACCTGAGAGCAATTGCATGAGATTGCAACATTTTCCGGCTTCACAAGTAGGAAACAGACGACAAACACTCTCTTCTCTGTTGACATCATTCTTTCTTTCTCAAAATCCTTTCCTTGACCTTCTCCTCTCCAATAAATAGCTTGTATACAGATGCTCCACTATCAACTATTAAAAATAGCTAATAGGTCTGTCTGAAACAATCTGCACACTTGTTAAACAATTAGCACGAGAGAGGCACCCATCCCTTCACAATGATGGGTCGTCCAAGGTCATCAATCCTTGGAACATCAATCCATTCTCCTTTTGAAAAAATCAATTGGTCTTTCAATGGATTGATTTGAAGTAGAAATTGCTATTGATTTAGAAAGTGATTTGGGTTTCCAAACACGTTCAGAGTTTATTTTTGATTTTGTTGAAATCGTTTTGATTGTTGACTTTTCAGATTTCTCATTTGAAACCTGCTTCTAAACTTTGTTTGGAACCTTCTCAGACTTAACTGATAAAGGTCCAGGTTTAGAGTTATTCTTAGACTTAGCCTTAGAACTCCCCCTTACCTTAGCAACCCGTTCACTATCTACATTTTTGTTCAAGACAATCTTGTTACGATTGTCATACACAACCTGTTTCCCCTTTTGTTTCTTGATTGATTTTGGGGATACAGACTTTTTGACATTGCCTGAATTTTTAGCAAATTTCACTTCGGTCTTTTTCTGTTTAACATACGGACAGGAAGCAACTAAATGCCCACACTCTCCGCAGTTATAACAAGACCTATATTCCACAAAATCACATGCATACCCTTCATCCCAATACCAGTAGGGACAATAAGCAGCAATATGACCAACTTCACCACATTCAAAACAGCTTCTCCGTTCAACATAACCATGAGAATACTGTGGTGAGTTGTTTCTCCAATAACCATCAAATCGAGAGGTATATGAATAATCATAAGAATCATATGATCTAGATGAAAAATTTCTTGAATTCTTTTGATGAGAGTTTTTCATTTGATCATTTCCTTTCGATTTGTTTGGTTTCGGTCCTTTTACTTTAGAACCTTTCTTATTTTCAACATTTTTCTTTTCAATGTTTTTCTTTTGATCCTCATGTTGGTTAGGATTTAGTTCAAACGACAAATGCCCAAATTGATTTGTAAATTGATTTACCAAATCGATATTATCAACATATATACATTTAAGTAAAGATTGTTCGATATTATCAATTGGAAAATCTTTATTGAGAATCAACTTGTCATGTCCTACCAACATATAGGATCCTTCCATTCCATCAGGAAATTTAAATATGGTTTTGTCTTCAGACTTAGGTTCTGAAATGACTACCACATTTTTATTTTTCTGACTAGAATTGGACTTCACCTCAGAGTTTGAAACTTCAACACAAGATGTTATGTCTTTCAATTCTGATGTGGTGTTATTCATTGAAACACTTTTATTTATTTCTAAAATTTCTTGCTTTAAAGATTCAATTTTATTTAACAAATCTTTTTCATTCTTTTCAAAAACTTTATTTTGGTTTTGACAATTTTCTAGTTCATTTGCTAGGTTCTGTTTGTCCTTAATAAGTGTCATCAATTCACATTTCAACTTGACACATTCAGAACAACTAGCACAGTCAATACTAGATCTTACCTCATCATCTGAATTATTACCATTCTCAGAACCATTCTCAGAATTTACATCAACATTTGATGCATCACTTCCTCTTGATTCACTCTGTTCTGAACTCGTATCAGAACTCCAATCACTCTTTGACAATTCACTTGAATCATCATTTCCCATTTGTTTGACAAGACACACAACATTATTTTTAACACTTTCTATTTTAAAACACTCATTCACATTAACCATTTTATCAGTTGGTTGCACAGCTGGTCGTGTAACAGATTGTTGAATCTTAGATGCAACAACTTGTTCCCATGTTAGCTTTTATTGCATTGCAGCTTTTATCTGATCATCAGTTCTTGACATAGCCAAGTAATTCATCATTTTTCAACAAAAATTATTTCAAAAATTTTCTAAAAACAGGCTTTTCGAAATTTTTTTTTACACCTTAAAATTTGAAAAATATTATCCGAATATTCGTAGGTTCGAATGTGGAAATAACCAGTCTTATTCGACCTTTTAAAATGAAAATCTTTGAAAATCAGATTCTACGTTCGACCCTTTTCAATTTTTGAGTGGTCGAATGAGCCAAAATGATCTCCTTCGACCGTTTGAAAAGATACGAAAGAGAAGTATGACAAACACTAATCTTTTTCGACCCTTTTACTCTCTTTCGACCGTTTGATTTTCTCCTTCGACCGTTCGAATGGTCGAATGAGACAAAATGGTCGAATGAACAAAATAACACTGATAAACTCTAGATTCGACCGGTTAAAACTCCACGTTCGACTAAAAAATGCTACGTTCGACCCTCAAATCTCACCTTCGACCGTTTTAGGTCTGTTCATCATCTTCAACCTCAAGAACACGAATCTGGTCGGTTTTTGACAAAATTTTCACCAAATGTAATGAAATTTGATAGGTTTTATGCGGATTTGAATTTAGACAAACATTTGTGAAAGGATTTTTGAAAATAACAACAAATTCAACTCCAATTTAATCAAAAACCATGTTTATATGAAAAGCTTCAAAATTTCTTGGGTTTTGATCTTTAAATCAAAATTCTAATCTGTTTTCATCAATTCGGATCAATTTGCAATCGTGAAATCGAGCCTAAGCTCTGATACCACTTGTGAATCCGTTTAGGATCGTAATCAAGAAACGTGATCTCACGAATACCAACCGTAGGGTGCGGAATCCCCAACGATCGTGCAAAATGATTCAGAAATAAACGTAATCAAACGTAATGAAAAGCAGATAACGAATCACCGAGCAATTTCCATAACTTTAATCTTTGTATTAGATCAAATCAAGATGTTTACAAATGAAATCTTAGACCTAATACAGAGAAAAACACACATACACACTCTAGGGAAAAGGCTCAAATGATAACTCTCTCTAAAAATTACAAACTTTTCCCTTTATATAGAATTCCACCTTCGCCCCTTTAAGGAGGTCGAAGGTGTTCATTCGAACCTTTTAAGGGTTCGAATAAATCCTTCTACTACATTCAATCTTCATTCGACCAGAGATAACTACATTCGACCATACGACTGGTCGAATGTAACTTTAAGCTAAAACCTTGGTCGTTTTTCTGATTATCTGAACCTTTGACATTCAGTACTGGATCACTAGCTGGGGACATACATGAATAATGCACTTACAGTCGTTAAAGGTAATCTCGTGGTTGCTAGCAGCCGGATGAACAAGGTTTGGACGTTAAGTATGGTGCATGTTCCGTCTGGGGAAGTGACCACCCCTGTTAAGACGAACGCCAATTCGGGCTCGCCGATTTGACAGTTAAACGAGTCCAGTTTGCAGAAAAGGACTCTGGGACTTCAGGTAATCAGCTTGAGCGTATTCGGGGGTCTGAACATGTACGGGATTTTTGTAGCAGTGGGAGCATAGGAAGTGTTCCGACACCGTCTGGAAATCGACGTTTGGTTCAGAAGACCAGGTTTCCGAATGAAATCTCTCCTAAGAATTTTCTGCTAGTGGGGAGTGTTCCTCTAAGAATCCCTGTATCTGATGGTTTGCGTCTATGGGAATCAGTTGGGATTGAGGATTTGAAGACGGGGTCTTTTGAGACCGGGTTGAAGCCATCTGGGGCTTCAACAGGCCTTTCTGTTTATTGATGATGATTGGCCGGATGTAACTAGGTTGATTGGGGATACATGGTTTGAAGTTTGGTTTGTTCTTGGGAGCTAGACCTAGAAGACTTTTGTTCCTGTATGTGTTTGAACTTTACGGATTAATGAAGACATGGATTGTTTTGTGCTTGTTGGCGGACTTAGTGTTTATGGCATGGCCTTCAAGTGGGAGGTTATTGGGTGTGAAGTTCTTGGGCTAGTTAATTGGTATTGGGTTTGTTTCATTTAGATGTTTAGAAAGCCCATTAGGGTTTCTTGTTCATCAAGCCTAAAACCCTAGTTAGTCTCTATATATATTCATTGTCTATGTAATTGTAAACCTGTCAGAGCTAAATAATAAATCCCTAGTTGTAGGCCGTGGACGTAGGTTCCCCACTGGAACCGAACCACGTAAAATTCTCGTGTTCGTGTGTCGTGCTTTATATTTCCTCGGTTGTTATTGCATGTTCGTTGTGAATCGGTTATTCCGATGCGCCACTTTATCCTAACAATTGGTAGCAATCTTTGCCCAAAAAAAAATTCTTAAGAATTTTGTGATTTACTAAACATAAGAAAATCGAAAATAAAAATTAAAAGCTCTATTGTAACAAAATTTCGTCTCTACAGAATTTTCACAAAGCGGCAATATTTCCCTCCGTCTCACCAAGAGGTGTTGCAACGAAATTTTCTAGCTATAGGGTGTGCCAAAAAAAATTTCACGTAAACTATGTGGAGAGAAAATTTCGTGGCAATCGGTAGGTATATAGCGACGACAATCGTAGGTATGACATTGTAGTTGAGCACACTTTCACTCGCTGTTGTTTGTGAGGTATTAGGTTACAAGTAGATCGATGACACATCACAACGTGGATTACTAATACTATCTTATATGTTGAAAACATTGTATATGGATACTTTTTTGTTTTGGTCTTTACCAGTGGCGGATCCAGGAATTTTTTTCAGTGGGTTCCTTTTTTAGGTGTTTCAATTTCATATTACCAAACATAAAAATTTCGGGTCGATTTGACGGGTCGGATCGGGTAATGTTCATCACATAATAAAAATACGATACAGTAATGTAAAAACATCGGCATTAGAAATTTAAAGCACGTAATATAAGTATGATTGTCGTTAAGGATAAAAAAACACACCTGCAGTTGTTCCTTACGAGTTTTCATCTTTTAAAAATGTTGTATTACATTTTCGACCGAAACTTGTAGTAGGAACTCTCTTCCACCATTATGACCTTGCAGAGTATTTCTTTCGTGTTTTGAGTCCTTATAGACCAATCCACGTGTAATTCAACAAATGGTAAAGTGAGTAACATTATGGGCTAACTGTTTCAATCGTTTTAAGCTTGTGTCAAAACTAAAGAGGGTCAAAGACTTAAGCATCCAGTTAGTTATGGTATGAAATCAACTAAAACTCTTTTCTGATGGTAGGAATGTAGGGTCATTAGTGGACACATGTAAAAAGATTTGATGATTTTACTTCTCTCAGGTTTTTCATCGAACACCTTGAAGGCGTGTCTTTACAACATGAGTACTTCATGCTAATATAACTACACAAACATCACAGCAAAAACATTACAATACACAAAAAGCTAAACCTCTTAATTCATTTCAAATTTTCCATAATAAACCCATAGGTTTCAGCAAACTAGGAAGAACCCATAAAATATTATTCAAATAACAGATCTGAAATATTAGTTGATTAATTCAAAGAACTCTCAAATATTAGTTGATGAATTAAGTACCTAAACTACGTTAAGTATGTCTAAAAGTAAAAAAAAAAGTATCAATCGAAAAATAAACGAACCAACTTATCTGGACGGAGCAAGGGGCGAAGCGGAGCAGGGCAGGAGGAGGCAGGGACAGAGCAAGGCTGCAGGGATGATTTCTTTTATTTGATTGTTTCATTGGGTATGTCTGGGTTTGAGTTTTGAGTTTCGAATGAAAGGTGTAGGGGCGTTTGGAGAATAGGAGGAGAAGTCAGAAAAGAAAAGGACAGAGGAGCGGTTTTAAACTAAAAAAAATTGGAACCAAAAACAGATTAAAAAAACTAATTCAGATACAGCTTGTGGGAGTCGAACCAGCAATGTTGAGGTTATAATACGCGCTTACATCCACTGGACTACTTCACCTGTTTTGTTATAGGTTCCTTTTCAAATTTATCTATGGGTTCCTTATGTATATTTTCTATATATTAACACTAAAATTTCAAAACTGACTGGGTTTCCGGGAACCCATTCCCGAACAAGTAGATTCGCCCCTGGTCTTCATATTGGAAAACTTTTAACAGTTTAAGATTTTACAAGTTAAAGTTGGAGCATCTTAGGGTGGACGGGGCGCTACCAGAATTGGGCACGGATACCCTACTACCAGCACGGTAACACCACCGCCACCCGTGCGGATAGTGGTCCCGTGAACCGGTTGCTGGTTCTAGTTAAGGGGCTGGTAACCATTGATAATAATTGCAACGGTCATTTTTTAGTATTATTTTATTGCTTTTTGACCGTTTGTATGAATTTAATTAAAACGGTAACAAGTTTTTGACCGTTAATCTAATATAAATGGTAAATCCAAATCCAATCCATCCCCCACTAAACCGTTAATCAAAATAATCAATTGTCAAGATTCAAGTTGATCATAAATGGCAAACCAAAACCCAAATCCTAATCGAATCCCGCCCCCACTAAACCGTGTGCGAGCATCAATCTGGACCTTGGAGGATGAACTCGCCTTGGTGAATAGCTATCTTTATGTTCAAGAGCAAGGACACTAGCGAAGGCAAAGTTTTTGGAAAGCGGTTGCCACAAGATTCAAGGAACAAACGGGTGAAAACAATCGTTCAACGGACGCGATACGTGGAAAGTTTTTATCTTTAAAGGCGAAGTGCGCAATATTTTAACAATTAGTCGTTAATTGGATGAACCACAATCCGGCTTTAAATGAAGATGGATGGATTGAAGAAGCCCGTAACGAATACCGAAATGTATATGATGATAACTACCCGATGGTCGAGGTTTGGAGAGCTATGAGAGGACGTTTTATAATATTTTAGGTGTTTCTACTATTTATTTTACCGTTTTAAATAATGTTTGATAATTTGTTTAATTACCGTTCTTTAAAAAAATAATAAAATATAAACATTTCAGTGAAGTGAATCAGTGGAGTAAATCAGTGAAGTGATATGGCAGTGTATAATTGGCTAAAATCAGTGAAACAAAATTCATATTTTAGGAGTGCCCTTAAGCCCTTAGTTACTTACTAATTGAATATGGAGCCACACAAAATGTAATTGTTATCGAAAATAAATCATAAATCACCAAAAATTAGTCGACGTACCCATACAAATCAAACACAGACCTATCTTACCCAAACTACACAAGACATTCATTTATTCTCCTGGGGAACCATTTAGTTACTCTTTTAAAGCGCTTATAAACTCCTTGTCACATTCAAGAGCCATCATATATTCCGGCAATAAGCAAACTTCTACGTCCATGCTCCCGCCTCCTTCCTGGCCCGGGTACATTGTCATTTTCCCGTCAGCTTTGTTTGCTAACCCACTTCTAGCCGCAACCGCTTTCCCCAAACCAAATTCACACCCGTACATGTCAAACCTTGGTGAACTTCCAATGTGTGTAGTGTTTGGATGGAAAATCCCATTCAATTTATATACTACAGGGTTTCTATACCATGAATCAACCCACCTTTTCACCACAAAATCATCATAATTTGTCACCGCTTCATGTATCTTCAAAGCCGCCCATCCAAGACCGTGAGCCATTAGATCCTCAACCGTTGCCGTTCCGCTGACAATATGAATCGGACTGGCAAAATAATCATCAGACAAAGGTGGGTTCACCCTTCGCCGGTTACTAACAACAAGTTTGCAACTAGTTTCACTATTACTTGGTTGTTTCCTAACTCGAGTTACGCACCTCCACAAAAGTGCGGACACAGCCTTTAAACTCGATATCTTTTGCGTGTTGCATTCCTCATTCGCTTTTGCTTTCAGTTTAGAGACTGCAACCGAAGTGAAATGAAAGAATCTCTCCTTAACTTGTGGTTTTTCAAATCTTTCTATGAACTGATCATGATGGGTAAAAGGGAGATTTACAATAGAATCGGATCGGTTGAATATCGGATGACGGGATATGAAATAACCCTGTTCATCTTTACGTCTGAATATTTCACTCCAAGCAGACATGAAATGCCAGAAAGATGTTCCATCAGCAACAAGATGGTTCACAGAGCCACCAATGAAGATTCCATCGGTAAGCTCGGTCACTTGAATGGATAACAATGGTAGTGTATGACCATCATGGTTAATAGCATCATTAAGGTCGAAAAACGAATGAACAACTTCGGGTACATCACCCGAAGTAACAATGTCAGAGACAGCTACGTCCACAGTTGCATGAACAAACTTGACTCCAGGGCTGTTCTCAGGGTCTATGTAAATGACATATGAATGCGGGTTTTCTTGTTTTCGAGTGGCTAAGCGGGCAGCGAGAGGGTAGAAATGAGTGAGAGTGGCGGAGAGAGAATGGCGAAGGTTATCTAAGAAAGCGGTTATGGAGAAATCTTGGTTATTTGGTTTTGCAAATAGGAGACCCTTTTGGCTGTATTGGGCATTGAGCAAGACGAGCTCAAAGGGTGTGAAGTGTATGGGTCGCTTAGTATCTTGTGATAGGTCGTGCTGTGGTCTGACGAAGCTTTCCGATAGAAGCTGCACCTTGTGCAAAGTCATGGGGCTTTCCAGGTTTAGATAAATGGAGTCAGTGAGCAATCTCACGTGTGGTTTAAACCGTTTCAACATGCAAGTACGGATAATATAGAAAATACTTTTTTAGGAAAAAAAAATATATAGATATTTATTTGTGGCTCAGGCTGACACTCTCTCCATGGGCCGTGGAGGCCTTTACTGGCTGTGGAAAGCTAAAAAACATAAAACCACGGGCCGTGGAGGTCTTCACTGGCCGTGGTGGCCCCTGCAATGATTAGTAATCATTGGTAATGATTAGAAACATTTCCACTGGCCGTTGAGGTCTCCAGTCTCCACTGGCCGTTGAGACCCATTTTTTTAAGTGTGTTTTATGTATTTTAACCATGATATATTTGTGTTTTTTATTAAAAAAAAAGATTCATTTCTTATTATAGATATAAATTAGCATACAAAACAATTTTTTTCCATTTAGTAATTCGGTATACATGATAAAACAGATATATACGATTGAAAGTTTCTCAAAAGCTTGCTTTGTTCCTTTCATTCAATCAGAATAAATATACAGGATTTACAATAGTTTAGGAAAGGTAATTAATCCTATACAAAAGGAAACTAATCAATCTAGTCAATCAAGCAATTACAATAAATGAGAGATATAATTTACACATCATACACACGTCATATGTGTTGACTAAGGCTAATGGGTAAGCAGACATCAAAAAAGCCATGTCTCAGTGCCACGTAGGCTGTCATATCCCTAAAGTGGTGTCTCACCATTCTTGAGACATGGGTGGGGTGTGCAAACATCAAAAAACCCATGTCTTAAGCATTTAATATTTTTTTTTGTTTTCTAAATATTAATTGTAATTAGTTTTATAAAAGTAATAAATAAATAAAATAATGTTCAAATAAATACTAAACTATATAAATAAAAATTACAAAAGCATGATAAAATTAAAAAAAATGAACACAGTTAAAAAATACATACGATTTCCTAAAATTTCATAAAACTACTTCCATTTTTCAATAAACTTGTCTTGCAATTTCTTCATCGCGGCGCGTCGTTATTCGAGATACTTCGAGATATCCACCTCCATAACTCTCCACTCTTCCAGCGCCTTCGATTCATCAATCAACCGAATCTTTTCCTTCTTGAGCTTTATTTTTTCCTCGTTAGCGTTGTTGAAAGTTTCCATAGCTTCGGTTAATTTTTCAAACTTTGAAGCGCTCCCGCTTGTGTTATTCGACGCCGCCGCTTTCTTTCCTGCCGCCGCTTCCTTTTGAGCTTTATCCCGACCTGTGGGGCGTTCCTCCTCCACATAAATTGGTTCTTCTTCATCAGGGTCGTCGTTCATATCAATGTCGATTGGAACAGACAGGCCTGCTTTTTTAGCTTTGGTCTTTCGTTTGGCCCGCTCAACCTCGTTTGGGACCCCGCCCATTTTTGTTCATCTTTCAAAGCCTGCCAAGCCCGTATCATCGAGAATGTTCTGCGTGACGCACTTTTATACTCCGACATCGCTTTTTTGAAAATCATTTGCTCGTTCCATCCACTAGGCGTGTTCGCCTTAATACGGTTGTAAATTCCATTGAATTTACCACAATCCACATTCAACTTTCTCCATTTCGAGCTTAGAGCATCGTTTTGTCGATACGGCTTAGCTTGCATATACTTATGAAAGAATTCGTTCGTCGTCTCCCATAACTTCTCTATGTTTTGGGCGGTACCTTTGATTTGGTATAATATTTATAGTTTGATTTTAGAAAAAAAAAAAAAATTTAAAAAATAGCCGTTCAAAAAATCTACCCGTTATTCAACGGTAAAAAAAAAAATTTCTATTGGGCCGTCCCTTGTGTCCGTTCAAGAACGGGGGAGATGGGGCAGGCTGGGACGGGGCAAAGGGGGGCGGTGTAGGGTTTGGGACGGGGGCCTTTTTCTGGGACGGGGCTTGTCTTGTGTCTGCTCACCGATGAGCCTAACAGGCCCCCGCAGTTTGAGCCGTAGCCGGACGAAGGTACAAACTGGATCTGAAACAAGTAAACAACTGTTTGGAGAGACCCTTGGTAAAAATGTCTGCATACTGGTAATCTGCTGGAATATGGAGAACATGAACATGACCAATGCAAACTTTTTCGCGAACAAAGTGAATATCTAATTCCATGTGTTTGGTGCGCTGATGTTGTACCGGGTTTTGAGACAGGTAGACAGCATAGATATTGTCACAATAAACCACAGTAGCCTGAGTGATTGTTAAGCCAAGTTCGAGGAGCAAGTTACGTATCCAACTGGTTTCTGCGACGGTGTTAGCGACGCCGCGATACTCTGCTTCAGCACTTGAGCGGGCAATAGTCGGCTGACGTTTGGAACTCCATGAAATGAGATTGTCACCCAAATAAACACAAAACCCAGAGGTGGAGCGTCGTGAGTCGGGGCAGCCTCCCCAGTCGGCATCTGAATACACTGTAAGCGTAGGGGAGCGCGAGGGGGAGATATGAAGACCGTAGTCAATGGTGCCGCAAATATACCGTACGCTTCAGGAACTATAAATGGGGTTCACGGGGGTCATGCATGAATAGGCATACCTGCTGAACCGCATAGGTAATATCTGGGCGTGTAATGGTGAGATATTGAAGGGCTCCCGCAAGGCTGCGATAGAAAGTCCCATCAACAGCCGGAGAACCAGTAGAAGCACTTAATTTTGAATTGATCTCAACTGGAGTAGAACAAGATTTGCAGGTGGACATGTTTGCACGTTTCAGAATGTCACCCGCATAATGAGACTGAGATAAAAACAAACCACCATCCTTTTTATCAACCTTAATACCCAAAAAATGATGTAATGACCCTAGATCAGTCATGGCAAATTCGGTCTTCAATGTTTTGATAAAGTGTTGAAGAAGAGTGGTGTTGGAGGTTGTGAGAATAATGTCGTCAACATACAGCAAAAGATAAGCCATTTGTCCCCCATTGTTATATACAAAAAGTGATGTGTCACAAATGCTACTTTTGAAACCAGATTTAAGAATAAAGGTTGAAAACCGTTGATACCACGCCCGTGGGGCTTGCTTAAGACCGTATAAGGACTTGTTCAACCTGCAAACGAAACCTGGATGAGTCTGATCAACAAAGCCAGGAGGCTGATGCATGTATACTGTTTCGTTGAAATTTCCATGAAGAAAAGCGTTCTTAACATCAAGCTGATGAATTGGCCAAGACCTGGAAGCTGCAAGACTTAAAACAGTACGAATCGTGGTGGGTTTAACCACCGAACTAAATGTTTCATCACAATCAATACCAACAGTCTGACTCTTGCCATTAACGACAAGACGGGCTTTGTAACGTTCTATGGCCCCATTAGCGTGAAATTTATGTTTAAAAAGCCACATGCACCATATAATTGGTGCATCAGTAGGTCGTGGTACAAGCTCCCATGTATTATTTTCTAATAAAGCTTGGTACTCAATGTTCATGGCATCGTTCCAGTGTGGATCGTGTAGGGCGGATAAATGAGATTTGGGCAAAGGAGTAATGGGTGACGAGACGGCCGAAAGGTTCATTGGGACCCGGGGTTTGGTAATACCATAGGATGAGGCGGGTTTGGGTTTGGGTTTGTGGGTTGGGTGGTAGTGGATGCGGAAGTTAGTGGGCTGGTGGATGGACCAAGATTGTGGGCTGGAGGGGACGCAGGCGGGCCAGCAGTAGGATGAGGCTGCTGTGGGCCGTGAGGAGAAATGGGGGCTCCCGTGGGAGCTGGGCCAAGCACGGAAGGCTGTCCAGAATTGGCAGGCCCAAAGAGAATAGGGGACTGAGGAGGAGCCGGTGATGGGATGTTGGATTGGGTCGGAGGTGTGGGATGGGCAAAATCGAAGTATGGGGATGGTTAATCACCGCTCGGGAAAGAGGCTTTGGGCTCGGGGGAAGAAGATAGGGGAAAGGAGGCTTCGTTAAAGGTAACGTGCTGGGAAAATATAATTTTGCCCATGGATAGTTCGAGGCAACGGTATCCACGGTAATTGGCCGGGTACCCTAAGAAGACACAAAGAGAGGAAAGATGGTGAAGTTTATAAGGATGAGTGGCCGATTCATTTGATAGCAGGCGCTTTCAAAAACACGTAGGTGTTCATAAGATGGGTAGCGATGGTAGAGGATGGTGCAAGGTGTATGGTTGTTGAGGGTTTTGGTGAGTAGGATGTTGTGAAGTGAGAATCCGGTTATAAACCGAATTCACGGATCGATTAAGCGAAAACAACTCGGTTTCAGACGGGAGATTCAAGACGAGACAGAAATATACGATAACAAAGTCATCACAGATTCATATTAATTCAGAAACGGTTACAGACACTGTCATCAGTAGGATAAACATCTATCTCGGGGCTGGGGGAGGTCGGGCATGACCTCCCCTTTGAGAGCATTCAAAGCATAAACTCAAATCTTCTAAATGAAAACCAAACATGAGATTTCTATATATAGTCCATAATATAAAGCCACCTTCGCCCATATGATTAGGTCGAATGTGGAACTTTTCCACATTCGACCCTTTCGAATGGTCGAATCTAGCTTATGAATATGGTCTATATTTACAAATACATCAGATCTATAAAATGCCCTTATGGATCACCACAATCTCATGTAATACAATACAAGACTCAACCCTAGTCTATTTGACAGTGACGTCCACATAATAGTGCATCAACAATCTTCCCCTTGGACGTTGCTGGCGAATCCACAAATCTCTTGCACATCAACAGTCAAAGTCACAGGTCTCCCCCTCAATACGTGCACTATTGCATTGAGTTAGAAATACAATATCCTTCGTGAACTGACCAAGTAATGCACTTACGGATCCTCAGCATCAATACGCAGGAAGTCAGCTAGACCACATATATCATTTGCGAAATCAGCGAGCCGCTGAATTACAACCAGATCACCTAGTTACGCCAATGTGAAGTTGACAATGTAATGCACTGTAGTCTCGTAGCATCAGTACCCAGGAATGTCATCTTGACCAAGTACATCACGCGCAATCCAACTAGCCCGATAAGACCTCTGCTAGAAGGATTCCATACTGACCGATCAGATATTCAACGTAACACGTAGGTACAACCACTAATTCACATCTCATATCTGCACTTAACCTTTGCATCACCCTTCACACCAACTGGAGAAGTCTAACTGTTAGTACCCAATTAAACATCTCAAATGTGACTATGTGCAAAGCAATCCACTCGGACACTTGTACTTCTATGAAATTCTTCATCTATGCTGACTATGATTGCATTAACACATTCTTCTCTTTAAATGTTCTTGAGTAACTTCATCTGTTCGACAGAATACTAGCCGTAGACGAGTGAATCAAGCAATCAGAAGTTTTCAGCAGGAACTACCGGTACAATTGTGGACTTGAAATGCTTCAGAAACTAAAGTTTTCTATGGGCCAACAATAAACACCAACAGCTCTTGAAATTCTTCAGGACTGTAACCTTGAAACTTTCGTTGAATCTACGTGCCACATGACTCCTACTGGGATCCCTCATTACTTTCGGAACATTGAGATCTCAATCTTGATATGCTTGTACATAACAACTTTGTTTGAACAAGTTCCTTCAATCACACTGGAACTGGGTGACTGTTCTTCATTATGCGGAATAAAATCTGTCTATTTTCTGGCCCATAATAGTCATTTGAATCTAATTATCATACTGTTGATTCTCATGACTACCCCACAATAAAACGTTTCATCATCATCATTTCTTCAACAATTTATGTAGACATCATCACCATTCTCCCAAAAAATCTTCAAAAATTGCCTTTCGAAATTTTTTACCCCTTAAAATACCAATTTTTTTCATTCTCTATGTCGAAGGGGCGAAAGTGGAAAAAACACTACATTCGACCCCTGTGTATTTTCGAAGGTACCATGATTGGGTCGAACCAAGTTCATTTAAACCTGACTAAAATTAAGATTCCACATTCGACCAGTCGTGAGGTCGAATGTGGAAAACTTCCAGGTTCGACCGTTCTTATCAATTCAAATTAGCAGATTCGACCTTCAAAGCCTACGTTCGACCGTTTACAAGCCACGTTCGACCACTCGTAAGTTCTAATCTTCTGCACGTTCGACCACTTGCAGAAAAACGTGTTCTTCTTCAATATTTTCTGCAAATCAGTCCATAATCACTCTAAAACTTCGAATTTGATGATGAAACTTGTACAAAAAGGTTCGGAAATGAAAACCTAACCCTCGAATTCACAAAAACATGGTGAAATCACATGATTTTGGGTTCAATTAAGAATCTAGGGTTTCTGGGGTTTCAACCTTTCAATCAAAAACTGAATTTTAACGTCTGAAATCATGAAAACGAGTTGTGATTGATTCAAATGACTGTTAGATCGTTCAAATCAGTACCAAAGCTCTGATACCAGTTGAGAATCCGGTTATAAACCGAATTCACGGATCGATTAAGCGAAAAAACTCGGTTTCAGATGGGAGATTCGAGACGAGACAGAAATATACGATAACAAAGTCATCACAGATTCATATTAATTCAGAAACGGTTACAAACACTGTCATCAGTAGGATAAACATCTATCTCGGGGCTGGGGGAGGGCGGGCATGACCTCCCCTTTGAGAGCATTCAAAGCATAAACACAAATCTGCAAATGAAAACCAAACATGAGATTGCTATATATAGTCCATAATATAAAGCCACCTTCGCCCATATGATTAGGTCGAATGTGGAACTTTTCCACATTCGACCCTTTCGAATGGTCGAATCTAGCATATGAATATGGTCTATATTTACAAATGCACCAGATCCATAAAATGCCCTTATGGATCACCACAATCTCATGTAATACAATACAAGACTCAACCCTAGTCTATTTGACAGTGACATCCACATAATAGTGCATCAACATGAAGGTAAAAGGCAGTGTGAATGGCTTCAACCCAAAATTTGGATGGCATTGAAGCATGGACAAGTAAGGAGAGCATGATGTCGTTTAGGCGACGTATCATGCTTTCGGACTTGCCATTCTTTATGAATATCATAAAGAAAATTATGATAAAACTTCAAATGAAAAAAAATACCAAGTATAAAACGAGATATAAGAGTGTTTCCAAAGAAACTGTTGACTGACTAAAGTAATTGAAATATTATTAGTGACTTGTGGGGGCGTACTTTAGCCTATAAGTGAATGCTCATCCTGAGAGTTCCCAGGTCGGCATACGGGTCCCTCGTCTGATTGGGATTTATGCGAAATGCCAGGCCTAGACAGAAAACTCAGAATACAGGCGCTCACCCTTCCAGATTGCACGTGCCCCGTCACAAATAAATTCCAAGACTCTAGCGGAACTTGAGATATGGAAATATATCCTTGAGATGTGGATTTCACTCCTAACTCAAAGATATACTTTCAAAAAGTAAAAATACAATGGAGTGAAACTAGTCACTAAGTTAAGGATATCACTCCTAGCTTAGTGATTTAAGTTTCTTTTGGAGGGATAGATTCCTTGAGATTTGGACGTCTCCTATCTCGAAAGGAAAATATTCCAAGATAAATAAATAAATAAATAAATAAAACATATAAAAGGTGAAACTATTCACCAAGGTATGGATATCACACATAACTTGGTGTTTTCGCTCCATTTGTAGAATAAAATCTTTTTCGAGTATAATGAAAAGTAAAAGGAGAAAATCTATCTAAAGAAATATGAGAATAAAAGAAAGCATATAAAGGGTAGCTTAGTTATAGTCTAGGTCAAAAGCATTTACTAATAACCTAATTCCCTATAACCATGGCTCTGATACCAATCTGTAACACCCCAACCGATGGCGGAAACATCAAGGTGTCACATAGTGACGATTGTTCAATAGCACATGGACTAAATTGTAAATATTAATAGCAACACACTTTCATTATCCAAAAGAAATTACAAAAGACTTAATAAAAATCTCAAACATAGTTAAATAAATATTCAATCTTTTATTTAAGCACTAGGTCCAGCCTAAGCGTGAAAGCATGTAAGATCAAACGTCACCTGAAACATGTACAAAATAATTTCGTCAACACATATAATGTATTGGTGAGTACATCCGTTTAATATATATAGTAAGGTAAAATTTAGCAATTCGTGTGTTATTTTGCAAGATGTAATAAGTAGTATCCGGGTCAAATCAACCCTATGAAAGGAAAGCAGATATATATAGTATGCGCTAGTAGTAAATGTAATACATAGCAATGACGAGGACTCTCAACAGAGTCATAAGGGTATATACCATAGTACTATTCATTGAAATGCCAGGCCGCAACGGTTAATGATTTGACAGGTCATAGATACACGAAATAACACAAGCAAACACACATAAGAATTGCTATTTTAGTAAGATGAAATAGAAAATTGATAGTAAGTACATGAGTCACCCCAAAATAGTAAAACAGTAAAAAGGGGAAAGATATACTCACAGTTTGCGAAAGCGACCAAAATCCACTTAAGCGGTCGTGAGCTAAGTAATGGGAATTCCGAGGAATTCAACCTATAATGTGTAAGAATACTAATAAGGAAATGTCTAAGAGTCTAAAGTAACTAGGGTCTAAGGCATTAGGGTTTGCTAAGTCGATTTGGCGAATTAGAGTTTTTATGATTAGTCAAATTAATGTAAAAGTTGTATATTAAAAATAATATACCAAAGTTTGTAAATATGATTTAGGTAATATAATTGTTACCAATTAAATATTTAGATCAAAATATATTTGCATAATTATGACAAAATAATTTAGTTAATTACTTTAACTAATTATTATAAATAAATGCAATAATTATAAATAAATAATTATGTGTTTCACAATGATCTACAAATGGTAAATAAGATTTTCAAACATAAAACATTTCTACTTCATAAGAAAAGTATTCATAAAATATATTTTTAATAGTACAAATAAATAAATTTTTAATTATGTCTAATTACTCATAAATAAGACTAATAATTCAAGACATGATTCAAAAATGCTATTTTTATAGAAAATAAATAATTCCTGACGTAAATAAATGATCATAATTTTCCCATAATTTTTGTAAACTTATTTATATTTAAAACTGATTTAATGAGATTAAATCATGTTTAAATGAGTAAAAATAGGAAATTTAATAAAAACAAGTGTTTTCTGATCCAATAATTTTTAATTAAGTTTATAATGATTAGAAATAATTTATCAAAAATTTTGATATAAAAATCATTAAAAAATGAATTTTTTATCAATTAATTATGATTAAAACAATTTAAATTAATAAAATCACGAAAATAGATATTTTTCAGAAAACTAAAAATATGACAATTTTCTATGAGGCATCAAGAAGCTATACCTAAATTTTTATAATTTTTGGAGTAAAAATGAATTTTCTATAATTATTATAAGATTTATGTGTTTATATATTATTATCATATATCAAAAAAAAATCTGGAAATAAAGGGAAAGAAAAAGAAGGAGGAAAAGTGATGGGTATGGGGTTCGAACCCAGCCCTACTCGTTCCACAACACACACACACACACACCACTAGGCCAGATCATGATTTGTTTATTTATTTGAAACTGATTTATATTTAACCAACAATACAAACCTCATCTTCTTCCCCAATCTCTTCCTAAGAACCCTAACCCTAGACTAAAATTAATAAACCCAATACATACACGATTAACCATCTGTTATAAAGGGGTTTTGTTCGGAATTTAATGAAGAATAAAACGGCATAAAGAAAATAACCTTACAATGTGTTAACGATGCTCGGAAATGAAGTGTAAGAGCCGAACAGAAACTTGGCCAATTAGACGCTATAACACGCGACTTAGGATAGTTTTTTTGTGGGTTTGCGTTGGGTAAAGGTGCAGAAACGAGATGGTATGAACGACTTTTATAGTTACTCGCTAAAACGACTAATTGATTGGGTTCATAAATTCCGTTCGTTACACTTCATAAAAACCCGATTAAACCCCATTAAACATGTGTTTATAACTGGTTTTGATGGTATTTCGTTGAAAATCCTAGGAGAAACGTTTAAGAATTGATTGGAAGCTTTAACGAGCATTAATTCGTCTTGAACCCTGTCGCCGGAATTTTACCGGAATCCGGCGGAAAAGGGGTCGGAAAACAGATGTGAAGGGAAAAGATTGGTTTTGTTTAAAAGTTTTGTGAATTGGCAAAAAGGGTCCCTCAGGTTTTAACTAGCTTAGAACATTGTCTAACTAAGTTAGTTTTTCTCTTTATAACCCTTAACCATACTAACTTAACTTTAAAAGTTTTAAAACCTTATAAAACCTCAAATTTTTTTTATAGAACCTTTTATGAATACGTTTCACATACGCATTTGATTAAAACTCATACCCGACCTATAATAAGTATAAATGAAAAAAATTTTAGTTTACTCTAAAAATAATTTTTTTTTTTGAAAACGACGAAATTTATAGGGATTACAATGAAAATATTTTAAGGGCTATTTTTGTCTATTAGATGAAAGACGAGGGTGACGGATGTCACACCATGTCACATTGAAATTTTGGGATTTTAAGTTTGAATTGAATTTGGACAAAGGCGTGGAAGTTGCAAAATTTAGTGAATGTTTCGGACTTATATTTGAGTGGGTAAACCCAAGTGTATTGTGTAAAGTCATCAATGAACACCATATAATATTTATATCCGGATGTACTCACGACGGGAGACGTCCACAAATCACAATGAATAATTGAAAAAGGCATAAAAGTACGAGAGTTAGAATCATCAAATGGAAGACGTTTATGCTTTGACAATTGACATGAATGGCAAACAAAAGTAGGTTCTAGTTTATTACATGGCAAAAACTTATTAGAACTAAGTAAATCCATGACATGGCGACCGAGGTGGCCAAGACGTTCATGCCAAGATTTAGGGGTGGAAATGGAGGTAAAAACTGTTGCAAGAGTATTTTTGGTGAAGGAGTAGAGACCGGTGGCGCTGTCATGGCGACTGAGGGGGCGTGCCATCCTGGTAATCCTTCACAGAAAAACCGAAAGGATCAAATTCAACAGACACAAGATTGTCAGTGGTAAATTGACGAACAGAGATTAAATTTATAATGAAGTTTGGGTTGTAAAGGACGTTTTTTAGTTGGTAGGTTTTGTTGGGTGTGTGAATGGATGTGTGACCAGATCCAAGAATCGGAAGACGATTACCATTACCCACTAAAACCGACTTTATATGAGAATAATTAGAGAGGGTAGCCAACTTACCTTGTTCAAGCGTGACATGAGATGTTGCGCTGGTGTCCATATCCCAATTTTCATCAAGGTCGTCAACTGAAATAGCTTGGAATGCTTGGGTTATCTGAGACGGGTCAAGAGCATCCAACTCTGTGTAATGGGCATGTGCAGGCTGATCAGGCTGCTGAGTTTGGGCCTGTGCATGTTGTTGGGCCTGATAAGAAGTGGCCTGTGAAGGCTGTGAGGGCGACCTGAAGCCAAATGCAGTCCAAGGCGAGGCCCAATCTGCAGCAGTGGGATACGGGCACGGTGGCGGGGTCCAGTACGGAGGGGCCCAGTAGGGATATGGTGGGACCGATGATGGAGCCGTGCGACCCGAAAGCTGACCCGAAGTATTATTGCGTGAGGAAGAGTTCCTGCCCCAACCACGAGTACGGTTGAACCTGTTCCTGTTGTCTCGGTTGGTATCACGTGAGTTATCACGAGTCTGTTCCTGGGCAGAATGCGGTGGAGTTGGAGAAGGGACAGCAGCAGCGACGACTGGCGTACCGGTGAGTAGTTCACGAGCATTGCGACGTTGTTGATCATTGAGAAGCATCTCACAAGCCTCCTCCCAAGATGGGATATTAGTATTGATGAGAGAGCCCATGGTGTCAAACTCAGAGGGTAACCCATGGACCATTTGTCACACTAACAGCTTGTCGTCCACGGGTATTTCCAATAAATCATTAAGTTGGTCAGTAATCTCTCGGAGACGCTGAAAATACGCCTCAAGAGATGACTGAGTCTTAAGGGTAATGTTGGAAAACTCATGTTCGAGAGCCGCGATTCGCGCGCCTTTGTTATTATGAAACTGTTGTTGAAGGCGAACCCATGCTCCGTGAGCAGTGGAGTCGGCATAGGGCAGAATTTTAGCAACAAGGTCGTCGGACAATGTTCCGTAGATCCATTGTAGGACGATAGCATCGATTTCCAGCCACGATGCATAAGATGGGTTGGTTTCTGGAGGGGACGATGTACCGTCTATATGATCCAAAACTCGGTAACCGCGGGCATGTAGTTGGAATAGGCGGACCCAGTTGATGTATGTGACCTTGACACCGTCAAGGACTCGTACTTTCTGCTGAATATTTGTAACAGCATAAACTGGGTGAAGTGAGGTGGGTTTGGAAGCATCGGGTTTGGGATGATTGAGGTGTTCCTGATCGGCCATGAGACAGAAGTAAAACAGGGGCTGAATCAGAAGAAAAAATGGGTGTGTATCCGGCTGACAAAAGCAATTCGACCGTAGTCGAAGGCAAGCGATCCGACCGTAGTCGGTTGAGAAGATGAGCGCTTAAGGTAGAGAGCGACTGCGCTCTAATACCATGAATGTTTCTCAAAAGCTTGCTTTGTTCCTTTCATTCAATCAGAATAAATACACAGGATTTACAATAGTTTAGGAAGGTAATTAATTCTATACAAAAGGAAACTAATCAATCTAGTAAATCAAGCAATTACAATAAATGAGAGATATAATTTACACATCATACACACGTCATATGTGTTGACTAACAACGATAAGCTATAACAAGTCAATATAGGTTCTCATGTAATGCTTGCTTGAGATTGGTCATTCCTTGTGATACATGAACATTGGATTTTCGTGTACCGAATTACTATGGTCATTACAATGTTCATGTATGAGAAGGAATGACAAATCTCAAGCAAGCATTACCTGAGAACCTATATTGACTTGTTATAGCTTATCGTATATATCTGTTTTATCATGTATACCAAATTACTAAGTGGAAAAAAATTGTTTTGTACGCTAATTTATATTTATAATAAGAAATGAATCTTTTTTTTAATAAAAAAACACAAATATTATGGTTAAAATACATAAAACACACTTTAAAAAATGGGTCTCCACGACCAGTGGAAATGTGGCAGAATAGGTCTCCACGGCCTATGGAAATGTTTCCCCCACGACTAGTGGAGACCTCCATGGCCAGTGGAAATGTGGCAGAATGGGTCTCCACGACCCATGGAGGCCTTATTCTCATACATAAATAATAGTTTCAATAATTATTAATAATAAACTCCAATTTCTAAGCATCAAGTACAACTATGTAACACCCCAGTCGATGGTGGAAACATCAATGTGCCACGTAGTGACGATTGTTCAGTAGCTCATGGTATTTAAAAGTTTCAATAATTATTAATAATAAACTCCAATTTCTAAGTACATCAAAATGTATAAACACGAAAAACGAAATACATCATTTATTCAATAAACTAAATTTCAAGCAATCTTCAAACATCTCTCAAACTCTAAGCTTCATTGTTCCCTGAAACATGTTAAGTTTGAAAATGAAGGGGGTCAACTAAAAGTTGGTGAGGATAGATAGGTTTTGTTTGAGCATAAAAATAGTCTAAAACAATGTAATAGAATTCACGTGTCAAATGTGCTAAAAGATACATCTAAGCCAAAACCTTATCATCTGTCACACCCTCAAATTCCACGTGCGGGGTTTTACCTAGAGGCGCGCGACAAACCAGGATCTAAGTCGACGGTCACAATAAACGACACTATATGATACGTAAAATGACATAAGCAAACCATTAAGTTTTCATAAATAATCCATTGCTGCGGAAGCGTAAAACTTTATTACAACTCAAAAGCAAAACATGAAAGTCTGATAATACTCAAAATGAAATGTAAATGGATCCTAGACGCCGTGAGACTCCGTGCGCCTATACAATGCTGCTACCTCAACGACCTGAGACAAACATGCTAAAAACATCAGCAAATAATGCCGGTGAGTTCACAGGTTTTTAAGTAAAACGACTCCAAAAGTTTCAAAGAATACCCTTGGCCAAACCAGGCCACATGTATACCAACCAGATGAATACCTGCCACTACTACGATTGGAAAACCATTACTAGACACGAATGCAAGAATTCATGAATACACTTGCCCGAACATACGAATGCAAGAATACAAGAATACAAGAATACCTGAAGAGACAACATGCACCCGTCCGACCTCCAGTCGACGAGTGGAGCCAGTCACGCCCAAATAGATCTATCCATATTTCCCCCGTTGTGCAACCACCGCACATTCATGGTTTTCCCCGGGACTTTAACAAATTGTATAGCAACCCAAAAGAATACCCCAACATATAAAGGATTCAAGAATACCAGTACGTAATACCATATAGTAACCAATGACCACCTTGTAAGCTTTACCAATATGAATACTTAGCAAATCATAGGTTTTATGAATACCAAAACGTAGTTTGACACATCTTTTATGAAAACGTAAGTTGACGCACGTTTAAAGAATATAAGCAATGTTTTTAAAACCGGACCGGAGATCAAACCGGTCATCTTACTGGTCCACTGGTCGGACCGGTCTGACCAGTCCGACCGGATTTTAAAACCGGATAACATTATATATATTATTTAACATATATAACTTAATATATATAACTTAATAAAAAGTATAAGAGACTATTTTATAGTTGTATTAAAGAATATAACAATTAAAAATGAAATAAAAGACACGTACTATACAAAAGTGGTTGGAGACAGCTGGAGTGCACTTCAAACTATAATAGATTATTTTTCCTTTTATCTTCTTCATAAAACTCTTGTCTTCTCCATAAAACTCTCCACAGGTCTGCAACATATTTTCCAGTTTTCCCTTCACCCTCCGTTACTTGAAGACTGATGTTTTATTGTCTGCAAATTGAAGGGCAGGGAATGAGGTTGGACCGTTGGAGTCTTGGGGTGGAGGCTGCGAGAGTCGACGTTTGATGTCTCCGGTCCGGCCATATATCTTACCAGTTTTGCCGCTCCGACCTCCGGTCTGCCGGTCCATTTACCGGTCCGCTACAAGGGCGGTCCTATCCATCAACCCGGACCGGATGAGGTCCCGTTTCCCGGTCCGACCGGCCGGTCCGGTCCGGGTCTGAAAACAATGAATATAAGTACACATCATGTTTTCTCCGCCGAAAGCAAAACCAGTAAAAAGTGGGGCCGTGAAACTCACCTTAGAGTGCGTCCTCAGTAATATAGAAATCTGATACGTGTGTGATAGTCCCTACTAGTGGCGACCTATCAATGAGTTTACATAAGTGTGATGACTACTAACCCGAAGGCTAATCAGTCCCCAAATTGTCCAGACCGTGACTGTGTATGTTGAAAACATGTTTAAACGTTAAACCGACCAAACCAGACAAAACCCGACATCCCATTGGTGACCAGACATACCACGTGTTAGCCACATACAAGATATCATGCATATATGCAATTAAACACTTAGCATGCGCAAACATTCACCCTATCTAGCATAATGCCCAATTAACGCATAAACAAGTCTGAACACGTGTTACCAAGTTATTAGACATGTCACGGGGTTCCTAACATGTTCCTAGTTGTCCAACCGTGTTCCGGGATGTTAAAATACACATATAACAGTGGTACACGCTATTAGGAATCAAACATACAATTAGGAAAAGTCAACTGGTGATTAGGATGGTCAACTGGTGATTAGGAGTGTAATCACATGAGCATACTAGCAATTAGGCTCCCAATCGCCTCTTGTAACATGCGATTGGGGCCAATCGCCCCTATTATAGGCGATTAGGGATCCCCTAATCGCCCCTGCTGCACCATTTCACCTTTTTGCGCGTTTAACCCTCCAAATTAGATCCAAAACATGTGGAAACACCCAATATCAAACCCAAAACATTAATCAAACTATTTCAAGCAAAAACCCCTAATTTATTATCATCCTAACCGTCCCGAATGCAAGCGTTTTCCCAAAATAGCATAACTAGCATGTAAACATCGCATCAACATGCAAAACTTACCCTAAATAGCAAATATCCAGATTTCATCACATAACGACGTTGTCCGACATTATCCTACTGTTCTAGCATTATCCTAGAGTAAACCCTAACCTTAAACAATCAACAAAACATAACATATCATCATCAATCCTTCATAATCATTCAAACGGGTCAAAACGCCTATTATAAATAATACACATCTATGAACCTTCAAACTCCTAGATTAACATCATAATAACTCATTTAGATCAAAAACATATCAATAACACAAGGATAATCATGTTTAAGCAATAAAAATCCTATCTTTGCATGAATACATCACATATAGTAAGCATGAAGGTTTGGGTTTATTTAGAAACTGATTTTAATGAGTTTTCAAAGACACAAATTTTTAGAGACCAGGTCTGGACCTTTAGGGAGCAAAACAATATCATTACAAAGGTTTGGGATAAAGAACACACCTTGAAATTGTAAGATTATGAGATGTAATGCTTGGAAATGTGATTTCTTGATCAAAAACGTGTTGCAGAGGTTGAATAAGGTGTGGGGTGGCTTTGGGGTGTATTAGGGTTTCACAAATGATGTTTTAAAAAATAAGGGGGTATTTATAGGCGTTTCTAGTCGTTTAGTACGCGTCAGGCGATTACAGTGCAGTATAGGCGATTAGAATGTGTAATCGCCTATACCTACTAGCGATTAGGCTCTAATCGCCTATACCTATTGGCAATTACGCGTAATCACCTATAATGTCATGCAATTACACGTAATCACCTATAATGTCATGCAATTACACGTAATCACCTATAATGTCATGCAATTACGCGTAATCACCTATAATGTCATGCAATTACACGTAATCACCTATATTGTCATGCAATTACGCGTAATCACCTATAATGTCATGCAATTACGCGTAGTCACCTATAATGTCATGCAATTACGCGTAGTAACCTATAATGTCATGCAATTACGCGTAGTCATCTATAATGTCATGCAATTACGCGTGGTCACCTATAATGTCATGCAATTACGCGTAATCACCTATAATGTCATGCATTTACACGTAATCACCCTATTAACACATATAAACACGTATTCACATACCGGCAAGTCATATAATGATTGTAAGCACATAATGCATGATAACTAACACGTTCCCATCCGTTCACCAATTCCCGGAACTCAAGATTTACGTGTGCGCGTTAAACCCGGCGATTCTACAAATCGCCAATCCTTGTACACATGGTTATGGACCGACTCCCAATGATCCCGTGGATCATTGTAACAACTCCCGATGATTCCCGGAACCATCATAACGACTCAACTGACCTAGTTAAGTATGTTTGAAAACGTTTTTCGCTAAGGTAGACTTATGTGTTTTATAAAATGTTAACCTAAACGTGTCGGGTGTCACATCATCCCCCTGTTGAAAGAATTTTCGTCCCGAAGTAAAAGAGAACGAAGCGATAAAAAGAATAATTTTCCCGGTCGTCACATCATCCCCCTGTTGAAAGGAATCTCGCCCCGAGATTCACTCTTTGACAGTAATGAGTGTCGACCTAACCCAAGTAACGTTTCCCATAATGAAAACGAAGGGATAACCATGAATGAATAAAGATAACAACAGATACTTCAAGCCGGGGAACCGCCCTCCTCAAGTTGAATGCAAAACAACGAATCCTACTGATCGAAGGCCTACTAGAGACTACTGTGATCGGTATAAATGACACACCGGTACCGTCCAAGTAGCATCTCCAAAGGACCCACATCAGACCCATGAATGCAAAATGATACCCAAGTACCAGACTGAATGCACATGATGAATACGAAACGCCAAACAATGTGAATGAGAATGAATACAAGCATAATGAGGATCAAGAAAAGAATACTCACCCGTAACAGTATCAGGATCCTCCATGTTCTCCCTCGCACCGATGATTTAAGCACGTGCATTCCGACCTCCGCCTTCATTGTTTCCGGCACCTCCATTTGCCCCAGCCCCATCCTGAATCAGCTTCGGGCAGTACCGCTTAAAGTGTCCCACCTTACCACAGTTGTAACAACCCTGCCTCCCCTGACGAGCGGGAGCAGGAGCAACAGTCTAACCTGGTTGTGGCTGTAAAGTGACCTTGTAGTCCTTAGCATGATGTCCAACCCGCTAACAGCGATGGTAGCGAAACTTATCAAAGTCTCCCGTATGATGGAACCCACACTGAGTACACTTAGGCAGCTTCCCAGTATACCCGCCCTGTCTCTGCTCAGATGATGAACCTATAGCCTCAAATTTCTTCAGCTGCTGCTGAGGCTGAAATGCACCTTTCCCCATGCTCTCCCATTTCCTCTTGTTGTCATCAGAGGTCTTCACCACAGTACCCTTAGGAGGCAAAACACCCTTCTGAACCTTCTGTTTGGTTAGCCTATGAGCCAACCGAATGGTATCCCAAAGTGTAGTAGCATCATTCGCGGTCACCAACCCGGGAATCTCAGGCACCAACCCACTAATGTAGAACTCAATAGCCTTATACTCAGGAGTCACAGAATCCGGGCACAAAAGTGCCAACTCATGGTAACGAGTGGTATACTCCTCGACCTCAGATCCCACCATCTAATGATTCCACAGCTCATGCTTTAAACACTTAATCTCATCCCTGGGACAATACTCCATCTTCAAACGAAACACAAACTCGGTCCATGGCAACGCATGGGCCTCAAGTAAACCAATAGTTTGCACAGTCGAATTCCACCAAGTCAAGGCACGTCCCTCGAATGTCCCTGAAGCATACTTCACACGATACTCCTCAGGGCAGTTACACTTGGAGAAAGCGGACTCGACCTTCTCCAACCAACGAAGTAGTCCCAGAGCTCCCTCAGTCCCACTGAAATTATAGGGCTTGCAGTCCTGGAACATCTTGTAAGTATAGTAGACTGGAGGAGGTGGAGGTGGTGGAGGATGAAAAGTATTCCCTGATACAACAAGCAACACGGATCACAAAAATGAACACTACACAACAAAAGATAAGGAATGAGGGTAGGGGTAATTAAATTACCACGATGGCCCTGCTGGGCGGCCTGGTGTGCAGCAATAGCAGCTGCCACATTCTCCTGAATCAGGTTGTTCAGCTCAGCCTGGGTCATACTAATGTTGCCTCAACCCCCATTGCGTCCACCGCCATTCCGACCACCAACACGACCACCAGGACGTCCCCCAGCGTGACCAGACATGTTCTGCCAAATTACGAAACAAGATACTCTGCACCACTACTAGATCAAACTACTAGTGACCAAACAAATTTAGAACGGGGTTCCAGCATGATCATCTGTCCGAACTCGAAGTCCACCAAGATTTTCATGCATTTCGATTTATGATTTCGTGTGCACCCGAAATAACAAATCGCTCTACATGGTCCTCTAGGCGTGCTCCTATCTAGAACTTCCAATCACTCGACACCCACATTCCTAAAAGAAATTGTTATCGCACGAAGGTCCCCAAAGTGAACAATCACTCAGGGGTGTACTATGACAAGTACTAGTGCAGAATAGTGTGTGTGTGTGTGTAGGCAAGTATGTACATTAGAGCATAGAGGGTAGATATCCAAATCCCGGAAAAATCTCAAGAATGTGCCAAAGCCACCCCAATGTACACTACTGCCAAGTATAAGCGATAAGCCTCTTCATCTTCAAACCCGAAGAAGAAGATAGAATAAGTGTAGAAATAGTCCAAAGATAGATAATGCGATACTGTGTGATGAGGACACCAACACCCCGACAAGGTTAGTATGTTTACCAAAAGACACGACTCATAACTATGTGTGACCGTCTAAGGTGTGTGATACTCGGCTATAGACTAGACTCTACATGCAGTCCTAGTTCACTATAACCTGGTTCTGATACCAATCTGTCACACCCGCAAATTCCATGTGCGGGGTTTTACCGCGAGGCGCGCGACAAACCAGGATCTAATTTAACGGTCACAATAAACGACACTATATGATACGTAAAAACGACATAAGCAAACCATTAAGTTTTCATAAATAATCCATCACTGCGGAAGCGAAAATCTTTATTACAACTCAAAAGCAAAACATGAAAGTCTGATAATACTCAAAATGAAATGCAAATGGATCCTAGACACCGTGAGACTCCGTGCGCCTATACAATGCTGCTACCTCAACGACCTGAGACAAACATTCTAAAAACGTTAGCAAATAATGCTGGTGAGTTCACAGGTTTTTAAGTAAAACGACTCCAAAAGTTTCAAAGAATACCCTTGGCCAAACCAGGCCACATATATACCAACCAGATGAATACCTGCCACTACTACGATTGGAAAACCATTACTAGACACGAATGCAAGAATTCATGAATACACATGCCCGAACATACGAATGCAAGAATACAAGAATACCTGAAGAGACAACACGCACCCGTCCGACCTCCAGTCTACGAGTGGGGCCGGTCACGCCCAAATAGATCTATCCATATATCCCTCGTTTTGCAACCACCGCACATTCATGGTTTTCCCCAGGACTTTAACAAATCGTATAGCAACCCAAAAGAATACCCCAACATATAAAGGATTCAAGAATACCAATACGTAATACTATATAGTAACCAATGACCACCTTGTAAGCTTTACCAAAATGAATACTTAGCAAATCATAGGCTTTATGAATACCAAAACGTAGTTTGACACATCTTTTATGAAAACGTAAGTTGACGCACGTTTAAAGAATATAAGTACACAACAAGTTTTCTCCCCCGAAAGCAAAACCAGTAAAAAGTGGGGCAGTGAAACTCACCTTAGAGTGCGTCCTCAGTAATATAGAAATCCGATACGTGTGTGATAGTCCCTACTAGTGGCGACCTATCAATGAGTTTACATAAGTGTGATGACTACTAACCCGAAGGCTAATCAGTCCCCAAATTGTCCAGACCGTGACTGCGTATGTTGAAAACATGTTTAAACGTTAAACCGACCAAACCAAACAAAACCCGACATCCCATTGGTGACCCGACATACCACGAGTTAGCCACATACAAGATATCATGCATATATGCAATTAAACACTTAGCATGCGCAAACATTCACCCTATCTAGCATAACGCCCAAATAACGCATAAACAAGTCCGAACACGTGTTACCAAGTTATTAGACATGTCACGGGGTTCCAAACATGTTCCTAGGTGTCAAGCCGTGTTCCGAAATGTTAAAATACACATATAACAACTGTACACGCGATTAGGAATCAAACATGCAATTAGGAAAAGTCAACTGGTGATTAGGATGGTCAACTGGTAATTAGGAGTGTAATCACATGAGCATACTAGCGATTAGGCTCCCAATCGCCTCTTGTAACATGCGATTGGGGCCAATCGCCCCTATTATTGGAGATTAGGGATCCCCTAATCGCCCCTGCTGCACCATTTCGCCTTTTTGAGCTTTTAACCCTCCAAATCAGATCCAAAACATGTGGAAACACCCAATATCAAACCCAAAACATTAATCAAACTATTTCAAGCAAAAATCCCTAATTTATTATCATCCTAACCGTCCCGAATGCAAGCGTTTTCCCAAAATAGCATAACTAGCATGTAAACATCACATCAACATGGATAACTTACCCTAAATAGCAAATATCCAGATTTCATCACATAACGACGTTGTCTGACATTATCCTACTGTTCTAGCATCATCTAGAGTAAACCCTAACCTTAAACAATCAACAAAACACAACATATCATTATCAATCCTTCATAATCATTCAAACGGGTCAAAACGCCTATTATCAATAATACACATCTATGAACCTTCAAACTCCTAGATTAACATCATAATAACTCATTTAGATCGGAAAAATATCAATAACACAAGGATAATCATGTTTAAGCAATAAAAATCCTATCTCTGCATGAATACATCACATATAGTAAGCATGAAGGTTTGGGTTTGTTTAGAAACTGATTTTAATGAGTTTTGAAAGACACAAATGTTTAGAGACCAGGTCTGGACCTTTAGGGAGCAAAACAATATCATTACAAAGGTCTGGGATGAAGAACACACCTTGAAATTGTAAGATTATGAGATGTAAAGCTTGGAAATGTGATTTCTTGATCAAAAACGTGTTGCAGAGGTTGAATAAGGTGTGGGGTGGCTTTGGGGTGTATTAGGGTTTCACAAATGATGTTTTAAAAAAAATAAGGGGGTATTTATAGGCGTTTCTAGTCGTTTAGTACGCGTCAGGCGATTACAGTGTAGTATAGGCGATTAGAATGTGTAATCGCCTATACCTACTAGCGATTAGGCTCTAATCGCCTATACCTATTGGCAATTACGCGTAATCACCTATAATGTCATGCAATTACACGTAATCACCTATAATGTCATGCAATTACGCGTAATCACCTATAATGTCATGCAATTACGCATAATCACCTATAATGTCATGCAATTACGCGTAGTCACCTATAATGTCATGCAATTACGCGTAATCACCTATAATGTCATGCAATTATGCGTAATCACCTATAATGTCATGCAATTACGCGTAAAAACCTATAATGTCATTAAATTACGCGTAATCACCTATAATGTCATGCAATTACGCGTAATCACCATATTAACACATATAAACACGTATTCACATACCGGCAAGTCATATAATGATTGTAAGCACATAATGCATGATAACTAACACGTTCCCATCCGTTCACCAATTCCCGGGACTCAAGATTTACGTGTGCGCGTTAAACCCGGTGATTCTACAAATCGCCAATCCTTGTACACATGGTTATGGACCGACTCCCAATGATCCCGTGGATCATTGTAACGACTCCCGATGATTCCCGGAACCATCATAACGAATCAACTGACCTAGTTAAGTATGTTTGAAAACGTTTTTCGCTAAGGTAGACTTATGTGTTTTATAAAATGTTAACCTAAACGTGTCGGGTGTCACATTATCATACATAAATAATAGAATATTAGCTTAGGAGTGCGAGCATCTTTCGTCTCCAGCTATCCGTACCGGTAAACCATAGTACGCTGTGGAGTGTATTATAGCTAATGCTGACGTTTATAGTGCATGTTCATTGGGATGATGACCTAGATTGAACACACCCACTACACTAGGTTTCTTAAATCAGCCACACGTGCTATAAGCGAATAAATACGGACCTTATGGCGATTGGGCACTGCGATGGTGACTCGGATTGTACACGCCCTTTAAGGAAAGTATAAAAAAGATTTTCGGTATCTGCCCTCACCCTGACTGAGATCTAATCAGTCTCGTGTCTTGTAAACGGATGATCATGGCTTATATTACTCACCCGTTACAACGAAGTTTTGCGCAATGCTTGATACGGGAATGTGTCATGTGCATGGGGACCACATGCTGAATGTCTAAACCTTATTAATTACCCGTATCTAAAGTAAAGGCGAGTACTCTTGATTTTCTAGGTTTAAGAGGATCCCATATGTGTAATCGTTTGTTTACAAATTATCCAAATTATATCTAATTGAACAACGGTTATCATGGCACGTATGTATACTGATATTATACTCTTACTAGTAAAGCTTGCAAAAATATTGTCTATGAATATTAGTTTGCTGCTTTAAAGATCTTAGTTTAAAAAAAAAAGGAAATAGTTTTGGTGTGTTTTAGCTTAAATTTCTAAAAAATACAAAAAGATTTTCATTTTATCTTATTTTTGATTAACCGATATTGGAATGCTAAATTCTTCAATTGGAATCTTAGATCCAAAGCCGAAACACAATAAAATAAAGCCTTTTAAAATTCAAGGATCAAAATGAAACTTTCATACATAGAGGGTTTAAATTGACATGTTTGAAAGTTCAGGGTGAAATTCGAAAAGATTCAAATGTTCAAGGGGAGAACGATTTGTTTCTCCAAATAGTGGTCAATATGGACAAATTTTGAAAGTTTATCAAATGATAAACTTCAAGAATTTGATTGTGTCCGGATTATTTGTCGTATCTAATACAAGTTGCAGTTTGTGCGCAGTTTTTATTAGTTTTTTTCTGCATGATCAAACACAGTCAATGTGCTCATCATGATTCAAACGAAAAAGCTTGAAGCTGAACAAGGCTAGAACCTGAACAACGAAAACCCAGTGGAGACACTAGATCATGGTAGAGCTCTAGCAATCGAAGCTAAAGAAGATGAGAATCAAGAAATGAAAGTGAAGATATTGTTGATCTCTGTCTTCGTCACAGAATCGTCAATCTAATACAAGTTGCAGTTTGTGCGCAGTTTTTATTAGTTTTTTTCTGCATGATCAAACACAGTCAATGTGCTCATCATGATTCAAACGAAAAAGCTTGAAGCTGAACAAGGCTAGAACCTGAACAACGAAAACCCAGTGGAGACACTAGATCATGGTAGAGCTCTAGCAATCGAAGCTAAAGAAGATGAGAATCAAGAAATGAAAGTGAAGATATTGTTGATCTCTGTCTTCGTCACAGAATCGTCAATCAAAACAGTGGATATTTCTTAATTCCTCCCAAGTTATCGAAGCTAATCGATGACCAAGACGGGATCTCATGAAGCCACGACCAAATCTAAAATCAGCAAGTATTCAAATCTTCTAGGGGAGTTTGTTAGTACACTACGGTGTATTTCTCAAGTTGAAGATTGCCATATATGAAGACTTGAAGACTGAAGATCATTAGCTAGACTTAGGGGTAGTCTTTGAACACCCTTCCAGACATCCCCAAATCAGTGTCTGTTTAAGTCTACAGATCACTAGCTAGGTCCAAGGGGGAGACTGCTAGTGCACTTGTGTATGTCCCCAGCTAGTGATAGGTTCATATTAGTCGTAGGCATGATTAGATACATTTTGGGTGTAAACAGGTAGCATTAGAGGTCTGATAGGCTAATTTGTATAAAATACCAGTCTGATACGCCTAGCACTCTAGGCGTATGAACCCCTTACATCTGGAAGCCCCCAGGCATAAGGGGGAGGCCTATTAGTAGGACCCCTTGGTTTGTCATTTGTAACTTTTGCTAACATTTTAAACAAAGTGCTGGCTAATTTTTAAGTGTGTTGTGTGTGTTTTTCATATCTAACAACAGTCGATCCGTTGATTCTTCCTTCGGATCGATCATATGCGCTTGATATATCAAATCTTGTCACGATTCAAATGTTTGTATAATATTTTGTACATATTAATATCCCTCAATTAGGCTGCCAAACAACCAAGAAAGATTTCAGCTTCATAAAAATTTATAACGTTATAAAGGATGTAATGAGTATATTACGAATCGGCTAATTAATTAGAATAAAAAGTTTGGATCAATTATAAAAAAATGATTTTTAAAGGGGGTGAAATTGAAAAGTTTAAAAATGATTTTAACAGAAATAGTGTGTAAAAGGTAAAATTTGAGATGCATTTAGCCCATCCTAATTTATTATTTATTTTAACTTCATGAGGTAAGCTAGACTCGGGCTTACATCAATTATGTATATATATTATAGAGAATCTAGTGTTTATCTTTTGGTATATTTATTTATGCTTGGTCAGATTGAATTATGTCTTGGTTTTCTATTTAATTTTGTTAATATTGATTGTATTATATATATATATATATATATATATATATATATATATTTGAAAAGCTTCATTTTTAAATTTAAAGGTATGCGAAATATTTTTATCTTCTATAGAGATCCTAATAGTACGCACAACCATGGTTCGGACATTAAAAAAACTATAATGTGATCCTGTAACTAGAATCTTTTGGTTTCTCCACCGGTCTTCATTCTTTACCGTCTATTATACTCATGATAAAAATCTTAAATTTGATAGTTTTCGTTAATAGACGCTTTAACTTTATTTGGTTAATCAAATCTTTTTAACATACTAAACATATATTTCCACCCCCACAATTTAAATGTTCAAGTTCTGTCAATAGACTCGCCAACGAAATTGGCCAATTTATTATATGTTTCAAGTTGATTTAGATGGTCATGATTAGGCGTCTGCAGGCCTCTCTAGCCGAAAGTGATAACATCCTAGAATAGTATGCTATTATTTAGATTACATGTAGTGGGCAGCAAAAATCCATGCCTTCCACTCCAAGTGGAAGGATCTGATTGGCCCTCCAAAAACTAGAAAATTTCATGTCGTGAAAATTTTTACACTTAAGTAAAAAAAAAAAGAAGAAGAAAAACGCCCCCGGGGACGGTGTTGGGGCGTTTTGAAGGCATTCACGCCCATTTCACCTCTCCACTACACATGATCTTATGGAAGTGTGAAATTGTAGTAAAGATTATGTGACTTTTGTATAAGTTTTAAACTCTGCCGATCTGTGTCAGCTAGGAAGGTTGCTAAATATGAGGCAGCATGTTTGGAGAATCAACACGTCTTCATTTCGTTTGCCTTCAACACATTTGGATCTCTGGTCCTGCGGTTCACTTTTTGGAGCGGATGCAGAAGGTGGTCCACAGAAGTGGCGGATCTAGAATGTTTTTTCACGGGGGCACAAATTGGTCGGGTTAAAGAAGACGGGTCAAAATGGTTTGCGCAAAAACAATTCATACTTATTATACTATATTAAAGAAGCAATGCATTTGAACCGTAAATCATGGCATTTATGTTATTAATAGTGTTTTTATGGGTGATATTATTATATCACCTTCTTATTTCTATGTATCAATCAGTGTGTGGTTCTCATGTCTCTTCTTTCTCTCTCTAGAAATCACCGTCACCGTCATCTTTGTATCACTCATTCATCTCTTTATAATTTACATCGCTCGTCGATAACAACTACTGATGTTATCACCGATCAACAACGGCTACGGCCGATGATGCTTTTCTTATGGATTTCCTGTTTGGGTATCCGCCATTTACACCACCATCTGACAAAGATTCCGATCAAGATGCATGTCCCTTTTTCGGGTAGATCGACAAACCCCAAGGTCAGATTTCGCTAATTTGGGCATCTGATGATAGTGGTGACTATAGGGTCTTGCAGATGACGTGGCTTCTGGGTTCAATATGTACTCATCATTCAGAAAAACCTTCATTACTGTTGATCATTCTGTAAGTGTTTTTGAATCTTGTTATGTTTAATACGAGATCTTAATTTGTGTTATTTTATGGTTTTTGATTGTGATGTGGTGTGAATGTGTGATGATTCAGGTTTTAGTGAGTCAAGATTCATTGCCGCTACCGCCGCCACCTCTCTCTTGCGAGTCCAGATTCACCACCGTTGCGGCCTCCCTCCACCCTGTCGCCTACCCCATATGTTTTTACCTATGGATGGTGGTGCTGATGACACTCTTTGGGGGTTCTGGACAAATGCTCCCGACAGCCTTGGTGGTTATTTCGAATTCAGTATCGGCTATAGATACTTGCAATTTGTGGCTCGGTTATGATGAGTTGAAAGTATTTTCCGACTATTAATGACGATGGCATGGCAAGGTTGGTGGATGGAAGGTTTTACCCAGCAACCCGCCTTGCAACCAAGTTTACGGTAAACTCTGAACCACGGAAACCTCACTTTGTTTTGGATTGTTGGATTTTCTTGTGTTGGTTTCAGTTTAGGTGTTTATTTTGGATCGTTTGATTTGTTTCTCTGTTTGTTTTTGTGTTTTGATGTGATTGTTCATTTTATATTGCTAAAGCATTGCCATTATCAGTTGTTGATTTGCTCTGTTACTCGATGATGATGCGCCTTTGCTTATCTGAGAGAGAACGGTTTTCGAGTTGGATGTTTTCATCTGTTGATTACAGTCTGGTTTGGCTAAATTGGACTCTATAGCCGTCTTCCAAACAAACATCCAAACGCCCTCTTAAAATAAAGGTTTTTTTATAGATTCACTATGTATTCGGGAATCGTCTATTGTTAGTCTACGACCACCGCCGCCTGTTACCTCAGAGTAAAGGAGATGAGGTTGATGATGGTGAGGTTAGGTTGTCGCGGTGTGGTAATGTACGTGCTACGGCGATGATGGTGGTGTTGCTTTTGACGGCAGTGTTGGTGGAACCCTAGAGAGAGAGAAAGAACGGTACACAAAGTGGGGATGACGTCGCTGTTTACAGGTATCTTTTCCTATTAATTATGATCTACGATTAAAGTGTGTGTAGTAGTGGTAAAGGGAACATAATTCTTAGTAGTTCGTCATTTCTGAGTATTTATAAGTTGCGTCTTGAATTCCATGTGCTCCTATATACCATTAGACCTCATTACATTGATATGGGATTATGGATAGCGATGACTTAACTTCACTTAAACGTATTAATTTTTTTTGACACAGTTGTAATTAGCTATCGAATCGATAAAGCTGTGGAACATTTACTCATTTTGTAAAATTTTAATCTCTGTATCGTTCGGGTTTAATGGCAAATGCTAGCAAATTTGACAATCTATGTGATAATTTGTTTTTAACAGGTAGTTGACAACCAGGTTACCTGCAAATGGCGGATTCAGAAGAGAATAGTGATCTCTTTCCAATATTCATATTAACTATGATGGCTTTGCCACTTGTACCTTATACAATCATAAAGCTTTGTCGTGTTGCCTCAAAAAAGGCAAAGATCATCAACTGCCATTGTGTTGTTTGCTCCCGCTCAGGAAAATATCGCAAATCAATATTTAGAAAGGCAATCATATTTTCTCTTATATTTTTTGTTGTAGTTTCTTTATTGGGCAATACACAAAAGAAATATCATTTACAAGAATTTCTAATCTTGATTCTATTTACAGATTTCAAACTTCTCAACATGGAGTAACTTCACATTGGTGTTGTTATGGATCGCTATGGGTGTCCTTGTGTACTATATAAAAAGTATAAATCGTGAAGTAAGTAACTAAGTCCTGTAACCATGCTAGCTCTATTTTACTGGATGAATTCTTGCTTATATTTATTTTGAGAATATGTCTTTGGATGTTTCATGTGATGGAATCAAATTCAAGTATTTGAACCATTTAGCATTCTTGGATTACAACTTGGGGCTTCTGACTCTGAAATAAAGAAGGCATATAGGAGACTGTCTCTTCAATACCATCCTGATAAAAATCCTGATCCAGGTCCATGTTATTCTTAAGTTTTGATCTTCAAGTTAACATGGATTGCATAATGTTCCAATTGTTAATTTATTGATGTTTGTTCTGCTTTAATCCAGATGCCCACAAGTATTTTGTGATGTTATTCTTAAGTTTTTCGTGGGTATTGTGGGCGACGTGGCGAATATAACTTTTTGGGGGGATAGGTGGTTGGGTAACGAACCGTTGCGAGTTAAATATCCACATATTTTCAGGCTGGAAAAAAAAAAGGAAATGGGCGAAACTGGAAATAAAGGCATACCGATCGAGCTAATGAGCGAACCGCTATCACTGTTGTGGCTGCTGCCTTTTGTAACCTTAGCTACTAGCTGCTTTGAACAGTGGTTCTATTATTATTTTATTTGAGCTAGCGATTGTTGGTATGCATTCGTGTTCGATTATCATTCTATCATTGACAAAGGTATACATTGTTTTCTAGATTCAATATGCCTAATCATCATTTCGTTTTGCGCTTAGTGTTTGTTGATTTTAGGGCTATCTTGATGTTTGGAACATGTTGGCGGTGATGGTGGGCGGTTAACTGGTACAAGTCATGGCTGTTGCAGAGCATATTTGGGACAGTTTGCTTTGACTGTTCCAGTTTATCAAGTAGTAGGTAATCAACAACCTTATTATGCTAACAAAGAAATTGTGTCAATTTGAAAATGAATCACTACAAGATTTGATGGTCCTTGCTCCTTAGCCTTTTATAATTTATATGCCATTTTATAAGGGGGGACGGGGCACTACCAGAATTGGTCACGGGTACCCCACTACCAGCACGGTAACACCGCCGCCACCCATGCTGGTAGTAGTCCCGTGAACCAAATCCTAGTTCTAGTTAACGGGCTGGTACCCGTGGTTTGTCTCTCCCCCTTTTGTCTTTTTCTCTATTTTATTTTTAGTGGAGTGCTGCCTCCAAAAAAACTATTTCAATGAAGTGAATCAGTGAACTGATGTGGCAATACAAGATTGGTAGAAATCAGTGAAGTGAGATTTTTTTCAGTGAAGTACCCCGTCCCCCAAGACACACACTCATGGTCCAGACTAAAGTTAGCAGACCTTTACAACACAAGAATCTAAAGCACAAACACAAACAAAAGCTAAAGTTCAATCAAAGTTCGTTTGGTCTCTTTTTTTTCTTTCTTTCTTTATCACAAAGTTGCTTTCTTTGAATCTTTATCTACACAAAGGTTCTTTCATGCCATTTGGATCAGGGTATACCCGGTGATTGGAGCCACATTATAAAGCAAATAGGGATGTTTACCTTTACAGGGCTAAATACAAAGCAAGTGGCCTTCATGACTAGAGAATACCATATCTATATGACATCTGACGGGTAAAAAAATCCAACCTTCATAATACACATGACATATAGGTGGCAAAATGGTCGGATCATATGGGTTAGATAATTATTTTGGTTCTCTCTATTAGTTAACAAGTAATTAATACATTACATTTGAACAAGCATTATACTTGAGTTCAAGCAATTTTATTCGCAACTAATGCGCCAAATGAATGGAGTTGTGTAATTTGCCTGATTCCGTACATGTTGTGAATATGCAGGAGAATCGGCATGGCAGGTTTAAGCTCGAGGACAGTCCCTCACCTTGCAGATACGATACACGCTGCAGTCACTACCGTCGTTTAAATTAATAAGTGCTAATTACTTATATCTATCATCTATATTCTTTCTGTTTAGTTTATATTACCTAATACTTACTTCTGTTCTGTTGTAATAATGGATTGATAATAATCTCAATTGTGTGTTATTTTAGAGATTATGGCTGTCAAATTTGTTACTAAATTATTTTGCTCTGGGTTCTTTCGGGACATATTCTTCGTTTGCAAGACCTCCTTCGTGGCGTCGTACGCACCCAAATTATCATTAAGAGAGTCATATATATTTGATAAAAGCTTTAGAATAACAAACAATGTTTTTACCAAGAAAAAAACCTTAAAAAAGTTTGTAGAATATTTCGGTTGAACACGCCGCAACGCGCGCGACTGATTAAAACCTAGTTCACTTAATAAACCATAAATTTGAGAATATTTGAAAACCAAAAAACCCTTATAAAACAATTGACTAATCTTGCAAGATAACACAACATTTTACATTCAAGTTAACAAGTTATGACTAATACCTAATATGAAATGTTTAATTTTTTATCACTAATGCTTTTATTCAAGTAAATTACAACTGCAACAATCTAAATAATAGGTAAGTAAATGTAAATATAAAAAATGTTAATTTTGAGGGTCTTAGAATAAAATTAATTTTGTTTTTCAACAATAATTAAATTTACAAACGTATGATAAGATCACTAATGACTATATCTAAGTATATTCATGTCACTAGTATTTGAAAGGTTCATGGGAGGCTGAACTTTTATAAAAGTTTATTTTAATGTTAGAAATATATCTAATAAAAATAGTATTAATTATATAATAAAACAAAAAATCCAATAAAATAAATATTCTGCTCCCCACTACTCTCTTTTTTATTTGCTTTACCTTTTTTAGCATGTCATCTCATCACATCATATTACTTTTAAATATATTTTTATTGTATATATCTCTCTCTCAAAGCTTGCCATCTTCACAAGAATGGAGCTCACCGGAAAACTCATTTTTCTTCTCCCTCTTGACTCTTATCTTCCCCTTTTTACTTTAACAATACAAGAACGCATAATTTTAGAGGCTTAACTAAAAAACTCTTTGTAAATTACTCATATTACAAGAAATCTTAGGTTCGCCAAAGGGTAATCGGATGTAATTTCGTCGATGGGTACGGTGGGCACATGCCCACCCTCTGGTCTTAGTGGATCCGCCCCTGGTCCACAGTGACTCACGGAGCCTGAGGAACTAAGGGTTTGTATTTAATAGAATAGGTTTTGCGATTCAAAAGGGAATAGCGGCATAGTTTGTTGCTCGCTTACCTATTATCTAGATGTAACTTGATTTTTTTTGTGGAATAAAATATTTAATGGTTAAAAAAAATGCTTGTGACAAGTAAATCCAACCAAAGAAATATGTACGGGTTTCGGGATGTCACATTACTAAGAGCATTCACATCCTCTCCATCAAATCTCATTCATCAAATTACACTAAAAATCACTACTCCACCTAGAGGTGTTCAAATCGGTTTTTTTGCCAGAACCGGTTTCGGTCCCGAACCGGTTCGGTACAGTACCGATTCTTAGCCGAACCGGTTTCGGTTCCAAACCGGTTCGGTTTTGGGCCGGTTTCGTCGGTTCGTATGACCGGTTTCGGTTCGGTTTCGGTTTCGGTTTGTTTCGGTTTCGGTTCTTAATCGGTTCTTTCGCGCACATTTTTTTTAAAAGGCGAGACAAAATTTTATTTTTTTTTACATAAAGTTCAACTTTTATTGATTTTTATAATTTTTATAAGGGGTATGGATATATATTTGTATGTGTAATGTGTGGAAGCTTTTTTGTATAATTTTATTATATATAATTTTTTTAAACATAAAATTCAGTTTTTTTATTAAAAAATACCGGTTTTTCGTACCGGTTTGAGTTAAAACCGGTTCGGTTCGGTTTTTCTAGTGGGGATGGGGAACCGATCCTAGAACCGCCGGTTCTTGTAGAAACCGGACCGGTTCGTGTAGGAACCGGTTTTTTAACGAACCGGTTCGGTTCGGTTCGTGCGGTTCCGGTTCCCAAACCGGTTTTTTTGATCACCTCTAACTCCACCCCTAAATTTTATCTCCTAATTAAAATAATAATCTTTTTTCATACTTTTATCATTACATTTTATCTCTTCTTACTCATAACTACTTACAAAAATATTAAAATATATATAGGGGTGAACAGTAACTTTTCATATTTAGGGTGGAATAGTGCTTCCACCAAATATTATCTCTCCTCCACTCACAACCACTTACACTCACCCCATATAATTTGGTAGACACACTCGGTGGATGGAATATGAGTGCTCTAAAACCCAAACCCGATATTTCCAAAAATCCATGAACCTCATACGTACTAAACATTTATTATTTTGCATAAACGAAGTACCTGTAGGAAACAAACAAAGTTTGGACACTATCTTCCTTTAGTTTTTCATTAGAGCACTCATCAACTCCTCATCCAATTCAACATTCTTCATATATTCAGGCAAAAGGCAAACTTCCACATCCATGCTCCCACCACCCTCTCGTCCCGGATACATTGTTATCTTCCCGTCTCCTTTGTTCGTGCACCCGCTTCTAGCCGCTACTGCTTTCCCTAACCCAAATTCACAACCGTACATGTCAAACCTCGGTGAGCTACCAATATGCACAATGTTTGGATCAGCCAACTCACTCATTTTATATATCACTGGGTTTCTAATCCATGACTCAGCCCTTTCCTTGATCGCTTTATCATCGTGGTTTATCACGCCTTCATGTAGCCGTAAAGCCGCCCAACCAAGACCATGATCCAACAAATCCCCCACTCTAGCTTTTACTCTCACAAATTGGACCGGATTACCAAAATAATCATCAGACAAAGGTGGGCTTAACCTACTTCGAGTAGACACCATCAATGAACAACTCGTTTCACTATCGTGTGGTAGACATCGTGCACGGGTAATAGACCTCCATAAAAGCGAGACCACCGCTTGTAAACTTGAAATCTTTTGCGTATTGCATTCGGAATTTGCAGTTGTTTTAAGGTTGGAAATGGCGGTTGATGAGAAGCTGAAGAATCGCTCTTTAAATAGCGAAATTCCTACTCGATCAATAAATTGATCATGGTGCGTATAAGGGATATTAATAATAGGATCATATCCATCAAGAACCCATCGTTTGAGTACTGGAGGATGACAAATGGTGCCATGATATTGTCCTTTGGATCTAAATATTTCACTCCAAGTAGTCATGAACTTCCAAAAGGAAGTTCCATCAGCCACCATGTGGTTAACGGAGCCACCGATGAATATTCCATCGATAAGCTCAGTCACCTGAATGGATAACACTGGCAAAGTGTGAGCGTCATGTGAAATAGCTTCATTAAGATCAAAAAACGAATGAACAAGTAAAGGTACATCGGGTGGGTTGACTACATCTAATATTGTAGCGTTTGTGGTTGCGTAAATAAACTTAACACCAGGGGTGTTTTCGGGGTCTAAGTAGATGACATACGAAGGTGGGTTTTCTTGTTTTCGAGTGGCGAAACGAGCCGCGAGCGGGTAGAAATGAGTGAGGGTGGCGGAGAGAGAGTGTTTGAGGTCATCCAAGAAAGTGGGTATGGAGAAATCTTGATTTTCCAATGGTTTTGCATAAAGGAGACCTTTCTGGCTGTATTTGATGTTGAGGTAAGGAAGCTCAAAAGGGGTAAAATGGATAGGTTGCTTTGCCTCTGGTGAGAGGTCGTCCAAAGGTTTGATGAAGCATTCTGATATGTGTTTGACCGGTGTACAACTCATTTTGATGGCTAGTTGGCAAATGAATATTGCTAGATCTTCCTTAAGTAAATGATAACCACAAATAACCTACCCAAGAAGATAGGAGTATAGGACGAAGACTAATAACAGTAAAACCATGTGCTGCAGAGTAAAACCATGTGCTGCACAGTAAAACCAGATTACTATATATAATATATGAAACATCAAAAAACAATCATTCTAAACGGGGCCAACCATTACCGACAAAATATATATAGTTGAGCATTACCGACAAAATATATATAGTTGAGCGCCGGCTATCTTTAACTATGTGGTAGAGATCATCAAACTCGTTTCATGGTAGGTCATCATTACCTACACGTTCAGACTATGTTGTTTGAACCGGGTCCACGCTGGTACGGTGGGGACTACAGCATTCGCCCGAAAACCGTACTACCTCCACACGAGTTTCCTTGCTGGAGTAACCGCCGGATAAAAAACAGGTCAGCTCAGATTCGAATCTGCGCAAGTAATAGTTTACGGATTTTCCTCTTCATTGCCTAGGTGTCCCAAATGTAGCTAGTGGGGATCGAACCCAAGCCTCCCAAAGGAAACTTGGGTCGCCTACAAACTTAGCTGTAAGTAGAAGACCACTAACAAAATATATGAAACATATGTTTTAACCAATCATGCCTTGTCATATCACTTCACTGACTTATTTCATTGAAACACTTTTTTGAAAGCAACACTTCACTGATTATTTTATATATTTTCATTTAAATATCGAAACTTATTTTGTTTTTTTTAAATTCACACGGTGTAAAGTTTTAAACAGATTATTAACATTTAATTTCATATTATTACAACCGTCCCATCAAACGGTTAGCAAAATTAATTTGTGAATTCTTGAAAACCGTCGATTGAATTGAATTGAATTCACCTAAACGGTCAGTAAACTTTAATTTTAACAGTGCAACCGTTCAAAATTTTGTACATAGATAGATCAAACCGAGAGGTTAAAACTCATACTTTACCACGGTTTAAAAAAACAAACTCCCACAAAGATGAATCCCTGGACGGAAGAACAAGAGATGACATTAATGGTGTGCTACAAAGACGCCACAAATGACCGGGCTAAATAACAACTCCCAAGGGACGAGGGCTCGGCCTACCCCTCGGAGGGGTTCTGGGCCCACATGTTGAGCGACTTCAACCAACATGTTGGCACCAACCACATGACCTCGTAGACATCCAGTTGAAGTGGGTCGATCTCAACATTAAGTGTGAGAGGTGGACCACCCTCTACGAGCACATGATGGGGGACGATACGGACCTCGATCACGAGCTGGCTATCGAGTTCACTCATGTGGACTATGAGGCTCGCTACGGTAATATTTTCGACCATGTCGAGGCATGGCAATTGTTGCGCCAACCTTAAGTTTATTTTTCTTTGTTTTAATGTATTTTTATTTTATGTTTAATATTAATATGTTTTAATTTTATGTTTGAGTTAATTGCCAATTTAGTCCCTGAGGTGTGTCAAAAATTGTCACTTTCATCCAAATCTATTTTTTTTTGTCAATTTAGTCCCTGTGGTTTCATTTTTTTGTCATTTTAGTCATCTGCATTAACAAGATTTGGATGAAAGTGACAATTTTTGACAAACCTCAGGAACTAAAATGACAAAAAAAATGAAACCACATGGACTAAATTGACAAAAAAAAATTAGAGTCGGATGAAAGTGGCAATTTTTGACAAACCTCAGGGACTAAATTGGCAATTACCTCTATTTTAAAAAGAAGATAGAAAATTTTAGGTGAATTAGTGATTTTTAATTTAATTTGATAGAGGAAATTTGGTGAAGGAGATGTGAATACTCTAACATGCTTTCGAAAAAATAGAATACAAAGCTAAACATAAATATTTATATGTAAATTTCCTAAAAATAAATAAAGTTTTGCTTATATAAGACACACAACAAAAAAATCGTATATTACCCGAACGACGATGCCGAACATCCCTAGACAACGCAACAAATGTGGAAGGACTTGTGATATGTGGCAGTTGGTGGTTGACGGTGGATTATGGTGGTGTTCGGTGGTGATGATCGGAGAGGAATAATTGGGAGGAAGAAGACACGGAAATTACACAAACTCTACGATACCTTCATTAGTCGTTATGACAGTTATTTAACCAAATTGCTAACCGACTTAACTGTTAAGTTACACAATTAGTCCTTATACTTCTAACTATTACAATATAGCACAAACTTATACTTATTACAATTTTACACATAAGCCCCTGAACTATCCAACGTGTACTTCCCTCCTAAACAAATTTTGACCCCAAAATTTTAAAAATTGAAGGAGGGAAATCTTATTTGCATTTCTTCTTTATCTTCCCATGAAGCATAAGCTACTGGTAAGTCTTTCCACTTGATCAACACTTCAACTCCTAAACGATTTCTTTTCTTAATAATCATGCTGCTGATTACGGATTCTGGATAAAAGACAAAACATGGTTGAGCTGGCAATGGAATGATAGTAGAAACGTTCCCTTTAGAAAGCTTCAACAAGGACACATGGAACACTGGATGGATTGAACAACCTCTGGGCAAATCCAAACGGTATGCAACCTTTCCTTTTCTGTCAATGATCAAAAAAGGCCCAAAGTACTTAGGGCTCAATTTATTTTGCCTGCTAGCTCTTAGTGACTTCTGACTGAAAGGTTGAAGCTTTAGATAGACATGATCCCCAATATTAAATTCTCTCTTTGTTCTCTTAGCATCAGCAATTTGTTTCATTCTATTTTGTGCCCTGTTGAGTGATTGTTTTAGTTCAGCAATTATTTTTTCTCTGTCACAATACAATTGATCCACTGATTCAATAGTGCAATCTTTAGGAATGTAGGGTATGAACAAGGGTGGGGGATAACCATAAAGGGCTTGAAATGGGATCATGTTCAGGGAAGAATGAAAGTATGTGTTATACCACCATTCAGTTAAAGGTAGCCATTTAAGCCAAGTAGAGCTATTGCCCAGTTGTCATGCACCTCAAATAGGATTCAATGCAACGATTAACCACCTCAGTCTGGCCATCTGATTGAGGGTGGTATGCAGTGGACATTGCCAATTGGATACCCTACATCTTAGTAAATTCTTTCCAGAAAGCACTCAGGAAAACGGCATCCCTATCAGACACTATAGTTTGTGGCCACCCATGTAACTTGAACACATTATCAACAAAAAGATGAGCCACAGTTTCAGCATTGTAAGGATGACCCAAAGGAATAAAGTGTCCATATTTAGTGAATCTATCCACCACAACCATGATGGTATCCTTACCCTGAACCTTAGGGAAACCCCCTACAAAATCCATTGATAGGTCAGAAAACACATTTTTAGGAATGGGAAGTGGCTGTAAAAGGCCAGGGTAAGCCACATTTTCATGTTTCACCCTTTGACAGACATCACACTGCCTTATAAATTGCCTGACTTGCTTGGGCAGACCCTTCCATTTAAACAATGTCTGAATCCTTTGAATTGTAGCATGTACCCCTGAATGACCACCCAGCTACTATGACAAATTGAAATAATCTCCTCCTGTAAATTGTTCACATTGCCCACAACAATCTTCCCATCTATAGTAAACAGTTTACCATCCCACTTATACTTAGGACCAGTGTGACCTTGTTGCAAAGACTGCAGCTTCTTATGCAACTTATCATCCTTCAACAAAGAGGCTTGAATTTTATTCAATAAAGTAGGATCCATATGGGAAATTGAAATCATACATAAAGTAGGACCTTGTAATCTTGAAAGCGCATCAGCCACCTTATTATCAACCCATTTTTTATACAATATCTCATAATCAAACCCAACCATCTTAGACAACCAAGCATGTTGCAAAGGTGTATTCAACTTCTGTTCCATTAAGTGTTTTAAACTCTTTTGGTCTGTTTTGATTATGAAATGTTTAGCTATAAGATAATGCTGCCAATGCTTAACAACCATTAATATAGCTAAGAGTTCTTTCTCATAGACAGAAAGGGATTGTTGTCTAGGTGAAAGAGCTCTGCTGATAAATGCTAGGGGATGACCCTCTTGCATTAGAACAACACCCACACCTTGTCCTGATGCATCAATTTCTAAGACAAATGTCTTTGAAAAATCAGGTAAGGCCAACACAGGTGGATTACATAAAGCCTGCTGTAACTTGTGAAAAGCATCAGTGGCTTCTTCAGTCCAAATAAAACCATCCTTTTTTAACAAATTAGTCAGAGGTTTAGCTAACATACCATAAGATTTGATGAATCTTCTGTAATAACCAGATAGCCCAAGGAACCCTCTCAGTTGCTTAATTTTCTTAGGAATAGGCCAGCTTTGAATGGCTTCAATTTCCTTAGGGTCAGTTGACACACCCTGCCCTGAAATGATATGTCCCAAGTATTCCACTGAATTACCCCTAAATGAGCATTTAGACTTCTTATCATACAACTGATTAACTTTCAATACTTCCAAAACTTCTTTAAGATGAATCAAATGTTGCTCAAATGTTTTGCTGTAGACTAAGATGTCATCAAAGAAAACAAGGACTGATTTCCTTAGGAAGGGTTTAAAGGTATGATTCATTAAAGATTGAAAAGTGGCAGGGGCATTAGTGAGGCCAAAAGGCATCACTAAGAACTCAAAGTGACACTCATGAGTTCTAAAAGCTGTTTTTTGAACATCATTAGGTGCCATTCTGATTTGATGGTAGCCAGACCTCAAATCAAGTTTTGAAAATATGGCAGCCCCCTAACTCATCCAATAAGTCTTCAATTAGAGGAATTGGAAAACTATTTTTGACTGTTGCATCATTTAGTTTCCTATAATCCATACACATCCTCCATGTCCCATCCTTCTTTTTCACTAAAACCACTGGGGCTACAAATGGACTACAGCTACCCCTTATAACTCCTGAATCAAGAAGCTCTTTGGTCATTTGTTCAATAATATCCTTCTGAGCAGTTTTATACCTATAGGGCTTTTGAGAGATGGTGACAAATTCATCTTTGAGCAAAATGGTGTGGTCATAGGCTCTATGGGGTGGTAATGAATTAGGGGTTTGGAAAACCTCAGCATATGTGTTTAAAAGAGAGTCTAAAGATGAATTTGTTGTAAGGTTGGTCACAGTAGATGAATGTTGATAATAGGGGCCTGTTTCCATCTTAAAACTACACACATGCCCCTGAATCACTTGATCTTGTTTAGAAAGCAACTGATTCATTACTTCCATGCTGCACAGGGATAGCTTATTGTTTCTACTACCCTTTAAGACATAGGTTTTATTACCTACCTTAAACTGCATGGTCAAATCCTTAAAATTCCACACTATATCTCCCAAAGGTAACAACCATTGAACCCCTAAAACCATATCATAAGTGGCTAATTCAATCACTAAAACATCAGCCTTAAACCTCAAGCCCTGCATTTGCCATTCAAAATTCCTACAAAATTTTCTACAAATCAAAGGTACTCCATTGGCTACACCCACCTTCATAGGACTAATATCCTCTAGCTTACAATTCATCTTAGCAGCCAACTTTGCATCAAGGAAATTATGTGTAGACCCTGAGTCAGTTAGAATATGCAATGTTTTAGTTCCTATATTACCAACTACCTGCATAATGGAGAATGAAGGAACTCCAGTGAGAGCATGAATTGAGATCAAAGGGTCATTATCTGTGGTGTCAATCATATTGTCTGCTTCTTGACCAAAAAACATTTTCCTCTTCAATTTCATCATCAATCTCTAAAACATATAACTGTTTATTAGGACATTTGTGAGTGGATGTAAACTTTTCAGGACACCAAAAGCATTCACCCCTCATTCTTTTTTCATTCATTTCTTTTGTGGGTAAGCTAAGCCTGTTTTTGTTATTATTAAATTTTTGGTTTGAAGGGGGTGAGGGTAATAAGGGTAAATGAGAAGTGTTTACAGGTGGTTTGAAAGAAGAAGAATTAGAATAAGATGGTTTATAAGTAGACACAAGGGTAGGATTAGGATAGAATTTGCCAGTTTGGTTTGAAAAGGTTCTTGGTTTAGTAAGGGTGATCTTATTGGCCACATCCTGCTTCTTTGCAAATTTATAAGCCTCTTTCATGTTTTTGGGCTCAAACAATCTAACTGGACCAGAGAGTTCTGGTTTCAGATTGTTTAGGAACAAGCTCACAGCATATTCCTCACAAATTGTTACCCTTAACAATTTTTCATCAAACTTTTCACAAAACTCTTCTAATGATCCTAATTGAATAGTGGATGCTAATTTACCCATAGCATCATTATGTTGTTGGGTTGAAAATCTATCAATGATGTTGCTAGTGTATTCTGTCCAAGATACTTCAGTAATTGGTTTGGTCAAATTCTTGACAAAATTTGCATGCCAATTCATTGCTTTGCCCTCCATGTTTATTGCAGCATATCTTACTTTGAAGGATGATGGTGTATCATCAACATCAAAGAAGTGATCACATCTTCAATTCCAGTCTTCAACATCATTACCATCAAACTTTGGAAATTCGATTTTCCCAAGTCTAAATAATCTCTCAGTTCTGGCTGTAATAGTGTTAACCAGATCATGAACAAATTGACCAGAAGATTGATTATTAACCCCACCATTAGAGGTTGATTGATTATTAAGAATTTTTTCCAACACATATTGAAGATCATCAAATCTTTTGTCATTTCTTTCTGCATGCTTTTCAGTTTTCTCCATAAAAGCCTCTAATCTAACCAATGAATTAGAGTGATCTTTGATTGTTTTTTCTAATTCCGACTGATTTCTGGTAGTCGTCATGTTTTAATGGTGGAATATTATTATTATTATTATGAAAGATTGAATTGAACAGTGTAGGTGTTAGTATTATTATTATTATAAATGAATAATCTGCAAAGAACAAGAATTGCAGATTAAGATGAAGAATGAAATGAATTGATCAATGGAATTAACCAAGAAAAAGAAATGGAGTGAATTAATCAAGAAAGATTAGTTCAGCATGAAATGAACAGAGTATGAGCTAATCGCCGGAGAAGATGGTGGATAATGACTGGAACTGAGCTCCGATGAGGTATCGAAGGCTCTGATACCAATCAAAACTATCAAACCAAAATTGAGAAAAATTTAGTGTCGCATCATGTCTTGCTATTTGAATTGTGATCAGTGAGACTTCTTCTTCAATGCGTCTAACTTCAAAATTGCTAGTCCTCACATTTGTGATCATTATGGTTATCAAATGGGACTCTTTCAAGTGCAACACAATAACCACTATTGATTGGTTTGGGAAAGTCATTTTAGTCAGCATATCCTCATGTCCACCTTTTAAAATGTTGTTTAGATGGAATGGTAGGAGATCCTCAGTTCCTTGAACAATGTTTTCATCGTCAATTTTATTAGAAGTGACATCATTTTGATGGAGTCCATTTTCCATACATGTGCTAAGTGATACCTCATGTTTAGTATTGGCCTTTTTGGATGTCCTCTTGCAACAGTACTTGACACTCACTTTATTATTGAACAGCAAGGAAACAACTCCTTCGATAAATTGGCATATCAAAGATAAGAATTTATTGTAGTTAGCTTTCCAATTAACTAACCAACTATCTATATCATCAATGATAAAGCCACTAACATCAATGTTATGTCTGTTCCTATCTTCCAAATTATAAGAATGAAGAGCTAGAGGTCTATCAGGTGGAATCTTCTTTGGAACCTCACTAATATCATATAACACACAACCTATTGTCTCACCACCTATTAGCAAAAACCCATTGACTTCCTTAACAATTGTAGCACTTAATGGTCTCATCTCTGTGTTTTTGTCTACTAGTTCTTTAACGAATTTAAACTCTATTAACTAGCCACCTTTACATTCCGGATTACAAACCCAACCGGTATCTTTCCAACTAAATTGTATCGTCTTCCATGAATCAAATTCTTTATTTGAGCCCAATATTCCAACAAGCTCCCAAAATTTGATCTCATGATCTTTACACACTTCAGTAATGATATCTTTTCCAGTAAAATCTTGATTATCTCTACAATTTTTTTCTATTTTCCTTCAAACACTTTTGAGGCATTTCATCGAACACCTTGAATGCAGCCTTATTATCATACCCATTTTCTTCCAAAACATCATTATCAATTACTCCATCTTCAATCTTTTCTAGAACAATATTATCACAAGTTTCTTGAATCATCCCAATCCGAAACAACTCATTATCTTTCATCAATTCGTTAATAGGGATGTTAATATCAAACTCCAAATCTTTGTTGTAAAAAGAAGAATTAGGATCAAATGGAGAAAAAGAATCTTGCAAGCCATAGGAATCAATTTTTAAAGCCAATGAAATCACATCTTCCACCTTAGTGCAACTATATTGATGCCATGTTATAAAAACATCTTTAATTTTTTGTTTTAGACCATTCATGAAGAGATATATTGCATAATATTCACTCATTTCTTCATGATTTTTGACTTGATTAAACAGGAATTGGAATTCATCACTATACTCTTTAACCGTACCTTCTTGGCATATTGACATAATCTTTTCCATTGCTAATTCCATGCTAGTCACTATTCTTGATGTTCTTGCTGTTATATCAATGATTTCTTGAAACCATTCTTTGTTGCATGTAAATCGACTCCTTGAATCACCTAATTGAGTCGCATGCAGTAATCATCCAATTGAATCTTCTGTTGAATAATTGTTGTTGCCCTAAATTTGATTGTTGTAGAAACCCAAACCCTAACCCACAGTCAAGAGGAAAGGAAGCTCTGATACCATTGATACGTGGCAGTTGGTGGTTGACGGTGGATTATGGTGGTGTTCGGTGGTGATGATCGGAGAGGGAATAATTGGGAGGAAGAAGACACAGAAATTACACAAACTCTACAATACCTTCATTAGTCGTTATGACAGTAATTTAACCAAATTGCTAACCGACTTAACTGTCAAGTTACACAATTGGTCCTTATACTTCTAACTATTACAATATAGCACAAACTTATACTTATTACAATTTTACACATAAGCCCCTGAACTATCCAACATGTATCAACTTGGGAGTTAAGCAAAAGACAAGAAAACACTAATTGGCATATAAAAATTAAGTTATTCCAAATCCGGATTATGTGGCTGTCAATCAGCCCGAACCCTATATCCGATGACGTATTTTCAAATTGTTTTTGTGAGCGTTGGATTTTAGCTAAAACAGGATTACACGATCATACAAGTCACAAAACTAGGTGCGGAAACCCTAGATCTGAACAAATTGATAAAACACAAATCACGACACAATCAAGATCATTTTCAATAACATTTCATAGATTAACTTTCATTCAAAAAGCATTTACAATGAGTTTATGTTAATCTAGAACACACTGATAATCTCTCAAAAACACCTATGAACCTGATCTGAACCTGGACACAAAATGACAACTCTCTTACATTATCAAAAACACAAAATCTATATATAGGCACTACACATTCGCCCGTTTTCACTGGTCGAATGTGAGTGTTTTCCACATTCGCCCACATCAAGTGGTCGAATGTGTCTTCTGATCTTGTCAAGTCTTCCTTCGTCCAATCCAAATCTACCTTCGCCCCATTCTATTCACCTTCGCCCATATTATTCTACATTCGGCCTTCACTAACATATGTTAATTATTGTATATCCAATCCTTAGTCGCAAAACGCATCAACAAACTCCCCCTCGACTATTGATTGAATAGTTTTCTCTGATAGTCCATTGTCTTGTTCATCAGTTTGATTCTGAGCTGCTTCTTCTGCTCAGAAGTCATTGGCGGCTCAAATGTTTTCTTCACAGGCTTTGACACATTGGCCATCTTCACAGTCTTGCCAAGTTTACCCTCCAAGTTGCTTCCTGCATTTATATCATACACAAAACACACTCCAACAACTTGAGTATACTTTCTCGCTTGAGCAAAGTCATTGGGTTCATAGTAGATCGGATTGTAGAATAACATGATGATGTCTTAGAATGTGCAATTAATCAGCCACATAGGATCAAATACATGAACATGCTTGTATTTATCCTTTCCATCTCTCAACACGATCACCGCTTCTGCCTTCCTCCAATCATAATACCAAAAGATGAAATCAGCACTAAAATGCTGTGGCATTGGCATCAACGGTATCTTCCTCATCACATTAGGTGCTTTATAGATCAAAGTAACACGCTTCATATTGGTTTGAGGATCAATATCCCTATGAACTTTTCTACGGGGATATTGAGGCTTGAACCTGTTCCATCTCATACGACTTTCCCAAACCAATTTGTCTGCGCACCAACCGACATGAGATCCATTTACCTCGGCACCTGACATTGGGAATCTGCATAAGTCTCTCACCGCCCAGTACGGTAGAGTAAGCAAGTCACAGAATCTGTTGAAATACAGAATTCCGGTTTCCCATTTTGCAGCAATACACTTCAGTCTGCCTAAGTAAGTCCACTCGAGAGCTCTGCCTTTGAACTTGGCATTATGAAATCGATAGAAATTACCTTGAGCTTCAGGCTTAGGTCGGTTCTCATCCATTTCCTTCAACTTCTTCATATAATTCTTCAACTCATCAGACTGGTTAGAAGAATCTTTCTTTTCAGTACCAAATACCTTCTCAACAAACTCTTCACTTCTTTTCTTAGCTTTCTGTTTCGCTGACTTATTTGGTATCTCAGTGAAGTCAGGAAATACTTCATTCTCATCTTCTTGTCTGAAATATTGGGGAAACTCTTCATGAGTAATATCTTCTACTTCAACTTCATTGTTCTCTGGAGTATGCACATCATCTGAATGACTTCCCATATCCTTTTCAGGAATATCAGGAATCGATTCATCCATCATAAACTCCTCAAACGTTTTCCCTACCCTCTGTGCGAGACCATCTAGTATTTCTTTCGCCACAGATGCAGGTAATTCCCCTTCTTCAAGATCTGGATCTTCACATATCTCAAATCATCAGTCTGGAATATTTCAGCGAAGCATCCTGTGAACTCAATGGTCCACTCTCTCTTTTCCAACATATTCTTATACAGTTGTTTAGCATCCTCAGACAAAGATCTCACCTTCTCGTTCCAGAAAATACTTTCATCCGAATCAACATTCCCACCTTTATTCTTGGAACTCGATTCTCCAGTATCTTTCTTCTTCTGAGGTGTTCTCTTCTCATAACTAAATCTAGAAGTATCATCTCCTCCATCATGATCACTTCCACTGCTAAACTCATCACCTTGCTTTTTCCTAGTACCTTCAGCACCATCATCATCATCATCATTATTGTCATCATCATCATCATTATTGTCATCATCATCATCATTGTCATCATCGCTTTTATCCGATCCATCATCATCCTCATCATCATCTTCTTCTTTCTCAGATTCAGAATACTCATAATCAACTTTCTGTTCATCTTCTTCTTCATCTTCTTCACCCTCTTTCAACTGGGGTGCTCTGCTATAAAGCTCTTCAATCAAACCACAAAGGCGTTTGTTTTCCTTCTTTAATTCTTTGTTATCAGCCTTAATCAGTTTGATTTTGCTCTTGTTTCTTTCACATTTTCTTTCAAGCTTCTCATTCTTAGCTTCAATCAACTTAATCTTATCATTTATATCATCCTGATTAGATTTTGAAGCAACCACAATCTGGAGCATCTTCTCCTCATTCTGCTTGAACTTAGTAATCTCAGCTTGTTGAGCAACCAGCATCTTCATCATGTCCTCCATCTTCTTATTAACTTGTTTCATGACATCATCATCCACAGTCACTTTCTTCGACTTAGATCTGGATGGCTCAACTTCAACAACTTTCTCTTTCTGAGGCTTTCTAAACATATCGAGCACTTTATCCATATCGATATTAAACTGATCGATTGGTAAAGTCTCTGCCTCTTTCGCTTTCTTCTGCTTCTTGGCAACTGGTGAAGATAGCTTAGATGGTGTTCCAGCATCAGGTAATCTCTTTCCCTTCAACAACTGAGCCAATTCTTTCTCTCTCAGTTCTTTTACACTTGATTTCTTGGCCATAGTCTTTTGTTTCTTTGTTTTCTTGGGCAAATTCACAACTACAGTTTCTCCAACACTCAGTTCAGCTAGATCAACACCTAAACCTTCATCTTCAACTGATTTCTTTCTTCTCTCAGCTTCTTCTATCGACTGGTTCAAGGATTCAGACTCACCAACCATAGTGGCCTTACGTTTGGTGGTCCTCACATTCTCATCATCAGAATCCCACTGCTCATCAACTTCAGTCTCTTCTGAATCTACAGACTCTTCATCCACCAAACCCGATCCTTTCTTCGCCGTCGATTTCTTTCTAGCCACTTGTTGCTTAGTGCTTCCCTGATCTATAGCCTTTCCCTTGCCCTTCCCCTTGGCTCCAGGATTGACTACTTGACGTTTCCGCTTAGTGCTTGAATCAACATACACTAAGGGATCATCATTGTCTGAGTCACTCTCATCATGTCTTGCTTTGTTCTTGCCAGGATCAGTGTAATCCGGACGAGCCAAAGCGCCAAATAATCTCCTGTTAGGTGGCTTCTCACTATCAGGCACACCTTTGTAACCTTTCATCCTCATCAAGGTTCTAATATTCATGTGATCTTGACCTAGGATCATAGTCGGATCCTTTTTCAGCATAGGATACTTGTAGTCAAAGATCATCATCAGAAACCTCGGATACAACATGAACTTCTTATTCTTCATTCCCTTCAGCATCTCCAGCATATGATCAAGAATCATCCCAGAAACATTAAATGGTTTGTTGAGTGTCAACGCAACCATTAATGAACTTAAACTCCTTCTCATCACGTCATAACCACCACTCACACATCCAAAGACATGAATCAGAACATGTGCAAAATACTTGTACTGCACTCCCAGCTTCCCCTTATACATAGATCCGTCAGTGATTGAACCTTTGTATTTCATTCTTAAGAAGCACGCCTTCTGTTCTGTCCACGATAACTCCCTGGGATCTTCACTATCTTCGAACTTAATCTGTAACGCCTCCCGAATATCAGCTTCAGTCAAGAACATCTCCATCTCCTGAATCTTGCTCTTGATGATCGTCTGATTCTCCCAGTAGTCATACTTAGCATTCTGGTAAAAGTCTTCAATTATGTCTTTGTATATGATAGTTGGTGTGGCTAAGGCATGAACAATCCTGCTCCTCTTCAGAAACTCTATAATCCCTGTAAACTCCGTGTTCTTCTCAACGTCTCCTAGATAAGCGCAACAGTTGTGCGATCGTTCAAAAGGCCAACTGCTCGGAATAGATGTTTCTGCTACTGGTACTGGATCTTGAACTGTAATCTCAGCTGGAGTTTCAACATTGACTGCTGGTGCTTCAATGTTCTCGGGTTGATCAGCCATCTGCATATGAAAATCAATAAAACACGTCAAAATACAAAAACGACAAAATTATAAAATTTTGGTCAAAACTAATCTGCACATTCGCCCGTTTTAAACTGGTCGAATGTGAGATTTTGTGGTCGAATGTGAAAATATTGGTCGAATAAGAAAAATTTCTGATTAAAAATCACATTCGTCCATTTTTGTTGTTCATTCGCCCAACCCGTTCCACCTTCGCCCGTTTTTCACACCCGAATGTGAAATGGTTTACCCCCAAAATTTGAAATTTTGCCATTATTGATTTTAACCTGTGATTTTGATCCTAATATGTGCTAATAATGCCGATTAACACTCGTTTATTACCAATTTTGTCAAATAATCAGTTTTCATTGGTTTTAAAGTGGAATTAGGGTTCATCTGTGTTTAATCGATCAAAATCATATTCAGATATGTTATTAACCTAATTCCTTCCATATTCTCCCCCTAAAACCTATGATAACTGATCGGAAATCAAAAACAATCATCAATCAACATCAAAAATCTTTAAAATTGAAACCCTAGGTCCTGTGTATAAACCGATCAATTTTGACCTGATATGAAGTCCATTACCTGCAATATTAGTCTTAAAATGATGAGTAATGATCAGGGAACAAATCAGTGAATCAATAAAAACACAAGCAACAAGGTCTGGTACTGATGAAATTTTGAAAAAATTTTTGAATGAGGGAACCGAACCTGACTGACGTATATATAGAGATCCACGTTCGCCCGTTTGAGGTGGACGAATGTGGGTTAAGTCCACATTCGCCCCAAATTAATGACACGAATGTAGAATCATTCCACCTTCGCCCCTATTTAAAGACCCGAAGGTGAAACTTGTACCCGGAAGTGGAAAATACACCCGGAAGTGAAAATATCCACATTCGCCCAAAATCAATCCGGTCGAAGGTATGATTTTTCCACATTCGACCCATTTAAGGGGCGAATGTGAAATGGAAAAATCTGAAAATTTCGCCAAATCACGAATTCGAATCCCGTTCAACATTTTTCAATCCGTTAAACTTCCAAAACTCAAATTGTCACATTTTGAATGTTACAAAGTCCAGATGGTGTTCTCAAATCTCAGAAATTGACCATCAAGCATCCCCGGTTATCAAAAATAAAGCAGAAATGCAAATCTTTTTGGATTTTCTGAAATTTTTATCAAAACACACCTAAAATCTTTTTGGGTTTTGTATCTTTTTGACAATAAAAGTAAAATGCGACAAAGTAAAATGCATCAAAGTAAATGAAAACAGTAAACATTTTGTGATTTCCGGTAAGAGGATCATATCAGTTTTCTGAGAAATCTGAACACAGCGTTGATCTGTTACAATATTATCATTAGAAACAATATGTGATACGGCAATTGCTGATATTGTTGTCCACATAAGCTCACATGCAGACAATTACGCAATGCTTTAAAATGATACTAATTAGATGTATTAGACTAACACATTGTGGTTCCCACACACACGACATACTCCCGTATCAAGAAGTAATTTGCACAAAGACTCATTGTAAAGCGTGATTATGCTTTCGTTGTCTGTAATTGTACAAGATATAATGCATAGAGGTATACAGGTCAGCAAATTAATGCAGCAAAGTAACATATGCACCATACTAGGTTGAGGACTGATATTAATCATGATTTGCATCAATGATCAATACGATATTATAGATAATCTTTGATCATCATATAACATGGAAAGTTCCTCAATTCGGTAACTTTAGGATTTGGCATAAAGCTCTTTTATAAAGACATCCTGTCTGATCTAGGTCCGTAATGACTTACAGCAGAAGATCAGATAGGCTATCCCCAGACAACTAATAACATAACGACCCTAAACCTCCGAGTTTTGTACAAACACCCTATCAAACGAAATTACGGTACTAAGACCATATGTCCATGAGGTGTTCATCCACAAACGCGTAGTTTGTTATGTTTGTATTAGTAAAGCACGCAATATATAGTCTACGAAGCCTATCAGCATATCACACGTAATCAACATACGTCTCATTAAGACTATACAATTCTTTAGCCTGTGTCAGATCCCCACTGATGTACTATCATTTCCTCTTTTTATCCAGGAAATCATTTTGGGTTTTTCTAATTTTTAGATATTTTGAAAATTTTTTCAATGTTTTTGGTTTTTCTGATAAAATGACTCCCCCTAAAATAAAGAACATATTTTTGGGTTTTTAATTTTTCTGAAAAACAAAACAACAAAAAAAATTTGAAAGAAACAATCCACTTGAAAGCATCAACTTCTTTGAGGATTAAACAACCCCTTCGAAAGCATCAACTTCTTTGAGGATTATGATAGTAAAGAGAAATTCCCAATTAGCAAAGAGAAATTCCCAATTAGCAAAAATTTAAAACTAAAACTAAAACCTAAAAAATGATAAACCGAGGAGCCGATTAGTCCTGTTTTTCCTTTATATTGTTTACTTTTAAAAGATATTCAAAGCGGGATCTGTCAAAAGCTTTTGTAAACAAATCTGCACGTTGGTAGTCAGTATGGATTTTGACCATGTCAATCAATTCCTTAGCATAACAGTCACGGATAAAATGATATTTAATCCGGATATGTTTAGCTTTAGAATGATTTTCAGTATTTTTAGTTAATGCAATTGCGGCTTCGTTGTCACAGTGTATAGGGGTTTTAAGAAACTGCAAACCGTAATCGACCATCTGTTGTTGGATCCAGAGCACTTGCGAACAGCAACTCGAGGCTGAAATGTACTCGGCTTCACATGTAGACAGTGCGACGGAAGTCTGTTTCTTGCATTGCCAGGTAATTAACCTGCTCCCTAAAAACTGGCAACCGGCTGTTGTTGATTTGCTGTCTTTGTCACAGCCGCCCCAATCTGCATCACTAAAAGCAATAAAATCAAAATCATCATCATTAGGATACCAAAGTCCTTTTGATGGACAACCCTTCAGATATCGAAGGATACGCTTGACCGCCGTCAGATGACTTTGTTTCGGCTTCGATTGATAGCGAGCACAGAGACACGTTGCATACATAATATCTGGTCGAGACGCTGTCAAATACATCAGAGATCCGATGATTGCTCTGTATGTAAATGGATCTGTCAGCTCCCCCTTAGCGTCCACTCCAATCCCGTGATTGGGTTGAATCGGGGTATCCATCGGCTTAGAGTCCTCCATCTGGAATCGGCTCAAGATGTCGGCTACGTATTTCGTCTGGTGAATGAAGATCCCGTCGGGTCTTTGATCCACCTGTAAGCCAAGGAAAAACTGCATTTCCCCCATAGCGCTCATTTCGAACTTCTCCTGCATAACAGTTTCAAATTCCCTGCACAAGAGTTCGTTAGTTGAACCAAATATAATATCATCAACGTAAATCTGTACTAGAAGCAAGTCATCTCCCGTCTTCTTCGTAAAGAGGGTGCAATCGACGAGGCCGCGCTTGAATCCTTTGGAGATGAGGTATGTACTTAGCTCCTTGTACCACTGTCTTGGAGCCTGGTGCAGACCGTATAAAGCTTTGTTCAGCACGTAGACCTTGTCCCGGTGGATTGGGTCCTCAAAGCCTGGTGGCTGCCCGACATAAACCTCCTCCTTGACTTTACCGTACAAAAATGCGCTCTTGACGTCCATTTGATAGACTTTGAATTTCTTATACGAAGCAAACGCAAGGAACATCCGAATAGCTTCAATTCTTGCTACTGGTGCATAGATTTCGTTGTAATCAATTCCTTCGATTTGATGGAAACCCTGCACAACCAATCTGGCTTTGTTGCGTACAATAACTCCACGATCATCCTTTTTGCACTTAAACACCCACTTAGTGCCTATTTTCTTTCTTCCCGGCGGCAAATCTGTGAGCGTCCAAACTCCCAATTTCTGGAATTGCAATAACTCCTCCTGCATTGCCTCAACCCAGGCATCTTCATTCAAAGCGTCTTTGTATGTCCTTGGCTCTACCTGCGACACATAACATGCAAACGACCAATCATTTTGGCTACCAGATTTCTGAATTTTGGCATACAATGCTAAAGCACCAAAACTCTCTGGCGAATTAACGCTTTTAAGCTGCCCTCTGGTCATCACTCCACTACCAGGATCACCGATAACTTGCTCCAACGGATGAATACGATGAATCCGAGATTCCGGATTAACAGGTACAATCACTCCCGTCTGAGCAGTCAAGTTCTCTACAGCATCCTGATCATGACCCGTGTTAGATGATGAAGCAACATCTGGATTTGGAGTTGGGTTCACAGTTTGCTCTTCTAAATCTTCTGCATGTTCAAGAACAGCTTCTTCAAATTGTTCATCTTCAGATTCTGAAGTATCTAATGAAGTTGACGCTTCTTGAAACATCTCTTCTTCTTGTGTAGGAGCACTGGTATCATTAGAAGCTGGTGGGGGGTTTACAGTGATTGGACGCATCAACGGTGAAGTTGCCGCGTTTTCACACTCGTAAAGTAATCTGATAACAGCTTCTTCAACCAAGCTATCTAGGTTGAATGATTCAAAGAAATCTTTGTAATCAAACATCCAATCAGGGCCCGTGCCTTGCAAATTTTGTGTGTATCGTTGAACTTCCACGTTAGCCCAATCCTCCACTTGACGAGTTCTCTTGTTGAATACCCGTTTGAGCGGGGTTGCATATCCAACAAAATATCCCTCCTCAGCTTTAGGACTAAACTTCTCGCTTGGATTCAACATTGTGCATGGCGCCCCAAAAGGTTCTAGATACTCTAAATTGGGCTTTCGTCGGTGTAACAGCTCATAAGATGTTTTTCCAAACTTCTTCACTGTCAAAACCCGATTTAAAGTGTAGTTTGCTGCATAAATCGCCTCATTCCAGAACATTACTGGAAGATTTGAGTCAGCGAGCATTGTTCTAGCAGCCTCAATCAGAGTCCTATTCTTTCTTTCAGCAACACCGTTCTGTTGCGGGGTATACGGAGCCGAATATTCATGATGAATCCCTTTGCTTTCACAAAGTTCATCCATCTTTGCATTTTTGAACTCCGTCCCGTTGTCACTCCTGATCCTTTTTATCTTCAAATTGTAGATATTCTCCAGTCGAGTGAACAAAACTTGTAAGTTGGTAAAGGTGTCGCTTTTGTTCTTTAAACACATCACCCATGAGAATCGTGAATAGTCATCAGTGACGACTAAACAATAAAGCTCTCCAAGATGACTTTTGCGTTTGACCGGTCCAAAAAGGTCCATGTGCAATCGCTCAAGCGGCATCTCAACAGAGTTAACTTTCTTCACTTTATGGGACTGTTTGTGTTGTTTTCCTTTCATGCAGCTTACACACTTGTCGTTCAGATGGAAATGTTTCACGTTTACTCCATCGACAAGTCCATTTCTCACTAACTGATTCATTTTCCTCAGATGAATGTGCCCCATTCTGCGGTGCCACATTATCGATTCTTTTTCGGTCGCCTTGGATAGAAAGCATGTTATCTGTCCCTGTGATGTCATTGCCTTGGACATATCAAGAATATAAAGATTGTTGACTCGAGGTGCCATCAACATAACCCACTCCTTTGGAATTTTGAAGCCCGGTTTGAGAATATAGCAGGATTTGTCATCAAAATGTACAGAAAATTGTTTATCACATATTTGACTGACGCTCAACAGATTATAGTCTATCTGCTTGACATAAGAAATCCGCTCGAAAGTCACAATCCCATTACTCACGCTTCCTTCCATCGTAATATATCCTCCTTTATTACCCGCGAACGCGACATAACCTCCATTAATATTCTTCACATCAAACAGCAACGCCAAATCCCCCGTCATATTGCCTGAAGCTCCACTATCAACAATCCAGAGACTGCTAATAGGGCCAGCTGAAGCTCCCTGCACACGAAAAGTAAAGTTTTAGTTCTTTCGGGGGACCCAAGCCTGAGTCTTGGGCCTTTGAACGTTTGATTTCAAAGAAACATCCTCAATGACTTTTTCAACAACTTTTTGTTTTGAATCAACCGTTTTCTGATTTTTCAAAACAGTGTCATTTTTCTCACTCACCTTCGAAGTAGAAGCTCCTGGAGTACCATTAGGTGTCCAAGATTGTTCAGACCTTTTGAGAATACGAATTTGAGATTTTGGTTTCTCAATTGGTTTCTGAACATTGTTACTAAAAGTAACTTTCTTAGCAACCTTATCTGAATTAACAGACTTAGGTCCAACATTTGACTTGACAATTGGTTTTTGTGGAACCTTTTGTCTATCAGCTGTTGTGTTCACCGCAGGTTTTCTCCAAGATTGTTCCATTGCAATCCGATTCCTTCGATCATATTGAAATGGACGGTTGTTCCTCATTTGAAAATTGTTTTGATTATAAAATTGTTGTTGTTGAGGAACAGTCCGTCTATGTGGTGGAACATAATGATCAATCGGCTTTTTCATGGAATTCTTAACCTCAACTTCATATCTTTTATGCCTTACATATGGACACTGAGCAAGTAAATGCCCGCGTTCTCCACATTTAAAGCATTTTCTATATTCCTCAAACACATAATGAGCATTTGGTGAAGCAAATGATCTGACAGGAAATTGATCATTATACTGTTGATTTCTTAAACTCTCAGGAAGTGGTCCTTTCGAGTAAGAAGGCTCATGAAAACCATTTGCTTTATCATTTGGTCGAATGAACTCAGTGACATGGATTTTTGGTTCTTGAGGAACTTCTGAAAACAGTTTCTTTAAGATTTCTGGTGGAATTTCATTGGTTCTTTCATGTTTTGGAAACCATATTGTGCTTTCTTGCCAGATTTTATCAAGTTTAGAATAGTTAACATTTTTGATCGGAAATTCCTCATCAGAAATGATCTTATCGGATCCTTCCATCCGATAAAACACCTTAACAGGTTTGTCACTTGTTTCATTCAGCTCATTCTTTTCAACAACATTCTTAATAACATTATCTTTCTTAACATCAATCTTTTCAGACTTTTTATCACGATTAGCATTTGCCATCGGATGAACATGATCAGATGGTGACACTGGTTCAGTAGTAATGATGTGATTTTCTTTTGGAATCTCACATTCATTAACAGATTGATCACTACCAGTATCATCATTTTCTGAGTCTGAACTATCACTCTCAGCATAAACACCCTCATTGTTCAAGCCCAAAATCGGTCTCACATCGGAATATGGATCACCAATACTCGAGGTATTGGATTCCTTTTCCGATGACGAGTCTGATTTTACCGAACTCTCCGGTATAACTTGGTGATAGTTATGGTTTTCAAAAAGAACCGGAGATGGTACAGACTTGTAATTGGTGGTGTTATCGTCAATGATATGATCTACCACATAAGCAACATTCTTATAACTTTCCAGCTTTTTGTTCACCTTTTCAGCAAAGCATTTTATGGCTGCCATTTCCAACTTGGTGTTTTCAATTTCATTGATATAGTTATTTATTGCCAATTGTTTCAATGACAAAGTGTTTTTCAAGTCGGAAATGTCCTTTTTATAGCCATCTAATACTTTGTTGAAAGCATTCAACTCTTTGCGAGTAGATTGACAGTTCAAGATAGCACTATCTCGTGAAATTCGGAGTTGTTTATTCTCCTCTGTCAATCTATCACATGTTCCACAATATTTATCACTCATAACATCAGTGCTAGATTCAGAACTTACAGGTTTTGGCGGTTCAGTCATGGCCATCAACGCAAAATGAGCTTCCTTTCCAGTGAAAAACTTGGAGTAGTCGATCTTGGTGAAAGCATCATCAGCTATGCACGACTTCCTCGTCATCAAAAAGTCAGCTTCTGCCAGCAACTGGTCAATATCATCATCTAAAGAATCAACACTTGCCTCTGTGTCTGATTCGCTCTCAGAATCTGAATAAACTGATCTACACTCCTCGGGAACATCAGAAACTGAATCAATCACCATTCCAGAACTCTTTTCCTCAGCCTTAACCTCAACAGGTTCACTCTCCACTTCCATCTCAGTCTCAGAACCATCACTTTCACTCTCCTCAGTTTCGTTCTTTTCATCAACTGCCACCGACTCTTCCATATCAACCTGATAAGCAACACAAGCCACATTCCCACCAGTAGTCACTTCCTCAACTCCTATTTGCATACCCGACCAGTCAAACCTCTCATCCTGTTGAGTCACCAAAGCTTGGTTCTGACTCGCATTCTGTTGAGTCTCATTAGGTGTAGTGATAGGTACAACTGTTCGGTTTGTGTGATTAGGAGATTGGTTTTGAATCTGGTGTTGAGTGTTTGGTTGTCTGTTTTGGTTGTTAAAGTTTCGGTTTTGGTAGTTGTTGTTATTTTGGTAAGAAACTTGGTTTTGTTGACGGTTCTGGTAATTTGCATTGAAAGGGTTTCGATTACCTTGTTTAGGTGGCTGGGTGCATTCCCTTTTGAAATGTCCTTTTTCTCCACAATTAAAACATGTAACCTTCTCCTTGTTAAAACCATAGGTTGTGTTGGGAGAAGTTGCCAAGTCAGTCCTTCCAGTTTTCTCGATGAACTCTGTTGCTCTCCTCATTATACTCGCAAAAGCCCATTGAATGTCAATGAGTTCCATCTCTTCCTTGTCTATCTGTGCGTAGTCTTCGTTGGTTAAGTTGTTGTTCCCAATCTGGCTAGCAACCAACCCATTGTAGGATGAAACCATTGCTGAGACTAATGCAATGTGTTGCTGAGCAACCTCCACAGTCACATTTCCCAAGTTAGATGTATCCAAAACCACCGGTTGTTGTTTATGTTGAGTAACTTGGTTTAATGATTGTTGTGATTGGTTAGCGGTGTAAAAACTTGCTTGTTGCATTGGAGAGATTGGTGAAATATAGGAATTATATTGGGGTGGTGTGTATGATGGTTGTGAGTAGGAATTGTATTGTGGTGGTGTGTAGTTGGTGGTTGGTTTTGATGAATCCATGACATTAGAAATACATGCAACATGTGGTGCAACGCTTCCAGAGCTCGAGTTTCCAGTTGGAACTGAAGTACCTCCAAAATACAAACTGGGATTCTGAGGAATCTGTGACCTTCTAGCTTTCCTCCTGTCCTCCAATTCTTTGTTCTCCAGCTTTTCAATAAACTCTGAAATGGTCCAAAATTGATAAGCATCCTTCTCTCTGAGTACCTCCACATGCTGATCCCATTGTGGTGGCAAAGCATCTGCAAACTTATCCACCTGCTTAGTCATTGGAATCTGTACACCATAACTAGACAATTCAGACAATAAATGCATATATCTCGGAGTTAGTCCTTTCAAAGTTTCATTATTAATAAAAGAAAAATTCTCAAACTCTTTGACTAATTCCTCCATTCTCAGACTCCTGGTCTTCTCATTTCCATCATGCTTCCTCTTCAGCTTATCCCAAAGCTGCTTTGACGTAGTACATGTCCCAAACTGATGCAACAGGTCACTTGTGATTGCCTGTGTCAGCTGAGAGAACGCCTTCTTCTCCACCACATATTTCTTCTTTTCGTCCTCAGTTAGGCTTTCTAGAGGAATCAACTCACCTGTATTCTCCAGAATTGGTGCTGTGTAACCTTTAACAATCATGCTCCATGCCTCAGCTCCTTCAACTCCCATGCCTTCCAGATGGATCTTGAACATGGTGTGCCACTGGTTATACTCTTGCATATCCATGAGCTTCGGTGGCCGAGTTCCACTACCTGTAGACAAATCTTTAATCAAAGTAGAAATAGCATTAGTGGTTTGAGTATTTACCGCCGCTGCAGCTACTCCCCAGTAATCAGATTGTAGTGCCGGATGTGCTACACTTTGAGGCATCGTGCTCGTTGTTGTCATGTAGTTAAGTGGTTGTGAGGATTGCGTGTTCGTCTTTTGCGCTGCCACTGTCCATGGGTCCATTGTCTGCTGTTGTGGTTGTGTTGGTGCTGATCCCGAAGTAGTTTGAAAACGCCACATGATCTTAATCTGAAAATCTCAACACTTAGAAAAATTTTTCAACAAAATCCTAAGTTCGCCCGAAATTCAGTAGATTCGTCCAAATACTTCTACGTTCGTCCAAAATTTCTCACTTTCGTCCAAAATGGTACTACTTTCGTCCACACAGTAACACCCGAAGGTAGTTTAGATCAGAATGTAAACACAAACTAACACTATTCCACTTTCGCCCGAAATGAAAACGGTCGAATGTGAAAATTTCTACCCGAAAGTGAAAGATTTAAACAAGAATTTTCAGGTTCGCCCAAAAACTACTCAGGTTCGCCCACTTTTTGTCACTTTCGACCACAACACTCAGTCCAGGTTCCAGGTTCGCCCAAAACTAGCAGATCTCATTTTTGAAAAACGGTTATTGTTTGAAAAACGGTTATTCTGATCTCAGATTTTCAAAAGTTCATGGATTTGAATGATCTCAATCAGGTTATGTTTCGGAATTGATTTGGAACAACTTTAAGTCTTGGAAAACTTGAATTCGACCACAAATTCACCTTTAAATCGATCAAAAACTCTTAAAAACAATGTTTATGTAAAAACAGATGATTTTATGTCAAAAACATGTCCAAATCAGCTCTGATCTTATCAAATTTGTTGTTGTATGATCCTCTATGCTCTGATACCACTTTGTGAGCGTTGGATTTTAGCTAAAACAGGATTACACGATCATACAAGTCACAAAACTAGGTGCGGAAACCCTAGATCTGAACAAATTGATAAAACACAAATCACGACACAATCAAGATCATTTTCAATAACATTTCATAGATTAACTTTCATTCAAAAAGCATTTACAATGAGTTTATGTTAATCTAGAACACACTGATAATCTCTCAAAAACACCTATGAACCTGATCTGAACCTGGACACAAAATGACAACTCTCTTACATTATCAAAAACACAAAATCTATATATAGGCACTGCACATTCGCCCGTTTTCACTGGTCGAATGTGAGTGTTTTCCACATTCGCCCACATCAAGTGGTCGAATGTGTCTTCTGATCTTGTCAAGTCTTCCTTCGTCCAGTCCAAATCTACCTTCGCCCCATTCTATTCACCTTCGCCCATATTATTCTACATTCGGCCTTCACTAACATATGTTAATTATTGTATATCCAATCCTTAGTCGCAAAACGCATCAACAGTTTTTTCATTCATTTCCTCTCATTCGGGTTCTTCGGTATGTCGGTTAAGGTTTTCCGTTAACCCAACATGCCAACAACAAACTAATAGGCTCATAGCATCCAAAACAAACTTTTTGGCAACGGCCCTGTATGACTAGAGCTTAATTTCGATAATTGATCAGTACTTTTAATTCACACACAATTTACCTTGGTTATAATAGAAGGGTTAGGATCAAATACATAGTGCAAAAAAAATAGGAAGGGTGAGAAGGAATAGGATTTTGACACCTAGGTTTTTTTTAATCTGACTTTAATTTAGAGTTGAAGGGTATTTTTGGAACACTCCCATATTTTTTCCAATCCCCTGTTTTCTTTAGAACAGAAAACTTTCACGATCATATACACTAATCGAAGCTATCAGAAGATTCTAATCGAAGCTAGCAGAAGATCCTAATCGAGGCTATTAGAAGATCATATACGTTTTTCTATTGAATTGATTGATAACGATGAATGATGATGATGCATCTGGTACGTTTTTTTGTTTTCGTTTTTTTTCCTGATTCGTATTTGTTTTGCGATTGATTCTTTTTCTATTGAATCGATTCAATGTTTTGAAGTAATTACGTAATTCGTATTCTACTGAATAGGTTTTTATTGTATTTTGATTGTATTCTTTGAATCAATTAGAGATTTCGTATTTTATATTGAATTCCATTGTGCCTAACTGACGATACACGTTTTAGTGTTTTACAACAATATATTGTGTCATATTGTGTGTCATGTTGTATTTGATTAAATTCTTTCAATCAATTAGAGATTTCGTATTTTATATTGTATTTGATTTAATTCTTTGAATCAACTAGAGATTTCGTATTTTATATTGAATTGCATTGTGTCTAACTGACGATACACGTTTTAGTGTTTTACAACAATATATTGTGTCATATTATGTGTCATGTTGTCTTGTAATGTGTAATTTAGTGCATATCTTTATGTGACGTTTTTAATTCACGCAGATGTTAGAATTTACAAGGAAGTTGGTGTTCAACGTGTATCACCAAATTCTGGAAAAAAATATTACACACCTGTTGTGGACCAGTTAATTAAACCTGTTCTTGGTATGGTGTTTGGTTCTGTTGACCATGCCTATGCTTTTTATCTTAAGTATGCTCTTTCGAGTGGTTTCTCAGTTAGGAAGAACACCTCATACAAGAATAATGGTGTCGTTAAGTTGAAGTATTTTGTCCGTTCTAAACAAGGTTTTAAAAAAGGACGTGTGTTCAATACTTTAGATGATGGTAAAGTAAAGCGTAGGAAACCATCTAAGAGAATCGGATGCGATGCGCATATTAAGCTGCATTTAAATGATGATTACAAGTATGAGATATATGTTTTTCAAGAAGAACATAACCACAGTTTTGTGCATCAAGAAGATATTCAGTTTTTGACATCTGCAAGAAGGGTTGATTATGTAAAAGAAAGTGCTATTCAAGCGTTGACTAGCATGAATCTCGGGCCTGTAAGGGCATTTAATATTCTGAAAAGTTTGTATGGTGGTTATGAGGACCTAGGTGCAACGAAGACTGATTTTAAGAGTTGGAAGAGGGACCTAAATGAATTCATTGGTGACCATGATACGGACATGGTCATTAGACGCCTTGCTAAGAAAAAGGAGTATTGTCCCAATTTTTCATTTGAATATACTATTAATAAAGATGGAACTTTAGGTGGTCTTTTTTGGGCTGATGAGGATTCCAAAATGAATTACTCGGTGTTTGGAGATGTTTTAGGATTTGATGCCACATATCGATCAAATAAGTAAGCTTAAAAACTTCATTGTGTTTTCTTACTAATTGTATTATGTATGATATTTGTTTTAACTTTTAAACTTTTGTTTTTAGGTATGATATGGTGTTTGTTCCTTTCACTGGTATAGATAACCATAATAGGAATGTTACACTTGGTGCTGCACTTCTTGGAAATGAAACTGCTGAGTCGTATAGATGGTTATTGACATCCTATGTCAAAGTGTTTGGTTTTGCACCTAAGGTAATTGTTACTGACCAAGATGCAGCCATGAAGAGGGCTACCAAAGATGTTTTACCCAATAGCCGTCATAGATTATGTATGTGGCACATATGGGAGAAATTGACTGAGAAGGTATCATTCTATATTGTGTCTTTATTATATTTATTTACTATTGTGTCTTTTTTAAGCTGATGTATTTTTTCATTATAGTTATGTGTGATGTAGGTTATACAAATATTTGGTGTGTATTGTGTTATTTATGTCATTACTATGCTCCATTAGTTTAATTTTTTCATTTTTCAATTTTTTGTAGGTTGGTCCATGATGTTCTCAAAGTGGTTTAGTAAAAACTAACTAAATTAACCTAAACTAGACACTCTAAGTTTTAAATTTATAACCTAAGACTCTCTAAACCTAAACCACACAACCGGCAAGTAGTGCAGTACAGCTAAAGTAAGTCCGAGTATCGAACCCACGAGACTCTAATGGAAAACGAAAACTAGACTCGATTACTTATCCTAAATACTGATTAAATTAATTTATTATTTTAAAGGGGGGGTTTTACTGAAAAATAAATTGCTATAAAATAAAGGTAAACTAAAATTTACTAAACTGAACTAGAGACACGAACTTAGCTGAGCCGAATTCAGATGATGACAAGACACTACCTAGACCAGACTCCTAACTATGCCTGATAAGCTTCTATGATTATGGAACTGATTTGGAACTAGGATCTTAAAATACTAAACATCAAGAATAAAGTAGACACCCTCGACCCTTCTCAAGGGGAAACCCTAGAATATTTTTGTGCTGTTAAACTACCGGTTGGAGTACAAACCCTCACAGGTTATCTAACTCTTATGATCAAGTACCCGCTAGACAATCTACCTCACAGCGCGAAAGCCACACTACACTAGGTGCAAGGGGTAATTATTGAAGCCTAGATCTAACTTGATATGCAATAACTGAAAGGGAAACTAGGTAGATCTTCTCACAAAGCCTCTAACCTGGCAATCTAACAACCTAGACATACCAACAAGTCCTCACCTCACAGCTATTGAACTTGGAAGAATATCTAAAATCTTCCAACCACCAAATATCACTCCTATGGTAAACTCGCGACTATTGACCATAAACTAGTTGCTACACAAAGTCTGCAACCTAACTAGCACTCATACATGAAAGACATTCACAAAAGTGCAAGTGGAGTGAATAAGTGACAATAAGAAAATAATAAATACGCACATACACTAGATCTAAATAAATCAAAATCTTTACTGAATCATAAATCCAAAACAAATTCCAAAAACCATAGAAAAAAGTAATCAAAACATAGTTATTTGTCTTAGTCTAGGTAGCTATATAAGTTTTAGCCACAAATCATCTTGAAAAGAGAAACAAAGCCAAATAAAAATTCAGCAATCATTGTATAGAACAAAGATAATAAAGGAACGAAAAAACCGAATGATTGACACCCGAATAATCACTCCCTGGCTTAGAACCTTTGATCCTTGGCTTGCCTCCCTAATAATATTTGCTGCTTTGTTCGATGGAACAATAATATAAATCACCCTTCTGTTTTTGTCTCAGCAGCCTTCTCCTCCGATCCCTATCGTGCGGCGCCTCCAAACTCCTATGTAAATTGTTCTCCTCTCCTAATTCCTCTGCGCCGCCTTCAAGAATTCATAATATCCGGGCCCCATATTGAAGCCCTACAAATCCAAATTATTTCTTTTTGGGCTTTGAATTGTGTGACCTAAGGTCACAGATCACGATCCTCCTTTTTTTTATTTCTTTATCATCATTGTTAAGCTTATTAATATTAGTTTTATTATTATTATTATTATATATAGTATTATAACTTCGTGCTCTCGACTCGGGTGTTCTTGACATGACCAAAGTTACTCGTCTACGCTCCGACGTCCATTCGAACACCTACCAAAATATAAAATAAATAAGTAAATACTAAAAATGACACAAAACTAATAAAAAATCTATAAAAACTTATACTAAATAAAATAGACCGGTACAAGCCTAAAACTAATAAAACCACTATCTAAACAACTCGAAAATTGTACTAACTTTACACTGGAAATCGATGTATTTTACAATACATCAGTCCAGTTTTATGTAATACCACAAATTTCAAAATAGATTTGGCTCAAATTGTGTGGTCAGATTCAATTACGCGTGTTGAGTTTGAGGAGAAATGGCATTCAATTCTTTTGGATTATGGCTTAAGTGATCATGTTTGGTTATCTGATATATAATATTAGACAAGATTGGATACCCGCGTATTATCTCGAAGAAAATTTGTCTGGACTTATGCGCATCACGTCAAGATCAGAAAGCAAGAACCATTTTTTCAATCAATTTTGTAATCCAAAGTCAACCTTAGTTGAGTTTTTTAGTCACTTTGAGACAGCAATCGAGGGCCAAAGGTATCTTCATAGAAAAAATGACCATGATACTAGATACGCTGATCCTGAGATTTGGAGTAATTTCATACTTGAAAATCAAGCCGCACAATTGTATACTCGAACAATCTTTTTAGATCAGCAGTTGGAGATAGATGATTCCATTCACAATTGTGCTTCTGTGCACAAACAACCAGTTGGTGATTTTATGAAGTATGACATTGAGGATTTGTTGCAGCCATACCCTTTAATTTTTGAGGTATGCATTGTGTCTTATGTTCCTGTAATTCTGTATTGTGTCTTATGTTCCTGTGATTTTGTATTCTGTCTTTGTGTTTCTATATTTGCATTGTGTCTTATTTTTCTAGCATATACACTGTGTCTTATGTTTATGTATCTGCATTGTGTCTTATGCCTCTGATGTTGTTTATGTTACTGTTTCTTTCTTCGTTGTTGTCTTGACTTACTTTATCTGCATTGTGTCTTTTCTTTATCCTTAGTTCTTTATTCTTTCTTTTCTTTTGAGTTTGTGTTTTTGTGTAGGTTATGTTTCGAAATGAAGATCAAACTATATCATGCAACTGCAGAAGGTTTGAACAGTTTGGATTGCTATGTCGACATACTTTCTGTGTTCTTAGACTTTGTAAGATAAAAGAGTTCCCAAAGAAGTATGTGGTTAGGCGTTGGAGCAGGGAAGCTGTTCTAAATAGCTTACTTCGATCTGTTAGGTCTGACAATGGTGACAATGTTGAAGATGTTCTTCGTGAGATTAGGGTTGCAAATGAATATGTTATCAATCTCTTGATTAGGGACAAAGACCAGTTGTGTCTTTATAGAGATTATGTCAAAGGTTACATGTCTAAGGTTGATGAGGTTCAAGTTGTCGACCCGCCTACTAGCAGAAGAGAGAGATTTGCAGAACTAACTGGAGGGAGCGGAGCATGTGGTGTTACAATCCGAAATCCTATTAGATCAAGAACAAAAGGTTGTGGTAGTCATAAACGTTTGAAGTCAGCTCGTGAGATAGCAATTGGTCAAGCAGGGAAGAAGCAAAGGGGTTGCAGTTTTTGCAAAGTTGTTGGTCACAATAAACGCACGTGCGAGTCATACATACAAAGTATTAAACAGAAAGAAGCATCAACAAGTTCAGGATTTACTTCTTTGCAAGACTAGAGGGTCGACTATTTCTATTTTAGAAATGTACTTTAAGCTTTCTATGCTTCTTGCCATTGTGTCATGATGAGTAATTGAGTCTAGACGGAAAGATTTTTTTAAGAACAGTTGATTTTTACCATATATTCTGTTATCAAATAAAATACATATTCTATTACAAAATAATGTCATTAGAATGTATAATATTCTATCCACCGTGTTATATATACCATGCCAATTTAGCCATTGTGTTATATTTGTTACATTGTGTTATATATAATCACAATGTGTAGTATTTCTTCTTGCTATGTTATATATACACAATAAAAGAAATATACAAAGTCGTAGGAAGTTTATCAAACAAACTCTAATTGAAACCATTTAGAGGCATTGGAACCGCCTCATTGAACCCTACGATCTTAGTTTTTAGGTTTCGCTTTTTTGGATTTTAAGCTTTTAGTTTTAGAATTTATGTATTGATTGTGTCATTTTTTCAATTCATTGTGTCTTTTTTCTATAACATTGTGTCATATTTTGTGATCTATTGTGTTTTTTATATCATTCTCACCCTTATCATTTTTGTTACACCGTGAAGTATAAATTGACCTCACGTTATCCTAAGTACATGTTCTTATAATTTGTCATGCAACCTATAATTTTCATACATTACGTTACCATCTCCAATTTTCATCTAACTTTTCATTATGTTATATGAATCATACATTGTATGTGTCCATGTTAACAATACACACTTCTTCAAATCAAACTTCATATTGTACTAAATGCATCAAGTTCATATTGTCTTCAAACATACAAGCATCAAGTTTAACAAAACACCAAAAGAGATTCTAAAACGTACAAGCATCAAGATTAACAAAACACCAAAAGAGATTCTAAATTTTCATTCTGATTCATCAAACCAACTAAACCTTTATTAATTTTGCTTCTTCATTCAACCTTTTCATGATTCTCTGTTTTGCATTTTTTTGTAGCTTCCGTTTTTCTGCAGCTGGCTCTTTCAAATATTTCTTCACCACTTCGATAACAAAAGCTTTGTTTTCATTTATGTCATGCAAAAGAATCTTTGTGGTGTACTTTCGGCGTAAATCTGTGATTTGTGCTTCCTGCTTGTTGGAATTCTCATCTGCAAATCCACATGCCCAATTCTTTGTTTCCTCTCCCATATAAGTCTCCATGTGCCTCATTAGAAATATTCCACTATCAATATCATTACTTGACGTTCTCCATGGCATTTCTAGTATGTAATTTTGCTTCTTCATTCAACCTTTTCATGATTCTCTGTTTTGCATTTTTTTGTAGCTTCCGTTTTTCTGCAGCTGGCTCTTTCAAATATTTCTTCACCACTTCGATAACAAAAGCTTTGTTTTCATTTATGTCATGCAAAAGAATCTTTGTGGTGTACTTTCGGCGTAAATCTGTGATTTGTGCTTCCTGCTTGTTGGAATTCTCATCTGCAAATCCACATGCCCAATTCTTTGTTTCCTCTCCCATATAAGTCTCCATGTGCCTCATTAGAAATATTCCACTATCAATATCATTACTTGACGTTCTCCATGGCATTTCTAGTATGTTTATGGATGTGCCTTTCATGCTTTTTGCCTTTGGATGTGACATATCATCAAGGTATCCTTCAAAAGCATGTTTCTTGCCAAAAAAAAAAAAAAAAAAAAAAAAAAGCAATTGTGTTATTTCTCAAACTATGAATTGTGATTTATTAATTATAAAATTTCATACACTTACCGTTTTTTCTGGCCAGCCATTGTACATATCTTCAAAATTCCCTGATGCAATGTTGTCAATTAGGATTGTCTTTGTTTCTTTGATGTTGAAACACATGAGATAATAGTGTTTTGACTGAATGATTGGTACAAAGACAAGGTCAAAGTCTTTGATAGTTTTCAAATTTTCTTTTCTTAAAACGTCAGTCATATTTTTTATGAACTCATCAACCCTGGCCTGCTCATCTTTATCGTAGGTGTCCTTTTCCTATACAGAGTGAATTAGTAAGTTTATGTTATGCAACATAACACAATATAATAATATGTATTCCAATGTGTCATAATTTGTTGTGTCATATTATGTGTATGACACAATGATATTATGTTACAAAGAAAATCTTTATTGTGTTTTTGTTGTTAACTTACAATCATAGGAGCAGTGCAAAATAGCCGGTAGTCAGACTCTCTTGACTTTTTCTTCTCTCCTTTGTTTAAAATATGAGACCATGCATTGATAACATCTTCATGAATTTCAACTCCTGGTATCAAGCTTTCCAATTTAACTCTTGACACAAGGATAACATCTGAAATAAGAAATAGAGCATCCCTACAAAAAAAATTAGGACACTGTAGCACTTATTAAAGTAATAGTTTAAATATTGTGTAATAAAAGTTTAGAATGCCATGTACCGAATGTTTTCATTCCCTGTAAACAAATATGTTGAAACATTATTCTCAGCTACGGTCCTTTTTTCAGCCATTGCAACCTCCCTTAGAACGTAAGGAGAACATAAGGCGTCTGCCAAATTCTTATTTCTTTGAGGTCTTTTATTTTTGTTTTCCTCAAATTGTTGTGGCTTTACACTTGAAATTGGTTCCACAAAGTGCACAATGTTCTTATCTGGTGTGGTGTAGCCATCTTCTTGTTGTAAATTTGGCAATTCCTTTATGACAGTATCAACATCCAGCTTTTCATTGTGTCTTATCCCTTCCATTGTGGTTTCCTTCACATTATGTTCTTCCACTTCATTATTTCCATTTCCAGCTTCCTCATTGTGTCCTTCCACCACTTCTTCTGGTGTTGGTTGAGATAAACCTAATTCAAAGCTTGGTGCTTCAAACAAATTAACGATGGTTTCTTTTTGCGTTTCTGTTTTCTTTGTTGAGGTGGCTTCTTGTTCCAAGCGAATCAACTCAACTATTTCAGATTCGCTAACTTCACAGACTTGAATATCCAAGTTATCTTGAATACCTTTCACTACGGCACAATGTTTGTAAAATGTGAGACAATATATAATATGATATGACACAGTAGAATATTATATGTACCTTGGTTATGAGCTTCATCTTGATGAGTTGGAATAACACTATCATTCTCTTTTAGCCCTTTCATTGTTTTTTCATCAACAATATCTTCTCCCACCTTATCTTGAATACCTATCATTAAGACACAAATATCTTAGATTGTGAGACATAATATACAATAAGATATGACACAATAGCTTATGTGTGACAACTCGGGTAAATCTCTCTTTTGGTTTCTATCTTTTTGTTTGTTTCCTTCGTTATTTCTTTTGTTCTTTTGGTACTTGTGCAATTTTCGGGACGAAAATTCTTTTAACGTGGGGATGATGTGACACCCGGCAAATTCTGGTTAACAACGTTGTCTAGATGAAAGTCTACCTTAGCGAGTCACGCGTATATTGTACTTAACTGGGTTAGTTAAGTCGGGTTATAGTTCGGGAACTATTGGTTTAGTCTAGAGGATCATTGGATGTTGGTCTAGAGGTTCATTAGATGTCGGTCCTTAACCAAGTGTACAAACGGTGACGATCGGTAGGATCGTCAGGGCATACGGAACGTACGAGTCTCGAGTCCCGGGAATTGGTGAACGAGTGTAAATATGTGTATTTACTTGTGTTATGTGTTTACAATCATTATGTGACTTGTCGGTACGTGAATGTGCACTAACATATGTTAAAACGGGGTTTAACGCGCAAAACGCACAAAACCAACCCCTATAGGCGAGTAGGAGGTCTACTCCCCTATAGGGGAGGCGAGTAGGGAACCCTAAGGGCGAGTAGGCCCCTACTCGTGTGTAGCTAAGGGCGATTAGGCCCAATCACCTGCACAATCATGCGATTAGCAGCCCTAATCGCATGAAACTGCTGCATACTCGCCTATAACGTGCTGGACGACTAGAAACGCCTATAAATACAATGCTTAACCTCCTAAACTTCCTAATATCAACCCTAGTCGTCCCATAACCGCCCCAAACACATAAACAACCTCTGGAAGGCGATTTTGATAAAAAACACAAGGTTTCAAGGTCTAACCATCATTCTTTCATAATCCTAAGGTTTGATTCTCATCCATAACACTTTGTAAACGTTTTTAATCAATCCCTAATGGTCCAGACCTGTTCATAAACGAAAAAGCTTTCTGAAAATCGTCAATAAGGGTTGTTAATCGGATTATAACTAATATACGTGCGTTATGGGTGTGTATGATTAGAAAGATAGGATTTTTATGATTCATGATGATGATTTGACATGTTATTATGATAGATCAGTATTGGTATTGATATTATGATAATAGGAATCTCAGTAATTGGATATTAGGGTTATGATTACACGTGTTAGTATGATGTTGCATGTTATGTGAATTGGTGTTTGGATTACTTGGTTGCATGCAGGACTGATTATACGAGGTTGAACGAAGGATTTTAGGTTCAACATGTTTAGGATAGTGTTTGGGATGATATTGGGTGGTTACACACGTTCTGGATCTGATTTGGAGCGTTAAACGCGCGAAAAACCGGAACAGCAAGGTTACAGGCGAGTAGCATTCCTAATCGCCTATGTTATAGGCGAGTAGGGTGCTAATCGCCCATATTATAGGCGAGTAGAGGTCTACTCTTGTGTAAGATCAGGTGATTAGCCCTAATCACTAGTAAGTTCAGGTGATTAGCCCTAATCACTAGAAAGTTCAGGGGAGTAGCCCCTAATCGCCTATAATAGAGGGGAGTAGCCCCTAATCGCCTATAGTAGGGGCGAATAGGACTCCTAATTGCTAGTTGACCAACCTAAATGCTAGTTGACTTTTCCTAATCGCGTGTACTGCTGCTGTAAGTGTAAATTAGCATTCCGAGACCCGATTTAACATGTAGTAACATGCTAGGAACCCCGTAACATGTCTAATAACTTGGTAACATATATTTGGATGTATTTCGGTGATACGTGAACTATGTGCTATAACTTGTTGTGCGTTAACGTAGGTTAAGTGTACTTGCGTTATTGTACGTTTTGGAGCGTAAACATAACACGGGGAGTCTCGGGTCACCAATGGGATGTCGAGTCTTGTACTTTGGGTCGGTTAAACAGTCACGGTGTTTTCAAACGAACTTGGTTATGGTCTGGACATCTAGGGACTAATTAACCTGCGGGTTATTAGTCTAAGTACTTGTAACTGTCGTATGTTAGGTCGCCGCTTACGGGACTAGCATAGCAGCTGGGTTTACTCGGGTTAAGGAGTAACGCAACTTAAGGTGAGTTTACGGCCCCTCTTTTAAACTGGTTTTATACTTTCGGGGGAGAAAACATGTGTTAAAACGATTATTTGGTAACTACTGTCATACTATGGGTTTCTATTGTGTACTACACGATCTTTGGAAGTCCCGGGGGGAACCATGAATGTGCGGGTTTGCACAACGGGGAAATGTGAATAGCGCTATTGGGAGTGACCAACCCCGCTCGTCGACTTGGAGGGTCGGCGGGTGCATATTGTCTCAAACAGGAACAACAGGAACAACAGGAACTACATCGGGCATACTTTTGGTATTCGCGTTAGTAATGGTTTTCCAATCGTGGTAGTAACAAAACGTACGCCTAGCTAGCGTATACTGGTTTTTCGATTGTTATAGTATGGACAGGTGGACTTGGTACTTGGATACAAAACCTGTAAACTCACCAGCATTTTTGTGCTGACGTAAACTTTTACATGTTTTCTCAGGTCGCTAAGGTAGCACGACTGGACTAGGGCGCACGCGTCTGCACGGCGTCTAACTAGGGTTGCATGGTCATTTGAACGTTGAACTATTGTTTTATGGTTGAGATACTGTTTTTGAATAAGCTTCCGCTGTAAACGGGATTTTTAAACTATGTTTTGAAATTGCATTTATATTCATTTAGACTTTTTATTGTGATCGTTGGTTTGGATCCTGGTTTGTCATGCGCCTCGCGGTAAAACTCCGCAAGTGGATTTTGAGGGTGTGACATTATGTTAAAATGGAATATCATATGTACCTTGGTTATGAACTTCAACTTGATGAGTTGGAACATTTTCATTCTGTTTTGGCCCTTCCATTGTGCTTTCCTTCTCATTTTTTGATCCTTCTTTTACCAAGTCTTCAGTTTGTCCGATTTTTTGATATTTCTTGACCAACAATGCCCATTCTCTCTCTTTCTGTCTAACCAGTTTACCGTCTGGGAAATCATTGATTGCCTTTTGTAATAACCTCTTAATTTTTTTTCCATGTTCATCAAATATCATCAGCTCTTTTTTTAACATCTGGGCCCTAATCTGTTAAACGAAAATAAACTTTAATTATCATCTAATATGTTCCATTCAATGCACATGTATAATAAATGTTTAATTTTCATACCTCTTCTGTCTCCATTGTGTCATCTTTAGCCGATTCAATTTCAAGTACAACATCACCTTCTCACAAAACAAAATATTACACAATGTTGTTAGTATGAAACAATGTAACATGACACAACGTTGTAACATCCAGTAAATTATGACACAATAGCATATGACAAAATATATTTTCAAACAATATAATATGACAAAATATAGTATTTATCTTGATTATGAGCTTCTTCTTGTCGAGGTAAGACATCAGTGTCTTTCTGTTTCTTTATAACATCACCTTCTCACAAAACAGAATATTACACAATGTTGTTAGTATGAAACAATGTAACATGACACAACGCTATAACATCCAGTAAATTATGACACAATAGCATATGACACAATGAATACTTTGAAACAATATAATATGACAAAATATAGTATTTACCTTGATTATGAGCTTCTTCTTGTTGAGGTAAGACATCAGTGTCTTTCTGTTTCTTTATAACAACTTTCAGTGATCTTTTAGATTCTTTAACCTCTTTAACCACCTTATATGTTTCTTCCTTTGTATTTGTTCCCTTGTTAATCAAAAAATTTTCTTCAAACTCTGCTAGTGTTGTGTAGTCAATCTTCTCAAGCATGTTAGCCTTTTTACGCCATTTTCCATTTGAACAAATTTGTTGTCTCTTGTAGATATATAAAATCTGTTCAACATAAAAGAAAGAGAGAATTACACAAATTGTCCTTTAGTTATTACTGAAATTGCATCCTCTGTCCTTTATGAAAATTTTTCACTCCTTATGTCCTTGATTTTATACATTTGTCACACACTCTGTCCTTTAGACCAAACCCAGTTAAAAATCTCGGTTAAGTTGGTCACGTGCCCCTCACGTGAGGGGCAAATCTGTCAATTCACCCAATTTCCAAAAATCACAAACCACTATTACCAGAAAAATCATAAAAACAAAAAATTAGATTAATTCATCTCTTTCTCTCACTAGATTATTATTATTATTATTATATATTATTATATTATTATTATTATTATATTTATTATAACAGTAACATTCTAGATCACAAAATGTGCACATATATTGAGAATCTACACAAAATGTGGAGAATCCGAAACGATTTGATCTTTAATCGGAAAGCAGTTACTCTGGCCAACATAAAGGAGGAGATTCGCCAATTGGGGTTTAACTGGATTAGGAACCGGTCGAAGTTAAAAGAATTTAATTAGGGAAATTCGTGTAACTTCGAATTGTCTTCTATGGGATTGTAGTGGTGTGCTCTGTTGTACTTCGTTTTGGTGTGAGCTAACTTATTGTTAGCCTGATCTTTTTAATAAAGTTTTTGTTTGCCCTAAAAAAAAAAAAAAAAAAAAGAGTTTTCTCATCCTCGGTAACCAAGAAAGGGACGATAACCTACAAGGTAATGTTCTTCAATTTCATCATCTACCTTTAACAACTTCTTCTCTTTTTCACTAGTATTCAATACGACTCACCAATCTCTCCATTACAAATTTTTAATCGTTATCATCAATGGCTGCTCGTCGATTTCATCATCTACCTTTAACCACTTCTTCTCCACCATTTACTTCAACCCTCTTTCTTAAACCCAAGATTCAGAGACCCTGTTTCTTGAATATTAATCCACATGTTAATGGTGGATTCAAGAAAATATCAGTTTTCAAACAAGCAATCGTTTCCACAGGTTTAAATTTATGATTTTGTGATCTCGGTCAATGTTTTCTTGGATTAATTATTGTTATATTTGGCGGGTCTAGTTGAAATCAGGGGTGAAAAGAATGAAGCCCTAATTTTTTTTTCTGAACTTTATAATGTGAAATAGGGGAGAAGATATAAGGGGTGAAAAGACAGATTTGCCCCTCACGTGAGGGGCACATGACCAATTTAACTGAGATTTTTAACTGGGTTTGGTCTAAAGGATAGATGGCGTAACAAGTGTATAAAACCAAGGACAAAAGGAGTGAAAAATTTCCATAAAGGACAGAGGATGCAATTTCAGTAATAACTAAAGGACAATTTGTGTAATTCTCTCTAAAAGAAACAATAATTAACAAAATATGTAAGTTCAATTGTGTAATTGTAATTGTGTAATATTTATCTTACCGCAAGAGCCAGCATAGGGCCAGTGTATAATTCATTTACACCACCAGACCATGTAAGTCGTGTTCTTACGAGACAACCTAACATGTAGTCACACCAATTTAGGCTTCTTACATCAGTTTTCGTTGTTACTGATCTAAGAAATCTTTGGTTGACTGTGTTACTCATCATTGCCTCCCCCATTACTGTGAAAAACATTACTAGAAAGTTCAACTTGAACATCCTCCCCGAGTCTGTTAACTTTAACACATATTCACTGAAATCTTTGATAAAAATCTTCTTAAGTACATTATCACCAAACTGACTTCGCCACTCATTTATAACTGGATCATTTGAATTGGGTCTAAACTTTGTTTCCACTTTCAATCCACCGTTTGGTATTCCAAAAAGTTCATTGATCAAAGAAGTTGTTATTCTGAAATTATGATTTCCATCATTCACTGTGTTTGTTGTCGGATCATAGTTTTCAAGCAGCCAAAAACCAAAAGCAGTTGGTATCGTGTGTATATTTATACACAATGTTTCTCCGAGTCCCATTTCAGTAACTGCTTTTTTCTGATCTTCATTTAAGCTTTCAATAAAAGTAGTTAGATTTCCTGGTGAACACCTCAGATTCATTTTTTGATGTGTAAAAGGAAAATATTTCAGTTCAGCCTTTTCTTTTGGTTTTCTAGTCACTGCCACTGATGCTATTTTCATTCTCTTTTCATTTGGTATTATGTCTTCATGTTCTTTGCTTTTCTTCCGTTTTTGTTGATTGGTCTCTTTCTTTGATACATTTGCTTTACCAAACTCTTTAGTAGCCTTCCTCAAATCAACATTGTCAACTACACAATTCTTATTACCCAATGAATTCAAATGTATAATGCTACATTGTGCTATATACTATTACCAACTATGACACAATCATGTTAGTAAAATACACAATAAAATATTACAAAACTGTTTGTCTTTTGTGTTATATACCATTACCAACTATGACACAATCATGTTAGTAAAATACACAATAAATTATTACAAAAATGTTTCTTTATTGTGTTGTCCTAGGCATATACCTAACTAATTTACAGTTTTAAAACATGACACAATACATTTCCACTATTTGTGTTATCTTAACTGTTTATAAACATTCAATGTATTGTTTTAAAAAATGACACAATGTTCTACAAACAAACAAAAGGCAACTTAGTTTAAAACAAGAAATAATACACAATCACTTTAGCTTCTTTTCAAGTTGCTGTGTCACATTCTGAATCAAGCATAAACACATTAAGGAATACAGACATATAGCATCACTTACACATATGCAACAATACAACAATTCAACATATTCTAACTAGCACTAATCAACTCTACATACCTAACCATAACGATTCAATCAGCATATACAAATAACTATGTGCGATCATATCTTTCGGTCAGTAATTCAAAAGGCTAAACAAGTTTCCAAACTCCTACAGATCTAGAAAAAATTAAAACGATCATAATGCCTCATTTGCATATTAATTTGATGAATAAACAGCAAACAATCGTATAATCATAATCAACTATAACTATTGTTTCAAAACGATTCAATCAGCAAATATAAAACAATGTGTGATCCTATCTTTCGATCAGTAACTCAAACTTCTAGTTCTAAACACCTACAGATCTAGAAAACCTTAAACCGATCGTAATGCAGATTAATTACACAAACAGACAAGTAAACAAACCTATAATCATAATCATAATCAAGTAATCAACTATAACTACCTGTTCAAAACAATTCAATCGGCCTAAAACAAAATCACGTTCAATCATATCTTCCAGTCAGCAATTCTAACACCAAAACAAGTCTCCAAATTCCTACAGATCTATAAAACCTTAAGCTATTGTGTCATATTTAAGCTATTGTGTCATACTCAAAGTTACTAACTTAAAACGAGAAAAAATACACAATACGTTTTCACTCTTGTGTTATCGCAGTAATAGGCTTAACTAATGTTCATTTTACTACTCTTAAACGACTAATTTTATTTAACACAATGATGATACATTAGACACAATGTTGAACAAAACCTAAATTTAAAGTAATGTACCAAAAATTGAAGTTTTCTCTTGCGTATTCTGTGATCGTTTAACTTTTTTGTTACTTTTTTCCGTCGTTGGTTGCTGTTCTTCGGTGGAAACCTCTGTTGTGCCTTTTTTTTCCGGAAATCTTCTTTGACGATGGAATTAGTGAAGAAAGAGGTTGAATCGATGGAGAAGGAAGTTGAATCATTGAAGAAATAGGTTCAATCGTTGAAGACAGAGCTTCCATTATTGAAGACGCCATAGATTTTTTTGTTGATGGTAGGTGGTATAGTGATAATGAGGGTTTTTGTTTGAATCGATGAACTGATGAAATGAACTGATGAAGAGAACTGATATGTTTTCCAATTTCCGTCTTTACCCTTGGCGCCTTCTAATATTACAAAATTGCCACCGCCTCATTTAGAGCCATTGATGATGTATAAAATCTGATCCAAAGGCTACAAATCCTTCTCACCCTTCTCATTTTTTTGTCCCTTTGTAGAATAACCCAACCCTATAATAGAAATGCATTGATATTAGTATAACATATATTACTTTCTTCTGTATTTATATTTTGTAAATGAAAATGAGCTGCACCAATCATCAAGTCAAACTACAAACCATGTTTATACATTTTTTGACAACTTAAATTATGGCTAGGGTCGGCTAGCTAGTATATCAGATTAGACATGTATAAACCGGTTTTTTTGGTCAAACCGGATCGGTTTTTTTTATGAAGATAAAACCGGTTTTTATTCAAACCGGTCTGGTTTTTGAACCGGTTTTTAGCACCAAACACCACCATCTATTGAAATCGATTAGGTCCGGGTTTAAAACCGGTTTTTTTTTTTTTTACCAAACCGGTCCTCCAATATTCAAAATACCTTGCTTATACCGGTTTTTTCCCAAACCGGTTTTCAAACCAAACCGATCCACGAAACCACAAACCGCTCATAGGACCAATGTATAGGGTCGGGTTCAGACCGGTTTCTCTCCAAACCGGTTTTTTCCTAACCGGTTTACCGGGTTTTTTTTTTTTTTTTCAGGCCGGTTTTAAAAACCGGTTTTTTTGTACACCTCTACTTGAATGGATGAGATGATTAGATTCCACAAAGCGTTTCCTTCTGTTTTTTTATATCTCCACCACTTTAAAAGTAAGCTTATGTATAATAAAAAATTTATTATAAAGAGAAGTAATAAAGAGGTAAACTATCTAAAACCGCTTTTAACATGGCTAAACTTCCCCTTGATAGAGTTAAGCCTTTTCAATATCAACTTTCAAGATGAAAGCCTCATATTCGGTTTTCTTAATCCAACTAATTATTTCATTTAACATGGACCATCAAGTATATTTCTACTTGGTTTAAAAAAAAAAAAAAAAAAAAACCCCATTAACCAGCTAGGCTAATAACCGGTTTTAGAGTGGTGAAAACAGGGACGAAGGATAAGAAGGGCCAGGGGTGGCCCTGGCCCCCCCTGTTTTCTAGCGCAGTGGTATAAATTTGCGATTTTCATAGGTAAATTGAATCCAGGTTGAGTTCGGCCCCCACCGATTTGCCACTACCGATCGAAAAAAATTGAGTCCGGCCCCCACCAATTCCGAAACCAAGCTTCGCCACTGAAAATCTATAAACTATTATAACCGAGTAGCAAGGTTTAAAAAAAAAAAAACAGTTTTAGGTTTAAGAAAACAGCTTTTATAATCCTTAAAAATTTCAAAAAATACCAACTTATATGAACTCAATAAACTTCGCTTAATGTGTGTGTATGTATATATACATGTGCTGGTATACATTTATGTGTATGGGAGCAAAATGGTTAAAAAAAATAAATAAATAAAATGGGCTAAGAAACTTTAAAAAATTGATAATAACCGGTTGACCGTAAAATAATTGTTATATTACTGGTAACTAACCATTTTTACTGTAAGTCTCATAACCGGTTCCTAACCTACGATCATTTCAAACCTAGATTGGCTTTTAATCATAGTTGTCAAAAGCGCGCCTAGGCTCGAGGCGCACCAAGTGTGCTACGCCCTGTGAAGCGCGCACCTAGGCACTGAGGCGCACTATTAGGGCTGATTTCCGGCCAAATTCAGGCTAAAAGTTGCATAAACCTCTAAAACATCCTAAAGTAGCCCTAAACAAGCCTAAAACATCTCTAGAAGCCATAAAAATTTATTTTATACTATGCGCTTAATTATAAAAAGTCATCGTTTTTTATGCGCCTTGCGCCTAGGCTCCGGGCTCGGCCTATGCGCCTTGAGTACGCCTAGGCGCTTTGACAACTATGCTTTTAATACATCATTTACGGACAATAACCGGCTTCATAGCTTTGGGTATAGGTGAAAAAAACTGTTTCATAAACTGAAATCGGAGACAACGGTTCGGTTCCAAACCGGTAAACCAAGAACCGATTCGGGTTTCATTTACAACATGGAAGTCCTGCATCGATTCGCCATCTTTGCTACACGAACAAACCCAAACTGGTTTTTTATGCCATCGATCATGAACCTGTTTGAAAAAAAATAGGTTTCAAACAGTACGAAAATGGGTCTATACTATAAAAAAAATTATATACATAACAAAATTGTACACATACGAATATATACCCATATACCTTAATAACATTGTAAAAATAAATAAAAGTTGAATTTTACGTGAAGAAACATTTTTTCTCTTGATTTTTTTATAAAAAATTGTGGACGCAAGAATTGATTTAGGAACCGAAATGAAACCAGCCCTTCAAACCGACCAAACAGAACAGGGGCGGAACCGAACCGTTTAATTTTTGAGAAACCGGCCACTGGAAAAACCAGTTTCAAATCGGTTCGGATTCCTAAAAAACCGAAATGTTTGGGCCCCTCTAATTCTACGCACGCTTGTCGCTTGAGCCGCTCAACTTGAGCGGGTTGATTGGGAGAATTCAAATTTATTTGGACTTCACAGATATTTGGGCTGAAATGATTGGGAAGGGCCCACAACAAGGAAATAGAACGGAAGGAATAAAATAAGAAGTCCCGCAATTTTGGGTTTAAAAATTAAAAGACAACGCATGACGGAATGTTGCATTGCAAGTATATTTTATGTGATCGCAATTGGCAACCAAGTCTAGCATTTGATTACGTAAATGTATTCAGTGCAAGCATCACCATCACTGCATACACAAACTCTACCACCACTCGTCCATAACCATCAACTTTTTTTCTTCTTAATCTTTGGCTTATTAGAAATTTGGATGTTGAAACGTGAAGGGGGGGCTAGCAAACATGTTACAGCTAAGTTGTTAACAACGGAGAGAATCGTAACAACTGGAAAAACAACCAAAACCAAAATATAACCCGAACACGTAGACCATCCTTATAATCTTATCTAGAACGGAAAATTAGTTCTAAAATAAGAGGCTAGTTTGATTAAAATTTATCCCAATAGAAAGGATAACTTATTTCATGTTTCTATATTACAAAGCATGAAGCCGTAACACACGCATAACATGTAATAAATTTAGCACCAAGACGTGTCACCATTACAACACCAGAACGCAAAGTGTTCATCCTTGCGGTTATTACTAACAAGACCTCCACATTGTAAACAAACAAAGCTACTGCCATCAGAAAATGCATCCACCATTACCTGTTTTCTCCCATCTTCACTCAGTATAGATGTCCCAGCACCATCTGGCTCCAAGTTACATGATGGGGATTCTTCAGCTATTGATATTGCACATTCAGCAAACAAGGATGCCAGCTCATCAGCAGCATTACTTTCATGTATTTTCTTCGTGTAAATCTCTTTTGCCCGGTTTAGGGCTGCAAATGCAGCCGCTTCACCTCCGGTGGTTTTCATAGCCATCACAACCTGTTAAACAAGGATAATTATCAAACATCGTTCATAGCACAGTCGCGTTATGCTCACTATTTAGTTTTTTTGAATATATGGTAAATATATATAATAAATTAAGGCATTAAGCTTAGATATAACATATTCAAAAATTAGGTAAATATGATAAAAACATAAAAAAAATTATCTGGATATTACATGATTTGAAATTAGGGTTATAGGTTTCATACACCATGTGACATCACATTCTGGGTATATGACATCACATTCTGGGTATGTGGCAACCTCCTGTTGGTGTATGATGTGGGTCAGGGTGTATTATTCCTAATTAAGGGGTGTATGGTTCCTAAATACCATTACTAATACAGATTGATAATTAATATATTAATATAAATCATATTAAAGCATTCCCTACTGCAGAAGCTGTTACACACACAGAAAACCAGAAAAACATGTGAAACAATTCTATAAGCTCATGTTTAATTTAAAGGAGTTAAAATATTATAACTTATAATATTTTATAAGTATTCCACAAAATAAATTCTTTGCCATGAAATTTACAGAGGGTTTCCTGCAATTTAATACGAATACTTATTGTTTAGAAACTGCAGGGGAGTTTAATTCGCATTTGAGAAGGTATTGTGTGTGTGATCTGTCAAGTGAAATGGAATTTGTAAGAAATAAAATTTGAATTTGTCAGATGAATTGGATGTGAAGCTTAGAATTTGTATGCATTTGAAATTATTGATTGCAGATTTGTTAAGAAAAGTTGGAATGTGGCAGTGGTGGTGGCAGCGGTGAATTTACTGGAGTTGGCGGGGTGGTCAATCACAATGGACGGTGACTGGAAATGGACATGGTGTGGGTGGTGACTGGTAATGGACGTGGTGTAGGTGGTGAATGGCAATGTAAGTGGTGCGGGTGGTGAATGGCAATGTAAGTGGTGCGGGTGGTGAATGGCAATGGACGTGGTGGGGGTGGTGAATGGCAATGGATGTGGTGGACTAGTGGAGTGATGAGTGGCCGGAAATGCTGGTAGGAGCGGTGGTGGTGGCATTGGGGGTGGGGGGCCGGCAGCACCGAAGTTGGTGGCGATTGTGAGGGAGATGAAGAGATTCCATATCCTTAGGTTGGATTCCTTCACTAAAGGAATGTTAAATTTCTTAACTTATAAAAAGTTTGAGAGAATCCACTCCAATTCATTGTCCAACCAAACCTGTTATACCTTAAATAAAGATTTAAACAAATTTGGCAACACAAGCTACTCAGGCTTGACTAATCAAAAACACGACATGAGGCCAGCTAGGGATGAGCAATTCCATACCAATAACGAAACCGGTACTGATTGAATTTTGGTACCAACTCACCAACTCGGTACCCAACTTTGGCATTTTTCAGGATTGGTACTTTCGGTACGGTACGATATTTTACCGACTTTTCACCTTCGAATACCGTACCGGAACGGTACGGGTAGCGTACTAAGCACTTCCGGTACCGGTACCCCTTTTTAGCAACTTTCGGGATTGGTAGATTCTGTACTAGTACGGTTCGGTACCGATACAGTACTAAGCTCATCCCTAACAACCGAGCCTAAACATGCTCAAGGTCTCAAGTTTCGGTACCAGTACCCATTTTTTGCAATTTTCGAGGTTGGTACTTTCGGTACTAGTACAGTATGATACCAGGCTCATCCCTAGGCTAAACCTAAACATGCTCAAGGCCTCAAGCTACGTGCAGCGTGCGCGCACACCCACACATATGAGGCAAGCCCGAGCCTCTTAACACACTCACAAGTACCGCTTGAACTTTACACCTAAGAGTCGAAACATGCCGAGCTCAAACACTCTTAATCTAAACAACCCTAGCTCAGTCTGAAATCATACACATCCCTAATTTCCTAAATAGCAAATCACTAATCCATTATAATCATTCACATATTATTCAAAATATGACATTATTACTAAACATAATCAAGAAACGGTGATCAGGAAACTGTACCGCTTGAAGGGCTTGAGAGGGTTTGCCCTGATGGATGAGTTGGCGAGCAAGAGTCAGGAATCTTCTACCAACTTCCATTTGTCCGGCGGCCGATGAAAGCTCCGGCGACGGAGATGTCATCGGAGCATCGGAATCCGTCATATCGGTATCCATGGCATAACGACGTCGTTTGGGTTTGGAATATTATGGAAGTCATAAAGGGAAGTGGAGTGGTCCAGTGAAGACGAGATGCTTCTAGCAATTTCTGGAGTTTCCTGCCGTTGTCTTCTATGGCTTTATCGCTCAAACTAAACAAATGAAACACGTAAGGTTGGTCGGGGTGATCCGTGCCGTGATGTCCACCCATGATGGTTGTGACCATCACGACCACCGCCTCACCATTTCTATCACGGCCGCCAAGCATTCAAACCGTGACAGCCATCACGTTCTCGCTAGCTAGCCGTTGGCTCACAACGGTCACTCGACAAAAAAAAAAAACAAATAATTTTTTTTTTACCTATATATATATATATATAGGGGAAGGTTCAATAGAGAACTTATAGTTATGGAGAGAACTCGAGAACTTCTTAAGTATGGGGGTATTTTTGTAAAGTTGCATAAAAACAATTATCTAAGATATTCTATCTATTCAATCTATAATCTCAACCCAAAATCTTATCATAGATCTACAAATCTCCTTCCATATTCAAGATTATTTACAACGATTTACAGCAAATCTCCTTCCATATTCAAGCATATGATGTTGTATTTCATTTTTCTCAATCGATCATCATGTCAATCGATGGTTAGTTTTCATGATTTTAAATCTGTAGCTTTATTCTCAATCAATTCAATATATATTGTTTTTTTGTGTTGATTTGTTAAGTTCTTATGTTTTGTTGTTATTAAATCGACTAGATACATAATCCTATTTGAGTCCAAACATTGTTGTGATGATCACAGATCTACATAAGATTTGATGTTAATTGAGGAAAAAACATACATTGGTAGATGATTATGAAGATACAAGATTGATTAAACCTGCCTCTTCGATTTCTGTTACTCCTTCATATGATAACTTGAAATTTTGCTGGAGTTGAACCTTGAGGTATATAATTTGCTTAATATATTGCATATGTGTATTATAGTGTTGCTAAACATCAATATGTTCATAAGTATTACACGTATGTATTACATTACATTATTATGTTGTATATTACTCGTTCTTTTAAACAACATATAGGTTTGTGTTTTTTAGTTACGTAGTGCACATGTGCAATACATCCGGATTGTTACTACTCTATTTTTTCAAACATAGATATATTTGTTAAAAACTTATGTATTGCGTATGTGCACTACATTCGTTATGGCGTTCTTCATATTTCATACACTGCATGTTTTATATTTTGTGCACATGTTCACTTTATATAATATTAATAATATTAACGATACGCATGTTGTTTTTAAGTGCAGGTCGTGTATCTAGTCATGTTTATAAATATGGATTCTTCATCACATATAAAAGTTAAATGAGGAAAACAACCTATCGTGGTAGACGATAATGCAGAATCGACATCAAACGTTGTTAAATCCGCTTCAGATGGTACAAAGCTTTGTGCTATTGAACATAGAGGTACTTATTCTAAAATTTTCATACTGCACATCTGCACTGAATTCAGTTTGTGTTTACATAATGTTTTACACAACCTAGATGTATGAGTTGTTTTTTTTTTTTTTTTTTTTTTTTTTTTAAATTTACGAATTGCACATGTGCACTATATTCCAATTGTATTTGCTATATTTTTTTTACACAAAATATTTACGTGTTTTAAATTTACGTATTGCACATGTGTAGTACATTCAGTTTGTTTCTGCTATATTTTTTTAACACATCATAGATACATGTGTTCAAAATTTAAGTATCACACATGTGCACTACATTCATTTTGCATTTACTGGAATTTTTACGCTACATGTTTTATAATTCATGCACATGTTCACTGTATTATAATAATAATAATAATATTTTTTAAACGCAGGTCGTGTATCCGGCTATGTCTATATTACTCCGGGTGGAACCACCTATTGGGTACCGAAGTATTGGATTCGGATAATGTTGTAACATGTGACAAGTGCGGTCATGGAGACCACAATAGGAGAAATTGCAAGGGGCAGTCACAATAGAATGGGGTTAATCAATAATAATATGCTATGAACATGTCTTTTGGATGATGTATGTTATAAACATGTCTTTTGGGTTATGTTTGTTATGAACATGATTTTATGGTATTAGGTTAAAAACTTGTCTTTTTTGGTATGTAATCAACTTGACGGTTCCATGTTATGGTATTTATCACTTATGTAATGTTTGTTTTGGTATGTGTTAAAAACTACAACAAAAAAAGTGTCGAAACGTGTTAAAAGCTCCAACCAAGAAAGTGCCGAAATGTGTTAAAACTGCAACAAAAATGTATCATAAAGTGCAGCCAAAATGGGTCATAAACTGCAACAAAAAACTGCAGAAAAATGTGTCGAAATGGTTCAAAAATTATGCCAAAAAACTGCGACAAACATATGCCAAAATGCATAAAAAAAATGCAGCCAATAAAGTGCCAAAATGTGCCATTATGCAGCCAAAAATGCCGCTCAAGTTTGAACAACCAAACTAATATTATCATGCCATTCATTCATCCGTTAAACTTGGCACATACACAAATTCAAAACACATATCCATTACTTTATACATCCAAACTTAGTATATGGGTTAATTCATTGTAAAACACATACATGATGAAAATGACCTAACTAAAAAAAATCAATCTTTTATTCTTCCATGCCATGATTCTAGCTCGTTCTTCATGTCGCCTAATCTGAGATTTCCTTATCCTATCTTGATAGTCATGGTTGTTAATCGATCTCAATAGACCTGACATCACTTCATCAGCTCCTCCACACAATGGAGTCTCAGCCAAACCCACAACTCATTCCCTGTAGCATTACACTATGTGAAATAATGTTCACGTTTAACATTTGATATAAAAGTCGCATTACACATATGAAATATAGTAGCACATGCCAAACAAAACATTATATCATTTTAACATTAACTATCACAAATTGAATTACCATACATGTGTAATACATTATACATTTTAGAACACGAGTGTAGTACATTGCATACAAAGTCTATTCACACTAAACATCAACTAAAACAAGACTGCCATACATGTGAAATACAATTACAGATATCTCATATGTGCAACATATGACAAGCACATCAATCTAACTTAACACTAACTATCACAAATAATATTATCACACATGTGTAATACATGGAACAATTATCACACCTGTGTAATACATGTCATACAATGCCTGTCCACAGTTAACATAAGTTACACCAAGCATATTACACATGTGGACTACAGTTACATCTATAACATACGTGCAACACATGACAAAGAAAAAATCACAATAAACACTATCACAAATTATCACATGTGTAAAATACTAATATTTATAACACATGTGTGGAACATGACATACAAATAGTGTTCACAATTAACACTAGCTATAACAATCACATTACACATATGAATACATTTACATCTATAACATATGTCATCACATGACAAACAAAACAACATATCATTTTAACATTAACATATCACAAATTAAATTATCACACATATGTAGTGCATTGCATACAAAACCTATTCACATTTAAAATCAACTAAAACAATCCTACTACACATGTGAAATACAAAGCCTATCACAAATGATATTATCACACATGTGTAGTACATAGCATAATTATCACACATGTGCAATACATGGCATACAATGCATATTCAATGTTATTAGCTGAAACAATCATATTACACATGTGAACTATAGTTACATCTATCACAAATGCACAACAAATAACAAACAAAACCTAACCTCATATAAATACTAACTATCACCAAACGTATTGACACACATATGTAATACATTTTCACAATTATCACACGTGTGCAATACATCGCATACAAGGCCTACACATGAATAACATTAGCTAGAAGAGGCATAATATACATGTGGAATGCAGTTAAATCTATCACAAATGCACAACAAATAACAAACAAAACCTAACCTCATATAAATACTAACTATCACCAAACGTATTGACACACATATGTAATACATTTTCACAATTATCACACGTGTGCAATACATCGCATACAAGGCCTACACATGAATAACATTAGCTAGAAGAGGCATAATATACATGTGGAATGCAGTTAAATCTATCACAAAGAAAGATAATCTCATTTAACACCAACATTAACCATATCTCATATACATTTAACAAATAAAACATGTAATGGTACTCGACATTTTGCTATTTATACAAAACACTCAATAATCGATGCAATACATACACCAAATAGGTGACGATTGTATGAGATTATAATTATTTATGACTACAGATTCGTACCTGATGTTGATCCTTGATGATTTTACTGATCTTGGTGGTGGATTTGTATAAGGAATTTGGGTTATTGAAACCCTAGAATGTTGTATGAATGATATTGATGAGAGAGTGATAGAGAAAGAAAGAGAGATATTGAGAGGATTTCTGGTGAATGATGTGAAATGATTTATGTATTTTTTTAATTTCCAATTTTACCCTCCCTTGTTTAAAATCCTCTCTTTTTTAAGTTAGCAATCTCCTTTGATCACAACCATTGATCTTGTAAGATGTCACACCCTCAAATTCCACTTGCGGGGTTTTACCGCGAGGCGCATGACAAACCAGGATTCAAGTCAACGGTCACAATAAACAACACTATATGCATAACACAAAACCCAAAAGATATAATTATAAAAGCATAAACTGTAGCGGAAGCTTTAAATGTTTACAACCCAAAAAAAATATAGTCCAAATGTTTAAAGAAGACCATGCTCTAAACCCTAGACGCCCGTGCCGACTCGTGCGCCTAGATCCAGTTGTTGCTACCTTAGCGACCTGAGAAAAACATGCCAAAAGACGTCAACATATAATGCTGGTGAGTTCACAGGTTTGTTCAAAAAGAGTTACCAAGTGTTACCATGTCCATACTATATCAATGCTACCAAGTACGCTAGCTAGGCGTATGTTTTATTACTACTACGATTGGAAACCATTACTGGACACGTTTAGCAATGTTTAGCATGTTTAGCAGCCCGTAATGTTCAGCACGATAATGTTCCTGTTCGAGACAATATGCACCCGCCCGGCCCTCCAAGCCGACGAGTGGGGCAGGTCACGCCCAATAGATCTATCCACATTTCCCCCGTTGTGCAAACCCGCACATTCATGGTTTCCCCCGGGACTTTCCAAAAGATCGTATAGCAATACAGAGTTAAAAACCATAGTATGACATATGTTACCAAAATAGTTTAGCGCATGTTTTCTCCCCCAAAAGTTAAAGCAGTAAAAGTGGGGCCGTGAACTCACCTTAGATAGCGTTCTTCAATTATAAGTAAAGATGTTTAGCCCTTGATAATCCCTCTACCGGAGATCTATCAAAATGTTCACATAAGTGTTCCGACTAATAACCATAAGGTTATCTAGCCCCCGATTGTCCAGATCATAACCGAGTATGTTTTAAAACGTGTTTAAATGTTCAACCGACACACTAGACCGACCCGCCATCCCGTTGGTGACCCGTTACCCTAACTAATCAAGTACACATAGATTACACGCAAGGTTCAAGCATAAAACACTTAGTTTGTATCAAAAATCTCATTTCTGCATCAGAACGGTCGAACCAGTCAGTTTAAGGCCTCCTTCGCACCTTTTTACTCTCCTTCGCCCGTTTTACCTCTCGTTTGACCGTTTGATGTTTCCTTCGCACGTTTTGCCACGTTCGCCCACTGAAAAGCCTGGTTCGACCCTGGGATTCCTCCTTCGCACCTTCGACTGGTCGAAGGAGGCCAGGTTCGCCCCTGTTGTTCTATTTTGCCTAAAAACGCTTAAAACACATTCAAAACGACTCGATACATCACCAATCACAGCAGTCAACCATGATTATGTTATCCTAACAAAACCCCACTGATTTTGCCCCAAACCGTATCCGTTTCAGCCCTTTCCCAAAATGGCAAAAATTATGGAAACGTCACTTTCATGCATGAAATCTTTACCCAATTTGGAAACTTTTGAAATCGACTCATGTTTGATTTAAAATACTCAGTTTATCGATCATCCGACCATCCCTATGGGTTCTATTGATTATAAACACCACATGTTACGTCTAGATTCGTCAAAATCCCCAATTTACACATAATATCATCATCCAATCAATTCTAACCCTAAACAACAATCAATCAGTATTAAAAGCAATCCTACATCATGTCTCTAACATAGATAAAGCAGCAAAGCATTGAATAACACATTACACCACATAATACTCAATTAACACATGTTATTTATTATGAAAACTCATGTTAAATGATAGGGTTTTGTTTTAGAAAGATGTTTAAAAGGTTTTTGGTCATAAAAACACCCTTAGAACAGATCTGGACAATTAAGGTTAGATGAAAACGAATTAAAATGCTTTTAAAAGATTTAGGATTATGAACACACCTTGGATTCTTGTTTAGATGTTGTAGATAGGTTAGATTATGAAAAAGAAGAGCAAAAACTCCTTCCTTAGTGTTTAAGATCGTTTGAGAGCGTTTTGGGGCGGTTAGGGTTTGTGAAATGATGAAAAATGACTAAGGTTGGTATTTATACTGATCCTCCTTCGCACCAATTGATTGGTCGAAGGTGGTCTCCTTCGCCCCTTTCACAGGGTCGAATGAGACTTGTCCAGGTCGAAGGAAATTCTTCAACTCCACCTCCCTGGTTCGCCCACTTGCATGGGTCGAACCAGACAATTTTCCTCTCCTTCGACCACTCGAAGTGGTCGAACCAGAGCCCCTTCTTAACTAGTTTTCCAGTTTGTCGTGTTTAACGCATTCTAACACATCTTAACACATAAGCATGCATCCTTAGTCTATATTTAACACATTAAAACACATATAATCATTTACACATCATTTAAACACGTCTATGTATATAAACCACCACACAACCCATAATCTACACATATACTTAATTAGTTCATGTAATGTCACCAACAACGGAACCCGGTACTAGTGTATTACCAAAACGACTCCCAATGATCCTCCAGATCATTGTACCCTGGACAATCCTAACTTGACCCAACTCAACTAACCCGGTTAAGTTTGTTTATAAACGTTTCTCGCTAAGGTAGACTTAGATGTTACTAATATGTTTAAGCCGAACATGCCGGGTGTCACATCATCCCCATGTTGAAAGAATTTTCGTCCCGAAAATTGTGCAAAGCCCAAAAAGAAAGAAACGAAAAGAACCGAACAAAAAGAAACTTACCGGATGTCACATCATCCCCATGTTGAAAAGAATCTCGACCCGAGATTCATTCCGCTTCAGTAGTAACATGCCTTGATTCAAATGCGCGCTTCGGAAAGAGATGAGGATACTTAGATTTCATCTGGTCCTCCCGTTCCCATGTGAACTCCGGTCCACGATTCGAGTTCCAACGGACTTTAACGATGCGGATTTTACTCCGACGAAGGCTACGAATCTTGTAGTCGAGAATCTCGACAGGTTCCTCCACAATGCGAAGACGATCATCAACCTTGATCTCTTCCAATGGTACAATGAGAGATTCATCAGCCAAACACTTCTTCAAGTTAGACACATGGAAGACGTTGTGTACACTACCGAGCTCCGCCGGTAAGTCAAGTCTATATGCCACCGGTCCAATCCGATCCAGAATTGCAAACGGTCCGACATAACGAGGGTTAAGCTTGCCACGCTTTCCAAAGCGTATGACGCCCTTCCATGGTGAAACTTTCAGAAGCACCCTGTCCCCAACCTGGAACTCTAGCGGTTTGCGACGGCGATCGGCATAGCTCTTCTGACGATCCCGTGCAGCAGCCAAACGGTTACGGATCTGTACGATTTTCTCCGAAGTTTCGTACACCAGTTCCAGACCAGTGAGCTGGCTCTCGCCCACCTCGGCCCAACAAAGTGGTGATCGGCATTTCCGTCCGTAAAGAGCCTCGAACGGAGCTGCCTTGATGCTAGAGTGATAGCTGTTGTTGTAGGAGAATTCCACCAACGGCAGGTGAATCTCCCAACTTTTGCCAAAATCGATGACACATGCCCGCAGCATGTCCTCCAGTGTTTGTATCGTCCGCTCACTCTGCCCGTCAGTTTGCGGATGATAAGCCGTACTCATATCCAGCTGAGTACCCAAGGCCTTATGAAGAGCCTTCCAGAAACGCGAAGCAAAGCGGGAATCACGATCAGAAATGATAGAAACAGGCACCCCGTGCCGAGAAACCACCTCCTTAAGGTAGAGCCGAGCCAACCGCTCGAGTCCATCCGTTTCCTTAATAGGTATGAAGTGTGCCGATTTCGTCAACCGGTCGACGATCACCCAAATCATGTCGCAGCCACTTGGTGATCTCGGTAGTTTGGTGACGAAATCCATCGTGATCCGCTCCCACTTCCATTCTGGAATCTCAGGTTGCTGTAGGAGACCAGACGGCTTCTGATACTCCACCTTGACCTTAGCACAGGTCAAGCATTTGCTCACATAGGAGGCTATATCAGCCTTCATGTTCGGCCACCAATAAAGTATCTTCAGATCCTGATACATCTTATCGGAGCCTGGATGAATAGAATACCGGGATTTGTGAGCCTCGTCCAAGACAAGCTCCCGCAATCCCCCGAGTAAAGGAACCCAAACACGCCCAGCGAAGTAGTGTAGGCCGTCAGACCTAAGCTCAAGGTGTTTGTCCGCACTGTGCATCGTTTCGGCCTTAAGGTTTTCCTCCTTCAAGGCATCCACCTGAGCCGAACGGATCCGGTCAGGTAAGGAGGAATGAATGGTAAGCTGCAAGGCTCGGACACGCCGAGGCTTCGCCGACTCTTTCCTGCTCAAGGCATCCGCCACAACGTTTGCCTTGCCAGGATGGTACTTAATCGCACAGTCGTAGTCGTTCAAGAGTTCAACCCAACGACGCTGCCGCATGTTTAACACCTTCTGGTCGAAAATATGCTGGAGACTCTTGTGATCGGTGTAAACTTCACACTTGGTACCGTACAAGTAATGTCTCCAGATTTTCAACGCAAAGACCACTGCACCCAGTTCTAAGTCATGAGTAGTGTAATTCTTCTCATGAACTTTGAGTTGACGAGAAGCATAAGCAATAACCTTCCCGCGCTGCATCAACACGCAACCAAGACCCCGAATGGAAGCATCACAGTACACAACGAAATCATCCGTACCCTCAGGAAGGGATAAGATAGGTGCAGAACAAAGTTTAAGCTTCAGCATCTGAAATGCTGATTCTTGTGGTTCATCCCAGTCGAATTTTCGATCCTTCTGGGTAAGGGCAGTGAGGGGTTGAGCGATCTTCGAAAATCCCTCAATGAAACGACGATAGTAACCCGCAAGACCTAGGAATTGCCGCACCTCAGATGGCGTCTTTGGTGCTTCCCAGTCTTTAATAGCTTCGACCTTAGCCGGATCGACATGAATTCCCAGTTCATTCACCACATGTCCTAGGAATTGAACTTCACGCAACCAAAAATCACACTTTGAGAACTTAGCATACAACTGCTCTTGTCTCAAAAGTTCCAAGACCAACCGCAGATGTTCCTCGTGATCCGCCTTGTTCTTGGAATAGATCAGAATGTCGTCAATAAACACGATGACGAACTTATCAAGGTAAGGCTTACAAACGCGGTTCATCAAATCCATGAACACCGCAGGTGCGTTAGTGAGACCAAAAGGCATGACCAAGAACTCAAAATGGCCATAGCGAGTGCGAAAAGCAGTCTTCTGGATGTCAGCTTCCCTGACGCGCAACTGGTGATACCCGGACCGCAAATCAATCTTCGAATAATAGCTAGAGCCCTGAAGCTGGTCAAAGAGATCATCAATGCGAGGAAGAGGATAACGATTCTTGATGGTCACTTTGTTCAGCTCACGATAATCAATACACATACGAAGACTTCCGTCCTTCTTCTTCACAAACAAAATAGGAGCTCCCCACGGGGACGAGCTCGGTCGAATGAAACCCTTTTCCAAGAGTTCCTGTAACTGGCTGGATAACTCCTGCATCTCGGGAGGTGCAAGACGATACGGAGCTCGGGCAATAGGAGCTGCGCCCGGAGCAAGATCGATACCAAACTCAACCTGACGATGGGGAGGAAGACCAGGCAAGTCATCAGGAAACACATCACGAAAGTCACGAACCACCGGGATATCCTCGATCTTCTTCTCATCGTCAGTAGAAACGTTAACAAGTGCCAGAATGGCCGAACAGCCCTTCCGAAGATACTTACGGGCTTTCATGCTGGAAATGATACTCAGCGGGGCACCGCTTTTCTCGCCATGAACCGAAAGAATCTCTCCATCGGGGAGAGGGATCCGAATAACCTTGTCAAAGCAAACAATCTCTGCACGATACAACGATAACCAATCCATGCCCACAACGACATCGAAACTACCCAAAGGTACAGGCATAAGGTCAATGGGGAATGACAGACCCGACAGTTCCAAGTGACACTCCCTAAGGATATGAGTCGCCTCGATGTTCTTACCATTAGCCAATTCTATCAAGTACTTAGCCTCTAAAGGTGTGGGTACTATATCTAGTAACTGACTAACATCCACAGATACGAAGCTCTTATCGGCACCAGAATCAAATAAAACAGAAACATAGCGATTGTTGAGAGGGAACGTACCGGTAACTGTGTCTGGATCCTGCCTAGCCTCCGTAGACCCAATGACGAAAGCACGCGCAGTCCTGCCTCCGCCGCCATTCCCGTTACCGTTACCGTTTCCGCCCCTCCCATTATCGCCCTGCTTCAGCTTGGGACAATCACGCTTGAAATGTCCCGTGTCACCACAGTTATAACACCCCTGCCTCCCCTGAGTCCCCTGAGCAGCAGGAGCAGGAGTAGCCGCAGGAGTCTGAGTTGGGGTGAGCGCCACCTTGCAATCCTTAGCATGGTGCCCCAACTGATGGCACCGATGACAACGAGCCCTGTCACAACTCCCCGAATGATGAAAGCCACACTTGTTACACTTGGGATGCTTCCCAACATACCCACCCGTCTTCGCCCCAGAAGAAGACCCAGACGTATCAAACTTCTTCGCCGGCTGAGCTGGCACCACACTCTTCCCCACACTCTCCCACTTCCTCTTGTTCCCCTCAGTAGTCTTCACAGTAGTACCCTTGGGTGGCAAAACGCCTTCCGCCACCTTCAGGTTAGTCATCCGATGAGCTGATCGGACAACTTCAGCAATAGTGGGAAGATTCCCAGCAGCCACCAACCCAGCAATCTCGGGCACTAGTCCAGACACATAGTGCTCGATCCTCCTGTACTCGGGTGTGTGTAAGTCAGGACACAACACCGCCAGCTCGTTCCTCCTCACAGTATACTCCTCAATCTCCGACCCAACCATCTTGTAACTCCAGACCTCATGCTCCAACTTCTGTATCTCCTCCCTCGGACAGTACTCGCCTCTCAAAAGCTGCACAAACTCCGCCCAAGGCATAGCAATAGCCTCTCCCAACCCCATATTCTGAGTAGTAGCATTCCACCACGACAATGCAGGCCCCTCAAATGTCGCAGTAGCATACTTCACTCGGTCCCCAGCAGGACAGTTACACATGACAAACACAGATTCCACCTTCTCTAGCCATCGGAGCAGTCCCACCGCTCCCTCAGTTCCAGCGAAGTTATGGGGCTGACAGTCCCTAAACTTCTTATAAGAGCACTGAGGTGGGGGTGGATTGGCACCAACACCTGAAACACGGTACACGAGTAAAACACAAACGAAAGGACACGAAACCCCAAAAATGAGGCAAGGTCGACAGAAATCAACTCACCACCCATAGCATTAATCCCAGCCTGGAAATTAGCCATAGCCATATTCACTTGCTGCTGGAGCAAGTTGTTCAGCTCAGCTTGGGTCATGTTGATGTTCCCACGACCACCGCCTCCGGCACGACCACCGCCGCCACGACCACCACCACGACGTCCACCACCACGAGCACCAGACATGATCTAACAAACCAAGAAATCGAGAGATTCAGATTCACTTCCAGTGTCAACCACTAGAAATTTTTCAAGAGTTAACCTAGGGACAAATTCAGGACTATACATCCAAACTCGAAGTCCATCGGGATTTTCATGCATCCCAGTTTATTATTTCGTGTGCACCCGAAATGATAAACTGCTCTACATGGTCCTCCAGATGTGCCCCTAATCTAGACCCTAGTCACCGAACATTGTCGCCTATGTGGCAATAGGTGCAAGTGTAAGAAGGCATGTGTGTGCAAGAACCAACAAATCAACCCCTCCTCCTTCAATCCAGAAGAAGAAGACAAGAGTAGGTAAGAACCCAAATAAAAAAACGGATGATGTAACAGAGAAGTGTGATGATAATGTAACGACACCCCGACAAAGTTAGTACATGTTCCAAACCGACACAAGTATGTGACCGTCTAGTGTGTGCGACTCGGCTATAGACTAGACTCTAAATGCAGTCCTAGTTCACTATAACCATTGGCTCTGATACCAATCTGTCACACCCTCAAATTCCACTTGCGGGGTTTTACCGCGAGGCGCATGACAAACCAGGATTCAAGTCAACGGTCACAATAAACAACACTATATGCATAACACAAAACCCAAAAGATATAATTATAAAAGCATAAACTGTAGCGGAAGCTTTAAATGTTTACAACCCAAAAAAAATATAGTCCAAATGTTTAAAGAAGACCATGCTCTAAACCCTAGACGCCCGTGCCGACTCGTGCGCCTAGATCCAGTTGTTGCTACCTTAGCGACCTGAGAAAAACATGCCAAAAGACGTCAACATATAATGCTGGTGAGTTCACAGGTTTGTTCAAAAAGAGTTACCAAGTGTTACCATGTCCATACTATATCAATGCTACCAAGTACGCTAGCTAGGCGTATGTTTTATTACTATTACGATTGGAAACCATTACTGGACACGTTTAGCAATGTTTAGCATGTTTAGCAGCCCGTAATGTTCAGCACGATAATGTTCCTGTTCGAGACAATATGCACCCGCCCGGCCCTCCAAGCCGACGAGTGGGGCAGGTCACGCCCAATAGATCTATCCACATTTCCCCCGTTGTGCAAACCCGCACATTCATGGTTTCCCCCGGGACTTTCCAAAAGATCGTATAGCAATACAGAGTTAAAAACCATAGTATGACATATGTTACCAAAATAGTTTAGCGCATGTTTTCTCCCCCAAAAGTTAAAGCAGTAAAAGTGGGGCCGTGAACTCACCTTAGATAGCGTTCTTCAATTATAAGTAAAGATGTTTAGCCCTTGATAATCCCTCTACCGGAGATCTATCAAAATGTTCACATAAGTGTTCCGACTAATAACCATAAGGTTATCTAGCCCCCGATTGTCCAGATCATAACCGAGTATGTTTTAAAACGTGTTTAAATGTTCAACCGACACACTAGACCGACCCGCCATCCCGTTGGTGACCCGTTACCCTAACTAATCAAGTACACATAGATTACACGCAAGGTTCAAGCATAAAACACTTAGTTTGTATCAAAAATCTCATTTCTGCATCAGAACGGTCGAACCAGTCAGTTTAAGGCCTCCTTCGCACCTTTTTACTCTCCTTCGCCCGTTTTACCTCTCGTTCGACCGTTTGATGTTTCCTTCGCACGTTTTGCCACGTTCGCCCACTGAAAAGCCTGGTTCGACCCTGGGATTCCTCCTTCGCACCTTCGACTGGTCGAAGGAGGCCAGGTTCGCCCCTGTTGTTCTATTTTGCCTAAAAACGCTTAAAACACATTCAAAACGACTCGATACATCACCAATCACAGCAGTCAACCATGATTATGTTATCCTAACAAAACCCCACTGATTTTGCCCCAAACCGTATCCGTTTCAGCCCTTTCCCAAAATGGCAAAAATTATGGAAACGTCACTTTCATGCATGAAATCTTTACCCAATTTGGAAACTTTTGAAATCGACTCATGTTTGATTTAAAATACTCAGTTTATCGATCATCCGACCATCCCTATGGGTTCTATTGATTATAAACACCACATGTTACGTCTAGATTCGTCAAAATCCCCAATTTACACATAATATCATCATCCAATCAATTCTAACCCTAAACAACAATCAATCAGTATTAAAAGCAATCCTACATCATGTCTCTAACATAGATAAAGCAGCAAAGCATTGAATAACACATTACACCACATAATACTCAATTAACACATGTTATTTATTATGAAAACTCATGTTAAATGATAGGGTTTTGTTTTAGAAAGATGTTTAAAAGGTTTTTGGTCATAAAAACACCCTTAGAACAGATCTGGACAATTAAGGTTAGATGAAAACGAATTAAAATGCTTTTAAAAGATTTAGGATTATGAACACACCTTGGATTCTTGTTTAGATGTTGTAGATAGGTTAGATTATGAAAAAGAAGAGCAAAAACTCCTTCCTTAGTGTTTAAGATCGTTTGAGAGCGTTTTGGGGCGGTTAGGGTTTGTGAAATGATGAAAAATGACTAAGGTTGGTATTTATACTGATCCTCCTTCGCACCAATTGATTGGTCGAAGGTGGTCTCCTTCGCCCCTTTCACAGGGTCGAATGAGACTTGTCCAGGTCGAAGGAAATTCTTCAACTCCACCTCCCTGGTTCGCCCACTTGCATGGGTCGAACCAGACAATTTTCCTCTCCTTCGACCACTCGAAGTGGTCGAACCAGAGCCCCTTCTTAACTAGTTTTCCAGTTTGTCGTGTTTAACGCATTCTAACACATCTTAACACATAAGCATGCATCCTTAGTCTATATTTAACACATTAAAACACATATAATCATTTACACATCATTTAAACACGTCTATGTATATAAACCACCACACAACCCATAATCTACACATATACTTAATTAGTTCATGTAATGTCACCAACAACGGAACCCGGTACTAGTGTATTACCAAAACGACTCCCAATGATCCTCCAGATCATTGTACCCTGGACAATCCTAACTTGACCCAACTCAACTAACCCGGTTAAGTTTGTTTATAAACGTTTCTCGCTAAGGTAGACTTAGATGTTACTAATATGTTTAAGCCGAACATGCCGGGTGTCACATCATCCCCATGTTGAAAGAATTTTCGTCCCGAAAATTGTGCAAAGCCCAAAAAGAAAGAAACGAAAAGAACCGAACAAAAAGAAACTTACCGGATGTCACATAAGATCAATGGTTATGATTTAGTTCTCGAGTTCTCTCAATAAAATGAGTTTTCTATTGAACCATCCCCTATATATATATATATATATATATATATATATATATATATATATATATATAGGGAAAGGATAATGTGGAAACCCTTGTTATATGGTAAACTCTGGAAACTCTGACTTTCTAATTTTTTTTAATTTTGAAAAACGCCAAATCCATTTTTCCAAAAGCACTGTGTTAACCTCACGAATTTTTGAAATGCCCAAACCACCATGCTTTTTCGGTCTTGTTACTACTTCTCACGAAACCCAATGCAAACTTCTTCCGTCTGTACAACCGGCCCACAAAAAATGTCTCATAATTTTCTAAATATTATCGACCACCGCTTTCGGAGCTCTAAACAAAGATAAATAATATACCGGGAGACTAGCTAACACCGATTTAATTAATGTTAGTCTACCCCCAATCGACAATAGTTTTGCCTTCCAAGAACTTAATCTATTTCGAATCGAATCCATAACGGTTCCCAATTGGACATCCGGTTCATGTTGGCTCCCACTTTTATACCAAGATACTCAAAAGGCAACCCTCCAACTCTACACCCCAATAAATTAGCCATACTACCAACCTCCGAATCGTCTACGCCCAAATCAAAAAGCACCGACTTATGTATGTTTATTTTTAACCCTGAGCACAAATGAAAAACACTTAATAAATGATTCGTCTTTTCCACATTATCTTTGCTCCAAGCACCCAAGATAAGAGCATCGTCTGCGTGTAACATGTGCGAAACAATCAGACCCCAACTCGTGACCTTCACTCCTTCCAATTCGCCCAAAACACAAGCTTTAGAAATCATGCACGCCAAAGCCTCCATGACTATAAGGAATAAAAATGGAGACAGATGATCGCCTTATCTGAGCCTCTTTTGGCATTGGAACTCAAACGTAGGTGACCCATTTACAAGCACTGCCGATCTAGCCGATTGAAGAATCCCTTTCACCCACCGACACCATCTATTTAGGAAACCCATCTGACTCATAACAGACAAAAGAAACTCCCATCTCACATTATCATATGCCTTTTCAAAATCGATTTTCAGGAGAAAAACTTGTTTTTTGTTTTTCTTTACCCATCCAATGATTTTGTTAAGGACTAGGGGCCCATCCAAAATAAAACTTTCTGTCATGAACGCCGATTGGGACTCTGATATCACCTTCCCAATAACCTTTTTGATTCTTGTTGCAACAACCTTTGAAATAATCTTGCTAATGACTCCAATTAAATTGATCGACCTGTAATCTTTTAATCCCACCGACACTTTTGTCTTCGCTATCAAAGTTATAAAAGATGTGCTGCATTCTTTACTGATCTTTCCATAATTAAAAAAACTCATCAAAAATCTTCAGAAAGTCATCCTCAAGGAAACTCCAAAAGTACATAATGAACCTGAAAGTAAAACCATCAGGTCCCAGAGCCTTGTCTGCACCACAATCAAATGTGGCTTATTTGATCTCTTCTTTATTAAATGGTGTGATCAACTCATCAATGTTCTCCGTCGGTACCTGTTTCAAATTATCACATAATAAAGTGGGTCTATGATAGTATGTTTCCTTAAAATGATTACGAAAGAAACAAAACACCTCCCTATTGACAAGCGAAGGCTTCGAAACAAAACCCCCATTAACCACCAAACCCGGAATAGCATTGGACGCCTTCCTTCCTTTAATACAACGATGGCGCATCAACGAGCAGTGGTCGTCGTTGTAGCCGTGGCCGGAGCGCTCCATACTGGAAAAAAGTGTTAGCCGAGTTTGGTGTACTTGTTGGGGGAACACGACGTACTTGTGATTCTATCTCTCATAAGTATGGGGACCTCGAATCAAAGTGTCAAAACTTCGAAAAAAATTTTAAGCGAACGGTGCCAGCCTTCCCCGACGAAACAGAAGATGTGTAGGAAGGTTTTGCTCACATCGACTACGCTACCGAGGTCGGCGTGGATTTTTCACATGTTTCAGTGTGGCGAATGTTACGTCAAAAGTTTAATTAGGTTTTATATTTTCTTGTAATATTTTATTTAGTTTCTAGTATTTTTTTAATTAATGTAAGTTTTTTTAATTTTATTTAATGTAATGTTTTTTTATTTTTTATGTAATTCTTTTATTTTATTTAATATAAGTTTTTTTATTTAATGTAATGTTTTTATTTTTATTTAAAAAAAATTGAGTATGATGGGTATCATTTCACCCTATGGTTTTAGTGATGAATGTGATGGAGTGTGATGAAAATGGGGTGGCACAATATTATTGTGTGTGATAGTGTGATGGGTGTGATGACCACCCCAATCCACCCTAACAAAGCTTAATCACAACTTTTTGTTTAATACAAAAAAAATCTGCAAAACATCTAGGGCGGGGGGAGGCCGTGAGTTTTTTCAACTTAACTGATTTCAACCAATCATGTACTGTCACATCACTTCACTTCACTGATTTCGTTCACTGGAACATTTTTTTGGAGGCAACACTTTACTGATTCACTTCACTGAATTTTTTTTATTTTTTAAATAAACATTAATTAAATTTTTTTATTAATAAAAGATGCTTATTATGTAATATATAAATAACCTCTATTTATCAATAAAAGGCTATATGTACAAATTAATAAGCATATGTCTTAATGAAATAAGAAAAAAAAATTAGATTAAAATTTAAATAAAACAAAAACATTAGGATGAAATGTGTAACTTAATAAATAAGTTTTAGGTTTAATTTAACATAAACAAAAACAACAAGGATGAGTTGTGTAACTTAGAAAAAGAGCTAGGTTAAAATAGAGAAGAGCATCAACAACCGTCAGCCTCATTATCTTCTTCATTTTTTACTCCAGGTAAGTTTTAAGTTTCTTCATCTCCACCAAAGATTGTTCAAAACAAAAAAAAACATTGAAGGTGATGTTGGTTAATGAAGTAAAGAAAAAAATTAAACAAAAAACTGACAGTTTGTGTTTCACGGCCCGTTAGATACAACCAGCAAATGGTCCACGAATCCACTACCAGCACTGGTGGTGGTGGTGTTACCGTGCTGGTGATGCCCGTGACCATTTCTGGTGACGCCCCGTCCCCCCTAATCAAATTATTAACAACCTATAGAGCAATACGCAAAATCTAAACCTTAATTCATATTAAACACATCAATCAAATGTAACAGAGGCGGAACAAGCGGCAAATATACCTCGAAGATTAAACCAACGATGGCAGTTCCAGTGTTCGAAACCTTTCTTCAACATCTCGTTATCCGGTTTTGTTCGTCAGCATCTCGTTATCTGGTTTTCGAAACATCCATTATTTCAGTTAACATCTTTAATTCACTAAAAAGGGACTTTAGGAGAAAAATAGGTGAAAAGGAAATTAAAAGATAAACGAGTAAATACGAAATTAGGGGAAACAGAGAAATGCTCTTACAGCTGTACCCATCATTCATTCTATGTGGAATTTGGTACTGTGACACCCGACAAACTCAGGTTTGTAACTTTTATTAACTAGTAAGTCTACCTTAACGAGTCATGCATACGTTACGCTTAACTAGGTCAGTTGAGTCGAGTCGATGATTCGGGGAATCATCGGGAGTTGATTAACACTTACGTATTGTCCAGGGTTTAATGATTCGGAGGATCATTGGGACTAACATACACACACACACAAGTCTCGAGTCCCGTTGTTGGTGAAATTACATAGTGGGATTAAGTAACGAGTATGAATTGTTCTATATGATATGCAATGTGTAAATACGTGACTATATGTGGTTTAATATAATTAACATATGTTAGAAATGCACGTTTATGTGTTAGGATGTGTTACCATGTGTTAGAATGCGTTTAAATGGAAAAATCATAGCAATTGGGAATTCTAGAAACTGGTTCGACCCTATGGGAGGTCGAACCAAATTATTGGAGGTCGAATAAGCTTTGGTTCGACCCTGCAAGGGTGCGAACCAACGCTGACTATAAATACCATACTTTGCAACTTTTTCATCATTTCACAACCCTAACTCGCCTCCAAGTGCTCTCTCTCAACCCTAAACCTGTAAGGAGGGGTTTTTGATCTTGTTTTTCAGATCCTAACCTAAAAACATGTCCTATTACATAAACAAGAGAAGAATCAAGGTGTGTTCATCATCTAAACCCTTTTTAATCAATTTTCATTTGTTTTTATCAAACCCTAAGTGTCCAGATCTTATTCAAATAAGTTTCCATGGATAAAAACCTTTCTAACACCTTTCTAAACAAAACCTTTTCATTAATAATGAGTTTTCATACAAAAATCCTTGTGTTAATGATATTAAATGAGGTATTATGTGTTATATGATGTTTGAATGCTAAATAGATGATATGTTAATGATCTAGGACTGTTTTGATGATGATATATTTATGAAGTTTCACCCATTTTGGGGGTTTTATGTTAGATCTAGGGTTTATTCTTGTTGATGTTAATGATGATATGATTAGGGGTTTGTTATACATGTTTAATCCGTGCATAATAATCTGTTCATAAGGTTTGTATGTGCGTGTACGGATCGTATAACAACAAAGAATGATCAAACAAGTTAGTTTTAGGTGCGGAATCCCTAAAACAATCACAAAATAATAGTCAAACAGATCAAAACAAGTAAATCCTCATTTTCAAAAGCTTTTCATTAATTATAAACTCGATTACACGTTTAAAGATGATACAAACAGGGTAAGAACGTGAAAAGAGCTAAATAAACTTCTAGAGAGAATATCAGAAAGTGGAGGGAATAATATGACAAAAAGTTACATTCAAAAATCAAGCTTGTCTATTTATAGACTGCACATTCGCCCAAATGGTTCGTGCGATTGTGCAGGTTCGCCCAAACTGTCTAGTCGAACCAAGCTATACAATAAACTATATTCACATTCGTACAAAGCTTCCTCCTTCGCACCTTCTGATCTTCCTTCGACCAATCATCAAGCTTCCTTCGCACCTACAAAAACTCCTTCGCACCTTCGACATTCACCAAAACAAGTTTATTGTTCAATCTGAAGCACTAGTCGCACAATTGCATCTACAAACTCCCCCTCGACTATTGCTTGGATTGCTGTCGACGTTGTTCATCCATTCTGATGTTCATCAGTTTGATATGTCGCTGAATCTTCTGTTCTTTAGTCAAAACCGGTTCCTGAAATTGCTTTGGCTTCGTCTTTTTCAATTCAGGCACCTTTTGCTTTTCAACAAACTTTCCGAGCTTCTCGCCATAGTCACAACCAGCACTAATGTCATATGCAAAGCACAGAAATACCACACGTTGGTACTTTCCTGCTTGCTCAGCATCCTTCACATCAGAATAGATCGGATTGTAAAACAACATTATTATATCCTCATGTGAACAGTTGATTAACCACATGGGATCAAAAATGTATATTTTCTTGTAGTTCTTCTCTCCGTCTTTCAGTACAATCACAGCTTCTGCTATCTTCCAATCGTAATACCACCAAATGAAATCTTTAGCGAAGTGTTGTGGGATCGGCAACAAAGGAATCTTTTTCAACACTCGCGGTGGTTTGTACTTTAACGTCACCTTGGGCATACCTGTAATCTGATCAATATCCTTTTTATGAACAATTCGTTTCGGATATTGTGGTTTAAACAAATCCCACTTGGTTCGGCTTTCTCTCGTCATCTTCTCAGCAAAGTAAGTAATCTGACTATTTGACGCTCCCATTAAACGGTGACGACAAATATCACGAATTGCCCAATAGGGAAGAGTCTTCAAATGATGAAACTTATCAAAATATAAGATCCCCTTCTCCCACTTCACTGCTATGCAACTCAATTCTTTAACAAACTTCCAGGCCAATGCACGACCTTTGAAAATACCACTATGAAGTTTGTAAAAGCTTCCTTGTATGTCAGCTTTCGGACGATTGTTTTCTTTTTCTTTCAATTTCCTCAAGAATTCCTTCAAACTCTCCGATTGCTCGAACCGTGGTTTGTCATGCCCTTTGAAAATTTCATCTTCAAATGCTTTGCTCTTATCTTTAGCCAGTTTCTCGGCTTGGTTTAGCACATCATCCGAGAATCCAGGAAATCCACAATCTTGATTATTCTTGAAATATTGTGGATACTCCTCACTCGTTATGTCTTCCATTTCAACATCCTCAAAAGCAGGAACATCACGGTCATCAGAATGATTACCGGCTTCCTTCTCAGGTATCTTTGGAATGAAATTATCAGCAAGCAACTCTTCCAAAGTCTTTCCAACCTGTTTAGCTAAACCCTCAAGTATCTCTTTTGAAATCGCCGCAGAAACCTCTCCATCTTCAAGATCAGGGTCATCAAACTCCAACTCAAATAGTTTATTGCTCGACTCGAATATCTCTGGAAATCTGCTTGTCATGTCAATCGTCCAGACTCGATCTGTGAGCATCTGGCGATACATGTTCTTGTCGTCTTCAGATAACGACTGCAGTTTCTCATTCCAGAAGGTATCGTCATCCACATTCTCTCCTGGAGTCTTAGAGCTCGACTCTCCACCCTTACTTGAATCACGCTTTTCATATGTAAACTTTTCAGCGTTATCATCATCATCATCATCACTACTACTATCAAAAGCAGAGCTGTTTCCATCACTCGATCCACCATCTGAACCTCCATCATCTCCATCATCTTTCTTCTTCTTCTTCTTAGTATCATTTCCTGCATCTTCATCAAGTTCTTCATCTTCTTCTTCTTCGTCAGATGGTTCAAAATCGACCTGCTCTTCATCTCTTTCCTTATCTTCTTCACCAGCTTGAAGTTGAGGAGCTCGAGAGTACAAGTCTTTGATCAAATCATCCATATGCTTGTTACTCTTCTTCAGCTGTTTGTTCTCCTCTTTCAAGACGATAATTCTTCTGGTGTTTCGTTGCTCGTGCTTCAGCAACTTCTTATTCTCTCTTTTCAACCTCTTGATAGTTTTCTTCAAAACTTCATTATCATCATGGGATGTAACTACGACTTCCAACATCTTTTGATCATTTGTCTTCAATTGATCGATCTCAGTTTGCTGTTTGTTGATTATACTCATCATCTCAGACAATCTTTGATTCACAGCACTCATAATATCACTATCCACTGAAACCTTCTTCTTCATAGGTGGTTCAACAACATCAGGCAGTTTGCCTTTCCTAATCTTCTTGAGCACATTATCCAATGCTTCGTTAAACTGATCAACAGGTAAATCTTCACTCTGTTGTGTGCTCGATGTAGTCGCAGTCTTTTGCTTCTTCTGTGCTGGTGCAGTAACCGGTGACTTAGAACTAGAAGCTGGTGGTAGTTTCTTACCAGCTATAAGCGATTCAATCTCCTTCTTTCTCTTTATACTTGGTTTCTCTGGTTTCTTCTTCTTTGACTTATCAGCTTGTACAGGAGAACCAGTAAAAACTTCATCCAAGTTCAAAATCACTTCATCTTCATCAACTGGGATTGGACTCTTATTCCCTTGATCTTCAACATTCTGACTAGTAGACACACCAGCCTCAGTGGCCTTGGGCGTGGCGGTCTTTAACGATTCAGTCTCCGAGTCCCAATGTTCATCTTCTTGCGTCTCTTCCGAATCAATCGACGCTTCGTCCACAATGTGTAAACCCTTCTTTGCCATTGTTTTGTTAGGTCTTGGTGTGCTTTTCTTCTTCTCAGGTTCAGTTGCAACCTCTAACCTTATCTCTTTCTTCTTAATCTTTCCACTCTTTGCACCGACATTCACAACCTGTCTTTTGCGCTTCGCATCAGGATCAACAGGATGTAATGGGTTATCAGGATCAGAATCACTGTTTGCATGTCTCACAAGCCCTTCACCTGGATCTGTATAATCAACTCTTGCTAGATGTCCAAATAAACGTCTTACTGGTGGACGTTCATTGACTGACAATCCCTTATACGCCTTCATCCTAGCAAGTGTATTAAGCGACATATGTTCCTGAACAACTATGTGCTTAGGATCTCTTTTCAAGTCCTTATACTTGTTGTTAAACACCATCTGGAGGAAACGAGGATAAAGTAGAAACTTCAAATTCCTTGTGCAGTTCACAGGCTCTAATAAGTGATCCATCAGCATGCCTGAAACATTGAACGGTTTGTTCAATACCAGGGCAACCATCATAGAGCTGATACTTTTGCGCATTAAGTCATATCCTCCAGCTGCAGATCCGAATACATGTATTAAAACGTGTGCCAAGTATTTGAATTGAGGGCACAGTTTTCCCTTGTGCAATGAATCGTCAGTGATTGGTCCATTGTATTTCATTCTTAGAAAGCACTTTCGCTGATCCATAAAGCTAAACTCCTTAGGATCTGTCTTCTCATCATCTAAGTTCAACGCTTCTCGTAGATCCTGCTCACAAACAATAACTCTCTGACCTTGGATCTTGCTAGTCAAGCACGACTCGCAATTCCAGAAATCAAGCTTCGCTCCCAACCAGAATTCTTGCATCATATCTCTGTAAATAATCGTCGGTGTAGCAATAGCATCTATCACCCTGCATCTCTTCAAGAATTCTATGATTCCGATAAACTCCGTGTGCTTTTTTAACCTCTCCGAGATACGCACAGCAATTATGCGCATTCTCGAAGGCTAAAAGCTCTTCAGGAACTATGTTGGCAGGTTGTGTGGATGATCCAGCTTGTTCAGTCGTCTTCTCCTGCTCGGACATGGTTAAATCTGCAAAACAAAACAAAGACACATGTTAAAAATCGACAAAAATTCAAACTTTGAAAATTTTGGTAATTAACATTCTCATTCGCCCAAACGGGGGTACGAATGAGAAATACATGGTACGAATGAGAAATTTTGATGGTATGAATGTATGGATTTTGTTAAAAAGTTTCATTCGCCCAAACTTTCTTCATTCGACCAGTTGATTATCTCTTTCGCCCATTCGAAAGGGTCGAAGGAGTCAGTTCTTATTTTGAATTTTCAATTTTGAATTTAAAGGTTTCTGATCATGTTCTTTTGATTGGTATTGCACCTAACAATGCCGATTAACTAATTAAAACCAACAGTTTTGTATAAAACTCATTATCTCTGTGTTTTCAAATCAAACCTAGGTTTCGAACAATAATACTGATCAATTGCAACAATCTACTGTATTAGAAACCTTGGTTTATGATTATTCTCCCCCTAAAACACAGAAATAATGAATCCTTACAATCAATTGTATCAATGAACTAATTAATATCAATTTTTAAAAATTAGGGCTGGAAACACAAAACAGGGATTAAGTCCATCAATCCTGGATGTTAACCTGTATAAGATAGTGGAAAATGATCAATGTTTGTAGACGAACATAATGATATGAATCAGAATATCAGGGCAACAAGGTGAGGTTAGAGTGAAAGTTTTGAAAAAAGTTTTGAATGGGTTCGAATGAGACAGGATGGTATATATAGGCATCCTCCTTCGCCCGTTTTGTTCGTACGAAAGAGAAACTTTTGTCTCCTTCGACCCTAGTTAAAGGTTCGAATGAGTCAAAAGGGTTCGAATGAAACATATGTTCAAGAACACTCTCCTTCGCCCGTTTAAAACATACGAAGGAACATGAAAAATCCCACATTCGACCAACCGAATGGGCGAATGAAAATTGGGATTTTTGATAAATTTTCCAAATCTCAAAAACGAGTCCCGGTCCAATTATTTTCCAACTTTTAAGCATCCAACAATCATATTTTCACATTTAAAAAGTTACAAAGCTCAAATGGTGTAACAAGGTTTAGAAAATCGACATAAACCACCATCAGTTATCAAAAATAAGATGGAAATGAAAAATCTTTTTGGATTTTCTAAAGTTTATGCTAAAACACACCTAAAATCTTTTTGAGTTTTGTAATTTTTGACGAGAAAATAAAATGCAGAAATGTAAATGAAAAACTGTAAATGTTTTTGGGATTTCCGGTAAAGGAATCATATCAGTTATTGAGAAATCTGATCACACCATTGATCTTTTGAATTATTATCATTAAAGACAATGTGTGATCTGGCAACTGCTGATATTGTGATCCACATAAACTTACATGCAGACTTTTGTGCAGTGCTTTAAACTGATACTGATATTTATAGTATAAACGTAATTGCCTGTGGTTCCCACGCACACGACATACTCCCGTATCAAGAAGTAAATGCACAAAGACTCGTTGTAAAGCGTGATTATGCTTTCGTCGTCTGTAATTGTACAAGATATAATGCATAGAGGTATACAGGTCAGCAAATTAATGCAGCAAAGTAACATATGCACTATACCAGGTTGAGAACTGATATTAATCATGATTTGCATCAGTGATTAATACGATGTAATAGATAATCTTTGATCATCATATAACATGGAAAGTTCCTCAATTCGGTAACTTTAGGATTTGGCATAAAGCTCTTTTATAAAGACACCCTATCTGATCTAGGTCCGTAATGACTTACAGCAGAAGATCAGAGAGGCTATCCCCAGACAACTAATAACATAACGACCCTAAACCTCCGAGTTTTGTACAAATACCCTATCAAATGAAATTACGGTACTAAGACCATATGCCCATGAGGAGTTCATCCACACAACAATTCGTTTGATATGTATGTATCAGGCACGCAGTAATAGGACTACAAAGCCTATCAGCGCATCGCACAGACTCAGACACACGCCCTATATAGCAGTACATTACTTAGAATGTGTCAGATCCCCACTGATGTACTATCATTTCCCTTTATACTCCAGGAAATCATTTTTGATTTTTCTGATTTTTATAAATTTTCGAATTTACTGTTCCCAAGAATAAGCTGGAGCATTTCAAATATGTGACTGCCCAGATATCGTTTGTTCACAAAAATTTGACGGCATTAATCTAAGGGAAGAAGATATAGCAGTCAGCAAAGAAATTTTCTAATTTTTTATGGATTTTGAAATTTTTCAATGTTTTTGGATTTTCGAAATTTTTCTGAAAAACAATAAAAATTTAAACTAAAAAGTGATAGACTGAGGTGGTGATCAGTCCTGTGTTTCTTTAATACCATTAGCTTTTAAAATAAAATCAAATCTGGATTTGTCAAAAGCTTTGGTAAAAAGATCTGCGCGTTGGTAATCAGTGTGGATTTTGACCATATCGATCAACTCTTTAGCATAACAATCAGGAATAAAATGATATTTAATCCGGATATGTTTAGCCTTTGAGTGATTTACTAAGTCTTTTGTTAATGCGATTGCGGCCTCATTATCACAGTAAATAGGGGTTTTAAGAAATTGCAAACCGTAATCCACCATCTGTTGTTGGATCCAAAGAACCTGTGAGCAGCAGCTCGATGCTGAAACGTATTCTGCTTCACATGTGGATAGTGCAACTACGGTTTGTTTCTTGCATTGCCAGGTCACGAGCCTGCTCCCCATAAACTGACATCCAGCCGTTGTGGATTTGCTGTCTTTGTCACAGCCGCCCCAATCTGCATCACTAAAAGCGATTAGGTCAAAATTATCATCATGAGGGTACCAAAGTCCTTTCGATGGACAACCCTTCAGATATCTAAGGATACGCTTGACAGCTGCAAGATGACTCTGTTTCGGCTTCGATTGATATGGTGCACAAAGACATGTCGCAAACATTATATCAGGTCTAGACGCGGTGAGATACATCAGAGATCCGACGATTGCTCTGTATGTAAATGGCTCAGTCAGCTCCCCCTTAAGGTCAACTCCAATCCCGTGATTAGGTTGTATTGGGGTATCCATCGGCTTCGAATCATCCATCTGGAATCGGCTCAAGACTTCAGAAACGTATTTCGTCTGGTGAATAAAGATCCCCGTTGGTCTTTGCTCCACCTGTAAGCCTTGGAAAAACTGCATTTCTCCCATTGCGCTCATTTTGAACTTTTCCTGCATAACTTTTTCAAATTCCCTGCACAGAAGTTCGTTAGTTGACTTGAAAATAATATCATCAACATAAATTTGTACAAGAAGCAAGTCATCTCCTGCTCGTTTCGTGAACAGTGTGCAGTCTACCAGTCCGCGTTTGAATCCTTTCGAGAGAAGATACGTGCTCAGCTCGTCATACCATTGTCTCGGAGCCTGGTGCAACCCGTAGAGAGCTTTGTTTAAAACATAAACCTTATCCCGGTGAATAGGGTCCTCAAAGCCTGGCGGTTGACCTACGTAAACTTCCTCTTTGACCACACCGTAAAGAAATGCGCTCTTTACATCCATCTGATACACCTTGAATTTCATCCATGATGCAAACGCTAGGAACATTCGGATAGCTTCCAAGCGTGTAACCGGTGCATAGATTCCATTGTAGTCGATTCCCTCAACCTGATGAAAACCTTGAACGACCAAACGAGCTTTGTTTCTCACTATGACTCCTCTATCATACTTCTTACACTTAAACACCCATTTGGTTCCAATTTTCTTTCTTCCCGGAGGCAAATCTGTCAATGTCCATACACCAAGTTTCTGAAATTGTAACAACTCTTCTTGCATTGCTTCCACCCAGGCATCATCCAAAAGAGCTTCCTTGTACGTCCGCGGTTCGACCTGCGAAAAATAACAAGCGAAAGACCAGTCATTTTGAAAACCAGATTTCTGTATTTTTGCATATAAAGCAAGATTTCCAATATTTTCTGGTGCTTGAGCATTTCTCAACTGCCCTCTTGTCATCACGCTGCTACCAGGATCACCAATAACCTGTTCAAGCGGGTGTATCCGATGTATCCGAGATTCCGGATAATCAGGTACTTGTACTCCCGTTTGAGTTGTCAAATTCTCTGTAGAAACCAGATCATTACCCACATTCGATGTTGAAGCATCAGTAGTAGTTGGGTTCACTGGTGGTGTCACTGTAGCATTGTCCAGAATAGCTTCACTTGTTGCATCATCGTCTTCATCTTCTGAATCTGATGAATTAAGCGTTGTAGAAGCTTCTTGGAACACCTCTTCTTCCATCACAGGAGCAGTGGTATCATTAGAAGCTGCTTATGGTGTTTTCGACCTCGTAATATAAGCGAAGTACAGCTTCTTCAACCATGCTATCTAGATTGAATGATTCAAAGAAGTCTTTGTAATCAAACATCCAATCTGGACCTCCACCCTGTACATTTTGTGTGTATCTTTGTACTTCGACATTTGCCCACTCCTCGACTTTTCTAGTGCTTTTGTTGAATACCCGTTTTAGTGGGGTTGCATATCCAACAAAATAACCTTCTTCAGCCTTTGGTGCGAACTTCTCCGAAGGATTAAGCATTGTACACGGGGCACCAAATGGTTCTAGATACTCCAGATTCGGCTTGCGTCGGTTCAACAGCTCATAAGAAGTTTTGCCAAACTTCTTCACTGTTAAAACACGGTTTAGAGTATAACATGCTACGTAAATAGCTTCGTTCCAGAACATGACTGGAAGATTTGAATCCGCAAACATAGTTCTCGCCGTCTCGATTAGAGTCCTGTTCTTTCTTTCTGCGACACCGTTCTGCTGGGGTGTATACGGAGCGCTATATTCATGATGAATTCCCTTGTTTGCACAAAGATCCTCCATCTGAGCGTTTTTGAACTCCGTCCCATTATCACTCCGGATTTGTTTGCTCTTCAGACCATATATATTCTCCAGACGTGTAAACAGAACCTTCAGGTTGTCAAAAGTGTCGCTTTTCTGATGCAAGCACATGACCCATGAAAATCTAGAATAATCCTCAGTCACCACAAGACAGTACAACTCCCCGGCATGACTTTTACGTCTGACTGGACCGAATAAATCCATGTGCAAACGCTCAAGCGGTAGTTCAACGGAATTGACTTTCTTTGGTCTATGGGCCTGTTTGTGCTGCTTTCCCTTTTTGCAACAAACACATTTGTCATTCAAATGGAAATGTTTCACATTAACTCCCGTGACAAGTTCATTCTTCACTAACTAGTTCATCTTTCTCAAATGAATGTGTCCCATTCTCCTGTGCCACATTATAGATTCTTTTTCTATAGCCTTAGAGAGGAAACACGTGACTTGGCCATGGGTGGTCATAGCTTTGGGCATATCGAGAATATACAAATTGTTTACTCTCGGTGCCTTTAGCATCACCCACTCTTTCGGAAGTTCAAACCCCGGTTTCAAGATATAGCAAGATTTGTCATCAAAATATACAGAAAATTGCTTATCACATATTTGACTAACACTGAGCAGATTGTAATCTATCTGTTTCACGTACGATATCCGCTCAAATGTCACGACCCCATTGCTTACACTACCCTCCATTGTAATGTAGCCTCCTTTATTTCCAGCAAACGCTACATAACCTCCGTTTATGTTCTTGATATCAAAGAGTGGTGTGAGGTCCCCTGTCATGTGACCAGAAGCTCCACTGTCAACAATCCATAGGCTGCTAACAGGGCCAGCTGGAGCTCCCTGCACATATCAAGTAAAGCAGTTAGATCTTTCGGGGGACCCAAGCCTGTTTGGTCTTGGGTCTTTGAACGGGTTGTTTCAAATATTCTTTCGATTCACAAACATCTTGGGTTAACTCAACCCCTTTCTTCTCACTCTCAACTTTCTTTTTCTCAATTTTCACATGCTGTGAATGTAACACCCCAACCGATGGCGGAAACATCGGGATGTCACGTATTGATGATTGTTCAGTAGCTCATGGTAAATAATAAATTTCAATAATAATTTAAATGAATTACATACAATTGTTCTAGAATTTGTACATCAAATTGAATAAAGCTATGCACATATCTTCTAGCATCAATTCAACTCTTCAAGCAAATAGAACCTGAAACATGTTAAGTTGAAAATGTTTTGGGTCAACAAAAGTTGGTGAGAATTACATAGGTTTTTGATAATTGAATAAAAATGATGTGCAATTCATGTGTCATGTCAATCCAGTCCATATGTGAGAACATACTAGAAATAAATCGAGTGCATAATCAACCCTGATGACTGTTATAATGTGATACATACCATACGCTCATGGTCCAATTGAATATGTTATACGATAACAAACACCCACGCTACCTTTGTAGGAGGCACGTATCCGGGTGGGATTGTCAGTCCAATAGATCTATCAATGTTTACCGCCGGCTTGTACGGAGTTAATGATTATGCTAGAATGGTGCTTACTCTAATCATGCTCAAGACATAATGCAACATAGAAAACACATAGACACATTGATGATTGAATTGCATAAATGATGTGGTAACATGTTTCACCCCAAACCCGGTGATAAATAGAAAAGGGGCTATGTAAAACTCACCTTGATTTCAATAGTGCAAGTGTAATGAATCAACGAGGAATAACGAAAGCCAATAAAATTCTTAATGCTTGAATCACTTGCCGCGAATTCCTACAATGTTATTGCGTTCTCTATTAATTTTTGTATTGTCACTTATTGTCTCATCTAAGTTATCATGGTGGATGGATATATATATAATTTTAAGGTTAATTATTGATTTTGTATATTCCAAAATAAGTGAAAGGCTTTCAAATCATTTACAACCATACGTAGCTTTCACCAATTTTAAGTATATTAAATAACTTCTATTTTACTACATATATATTGTATATGTACGAGAAAACAATACGTTTTAACAAAATCCATCGCAAAACAATTTAAGAGTCTTGAATTTTATATCAATGATCATAATTTGTTAACTAGCCAATTAGTTAAATAGCTACTTTGATTCTATGAGTAAACATTAACTCATGAATCCATAAATAATTGAGAAGAAAATTTGAGTTTGAATATGAAAGACATTAATAGAATAACCTTGGGTTTGTTAGCCTCTTGAAGTCCCAGGAACAGTCGAGTTATTGTTAGGAGTATCGTATCTTGATGATAGTTGAAGGCGGTGGATAGCGATCGAGTTGACTAGAGTGTTGGTGGAAATCTTGCCGGATCTAGAGGAGGCGTTCGAAGGCGAGTCACGCTAGCACTTTGGTGACCAGGTTCTGTTACGGTGAGGGTGATTGGCGAAGATGAACAAGGATGGGGATCCATGAGTTCATGAATGTATCCATCAATGGAACCCATGATTTCCACCCTCTGTTCGTTACTAGCATTTAAATTTCAAGGGTCATGGTGGAGGGTGGTTCTAGTGAATGAGCTTGTTGGAAAGTAGGGAGAGACGTAGAGTGCGGCGACCACAGTTGAGGATAAATGTTGCGGCGGTGGTGGTCGGTTGATGTGGGCTGATGTGGATGGTTGTATTCAATGTCATCAAATACGGCTAACAAGATAAAATATGGAGCTTGGAGGATTGAACGAATGGTTTAACGATAGTACCGGGTAGGTGGCGAGTAGTCGTGGCGGTTAAACCGAAGTGTGTAGCGTGGCGATGGTTAGTCATGGGTGTGGTTGTTGTAGCCGAGAGAGGCGGTGTATGAGGGTGTCAAAGTTTTGCGTCTAAATGGTGTCTAATTTTATAGATTTGTCGACACAAAGTCTATATTAAATTGGAATTAAAACTTCCGATAATGAAGGCTTTGATTGAGTTATTTGTGAAAATCAAACGTGTTAGATAAATTGGGAAGGTTGGTCAAATATTTATAGGTTACAAAGGGATTGATAAATCCCGGATTGGTTTCGCTACATACATTTTAAGTTAGGACCAAATAATAAGCCATGACTTCATAAATCATGAATTGTACTCGTCAATTTTGGATATGGTTTGGGCTTGATTAGGAGCTTCCAGAATGAATGGCTGATAATCGGGATATTTGCCGGAAGTATAGGTTGATATATTAAAGGTGATGAAGGCATTAAATGCTCTTCCTTTCTCTTTGAGCGTTTTTTTTCTCATTCAAGAATTATTATTTTAATTTTTTTTTTGTCAACATAATAGTTTATATCTATTATTATTATAATATAATTTGGTAAGTAATGAAGTGATAATAACGGCTCGTTATGAGATGCATGATAGTAATAAAAAAAAATAATAATAATAAAGAAAATAAAAATGTGGGTTATGCGATTTAAATTTTTAGATCATTGGTCTCTAAAGTTATAACTGAGTTATTGGAAAAATCGTGAATGTTACAGTCTCCCCTACTTTTGGGAACTTCGTCCCGAAGTTGTTGTTGGAAAGACTGCAGGAAAGAGGTGAGGGTAGTTGGATAAGTGTTAGGGCGACTGTGGTTTGGGTTTAACGGATGGCAAGAGTAAACTGTTTCTTTTGGATACGAGTAACGACACGAAGGAACTCTAAGTTGTGGGTGGATGGAAATATGAGTTGAATTACGTGAGTCTGAACTACCTAGGAAGGTACGGGTCTGTGTAATAAAATAAATAAATAATACCAATCCTAAGGTTTGGGAAAAGCATGAGATTACTGACTAAAGAAAGACTAAATGAACTAATAGGTAACTAGGGTTTATAATTGGTTAACTACCGAAAACCTTGATAGAATTTCACACTACCTTAACGTACCTGTAAATTCATGATTACGTTCCGGACCGCAATCACCAATTTACCTTACATTAGGGTTTTGTGTCCTTCTATGACTCTAAACACACATGTAAGTAATGCAAAATAACTTTGTGATTGAATCGTATACAATGTATCCAAAAATGAGTCCAACTGTTGAGTAGGAAAAAGACTTCTACCAGTCAGTGAGTAAGAACCTCTACCGATTGTTGAGCAGGTGCGATAGCCTCTACCATGTATGCGCGTGAAAGGATCGATAAGCTACAAAGACAATCAAACAATTTAGTTTTGGGTGCGGAATCCCCAAAACCAGCACAAAATGATAACTAATCAGATAAACACACACAAAACATCATTTTCAAAGCTTTTCATTAATAATCAAACTTGAATACACGTAGAAAAGTGATTACAATCAAGGATTAGACGCAAAACAAGTTTATAAAAAGTTACAGAGAGAATTCAGAAAGTGGCGGGAAATAAATGACTCAAAGTTAACTACAAAAACTGAGTTTGCCTATTTATAGACTGCACATTCGCCCATTTTGTTCATGCGAATGTGCAGGTTCGCCCATTGTGAACGGTCGAACCAAACTACATAATAAACAGTCTTCATTCGCCCAAAACTCTTCCTTCGCACCTTCTAAAACTCTCCTTCGCACCAACCAAAACTTTCCTTCGCACCTTCGACAGAAAACAAAAACATATGGTTTATCTAATCCAAAGCATTAGTCGCACATATGCACCTACAAACTCCCCCTCGACTATTGCTTGGATTGTAATCTTCTCTGTTCATCCATGATCTTGTTCATTAATCTGATGTGTCGAATAATCTTTTGATCTCTAGTCAGTACCGGTTCCTGAACTATCTTCTTCTTTGATTTCTTCACAGGCACAACCTTCTCAACAGTCTTTCCCAACTTCTGCTCAAAGTCACATCCAGCGTTGATGTCATACGCAAAGCATAGAAATACCACACGTTGGTATTTTCCTGCTTGTTCAGCATCTTTTGCGTCTGAGTAGATAGGATTATAGAATAACATAATGATATCCTCATGTGAGCAATTGATTAGCCACATAGGATCAAAAATAAGCACTTTCTTATAATCCTTCTCACCATCCTTTAACACAATCACGGCCTCTGCTCTCTTCCAATCATAGTACCACCAGATAAAATCTTTAGCGAAATGCTGAGGAATATGCAACAATGGAATTTTCTTCAGCACTCGCGGTGGTTTATACTTCAAAGTAACCTTGGGCAACCCAGTTATCTCGTTAATCTCCTTCTTGTGTTCAATCCTCTTTGGATACTGAGGTCTAAACAAATTCCACTCGGTTCGACTTTCACGAGTCATCTTCTCAGCAAAATAATCAATCTGGCTATTTGGCGCTCCCGTTAGACGGTGACGACAAATATCCCTGATTGCCCAGTAAGGAAGAGTCTTTAAATGATGAAACTTCTCAAAGTATAGAATACCCTTCTCCCATTTCACTGCAAAACATCTAAGCTCTTTGACAAACTTCCAGGCCAAAGCACGACCTTTGAACATACTGCTATGAAGTTTGTAGAAGCTTCCCTGAATATCAGCTTTAGGGCGGTTATTCTCCTTCTCCTTTAGCTTCCTCAACAACTCCTTCAAACTGTCTGTTTGTTCGAACCGAGGCTTCTCATGCCCTTCAAAGATTTGGTCTTCAAACATCTTACTCTTCTCTTTGGCTATTTTCTCAGCATGGTTTAGCAATTCGTCTGAGAATGAAAATCCACATTCTTGATTTGTTCTGAAATATTGTGGATATTCATCGCTCGTAATATCTTCCATCTCGACTTCCTCGAATGCAGGAACATCACGATCATCTGAGTGATTTCCAGCTTCTTTTTCAGGAATCAGAGGAATAAAATTATCAGCAAGTAATTCTTCTAACGTCTTACCCACTTGCTTTGCTAAACCTTCCAAAATTTCTTTTGAAATAGCTGCAGACACTTCTCCATCTTCAAGATCAGGGTCATCATATTCCAATTCGAAGAGTTTATTATCAGATTCAAATATTTCAGGAAACCTGCTAGTCATGTCTATCGTCCAGACTCGATCAGTTAACATCTGACGATACTTAGTTTTATCTTCTTCAGACAATGACTTTAGTTTTTCGTTCCAGAAAATATCATCATCATCTACATTCTCTCCAGGAGCTTTCGAACTTGATTCTCCACCCTCACCTGTTTCACGCTTTTCATATGAAAACTGTTCAGCGTCATCATTATCATCATCACTATCATCAGAAGCAGAGCCGCTTTCACCTGAACCATCACTCGAATCATCATCACCATCATTATCGTCTTTCTTCTTCTTCTTAGTATCATTTCCAGCATCTTCATCTAATTCATCATCTTCCTCTTCATCTGATGGTTCATAATCAACCTGTTGTTCATCTAACTCTTTGTCTTCCTCACCAGCTTGAAGTTGAGGAGCTCGACTGTACAAGTCTTGAATCAGACTATCCATCTTTCTGTTATTCTTCTTCAGTTCTTTGTTCTCCTCCTTCAAAGCCATTATTCTTCTTGTATTCCGTTGCTCATGCTTTAGCAACTTTTTGTTTTCCCTCTTCAACCTCTTAATGGTTTTCTTCATCAAAGCATTATCATCCGCTGATGTGACTACAACCTCTAACATCTTTTTGTCAGTCGTTTTTAACTGTTCAATCTCACTCTGTTGTTTGTTAATGATATTCATCATTTTAGTCAGTCGTTGATTAACAGCATCCATAACATCACTATCAACAGAAACCTTTTTCTTAACAGGTTGTTCAACAACTTCTTGCATTTTCCCTTTTCTCATTTTCTTCAACACATTATCCAATGCTTCATTCACATCATCCATTGGAATGCCTTTTGTTTGTGGTGTGCTTGAAGTTGTTGTGGTTTTCTGTTTCTTCTGTGCCTGTTCAGCAACCGGTGACTTTGAACTAGTAGCTGGTGGTAAATTCTTTCCAGCCATCAACATTTCTAGTTCTTTCTTTCTCTTCAAACTAGGTTTCTCCTGTTTCTTCTTTTTCTTTGCTTGAACAGGAGAACCAGTTTCAATCTCATCAACATTCAAAACAAAATCGTCCTCAACTGCACTCCTAACACCTTCATCTTCAGCACCAGCAGACGCACCAGCCTCAGTGGCCTTGGGCAAGGTGGTCTCAACTGTTTCAGCCTCAGAATTCCATCTCTCGTCTTCTTGTGTCTCTTCAGAATCAACAGACACTTCATCTACTAAATGTAAACCCTTTTGAGCTTTACTTTTCTGTCTCCTTGGAGCAGATTTCTGTTTCTCCTTCTCAGGTTCAACAACCTTAATAGTCACCTCCTTCTTTTTCATCTTGCCACCCTTAGCTCCCACATTCACTATCTGTCTCTTTCGCTTTGCATCAGGATCAATATGATGTAAAGGATCATCAGTATCAGAATTGCTATCATCATGTCTTACTTTCCCTTTCCCTGGATCATCTTTTCCTGGATCCTCATAGTTTATATTCGCCAAATGACCAAATAAACGCCTAACTGGAGGACGTTCATCAGCAGATAAGCCTTTGTATGCTTTCATCCTGGCAAGTGTGTTCAACGTCAAATGCTCTTGAACCACGATCTGTTTTGGATCCTTCTTCAAGTCTTTATACTTATTATCAAACACCATCTGTAGAAATCGAGGATATAATAAAAACTTTAGTGTCCTTGTTCCATTAACTGGCTCTAGTAGATGATTCATAAGCATCCCAGAAACATTGAACGGTTTGTTCAATATTAAAGCCACCATCATCGAGCTTATGCTTTTCCTCATTAAATCAAATCCACCCGCAGCCGATCCAAACACGTGAATTAAAACATGTGCCAAATATTTAAACTGAGGGCACAGTTTTCCCTTATGTAGAGAACCATCGGTGATAGGACCATTATACTTCATCCTCAAGAAACACTTCCTTTGATCCATAAACTCCAACTCTTTCGGGTCATCCTTCTCATCATGAAGATTCAACGCCTCTCTAAGATCATCTTCACAAACTATAATCCTCTGACCTTGGACTTTGCTTATCAAACAAGATTGACACTTCCAGAAGTCCATCTTGGCGTTCTCCCAAAACTCTTGCATGATATCCCTGTAAATGACGGCAGGTGTAGCAATCGCGTCAAGTACTCGGCATCTCTTGAAGTAATCAATGATCTCGGTAAATTCAACGTGCTTCTTCACATCTCCCAAATACGCACAACAGTTGTGTGCATTCTCAAAGTCCAACTGTTTCGTCTTAGCTGGTTGGGAAGAAGATCCGGCTTGCTCTGTGGTTTTCTCCTGTTCAGACATGTTTAGAATCTGCAAAACAAATCAAAAACACAAGTTAGAAATCGTAAAATCTCAAAAATTGAAAAATTTGGTAAAACTTCCTCATTCGCCCAAACGGGGGTGCGAATGAGTGTTTTATAGGGTTCGAATGAGAATATTTGGTACGAATGTGAAATTTTAGCCAAAAAGTTTTTCATTCGACCGGTTGTCTTCATTCGACCAGAAATTATGGTTCATTCGACCGGAAATTGTTCCTTCGCCCACTCGTAAACAGACGAAAGTGAAACAGATTTTCAAAATTTCAATTCTGAGTTTTAACCATTAAAAACATGATCATTTGATTGGAACAGATGCTAAACACACCGATTAACCATTTAAAACAAACATCAAACATTATTAAACATTCTTTGTATGTTTTCTGATCAAAACAAGGGTTCGAATGGGGTTTTTATCAAACACATCAATCTGATGTGATTTAACCCTTGTTTGATGATGCTTCTCCCCCTAAAACACACAAAGAATGAACGGACACCATCAATTGTAATTAAAAACAAACATAGCACTGTAATTGGATCCTAGGGTTCGAGACACAAGACTAACGATTAATCCCTCAATATTTGATGTTTACCTGTAAAAATAGGGGCAAAAGAATCAGTAGATCAATAGGAACACAATGGTAGAGTGTAAAGAAAACGAGCAACAAGGTGACACAGTATGAAAAAAATTCTGATAAAAATAAGTGAAGGTTCGAATGTGCAGATGGACTTATATAGACAACCTCCTTCGCCCATATTGACCATACGAAGGAGAAACTTTTGTCTCCTTCGACCCTATTGAAAGGGTTCGAATGAGGCAAAAGGGTTCGAATGAGAAATTGATGAAAAACACTCTCCTTCGCCCGTCAATACATTCGAATGAGACTGTAAAATTCCACATTCGACCAAACGAATGGGCGAATGTAAACTGGAATTTTTGAAAATTTTCCAAATTGCAAAAACGAATCCCGATTCAATTATTTCTCAACGTTTAAGCATCCAATCATCATATTTTCACATTATAAAGATCACAAAACTCAATTGGTGTACCAGGTTTTAGAAAATCGACATCAACCACCATCAGTTATCAAAAATAAGATGAAAAAGCAAAATCTTTTTGGATTTTCTAAAGTTTATGCTAAAACACACCTAAAATCTTTTTGAGTTTTGTAATTTTTGACAGTAAAGTAAAATGCGAAAATGTAAATGAAAAACTGTAAATGTTTTTGTGATTCCGGAAAAGGGATCATATCAGTTTATGAGAAATCTGATCACACCGTTGATCTTTTTGAAATTATTATTATTAAAGACAATGTGTGATCTGGCAACTGCTGATATTGTGATCCACATAAACTCACATGCAGACTTTTATGCAGTGCTTTAAACTGATACTGATATATATAGTATAAACGCAATTGTCTGTGGTTCCCACGCACACGACATACTCCCGTATCAAGAAGTAAATGCACAAAGACTTATTGTAAAGCGTGATTATGCTTTTGTTGTCTGTAATTGTACAAGATATAATGCATAGAGGTATACAGGTCAGCAAGTTAATGCAGCAAAGTAACATATGCACTATACCAGGTTGAGGACTGATATTAATCATGATTTGCATCAGTGATCAATACGATGTAATAGATAATCTTTGATCATCATATAACATGAAAAGTTCCTCAATTCGGTAACTTTAGGATTTGGCATATAGCTCTTTTATAAAGACACCCTGTCTGATCTAGGTTCGTAATTACTTACAGCAGAAGATCAGAGAGGCTATCCCCAGACAACTAATAACATAACGACCCTAAACCTCCAAGTTTTGTACAAATACCCTATCAAACGAAATTACGGTACTAAGACCATATGCCCATGAGGAGTTCATCCACACAACAAATCGTTTGATATGTATGTATCAGACACGCAGTAATAGGTCTACGAAGCCTATCAGCACATCGCACAGACTCAGACACACGCCCTATATAGCATTGCATTATTTAGAATGTGTCAGATCCCCACTGATGTACTATCATTTCCCTTTATACTCCAGGAAATCATTTTAGAATTTTCTGATTTTTATAAATTTTCGAATTTACTGTTCCCAAGGATAAGCTGGAGCATTTCAAATATGTGACTGCCCAGATATCGTTTGTTCACAGAAATCTGACAGCATTAATCTAAGGGAAGAAGATATAGCAGTCAGCAAAGAAATTTTTCTAATTTTTATGGATTTTAAATTTTTCAATGTTTTTGGATTTTCGAAATTTTTCTGAAAAAACAGTAAAAAGTTAAACTAAAAAGTGATAGACTGAGGTGGTGATCAGTCCTGTTTTTCTTTAATACCATTAGCTTTTAAAAGATAATCAAATCTGGATTTGTCAAAAGCTTTGGTAAAAAGATCTGCGCGTTGGTAATCAGTGTGGATTTTGACCATATCGATCAACTCTTTAGCATAACAATCACGGATAAAATGATATTTAATCCGAATATGTTTAGCCTTTGAGTGATTTACTAAGTCTTTTGTTAATGCGATTGCGGCCTCATTATCACAGTAAATAGGGGTTTTAAGAAATTGCAAACCGTAATCCACCATCTGCTGTTGGATCCAAAGAACCTGTGAGCAGCAGCTCGATGCTGAAACGTATTCTGCTTCACATGTGGATAGTGCAACTGCGGTTTGTTTCTTGCATTGCCAGGTCACGAGCCTGCTCCCCATAAACTGACATCCAGCCGTTGTGGATTTGCTGTCCTTGTCACAGCCACCCCAATCTGCATCACTAAAAGCGATTAGGTCAAAATTATCATCATGAGGGTACTATAGTCCTTTTGATGGACAACCCTTCAGATATCTAAGGATACGCTTCACGGCTGCTAAATGACTTTGTTTCGGCTTCGATTGATAACGAGCACAAAGACATGTCGCAAACATTATATCAGGTCTAGACGCTGTTAGGTACATCAGAGATCCGATGATTGCTCTGAATGTAAATGGATCTGTCAGCTCCCCCTTAAGGTCAACTCCAATCCCGTGATTGGGTTGTATCGGGGTATCCATCGGCTTGGAATCATCCATCTGGAACCGGCTCAAGACTTCAGAAACATATTTGGTTTGGTGAATAAAGATCCCCGTTGGTCTTTGCTCCACCTGCAAGCCGAGGAAAAACTGCATTTCCCCCATAGCGCTCATCTCAAACTTCTCCTGCATAACTTGTTCAAATTCCCTGCACAGAAGTTCGTTAGTAGACCCGAAAATAATATCATCAACATAAATTTGTACTAGAAGCAAGTCATCTCCTGATCTTTTCGTGAACAGGGTGCAGTCAACCAATCCGCGTTTGAATCCTTTCGAGAGAAGATATGTGCTCAGCTCCTCATACCATTGCCTCGGAGCTTGGTGCAAACCATACAGTGCTTTGTTTAAAACATAAACCTTATCCCGGTGGATTGGGTCTTCAAAGCCCGGTGGTTGACCTACGTAAACTTCCTCTTTGACCACACCGTAAAGAAATGCGCTCTTTACATCCATCTGATACACCTTAAATTTCTTCCATGATGCAAACGCGAGGAACATTCTGATAGCTTCCAAGCGTGCAACCGGTGCATAGATTTCATTATAGTCGATTCCTTCAACCTGATGAAAACCTTGAACCACCAAACGAGCTTTGTTTCGCACAATGACTCCTCTATCATCTTTCTTGCACTTAAACACCCATTTAGTGCCTATTTTCTTCCTTCCAGGAGGTAAATCAGTCAGGGTCCACACACCAAGTTTCTGGAATTGTAATAACTCTTCCTGCATTGCTTCCACCCAGGCGTCATCCAAAAGAGCATCCTTGTATGTCCGCGGCTCGACCTGCGAAACATAACAAGCAAATGACCAGTCATTTTGAAAACCAGATTTCTGAATTTTGGCATATAAAGCAAGATTGCCAATGTTGTCTGGTGCTTGAGCATTCTTCAGCTGTCCTCTTGTCATCACACTGCTACCAGGATCACCGATAACTTGTTCAAGCGGGTGTATCCGATGTATCCGAGATTCCGGATAATCAGGTACTTGTACTCCCGTCTGAGTTGTCAAATTCTCTGTAAAATCCAGATCATTACCCACATTCGATGTTGTAGCATCTGTAGTAGATGGGTTCACTGGTGGTGTCACTGTAGCATTGTCCAGAATAGCTTCACTTGTTGCATCATCGTCTTCGTATTCTGATTCGGATGAATTAAGCGATGTAGAAGCTTCTTGGAACACCTCTTCTTCCAATACAGGAGCAGTGGCATCATTAGAAGCTGCTTGGGGGGTTACCGTGATCGGACGCACTAACGGTGAAGTTCCGGCGTTTTCGACCTCGTAGTATAATCGAAGTACAGCTTCTTCAACCAAGCTATCTAGATTGAATGATTCAAAGAAATCTTTGTAATCAAACATCCAATCTGGTCCTCCACCTTGTACATTTTGTGTATATCTTTGAACTTCGACATTAGCCCACTCCTCGACTTTTCTAGTTCTTTTATTGAATACCCTTTTTAATGGGGTTGCATATCCAACAAAATAACCTTCTTCAGCCTTTGGTGCAAACTTTTCCGAAGGATTCAACATTGTACATGGGGCACCGAATGGTTCTAGATACTCAAGATTTGGCTTGCGACGGTTCAACAGCTCATAAGAAGTCTTGCCAAACTTCTTCACTGTCAAAACACGGTTAAGAGTATAACATGCCGCGTAAATAGCTTCGTTCCAGAACATGACTGGAAGATTTGAATCCGCAAGCATAGTTCTCGCCGTCTCTATAAGAGTCCTGTTCTTTCTCTCTGCGACACCGTTCTGCTGGGGTGTGTACGGAGCACTATATTCATGATGAATTCCTTTGTTTGCACAAAGATCCTCCATCTGAGCATTTTTAAACTCCGTCCCATTATCACTCCGGATTCTTTTGATCTTAAGACCATATAAATTCTCCAGACGTGTAAACAGAACCTTCAAGTTGTCAAAAGTGTCGCTTTTCTGATGCAAACACATTACCCATGAAAATCTAGAATAATCATCAGTCACCACAAGACAGTATAACTCTCCGGCATGACTTTTACGTCTGACTGGACCGAATAAATCCATATGCAAACGTTCTAGTGGCAGCTCAACAGAATTAACTTTCTTTGGTCTATGGGATTGTTTGTGTTGCTTGCCCTTCTTGCAACTGATACACTTGTCATTCAGATGGAAGTGTTTGACATTAACTCCCGTGACAAGTTCATTCTTCACAAGCTGATTCATCTTTCTCAAATGGATGTGTCCCATTCTCCTATGCCACATAATGGATTCTTTTTCTGTAGCTTTGGAGAGGAAACAAGTGACTTGGCCATGGGTGGTCATTGCTTTAGACATGTCGAGAATATACAAGTTGTTAACTCTCGGTGCCTTCAGCATCACCCACTCTTTTGGTAACTCAAACCCAGGTTTCAAGATATAACAGGATTTGTCATCAAAATACACTGAAAATTGTTTATCACAAATCTGACTAACACTGAGCAAATTATAATCTATTTGTTTCACATAAGAAATCCGCTCAAATGTTACGACCCCATTGCTTACACTCCCCTCCATAGTGATGTAGCCTCCCTTATTTCCAGCAAAAGCCACATAACCTCCGTTAATATTTTTGATGTCAAAGAGTAGCGCGAGGTCCCCTGTCATGTGACCAGAAGCTCCACTGTCAACAATCCATAGACTGCTAACAGGGCCAGCTGGAGCTCCCTGCACATTTAAAGTAGATCAGTTAGTTCTTTCGGGGGACCCAAGCCTGGTTGGTCTTGGGTCTTTGAACAGGTTGTTTCAAAGAGTCTTTTGAATCACAAACAACTTGAGTTACTTCAACCCCTTTCTCCTTACTAACAACTTTCTCTTTCTCATTCTTCTTGCTTTGTGAAGTAGAAGCTCCTTCAGGTTCCTTAGATGACCAAGATTGCTCAGATCTTTTCAAGATCCGAATCTGAGATTTTGAAGTCTCAGTCGGTTTCTTTACTTCTTCTTTTAAAGCAACCTTCTTGGTTACCTTCTCTGATTTAACAGAGACAGGTCCAACTGATTGTGTACCATTAAGTTTAGAATTAACCTTTTTGGTATCATCAGTTGAGTTCATCTGAGGTTTCTTACTAGATTTATCAGTGATCTTCCGGTTGTGCTTATCATACGTCATCGGCCGATTTTCCCCCTTGTTGTAAAAATTGTTTTGATTATAAAAATGTTGTTGGGAAAAATGCCGCCTCTGTTGATAGCCATAATTGTCAACCGGATACTCATGATAGTGCCTCATTTCCACCTCGTGCCTTTTGTGTCGTACGTATGGGCAGGCGGCAAGTAAATGTCCCCGTTCCCCACACTTATAACACGCACGGTATTCCTCGTAGTTTTCCTTGATCGGCGACTTGGAAAAACTAGCAATGGGATATCGATCGACCATGCATTGTTTCCTTAAACTCTCAGGAGCTGGATCCTTCGAGTAAGTCGGTTCAATAAAACTATTTTCTTTGTGCACAGGCAAAACAAACTGTGTGACATTGACCTTTGCATCCTTTTCCGAATAAATTTTGTCTAAAATCTCTTGAGGAATGTCGTTGGTCCTTTCAGATTTTGGAAACCAAATCGTACTTTCCTGCCAGATCTTTTCGATTTTTGTGTAATTGACAAACTGAATCGGAAACTCATCATCAGACAAAATCTTATCGGAGCCTTGCATCCGATAGAAGATTTTGACAGGTTTATCACACACTTTATTGCTCACATTATTATTTTTCTCAGATTTTAAATCATTTTTCTTCTCAACCGGTTTTACAACATTTTTCTCAGTTTTAATTTCAACTTTCTTTTCAACCTTCTTAACCTTTTCCTTTTCAAAACTTTTACCAACAAATTTATCATTTTTCTTACTCTCATGTTTGCGATGAGCATTTGCCATTGGATGGATTATCTGAGACGGTGAGACTGGCTCAGTAGTGATTATATGATTTTCATCAGGGATATCACTATCACTTTCAACCGTCTCAGATGATTCATCTTCTTCATCTGAATCATCCGTAGCGACCACACCCTCTGTATTTCCCAATACTGGTCTCACATCAGAATATGGATCCCCGACACTGGAAGTGTTAGGTTCATTTTCTGGTGTGGGATCAGGATGAATTAAAGTCTCCGGTGGTATTGCATGTAAAGTGTGATTCTCAAACAATACCGGAGATGGAACTGACTTATAGTTTGCACTATTTGTCTGGGAGGGTTCTTCAATGATATGATCAACTACGTATGCAATATGCTTGTAACTTTCTAGTTTCTTGTTAACTTTTTCCGCAAAGCACTTGATGGTTGCCATTTCTAATTTAGTGTTTTCCATTTCATTTATGTAATTATTAATGGCAAGTTGTTTAATAGATAATGTCTTTTTCAATTCTGACACATCCTTTTTATAACCATCAAGAACTTTGTTGAAATCTTTTAAATCCTTTTGATAAATCTGACAGTTGATTTTTGCACTCTCAAGTTGAACCTTGAGAAGCTTATTTTCATCAGTCAGTTTTTCAAAATCAGCACACTTATCACATTTAACACAAGATTGAGTTTCAGAACTTACCGGTTTAGGAGGTTCTGTCATGGCCATTAGAGCAAAATGAGCTTCCTTTCCTGCAAAAAATTTGGAGTAGTCAATCTTGGTGCATGCATCATCCACCATACATGACTTGCGAGTCATCAGGAAGTCAGCTTCAGCTAGCAATTGGTCAATATCATCATCTAGTGAATTCACACTAGTCTCTGAGTCAGATTCACTCTCCATATCCGAGTAAGCTGAGTCATATTGATCTCCAACATCGGTGACAGAATCAAGAATCATTCCCGATCTCTTGTCATCACCTTCAACAATCACATCATCATTCACTTCTTCAATCACATCATCATTCACTTCTTCAATCTTCAACTCTGACACTTTTTCAATCACAACCTCTTCTTCAACTTCCTCATTCTCATCCAACTTCATCTGTTGTGCCACACATGCAACATTCCCAGCAGTGATTTCCTCTACCCCCAATTGCATACCAGTCCAGTCAAAACCTTCATCCTTTTGAATAACAAGTGCTTGGTTTTGAGTATCAGTTTGGTTTTGGTTTTGTGTGTTGGGTGTAGAAATAGGAACAATAGTTCGGTTTGGGTTTTGTTGAGGTTGATTCTGTGCTGTGGATTGTCTGGTGTTGTTGTTTTGTTGACGGTTCTGGTAAGTGTTTTGATTTTGTGGTTGAAAGCTTGATATGTTTGGATTGTTGTAAGACACTTGATTCTGGTTTTGGTTTTGTCGGTTTTGGTATGAAGAATTGAAAGGATTTCGGTTACCTTGTTGTGCTGGTTGTGTGCACTCCCTTTTAAAATGTCCCTTTTCACCACAGTTAAAGCAAGTAACCTTTGCTTTGTTGAATCCGTATGTGGTATTGGGAGAGGTTGAGAGATCAGTCCTGCCAGTCTTCTGAATGAAATCAGTGGCTCTCCTCATAATGCTTGCAAAAGCCCACTGAATGTCCATCAACTCCATTTCCTCTTTATCGATTTGAGCATAGTCTTCATTGGTGAGATTATTGTTACCAATCTGACTTGCTACCAAACCGTTGTAAGAAGCAACCATGGCAGATACTAGAGCAACATGCTGTTGAGCAATTTCAACAGTCACATTGTTAAGGTTTGATGTCTCTAACACAATCGGATTGAGACTTGATTGTGCTTGAGTGATCTGCATCTGGTTCACTTGAGAAGGATATTGTTGTTGTTGCTGTTGACTTGATGTATAGCATGCGGCTTGTTGTAATGGTGAAAATGGTGGAATAAAGTTTTGTGATTGATATGGTTGTTGTGGGTATGATGGTGTGTAAGATGAAGTTTGAGCAAGGTAGTTAATGGGTGCTTTTGTTGGTTCAACAATATTAGACACACATGCTATGTGAGGTGCAACAGTAGATGTGGTGCTTGAAGCAGAAAGAGAGTTAGATGTTCCACTCACATATAAATCAGGATTCTGTGGAATCTGAGCTCTCTTAGCTTTTCTCTTTTCCTCCATCTCTTTGATCTCCAGCTTTTGGATGAACTCATTAATGGTCCAATACTGGTAAGCATCCTTCTCCTTCAACACTTCAATATGTTGATTCCAATAGGGTGGTAATGCATCAGCAAATTTATCAACTAATTCCGTCATTGGAATGCTGATTTCATAGCTCGACAATTCGGTGAGCAAATGGCAGTACCTTGGAACCAACTCTTTTAGGGTCTCATTACCCATATAACTGAAGTTTTCAAACTCCTTTCGAAGCTCCTCCATCCTAAGCTTCCTGGTCTTCTCATTTCCATCATGACGATTTCTCAGCACATCCCAAAGTTGTTTGGATGTAGTGCACGATCCAAACTGATGTAATAGATCAGTGTTGATCGCCTGAGATAGCTGAGAAAATGCTTTCTTTTCTATAGCAAACCTTTTCTTCTCGTCATCCGCCAAATTCTCTAAAGGGATTGGTTCTCCAGTATTCTCTATAATGGGAGCAACGTAACCCTTCACAATCATTTGCCATGCTTCTGCTCCTTCAAGTCCTTGTCCCTCAACGTGAATCTTAAACTTCGTCTTCCAAGTGTTATACTCCTTCATGTCCATTAACTTTGGTGGACGATTGCCGCTTCCAGAAGATAGATCATGAATGAGAGTAGAAATAGCGTTGGTCGTCTGGGAATGGACTGCTGCTGCGGCGACTCCCCAATAGTTATCAATCGGTTGTGGTACTGATTGAACAACTTGTTGTGGTGCCGAACTAGTCATAGCCATATAATTGATCGGCTGTGATGGTTGACTAGTCTTTTGTGCCGCTACTGTCCATGGATCTTGGACTTGTTGTTGTTGTGGTGCTTGAGTAGGTCTAGGGGTTGTTGGAAAGTTCCACATTGTATCCTGCAAACAATCAAACAAACAAACACGAAACGATTAAAATTTTTCCAAAAAAAAAAAACAGAAAGCTCCTTCGTATAAACGGAGGTGCGAATGAGAAAAATCTTCTCCTTCGACCAAATAATCTGGTACGAATGTGGAAAAACAAATATCAAAACTCCTTCGACCGCTTGAATCTTCCTTCGACCGTTCTACTAATCTCCTTCGACCGAACGATAATACGAATGAGACACAATGGTGCGAATGAAAAATATAAGCAATCAAAGTTCACTTTCGACCACTAAATTCACTCCTTCGACCACAAAAACACTCGTTCGACCTAATACACTGCCACTTTCGACCTAATTCTCTCGTTCGACCCCTGTGATTTCAAAAACGGTTATTCTTTGAAAATCAGTTATATTTGATCATGTTTATCAAAAATTGATGGAATTTGATGATCTTAATCAGGTTTTGAATCGGATGTAATTTGAAACAACTTTAATAAAGTGAATTATCCAATTCAAACACGAAATCAAGATGAAATCAATCAAAAACACATCATTTCAGTTTGTTCATTTAAAACAGAAAATTTTTGATCAAATTTGGGTCAAAATCAACTGAGAAACTATCAATTTGTGGTTGTTTGATTCAGAATGGCTCTGATACCACTTTGTATGCGCGTGAAAGGATCGATAAGCTACAAAGACAATCAAACAATTTAGTTTTGGGTGCGGAATCCCCAAAACCAGCACAAAATGATAACTAATCAGATAAACACACACAAAACATCATTTTCAAAGCTTTTCATTAATAATCAAACTTGAATACACGTAGAAAAGTGATTACAATCAAGGATTAGACGCAAAACAAGTTTATAAAAAGTTACAGAGAGAATTCAGAAAGTGGCGGGAAATAAATGACTCAAAGTTAACTACAAAAACTGAGTTTGCCTATTTATAGACTGCACATTCGCCCATTTTGTTCATGCGAATGTGCAGGTTCGCCCATTGTGAACGGTCGAACCAAACTACATAATAAACAGTCTTCATTCGCCCAAAACTCTTCCTTCGCACCTTCTAAAACTCTCCTTCGCACCAACCAAAACTTTCCTTCGCACCTTCGACAGAAAACAAAAACATATGGTTTATCTAATCCAAAGCATTAGTCGCACATATGCACCTACATACCAGTCGTTGAGCAGGTTGTAGGGCCTCTATCGACTGTTGAGCAGGCATGATGACCTCTACCAATCGGTGAGTAGGTTATTTGGTACTCTACTAACTGTTGAGCAAATACTTTATCCTCTACCAGTTGTTTGATTAAGTGTAACAGTTGTTTTTGGTTTAACACATAAGTTGCAAATTGATAATACATACATGTAAGTAAGTTTGTAAATGCCACACGTATCAAGTATAGCATGCGAGTTGTAACAGAGTTGGCCTAGACAAGGTAATGACTCTAGGTGTGTTTATAGCAAATAGTTTATATTCCATGCTTTCATGTATCATGAATAATCAATTGTTCAGGTAGATAATCAAGTCCTCATGTATAACTAATATTCAAGTTTGATGCAACGAACAATTAAGTTTTCAATAGTGTGGTTATCGTGGAGATCAAGTTCATGTTCGAGGAGGTAAAGGATGTGAATTTGGATTTTGAGAGATGATGAAAACTCAAAGTAACATCAAGGTTGTGAAAAATGGTGAATGTGTAGATGGTTGATAAAGGGTTTAATTTATAGGGTTTCAAAAAGACGCAAGTAGTAAGATGATCATGCAGAATAATCGTGGGGTTTGAATAAATAGTTAGATACAAGCGTATGAGGAAACATGATTGTGGTATTTGCCAAAAATTTGTAATGGTTCGAACAAGTTTAAAATAAGAGTAAATTTTGTTCTTGTAGATGGAAAGATTTTATTTTCAAAGTTGGTTTTGTATATAAAGCAAAAGTCATTAAATAGTACAAACTAAATGGATCTAGATCAAAATATTTCAATGAGTCGGAGGTTTCAAACACGATGACGGGTTTCAAAAATCAAGATTTTGTTTAGACGTTTTGTGTAATAGACTTCGAGTAATCCCTAAAAGAAGTGATTATTAATAGATTAAAACATTTTTATCGAAAATCATTTGTTACGCCAATAAATTGTTCAATAAAAATTTGAAATTTGGCAAATAAGTTTGTGGAAATAAAAGACTCTTTAAAAAAAATATATTTATTTGTTATAGTTTGTGAAATTCCCAAGTGGTGAAAGTTTGACAAAATTCAGTACTCTTTAGCTTTGGTGCTACAGTATCTCCTATACACAGATTATAAGGTTACAGTTTAAACAAGGTTTTTAAAATCTCGAATGTGATGAAATTTTATGGTTGACATATATATATACACACAAATAAAAATGTAGGGGGGGGGGGGTTAAAATAAAATTGGCCAGAAACATCAAAGATAATAGATTTATGTATGATGTAAAGGGAAACATATGATTTGGGTTAGATGTTAAAAATAATTAGACTTATGGGTAATATTATAAGTTTGTAAAATGAATTAGGATTGTGAAACCCAGAAATGATTCATGAAGTTTAAGCTAATGAGGGAATTATATAAGAAGAAAATATATTTGAATTGTAAAAATTTTGAGATTCAAAACTTAGATTTTATACGGGAGTGAGGGGGTATGAATGGAAATGAAACACAAAGATTGTAAATGTCTAACCCCGAATAAACGAAAATGTTGGCTTATCAAAACAGATCAGGTCTAAGCCCAACGAAATTGCCCTAATAATCTAGAGTTACGTTCGGATTATAGCAAGTAAGTGAAAGAGAGTAGGCAAGACCAAGTTAGGCTAAGAATAAGGATGAGGATAGGGATAGAGATAAGGATAAGGTAGAGCTACAAGTAATTGAAGCAAGTACTGGTTAAAGTCCTAAGGTTATAGACTAGATTATTTTTCTAATAACCTAATTCCCTATAACCATGGCTCTGATACCAATCTGTAACACCCCAACCGATGGCGGAAACATCGGGATGTCACGTATTGATGATTGTTCAGTAGCTCATGGTAAATAATAAATTTCAATAATAATTTAAATGAATTACATACAATTGTTCTAGAATTTGTACATCAAATTGAATAAAGCTATGCACATATCTTCTAGCATCAATTCAACTCTTCAAGCAAATAGAACCTGAAACATGTTAAGTTGAAAATGTTTTGGGTCAACAAAAGTTGGTGAGAATTACATAGGTTTTTGATAATTGAATAAAAATGATGTGCAATTCATGTGTCATGTCAATCCAGTCCATATGTGAGAACATACTAGAAATAAATCGAGTGCATAATCAACCCTGATGACTGTTATAATGTGATACATACCATACGCTCATGGTCCAATTGAATATGTTATACGATAACAAACACCCACGCTACCTTTGTAGGAGGCACGTATCCGGGTGGGATTGTCAGTCCAATAGATCTATCAATGTTTACCGCCGGCTTGTACGGAGTTAATGATTATGCTAGAATGGTGCTTACTCTAATCATGCTCAAGACATAATGCAACATAGAAAACACATAGACACATTGATGATTGAATTGCATAAATGATGTGGTAACATGTTTCACCCCAAACCCGGTGATAAATAGAAAAGGGGCTATGTAAAACTCACCTTGATTTCAATAGTGCAAGTGTAATGAATCAACGAGGAATAACGAAAGCCAATAAAATTCTTAATGCTTGAATCACTTGCCGCGAATTCCTACAATGTTATTGCGTTCTCTATTAATTTTTGTATTGTCACTTATTGTCTCATCTAAGTTATCATGGTGGATGGATATATATATAATTTTAAGGTTAATTATTGATTTTGTATATTCCAAAATAAGTGAAAGGCTTTCAAATCATTTACAACCATACGTAGCTTTCACCAATTTTAAGTATATTAAATAACTTCTATTTTACTACATATATATTGTATATGTACGAGAAAACAATACGTTTTAACAAAATCCATCGCAAAACAATTTAAGAGTCTTGAATTTTATATCAATGATCATAATTTGTTAACTAGCCAATTAGTTAAATAGCTACTTTGATTCTATGAGTAAACATTAACTCATGAATCCATAAATAATTGAGAAGAAAATTTGAGTTTGAATATGAAAGACATTAATAGAATAACCTTGGGTTTGTTAGCCTCTTGAAGTCCCAGGAACAGTCGAGTTATTGTTAGGAGTATCGTATCTTGATGATAGTTGAAGGCGGTGGATAGCGATCGAGTTGACTAGAGTGTTGGTGGAAATCTTGCCGGATCTAGAGGAGGCGTTCGAAGGCGAGTCACGCTAGCACTTTGGTGACCAGGTTCTGTTACGGTGAGGGTGATTGGCGAAGATGAACAAGGATGGGGATCCATGAGTTCATGAATGTATCCATCAATGGAACCCATGATTTCCACCCTCTGTTCGTTACTAGCATTTAAATTTCAAGGGTCATGGTGGAGGGTGGTTCTAGTGAATGAGCTTGTTGGAAAGTAGGGAGAGACGTAGAGTGCGGCGACCACAGTTGAGGATAAATGTTGCGGCGGTGGTGGTCGGTTGATGTGGGCTGATGTGGATGGTTGTATTCAATGTCATCAAATACGGCTAACAAGATAAAATATGGAGCTTGGAGGATTGAACGAATGGTTTAACGATAGTACCGGGTAGGTGGCGAGTAGTCGTGGCGGTTAAACCGAAGTGTGTAGCGTGGCGATGGTTAGTCATGGGTGTGGTTGTTGTAGCCGAGAGAGGCGGTGTATGAGGGTGTCAAAGTTTTGCGTCTAAATGGTGTCTAATTTTATAGATTTGTCGACACAAAGTCTATATTAAATTGGAATTAAAACTTCCGATAATGAAGGCTTTGATTGAGTTATTTGTGAAAATCAAACGTGTTAGATAAATTGGGAAGGTTAGTCAAATATTTATAGGTTACAAAGGGATTGATAAATCCCGGATTGGTTTCGCTACATACATTTTAAGTTAGGACCAAATAATAAGCCATGACTTCATAAATCATGAATTGTACTCGTCAATTTTGGATATGGTTTGGGCTTGATTAGGAGCTTCCAGAATGAATGGCTGATAATCGGGATATTTGCCGGAAATATAGGTTGATATATTAAAGGTGATGAAGGCATTAAATGCTCTTCCTTTCTCTTTGAGCGTTTTTTTTCTCATTCAAGAATTATTATTTTAATTTTTTTTTTGTCAACATAATAGTTTATATCTATTATTATTATAATATAATTTGGTAAGTAATGAAGTGATAATAACGGCTCGTTATGAGATGCATGATAGTAATAAAAAAAAATAATAATAATAAAGAAAATAAAAATGTGGGTTATGCGATTTAAATTTTTAGATCATTGGTCTCTAAAGTTATAACTGAGTTATTGGAAAAATCGTGAATGTTACAGTGAAGTTGAGGCACCTTCGGACTCCTTAGATGACCAAGATTGTCCAGACCTTTTAAAGATCCGAATCTGAGATTTTGAGGTCTCAGCCGGTTTCTTTACTTCGTCTTTAAATGCAACCTTCTTGGTTACCTTCTCTGATTTAACAGAGATAGGTCCAATTGCTTGTTTTCCATTAGGTTTAGGAGCAACCTTTTTGTTATCAGCAGTTGAGTTCATCACAGGCTTCTTTACTGGTTTATCAGTGGCTATCCGGTTGCGCTTATCATAAGTCATCGGACGGTTTTCCCTCTTGTTGTAAAAATTGTTTTGATTATAATAAGGTGCTTGCTGAGGAAAATACCGTCTTTGTGGATAACTGTAGTTGTCAACCAGATAATCATGATGTTGCCTCATCTCCACCTCGTGCCTCTTGTGTCGTACGTACGGGCAGGCGGCAAGTAAATGTCCCCTTTCCCCGCACTTATAACACGCACGGTATTCTTCATAGTTTTCTTTGATCGGCGACTTGGAAAAACTTGCAATGGGATATCGATCAACCATGCACTGTTTCCTTAAACTCTCAGGAGCTGGTTCCTTCGAGTAAGTCGGTTCAATAAAAATGTTTGCTTTATCAACTGGCAAAACAAATTGTGTGACATTGACCTTGGCATCTTTATCCGAATAAATTTTCTCTAAACTTTCTGGAGGAATGTCATTGGTTCGTTCAAATTTTGGAAACCAAATCGTACTTTCCTGCTAGATCTTTTCGATTTTGAAATAATTGACAAATTTAATCGGATATTCATCATCAGACAAAATCTTATCGGAGCCTTGCATCCGATAGAAAATTTTCACAGGTTTGTCACACGATTCGTTGCTCATTTCATTAGGTTTCTCAGATTTAATCTCATTTTTCTTTTCAACCGGTTTAACCACATTTTTCTCAGATTTAGTTTCAGTTTTCTTTTCAACCGGTTTAATCACATTTTTCTTTTCAACCGTTTTAACCACATTTTTCTCAGATTTAGTTTCAGTTTTCTTAACAACATTCTTTCAATGAGCATTTGCCATGGGATGAACGATCTGAGATGGTGAGACTGGCTCAGTAGTGATTATATGATTTTCATCAGGGATATCACTATCATTTTCAACCGTCTCAGATTATTCATCTTCTTCATCAGAATCATCTGCAGCGACCACACCCTCATTGTTTCCCAATACAGGTCTCACATCAGAATACAGGTCTCCGATACTAGAAGTGTTGGGCTCGTTTTCTGATGTGGAGTCAGAATTGACTAACGTCTCCTGTGGTATTGCATGTAAATTATGGTTTTCAAACAACACCGGAGATGGGACTGCCTTATAGTTTGCACTATTCGACTGGGAGGGTTCTTCTATGATATGGTCAACTACATATGCAATGTGCTTATAACTCTCTAACTTCTTGTTCACTTTTTCAGCGAAGCACTTGATGGTTTCCATTTCTAACTTGGTGTTTTCCATTTCATTAATATAGTTATTAATGGCAAGCTGTTTTATTGACAAAGTCTTTTTGAGTTCAGACACATCCTTTTTATAACCATCAAGAACTTTGTTGAAATCTTTTAAATCTTTTTGATAAATCTGACAGTTTATTTTGGCACTCTCAAGTTGTACCTTGAGAAGCTTATTTTCGTCTGTCAGTTTTTCAAAATCAGCACATTTAACACATTTAACACACACTTTAGATTGAGATTCAGAACTTACCGGTTTAGGAGGTTCTGTCATTGCCATCAACGCGAAGTGAGCTTCCTTTCCTGCGAAGAATTTGGAGTAGTCAATCTTGGTGCACACATCATCCACCATGCATGACTTGCGGGTCATAAGGAAATCAGCTTCAGCTAGCAGTTGATCAATGTCATCATCTAGTGAATTCACACTAGCTTCCGAATCAGAATCACTCTCCATATCCGAATAAGCTGAATCATAGTGCTCTCCAACATCCGTGACAGAATCAAGAATCATACCAGATTTCTTGTCTTCACTCTCAGCAATCACATCCTCATTCACTTCCTCTATTTTCAGCTCTGATACCACTTTGTATGTGTGTGTACAGATCGTATAACAACAAAGAATGACCAAACAAGTTAGTTTTAGGTGCGGAATCCCTAAAACAATCACAAAATAATAGTCAAACAGATCAAAACAAGTAAATCATCATTTTCAAAAGCTTTTCATTAATTATAAACTCGATTACACGTTTAAAGATTGATACAAACAGGGTAAGAACGTGAAAAGTGCTAAATAAACTTCTAGAGAGAATATCAGAAAGTGGAGGGAATAATATGACAAAAAGTTACATTCAAAAATCAAGCTTGTCTATTTATAGACTGCACATTCGCCCAAATGGTTCGTGCGAATGTGCAGGTTCGCCCAAACTGTCTGTTCGAACCAAGCTATACAATAAACTATATTCACATTCGTACAAAGCTTCCTCCTTCGCACCTTCTGATCTTCCTTCGACCAATCATCAAGCTTCCTTCGCACCTACAAAAACTCCTTCGCACCTTCGACATTCACCAAAACTAAGTATTTTATGTGTGATTTTTGTGTGTAAACTATATGTACTTGATCAACTAGTGTAATAGGTCACCAACGGGATGTCGGGTCTGTTCGGTGTGTCGGGTCAACGTTCAAACGCATTTTCAAACAAGTAGTCATGATCTGGACAATCGGGGGTTCGTTAACCTACAGATTATTAGTCAAAGCACTTTTACAAACTTTATGATAGGTCGCCAATAGTTGGGACTATCAGCTGTGTCGGTTATTCTATTATTAGAAGACGCAATCTAAGGTGAGTGTCACAGCCCCACTTTTACTGATTTTACTTTCGGGGGAGAAACATGCTACGTACTTGGATTTATAAAGATAATGTTATGCTATGGTTATCTTCTGTTTACTATACGGTGTTTCATCTTAAGTCCCAAGGGGAAACCATGAATGTGCGGGTTAGCACAATGGGGGAAATGTGGATAGATCTATTGGGCCTCACAAACACCACTCGATGGCTGGAAGCCGGGCGGGTGCATATTGTCTCTAACATCGGGCCTACCGAGGATTCGATAGCTGAATAGTCTGGGCGGTTTACACGATGGTACATGTTCAATAGTGGGTTCCCAACCATAGTAGTATTCGTACTTGACGTTTAGCTAACGTTGTTATAGCATAGTAGTAACAGGAATGATCTTTAAAACTTGTGGAAACATTTTATAAAAATAGGTGAACTCACCAGCATTATATGTTGACATTTTTGGCATGTTTTCTCAGGTCGTTAAGGCAGCAGCATATGGATTAGGCGCACGGAGTCTCACATGGCATCTAGGGTCTTAGTCTCATGTTTTCAAACAGTTTTAGACTTTATTTACTTTGTGTTGGTTGTAAAAAGATTTAAGCTTCCGCTGTTGGTTTGGTATTATAAAACTTGTTGGTTTTGGTTTACGTATCTTTTACATATAGTTGTCATTTATTGTGACCGTTGACTTGGATCCTGGTGTATCAGGCGCCTCGCATTAAAACCCCGCACGTGGAATTTGAGGGTGTGGCAGATTGGTATCAAAGTCGATGGTTACAGTGAACTAGGAGTGCATGTAGAGTCTGGTTTATAGCCGAGTCACACGCACTAGACGGTCACATACATATGAGTCGTGTTACTGGGTACATTCACTGACTTGCAGGGGTGTCGGTATCATCATCATCATCATCATCTATGTGTTACATAATCCATTCAGTTTCTTATCTGTTTCTATCTTCTATTCCTATCTTATCCTCGTCTTCGGGTTTTGAGGACGAAGAGGCTGACTTGTTGACACGGAAATGGTGTGCATTGGAGTAGCTTCGGCATACCCTTGAGATCTGTCCATGATTCGGACATCTCCCTTCTATACTCTAATGGACACACTCGCCTACGCACACTATCTTGTACTTGTACTTGAAGTAGTACACCTCTAGGTGTTAGTATACGGTGACTTCAGCTTCAAACTAGGAGTGCATTTGGAGGACCATGTAGAACAGTTTTTCATTTTGGGTGCACACGAAATCATAAGCTGAGATGCATGAAAATCTTGGTGAACTCTGTGTTTAGACTGATGGTCCTGGATTAGACCTAGATCTAAATTCTTCTGATTACTAGTGGTTCGTACTAGTGATGAATATGAGTTTTCTTTTCTTATGTTGGCAGAAGATGTCTGGTGCTAAAGGTGGTCGTCGGGGTGGTCGTACTGGTGGTCGTGGCAGCCGTGGTCGCGACGGGGGTCGTGGTAACGTGAATATGACCCAGGATGAGCTGAACGACCTGCTCAGCAACAAGTGAATGTTGCACTGGCTGTTTTTCAGGCCACTCAGAAGGCTCTTGGTGGTAATTTGATTGCTACCACTCTTATCCCTATCTTGGGTGTTGTGTTTCTGTTGTTTAATCGGGTGTTGTTGGTCCACGTAATGCTGCTAATCAGCCACATCTGGTGCAGCCGGTGTGTACTTTTAAGATGTTCATGGACTGCAAGCCTCACAATTTCAGTGGGACTGAAGGAGCAGTGGGACTGCTTAGGTGGCTTGAGAAGATCGAGTCGGTTTTTGCTATTGTTGGGTCTGCTGACCTGGAGAAGAATAGATGATTGGAAAGCCAAAATATACTACTCAGTTGATCCTTAGAAATAAACAGCATTTACAAGATACTTCTCCCAAAAGACTGTTGACCCTAACATCTGTTCTACCCAAACAACTGCTGTGACAACTGCTGATACAAAGGACTGCTGGATAACAACTGATAGAGAACAACTGCTGATCAAAGGTATGATGAAGGACAACTGCTGATCAAAGTGCTGAAGACTAAAGGTCTGTTGGACCCAACAGCACTTAGGCTCCAACAGTTGATACAAGACCATCAGAGTTTTCTCAACAGCAGTTTACAATTTCAGAGTTTTACAATGTAACAGTAGTTTGTATATAGCAGATGTTTTATGTTTGTTATTCTGTTAGAGGTCGCTGTCTTAGGTGTCGTCAGCTTAGATCATCAGTGGTTTACATTTGTCTATAAATAGAACAGTGCCTGTAATGTTCTATTCATCACTCGAAACATTCTCTCAAACAAACAATCACAGAGTGATCAGGCTGAGGGGGAGTACTTGTAATACTGTAATCTTTCAATTAATGAAAGCATTCGATTGAAAACAATTATTCTGTTGTTTTGATTTATAGTTTATCATTCCGCAGCACTTTCCATTTATAATTCACTTCATTCTTCTCATCTTAACTTAAACAAATCAAAACAATCAAACTTAGATCCTAACAATTGGTATCAGAGCTTGGTCAATTAAATTCGATCTAACAAATCAATTTAATATAAACAGATCAGCTCACAATTATTGATATCGTTTGTTTGTCGGATTAAAAACAGAGTAATAGTTTATTTTCGATTCAACCGTTTGTAAACAGACTTTGTTTTTGAAAAATCAGAGAATGGCTTCAATCAATCACGATCCACACAACACTGGCACGAACAACAAGCCACTGATTCTTGTCAGATCTGAATACAATATCTGGCAACGTCGGATGAGCCATGTTCTAGCTCAACAGAACACTGGGTGTTGGAAGTCGGTTATCTTCGGACCACATGTTCCGATGGTGCCGAGTACTGAAGATCCCAAGGTTCAGGAGCCTAAGAAACTTGAAAACTACTCCGATCAGGATTTTCAAAAAATTGAGTTAGATGCCAAGGCCTTCAGTATTGTGGTCATGGCTCTACCCAATGATATATATGCTGGGTTGTTACACTGTAACAGTGCAAAGGAGTTGTGGGATGCACTGAAAGAACAATTTGGTGGGACTGAAGAGGTTATTGAAAACAACCGTGAAATACTTAACCAACAATATGAAACATTCAGTCATGTTAAGGGAGAGTCATTAACTCAACAATTTGAGAGGTTTAACTGTCTCATTAGTGAACTAAAACTGGTTGGTCTAACTTACCCACATTCAACTTTGAACCATAGGTTTTTAAGATCACTACCAGATAAATGGGACAGTATTGCTATAGTTATAAGAAACTCAATTGGATTCAAGGACCTATCACTGACCCAGCTTCATGGCAAGCTCTTGACCTATGAGAGAGAGCTTAACCAGAAAAAGAAGCTCCAGGACTATGGAAAAGTTTCTGATGACTATGTGTTTGGTAATACAGCACTTTTGGGTCATGATGAGGTGCCTGGTAATAATAAGGATCAGAGTTATGATCATTTCATTGACATAACTTTAGGTTTTAACTCAGGTTTTAACTCTGATTCTTATTCACCAAACTATGCTTCTACAACAAGTGGTGGTGATATCCAGGCATCTGATAACATATCCTTTGAGTATGATGACCTGAAATACTTTGACCCTGATGATTTGGAAGAAATGGACATTATCCACCAACTGGCCCTTCTCAGTGTAAGAACTAACAATTTTTACAAGAAAACTGGGAGAAGGTTTCCAGGGTTAACTGGCAGGTCAAAAGTGGGGTTGGATAAATCAAAGATTAAGTGTTATAAATGTCATAGACTTGGTCATTTTGCTAGGAATGTAGGAGTCAACATGGTACACCTATGATTACCTATCCAAATCAAAGGCCACAGACCAACACTTATCAAGTTTCCCACAATACCCTTGGACCAAATGTGCAAAACACTGCTCATTTTGCACAGTCCTCAAACACTGTTCGTGTCCAGTATGTCCAAACCACTGTTCCTCATATCCACTATGTGCAAACACCTGTTGCTCAGGCACAAATGCCAATGACTGCTGCTCCACCCTCTGCCCCTGCAGAGACCAGTCAACAGAGTTTCTTCACACAAGGCTTTGTTGATTGGAGCAGTCTTCCAGATGAGTTGACAGATGAAAATTTTGCACTAGTTGCCAAAGCTGAAAATGAACCAGAAAATTTTTGTTTCACGGCTATGGTAGAAGAGGTTGAATCTGAGGAAGTGGTAATTGAATCTGTAGTTGTGACTGATGATATTGTTGATGAGGTAGTTGCAGGTGAAAAATCTGAAGAAGAGGTTGTGAGTCTCTCAGGTCCCTAGGGTGCATCTGATGATTCTGAGTGCAAGTGTGATTGTGCATTGATGGCTGCTGCTAAGGTATCTCCTCAAATCCTTAAAGATTTGTGTTCTGACAAATGTGTAATAGCATTTGCTAACATCATAGAGGTAAATGAAAACCTTAGGAAGAAAATTTTAGATGATGAAGTTCAATTTGAGAAACTTTCAAAAGAGTTAAAATCAAAATTGACTGAAAAAGATTCTGAAATAAGCAGCTTAAAACATGAAGCAACTATAACCAAAGACCAGCTCCAAACTATGATAACTAAATATCATAGTTGCAAAAGTGAGCTTGAGACCACCCAAGTTGAATGTCAGAAATGGATGGAATCATGTAAAGGTTTTGAGATGCTCCTCAACAAACAAACCAAAAGTCATGTGAAGTTTGGTTTTGGTTTTGAAACCACTGCTCCAGCTTTTTAAAACACTAACAAAAGGGATCAAAAGTTAGTTAAGGTAGTACCAACTAATTTGAAGGGTCAAGAGATTAAAATCACTGAACCTAATGGCAAGAAAATTGTTCTTGAAAAATCAGAAGGTTCCTCATCATTTACTGAACTTGAAAAATATGAATTTAAACCTACTTGGTCTGATGAGTGTGGTACCCTTGAAAACTTCAAACCAGTTGAATTCAAAACCCCTGATGGTAAGAAAGCACCACAGGCAAAGGTCATTCCCTTGATAGATCTTCCAGCAGATGCTCAAACATCTGTTGAAAAGAAGACTGAAAAAGGGAAAAAGAAAGAAAAGTCTGTTCACTTGTTTTGTGTTTTCTGTGAAAAGAAGAATTATGTTACTAAAAACTGTTTTCTTCTAAAAGCATATGACATCAACAAAGGAACAAGTGTGTGTGATTCTAAGACCACATGCTCAATATGTGGTAAGAAGAATCACAAAACCAAAGAGTGCCTGTATCTCAAAAATTTTGATGTCAAAATACAAGAGTACAAGGCTAAAACTCTTGCAAATCAAGTGGTAAGTACTTCAAAAGGAAAACCCAAACAGACTTTTACTCCAGTTCAAACATTTGTTACCAAACATTTAGAAACATCTGCTTCCAGGGATGTTCAACTAACAGATGCTCCACCCACCAACAAGTACCCAAGGGGATATGGACAACCACCTTGTCATAATCTGCCACATGTTTATGAAGAACCCAAAAGGCCTTCTAAACCAAGAGTGAACAGAAATCCCTATGGATACTATCATCTGTCAGGAAGTGATCAAACATCCGTTGCACCAAGTGTTGACATCCAAGCACTGGAAAATGGTCAGCAACAGTTGTTGAACTTGATTCGAAAACTAGTTCAAACCACTGAACACCTTCCTAAGCTTGAGGCTGAAAAGTCTGTGGACCCATCCAAAGCCAACTTGGCGTTGGACACTCACCAAAACTGATCAATTACTGATGTGTAGGGAGCTTCTGCTTGCTTAGATAGCCTTTAGTATGTAGATAGTGGAGGCTCCAGGCACATGACAGGATGTAGAGCCCTTATTCTAGACTTCTTAGCTCATGGAGGGGGTGATATATCCTTAGGTAATGATTCAAAAGGTAAGGTGTTGTGTTCAGGGACTGTTCATGCTGGGAAACTCAAGTTTGAAAATGTCAATCTTATTGATAATCTTAAATTTAATCTTCTTAGTGTATCAGAAATGATTGACAAAGGGTATAGCTCATTCTTCACTAAGAAAACTTGTAAGATTATTGGGCCAGAAGTGGTGAAAAAGATTGATACCATCATTGCTGGGAGCAAAGCACAACTTGTTGCTCATAGGAGTGGCAATGTGTATGTGGTTGATATGTTGAAGGACAATCCTATGGCAAATGTTTGTTTGTTTTCTGTTGCCTCCACAAAAGAGACAAAATTGTGGCATAGGAGACTGGGTCACACCAACCTTCAAACTATCAACTCACTCTCCAAATAAAAAATCCTTGTCAGAGGTTTACCATCAAAAGAATTCAAATGTGATGAGCATTGTGTTTCCTGCTTAAAAGGAAAACAACATAAAAGCTCTTACAAATCCATTGATGAGTCCAAAACAAGTCAATGTCTACAATTGTTGCACATGGACTTGTTTGGCCCAGTTAAAATCATGAGTCTAAGAAGAAAGAGATTATGTCTTGTCATAGTTGATGATTTTTCTAGGTTTACATGGACTTACTTTTTACACCCTAAGGATGAGACTGCAGGTATCTTGAAGGACTTTGTCACCAAAGTTGAAAAACAATATGACTTGCCAGTAAAAGTCTTTAGAAGTGACAATGGGACAAAGTTTAAAAATAAGGAGTTGGATGATTTCTGTGTGTCAAAAGGGATTGTGAGGTAGTACAGCATCCCAAGAACACCAGAGCAAAATGGGGTAGTTGAGAGGAAAAATAGAACTCTCATTGAAGCTGCAAGAACCATGCTAGCATATTCTAGTTTGCCACTGTCCTTCTGGGCAGAAGCTGTAAACACTGCTTGCTATGTTCAAAACAGAGTTTTAATCAACCCAAGGCATCAAAAGACTGCTTATGAAATTTTGTTCAAAATCAAACCATTAATCTCATTTTTCAAAATCTTTGGCTGCCCATGTTTCATTTTAAATCTTAAAGATTCCATCTCAAAATTTGCAGCCAAAGTAGATTGCGGATATTTTCTGGGATATTCTTCTACTGCCAAGGCCTACAAAGTGTTTAACACAAGGACCAAGATAATAGAAGAAACTTTGAATGTAAAGTTCAATGAACTTTCATCCCTAAAAATCCCAGCAAATCCCGCTAAGTTGTTTGATTTAGATAAATTCAAATTTGAAGATATTACTGTCAAAACTAACAGTGCAGGTATTTCACAATCTCAGCAACAAGATTACATAACAGATGTTGTGATTCCAAGTCACTATAAAGTCTATTCTGCATCAGAGGAAGCAGCTGTTCAAAACACCTGTCGAAACTCTGTCACAGCTAAGTCAGCCACTGTTGGCCAGTCTTACCCTCAAACCACTGCTTCACCAATTACATCCACTGCTCAATTATCTGTTGACAAAAGTCATACCTCTGTTGACAAAAGTAAGTCCAGTTTCACACCACTTGGACCCATTCCCCCACTTCCATTTCAAACATCTATTGGCACTACAGAAGTGCAAACAGATGTTACATCAACAGAGTCACCAAACCTCTATCCTTCACCTCAAAATGTCATCATACCATATCAGGGATATCTAATCTATCTAAGAGCTCATCCACCAGATCAAATCATTGGCAACATCAGAAAGTTTGTGCTCACAAGAAGCCAATCCTCAAATATCTGTCTTTTTGCAGGCTTTCTATCTCTCACACAACCTGTCAAGTACCAAGAGGCACTAAAAGACAATAATTGGGTAGAAGCCATGCAGGAAGAGCTCCTTCAGTTTAAAAGACAACAAGTATGGGAGCTTGTATCACTGCCTAAGGATGTTTGTCCAAATGGCACAAAGTGGGTCTTCAAAAACAAAACTGATGAAAGGGGTATAGTTGTCAAGAACAAAGCCAGGCTTGTGGTTCAAGGCTTCAGACAAGAAGAGGGGATAGACTATGATGAAACCTTTGCTCCTGTAGCAAGGTTAGAAGCTATTAGACTATGTTTGTCAACCACCTGGTTTTGAAGACACATTCTATCCTGATTATGTCAACAAGCTTAACAAATCCTTGTATGGACTCAAGCAAGCACCTAGGGCCTGGTTATTCAGATAGTGATTTTGCTGGCTACCACACCATAAGGAAGTCTACATCAGGAGGGTGCCAGTTTCTAGGGAATGCCTTAGTCTCATGGCAAAGCAAAAAAGCAAGCAGCTGTTTCAACTTCAACAGCTAAGGCTGAATACATTGCTGCTGCAAGCTGTACAGCCCAACTCATGTGGCTTCAAAATCAACTGCTGGATTTTGGGATAGCTGCACTAAGAACTCCACTCATGTTGGACAGTCAAGATGCTGAAAATATCATCAAAAATCCAGTATCTCATTCAACAACAAAGCACATAGACATCAGACATCATTTTTCCAGAGATAGCTATGAAAAAAGGTTTGATTTCTCTGCACCATGTTCCAACAGAGGATCAGTTGGCAGATGTGTTGACTAAAGCTTTAGACACATCTACCTTCACAAATCTGATTTCTAGAATTAGTATGCTAAACATGGACTAAACAACAAAGATGTTTTAAATAAAAACATTAAAATGTTTTAGAAAAATCAAAATTCATCCTTAAAAATAGCATTTTGGTTGAAAAATCTGTTAAGGATAAAACAACCACTGTTTCATTCATTCTATCCACTGTTAGTTGAAAAATCTGTTTCAAACATATGATCAGATAAAACAACCACTGTTTGATTGAAAAATCTGTTTTAAACCTCTAGTCAGATAAAACAACTGTTTCATTATATATATATATATATATATATATATATAATAAAAAAACCAAGTGCTGTTAGCATCAGCACTTTGGTAAGACAACAGCTGTTTGCATCAGACCTTTGGCAACAGCTGTATGCCACCAGATGTTTGGCCACATCAGCGGTTTCACCAGAGCCTATAAAAACTCTGTTTTACCACAATAGTTGTTGCACTGTCTCATTGTATTCAAAATACTGAAACCGCCTTCTTCAACCTCAAACCCTTACTCCAATTCCTCTCATTCTCACAGTCGAAATCCATTACAATGGATCTTCAAGCAAAAGCCACCCACAATTATCTCCCATATCTGGTGAAAACAGATGAAAACGTTCCATTCCATTCCACTATTGACATCATCCTAAATTCCAAATACCTGACAATCCTAACCGCTGATGCTCCCATATATCTCGACACACTCCAAGAATTTTGGTTAAACGTTGAGTTTCTTCTTCAAGACAAAAAGCCTATAACCATAATCTCAAAAATTGGAGAGACAAATGTCGCCATTATCCCAGGGCCTGTTTATGGACTTAGCATCAAATTTGAAGGCCATAAAGTCTGTGTCAAATATTGCTTTTCTACTTTACCCAAGAATTTTGAGTGTAATCCTTCAAAAGGTTTTACCAGAAAAAGATTTTAAAAAGGGTGAATCCGATAATATGAAAAGTCTAACTGATGAAACTTTCACAAGAATGCTGGGTTCAACCACCCAAGATAAAGTATCAAAAGTTTCTAAAACACAAACAAAGAGGACTAAGACAACAACTGTTGTCCAAACCTCTGTTGTTGAGCCCACTGCTCCTGGTGATCATGGCACTACATCCAGTGCTATGAAACCCACACCAACCACCTCCAAAAGAAAACGTCCATCCACAAAAACCACCACTAAAACCAAAAAGGGTCCTTTGGAAGATGAGATACCAGAGGAAAACCCTGTTGCAACACAAAGGCAACAAGAAACCACTGTTGTTACTTCCTCACAACAGATGGACATATCTTAACCTGAATAAACTCCTCATGAATCCTCACAAAAGGATCATGTTGTAAGCCAAAGGGAAACACATCATGATACATATGAGTCACTTGACCATATGTTCACAAGCCCCTCTCCCAGGGCTAATTCTATTTTCACTCCTCCACCTTCACCAAAATATGTCCCCCCAACAATGCAACCTCTGTTTGAGGCTATTGATAAAACTCAGGAAAATTCCAGTTCCTCTCCTTCACCCATCAATGAGATTATACCTCCACAAGTGACTGGGACTGAGGAAAATCAATCAGCTATCCCACAAGCAGAAGAGGAGGTTACACACCTAGAGTTGAATGAAACTCTAGGTGAGTTTTCAAATGAAGCAGTCACTACTGATGTAGAGACCATTGTCTCACAACAGGACAGTGGTTACATAACTAAGACTTTTTTGAAGGCAACAACTGATGAGGCCACTATAGTGTCCCCAAAATCAGTTGGAAGTCCCCATAACCAAGAAAAAGGGGCATCTGGTTCTCGTCCTTTGGACTCACCTCCTAGGACTGAACCAGTTACAACTACCACTGGTAGGAATCCAGATGATCCTATTAATTTAGGTGATGGGTTAAAATACCAAGAATTAACGGCCAGAGTACAATCTATAGAAACCTTTGTTGCTGATATCAAATCAGATATCAAGACAATATTGGGATCATTAGCTACTCTTACCAAGAGTCAACCATACACAGATGATATTGCTAGTGAGCTATGGAAATCTGTTTCCCCCGTCATCATAGCTCACAGAAAACTAGCAGATCAGACTCATGAAACATACATGGCTCAAATCAGAACTATGGTGGATGCTAGGTACAAAGATACCTAAGCTGACATAAAAGCCATTAAAGATCATTTGCTGAAGACCACTGGCTCTGCCCCTACCACAATTCTCAGAGATGAAGATGATGATGAATTCACTACTGATGATGCCAAAAAGGGGGAGAGTGGCAGAGATAGATTGTCAAAACTAGATCCTTTTTGTTGTCCACCCTTACAAAAGGGAAAATCAAAGTCTGCCAACAAACCAGGGTCTACCCACACAGCACCACAATAACAACAACCAAATGTTCAAACTTCTGCTGCTACTGAAACGGCCAAAACCAGCAAAGCAAAGGAAGTTGATACCTCTGCTAATGAAAAAGCTGAAAAGGCTGCTGAGGAAAAGCAAAAGAGGGCTGACACTTTGGAAGTTAAAGCATAGTTTTTGGTGCAATTAAAGAAAGAACAACAGCAAGAAATTGAGGATGTGGGTTCCTCTAAAAGGAAGAAAATGACTGCCAAACATGTCAGACAACCACCATCCAAACTTGCTGCTAAAACCACTGCCACCAAAACCACTGCTGCCACCAAAACCACTGATACCACCACAACATCTGAACCTACCACTACAACCACCAAACCAACCACTGAACCTACTACCACAACCACCAATACACCACCTACAACCACTCTACCACCTAAATCCCAAACATATGCTGGTTCTACAAAAGTGCCAACAGATGTTGACACAACCACTGCTGCAACACCACCATCACCAAAAATCTTGTACAGAAGGAAGAGAAAATCTACCTTTGTTGTACAGGATGAAAACATACAAACATCACCACCTCCTACTTCAACCACACAATCTTCACTCATATCAGCCATTCCACTTTCATCATTTTCACCACACACCTCACAATTTACATCCCATAGACCACCACCAACCATTACACCATCGGCTGTTCAGTATCCTCTTGAACTTGATCTACTCAAGGGGGAAATGCAATTCTTCTACAATACTGAACAACCATCTGAAAGATCTTTCCCATCTTTTCCAAATTTTCCTGTTCCCCTAAACATAGACAAATATCTTAAATACAAGGCTGAACAGGCAGATGCAATCATCAAAGAGAAATGCAAAGGGAAAGATGACAGGACTGTTCAGGGCATCCATTCAGCAGAGCTTAGCAAACTGAGAAGGATTGAAGATTTTGCTAAGACCCTGAGCAACTCCATGTCTGCCATGCTTCTCAGCAGTGACATGGAAAGGGAGGTTAGGGAATCACTTCTTGAACAAATCCTGACAACCATGCCCTATAAAGCAAACAGAAAACAGTTTGCAGGCTGGACCACTCATGCTCTCAGAGAAGAACTCATGAGAATTAAGGACATGATCAAGAATCCCCCAACTAAGGTCTCTGCCCCAGATTTCAGTAAAGGCAGAGATCTAGCTAGAGCCTTGAAGTTCAAGAGAATGAGACAAGAGATTGTGGCTGCAAAGTATGGGGAGATAAGGTCTGTTACTAAATGGTCATAGCTGAGGCTAGTTGAAACTTACAAGAAGTTGGAAGAAAACAGGAAGAAAAACCCTACACTGCCCAGAAAAACCTGTCTACTCTAATGAACCCATGATGAAGAGACCTCAACAGGCTTTTACATTAGACAGCCTACTTGACACTTCTGATCTATCTGTTGCTGCAAGAAGACAGTTCAAAATGAAGAAAGAAATGTCTAAAGAAGATTAGAAGAAGTTTGATGATACTTTTATAAAGGAGGGCCTCTACAATCAAATACACTTTTTTCTCTGATCCCACTACTGAAAAACTCAGAAAACTCATTGGGAGACCTCCATCACCAAACTCATCCAGAATAAAAGTGCATCTCAGCAAATCCTCTGATTCAAAAATTCTAAAATGGAAGGTCAATAAAGACACCCATGAGTCAACAAACAATGTTGGTGAGTTCACTAAGTAAAGAAGATGAGTAAGTAAATGCGTTGGTTTCCCAAACCACGAACCAAGTAAAAGTGTAAGTAATTGAGTTGGTTCCAAAAATCGTGTAACCACTAGTTCATCGCATGCCAAGGGTAGCTAACCCATTCATGATAACTAACACCGATATACCGAACTGCTAATGTACGTGTTGTCACAAATGTGAGCAGTTTGCCTTGCATCATTGCCTATCAACAATGATAATCTGTTAAGTTATAGTTTACTCCCGCACTCCCCCGAGCCGGTGTGAGGTTTGTCAGACCTAATAGCGCTATCAACTAATAACCCGCTTGCCATAACCTGGCAATTCATTCGGTATGTGAAGGACTTACAGTGATAATGTTGGTTTAGTTCATCAAGGACACAGTTTGCGAACTAGCAAAACCCCGACCCACACAAGGAGTCAAAACCCGACCCACACAAGGAGCCATAGCTTCCCAACCCGGGATGTGTAAGTAGTCCCAAACCGGACTAGAAAAAGTTAAGTACGTTGTCTCAAACCCGAGACGCATGCTTTTGAGAAAAGAGTAGTGAAACTCACCTTAGTATGCAAGCAAATAAATACAAACTCCAAAGTAGGGCGTGCTACCGACTCCCTAGTATATGTGTCACTATGTAAGTATATGTGTAATACCATTACACCATATAACCCGTTTGTCCAAGACATTTAAATGTTCAAAATCGTGTAAGTGACACCTAGTGATTCTACATGCATAAGTAAACCCTACGGACCCGTTGGTGAATATGTTGGTTATCATTAGCTCTAAACTTCATATGCGTCTCATATAAGTGCTCATTCAAGTACATGTCACATACATACCACATAGGACTCCAATTAGTCATATAAACTCACAATACACAATCTGCATTTTTAGGACAGATTATGCGCCATGAAAACAAATTTATTAAAATACTTATCCAGTGAGTTAGACTCCCAAACTTTTACCAAATATTCTATGTGGTCTACTGGACAAATCAATATTTTTAGTTTGTGATAAAACCTTGAACAAAAATTATGAAAATTCATGGAACACAGCTACGTTCAGAAAATACACACAAAAGATCAGTTTAGTAGAAAAATTCCCAAAAATCGTGTATTCATCCAAACGGGATGAATCCACTTGGAAAAACCAAGGTATTCCAATGTTAACCTACTGTACAAATTTTATAAATTAATTCCTTGTAAAACTCGAGTTATGATTGTTTAAATTTGACTCAGTTTGTTAATCCGAAAATCTGATATGACCTTTAATCAAAGAAAATTCCAAAAACATATCAAACGGCATCCAAATCGGATGATTTTGCCCATTCTAAAAGGCTAAGACCATGTACAATCCATTAATGCAAAGAATAGATCAAAATCAATAGTTTAATGTCACGTAACAGACCCTACAAGTCGACATTCAGATTCTGTCCAGATTCTAATCATGCAATATTATCAATTATATCAAACCCTAGTTGCATTATCAATCAATAACACCTAATAATCATCACACAACATCAATAAGAGCCACATCTGATCGAAACCCTAATGATACATCATAAACATCATCCAAACTCCAAAGTAGGGTGTGCTACCGACTCCCTAGTATATGTGTCACTAAGCAAGTATATGTGTAATACCATTACACCATATAACCCGTTTGTCAAAGACGTTTAAATGTTCAAAATCGTGTAAGTGACACCTAGTGATTCTACATGCATAAGTAAACCCTACGGACCCGTTGGTGAATATGTTGGTTATCATTAGCTCTACACTTCATATGCGTCTCATATAAGTGCCCATTCAAGTACATGTCACATACATACCACATAGGACTCCAATTAGTCACATAAACTCACAATACACAATCTGCGTTTTTAGGACAGATTATGCGCCATGAAAACAAATTTATTAAAAATACTTATCCAGTGAGTTAGACCCCCAAACTTTTACCAAATATTCTAGGGTGTCTATTGGACAAATCAATATTTTTAGTTTGTGATAAAAAAAAATTGAACAAAAATTATGAAAATTCATGGAACACAGTTACGTTCAGAAAATACACACAACAGATCAGTTTAGTAGAAAAATTCCCAAAAATCGTGTATTCATCCAAACGGGATGAATCCACTTGGAAAACCCAAGATATTACAATTTTAACCTACTGTACAAATTTCATAAATTAATTCCTTGTAAAACTCGAGTTATGATTGTTTAAATTTGACTCAGTTTGTTAATCCGAAAATCTGATATGACCTTTAATCAAAGAAAATTCCAAAAACATATCAAACGGTATCCAAATCAGATGATTTTGCCCATTCTAAAAAGCTAAGACCATGTACAATCCATTCATTCAAAGAATCGATCAAAATCAACAATTTAATGTCATGTAACAGACCCTACAAGTCGACATTCAGATTCTGTCCAGATTCTAATCATGCAATATTATCAATTATATCAAACCCTAGTTGCATATTATCAATAAATAACACCTAATAATCATCACTCAAAATCAATAAGAGCCATATCTGATCGAAACCCTAATGATACATCATAAACATCATCATTCATAAACCCTAGGAGTCTAAAACATCAAGAACATGCATAATCATGCAACCTATCAATTTCTAATCGCATAGGATTATGTTTAACCCATTCAATCTTTATAAACTTCAAGTTTTAATCTTTATAAAAAGGTTTCAGACATGGACAAACATAGTTATAGGTTTTATAACATATTAAGAAAGATTAAAACACAAGAGATTGAAGGTTATACCGCAAGCTCTTCAAAACACTCAACTGAATGCTCTTGAAGCTTCCCGATCGATGTTCTTGCGCCTTAGCAGGTGTTTAGGGGTTAATATTTCATAATAGGGTAGTGGGGGCGAATAGGGTTTGAGTTCAGGAGATACAAGAGGCTTAAGGTTTCTTAAATAGTAGTTTAAGGCGGTTTGGGCTCATCAGGCCTCCGTGAGCGGCCGCGCGAAGCCTGTGAGCGGCCGCTCACAGCTCCCCGACTCGCTCCGAGTGACCTGCTTTGTTGCCCAGCCTGTTTCCTTCGATGTTTTCGCTATTTTGGACCATAATACGTGTAACCCCATGTGTTAAGACCCCAACCATCTTACCGGTCCACCTATTACGATTTTTATTAACGTATTCGGTTTAAGTTCACGTAATCACATACGGTTTGCACACAGTTTCACAGAGTATCATAGTAGCACGTAATTGAAATCAATCTCAATCAATTAACTCACAGTTATTTAACTTCATCGTTCACCAACGTCCGAGGTTCACTAATCATGCATATAGTCTGGTAATTCCTCGAATTACCACTTCATGCAGTTATTAACCTATAACTGTGCAACGTGTGTCCTATCTAGCTAGCCCTAGTTAAGTATAATGCAAGGAATGTAACTAGAGTTTAGTTAAAGTGAGAATCTGAAATTGCGGGGTATCACATCATCCCCAAGTTGAAAAGAATTTCATCCCGAAATTCAGCAAGTAAACGATAAAGCCAGCTAGAAAGGTATGCGCTTGGTTCCCGGATGTCACATCATCCCCATGTTGAAAAGAATTTCGCCCCGAAATTCACTTTGAAAGAGTTGCTTTATGTTTAGCGTTCGATCTATGTTCAGGTTCAGGTTCAGAAAAGAGGTGTGGGTATTTAAGCCGCGTTTTATCCCTGCGTTCCCACGTGTATTCCAGTCCTAGACGGGAATTTCATCGCACCTTAACAATCGGTATGATGCTCTGTCTGAGTTTCTTGACGCCCCGCTCAAGAATCTCCACCGGTTCTTCCATGAACCGTAGCTGATCGTCCACCTGGATCTCCTCCAGTGGCACCACCAGTGTTGTATCCGATAAGCATTTCGTTATATTCGATACGTGGAGTACATCTTGTACCCCATTAAGTTCATTAGGCAGGTTCAACCTGTAAGTTACTGGACCAATCCTTTCGACAATCTCGGATGGTCCAACGTATTACGGGTTCAACTTTCCCCGTTTTCCAAAGCGTATCACACCCTTCCGTGGTGACACCTTTAATAGAATCTTGTCCCCAACCTGGAACTCCAAAGGTTTCCTACGCTTATTAACGTAGCTTTTCTGTCGATCATGAGCAGCAGCCATCCGGTTTCTGATTTGCACTATGTTCTCAGAAGTTTCATGCACGAGTTCGGGACCTGTTAGCTAGCTATCCCCAACTTCAATCCAGCAGATGGGAGACCTACACTTGCGTCCATAAAGTGCCTCAAAAGGCGCACACTGTATCAAAGTGTGGTAGCTGTTGTTATACGAGAATTCAATCAAAGGCCAGTGCTTATCGCAACTGTTGCCAAAATCCACCATGCACACTCGTAGCAGATCTTCCAAAGTTTGGATGGTACGGTCACTCTATCCATCCGTTTGTGGGTGATAGGCTGTGCTCATATCTAAGCGATTTCCCAATGCGTTTTGGAGAGTAATCCAAAAATGAGAAGTGAATCGCGCATCGTGATCAGATATAATAGAAGTAGGCACCCCATGCCTAGAGACTACCTCCTTGATGTAGAGATTAGCTAGTTTCTGCGGCGAGTCCGTTTCCTTTATTGCCAGAAAGTGTGCCAATTTGGTTAAACGACCCATGATACCTCATATCATGTTATGGCCAGTGGGCGTTCTAGGAAGCTTTGTGATGAAATCCATGGAAATCACGTCCCATTTCCACATAGGGATTTCTGGTTGCTGGAGTAGGCCTGAAGGTTTCTGATATTCAATCTTAACCTTCGCACAAGTCAAGCACTTACTAACATAAGTGGCTATTTCAGCTTTCATGTTTGGCCACCAATAAAGAGTTTTAAGATCTTGTACATTGTTGGATCAGTATTGCTCTCTGTATGAACTTGCTAGTGAACACTTAAGTGTTTAGCATGTTCTTTATCAGTTTTAGCACAGCGAAATGTTTTAAGTTAAAGCTACACTTATCAACAGGAGTTATTACTCCCCCTGGATGTTTGAGAAAACTAAAGACAAGTATTTAATGAGAATCTAAGTATTGAATGAGAATGAATACTTAAACAGATTCTCAGTAAATGAAATGGAAATAACAGTGATAAGCTTTGAAGAATTTCTGTATTAAAAATCAATGTCTAAAACAGAGAGATGAACCCATCTATTTATAGACTTTACATATACATGAACCTTGCCAAAAAGCAAGTTCAGAAACAAGTTGCAACAAGTTGCAATCTTGGAACTCGTACAAAAAGTTAAAGTAATACTAAACTAATAAACTACTGAAACATAAGGCGGTGGAAAGATTCTTGAACAAGTGCTCATGAATGACAAACTACTGATGAGTAGTTTGTCTTCAGTAGTTCTTCAGTGAACTGTCTGGTTTGAACTTTAGAACTTCTGATGCATTTCTTCTTCAGTACTTGTAGAATCCTTCTTCAGTACTTTTGTCTTCTTTCTTCAGTAGTTCTATACTTAGAATATTTTTGACAGAAGTGAATTAGACTTAGGTTTCCAAAAGTGGTTTCACCAATCCTCTTTCTCCTAACAATCTGCCCCTGGATTGATGAAGCCAAAACCTTTCTAATTCCTTTATTGTCTTCTTCTGTCATTGACAATTTTCCATATTTCCTTGAACATGGAATTCTTCAGTTGATTTAGCTGCTCATCAGTGAGAGATCCTCTTTGGGGTTTAAGATGTTGGATTGTAAGCAGGTCCTGAGTTGATATTTTCTTCAGTTCATTTATCGACTTGTAGGCCTTGCTTGTGAGGTCTCTTCTTGTCACTAATACTGAGTTGTCATCAGTAAAGGACCATCTGGTGATCAGCACTTTAGACTTGTCAAAGTCTGAAGTATAGGGAACCATGTTGGTCCCTTGGGAAGTTCCTGAGTGTTGGATGTTTTCAATTTCAGTGACTCTCAGGTGGGATTCACTTCTTTCTTATTGTTGCATCACATCAGGTAGTTGGAAAGTTAGTAAGTGATGTTCAGTAACTACCTTAGTGTGCAGTTTGTCTTTGATGGTCTTCTGGATTTGGTAGGCAAATGTAGAAGGATCCCTGAACTGTGTTAACAGAGGCTTTTCTTCAATATCAAAGTCTGAATGGACTATTGTGTTTCCTTCTAGTAGTACCATCTTGAAGTCAGTCTTTGTATTGTCCTCTGTCTTCTTTTTCTTAGTAGCAGGTCTTGTAACACCAGAAGTTCTAACTACTGAAATTGATACTTCAGAAGTTTTGAACTTCTCTGGATTAGCAGCCTTTGCATCCTTGTATTTTCTGTAGGTGTCTAATAATCTTTCTTCTTTCCACTTAGACACTAAGGCTTTTGAAACATACTCATTTGCTACCAGTTCTTCAATCATTTGGGCTCTCTTGGCTTTCCTATCTTTGTTTGTTGCAAGTTTGTCTGCAACAAGTTGAGCTCTTCTTGTCAGCTCATCCATGGAGAGTCCTTTTAGTGAAAAGGCTTTAGTCTTGCTGTTCTTTGTAATGTAAGACACCAGTTGTTGTCTTCTGTCTTCTTCAGCATTTTTTTCAAGGTTAGCCTGTCTTTGTAACTCTGCTTCATAAGCCTGTAATTTTTCATTGAGGCTTAAGTTTAAGTCATCCCTTGCTTCCAAAGTATTCCATACCTGATCTTCCTTGGCTTTTATTTGGGCTGCAACTAAACTCTTCTCAAGAAGTTCCTTTGATTCAGAGATTGGAGAAGGGTTTAGTACAGTCATTATGGTAGTGGTAATTGTAGGCCTTGGAACAGGAGTTGGTTGAGTTTGTTCAATTGGTTTGGAAGGCTATTCTGTTGGTTGTATATTGGAAGTGTTAACTTCTGATGTGTTGACAACTACTGAAGGTTTGTTAACTACTGAAGGATTGTCTTCAGTACTTTCTGAATCATCATCAGAACTTTCATCAGCATCAAAAGTTTCTTCATTATGACCTTGGGATGTTTCAGCTTCTTCAATTTCTTGTTCAGAGACACCAAATTGTTGAGCCAGTTTTTGTCTTTTGGCTTTGTCTTTGAGTTCTCTTTCTTGGAGAGCCACTCTTGCTCTTATTCTGGCTTCGAATGACTCCCTTGGTTCCTTAGTTTTCTCCCCCTTTTTGGATTCATCAAGATTGAGTTTGGAATGTTGAGAGAAAGTACCAGTGAGAATGGCGATCTGTTTTGAATTGTGGTCAATTTTGTTGGACAGATCGTTCATTTTTGTCTTGATCACTTCAAATTGGTTCTTGACTGACAGCTCCAAAGCAGCTGTGTAGGTTCTGAAGTGATTGGTTATAAGTGTGTTCATCATATGGTATAAGGGACCATATGGGCTGCATAGTTGGTTCAAGTCTATGCTTGTTGACTCATGGAATTGGGTAGGCATTTGTAGTGAGGGGTGTGTTTTGGGGTGATCTTCTTGTTGTACAGAAGATGCCACTTTAGGGGAATCAGGGATCAAGTGGACTTTAACCTGATCTGGTGTGACCAGCTCTTTGAGCTTAGATACACCAGGTGCAGGACCTTCACTAGCAGCCGTCAATTCAATGTTTGGTTGTGAATCATCATCCAAATTAATGGAATCATCTGAATTCCTGATTACATCCTCAATGAGGACAGTATCAGTTACATCATGAACTGAGCCCAACTCAGTTGTCTCATGTACCTCTTTTTCTTGGTTCAAAGGATTTCCTACCTCGGGCATTAAGCCTTCATCAGTAGTTGCCACAAATGAGGTCTTAGCAATGTTACTTCTTTCCTCAGATCCACCACTGGGTGGTATGTGAGTAGTAGCAGCCTCAAATGTACCTAGAGTTTCTAAGTTTGGGCTTAGAGACCCTGGTTCATCCTCATCTCTTGGGTTAGGGCTTTGAGTGTCCACATCCATGTCAAGTTCTGAAGCTATGTCCCCTGTTTGATGTGGTTGTTGGGGATTGACATGTTCGGATGGGATTATCTCTTTTAGCCCAGAGAGAAGCTTGGCAATTTCAATTTCTGGTTCAGAAGTTTGGGGTGCTGGTTCAGTAGTTTGGACTATGGGTTCAGCAGTTTCAAAAGAAGGGTCTATTGGGATTGTTTTCGTGAATTTCTTTCTTTTGAAATGGATTGTTATTGGTGCTCTTGGTGGGGTTTGAGATGGATGAGCTTGAGAGGATGTTTCAGTCACATCTTTATCAAGTGCAGATTGCACATTAGCAAGTTCAGGCATCTCAACCTCCTGAACTGCCTTTCTTTTTGGGTTGGTGGGTTTTTGTTTTTGTTGCTTGGGTTTCTTGGCCTTTGGGGGTGAAAGTTTGGAAGATGAGGGTTCCATGGGGACTATTTCTGGTTCCCCTTGGTCATCTTCTGGCCAGGCAGCCGGTTTGTTGTGCCTTAAGTATGCTTGTGAGGACAAAGGGTTTAAAGTTGTAGTTTTACCCACAAGCACCTCTTCTCCAAGTTCTTTTATTATGCATTGCATAATAAATCTTGGGTACAACAAAAACTTCTTTTTAGTATTGAGATGAAGTAACACCAACTCATTAAAGAAAAGTGATGATGCCCTGAATTTTGTTTTATTCACTATGGAATGAAAAATAGGTTGAAAAGTTGAGGGCATCTGATCATAAGATCCAGTTTTTGGACTCAAACACATAATAATATAATGAAACAACAATTTATACTTTGGTTCAAAATATTTCTTAAAAATTGTAGCATGTGAGAGAGTACCTTGGTAACCACACTCTGTCATGGTTAAGTGAATCTCAGAGTTTGGAAATTGGTTTGGGGCGTTTACATCATCCAAACCCAGCCTAATCGCCAAAGTAGCCGGTGTGATTGCCATTCTTCTCCCTTGGATGGTTGAGTTGAGGGAGATTACTTTGTCGTTCACCGTCACTGTCTCTGCGTTTGCCCAAAACTCATTTAGAGTTTCAGTGTGGATTGGAGGGTCGATGGTGAGGGCGGTGAAGTATTGGGATTTGACGACCAAATCAATGATTTCGTCGTATTGGGACCAGGCTTCAAGTTTTTCGAAGTAGCCTCTTTGATTGTGTCCCTGTTTCAGTATTAGAGCCATGTGGTTTGTGTGTGTGGATCGAACAGTGCTTTTGCAGGTTTAGGTCTTGAGAGTGTTTTGTGAGAGAGATGGAGGGAATTTTTGCTTTTTGAAAGGATAAGTGTTGGAAAAGGTATTTATCAGAAGTTTATAACCTCCTAGGTCAAACTTCTGATGTGGGAAAAGTCTGATTTACCCTTTTTGACCAAACTGCTGATGAAGAACAATTATCATCAGTAGTTCCCACTTTCTCTTCAGTAATTTGTTAACAATTGATGAGAATGTTTTATAAATACTTTATTCATAACTTCTGAAGATTATTTTATCAGAAGTTAATCATTTTTCAGAAAATATTCCCATACTGATGTTTTGTTCATCAATAGTTTCTCTCTTTTTGTTTTTCAGAAGTTTTCAGACTTAAAAACAGATGTAAGTGAAAAATGAAAATATGTGCAGAAAAATAAAAAGAAACACTTACAAATTTAGCATCCCAAGCATGGATACTAACTTCTGAAATGTTGATGTGTCAAGGGGTTTAGTGAATATGTCAGCTATTTGATTAGGTGTTGCTACATGTTAACTTCAATCTTGCCTTTTTCATAGCAATCTCTTATGAAATGATACCTGATTTCAATATGTTTAGTTTTTGAATACTGAACAGGATTTTGAATGATGCTAATGGCAGATTTGCTGTCTACAAGCAATGGTGTCTTGGTCTCTTTGATTCCATAATCAAGAAGTTGATACTGGAGCCATTGTATCTGTGATGTACAACTTGCAGATGCAATGTATTCAGCTTCAGCAGTTGAAGTTGCAACAGATGTTTGTTTCTTTGATTGCCAGGACACTAGACAGTTTCCCAAGAATTGACAACCACCAGATGTTGATTTTCTTGACATTTTACACCCTGCATAGTCACTATCTGAAAAAGCTGATAACTTGGTATTGCTTGAAGCAGGATACCAAATTCCAAGTGTTCGAGTTCCTTTCAGATATCTGAAGATTCTTTTGACTGCAATGAGGTGTGATTCCCTAGGAGCTGATTGATATCTAGCACAGACACATGTTGAAAACATAATATCTGGTCTAGAAGCAGTTAGATATAAAAGGGAACCTATCATACATCTATACATGGTTTGATCAACCTGTTTTTCTTGATCATCTGGTTCAACTTGTGTGGTTGGTGTCATGGGAGTGGAACATGATTTACAGTCTTGTAAAGAAAATTTGTTCAATAATTCTTTAACATATTTTGATTGATGTATAAAAGTTCCATTTGTTTGTTGTTTTAATCTGCAGTCCCAGAAAGTACTGCAGTTCTCCCATTGTACTCATCTCAAATTTTGATTGCATGAGTTTCTTAAATTCATCACACAGTTTTGTGTTTGTTGAACCAAATATGATATCATCAACATATATTTGAACAAGTAAAACATGATTTCCAACATGTTTTATGAAAAGAGTTTTATCAATGGAGCCTCTTGTGAAGTTATTTTTGAGCAAAAAGTTAGAAAGTGTTTCATACCAGGCTCTTGGAGCCTATTTAAGCCCATAAAGAGCTTTGTCTAGCTTGTACACCCACTCAGAATGAGAAGGATCCTCAAACCCAGGTAGCTGACAGACATACACTTCCTCTTTTATTTTTCCATACAAAAATGCACTTTTAACGTCCATTTGAAAAACTTTGATTTTGTTGGAAATGGCATAGGCCAGAAATAACCTGATGGCTTCAAGCCTTGCAACTGGAGCAAAGGTTTCATCATAATCAATTCCTTCTTCTTGAGAGTAACCTTGTACTACCAGTCTTGCCTTGTTCTTTATAATCATACCAGCTTCATCTTGTTTGTTCCTAAAAACCCATCTTGTGCCAATTGGTAGCTTGTTTGGTGGTAAGGGACAGATTTCCCAAACCTGTTGCTTCTTGAACTGAAGTAACTCATCTTGCATAACTTCCACCCAATTGTTGTCTTTGAGGGCTTCTTGGTACTTTTTAGGTTCCAACTGAGAAATGAATGCTGAGAAGAGGCAAAAGTTGGAAAGCTGGTTTCTTGTAAGAACACCTGATGCAATATCACCCATGATTTGTTCAAGTGGATGATCTTTGTGTTCAATCAGTTGTTGTAAACCACTGACAGGTGTAGGTGGCTCTTGTACTTCGTCAAACAAACCACTGAGGTTTATAATGTCTGGTTCAGCAGTTTCAGTGTCTTCAGTAGTTGTAGGTGCTGAAGCAGATGTTTGAGTTTGTACATCAGCAGTTGTTGAATTAGAAGTTTGTGAAACTGCTGATGGTTTGGAAGTTGACTTAATGACTGTTTGAGGAGTCCATGGTGTTGGATCCTTATCATCAAACCTCTGATCACCATAATAAGTAGGTTTTGATGAAGTAACAGTCTTTTCAGGTCCGAAATGAAAGCTGTCAAGGTCAAAAAGTTCAGCAGAATGTGTTGGAATAAGAGTGTGTTTTGACTCATTGAACTTGACATTCAGTGTTTCTTCTACTATCTTGGTTCTTGAATTAAAAACCTTGTAGGCTTTTCTAATGGAAGAATAACCAAGAAAATAACCTGAATCAACTTTGGCAGCAAACTTTGAAATAGAGTCTTTAATGTTTAGAATGAAACATTGACATCCAAAAGCCCTGAAAAAGGAGATAAGGGGCTTTATGCCATGAAGAACTTCATAGGCAGTCTTGGAGTGTCTCTTGTTGACAAGGACTCTATTTTGAACATAACATGCAGTGTTAACTGCTTCAGTCCAGAAATACAATGGTAGGCCAGAATCAGCTAACATAGTTCTTGCTGCTTCAATCAGTGTTCTGTTCTTCCTTTCTACCACACCATTTTGTTCAGGAGTTCTGGGAACACTGAATTGTCTAATAATCCCTTTAGACAAACAGAATTTATCCAGAGTTTTGTTCCTGAACTCTGTCCCATTATCACTTCTAATGGTTTTGACAGATAGAGAATATTGTTTCTCTACCTGTAGAATGAAGAACTTGATGATTTCAGCTGTCTCATCCTTGGAGAATAAGAAGAATACCCATGTGAATCTTGAATAGTCATCAATGATGACCAGGCAATACTTCTTCTTACCAAGGCTCATGATTTTTACAGGCCCAAATAAGTCAATATGGAGTAGTTGAAGACATGTAGTTGTTTTTGATTCTTCAATAGACTTATAGGAGGACTTATGTTGTTTTCCCTTCAAACAGGTTACACAGTGTTCTTGACACTGGTATACTTTCAAAGGTAGACCTCTGACCAAGCCCATTTTTGTGACTTTATTTATGGTTTTAAAATACACATGGCCAAGTCTCCTGTGCCAGAGATCAGTCTCTGAAGTTGATGCCTTTGAGAAGAAACAGGCAGTGTTGTTCAGTACTTTGTCCTTTTCAATGTCCACTGCATAGACATTGCCACATCTTTTGGCTATCAACAAAGTATGATCTTCAATTATCTTCTCTATCAACTTCTGGCCTTCTAGTGATATGATCTTGCATGTTGTATTTGTGAAAAAGGAAGAATATCCTTTATCACACATTTGAGACACACTTAGCAAGTTGTACTCAAGGTTTTCAACCAGATTGACCTTGTCAAACTGTATTTTGTCAGAGGAGACATTGCCATGTCCTAGCACATATCCCTTAGCATTGTTCCCAAAGGATACAGATCCTTCTCTTTGACTGATAAAATTGTTTATCAGGTATCTGCACCCTGTCATGTGCATTGAGCCTCCACTGTCCACATACCAAATGCTATTTAAGCCTCTGGAAACCCTCTGCACAAAGTAGCAAATTAGTTAGATTTAGGAACCCAAGCCAGTTTGGCTTTGGGTTTGCTCTTGAGAACATTTACAGTTTGTTCTTGACCAAGTTGAGGAATCCATGTCTTTTTGGCAATGGATTTTTCATTAAGAACAATGGTGGTATCCTTTTGAGGACCACCATCAACTTTGGTCATCAGTAGTTGTACCATGTTCATGAGATCTTTAATCTTAGCAGTTTGTGAAACTGGTGATGATTTAGGTCTAACTACTGAAAGAGAATTTTGAGAAAAAGATTTTTGTTGAGATTTTGTCTTTTTCTGAGAAAAGGTGTTTTCTGGTTGTTGTTTCTTGGGATAAAAAGTTTCTTCATAATCATTTCTGATTTGTTTTCCCACAACCAGTTGTTGAATTTTCTTGTTGTACTGAATACCTTTTCTGTATCTGCAAAATTCTGTCTTGTGGTTGAACAGACCACAGATTTCACATTCTTTTGCCTTTTCTTTTTAATTTAAAGACAAATTTCTGACTGTCATGATTGGTTTTAGGTCATCAGTAGTTTTCAGGTTCTCAACTCCTGATGTAGATGAAACTACTGATGGCTTAATGTCAGATTTTATCAGTACTTCTGAAGAACTTTCTTTGTGAGTTTTAAGAAAGTTTTCATGGAAAGATGTGCATTCTTTCTCTTCAGAAGTTTCACCTGAAACAATTTTTCTCCCATCTTCAGTAGTTTTGGGGGAAAAATCTGTTGGTGTTTCAGTGTGATTGTACCCTATGCCAAACCTAACATTTGAAGCACTTTGTTTGTTTAGCAACAGTTGGTACCCCTTACAAGATTCTACCCATTTTTCACAAGTGACCTTGGTGTCAGCAAGCTCTTTTCTGACATTTCCTAGGTCATCTATCATGATTTTAAGTTGTGCTTGGGTTTCAATAGCAGTGTTAGTTAATTTAGAAACTTCTTTTGTTTTTGCAGCAAGTTTTCTTTCTAAATCACATTTCATCTGAGTGAATTTTCTCTCAGAGTCATTTTCTTTACCTTGTAAGTGCACATTAGTCTCTCTTATGAGAGCAAAAGATTCTTTACAAGAAGTTGAACAAAGTTTTGTCAAAGATTCTTTTGATACCTGTGACAAGGCAGATTTTGAGGTGCATCCCTCAAGTGCCATCAATGCAAAGTTCTTTCTGCCATTGTCAGGCTCTCCCCAGTTGATGTCAAACATCTTGTTATGTGCATCAGGGTTACACTCAGTAGTGTCAAAAGGAAGACTGCTCCAGTCAACATACCCTGAAGTAAATAAACTTTGTTGTGAGGGTTGTTGAGTCTGTGGAGGTTGTTGAGCAGCTGGAAAGGGAGGGATTGATTGTTGGCTCTGCATCTGTTGAGCAGGCATCTGTACATATTGTACTTGTGGCACATATTGGTGTTGTGGAGCTTGTGCTTGTACAAAATGTGCACTCCCCTGTGTTCCATTATTCCTGTTATAACTGGGGTTAAAATTATTTCCAGACTGAGATTGGTTAAAGCTAGAGCTTCTACACTCTCTAGCAAAGTGTCCCAACTTTTGACACTTGTGACATCTAAGTTTAGATTTGTCAAAACTAATTTTTGTAGAACTGTTGAGTCCTGGAAATTTCCTTCCTGACCTTTTGTAAAATTTGTTTGTTTTTATACTCAACATGGCCAGTTGGTGTAGAATATCCATTTCATCCAAGTCATCACTGCTGAAATTTTTTAAATCATCCATGATAAAACACATGTTATCAGCAGAGTGACTAAAATCATTATTGTCATAACATGGGAATGATCTTTCAGATGATATCCTAGCAGTTATGTCAATATGGTCAAAAGATCCAAAACTATTTGAACAAGTTGGTGAGTCTTGTCCTAATAGTGTTGTACTACCTGGTAGATAGTCATCAGCAGTTTTACCAGAACTTTGTAACTTTTTCTTTTGATCAATTTCTCTTTCAAAAGTAAGTAATCTCCCATGTAGTTTTGTAAGAGTGAGGGAGCTAAAGTCTGGTGAAGATCTTAAGACTATAGAGTATGTTTCCCATTTTTCAGGTAAAGACCTTAAAAATCTATGAAGCATAGATACAGTTGTGTAGGTCTGACGATTTAATTTTAGCTCAGATATTAATGAGGAGAATCTTTCAAATTGTTGAGTTAAAGTTTCCCCATTTATGTGAGCAAAAGTTTCATATTGTTGAGCCAGGATTTCTCTGGTGTTGGCAATCACCTCTTCAGTTCCTCCAAACTATTCTTTGAGGCAGTCCCAAAGCTCTTTGGCACTATCACAATGTAATAGGCCAGAGTAGATTTCATTTGGGAGTGCCATTGCCAACATAGAGAAAGCTTTAGCATCAAGCTCAAGTTTTAGGAAATCATCATCTGTATAGTCTTTTGGGTCTTTTGGTATTTCTTCTTTAGTTTCAAGATTGATATTTACTGGTTTGTGAGGACCATATATCACAGATTTCCAGCAACCAGTGTTGGTCTGTGATAATGTATGTGCCATTCTCCTTTGCCAGATATTGTATTCATTTCTTACTAGCATAGCAGGTTTATTGGCAGAACCAGTATTATGAGGATCCATTTTAAAGAGTATTGATTTGTCAAATATCTCTTAAAGTGATGGATGTTGATAAAAGTGAACTTTTAATCCTTTATTGAATATCAACAAGAGCATGTGTCTGATTCTCAATGTGTTAGATTGATATGTGATCAAATAAACCAGTGCTCTAATACCAATTGTTGGATCAGTATTGCTCTTTGTATGAACTTGCTAGTGAACACTTAAGTGTTTAGCAAGTTCTTTATCAGTTTTAGCACAGCGAAATGTTTTAAGTTAAAGCTACACTTATCAACAGGAGTTATTACTCCCCCTGGATGTTTGAGAAAACTAAAGACAGGTATTTAATGAGAATCTAAGTATTGAATGAGAATGAATACTTAAACAGATTCTCAGTAAATGAAATGGAAATAACAGTGATAAGCTTTGAAGGATTTCTGTATTAAAAATCAATGTCTAAAACAGAGGGATGAACCCATCTATTTATAGACTTTACATATACATGAACCTTGCCAAAAAGCAAGTTCAGAAACCAGTTGCAACAAGTTGCAATCTTGGAACTCGTACAAAAAGTTAAAGTAATACTAAACTAATAAACTACTGAAACATAAGGCGGTGGAAAGATTCTTGAACAAGTGCTCATGAATGACAAACTACTGATGAGTAGTTTGTCTTCAGTAGTTCTTCAGTGAACTGTCTGGTTTGAACTTTAGAACTTCTGATGCATTTCTTCTTCAGTACTTGTAGAATCCTTCTTCAGTACTTTTGTCTTCTTTCTTCAGTAGTTCTATACTTAGAATATTTTTGACAGAAGTGAATTAGACTTAGGTTTCCAAAAGTGGTTTCACTAATCCTCTTTGTCCTAACATACATCTTGTCCGAACCAGGATGTACCGAATATCGAGAGGTGTGAGCTTCATCAAGCACCAGTTGTCTGAGATCTCCAAAATGTGGTATAGACTCGATTCATAAAGTATCAAAGACTATCTGTCTTTAGTTCCAAGTGCTTATCAGCAACATGTAATGTTTCAAGCTTGATGTTTTCTTCGTTCAAGGCCTCGCCCTGGGCTTCACGTATCGTATCAGGAAGATTAGAATGTATGGTAAGTTGTAAAGCTCGCACCCGTTTAGGTTTTGTTTCCTTACGACTGAGGGCATCAGCTACTACGTTAGCTTTCCCTGGGTGATATTTGATGGCACAACCATAATCATTCAGAAGCTCGACCCATCGATGTTGTCGCATGTTCAGCTCCTTCTGATCGAATATGTGTTGGAGGCTCTTGTGGTCAGTGAAGATCGTACACTTCGTCCCATAGAGATAATGCCTCCAGATCTTTTAGAGCACAAACCACTGCTCCCAGTTCCAAGTCATGGGTGGTGTAATTCTTCTCATGAACCTTTAATTGACATGAGGCATATGCGATCACCTTATCACGCTGCATCATCACACACCCTAACCCTTGGATAGACGATGATACAATACACCACGAAGTCCTCTGTACCCTCAGGTAATGATTGTATAGGTGCACTGCAAAGTTTCGCCTTCAATAACTGAAAAGATTCTTGGGCATCTCCCCACTTGTAAGTAATACAATTCTATGTTGAAGCAGTGAGGGGTTGAGCGATCTTAGAGAATCCCTTAATGAATCTGTGATAGTATCCCGCAAGACCAAGAAACTGGCGCACCTCTGTTGGAGTCTTAGGAGCCTCCCACTTTTTAATAGCATCAATCTTTGCGGTATCGACATGTATTCCTGCCTTGTTAACCACATGTCCAAGAAATTGGACTTCTCGAATCCAAAAGTCACATTTAGAGAATTTTGCATATAACTGCTCATTTCTCAAAAGTTCCAAGATCAGCTGCAGGTGTTGCTTGTGCTCTTCCCTGCTCTTGGAATAAATCAGTATGTCATCTATGAACACTATGACAAATTTGTCCAAATAGGGCTTGCACACGTGGTTCATCAGATCCATGAACACAACCGGTGCATTAGTTAGCCCAAATGGCATCACCAAAAACACATAATGTCCATAACGAGTTCAAAAGGCTGTCTTCGCCACATCCTCCTCTCGGACTCTCAGTTGATGGTATTCTGACCTCAAGTCAATCTTAGAATAGAAACTCGACCCTTGCAGCTGGTCGAACAAGTCATCAATACGAGGAAAAGGGTAGCGGTTCTTAACCGGCACTTTGTTCAACTCCCGATAATCAATACACATGCGGAAACTCCCATTCTTCTTCTTAACAAACAGAGCTGGAGCTCCCCATAGCGAAGAACTAAGTCTAATAAAGCCCATATCCAATAGCTCTTGGAGTTGGGTAGACAGTTCTTGAAGTTCGTCTGGTGCTAGGCGGTATGGTGCGCGTGCAACTGGAGCTGCTCCAGGTACAAGATCAATCTGGAACTCCACTTGACGAACGGGTGGAAGTCCAGGTAGTTCCTCTGGGAAAACATCTGGGAAATCTCGGACTACTGGGATGTCCTCATCTTAGTTTCAGTTTCAGCTCGAGTGTCAGATATTGTAACACCCCAACCGATGGCGGAAACATCGAGGTGCCACGTATGGATGATTGTTCAGTAGCTCATGGTAGTACACAAGTTTAAATAATCCTTTAATACATTACATTATTGAATTACATCAAAGTCTACATCAAGTAATCAACAAAGCTTCAAATATCTCCTCATGCTAGCTCTAGACTTCAGGCATCAGTATTTCCTGTTGAGTTTGGAAAAATGGGGGGGTCAACTAGAAGTTGGTGAGAATACATAAGCCATGTCAAGCAAATAGTTTAAGTATAAAAGTTTAGCAATTCGTATGTCTATCGTAAATTTAAGTCTACATGAATAGTATAATATGTTGACATAATCAAACCTCCGACTAGTTTAGGTCCATCCCGTCATCTACGGTTCACCTTAATAATATGTTGAACGATAACAATCACCCACGTTACCTATGTAGGAGGTACACGTATCCGGGTGGGGTTGTCAATCCAATAGATCTATTATTGAGTATCGCTGGCTTGGCCATAGCTAATGATTATGTAAATGTTGAAACTCGTTGAAACTGTTGACTAATTCATGAGGCAATAAAGTTTACTACTAGACATGCATGTTGAATTGCTTAAAATTGTTGCAAGTATAAAGAATCGCATAAACATGGTTACGTAAACTCACCTTGGTATAGTATTGGGTATTGAGGAATAGTATAAGTGTAGCCCAATAGATTGCCAAGTATTACCCTATGTATAAGGCAACAAATAAGTCTAAGTCTAACTAGTTTATAAGTATATTCTAGGGTTTCGATTTGGGGATATCCAATTGTTGAATTTATAATAAAATGTTAATTAAATAAAAGGGAAATTTGATAATTAAATAAATGAAAATCTTATTATAAAGTTTGAATATAGGATGTTCACAATAATGTGTTTGAAGTATAAAAATAATTTTTATAAAATTATTTCCTTTAAAATAGATTTTTAAATCTATTTATTACAAATTGCCAAAAATTAACTTTAATCTTTAAAAATACTAAAATTAAAGAATTATTATTTTAAAAATCATATTTCTGTTCTATATATTTAAAAATAAATTGTATAAAATTTTGGTGCAAAAATAATAAAAATTGAATTTATTATGATTTAATTATGATTAAATCTATCAAAAATTGATTAAAAATATAAAATAAATGATTTTTCTGAATTAAAAATCATTTCAGTAAAGTTTAACATTGTACAAACATAGGATAATTTTTGTAGAAATTAATAAAATTGTTTTGATATTTTAATGGATTTTTATAAATATAATAGTATAAAATTGATTTAATTATTATAAATATTAAATAAATGAATTTCAGAAAAATAAAAATTGTAGATAAAACTTTGACATCAGATTTGTTAAAAATAATTTTTTTAGAATTTATAACAAGGTTTTAATAATTAAAAATGAATTTACAAAATTAAATGTAATATATATATATGTATATATATATATATATATTTTTGTTTGATTAAAAAGGTGAAAAAAATGGAAAAAGGGGCGCCCAAGCCGGGACTCGAACCCGGGTACCCTTGGTTACAAGCATCGATCACAACCACTTGGCCTAGGCCTGTGGTTGTGAATAAACTCTGTTTAAATAAAATAAATACATTATCTCAAATCAGTTTATCCCCAATTCAAAATTTCAAGCCCTAGCTTTTTCAATCGAACAATCCACACATCCTTAACCCGATTAATGTTAGGGTTTTTGATGTGTGATTGCCGATGAACAAACCCCACAACAATAATTATACTCACAAGGTTGTATTGAGCTCGATTAGCCGGTCACGTTATAAAGTCAAACTACGATCGATTGACAAGCTTAGATGATGATTCAGAGAGATTGGTGGTTGAGAGAGGTGTATGAACGAGTTGTGAAGGCTCGAGGTTGATCAATTTATAGTGCTAAGCACTGGATCGTAGATATGGTAAGGATTGACCAAGCATTAAAGTTCACGCGTGTTCTTGATAATTTTGGTATCAATTGGACGATAATCTTCGTGTATCATGGTCAGACAAGGCCGGTAATCACGTATTGTTGCCATATGTGAAACAATTACGAGTTAATTGTGATTGATTATGCATACGCGTCCCACAGTTGACTTTACAAGTCAACTGTGAAGGATTTGAAATCGGGTATATAATTAAAATGCGTCTGGGTTTATTCAAGTGTGAAGGCCAGATCAGTTGGTTAAGTGTGTGTTGTTTGTTTGGTTTGACTCGGGTTCGAGTCTCAGCGGGAACAATTTTTTTTTTTTTTTATTAAACCGGATGGGAAAGGAGGGTGTTTGGGCCGGGTTTTCAGGTGGGCCGGACACTTGGGCTGGCATTTGTTGGGCTTCAGAAATGTAAAGGAACAAGGGGTTTGGGCTTAAAGGGATATTGGGTTTGAGTTTGTTGGTTTGTTGGGGTAAGTTTTTTAACAAACTAGATTTATTATTGTTATTATTATTATTATTATTATTATTTATATATATATATACATATATATATATAACTTGTGTTAGAGATAGCGTATGAAGGAAGGTTCTTACGTAGGAAAATTAGGGGAAATTTTTGCGACGTTACAGATATGTTAGCCAAAATGGCTGGACAGCCCTTACAAATACACTTCTGGGCTTTCAAAAAGGAGATGATGATGCCCACTATGGCACCACCACGATCACCCTGAATAGATAAAAGTTCTCCACTTGGGAGGGGGATATGAACAATCTTCTCCTGACAGAGAATTTCAGCGTGTTGCTTGGACAACCCGTCCATGCCAACCACGAGGTCAAAGCTACCTAGGGTGATAGGTAGGAGGTTGATGGCAAACAATTGCCCATCCAATTCGAGCTTACAGTCACGATGTATATGGGTTACCTCAACAGGCTTCCCATCAACCAATTCTATAGAGTACGGGGTATCAAGAAGAGTAGGAACCATCCCTAATTGTTTGCTAAGTTTCGATGACACAAAACTATAGTCCGCACCAGTATCATATAAAATAGAAGCAAGAGTGTCGTTCAAGGAACACGTACCCGTCACGACATTGTTATCAGTCCTAGCTTCCCCAGAGCCAATCACAAATGCTCTTCCACGATCCCCCTTGTTGTTGTTGCCGTTGTTGTTGTTGCAGGACTTGTACCTCACATTATCCCACGTTCTCTTGCTATCACCAAAAGTAGAAGATGAAACACCATGCTTCGGAAAAGTACCATGCTCAACAGCTTCATCAATGAGTTTGCGAGCCAGGTGAAAGATTTGTTAGATTTCTGGATAGGTGAGTTGCAGTGGCCAAGCCATGAATCTGAGGGACCCACCCTTTTGGTATGAAGCTCAACCCATTTGTAAGGTAGGTTAAATGGATTTGAGCATATAGTAGCTATCTCCTATAGCTTGGTAATGTAGGCGTTGATCTCAGACCTAACCGTCTTTAAATAACAAATTTCTAAATTTCGTCACGGGAGTTACATTCTCCACCCAAGTATCTGTAACTCATCGAGTGGGCATGTAGCATACATTACCCCATCCTGCCTGGGGCAATTGCACATGGCAAAGACTTATACTATCGAAGAAATTAGACGGTCTCCTTCAGTTCCGTTGGAGTTATCGAGGTTTACAACTAATAAAAGCCTTGAAAATACGATGGCAGGTTTTTGTTGTGGCATGTGCGTTCAAGGTATAAGAAAGTTCGAATGTGGAAGTCAGGGGAAACGAATGATTTAGCAAAATGGTTCTTTACTAGCTTGGAAATATGCGAGGGCACCAACCACCCTATAGTTGATCATAAGAACCCATTCTTATCTAAGTTAACAAGGGAAAAGAAAAGAAAAGACAGGTAAGAAAAAGGTAAGAGCCAATCGTCGCCACGTTCTGTCTAGATAGTAGAGCCTTCATCCTCACTTTCCATGTGCTCGTCCTGCTCAGGTTCTCCTTCCATCCCTTCTTCCTCCACTTTCGCGGTGTTAGTGTTATATGTATCTCATCACATACAGTCTCCTTCTCTAGTCCTATGCAAACCAGTTTAGTGGTAAGGTGTATCAATCATTCCTCCAATCGTGGCTATCAGCCATTAGTAGGTTTCGTCTTCCCTTGAGATGTTGCACTATGTCGCAGGCTTTACATAACTCCCCAAGAGTGTGTGTAACAAGCCCCGATCTAATGTGTTCCCATGAATCTACCATATACTTATGAGATACAGGGATATGCAGTCATACATCTGCCTGCTCGTACTAGGCGTAAGGTACTAAAGTAAGAAATAAGTTCTATATGTGTAACTCAGTCCCGTCTGAGTTTCGAATGGAAGTAAGAAAGATCAAGGAACAGAAACTAATTGTCTCCTTGCTCAGTGAAAAAGGATAAGTCTCGGTATTTGACTTTCTTCGAATTTGATTCAGTTTAATGATATCACGTCATGCGCATCGTGCAGCTTCCTGTGTATGTGCGCCACAACACTTGCAAGGGCTCCCTCCGTTGTACTATTGTTGTTTCCTCATCCACGAAGTTTGTTAGGATACTACTCCCAGTAATGCGCCACCTGGTGTAACCCTGGGTTCCCACCATTGTCGTGTTCAGAATTAGGTCTAGAACTAGAAGATAACATATCTCCCGAAATCATATGTTGTAGATATATGTAGCTAAAAGCTTGTTGTGCACTTAAGTTGTGAGTGTACTTATGCTATGATGATTATAGACTAGACTCAACATGCAGTCCTGGTTCACTATAACCAATGGCTCTGATACCAATCTGTCACACCCTCAAATTTCCACTGCGGGGTTTATACCACGAGGCGCATGACATACCAGGATCCCATAGCCATAAGTCATATGAACGAACTCCAAATGCCCAAACCATTTAGTTCGTTTTCAAAAACCAAGTTTAGTTAAGCTGCGGAAGCGTAAACCAAATTTAACCCTTTTAAAACCATTCGCAAAACAACGCGCACAAATTAAAACCATATGAAAGAAAATGTAAAAGCATAATATGTAATTTAGGCGTATGCCCAAGACCCCAAATGCAGTAAAGTATGCAGTGCATTCTAATCGTGGCACCGGAAGCTAACTACCTGCAAAAGCATGTATATCGTGGGTCAACAAACAATGTTGGTGAGTTCACTAAGTAAAGAAGATGAGTAAGTAAATGCGTTGGTTTCCCAAACCACGAACCAAGTAAAAGTGTAAGTAATTGAGTTGGTTCCAAAAATCGTGTAACCACTAGTTCATCGCATGCCAAGGGTAGCTAACCCATTCATGATAACTAACACCGATATACCGAACTGCTAATGTACGTGTTGTCACAAATGTGAGCAGTTTGCCTTGCATCATTGCCTATCAACAATGATAATCTGTTAAGTTATAGTTTACTCCCGCACTCCCCCGAGCCGGTGTGAGGTTTGTCAGACCTAATAGCGCTATCAACTAATAACCTGCTTGCCATAACCTGGCAACTCATTCGGTATGTGAAGGACTTACAGTGATAGTGTTGGTTTAGTTCATCAAGGACACAGTTTGCGAACTAGCAAAACCCCGACCCACACAAGGAGTCAAAACCCGACCCACACAAGGAGCCATAGCTTCCCAACCCGGGATGTGTAAGTAGTCCCAAACCGGACTAGAAAAAGTTAAGTACGTTGTCTCAAACCCGAGACGCATGCTTTTGAGAAAAGAGTAGTGAAACTCACCTTAGTATGCAAGCAAATAAATACAAACTCCAAAGTAGGGCGTGCTACCGACTCCCTAGTATATGTGTCACTATGTAAGTATATGTGTAATACCATTACACCATATAACCCGTTTGTCCAAGACATTTAAATGTTCAAAATCGTGTAAGTGACACCTAATGATTCTACATGCATAAGTAAACCCTACGGACCCGTTGGTGAATATGTTGGTTATCATTAGCTCTAAACATCATATGCGTCTCATATAAGTGCTCATTCAAGTACATGTCACATACATACCACATAGGACTCCAATTAGTCATATAAACTCACAATACACAATCTGCATTTTTAGGACAGATTATGCGCCATGAAAACAAATTTATTAAAATACTTATCCAGTGAGTTAGACTCCCAAACTTTTACCAAATATTCTATGTGGTCTACTGGACAAATCAATATTTTTAGTTTGTGATAAAACCTTGAACAAAAATTATGAAAATTCATGGAACACAGCTACGTTCAGAAAATACACACAAAAGATCAGTTTAGTAGAAAAATTCCCAAAAATCGTGTATTCATCCAAACGGGATGAATCCACTTGGAAAAACCAAGGTATTCCAATGTTAACCTACTGTACAAATTTTATAAATTAATTCCTTGTAAAACTCGAGTTATGATTGTTTAAATTTGACTCAGTTTGTTAATCCGAAAATCTGATATGACCTTTAATCAAAGAAAATTCCAAAAACATATCAAACGGCATCCAAATCGGATGATTTTGCCCATTCTAAAAGGCTAAGACCATGTACAATCCATTAATGCAAAGAATAGATCAAAATCAATAGTTTAATGTCACGTAACAGACCCTACAAGTCGACATTCAGATTCTGTCCAGATTCTAATCATGCAATATTATCAATTATATCAAACCCTAGTTGCATTATCAATCAATAACACCTAATAATCATCACACAACATCAATAAGAGCCACATCTGATCGAAACCCTAATGATACATCATAAACATCATCATTAATAAACCCGAGGAGTCTAAAACATCAAGAACATGCATAATCATGCAACCTATCAATTTCTAATCGCATAGGATTATGTTTTGTTGGGTCTTAATTTGGTAGTCTAATGTTATCAACAAGTTAAAGTCAACAAGTCAAAGTTTGGTCAACAAAAGTCAAAGTCGAACGAGTCGTGGTCAACACGTAAGGCGACTCGAGAAATCCAGATAATAGATCGATGAGTGAAGCTCAAGTTATGATCAAGAAAGGCGCTATGGATAATAAATATATTTTGTTTAGATAAAATATATTTATTACTTTAGAAAAATAGTTTTCTTGTTTAGTGGGTGTTTTAGTAATTTATTAACCCTAGGGACCTAAGTGTAATTAGCCTAATTATGGTTGGGCTATAAATAGAATGCTAGATTAGGGTTTTGAGGCAACACACATGCTAGAGATTTTGGGGGTTTTATTGTATTCATCTTATGCAAATCATCTAGTGGGTTTTTTATTGAATATTTGGTGTGTGTTCATCTTTATATCTTCAACTTAATCAGATTCAAGCTCCAAATCGATCCTACAATTTGGTATCAGAGCTTGGTACTCGAATTTGGGATTTAACCATCTACAAATTCGTCGTTTAATCTGATTTCTGTTGAAGATTTTATAGATTGTTTAAAGTTTTGGGTTTTTTCATCAAACTGCGCACTTATTTCATCAATCTGAGCACTTATTTCATCAATCTGCGCACTTATTTCATCAATCTGAGCACTTATTTCATCAATCTGAGCACTTATTTCATCAAACTGCGCACTTATTTCATCAATCTGCGCACTTATTTCATCAATCTGAGCACTTATTTCATCAATCTGCGCACTTATTTCATCAATCTGCGCACTTATTTCATCAAACTGCGCACTTATTTCATAAGCTGCATACTTATTTCTTGTTGTGTGCACTTAACTCATAAGCTGCATACTTATTTCTTGTTGTGAGCACTTAACTCATAATTTGCATACTTATTTCTTGCTGTGTGCACTTAACTCATAAGCTGCATACTTATTTCTTGTTCTGTGTACTTAACTCAAGTCTTGCTGTGTGCACTTAACTCATATGCTGCATACTTATTTCTTGTTGTGTGCACTTAACTCATAAGTTGCATACTTATTTCTTGATGTGTGCACTTAACTCATAAGTTGCATACTTATTTGAGCACTTACCAAAGGAAACTTTGGGAGACAGTGATTTAGCCTTCTGTGGCTTTATCACAATGTACTTATTCGTGTGTTCTAGTCGTTATTCTGCCCGAAGTTTCTTGTGCCATCAGATCAACAAACCGTTAAATCTGCATACTTAAATTCTGCATACTTAAATTCTGCATGCTTAAATTCTGCATACTTAAAATCTGCATACATAAATCTGCATACTTAAATTCTGCATACTTAAATCTGTGCACTTAAGGACTGCGCACTTAAGGACTTGGACTTAGTATTGGACTTTAAAACTCTAAAATCAAAAAATCAATCTCAAAATCAACTTTAATCAATGGCTGGTAACAATAACAACTTAACCATGAATCCTATAACCCAAGCTGAACTGGAAACTGGAACCATAACTCGAATCCCTAAGTTAATGGGTGCACAAGGTTATGGAACCTGGAAGAACCGTATGAAAGCCTTCTATTATGTGAATGATTTCACCCAATGGACCTCAGTTCAACTCGGACCACACCTCCCAATGAGGACCACAGAGGCAGGAGAGGTGTTCAACACTGATCCAACTACTTATACAGACCTTGACAAGCAGTTGATTCAACGTGATCACAAAGCCTACGATGCTCTTACCAAGGCTTTGTCGAATGATGTTTTTAACATGTTTGAAGAGTATACCACTACTCAGTCTTTGTGGTATGCCTTGTGTGACTACTATGAAGGAAATCAGGACATGATTCAGAAGAAGCAAGACATGGTTCAAAAGGAGTATGACATGTTTGGAAGCATTCGTGGTGAAAGTTTAAGCAGTCACATCGATCGTTTCATGAATATGCTCACAAAGATGAAGAAAGTCGGGATTCCTGTTAACAACCGCAATTCAATCAAGAAGTTGTTCAATTCACTCCCAAAGGAATGGAGCTTGAAATTCATGACGGTTAGAGAGGACTTAATGATTTGTCCAATAACTTTGTCAGATGTGATAAATTCCTTAAAGTCATTTGAAAATGATGTCACAAAGGGAGAGATGAATCAAGTCAGTTACGTTCCAATATCAAGTCCACCAACATCAATATCTAGAAATATGGCTTTCACTGCTCCTATAAGCATGAAAAGCTCCAATCCATCCTCTATTTCAGTTGGGACTCTTCATAATCTCTCAGCAAATTCTGGAAATGAGATTAAGCCTACAAAAGGATTAGTGGCAGTAACCGACGAAAATGAGGTTGCTAAAATGCAAGCACCAAAGGCATTGACTGAGGGCGAATGTGACTGGGGTGAAGAAGTTGCAACTGCAAAAGTCGACAACAACAAAGAACTTATGGGAAAGATTTGTACCAAGGGTATGGTGAGCCAAGAGCAAGATGTGGATGAAAAAGGTAAGAAGGAAGCTGTGGAAGAAACATTGATTGCTGAAAAGACTGAAAGCAGCAAGACTGAAAAAGGCAACATGAAATGTAAAGCTGTGAATGAGGAATCAAACAAAGATCATGCGGAGAAGGATCTGGTAAAAAGCATTCCTCTTGAAATTAAAACAAAACTGTGCACACCAAGGTGTGTCACAACAGTTGCTTACTGTTTGTCCCACAATCGAAAAGTTTTAAGAGAAAGAGATGATATTCAAAAAATCAACAATGAAATGAAAGAAAATGAGTTGGCATATCAACGAAAGTTAAATGCAACTCTCGCTGAAATGCAAACTCTTAAAGAATTTGTCCTTAGAAAAGATTTTTTAATAAATGATTTAACAGAAAAGTTAGAAAAATCAAGAAACGAAACAAATCATCTTCAAATTATTGTGGACAAATGGAATGTAAGAAAGAAGGCTCAAGCGGATCTAGTGGCGTGTTCAAGGCAATCTTTTGTTAAAGATGGAATTGGATATAAGGATAACAATGGGATCGAAAGATCTTTATTTTTACCCCTGAGCAAAAGCGAATATATACCAATTCCAAAACCTCATCCTAAAAATGATCTGTGTGAAAAGGAATGTGTCAAACCTGAGTCTAGTACTAATATGATTAAAAGCAATGCAGAAGTGACACAAAAGGCAGAGGTTGAAGATGATGACAGTTGTGGTGGAAAGACTTTGGGGTTGGGTCACCCAGGAGCCAGTTACTCAACAGTTAATTGGTTTATTTGGAATAATGAAAAGACTAAATCTGTTTTAAATTTGGATGATAATGTTGATTCGAATGGTATGGTAAATGTTTGTGATAGGCAGAAACCTATCTCACGTTCTGATGTTTGTCATGATGATACTATGCATGAATGTGCTGATTTAAAATCTGCATTTTGTGATGATAAAACTGTTTGTGCTCCACCTGTTTTTGTGCCCGCTCTTGAGAATAACAGGTTTGGAAAGTTCTTAACTGAAGAAATTCCAGAGTTTACTCCGTCAACATCATGCAAAGATGATTCACAAAGTGATTCGGAGTTTAGTTCATCCAGAGAATGGGAAAGCTCAAATGACTCGGAAACTTCAGTGTCAGAACTTGATGATAGAGTTGACACTACAAATCAAGTCCATCAAGATTCACTGGAAGAAGATCTGTTTATAGAAGATTGCTCAACTTCAGATGATGAATCAGTGATCAATGGAAATCACACGGGGTCAAAGATTAGAGAGTCAAAAGGTGTTGTAAAACCCAAAGCTTCTCAACAAGCCGAATCAAGCTCAAAACAATCTACATCCCCTGTTGCTTCACACGGGACAACAAAGCATCAAAAGCCATTCAAGGCTTGCTTTAGGTGTGGTAAAGAAGGTCATGTGCTCAAGCAATGTCCAGAACGACAAAATCCAAGCGGTAAAGGCAATGCGGATTGCTTCTTTGGATCAAAGGATAAAATGCACACATCTTTGAATGTTAGGATGACACATATTCCATCAAGATCTCCACATGTGAAGCCGGTTTCACATGATTCAAAGATTAAAAGGACCAAAGCACCAAAACCACAATCTAGTCCTCCAGGTTTTAAACAAAAAATTGTTTCGAAAATTAATTCTTTCACAAACAAATTTTTTGAACCAAAACAGGTTTGGCAAATCAAAACAACAGTTGAAAAAGAAACTAATGAGGGAAAAGGTATGGTGTTTCAAGAAGTTACTTACATTGATGTAAAAGGACAAACCAGGACCACGATGGCCTGGGTTCTACTCTCTAATTAATTTACTCATGAGTGCAGGAACTGCCATGGAGGACTGTTAGTAACACGGTTAGTAACAGTGGTTGTTCCAAGAATAGGGTTGGAGCGGAAATCTCATAGGTTTGGTTATGGTATCTAACCTGATTGCACAATTGACACCGTTGTCACACACTCATTTTCTTGCTGATATATGTTTATGTGTGTCTGATATGGAAGATTTATTTTCGTAAATATTATTTTTAAGAAAATACAAAAAAAAATTAATTACAAAAAAGGGGGTTGTACAAAAATTAAAGTTTAGGGGGAGTATGAAAATATATTCTCGGCCATGAGATGTGATTAATGCAAATAATCCTGATCTTATATGGGAAATGATAGGAACTAACTTGTCTATGTCTGCACATGAATAGGATCTGAAGGACGTTACAACTACAAGTTAATGATGTGTAGGTAGGTTCAGCCTTCAAGTTGAGTAAACTACTATAAGGTGAATAATAATTAATCTACACGAAAAGCTGGATTCCCACTGTGTTTTAGGTCTGCACAAGCTGAGTCCGGTCATACATAGGTTGAGAGATTAAAAGACACAGAAAATGTTGTGCATATATATTCAAAAGACACCTAAGAGTGCAGGCTACCAATGCGGGGCCAACAAATTAAGTGAGCACCAAAAGACACGCAATGTTAGTGACGTGCAAATATATATTAATAGCTCAATGATCAGATGATCAACTTCTCTGCTTATGGAAACATAGACCTGAAGCTCTCATCATCTGATTGAAATAATGATCATCTTCTCTGCTTATGGAAACATAGACCTGAAGCTCTCATCATTATATCTCGATAAACCTTAAGGATTGGTAGACTTATACCTAGCACAAGTGGGGTCCACAAAATTTTCATCAATATTACCAAAAACATGATAATCTCATCACCAAACGTATGTTGAAAGACGAGAGGCATGGACTTAAGAGGACAAACATACCGACAATCGTTCTTGGGTTGTAGCTATCCTCAAGAAAGTTGAAGCGTGGCTAGGCTTTTCAAGTTAGTGTGATCCCATATCTGATCCCTTCTATATCTCGAAGGTTAATGGTTGTTAAAAAAAAAGGATTTAAAAAAAAACAAAACAAAAAATCCTAAACAAAAAAAAATATTTATTTGTGTACAGTTGTTTTTAAGTCTTTCATGTCACATCATTTGTGTCTCAAGCCGTTTGAGATACTTACCTGATTGCACACCACAGTTGTGTACGGTTTTGTCTGTATGTTGATTTTTTTCTAAAGAAAATTCGGAGTTGTGTTTGTTATTGTGGATAGGTTTCTTGGACTACTTGCTGCAATGATGGCCGATCATCAGTTGAGCAAGATACCAAACCAAAGCACCTGTTTCCTCAAGTTTGCAGAAGACACCAAGATAGGAATCCTCCTCCTACGTCTTTTAAACCACTCAAGCTACCGAGAGTTGAAAAAGTTTGTTCTTGATTTTCAAAGATGATGCATGCAAAAAGGGGGAGATTGTGAGATATGAGTTCTCAAAGAGCAAAATGACAAGAACACCTTCAGCAAAGAAAATTTGGAAAGCATCAGTCTAAGGGGAGTATTGTTGGTTACTGGAATTGAGACTGAAGCTTCCTAAATTGAAGATCACAGTATGTAGAGATTGACGATTCTGAAGATGATACAAGAGATTGATAACATTAGACTAAGGGGGAGATTGTTGGGTCTTAATTTGGTAGTCTAATGTTATCAACAAGTTAAAGTCAACAAGTCAAAGTTTGGTCAACAAAAGTCAAAGTCGAACGAGTCGTGGTCAACACGTAAGGCGACTCGAGAAATCCAGATAATAGATCGATGAGTGAAGCTCAAGTTATGATCAGGAAAGGCGCTATGGATAATAAATATATTTTGTTTAGATAAAATATATTTATTACTTTAGAAAAATAGTTTTCTTGTTTAGTGGGTGTTTTAGTAATTTATTAACCCTAGGGACCTAAGTGTAATTAGCCTAATTATGGTTGGGCTATAAATAGAATGCTAGATTAGGGTTTTGAGGCAACACACATGCTAGAGATTTTGGGGGTTTTATTGTATTCATCTTATGCAAATCATCTAGTGGGTTTTTTATTGAATATTTTGTGTGTGTTCATCTTTATATCTTCAACTTAATCAGATTCAAGCTCCAAATCGATCCTACAATTTGGTATCAGAGCTTGGTACTCGAATTTGGGATTTAACCATCTACAAATTCGTCGTTTAATCTGATTTCTGTTGAAGATTTTATAGATTGTTTAAAGTTTTGGGTTTTTTCATCAAACTGCGCACTTATTTCATCAATCTGAGCACTTATTTCATCAATCTGCGCACTTATTTCATCAATCTGAGCACTTATTTCATCAATCTGAGCACTTATTTCATCAAACTGCGCACTTATTTCATCAATCTGCGCACTTATTTCATCAATCTGAGCACTTATTTCATCAATCTGCGCACTTATTTCATCAATCTGCGCACTTATTTCATCAAACTGCGCACTTATTTCATAAGCTGCATACTTATTTCTTGTTGTGTGCACTTAACTCATAAGCTGCATACTTATTTCTTGTTGTGAGCACTTAACTCATAATTTGCATACTTATTTCTTGCTGTGTGCACTTAACTCATAAGCTGCATACTTATTTCTTGTTCTGTGTACTTAACTCAAGTCTTGCTGTGTGCACTTAACTCATATGCTGCATACTTATTTCTTGTTGTGTGCACTTAACTCATAAGTTGCATACTTATTTCTTGATGTGTGCACTTAACTCATAAGTTGCATACTTATTTGAGCACTTACCAAAGGAAACTTTGGGAGACAGTGATTTAGCCTTCTGTGGCTTTATCACAATGTACTTATTCGTGTGTTCTAGTCGTTATTCTGCCCGAAGTTTCTTGTGCCATCAGATCAACAAACCGTTAAATCTGCATACTTAAATTCTGCATACTTAAATTCTGCATACTTAAATTCTGCATGCTTAAATTCTGCATACTTAAAATCTGCATACATAAATCTGCATACTTAAATTCTGCATACTTAAATCTGTGCACTTAAGGACTGCGCACTTAAGGACTTGGACTTAGTATTGGACTTTAAAACTCTAAAATCAAAAAATCAATCTCAAAATCAACTTTAATCAATGGCTGGTAACAATAACAACTTAACCATGAATCCTATAACCCAAGCTGAACTGGAAACTGGAACCATAACTCGAATCCCTAAGTTAATGGGTGCACAAGGTTATGGAACCTGGAAGAACCGTATGAAAGCCTTCTATTATGTGAATGATTTCACCCAATGGACCTCAGTTCAACTCGGACCACACCTCCCAATGAGGACCACAGAGGCAGGAGAGGTGTTCAACACTGATCCAACTACTTATACAGACCTTGACAAGCAGTTGATTCAACGTGATCACAAAGCCTACGATGCTCTTACCAAGGCTTTGTCGAATGATGTTTTTAACATGTTTGAAGAGTATACCACTACTCAGTCTTTGTGGTATGCCTTGTGTGACTACTATGAAGGAAATCAGGACATGATTCAGAAGAAGCAAGACATGGTTCAAAAGGAGTATGACATGTTTGGAAGCATTCGTGGTGAAAGTTTAAGCAGTCACATCGATCGTTTCATGAATATGCTCACAAAGATGAAGAAAGTCGGGATTCCTGTTAACAACCGCAATTCAATCAAGAAGTTGTTCAATTCACTCCCAAAGGAATGGAGCTTGAAATTCATGACGGTTAGAGAGGACTTAATGATTTGTCCAATAACTTTGTCAGATGTGATAAATTCCTTAAAGTCATTTGAAAATGATGTCACAAAGGGAGAGATGAATCAAGTCAGTTACGTTCCAATATCAAGTCCACCAACATCAATATCTAGAAATATGGCTTTCACTGCTCCTATAAGCATGAAAAGCTCCAATCCATCCTCTATTTCAGTTGGGACTCTTCATAATCTCTCAGCAAATTCTGGAAATGAGATTAAGCCTACAAAAGGATTAGTGGCAGTAACCGACGAAAATGAGGTTGCTAAAATGCAAGCACCAAAGGCATTGACTGAGGGCGAATGTGACTGGGGTGAAGAAGTTGCAACTGCAAAAGTCGACAACAACAAAGAACTTATGGGAAAGATTTGTACCAAGGGTATGGTGAGCCAAGAGCAAGATGTGGATGAAAAAGGTAAGAAGGAAGCTGTGGAAGAAACATTGATTGCTGAAAAGACTGAAAGCAGCAAGACTGAAAAAGGCAACATGAAATGTAAAGCTGTGAATGAGGAATCAAACAAAGATCATGCGGAGAAGGATCTGGTAAAAAGCATTCCTCTTGAAATTAAAACAAAACTGTGCACACCAAGGTGTGTCACAACAGTTGCTTACTGTTTGTCCCACAATCGAAAAGTTTTAAGAGAAAGAGATGATATTCAAAAAATCAACAATGAAATGAAAGAAAATGAGTTGGCATATCAACGAAAGTTAAATGCAACTCTCGCTGAAATGCAAACTCTTAAAGAATTTGTCCTTAGAAAAGATTTTTTAATAAATGATTTAACAGAAAAGTTAGAAAAATCAAGAAACGAAACAAATCATCTTCAAATTATTGTGGACAAATGGAATGTAAGAAAGAAGGCTCAAGCGGATCTAGTGGCGTGTTCAAGGCAATCTTTTGTTAAAGATGGAATTGGATATAAGGATAACAATGGGATCGAAAGATCTTTATTTTTACCCCTGAGCAAAAGCGAATATATACCAATTCCAAAACCTCATCCTAAAAATGATCTGTGTGAAAAGGAATGTGTCAAACCTGAGTCTAGTACTAATATGATTAAAAGCAATGCAGAAGTGACACAAAAGGCAGAGGTTGAAGATGATGACAGTTGTGGTGGAAAGACTTTGGGGTTGGGTCACCCAGGAGCCAGTTACTCAACAGTTAATTGGTTTATTTGGAATAATGAAAAGACTAAATCTGTTTTAAATTTGGATGATAATGTTGATTCGAATGGTATGGTAAATGTTTGTGATAGGCAGAAACCTATCTCACGTTCTGATGTTTGTCATGATGATACTATGCATGAATGTGCTGATTTAAAATCTGCATTTTGTGATGATAAAACTGTTTGTGCTCCACCTGTTTTTGTGCCCGCTCTTGAGAATAACAGGTTTGGAAAGTTCTTAACTGAAGAAATTCCAGAGTTTACTCCGTCAACATCATGCAAAGATGATTCACAAAGTGATTCGGAGTTTAGTTCATCCAGAGAATGGGAAAGCTCAAATGACTCGGAAACTTCAGTGTCAGAACTTGATGATAGAGTTGACACTACAAATCAAGTCCATCAAGATTCACTGGAAGAAGATCTGTTTATAGAAGATTGCTCAACTTCAGATGATGAATCAGTGATCAATGGAAATCACACGGGGTCAAAGATTAGAGAGTCAAAAGGTGTTGTAAAACCCAAAGCTTCTCAACAAGCCGAATCAAGCTCAAAACAATCTACATCCCCTGTTGCTTCACACGGGACAACAAAGCATCAAAAGCCATTCAAGGCTTGCTTTAGGTGTGGTAAAGAAGGTCATGTGCTCAAGCAATGTCCAGAACGACAAAATCCAAGCGGTAAAGGCAATGCGGATTGCTTCTTTGGATCAAAGGATAAAATGCACACATCTTTGAATGTTAGGATGACACATATTCCATCAAGATCTCCACATGTGAAGCCGGTTTCACATGATTCAAAGATTAAAAGGACCAAAGCACCAAAACCACAATCTAGTCCTCCAGGTTTTAAACAAAAAATTGTTTCGAAAATTAATTCTTTCACAAACAAATTTTTTGAACCAAAACAGGTTTGGCAAATCAAAACAACAGTTGAAAAAGAAACTAATGAGGGAAAAGGTATGGTGTTTCAAGAAGTTACTTACATTGATGTAAAAGGACAAACCAGGACCACGATGGCCTGGGTTCTACTCTCTAATTAATTTACTCATGAGTGCAGGAACTGCCATGGAGGACTGTTAGTAACACGGTTAGTAACAGTGGTTGTTCCAAGAATAGGGTTGGAGCGGAAATCTCATAGGTTTGGTTATGGTATCTAACCTGATTGCACAATTGACACCGTTGTCACACACTCATTTTCTTGCTGATATATGTTTATGTGTGTCTGATATGGAAGATTTATTTTCGTAAATATTATTTTTAAGAAAATACAAAAAAAAATTAATTACAAAAAAAGGGGGTTGTACAAAAATTAAAGTTTAGGGGGAGTATGAAAATATATTCTCGGCCATGAGATGTGATTAATGCAAATAATCCTGATCTTATATGGGAAATGATAGGAACTAACTTGTCTATGTCTGCACATGAATAGAATCTGAAGGACGTTACAACTACAAGTTAATGATGTGTAGGTAGGTTCAGCCTTCAAGTTGAGTAAACTACTATAAGGTGAATAATAATTAATCTACATGAAAAGCTGGATTCCCACTGTGTTTTAGGTCTGCACAAGCTGAGTCCGGTCATACATAGGTTGAGAGATTAAAAGACACAGAAAATGTTGTGCATATATATTCAAAAGACACCTAAGAGTGCAGGCTACCAATGCGGGGCCAACAAATTAAGTGAGCACCAAAAGACACGCAATGTTAGTGACGTGCAAATATATATTAATAGCTCAATGATCAGATGATCAACTTCTCTGCTTATGGAAACATAGACCTGAAGCTCTCATCATCTGATTGAAATAATGATCATCTTCTCTGCTTATGGAAACATAGACCTGAAGCTCTCATCATTATATCTCGATAAACCTTAAGGATTGGTAGACTTATACCTAGCACAAGTGGGGTCCACAAAATTTTCATCAATATTACCAAAAACATGATAATCTCATCACCAAACGTATGTTGAAAGACGAGAGGCATGGACTTAAGAGGACAAACATACCGACAATCGTTCTTGGGTTGTAGCTATCCTCAAGAAAGTTGAAGCGTGGCTAGGCTTTTCAAGTTAGTGTGATCCCATATCTGATCCCTTCTATATCTCGAAGGTTAATGGTTGTTAAAAAAAAGGATTTAAAAAAAAACAAAACAAAAAATCCTAAACAAAAAAAAATATTTATTTGTGTACAGTTGTTTTTAAGTCTTTCATGTCACATCATTTGTGTCTCAAGCCGTTTGAGATACTTACCTGATTGCACACCACAGTTGTGTACGGTTTTGTCTGTATGTTGATTTTTTTCTAAAGAAAATTCGGAGTTGTGTTTGTTATTGTGGATAGGTTTCTTGGACTACTTGCTGCAATGATGGCCGATCATCAGTTGAGCAAGATACCAAACCAAAGCACCTGTTTCCTCAAGTTTGCAGAAGACACCAAGATAGGAATCCTCCTCCTACGTCTTTTAAACCACTCAAGCTACCGAGAGTTGAAAAAGTTTGTTCTTGATTTTCAAAGATGATGCATGCAAAAAGGGGGAGATTGTGAGATATGAGTTCTCAAAGAGCAAAATGACAAGAACACCTTCAGCAAAGAAAATTTGGAAAGCATCAGTCTAAGGGGAGTATTGTTGGTTACTGGGATTGAGACTGAAGCTTCCTAAATTGAAGATCACAGTATGTAGAGATTGACGATTCTGAAGATGATACAAGAGATTGATAACATTAGACTAAGGGGGAGATTGTTGGGTCTTAATTTGGTAGTCTAATGTTATCAACAAGTTAAAGTCAACAAGTCAAAGTTTGGTCAACAAAAGTCAAAGTCGAACGAGTCGTGGTCAACACGTAAGGCGACTCGAGAAATCCAGATAATAGATCGATGAGTGAAGCTCAAGTTATGATCAAGAAAGGCGCTATGGATAATAAATATATTTTGTTTAGATAAAATATATTTATTACTTTAGAAAAATAGTTTTCTTGTTTAGTGGGTGTTTTAGTAATTTATTAACCCTAGGGACCTAAGTGTAATTAGCCTAATTATGGTTGGGCTATAAATAGAATGCTAGATTAGGGTTTTGAGGCAACACACATGCTAGAGATTTTGGGGGTTTTATTGTATTCATCTTATGCAAATCATCTAGTGGGTTTTTTATTGAATATTTTGTGTGTGTTCATCTTTATATCTTCAACTTAATCAGATTCAAGCTCCAAATCGATCCTACATGTTTAACCCATTCAATCTTTATAAACTTCAAGTTTTAATCCATATAAAAAGGCTTCAGACATGGACAAACTTAGTTATAGGTTTTTATAACATATTAAGAAAGATTAAAACACAAGAGATTGAAGGTTATACCGCAAGCTCTTCAAAACACTCAACCGAATGCTCTTGAAACTTCCCGATCAATGTTCTTACGCCTTAGCAGGTGTTTAGGGGTTAATATTTCATAATAGGGCAGTGGGGGCAATTAGGGTTTGAGTTTAGGAGATACAAGAGGCTTAAGGTTGCTTAAATAGTAGTTTAAGGCGGTTTGGGCTCGTCAGGCCTCCGTGAGCGGCCGCTCACAGCTCCCCGGCTCACTCCGAGTGACCTGCTTTGTTGCCTAGCCTGTTTCCTTTGATGTTTTTGCTATTTTGGACCATAATACGTGTAACCCCATGTGTTAAGACCCCAACCATCTTACCGGTCCACCTATTACGATTTTTATTAACGTATTCGGTTTAAGTTCACGTAATCACATACGGTTTGCACACAGTTTCACAGAGTATCATAGTACCACGTAATTGAAATCAATCTCAAACAATTAACTCACAGTTATTTAACTTCATCGTTCACCAACGTCCGAGGTTCACTAATCATGCATATAGTCTGGTAATTCCCCGAATTACCACTTCATGCAGTTATTAACCTATAACTGTGCAACGTGTGTCCTATCTAGCTAGCCCTAGTTAAGTATAATGCAAGGAATGTAACTAGAGTTTAGTTAAAGTGAGAATCTGAAATTGCGGGGTATCACACGCTGTCTTAGGTGACGTCAGCTTAGATCATCAGTGGTTTAGATTTGTCTATAAATAAAACAGTGCCTTATTGTTCTATTCATCACTCGAAACATTCTCTCAGACAAACAATCACAGAGTGATCTGGCTGAGGGGGCGTACTTGTAATATTGTAATCTTTCAATTAATGAAATCATTCAATTGAAAACAATTATTCTCTTGTTTTGACTTATAGTTTATCATTCCGCTGCAATTTCCATTTATAATTCACTTCATTCTTCTCATCTTAACTTAAACAAATCATAACAATCAAACTCAGATCCTAACAGCTATGTGTAACTGTCCAGATGCTGATCGCGTGAAGTTTGCTATGGGAACTTTCAAAGGTCCTGTTTTGACTTGGTGGAACTCCACTACACAGACTCTTGGCTTGGAGGAGGCCAATGCCATGCCATGGACGGAGTTTGTTCAGAAGTTGGAAGCGAAGTACTGCCCTTGGGATGAAGTGAAGAGGTTGGAGCATGAGTTCTGGAATCACAAGATGGTGGGTTCGGAGATTGAGGAGTACACTACCAAGTATAATGAATTGGCAGTGATGTATCCTGGATTGGCTATGCCAGAGTATCGGAGGATAGAGCACTATGTCGTTGGGTTGGTGCCGGAGATTGCCGGGTTAGTAGCTGCTGGTGATTCGTCTACGTTGTTGGGTACTGTTCGGTTGGCTCACAAGCTGACTAACATGAAAGTTGCGGAGGGTGCTTTGCCTCCTAGGAGTGCTGCTGTGAAAGCCCCTGGGGATAACAAGATGAAGTGGGAGACAATGGGGAAGAGTTCTGGATTATCTCAGCCACAACAACAAGTGAAGAAGCATGATGCAGTGGGATTGTCGTCTGAGCAGAGGCGGGTGGGGTATGTTGGGAAGTTGCCGAAGTGTAATCGGTGTGGATTTCATCATTCTGGGAAAGTTTGTGATAGGAACCATTGTTATCGGTGCCATCGGACTGGTCATCAGGCTAAGGATTACAGGGTTAATCTTCAGCCGAATCAGAGTCAGATTGCTGTTCCTACTCCCGCTCCTCATGGGAATCCAGGAAAGCAGGGTTGTTTTAACTGTGGGAGTTTAGGCATTTCAAGCGTGACTGCCCCAAGATAAAGCAGGGTGAGAACGGGAAGAACGGGGCTGGTAATGGAAACAACGGGGGTGGTGGCAGGACTGCACGCGCCTTCGTCATCGGTTCAGAGGAAGCCCGACAGGATCCAGACACTGTTACCGGTACGTTTCTTCTTAGTGATCGTTATGCTTCAGTTTTATTTGATACTGGTGCCAATAAGAGCTTCATATCTGCTACATTTAGTCAGTTGCTATAACCATCCAAAACAAGTTTTTTTTTTCACCTGGACCCTTCAGGTTAATGTATAAATACCAAATCAATCCAATAAGTAAACCCGGTTAAGTTGATCAGTGAAATGGGCGCTAATATGTTCATTTTGCTAGATTATTTAAATAATATATTCTTTTATGTTTATAACCTACACAAATTGTTCCGCTCCTTATCAAACATTTAAACCCTAAATCTAACACCCCTAATCGTCCATCTCTTCTTCATTATACATTGATAACACCTTCAAGATTCAAATGGACGACAGCGATTGGGGTACTTGGTATGTAAGAGAGCCAGATTCGACATTCAATCCAGCTGTTGAATACGGTATGTAGATGATTACAAACTATTAATACACTAATAACACCTCATTATTTATTTGTAAACTATTGTTTTATCATAATTTTTATTACATGTAAACCATTGCAGTGAAACAAGAGGATTCTTCACTTTGGAAATTCATCATGGTGGGAAATTCACAGATTTGCCAGACATAAGATATGAAGGGGGTTTGGTTAATCACATTGACAAAGTGAATTCTGATCTTTTTTCAGTGATTATAATGAATGAGATGTTGTGTAAATTAGGTTATTAAGATGAGGACATAGTTAATTACCATTTTAAGGTTTCAAAAGCAGCAGACTTGGATTTAAGGTTAAGGCCACTAGGCAATTATACTGATGTACTTAATTTGTTCTGGCATGCTGAAAAAAGTAAACTTGTGGAAGTATATGTTTAACACATAGAAACTCATCCTAAGAAAGATGTAAGAGATGAATTAAGTGATGTAACACAAGAGCCTACAATGGTGGATTTGACTGATGTTGTTAGCCAAAGTGACAGTGACGAAAGTTTTGAAGGCAGTGACAGTGATGAGGGTACCAACATGACAGTGAGGAAGAAAAGGATCCTAGTTACAAAATGGGAGAAGGTGAAGATGAGGATTTTGATTACCTAGTTGATGAAGATAACTTAGTGGAAGAAATTGATGTAGATGACCTTAATGACCTTAGAGCTATAGTTGAATATGAACTTAACTGGGTTTAATTACTTTTTGAATTGATTTAACATTTAATCATTAACATGAAGGGTCCATGTGAGAGAAAAAAACTTTTTTGGATGGATCTAGGAAATCTGGTCAAACCTCATGGACGAATTTGGCAATATACTCTTAAAAAACGGTGACAATTTTGGGAGGAAATAGGGGCACAAAAAAAGTGGGTCAACTATTTTTGCATCGAATACGAGGTTAAGACCTAGATAAGACATGAAGTCATTCAAAAGGTGCGGTGGTGGTGATGAACCGCCCCTTTTAGTTTTGCCAATAGCATCATTTGCTCAATTGTGTACTAGTGTTGTTTTTAACAATGTTGATGTGACTTAACACTCATCATTTAAAAGGCAAAGTGTTATGGGGGCACTACCTGTGAGTTTTTTTAACTTCACTTATTTCAACCAATTCTACACTGTCACATCACTTCACTAATTTCCTTTACCGAAACCGTTTTTTAGAGGCAGCATTTCACTGATTCACTTCACTGAAATGTTTTTTTTTTTTTTTTGTTTTTTAAATAAACATATTATTCAATTAATAAAATAAACTTACATTATTAAAACTAATAAAAAGATAGAAATGCAAACACACATAAAAGTATAGTTAATAATTTTTTTTTTTTTTTTGAAATAAATTAATATTATTCCAGAACAAGAAAAATTACATCAAGATAACGGGCAGGCGGGCAACAAGCTGCGCCGCCATCCCTTACATAATAATTATTATTTTTTATGTAAGATAACTAACAATTTTATCTTTTAGTAATTCAGTTTTTTTAGTCTTGTTTTTTTATGTATTTTGTGACTTTACAGAAAAATTATTTGTAAAGATCATTTTTAGCAATTATAAATGCATCTTAAAAGAATATATGAGTTCAACACATACTCGTTTTTAAGGTTGGTGAGACTGGGTGCCTACCTATCATTTATTTTTTTCTATTTATATATTTCACACACAGAATAAACCTATGCATACACTTTTATATCTATCTCCTTCTTCATACATCTTCAAGTTATTCACTTATGTAAAAAAAAAAAAAAAAGCATACTTGCAAACAAAAAAGAACAGAGAGAGAGATTAGTTAGGTTTCACGGTCCGTTAGATACAACCAGAAAATGGTCCATGAATCCACTATCAATACTACCGGCGGTGGTATTACCGTGCTAGTAATTGAATACCTGTGACCATTTCTGATAGTGCCCCGTCCCCCTTATTTGACCCTACTAGACCAAATTAAGGCCCTTTCAAAATCCCATATATATGTAATGAAAATCAACAATTATTGTATTTTTTAAATCAAAATTAACTTAAGTATACCTAAATAAATAGATAAAAAGATTACATGTTTTTATCCTCTTTAAAGTGTCAAATCAACATGTCCATTGAAATACCAAAAGGTATTGCCATATATTTTTCTTAAAAAAATAGCTTCAAGTGTAAGTTTAACATCTTATTTTACACCATTCATATTCCAATTAGGTTTTATATACCGAAACTAAGGGGGTGTTTGGAATTTATTATTCAAAACAGATTATGCGTTTTGGAAAAGCAGGGGTGGAGCTACTTATAGATTATTGCGTTTTGATAGCCTAAAAAATCTGTGTTTTCAAAACGCAATCCAAACACTAAAAACTGATTATTTGCGTTTTCAAAACACAATAATCTAAAAATCAGATTCAAAACGCAATCCCAAACACCCTAAATAAATTCACCTTCGATCTATTATTTGTTTCACGTTTGAATTGCTATTATCTTAAATCATATAAGAACTCACTATCAATTCACATGTAAATTTATACTATATACATTTAACTACTTACTTATATTCGCTAATTGCATATGGATTGTCACTCTGTATATATTCACTAAGGCTGCAAATGAATTGAATTTTCAACGAACAGTTTATGAACCGTTTGGTGGGAAATTCATTTGTGTTTGTTCGTTTAATTAATGAACGAACATGAACAAAGGTCGCGTTCGTTCGTTTATGTTCGTGAACGTTCGGTAACATGTTCGTTTATGTTCATTTGTGTTCGATAGTTTAATAAGGTTTTTAATTTCTATAATTTTTTATATTCTTTTATTTTTATTTATTTTACCCAAATAAATAATTTATGTGAGTAAATATATGGCTATATGATATCAATAACCCTACTTTTAGTATCCACGCCCACTACTTAGTATATGTTTCCACGTTCCAGCACCGACACCCTCCACATGTTTGGATATTAAGGTTATACTTAGAGTCGATCTAGTTAATGTCTTAATGTATATGAATTCGATGTTTTTCGAAAGTTAATATATGTCCGTTTGTGTTCGTGTGCGTTCATGAACAAAATTAACAAACGAACACGAATACGAGTGTTTCCTTAACAAACGAACACGAACAAAAAATTCCGTTCGTTAAATGTTCATGAACTGTTCGTGAACAAATAATTTCTTTAACGAACACGAACAAAGCCTTGTTCGTGTTCGTTCGGTTCGTTTGCAGCCCTAACATTCACATATAAATATATTAAACATGATAAGTTAGATAAGTTAAACTTGTTATGCGTATTATAAACAAATTACGTGGGTTAAGCCCCCTTTAACACGTTTAAACTTGTCGACGTGCTAATAACTTGTCCAACTCCGTATACCGTGTAATGGGTCGGGTAATATATATAGCAAGCCTTATTCAATATGCTCCAATCTTAAAAGTTTAACAAAAAAAGGGAGTTTATGTTACATGCTTTAAATGATGGCCGGCTTATATCCATCAACCTAGTGACGGATTTTGAACCAAACACCTGGTAGGGCCGGGTTTAATCTGGGCGGACTGGACTCAATACATATACAAATTTTTGGTAGAATTTACACTACGAAACGAAAAAAAGAGACCGGGCCGAGGCCCAGTTTTCATACACTAAGATCCGCCTATGCATCAACCCGTACAGGTTTATCAGATCTAGTTGTAGACTCAAGCCTAGGGACATGTTTTTCTATGCTACCAATTATACTTTTGGTTGTGATCAAATTATGTACTTCTGTTCTTTTCTAAATACGTACAAACTTGAGAATTGATTGTTAAGGGTTGTTCACGAGCCGAGCGGAGCGGCTCATTTACAATCGAGCCGAAAATCGAACAAGCATTCATCGAGCGCAAATTTTCCGAGCGAGCGCCGAACGAGAATCGGGCGGAGAGTAATTTGGACGATCATAAAATTATGATGTTTCCTTCGATGTTTTCATTGTTGGGTGACAGTTAAAGTCGAACTGTCCGATAATAGTACTAATATTGAGATCCCAGTGTCCGAGGATGAGGATTAGAGTGAGGCGATGAGCATATGTCAGAGAACAGTTGTTGCATTGTAACGTATGGTGATATCAAGCGACAATTAGTGATGGGCGACTAATAACATAAAGAAGTCAAGACTGTTAGATGATTAATCTTGATTCATTATTATTAAACATATGTTATGTTATATTTAAACTTATGTTAGGTTTTATCCTAAGTCTAGAAACATTATATGTGATGGGGTTATGTCACATATTAGTAAAAGGTCATGTTGGTTTAGCCAACAGTCGCGTCGGGTCTTAAGGCACCGGTTTAGATCATGCCGGTTCATATGTATATATGGGTCAAGACATTGTGTTTATTAGTTGTGTTGAAAGATAAAGTTTATATAACTTCCTTTCATAACTTCCCTCCATCTTTCCCTCCATTCCATTATCAATCGCAAACCATCAACACAAACCAAATCAATCCAGATTTTTATACATTCAAAACATGGCATCAGAGCCAACGATCAAGACCTGTGGTATATTCGATGTAGAAAGAAACGAAGCAGTCAAGAAGAAGATAGGGACAGAGGGCGGTTACGGGTGTGGACCGCTAATCCCTAGTCTAGTGTATGATTTTGAGAATCATAGATGGAAGGCCAAGAAGGCGAACCAAGAAAGCATAGGAGACTCGCTCAATATGCAATTATCTTCGTTTAACATTGGATCAAGTAGTAGTGTGTCCGTGAGGGATACCGAATCAAAGAAAAAAGAAGCGCAAATGGAGTATAATCGGCAAACAGGAAAAGAAGAACAAGTGGCCGAATACCCCTCTACAATGTGTTGTAGTAAGTGCAAAGAACCCTTTCATTATAGGCGTAATTGTCCTAAGAAAATTGGTAAAACCGAGTTTATGGTTAAGGGTAGTAATGAAAAGGGTTGGGATGATTTGTGGTTTGTTAGTTTGACACGCCAAGAACATGGGTGTGGCACCAAGAGATTGTTTATTGTTCTAGACAATTCATATGGTATAGATGGTTGCCCAAAAGGCTATAGGAAAGAATATTTCCGTGGTAAGGGTAGTGTTGCGGTTGCAAGTTGTGGAAAAGAACACAAGATTCAAAACGTGTTCTACATACCCACACTTAGAAAGAATATATTAAGTGTTGAGAAATTGACACAAGAGGGATATGAAATAGAATTTGAAGGCGATGTTTGTTACATCAAGAAGCCTATTATCCAAGAGTTTAGAAGGATAATACTATGTCGCATATGTGAATCGGATGACCATTTCACATTTAAGTGTCCCGCATTTGATCAAAGTGATAAAAGAAAAAAAGAAGAAGGCCGTGGCATAGGGGAAACACGCGGCCGAACCACTTCAGAATTTTCGAAGGGTTCAAAAGTCCAAGGCAAGCGGGTTAGGTTTGAAAGCGACAAGTTGGAGGGTATAACGAATGAAGACAAAGAAAGAGCGTCCATTTTTAAGCATTTTGACGACTTTTCCATCAACAAAGATCAATATGAAGGTGTTATGGAAAGAGGTCCGGTGATGTATCCAACCGAAGGATCCGAATTGCAAGATTGTGTTGTGTTTATGGACTTGATTCACATCACTAGTACGGTTGAGAGATACAAGAGAAAGTTTGAATTGGAGTTTGAAAGAACCGTTAGTTGGTTTATGAAGGAATTCTTACAAATGAAGAATAAGGCTCCAATCCCACCAAGAGATGAGACGGGTTATCCAATATGTTTGTTGGATCTATACAAGACGGTGCAAGTATTTGGTGGTTATGAGAAGGTAACAAGAGATGCAAATTGGACGGTAGTGGCCATGTCAATGGGATATGGAAGAGGTTTGCCAAGCCTAGTGTCAAAGGAAGGTATCACAATGAATTTGAGGCAAACTTATGTTCGTTATTTGGAGATGCTAGAATGGTATCATCTCAAATACAAGGGAAGAGAGTTGGTAGTGGAGATCAATGAAGAAGCAATGGAGGACTATGAGAACAAGAGAGCCGAATGGGAAGACTTGGCATTGCCCCCAAAGAAACGCTCAAGATCCTCATCAAGTGAAGACTAAAGCCAAGTGCAAGAATCAAGATTAGGGGGGAGATTGTTAGATGATTAATCTTGATTCATTATTATTAAACATATGTTATGTTATATTTAAACTTATGTTAGGTTTTATCCTAAGTCTAGAAACATTATATGTGATGGGGTTATGTCACATATTAGTAAAAGGTCATGTTGGTTTAGCCAACAGTCGCGTCGGGTCTTAAGGCACCGGTTTAGATCATGCCGGTTCATATGTATATATGGGTCAAGACATTGTGTTTATTAGTTGTGTTGAAAGATAAAGTTTATATAACTTCCTTTCATAACTTCCCTCCATCTTTCCCTCCATTCCATTATCAATCGCAAACCATCAACACAAACCAAATCAATCCAGATTTTTATACATTCAAAACAAAGACTGTCACCTCATGACTTACGGTTTTTCTAATAACATAAAGAAGTCAAGACCTGTCAGCTCATCACAACCTGAGCCATGATGCATGAAATCATAAGGTACATAGTGATTTATTTGTTTATAGATTCTTGTACATACATGATCACCAAATATTGATGGAAGATGAGTATATCACTATGTACAACCCAAAATGCATAAAAGAATAAGTTGTGCATGCAACAGTGTGTAGTACATAATGGTTTGTAAGTAAATACAACATAATGCAAAGGATATAACAGTAAAATAAAAAGTAAGTTTGGAAATATCATTTTAGGGTTAGATTCAAGCACGTTGCTTTTCTGCACAACCAACATAATGCATATCATTTATGGTAATTGTCACTTTCCAATCCAGCTACCTATACAACATGATGAAACTATAGGTATGGATATATCTTAGGGTTTTCAACACCACTTTACCTTCTATTGAAGAGAGAGATTGAACTGAAGTGAAGTGAAGTGATTCTTTTCTTGAAAGGTGTTGGTTTCTTCTTCAAAGGTACACGTTTTTGGTCTGATTTATATACCCATTTACATGTTCATACAGATTCTATATCTATATTAATATATCTTTTTACTAGCTTTCTTGTAATTAATTATTGCCTGTCTTCTGTAAAGAAAAGAGCTAGAAACTGAGTAGGTTATTTGATCATTTTATGGAAAATGTGTACTTATAAAATAACAGCATGGATGGGTATTAATATATTTCTGAACTTCAACATATGGTCAGGTTGGCCATACTACAACAGATCTAGAGAAAGAGATTTAGTTGTGTAATTTTGTTTTTCTTTTATCTTTGGTAAAGTTATATTTATAACCTTAAGTCTTTAATATCTCATGTCCTAACTGAGTGTTTTCTTTAGATGAAAAAGAAAACCCTAAAGTTTAGAAGTTCTGATCTTTGTAAAGATGGATAATTGTCTTCAACCAAATGATTGGTTTTAGTATCATAATCTAGTTAATTATTCACTAGATGTTGTGTATTTCTAATCATATGTGTCTTGTTCTTGAGGATTTTTAAGATAGTCCAAAAGTTTTGTAGTATAATTTAGATATGTGTTAGATCAACTAAGTTTTTGTGAATTTCACACATTTTTTTTTTTTTTGTTAATTGTAGGCATCTTGTATATTGTTCAGTTCTGTCCCTAATTAGCATAATAGTCTCGTGTGTGTATGTGTATATGTGTGTATATATACATATTTTGTTGGTGAGGAATCTTAACTATGAAATTTGAGCCTATTTCGACTCCATTAGTTATGGATTCAATTAATTAATGATCAATTGGTGTGTATATGTATGTATGCATAAAAAAAAACAGGGAATTAAGTGATCACCATGGGTAGGGGAAAGGCAGTTATCAAAAGGATCGAAAGCAATACGGCTCGACAAGTGACGTTTTGCAAAAGGAGGGGTGGGCTGCTCAAGAAAGCTTGTGAGCTTTCGGTTATGTGCGACGCTGAAATCGCTTTGATTGTCTTCTCCCCAAGGGGACGCGTCTACGAGTTTGCCAGTAATGAGTAAGTAATTTCTTGATGTTAATTTGCTTTACATTTAACCCTAACCAAATATATATAGGCTCCGGTTATTTAGACAACTAGGGTTTTTATTTGCACAACCCCTTCACGGGTCGTCGAGGCCTGGACGGCCCGTGGAGGGCCAAACAGGCAAAAGGACGGGTCGTCCAGGCCCAGACGGCCCGTCTAAAGGCTTAAATCCAATACAATCATTGGTAATCATTGGCAATGATTAAGTGATGATTATTTGGTTTTTTTATAAGTGTAGTGTGGATGTTTAAAATGGGTTTGAATGTTTGGTTTTTATAAATGTTTGGTTTTTTATAAATGTTTGGTTTTTTATAAATGTTTTTTTTTATTCGTATAATATGATCTTTTTTATATAATTGTGTATATGAATATGAACGAATGTCGTTTATGTTGTCGAACTAAACAAAACCAAGATACGAACAATAAAGCATAAATAAGCATAATATTCCAAAAATTTACATAAAACTAAGAGTTCAAATGTACAACCAAGAATATAACCCACCCGTCTAACCCGACCCACCCGGCTGATCCGACCCACCCGGCTGACTGGTGGACGCCCCACCATGCTGACTGTTGGACGCCCAACCCGGAAGTGGACGCGGCTCCAAACCAGCTTCCCGTCGTCTCTCATTCTCATTCTCGCTCTCTAACAGCCACCGCATGTCACCCCGCAACGACCCCAACTGATCCAGGATCTGCTGAAGTACCTGGGTCGTGCTATCATGCAACCTGACAGCATGATAAACGCGGCCAGGACGCTGTCGCTCATCAACGGGGGGGGTCTGGCATCTCTACATCCACCGGTGGGTCGCCGTCGGCAACGTGTGGCATCTGGACCTCAGGGGCATTCGGCCCATCGAGATGTACGAGCGGTTCTGGCACAAAATGCTCGCCACGGTCGCCAGCATGTCCGAAAGCACGCTGGTAATAATCAGGTGGGTTGCTGCGAGGGACCCGTGCTGCCACCTTCATCTGCGTCATAGTCTTAATATTTAACGGCCTGAAATGCAAAACAACAATAATAATATTAAATAATAATATATAAAATTAAATAATAATAATAATAAATAATAATAATAATATTAAATTATAATATATAATAATAATCTTACTTGGGCCTCATCGGAGCTGGTAAGTTGTTCTCCTCAGCATGCGTCCACAATTCGCCCGGGCAAAGACGCAGCGCGATGGCGGTGACGATCCCACCAATCGGAATCTCCCCCGCCGGGTTCCTATGAGGGTAGGTCGCGATGTACTCGGCAAAGCACCTGTGTAGCGCAACCGGCCTAGGCCTCAAGATGCAGTAAAGGTAGAAAAGGTCAATCTGCTGGACCCTCTCGTTACAGTTACACCGTCCGGCAATCGACCAGGTAACCAAACGGTGTATGTAACGGATCACAGGGTCCCGGATGTTGCTGGCCCTATCCATCCTGCACAGAATAATAATAACATTATAAAAATTTCGGCAGAGTTTCCTCTGTTATTGTACGAACCAGACAACACAATACAAAATCCAAAAACAAACAACCTAAACTAACTAAATAACAATAATAATTAACTAACTAAGCGAACTAAATAACAATAATAATAACGAACTAAATGAACTAAATAACAATAATAATACCTCTCGCCGTCCTCCCCATACACTCGACCACCGATAGTGGGCCACCAGGCCATCAGCATGTCGTCTGGCAAGATCGTCAAGGCCGTGGTGTACATATCCTGGACAAGCTCCTCCTCTCTGTACCAGCAGCAAGTAGTAGCCCACTGGTCCATCGTATATGCGTAGAGGTGTCCGAATAATCGGAACTGTACCTCAGGTTCAGGTTCGCCGTCAGGACCTACTGGAGGCTCAACACCTGCTGGATGCGGCGCGTAGCGGAATGTCGAGATGAACTCGATCGTCAGTGGCCGATACGCATCATTGTCGAGGTCAGCTAACATCCGCCCCCAAGGGCTGTCGTCTGGGATCCACTCCTCAAACCTGTCCGCTGCACCGATCGCGCGTAATGCGGACCAGTCAACACTCCGCGATCCGTGGATCTTATGCAGCTCCATATGACCCCAGCGCGCGATCTCGTAGTCGTCGTTATCGTGCCTGTACGGCCAACTAAACTTGGTATATATATTGAACCAGATGTGTTAATTTGCTAACTATTTTATGAAATATTCCCTTTTATAAAATGAAAACATTACACCATATATATCACACCAAATGAGCTTTTTTTTATTATTAGCTCTTACGGTGGTTAATTAGTTTATAATTACGTAATCGTTGCTAATCCGTCACAAAAAAAAAAAAAAAAAAAACATTTATGTTGCAAACAATATACACGTGTCTATCATGCATTGTTTTATACACATACACATATATACTTGTATCGTTTTTGTAGTATTAAAAAGTTATTATCTTGCATCTCTAGTATTTTTATTATTATTATTTTTTCCAGTAGTGTTTGATTACTCTTGTTGCAAGTTATATATTATTGCAAAGACAGACAAAAATACAAATAAAATATTTTATTTGAAAAAAAAAAAGAAAAATTATGTAGTATTTTGGAACTACAAGTTCTTGGTGAGCCTTTGAATCTGTAACAATTTCCATCTTGGTACAAGTCCACTATCAGTACCACAACGATACTCAGAAAAGTATGTTGCATGCTAAATAGAAATTTGTGTTGGAAACATAAATGGGAAATTATGACTTCAGAGTTGTTTAAACACAAACATTAAAAGGACTAGCTTGTGGGTATGTATGTATGTATCATGGCATCATGCATACATGAACGGACCTACTCTATATACGGTGTAGGTGTTAAAGTTGTGGTGATATCAACTCGAGGCTAAAGTCGAATGAGTAAAAGAGTAAAATAATAATTGACAAATTATTATTTGAATTATCTAGTATTAGTTTATGTTTATGTTTATCTAGTTGATTAGATAAGTATTAGTCAAGTTATATTTCCTATTTAGAATAGGTTAAGTTTGATAGTATAAATAGGGGTGAATTCTTATGTTTTATTCATTCAGATATAGTGTTTTTAAGAATCAATAAAAAGTTTTGGTCTTGAATATCGGTTTCTGGTTCAACAGTAGGTTCATCTAATCCCGTGATTTTTTATTATTTTATATGTAATCAATATATATTATGGTTTTCTAATCGACCATAGAATTTTTTTAAAGTGGACTTCGGAGGTTTTCTTTTAACTTAGAAAAGATCAATATATACATGTTGCATTGAAAAACAAAGTGATAAGTTAAAAAAAGTAGTATGAATTCAATTATAACAGCTACTTCATTTATTTATTCTAAATGTCGGTGAACGTTACATAACATTTTCATGGTCATGACTAGCTCAAATACTTTATTATTTATGTGACTTTACCCGACACAACTTAAACCAAAAATTCGAACATCGATTTAAGGGACATACGAGCGCCAAAAAGAGACACCGATAAAAAATTATGTATGAATGAATAATAGTTGTGTGCGTCAATTACTTGATCTCTGTTAGTTTTGACATTTGACTTTGACTGAGGACAAGTACTATTTGAATTGATCCAACAGCATGAAATCAACTATAGACAAGTACAAGAGGGCAAAATCCAATGAAGCAAGTACTATCACACCTCAACAACTTAATGCTCAAGTAAGATCTCTTCAATATAATATATGGTCCTAATATTGGGACACCCTCATTTTGAACACCCTTGGTGCAACACGTGTAGAGACTATATATACGTATTGTGTCACTTTTCAAATGTATACACCAAGTATAGGCTTACACATAGTGGGTATAATGTCCTCATACACAATCTTACACAACATTCTCAATTTATGGTTTAAAGTTGTACGAGATACACCATATATAACTCTATATGTGACGTATAAGAGGCAAAATGGTGTTTAAATATAATAAGGGGGTGTCCAAATTATAACTAAATCAACCCTCAATATACTATACACTTCAATTCTCACAATAATTATTATTATTATTATCATTTTTTTATAAAAAAATCCAAGGACTGTGTATAAATCCTGACCATGAGTAAATGTTATAATTTCAACTGGCCGGGTGTATTGACGTTGGTGCATGCAGTATTACCAAGATGAGGCAAAGAAGCTTCGCCAGCAGATAAAAGTGCATCAAACTTCAAACAGGTAATCTAGCTGGTCCTTAATTAAAAATTCATGGAATAAGTGTTTGTAGAAATTAAAATGACCCCTGCATATAAATGTATATATCAAAAATAGCCAAAACTAAGTCGCTGCTAATGCTGACTCGGGTCACCGCTATTGGTATTAGCGTATACGCAATCACCCACCCGCCACCCTAACTTGGCCTGGGTCGGCCTTGCAGGCAGGTGTGTATATTAATACATACCTACATTCATATATGCACATTTTTTCTTAATATATTAAAGGAACCCAGAGATCATTAAATATACATATAGTCCAATATCAATGTTTAAAGGAAAATATACAAAATTTAAACACATACAATTATGTTTCTAGGTGTTTTAATTTGATGCTATTTTATTTAATTTAATTTTAGGCACCTTAAGGGCGAAGGATTGGATTATTTGAGCATTAACGACCTGAAGAAGCTGGAAAAGAAACTTGAGAGAGCCATCTCAAGGGTCAGGTCAAAGAAGGTAATTAACATATTGTAACATTCATAACCTTCTAAATGGTTGTCGGTGGTAAATGTCGGATATTAGTCTCGTGAGTTTTCTGGTAACAGGTTCTCATAGTTGAAAAAAAAAAAAAAAAACATTCACTAATATATAACCTTAATTTTTACTCATGTCATATTTGTTTGATCAACAGGAGGAAATAATACTTGAAGAAACTGAAGCCATGGAGAGCAGAGTAAGTCATTAATTTCTTTTTATGTTTACATGCATGTCGTAATCGCAATTCTTAATCTAGTTTCAACCAAATGAAATTATTACATTCTCTTTAACAGGGGCTTGTGCTGCAACATACCAACACAATCCTTCGCTCTCAGGTACGCAAAACACAATATGCGAAAAACATGACACTACTACAGAAAGGGAACTGCAGCGGTCAAAATACGATTGATTTTTGTTGATTTCTATTTGGAATTTTGATTTCAGATTGCTGAAAACGAGAAGGTGAATCAACAAGTTGTAGATGAAGTAAGTGATCAGGGGTACCGTGCAATAGAAGCATACCTTGCTAGGAGTGCCCTTCAACTTAATATTGCAGGGCCTTTGGAGGGTACCTCTACCCCTACACCTTATTCCTCATGTCCCAACAAGTCTCTTCACATCTGGTATATATACTTAAGACCCTCATGCATGCTTATATCTGTTTTAAAAATATGTTATGGTTTCAAATCTCAATTTCTGGTTGATCATTGGGTGGTATTTACAAATAAAAAGATTGTTCAAAAAAATTTGATAACCAAAAATGGAAAAAAAATCAAGGCCGGCTGGGAAGGGGGCATGGTCGGCGGCGGCCCAGGGCCGCGATTTTTTCTAAGAAAAATTTTATATATTTTAAGCGTTTTTATAATATTTATTTTAATAAAAAGGTATATATTTTAGGGGCCCATTTTCTCTACTCATTTGAGTCCTTTGGTTTTCGAGAATTTTTAGGAACGGCTATGCTAATAATAAGTAAAGAACGGTGAGATTTTAGCCATAAACATAATTATGATTTTGTTTTTCAGGTGAACAAAAGCGGTAATTGAGTAAACTTACTTCTATGTAGGATGTTTAAGAGTACTCTGCGAAGTATGGATTTGTGTTTTTGGATTCAAAACACTAATTAAGTTTGAAAACTTTGATATGTATGTAATGATATTATCAAGACTGTCAACTATGATAATTATGGTTATGGATTTATGATAACTATATTTGATAAAATTTATGAACCTCTAATTTAATTTGGGTATATTGCTGTGATCGAAATGTAGCAAGGATGGACAATGTTATAGCACATTTTTGTGTTTTAAACTTGATATGTGGCGAACAAATGAAAAACCCGGTTTAGTTTTTGGGTCATCGTCTCAAATCGAACAACTTGTGAAGTGATGAGGTAAACTGCATTTATAATACTTAGACCATGTGTAGTATTGGTCCACATCATGAGTGCAGCACCACCCAATTCATCAATGACATGGTACCACTTTTGCGGATTTTGGGCGTATAGGGGACGGCACAGATCAATGTAGCTAGTTTTTTAATGTGGCATGGTTGCCACGCCCACAACCAGCATCCACTATGGATCGTCTTATGTTAGTTTCTTATGTGTTTCACACGATTAACTATATTAGTTAGAAAAAACCGGAAAAAAAAACATTGTCTTACAAAGTTACCATTTAATTGGTATGTGCTTAATTCATTAGTACCATATGTTATTTCATTTGTATCACATTTACAAATAACCTATTTCATTAAAAAAAAAATTGCGCATGAATCTAGCTTGTTTTAAACTTTATTTCTAAACGTGGATCTCAACTCGTGAGTAGTATTGAAGCTATGATGCGGCTCATTTATTATTTATTAGTGATTATATTATTTTATATTTAACTAGTCTCGAGTACGCGCGCGATACGGTGCATTGCAAATCATCCCATAAACTGATAAACTCCACCAACGCATGGTTTCATCATAACTACCCTAACCATGTATCAGTTCTTCAACATTAACCGGCCATTCTTCAACATCCACTAACATGGATTCCATAGTCCTCAATCAATAAGGGGGCATCATCATTGAAGTAGAAAGCATTTGTGTGAACGTTCGAAGTAGGGATGTCAATTTCTGACACAACTCAACACGAAGTTGAGCGGATTTGCCTTTTGAGTCAAACGGTCTAGGTCATAAATAGGTATAAAAAACACATTAAACTTACTGCCACTACTTCCAGCATACTACAGCCAACCCCGTCTAGCCCCACCGAAACTAAATTAAACCCAAAAATATTTTGGCCTGCTACACAAACCCAACTCATCAGATGACGTAATGCGTATAAATAAAAAACACTAGCTGAATACATGATATTAGTTCAAAATCTAATCCCCTTTCAAAACAATAAAAAGAACAAAAAACAGATGACGTAATGCGACATTTTGCTACAGCATACCAACAAACAAAACTTAGGTTTTAGGTACTACACCCTGGTAAAACTAAAAACCAAACAAAACCAGACCCACACCCAACCCAATTAGTCTGATCTTAGCAACTCCGGGAAAACATTAACCAATCAGTCAATAACACATGGCATGGACCTACTACATTCTATCTTCTCTCCTCCTTGGTGCGCAGGTGATGATTTCATCAACCCGCAGAATCATTTCTGCAGCTTCAGTTGCAGAGAGCAATACAGCCTGCTTCACCTTAAACGCCTCTGATATTCCAAGCTCTGACATATCTCCAACCTGTAACCAAACACAATTAAAATATTACTACTTTATGGTTTAACGGGATGTTTGGATTTGCGTTCTCTAATCTCAGTTAAATCTTTGAACAAGTGTCCAGTAGACAATGTATACGCGGTGTATCATAGCTAAATGCACATTTTACCCTCTATAAAGCGCGCACAAAAGATGTAATTTGTTGTATGGAATTCTACATTAAGCAAAAAAAAAATACAATTTAAATTGAACAGTTTCATTCACTTACAGCGCCAGTAATCACATCAATCCCTGCATTGCTATCCTCTTTGTGGTGCTCAGCACGAAGTTGAGCTACTAACTCAGCACTGTCTAAACCAGCATTGTCAGCAATAGTTGTTGGAATTGCAATAAGGGCGCGCGAGAAAGCTTCCATGGCATGAGATTTTTTGCCAGGTGTCTTTCGTGCCAGCTCATCCACTGCCTTTGCCATCACCATTTCAGGCCATCCACCACCTAAGAGAACCCTACTATCATTTATTGTCTGAGACAGAACACATAAGGCATCATGCAAGGATCTTTCTGCTTCATCAAGAACATGGAAGCTGCAACAAAAAAATGGGAATTAGTGACATCACTATCAGGTATCTAAATAACCATAGCAGATAAGATGAATAAACAGTTTTACGGGGGAAATATATATCTAGGGGTCAAATAACTAGTTTTTGGATGATTAGTATCATTGACGGTTTTCACATGTACTTACCCCTCTTTCTACTCACATTTTTTACAATAATGATGCTAATAAATAGTGATTTTATATAATTTTAAAAGCCTCGTACAAATCTGAACAGTCCATAAAAATCAGTCAAAGAATGATAAAGATCTTTATAAATCAAACATATGAAAACATAGCCGACTTTAAACCCTAGATAGTTTATACGAAGATATACAAATAATTAACAACAATTTATTGAATATTTTTATTTACTTAATGAAAAATACGTTGTCATGTTTAGCATATTACCTATTAGTTTCCTAAATATTCAGATTCGTGAAATTTTCACAACTTAATACAATTTTAAACAACAGATTCACATTTGGACAATTATCCCCCGGTTTTAAGGTTTATAAACTGAATGTGATTATGCAAAAAGCACAACATCACTATTAAAACAAACATTATAGCATACCACGATACAAGTTCAAAATTTTCAAGACATCACAAAAGATTTAAATTTATTTGGACGCATGATGAGAATATTGCTTAACAATATCATGAAAAGTAAAACATTACGTCATCAAAAATAAAAAAATATAATATGTATGACATAGTGACATACCTTGCTCCTCTCAATACAATGGTACAAGCCTGACCCATTTCAACACCCGAAAAGTGGATCAATTTATCCTCGCCAATCATAATCTCCTCAATGAGTTTGCAGTGCCCAAGTTTAACAGATTCTGGATTATCAAACGTCGATGCTATTTCACCACCAGTGACTAAAGCAAGGCGTTCAATACCATCAAAATCAGCATGCTCAATTGCAAGAATGCCAGCATCAGCAAACAATTCCTCAGGGAAATTGTAGATTAACTGTCTGTTGACAAAACAGTTAATCCCATGACCAATTATCTTTTGCACTTTTTCTCTCATTTTTTCTTTTTCTGCTCCTTCAATCTGAGCTACTTTGGCCATTGAATCTACCCGGACTCGTGCTCCATAGATTTTTACTTTATCTGTGTCCATTGCTGTATTTGCAACCAAAATGTTGGCATTTTCGATACGTTTTGGTTGCCCAAGACCGATCTTTTTGTCTAGAATAAATCTGCATAAAAAAAGTGACAGCAATCACATTTTGCTTATGTGAACTCTGTTTCAATTTAAACAATAACAGTAGAAAAAAAAAACGTTATTTAACCTACCCCTCATCCAAAAAAGAATCCTTGAGCGAGCCTCCAGCCTTCTTGATGATCTGGATGGACTCCAAGTTTGTGCTTCCCTAACATATGCATATAACTTATCAGAAACTACTAAAAAAGATTTCCAGAAAATAAACAATGGCATCAACACATGTAATGACTCAAACTTGTGCCCGTTTTAGGTCATAAGAACATTAATCCACTTTTTATAGTTGTTACATACAGCCAGAAACTCACTTTTAACCTCATAACAGCATCAACAGCAAGTTTTGCAAAATGTTCCTTGTCCTGTGACAGAATTTTTGAGCTCAAAGTGGTCATAGCAATCCTCATCAAATCTAACCTAAATTTCTCTGCATGAACAAAAAAACAAAAAAGGACATCATAAATTTATTCAATTTAAATAAGCTTAGGGCTGGCAAAATAGCTCTTATCATGTTTAAAAGGTCAGAGATGACGAGACTAACACAAGTATCAAATATGAATACGTTTCTTTTAACTAAATATTTCATGTATATAACACAGTTGTATGTTTTATGTACCAAGAAGGAGAAATGATCGAGCCTAAGCCCTAACTTTAATTATTTTTAAATAAGTATAAAATAGCATAGTTTACTCTTTATTGAACAGGTCTTATCGTGTCTTAAACAGGTAAAAAAATTGCCAAGGCTGGAAATTGGAATATAAAGAAGGTACTGATTTCCTAAAATTATAAACCGTAACATTCAAATGAAAGTAAATATGTTTTGATTTGTAAGTATTTAAAGTGGCCAAAATAAAACTATAATAGCACAATCACATAATGAATGATGATAAATTGGTATAGCTAATGTCAGCAATAACAACCTGCATCATCTTTGTTATCCTTGACCCTGTCAAGTAGTGCACTACGAGCACAGTCAGCAGCCATCCGGTAACCTGCATTTTACGTTATATATACACAATTTAAATTGATATTAATGAAAAGATTGACAGAAAAAGAAAAGAAAAGGTGGAAAAGAAACCTGAAATTATTGTCATTGGGTGTATTTTCGATCCTACTAACTTTTCAGCTTCCCTCAAAAGCTCACCAGCCAAAACTACCACTGAAGTAGTCCCATCACCGACTTCATCATCTTGCACTTTTGAGATGTCTAATTTTTTTATTAAGAAACTTCAAAAAACTAGGTTTAAAATATGTGTGAAAAATCTCGAGTCCAAAATACCCTTCACCGCCTCCTTAGTGATTATATTAGATATCAACTCTCATATGAAAATTTTCTAAACACGAAAAAGTTGAAAATGATTCTACAAGCAGTTGCAAATGAAAATATGAGTTATGAAACAGAGATTTTTACAATTCAAAGGATACCAATAAGAACCTTAGCAGCAGGGTTGTCAATATGAAGGGACTTTAAGATAGTGGCACCATCATTAGTGACAGTGACACTGTGTCCTCTACCTGTAGACTGTAATATTTTATCCTGCAACAAAAAAGATGTTACAATATAGAAAAAATCTAGTGAACACATGCAGATCAAAAGCTATTAGCTAAATTATACATGTTACAAAGTAGGAAAAAAAAACTGACCATTCCTTTAGGGCCTAGGGTTGTTTTGACCAAGTCAGCTATTGCCATGGCTCCAACAAAGGATGCCTGCACCGTGAAGATAATTTGCATACAATAAATCAGTAATGATTATTTGCAATAGAAAAAAAGACATTTTGCTAGTTGCTAGCAGTGTTTTCGATACAGAACCGGACACATAACGAGTCCGGTTGTGCCTATTTAAACTAGTCAGGTACCAACCATACTATATTTCAAATTATTATTATTTCTTTTCTCCTTCCAAAATCTCATTTTCTGATTTCTTATTTTATGCTTTGTTTATGTGTGGTTTATGCTCAATTAATATTACAAATCTACACAAAAAAAGTATTTCGGTATTTTGTTTTAGTTGAGTTATATATTCATACTCTAAAGTCTAAACATTTATACTATTTGTGGTATAATCCGGTTTTTACACCGACCCGGCCGATACAACTAGTGAACCCCTAAGGCACCCGGTTCAACAACCGGTCCGGTTATGAAAACACTGGTTACTACTATAACAAACAAGTGCAGCTGAGCAACACAAAACAACAAAATCTGCAATGGATTTCAAAGATTTTAAAAGACTCACCATACGGGCTCGTTCGCCCTTCTCTTCAGTAGCTTCATCTTTAAAAAGTTTCTCAATCTAATATACACATCAAAAGTAAACAAGCAAAGTGAAAAAAATAAACTGAAGCAATAAACTTATTAATTATTAACTTATTATAATAACTTCACAGGTTATGAAAGTAAAACAATAACATACCGCCATTAATAGTCAGCAGATATATGAAATGCAGAAGCTTTTAAGGTTACTGTAATCTGAACAATAAATATATCAACAAATCAACTATCGAGACATTATTAAATATAATATAAAGGTAACAAATCACATAAATTGGACAGAACCTAACTGAGAATGTGCAGAGGTCAAGAAAACAATAATAATAAAATTAGGGTTTTAAAAATTATAGTTTTAGGGTTTCTGATAGTTTGGATTAAAATAGAGAAAAGTAAAGATATGAACAGATCTGAAGGGATATTGTGATGCTGAAGAAATGATATTACCTGATGAAGCTTCTGGTTGGTTGCTGTGTGTGTAGTGAAGAAGGAATTAGGGCCAGGAAAGATGGAGAAGAGTGGAAGATATGGAATTATTATTATTATGGTGGGCTTTTTTAACATTGGTTTTGGGCTTTATATATGGGCTAATAATTCTAACTAATATTGGTTGGACTCTTTAATAGAGTGACTGAGTTAGAGGTGCACAAACTGGGTTTTTTCAATACCCGGTTCTCGGTATGGAACCGGTTCCAAGTAGGGTTGGGTATTACTTCAACCAGGTATTGAAAGAACCGGTTCCAGTTTCGTTTTCGGTTCCTAGCATAAAAAACCATACCCGATATACTCGGTTCCGGTTTTTCAATACCCGGTTCCGATTTTTTCAATACCCGGCTTTGGGTATACCGGGTATTAAAAAACCCGGGTACACTAGGTGTTGAAAAAACCCGGCTATGACGGGTATTGAATTCTTTTTATACAATCACGTCGAAGGGTAGTGCGACTTAGATGATTATAATGTCGTTATAGAATTCTTTGGATGAGACGCGTCAATCTTGGGTTATCGAAGTGATCAAATGGCAATCCCTCTTGAATCATGAAGTGACTCATTCCTTCCCAGACCGCCTCAACATCAAAATGCCAAATAGTCCCGTCGCTTGACATATACTTTTTGAATATTTAGAAAACCCAATTCCGGGTATTCGGAAAACCCAGTCCCGAGTATTCGAAAAACTCGGTTCTGGGTATTTAAAAAACCGGGTACAACCGGATATAAATCGGGTCCAGTTCCATGTATGGTTTTTTACATAGAAATCTATACCCTATGCGTACCCGGCGGGTAGGGTCGGGAACGGTTCCGGGTATAAAAAACCGGTTTTTATAATACCTGGTTCCGGTTTTTATTTCCGGTTCCATGAGTGGGCGAGAAATACGAGCCCAATGACCCAAATTAGCTCGATCTGATTGTGTTCGACACTTTTGATAAATGTTTGGGAGTTCCTCTATGCATTTCTATTCCTTTTATATTTTTATTGTACGTGTCTTCTTGTCTTTATTTTTGAAGTACATTTTGGATTTTGAAGAAACAAATCTTAGAATGGATCTAAGATCAATTCTACTAAGTGAGCGTCTATGACAAGAATGGTAGATGGGATCGTGTACTTCTACAGAAAAAATAACAGCACCATGAGAGTAAGTAATTCGTCCTTGGGAATAATCGAGTAAGAGTGATGATATTAGAGGGAATGCAAGTGTATCAGTGTACCTTGTGCAGTATGACTTCACCTCTTCTTTTTAAGAGGGTTTGTTAGTTGTCCCTTTCATTAGGTGGCGCAGTCTTTGCTGTCATAACCGTTTGCCTGATGTCATCGTGCCTCCTATTGATGGGGCGTGCTTCGGGTATGTGGGAATGTTTTAGGTTTTGCTCCTCTACGCGCGAGTCTACTGTATAAACAGGTCGACCCTTTTTAATGCTTTGGGCTTATCCATTTTCTAGCGGGTGGACTCGTTAATGTCTTTTCAGACCCATTCCTCTATAGATTTGTCAATTATGTTATGGTCAAATTTCATCTCATGATGACTTGATTGAATCATGAGAAATTGTAGGAATAAAGGAACATGAAATAATATTCTTTTCTCAATGTGGAGATAAAGAAAAAGATTCACAACTATTAATATATTGGTAATGAGTAACAATAGTAAGTACATAGGGTGAAGTCAAGAAGGTGGGGAATTCATAAATGTGTTACTAATATACAATTACACTTAACTTACATGTGTCACTTGTGTATGTTCTATAATTATAAGAAACAAAAAGTTCACTAAAAACTGTGTTTAAATGCAGGCACTTTTATCCCTTTGTTCATATCTCTTTACAAATTTAAAGAGAGATGGATGAACAAAGCATTTCAACCAATTTATTATGTCTAAAAGTTTTTAAAATTGAATGATTTATTATGTTTTTATATTCATATTCTCCCATAAAAACTGTGTTTTTGAATACATGCCAGCTTGGTTCTAGATTCCTAAATTCAAATTTAAATTAGATTCAAAAACCAAATTCCAAATTCAATTCGATTAAGGATCTGATTCGAATAACATGAAAGTTGTTCGGTTCAAATTTCAAGTTATCTGAATTCGATACGAATAATGAACACCCCCATCTCGAGGGGTCGTAAACGCTCTATCAATTGCCCGAGTGCCCCTCAGGTCTATGTGCGCCTTTAAAAACCAAGTTATTTTTTTTTTCACACAATAACCATTAAGCATGTTATAATAATAAAAAAAACACTAAACAGCTATGAAATTGAAATGGCTCCAATCATCATACATATGCCTTGGACATAACATAGATTTTATATGATAATAATAATAACAATAACTAAGACATGAAAGTGAGATAGAACACAAGACTATTAAAGTTATACAACAATTGTTAAGGAAACCACAATACATGAGTTTTTAGGAGAAAGGAACCAGCAACCATGAATTTATAAAATAGCACATTTGCCACTTTCAGCTCTCTGTCGTAGCTCCTCAGTCTCCCTTTGAGCTCTCTCTAAATTCTCTCTGAGCTTCCGGATTTCATCATCGGATTTCGCTTGAGCAGCATAAGCCATTTCCTCAGCCTTCAACCGGGCCACCTGTTCTTCCGCCAATTGTTGTTCAAGTCTTGTAGTCGTTTCCTTCAGCCTCGACTCAACCTGTACATCATCAAAGGAACTAAATATATTATGTGCCATTCACATCCAACCATGTACAGGTTGAGGCGAGTACAACAACATCCTAAAATGCTTTGATAAAAGTTTTTTATTAGTATTGTTGATGATACAAGTTTTGAAAGCATGTTTAACACATTAATTATCTATTAACAGATATTTATAACAAGAGACGCATTTTGCTATGTAAAAAAAAGTTTAAACAAAAGACGAAAACTTTTGCGCGTCACTGGAAAACTCACAGCCCCTTAACAATACTCCGATAACCAATGGGAGGAGGTAGTGTTGGGCAGGTAGCCTTCAAGGGGTTAAAGAAAGAAACAAGTGGATACCGGATTCGAACCAGTTGGAGAGATCAGACGCTTATCGCTATGCCAACCCCTTGTAGGGTTGACTTGACCCATTTTGACCGACATTAAAAATGACCATGAGTTGTTTAATAAATTCAACCTTTGGATAGCAAACAAGCCTTATATACATCAAACCACTAGTTTTTCTTTGCTAAAAGAGTTAGCTTTAGAAATCTGTTAGTATAGTATTTCGTTTTGTATAATTAATCTAGACACCCTGCAAGTAAACAGATTTTATCATTTTACGCAACTAGGAATTAAGATAAAGAAGTAGTCTATTTACGAGTCAAAGGTCATATATGGTATTGTCATTAATAATAAAAGCCGGAAATCGAAGAGTGAAACTAATTTTTAATTAAAATGCAGACTCATTAATAATATAAATTAAGAAAAACAGTAAGAGTACCATTTCAGTAATTCGCTTGAGCTGCTCTTCATATGATTTATACATCTGTTCCGTCAGCTCGGATATTTCCTGTTTGGTATATCCCTCTAATAGTTGAACTTCTTCTGTTTGTTCATGAAGCTTCATAGTCCCTCTCTATAGGTACATGTATAGTTTGTGTAACATTAATAATTAGTCAAAAACAAACAATCTAAATAATTAGAAGATAAAACGGTAATGAAAATAATAAGTTTCACCCTTAATTCGTTAAAAATCTCATCGGTGTATGGTTTCCCGTTGTTCTTGTTCAACACCATGTTGACCAAAGAGAGAAGTTCTTGTACTTGTTGCGTTCGCTTTGTTTGATCTTTTGTTCTATTATCAAAAAGAACACATCTATCCCCGCACAGTCTAAGCGTTTCCTGAACCAATAGTCAATTATTAGTTTTTAACAATTGAATAATGGTCGATTTTTCCAAAAAAAAAAAGTCAAAACGCATGTGTTGGCCTATATCGAACCTTCAATGATTCAGGATAGTCTTCGAGAAACTCTTCTAAAGTTTGTTCATTCTCCTCAAGTTCATCCCCACCGGTAAAAACCACAATCATGTAATCATTAATTTTGCTCCCAAACAGAGTCCTCAAACTACTTATCGCAGCTTCCTCTTCTTTTGAAAACCGATTCCTAACCGAAAGCACAACAAGAACAGCATGGATACCGTCCCTCGCCATATTGATACATTTAACAATCTCCTTCCCAATAAATTCAGTATCAACACAAGCATCAAACAGTCCTATCATTATACTACCCATTAGCAGTCTAAAATCAAACAACACATCGGCATTCATTCAAGTTTTTAAAAAATAATTCAAAATACCAGGAGTATCGATCACATTAAGCATCTGCCCATCTGTAAATACAGTTGTCCTGAGCTCAGACGTACTTGTTACACCGGCAGAACTTGCCTTCGACGCAAATTCTTTCCTTCCAAGGATACTATTCCCTGTTGCACTTTTCCCATTACCTGTTCTTCCAACCAAAACAAGCGTTCGAAGCGCATTCAAAGAAGATGTGAATTCCCAATCATCATCAATCGAACTTCCCCCCATGATATGACCGTCGAAATCTACATCAAAAGTTAACAAATCAATCATAATCCTTTCTTTCATCACCCACGAACTCGCACACCCCTAAATCTACTCCTAAAATCCACATATTGCCCACTACATGGGACTCGAACCCGCAGGGGCGATTCTTTTAAGGGGCGGGAAGAGGCAGCCGACCCCCCCGAATCTTCGCTCAGGGATTCCGATTATATAGTATTCGTATAGAAATTTTTTGGTATATAAGGTTGCGACCCCCGAAACTAGTGCCTTCCGACCCCCGAAGTTTCGGGTCAAGATTCGCCACTGTGAACCCGCACAACTTTGGTGGGGTATGGCCCTCAACTTTCTTGGCGAAATGTAAAAATAAAATTTTCTTATCCTTTTATGTATTGGAATACCCCTAAACAAATATTAGTGGGAATAAACACCTGGTGTCACCTTGGTTTAAAAAAGCGCGCCTCAGGCGCGCTTGAGGCGTGAGGCGCCCGAGGCGTTTGGAAAAACGCTTTTTTTGCTCTGAGGCGGTACTCTACATGAAGCGCTGTGAGGCGCCGCTTTAAGCCTGAAGCGCCAGGCATCTGAGGCGCTGCTTCAGGCTGAATTAGGTCAAATTTAGTGAAAAAAAGCTAAAAACGAGTTCAAATCAGTGCTAATCGGACATGATTAGAGAAATCTTACCTCCATAGCCAAACTTAAGCTCCATTGAAGTAGCTGCATAACTCTAGGAAGAAGAAGAAAAAAGAGGTTGCTGAAGAAAAAGGAGGCTGCTGGAGAAAAAAATGTGAAACCCTAATCTTACTAAAGTTGGAACCCTAATATTTAGTGCAGCGTATAAAAGCATAGCCCATTGGGCCTATTTTTAATAAACTAAGAGGTCAGTATTTGATTTAATTTTAGGCCCAACAGTCTATAGAGGTTAGAACTAAGTATTGGGTTTTATCATGGGCCTAGTAGACTGATAAAAAAACCCAAATAAATAATGTTTTTAGTGTTTAAGTGTGTTTTATAATATATTTTTGTGTTTATTATTGATTTATATGAAGAATATGTCATATTGATGGGTATAGATATTTTATATATTTTTTCTAAATTCTATGCACCTCACATACGTGAAGCTCTCGCCTCGCGCTTTAAGCCCCGCGCCTCGGATTTTGGAACCAAAACGCCTCGGAGCGCCTCGCGCTTTTTTAAACCAAGGGTGTCACTATTACAAGAGGCGCTAAATCATAATAATCCTATTATTATAAATCAACTCATTTGATATATGATCTTACAACAACATGATGCGAAATTTAACTTAATAAACAGAATTCTAATGATGCTGTTAAAAAAAACAGAATTATGATGTAAAATTCAACCCAACAATAGTCTGATATTGACTGATAAACAAAACGGTAAAGAATGGAAATATTATTTATTATTATGCATATGATATATGTAATTACCTGAGATTATAAGTTAGGGTTTAAGTTGGATGAAAGAAGATGAAAGGATGGCAGTCAGTCCAGTATTGGTGCAATTTATATGTCCTGAATTTTATCTACTTGAATACGACAAGAATCGCGTGGTCAGACAACACACGAACATACCTATATACACGCAATATATTATAAAATTACGGTTTATTTATTGCAACATTTTACAGACAACACACGATCATGGGTTCAATTCCCACTTCCAACATTTATGGTTTGGTATCCGGGTGAAGATCGAATACGGGTGGCGCCGGTTCGAATCTGACGGGCGGCGAGGTTTTACCGAGTTCTATAACACTGTCGTGCCTTAGGGCGGGTGGGGCTCGGGTTTCCGCGCATCGGGAGAAGGCGGGGGCTGCTGGAGGTCGAGTAGTCGATTCTTGGGCACGGCGCCCCGCAAGGGTGGTTGCCACACAGTTGTTCGCCGATCAAAAAAAAAAAAACCTATATACACGCAATATATTATAAAATTACGGTTTATTTATTGCAACATTTTACGACAATAAAATCAACTCTAGTTTAGGCTAACACAATGTGTTGTGTCTTGCGAGCAAGCTGACGCGAGTAAGGGTTCGATTCATATGGCTCACGAACACAACAACGTGGCCACACAAAACGGCTCTCGAACGAGCACACGCTACCCAGCTCATGTGTGCTAGCGTGAGGAAAACAACCGTTGGCTACTTGTTAACCGTTACCAACGGCAATAAAATTAACTCTACTTTATAACATTGTGTATGTGTGGAAACAAAACAATGAACTGATGAAGGACCGTGCTGGGGCATGTGTAGTGGAGGACTTTATAGAAAAATATGTGTGTAGTGGTGTGTGGGCTATATGAGGCTTTACAAATCATTGGGTAATAATTGCTTAATTATTATTTTATTTAAATAACAAATATTTAAAAACAATAATAAAAATAATATTAATAATAATAGCAATAATAATAATAAAAGTAAATTTTTTTTTAATAATAATTTTTTTTTCTTTTTCCATTAATAAAAAAAAGGGTAAATTACATAAGGATGGTAGGTAGGCGAGCAACCCTAATGGGACCTATACATCCCATCATCAACCCTAATGGGACCTATACATCCACCTAACCCAAACCGTCTTCTACACCCTGCATCTTCATCTTCTTTGTCTTCTACACCCTGCATCTTCAACATCTGTCTTCAACACCTAGCCCTATAATAATAATAATAATCCATAAACAACCCAACCTTGTTACGATACAAATGGTGATCAAAGGAAGAGCTAAAGAGTTAGAGAAGAACACAAGAGATGAGAGAATTAATCCAAATCAATAGCTAGTATTATTCACCCTCATTACATGTATTTATACATACATAATACACATATTATCAACTACCTAACTATTGGACAATTACAATCTAGTTCCTATACTATTTGATACCTAACATTACTCCCCCCTTAAAAGACCTTTGTCCTCAAAAGCCAGATTCTAAAAAAATTATCTAATCAAAAGTATCAAAACCGAATTGTGAGAGGATGACTTCTGCATATTTGATGCTTTTCTTAATATGTATTTTAAGTTCCTCAACATTCATCTTCACCATGTCTATAAGAACCTTCGCTTGAACAAAAACACCCGTGAATGTTGTTGCCATTGGAAAATGGTGAAATATCAATGGAATCCCATTAACACTAGACTTTTTCTTCTTTCGATTATCCCTAGCCTCCTTAGCAAAAAAGTCAGCACCATTAAAACCCACTTTGCACAAACTAGTCTCCTCAAATGGGTCAAAAATCAACCCATCAGCAGTCTTGTAACCAACATGATCCACTTCCTCACCTCATATCTTTCTTAGATCAGCAAGTTCCTTCTCCATTTGACCACTTGACATTTAAGATACAAGGGTAGAACTAATTAAATCAGGAGTACCTCCTATTATAAAAACAGGGAAAATAGGGACAAAGGTCTCTCTAGCAAATTTAAACTTCTGCTTAGAGCTCCTATTTTTGGACTTTAAAATCTTCATAATCTTCCTTCCTTCATTACTAAAATAGAACATGTTTTTTAGGAACAACATTAATCTCTTCACCTTCTAAAGCAGACTGTTTAACTTTCTTAGAATCAGCTAATATATCCTCTTCACATTTAACCTTTCTTTTGATCATAGAAGCAATAGGAGCAACATTGAGATTAATGTCATCTGGATCATCTTCACAGAATACCTACCTAGACAAAGGTTTGATAATATTCATATCCAACTCAAAAATATCTTCAACCTCATCCTCCTTAACTTTACAAAATAATTTCTGATAATGTTGGTGAAAAGCAACTACAAGGCTTTCAACAAATTGATCAGCAGGAAAAGTCCCGAAAAAAGATTGAGAGTCCCATGTTGGATGCTTATATTTGACAGTTTCATACTACTTTTAACACACCCAAAAATGTTCTAAATTCACTCACCAATGTTTCATTGTTGCAAGATGCCCAAGCTATGGATACTTGAATATCATGTTTATAGGAAGAATGTTGAACTACTCCCAAATTTTCACTCGAACCACACCACCAACCCGGTTTCCACTCGAATCGTTTAACATCAACAACCGGTTCCTTCTCAATTTCCTTAACATCATCATCCGATTTTTTCTTACTTTCCTTAACATCAACATCATCATCATCATCTATAACCGAAGGGATATGGTATCAAAACATCATAAATACCATATCATCGCCCAACTAAAACATGCATCGTCTAGCGTCCATCCGCCCGTTTTACGTCGGCGATATACTTGGCGTCCAACGGACGCCAGACTCAGACTCATCCACCCGTTTTACGTCGGCGATACACCTGGCGTCCAACCGACGCCAGACACAAGCTTACCCGCCCGTTTTACATTGGCGGGCCCAGTACGCTTCAAAGCTTCTCAAGCAAGCTAAATGAAGCTTCGTCAGCACGACTGGAAGATACCTTTCGGGGCAGCCTCGGGGCACACACCCCTGCCCCAGGCAACTGTTCCTGACTCAACAGGCTGCCCACCAGAGTTCTCGACCAATCTGACACGAAGAAAGGACGATGACGTGGCAGCCTCCCAGCCAAGATATCTCCCTCACACAGGACTTTCTCAACTTGTCTCGAGTTTCAAGGAATAGGATGATTACCCATTGCCCTCGGTCTTCCAGTAGGCGGATGCCACGTGTCCGCTGCCCACCAACGTCCACTCAGCGAACGCCACGCGTACTATTGTCAGGACGGTAACATCCCCCCTTACTTTCTCATTTTACCAAAACCCAATTGCACCATTGGGCTTGAGGACTTGGGCCGGAAACTTAGAGACACCTCTATCTGGGCCCATCAAAGGTAGAGGATGGGCTAAGAAAGTGTGACGTCGAGGTACTACAAAAGGAGGAGCTCCTTCTCCTTTTGTTGGCATCCGACATTCACCAAGACTTTCACTCAAAAAGACTACGAACTCACTCGTATCTTTTTCAACCACTTGTTTATTATACTAACCTTTAGAGGCTCGGCTCTTCTAATCGGTAGTCTCTTAAACTCCTTGGTCTTGTCCTTAGACCCACACGTCTTTTATAAACACACCTCTTTATAAAATACAATAGAGTCACTACCAAGATTAGCGTCTATACGGTAATCCCGGATTCGTGTTTCTTCATTGGCGCCATCCGTGGCCTTACCACAATACTCTAAACAAAAGCTTTAACTAGCCAGCTCATTAATCTATATAGAAAATATGACAACCTCACCTCAAAGAGTTCACACTCCTTCTGGGGCCGTCGAAGACATCACCGACGTTACCTCGGGATCTCACCCAACATCCGGGGATCCTGACAACAATAAACTAAACGCCGTCATCATCCCCAGAAACCTAGATTTCCAAAGCACTGAACCAGCACCTCCTACCCAGGAGGAGATAGACGCCCTGAATAATGACTGGTATGAACACTAGAAACAAATTCTGGACGCTCAGCTGGAACGTCGCCGACTCACCGACAAAGCCATTATGGGGTCATCCTCCAAGCGACCCATTCGAACAGCGGTTGCTGTCTGACACGGGGAAGGTCCAAGGCAACCCCCTGTGGACTAGGCATGTGCAGAGCACACCAGTTCGACGCAGAGGACTACGATGAAAACTCATGGGAGGACGATGCCTCCAGGGATTATCGTCACAGTCCGTACCACTACCGGGAACGACTAAACAGGTACAACAATGACGCAACCACAAACTTGTCACTCCCATATAGGCCAACGGCCTTTGCCGACAAATCCAAGTTTACAAGGCGTATCTCCCAAGCGCCAATACCACCGAGGCAACGCCTCCCGGCCAACGTCAAGATATATGACGGTCTCATTGACCCCGACGACCATCTCAACATTTTTAACCAGGCTGGGGCCGTCATCGGGTTGACCTTACCCGTCTGGTGCCACATGTTTGCCCAGACGCTCACAGGAGCAGCCAGGGTGTGGTTCGACAACCTACCCACACGAAGCATCGACAACTATGAACAACCGATCGATAAATTTTCACTCCATTTTAGCCAACAACGTCGCCACAAGTGCGACAAAAGTCAAATCTCTCTATGCAAACGAAGTGTGAAAACCTACACCTTCCGCTTTTCATAAATGAATCAACCGGTCCCTCAATTATTTCAAGATCTTCATTTTTAACCCTCGTATTTGAGCATTTATAAACTGTCATTTACCTGGAATTAATGGATTTTTTTTAGTAATTCTAAACAACTCTCTTCAAGAAGAGTTACGATTTGGACACATTAAATATTTAAAGTTTGCAAGATATAAAAGTTTAAGTGTTTATTATAGTGTTAGTTAACAATGTATTTTTTTGTTTATAAGAAAATAAAGACATCCGTTTTTTTCTAAGTTATTATGGTTGGACTAACATTTTAAATATGCAAATGGCTAGTGGCATTTAAATTGTCGGTTATGATGTGCATATGCTTATTATATATTAATTAACAAACCAACGTTTACTAGAATTTAACATTTAGTTATAACATACAATATTAAAGTGCAGTAATTGTGAGTGGAGTTTAAATAGTTTTCTACTACATAACATTTCGGAACCCTCCAAATAAAACTTCCTGTGACCATAATTAGAAATTGATGGAATGAATCAATGCTATTTGTTTAGTAACTATTGACTTTTATGAGCAATAACCCACAATTATCAAGTCTCATTAATGTGACATACATGAAACCCCTAGTAGACAAGCATAAATACTAGCTTAAGCCTTGGTCATATGGAGCTTGTGGGAGTTACGAAACCTACAAATGAATACCCCTTTCCCATGATTAATTTTTACCATTATACATTCATATGCTTCTTAACGCTTTAGCTCTCAAGATCTGTAATGCAATCTGACCAATCATCATGCTCGATTTGAGGTATAGGCTGATAGCCCTCTGTTAATTTCCTATTTCACTTCAGTAGTTGGGTTCGATTTTGGATTCGGGGAAACCAGGGTTTTAGATATTGATTTGGGATTAGGGATACGATCAGAAACAAGATTTATTAACTTTCTTTTTATTTTCTAATAAGAGTAGCTAAGTTGGGTTGCCTTACGTGTGCAAGGTTAATGACCCTTATGAAACCTTTTTGTTTATTTGTTTATTTAATTTTTTTTCTTTTTCCTTAATTCTCTTATCTAATTATTTCTTATTGGGTTAAAATTTTATATATATAAAAAAAAAGACTTGTTTCATGGTTTAGACAAACTCGTTTCTAGCTATTTAGGATCAGCAAATGGTACAATTATTATTTTACAACTCTATTATAATTTGATCCATATATTTAAAACTTTATTGGAGTTATCTCATTTGAAATTATTAAATTTATCTAATAGCTTTCATTAGATAATTTTCTTTATATAAAGTACGTTTATATACATATATACCAAGTAGACTATTCTAAGGCAAAATTCTTTCGTAGATGAATACCTTTAGAAACTAAATTATTAATTTGGTACTTTCCATTTAATCAAAGTTTGCTAATTATCTACTTAAATATTTTCATTAACAGTTATTCGTAATACATTTAAAGCGTATCGTTTAGATTATTATTATGGTGTGTCGTACATTACTAGTTTATTTTCCATTATTTTTTTTCAATATCAAAAGAATAAATAAAAGTCTCTAGTACTCTGAATTCCCAAATTAAGGTCTAAAATCCCTATTCGTCTATAGTCCTAGAACCCTAGACTTTAATTTAAGATCGTTGACTCACGAATTTACTCAAACAATTTAGGGTAAATTCCTCGGGATTCTCCTTGCCCACTCTCACCGCTTTAGTAGAATTACCTTACCTCACAAAATGTGAGTATATCTTTCCCCTTTTTCATGTTTTACTCTTTTGGGGCTATTCATGTACACTATGACTAAATGTTATTCTTTTACTAAATGCAATTCTCATGTGAGTTTGCTTTATGTTAATTTGTGTGTCTATGACTTGTCAAAATCATTAACCTTTGAGGGCGTGACATTTCAATGAATAGTACTATGGTATATACCCCTTGTGACTCTATTGAGAGACCTTGGTCATTGTCTTGTGATTCATTATACTAAAAAATGGTTTGATTCTTGATTCTTGATACTTGATTCTTAGGGTTGATTTTGAACGGATATTACTTATTACATAATTGCAAACAGTATACAACACGTGAATTGCGAAACTCTTTTCCTATTATATGTATTTAAACAGGGTATGCTCACCAATACATTTTTGTATTGACAAATTATTTTCTTACATGTTTCAGGTTGTTATGAGATCACTGTTAAGCTTTTGGAACTTAGACTTAGACTTGAGATTTACTAAATTTCATTTTAGATTGTTAGTTCCTAAACATTGTATTCTTGTAATTTCATTTTGTTAGGATCTGAGTTTGTGTTTTGATTGTTTAAGTAATATGAGTAACGAATGAAATAAACTATAAATGGAAAGTGCAGCGGAATGATAAATTGTAAATCAAAACAAGAGAATAATTGTTTTTTAATCGAAAGCTTTCATATAATGGAATGATTACAAACGATTACAATTACTCCCCCTCAGCCTGATCACTCATGTAAGTTTGTCTAAGAGAATGTTTTGAGTGATGGAATAGAACAGTACATGCACTGTTCTATTTATAGACAATCTAAACCACTGATGACCTAGGCTGACGTCACCTAAGAAAGTGACCTCTAACTGAATAACAACATAAAACATCTGATGACACAAATAACTGTTACATTGGAAAACTCTGAAAGGCAAACAACTGATAGGAAATCTCTGATGGTCTTGAATCATCTGTTGGAGCCTAAGTGTTGTTGGCTCCAACAGATCTTTAGTCTTCAGTACTTTGATCAGCAGTTGTTCTTCATCAGACCTTTGATCAGCAGTTGTTCTCTAGCAGTTGTTCTCTATCATACCTTTGTAACAGCAGTTGTTCCAACAGTTGTTAGGGTACAGTAGATTTTAGGTTCAACAGTCTTTTGGGAGAAGTAACTTGTAAATGTTGTTCTTATTAAGGATCAACTGTGTAGTATGTTTTGGTTTTCCAATCATCTGTTCTTCTCCAGGTCAGCAGACCCAAAAATCTCCCCCTAGAACAGATGATGCCAAAACTAAGCTTTATGTTGATCTTTATTCCTCGTCAGACTTTCTCTGATTTGCCCTTTGAACTGTAATTCAAAACTCAATGAGAAGAAGTCTTCTGCATCTCTTTCAAGCTCTAAGTTTAGCAATGTTTGGAGATCATCTACACATTGGCCATGTGCATCATCCATACTCAACTTTTGGGCTTCTCCATCTGATCTGAGCAGAGTCAATTCATGGTTATCTTTGTTGACCTTCCATTTTAGAATTTTTGAACCAATGGATCTGTTGAGCTGCAAATTTATTTTTGATGCGTTTGGTGATGGAGGTCTCCCAATGAGTTTCCTGAGTTCTTCTGTTGTGGGATCAGAGAAATAATGTACTTGGTTGAAGAGACCCTCTTTTACAAATGTATCAGCAAACTTCTTCTGGTCTTCTTCGGACATTTCCTTTTGTTTCTTGAACTGTCTCTTGGCAGCAACAGATAGGTCAGAAGTATCAAGCAAGCTGTCAAGTGTAAAGGCATGTTGAGGTCTCTTAACCATGGGAGCATCTGAGTATATTGGTTTTCTGGGCAGTGTAGGATCTTTCTTTCTATTCTCTTCTAACTCCTTGTATGTTTCAACCAGCCTTAGCTCAACCCATCTTGCAACTGACTTCATATCCCCATATTTGGCAGCCACAATTTCTTCTCTCATTTTTTTGAACTTCAAAGCTCTGATCGGATCTCTGTCTTTCCTAAAATTAGGGGCAGAGATTTTCACTGGGGGATTATTAGCCATTTCTTCAATTCTTATAAGTTCTTCTTGAAGAACATGAGTAGTCCAGCCTGCAAATTGTTTCTTGGTTGCTTTGTAGGGCATGGTTGCCAAGATTTGTTCAAGAATAGATTCCTTAACCACCCTTTCCAAATCACTGCTAAGAGGCATGGTGGACATGGAGTTGCTCAGGGTCTTAGCAAAATCTTCAATCCTTCTCAGTTTGCTAAGCTCTGCTGAATGGATGCCCTGAGCAGTCTTGTCATCTTTCCCTTTGCATCTCTCCTTGACGATCAAATCAGCCTGTTCAGTCTTGAATTTAAGATATTGATCTATGTTTCTAGGAGCAGGAAAATTTAGAAGAGATGGGAAAGATCTATCTGATGGATCCTTAGTATTGTAGAAGGATTGCATTTCCCCTAGAGTAGATCAAGCTCAAGAGGATACTGAGCAGCTAATGGTGTGATGGATGGTGGTGGTCTGTGAGATGTGAATTGAGAGGTGTGTGGTGAGAATGATGTAAGTGGGATGGCTGATATAGGTGTAGGTTTGGTGGTTGAAGCGGAAGGTGGTGATGTTTGTATGTTATCATCTTGTACCACAAAGGTTGATTTTCTCTTCCTTTTGTACAAGATAAGTGGTGATGGTGGTGTTTGGGCAGCAGTGGTTGTGTTAACATCTGTTGGCACTTGTGTAGGACCAACAGATGTTTGGGATTTAGGTGGTGAAGTGGTTGTAGGTGGTGTATTGGTAGTTATGGTGGTAGGTTCAGTTGTTGGTTTGGTGGTTGTGGTGGTAGGTTCAGTTGTTTTGATGGTATCAGTGGTTTTGGTGGCAGCAGTGGTTCTAGTAGCAGTTGTTTTAGCAGCAGTTTTGGATGGTGGTTGTCTGATGTGTTTTGTAGGCATTTTCTTCCTTTTAGAGGAGCCAACATCCTTAACTTCCTGTTGTTGCTCTATCTTTCTTTGCACTAGAGCCTCTGCCTTGACTTCCAATGTGTCAAGCCTTTTCTGCTTAGCTTCAGCAGTCTCTTCAGCAATAACATTTGCAAAGGTATCAACTTCTTTTGCCTTGCTAGTTTTGACAGTTTCAGCATCAGCAGAGGTTTGAACATTGGGTTGTTGTTGTGGTGTTGTTTGGGTAGACCCTGGTTTGTTGGCACCTTTTGATTTACCCTTTTGTGAGGGTGGATAACCAAAGTGATCTAGCTTTGGCAATCTATCTCTGCCACTCTCCCCCCTTTTTGGCATCATTAGTTGTGAACTCATCATCATCTTCATCTTTTTTAATGGTTGTAGTGGCAGAGCCAGTGGTCTTCAGCAGATGGTCTTTGATGGCTTTAATATCTGCTTGGGTATCTGTGTACCTAGCATCTACCATAGCTCTGATCTGAGCCATGTAGGTTTCATGTGTTTGATCTGCTAGTTTTCTATGAGCTATGATGATGGGGGAAACTGATTTCCATAGCTCACTAGCAATCTCTTCTTTGGATGGTTGACTTTTGGTTAGAGCAGCTAAAGATCCCATGATTGTCTTGAGATTTGTCTTGATGTCAGCAACAGAGGTTTCAATGGATTGAACTCTAACCGTCAATTCTTGGTATTTTAACCCATCACCTAAATTAATAGGATCATCTGGATTCCTACCAGTGGTAGTTGTATCTGGTTCAGTCCTAGGAGGTGAGTCCATAGAAAGAGAACCAGATGCCCCTTTGTCTTGGTTCTGGGGACTTCCAACTGATTTTGGGGTCACTATAGTGGCCTCATCAGTTGTTGCCTTCAAGGAAGTCTTAGCTATGTAACCACTGTCCTGTTGTAAGAAAATCGTCTCTACATCAGTAGTGGCTGCTTCACTTGAAAACTCACCTAGAGTTGCATTGAACTCTAGGGGTGTAACCTCCTCTGTTCGTGGGTTAGCTAATTGATTTTCCTCAGTCCCAGTCACTTGTTGGTGTGTACTCTCATTGATGGGTGAAGGAGAGGAACTGGGAATATCCTGAGTTTTATCAATAGCTTCGAACAATGGTTTCATTGTTGGAAGGACATGTGATGGTGAGGGTGGAGGAGTGAAAAGAGAAGTAGCCCTGGGAGAATGGCTTATGATCATATGGTCAAGTGACTCATATGCCTCATGATGTGTTTCCCTTTGGCTTACAACATGATCCTTTTGTGAGGATTCATGAGGAGTTTGTTCAGGTTGAGATATATCCAACTGTTGTGAGGAAGTAACAATAGTGGTTTCTTGTTGCTTTTGTGTTGCAACAGGGTTTTCCTCTGGTATCTCATCTTCCAGAGGCCCCTTTTTGGTTTTGTTGGTGGTTTTTGTGGATGGACGTTTTCTTTTAGAGGTGGCTGGTGTGGGTTTCACAGCCATGGATGTAGTGCCATGATCACCAGAAGCAGTGGGCTCTACAACAGAGTTTTGGACAACAGTTGTTGTCTTAATCCTCTTTGTTTGTGTTTTTAAATCTTTAACTTTTGACACTTTTTCTTGGGTGTTTGAACCCAACATTCTTGTAAAAGTTTCATCAGTTAGGCTCTTCATTTGAAATGATTTACCCTTTTTAAAATGTTTTTCAGGTAAAACCTTTTGTAGGATTACACTTAAGAGTCTTGGGTATATCAGAAAAGCATTGTTTGACCCAGACTTTATTCCCTTCACATTTGATACCAAATCCAAGAACAGGCCCCGGGATAGATTGTTGTGACAACCGTCACCCTCATCTTTTAGCGGGTTGTCAATTTTATTCCTTCACCTATTTTAAAATTTCACTTTCAGCCCTCGTATTATGGAAAGATTTGAAAAAAAAAACGACACGATTTAACTAAATTTATAATCTTATATTTGGTCATTTTCTCATACACATGTACACATATATGATTATCAACACAAGTTCCCGAAACTCAAATTTGGTTTTCTTTGTCTTTGATATTTATTTTGTCTACCCATTCTTAATGTAAATACATTATTTTTCCTTTCAAAATTTACATATATTCTTGAACTTATAAAAGTCATTAATAAAAAAAATATACAACAGGATGAATTCATAAAGTTATAGAGTTTATAAAGTCTAGATTTTTAATTATGGAAATCATTAAATACAAAACATAAAGGACCATTTTAAATGCCATAAAACTATAAAATGAAAGCATTGATTACCGATAATTCTTATCACTTCGAAACCGACATTTCATTCATGACACCTTCCTATTATGTAGATGCGTTTTGATCGTTTTGCATGTATCGGCCATTAAAACCCAATTGCAAACTAAACCAATTCGTAGCCTTTAGCATAAATTAACGCTCTCAAGCGATTCAAAAACCTTGGACTGAACCCACACAATCAATCAATTTTGCATTCCAAGGTTGTTCTGCATCGATCTAAGCCTTGCCGAATTGACCACCTCTTCGAATCCGGTCACCACTACCCACAAAAATGGCATGTTCGCGAGTCTCTCATGATTAGTTCCTTTCCTTCGCGAAACCGATGTCTTCCTGTGCTAAAGCCGTCCCACTCGTCGTGGACTCCGTAACCTCCGTTTTTCATCTCTGATCGGTTGGAACGCCAGCATTAATTCCCCCCTTACATCTCGTTTAATCTGGTATCCCATCAAGGTAACGACATCGAACTAAACTCTTTGTTATTTAAATCATAAAGAAATGAATTTAGTTTGAGAATTTTTTTTTTCTTGGTTTGGGGTTGAACATAAGTTATAGAAACTGTTAATTGTTGGGAGATATAAGCTTGTAAAGAAATTTCATCTATTGTGTTTTCTTAACTAATTTATTCCTTATCTTCCAAATCATAATTACTTTATATTATATTATATTTATTTATTCTAACAAAAATCCTTTGTCACCGTATTTCAAAATAACTAAACATAATATGGGCTATTGCAAGTGGTATGTATATTTATAAGTATAAGTATAAGAATAATTGTTATTTTTATATCTAAATAAAAAAAACGTATATATATTGTTATTTGGAGAATATTACTAATAATTACATATGTACGTGTGAATCAAAGAAATTATTGATACAAGTTCATCATTGAGTCCAAATGTTGTCATTCAAATTGTTAGTATTATTATTTTAGACATGATCGCAATATTTGATATTTGATTTAATTAATTTAAAAATTTTTTGATCTTGGAAATATATAAATATGAATATTGTTATTACTCTAAATATAAATTCATAAACGAGTTTATGACGTGTATAACTCATGACAATAATTTAGTATCCAATTGTCAAACACCTAATTACTTAATCCTAAAACCCTCAGACTTTTAGTCTCACCATACCTAGTGTTTACATATATCATTTAGGTTAACTTCATGGGGTTTCTCCTTACTTGTATCTCACTACAGCTTTGGAATTTACTACTTAGTAACTGTGAGTATATCTTTCCCCTTTTTACCGTTTTACTACTTTGGGGTGACATGTACTTATATATTAATCAAGTTTCAATTTCTTATACTTAATGCAATTCTCATGTGTGTTTGCTTTATGTTAATTGGTGTGTCTATGACTTGTCAAAATCATTAACCGCTAGGCGGCCTAGCATTTCAATGAATAGTACTATGGTATACCCCCTTGAGACTCTGTTGAGAGAATCTTGGTCATTGTCTTGTTAATTCATTATTCAGTTGGTTAGTCATGTGTTAGTCATTATTCTCAGGTTTGGTTTTGAACGGATATTACTTATTACATAATTGCAAATGGTACCGCACATGAATTGCTAAACACCTTTCCTACTATATTTATTTAAACAGGGTATGCTCACCAATACATTTTGTATTGACCAAATCATTTTCGTACATGTTTCAGGTTCTTATGAGATTACTTACAAGCGTTTGGAACTTAGACTTAGATTGAGATTACTGTATCTTAGTTTAGATTGCTAGTCATAATTGTTGTATTTTTTTCAATGTAATAAATTATTAAATTCAATGTATTCAAATTTACATTTCTAGTCCATGAGCTATTGAACAATCGTCACTACGTGACACCTCGATGTTTCCGCCATCGGTTGGGGTGTTACAATTGTAGTCAGATTCTGACAACATAGCATATCCCAAGCACCGAATTCTCAATGGGATTTCATTAAAAGAAGTGGATTTAGCAGAGATACAGAGAAGGAGTGTATGAAAGAAAATTTCATGACTGGTGGGAAAAACTTTTTTAAAAGAGTTGACCCAGTCATTTGTGAATCATAACCCCTTTCCTCGAACTCAGTGTGAAGTTCAGCCTTAGGGAAAGAGTCGTTACCTGACAAGTCAGTCAATGAGAAGGTGGTGGATATCAGTTGGGGGGTAATGACGATATTTGTCTCTCCAATTTTTGAGATAATGGTTGTGGGCTTTTTGTCCTGTAGAAGAACCTCAGCATTTAACCAGAATTCTTGCAGGGTATCGATATAGATGGGGGCATCAGCGGTTAGTATTGTCAGGTATTTAGATTTGAGAATGATGTCGATGGTGGTGTGGAACGGGACGTTTTCATCTGTTTTGACCAGATAGGGAAGGTAATTGTGGGTGGCTTTAGCTTGAAGATCCATTGTAATGGATTTCGAGTGTAAGGATGACTGGAATTAGAGTGGGGGTTTGAGGTTAAAGAAGGCGGTTTCAGTATTTTGAATACAATGAGACAGTGTAACATCTGTTGTGGTAAAACAGGGTTTTTATAGCCTCTCGTGAAACCGCTGATGTGGCCAAAACTCTGCTTTTGAGAGCAGACGTGGCAAACATCTGGTGGCATACAGCTGTTGCCAAAGAACTGATGCAAACAGCTGTTGTTCTACCAAAGTGCTGATTGTCACACCCTCAAATTTCCACTGCGGGGTTTATACCGCGAGGCGCATGACATACCAGGATCCCATAGCCATAAGTCATATGAACGAACTCTAAATGCCCAAACCATTTAGTTCGTTTTCAAAAACCAAGTTTAGTTAAGCTGCGGAAGCGTAAACCAAATTTAAACCTTTTTAAAAACCATGCGCAAAACAACGCGCCCAAATTAAAACCATATGAAAGAAAATGTAAAAGCATAATATGTAATTTAGGTATATGCCCATGACCCCAAATGCAGTGAAGTGTGCAGTGCTTTCTAATCCTGGCACCGGAAGCTAACTACCTGCAAAAGCATGTAAATCGTGGGTCAACAAACAGTATTGATGAGTTCACTAAGTAAAGTAAATGAGTACGTAACTGCGCTGGTTTCCAAAACCACGTAAACAAGTAATTGAGTTGGTTCCAAGAACCGTGTAAACACTAGTTCATCGCATGTCAAGGGTAGCTAACCCATTCATGATAACTAACACCGATATACCGAACTGCTGATGTACGTGTAGCCACAAATGTGAGCCGCATGCCTTACATCATTGCCTATCAACAATGATAAAATCTGTTAAGTTATAGTTCACTCCCGCACTCCCCGAGCCGGTGTGAGGTTTGTCAGACCTAATAGCGCTATCAACTAATAACCCGCTTGCCATAACCCGGCAACTCATTCGGTATGTGAAGGACTTACAGATGATAGAGTTGGTTTAGTTCATCAAGGACACAGTTTGCGAACTAGCAAAAACCCGACTCACACAAGGAGTCAAAAACCGACCCATACAAGGATCCATAGCATCCCAACCCAGGATGTGTAAGTAGTCCCAAACCGGACTAGAAAATAGTAGTCCCAACCCGGACTAGAAAAATAGTAGTCCCAACCCGGACTAGAAAAAGTTAAGTACTTTGTCTCAACCCGAGACGCATGCTTTTGAGAAAAGAGTAGTGAAAATCACCTTAGGTTGCACGTGAATGATCCAAATCCCTCAAACAGTAACGAGCTACCGACTCCCTATTACAAGTGTCACTAGGTGAGTATACGTGCATAACCAACACATCATGTAACTCGTTTGTCCAAAACTTCTAAAGTTCAAATCGTGTAATGACACCTAGTGACTCTACATGCACAAGTAAGTCCTACGTATCCCGTTGGTGATCATATTGATTATTATCAGTTTTATACCTCATACACATCTCGTATAAGTATTCATGCAAGCTCATGTCAAATACATACCATATAAGACTCTAAATAGTCACGTAAACATCCCTTACACAATCTGCGTTTTCAGGGCAGATTGTACGCTGTGAAAACCGAATTATTTAAAATACTTAACGAACGAATTAAACTCCCAAATTTTTACTGAATATTTATTGGGATTCATTTGATAACCCATATTTTTATTTTGTCTCAAAAACAAACACAAAAATTATTAAAATTCGTACAACACAGCTATGTCCAGAAAATATTCACAGCAGGTCAGTTTAGTATAAAAATTCCCAAAAATTGTGTATTCGCCCAAACGAGGTGAATTCACTTGGAAAAGCCAAGTTTTTACAATATTGACCTGCTGTCCAAATTTCAAAACTTAATTCTTTGTAAAACTCGAGTTATACCCATTTAAAGTTGACCCAATTTATAATTCCGAAAATCTGATATGACCTTTAATCAAATAAAATTCCAAAAACATATCAAACGACATCCAAATCAGATGATTTTACCCATTATCAAAATCTAAGACCATGTACAATCCATTCATGAAAAGAATCGATCAAAACAATCAATTTAACATCACAATACAGACCCTACAAAACATCATAACGAATCTGTCAGAAAATTAGAATTTTATCAACATGACTCTTATAAACCCTAATCATTCTCAATACCCTATAATCATGCAATAATCTCATATTAACACAATAACATTCATATTGTCACGTTTAATATCAGGTTTTTACGTACCATATACCCTAGATATGATTTCTATCAACAATATTCATCAACAATTACAACAAACATCATAAACCTTCAACATACATTGATTTGCGATTCTAGCATGCATATTTCCTAAAGTTTTTACAATTTTTCCAGCCTAAAATCACATCATACAACATGTAAAACACATACCTTGAATTGCTAAAGTCCCTAAAATCACAAGATAGCACCCGAAATTGCTTGAACTAGTGCAAAATTGATGAAGATTGAGATTGGAAGATGGTTGTGGGGGTTGCTCTAGTCCACGGCGCAAAAGGGCATGGTTAGGGTTTGTTTTTTTTTATATAAATAAAATGCTAGGGTTAAGATCATGGGCCAAGGTTTCGGGCTCTAGTGATTTTTATCTAATAAGCGAGCCCAATAGCCCTATCTAACTCTCGAGATTAATCCCAACAATAATAATCCTACCAACTCATATAAAACTATTGTTTTATCAATTCATATTATTTTTACCCTAAGTGCACATATCTCATAACGTTTACGTACAAGTTAACTAACACGCAGTAGTTCACATAAGCATGCAATTCACGTACACGTGTTATTCCACATTCATCAACATCCAATCATTCATATAATCATGCATGCCTAACAAATCACCAACGTTCGGGATACAGGATTCGTGTGTGCGTCAAGACAATTATTTTTCCTAATTATAACGTACGTTAATATCACCTAACATGTGTTATTGTTACATAACATTCTGAAAGACCTGTTCAACTAAACCTAGTTAAGTGTTTAACCACATATGATCAAGGACATTTAACTAGAGTTCAGTAAAAGAGTTAACCTGAAAATGCGGGGTGTCACACTGATGCTAACATCACTTGTGTTTTTTTAATATATATATATATATATATATAATGGAAACAGTTGTTTTATTTGATCAGACGTTTGAAAACAGATTTTCAACCAAACAGTGGTTGTTTTATCTGATCAGATGTTTGAAATAGATTTTTCAACTAACAGTGGATAGAATGGATGAAACAGTGGTTGTTTTATCCTTAACAGATTTTTCAACCAAAATGCTATTTTTAAGGATGAATTTTGATTTTTCTGAAACATTTTAGTGTTTTTATTTAAAACATTTTTGTTGTTTAGTCCATGTTTAGCATACCAATCCTAGAAATCAGATTTTCAAAGGTAGATGTGTCTAAAGCTTTTGTCAACACATCTGCCAACTGATCCTCTGTTGGAACATGGTGCAGAGAAATCAAACCTTTTTTCATAGCTAACTCTGACAAAGTGATGTCTGATGTCAATGTGCTTTGTGGTTGAATGAGAGACTGGATTTTTGATGATATTTTCAGCAGCTTGACTGTCCAGCATGAGTGGAGTCTTTAGTGCAGTTATACCAAAATCCAGCAGTTGATTTTGAAGCCACATGAGTTAGGCTGTACAGCTTGCAGCAGCTATGTATTCAGCCTCTACTGTTGAAGTTGAAACAGCTACTTGCGTTTTGCTTTGCCATGAGACTAAGGCATTCCCTAGAAACTGACACCCTCCTGATGTGGCAGCCAGCAAAATCACTATCTGAATAACCTGAAGGCTCAATGTTTCCATTAGCAGGATACCAGATACCAAGTGTGGGAGCACCTTTTAGGTATCTGAATATCCTTTTCACAGCAATAAGGTTTGACTTTCTAGGTGAAGCCTGGGATGTTACACAAACACAAGTGGCAAACATAATGTCTGGCCTAGATACAGTTAAGTACAATAAAGACCCAATCATGCATCTGTAATGTGTCTGGTCAACCAGTTTATCCTTGTCATCAATAGTGAGTAGCTTGGCTGTGCTCATGGGTGTACTATATGGCTTACAATCATTCATCTCAAATCTGGTTAACAAATTTTTCACATATTTGTTTTGATGAATGAATGTGCCATTTTGCAGCTGCTTTACTTGGAGACAAAGGAAGCACTGAAGTTCACCCATAACACTCATCTCAAACTCTGCTGTCATGAGTTCCCTAAACTCTTCACACATTTTGTTACATGTGGATCCAAAAATGATGTCATACACATATATTTGAACAATCATTAAACCTTTCCCTCTCCATTTTAGAAATAAAATTTTATCAATTTTACCTCTTGTGAAACCAATGGATAAGAGAAAGGTGGAAAGAGTTTCATACCAAGCCCTAGGTGCTTGTTTGAGTCCATACAAAGATTTGTTGAGCTTGTATACATAATCAGGATAGAATGTGTCTTCAAAACCAGGTGGTTGACATACATAGACCTCCTCCTGAATTTTGCCATAATGGAATGCACATTTAATGTCCATCTGATACACCTTGATGTTGTGGTTGACAGGAAAGGCTAGGAAGAGTCTGATAGCTTCTAGCCTAGCTACAGGAGCAAAGGTTTCATCATAGTCTATCCCCTCTTCTTGTCTGAAGCCTTGAACCACAAGCCTGGCTTTATTCTTGACAACTATACCCCTTTCATCAATTTTGTTTTTGAAGACCCGCTTTGTGCCAATTGGACAAACATCCTTTGGCAGTGCTACAAGTTCCCATACTTGTTGTCTTTTAAACTGAATGAGCTCTTCTAGCATGGCTTCTACCTAACTGTTGTCTTTTAGTGCCTCTTGGTACTTGACAGTTTGTGTGAGAGATAGAAAGCCTACAAAAAGGCAAATGTTTGAGGATTGGCTTCTTGTGAGCACACCCTCTCTGATGTTGCCAATGATTTGGTCTGGTGGATGAGCTCTTAGGTAGATTAAATCTCCCTGATATGGTATGATGGCATTTTTAGGTGAAGGACAGAGGTTTGGTGACTCTGTTGATGTAACATTTGTTTGCACTTATGTAGTACCAACAGATGTTTGAAATGGAGGTGGGGGAATGGGTCCAAGTGGTGTGAAATTGGACTGACTTTTGTCAATAGAGGTTGGACTTTTGTCAACAGATGATTGATCAGTGGATTAGGTTGGTGAGGCAGTGGTTTGAGGGTAAGACTGGCCAACAGTGGCCGACTCAGCTATGGCAGAGTTTTGATAGGTCTTTTGAACAGCTGCTTCCCCTGATACAGAATAGAATTTGTAGTGACTTGGAATCACAATATCTGTTCTGTAGTCTTGTTGTGGAGACTGTGGAATATCTGCACTGTTATCTTTGACAATAATATCTTCAAATTTGAATTTATCTAAATCAAACAATTCAGCAGGATTTGTTGGGATTTTTAAGGATGAAAGTTCATTGAACTTTACATTCAGAGTTTCTTCTATTGTCCTGGTCCTTGTGTTAAACACTTTGTAGGCCTTGGCAGTAGAAGAATATCTCAGAAAATAACCACAATCTACTTTGGCTGCAAATTTTGAGATGGAATCTTTAAGATTTAAAATGAAACATGGGCAGCCAAAGATTTTAAAAAAATGAGATTAATGGTTTGATTTTGAACAGAATTTCATAAGCAGTCTTTTGATGTCTTGGGTTGATTAAAACTCTGTTTTGAACATAGCAAGCAGTGTTTACAGCTTCTGCCCAGAAGGACAGAGGCAAACCAGAATCTGCTAGCATGGTTCTTGCTGCCTCAATGAGGGTTCTATTTTTCCTCTCAACCACCCCATTTTGTTCTGGTGTTCTTGGAATGTTGTACTGCCTCACAATTCCTTTTGACACACATAAGTCATCCAACTCCTTATTTTTAAATTATGTGCCATTGTCACTTCTAAAGACTTTTACTGGCAAGTCATATTGTTTTTCAACTTTGGTGACAAAGTCCTTCAAGATACCTGCAGTCTCATCCTTAGAGTGTAAAAAGTAAGTCCATGTAAACCTAGAAAAATCATCAACTATGACAAGACAAAATCTTTTTCTTCTTAGACTCATGATTTTAACTGGGCCAAACAAGTCCATGTGCAACAATTGAAGACATTGACTTGTTTTGGACTCATCAATGGATTTGTAAGAGCTTTTATGTTGTTTCCCTTTTAAGCAGGAAGCACAATGCTCATCACATTTGAATTCTTTTGATGGTAGACCTCTTACAAGGCTTTGTTTGGAGAGTGAGTTGATAGTTTGAATGTTGGTGTGACCCAGTCTCCTATGACACAATTCTTTCTCTTTAGTGGAGGCAGTAGAAAACAGACATACATTTGCCATAGGATTGTCCTTCAACATATCAACTACATACACATTGCCACTCCTATGAGCAACAAGTTGTCCTTTGCTCTCAGCAATGATGGTGTCAATCTTTTTCACCACTTCTGGCCCAATAATCTTACAAGTTTTCTTAGTGAAGAATGAGCCATACCCTTTGTCACTCATTTATGATACACTAAGAAGATTAAATTTAAGATTATCAATAAGATTGACATTTTCAAACTTGAGTTTCCCAGCCTGAACAGTCCCTGAACCCAACACCTTACCTTTTGAATCATTACCAAAGGATATATCACCCCCTCCATGAGCTAAGAAGTCCAGAAGAAGGGCTCTACATCCTGTCATGTGCCTGGAGCCTCCACTATCTACATACCAAAGGCTATCTAAGCAAGCAAGCAGAAGCTCCCTGCACATCAGTAATGGATCAGGGTTGGTGAGTGTCCAAAGCCAAGTTGGCTTTGGATGGGTCCATAGACTTTTCAGCCTCAAGCTTAGGAAGATGATCAGTGGTTTGAACTAGTTTTTGGACCAAGTTCAACAACTGTTGCTGACCATTTACCAGTGCTTGGATGTCAACACTTGGTGCAACAGATGTTTGATCACTTCGTGCCAGATGATAGTAACCATAGGGATTTCTGTTCACTCTTGGTTTAGAAGGCCTCTTGGGTTCTTCATAAACATGTGACAGATTATGACAAGGTGGTTGTCCATATCCTCTTGGGTACTTGTTGGTGGGTGGAGCATCTGTTACTTGAACATCCCTGGAAGCAGATGTTTCTAGACTTTTGGTAACAGATGTTTGGGCTGGAACATAAGTCTGTTTGGGTTTTCCTTTTGAAGTACTCACCACCTAACTTGCAAGAGTTTTAGCCTTGTACTATTGTATTTTGACATCAAAATTTTTGAGATACAGACACTCTTTGGTGTTGTGATTCTTTTTACCACATATTGAGCATGTGGTCATAGAATCACACACACTTGTTCCTTTGTTGATATCATATGCTTTTAGAAGAAAACAGTTTTTAGTAACATGATTCTTCTTTTCACAGAAATCATAAAACAAGTGGACAGACTTTTCTTTCTTTTTCCCCTTTTCAGTCTTCTTTTCAACAGATGTTTGATCATCTGCTGGAAGGTCTGTCAAGGGAATGACCTTTGCTTGTGGTGCTTTCTTACCATCAGGGGTTTTGAAGTCAACTAGTTTGAAGTTTTCAAGAGTACCACACTCATCAGACCAAGTAGGTTTAAATTCATATTTTTCAAGTTTAGTGAATGATGAGGAACCTTCTAGTTTTTCAAGAACAATTTTCTTGCCATTAGGTTCAGTGATTTTAATCTCTTGACCCTCCAAATTAGTTGGTACTACCTCAACTAACTTTTGTTCCCTTTTGTCAGTGTTTTCAAAAGCTGGAGCAGTGGTTCCAAAACTAAAACCAAACTTCACATGACTTTTGGTTTGTTTGTTGAGGAGCATCTCAAAACCTTTGCATGATTCCACCCATTTTTCACATTCAACTTGGGTGGCCTCAAGCTCCTTTTTACAACTATGATATTTAGTTATCATAGTTTGGAGCTGGTTTTGGTTATAGTTGCTTCATGTTTTAAGCTGCTGATTTCAGATTCTTTTTCAGTCAATTTTGATTTTAACTCTTTTGAAAGTTTTTCAAATTGAACTTCATCATCTAAAATTTTCTTCCTAAGGTTTTCATTCACCTCTTTAATGTTAGCAAATGCTATTACACATTTGTCTGAACACAGATCTTTTAGGATTTGAGGAGATACCTTAGCAGCAGCCGTCAATGCACAATCACACTTGCACTCACAATCATCAGATGCACCCCAGGGATTTGAGAGATTCACAACCTCTTCTTCAGATTTTTTATCTGCAACTACTTCATCAACAATATCATTAGTCACTATATCAGATTCAGTTACCACATCCTCAAATTCAACTTCTTCAACCATAGCCATGAAACAAAAATTTTTTGGTTCATTTTCAGCTTTGGCTACAAGAGCAAAATTTTCATCTGCTAACTCACCTGGTAGACTGCTCCAATCAACAAAGCTTTGTGTGAAGAAACTCTGTTGACTGGTCTCTGCAGGAGCAGAGGGTGGAGCAGCAGTCATTGGCACTTGTGCCTGAGCAACAGGGGTTTGCACATAGTTTATCTGAGGAATAGTGGTTTGGACATACTGGACAGGAACAGTGTTTGAGGACTGTGCAAAATGAGCAGTGTTTTGCACATTTGGTCCAGAGGTATTATGGGAAACCTGATAAGTGTTGGCCTGTGGCCTTTGATTTGGATAGGTAATCATAGGTGTACCATGTTGACTCCTACATTCCCTAGCAAAATGACCAAGTCTATGACATTTATAACACTTAGTTTTTGATTTATCCAATCCCACTTTTGACCTGCCAGTCAAGCCTGGAAATCTTCTGCCAGTTTTCTTGTAAAAATTGTTAGTTCTTACACTGAGCATAGCCAATTGGTGCATAATGTCCATTTCTTCAAAATCATCAGGGTCAAAGTATTTTAAGTCATCATACTCAAAGGATATGTTATCAGATACCTTGATATCACCACCACTTGCTGTAAAAGCAAAGTTTGGTGAATAAGAATCAGAGTTAAAACCTGAGTTAAAACCTAAAGTTATGTTAATGAAATGATCATAACTCTGATCCTTACCAAGCACCTCATCATGACCCAAAAGTGTTGTATTACCAAATACATAGTCATCAGACACTTTTCTAGAGTCGTGGAGCTTCTTTTTCTGGTTAAGCTCTCTTATAGGTCAAGAGCTTACCATGAAGCTGGGTCAGTGATAGGTCCTTAAATCCAATTGAGTTTCTCATAAGTATAGCAATAGTGTCCCATTTATCTGGTAATGATCTTAAAAACCTATGGTTCAAAGTTGAATTAGGGTAAGTTAGACCAACCAGTTTTAGTTCACTAATGAGACAGTTAAACCTCTCAAATTGTTGAGTTAATGATTCTCCCTTTACATGACTAAATGTTTCATGTTGTTGGTTAAGTATTTCACGGTTGTTTTCAATAACCTCTTCAGTCCCACCAAATTGTTCTTTCAATGCATCCCACAACTCCTTTGCACTGTTACAGTGTAACAGCCCAACATAGATATCATTGGGTAGAGCCATGGCCACAATACTGAAGGCCTTGGCATCTAACTCAATTTTTTGAAAATCCTCGTCGGAGTAGTTTTCAAGTTTCTTAGGCTCTTGAACCTTGGGATCTTTGGTACTCGACACCATCGGAACATGTGGTCCGAAGATAACCGACTTCCAACACCCAGTGTTCTGTTGAGCTAGAACATGGCTCATCCGACGTTGCCAGATATTGTATTCAGATCTGTCAAGCATCGGTGGCTTGTTGTTCGTGCCAGTGTTATGTGGATCGTGATTGATTGAAGCCATTCTTTGATTGTTTCTAAAACAAAGTATGTTTAAAAACGGTTGAAACGAAAATAAACTATTACTCTGTTTTCAATCCGACAAACAAACGATATCAATAATTGTGAGCTGATTTGTATATATTAAATTGATTGGTTAGATCGAATTTAATTGACCAAGCTCTGATACCAATTGTTAGGATCTGAGTTTGATTGTTTTGATTGTTTAAGTAATATGAGTAATGAATGAAATAAACTATAAATGGAAAGTGCAGCGGAATGATAAACTGTAAATCAAAACAAGAGAATAATTGTTTTTGAATCGAAATCTTTCATATAATAGAATGATTACAAATGATTACAATTACTCCCCTCAGCCTGATCACTCGTGTAAGTTTGTCTAAGAGAATGTTTTGAGTGATGGAATAGAGCAGTACATGCACTGTTCTATTTATAGACAATCTAAACCACTAATGACCTAGGCTGACTTCACCTAAGAAAGTGACCTCTAACTGAATAACAACATAAAACCAATGTTTTATAACCGGACCGGACAGCAAACCGGACGTCTTAGGGGTTCACTGGTCGGACCGGTCAGATCGGTCGGACCGGACTTAAGAACCGGATGATGTCATAAAACATATATATTATACATATGTATATATATATATATAGTTTATAAAAAATAACTCCAAATTATTTAATGATGTTGAAAAATTATCATTACAATAATCAGTAATAAAGTTAGAACATGACTTAATAATGTGTTTACACTTATAATTAATTTAATAGTTATCACATACATGGCCTTTAAAAAAAAAAGTTATCACATACATATATGAAAAAATACATACATTTTTATTAAATTTAATTGTTTAATGCTTATATTTTAGTAAATGGTTCCAGCTGTCAAACACAAACCAAACTGAAACAACACTTTTGTACTTTCATTTAAAGTTAAACAAAATCACTTTTCAACTTCATCTTCTCCATTCTCCAAAGTTCTAACCTGCAAGTTATCTTCATCACCATATTTGACCAACTTTTCAATGCCAACATCAAAATCAAACAAGATGATGTCAATCTTGTTAATACTGAGTCTGGATTTTGTGGTTTTGAACTTTTGATTCTGATTTAGCTCACTTACCAGTTTGACCGGCTGACTCACTGAACAGTCGAACCAGCAAAAACATCGGATCGGGCGGTTTTTTGTGATGTTAACGATTTGCTGTGACCGGACCGCTATACATGTCGAACCCCGGTTAAACCGGTCGGATCGGCCGGTCCGATCCGGTCTTCAAAACCTTGCATAAAACATCAGATGACACAAATAACTGTTACATTGGAAAACTCTGAAAGGCAAACAGCTGATAGGAAACCTCTGATGGTCTTGAATCATCTGTTGAAGCCTAAGTGTTGTTGGCTCCAACAGATCTTTAGTCTTCAGTACTTTGATCAGCAGTTGTTGTTCATCAGACCTTTGATCAGCAGTTGTTCTCTATCAGACCTTTGTAACAACAGTTGTTCCAGCAGTTGTTAGGGTACAATAGATGTTAGGGTCAACAGTCTTTTGGGAGAAGTAACTTGTAAATGTTGTTCTTATTAAGGATCAATTGTGTAGTATATTTTGGCTTTCCAATCATCTGTTCTTCTCGAGGTCAGCAGACCCAACACATTTCAATGTAATAAATTATTCCATTCAATATATTCAAAATTTACACTTTAGTACCATGAGCTATTGAGCAATCGTCACTACGTGACACCTCGATGTTTCCGCCATCGGTTGGGGTCTTACACGGAGAGACACCGAACCGCTTGAAGACTTCATCGTGCGGTTTAACAAAGAAGCACTCCAACTTGGAACGGGGGACAAGGCAACTCGAACCACCTTCCTGGCCAACGTTAACGACGACGGCCTACAACACACCCTCTAAGGGAAGGTTGGCGTCCCAGACACTTGGGAAGAGGTTGTCCGCATCTCCAAACTATATGCGGGCAACCAAAAAACAATGCTCCAAAATCAACGCGGAAGCTCGAGCAATAACCGCAGCCGAAACAACAACCGATCGTTCGTCTAATCTGTACATCAACGACGAAGACAGAGTAGCAGTAATAACTGCCAAAACATACGTATCTAATCTGTACCAAATTTCTCGCTCGATGGATCCACTCGCCATAAAAGATAAATTCGATTTAGACATTTTAGTAGGCCAAAGTTCTTCAATACTGTGAGGATTTGGTGCCTACAATTAAAATAATTGTGAGCATCAAGTTTAATATGAACAAATTGTGTGATATGAAGAGGATTTGATGAACTGGAAGAAGAAGTAGAAGAAGCTATGTGACTGGAGACGAACATAGTTAACCGAAGACAAAGAAGTCAACAGAGACAAAAACAATAAAAGGAACAAAGCAGGAACAAGAGTAGAAACAATGAAAGAAACAAACAGAGTTCGCCTGGGAAGATAGCTGGAGACGAAGGAAGTCATGTGACCGGAGACGGACATAGTTAATCGGAACAAGAGTAGCAATAATAACCGCCAAAATGTACGCATCTGATAAGCAGGAACAAGAGCAAAAACAATTAAAGAACCAAACAGAGTTCACCGGGGAAGATAGCCGGAGACGAAGGAAATCGCCGGAACGGTTGCCGGAGAAGAAGAAAGGAAGCCGGAACCCTAGTTTTCATGCTCGGATACCATAAAAGATTATGGTGAGCACTCAAAAGGTTAGAATTGTATTGATTGATTGATGTTAAACGAACATGATACAAGTATTTATAGAGCAACATCATCTCCTTAACTAACTTACCGACGGTGCCGGTAATAACTGCCGAGGACCTACACAACCGATAACTAAAAGAAGATATAATCTAACGAACATACACTCTAATAGTAGGATAACTTGACCCTATAGTTTGAAACATATCTTTTATATTAAATAATTTAAATTTGCCAATTTAGGGTATGGTAAGCCACTTGGTATAAGCTTATGCCTTCAAAAAGTTAAATTATATTTATTCAATGTTGTTTGTAGATTTCGTAAATAAATAGGGCACAACTAGGAGGGTAAACGAGCTGAGCTATTCATGAGCTACTCGAGCTCAGCTTGAAAAAAAAGATTGAAACGTGCCAAGCCTAACCGAGCTTGAGCATAAAAACAAGCTCGTTTAGCACACGAGCCCGAGTATCGGTTATCGAGTTCATGCTAGCCCGCGAACCTTAACGAGCTCACCATATATATAATTTTTAATTAATACATTAAATATATATTTAAATAATATAATTGCTATTTATAAAATTGTAAAAAAAAGCCAAATATATAAAATTCAAAAAATAGCCAAATATTATATAAAATAATGTTTATAACTAATAAAAATATAAATTAATAAATAATAACAAATGAGCGAAACCCGAGCCAAGCTCAAGTTTGAAAAACTACATACGACTTGAGCTTGAGATTTAGAAACAAAGCTTGAATCAAAATACGCTCGAAGTCAAGCTTTCATAACCTAAACGAGCTCAAAGTTGAGCTAAGTCGAGCACACATGTGCCACGTCAAGACAAACCCCGGAAGATTCGAGACCCGACCAAACGGACAATTGGTTACAACACATAGCTAAGCATGGTGTCCTTCCATTGGAAAATGGGTGCTTCTCTAGCTATCCGAGACATAATCTACAAGAAAGGACAAAGGATTGTATCAAGGGGAACAAGCACGAGCGTGCTTACATAACCGAGGTTGTGCCAAGTCACTGGATCAGGTCTACAAATAGGGTAATTCACCACCACTTCAACCGTCCCATCCCACACTAAGGGTCTCACCAGCTCCAACACAAGCTCGAGCTTGAAAAACTACATACAAGTTGAGTTTGAGCTCTTGAAACAAAGGGTATGTTTGACAAGGAGCTTTAAGCTTCAAGCTTTTAAGAAAAAGCTCCCACTCAATAAAAAGCCTTAATTGATTGAAGGAGCTTGAAGCTTTTAGGTTAGAAGAAAAAGCTCTCTATTGAAAAGCTACTAGTACTAGCATTTAAGAAAAAACTTCTACTAGCTACAAGCTTTTACTAAGTAAATAACACAAATATCCATTCTATCATAAAAAAATAAATAAAAAGCATGCATACAAGCTTTTAGTTAATACCCATTTTGGTTATTTATACATTTTATTAAAGAGAAAGTATAAGGTACAAAGTATCCTTAACATAAAAAGTGTAGGAAGCCACTAGAACTTGTCACCTGTCAATTTAACCTAACCATAGTTAAACCACGATTAAACCTATTTTCTTCTTCCCTGATCTAAACTTTCAGAACATAAACCTAACCCATCCTCCTTTGAAGCAAACATTTATTCTAACTTCATCGATCGAAATCTGACCACCACCACCACCACTTTGTACCTTGTACATTTTTCTAAATAAATACCCTTTTCCATGTAACAACTGAATCCACCCCACTACTACTGTGACAACCGGTAAAATTCAGGAATTGGCAGGAGACTATGAGATATTACTCATAGGGTGTGTTTAATTACGATTAGAAATCATTTAGAGAAATAATAGTAGAATTAGTGGTGGGTCATAATAAGAGTCTCAAACGTTCTAAGTTTGATGGCTCGGAACGAGGACTTTATACGGTAGGAAACTCGACAATAATAATTTTAGTTGGATGTGGAAGATTCACTAGGAAAAAGGGGCATGAGTGGTTAAATGGATAAAAACCTTGAGTTATTTTTATAGAAAAATAATTGCAAGGTGAAAGGAGAATGTATTATGTTTAAGTTTTTATAAAAAAAACTAGTGGGAATGCCCGCGCGTTGTTGCGGGTGTGATTGTTTTGTTGCCTCATAGTTGTTGTTAGGGATTGTTAGTTTAATAAGTTAACCGGTACCTGATGCATCTACATTGAAATAACAAGAAAATAAATAAACCATACCTTTATTAATAATATCATGTGCCATATGTCACAGGTTATTGCTACAGTGGTTCGTAAAAATTTTGAATATAAGGTTGTCAACTTCTCATGTGTAAAGATCAATCGCCATCTATCTTTGACAGGAGATACATCTATTGTAACCTGCAATAAAAAATACAAGTCATTTGTTGGATAAATGTTGTTATTACTGAAACTTAATTAATTCACTTATAGAATTGGAACAAGGCTTAAGTTCAGAAAAAAAAAAAAAAAAAAGGAAACCTTAACTTTGCGGTGACATTAAGATTCCATCTAGGATCCAAATCTTATTAGTGTGCATGTCAAAAGAAGTGGTCTCCCAGTATGTTGAAAGAAAAACAAATGTATATATTAATAAAAGTCACGACAATACATCTTTAAAACATTGCTGAGAAGGTGCAAGTAATGGGGTATGGCTTTCCAAAGGGACTGCTCAACATAGTTTTTAATAATGGTTTTATACATAGTTTTTAATCATGGTTTATATAAATAATAAGTAATTTCATTATCTTTAAAAGAGTTCAAATATGAATATAAATTACTTAATTGTATGCATCTCCAAAAGGCGTTTACCCGCTCCCTAGCTCTGTCTACTGATGTAAGCTTGTGGCGTCTAAGTTCGTCAATCTGCCATATACCACCAAATATCAAACATTCACTTTGGGCGACTATAGACATGTTTGACCCATTTAACACGTTTCCATTTAAAATGGCATTATTAGACCCGTTTCCATTTAACATGGTATTATTTAACCCCATTAAAAATAAATTGAACTTAAGATGGTAGAATATGGGCTAACCTTGAGATTCATATCCTCTCATGTCAACCTTTCAAAAAAAAATATCCTCTCATGTCTGTTTGGAAACACCTCATTAATAAATAAAGACATTAAGTCTAAGACTACTTTCTTAGTTCCATATATGTAAGAGCTTTTTTTGACCCAAAGCTAAACACATATAAATAGAAAACGTGAAAACAATAATAAACATAAGCTTTGGACGACTTTCAACAAGTACTACCCATTTGAACCGTTTCCTTTTTAAATTACATGTGACCATAGATTTAGTGTGGGTATAATAAAAAAACAACCTTGTCATTAAATTAACAATACAAAACAGATTCAGATGTTAATCATAGGAATAAGAAGATTCAATTGATAATAATTCCAGCAAAACAGGAAGATGATTCAAATAAAAGAATTCAAGGGCATTCAGTTTCACCAAAAACCAAATATTATTTTAACTCCGTTTATATAGCTTGGTGTTGCACCATTAAGTTAATCTTTCCATGACAGTAGGATTACATCCTAATTTCATGTTGCAAAAGAAAGTGTAAAAAATATAGTTTATTGGTAGCAGAAATAAATACAGAATCCTAAAGTAACTAACTAAAAATGGCATTTTATAGAACTTCATAATTTTAAACAAACAGAACCACATTTCGATATTTAATGGCAAGCCAAGCATCCTAATGCAAAACTAATGTTCTAACACCATTTGCAATTTTCTTCATAACATGTAATCCATAAGTTATGATGTAATCATTTGAATTACCAAGTCAAAGCACAGTTCAGAAGTAATCATTTGAACCTAAACCACACATAAAAGTTTAGCATCAGCACATGGTTAATGGCTCATGGTTCATGTCGATTTTCTTCAATCGTTCTAACAAAACTTTCATCCTGGTAACTAAACTACAAACTTTAATAAATCTAAATTGGGTACCAGAAAGAGATAGATACCTGTTGGTGGTTGCTTTGTCTCACTTACACCATTGGTGGCTGCAACAATTGGATTCGCTACAATCGCATCTACAGAACGTCAGAACACCACCTACATTCAAGAAAACAACAAATAGATGAAACTTATGCGAGATCGCCTCCAATAAGAAGAAGGTCCCCACGAGGCAATTTAATTGAAGAATCTTTCTTCTTAGCATCAAGTGAAGGTTGAGCAAGAAGCCGAGCTACAGAATAAGAGGAGTTGCCACCATCCCCTGTATCAGCCATAAAGTCAAACCAAAAGTCACCATTTTCACTAAAATGGTCATATAAAAAATCTTCTGGTTTACCACCTTCATGAGTACCACTCATTGCAGCCTACAAAATGAGTCATAATTAGTAACGTATAAACAAAAGAAAAAAAATAACTTATAGTCATGATAATAATAAAAAGAGAGAAATATATAAAACCTGCATCATGCGCATATCAAATCGCCCCATAAAAACAGTTACAGACACAAGCATGTCAAAAGCAGTCTTGAATAGATCAGTTGATGTCCTGCAACACAATATTTAATTATTTATACTTCCGTTGATAAGTATAAACACCATATGCATGTGTTATGATATTAGAAGCGTCTTAAGTTAAGTGAAATTTACTTAAAAAAGAGAAATATGAATATGCATTGATAAGAATTAGGTGTAGAGCACACACTGGTTCAAAACTGTTTAGATTTCTAGATTTGTTCTAGGAGATGAATTTCTCTAGACCAAAGGGTTCCGAGGGGGCATCAGCCCTAGCAGGTCCAAGGAGCAGAGCTACTCATCCAGTCCCATATGAATTACAATCTAAAAACCAAAACAGAGCTAGCAAAGTAAAGTAGATTATACAGTCGGTGGAGTCAAAACTCCACCCAGCCGTCCATATAACAACATGACCGAGGCATAAAAACCCTAGAATAGAGAAGAACGTACCTTTATGATGAAGAGATCGCAATGATAATAAATGGCAGTGGCGGATCTAAAATGAACGATAAGATGAGATGTATAGCAGAGAACCTGGAGACTGCTTTAACATCTTTCTTAACCCCATAAACGCACGATGCTTCGATTCCAGCTATTGAATGCACAACAATCAGTTTTGAAACATCAGATTCAATGCGAAGGCATCAATTGAATTCAACCATGAATGTGGGGAAATACAAGCATAGGCAAGGGCAGAGATGGAACGACAAGGGCAGAGATGGAACACTTTTTTCATGTTGGAGAAGAGGAGGTGGGTAAAATGTCTACATTACCCCTTCAAGTGTCTTAATTGTCCATGCTATTCCCATAATACCCTTAAATTTGTTGCTTAAATCACTTGTGCATGTTGCTTTTTAGCTTGTACGAAAATGAAAATGACTATCTTGGCCGTCACTCTTCCTTTATAATGTATTATAGATATATATATAATACCCAACCCTCCCTAGGTCGCCGCCCCTCCTCCTCCAATCAAAGAGTTTTGATTAACTAAATTATTATTATTATTATTATTATTATTATTATTATTATCATTAATAACCCACCCATTCCATTATAAACTAGGGTGATTCCCGCGCTTCGCGGCGGGTGTACAGTTATCAACCGAAAGATGCCTGACGATTATCAAACGCAGTTGCATCGTCACACATTCTAATAGTACCAAGCGGTTGGTCAAGAAATCATCACGGTTAAATCAATTTGTCGAGTATAATTGCTTAAATATATAATCTACAATTATTGACAAAGGAATAACTCTAACTCTAGTAATAAATAACAATAATGAAGTTGAACACATGAAACTCAGGATTTCGGTTGTCCTCTGTTCTTTCCTTCAAAAGATTCGCTTGTTCTTCCTGTTCAACCAAAATATGAAGATGCATAAAATTCAAAGAGTATCAAATGTTTGTTGGTCATTATTTATTCCCATTTTGTTTGAACGGAAATATGAAGAATGATGCATCAATATATTGAAATATAAAAACGATCATTAAGTTGAACATATATATAGAAAAAACAGTACAACATAACTTAAAATTTGTTTAAGTTATGAACAAACTGAAATAAAGAACATGAAAACAAACATACCTATTTAGAGGACTTCTAGTTCCACAACCAATTTTTCTTCTACATCTCACACAATTCCTAAAGAGAAATCAATGTTAAAACAATGCTAAAACATAATGAATGGGTGCTTTCTCTGCGGTACCAAATATGTGTTTCACACTTTCACTATCAAGTACTACCAAATATTTGATTCAATATCTACCAAGGTCTATAATCAACAGCAAATGATAAAAAAATCATTTATTAATACCTATAATTCTAAGATAGTCTTATATATGAATTCATATGATTATATTTATAACTTACCTCTTTTGCGATGAACTAACAACGGGTGATTTTATAGGCCTGGTAATTAGGTAAACATCAAATGTACAATAAGAAAACATCAAAAGTATATTAGCTTTTTAAATTGATGCAGAATACATAGATTACATACCTACAAAACTTGTAATGCTTCACAAATTGAGATTTCAGGATCGTTTACGAAAACTTCCTGCACAGGTTTCGCCAAAAAAAACTTCATATTTTCTAGACTACCACTTTAATGCTTCAATTCTCCGTTAATATTTCCAATATCTATTGAAATTATCAGATCTAAAGACTATGATCTGTATGTTCGTTCATTCATTTCCAAACTGAAACAAATGAAAATGAGTAGGCCTAAAAAACACAACGGTTTGCTAATACTGATTTGAAAAACAATCATAACCCTAATTGTTCTTCTATCATTACATGATTTTAATATATTTAGCCTATATACATTGACCAATTAACACATAAGCAATCACTTTGTAGCATTAGGACAGCAGCTGATGACGACAATCAACATTAGCAAATGAATTAAGACAATATTAGATATTAGATATTACAGGAAAATGCCAAGCATATAGTATTTAAGCCAGGAATCATCCATGGTACTGGCAAAGAGTAAGAAACGAATATACCAGATTAGCATGCCGCAGATCAACAGCTAATTTTAAATGTGCTTCCGACGTATCGACAAAATTACATTTGCCATTTGGCGGAAAGATAAGTAGGAAGATAACAAATAATCAAACTAATCAGTACAAAACAAAAATTAATGCCAAATTTCTAATGTTAATACAAAAAATGAGAAGAAGCCTCTGGATGAAAGTAATCCAAATAACACAACAAAAGAAACCATCTTTGCAAAGAAAATAAGCAAAAAAAAAAAACCTCTTAATTCTAGTATGGCTGTGAATAAATAGAATTTGTGTTTAAGGAAATGATATTATTCATATGAAGCCATTCTGTTTTCCAGTATGCACATACAGTTAACAAAGAGAGCTGGAAGTTGTTCTTCGGTTGCCTATATTTAACTAATAATAGGAAAACAACAAATCATATTAAAAATACATGATTCTTTACTTGTTGTTAAAACTTTAAATCACCAATGGCATGGAAGGTATTCAAAAGAACAAATTGCAGTAGGTGATAATAGGCAATTAAAGTATACCTTAACTCAAATAAAAACTCATCACCAAATAGCAGCCTTCAATTGTTCAAGAAAAAACCACATCGGTAGTTAACAGACCAAATCATCCTCACCATCACCTTTGTCATTTCCCTTCGCGGAAGAAACCCTAGCCGTTGCGTGTGAGGATTCCAATCGCCTCTCAATCAGTCAACCAAACATCAACCGTTCTTGATTTAGTAGATATGGATGATTCACGCGCTGGAATAGCCACCACTCATTTCTCTCCCTCGCTCCTCTTTTTGGCCCCTTCCCGATCTCCTGCTCTACGAAAAAACCTAAAGGTGCAAGAAAACCCCTCCCTGAAAATGGGTCCATGAACAAAATCACTATGATGGATTGGAAGAAGATGAAGATGGATTCGGAGGTTTCTTATATTTTCTTGGCTTCCCTATCTCTCTCTAGATGGATAAGGTATATGTACATACATGTATGTCGAAGAACAAAACCCTCTTAATCACCGAGAAGTGAGGCTCTGGCACAGTTTTCCCCCTTTTCCGGCCACCGTTGAGATTCGCTGGCGCGGTAGTGGTGGCGCCATGGAGGTGTTTACCAGTGCGGTGGATGTGTGAGATGGTGGGGTGTCGATGAGGGTTTGAGGGAGAGTTAGGAAGGTAGGTAGGTAATGAAAGAGATAGAAATCACATGTGGTAGGTAGCAATCAAATGACTGACATGTCCCTAGAAACCGCATAAATTACAAAAATGGCAGGCTACTGTAGCTAAGGTATGTTTCAAAATGATATATATAATACCCCCATATCTCCATACACATTCATTTGTCTAATACATACACAACCCTTCACATCCTCTTTCCCCTCTCTCTCTCTCTCTCTCTCTCTCTCTCTCTCTCTCTCTCTCTCTCTCCCTCTCTCTCTCGTTCATGTTTTGATGATTCTTTGAAGAATCAAGCATGAATTAACAAGTTCATATATGTTTTATTCAAATGTTTCAAGAACCCAAGATTATAGAGCAAGAAAACATTGGTTTCCAAGAAGTTTAAAGGTTAGTTCTTAAACAAAAAGATTTATTTAAAAGCTTCTTATTATTTTGGTTTTGATTTAAAATTCACCATACCTTCAAAGATTTTTGGGTAAAAAGTAATAAAATAAGTAAAGGAAAAGAGAGAAATGGGAAAAGATGATGTAAATATGTATGCATGTGTGTCGTATATGTATATATATATGTATGTATGTATGTATCGCGCATATATGTATATATATATATATATGCATAAGTATGAATCATTATTATGAATATATATGTGAAGTAGGTTGCTTTGTTTAATAAAACAAGTTTATGTTAACCCGCGCGTTGCGGCGGGTTGTTTTTCTAATTTCTCATTTACTAACCCGAAACAAATTAGCCTCCCATGTGTTACAACGGAAACGTTTATACACGGAAACTTATACCTCACGATGATAATGTTGATAAAACATAAAGCCATTGAACAATCGGTTTCATTTAAATATAGGGAACGATACAACATTCGAAAAAAGGGAAAATGAAGTTAAAAAAAAAGTGGATGACAAATTATATTACGGTAATATTTCCGAGGTTCGACTGTTAAGTAGGAACTCAAAATCCCCGAGTTAAAAAAACTAAATTTAAAAAATTAGTTGATTATCAACAACAATACCTTCTAGCCAAAATCTCGCCACTAATATATGTCGTCTTCTTTCTTCATCTCTCTCAAGAACAAATATTGTTTTCTGTTTGCAAAGGCGCAATCAAACCGCTCTCTACTATGTACATACATACTCTTTGTTTTCTCTTTGTATATATGTTATAAATTTAAATTGAGGGGATATTTTTTTCACCAAATAATGAACAAAAAAAAAAAAAAAAATACAGTTCTTACACATAAAGAGCATGTGCAAGACCATTTTCTATTTTCAGTTTGTTAGAATAAGTTTCCTCTCTTTAATTAAAATAATAAAAAAAACAAATATAAATGAGATAATACTTCCTGTCATTGCGTTTGTTAATATTTCATTTCCAAATCTTCAATTTTTAAAAAGCATGTGCAAGACCATTTTCTCTACATTTTTTCACTTCACCATTCATATTTAGATCCGGTCAAACCACGACTCTATATGAGATTTATGCTAAAAAAATCCGATGCTGACGATGCGAGAGGTCGTAACGATAGATGAGAACGATGATGTTTGACAAAGCAAAACTCAAACAAATCAACGGAGATGAAGAGGCGACGGTTACAAATATCCGAAGACGAAGAGGTGACAGTTACGACTCGCCGGAGACGAATAGGCGATGGTTACGAAATGGGATAAAAGGTTGTATTTTACTTTGGTTCTTGATTTCTACAGTGGTTGACCGTGCCGGTTGACAGTTATTCGCATCTCTGGTTAACGATGGTTCACAACAATGTCTTTGTTGCGGATCTCATAGAGCCTATATTATGTGATGATGGTGTGTTTGGAATTTTGAGACGACAAAAGAAAGGAAGTTTGGGTAGGTTTGGTTTGGATTGATGGTTCCCCATGTTTTAAAAAAAAAATAATAAACTTAACGGCGTTAATGAAAAAAGAAAAATAATCTAAACGGCGTTAATAGAGAAGTTAAGTTACTTTTTGTATTATTATATAATGTTGGAAATGGTTAGATCCTTGAATTTTATGGACATGCAAGGGAGTTTATGATAAGACATTAAATCTGAATCTAAAAGATGATTAGAGGTTTTGGATGATTTAGATTATTAGTACAAGGATGAATATAGTAAAAAGTGGACTATTGGATCAATGGTTTAGCATATAGCTAAGGTTTATGTTAAGAAATGGACAATAAAGTACCTAATTTTCAGATCTGAATATTAACAAGTTTTAGGGGTTTTTATGAACCTAAACTTGAGTAAAACGTGTATAAGTAGGAACTACATGCTTGAGAGGTCTTGCATGTACGATCAGGATACGTATTGTGGCTTAAAACGCCAAACTACGGACCCGGAATGTAAAAATCTTAAATACTAAGATAGAACAGGTCCACATAAGCTTTATGAGTGTAAAAATAAAGGTGATAAAGTAAAAACGAGTTATCTAGGTTAAAACTCTAAGACCATTGAGATAAAATGCGTAAATGAGAATCCGGTTAAAAACCAAACTCATGGATCGATTACGCGAAAACAACTCGATTTCAGACGGGAGATTCGAGACGAGACAGAAACATACGATAACAAAGTCATCACAGATTCGTATTAATTCGGAAACGGTTACAGACACTGTCATCAGTAGGATAAACATCTATCTCGGGGCCAGGGGAGGTCGGGCATGACCTCCCCCTTGAGAGCATTCAAAGCACAAACTCAAATCTACAAATGAAAACCAACACATGAGATTGCTATTTATAGTCCAACACACAAGTTCCACCTTCGCCCCTATGAGGAGGTCGAATGTGGAGATTTTCCACATTCGCCCCTTCTATAAGGTCGAACCTGGACTTTGTTTGTTGTCCTATATTAACAAAAGCATCAGATCCATAAAATGCCCTTATGGATCACCACAATCTCATGTAACAACATACAAAGACTCAACCCTAGTCTATTCGACAGTGACGTCCACAGAAAGTGCATCAACAGTAAAAACGTAAGTTTTCGACAATATATACCCATTAAGAACACCTAACTTTAGGGCTGATGTAAAACAGCTTGATTAAGGTTAAAATAAGTATAAAAGTCATTATTAAAGACACATGACATGTTCACCATAACCACGAACAGTTACAGAGCAAAACTATGTCCCAAAAGTCGCCGAAAAGCGAGTTTTGAGGCATAGAATAGTCACAACTTATGGATAACTTGGAATGAAAAATTAGACTTATTTGTCAAGTTATATGAGGAATCAAAGAACTAACTAGGACTTATGAGGTCCAAACTAAGTTAATTTGAGGAATCAAAAGGACTCTAGACATGAGAGACTTTGGATATTATGTAATGTGTGTTTGGTGGAAAAGAACATAATTTATGTAAGTAGAAACATAATAAGTTGTTGAACACAAACACGAGCGTTATATGAATGAGTAAATATGAGTAAAAGGACTCAAGGAAATAAGGATATAATGAATTGTGTGGTCACTCGAAACCTAAAAGGATTTATCAACATTTAATCACCAACAGGAAATATGGGTGGAAATGAGTATTGAAAAACTGAGTAAAAGAAGGTTGGTGAAATGTTTGATTAAATGTAGGCAAAGTTGCTAAACGACCCTATGAATGTTTAGGTCTAGTTTGGTAAAGGAGCACGGGACACAGATTCGGGGAAACTGTTGGATCAGTAATGCTCTTGATGTATTGCTTGCTAGTGAACACTTATGTGTTTAGCAAGTTCAATCAAATTTGCACAGCGGAATGAGTAAGTAAAGTTACACTATCAACAGGAGTTATTACTCCCCTGGATGTTTGAAAACAAAAGATAAGTTTAATGAGAATCTAAGTATTGAATGTGAATGATAATAAATACTCAAACAGATTCTCAATAAATGAAATGGAAACAACAATAATAAGCTTTGAAGGATTTCAGTTTCTATTAAAATCGATGTCTAAAACAGAGGGATGAACCCATCTATTTATAGACTTTACATATACATGAACCTTGCCAAAAAGCATGTCAGAAACAAGTTGCAACAAGTTGCATTCTTGGAACTTGCACAAAAAGATAAAGTAATACTAAACTAATAAACTACTGAAACATAAGGCGGTGGAAAGATTCTTGTACAAGTGCTGATGAATGACAAACTACTGATGAGTAGTTTGTCTTCAGTAGTTCTTCAGTGAACTGTCTAGTTAGACTTCAGAACTTCTGATACTTCTTCTTCAGTACTTGTTGAATCCTTCTTCAGTACTTTAGTCTTCTTTCTTCAGTAGTTCTATACTTAGAATATTTGCAGAAGTGAATTAGACTAAGGTTTACAAAAGTGGTTTCCTCAATCCTTTTTGTCCTAACAATCTCCCCCTGGATTGATGAAGCCAAAACCTTTTCTAATTCCTTATTGTCTTCTTCTGTCATTCACAATCTTCCATATCTCCTTGAACATGGAATTCTTCAGTTGATTAAGCTGTTCATCAGTGAGAGATCCCCTTTGTGGTTCCATATGTTGAATTGAAAGCAAGTCCTGAGTTGATAGGTTCTTCAATTCATTCATGGACTTGTAGGCCTTGCTTGTAAGATCTCTTCTTGTCACCAATACTGAGTTGTCATCAGTAAAGGACCATCTGATGATCAGCACTTTAGACTTGTCAAAGTCTGAAGTATAAGGAACCATGCTAGATCCCTGGGATGTTCCTGAGTGTTGGATATTTTCTATTTCTGTGACTCTCAGGTGGGATTCACTTTTGTCTTCTTTTTGCACTATATCAGGTAATTTGAAAGTTGGTAAATGATGTTTAGTAACTACCTTTGTGTGCAGTCTGTCACTGATAGTCTTCTGAATTTGGTAAGAAAATGTTGAAGGATCTCTAAATTGAGTTATCAGAGGCTTCTCTTCAATATCAAAGTCTCCTTGCACAATTGTGTTGCCTTCTAGCGACACCATCTTGAAGTCAGTCTTTGTATTGTCCTCTGGTTTCTTCTTGGTAGCTGGTCTCTTAACACCAGAAGTTCTAACTACTGAAGTTGATACTTCAGAAGTTTTGAACTTCTCTGGATTAGCAGCCTTGGCAGCCTTGTATTTCTTGTATGTGTCCAGTAGTCTATCTTCTTTCCATCTTGACACAGAGGCTTTTGAACCATAATCATTTGCTACCAGTTCTTCAATCATTTCTGCTCTCTTGGCTTTTCCATCTTTGTTTGTTGCAAGTTTGTCAACAACAAGTTGAGCTCTTCTGGTTAGCTCATCCATTGAGAGCCCTTTGAGTGAATAGGCTTTTGTTTTGCTGTTCTTTGTTATAAAAGACACCAGTTGTTGTCTTTTGTCTTCTTCAGCAACTCTCTCTGTTTCAACTTGCCTATTCAACTCTGCTTCATAAGCTTGAAGCTTTTCATTTAAGCTTAAATCTTCCCTTGCCTCCAAGTTGTTCCAGATCTCTTCTTCCTTAGCCTTTCTTTGGGCTGCAATCAAACTCTTCTCTAGTAGTTCTTTGGACATTGATAGTGGAGAAGGGTTCAGCACAGTCATTGATGTAGTTGTTGTAGGCCTTGGAATAGGAGTTGGTTGTTGTTGTTCAGTTGTTTTGGAAGGCTCTTCAGTTGTTTGTAAGCTGGAAGTGTTAACTGCTTAAGTGTTGATAGAAGTATCAACTACTGAAGGATTGTCTTCAGTACTTTCTGAGTCATCAGAGGTATCTTCAGCAGTTTCTTCATTATGGCCTTGGGAAGGTTCAGCTTCAACTTCAGTTCCAGAACTAAGCCTTTGTTGATCTTCCTTTTGTTTTTGGGCTTTTTCTAGAAGTTGTTGTTGTTGTAGAGCTACTCTTGCCTTTATCCTGGCTTCCAGTGACTCCTTAGGTTCTTTAATCTTCTCCCCCTTTTTGGCTTCATCCACTTCTGGAAGCCTGCTAGGTTTGGAAGTTCTACTAGTGAGTTCAGCAAGCTGTCTTGAGTTGTTGTCTATTTTGTTGGACAGCTCACCAAGTTTCTTGTTGATCACCTCAAACTGAGTTTTGGTTGACAACTCCAAAGCAGTTGTGAAAGTTTTGAGGTGATTGGCAATTAGGGTGTTCATCAACTGGTATAGGGGACCATCTAGGCTGCATAGTTGGTTCCTGCCTATGCTGGATGACCCAGGGAATTGGGTAGGCATTTTCAGTGAGGGGTGTGTTTTTGGGTGATCTTCATGTTGTACAGAAGATGACACTTTAGGGGAATCAGGGATCAAGTGGACTTTAACCTGATCTGGTGTGACCAGCTCTTTGAGCTTAGAGACACCAGGTGCAGGACCTTCACTAGCAGCCGTCAATTCAATTTTGGTGGAGTGTGAATCATCATCAAAATCAATGGAATCATCTGAATCCCTGCTTACTTCCTCAATGAGGACAGTATCAGTTACATCATGAGTTGGGCCCAACCCAGTTGTCTCATGTACCTCTTGTTCTTGGTTCAGAGGATTTCCTACCTCAGGCATTAAGCCTTCATCAGTAGTTGCCACAAGTGAGGTCTTAGCAATGTTACTTCTTTCCTCAGATCCACCACTGGGTGGTATATGAGTAGTAGCAGCCTCAAATGTACCTAAAGTTTCTAAGTTTGGGCTTAGAGACCCTGGTTCATCCTCATCTCTTGGGTTAGGGCTATGGACATCCACATCCATGTCAAGTTCTGAAGGTATGTCCCCTGTTTGATGTGGTTGTTGGGGACAGACATGTTCTGATGGGATGTTCTCTTTTAGCCCAGAGAGAAGTTTGGCAATTTCAAGGGCTTCAGGTTCAGAAATTTGTGGTGCTGGTTCAGTAGTTTGGTCTAAGGGTTCAGCAGTTTCAAAAGAAGAGTCAATGGGGATTGTTTTCTTAAATTTCTTTCTTTTGAATAAAATTGTGATTGGTGTTCTATTGGGGGTTTGAGATGGATGAGACTGAGAGGATGTTTCAGTCACATCTTTATCAAGTGCAGATTGCACATTAGCAAGTTCAGGCATATCAACTTCCTGAACTGCCTTTCTTTTAAGGCTGGTGGGTATTTGTTTTTGCTGTTTGGGTTTCTTGGCCTTTTTGGGTGAAGGTTTAGAAGATGAGGGTTCCTTGGGGACTGTTGTGTGTTCCCCTTGGTCATCTTCTGGCCAGGTGGCCGGTTTATTGTGCCTAGAGTATGCTTGTGAGGTTAATGTGTTTAAAACAGTTGTTTTACCCATAAGCACCTCTTCTCCAAGTTCCTTTATTATGCATTGCATAATAAATCTTGGATACAACAAAAACTTCTTTTTAGAATTGAGATGATGTAACACCAACTCATTAAAGAAAAGTGTTGATGCCCTGAATTTTGTTTCATTCACAATGGAATGAAAAATAGGTTGAAAAGTAGAGGACATCTGATCATAAGATCCAATTTTTGGACTCAAACACATTATTATATAGTGAAACAAAAGTTTGTACTTAGGTTCAAAATATTTCTTAAAAATAGTAGCATGTGAGAGAGTACCTTGGTAACCACACTATGTCATGGTTAGATGAATTTCAGAGTTTGGAAATTGATCTGGGGCACCCACATCATCTAGACCCAGTCTAATTCCCCAAGTTTCGGATGTGATTGCCATTCTTCTTCTTTGGATGGTTGAATTGAGGGAGATCACTTTATCATTCACTGTCACCGTCTCCGCATTTGCCCAGAACTCATTTAGAGTTTCAGTGTGGATTGGAGGATCAATGGTGAGGGCAGTGAAGTATTGGGATTTAACGACTAAATCAATGATTTCGTTGTATTGGGACTAAGCTTAATGTTTCTCAAAGTAGCCTCTTTGATTGTGTCCCTGTTTCAGTATCAGAGCCATGTGGTTTGTGTGTGTGTGGATCGAACAGTGTTTTTGCAGGTTAAGGGTTTGAGAGTGTTTTTGAGAGAGAAGGAGGGAATTTTGCTTTTTGAATGAATAAGTTTTGGAAAAGGTGTTTATTAGAAGTTTGTAACCGCCCTAGGTCAAATTTCTGAAGTGGGAAATGTCTGATTTGCCCTTAATGACAAAACTGCTAATGAAGAACAATTGTCATCAGTAGTTCCCATTTTCTCTTCAGTAGTTTGTTAACAACTGATGAGAATGTTTATAAACACTTTATTCATAACTTCTAAAGATTATTTTATCAAAAGTTAATCATTTTTCAGAAAATATTCCCATACTGATGTTTTTGTTCATCAGTAGTTTCTCTCTTTTTGTTTTTCAGAAGTTTTGGTCTAAAAAAAGATGTAAGTGAAAAATAAAATATGTGCAGAGAAGTAAAAGAAACACTTACAAATTTAGCATCCCAAGCATGGATACTAACTTCTGAAATGTTGATGTGTCAAGGGGTTTAGTGAATATGTCAGCTATCTGATTAGCTGTTGTCACATGCTTCACTTCAATCTTGCCTTTTTCATAGCAATCCCTGATGAAATGATACCTGATTTCAATATGTTTAGTTTTTGAGAACTGAACAGGATTTTGAATGATGCTAATGGCAGATTTGCTGTCTACAATCAATGGTGTCTTGGTTTCTTTGATTCCATAATCAAGAAGTTGATATTGGAGCCATTGTATCTGTGATGTACAACTTGCAGCTGCAATGTATTCAGCTTCAGCAGTTGAAGTTGCAACAGATGTTTGTTTCTTTGATTGCAAGGACACTAGACAGTTTCCCAAGAATTGACAACCACCAGATGTTGATTTTCTTCAGATTTCCCAGACCTGTTGCTTCTTGAATTGAAGCAGCTCATCTTGCATAGCTTCCACCCAATTGTTGTCTTTGAAGGCTTCTTGGTACTTTTTAGGTTCCAACTGAGAAATGAATGCTGAGAAGAAGCAAAAGTTGGAAAGCTGGTTTCTTGTGAGAACACCTGAAGCAATATCACCCATGATTTGTTCCAATGGATGATCTTTGTGTTCAATCAGATGTTGTAAACCACTGACAGGTGTAGGTGGCTCTTGTACTTCATCAAACAAACCACTGAGGTTTATAATGTCTGGTTCAGCTGTTTGAACATCTTCAGTAGTTGTAGGTGCTGAAGCAGATGTTTGAGTTTGTACATCAGCAGTTGTTGAATCAGAAGTTTGTAAAACTTCTGAAGGCTTGTAAGTTGACTTAATGACAGTTTGAGGAGTCCATGGTGTTGGATCCTCATCATCAAACCTTTGATCACCATAATAAGTAGGTTTAGATGAAGTAATAGTCTTATCAGGTCCAAAGTGGAAGCTGTAAAGGTCAAAGAGTTCAGCAGGATGTGCTAGAATAAGAGTGTGTTTTGACTCATTGAACTTGACATTTAGTGTTTCTTCTACTATCTTGGTTTTTGAATTAAAAACCTTGTAGGCTTTTCTAGTAGAAGAATAACCAAGAAAGTAACCTGAGTCAACTTTAGCAGCAAACTTTGAAATAGAGTCTTTAATGTTCATAATGAAACATTGACATCCAAAAGCCCTGAAAAAGGAGATAAGGGGCTTCATGCCATGAAGAACTTCATAGGAAGTCTTGGATTGTCTCTTGTTGACAAGGACTCTATTTTGAACATAGCATGCAGTGTTAACTACTTCAGCCCAGAAATACAATGGTAGGCCTGAATCAGCTAGCATAGTTCTTGCTGCTTCAATTAATGTCCTGTTCTTCCTTTCTACCACACCATTTTGTTCAGGAGTTCTGGGAACACTGAATTGTCTAATAATCCCTTTAGATAAACAGAATTCATCCAGAGTTTTGTTCCTAAACTCTATCCCATTATCATTTCTAGTGGCTTTGACAGATAGAGAATATTGTTTCTCTACTTGTAGAATGAAGAACTTGATGATTTCAACTGCCTCGTCCTTGGAAAATAAGAAGAATACCCATGTGAATCTTGAATAGTCATCAATGATGACCAAGCAGTATTTCTTCTTACCAAGGCTCATGATTTTTACAGGCCCAAATAAGTCCATATGGAGTAGTTGAAGACATGTAGTTGTTTTTGATTCTTCAATAGACTTATACGAGGACTTATGCTGCTTTCCCTTTAAACAGGATACACAGTGTTCTTGACACTGGTATACTTTCAAAGGTAGACCTCTGACCAAGCCCATTTTTGTGACTTTATTTATAGTTTTAAAGTTCACATGACCAAGTCTCTTGTGCGAGAGATCAGTCTCTGAAGTTGATGCCTTTAAGAAGAAACATGCAGTGTTGTTCAGTACTTTGTCCTTTTCAATGTCCACTGCATAGACATTGCCACATCTTTTGGCTATCAACAAAGTATGATTTTCAATGACCTTCTCTATCAACTTCTGGCCTTCTGGTGATATGATCTTGCATGCTGTCTTTGTGAAAAAGGAAGAATATCTGTTATCACACATTTGTGACACACTTAACAAGTTGTACTCAAGGTTTTCAACCAGATTGACCTTGTCAAACTGTATTTTGCCAGAGGAAACATTGCCATGTCCTAGCACATATCCCTTAGCATTGTTCCCAAAGGATACAGATCCTTCTCTTTGACTGATAAAGTTATTTATCAGGTATCTGCATCCTGTCATGTGCATTGAGCCTCCACTGTCCACATACCAAATGCTATTTAAACCTCTGGAGACTCTCTGCACAAAGTAGCAAATTAGTTAGATTTAGGAACCCAAGCCAGTTTGGCTTTGGGTTTGCTCTTGAGAACATTAACAGTTTGTTCTTGACCAGGTTGAGGAATCCATGTCTTTTTGGCAATGGATTTTTCATTAAGAGCAATGGTGGTATCCTTCTGAGGACCACCATCAACCCTGGTCATCAGTAGTTGTACCATGTTCATGAGATCTTTTATCTCAGCAGTTTGTGAAACTGCTGATGATGTAGGTCTAACTACTGAAAGAGAATTTTGAGAAAAAGATTTTTGTTGAGATTTCATCTTTTTCTGAGAAAAAGTGTTTGCTGGTTGTTGTTTTCTGGTAGAAAAAGTTTCTTTGAAATCATTTTTTATTTGTTTTCCCATAACCAGTTGTGAAATTTTCTTGTTGTACTGAATTCCTTTTCTATATCTGCAAAATTCTGTCTTGTGGTTAAACAGACCACATATTTCACATTCTTTTGCCTTTTCTTTTTCATTTAAAGGTAAATTTCTGACTGTCTTGATTGGTTTTAGGTCATTAGTAGTTTTCAGGTTCTCAATTCCTGATGTAGATGAAACTAGTGATGGCTTAAAGTCAGATTTTATTAGTACTTCTGAAGAACTTTCTTTGTGAGTTTTTAGAAAGTTTTCATGGAAAGATGTGCATTCTTTCTCTTTAGAAGTTTCACCTGAAACAATTTTTCTCCCATCTTCAGTAGTTTTAGGGGAAAATCTGTTGGTGTTTCAGTGTGATTGTACCCTATGCCAAACCTAACATTTGAAGCACTTTGTTTGTTTAGCAGTAGTTGGTACCCTTTACAAGATTCTACCCATTTTTCACAAGTAACCTTGGTGTCAGTAAGCTCTTTTCTGACATTTCCTAGGTCATCTATCATGATTTTAAGTTGTGCTTGGGTTTCAATAGCATTGTTAGTTAATTTAGAATTTTCTTTTGCCTTTGCAGCAAGTTTTCTTTCTAAATACATTTCATCTGAGTGAATTTTCTCTCAGAGTCATTTGCTTTGCCTTGTAAGTGCACATTAGTCTCTCTTATGAGAGCAAAAGATTCTTTACATGAAGTTGTACAAAGTTTTGTTAAAGATTCTTTTGATACCTGAGACAGGGCAGATTTTGAGGTGCAGCCCTCAAATGCCATCAAGGCAAAGTTCTTTCTGCCATTGTCAGGTTCTCCCCAGTTGATGTCAAACATTTTGTTGTCTGCATCAGGATTGCACTCAGTAGTGTCAAAAGGAAGACTGCTCCAGTCAACATACCCTGAGGTGAACAAGCTTTGTTGTGAGGGTTGCTGAGTCTGTGGAGGTTGTTGAGAAGCTGGAATGGGAGGGATTGATTGTTGGCTCTGCATCTGTTGAGCAGGCATCTGTACATATTGTACTTGTGGCACATATTGGATTTGTGGAGCTTGTGCCTGTACAAAATGTGCACTCCCTTGTGTTCCATTATTCCTATTATAACTAGGGTTAAACTGATTTCCAGACTGAGATTGGTTGTAGCTAGAGCTTCTACACTCTCTAGCCAAGTGTCCCAACTTCTGACACTTGTGACATCTAAGTTTAGACTTGTCAAAACCAATTTTTGTAGAACTGTTTAGTCCTGAAAATTTCCTCCCTGACCTTTTATAAAATTGTTTGTTTTAATACTTAACATGGCCAGTTGGTGTAAGATGTCCATTTCTTCTAAGTCATCATTGCTGAAATTTTTTAAATCATCCATGATAAAACACATGTTATCAGCAGTTTGACTATATTCATCATTGTCATAGCCTGGGAATGATCTTTCTGATAAGATCCCAGCAGTTATGTCAATGTGGTCAAAAGATCCAAAACTATTTGAACAAGTAGGTGAATCTTGTCCCAATAGTGCTGTACTACCTGGTAGATAGTCATCAGCAGTTTTACCAGAACTTTGCAACTTTTTCTTTTGATCAATTTCTCTTTCAAAAGTTAGTAATCTCCCATGTAATTTTGTAAGAGTGAGGGAGCTAAAGTCTAGTGAGGATCTTAGGACTATAGAGTATGTTTCCCATTTTTCAGGTAAAGACCTTAAAAATCTATGAAGCATAGATACAGTTGTGTAGGTCTGACCATTTATGTTTAGCTCAGATATTAATGAGGAGAATCTTTCAAATTGTTGAGTTAAAGTTCCCCATTTATGTGAGCAAAAGTTTCATATTGTTGAGCCAGGATTTCTCTAGTGTTAGCAATCACCTCTTCAGTTCCTCCAAACTGTTCTTTTAGGCAGTCCCAAAGCTCTTTGGCACTATCACAATGTAATAGTCCATAGTAGATTTCATTTGGGAGTGCCATTGCCAACATAGAGAAAGCTTTAGCATCAAGCTCAAGTTTTAGGAAATCATCATCTGTATAGTTTTTTGGGTCTTTTGGTATTTCTTCTTTAGTTTCAAGATTGATATTTACTGGTTTGTGAGGACCATATATCACAGATTTCCAGCAACCAGTGTTGGTCTGTGATAATGATGTGCCATTCTCCTTTGCCAGATATTGTACTCATTTATAACTAGCATAGCAGGTTTATTGGCAGAACTAGTATTATGAGGATCCATTTTAAAGAGTATTGATTTGTCAAATTTCTCTTAAAGTGATGGATGTTGATAAAAGTGAACATTTAATCCTTTATTGAATATCAATAAGAGCCTGTGTCTGATTCTCAATGTGTTAGATTGATATGTGATCAGATAAACCAGTGCTCTGATACCAATTGTTGGATCAGTAATGCTCTTGATGTATTGCTTGCTAGTGAACACTTATGTGTTTAGCAAGTTCAATCAGATTTGCACAACGGAATGAGTAAGTAAAGTTACACTATCAACAGGAGTTATTACTCCCCCTAGATTTTTGAAAACAAAAGATAAGTTTAATAAGAATCTATGTATTGAATATGAATGATAATAAATACTCAAACAGATTCTCAATAAATGAAATGGAAACAACAATAATAAGCTTTGAAGGATTTCAGTTTCTATTAAAATCGATGTCTAAAACAGAGGGATGAACCCATCTATTTATAGACTTTACATATACATGAACCTTGTGTTGGATATATAGTATGTCCGATGTAATTAAAAGTCGAGATCAACGTAACCCGACCCGGTACGATCCGAAGAGTTACACTTTGGTACACGAATCAGACAAGTTCACATGTAGGTGGATTATTATTTATGAAATAATAATTGTTTTAGACTTGAGGGACTTAATATTAATAAGATTAATATTAAGGAGTATTATGATATTTAACAAGGGGGCTTAATGTAAGTTATTGTTTTATAAAAGGAGGGTTATGGAGTAAACCCTAAGACACACTTTTGATAAAACAACAAACCCTTGCCTCCTCTTCTTGGCTTCTTGCGGCCGCCTCCTCTTCTTGGCTTCTTGCGGCCGCCACCAAGGAAAAGAAGGCTGCCGCCTTTTGTTTTGGTTCGGCCGGCCAAGAACCACCATCAACCGCCGCCTTCCTCTTGCAAGTGTTGTTTCCCGGTTGGTTCGTGCTCGGTGTGAACTTCCTACTAGCGAGGATTCGTTGTAACCCGCGTGTTACAATTCCGGTATAGTCGTCAAAGGTTGATTACTAAACCCCCTATGGTTGTTTTATTATTTATTTGTTTATACGCGTTTAATTGAGATCCTGATTGGGTATATTTTATTAATTGGATTAATAAATTAACTAATAATTTATATATATTAATCGGCCATTATATATATAGTATATATAATCCGTTTTCGTTAAATATATAAACCGCTTCCGCTGTGTATACGATGCCATGATTCCCAACAGTGGTATCAGAGCCACGGTCACGCGCGTATAGATGGTAAAGTTATAATTTTGATCTATGTTTTATTTGTCAAAAAAAAATTATTTTATTTTATTATTTTTTTTTGACAAAAGATCAAAAGCTTTTTGTTGTTCATTGATTGTGATGTGAATCGAGCCCTAGGTATTTTGACCCTTGTCATGGTTGTGTTTGTGATGTTTTATTTTTTATTGATTTGTATTTTTTTATTACGGATATTGGATCCGGTGTAATAGATAGGATTAGAATAGATTTGTTTTATTTGTATTTCAAATTTATTTGTAACCCTACAAGTACAAGATCAAGGCGAAGATAAAAAGGCGAACAAGTTCCATGAAGATAGAGATCTCGGGTCAAGTGGGAGCTATATCAAAATTGTTTTGAAACCCTTTTGACTAGTTCGTTTCGTTTCTGGCTAAAATGAAACGGGCGACCTATTAGGGGCTCGATTCGTTTAATTTTATTATTATGTTTTGTGGTTGTGGTTTATTTATTGTAAATAATTTAGATAACCCAAAATAAATAAAAAATTTTACAATCATGGCAACGGTTTTATTAAAACAAGTTTTATAAAAACCGAAAAGCATATTTAATAAAAGGAGTTTTATTAATATTAAAACAAGTCCATTCGCGATAATACGACCAACATAGTTTAAATAGGGTATTTAAAACTATACCGTGTCGATTGTTGAAAGGAGTTTCAATTATCACGAACAATATAAAATTGGATTTTATAAACTATTGTGTGACTCACATCATGCTAACGAGTCATTCAATATATTTATGGTAAATATTAAAATTAAATCCCAATTTTAAATTGATGTTTTATGCCACCCTTAACGAGTTAACACTTCATTCTATATCGAACCCAAATGTTAGTGCTGACCCTGCATCTGGGCGTTGATCATGAGTGAAGGTAATTATCGCGTTTCCTGTGTAACATAGGCCGGTGTTACAGTTAACAGTAAAGGACCAAACATCGCTTGTTTGACAAGTGGGCATAGTTAGGGTTAAACATACATCGCTCTTAGCGATAACCCCAAATGGAGAGTTGTGTAGTGGACACAATTAACAATCGTTGTTTACCTACCTAATCGTACCAGTGGATAGTGCTAAGCCAGTTCATTGTGTATTGATGAATCGGGATCTCATCCTAACTAATTTTGTTGTTTGGGTCATAAGATAAATTAGGATATTTAAAGCATAAAATACTAATAAATTAGATTTTGAACTTTGTAGATGTCAACTGAAAACAATTCTGCCTCCCAATTCTCTCTCAAGTCCATCTTAGAGAAGGACACACTTAACCACTCCAACTTTATGGACTGGCACCGCAACTTGAAAATTGTTCTCAAGGCGGAGAACAAGTTGTATGTTCTAGAAACGCCAGTTAGCACTCGTGTGCTAAAAATGAAGGCATATGTTGATCACTTGGCTCATCTGGAATCCCCCTTGAGCGATGAGTTAGCTGGGGATATTATCCTAAACTTATTGCCCAAGTCATATGACCAGTTCATTATGAACTACAATATGAACGGGATGGAAAAGACACTTGCAGAACTGCATCAGATGCTCAAAACTGCTGAGGTGAACATACCTAGCAAGACTGCACCAGTGCTAGTGATCAAGGAGGGTCAAGTTAAGAAACCTAACACCAAGAAAATGGGCAATCAGGGCAAAGGGAAGGGCAAAGGCAAATTCGTTGCCAATAAGAAACCTCGGAAAGATGCCAAGTGTTTTCATTGTGATGAAACTGGGCACTGGAAGAGGAACTGTGCTAAGTATTTAGCTGAGCTGAAGCAAGCTAAGGCTTCAGGAAGAGAGTCCTCAAGTATATATATTATTGAAATCTTTGCTTTTCCTAGCAAAACATGGGTGTTTGACACAAGATGTGGTTTCCTCATTTGTAATGTTTTGCAAGGACTAAGAAAGATTAGAAAGCTGAAACAAGGCGACTTGGAGGTCCATGTTGGCAATGGACAAAGATTTGCTGTGAAGGCTATAGGAGAATGTGTTCTCTTACTTCCTTCTGGTTTAGAACTTGTTTTGAACAATGTTTATTACACTCCTAGTGTGACTAGAGATATTGTTTCAGTTTTGGCTTTGCGTGGACAAGGTTTTAATTATCGTTTCAATGGTGAATTTATTTCTGCTTATTTTAACGATGTGTTTTACTTTGATGCAAAACCCAACAATGGGATCTATGAGATAGAAGTCCAAAACGATAACATATTATGCAACATCTCCCATAAACGTAATAAGTTGGACTTTAATGATACGTATATGTGGCATTGTAGACTTGGTCACATTAGCGAGAATCATGTTAAACAACTCAAGACCGCAGGAATCCTGGATTCCAAGGGTTCAGAGTCGTTTGGAAAATGCGAATCATGCTTAAGTGGAAAGTTAACAAAAGCACCTTTTTCAAATGTTGGAGAAAGAACTAATGATCTGTTAGGACTTGTACATACCGATGTATGTGGTCCATTCAGAACAATGTCAAGACATGGGGAAAGATACTTTGTTACATTTACTGATGATTTCAGTAGATATGGTTATGTTTATCTTATGAAACATAAACATGAAACTCTTGAAGAGTTCAAGGAGTACCAAAACGAAGTAGAAAATCAGCTAAATTGAACTATTAAAATACTTTGATCAGATCGAGGCGGTGAATATCTTATTCAGGAATTCATAGACTATCTAAAGGATTGTGGAATAGTTTCACAACTCACTCCACCTGGAACACCGCAACATAATGGTGTGTCTGAGCGGAGAAATCGAACTCTATTAGATATGATTCGATCAATGATGTGTCGAACAAACCTTCCAAAATCCTTTTGGAGTTATGCTTTGGAGACTGCCGCAAGACTTGTGAATATAGCTCCAACAAAAAAGGTTAATAAAACGCCTTATGAGATATGGCATGGAAAGAAACCTCATGTATCCTACCTTAAAGTCTGGGGATGTAATGCTTATGTCACTCTAGAATCTTCGGATAAACTAGATCCCAGAGGCGAAAAGTGGTTTTCGTTGGATACGGTAAGAAGATCGGTTACCTATTCTACCACCCCACTGAAAATAAGATTTTCACTAAACGCAGGAGCTTTCTTAGAGGAAGAGCTTCTGGCGCGAGGGATTGGAGATAATCATGTGGATCTTGAAGAAATTCGAGAATCACAAGTGACTGAACCAGGTATTCAGACAGAAACAGAAGTAACTGATCCAGTTGTTGAAATTGAGCCTGAGAGGACTCAAGAAACAATAGAAACGCCAAGTGTTCAGAAAAGTATTAGGGATCCTCGTGCACCTGTAAGGTATGACGATATCTTCATGATTGATGAAGTTGAGCCTACTACTTACAAAGCTGCAATCTTGGATTCAGAATCCAAGAAATGGCAAGAAGCCATGAATGCAGAGATGCAATCCATGTATGATAACCAAGTCTGGGATTTGGTTGATCTTCCTACTGAATGTCGGACTGTGGGAAACAAATGGATCTTCAAGAAGAAGACTGACATGGATGGGAATGTGCAAACCTACAAAGAAAGGCTTGTAGCGAAAGGCTTTACTCATACTCAAGGAATTGATTATGAGGAAACTTTCTCGCCAGTAGCCATGCTTAAGTCTATTAGAATTCTACTTGCCATTGCTGCATATTATGACTATGAGATATGGCAGATGGATGTCAAAACCGCGTTCCTTAATGGACACTTACTGGAAGATGTCTATATGGTTCAACCTGAAGGTTTTGTCGATCCAAAGAATCCTAATAAGGTGTGCAAGCTAAATAAATCCATCTATGGATTAAAGCAAGCATCTCGCAGCTGGAATCTCCGTTTTGATCAGAAAATCAAAGAGTTTGGTTTTATCAAGAACGAAGATGAACCGTGTGTTTACAAGAAATCTAATGGGAGCTATATTACTTTTCTTATACTGTATGTAGATGACATACTAATCATTGGAAACAATATCCCTATGCTTAAAGATGTTAAGACCTGGTTGGGTAAATGTTTCGCAATGAAAGATCTTGGTGAAGCCGCTTATATTCTAGGAATAAAGATTTATAGAGATAGATCAAAGCGGTTATTGGGTTTGAGTCAAAGTACATATATTGATAAGGTCTTACGACGCTTCTCAATGCAAGACTCAAAAAGGGGGCTCTTGCCCATGGCACATGGAACCATTCTTAATAACAAGAAGTGTGCAAACACTGAAGAGGAAAAGAAGAAAATGGAAGGTGTTCCATACGCTTCTGCGATTGGTTCTATCATGTATGCCATGTTATGTACTAGACCTGATGTCTCGTATGCTCTTAGCATGACGAGTAGATATCAACAGAACCCAGGAGAGAGACACTGGGCTGCAGTGAAGAACATTCTTAAGTACTTGAGAAGGACTAAAGACACGTTCGTAATATATGGAGGACTGGATGAGGAGCTGTCAGTTAAGTGTTATACTGATGCAAGCTTCCAGACTGATCGTGATGATTCAAGGTCACAGACGGGATATGTTTTCATTCTGAATGGTGGGGCTATTACTTGGAACAGCTCTAAGCAAAGTGTGGTTGCTTAATCCACCTGTGAATCAGAATACAATGCTGCATCTGATGCTACAAAAGAGGCTGCCTGGATGAAGAAGTTCATTGGTGATCTCGATGTTATGCCTAGCATAAAGAAACCAAACGAGATACTGTGTGACAACACTGGTGCCATTGCTCTTGCAAAGGAACCAAGGTCACATCAGACCACAAGGCATATACTCAAGAAATTCCACTATATTAGAGAGATAATAGGACGTGGAGACATTGTATTAAACAAAGTTCATACAGATCTGAATCTGGTTGACCCCTTTACTAAGCCTTTACCTCAAGTTAAACATGAGGAGCATGCTGGAAAGATAGGGCTTAGAGTTGCTAGACAGTGGGCATGATCTGTAGTTAGTATTGGTGTTTTGTTTTGAACTATGACAGTTATATTGAATGTTCATTTGATTTAATGGGTTAAATGCAAATTTAAATATTTATTAACTGTGTTCATTATTTGTATGTTTAAATCCTTGAATAAGAGTATTCTAAATGTCCGTAGTCGATCAAATTACATGGGAATGAATTTGAATGTAAGACTATTGTGAATTGAGATGGTTGTATTCATGAGATAAATAGCTCAAGGGTTTGAGAATCATAATTCAGAAATATCATTAGGGAATGATATTGGAAGTAACTCGCTTCAAAATGATCTCCATGGATCTGTGTCATGAGATGTTTTGATATTGATATGTTCAATCTGTCCTTTTTCCTAAGGCACATATTAAACTACATTGATCAAGGACTATCTTTGATGCTATCTTACACTATCCTGAAACATGGGTAGCAATAAAGGTAGCGTTGGGAGAAATCCAAGATTAAGTGGGAGTTGTATGGCACTGATGGAATTCTGTACTTCTATAGGATTAGAAGTCTAGACATTCTGGCGCCCTCGTAAACTCAAACTGGTATAAACGCGTGGCCACGCTCGGACTAAGGTAGTTCGTTAGACCATTTTGAATTAGAGACGAGAATAGAGAATGGTTGATCACTATATAAGAATGAATGATCCATGTCTTATGATCAACGGATGTCTATACAGAAGGGACTTATTGATAGAATTATCAGGGCTATAGTATTTGGTTAACTAAAGCGTTACTTGAACTCAAAGAACTAGTTGACGACTGTAAAGTGTCATACTGGTTTGGGTGCAATGCGATGCAGCTAGGTGTCCAACTTTGCGCACGTTGACTCATTTAATTAAAATCGTCCAAGTGGGAGACTGTTGGATATATAGTATGTCCGATGTAATTAAAAGTCGAGATCAACGTAACCCGACCCGGTACGATCCGAAGAGTTACACGTTGGTACACAAATCAGACAAGTTCACATGTAGGTGGATTATTATTTATGAAATAATAATTGTTTTAGACTTGAGGGACTTAATATTAATAAGATTAATATTAAGGAGTATTATGATATTTAACAAGGGGGCTTAATATAAGTTATTGTTTTATAAAAGGAGGGTTAAGGAGTAAACCCTAAGACACACTTTTGATAAAACAACAAACCCTTGCCTCCTCTTCTTGGCTTCTTGCGGCCGCCACCAAGGAAAAGAAGGCTGCCGCCTTTTGTTTTGGTTCGGCCGGCCAAGAACCACCACCATCAACCGCCGCCTTCCTCTTGCAAGTGTTGTTTCCCGGTTGGTTCGTGCTCGGTGTGAACTTCCTACTAGTGAGGATTCGTTGTAACCCACGTGTTACAATTCCGGTGTAGTCGTCAAAGGTTGATTACTAAACCCCCTATGGTTGTTTTATTATTTATTTGTTTATACGCGTTTAACTGAGATCCTGATTGGGAATATTTTATTAATTGGATTAATAAAATTAACTAATAATTTATATATATTAATCGGCCATTATATATACAGTATATATAATCCGTTTTCGTTAAATATATAAACCACTTCCGCTGTGTATACGATACCATGATTCCCAACACCTTGCCGAAAAGCAAGTCAGAAACAAGTTGCAACAAGTTGCATTATTGGAACTTGCACAAAAAGATAAAGTAATACTAAACTAATAAACTACTGAAACATAAGGCGGTGGAAAGATTCTTGTACAAGTGCCGATGAATGGCAAAGTGCTGATGAATGGCAAACTACTGATGAGTAGTTTGTCTTCAGTAGTTCTTCAGTGAACTATTTGGTTAGACTTCAGAACTTCTGATACTTCTTCTTCAGTACTTGTTGAATCCTTCTTCAGTACTTTAGTCTTCTTTCTTCAGTAGTTCTATACTTAGAATATTTGCAGAAGTGAATTAGACTAAGGTTTACAAAAGTGGTTTCCTCAATCCTTTTTGTCCTAACAGAAACATTGTGATTACAGCTTAAAGGTGAGTTCACGGCCCCTTTTCTTTTAAATGTTTTTGAACGTTTTACAAATCGGGGGATTAACATGCTTATATGATGCGATAGACTATAAAATAGAATATTTATGCCCTTAGGATAGTGCACCGGTGGGTACGTTTGTTATAATGTGACACCAGTGTCAACCGACGGGTTGCCACTCTCTCTCCCAACACATCTTAATCATTAGCCTTCGGAAAAGGCCGTTGTTTATGTTGTAGTACTATTGGGTTGACGCCCCCGTTTTCATGATTTGACTGGATCGAAATCTGCTTGAAAAATGAACATAACCTCCAACAAGTACTTCTCGCGGAGAGGCCACCACGGGAACCAAGTTATGGATTGATTAAGAGCCTTAGGATACATCATACTTGTATAATTTAACGACTCTACTTGATTCTGTTTTAGTACTGATCGATCATATGTTATTACTAAACTTGAAAGTTTACTCATAAACTTGTGAACTCGCCAACATTTTTGTTGATGTTTTTAAGCATGTTTTTCAGGTACGAATGAATGAAGCTCGTGGGAGAGTGGGTTTAGCAGGCACTACGTTTGGAAATGTTGAATGGGACCTTAAACTATAAAACTATGTTTTATTATCTTTTATTTAAATAAATTGTAAAACACTACTTATGAAATTTCGCTCCATCTTGGCTATGACATATTTTTAAAACATTCTTAGACCAAAAGCTTAAATGTGTTGGGTTAGAGGGTGGTTACAAGATGTCCATACGTATACTCAAGTGATTTGCTAAACTTTATGGTAACAACTTCAGTTACCTCAAGACTAGCATTCTGCTGTGCGCTGTCGGGGTGTGACAGAAGTTGGTATCAGAGCAACGGTTATGGCAAACCAAAAATCTTTGGTCTAAGCTATAACCACAAACGTTCTCCCAAAAACTATGTAGAGTAACTCTAGAACTATTTAAGTGTTATATCGAGTACCATATGCGTAGATATACTTATATGAATATGTGTGGCATCACTATATTTAATAAATAATTGATATGGTAGCGAATTGGCCTTATAGTTCATTTGAGGACTCTAGTATGATTGGATAGGACTATCCATAAATCTAGCTTCACTACACGTTTCGGTTAAAATAGTTTATGGAAGGAATAATAGTCGATGGTAGTAATCTAATGTTCTAAGTAATTAACATTTAGATTCGAAATGTACATAGGGAATAGTACATAAGAATAGATATATTCTTGGGATGCATTATGGAATGTGATTATGTGAACAATTTTATATTGTTGTGTTATTATGTACTTATTTAGTACGAATACCACTTGTCGCAGATCATGACTTCGTCAAGCACCCGTTTCTCTAGTACCGAGAAAGAGCCGTCACGAGCACCACATGTTTCCAAGGAAGCACCTATGACTCCGGAAGATGATGACCAGAATGTGCCCGGAATAAGTTGGTTGGTCGAGCGTGACGAAGAGATTGTAGTGGCTCCGGTAGTTGATGAGCCTAAGGCAGTAGTACCCGCTAGTTCAGGACCGATGGTAGCACCAGTTGTTGATCCTAAACCTACTAAGATAGAACCCGTTGTGAATGAGACTGCTCTCAAGAGGCCGATAAACACCGAGGATCAGTAGGCGCCGGTGAGGAAGAAACGTAGGGCGGAGGCGAGACGTTGGGATTGGTTGCCACATAAGTTGAGTATGTGGGCCGAGATAGAAGGCATACCTCGTAACTATGAGAAGAGTAGACCATTCGCATCAGTTAGTGTTCCCTCTTTGACACGTGAGCCCGTTGTTCGCACCGTGGCTACTTTAGCAGCATTTGGGGCTCGTACAGATATTAGGATCACTACACTTCAGGGGAAGTATGTTAGATCGGGTATGAGGACAAATTCATTGCAGTATCGTGCGGAGGAGTCAGACCGTGGATTTGATGACTTGGGTGGCAAGCTAGAGCAGCTTGGGGATCGTATGAAGATAGTGAGAGGACAGGTTGGCCCCTTGGATGATAAGGTGGACATTGTGGATGGTGGGATCACTACTTTTGAGGAAGATTCTGTGTTGCATAGTGATGCATGATGTGTGTAAATGTATATATATAAATAACACAAGCTTTAATTAAAACGACTCACCTAAAAACTACACACGCACGGCAAGTGTACCGGTCGCAAAGCAGTAAACAGATAAGACCGAGTATCGAACCCAAAGACGCGAATGCAACTCTAGATCACAACCTCTACCGAATACTAGCCTAAATAAATATATACTTATATGGGGGGTATTTTAAACTACTAATTATAAACTTAAAAGAAACTAAATATAAATAAAATAACTTTAGTTGCTTATGGGAACTAGGAACTTGGAGAAATCGGATAGGAAGAAGGCTGTGATCTAGAGTTGCATTCGCGTCTTTGGGTTCGATACTCGGTCTTATCTGTTTACTGCTTTGCGACCGGTACACTTGCCGTGCGTGTGTAGTTTTTAGGTGAGTCGTTTTAATTAAAGCTTGTGTTATTTATATATATACATTTACACACATCAAGTTTTTGGCGCCGTTCAAATGTGACAACAAATGTCACCAAAATTTTATTATTATTATTATTATTATTATTATTATTATTATTATTATTATTATTATTATTATTATTATTCGGTGCTCTACACTCGGGTGTTCTTGGCTTGACCAAAGTTCATCGTTTACGCTCCAACGTTCACACGAACACCTACCAAAATATAAAATAAATAAATAAGTACTAAAAATTAATAAAAATCTATACAATGACAAAAATAGGCCAACAAACGAATACACGCCTAAAACTACTAAAAACTATATACAAAAGACTCAATTATAACTTAAAATACATAGGAGAATAGATGTGTTTTACGACACATCAAACATCCCCACACTTGACTCTTTTTCGTCCCTGAAAAAGAATTATGCTATGGAATCACAGTTAGGTTTACATCCAGTTTCAAAACATAGGTTACTTAATTAATAATCTACTAACGTATTGATTGCGATTGCAGGTATATTGATCCTCTTAAACTCACACCGGTTTCCAAGCCCCTTTTTATTTATGTTAAGTTCATGTTGATTAGTCTATCTAGGGTCTCACTCGAAGGAAGCCACAGTTCCTTCTAATCCCGCCTCAAGCTTATGAAGCTAAAGGAACGACCAATTGACCATTTCTCAAACGTCTTATGTAGAAAACCAAGAGAATTTAAAATCACTTTTTTTTTACATACTTAACTCAGAGAGTGTGACCAATCCAAGTCGCTATCCCAGTGACCAGGCACCTTAAGCTTCAGCATTTTTTTTTTCATCTCAACATACTTAACTCAGAGGGTGTGACCAATCCAAGTCGCTATCTGTAACACCCCAAAGTCTCGAAGTGATTACGTCACCTTACGTGTCTCTTAAACGGGTCGGGTCGGACCTGACCACCCGGTTATCCAAATTAAATATTCAAGTTCGAATCTTTCGACAAACCGTTTCAACCGAATATATAAATAATAATTATTGAATTATTATTATCACGGTTAAACGCTCCTAATCTGCTAATAACCCGTTGTCCAACGTCTTTTGTTTGATCGTTATAATTATTACCAGTTATCGCGAGCCTCAGCATTTATCCCCGTAGCCAAACACCCTCTATTATTATCATTCTATATAAACCACCCCTCTCTCATCTCATCGCTCTCTCTCTCTGTGTGCAATTATTAAACACACAAAGTGTGTGAGATGCTCCGGTCAAGAACACGGCAGCGGCCGGAGAACATGGCCGGCTTACGCCGCCTCCTCTCCGACCACCGCTGTCCATCTCCGGCACCCTCGCCGCCTGCATCCATCTTATTCCTATGGTAAGCCACGCATACTATCCCTCTCGCAAATGAAACCCGGTAATCCTCTGTCAGTTCTGAACCAAACCCGGAACCCAAACCGTAACCCATAATCGGATCTGGATAAACCCTTTTCCTCTATTCCTATTGATACCCGATAACCTTTCCCTTCGCCTCTCTGTTACAGTTGATAAAACGGACAGTCACCGGAGCCGGTGACTGTCATCGGGTAGCTCTCTGTATCTCAGCATTCAATAACGTAACAACCAGTGAACCATACCTACTCTACTCGTCCCTCTGTTTACTACCCTGTGTGGGGACAGTCACCGGTCATGGTGACTGTCGATTAAGCCGTATAACCAGCCATATTAAGGGACCGGTCAGTTCCTGTTCAGGTTCCGGTAGAACCCCGGTGAAGCCCAGCTATCAAACCCTCCTTCTGTTTGAACTACCCGGTACCAAACCCACCGATTAATTTATCGAACCATAACCTTGAAGTTAACTTCTGAATCCCGAGCCTTGTTCCGATTAGAAACCCGTTGGTTCAGTTGTCGTGAGCCTTCGGTACCTTTGTTCCCGGTTGGAATTATGACCGGGTATATTTTCCGGTTGATCGGATATTCACTAGTTCATTGGGTAATAGTTAATCCATTTCCCTCTTTGTTCGACTAATACCCGATGATAGTTCTATTGATATAGTTACTTATTCAATATTATAAGCCGATATTAACTCACTGGTTATGGTATTTGCAAGGTACCGATAATCAAGTTGGAGGATACAAGCCGTCGCCGAGTCGACTCAGTGACTCGGTCAACACCCGGAATAGAACCCGGTTCCATAACTAGACGAGGAGTATTATTAGAATTATACGAATATATATATATATAATACGAGTAACGTACGGACTTGATAGTAATAATAAGAGACTAATAATTATATATAAAATATATACGTTTATATATAAGATTCGATATATAAAACGATATACTAAGCTCGGGTAAGAATGTCTAGAGTTCTTTTAGGTTCGCGTGCCAAGCTGTAAAGGCCAGCTTTGTTTCTTTTCGCCTAGATTGACCAAACCCCGAGTTTAGGACTATCTAATATATACCGGATTCCATATATATAAATTGTATATATGATATATATCCTAAGTATTACAATCTAACAAGTCTCACGCGTTAAACGTATCAATATATATATGAAATATAATTATAATAAGAAGATTAGCAGAAGATATAACGCAAACCTGTGAGTATCGTGAACTCCCCTCTTTTACAGTTTTATAAGTGTTTTAGGGGAAATACATGTCACTTATAAGAAAACATAATGCTTTACATAAAAGAATAACGATTTATAGAAGTTATAGAAAGGGGCAATAGAAACAACGAGGACAGTACTGGACGGTATCGCCATTTCCTTTCTTGTCTAACTAGAGGACAAGAACCAGTTTTACCCGAGTAGAGGGTAGAAATAATCATATATTATCACAAGCAGAGTGATACCATAGAAAGGAATGGCAACTTATAGAATCTAATCGAAATAATAGAAATATAATCGAATTGATAGAATATCTAGTTCCCCTCCAGAATATAGAATCGTAAAGCATATTTATAAAAGATATTTACAAAAGAATTATAAATAAACGAACTGGCCATTCACTTTATAAAATACGAGACCTCACACAACTTTATGTTGACAGAAACTATTTTTGACATGTGTTCAGGTAACCCAACAGAAATGATGACGTGGATCCTGGAAGACTACAAGACTGTTATAATCCTGGATTCCGCTGTGTAACTCCGATAACCCGACCCGACAACCCGGCCACATCAGCCAGGGTCGTTACAGTTGGTATCAGAGCGGCACTTATAACAGTTTTGAAGTCTTTAGTCATCCGGGATCTACCAGAATATTTTCTAAAAAGAAATATTGCATAGAAAAATAAATTAGAAATATTTAGGATATCAGGATTAGTAAAGAAAATATCAGTCGAGTAAATTTTTGGGTACCTAAATGTCAAATCAGTATAAAGTTGGTGAGAACCATAACCGTATATTAGAATTTAAAACAAATCCACCACAGGATATTACTAGAATGATTATGTGAGATAAATTGACAATTCTGTACACAGTTGTGAATTTATATGCACATTAATTTCTGGGAAATCTTACAGGATATTAAGGCCATATGAAATAAGAACGAATATAGAACAGAAACCAGATATATTAAAAGAAATCAGAAAATAAATACCGATATAAATAAGAAATGACAGAAATTTTAGAAGTATATATATAGATAGATATAAAAATTACAAAAGTATTCCCTGATAATTTAATCGACTTGTACGAGAGTTTGAAATCGTATTTCAATCTCTAGGAAACTCGTTGATTATAATCATTCGTCGCTTTTCTCCGAAATTTCCGTCTTAATAATTATTCATATCGTTAACCTCACGGTTATTCCAATAATTATAAAGAAAATACAAATATACGCTCCAACTTGAACATTCCTATGCTCGAGTTTCCAGAAGTATTATTTTTATACCGTAATTCCCGAAGTTTTTATAAATTCTAATATGCCAGAAATATATAAATATTGTGTTTCTAAAGAATTTATTTCGATTATTTAATTAAAGATTAAATATATTTTGCGATTATTTAAAAAGGTTTTAAAATCGTTTCAGTATAATTTTGAAGTTTATTAAAAGTATTACTATCTTTATAGGATTACAGTACTAAGTAAAAATATATACCCTTCGTTCAAAATTTTCGATTTATTTAATTTATAAAATTAAGAAAACCTGTTGATATCTTATTTTTTTAGTATTGATAAATTTTTGAAACACCCCAGAATCTATCTCAGGTTTTATCTAAATTTATCCGTTTAATCTTAAAGTTTTAATTTCGATAATTTAAGAAATTTATCTAGTTTATCAATTTGAAATAAGAAATTTATTTATTAAAAATCTAAGAATTTCCGATATTAAGAAAGTTTTTACCATGACTTTTGAATCGTAAAGTTTATTTTTGAAAACGAATATTATTACGAAACCCGAATCAGTATTATTATAAAATTTTTCTTAAAAGTTTTTATATATAAAAGAACTACGATCGCATTATTTTACCGAAACATATTTTCTACCGTATATAATGTTATTTTCGTAGAAATTTATTTATCAAATTCGTATTCGTATATATATATTAAGAGACTTCTTCCGTATAATTTTATATCTATGTTCGATGATATAATTTCTCGATATCATTTCAATATAAACAATAAATATTATACCCATTCCGTTTTATAATTTAAACCCATCTCTGTAACTATATCAAAATCTCGATTAGAGGCCCTCCTCGATCCCTTCCAGAATTAAATAATATTTGGACAAAAATATTATTCTCGGAATTCCATAATCAACCTACGCTGGTATCTATCAAACGAAATCGAATTCTTACTCGCTCGATTATACGAAAATATAACTACCGTCTTAATCCTATGACTCGAACAAGTCAAGGGATATTAAGAAGATTGGATTGTTATATCGAATATTTTCCGACACGAACAAATTCTCGAACGATTAACAGTCTATTTCGTTAGACTTAGATCAACAAGTCTTATCCCGAATAATATAATTTCAAATATAAGAGAAAATAAAGAACAGAATACCGAATAATATGTGAGGGACACATACCTATTGTGATTAAAATAAACGAATACTGGAATGTTAGGTGAGGTGGAATAGTAATTATGGTTGCAAACATAATTATGAATGCCACAGGCACAGGAACATTTGAGTAGGAGTTTATTAAGATCACAGTATGTTAGGGTCACGAACATATTAAGAGAAATAATAAGAAAAGAAATATAAATCCGAAATATCAGCATAACGTATGTGGAGAATACGACCACAAAACTGGCAATATTGTTGAAATTCCTTCGTGGAATACAACTAAGAATGGGTTCACAGAATAGAAACCACCGATTGGTTAAATTCTACGAATCAAAGAAATCAGTTTATTGATTTTGATTGCCAACCAAAGCTAGTTATATGTCCTCTGTGTAATCCCTGTGGCAAGGGAAATTCGGACCCTTACAGAAGGTATATCCGGACATTTGCCACTAAGTTACAGGATTCTTTATGAGGATATATACTACTATGAACAAATCTTCACAGTCACTTCATATAAAAACTCACGTGAGTTATAGTACAATCAAATTGGTAAGACGGTCAAGTGTTACCAAGTTTGAAATTTAAGAAGTAATAAAAGAATTGTTAAAATTCCAAGAATATAATAGATAAAAATCTATATGGATTCGGAAACCAGAGATGGTAGAATCCAACGAATATATCGAAATATAAGAAATACCAAGCGGAATCGCGTAGAAATTCGCAAGGTATAATCGAAGTTAAAACGAAAAATGAATGGAGTTATGCTCATTTTTCCAGTGAAACTCTCTGGCCAAAGAAGGATGGATTTCCTATTCCGAATAACGGCTTATGAGAGTATTATAAGAAATCACTGTTCTGGCAAGAACTATCTATACGAATATCTCAACGAAATAAGCCTTGCTTATAATAAGTTGGATTAAGAAAGATATGATATATTGCCTAAATATAAGTCGATAGGAATGTGTTTTCAGACACCAATAATATAGACTTTGATCGAATATATAAATAAAAAGGAATTATTCCAAGCAAACATATATTATAAAAATACTGAATTTATAGTGTGTGCTATAGATATTATCAGTATTTGCTTGGATATAAAAGAATATAAATAAATAAATAAAAGAATTATAAAAGACATCCGATATGTCTGGAAAAATAGAAAGGCATCCGATATGCCAAGAAATACAATTATCAGAATAAGAATATAAACATTAAAAGAAATTATCAGATAAAAATATAAGTTATACGAAAACAACTAGAAAATATTATAAAGAAATATTTTACCGAGAGTGTATCGAATTCCGAACTAGAAATAAGAAAGAATTTTACAGAAATAGTTAATGCGATAAGTATAGTAATCCGGAATGATAATCATGATTTTGAGAAAGACTAAATGATGCATTGTTCTTAGAATTTTAAAGTCAAAAGAATCGTAACAACGACTGTTACCAGTAGATTCTGAGACTATAAAGAGAAAGTTACATATATTGACTGTAGAATTGTGAAAGACCTCGTTCACGATAATACAATGAGAAAAGTCAATTAATATGTATTAGACACAATGCAGTTAATCATCAATGAAATAGTCAGTAAGACTATTATAGATGATTTAAGAGAAATCTCAATCATCAATGAATTAGTCTTTTCCGGTACCTTTAAGAATTCAGAGAAGATACGTCTAATGGTTTAGGAAACCTCTTAAGTATATCCACGAATAGAGATCAACCATATAGATGGAATTTAAAGGATAGAATTTATAGGAATTAATCCGACAGCAACCAAAAATCGGAATTACAATGATGGTAAATTCTAAAGTTCGAATAAAAGAGATAGTAGCTCGAATCCCGTTCAAATCGTAATAACGAAGGGACTTCCGTATCTATCTCCTAAGAACTATCTAGAATCCATCATTGTAAACGAATCCGAATATCAAACGATGAAAGATATATTATCAATACGAGAACCTTTAATAGCCATATCAAAATAATACAGATAATCCATGTATCTGAATTAATATGACTATAGCAAGAAAGGTTAAAACGTAATTAGAAATATGATCAAGATGTAGTCATACAGATTGACATTTCTAATATTGGATTGATACAAGATCGATTTCCTCGCAAACCATGAGAACCAATCATGTCCCGACAACAAGTATTGTTGTTCTAATTATAACGTCCTTATAGATTAAAGAATATAAAGGACAACATCATTCAAATTTCGGGGACGAAATTTCCTAAGGGGGGGAGATTGTAACACCCCAAAGTCTCGAAGTGATTACGTCACCTTACGTGTCTCTTAAACGGGTCGGGTCGGACCTGACCACCCGGTTATCCAAATTAAATATTCAAGTTCGAATCTTTCGACAAACCGTTTCAACCGAATATATAAATAATAATTATTGAATTATTATTATCACGGTTAAACGCTCCTAATCTGCTAATAACCCGTTGTCCAACGTCTTTTGTTTGATCGTTATAATTATTACCCGTTATCGCGAGCCTCAGCATTTATCCCCGTAGCCAAACACCCTCTATTATTATCATTCTATATAAACCACCCCTCTCTCATCTCATCGCTCTCTCTCTCTCTGTGCAATTATTAAATACACAAAGTGTGTGAGATGCTCCGGTCAAGAACACGGCAGCGGCCGGAGAACATGGCCGGCTTACGCCGCCTCCTCTCCGACCACCGCTGTCCATCTCCGGCACCCTCGCCGCCTGCATCCATCTTATTCCTATGGTAAGCCACGCATACTATCCCTCTCGCAAATGAAACCCGGTAATCCTCTGTCAGTTCTGAACCAAACCCGGAACCCAAACCGTAACCCATAATCGGATCTGGATAAACCCTTTTCCTCTATTCCTATTGATACCCGATAACCTTTCCCTTCGCCTCTCTGTTACAGTTGATAAAACGGACAGTCACCGGAGCCGGTGACTGTCATCGGGTAGCTCTCTGTATCTCAGCATTCAATAACGTAACAACCAGTGAACCATACCTACTCTACTCGTCCCTCTGTTTACTACCCTGTGTGGGGACAGTCACCGGTCATGGTGACTGTCGATTAAGCCGTATAACCAGCCATATTAAGGGACCGGTCAGTTCCTGTTCAGGTTCCGGTAGAACCCCGGTGAAGCCCAGCTATCAAACCCTCCTTCTGTTTGAACTACCCGGTACCAAACCCACCGATTAATTTATCGAACCATAACCTTGAAGTTAACTTCTGAATCCCGAGCCTTGTTCCGATTAGAAACCCGTTGGTTCAGTTGTCGTGAGCCTTCGGTACCTTTGTTCCCGGTTGGAATTATGACCGGGTATATTTTCCGGTTGATCGGATATTCACTAGTTCATTGGGTAATAGTTAATCCATTTCCCTCTTTGTTCGACTAATACCCGATGATAGTTCTATTGATATAGTTACTTATTCAATATTATAAGCCGATATTAACTCACTGGTTATGGTATTTGCAAGGTACCGATAATCAAGTTGGAGGATACAAGCCGTCGCCGAGTCGACTCAGTGACTCGGTCAACACCCGGAATAGAACCCGGTTCCATAACTAGACGAGGAGTATTATTAGAATTATACGAATATATATATATAATACGAGTAACGTACGGACTTGATAGTAATAATAAGAGACTAATAATTATATATAAAATATATACGTTTATATATAAGATTCGATATATAAAACGATATACTAAGCTCGGGTAAGAATGTCTAGAGTTCTTTTAGGTTCGCGTGCCAAGCTGTAAAGGCCAGCTTTGTTTCTTTTCGCCTAGATTGACCAAACCCCGAGTTTAGGACTATCTAATATATACCGGATTCCATATATATAAATTGTATATATGATATATATCCTAAGTATTACAATCTAACAAGTCTCACGCGTTAAACGTATCAATATATATATGAAATATAATTATAATAAGAAGATTAGCAGAAGATATAACGCAAACCTGTGAGTATCGTGAACTCCCCTCTTTTACAGTTTTATTAAGTGTTTTAGGGGAAATACATGTCACTTATAAGAAAACATAATGCTTTACATAAAAGAATAACGATTTATAGAAGTTATAGAAAGGGGCAATAGAAACAACGAGGACAGTACTGGACGGTATCGCCATTTCCTTTCTTGTCTAACTAGAGGACAAGAACCAGTTTTACCCGAGTAGAGGGTAGAAATAATCATATATTATCACAAGCAGAGTGATACCATAGAAAGGAATGGCAACTTATAGAATCTAATCGAAATAATAGAAATATAATCGAATTGATAGAATATCTAGTTCCCCTCCAGAATATAGAATCGTAAAGCATATTTATAAAAGATATTTACAAAAGAATTATAAATAAACGAACTGGCCATTCACTTTATAAAATACGAGACCTCACACAACTTTATGTTGACAGAAACTATTTTTGACATGTGTTCAGGTAACCCAACAGAAATGATGACGTGGATCCTGGAAGACTACAAGACTGTTATAACCCTGGATTCCGCTGTGTAACTCCGATAACCCGACCCGACAACCCGGCCACATCAGCCAGGGTCGTTACACTATCCCAGTGGCCAGGCACCTTAAGCTTCAGCATTTTTTTTTTCATCTCAACATACTTAACTCAGAGGGTGTGACCAATCCAAGTCGCTATCCCAGTGGCCAGGCACCTTAAGCTTCAGCATTTTTGCTTTGATTTCTAATTTTTTTAAGTGATTAGAAATTCTAACGGTTTTCTACTTATAACGGTGCTTCTTATACTATTTTTGGCGGTTTCGGTCTCCCCGTTTCTCCTAGATGAGAACCCACAAAATAGCCTAACATAATTAATTTATTACTTTTAAGGAAACCTTCTACCGGCCGAGCCTACCCACATATCCCAAATCAGACACGTTTTCAATCAATTTTAATCTCTTATTATACATACTATTTGAAAACCGGACACCTAACTTTACCTATCATTTTCCATATTTTATACTAGCTGATTACCCCGGGAGGGTCTCGGGGTTGAAAAATCTAATTTTACGTGATAACCTATTGCAAATGGCTCAAGTTAACTAACCCCAAAATCTCTCAATCATTGCATGTTCATAGTATTCTAATCAGTAATAACTCATATTCCTTAATCTAAAACCTAATCAGTAATCATCTAAAGAATCACTTATGTAAGCTGCAACTATTCAAAAACTCATCACATCTCTTTAATTTCTCACATTCTAATGGCTCTTATAATTCCTAACCTAATCAACTAAACAAACACTTAAGTTGGAAGTTGTAACCATTGCATCTCATTATGCCATGTGGCATAATCAAGAGATGGTTGAGGCCACCATTGAACGCCACGTCAGCAACTATTAATTCTTCCCGGGAGCGTCCCGGGGTTGAAAATATAACCATTCTAATAATACTAATAGTAATAATTATTACTCTTGTAATTAAATAAATAAATAAATAACCTTGCTATAAGGTGACACCATGTGTTGCAGTGTTGTACGATCCTTTCTCCTAGCCTCTCTTGATGAAGTATACCTAGTAAAATTCTAATGATAACATGACGATTGGGTTGATTTTCAACATCGTAGATAAGAACCTGGTTTAAAAGAAAAAACATGATTAATGAATAACATGAACACTTTGTGTGTTTTTTTCCTGTATAAACGAAACCCCACAAAAAATAGTCGATTTTTTCTCCGTTTTTTATATAGCACTATGGTATTCGTTGGAAAGATAATAAAACGCTCGTTAATTTGGTGTAATTTTTTTCTTTAAAAAATCTCGTATATAAAATATATAAACGTTTAAAAATTATGGGAGGAAACATGAGAGAGAGAATTTTAAATTTATTTTTAAATTTTTTTTTCCTAAAATAACTCAATTTAATTAAAAAAAGAAATAATTCAAAAACACTAAAATCTTTCAATTATGATGCCACGTGGCAGTTTCATGGAGAGGTTGAAAGCACCATTGCATGCCACATCAGCAATGTTCAATTCTTTTATATATATTAATAGATAATAGATAATGCAAACTTCAAAATCAGAGACTTTTTTTTTCAGTTTTTTTTTTTTTTTACATTTTTTTGTTTTTTTTTTTTTTTTTTGGCATAAACGACTTTATATACAAACTAAACGACAGTTTCCCATCCCCACACTTAAACCCTACATTGCCCTCAATGTAGGAATAGAAAACGACTCAAAACAAAAAATAATAAAAAAAAAATTCCGAATACAAAAATAAAAAGACGAGGGCAAATTGGAAAAGACTTAGCTGGTTAATTAATGCGTAAGCTCCAAAAACTCTAGTCCAATCCAGCTCGATCGTATAGCATTTTGGTCGCGATCGGCTCTGACACAATGGTAAACTCTCGGGTTGCTTCAATATAACGTACAGCTCCAGAATCGCCCGAATGGAGATTGAGTACGAGCGGTACAATCCAAACCTGCGCAAAACGAAACAAACAAAACCCGAGCATAATACCGAACCACACAAAAATAAAAAGACTCAAACTACTAACTTAGACTCAAAATATAACAACAAACAAGAAGACGTACCTGCTTGGCAAACTGGCGGTGTATGGTGGTAGAACCAAATGGGTAGAAAGAAAAAACAATCTGGTTCTCGCTCAACGTGAAGGACACTGGTGATCACAACACGCGTTGCAAGCGAAAAAAATATAACTTTCCGGGGTAATAGCTGGTCGCATAAGGCGAACAGGTCAGCCCAGACTCCTCACATTACGTGAAAAATCTTTTTTCACAGAAAGTTTATTAATTTTTTTAAGAAAAAATCTCTTTTATTACCCAAACCTATACCAAAACTCCCACTCATAAAATATATATAAAGATAATACATGGGATCCGCTCATTGTGAAATTTCCTCTACTTAAGCAAACACGCAAACCTGCTAACTGACTCAAAGACACAACAAACAAAGATAAAATAGAAAGATAAAAACCTACAAACTACTACCAAAGAACGACCACAAATAAAAAAATGAAAAGCTAGAAAAAAATAGGTATAAATATAAATTTACAAACTCTACAGAGCCTCCCCACACTTAAACTTAATCAGGGGGCTTCTCTTTTATCTGGACCCGATCCAACCCATTTAATTCCACCCGGTCCATATTATTTAGAAAAATTACATTAGTGGAATTTAAAAATATTTTATCGAATTTAAATGGGTCGGGCACCAATATTTAAATTTACCTGGACCAAACCTGATTATTGGCATGTAATGAGGGGACTTGTTATCTCTACAACTCCTGACCCTCACCCTGTGTCGGTCCAGGTGCCTCTTCGCCTTCTCCCGTGGTGGTGGCCATGGTGGTGGCACTAGTAGCAGTGTAATATCCAATGCCTGCACGGGCCGGCTGTGGTGTTCTTCTTCTTCCACCACTGCTTCTTTCTCATCTTCCTTGTTTGGTGACACTTGATCAAAATCTTTGTCCACTTCTAGAGCTGACAAATCAACTAACTCGTCACCAAACTCTGCTTCCCCATCAGCTGCTTCTTCAAGCAGGTCAGTGGTGTCTTCCTCTTCCACCACTTCTTCCTCAAACAGCCAGCCTGTGGATTCTGAAAAATCCATATCTTCCTCAGCCTCCCCTACCTTCTCCATCATGGCTTCCCTATGCGCGTCCCAAGCTATCCTTTCTATCTCCTCATCATCACTCCAGACATCTGCCTCCCAAGGGTATGCTACTGAACTAGAGATCTGGCAAGGCTGCTCATCCTGCTGAACCAAAGGTGGGACTAAGGCGTCCATTATGGTCTCTGGCTCTAACCCTGAATCCTGCAAAATATCATCCTCACAAGACAAGTGTAAAGAATCATATGGGTCAGTTAAATCATGCACAGAATCAGATGAGTAAGGACAAACAGTTTCAGCAACGGGACTAATACAATCAGGTAATGTAAATGTTACCATCTCGTCTGGGTCATCATTTGTGAAATAAACCTGCTGAACTGGAGGTGGGACTTCAACGTCCATTATGGTCTTCAGTTCATCCACCTGAGCCTCTAGCCTTTTAAGTGCCGCATCTTGTTCCCTCAAAGAGTCGGTGCGCTTGGATAGCAAAGAATCGATATCCTCGAGCATGAGCTGTTGTTTAGCAAGTAAGGCGGCAAAATCGGGTCTAGTGTGAGACGAGACATCCCGATAATCGGGATGTGGATACAAATGTTGGCTAGGTGGATACTCTGACGAGCAACCACCATGCCTTTCCTCATACATCTCATCTTGTAGATAATCATGCCGACTTTTTCTTCTATCTAGTGACTCAGATGTTGCAGGGTTAAACCACCGGTTTGCCTGTGGGTATGAAGGCCGGTATGACTGATATGGCTGCAGCTACAAATACTTGTTAGAATAATAATCCGTGGAATACCCCGATGAATGTGAATGTGGGCATCTTATGGTAAAGTGGGGTCCTCCGCAGATCTCGCACATGATAAAAAAAAATTATATATTACGAATAAAAAATAAAAATAATAATAAGAAAAAAAAATAATAAAAACAATAATTATTCACAAAATAGTAGACCAGAAACGGATCGGATAATTCTCAAGAGTGCTAATTGCGTCCCCGGCAACGGCGCCAAAAACTTGATGTGTGTAAATGTATATATATAAATAACACAAGCTTTAATTAAAACGACTCACCTAAAAACTACACACGCACGGCAAGTGTACCGGTCGCAAAGCAGTAAACAGATAAGACCGAGTATCGAACCCAAAGACGCGAATGCAACTCTAGATCACAACCTCTACCGAATACTAGCCTAAATAAATATATACTTATATGGGGGGTATTTTAAACTACTAATTATAAACTTAAAAGAAACTAAATATAAATAAAATAACTTTAGTTGCTTATGGGAACTAGGAACTTGGAGAAATCGGATAGGAAGAAGGCTGTGATCTAGAGTTGCATTCGCGTCTTTGGGTTCGATACTCGGTCTTATCTGTTTACTGCTTTGCGACCGGTACACTTGCCGTGCGTGTGTAGTTTTTAGGTGAGTCGTTTTAATTAAAGCTTGTGTTATTTATATATATACATTTACACACATCAAGTTTTTGGCGCCGTTCAAATGTGACAACAAATGTCACCAAAATTTTATTATTATTATTATTATTATTATTATTATTATTATTATTATTATTATTATTATTATTATTATTATTCGGTGCTCTACACTCGGGTGTTCTTGGCTTGACCAAAGTTCATCGTTTACGCTCCAACGTTCACACGAACACCTACCAAAATATAAAATAAATAAATAAGTACTAAAAATTAATAAAAATCTATACAATGACAAAAATAGGCCAACAAGCGAATACACGCCTAAAACTACTAAAAACTATATACAAAAGACTCAATTATAACTTAAAATACATAGGAGAATAGATGTGTTTTACGACACATCAATGCACGTGATCAGATGCATTATCTCATCGAGAAGTTAGAGGCAGGTCTATTGGTTTTGCAAGGAGGATTGCAGGGCGTGAGGCAGAAGATTGATGAGCGGGTTAGTAAGTTGAAGGGATTGGAAAGCGGCATGGATGGATTGGAACGGCGTGTGATGGTGGCTGAGGAGAGATACAGTGCGGGTATGGCACTGGCCACTGTGGTGTTGATGTTTATGGTTACCATTCTTCGAGGGAATAGGATTTCGTGAGTGATTAGTTCGGGTGTTGTTTGAGAGCATGTTAGACTTTATGTTTTCTTTCTTTTGTTTATTGTGTTTCTTTGATTAGTCCGTTGGGACAAACTTATGTTGATGATGATCGTCTCTTTATTTTTGGATTATTTGTTTGGATTGTTCGAAACAATGAATGTCATGGTTGAATGATTTCCTATGATTTATGTTTTGGATGATTGCATTATATCTTTATATGATTATGATGTTGGACGAGTTATTTCATTTTGATTAGCACTTAGTGGCACTGTATGAATAGTAGAACTTCTATGTACATGCAAATATCATGGATTGATATTTGGGACACAACATAATTTTCAAATTATGTGGATGGTTTCTTATATACCTTAACATCATCTAGTTAGAAAAGAAAGAATAGATGGCACCTACATCAAAGACGGACGCTAAGGGAAGAGATTTTTCACTTCCGATTGCACCAGATCAGTTGGCTAGGATGATAGCTCAACAAGTAACCCTTGCACTTGACCAGCACGTGGACAATATGGAGATCGATGAAGGTGGACACGATAGCAAGATAGGTGGACGCGCACCAGGAGCTAGCAGTTCGCAGAAGCAGGATGCGAACGAAGTTGAGTTAGGAAAGGAACATGTTATTGGAAATGCATCAGATGTGTGTCTTGACAAACAAGGAGAAATTAAGAAGGACGGTGATCACGGAATGTCTTTGACATATCACCCCAGTACCTTTTCAGGAACTGAAAATTCATCGAAAGTTATCGAATGGGTCAGGAAGGTGGATGCAGTCATGACGACTAGAGAAGGATTTATTCACCAGAATATTGGTTATGCGGTGAGTCTTTTGCGAGGAGATGCTTTGGCATGGTGGAATATGCAGGTTTGCATGATAGGAAGAGAAGTAACATGCAATATGACGTGGAACGAATTGAAGAGGATGTTATTGGGAGAATATTGTTCCCCCAGTGATTGGAGAAAGATTATAACCGAGTTTGTGACATTAACTATGGAAGGATCAAAGGTGAAGGAATACTCGACGAGATTTGGTGAGTTGGATGGTTTGGTTCCTAGATTGTTTTCCTCAATCCTTTTTGTCCTAACAGAAACATTGTGATTACAGCTTAAAGGTGAGTTCACGGCCCCTTTTCTTTTAAAAATTTTTGAACGATTTACAAATCGGGGGATTAACATGCTTATATGATGCGATAGACTATAAAATAGAATATTGATGCCCTTAGTATAGTGCACCGGTGGGTACGTTTGTTATAATGTGACACCAGTGTCAACCGACGGGTTGCCACTCTCTCTCCCAGCACATCTTAATCATTAGCCTTCGGAAAAGGCCGTTGTTTATGTTGTAGTACTATTGGGTTGACGCCCCCGTTTTCATGATTTGACTGGGTCGAAATCTGCTTGAAAAATGAACATAACCTCCAACAAGTACCTCTCGCGGAGAGGCCACCACGGGAACCAAGTTATGGATTTATTAAGAGCCTTAGGATACATCATACTTGTAGAATTTCGCGACTCTACTTGATTCTATTTTAGTACTGATCGATCATATGTTATTACTAAACTTGAAAGTTTACTCATAAACTTGTGAACTCGCCAACATTTTTGTTGATGTTTTTAAGCATGTTTTTCAGGTACGAATGAATGAAGCTCGTGGGAGAGTGGGTTTAGCAGGCACTGCGTTTGGACATGTTGAATGGGACCTTAAACTATAAAACTATGTTTTATTATCTTTTATTTAAATAAATTGTAAAACACTACTTATGAAATTTCGCTCCATCTTGGCTATGACATATTTTTAAAACTTTCTTATACCAAAATCTTAAATGTGTTGGGCTAGAGGGTGGTTGCAAGATGTCCATACGTATACTCAAGTGATTTGCTAAACTTTATGGTAACAACTTCAGTTACCTCATGACTAGCATTCCGTTGTGCGTTGTCGGGGTGTGACAACTACAATCAATAATAATAATATTAATATTAATAATAATATCAAGGTGGATTCCACTTTTCTTCTAATCCCATTTCCACCAATCGACCCTACACACAACACAAGAATCAACAACCCAATTCATTCATTCATTCATGGATCCCACATCAGTTGGTGTTGGTTTTAATTTCTTCTTCTACATTTTGGTGATGATTATCAGAGTCCATGAGTCTATGACCAACGTCATCATCTTTGGTATTCATAAGTTTAGGGTTGTTGGTAACCATGGTTACACAAGAGTAATTTGATTTGGGGAAATTGATTGTATAAAGAGAAAATAGAAAACAAAGAGTGGGGGAAGGAAGTCCAATTTTATTAGGGTTTGGAAAACAGTGAGAGGTTTAAAAAAGTGACCACAGCCTGCTGTTTGTAGACTGCATCAGAATCGAGGGTAAACAAGGAAGTCCAATAAAGTGCGTTTATAGCTTTATATAGGGTGCGTCTGTTTTTTATGGTATGTTATGACAACGTGCGTTTGATTTATGGGAAAATGGATTTTAATACTCCTAACTATCGCCTGTTGGCGGACAATACTCCCAACTATCACTTTGGCCGTTAGCACTCCAAACTTTCAACTTGTTTGTTTTTATCACTCCCAAACTAACTGAGGTCTAACCTGGTTAGTCTTTGTGGCCAAAATGTAAAAATCTAAACTTATATGTGGCCAAAATATAAAAAACAAAACTTAAGGAGCAATTTTGACATTAAACCTTTAACGTATAAATCCCCCCCCCCCCCCATCTTCTGCAATAGAACCCCCCTTCTCTCTCTCTCTCTAAACCACCACCACCTTCACCTGAAACCACCACCACCTTCATCGGAAACCCTGCACCACCGCCAGTCAGATTCCCCCACCTATCAAGCTTCTTCTGCAACAGAACCCCCCCCCCCCCCCCATTTAAGTCTTTATTTTTAATTCTTCTGCTGCACCCCCACCTTAAAACAATAACAAATTAATACACAGACATATAGACAGACGCTAAAAAATTCTTCGATCGAGAAGCTTCTTCGATGGAAGAGCTAATAGAGACAGAGAGCAGGAAGGTGAAGGATCTCCGGCCACCGCCAGCGGCGGAGCTCCGGCGGCCGCTCCCCACAAACCACCTCCTCACCTCTACACACCTACTGTCTATTACAGAGAAAGAGAGAGACGCCGAGAGGAAGAGAGAGAAGCAGATGTGTGTGTGAGAGAGAGAGAGAGAGAGAAAGAGAGAGAGAGCTCGAAGGAGAAAGGAGGAAGAAGACGACGGTGACAGCTACGGGGTCATGGTTCGGATCAGGGTCAGATCTGACCACAGAGTGTCTCACAGAGGCGGTTGTGGTGGTGTTAAAGCTACTATGATGGGTGGTTCGGGTCGAGGGTTCCAGGTGGTGATTCTGGTGGTTCAAGGCGGCGGAGACTCGGTGGTTACCATGCATTGATGAGGGTTTTGTCTCGGGTCAGGTGCTTAGGTCCGAAGGCTAATAGTGTTGAGCCAATGGTGGTCGGGTGATGATTTCCGACTATAGGGTTGCTCGATGGTGACGAGGGGTCCAAAGGGTGGTGATTGCCGAAGAGAGTTTTGGGTGTTGATGGCAGGTTATGGTGATGGTTACTTGGTGGGTTTGAGTGTAATGAAGAAGAAGGATGGGGGGAGGGGTGGGATTTATAGAATTTAAAAAAGAATAATAATAATAATAATAATAATAATAATAATAATAATAATAATAATAATAATAATAAGTTTCAGAAATGCCCTTAAGTTTTAGTTTTTACATTTTGGCCACACAGAAGTATTGGTTTTTACATTTTGGCCACGAAAACTAACCAGGTTAGACCTCAGTTAGTTTGGGAGTGATAAAAGTAAAAAAGTTGAAAGTTTGGAGTGCTAATGGCCAAAGTGATAGTTGGGAGTATTATCCGCTGATACGCGGGTGAAAGTCATAAGCTTTTCGTGTTTAAGATTACATTTTTATGTGATTTTATGGTTTTGGATACACTACTTTGATAAAGTTTGCGTTTTGCAGGTTTAACGAAGTTTAAGGTGCTTTTCGGAACTTAACGAGGCTTTGGGATGGAGCTAGGTGAACCGGTTGGAAGAAATGAAGAAGAAGGGCTAAAATAGGATTACTGGAGTCGGCCACTACTGTTTTTGACGTCGCCGACTCACTAAAGGGGCGTAGATAGCTGGTAGACAGCCAGATCTTGCGTCAGTGGTAATTCGAGTCGGCGACTCCATCTTGCTCCGTCGACGACTCCATTGGTCTAGTCGGCAACTCCATCTGGTCGTGTCAGCGACTCCACTTGCTGGGTCAAATGAGTTTGTTGACGAATTTTAAGGTTTTTTATGGGTTTTAATGAGGCCTTTGACCCTGGACTCAAGGAGAAATCTACAAAAACAAACTTTTAGCATCATAATCATCATCTTTGACTCCCCAAATCACAATCAATATCACCCTATTACACCAAAATCATTGAAGATCATCATTTTTCATCATATCTTTCACTACCAATCCATCCTATCATTGAGGTTTTCAAGATTCAAGACCCGCTTATTTAAAGAATCAAGTTCCATGGCCATGAGTGGCTAATCTCCTTGTATCACGCCTAGGAAGTAAACAATTGAAGCTTTAGGGTTTAAACATTTGGGTATTACTTTAACTTTTTAATTGTGTGATTGTGTGTTTGAATTAACTGTATTAGATTGCGATTAATCTTATGTTGAATTCATTTTAGTTAATTGATCTTGTGCCAATTTCTAGTGTCATGAACATGTTTTCTTGCTCTAATACAAACATAGGGTTGTATGTTCTAGGTAATGAAGTGTAGTTTAGTCCATCTTTGATGTTGATGAAACTTGACACCTAAGCCTATTGAACAATCACCCCGTTAACACCAATTGCACTACATTTGTTTGACCCATTTGTGAAAACCTTAGACTTCATTTGTTGAAACCTAGGTGTGATCCTTTTAATTAAATTACTTACAATCTAAATTGTTTACTATTTTTTTTCTATTACATTTCTATTTCAATTTTTATAAATCAAAACTCCTTCCAACTAAACTTTCTTAAATGAACCAAATGCAATCTTCATAAGTTATATAGCATCTTCATAAACAATAGTTTCCAATCAACTAAACAATATTCACTGACCACATGCTCCTTGGATTGATACCCTATTTACCCTAACTACATAGGTTAATTAGGTTTTGCATGACCCTTACGACAGGTCATCAAATGGCGTCGTTGCCGGGGAGCTCGTGCGCTTGGTGTTTAGTGATTAGTTGATTTTGTGATAATCTGTTTAAATTGTTGTTTGGTTTATTTTCTACTTTTCCTTGTTACGCGGGGTGTGTTACTTGTGCAGTTTACAGGTAGTGCATGCGTACGCGACATTCGGGGAGAACTTCTCCTTTAGTGTTTGAACCGGAAATTGAACGAATAGCAAGAAGAAACCGACAACACCGGTTAGAGGAGCCGATTTCTTCTAACTCCCAATCACCACCTATAATTCAACCTTTGTCTTTTGAAACTGTTCAAATGGCAAGCTCAAACCCAAATCGCCGTTCAGGTGAAAATCGAAGACCACCCACTCCACCTCATCAAAACCAAGCCCAAAATTCACAACCACACCCACCTCACCAACCAATTCACAACCGAAATTCCAACACCCGAAATGTAAACCAAGGTCCCTCCATGTCTAACCGTGGCAATCCCACATTTGATCCGGTCAATTGGTACAACGAAGCCGGATATGAAGATTATGTGGAGACTATTGAAGAAATAAGGGTGAACATTAATGATGATGACCCATTCAGTGTACCAAGTTATCAATCATCAGACAGAGTTAGTGTTCATTCCTACCACTCGGGAGAAGATGAATATTCTGAAAGGGATTACAATGAGGATGATGAGGATTGGGGCTACAGAAATGTTAGTGATGATTATGGAGATGAGGAAGAGTATCACGGTGACAATAGTTCTAACGTGGGTGCAAATCGAAACGGGGGTAATGACGGTTATTACAATCACGTCATTAATAATCATCAACCAAGACAAAACCCAAGAAGGCATCAATTTCCCAACATTCACCAAAACCGGGGTGAAAATTTTGTGGGTCGAACAGAAAGAAGACCTAATGAGGGAAGACAACCTAGAGGTGAAGAAGTTAATGCTCCAAGACGAAGGCCCCCAGTTCCAATGCAAGGAGTCAATGGTCGGTTTAGACCACTTGCATCTGAGAACGAATCACCTATTGTACCACCACCTCCAGGGAGAAGATCCTTTGATTGCAAGCCCAACTACATCAACATCATTCCTCATTTTCATGGAATGGCTAATGAAGACCCATATGATCACCTATCCGAATTCAAAGCAATGTGTGGTACTATGGGAGGTCATAATTTTTCATTAGATGAAGTACAGTTGAGGTTATTCCGGTTTTCTCTCAAGGATAAAGCAAAGACATGGTTCCTCACCTTACCCGCACACAGCATCTACACTTGGGGAGAAATGCAACAAGTATTCTTGGATGAATATTTCCCCAGTTTTAAAACAGATGCGGTACGGCTAGAGATTCGTTCTTTTCAACAACTACAAGGTGAACCTCTTCATGAAGCTTTCACTCGCTTCAAGGAATTAATTCGAAAATGCCCGTACCACAACATTGACCTTTGGGAGTTGGTTAGCAGTTTTGTTAATGGACTGAGCAAGGAGGAAAGAAAATATCTCAAGTCTACTAGCAATGGAACATTGTTGTCTAATCCGGAGCAAGAAGATTGGGATTTTTTTGGAGTTAATGGCGAAGAATTCAAAATCGGAGGAGGCAGCTGATCGAAGAACTAAACACCCGGTCTCTAAATCTCTTCCCGATGCAGATTCAAGTTCTAAGGACCGGATTGCTCAATTGGAGAAAGAGTTGGCAAGGATGAGGAAACGGGAGGTATCATCGGTGCAATACCCCGTGTGTGATAATTGTGGAGATTTGGGGCATAAAGCTAGTGAGTGCTCCGGTGATATGGGTCAAGCAACCGAAGAGGTAAATCAAGTGTATGGAGAAAGGAAGTATGACATGAACTCCAACACTTACCATGCAGGCTTGAGAAACCATCCTAACTTTAGGTATGGTAATCCCGCTAACCAAATGAACCCGAATTTCCAATCGGGAAATCAAAGCGGTGGTGGGCAATATCAAGGTCGCCAAGGTGGTAATCAAGGAGGTTACCAAAGAAACAACTACAATCAAGGTGGTAACCAAGGGTACAACAACAATTATCAAAGAGGTTACAACCAAGGCGGCTCCTCAAGCAACCAAGGAAACTCTTCGGGAAGTCAAGGTGGTGATGAGTCTTTGAGTTCGAAAATGGATGCTTTAATGAGCATGATGAAAGAGAACAACAAAGCCAATGAGGTGAGAGATAAGTCTCATGAGGCCTTGGCTAAGCAAGTAGGCCAACTAGCGGAAGAAATGGCTCAATGGAGAGGAAGCACGGGGAAACTTCCTAGTAATACCACTATCAACCCACAACATCAAGCATCGAGCTCAAGAAACAATCAAAGCGTGCATATAAATGCGGTGAGTTTTATTTTGAATGATAAGGTTGTGGGTAATGAAACAACTCCACCACAACAATTTGTTGATGGTGTGGTGGAGGAGGTTGATAGTGATGATGAGCAGGAAGAGGAAAATATTTCGCAAAATAATTTTGAAGTTAAAAATTATAAAAAATATTTTTGTGAAAAGTGTTTAAATGAGATGGTTACTAAGACAAGTGTGGGGATGGAGACTAATACCATCCCATACCCTGCAGCTTTAGTAGACCTAAACAATGTGTCAAGCATTTATAAGTGGAGCCCACCAAAGGACGAGAGGTGGGAAAATTTTAAACAAGTCAAAATAAATTTACCACTTATTGATGCAATTGAAAAGGTTCATGCTCATGTCGAATGTGTGAAAGAGTTGAGCAACCAAAACAAGCACAACAAGTTGCCCGAACACTTAGGGGCACATGTTCGTACTGTTTTGTCAGATGCTCTTCCCCCTAAACTTCAAGATCCAGGAGCCCCATTGATTCCAATTCAGGTTGGAGAATTTAAAATAGAAAGGGCGCTCCTAGATCTTGGAGCATGTGTGAGTATATTGCCTGGGAGTCTGTTTGACCAATATGACTTTGGTCCACTACATGAAATTAACACCACGGTGGTGTTAGCTGATCAGACTCCCACGCATCCAAAGGCTAATAGTGTTACCATGCATTGATGAGGGTTTTGTCTCGGGTCAGGTACTTAGGTCCGAAGGCTAATAGTGTTGAGCCAATGGTGGTCGGGTGATGATTTCCGACTATAGGGTTGCTCGATGGTGACGAGGGGTCCAAAGGGTGGTGATTGCCGAAGAGAGTTTTGGGTGTTGATGGCAGGTTATGGTGATGGTTACTTGGTGGGTTTGAGTGTAATGAAGAAGAAGGATGGGGGGAGGGGTGGGATTTATAGAATTTAAAAAAGAATAATAATAATAATAATAATAATAATAATAATAATAATAATAATAATAATAATAATAATAATAATAAGTTTCAGAAATGCCCTTAAGTTTTAGTTTTTACATTTTGGCCACACAGAAGTATTGGTTTTTACATTTTGGCCACGAAAACTAACCAGGTTAGACCTCAGTTAGTTTGGGAGTGATAAAAGTAAAAAAGTTGAAAGTTTGGAGTGCTAATGGCCAAAGTGATAGTTGGGAGTATTATCCGCTGATACGCGGGTGAAAGTCATAAGCTTTTCGTGTTTAAGATTACATTTTTATGTGATTTTATGGTTTTGGATACACTACTTTGATAAAGTTTGCGTTTTGCAGGTTTAACGAAGTTTAAGGTGCTTTTCGGAACTTAACGAGGCTTTGGGATGGAGCTAGGTGAACCGGTTGGAAGAAATGAAGAAGAAGGGCTAAAATAGGATTACTGGAGTCGGCCACTACTGTTTTTGACGTCGCCGACTCACTAAAGGGGCGTAGATAGCTGGTAGACAGCCAGATCTTGCGTCAGTGGTAATTCGAGTCGGCGACTCCATCTTGCTCCGTCGACGACTCCATTGGTCTAGTCGGCAACTCCATCTGGTCGTGTCAGCGACTCCACTTGCTGGGTCAAATGAGTTTGTTGACGAATTTTAAGGTTTTTTATGGGTTTTAATGAGGCCTTTGACCCTGGACTCAAGGAGAAATCTACAAAAACAAACTTTTAGCATCATAATCATCATCTTTGACTCCCCAAATCACAATCAATATCACCCTATTACACCAAAATCATTGAAGATCATCATTTTTCATCATATCTTTCACTACCAATCCATCCTATCATTGAGGTTTTCAAGATTCAAGACCCGCTTATTTGAAGAATCAAGTTCCATGGCCATGAGTGGCTAATCTCCTTGTATCACGCCTAGGAAGTAAACAATTGAAGCTTTAGGGTTTAAACATTTGGGTATTACTTTAACTTTTTAATTGTGTGATTGTGTGTTTGAATTAACTGTATTAGATTGCGATTAATCTTATGTTGAATTCATTTTAGTTAATTGATCTTGTGCCAATTTCTAGTGTCATGAACATGTTTTCTTGCTCTAATACAAACATAGGGTTGTATGTTCTAGGTAATGAAGTGTAGTTTAGTCCATCTTTGATGTTGATGAAACTTGACACCTAAGCCTATTGAACAATCACCCCGTTAACACCAATTGCACTACATTTGTTTGACCCATTTGTGAAAACCTTAGACTTCATTTGTTGAAACCTAGGTGTGATCCTTTTAATTAAATTACTTACAATCTAAATTGTTTACTATTTTTTTTTCTATTACATTTCTATTTCAATTTTTATAAATCAAAACTCCTTCCAACTAAACTTTCTTAAATGAACCAAATGCAATCTTCATAAGTTATATAGCATCTTCATAAACAATAGTTTCCAATCAACTAAACAATATTCACTGACCACATGCTCCTTGGATTGATACCCTATTTACCCTAACTACATAGGTTAATTAGGTTTTGCATGACCCTTACGACAGGTCATCATCCGCCAACAGGCGATAGTTGGGAGTATTAAAATCCATTTCCCCTTGATTTATAAGGTGCGTCTCTGGTATTTATGTATAGTGCGTTTAATGTCCCTGTTTTCACCAACTCCATCTTCTAAATTTTAAATGAGTGCTTCCAAACTTTTTAATGAGTGCTTCTAAAATTTCAATAAGTGTTTCCAAACTTTTTAATGAGTGCTTCTAAATTTTTAATGAGTGCTTCCAAACTTTTTAATGAGTGCTTCTAAATTTTCAATGAGTGCTTCCAAACTTTTTAACGAGTCCTTCTAAATTTTCAATGAGTGTTTCCAAACTTTTTAATGAGTGCGTCCAAATTTTCAATGGGTGCATCTAGGGGTGTAAATGACACTTAGCGGCTCGAAAGCTACTCGGGATCGGCTCGGTAAAAAGCCTGAACGAGCCGAGCCTTAACGAGCTCGAGCCCGAGCCCGAGCCTAAAATATGGCTCATTTAGTTATCGAGCCCGAGCTCGAGCCCTAGATACAAAGCTCGATTAGGCTCGCGAGCCTAAACGAGCCCAAACATAATTATAAGTTATTTGTATATCTCTTATAATTTATAGCCAACATATCCAAAGCCCAAGTCCTTATTTCATAGGCCCATTTAATAACACTCGCGAACCGAGCTTTTGCGATCTCGAGCCGAGCTTTGAGCTCGTTTGAGATTGTTCTCAAATCACCTCGAGCCGAGCCGAGCCGAGCTCGAGCTTTTGATTTTGCTAGCGAGCCGAGCTCGATCTAAAGATTGTAGGCTCGAACTGAGCCGAGCTCGAGCTCGAGCTTCATAAAACCATAACGAGCCGAGCTCGAGCCCAGTCAGGCTCGGGCTCGGGCTCGGCTCGGCTCGTTTACACCCCTAGGTGCTTCCAAACTTTTTAACGAGTGCTTCTAAATTTTCAATGAGTGCTGAGTGCTTCTAATTTTTCAATGAGTGCTTCCAAACTTTTTAATAAGTGCGTTTAAATTTTGTATGTGCGTTTAAATTTTGTACAATGAGTGCGTTTAAAAGGCTTTGTTTTCACCAACTTCATCTTCTTCGTCTGCAACGTTTTTTTTAACATATTTTTTATGTTTAATCATACTTATTGAAACAAAATCGAAAGTATTTGACAACTATTACGAGCGTTTATTCATAATTGTATGTTTTTTCGTATGATTAAATCGTCCCAGTGTAAATCTCTGTTTTTCTATTTTTTTTCGTTTTCGTTCATCTGTAATTGAATGTTTTTTGTTATTTTGATTGTGTAATCATTCAAAATGGTTTAATCGATTTAAATTGTTGAAAATTTTTGTTTTCGATTAATTTTGTTGTTACGATTTGAAAAAAAAAATTAGACGGTTTTTCATAATTTACCCTTGGTTAGTTTAACCCAAGTATGATTAGGGTTTTTAATCTGCATCCAGCCATCTTGTTAATCTAATGGCTGAGATTGCTTCTTACGCTTTTTACGTTAAGAAGCTTTGTACGTTATCTCTTCACTTTATTAAAAGCTCTAGCTACTCTGCCAAACATCTATATCTATATCTACATCTATATATATATATATATATATATATATATATATATATATATATATATATATATATATATAGGATGTGGATAATATGGAAACCCTATCTTTTGGAAAAACCTTGCAAACTCTCTTATGACCATTGATCAAGCTTGATCAATGGTCCATGATTATTTGAATATAATAATCATAAAGCATGTGGGCCAATCTAATAAAAAATATAATTAAGGGCATTAAGGTAATTTTAAACATGAGATTTGACACTTCTGAATCCTAGGTTTTAAAAGGTTGATTTGACACTTGTCAAGTCACCTCTCTCCTACTTTATGATACTTTTTCCAGCACCAATATTAACATACGTTAGTGTTGTGATACAAAATTCTGACCTCGTGTGAGACATCACTAACATGTGTTACCAGACATATACTAAAAGGACATATTAAAAGAACACATAAAATGTGTATTTATTTAAGAAATGATAAAAACGATCATAACAATAAACACTAAAACATATCAAAAACCGTTTAATACAAACATAATTATTTGTGAATTTTCAAAAAAGACTATCATAACAATATAGAAAAAATCTAGCTATGCTTCGTTCTTGATCCTCATCATCATCTTTAACTCAAAAACTTCTCTTCACCTACAAAAAAAATAACACGTGTTAGCTGGGCTCTACAAAACACATAATGGGACATCAATGACATGTGTTAGTGTATTCTAAAACACATGTTTTACTGAAATAACATATGTCATACAAACCGTAACACATGTTAGTTGGGTATATCCTAACATGTGTTAACATCACTAACATGTGAAAGGGCGTATACTAACATATGTTTTCTGAAATAATGTATGTCATATGAACCCTAAAAAGAATAAACCCTTTTTCAGTTTTCATAAAGCCAGGAAACCAATTTATTCAAGTTAATTTAAACACCTCATTCACCAAAAGATTAAAAATTTATAATCCTTGTAAAAAAAACATCACTTACCGCAGCCACATCACCAACGACGCCTTCTTCCTAATAGCCTATTCCTGAAAACCAACACTAGAACAATAACACATGTTAGTTGGGCATATACTAAAACACATGTTAGTTAGGCATGTACTAACATGTGTTAGCATCACTAACATGTGTATAAAAAATATCGCTTACCACAGCCACATCACTTACCACAGCCGCATCACTAACATGTGTATAAAAACACATGTTAGTTGGGAACCTCAAACATATAATCAAAAACTAATCACATGTGATCTATCAACCTCATGTCTCCCATCCAATAACAATCTAACATAAACAAAATAATAATAAAAAAATAAAAAAAAGGTTAACATAAGTTTTTTTTTTCATTCAAGCATTTAGTCAAACACTTGGTGTGCAACCAAAAACTATCCCCAAAAAATATTATTAACTTATCATTATCTCATCGTAACAATTCATTTAACTAAATACAAATAGTTTATGTTGGTAAAAACTAAATAATAAAAAAAATTAGCTTAATGGATATCGATGTAATATAAATATTAAAGATAGCATTGCCTTGTAAAACTTAAAAAGCAAACTCTCTACAAACATTTAATGTAAAGTTTACTTTTTACTTCAAGGTTCAAAAATAGTGTTGAACATTCCAAGCTCCAAGCTCCAAACTCTATATCTCATAAAGATATATATAGATCTTAGCTCATAACAGTTTCACTTGCCAAAAAATTATTAAATAGAATACAAAAATTATTTAAACACCCTATTCACCAAGAGATTAAAAATTTATAATCTTTATAAAAAATATCACTTACCACAGCCAATACTTGGCCCATGTTGTGCCACATCATCAAAGACAATATCACCCTATATTATATTAAGAAGGGCACAATTGACAATTTAACTCTACCCCTTCTCTCTCTCCATATATATATGTTTCCCACCTCTCTCTCTCTCTCTCTTCATTTTATATTCAAATTCAAATAAGATCACCCTCCTCTCTCTACACTCCCCTCTTTCTGTCTCTCTCTAGAACCACCACCACCACCACCACAACCACCGCCACCGTCTGAAAACAACACAACCACCATTGTCATAATCTTGAACAACAAACCACCTTCTGTGGTATTCGAGCCATGTCCTTCAAATCCTTATATATTTGCAGGTTTAACTTATCTCTCTTAATTGTTTATGTTTCCAACAGAATATATTTTTTATTGATCTAAAATCATATCATGGTAGAATATGATAATAAAGAGAATAAAGTCATGGTTGACCCTGAGTCAAATTATTATAATCTTTCAAATTTTTAGTGCTGCTTTACTTTAAATATCATGATTCGAAGCTCAATTTTTTTTATTACTTATCACTCTCATTTTTGAAAGTAGGTGTCATAAGTCATTGATATGTTTTTTAGGCTATTATGTTTTGATTTTTTTTAGAATAATAATAATAATAATAACAGTTTTGGTTAGAATAATGATAATAATAATAAGTTGTTACGTGTTTTATTTATGCGTTTTGTGTTACGATTTGATTTTTTTTAGGTTTTGGGTTTTGTTAGAATAATAATAATAACAGTTTTGGGGATAGTTATTGTTCGCATACCAAGTGTTCGATCAAATGCTTGAATGAAAAAAAACTTATGTTAACCTTTTTTAATTTTTTTTATTATTATTATTTTGTTTATGTTAGATTTTTATTGGATTGGGGACATGAGGTTGATAGATCACATGTGATTGATGAATAAATTTGTAGTCTTTTTATGTTAGTATATGCTAACACATGTTAGTGATGCCCCATTATGTGTTTGAGGATCCCAAACTAACATGTGTATCTGTTTCAGTGTTGGTTTTCACGAGTAGGCTATTGGAAGAAGGCGGCGTTGGTGATGTGGCTTTGGTAAGTGATGTTTTTTATAAAGATTATAAATTTTTAATCTCTTGGTGAATAGGGTGTTTAAATAATTTTTGTGTAACATCGCGTGATTTCTACTTTTCTTGTATTTTAAATTCTATACTTAACAAATTCGAAGTTCGCCTTTATTCACTCCTTTTATATTACTCCTACCAATTCGTGACGTGTCGTCATTATAATTTACCTTATTCAATTTAGGCGTTATAACAAGAAACTTTTTTAGTTAACATCTTAATATATATTTATTTTAACATATATATATATTAATCTTAATACTTTCATATTTAAAAAAAAAACACGTGATGTAGTTTGACTTTCACCTCCAAAACAACAATAACAAACAATATGATTGTTGTTCTTTTTTTTTTTAATACGACGGTAACAGCATAATACAACAAATATATTAATTAAACTCCTAACCACCACCTAATCTTCTCCTAACCACCCTATTAACTCCATTTAATACCCAACCAACTTACCCTAACTATAAATACACCACTCCTACCCATTCTAACACTTGCTCATTTCTAAATCCTCTCTAAACCTCCCAATTCTCCAAAGAAATCCCAAGAGTGGAAGTCCACTTCTAAGTGAGTTATCTCATAAACTCCAACTTTATTCTTCTTTCTTCACTTCTTTTCTTCTTCTAACCCCTTAGAGAAACCTCTAAGATCTTCCCCATATTTATCCACAAAAGTGTGATAAGGGTAGAGCACCTAAAAGAGGTTCCAAAGGTGGTTGTTTTCTGAATTATACTATATAATAATATAAACATATACTTTCAAGTTTCTATCTTACTAGTTTATTATTAATCTTTGGAAGGTTTGTGGTTACACCCTACCTTACCAACTCTCTTGACCCTTCTTGTGCTACGGATTTATCCACACTAGAAAGGGGAAATCCCGTGTCCAAAACCCACGTTTATTCCATAAGCGAAGTGGTTATGACATGAACCTATCAAATGGATTCACATTTCTAACTTTATACCATCTGAATCATCTATGATGGTTTTGTGCTTGGTCTAACTTAATCTCATGACCATCCGGATTGCCCAAAAGGCAATTTGTGCTTGGTTTGCCTAAAAGGCTTGCATGACTCTCGTGAATCTATAATCTAAACTCGAACCTAAGACCCTTTATTCTCTAATTCTAGTTAACCAAGGCTAAGGAACTAACCTCCCAAGACTCGTCTTTGGAGCCTTACTAAACGCACCCAAAGGTGAGTTCATACTTGTCCCCTTTTTACTCTTTATCACTTTTGGGGTGTAAACATGTATCATATGCAAAACACACTAATGCTTTCATAAACACACATGCTCAATCTATTAAACATACTTATATGCTACTTGCCATGCTTATGATTCTTAGATACTTAAACATAATTCATTAACTATTATTAGCCCACTTAACATGTATAGCGCTATAGGACTAGCACACCGCCCCCTTTATGGGTCATTGTTAAGATTTAAACGGCCTAACATGAATATGTTAGGTATATGCTGTGGTACTCGCGGGTTTGAGTTATGTCTTTTGTATGATAGGTATGTGCAATGCTATAGTATGAGATTTGAGTAAACCAAAAATACTATGTATGTAAACTAAAACTAGTATGCTCACCAATGCTTTATGTGTTGACGGATATTTTATACATGTTGCAGGAAATGTTTGATGCGGGATATTCAAGAAATCTACTTAGGATTGGACTAGAAACTCACGCTAGTTTAAGTTCTATATTTTGATGTCGTATTTCTCTTTTCATGAAAACAATTTGTATTCTGTTATCTTTTTAGACGATAATTATGCTATGAATGAAATTTTATCTTTAAATCATATTGTTACGAATTCTAGTGTCATGAAGTCTTTGAACAATCTATCCCAAGTCTCGCCCCGATGTATTCCGCCATCGGTTGGGGTGTGACAGATTGGTATCAGAGCCATGACTATAGGGAATTAAGAAAAATTGCCATGTTTGACCTAGACTATAGTTAAGTACCTTTTTGACCATTCCTTTTATCATGCTTAAAATACTTGTTCTCCCTATCTTGCTTCTACTCCATTATCTTGGTCCTTAAAATTTACCTTCCTATTTGTGGATTACTCTACACTCGAAGACGCTCGTATAACACAAACAAAAGGAAATCACCAAAATAGGCGTGAAACCCTCACTTTGGTGATAACTTTCAATCCACGAAAATTCTTTGTATTTTTGAAACTACACCAAGATAGGAGTGATATCCTCACCTTGGTGGAAATTTCACAATTCTCATTCTAGTGGACACTTACCAATTGAAGGTTAGAATTAATTTTCTTACCACATTGGACAAAGTGTACAAACCACACTCAAAGAAACGACCTCGCTAAGATAGGAGTGAAATCCACAACTTAGCGACTAGTTTCAATCCTTGATATTTTTTTTTTAAATCTCGCCAAAGTCTCAAATTTACTAATGACAAAAAACATGTAGTAACTGGAAGGGTGAATACCGTTAACCGAAAGTTTCGGCGAGAGTATTTCCACCTATTAGGCCAAAGCATGTTTTCAAACTCAAAGGTAAATTTGAACCACTTTGGTTAGTCTTAGTTCCGTTCCGGAACACTCCAATGGCTTGCTTAAAACAAGCCCCTCATTTTATGTTAATAATATTTTCAATGTTGTTTTCATGCTATGTTTTCACTACATATATTCGATTTATTTTTTTTAATTTTTTTTTTCTCGCAAAGACTCTCAAGACTCGCATCTCAAGCTACTCTCGCAATCCCCAAACAATACTAATAATCGCAACCAACATAAATCAAAACCCCTTCATGTTAACTAAGTGCACTATACTCGCTTATACTTATGTGTTACGCCATATGAACAATGTGAAACTTGCGTCCTATACGTGTAACTTGAACTTGCATACTAAATTCATGAGAACAATTTGAGCTTATGTATTCTGTTTATCTAAAGTTTACATCTATCCTACCCACAAGCTTTTCAATGTTAACCAAAATGCTAGTAAATTTATTAATTCAAAAGACGTATTAGTTACAAACACATATGCAAATTTCTTATGCGTAATCCTCGTAGATGTCTTCCCATCTCAACAACATCGACCTCAACCAACTGGCGAGTCTTATTGCCCAAGAACTAGTCAAGATTCTCCCTAACCTAGAAACACCAACAAACCCGATTCCAAACCCTGACGATACCATCCAGGACAACACAACACATGTAGATTCTAAATCTCCTACCCATACTCTTACCAAACAAACAAAAAGGGGTGGCCGAAAACGCAAAAACCTCAAACGAAACCACACCTCGACAACTCCTACAACACCAAAACATAACAAAAAGCGATACCATGGAACCTTTCCGAAATGCAACAGTTGCAAATTTCATCATCCCACATCCTCACCATGCCACATATGCACCAATTGTGGTACATATGGTCATTTAGCCAAAACATGTCGTCGCACCACTAAATCACGACCCGAAAAACCTACTAGCACTACCTTATTCACTAAAGCCAATGGATGGATATGCTCTGAGTGCAACGACCCAATCCATGAACGCAACCAATGCCCAAGACTTGCCATGGTGATCTACGATGCTGGAAGACCCACTCACCACACTAAAGAAAATTGATTTTTCTTTTAAAAAAAATGAAAATTTCTTTATGTAGTATTTTCAAGAAATTGTTCAGATGTGAAAATTTTCTTTTATAAATTATGAAATACCATCGTTATCTTAGGTTACAATCATAATTCAATCCAAAACCCTTTTCTTCTCGCGCACATTTTTTTTTAAATTTTTGAACAAAATTCTTCCTACTATTTCTAAGATGCCTATTCTTCTATAAAATCCTCACTTTCAAACCACTAACAAATGTGTGTGTCAAGCCTGTATGACAAACAAGATTCTAAATGATAAAAAGTGTTTGAAATAAATTTTCTTTTGTAAAACAAGACTTGTGAGAAAACACACTAAATCAAATAATCTACTTCGTTTTCAATCCCAAAACCTTTTGAAATTGTATCACGAGTCGAAATATTCATCAACACCAAACTAAAATTCGCCAATAAACTATTTTCCTCGCTTAATAAAACGGATTTTTCATAGATCGAACGACAATCTTCGATAAAACCTTTACACTAAATTTTCCTCGCATCAATTAAATCCGTTTTTCTTTAACATCCAACGGACTAAAGTCTCCTACTATCAAATTTGACCCTTAGTCTTGAAAAGCTAAATTTATTCATGTACTAATAGACTCAATTTGTAATGAACTCGAATTTTATGTTACCCTCAGTCAAAATATTTTACACGTTTCCATTAGGAATCCAATTGCCCATTCTTTTGTTTGATTTTATACATCTGAATGTAACCACATATGCACAAGTCTACACCGTTATGTCATGAAACAATACATCTACGCCAAAAACACGTACGGTTAACAACATCAAAAACTTGCTTAATGCCTTTTCACATTATGTGTTTGCATGTCACGTTGCTTGCTATGTTTACAACATCAAAACTGTTTAATGCCTTAGCCTATTGTCTTTTCCTTTGTGTATAATTATTTTGTGTCCACTAGTGACCCACACATAACTAAGACAAATTATGTGGACCATACGACAATTGAACTAATTACGGGTGCACGCGTAATTACAAAAATTGGGCGTATGGAAAACATAACAAGTCCAAGTGTGTGTAACCTATCATGACTTGAATAACAACACGGATGAGGTATGATAACGGCATGGTGGATACGCCGCCGGTACATCCTATATATAAATGTCCTGTCATACTACCAAAAGTAGAGTTATTCGTACCATGAGAAGTTTTGGGTGTCGAGTTAAAAAAATTTTGACCAACACTTACGATACCGTTTATGTTATAGTTTGTTAGTCTAAGTACGCTTACATTATTTATCTGTTATGCATATTATAACCTTGTTTTGAACCACACTCTCTACTATGCAACATCATCCTTGCTATGAATAATCTATACTTGTAATCTCCATCAACTTCGCTTCCTTCCTCTTGCCTTTCCTTGCTTAATCAGCAATCCTATCATTATCAAAGATCTTGTTCTAAGTCTTGTAATGTAACGACCCTGGCTGACGTGGCCGGGTCGTCGGGTCGGGTGATCGGAGCTACGCAGCGGAATTCAAATAATAACAGTCTTTAGACTTCCAGGATCCACGTCATCATTCTGTTGGGTTACCTGAACACATGCCAAAAATAGTTTCTGTCAACATAAAGTTGGTGAGGTCGTGTATTTTATAAAGTGAATGGCCAGTTCGTTTATCAATAATTCTTTTACATAAACATTCTTTTAAATACTCTTTTATAAACATGCTTTACATTTATAATTCTGAAGGGGAAACTATATTTCTATTATACCACTCTATTATATATCAATCATATTATATCTCCATTCTATCATATCGATTATATTTCGTGCCATTCCTATCAATGGTACCACTCTGATTGTGATTAATACCGTTCCGATCCTCTACTTGGACAAGAATGGTTTTGGTCCTCTACTTGGACATTCCTACCCTCTACTTGGGTAAGACTGGTTCTTGCCCTCTAGTCGGTGCAAGAAAGGAAATGGCGGATACCGTCTAGTACTGTCCTCGTTGTTTCTATGTCCCCTTTTCTATTATATTTCTTTTAGTTCTATTGATAATCGTTTATTATGTAAAGCATTTCTAGTTTTAATAAATGACATGTATTCCCCCGAAAACACTTAATAAAACAGTAAAAGTGGGGAGTTCACGATACTCACCGGTTTGCTTATAATCTTCTATAGTCTCTCCTATTACAATTATATGTCATATATATATAGATACGTTTTACGCATGGGACTTGTTAGATTGTAATACTTAGGATATATATCATATATACAATTTATACATATAGAATTCGGTATATATTAGATAGTCCTAAACTCGGGGTTTGGTCTTCCTAGGCAAAATGAAATAAAGCTGGCCATTACAGCTTGGCACGCGAACCTAAAGAACTCTAGACACAGCTAACCCGAGTCTAGTATATCGTTTTATATATCGAATCTTATATATATAAACATATATATTTTATATATGTTTATTATTCTCTTATTATTATTATCAAGTCCGTACGTTATTCGTATTATATATATATTTGTATAATTCTAATAATCCTCGTCTAGCTATTGGACCGGGTTCTATTCCGGGTGTTGACCGAGTCACTGAGTCGACTCGGTAATGACTCTATTTCTCGATACGGTTAACGGTACCTCGCAATCACACATAATCCTTATATTAGTCAATAGATTATTAGATTATAACCAATCAACCATTAGGATATAAATAGTAACCGAACCTCACCGTTTTCATTACGGGACATGACCGGAAGTTGACCGGGATTCGTGTAAGACCGGGTATCGGCCCCGTCTTCCGGATTTGATTTCCTATAACAATAATCAAAGGATAACTATTAATAACCAAACTCCAATCGGTTATGTGATTATTAACTTCAAGACTATACCCCCAACTACTCGGGTAGGTTCACTGGTCGGTTTACCGAACACCGATCAAAACAGAAAGAGGGTTCGGTTCAATCGGTTCACAGCAGAACAGAAGCTCAGGTTTGTCCGATTATAACTAACCGATACACCACAGAACAGAGGCTCGGGTGAGGATTACCACGGCTCACGACACAGAGGGTTGGTTCATCGGTTTATCAAGAACGGATCAGGACCCGATGATAATAACAAACGGTTTTATCAAGATCCGAGTATACAGAAGGTTATTGGGTGGTTAGCGGTTGATAATTCGGGTGAGTTACAAGGATTTACGACAGTCACCACAACTCGGTGACTGTCCGGCTAATAAAAGAGGGGTGGTGTTCACCGGTGGTTAACAGAAGCCAGATTGGAGGGGTTAACTTACCGGAGAAGAAGGATGGTGGCCGGAGAGGTGACCGGAGGAGGAGAAGAAAGACGACGGTGGTGACCGGAGGAAGAGGCGGCGGCGGCCGGCCATTAACCTCCGGTTGCTGCTGCTGTTGCTTGTCTGTTTTCACACACACATATGTGTGTATACATTCTATGTATAGAGAGAGAGGGCAGCGAGAGATAAGGGAAGAGAGGGGTGGTTTTATAATTAATTAAAATAGAGGGTGTTTGGCCACGGGGATAATAACTGGAACTCGGGATGTTTGGTAACGGGTATAAGAGCTAAATAAAAACGTTTGGCGGCGTTTTAATTAGCAGATAAGGAGCGTTTAACCGAGATAATAAAACTTCAATAATTATTATCTATATATTCGGTTGAAACGGTTGGTCGCGAGATTCGAACTTGAATATTTTATTACGTAATCGGGTGGTCGGGTCCGACTCGACCCGTTTAAGAGACCCGTAACACTTCGGGGTGTTACATGTAAGCTCTGTCCTTAACCTCTAAAAGCGTTTATACATTTAAAATAAGATTTGCCTCTCACTTTGTTATATTTTCTTGACTAATTATACACTGGATTTCAAAAATAAATAACTATTATTTATTTCGCCAAAAACCCGTTTTCAAATGGTCCAATTTCTCGTTTATTTAATCACTTCTAAAAGTTTTCTTTTTCAAATAAAATTTTCGTCCTTGTGCAAACCAAATATCTTTTACTAAAAACTACTCATTCCAACATCTAGTCACTTATTATGCTCACATATTTACTATTCGACCCAATTATCCAAGGACATCTCTTTTACAAGCCAAAAATTTCTACTATTTCATATACGTTGTGCCGTATAATTACTTATTTTTCCCCAAAATTTCTATAGGCAATACAATATACTTAACTACCTTCAATTTTCACTATTTCATACCACATAATTACTTATCCTTCCAAATTTCGATGCATTAACTCCATATGCGTACTCTCTTCCTTCACTATTTACAAAAATGCTTTAGTCGGTCAAACTCTCAAATTTCTATGTACGACCTTGGGTTAAAATTTTAAAAAGTACTTCTCTTACGAGCATAATTATCACACAGTACCTAGATACCGTATTTGACTTAAACATAATAAACCAACAAGTTCGTGTTCTTATTAAACCCATATCAAACCACTTACATATTTTTCAAAAGGTTGACTCTTAATTAAATTTCGAGACGAAATTTCCTAAATTAGGGGAGACTGTAACATCGCGTGATTTCTACTTTTCTTGTATTTTAAATTCTATACTTAACAAATTCGAAGTTCGCCTTTATTCACTCCTTTTATATTACTCCTACCAATTCGTGACGTGTCGTCATTATAATTTACCTTATTCAATTTAGGCGTTATAACAAGAAACTTTTTTAGTTAACATCTTAATATATATTTATTTTAACATATATATATATTAATCTTAATACTTTCATATTAAAAAAAAAAACACGTGATGTAGTTTGACTTTCACCTCCAAAACAACAATAACAAACAATATGATTGTTGTTCTTTTTTTTTAATACGACGGTAACAGCATAATACAACAAATATATTAATTAAACTCCTAACCACCACCTAATCTTCTCCTAACCACCCTATTAACTCCATTTAATACCCAACCAACTTACCCTAACTATAAATACACCACTCCTACCCATTCTAACACTTGCTCATTTCTAAATCCTCTCTAAACCTCCCAATTCTCCAAAGAAATCCCAAGAGTGGAAGTCCACTTCTAAGTGAGTTATCTCATAAACTCCAACTTTATTCTTCTTTCTTCACTTCTTTTCTTCTTCTAACCCCTTAGAGAAACCTCTAAGATCTTCCCCATATTTATCCACAAAAGTGTGATAAGGGTAGAGCACCTAAAAGAGGTTCCAAAGGTGGTTGTTTTCTGAATTATACTATATAATAATATAAACATATACTTTCAAGTTTCTATCTTACTAGTTTATTATTAATCTTTGGAAGGTTTGTGGTTACACCCTACCTTACCAACACTCTTGACCCTTCTTGTGCTACGGATTTATCCACACTAGAAAGGGGAAATCCCGTGTCCAAAACCCACGTTTATTCCATAAGCGAAGTGGTTATGACATGAACCTATCAAATGGATTCACATTTCTAACTTTATACCATCTGAATCATCTATGATGGTTTTGTGCTTGGTCTAACTTAATCTCATGACCATCCGGATTGCCCAAAAGGCAATTTGTGCTTGGTTTGCCTAAAAGGCTTGCATGACTCTCGTGAATCTATAATCTAAACTCGAACCTAAGACCCTTTATTCTCTAATTCTAGTTAACCAAGGCTAAGGAACTAACCTCCCAAGACTCGTCTTTGGAGCCTTACTAAACGCACCCAAAGGTGAGTTCATACTTGTCCCCTTTTTACTCTTTATCACTTTTGGGGTGTAAACATGTATCATATGCAAAACACACTAATGCTTTCATAAACACACATGCTCAATCTATTAAACATACTTATATGCTACTTGCCATGCTTGTGATTCTTAGATACTTAAACATAATTCATTAACTATTATTAGCCCACTTAACATGTGTAGCGCTATAGGACTAGCACACCGCCCCCTTTATGGGTCATTGTTAAGATTTAAACGGCCTAACATGAATATGTTAGGTATACGCTGTGGTACTCGCGGGTTTGAGTTATGTCTTTTGTATGATAGGTATGTGCAATGCTATAGTATGAGATTTGAGTAAACCATTCTAAAATACTATGTATGTAAACTAAAACTAGTATGCTCACCAATGCTTTATGTGTTGACGGATATTTTATACATGTTGCAGGAAATGTTTGATGCAGGATATTCAAGAAATCTACTTGGGATTGGACTAGAAACTCACGCTAGTTTAAGTTCTATATTTTGATGTCGTATTTCTCTTTTCATGAAAACAATTTGTATTCTGTTATCTTTTTAGACGATAATTATGCTATGAATGAAATTTTATCTTTAAATCATATTGTCACGAATTCTAGTGTCATGAAGTCTTTGAACAATCTATCCCAAGTCTCGCCCCGATGTATTCCGCCATCGGTTGGGGTGTGACATTTTGTATTCTATTTAATAATTTTTTGGCAAGTGAAACTGTTATGAGCTAAGATCTATTTATATCTTTATGAGATATAGAGTTTGGAGCTTGGAGCTTGGAATGTTCAACACTATTTTTGAACCTTGAAGTAAAAAAGTAAACTTTACATTAAATGTTTGTAGAGAGTTTGTTTTTAAGTTTTACAAGGCAATGCTATCTTTAATATTTATATTACATCGATATCCATTAAGCTAATTTTTTTTATTATTTAGTTTTTACCAACATAAACTATTTGTATTTAGTTAAATGAATTGTTACGATGAGATAATGATAAGTTAATAATATTTTTTGGGGATAGTTTTTGGTTGCACACCAAGTGTTTGACTAAATGCTTGAATGAAAAAAAAACTTGTGTTAACCTTTTTTTTATTTTTTTATTATTATTTTGTTTATGTTAGATTGTTATTGGATGGGAGACATGAGGTTGATAGATCACATATGATTAGTTTTTGATTATATGTTTGAGGTTCCCAACTAACATGTGTTTTTATACACATGTTAGTGATGCGGCTGTGGTAAGTGATGTGGCTGTGGTAAGCGATATTTTTTATACACATGTTAGTGATGCTAACACATGTTAGTACATGCCTAACTAACATGTGTTTTAGTATATGCCCAACTAACATGTGTTACTGTTCTAGTGTTGGTTTTCAGGAATAGGCTATTAGGAAGAAGGCGTCGTTGGTGATGTGGCTGCGGTAAGTGATGTTTTTTTACAAGGATTATAAATTTTTAATCTTTTAGTGAATGAGGTGTTTAAATTAACTTGAATAAATTGGTTTCCTGGCTTTATGAAAACTGAAAAGGGGTTTATTCTTTTTAGGGTTCATATGACATACATTATTTCAGAAAACATATGTTAGTATACGCCCTTTCACATGTTAGTGATGTTAACACATGTTAGTATATACCCAACTAACATGTGTTACGGTTTGTATGACATACGTTATTTCAGTAAAACATGTGTTTTAGAATACACTAACACATGTCATTGATGTCCCATTATGTGTTTTGTAGAGCCCAGCTAACACGTGTTACTTTTTTTGTAGGTGAAGAGAAGTTTTTGAGTTAAAGATGATGATGAGGATCAAGAACGAAGCATAGCTAGATTTTTTCTATATTGTTATGATAGTCTTTTTTGAAAATTCACAAATAATTATGTTTGTATTAAACGGTTTTTTATATGTTTTAGTGTTTATTGTTATGATCGTTTTTATCATTTCTTAAATAAATACACATTTTATGTGTTCTTTTAATATGTTCTTTTAGTATATGTCTGGTAACACATGTTAGTGATGTCTCACACGAGGTCAGAATTTTGTATCACAACACTAACGTATGTTAATATTGGTGCTGGAAAAAGTATCATAAAGTAGGAGAGAGGTGACTTGACAAGTGTCAAATCAACCTTTTAAAACCTAGGATTCAGAAGTGTCAAATCTCATGTTTAAAATTACCTTAATGCCGTTAATTATATTTTTTATTAGATTGGCCCACATGCTTTATGATTATTATATTCAAATAATCATGGACCATTGATCAAGCTTGATCAATGGTCATAAGAGAGTTTGCAAGGTTTTTCCAAAAGATAGGGTTTCCATATTATCCACATCCTATATATATAGAGGAAGTATATGGAGGAAACCCTCCAAAATGAAAAAACCCCAAGAAACCTATTGAATGGACCACATTCATCCACATCAACCACTCTAATATAATATGTTTTATAATGTTCAAGGCTATTTTAGAAAAATTGCAATTTCATCTCTTCTCTCTCCTCTCTCATGATATATATATATATCTTCCTTCTCTCTTTAACTTTAATTTTCAAAATCACACTCTCTCATCCCTCTCTCTCTATCTCTAAAAAACCAGATCTAGATCTGGAAAACACCACAACCCCCACATCACCACCCTCAACATCAACACTACCACCAACCGTCCGCCTCATCACCACTGCCACCAAACGTCGTCTTCATCAGCATAACACACATAGCAATAGGACGATGAACGGACTCGTTCAAGAAAACAGAGCAACATGGCGATAACCTGGATCCACCTTCGGTACTGTCTCTCTCTCCTCCTCTCCTCTTCCCTCTCCTCTCTGGATCTGGAGTTAGAGTTGGGATTCTGGATCTAGATCGAGAACTCGAGTCGTCTCGGGTGGATCTGGAACGAGAAGAACGATGATATTATTATTATTATTATTATTATTATTCCAATATATACCTGCTTCTTGGATGATAAACCTCCGGCGGCTGATTGATTATAAGCAGAGAAGAAGAAGAAAGGAACAACTAAAAAAATGAGATATATTTATGTTAATGAATATGGGCCGTTAAATACTTGAGCCCATTTATTAAAAATTTCTATTATAGTATTTTATTATTATTTTCTCCATCGGCTACTCAATGGAACTACTCGCTAGTTATAAATCAATAAAATAATAAAATAGTATAAAGACTGTTGGTCAATACGTAGATTTATTTTGATTTGTTAAAAATCTGTTTTCATAATGAAATTCTTATTAAAAAAATAAATAAACGGCACCTTATAAATATAAATTTATAGCTATTTCAAAACATAATTTTTTAAGTTGTATGTACCAGCTTCACAGCTTCATGTTGTATATTGGGAAAAATAAATTTGTACATAATAGTGAATCCTAAAATTATGTATTTTGAGTTTTTGACATTCTTTTGAAATTTTTTGGTTTCGTCACCATGGGGTCTTTAAATTTTTATATTCTACGTTGTTTAAAAATTAGTTATGTAATTCATTAGGTTCTAGGGGCCTTTTTTACGGTTCGAGTCTTGTATGCTCACACACTTTATTGATGTTAACACACGCTAGTATATGCCCAACTAACAGGTGTTAGGGTCCATATGACATACGTTATTTTCAGTAAAATATATGTTTTAGGATATGCTAACACATGCTACTAATGTAGTTGTATTAAAATAGTTGTAAATTTGAGTATGATATACTTGGCACTGCAGATTTGATGCTGCTTTATACACATGTTAGTGATGCTAACACATGCTAGTATATACCTAACTAACAGGTGTTAGGGTTTTTGTATTTTGTTTAATAAATTTTTGGCAAGTGAAATTGTTATGAACTCGTATAGGGTACATGTCTATTTTTTGCGGTACGAGTCTTGTATGCTCACACACGTTAGTGATGCTAACACATGCTAGTATATACCCAACTAACAGTTGTTAGGGTCCATATGACATACGTTATTTTTAGTAAAACATATGTTTTAGAATATGCTAACACATCCTACTGATGTCTTTTATTATATTATATATTTCATGAATATGAAGATTATTTTTTGGTATATGGATTTGGATTGGTTATGATTTGATTTTTTAAATTTATTATTGTTGGATTTCAAACCCTCTAATCGTATTTGAGTAGTTGTATTAACATAGTTATAAAATTAAGTATGATACACTTGGCATTGCAGATTTGGTGTTTGTTTATACACATGTTAGTGATGCTAACACATGCTAGTATATGCCTAACTAACAGGTGTTAGGGTTCATATGACATACGTTAGTGTATGCCCAACTAACATGTGTTAGGGTTCATATGACATACGTTATTTTAGTAGAACATATGTTTTAGAATACACTACACATGTCAGTGATGTCTCATCATGTGTTTTAGAGAGGCCAACTAACACGTGTTATCTTTTTTTTTTTTTTTTTTGTAGGTGAAGAGATGTTTTTGTGTTAAAGATGAAGATGAGTATCAAGAACGAAGAATAGCTAGATCTTTTTTACGTTGTTATCATAGTTTTTTATCATTCGCAAATAATTATGTTTGTATGAAAAGTTTTTTGATACATTTTTAGTATTGATTGTAATGAGCGTTTTTTATCATTTCTTAATTAAATATACATTTTATATGTTCTTTTTATGTTGTTCTTTTTAGTATATGTCTGTTAACACATGTTAGGGATGTGTCACACGAGGTTAGAATTTTTTATCACAGCACTAACGTATGTTAATATCGGTGCTGGAAAAGTGCCATAAAGTATGAGAGAGATGATTTGACAAATGTCAAATCAACCTTTTTAAACCTATGATTCAGAAAATTTAAGTGGCCAACTTGCTTATTTAAGATTACCATACTACCCTTGCTCTCATTTATAACCACATAATCCAACTTGCTTTATATTATTATATACAATTAATCAAGGACCATTGATCAAACATGATCAATGGTCATAATAGAGTTTGCAGGGTTTTTTCATTATTTGGGGTTTCCATATTATCCACTCCCTATATATATATATATATATATATATATATATATATATAAAAGAAAACGTATATGCTGACGTGGCGTGCAATTGAGGCCCCAACCTTCCCTTGAGAGTGCCACGTGGCATCATAATGGAGAGTTTTTGGTGTTTTTGAATTGTTTCCTTTTTTAATTAAATTGAGTTATTTTAGGAAAAAAAATTAAAAATAAATTTAAAATTTTCTCTCTCATATTTCCTCCCATAATTTTTAAACATTTATATATTTTATATACGGGATTTTTTAAAGAAAAAAATCACACCAAATTAACGAGCGTTTTATTATCTTTCCAACGAGTACCACAGTGCTATATAAAAAACGGAGAAAAAATCGACTATTTTTTGTGGGGTTTCGTTCATACAGGAAAAAAACACACAAAGTGTTCATGTTATCACGTAAAATTAGATTTTGTGGCGAATATGAGTTATTACTGATTAGAATACTATGAACATGCAATGATTGAGAGATTTTGTGATTAGTTAACTTGAGCCATTTGCAATAGGTTATCACGTAAAATTAGATTTTTCAACCACGGGACCCTCCCGGGGTAATCAGCTAGTATATAATAAACCAAAGCATTTTTAATGACATGTCATAATATTATGCAATCTCTCTTTTGAGAGATGCCACATAGGATGTGATGTGGCAACTCTAGACCAATTAAAAAAAAAGAATAAATATGGTTTAAATATGATTTAACATAATCTATAAAATACCTAATCTACTAAATATAAATATTAAAACTTTATTATTTTCTCTCTCATGTTTCCTCTCATAACTTTTAAATGTTAATATCTTTTATATACGAGATTTAAAAAAAAAAAAAAAAATTACACCAAATTAACGAGCGTTTTATTATCTTTTCAACGAGTACCACAGTGCTATATAAAAAACGGAGAAAAAAACGACTATTTTTTTGTAACCCGACAGGTATTGTGTCAAGTTTAGAATTAGTTTAAAAAAAATTGTGGGTTTGGGTCGGGCCTGGGATTAGGTGATACCCGACCCAATTACCCTTTTTTTATATTAGAATATGATAACTTATGGCAAAGATTTGTTTAAAATAGTAATAATAATAATAGTATTCATTAATCATATATTAGCATATGCCATTTTTATAGTTTAGATACTTCTAATTTTATCCACTTTACTTAGATTTCTCAACCCGAGACGCTCCCGGGGTATAAACTAGTCAAAATATATTTAAAAAGCTACAACTACCAACCACCAGCTATCGGTAGTTTAAATCAAACCAAGCACGGGCTCAAGCTTTTATAACCTAAACAAGCTCAAAGTAGAGAGCTTACTTAAACTCGCGCTCGGCTCGTTTACACCACCGGTCACAACAAAACCAAACGCCCCTCTACCCTTTTCTACGCTCGTTTCCCGACATAAACAAAACCTTTGCTTGCTATTCGCTTTCTTCACCTGGAACCTACTCTTTCTCTCACACACACAGAATCACTGGTTCGATCTCTCCCTAAAATCTGAATACTTACCTTAAATCCCACATTCATCACCGATCAAACAATTCATTCATCTTCTTATAAATTTCACTTTTTTTTTAATTCTAATGCAAATGTTTATCCTCCAATCAGAGGGCTTTAGGTTTAATTTTGTTTAGAATTGTCTAGAATCGGTTGAATAGGTTAGGGTTTTAGTTTAATGTTGTGGACTGCAATTAGTATACATAAAAAATAAAAAAAAAACTTATCCAATTATTTATATCTTGTTAAGAATTAACAGAAAATGAAATATTAAGGGTTTGCAAATGATCAAATTAGGGGCCCACTTTGCGTATCTGAATTAATTGATCAGATTACTTTTTTAGGGTTTTGTTTGAATTATTTGGGAGTTGATGTATAGTTTTATTGTGTTTTATTGATGTTTTTATACAGGCTGTTGTAAATCAGTCTTTTATCTGATAGTTCTGCTTAAAAATAGTGTGTAAATTAGATTTCTCGCTTCGGGGGTTTTCATGCCAGAGCGTGCGCCTCATGTACCTGGGGTGTTTTTATGCAGAAAAGTATTTTTTACCTTGGGTTACTTTTTGGCTTGTACATGTAAGTAAAATGATATAAAAACCGCTTTTGTGCCTTGATTTTAGACCTTGTCGTTTTTTTTGTGTGTATCGCTTTTTAAAACCAAGATATTTTGGATGGTGGTCGTAGTTTCTTGTGTTTTTTTGTTTGTTTTTCTAAACTTCTTTCTCAGTCGGTATGGATGGGAACTGCTTATCAGCTTCACCATGTGTATTTATTTTGTTAAGAAATTTGTATATGTTCTGAATCTTTTATGCCATGCTTATAGCGTTATATAATTATATATACTAGGGTAACACACAAAGTTTAAAAGACCGGAAACGAGCCTCGAGGCGAACCGAGGCGTAAGCTCGAGGCGCAAGGCGAACCAAGGCGTAAGCTCGAGGCGCAGTCAAAAAATGAATATAAAAATTATGTGTCTATGTGTCTATAAAAAATAAAATATTTGGCCTAGAAAAGTCTAAAATATTAAAAATAAAATAATTGACCCAAAAAGTCTAAAACACCAATAAAAGCACATCAAAAACACCCTAAACCACATGAGGCGCACATTTTCTTAGCGCCTCAGCCCTTAGAGGCGTATGTACGATCTGAACCCCACGAGGCACGCCTCATACTCGTTTTCTTAGAGTTTTGCCTCGAGGTGCCTCACCTGTTTTTTTAAACCATGGTAACACGTATCTTTACTTTTTCATAAAATACAGCATTGTTTCTAACTTTCTATACTTCACATCAACATCTTTTGTTTCTTGGAAGAGGTTTATGTTGCTTATTTAACTGAAACCATGTAGTTATGTATATAAGAAAGAGGTTGGCTCATATGCTTTCGATTCAAATTGCTGTATTTACAATTTGCAGAATGCTCTAAAAGGTGTCAAGATCCACGCTTTTACATATTGGTGAAGTCAAAGCTGCTGATTGAACATTTGTAAGCAAGTATGATCATTAACTTATAGTTTTTACCGTTGTCATCAAGATATAATTTTGGCATTAGGGATTGTTATTATTCATCTTAGGGGCTGTTTGGTAGCCTCTTAATGAGGCTCTTAACCATTCAGTGCTGAATGATTCAGCATTCAATGCGTTTGTTTCAACCATTAAGCACTGAATCATTAAGCACTGAACTAGGCTAAACCTTAATGAAACTCTCATACCAATGTGGGACAAGAAAACTAACAATTAAGAGGTCCAACTTAATGATTCAGCACTTAACCAAACAGACCTCTTAACCATTCATACCTCTTAATGATTCAGCACTTAATCAACCAAACAGCCCCTTAGTATTTGATCACAGTTGATCTTCTATCTGATTTATCTAAACCGTCATAACTAATACTTTCAGAGCTTTTGTGATACTTTTACGTAATGATTTTTTTAGCTTTAGCTTTTGAGTCCTTTTATATTCAGTCGACTCATATGTCTTTTAGTATTTCACATTGGATATTTTGAAGTATGTGTGTAAAGAGATGGGACTGTGGCAGAAATTCATGATAAACGAAAATGAAAATCTCAGCCATCCAATTGGGAAAAAAGATACGTTCATCAGCTATGTTTTTGTAATTGTGTTAATCACATGTCTTCCCCTTTTAGATTTGGTTATGAATGGTTAACCGTGTTTATTTGTTACGTAATGCACTCCCTAAAGTAAAATATCGCTGATACTGTTATATATAACAAGTATGTGTTTTGTTTTACCCTTTATGCTTGCCTATTTAACTCTATTTTGATTTACTTCTTTTTCTGTATAATCTTTAATGCTCAATAATATATTTCTACCGTTTTGCTATTATTTTGTTCCAACCATTAACATCTACTATATAACATTGTCAGATAGTCTCCTATCTTTTTATGGCCAACAATTCTCAGTATCCTGGCATACAGGTAGTTTAAATAGTTTATATACTTTCTCATGATTTCTTATGCTTATCTTTTCTTAATCTTGCTCCTACATTTTTACAGCAGCCGCCTCGACCTCCTGTTGCCGCAATGGGACCACCTCCAAACACTTATCCACCGGTTGGAATGCAAGTAAGTGTTTTTTTATTTTCTGTAATTTAATCATTTTGAATCTGAAGCAACTGTTCTAACATTGGAATTCAATTTAGTTCCGCCCAGCAGGTCCGCCACGGCCGCCACCCCCGTATATGCCTATTGTATCTCAACAGTTTCTAGCTGTAGGTAGGCCAAATATGGTGTCTCAGCCAATGCAACATTTACCTCCAAGACCTGGTCCACCGGCACCACCACTGGCACATAGCATAGTGCCACCACCTCCTCCTCTACCGCCTGCCGCTCAAGCTTTTTCAGTGCCTGATGTTCAACCGATCCGTCCTGTAATCTCTGTATCGCCACAAGCCCAACAGGCTGTTCCAGTACCTAATAACTATGGGGCTGGTCAGAGCGGTCCACGGGCTGGCCTGTCTTTGTCTTACAACGTAAGATCCCAAGTGTGTTGTACTGCTGTATGTAAATCGTAAATGCATAATTTAGTTAATTGCATTTCTTTTTTATGTTAAATTTGTTTGAGCAGTTATCAACACCAGCACCCGCACCCGCACCCGCACCCGCACAAATACATGTAAATGCAGAAGTAACAAGCCAATACCAGCCAAAATCATCATTAAATATGCCTAGTTTTCCTCTAGGTGGACCAGCTGTTACGCCTATGTTGCAGCCTGCTGAACAGACACTAGTTGCATCTTCTGTTCAAGTAAGGACTAACAATTCTTTTGTTAATTGTTGTGATGTCACATTTTTTAGAAATTTTGCAGTTCTTTAATAATTTATAATGTATAAAATGGTATATATGACATCACACATGATGTTGGATTATTAGGTAACTGAACAACCCATAGTTGTGGAAAAGGCTGCATCAGATTGGATTGAACATACTTCTCACAAAGGAAAAAGGCATGTTTTTTACCTCCGTCCTATTTTTTCTATTATTGTGTTTTGATTTGTATGTTCTGTATATATTAGTGAAGATACGTGAGAAAGGCATGTTTTTTTTACCTCCGTCCTAATTTTTGCGGCTGACGTTTTTCACCCTGTTTTTTCCATAACCATATCATCCACTTTTGTTATCTGCGATTTATTTGCTCTTATAGAGTGATAACCTTGTTTTTTTTTTTTTCGGGTTTTTTATCATGTGGGTTTCTGGTTCAAAGTGTATAATGATGTTATGCTTTAAAAATTTATATGTAGCAGTTTTCTTAGTTAACATACAATGCATGTGTCTTATCATTTTTTGTTACTTGCTCTGAATGTAACACCAAAAAATAACAAATTATGCAAGTGGAAACTGGAAAGAACTAAAAATGGAACAATGGAACATGTGTTACTTGGGACCGGTAATAACTCCTGTGAAGGAAAGAGCCAGTAATACCTATGTTTACTACAATATAGTTAAGGCAGTCATAGCGAGGGCATTAGTAAACATACGTGGCCACGATATAAGAATGTTCAGTGATGAGTGATGACGATATGTGTTACAAATTTGAGGATGGAGAAGAGATATACAGTTCATATTTATTTTGTATTTTTTTTTATTATTATTTTAGTCTTAACTTTATATCGATTAAATTTTTACCTTCATTGTGGATTCTTATACAAGTAACAATAATTTCAGTTAATGCTTATTAGACCATGCTTTAAGTATCAGCTGGTGAATAAAGCTACTGATGTTGGTGAAGTTTACCATTTGATTCAGCATATCTTTTTTTTTTTTTTTGTAAATCTACAGTTCATGTCTGTTATTAGTCATGTAAAACACCAGTTTTCGTTTGAAATCATGATAAGATAATTTCTTTTGTTGTGCTTTGTGTTTAACAAAAGGTACTCACCGTACCCTATCGTTGTTTCAGATACTATTATAACAAAAAGACAAAAATATCCAGCTGGGAGAAGCCTCTCGAGTTGATGAGCTCAACTGAGGTGTGTAAGCAAACGATTTATTGCTTTGAATGTTAATTATGGTGACTAAGTTATATGTTTAACTTTTACGTTCAATGTCCATTGAACAGAGGGCTGATGCATCTACAAACTGGAAGGAATACCCTGCTCCTGATGGAAGAAAGTGTGTGATCTAGAACGTTCTATGCCATCTTATGTTTAACTTTCACAAATGCCTAATAGTTTTTATATTAACAGGTATTACTATAACAAGGTTACTAAGCAATCAAAGTGGAAAATACCTGATGAACTTAAGGTCTTTTCTTTTCACAACAGTCCACTAATCCTACATTTACTTTAACTATAAACTAATTCAACCTATGAGTATGTGCAGTTGGCTCGTGAACAAGTTATAACCAAATCTAACACCAATGAACAGCAGCCAACAAAGGATCCTGATAATGAAACATTGGTTCCATCAGTGACACCTGGTGTAGATAGCCCATCTTCTCAGTCTCATGAACCGGCTTCGAGCCCTGTTCCAGTGCCTAATCCTATACCAGTTGTGCAATCAGGATCTGTGTTGACTTCTGATTCAACAGTATCCATTGAGGCTTCTAAAGTGACAACGAATGTTGCTGAAGAAACACCAATGCCTGAAACCTCACCATTGTATAACCCGCACTCATTTTTTTCATTGAGAATGTAATTTCTGCTTCTCATTTGTTCATAACTTACCTTCATAAAAATGTAGGAGCGCCATGGAGAATGTTCCAGCAAAAAATGTTGCGATTGCAGAAAATGGTAGCATCGAGGTGAGCCCCCTCTGTCCCAATTAATGTATTTAAGTGTATTTTACTAAATCTGATTAGCGGTTTGTAGGAATCCAACAGAGGCACTGTAATTAACGATGGTGCCAGCAGTGGTGCTGCTTTTGAAGAAAAAACTGCCGATGAGGAAACCCAAATTTATGAGAATAAACAGGTATTTATGAATTCTTATAAGTCAATACTATTTTACATTTATTCATTTGTTTTACTTTTATAGTTTTATATATCTGCCATATGTTTCAGGACGCTAGAAATGCATTTAAGGCTCTTTTAGAAAGTGTAAATGTTGCTTCTGATTGGACTTGGGATCAGGTATTTGCAGACTATTTTTTATAAGTAGATCTTGTATTAAGATATCTTGACATCTGTAGTTTTATCATGCAATGAGAGTAATTAAGCATTTAGATACCTTGACATCTGTATTTTTCTTAATCAGACAATGAGAGTAATTATTAATGACCGAAGATATGGTGCTCTCAGATCACTGTCAGAGCGGAAACAAGCTTTCACTGAGGTAATTGTCACCCGAATCTTTGCCAACTGTTCTAATGTATATTATGATTGCCTTTCCAAATTCTTTATTTGTTAAGATTACATTTCTTGTGAAAAACTTGTAGGTTTCAATATAATATGTTATAAGTTGGATTAAAATAGATATCACTGGATGAACACGACGATTTTTCGTGGCTCCAGTGGATGTTACCTAGCCAACCTTACATCCACACCTTGCTCTTCGATTCAACCATGAATTTTTCTTCACTAAAGTTTAACTAGTAATATTATAACTTCTCATTGATATGTGTCTGTTCTCGCACCACTAATTTTGGCAGCTATCATCAATCTTGTGCCTTTAATCATTGTAGAATCAACCGCTACAACGTAACTGTTTAAATATGAATATTTATAAATTTTATATTACAAAACCCCACTAATCACTTTTTCTCTTGGATTTTTAAAATCTTGAAAATCGATTATGTGGAGTTAAAATCACTTTAGAGGGTGTATGTGTGTGTTTTATTTGATAGAAGTTATTTCAATTTTCAAGTGTGGGAAGAATGCTTGCTTAATCAGAGAGGAGATTTTATTTTAACAAACTGGACACGGTTGATGCCATGGTTTGATCCACGGTCAAATAATGCTCCTAAGTACATGGATTTTCTAATATTTGTTTTTTTAAGTTCTTCAAGCATTTGCCCAAACCAGTTGCTTTAAAAGTACTAACGTTGACCACTTCTTAGAAAAGTATTTTCAAACATTTTGCGGCCAATTTCACAAGTTGTCTTTAACTCTTTATCAACGTGTATATGGTGTACGTTTTGTAATTGTCATTCTTTTGACTGTCATTCTTGTAATTGTGATGACCGGAAAAATACAAGTTTAACTACTTGCAATGGTCGATCCACATGTGGACCATGCGTGCATTGACTGTCTGCCTTGTGGCATAAGGAGTGAATTTTACAATTTGTATCACTTGTTTATATTTTCATGGTTGTCAATATAAGGAGTGAACTTTACAATATGTGACCATGTGTAACTCATATTAGTTTGTTTGTGTGTGCTAATGCTTGAAGAACTTAAAAAAACAATTATTCATGGTTATCTATATATTAATTTATATATTAAGTTATATATCTGTATTTCTATGTTTTAGTTTATAGGACAAAAGAAGAAACAGGAAGCAGAACAAAGGCGTGCTAAACAAAATAAGGCACGAGAAGAGTTTAAGAAAATGCTAGAAGTAAGTTTAATTTTTATCTTTTTTTTTTTGTAAATTTTCTTTATACTTAATTTAATGCGATGTCTCTTTTATTATCTTTACCTGACTTTTCACAGGAGTCAAAGGAGATCACAGTGTCCACTAAATGGAGGTCTGTCTTTAATTTGGACAGTTATCATTTTTTCGTATATATTTGTTTACTTTACAGTTTTATAATCTGGTAAATATTGTGTAACATTATTGTTAGCAATTAATTTTCACTTCTATTCAACCTTGCATAGCAAAGCGAGTGCCATCTTTGAGGATGATGATCGCTTCAAAGCGGTTGAGCGATCTAAAGATCGTGAGGACCTCTATGACGATTATATAATGGAACTTGAGAAAAAGGTCAATTCTTTAAAATTGGTTATATAAAAAATTGTATTGTTTCCTAGAGATCTTTTGAAAATTCTCTGACCTTATGGTGAATTTGTTATCAGGAGCGGTTAAAGGCTTTAGAGGAGCACAAGAAAAACAGAAAGGAGTACGTTGATTTTTTAAAATCTTGCGACTTCCTTACGGTACCTTCTCTTAGCATACTATAAAGAAACAGTTTTCTTTTTTCACTTATTTTGCTACTTCAATTCTCAGTTTATTTTCATCAGGCTAGATTTTTCTTGACAAATTGACATTTATATACAGGCAAGTAGTCAGTGGCGGAGAGTGCAAGATCGCTTAGAAGCTGATGAAAGGTGCATGCGCCTTGGAAAAATTGACCGACTAGAAATATTCCAAGTACATACCTTCAAGTTCTTTTATGTGTGTGTGTTCATATTATTTTTGCATTTAACTTTTAATTTTGTTTGTCAACTAAATATAATTTTTATGTCTCAGGAATATATACGTGATTTAGAGAAGGATGAGGAAGAGCAGATAAAACTACGGACGGTACCTTATATATGTATAAATTAAATCAATAATCATGATTTACTATTACAGTACTCTTCTTATTTGTAGTTTATATTTACAGGAAGAACTAAGAAAAGCAGAGCGTAAAAATCGAGATGAATTTCGCAAATTAATGGATGAACATATTGCTTCTGGGATGCTTACTTCAAAAAGTCACTGGCGTGACTATTGCGTTAAAGTAAGTTGATATGGTTTTCATCTTTTATTTTCCCAATTCTCATATTCATGCTTACATGAATATATATTGTTTTGGCTTACAGGTGAAAGATTTACCTGCTTATTCAGCTGTGTCATCAAACAGTTCGGGTGCCACCCCGAAAGATTTGTTTGAAGATGTATTAGAGGAGCTAGAGAAGCAGGTAAGCCTTGCCCGATTATTAGTAATGATATATCTAGTTTATCTTCATTGATTATTGTGCATGTTACTTCAGAACATTTTACTGATACCTTTTATTACGTTGTATATCACAGTATACGGAGGACATGGATCGAATTAAAGAAATAGTAAAGATGAGAAAGGTTAGTTTCTATAAATTATAATCAAGCGGTCCTACAGTTTCTAAGTTTTGTCACTTCTGGTGATTTTAGGTTTCCATTTTATCTACATGGACTCTTGAAGACTTCAAGAATACAATTGCAGAAGATATTAGCTCACCCCCAGTTTCAGATGTTAATTTAAAGGCATGCTTTGACTTCTTGACAATACACGCGCTCGCGCGCGCACACACACATATACCGTATGAGATACCAAGGTTTAAAAAGGCTGAAATGGGCCTTGAGGCGTTGTCCGTTAGCCTCACGAGGCGTAAGCCTTGAGGCAGACTTGAGGCGTAAGCCTCAAAACATTATTAAAAATAACAATATATATATCATAAAAATACAATATAATATAAAACAAAACATCATGGATATTATAAAATCTAATTTAGTAATGAAACAAACATCATAAAATAGTTTTAATAGCATTTTAATCGTTAACTTAAGTTTGGAGATACAAATGTAAACTAGTGAACATTGAGGGGGTTAAATGTAAAAATACCAAAAGTTGATAAGGTAGAGGGGCAGGTGTGTTTTGGTTGGATTTTGAGGTGGGAACTCGTTCCAAGTACAATTTTTGACCCGACTTGAACCAATTTTCACTACCTAGACCCAATTTTGACTTAGGTGGTGAGGCTTAAGCCTCACCGCCTCGCCTCACAGCCTCACAGCCTCGGGAAGCCTCAGAAAGCCTCGGATAGGCCGAGGCTTAGGTTTCAATTGACCCCCATGAGGCTAAGCCCAAGGCGTTTTTTCATAGCCTCAACCGAGGCGTAAGCCTCGAGGCGAGCCTCAAACAGCCTTTTTAAACCATTTGAGATACATATTTAACTTCATGAGCTACATATATGTAGTTTCGTGAGCTACACACATACACATGTGTGTGTGTGTGTATGTATATATATTACAATAGTAACCTTATAATTAAAAGAAATGACAAAAAAATACTTTATTGGTTGGTAGTAGTTTTCTTGGTTTTCAAGTTTTTAGTGGTTTTCTTATGCTAACCCTATATATATGTATACATACACAAAGGGTTGTTAACGTACGAAGTGTACGGAAGATAAGTATAGGTTGTGCAACTATTTAACTTCACGTGTAATTATTTACTTCATTTGTAATCGTCGCTACTTATATACGTGCGTAATTATTTAACTTCATCTGTGATTATGGCGCTGATACGCACCCCAAGCACCTTTGCATGTTAAGAACACTTTGTACATTAACTCGGCCCTCTATTGTATATATGTGTGTGTGTGTGTGTGTGTGTGCGTGTGCAAATTTAAATCAGACTATTTTCTTTGGATTAATAAATCTAAAAACTATTTTGCAGCTTGTATTTGACGGGTTACTAGAGAGAGCTCGGGATAAGGAGGAGAAAGAAGCCAAAAGGCGTAAACGTGTTGCTGATGACTTTTATACATCTTTGACAACTTCTAAGGTTTGACTGCACCTAGACACTATGACCTAGTCTTCAAGAAATGGGTTGGTTTGGGAATAAAGGTTTACATATAGGTTCATTTAGTTCTATTAACATTATACGACGGATCAATTTGGATCTACTTAAATTATTCAACCGGTCAAAATGAGTCACTATTATAAAACTTGTTGACTCAAAACGGGTCTGAATGGGCGAGCACCACCCACAACCACCATGTGTCGCCGCTATCACCTTAACCATTCCCGCAGCCTCCTTCAGCTGCCATAAAATCAAAATAGCAGGTAACCCATTTTGATACTTATTTTCTTAAAACAACACGTTTTGCTCAGAACCCCTTTTGACCCAACCAAATTGATATCCTTTTAAAATGACCTGTTACCCCAAATCAATTTGATCCGAACACGTGTGCATGACCTTAACATTTTTACAGGTTTGAGATGTATATTGGTCATGATTTTTTTAAATGTAATTAAATATTGTCTTGTTGCAGGAAATAACTTCATCTTCCCGATGGGAGGACGTTAAGCCCCTCTTTGAAGATAGGCTAGAAGGCTGGTAATTTCGTATTTTGGTTCTATGCATTAATGGTATTTTGTTATATGGTATACATAATCATTGGTTGTTATACAGGTTTAGTGTGGAAGAAAACGTCTTTAGGGAGATGTTCGATAAATACATAACAGAACTAAAGAAAGCAAGAGATGAGCGGAAGCACAGGGAGGATAAGGTACAAAAGAAGTATAATAAAATGATTTGGTACATTATTGTTTTTATGAAGATAAAGTGAATCAATGTGAAAATAACATACAGGCTAAAGATAGAGATAGGAGAACAGAAAAATCAAGAAGGGATAAGGATCATAAAAGCAAAAGTGATAAACGTCGAAGGGACGATGCTCGGGACTCTCACAGACATAGTGCTGAACGCAAAAAGACAAAACAGGTTAATTCTTCCATCCTTCTAAAATAAGGTGTACGATCACGTAAACTATATATTACCATAATAACATGATTAAAACGATTTATGAAGTACATGCTAGAAGCCAGGGATGTTCATAAACCATTGAAACAGATTTAACCAAAGCAAGTCAGCCGTTTTGAGATTTAGGCGGTTCGGTTTTGGCGGTTTACCAGTCTAGTGGACAGTTTATGACTTGGAACCAGTTGTTTAGCCATTGTTTTTCTTTTCATTTTTGGAATATGCAATTATGCATATGTATTATATCCATAAACCATCTATAATTATCATTTTAATAGAAGGTGAAACTAACAAATTTTGATAAAGAAATACGAAAATCAGCTCAAACCATGAGTGGTTTAACCCAGAGTTTATCATTTTCCGAACAAAACCAGTTTGATTTTTGATTTACGAAATCGTACTTTGTAATTTGGCCCAGAATTTTTGTAGTGAATGGTGAATACCCTTACCAAAACACACCTTAGATGACTTTCAGAGATAAGAAAAAACAACCCAATTCGACCTATTTATATGCACATGGACAATGGCGCTCTACATACAATAATGTTTTTTTTTACTGTGTTTTTTACTTTAACATGATGAAAATGTATTTTTTTGTGGTATAGTCGGAGCAACAATCATCTGCATCCGCCGAATATGAGAGCAGACATAAGAGACATAAGAGAGATCATAGACGGGATGATCATGATCAGAGAGAAGCTGAAGATGGCGAAGTTTGGTAGTTATTTAACTGCTTCCCTTTTTGTAGATAGTTTTAGCTTCTATAAATCTTGCAATTGTTTCTTTTCTGTATATGCTCACATAGATGTTGCTTTTTCTGGCAAGTTTAAAAAGGTGGTTAAATTAGTCATACAATTATTAGCATGGGCAGAAAATCAAACCGATTTAGCCTTGATTTGGCCTGGTTCTGGCTGGCCAGTTTGAACTGGAGTTGGTGTTCCTGTGACTAAATCAGTTTGAGTATTGGAAGCGATTTGTGTTGACTGGCGAAATTATGGCATTAACTTTTATGAACGCTTCAAAAATCATACTTCATGTCAGTAACTTGTAGGTCTCTTTTTAGATCTCTTTATAAGACTCGCCGCTATACAAGTTTTTAATATATGAGATGGATATCTAGGTACGATGATGTATATGATCTTTTTACTGATTTGGAACAAGTATTGTATTAGATTATACCTACTTGATTGTCCAAGTCAAACACATGTTCTCTTTAAAGCCAAATATATTGTGATTGTTAGAAACTTGAAAGTATTAAAAATATACTGTTATATGTAACTAAGTAATACTTTAAATCAGTTTTTGGGGGAGTTATATAATCAAATTTCGCGTCTAATTTTAATAACATTCAATAGTGTGAATTTAAGCCGTAATAAGCGTAACTCGTACCCTGGACATGGCATAGTTTTACAATCGAATACGGGATCCGAATTACAAAATCCCGTCCCATACATGACCCATTGACATTCTTGATTATAAGGTGATACATAGTGTACTCGATACACGTCCAAACCTTAAATCAAGACGGTCTTAAGAATCCATAAATAGTGTCGTAGCTCCAAGTGTACAACATAAAAAAACCAATAGTAAAATGTGACGCAAAATGTAAAAAAAACAAAGGAGAAAAAAGAGCGAGTCGATGTGAACAGTGTTTTAAATATAACAAACTGAAGAGATAAGTCATGGCAGATGAAATTGCTGCATGTAAGGAAATTATTGCTCTAATCAATTCCAAAACAAAAGGCCAAAGTTGCTGATGAAAATTTGGGTAACTGATTTGTTGTTTTTATCAACACAGTCGATTGCAGCTAGTAGACTAGTTGAGTATCATCAATCCTGGTTAAAGAAACAACAGGAGGCTTAGTACAACTGCAGCTAGGGTGGCAATTTCACATGACCAGAAACACTAATTCACTAAATAATCACTTTTCGCGTTGTCATTTCATTTTAACAGTTTAACAAACGGGGTCGGGTCATAACGGGTTGCGTTCTAGTTAACCTTTTAACATGTTTAATTCCTGTCAACACATTTAAGTTAGAATATGAGGTAAAATTTTATAACGTCAACCCGTTTACAACCGGTTTAACCCATTTATTTGTTATTACAACCTGCTAACTCGTATAGATAAATGAGTTATACAGGTTACACAATTTTAAGCGTGTCAGAGTTAGGGTTGATGTGTTTGACACAACTAAAATTTATGGGTCGTGTTAGGGTTCATCAATTCAAATTTCAACCCACCGCTTGACACCCCAAAGTGCAACTATAAGATGTACAAGAATCAGATCAGAACTTTTGAGAAGACGGAAATTTAACAAGTTCTATTTATAACACAAATTATTTACCTTGGAAACATGTGTCTCAGCAGCATCAAACTTTTGAGAGCACTCTGAGTATGCAGATCCTATGCCTACTCCCGCGCCGAAAGCAACTGATGCCCAGCGTGTCACAGGCGAACCTACCAATAAAAATGCCACATCAATTTGTTTTATTTAGTACTTCATAGAATTACAGATATCCACAAGTTTGATTTGTTATGTTTTCTTTTCTGACTCAAAAGCATTCAAAGCCTCGAGACATAAAAAAAGACTACCGGCCCAAGAGCAAAAAGGGTGTGCTTGGTTTAAGGGTCTGGGAACGGAAATGGAAGTGATTAATGGTGTTTTTTTTTTTTTGGCATAAACCGATACAAATGAAACCAGAATACCAGATTGATACTTGTATGGCATGTAATGCTGTTTTGATAATCGGGTGACCTTAGTGTAAACTTTTGAATACTTGGATATCATACTTTTACTAACATTAACCCTTGGTTTATTTTTGCTATTCATATTCATTATTAACATTGATTTATCTCCAACTTTTAAGCTTTAACAGATTACGTTATAGCAAGTGTGAAAGTTTTTAGTCGAGTCTTTAGCTTATTCCATATATGTTAGTCGTATAGTAGTCAATGCCGCATAAAGAGCTCGCCAAAGCGCAGCCATACCACGTTGTGGCCATCAACGATCTTGGCCAAAACTTGCAAATTCCGGTTTAAACAGCGACAATTGGTCTAAAACATCCAAAAATGGCCTAGCACCAGCCTAAAACTAACCCTAAACCAACCGAAAAGTGCAATAAAAAAGCGCGCTTTTCGTACACGGGTGTTTTTGTGCTTCAAAGTGTTATAAATGTAGCTAAAAAGGTTGTACATTTAAGTTAAATCATATATAAACCTTATTTATATCTATATTTTGGGTAAAGGATGCTAAAAACCTATAGGATATAAAAAAAAATTATATAATCGTCTTGCACCTCACGTACCCACCACTTTGTGCCTCGATTTTAGACCTCGTCGCTTTTGTGCGCTTCGCGCTTTTTAAAACCAAGCCTAAAAATGCCTAAAACCCCTATATATAGTCTGTTAATACTGTGTCCCTAATCTTGATTTTTAAAAGGATTACTAGATTCTGACCAACAAAACCCTAATCTTGATTCTCTAACTCTTTACAAGTCAAAACAATAACCCTAATGTAAAGTTTCACAAACAATCATGAATAATGAGTAAAAAATGAAGTGGGTATGCATCTATTGTTATCAAATTACAGTAAATAATAATATTAGGGGGTTAAGAAGACTCACGGAACAAAAGGAGGCCAGCAAGAAGACCAGTGGCCGAAGAGTAGACGAATCGACGAACACCCACATCAAGATATGCATCCCACTTGGCATTAAGATCGTAATCAGCACAAATCTCTTTGCTTTCAGCCATGTTTTTAGATTTCAAAGACTTTTCTTTTCCCTTTGTTTTGTAAACCTAATTTTATGGGTTGAAGGAATTTTTTTTTTTTTTTATATATTATTACTAGCTTTTATTACTAATAAGTATTATTCTTGTAATTAAATAAATAAAAAAATAACCTTGCTACCATGTGTTGCAGTGTTGTGTGATTCTTTCTCCTAACTTCTATTGATGAAATATACCTATCCATCTTTAGAAGAGTAAAATTCCAATGATAGCATGACGATTGAGCTAAATTTCAACATCGTAGATAAGAACCTGGTTTAAAAGAAAAAAAACATGATTAATGAATAACCTGAACACTTTGGGTGTTTTTTTCCTGTATGAACGAAACCCCACAAAAAATAGTCGTTTTTTCTCCGTTTTTTATATAGCACTATGGTACTTGTTGGAAAGATAATAAAACGCTCGTTAATTTGGTGTAATTTTTTTCTTTAAAAAATCTCATATATAAAGATATTAACGTTTAAAAATTAAGGGAGGAAACATGAGAGAGAAAAATATAAATTTGTTTTTAAATTTTTTTTTTCCTAAAATAACTTAATCCTTTTTCTTTTTGGATTGGTCCACATGGAATCCTACATGACACTCTCAAAAGAGAGAATGCATGTATGAATGCCATATATATACTAGGTGAGATCCCGTGTGGAAACACACGGAAGGATCAAAACCTACTTTAAGGCCAACCAATAGATTGGCTGCACATTAATCAACCCTTATCCGCCCTACGCTAACCACTGACGCGTCAACAGACCAAACCCTGCAAAACACTCCATTTATCGTTAAAAGAAAAACTGTATTTTGTAACGTCTGTTTATTTTACAACATCAGTTAATGATACACCGAGGCAATAGATCGTTTGTTACTAAACGGTTTGTTATTCAACGTCTGTAGTCAATATGTAGCGATATATAAAAAACCATATCTAATCAATGTTAAACAAAACAAATATAATCAACTTTAAACATCAATATACATTATGAATTCCATCTTTATAACATCTGTTTATACATATGAATATACATTAGGAATTAATAAACTTAATCTTCAATTCCTTTGAAGGTACAATTCCTTTTGTTCTTGAACTTTAAGCTCTTTAGGCATATGAAACTCAATATGCGTATTAACTCATTGATATGCGATGGATGGTATCCACGGCTAGTTAAAGGAATTAATAAACTTAAGCTTCAGTTCCATTGAAGCTTTAAGCTGTGCGTGTAGATCTATGAATCTTGCCAAAAAATAACTATAAATTTAATTACACCAGTCTTTTCAAATTCATAATTAGTAACAGTCGCTACAGCCCTAATAGTCTTTGGTGGACAATGTACAGCTAAACGATCTAGATGCAACATGACAGAAAATACACCTGCCATTAATGCTAAATGTACTTATTTTTACTATTATTAAACAACAACAAAAGCTATCATATAAATTCTTAAAAGATTAAGACATAATTTATAGAAATAAAATAAGCTGTAATCAATATCTAACGAAATAAATTATAAATTTAAATTACATCACTCTTTTCAAATTCATAACAATAACAAACAGTCATCATCAGTTGAAAATTAATAAAAATAACATTTTTATCATAATAAATTGATAAAAATAAGTATAAATTTAAATTACATCACTCTTTTCAAATTCATAATAATTTAATAATAAATTTTTTATAATATTATTTTCATATTATTTTATAATATAAGATGAATAAAAAACTAACAAAGTAACTATACTGAAAGTTAATTTTCAACTTGATAAGTTGCATTTCAAGTAAATATGAAGTTGGAAACTACTTTGGATCCTTTCAATAGACTGGAAGAAATTGCAACACAATAATAATAAAATAATATTGTTAATAAAGTAACTTAAAAATAGTAATCATTACTTTTAGACGTTTGTATAACATCTGTTAACAACTTAACACCCAACAGTTGTAATAAAACAAAACATTGTAAATGTTAAACGTCAAAAAACAGAGTATAATATCGTTTGTTACGTAATTAAAATCTTGATATATGTAAATTTAAAATAAATCAATCTTTTCAAATTCATAATTACAAAACAGCCCACACCCCTAAAGGTCTATAATGAGCACTGCACACATGAAAGATATAGATCAATACTTACAGAAGATACGACCATAATTAATGCAAAATGTACTTCTTTTTAATATTATTAAACGACTAAAAAATAAAACATAACTTTACACATTATCAATTTTATATTAACTACAGACTTAAAACTATTTTTCATAAAAATGTTTTATAATATTTTATTGTTCCATATAACTTTAGAATATGAACATGTATTTAAAACCAAAAAAAATTCTAAAAGAATATCACTATAACTAAAACATGTAATTATACTTTTTATTGACAGCTTATTATGTTTTAAATTAATTAATAGTATTTCAATGACAAACTTGTTTAACAAATTACGTGAAATTCACTGATTGTAACTAAAGTTCAACATATATATTAAAATTGAAGAAAAGTTAACAATGCCACTATACATATACAAAATTGAATAACTTCACAACAAATGTTTTTAAACAACTATGATAGATTAAAATTTAATGACTTCAAAACAAATGTATACAATAACTTTGGTAATGAAACCTATTCTAAGTTCAAGTTATATATTTTTCATGAGTAGTCAAACGGATGTTAACAAACAACTGTGATCAATTACAAATTTCAACTAAAGAATGATGTCACCAGAGTTTTAAAACAGACTTTGAAATAGTTAAGTTGTAATGAAGATCTAACAAAACAACTATAAATTTAAATTAGATGAGTCTTTTCAAATTCATAATTACAAACAGTCTTCACAGCCCTAAATGTCTTTGATGACCAATGTACAAACGAAGGATCTAGAAGGAAAGATACCATATCATTATAATATTATTTTTTTATATTAATAAAACAATTAAAACTATTGTTCTTACAAATAATTTGAACTCTTTTATTGTTCCTATATCTTTAAAAAATGAACAAATATTTTATATCAATAAAAATTCTACAAAAATATCATCATCTATAAAAGGTGTAAAAATAGTTTTTATTGATGACTTATTATGTTTTAAATAAATAATATTTCCATAACAAACTTTTTTAAAAATGACATGAAATATACTCACGTTAACTAATATTTAAACATATATCTAAACTTACTATTAACATATAACTCAGTTAAGTTATTATAATCATCTGTTTAAATTATTAAGATGAATATTATCATTATGTTCAATGTCCTAGTTATAACTTTGATGACAACTGTACAAACAAAGAATATAGATGGAAAGATATCATAAATATAAATATTATTATTTTTTATATTAATTAAAGAATTAAAAGTATTGTTCTTACAAAAGATTTGACAAAATAACTATGATAAATTACAATTTTCAACTAAAGAATGATGTAACCATAGTTTTAAAAACAAACTTTCAAAACTTAACTTGTAATCAATATCTAACCAAATACCTATAAATTTAAATTAAATCAGTCTTTTCAAATTCATAATTACAAACAGTCGGCCCAGCCCTAAAGTCTTTGATGATGTGACACCCGGCATGTTTAGGTCAACATTTTATAAACACATCAATCTACCTTAGCGAAAAACGTTTATTAAACATACTTGACGGGGTCAGTCGAGTCGGAACACAGTCCGTATTGTCCAGGGTTCAATGATTTGGAGGATCATTGGGTTAGTCACACACACACACACATTACGAGTCCCGTTGTTGGTGAATTACATAAACTAAATTAGGTGTTATGCGTATATTGATTCTTATATGGTGGATTATGTGCAAATATGTGTTTAAACGATGTGTAGATGATTATCCATGCTTATATATGTTAAACATAGATTGAGATTGCATGTTCATGTGTTAGGATGCGTTAAAATGCGTTAAACACGACAAACTGGAAAATCTGAAAAAGGCACTTCCTGGTTCGACCGTTCGAAGGGTCGAACCTGGCTATCTGTTTTAAAAGAACTACATTCGACCACTTAACTCTACGTTCGCCCACATGCAATGGTCGAACGTGGACATAGTATAAATACCACACTTTGTCATTTTCACCATTTCACAAACCCTAAACGCCTTTAAACACTCTCTAGCAACTTTAATCACTGAGGAAGGAGTTTTTGCTCTTGTTTTCCATAATCTAACCTACAAACATCTTCTAAACAAAGATCTAAGGTGTGTTCTTCATCCTAAATAATTTTTAAAGCATTTCAATTCGTTTTCATTAAACCCCAAGAGTTCAGATCTGATTCAAACATGTTTTCATGGATAAAAACCTTCCTAATATCTTTCTAAACAAAACCTATTCATAAACAATGAGTTTTCATACAAATTAACATGTGTTAATGGTGTTTTATGTGGTGTTATGTATTTTTTGATGATTGATTGATGTATAGATGATATAACAATGATCTAGGACTGTTATTGATGATGATTTATGATTGAGATAGGTTACAATTGATTATGGATGATGTTTTGCTCATTTTGGGGATTTTGGGTTAGATCTAGGGCTTGTTCATGATGATAGTGATAAGGATATGATTGGGGGTTTCTTGTTCATGATAATATGAGTATATTAAGTTGATTATTAATTGATTTCAGAAAGTTTCCTAATTGGGTAAAGATTGCATGCGTTTGATGTGACATCTCCATAATTTGCTATTTCGGGTAACTTGTAAAACCGACGGATTTTGGGATAAAATTGGTAGGTTTTTGTAGGAATATGTTAATGATAGTTGACTGCTGTGATTGGTGACGTTTCGTGATGTTTTCGGACTGTTTAGATGCGTTTTGGTGCGTCTTATGAAGTTCTGCAGCAAACGGTCGAACGTGGAACTCATTCGACCCTTCGTGTGGTCGAACGTGGCTCAAAACGATCGAACGTGGCTCAAAACAGTCGAAGGTGGCTCAAATGGGTCGAATGTAGCACCATAGGGTCGAATGTGGGTGTCTGGGGGTCGAATGTGGGTGCCTGGGGGCGAATTAACACGTGTTAGGGTCGAATTAAGATACGGTAAGGTCGAATAAACATATGTTAGGGTCAAATAAACATGTGTTAGGTCAAATGAACTTGTGAATAGTTTTATGAAATGCAACACTTTTGAAACGCAACACTTTTGAAACGCAACGCTTATGAAATGCAACACTTTTGAAACGCAACGCTTATGAAACGCAACACTTGTTTTAAATTACTATACGACGAAACGCAACGCTAAGTCCCTGGGAAACCATGAATGTGCGGGGCACAACGGGGGAAATGTGGATAGATCTATTGGGCTTGACGAACCCCACCCGACGGCTGGGAGCCGGGTGGGTGCATTTTGTCTCTATTTTCGGCAACTCAAACACGGGCGACAACACATGCAACGCTTGTCAGTAATGGTTTCGGCAACACAGTCGTAGTAGTAAGGAAACGTTTGTTATGTATTTAAAGGTTTTGCATACTTGGTACCTTTGAGATGAAACTCTTTACGCTTGAAACACTTTGTGAACTTAAAACCTGTGAACTCACCAGCATTATATGTTGACGTCTTTTTGGCATGTTTTCTCAGGTCGCTAAGGTAGCAGCATTGAGTTTAGGCGCACGGAGTCTCACGGCGTCTAGGATTCATTTGCATTTCATTTTGAGTATTATCAGACTTTCATGTTTTACTTCTGAGTTGTAATAAAGTTTTGTGCTTCCGCAAGCAATGGTTGAATTTTTGAAACTTAATGGGCAATTTACGTTGTTTTCATATCATATAGATGTCGTTTATTGTGACCGTTGACTTGGATCCTGGTGTGTCACGCGCCTCGCGGTAAAACTCCGCAAGTGGAAATCTGAGGGTGTGACAGATTGGTATCAGAGCCAATGGTTATAGTGAACTAGGACTGCATGTAGAGTCTAGTCTATAGCCGAGTATCACACACATTAGACGGTCACACATATTTACGAGTCGTGTCATTTGGTAAACATACTAATCTTGTCGGGGTGTCGGTATCCTCATCACACAGTATCATGTTATCTATCTTTTGTTATTCCTACCTTGGTTCTATCTTCTTCTTCGGGTTTGAAGATGAAGGGGCTTATCGCTTATACTTGGCAGTAGTGTACATTGGGGTGGCTTCGGCACACTTTAGATATTTTTCCGGGATTTGGATATCTCCCCTCTATGCTCTAATATACATACTTGCCTACACACACACACACACACACTATCATGCACTAGTACTTGTCATTATACACTCCTGGGTGACTGTTCACTTTGGGATCCTCGTGCGATAGCAGTTTCTTTTAGGAATGTGGGTGTCGGGTGATTGGAAGTTCTAGCTAGGAGCACGCCTAGAGGACCATGTAGAGCGATTTGTTATTTCGGGTGCACACGAAATCATAAATCGAAATGCATGAATTCGTTTGGTCACTTGTAGCTCAATCTGTTAGTGGTATTAAGTGTCTCGTCTCATGTTTGGCATAACATGTCTGGTCGCGCTAGTGGACGTGCTGGTGGACGCCGTGGTGGCGGCGGGGGTCGCAATGGCAGTGGACGAGGTGGTGGGAACATCACCATGACTTAGGCGGAGTTGGAGCACTTGTTGCAGCAGTAGTTGAACGTTACGTTGGCTGCTTTCCACGCTGCTCAGCAGACTTTCGGGAATACTAATCAGGTGCAGTCTGGGTGCACCTACAAGAAGTTCATGGACTGTAAGCCCCATTACTTCAATGGGACTGAAGGGGCAGTGGGACTACTTCGGTGGTTGGAGAAGATCGAATCGGTGTTTGCTATGTGTAACTGTCCCGACGCTGATCGTGTCAAGTATGCTTCTGCTACACTGGAGGGACATGCGTTGACCTGGTGGAACTCCACCACTGCGAACCTTGGTCTGGGTGAGGCCAACGCTATGCCGTGGTCCGAGTTTGTTCAGATGTTGAGGGCGGAGTATTGGCCAAGAGACGAGATTATGAATTTGGAGCATGAGTTCTGGAATCTGAAGATGGTTGGGTCGGAGATCGAGGAGTTTACTGCTAGGCACAACGAGTTGGCTGTGATGTGCCCCGGTTTGGCTAAACCGGAGTACCGAAGGATTGAGCACTACGTTGCTGGGTTAGTGCCGGAGATTGTTGGGCGTGTTGCCGCTGCTGATCACACTACTATGTTGGCCACTGTTCGGGCAGCTCACAAGTTGACCAACATGAAGGTTGCTGAGGGCGTTCTACCTCCGAGGGGTGCTGCTGTGAAAGCCCCTGCGGACAACAAGAGGAAGTGGGAGAGTGCTGGGAAGAACAGTGGGTCGTCTCAACTGTAGGTTAAGAGGCAGGAAGGACGTTGTGGGAGCGTCATCTGAGCAGAAGACTCGGGGTTATGTTGGTAAGAGTCCGAAGTGTAACACGTGTGGGTATCATCATGTTGGGGGTTGTGATGAGTTTTGATGTAAACGTTGTCAGCGAGTCGGTCACTTGGCTAAGGATTGTAGGGCCAATCTTCATCCAAAACAGACTCAAGTGGTTGTCCCCGCTCCTGCTCCTCGGGGAAACCATGGGTGTTTTAACTGTGGGGAGACTGGGCACTTCAAACGGGACTGTCCTAAGCTGAAGCAAAGGACTGCAGGTGGCGGCGGTCGAGCCACTCGTGCTCATGCTTTTGTCATTGGCGCTAGGGAGAACCAGGATGTAACACCCCAACCGATGGCGGAATCATCGAGGTGTCACGTAGTGACGATTGTTCAAAAGCACATGATACTAAAATGTAAATATATTATTGAATAATTTAAATTGTCTTACATAGATGAAATGGGAAAAATACGAAAGTCTGAACGAAACAAAAAATTTGAAATAACTTATTAAAAGCAAGCGCTAAAATCCAATGCTATAGTACTAAGATCAAACTGCACCTGAAACATGTACAAAATAAGTTTTGTCAACATATGAAATGTTGGTGAGCATTCCTAGTTTTAATACATATAGTAAGTTGGAAAAATGGTATACAATTCAAGTGCAAAGCTACAGTGCAATTATGTAAACTATGTAACATACAAATGAGCGAAATCAATCCTGTGACTGTATAATGTACTAAATGAACGACGGTGTACTTATCCAATAAATGGATAATAACTTAACAATGACCACAGATTCTCCGATGAAAAAGGGGGAGAATCAACCTAGGCGGGTTGTCAATCCAATAGCGCTATCCAATGTTAAGGTCGGCTTGTACAATGTTAATGATTTCACTAAGTACAAATGTATTCTACATGTAATGTCTAAGCATAAAACACGTTTGTAAACAAAAGCACATAGTACTCTTGTTTTTGTAATTTGTATAAGTGTACATGTAACACCCCAAAAGTGAATAAAAGCAAAAATGGGATAGGAAATACTCACAGTTCGCGTAGTAACTTGAAACTCTACCGAACAACGTGATGTGAATTAGGATTATCCCAAAGGATCAACCTAAAGAAATAAATAATTTGTAAAGGAACGAACTTAGAGTCTAAGTTACCTAGGATTAGGCACTTAGGGTTTCTAGACTAGAATTTGGGATTTTATGGCTTTTGATTTGAACTAAAATCGGTTATAAGTAATTTTTTAATATTTAAAGAAAAGTTTATAAAATCAATCATCCTTTAATAATTTCAAATTTTGAAACACGTAAAATAATTAAAAGTGCAACCAAATGGAACGATTCGAAATTAAATAATACAATTATGTAATTACTGTGAAATAAAAGTGAAAATAAAAGAAGGAAGTAAATAATCAAATAAATGTAAAATATATAAGTTATTGGGACATTAGAATATAATTTCAGAATTTATAAAATTCAAAAATTTGATATTTTTTGTATTTTAAATTGATTTAATAACATTAAAAATGTAATAATTAGGATTTAAATACAAATAAAGTGTAAAAAAATATTATTTTCATTTTTTAACAGTATTTATCATATGGTATAAGTGAAAAATTATTTTTAAAAATTATTTTACATATTATTTCATTTAAAGCATATTTTATTTTAATATAATCCATTAAATAGGATTAAATCATAAAAATAGGTAAAATAACTTTTTTTACAGAAAATAAAATTACCAAAAAGTTTTAAATGGATAGAAATAATTCCACAAAAATTTTGGTAATAAAATGATGAAAAATGAAATTTTAATGAATTAATTATGATTTAAACAAAATAAATACATTAAAAATAATAATAAATATTTTTCTGAAAATAAAATTATAAACATAAACTTTAGGGTCTTATAAAGCTAGGATAATTTTTATAAAAATTTTGGACTAGTTTATGTATTTAAAAAAAATACTTTAAGGTTATAAGTATATAAAATAAACAAAACAATAAGAATAAAAATAAAAATTGTTGAACCGCCTCTAGGGAGATTTGAACCTGGGAATCTTCGATAGAAAACAGGCGCCCAGACCACTAGTCTGGCTGCTTGGTTGGTGTTTAAAATCAGTTAATAATGTAGTTAAACAAAGATTAAGAAACATAAATAAAACAGGAAAAAAAAACAGTCAAACCGCTGGGAACAAGAATGGACCCTGCGTCTGTTCTGTATTTGGTAAACGTACAGGCCAGTTGGTCTGTGTGCTGTTTTGATGATTAAACTCGATTCAGAATGCAAATAAACATAATCTGAACACATCAGAATCCCCAATTTTAAGTCTTATAAACCCTAACCTTAAACCTAATCAATTGATCAACAATATGATATGGTTAATAAAATTAAATATAGAGCTTTTATTCTACATCAAAAATCGACTCAAGAGCATGCATTAATTGAAGAAAAATGTACCAGCTTGACGGTTAGAACACGGTTTGAAGAAACGAGACTAAAAGCTTCAATTGTGCATCACAATGAGTTCGAAAACGAAAATGGATTGTTTGGTTCTCTTAGTCGCATGGTTTAGGCTGTATGTAGGAATCGAATTGTGTTAAAATGATGATTTGAATGCATATTGAATTTGTGGGTTTAGGAAAGTTATAAAAATGCATTTAACACATGATTAGCCATGATTATCGGCCTTAATACTTGAAATTGACAGCGTTTATGAGTTTCAAACAGAATGGAAGGTTCAATTTTGGAAACACAGACCGCATTGATGTGTAATTATCGATTGAGTTTGGGTTGACTTCGCAGATTTGACCAAGGATTCCTATTTTAGTATAAAATTAAGATGCTTCTATTTAAAACATGAACGCCCGTGTGGTCTAGTGGTTGGTGGTGGTTGTAGTCTTATTTGGAAGCTGGCCCGAGTTTGAGTCCGGGCAGCTTCAAACATTGTTTTTTGTCCGCAGCGAAGGAAAAGGGCCAGGAGGTTTGGGCCGGGTCTGCTGGTGGGCTGGGCTTTGGATCTGGGCTCCGAAAATTAGATCAAGGTTTTGGTTGAGTTTGGATTAAGGGTGTTGGGTTATGCTAATGGATTAGGATAAATGGTTTGTTTAGTTTTATATATAAAAAAACAATGTTTATTACTAACATTATTATTATTATTATTATTTATAAAAGAAAAGAATTTTTCAATTACGACAACGATTCGAGTAAATAGTTAATAATAGCAAGAAATAAGTTCGCAACTTTTATTATTGAATCGAAACTTCGAAATACAAGGATTGTAAATGTAAATACAAGAAACGATAAGACTAAAATTGTACGCTCATGATAGTGAAAGGTGACGGATGTCACAGCATCCCCTACTTTTAGAAACTTCGTCCCGAAGTTAAGGTTTGAGAGTAATTGGGTAGAAAGTAAGGTAGCTGTGGTTTTGAGTTTAAGGCACGACATGAATTTGTAGGTAATGGAATAATGTGTTTCGAATATTTTGGATAAGAGATTTGATATAGGTGGGTTTTAAGGATTTGATTAGGTTCGTCTGAAATAGCAAGGAGAATGAGAATCTAGCAAAATACTAAACTTTAAGTTTTAGGAATCCTAAAAGAAATGCATGAGTTGATTTGACAAATTTTGAAGTAGGTGTTTAAAGCGAATATCTTTGACGTTTGACCCGAGGTTAGGAACTTGAGAGTGTAAATGAGAAGGGTTTTGGGAATGTGTAACTGGTGAAGGGTAGAGGTACTAATGAAGCAGTCTCCCCTACTTTTGAATGGTTTCTGACCGAACATTATTAAGGACATGCAACAGGATTTCGACTAACAGAGTATGTAAAAGTATACAAAGTTTAAGGTTTTCTGTAGAGGTGGTCAACAAGGAAGGTCCCAACAAAACTAAAAAAAATGCTAGCTATTAGTCAAAGACCTATTGAAGAGGTAGTAATGGGTAGGTTCTTGGTCAGACTCCTAGTCCGCTCCCGCAGTATCGTTTATGCTTATATATAGGGTGTACCACAGCTAACCCACCACACTCCCGATACTTTGGACTCGTACTGATTGTCTACCAACAGCCTAAATAGAATTACACACCACCCCCATGTACCTGTAAATCCATGATTGCGTTCCGGACCGTAATCATCAATTTACCTTACACTAGGGTGCTATGCTTTTCTATAACACTAACATAAGTAATACAAAAAAACAATGCGTGCAACCAAAATGTGTTAAGTAGTAGATACTGCTTAAGTATAAGATGCGGTTAGAGGTTCTTCCCCTTTCAGGTTCACCTTTTAACCGTAATGAGATTAATGTGTAAGTATAAGACATGATTAGGGGTTCTTCACCCTTTCGGTTTCACCCTTAACCGGTAAATTTTCTGTTCACATCATTGGGCTCTAAACAACCATATCGATAAACTCTGAGGATTACACTGTTCCCCTCGGGTTAGAGGAATACTCTGAACCGAGTCGTACATGGGAACTGGCTTAGATCTCATACGAGCTATCAATTAGTATGTTCGTTGGCCATGATGATGAACAAAATAATGTAAAGTATAACAGGGTTTTGCTCACAACAAAAGAATATGCATACCAAATACGCGTTCATGTAAGTATATAAATATAGCATAAAATTTCGATTGAAGAATAGCATAATGTAAATCGAGTAAATCGCACAATTTGCACAAAATGAAAGTAAACGAGTTAAATTAATGCTCAAAACTAGTGTTGTAAGAATAACTACTAATAACTAGTGCGAGAATAGTTGCGAATAACACGTGAAAATAACTACCAACAAAAGAATAATACAAAAATAATAAGATAATGTACAAACATAACTATAAATAGAATGGTGTAAAAAAATAATGAAATTTACTGTAAATGAAAGTGCGCAGAACAGACATATAGTCTACTGGTATGAGAATAACTTTTTGGAAACCAAAGAATGTTTTAAGTTCAAAACAGGTTCACTTGAAAAGATTTTGTAGGTACACATTTTCATGTGTTTACGAGAAGTCGAGTTTGAAAAGTGTCATAAGGTATATTATTAGTTCCAAATTCCTCCCGAAAACATATGTTGGATACGTTATATGAAAACATGCAGATTTACATTTGATATGTAAAGTATGCAATGCAAGTTTATAAAATGCAAGATGAAACCATTTCATGAAGTGTGTGTAAATCTAATGTGTTTCGAAAGACCAAGATTTAAAATGGCGTGAAGGTTGTGAATGATCCCAAATGCCTTGACGAATTTTAGAAAATAAAATTTTCTGTATGTAAACATTTCTTTAACTTGTGGGTTGAAAAGTCGGAAATTTTTTAATTGTTATGAAATGTTGAGAAAATCGAAGTGTTACCCGTTAAGACTGGGTAAACTTGAAACCTTTTAAATTTTCAAACTTTTACGAAATTTATACATTTAAAGATCATTTATTTGCAGGATCGTTAAGGCATCTCTTTTGGCTCATAGCGGGCTATTTGTTTCAAGGCACAAGGTGTATGAAAAGTGTGTTATAATTTGGCGAATAGGCTTTGTGAAAAGACTTATAGAATAAGTTGTCAAATTAATCGTTTTAGAGAGTAGTGTACTTGTGCGTATCGTGTAGGTAGGCATTTATGTATGAGTTTAGTCTGACTAAGAAGTTCTAACTAATGGTAGTTGGCTATGGCTTAGGAGACTGGGTGCATCAATATTAGTATTAGGTATATGAGGATATATTGTGACTTCGATCAAGTAAGTTTGTAAACATGAAGGTATAAAACAGGTTGAAATAATAAGTTTGGAAAAACCATGTTCATTTTTAACTATATGATGACGCAACATTCTTAAAATCAGGATGTGATCAAAGTTAAACACAGACTTTAAAACTTAAGTCGTGGGTAAAAATGTTTTAACGCAAAACGAGTAATACCTTATAGTGTAAGAATCATGAGCATAAGTGAAATAGTGTAAGCTTTAATGCGATAATATATCGAACAAAAGTTTTAGTAATGATGATAAGGGATTCAAAAGCGAATGATCAATGAATAATGGCATATGAAACATCAAGTGATTAAATGGAATCTTCAAATGATAAACAAACATAAATATCAATGATATAAAACATTGGAATTGTTTCTATAGGAAACTTTGACCAACTCAAGCATTTGAAATTTCCTAGTGACTTGTGGGGGCGTACTTTAGCCTATAAGTGAATGCTCATCCCAAGAGTTCCCAGGTAGGTATACGGGTCACTCGTCTGATTGTGATTTATACGAAATACTAGGCCTAGACAGAAAACTCAGGATACAGACGCTCACCCTTGCACGTGCCCCATAAATAGTGAATTCCAAAACTTTAGGGAGATTAAAAACGAGATGCAAAAATAGATCCTTAAGATTTGGATTTCACTCCTAACTCAAAGATGTATTTCAAAATTGAAAACGATTGTGGAATGAAACCAATCACTAAGTTAAGGATATCACTCCCAACTTAGTGGTTAAGTTCCTTTTTGAAAGAAATACTCTTTGAGGTGTGGATGTCACTCCTATCTCAAAGATATATTCTTAAGATAAATAACATATAGAGGAGTGAAACTAATCACCAAGGTATGGATGTCACTTCTAACTTGGTGATATCGTTTCGTTTGTGAAATACGAGTATCTTCTTCTTTAAACAACACACCGAAAGAATAACGAGAAAGAATCATAGCGAAAATATCTTGAAAGAAAATAATAGGATAAAGAGAAATAAACACGAGAGGACTCGTGAATGTAAGTTTGGTTATAGACTAGGCTAAAAGGCATTCTAATAACCTAATTCCCTATAACCATGGCTTTGATACCAATTTGTAACACCCCAACCGATGGCGGAATCATCGAGGTGTCACGTAGTGACGATTGTTCAAAAGCACATGATACTAAAATGTAAATATATTATTGAATAATTTAAATTGTCTTACATAGATGAAATGGGAAAAATACAAAAGTCTGAATGAAACATGAAATTTGAAATAACTTATTAAAAGCAAGCGCTAAAATCCAATGCTATAGTACTAAGATCAAACTGCACCTGAAACATGTACAAAATAAGTTTTGTCAACATATGAAATGTTGGTGAGCATTCCTAGTTTTAATACATATAGTAAGTTGGAAAAACGGTATACAATTCAAGTGCAAAGCTACAGTGCAATTATGTAAACTATGTAACATACAAATGAGCGAAATCAATCTTGTGACTGTATAATGTACTAAATGAACGGCGGTGTACTTATCCAATAAATGGATAATAACTTAACAATGACCACGGATTCTCCGATGAAAAATGGGGAGAATCAACCTAGGCGGGTTGTCAATCCAATAGCGCTATCCAATGTTAAGGTCGGCTTGTACAATGTTAATGATTTCACTAAGTACAAATGTATTCTACATGTAATGTCTAAGCATAAAGCACGTTTGTAAGCAAATGCACATAGTACTAGAATTGTATTGTAAAAATGTGAACTTGTTTTTGTAATTTGTATAAGTGTACATGTAACACCCCAAAAGTGAATAAAAGCAAAAAGGGGATAGGAAATACTCACAGTTCGCGTAGTAACTTGAAACTCTACCGAACAACGTGATGTGAATTAGGATTATCCCAAAGGATTAACCTAAAGAAATAAATAATTTGTAAAGGAACGAACTTAGAGTCTAAGTTACCTAGGATTAGGCACTTAGGGTTTCTAGACTAGAATTTGGGATTTTATGGCTTTTGATTTGAACTAAAATCGGTTTTAAGTAATTTTTTAATATTTAAAGAAAAGTTTATAAAATCAATCATCCTTTAATAATTTCAAATTTTGAAACATGTAAAATAATTAAAAGTGCAACCAAATGGAACGATTATAAATTAAATAATACAATTTATGTAATTACTGTGAAATAAAAGTGAAAATAAAAGAAGGAAGTAAATAATCAAATAATGTAAAATATATAAGTTATTGGGACATTAGAATATAATTTCAGAATTTATAAAATTCAAAAATTTGATATTTTTTGTATTTTAAATTGATTTAATAACATTAAAAATGTAATAATTAGGATTTAAATACAAATAAAGTGTAAAAAATATTATTTTCATTTTTTAACAGTATTTATCATATGGTATAAGTGAAAAATTATTTTTAAAAATTATTTTACATATTATTTCATTTAAAGCATATTTTATTTTAATATAATCCATTAAATAGGATTAAATCATAAAAAAGGTAAAATAACTTTTTTTTACAGAAAATAAAATTACCAAAAAGTTTTAAATGGATAGAAATAAATCCACAAAAATTTTGGTAATAAAATGATGAAAAATGAAATTTTAATGAATTAATTATGATTTAAACAAAATAAATACATTAAAAATAATAAATAAATATTTTTCTGAAAAATAAAATTATAAACATAAACTTTAGGGTCTTATAAAGCTAGGATAATTTTTATAAAAATTTTGGACTAGTTTATGTATTTAAAAAAATACTTTAAGGTTATAAGTATATAAAATAAAACAAAACAATAAGAATAAAAATAAAAATTGTTGAACCGCCTCTAGGGAGATTCAAACCTGGGAATCTTCGATAGAAAACAGGCGCCCAGACCACTAGTCTGGCTGCTTGGTTGGTGTTTAAAATCAGTTAATAATGTAGTTAAACAAAGATTAAGAAACATAAATAAAACAGGAAAAAAAAAACAATCAAAACGCTGGGAACAAGAATGGACCCTGCGTCTGTTCTGTATTTGGTAAACGTACAGGCCAGTTGGTCTGTGTGCTGTTTTGATGATTAAACTCGATTCAGAATGCAAATAAACATAATCTGAACACATCAGAATCCCCAATTTTAAGTCTTATAAACCATAACCTTAAACCTAATCAATTGATCAACAATATGATATGGTTAATAAAATTAAATATAGGACTTTTATTCTACATCAAAAATCGACTCAAGAGCATGCATTAATTGAAGAAAATTGTACCAGCTTGACGGTTAAAACACGGTTTGAAGAAACGAGACTAAAAGCTTCAATTGTGCATCACAATGAGTTCGAAAACGAAAATGGATTGTTTGGTTCTCTTAGTTGCATGGTTTAGGCTATATGTAGGAATCGAATTGTGTTAAAATGATGATTTGAATGCATATTGAATTTGTGGGTTTAGGAAAGTTATAAAAACGCATTTAACACATGATTAGCCATGATTATCGTCCTTAATACTCGAAATTGACAGCGTTTATGAGTTTCAAACAGAATGGAAGGTTCAATTTTGGAAACACAGACCGCATTGATGTGTAATTATCGATTGAGTTTGGGTTGACTTCGCAGATTTGACCAAGGATTCCTATTTTAGTATAAATTAAGATGCTTCTATTTAAAACATGAACGCCCGTGTGGTCTAGTGGTTGGTGGTGGTTGTAGTCTTGTTTGGAAGCTGGCCCGAGTTCGAGTCCGGGCAGCTTCAAACATTTTTTTTTGTCAGCAGCGAAGGAAAAGGGCCAGGAGGTTTGGGCCGGGTCTGCTGGTGGGCTGGGCTTTGGATCTGGGCTCCGAAAATTAGATCAAGGTTTTGGTTGAGTTTGGATTAAGGGTGTTGGGTTATGCTAATGGATTAGTATAGATGGTTTGTTTAGTTTTATATATAAAAAAAACAATGTTTATTACTAACATTATTATTATTATTTATAAAAGAAAAGAATTTTTCAATTACGACAACGATTCGAGTAAATAGTTAATAATAGCAAGAAATAAGTTCGCAACTTTTATTATTGAATCGAAACTTCGAAATACAAGGATTATAAATGTAAATACAAGAAACGATAAGGACTAAAATTGTACGCTCATGATAGTGAAAGGTGACGGATGTCACAGCATCCCCTACTTTTAGAAACTTCGTCCCGAAGTTAAGGTTTGAGAGTAATTGGGTAGAAAGTAAGGCAGCTGTGGTTTTGAGTTTAAGGCACGACATGAATTTGTAGGTAATGGAATAATGTGTTTCGAATATTTTGGATAAGAGATTTGATATAGGTGGGTTTTAAGGATTTGATTAGGTTCGTATGAAATAGCAAGGAGAATGAGAATCTAGCAAAATACTAAACTTTAAGTTTTAGGAATCCTAAAAGAAATGCATGAGTTGATTTGACAAATTTTGAAGTGGGTGTTTAAAGCGAATATCTTTGACGTTTGACCCGAGGTTAGGAACTTGAGAGTGTAAATGAGAAGGGTTTTGGGAATGTGTAACTGGTGAAGGGCAGAGGTACTAATGAAGCAGTCTCCCCTACTTTTGAATGGTTTCTGAACGAACATTATTAAGGACATGCAACAGGATTTCGACTAACAAAGTATGTAAAAATATACAAAGTTTAAGGTTTTCTGTTAATTTGTATGAAAACTCATTGTTTATGAATGGGTCCTTTGGAGATGCTACTTGGACGGTACCGGTGTGTCATTTATACCGATCACAGTAGTCTCTAAGTAGGCCTACGATCAGGAGGATTCATTATTTTGTATTCACTTTGGGGAGGGCGGTTCCCTAGCATAGAGTATCTATTGATATCATCTTTCGTTCGTGGTTATCATTTCGTTTGCGTTATGGGAAAACGTTACTTGGGTTAGGTCGACACTCATTACTGTCTAAGAGTGAATCTCGGGGCGAGATTCCTTTCAACAGGGGGATGATGTGACGACCGGGAAAATTTTTCTTTTTATCGTTTCGTTCTCTTTGACTTCGGGAAATTTTCGGGACGAAAATTCTTTCAACAGGGGGATGATGTGACACCCGGCATGTTTAGGTCACCATTTTATACACACATAAATCTACCTTAGCGAAAAACGTTTATTAAACATACTTGACGGGGTCAGTCGAGTCGGAACACAGTCCGTATTGTCCAGGGTTCAATGATTTGGAGGATCATTGGGTTAGTCACACACACACTACGAGTCCCGTTGTTGGTGAATTTCATAAACTAAATTAGGTATTATGCGTAGATTGATTCTTATATGGTGGATTATGTGCAAATATGTGTTTAAACGATGTGTAGATGATTATCCATGCTTATATATGTTAAACATAGATTGAGATTGCATGTTCATATGTTAGGATGCGTTAAAATGCGTTAAACACGACAAACTGGAAAATCTGAAAAAGGCACTTCCTGGTTCGACCGTTCGAAGGGTCGAACCTGGCTATCTGTTTTAAAAGAACTACATTCGACCACTTAACTCTACGTTCGCCCACATGCAATGGTCGAACGTGGACATAGTATAAATACCACACTTTGTCTTTTTCACCATTTCACAAACCCTAAACGCCTTTAAACACTCTCTAGCAACTTTAATCACTGAAGAAGGAGTTTTTGCTCTTGTTTTCCATAATCTAACCTACAAACATCTTCTAAACAAAGATCTAAGGTGTGTTCTTCATCCTAAATCATTTTTAAAGCATTTCAATTCGTTTTCATTAAACCCCAAGAGTCCAGATCTGATTCAAACATGTTTTCATGGATAAAAACCTTCCTAATATCTTTCTAAACAAAACCTATTCATAAACAATGAGTTTTCATACAAATTAACATGTGTTAATGGTGTTTAATGTGGTGTTATGTATTTTTTGATGATTGATTGCTGTATAGATGATATAAAAATGATCTAGGACTGTTATTGATGATGATTTATGATTGAGATAGGTTACAATTGATTATGGATGATGTTTTGCTCATTTTGGGGATTTTGGGTTAGATCTAGGGCTTGTTCATGATGATAGTGATAAGGATATGATTGGGGGTTTCTTGTTCATGATAATCTGAGTATATTAAGTTGATTATTGATTGATTTCAGAAAGTTTCCTAATTGGGTAAAGATTGCATGCGTTTGATGTGACATCTCCATAATTTTCTATTTCGGGTAACTTGTACAACGGACGGATTTTGGGATAAAATTGGTAGGGTTTTGTAGGAATATGTTAATGATAGTTGACTGCTGTGATTGGTGATGTTTAGTGATGTTTTCGGACCGTTTAGATGCGTTTTGGTGCGTTTTATGAAGTTCTGCAGCAAACGGTCGAACGTGGAACTCATTCGACCCTTCGTGTGGTCGAACGTGGCTCAAAACTGTCAAACGTGGCTCAAAAGCACGTGGCTCAAAACGGTCGAACGTGGCTCAAAAGGGTCGAACGTGGCTCAAAACAGTCGAACGTGGCTCAAAACGGTCGAAGGTTGTTAGGATCTGAGTTTGATTGTTTTGATTATGTTTAACTAAAATGATAAGAGTGAAATGAATATAGATTGGAAAGTGTAGCGGAATAATAAACTATTAATCAAAACATGAGAGTAATTGTTTTCTGATCGAATGCTTTCATTTATCTAAAAGATTACAATCATACAAGTACTCCCCCTCAGCCTGATCACACAGTGATTGTTTGTCTGAGAGAATGTTTGTGTGTGTGATATAATAGAACAGTACAAGCACTGTTCTATTATAGACAAACCTAAACCACTGATGACCTAGGCTGACGTCACCTAAGACAGTGACCTCTAACAGAATAACAAACTTAAAACATCTGCCTATTACAAACTACTGTTACATTGAAAACACTGAAGGTAAACTACTGTTGTAGGAAAACTCTGATGGTCTTGTATCCTCTGCTGGAGCCTAAGTGCTGTTGGCTCCAGCAGTGCTTTAGTCTTCAATACTTGGATTAGCAGTTGTTCTTCATCAGACCTTTGGTCAGCAGTTGTTCTTCATCAATGTTTATTCAACAGTCCTTTGTATCAGCAGTTGTCATAGCAGTTGTTTGGATAGAACAGTTGTTAGAGTCAGTAGTCTTTTGGGAGAAGTATGTTGTAAGGACTGTTTATTGTGTGGATCAACTGTTAGCATGTTTTGGCTTTTCAATCATCTGTTCTTCTCCAGGTCAGCAGACCCAACAATCTCCCCCTAGAACAGATGATGCCAAAACTCAGCTTTATTTATTGATCTTTATTCCTCATCAGACTTTCTCTGATTTGACCTTTGAATTGTAGTTCAAAGTCCAGAGCAAATAAGTCTTCTTCATCTCTTTCAAGCTCTAGATTTAGCAATGTTTGAAGATCATCTGCACATAGGCTGTATGCATCATCCATGCTGATCTTCTGAACTCTTCCATCTGACCTGAGCAGAGTCAATTCATGGTTATCTTTGTTGACTTTCCATTTTAGAATTTTTGAGTCAGTGGATTTGCTGAGATGAACTTTTATTTGGGATGAGTTAGGTGATGGAGGTCTTCCAATGAGTTCCCTGAGTTTCTCTGTTGTAGGATCAGAGAAAAAATGTATCTGATTGAAGAGCCCTTCCTTGATAAATGTATCAGCAAACTTCTTCTGATCTTCTTCTGACATTTCCTTCTGTTTCTTGAACTGTCTTCTTGCAGCAGCTGATAGATCAGAAGTTTCAAGTAAGCTGTCCAAGGTAAAAGTCTGCTGGGGTCTCTTCATTAGTGGCTCATCAGTATAGACAGGTTTTCTAGGTAGGCTGGGATCCTTCTTTCTGTTTTCTTCAAGACTCTTGTATGTCTCAACCAGCCTCAGCTCAGACCATCTAGAGACAGACCTCATTTCCCCATAGTTAGCAGCTACTATCTCTTGTCTCATTCTTTTAAACTTTAAGGCTCTGACTGGGTCTCTGCCTCTGCCAAAATTAGGAGTAGAGACTTTAGCTTTGGGGTCTTTGGCCAATTCTTCTATTCTGAGAAGTTCTTCTCTTTGTGCATGAGTGGTCCAACCATTAAACTGCTTTTTGGTTGCTTTATATGGCTTGGTTGCCAAGATCTGTTCCAGAAGAGAATCCCTAACCTCCTTTTCCAAGTCAACACTGAGAGGCATGGAGGACATGGAGTTGCTCAGGGTCTTAGCAAAGTCCTCAATCCTTCTGAGTTTGCTAAGCTCTGCTGAATGGATGCCCTGAGCAGTCCTGTCATCCTTCCCTTTGCATTTCTCCTTAATGATGGCATCTACCTGTTCACCCTTGTATTTAAGATATGTATCAATGTTTAGGGGAACAGGGAAATTTGGGAGAGATGGGAAAGATCTGTCAGATGGTTGTTCAGTATTGTAGAAGGATTGTAATTCCCCCTTGAGTAGATCAAGTTCAAGGGGATACTGAACAACCAATGGTGTAATGGTTGGTGGTGGTCTATGGGAACTGAATTTGGATGTGTGTGGTGAGTGATGAAATTGGAATAGATGTGATAGGAGTGGATTGTGCAGTTGAGGTGGTGTTTGGTGATGTGTGTATGTTTTCATCATGTACAACAAAGGTTGATTTTCTCTTCCTTGTGTACAAGATTTTAGGGGATGGTGATTTGGTAGCAATGGTTGGATTAACATCTGTTGGCCCTTTAGTAGGCCCAGCAGATGTTTGGGATTTGGTTGGTGATGTAGGTTTGGGTGTAGGTTTGGTGGTTGTATGTTCAGATGTGCTTGTAGGTTTAGGTGCAGTGGTTTGGGAAGTAGTGTTTTGGGTGGTTTCAGTGTTTTGGGTGGCAGTGGTTTCAGCAGTAGTGGTTTTGTCAACAGAGGTGTTTAGCTTGGATGGTGGTTTTCTGACATGTCTAGCAGGCCTTTTCATCCTTTTTGAGGATCCCACATCTTCAATCTCCTGCTGTTGTTCTTTCTTGAGGTTCACCAGCAACTCTGCTTTAGCTTCCAAGGTGTCAGCCCTTTTTTGTTTGGCCTGAGCAGCCTTTTCAGCTTCTATGTTTGCAGAGTTGTCTACTGCTTTGCTTTTGTCAGTGGTTTGTTGTGGTGCTGTTGGTGTTGCTTGTTGTTGGTGTGGTGCTGTTTGACTAGCCTCTGGTTTGTTGGCAGACTTGGCTTTGCCCTTTTTAGAAGGTGGACAACCAAAGGGATCTAGCTTTGGTAGCCTATCTCTGCCACTCTCCCCCTTTTTGGCATCATCAGCCGTGAAGACATCATCATCTTCATCCCTGAGAATGGTGGTAGGGGCAGAGCCAGTGGTCTTCAGCAGGTGATCTTTGATGGCTTTAATGTCTGCATGTGTATCTTTGTACCTTGCATCCACCATGTTTCTGATCTCAGCCATATATGTTTCATGTGTCTGATCAGCTAGTTTTCTGTGGGCTATGATGATGGGGGAAACGGATTTCCATAGCTCACTAGCTATATCAGCTGTTGATGGTTGACTTTTGGAAAGGTCTGCTATGGAACCCAGTATAAGCTTGACACCAGATTTGATGTCTGCTACAGAGGTTTCAATTGCATGAACTCTGTCCGTCAATTCTTGGTATTTTGACCCATCTCCTAAGTTAATAGGATCATCTGAGTCCCTACCAGTGGTAGTTCTACTTGATTCAGTCCTAATAGGTGAATCAGATGCCCCTTTTTCTTGGTACTGGGGACTTCCAACTGATTTTGGACACACTATAGTGGTTGCATCAGTTGTTGCCTTCTAGGGAGTCTTAGCAATGTAATCACTGTCCTGGTGTGAGACAATGGTCTCTACATCAGTAGTGACTGCTCCACTTGAAAACTCACCTAGAGTTGCATTGAACTCAGGTGGTGTAACCTCCTCTACTGTTTGTTGGATGGCAGATTGAATGTTCTCAGGACCAGTCACTTGTGGGGGTATGCTCTCAGTGATAGGTGGAAGAGAGGAACTGGGATCTTCCTGAGATTTCTCAATTGCCTCAAACAGAGGTTGCATGGTTTGTGGAACATGATGTGATGGTGAGGGTGGAGGAGTAACAAGATAATTAGCCATGGGAGAGGGGCTTGTGAACATTTGGCCAAGTGACTCAAATGTATCATGATGTGTTTCCCCTTGGCTTACAACATGATCCTTTTGGGAGGATTCATGAGGAGTTTGGTCAGGTGGAGGTATGTCCAACTGTTGTGAGGAAGTAACAACAGTGGTTTCAGGTTGCTTTGGTGGTGCAACAGAGTTTTCTTCTGGTACCTCATCATCCAGAAGTCTCATTTGTGGTTGAGTGGTGGTTTTTGTGGATGGATGTTTCTTTTTGGAAGTGGCTGGTGTGGGTTTCACAGCACTGGATGTAGTGCCATGATCACCAGGAGCAGTGGGCTCAACAACGGACGTTTTGACAACAGTTGTTGTCTTTGTCCTCTTTGTTTGTGTTTTAGAAACTTTGGACACTTTTGACACTTTTTCTTGGGTGCTTCCACCCAGCATTCTAGTGAAAGTTTCATCAGTTAAGCTTTTCATTTGCATTGCCTCACCCTTTTTGAAAACCTTTTCTGGTAAGACCTTTTGTAGGATTACACTAAGAATTCTTGGGTAAATTAGAAAAACATTATTTGACCCAGACTTAATTGCTTTCACATTTGACACTAAGTCCATGAACAATCCCTGAGAAAGATTGAAGTCAGAGTTTGACAACATGGCATAACCCAGATATTGCATCCTTAATGGGATTTCATTAAAGGATGTGGACTTAGCGGAGACACATAGAAGAAGGGTATGGAAGAAAAATTTCATGACTGGTGGGAAAAACTTTTTGAAAAGAGTTGATCCAGTCATCTGACCATCATACCCTCTTTCTTGAAACTCAGTGTGAAGCTCTGTTTTTGTGAAGGAATCCTTACCTGCCAGGTCATTTAGTGAGAAGGTTGTGGATATGATTTCAGGGGTAATGACGATACTTGATTCTCCAATTTTGGAAATAATGGAAGTAGGCTTTTTGTCTTGCAATAGAAACTCAGCATTCAACCAGAACTCTTGGAGAGTATCGATATAGATGGGGGCGTCAGCGGTTAAGATGGGTAGGTATTTGGAGTTTAGAAGAATGTCGATGGTGGAATGGAATGATATGTTATCATCTGTTTTAACCAGATATGGGAGACAATTGTGGGTGGCTTTGGCTTGAAGATCCATTTTGATGGATTCCGAAAGTGAAGATGAAAGAAATCTGATTGAGGGTTTGAGAATGGAGAAGGCAGTTTCAGTATTTTGAATACAATGAGACAGTGTAACATCTGTTGTGGTAAAACAGGGTTTTTATAGGCTCAAAAGAAACCGCTGATGTGGCCAAACCTCTGCTTATATGAGCAGACGTGGCAATCATCTGATGGATGAAACATCTGGTGGAGAACAACTGTTTTGGCAAACAACTGATACAAACAACTGATGGAACCAACTGTTGTGAGTTTTTTATATAGATATAGTATAGATATATAGCGAAACAGTTGTTTTATCTGATCAGATGTTTTGAAACAGATTTTTCAACCAACAGTGGATATGAATGAAACAGTGGTTGTTTTATCTGATCAGATGTTGTAAACAGATTTTTCAACCAAACAGCTATAAGAAATTTTGATTTTCTGAGACATTTTATTATTTAAAAAAATTATTTGTTTAATCCATGTTTAACATACCAATTCTGGAAATCAGATTTGTAAAGGTAGATGTGTCTAAAGCTTTTGTTAACACATCTGCCAACTGATCCTCTGTTGGAACATGGTGCAGAGAAATCAAACCTTTTTCATAGCTGTCTCTAACAAAATGATGTCTGATGTCAATGTGTTTGGTAGTGGAATGAGAGACTGGATTCTTGATGATATTTTCAGCAGCTTGACTGTCCAACATGAGTGGAGTCTGTAGTGCAGTTATCCCAAAATCTAGTAATTGATTTTGAAGCCACATGAGTTGGGCTGTACAGCTTGCAGCAGCAATGTATTCAGCTTCAGCTGTTGAGGTTGAAACAGCTGCCTGCTTCTTGCTTTGCCAAGAAACTAAGGCATTCCCTAGAAATTGGCACCTTCCTGATGTGGACTTTCTTGTGGTGTGACAGCCAGCAAAGTCACTATCTGAATAACCTGAAAGCTCAATGTTTCCATTAGCAGGATACCAAATACCAAGTGTGGGAGCACCTTTGAGGTATCTGAATATCCTTTTCACAGCAATAAGGTTTGACTTTCTGGGTGAAGCCTGGGATCTTGCATAGACACAGGTAGCAAACATAATGTTTGGCCTAGATACAGTTAAGTACAGTAAAGACCCAATCATGCATCTATAATGTGTTTGATCAACCAGTTCATCCTTGTCATCAATAGTGAGCAGCTTGACTGTACTCATGGGTGTACTACATGGCTTACAATCATTCATCTCAAATCTGGTTAATAAATTCTTTACATATTTGTTTTGGTGAATGAATGTGCCATTTTGCAGTTGTTTCACTTGAAGATCAAGGAAACACTGAAGCTCACCCATGGCACTCATCTCAAACTCTGCTGTCATGAGTTTTCTGAACTCTTCACACATTTGGTTACATGTGGATCCAAAAATGATGTCATCCACATATATTTGAACAATCATTAAGTGTTTCCCTTTCCATTCAAGAAATAAAGTTTTGTCTATTTTACCTCTTGTGAAGCCAATGGATAAGAGAAATGTGGAAAGAGTTTCATACTAGGCCCTTGGTGCTTGTTTGAGGCCATACAGAGCTTTGTTGAGCTTGTAGACATAATCAGGATGGAATGTGTCTTCAAAACCAGGTGGCTGACATACATAGACCTCCTCCTGAATTTTGCCATAAAGGAAAGCACATTTGATGTCCATCTGATACACCTTTATGTTGTGGTTGACAGCAAAGGCTAGAAATAGTCTGATGGCTTCTAGTCTTGCTACAGGAGCAAAAGTTTCATCATAATCTATTCCTTCTTCTTGTCTGAAGCCTTGAACCACAAGCCTGGCTTTATTCTTGACAACAATACCCCTTTCATCAGTTTTGTTTTTGAAGACCCACTTTGTTCCTATAGGACAGACATCCTTAGGTAGTGGTAGAAGCTCCCATACTTGTTGTCTTTTAAACTGAAGGAGTTCTTCTTGCATAGCTTCTACCCAACTGTTGTCTTTCAGTGCCTCTTGGTACTTGACAGGTTGTGTGAGAGATAGGAAACCTGCAAAAAGACAGATATTGGAGGATTGGCTTCTTGTGAGCACACCCTCTCTGATGTTGCCAATGATCTGGTCTGGTGGATGAGCTCTTAAGTAAATAAGATCTCCTTGATATGGTATGATGGCATTTTGAGGTGATGGACAGAGGTTTGGTGACTCTGTTGGTGTAACATCTGTTGGTACTTCTGTAGTGCCATCAGATGTTTGGAATGGTAATGGAGGAATGGGTCCAAGTGGTGTGAAACTGGACTGACTTTTGTCAACAGATGATTGACTTTTGTCAACAGATGATTGTTCAGTGGTTGTGAGAGGTGAGGCAGTGGTTTGAGGATAAGACTGGCCAACAGTGGTTGACACAGCTGTGGCAGAGTTTTGACAATTGTTTTGAACAGCTGCTTCCTCTGAGGCAGAATAGATTTTGTAGTGACTGGGTATCACAACATCTGTTCTGTAATCTTGTTGTGGAGACTGTGGAATACCTGCATTGTTAGTTTTAACAGTGATATCTTCAAATTTGAATTTATCTAAATCAAATAGTTCAGCAGGATTTGCAGGGATTTTTAGAGATGAAAGTTCATTGAACTTTACATTCATAGTTTCTTCTATTGTCTTGGTCTTTGTGTTAAGCACTTTATAAGCCTTGGCAGTAGAAGAATATCCCAGAAAATAACCACAATCTACTTTGGCTGCAAATTTTGAAATGGAATCTTTGAGGTTTAAGATGAAACATGGGCAGCCAAAGATTTTGAAAAATGAAATTAGTTGTTTGATTTTGAACAAAATTTCATAAGCAGTTTTTTGATGTCTGGGGTTGATCAAAACTCTGTTTTGAACATAGCAAGCAGTGTTTACAGCTTCTGCCCAGAAGGACAGTGGCAAACCAGAATCTGCTAGCATGGTTCTTGCAGCTTCTATAAGAGTTCTATTTTTCCTTTCAACCACCCCATTTTGTTCAGGTGTTCTTGGGATGCTATACTGCCTTACAATCCCTTTTGACACACAGAAATCATCCAACTCATTATTTTTAAACTCTGTTCCATTGTCAATCCTGAAGACTTTTACTGGCAAGTCATATTGTTTTTCAACTTTGGTGACAAAGTCCTTCAATATACCTGCAGTCTCATCCTTAGAATGTAAAAAGTAAGTCCATGTAAACCTAGAAAAATCATCAACAATGACAAGACAAAATCTTTTTCTTCTTAGACTCATGATTTTAATAGGGCCAAACAAGTCCATGTGCAATAATTGTAGACATTGACTGGTTTTGGACTCATCAATGGATTTGTAAGAGCTTTTATGTTGTTTCCCTTTTAAACAAGAAACACAATGCTCATCACATTTGAATTCTTTTGATGGTAGGCCTCGGACAAGGCTTTGTTTGGAGAGTGTGTTGATAGTGTTAAGGTTGGTGTGACCCAATCTCCTATGCCACAATTCTGTCTCCTTTGTGGAGGCAGCAGAAAACAGACAGACATTTGCCATAGGATTGTCCTTTAACATATCAACAACATACACATTGCCACTTCTATGAGCAACAAGTTGTGCTTTGCTCTCAGCAATGATGGTATCAATCTTTTTCACCACTTTTGGCTCAATAATCTTGCAAGTTTTCTTTGTGAAGAATGAGCCATAACCTTTGTCACTCATTTGTGAAACACTCAGAAGATTAAACTTGAGATTATCAATAAGATTGACATTTTCAAACTTGAGTTTTCCAGCTTGTACAGTCCCTGAACCCAACACCTTACCTTTTGAATCATTACCAAAGGATATATCACCCCCTCCATGAGCCAAGAAGTCCAGAAGAAGGGCTCTACATCCTGTCATGTGCCTGGAGCCTCCACTATCTACATACCAAAGACTATCTAAACAAGCAGAAGCTCCCTGCACATCAGTAATGGATTAGTTTTGGTGTCCAAAGCCAAGTTGGCTTTGGATGGGTCCTCAGACCTTTCAGACTCAAGCTTTGGAAGGTGATCAGTGGTTTGAACTAATTTTTGAATTAAGTTCAACAACTGCTGCTGACCATTTGCCAGTGCTTGAATGTCAACACTTGGGGCAACAGTTGTTTGATCACTTCCAGACAGATGATAATACCCATATGGATTTCTGTTCACTCTTGGTTTAGAGGGTCTTTTTGGCTCCTCATAAACATGTGGCAGACTATGACATGGTGGTTGTCCATAACCTCTAGGGTATTTGCTTGTGGGTGGAGCATCTGTTACTTGGACATCCCTAGAAGCAGATGTTTCAAGTCTTTTAGTAACAGATGTTTGGACAGGGGTGAAAGTCTTTTTGGGCTTTCCTTTTGAAGTACTAACCACAGGATTTGCAAGAGTTTTAGCTTTGTATTCTTGTATTTTTACATCAAAATTCTTTAGATACAAGCACTCTTTGGTCTTGTGATTCTTTTTCCCACATATTGAACATGTGGCTTTGGAATCACATTCACTTGTTCCTTTGTTAATGTCATATGCTTTTAGAAGAAAACAGTTTTTAGTGACATGATTCTTCTTCTCACAGAAATCACAGAACAAGTGGACAGTCTTTTCTTTCTTCTTCCCCTTTTCAACCTTCTTTTCAGCAGATGTTTGAGCATCTGCTGGAAGGTTTTTCAAGGGAATGACTTTTGCCTGAGGAGCTGTCTTTCCTTCAGGTGTTTTAAAATCAACAGGTTTAAAATTCTCAAGAATATCACACTCATCAGACCAGGTAGGTTTAAATTCATACTTTTCAAGTTTAGTGAATGATGAGGAACCTTCTGGTTTTTCAAGGACAATTTTCTTACCATTTGGTTCAGTGATTTTAATCTCTTGACCCTGCAGGTTTGTTGGAACTATCTCAACAGACTTTTGACTCTTTTTGTCAGTGTTTTCAAAAGCTGGAGCAGTGGTTTCAAAACCAAAACCAAACTTCACATGACTTTTGGTTTGTTTGTTGAGTAGCATCTCAAAACCTCTACATGATTCCACCCATTTCTCACATTCAACTTGGGTGGACTCAAGCTCACTTTTACAACTCTGATATTTTGCTATCATAGTTTGGAGCTGGTCTTTGGTTATGGTTGCTTCATGTTTTAAGCTGCTTATTTCAGATTCCTTTTCAGTTAAACTTGTTTTTAAATCTTTTGAAAGTTTCCCAAATTTAACTTCATCATCTAAAATTTTCTTTCTATGGTTTTCATTCACCTCTTTGATGTTAGCAAATGCAATTACACATCTGTCAGAACACAACTCTTTAAGAATTTGAGGAGATACCTTAGCAGCAGCCATCAATGCACAATCACACTTGCATTCACAATCATCAGATGCACCCCAGGGATCTGAGAGATTCACAACCTCTTCTTCAGGTTTTTCACCTGTAACAACTTCATCAACAACATCATTAGTCACAACATCAGATTCAGTCACCACCTCCTCAGACTCAACCTCATCAGCCATAGCCATGAAACAAAAGTTTTCTGGTTCATTTTCAGCTTTGGCAACTAATGCAAAATTTTCATCTGTTAACTCATCTGGTAGACTGCTCCAATCAACAAAGCCTTGTGTAAAGAAGCTCTGTTGACTGGTCTCTGCAGGAGCAGAGGATGAAGCAACAGTCGTTTGCACAGGTGCTTGTGCAACAGGTGTTTGCACATAGTGGATCTGAAGAACAGTGGTTTGGACATACTGGACATGAACAGTGTTTGAGGACTGTGCAAAATTAGCAGTGTTTTGCACATTTGGTCCAGGGGTATTATAGGAATTCTGATAAGTGTTGGTCTGGGGTCTTTGATTTGGATAGGTGATTATAGGTGTACCATGTTGACTCCTACATTCCCTAGCAAAATGACCAAGTCTATGACATTTGTAACACTTTATCTTTGATTTATCCAACCCAACCTTTGATCTGCCAGTTAACCCTGGAAACCTTCTCCCAGTTTTCTTGTAAAAATTGTTAGTTCTTACACTGAGAAGGGCCAATTGGTGCATAATGTCCATTTCTTCCAAATCATCAGGGTCAAAGTATTTCAGGTCATCATACTCAAAAGATATGTTATCAGATGCCTGGATATCACCACCACTTGCTGTGAAGGCATAGTTTGGTGAATAAGAATCAGAGTTAAAACCTGAGTTAAAACCTGAAGTTATGTCAATGAAATGATCATAACTCTGATCCTTAGTATTTCCAGGCACCTCATCATGACCCAAAAGTGCTGTATTCCCAAATACATAATCATCAGACACTTTTCCAGAGTCCTGGAGCTTCTTTTTCTGGTTAAGCTCTCTCTCATAGGTCAAGAGCTTACCATGAAGCTGGGTCAGTGATAGGTCCTTAAATCCAATCGAGTTTCTCATCACAATAGCAATAGTGTCCCATTTGTCTGGTAATGATCTTAAAAACCTATGGTTTAGGGTTGAATGAGGGTAAGTAAGACCAACCAGTTTTAGTTCACTAATTAAACAATTAAACCTCTCAAACTGTTGAGTTAATGACTCTCCTTTGACATGACTGAATGTTTCATATTGTTGGTTAAGTATTTCACGATTGTTTTCAATAACCTCCTCAGTCCCACCAAATTGTTCTTTCAGTGCATCCCACAACTCCTTTGCACTGTTACAGTGTAACAGCCCAGCATATATATCATTGGGTAGAGCCATGGCCACAATACTGAAGGCCTTAGCATCTAACTCAATTTTCTGAAAATCATGGTCGTAGTAGTTTTCAAGTTTCTTTGGCTCTTGAACCTTGGGATCTTCAGTACTCGGTACCGTCGGAACATGTGGTCCGAAGATAACCGACTTCCAACACCCAGTGTTCTATTGAGCTAGAACATGGCTCATCCTACGTTGCCAGATATTGTATTCAGATCTGACAAGCATCGGTGGCTTGTTGTTCGTGCCAGTGTTATGTGGATCGTGATTGATTGAAGCCATTCTCTGATTTTTAAAAAAACAAAGTCTGTTTAAAAACGGTTGAAACAAAATTAAACTATTACTCTGTTTTCAATCCAACAGACAAACGATATCAATAATTGTGAGCTGATCTGTTTATATTAAATTGATTTGTTAGATCGAATTTAATTGACCAAGCTCTGATACCAATTGTTAGGATCTGAGTTTGATTGTTTTGATTATGTTTAACTAAAATGATAAGAGTGAAATGAATATAGAATGGAAAGTGCAGCGGAATAATAAACTATTAATCAAAACATGAGAGTAATTGTTTTCTGATCGAATGCTTTCATTTATCTAAAAGATTACAATCATACAAGTACTCCCCCTCAGCCTGATCACACAGTGATTGTTTGTCTGAGAGAATGTTTGTGTGTGTGATACAATAGAACAGTACAAGCACTGTTCTATTATAGACAAACCTAAACCACTGATGACCTAGGCTGACGTCACCTAAGACAGTGACCTCTAACAGAATAACAAACTTAAAACATCTGCCTATTACAAACTACTGTTACATTGAAAACACTGAAGGTAAACTACTGTTGTAGGAAAACTCTGATGGTCTTTTATCCTCTGCTGGAGCCTAAGTGCTGTTGGCTCCAGCAGTGCTTTAGTCTTCAATACTTGGATTAGCAGTTGTTCTTCATCAGACCTTTGGTCAGCAGTTGTTCTTCATCAATGTTTATTCATCAGTCCTTTGTATCAGCAGTTGTCATAGCAGTTGTTTGGATAGAACAGTTGTTAGAGTCAGCAGTCTTTTGGGAGAAGTATGTTGTAAGGACTGTTTATTGTGTGGATCAACTGTTAGCATGTTTTGGCTTTTCAATCATCTGTTCTTCTCCAGGTCAGCAGACCCAACAAAGGTGGCTCAAATGGGTCAAATGTAGCACCATAGGGTCAAATGTGGCTGTCTGGGGGTCGAATGTGGGTGCCTGGGGTCGAATTTGGGTGCCTGGGGGCTAATTAACACGTGTTAGGGTCGAATTAACATACGTTAAGGTCGAATAAACATATGTTAGGGTCAAATAAACATGTGTTAGGTCAAATGAACTTGTGAATAGGTTTAATGAACATCATGAGGGTTGAACCAAGGGTCCATGGGTTGAACCAGAAGCCCTTGGGGGGCGAACCAAACACAGGAAACTCCCGATTCGACCTTACGACTTCGTATATGCGATTTTTGATGCAAACTAAGTGTTTATGCTTGAAACTTATGTGTTAACCTTATGTGCATGACTAATTGATGTAATGGGTCACCAACAGGATGTCGGGTCTGTCTGGTATGTCCGGTTAACGTTTAAACGTACTTTTTAACACACGTAGTCAAGATCTGGACAATCGGGGACTAGTTAACCTTCGAGTTAGTAAAAAATACACTTATTCGAACTCATTGATAGGTTGTAACTAAGTTGGGTCATCATACACGTGTTGGAATTCTAAGTATCTAAAGGCGCACTCTAAGGTGAGTTTCACGGCCCCTCTTTTATACACTTTTTCTCGGGAGAGAAGCATGCCACACGTTTTAACAAATACAACGTTTATGTTTTGAAACACAACGTTTATGAAACGCAACACTTTTGAAACGCAACGCTTATGAAACGCAACACTTTTGAAACGCAACGCTTTTGAAACGCAACGCTTATGAAGCGCAACACTTTTGAAACGCAACGCTTATGAAACGCAACACTTTTGAAACGCAACGCTTGTTTTAAATTACTATACGACGAAACGCAACGCTAAGTCCCTGGGAAACCATGAATGTGCGGAGCACAACGGGGGAAATGTGGATAGATCTATTGGGCTTGACGAACCCCACCCGACGGCTGGGAGTCGGGCAGGTGCATTTTGTCTCTATTTTCGGCAACTCAAACACGGGCGGAAACACATGCAATGCTTGTCAGTAATGGTTTCGGCAACACAGTCGTAGTAGTAAGGAAACGTTTGTTATGTATTTAAAGGTTTTGCATACTTGGTACGTTTGAGATGAAACGCTTTACGCTTGAAACGATTTGTGAACTTAAAACCTGTGAACTCACCAGCATTATATGTTGACGTCTTTTTGGCATGTTTTCTCAGGTCACTAAGGTAGCAGCATTGAGTTTAGGCGCACGGAGTCTCACGGCGTCTAGGATTCATTTGCATTTCATTTTGAGTATTATCAGCCTTTCATGTTTTACTTCTGAGTTGTAATAAAGTTTTGCGCTTCCGCAAGCAATGGTTGAATTTTTGAAACTTAATGGGCAATTTACGTTGTTTTCATATCATATAGATGTCGTTTATTGTGACCGTTGACTTGGATCCTGGTGTGTCACGCGCCTCGCGGTAAAACTCCGCAAGTGGAAATTTGAGGGTGTGACAGATTGGTATCAGAGCAAATGGTTATAGTGAACTAGGACTGCATGTAGAGTCTAGTCTATAGCCGAGTATCACACACATTAGACGGTCACACATATTTACGAGTCATGTCTTTGATGACCAATGTACAAACAAAGGATCTAGATGGAAAGATACCATATCATTATAATATTATTATTTTATATTAATAAAACAATTAAAACTATTGTTCTTACAAATAATTTGAACTCTTTTATTGTTCCTATATCTTTAAAAAATGAACATATATTTTATATCAATAAAAATTGTACAAAAATATCATCATCTATAAAAGGTGTAATTGTAGTTTTTATTGACGACTTATTATGTTTTAAATAAATAATATTTTCATAACAAAAGTTTTTTAAAAATAACATGAAATATACTCACTGTAACTAATATTTAAACATATATCTAAACTTACTATTTACATATAATTCAGTTAAGTTATTCATCTGTTTAAATTATTAAGATGAATATTATCATTATGTTCAATGTCCTAATAATAACTTTGATGACAACTGTACAAACGAAGAATATAGATGGAAAGATATCATAAATATAAATATAAATATTATTATATTTTATATTAATTAAAGAATTAAAAGTATTGTTCTTACAAAAGATTTGACAAAATAACTATGATAAATTACAATTTTCAACTAAAGAATGATGTAACCAAAGTTTTAAAAACAGACTTTCAAAACTTAACTTGTAATCAATATCTAACAAAATACCTATAAATTTAAATTAGATCAGTCTTTTCAAATTCATAATTACAAACAGTCGGCCTAGCCCTAAAGTCTTTGATGAGCAATGTACAAACGAAGGATCTAGATGGAAAGATACCATATCATTATAATATTATTATTTTATATTAATAAAACATTTTAAAACTATTGTTCTTACAAATAATTTGAACTTTTTTATTGTTCCTATATCTTTAGAAAATGAATATATATTTTATATCAATAAAAATTCTACAAAAATATCATCATCTATAAAAGGTGTAATTATAGTTTTTATTGACGACCTATTATGTTTTAAATAAATAATATTTCCATCACAAACTTTTTTAAGAAATGACATGAAATATACTGACTGTAGCTAATATTTTAATATATGTAACTTGAATATGTATATATATAACTCAGTAATGTTATTATAACCATCTGTTTAAATTATTAATATAAATATTATTATTATGTTCAATGTCCTAATAATAACTTTGCTATAGAAATCTAATCTAAGTTCAAGTTATACAGTATTTCATGAGTTGTCAACGGATGTTGCAAAAAACTATGATACATTACAATTTTCAACTAAAGGATGATTTAAATAGAGTTTAAAAACAGACTTTCCAAACTTAACTTGTAATCAAAATATAACAAAATACCTATAAATTTAAATTAGATCAGTCTTTTTAAATTCATAATTACAAACAGTCCGCAAAGCCCTAAAAGTCTTTGATGAGCACTGTACAAACGAAGGATCTAGATGGAAATATAACTTAAATTTAAAGATTATTATTTTATATTAATTAAACAATTAAAACTGGTGTTCTCACATATGATTTTAAGTCTTTTATTGTTCCTATATATTTAAAAAATGAACATACACTTTATATCAATAAAAAATATACTAAAATATCATCATCTATAAAACGGGAAATTATAGTTTTTTTTATAGAAATCCATGACAAACTTTTTTAAGAAATGATAGAAATATAGCCATTGTAAGTAATATTTTAATATATGTAAACTGAATATTTACATATAACTCACTTAAGTTATTATAACCAACAATTTAAGTTATTAATATGAATATTATCATTATGTTCAATGTCCTAATAATAAATTTGATATGGAAACCTATTCAAAGTTTAAGTTATATAATATTTCGTGAGTAGTCAAACGGATGTTAACAAACAACTGTCATAAAATTACAATTTTCAACTAAAGAATGATGTCACCAGAATTTTATAACAGACTTTGCAATAGTTAACTTGTAATAAATATCTAACAAAACAACTATTAATTTAAATTAAATCAGTGTTTTCAAATTCATAATTACAAACAGTCTTCACAGCCCTAAATGTCTTTGATGACCACTGTACAAACGAAGGATCTAGATGGAAACATAACATATCATTATAATATTATTATTTTATATTAATAAAACAATTAAAACTATTGTTCTTACAATTAATTTGAACTCTTTTATTGTTCCTATATTTTTCAAAAATGAACATATATTTTATATCAATAAAAATTATACAAAAATATCATCATCTATAAAAGGTGTAATTATAGTTTTTATTGACGACCTATTATGTTTTAAATAAATAATATTTCCATAACAAACTTCATTAAGAAATGACATAAAATATACTAACTGTAGCTAATATTTTAATATATATGTAAACTGAATAGTTGTATATAACTCAGTAATGTTATTATAAACATCTTTTTAAATTATTAATATAAATATTATTATTATGTTCAATGTCCTAATAATAACTTTGGTATAGAAATCTACTCTAAATTCAAGTTATAGAGTATTTCATGAGTTGTCAACGGATGTTGCAAACAACTATGATACATTACAATTTTCAACTACAGGATGATTTAAACAGACTTTAAAAACAGACTTTCCAAACTTAAGTAATCAATATCTAACAAAATACCTATAAATTTAAATTAAACCAGTCTTTTCAAATTCATAATTACAAACAGTCGGCACATCCCTAAAAGTCTTTGATGAGCAATGTACAAACGAAGGATCTAGATGGAAATATACCTTAAATTTAAAGATTATTATTTTATATTAATTAAACAATTAAAACTGGTGTTCTCACATATGATTTTAAGTCTTTTATTGTTCCTATATATTTAAAAAATGAACATACACTTTATATCAATAAAATTTCTACTAAAATGCCACCATCTATAAAACGTGAAATTGTAGTTTTTATTGACAACTTATTATGACTTAAATAAATAATATTTCCATGACAAACTTTTTTAAGAAATGACCTGAAATATACTCACTGTAACTAATATTTTAAAATATGTAAACTGAATATTTACATATAACTCAGTTAAATTATTATAACCACCTGTTTAAATTATTAAGATGAATATTATCATTATGTTCAATTTCCTAATAATAACTTTGATATGGAAACCTATTCTAACTTCAAGTCATACAATATTTCATGAGTTGTCAATAGATATTATCAAACAACTGTGATCAATTACAATTTTCAACTAAACAATGATATCACAAGAGTTTTAAAACAGACTTTGCAAAGTTATTGTTAGAACATATTTTGTAGATAACAGAAGTTAAAACAGATGAGGATGACAAAGTAACATAACATCCACGCCAACGGATGTTAAACATCAGCTGTTAACTAAAATATATTCATACCAAGTTGTTAAAGCATTGTGTACAAAATTAACATACATATATTTGAACTTCAAAGATGTTACAAAAGCTTACAACTCGAAAAACTTAACAAACATCTGAATACGTTAATAATAAGTTCTTAACTTTCAAATCTAGCTGTCTTCTTCTTCAATCGTTTGCCCATAGAAGTTTGATCACTAAAATTTACATTACAACAATCTTCAAGACTTCTTTTTCCATTGGGACTTATGGCAATATCAACAAACACATCAACACATACAAGATCCTTCAAACAAACCACGAAACAGCTAATAAAATGTTATATAAGAATACAAGATGTAGAAACAACCTAGACATACTTGCACAAAGGTATAAATACCTTAGAAGTAACTTGAAACCCAAGTTGCGAAGATTCTGAAGGCTTAACAGACACTTTTCGACAACTTCCTGAATGACCTAAATAGTGCTCAAATATAAAGAAGCATAACAGATTTAAACGTCTATTAAAAATAAATTCTTATTAAAAAAATTAGAATAAATACCTCGGCAGATGTACCATGTACATTCTCATATCCGTCAACCAACTCTTGATTTATAATACGCTGACAATTAATCTTAACGACAGTGTACACATGGTACTCATTTACAAGACTGTAATCACAAACCTCAAGATTGGAAGTCACTTTGTTTTCAACAACTGGAGACAACGCAAGCAGGAAAGTATTTGTGTTGCTTTGCTTCAAGACCCTTTCCCTAATATACCATGCAGCAGCTCCAATGATCATCATCACATCTTTATCAAACATCACAAATGATACATCTTCTGATTCATCTTGTACCCTTATCTGCAACTTGAACTTAAAACAAATAAAACATAAAAAAACAATGTATACATAAAAAACATGAATGAAATGAAATGAAATGAAAATTCTAGAAAAAAAAACAGTGTATACATCTACTGATTTAACCTTATCTGCAACTTGAACCTAAAACAAATAAAACATACTTTATCTAAAAAAACCTGAATGAAATTAAATGAAAAACCTGAAAAAATAAACAGTGTATACATCTACTGATTTACATACTTTGTGGTAATGGAAGTACATTCCAAATCGCATTTTCCACAACCCAAAGCAGTAGCAGGCAATTTGAGAACTGTTTCACACACTTCTTCAGCATTTTGCAAAAACTCAGATTTACTTAAAACTTTCTTGTTACAATTGCGGCAGGCAACATAAAACCAACCATAGCTTTCTTCAACACTTTTTATGGTGGCAACAACAACAAAAGACACCGGCTGCACACACAATGTATATTAAACATACACTTTTAAACAATACAAAAATATAGTAAAGTGAAGACATATAAAAGTTACGAATAAAATATTGAAACCTCTTGAATTCCTGGTACAATGACTTCATCAACAGGCTTCTTCTGTGTCCCAACGGTTTGGGAAGTACAACCACACTCTTCTTCTTGTTTCAACATCAAACTCCGCAATGGATAAGCCCTCTTCCACTTTCTTATAACTCGAGCCTTCGTGTACCACATGTCTTTGGCTGTATACAGATCACAACGACTTTCTTCATCGCATATTGAGGTGGACATTGTTTTAAGTTTTAAGAGGGAAATTTGAAAATCTTTTTTAGAAAATTCAAAGCTGATATAAGATATGGGTGCATTGGTTATGTGCTTATATATAGGGAGCTGATGAGGCACGTTTCCCTACGTGGATTTAAATTTCTCCCCTTAAAATTCAAAAACTTAGGGCCTAAAACAGCTAAGAGGATATATTAGTAAACGTCTGCTGTTGGTTGGTAGACCCAGGGATTGAGAACCGCTGTTGAGGGCAACAACGGTGGTTTCACGTGGCCCCCTTTTTTTGAATATTTTAATGGGATTAATGACGTCAGTTTTTGCATCATACGCGCATTGGTGGCCAGTCTATCCGGCTGACACATCAGCTTTCTGACGTCACTCACGCTTCTCCTATTATGGAAAGTGTGTGTGTGTGTGTATATATATATAGGGGGAAGTTAATTTGAGAACACCTATATTTCGTGCGAATCGTGAGAACGGCATCTAAAACCATTCAAATTCAAAATTTCTTATTACACTTGTCTTTATTACTAAACCATATAAAAGTTACGAATAAAATATTGAAACCTCTTGAATTCCTGGTACAATGACTTCATCAACAGGCTTCTTCTGTGTCCCAACGGTTTGGGAAGTACAACCACACTCTTCTTCTTGTTTCAACATCAAACTCCGCAATGGATAAGCCCTCTTCCACTTTCTTATAACTCGAGCCTTCGTGTACCACATGTCTTTGGCTGTATACAGATCACAACGACTTTCTTCATCGCATATTGAGGTGGACATTGTTTTAAGTTTTAAGAGGGAAATTTGAAAATCTTTTTTAGAAAATTCAAAGCTGATATAAGATATGGGTGCATTGGTTATGTGCTTATATATAGGGAGCTGATGAGGCACGTTTCCCTACGTGGATTTAAATTTCTCCCCTTAAAATTCAAAAACTTAGGGCCTAAAACAGCTAAGAGGATATATTAGTAAACGTCTGCTGTTGGTTGGTAGACCCAGGGATTGAGAACCGCTGTTGAGGGCAACAACGGTGGTTTCACGTGGCCCCCCTTTTTTTGAATATTTTAATGGGATTAATGACGTCAGTTTTTGCATCATACGCGCATTGGTGGCCAGTCTATCCGGCTGACACATCAGCTTTCTGACGTCACTCACGCTTCTCCTATTATGGAAAGTGTGTGTGTGTGTGTATATATATATAGGGGGAAGTTAATTTGAGAACACCTATATTTCGTGCGAATCGTGAGAACGGCATCTAAAACCATTCAAATTCAAAATTTCTTATTACACTTGTCTTTATTACTAAAATACAATCTCAAAAACACAATTTACGCGTAAAAATTCAAAAGTATACAAAAATAATTTGTTTTTACACATGTGTAAAAAGTTAATTTGAAAGTGTTTTTGCAAGAAAAGATGATTTTTCTGTAAAGAAAATTCATTTATTAATGTTGTATTTTGATTATAATTAGATTTGTATTAAAAAAAATTGATTTTGATTAATTTTTTTACTTGTTCTCACGGTTCTCACAATATTTAGCGTTCTCAAGATAACCCTTCCCTATATATATATATATATATATATATATATATAGGGTAGGGTTCCTGTAAGAAAATGGTTTTATGTAGGAAGTGTTTTCAACCAAATTGTGTTTAAAATCTAATTAATATATTAAAGAATATAAGGGTATGATCGTCAATATGTGTTTTAAATGAGGGTGTCAAGGTCATTTTATATCAATATTTTTAGAAACTGTTTGAATAATTTCTACATTTATGGTATCTCCCCCTCTCTCTATCCTAATTATTATTTTCATTAATATCATTCAAGACTCAAACATTTATTTTCATAAAACAAAATCAATTGTGCACCCATCTTCAACATTCATCTACATCTTATGTGTAAGAAACACGTAACAGTGTTTTTATTTGTTATAAAATCGTAAAATCAGAAGTGTTTTATATAAGGCTTTTGTTAGTTGATTGTTCTATTTGGATAAACATAAGAAGTGTTTTATAAAATGTTTATGTATATTAGGTGTAGTTGTTGTGGATTAAAATATTTCAACGGTGTTTTGTTTGTTATAAAACACCTCCAGTTATAAAACACTCTTGATGTTATACTGTTATAAAACACTTCCAATGATATTATAAAACACTCCTTATTAATGCATACTAGTTTCTCTTTCATTATAAAACACTCCTGACGTTGTTATAAAACACTCATGATGTTAACCTTCTGCCATGACTAGATTAATCGAACAAGTGATAGAGATGGGTTATATGTTTGAAGAATCGGACAAGTTTTTCGGGACTGATCAACTTATTTGATATGAATATATTTGATTCTTTTGAAAAATAATGAATAATTAGTTAATTTAGGATGATTAATCTTCATAAATATCCAGATGGTAGTTGCTAATTTAGTGGGTTTGTAATAAATAAAAGATGGATAAAAAGTCTATAATGCCCTTCATCTAAAGATTTAATCAGATTTGATCTAATGGTTGAAAATACTTCCTACACTTCCTACACAAAACAATTTTCCTACCGGATCCTCTACCTACATATATATATATATATATATATATATATATATATATAGAAGCTCAATAAACCTCTGATGTTCCAGAGTTTACTAACGATAAAAAAAGAAAGGGAATTTAGGAGAGAAAAGAAAGGGAGGAAAAGAAAATATATGACTTCATTTTGTGTTCCCGAGTTTGAAGGAAAGGAAAAGAAATTAAATAATTTATGTGTTCCCGAGTTGAAAGGAAGAGAAAAGAAATGTTTAATTTTACAGTTATACCCCCACTGTGTATTGTAATAATTTAAGTATGAGGGTAAAATAGTAAATGATAAACATTTTATTTGTTTCCCCTTTCCTTCATTCTACTTCCTTCCATTTTGAGAGGAAAGTTATATTAAAAGATTTTCCTTTTGCTTCCTTCCCCTTCCTTTCACTTCATTCCTTTAATGAAACTCTGAAACACACCTATTTTTTGCTTTCTCTCCACTTCCCTCGAGTTCTTTCCAATTCTTTCCTTTAAGTGGTAAAACTCGTTCACGAGCAGAGCCGAGTGGACATTTGCTTGTGCTTGGCTCATTTTTTTAATGGCTAGTTTCATCTCTCATTTTTTAAACCCTTTTATATTACACCCCCCCCCCCTTTTTTTGCCTCTTAGAGCATTCACACTGGTGCCCCAATTTTTTGGTGAGACAAAACCCTATAATTTTTTATGAGGATGGAAGTGGTTATGAGTGAAAAAAAATGGAGAATCTACTGTTTATCGGTAAATTTTGGGTTCTTTGAGAATCTTTTAGGGAAAACAGGAAAACTGTATTTATTTTTTAATATTTGTTGAAAGTAGTTGTGAGTGTAGGAGAGAGAAACTGTAATGATTTTTAATGTAATATGTGGTTGTGATTGGTTGTGACTGAATGGGGGATGTGGAAGCTATTGAGAATGCTCGTATGAGGCTTGAACTCCCAATCTCCCATTTGAAACCCTAACACCTTTACCACCACACCACAAGACTAATTCAAGTCAATCAGCTTGGTTATGACTGAGCGAAAAATCAAGCAAACATTTTTTGAGCGAATGATAAGCAAGTCACGAGTCACGAGCGCCGAACGATTTAAACAGATCAAGGTAAAATTGTAAAAGGTTACTTTATTTTAGTTACTTGCATGTTGCATATTTACATCTGAAGCTGATTTTTGGACCAATAATATACGAGAATCGTATAATACACGTGTACGTGGTATTTAGAAGATAATTAAAGTTGGGAATAGAAATTAGGACGGTTATGTTAGCTTTCTTGTTTGATAGATTCAATACACTGTATTTCGTTGTTCTGGTGACTCTCAACATATTTTTTTTAATAAGAGAAAGTGGGACGGTTATGAAAGGATCTTACGTGATTCAAAATACTAGATATAAATGTATTATGTGGTTATTGTGATTCACATCATATCTTTATTGTTACAAAGGAAAAGGTAGAATGGTTTTGTAACCGTCTTACATATCATATTCAAAAAGCTAGTTACCAGTGTATTATGTTGTAGTACCCCAAAATCTCGTTTCGTCTAATTGCGCGCGCTATTATACGTGCTTATTAAATTGCAAAATAATCCCGTTAAATCCATTAGTGACATAAAGCTTAAGCATAAACCATAAACTAGCCTAGTTAGTGGTTGGTTAAAGATCTTGGTTAACTAGATAATGAGGGATTATAGTTGCCAATGTGGTAAACTTGGTTTTTATTAATAAAAATTAGGCAAAACAATAAAACACACACTTGTGTGAGTTTCAAAGATTTCACCAGGTGAATTCTTCTCCTCCAACAACCAAACCCTAAACACAATAACAAGCTTGAATCCAAGCTAAATCAAGGGGGTTTTCAGTGCGTTAGCTAAAATTTGGATCATCCAAGTCTAATACACATCAAGGTACCTTTTATTTGGTAGAAATTGATGTTATGTTCGTTTTTTTTGTGAAAATCTAGGGTTTTGTCAAAACATAAAATCATGGGTTGTAAGAGGTTTCTCTAGCTTAGGGGAGTCTCAATCATGCTTACTTTGGTAATGAATCACCTTTACATATGTAATTGATTATGTACATGTGATTATGTTGATATGTAAAGTTTGGGGTTCAACCTCTAGTTTGAAACCACATATGCCTAGTGATCTTGTTGACTCTTAGGAGTTGTTATGATGAGAGATTTAGGCTGAAGGGGTCTAAACAACATGATATGATATCAATTAGATAAATGGGTATGTATTGGCTAAACTTAGATTCGTGAAAACTAAGTGAATAGGTAGGTGTACACCAAGTGTTTGATGTAATGTCAAGTTGATGAAAACTAGTGAACTAAGGGAATTGAAAGTATGTGATAGTTAACATTTGTATGTGATAGTTACCATTTGTATGTGATGTTGGCTAATAATAAACTAAGCTAATTGCATGCTCCACATAAGAAGATAGCCATGGATTTAGCTAGGATTGATAATGAATACATAATGCCGTGAATAGCGAAAGAATTCCATACTATGTATTCTAACAAGAAAAGTTTGACCAATCCCTAAGTTAGGTACAAGAACGAGGGAGCAAACGAATCAAACAGATGCAAGTTCAATGCCTAAGGAAACAAGAACGGATGTAAGGTAAGTATCATTTACGCCATTAGACTATAAATATGATATAACTATTGCTTGGATCTATCTTAATTTACAGTATGGGATAAAGGTAGGACCCTAAGGGGTGAAATCTATTAAACGGGCAAATTATGTGAAGTCATGTCAAAACATGATTTGTGGTAATAATCAAAATGATGTGTTGTGATCAAATGATGAAATTCGTCAAATGGGTCAAGCAATAAAGTCACGTGGTAAGTGATATTCTAAAGTCAAAGATTAGATGAAATCTCTCGAATAAAGTAGTTGGTATTTTGGGTAAATGGGTCAAGGGTTATTACCAATTGTCCCATAGCTAAAATCTTGATTATCACGGTGTTATGAGCCATGAGCCTTAACGAGTTAAATGGTGATGTTCTCATCATTTGAGCCCGGCACGCAATACTCGTATACCAAGTATTCAATTTCGTGTGGGTGAGGGGGTCAAATGGTGATGTAACATCACTTGCGTCCGAGAAATTAATGTTGTCAACTTAGAACGTGTGTAGGTGACTACATTGGAAAATGGGCACTTGACGCCTAGGCTACGAAAAGAATTAGAATGTATGGATATGGGTCAACGCTACCCGGTAAGTCCGTAGTTAAGTGAAAGCCTTTGGGCGAGGTGGAATGGGTATAAAAACCACCCTTTTGAGGTGTGGAGGTCAATTTAGTAAGTATTATTCTAGCTAAGCTTAATGCGCGCTTCGGCGCCAAGTATGACTAAAACAATAATGAATACATGAATTTGTTGAAAAGTTAAGTTCGTAAGGGCCTAGAAGGTTTTCAAATAAGTAATCAGGTAAAAAATAATTGAACTTAACCAAGTAATGTCACCCACGGGTGGCTAAGTTGAAACATTGCCTCAAAGGGCATTTTAGGAATTTCAAAGGTTTACCAAAGAATGAGTCTTAAAGAACGGGTCTTAATAACCAAACCAGATGATGTTTCTAAGTTTAACAATTTTCAACAAGTCGGCTATATAGATATTATAATCTTGGATTGATTGGATCATTAGTGGCATGACCTAAGACCTTAACGGGTCGATTTGGGTTAACTACACAACTCGGATCATGGGTAACAAAAATTAAATAGGACATGAGAATTGTAACAGAGCTTCAGTTTATGAGCCTTGAATGTTGGGGGAAATGGGCACATTCATTTCCCTAGGTTTTAAGATAACAAAACCCACACTTGGGAATGGAAAAATGGGGCTAAGGCATGAGTTTGGCTACAAATCAGCAGCTCTCCGCCGTAGCTTACGCTTAAGGGCCATAAGATACGGTCAAGAGGATTAGAACGGGCAGATGGTGCCAGCCCGTAAGCTACGGCTGGTAGGCCGTAGCTTACGGCGTGGTATTTCCCCAAAAACCACATTTGCCATTCAATCTTGATCGTAAGGTTTTTGACGTGTATCAATGTTTCAACTATTCTATATGTTTTATTAACAATATAACTAACCATTTCTTCTGTAATGGTGGTAGGTATACATTCTATGGAAGTCCCGAAGCAAGGATCAAGTCACGAGGAGAGCCGAACACTCAAAAGCTTCCGCAAAAAGAACTCTCGTTTAAAATGCAAAAACATAGTATAGGTTTTTAGTAGTTTAAAAATGTTACATTGTTAGGTTCAATAATGTATGGAATACATTGGGTTGGTTTTTTTTCATACACATCAAAGTTTTAATCGGAAGTGCATTTGATTAAGGCCTAATCTCGTAAGTTCAACATGTTTATGGGTTCGGGTCCTACATATGTGGTTCATATAATATATATTTAGTTATTGCACAAAATACTAGCAACTTTCACAAAATATTAGAAATATACTTCAACAACAAACAAAATTAATTTACTTAATTAGCATTTTTTAAGTCATGCAAGCTATATTAACTTGTTGTATACAATTCAACTGCATTAAACTTCATTAATTTTGTTGATATAATATCATTTATATCCACAGTGATCAGTGATAGATCTAGAAAAAAAATTGAGTAATGTTCAATTTTTTCGTCTCCATAGTTCTAGAAAGCTTGAAATCAAGTCATTACGTCATCTTCTTTTACTTTACCAAAAGTTTATCTTTCGACCGCACAAATTAAAGCATTGTTCAAATAGTCATCATCCATTCTATTACGTAAATCTGTCTTGATAAGCTTCATTTTAGAACAACACCTATCAACTCTTACGGTTGCAACCGACAAAACCAATGCTAACTTCAATATCCGATAAACTAAGGAAAAGTTTTATGTTTTTCGGTTTCCACCAGTACACGAGCAAGATCATACATTCCATTTAATTTTGCAAATTTATCATCTTTCTTTAATGTGTGATAAAATACTCTAAGACTACCCGAAAGACACCCCCTTTCCTCTGTACTAAAATCATTCGGATACATCTCAGAAAATACTACGATCTTAGGTATGTCAAACTTAGAACGTGGTTTAAGATTAGAAACATGATTTCATTTTTATAATCGCAAAAAAGTTACAAACCTAATCATTAATAAATTAATCAACAATCAATTATAACATCCAAAGCACAAATTATACAACACAAATTATATTAATAAGCAATATAATCAATTATAACATCCAAAACACAAATTATAATTACTAAATTCCTAATTCAAAACGCAAATTATAAAACACAAATTATAACTCAAATTTTTTTATTTTTTGAAAAAAGAATACTCACAAGTGACACTTCATGGCTGCAGGGGCAGACAGGGGCAGCAGAGGGATGGCTGCATGGGGCGAAGCCGTGGAGGAGGGCGCATGTGGTTCCTAATTCGAGTTTTGGGGGTAGGATTTTGGCGAATTGAGCCAAAAAAGTGAAGAAGAAAGAACAAAAGGTCAAAAGCGATGGGGAGCTAGGATCTAGATTTTTTTTTGTTAAGTCTTAGTGGGTTGGGCTGGTTTGGGCTTGGGTTATTGTTTGGAATTGGGTTATGTTAATTTTGTTGGGTATTTGGTTAGTTTAGTTGGGTTAGTGTTTGGGTTTAGTATTACTTAATTTGAGTTTGATAAATATTTTTCGAGTAACGTAAAATTTATTTTGGGGTAGCGTAAAATCAATTTTAGTAGTAACGTAAAGATTATTTTAGAGGTAACGATTCATAAAAATCTTAAAAAATTTCTTTTCCTACTACACTCGAAACTGCTACCCCTAGCCAAAAGCTAGGTCCGTCCCTGATAGTGATAATAGACTATGAACGTGGATGTCATGTAGAGCCTTCCAATTGTTGCCCTCGTCCTTAAAGATGTGTATGTCCTTCGGCAAAGAGGTTCATGAACCGGATAAAGTCAACTTGCGAAATAAAGTATATACACATGTAAAAAATAAGGATATAACACTTTTATATTATCTAATAAACTGAAAATATATAATAGTTTGGTCAGATCCTTACTCAATCAAATCGTTGATTCGTCATCTCATAGTATCTCACAGCAAATCCCTTGCTCCTACTTGCGTGAAAACAATATTAAATTAACGTGTTCATATTCATATAATTTTAAATATCCCTTATACATTAAAACATAAAAATGATTTATCATTATAACTTTAACAACAAAAAGTGTCTTTTCGACTACAACTTACGGTTCAAACTTCATCAAAGTCCTATGTGTGAATTACTAGCTATGAAATATTTTTAATACAAAGCTATGAAAAATGCAATACAAAGCTGTAAATGGATAGAAATACGAAAAAATAATTGATAAGCCAATATCTGATATAAAAACAGTGAATGACTCTAAAATCTTATCAATAGTAAAACTAGCTATTGTAATTGTGATTCTAGCATTTATTTGATGTTTATATTTCTTGTATCACAAATGTTATGAAACAATAATATATATTTGGTGAATTGATGCTTAATACATTTTAATAGTTATTACGATTTTTAAAAATCTATTTTGATGACTACAAGTCTTCTTTTGAGTGGTCACAATAAATTTTTTTGTTGTCACCATCCGGTTGATTAATATAACTTTTTACATCTATATTTAATTACATTTTTACAGGTATCAAAACGTGATACAAAAAAGTAACTACTACAATTAAAGGAAAAAAAGATTTGTAAAATCAAAATAAAACGCAAAAAAATGAAGGTGTAACAATGTGTTAGTACATGTATTCTAGATATTCCTAGCTTAGTATATGTGTTCGTATGTTGTTTTGTTAACGTTTATATGTAATTTGTGTGTTTTTTTGGTGTTTGGGAATGTATACGCGAGTATGATTGGTTTACACGACTAGCTTTGCTAGTCGTGTGTCTTTTTGGGCGACTATGGACTTAGTCGTGCTAAAAGGAGGCGATTATGATTCATAGTTGCCTGTCGTATTGCTAGTCGCCCCCATGGGCCTAGGCCGACTGGTTTGTGGTATAAATACATACAATCATTGCCCTAATCATTCAGCTGTCATTTCACACATTCCCCAACACCTAGTGCCTCGGTTTCAGTGTCTGTAGCTCCGTATTGTACACCCGTGCTCTATTTTAATACGAATACAACTTTGAACCATTTGTGTGTGTGTTTTGATAACTCGTGTGCGTGTTGGCATTTTTGTTATTCAAACATCGTTTAGAGGATTCCGCACTCTAGACGAACCGGCTTGTAATAATCGGGTTGTCCGAAAACGATCCTACACAATGCATTTGATATTCCTATGATGTTAAAACATAATTACATTTAAAAAAGTAATTATATAAATATAAATGGCAGATTTTGCAATAATCTGCAAATATATATTGTTTACGAAGAAAGTCTAAAGTTTCAAAAATTAAAGTTGGAAGGAAGATGTGACAGAGAATATGCACTCATCACTAATCATAACCTCAAAAGTAAAAGATTCCCCAACCCCCGTAGTTCGCTGGAATCAACGCTCAGTTCGCTGGAATTTTTTTTTATAAAAAAATCATTAGTTTTAACATATACACAGCGCTCAGATTTAGGGATTAATATATACGGATAGAGTTTACTGTTTACTCACTTTACATGGGACACAACTTTGATGTATGTACGTAGTTGCCTAATTCCTGGAGGGTTTTTTTTTTTTTAATATACCATAATAATTATCTAGTAAAAAGTATTACTAAAAGTTATTGATATTTTATTTTTACTCGAAAAGTACCAGGTGAGCTTATACATCCATCCACAATTTTTTATCGATGCATAACTAATGCATTTCACTGTTTTAGACGATTGTTTATTAGTTTATTAGTTATCACCATTTAAAAACAACTAATCAAACCCAGTCAAAAAGTTTATGGGTTGTTACATTTAAATATTTAATCTATTTTCCAAAGCACAACTCCAGATGACTAACATGAAGTTATTAGTATCTCTTTATACTTGTGGGCATGTGCATTTCTATATTTCATGTCTTTATGTGGTCCTTAAGGCTATGTGCTACTTGGTAACGCTCTTGGCTATGTCACTACCGCCTGAGGTTGAGCACCACCTCTGGTGGCATTACTTGACCTTTAAAGACGAGCGAGAGGGGGGGGGGGGGGGGGGGGGTTAAGCCATTAACCAAGTGAAATCATGTGGGTGGAATGTTGGTGATGACCGGGTTGTAGGTCCCCATCCCACCCACTTCTAGCAATAAGTACTTAAACAAAAGATATATTTAAGCTATATATATACCAAACACTTTTACATTTACATATACAAACACCTAAATTTCTCTCATTTTACTTCCAAACCATCTCTATATTTTTTCTCTTAAAAATGAATAACCTACCATACTCATCTTTCGATTTCGTTTAGAAGATGAAATAACGATTTCGGCAACACTTTTGGGGATCACGTTTTTATGTGAAACGTGCCATCAACCAGGGTAAACCGTGTGGGTGGGATGTTGATGATGACAGTTGGTTGTGCGTCCCCACCCACTTCCAATGGTAATGTGCATTTAAATACATACATACATATATATAGGGGAAAGTTAATTTGAAAACACCTATATTTCGTGCGAACCGTGAGAACGGCATCTAAAACCATTCAAATTCGAAATTTCTTTTTACACTTGTCTTTATTACTAAAATACAATCTCAAAAACACAATTTACGCGTAAAAAATCAAACGTATACGAAAATAATTTGTTTTTACACATGTGTAAAATGTTAATTTGAAAGTGTTTTTGCAAGAAAAGATGAATTATTTGAAAAGCAAATTCATTTATTAATGTTGTATTTTGAATATATTGAGGTTTGTATTAAAAAAATTGATTTTGATTAATTTTTCTACTTGTTCTCACGGTTCTCACAATATTTAGCATTCTCAAGATAACACTCCCCTATATATATATATATATATATATATATATATATATATATATATATATATATATAGGGTAGGGATCCATAGAAAACCCTTGTTATATGGTAAACTCTGGAAACTCTAACTTCCCGACATTTTTTTTATATGAAAATTTTAGGGTATGTAATATACATGATTTTAAGCATTTTTGGCCAAAAAAAATGGAAAAAGCGCCGAGCCATTTTTTAAAAAAAAATAAAAAACTGTCTTCGAGTAACAAATGGTTAACACGTGTTAGTTTCGCTTAACATGTGTTAGTCAAAACTTTAATTTTTTTTTTTAAAAAAAAAAGCTACCCGGCGCTTTTTTGATTTTTTTAGCTCAAAATGCTTAAAATCATGTATATTACATGCCCTATTTTTTTCAAAATTAAAAAAAATTGGGAAGTCAGAGTTTCCAGAGTTTACCATATAACAAGGGTTTCCACATTATCCTTTCCCTATATATATATATATATATATATATATATATATATGGTAGGGTTCCTGTAGGAATATTGGTTTGTGTGAGAAGTGTAGGAAGGATTAAAAATTGATATGTATGCATATTTTTTTTGACGCATTCATGATGTTTTGGATTGTTTTGCTTAGAAAAACACCAAACATAACAAATTAATAACCGAAAACAATGTATTTTAAGTAATTACTAGGGTGTTTTAAGCAGAGTGTTTTAAGTAATTACTAGGGTGTGTTATATGTAATTTAAATTTAATTACTATAATACATTGGATTGTGTTTTAAATTTTTGTATATTGTAGTGTTAAGTGTTTTTCAAGAAAAAAAAACCCAATACATCATTCCAAAATAAAAAAAAAAACATGATGCCCACATATTAATTCTTAATCATTCCTACACTTCTCACACAAAACAATATGCCTACAGTATATATACACACACACCAAAAATTTTACATTTTACATACACTACATCCAAATCTCTCTCATTTTACTCACAAACCATCTCTATATCTTTTTTTCCAAGAAAAAAATGAATAACCTACTCACTATCCGATTCTTATTTGAAAGATGAACTAATAATTTCAGCCACTTGTTAGGGGATCACGCGTTTACATGAACGTGCTCAGTCCTCGCAACTACATACAAGAGCAAAGCGAATCATGCGAGATTGTGATGATGCCCATAATCGTTTAGCAAAGGATTATTTTTCTGAAACTCTATTGTATAACGAGGTTACATTTCGACGTTGTTTTCGCATTAGCCGACATCTATTCTTACAAAGTGTGAACGATTTAGAGGGCGTGTTTTCATTTTTTCAACAAAGGGAAGATGCCCAACGTCTTTTAGGTTTCACCACATTACAAAAATGCGTTTCCACGATTCGTCAATTGGCTTACGGAATTTCGCATGATGCATGGGAAGAATTTACTTGCATTGGCGAAGGATAATGGAGGCTAGGGGGTGCCCCGGTTGCCACCGTTTTTGACTTTATGGTGAAAGTTTGCGATTTTTATAGGTAATTTTTATATGAATTGAGTGCGGCCCCTACCGACTTGATCTTCTGGCCACCACTGATAGGAAAAAAATTTGGGTCTCTTGATTTTCAAGCCGGCCACCAGTATTTTTTAAGCTGCGTCACTGTTTACTTGCAAATGTCTGAAAAAGTCTGTGAGGATAGTCTCCATTTTTTTGCAAGTTGTTGTTGTTGTTGCTGTTGTTATTATTATTATTATTATTATTATTATCACTAAAGGTGTTGTTCATTTTTATGGTTGAAGATATTTGAGAAAGCCAACATTTAGTGACATCTAATAAATATACGTGGTGAAAATAACTAATATGACATGCATGCTTCGGTATGGCTGACGCAAACAACGATATTAATGTCATAAAGCTGTCAAATATATTTGATGACGTGATCGATGTAGGTGCACCCAATTAATTTTATTCTAGTGGTTCGTATCATGAGCACGAATTTATCCGAAATGGGACACGCTTGTCAAAGCATTTTCATACACGAATAATAAGAAAACAACATATTTCACAAAAAAAGAAAGAACGAAAAACACGAATCGGCAAGGAAATATATTTAGCGTGCCTTTGGAGTGTTGAAGAAAAGAAGTTGTATCATTGCACAACCGACACACTCGTGGTACAAGGATAAATTAAGAAACATCATGTACACTTGCATCATCCTATACAATATGATATTGGAAGACAATGGAAACACGATATTCAAACACTACGAAAAGAGCGTCGTACATGATGTTAGTTTGCTAACAGCCGAGAAGAAACATGGCAATCCGGGCAAAAATACGTTCTGATCAAATATGTGTCCATCTCAAAACGGACTTGGTAGAACATCACGGTTTAACTCGATAATAAACACACACGATTATGGAATACGCTCTCCAATTTCATAGATTAAAGAAAACAAGCTCAAAACTCTAATCAATCTCTGATAACCACAATGCTCAAAACTATATAGAGGAGGAATCCTAATTGATTTACAATCTAATCCTAATCAAATACATACATTTATCTATATCTGATTGGAAACAATAATATGATAATTATCTCTAAGCTTGTATAATTATCTTCAATTAGATTCATCCAAAATTACTTTAATGCCTCTGCTCCTTTAGAGGAATTAATATCCAACCCATATGCTTGAGTTTGATCCACCGTTTCATAAGCTCGAACTCGGGAATTACAATCGTCCAACAATCACCCCCTTAATTCTTGAGTTGGAATCAAGTGGTCTTTGACACCAAGCTTGTCTCGCATTTCCTGAAACTTTGTCCTACCAAGTGCTTAATTTGGTCAGGATATCTGCCTTTTGTTACGTTCCACTAATGTGTTCAACGCACACTTCCTCTTTTGCAACACATTCTCGAATAAAGTGGTAACGACCTTTGATGTGCTTAGTATTCTTATGAAACACTGGATTCTTCACGAGCGCTATAGTTGAAGTATTATCTAGCTTCAAAACCATAGCCTGATAATCCCGTCCAGTTATCTCACTAAGCAACTCCCTCAACCACATAGCTTGACATGTAGTCGCGCTTGCCGCCATGTACCCTGCCTCACATGATGAAAGCGCAACCGTGCTTTGTTTCTGTGAGCACCAAGTAATTGGTGATGATCCATAAAAGAAAACATGTCATGTAGTACTTCTCCCATCATCCTCATCGATGTTATGACAACTATCCAAATACCCATACAACACCCCTTTTCTTTGATCATACAAGATTCCAAAACCGATTGTTCCTTTTATGTATCTCAGAATTTGTTTGATCACTTTTGCATGAGATGCCTTTGGATTCTGCATGTACCAACTAGCCACTCCAACTGAGAATGCTAAATCGGGTCAGGTCTGAAGTAAATACCTCAAACAACCAATAACCTTGCGATATTCGGTTGGATCTACATCTTCTTCTTCCTCGACTTTAGAGATTTTCAAGTTCGGGTCCATAGAGATTTTCAAGTTCAGGTCCATAGGAACATGCGCAAGATTGCAATTCTCCATACATGTTTGATTTAAGACTTTGCGCGCATATGCTTCCTGCTTGATCCGAATCCCACCTTTATCTTGTAGCACTCATCTCGAATTAAGTTATTTTATTTAATATTAGTTTTGTGATTTAAATATATATATATATATATATATATATATATATATTTAAATTACAAGGTAATGATTTTAGAATAATTGGGTACAGTTAAACTTAAACTAGTAAAACCATAATATGGTGCAATAAAAAAAAGTGAGAGAAAGTGTTCTTGTGATGTATAAGTGATATGGTAGGTATTCTCTGACGTGGCAATTAAAAACAGTGAATCTATAACGCATAGTCTAAAAAGTAAGCATACACAATCCTAAGTTTGGTAAATGGTCCATTAAGCACTTTTTTAATGGCGAACATACCTCATAAAACGTACTTAAAAATTTACTTATCATCCATTGAGTGAGACTCGAACTGACACCACTTGACGTAGATAAACACCTGACGCCAATAAGCAAAACACCATCGACACATTCTTTACTTATGTATATACATGTCCCTTGTTTTCACATATTCTTTACGACATTTTCTCCCATTTCCAATCATCAAAGGAAATAGTTGCCAGCCCCACATACAAAGTAATTTCTGTCAAAAAGAAACTTTTATAATAGATGAAGCATGCATATGCATGATTGTGTCTTTCCAACTACAAAACATGGGTTAAGAAAAAATAAAAGTCCTTTCAAAAGTATAAACAAATAATTGAGACAATTCACTGTTAAATGATGTTGGCAACAATAATAAGACACTTCACTACCAATATTTTCCCACACTTTGATAGGAATCATCTCAAGCGCTTCTCTTAAAACAACTAGATAGAAATCATCAAGATAATAGCTAGAGATTAATGATTACAAAGTAATTAAGAATATTAGAGTATATTCACACTAACTTACTTCTATTATTGCTATCTATGATCTCGAACCAAGTTATCAAATACATGATATGTGCTTTGAAGTTAAGATCACTCAACAATATCATAAATATCCAACCTTAGATTTACTAGAGGTTATCTAAGTGTAGATGGAAATGTTGCTTAAACACAAACCATACAAGAAAACTTCAAACTACAAACAGTCCATCAAACGGCCGTCAACTCATGCATTGACCATGCTCATATAGTATCTAGAGAAATTTAGTCAAACAAATTTATATTTGTTATGTTTTGTAAAAATATGTTGCTTTTATTATGCGGAAAAAAAATAGATCTCATACTCTTTAGAAATATACATTTTGACCGTATAGTTTTGCATAAGTTTATGAAAGTCGATTAATTAATGCATGAAAGCAGAGTTTGGAAGTATACCCTAGCTAAATGTCTAACATTAGAGAGATTAGTGGCTTATTGGCAAAGAAAAAATATTTAGGTTTGATGTTCATGGGTTCAAGACCGAGAACACCACATAGAAGGTAGAGGATTTCAATACTATTGTTGCCGTGTTTTAATTTCGAGAACATTGATTCCAACATTTTAGTCACCACCAGATAAACACCAATGATATAAAATAAGAAAGTTTAGATGTAAATAAAAAACAAAAACAAAAACAAATGAACACCAATTTTTTGATCGGCGAACAACTGTGTGGCAACCACCATTGCGGGGCGCCGTGCCCAAGAATCGACTACTCGACCTCCGAAGGCACGACAGTGTTATAGAACTCGGTAAAACCTCGCCGCCCGTCAGATTCGAACCGGCGCCACCCGTATTAGATCTTCACCCGGATACCAAACCATAAATGTTGGAAGTGGGAATTGAACCCATGATCACCTAAGTGAACATAAGGCCACCCCACCACTCCACCACTATGGATGGATAAATAAACACCAATTTACCAGAGGTTGGTTTACCCATCCATACATGATGTTGTAGGGTACTCAATTGGGTCAAGCCCAATAGCCCAAGAAACCAAAATCATTAAATGTAAGAGTGGGTCAAGCCCAAGCCGAACAAGGAAGCCCATTAGGGTTTTACCCATCCCCACTCTATAAATAGAGGGGCAAAACATGCCATACAACTCAGATTGGTCACAATCTCAAACCTCTCTCACTCTCTCTCTCTCTCTCTCTTTTCTCTCTCTCTAAATACTCTCTCTAGAGTTAACTCTCTAATAATACTTTCAGCAGCAGAAGGCCGAAGCCTTGAAACCTTCAAGCACGCAAGCTGCTGCTGTACATTCTTAAACCATGCTGATTCCACAACCAAGCTGGCCCCAACAGCCACTATATGTGGAATCACGATCTGTTACTCGCAAGTCTCAGCCTTCATCAGGCTTACGTGGTTAGTCCCTAGTTGTAACTTGGGATCAAGAGTTCTTTTCTTCAACATCATACTCTTATTCTTTATCTTTTCTTAAGTTAACCAATAATAACAACATTCTGACTTTGGGTTGATCCCAAATCAGAATCATAACAACTAAAATATCAAAACTCTTGAACCTCCCATCTACGTTTACAACGTAGAGGGACACCACGACTTGCGTTTGGCAAACTGAAACCCTTTAACCCTTTCTGACGAGTTCTTTCATGCTGCTGGTCCAACCCTTTAAGCAGCAGACGAGGTCAGAAGCTTGACGACCTTGGAACGTTCAGACCCTCTCCAAACCTATATTTGTCGTAGCAACAATACATATTTGCTTCTTTGTGCTATTATAGACAAATGCCTAAAAGTGTAGGTTGTAATTTACGAGAAATTTTATCTTCAATTACCAGTTAATATTTCGTCGGCAATGTTTGAAATCCATTGGTAAATACTGATCGATTTTAGATGTCGATGATATTCATTTGTTTAGTAGTGTATTTTTCAAGAACTTCAACTCATCACATACTTTCTTTATTGGTTCAGTATTAATGAAACATCATGATAACACCAAAAGAAAACGTGAATGTTAAATAAATAATCATATAAACTTCCTTCTTGAGCCTTCTAAATGATATTGTACCTAACAAAAAGTACTTAGCAATAAGTGAAAAACCCAAGGTCCATGAACAAATTATGGAACCCTAAAAGAAAGGATAATGAGATAAGGTTTTACCTTGCTAGCCATAAGTATTAAAAAGAAAAAAATATCAGTGCTTTAAGATGATCTTCGAGAAGGTCAATCAACGAACCCCATGACCGACATTAATTATACGTTTTACCTGACCTGAGCTATCATATAGAATTTGTAGAAGATGAAACTCATCAACTCTATTCTAACTATATTGTTAATGCTTAATTGAATGCGTTCACATATTCTTTTTTATGTTCTATAACACACACAACATTAGCACTGAAGTATTATAGCATGAAAGCTGAAGCTTGCCTACCACAAAGGCTTGATGATGATGCATGTATATGAAGGCCGACATTATAATTTCATCGATCCCTAATTTTATATTTGTTTTGTTTCATAGTAAAAAATAATCAACTGCACTAAAAGGTGAAAGTTAACCGTTTAAAAATTTTAATTTCTTATATTTGATTATATTTTTAACGAGTTAAAATTACTTTAATTTTTCTTTTTGACGGGACTCGAACCCTTCAACTCAAGGAGACTATTTGTTTTATTTCATGGTAAAAAATAGTTAAGTGTAAGTTTAATCGTTTAAAAATTTTAATTACTTATTTGATTATTTTTGAAGGACTTAAAAATTTTAATTTCTTATTTGATTATATTTTTAACGAGTTAAAATTACTTTAATTTTTCTTTTTGGCGGGATTCGAACCCTTGAACTCAAGATGACTGTTTGTTTTATTTCATGGTAAAAAATACTTAAGTGTAAGTTTAATCGTTTAAATATTTTAATTACTTATTTGATTATTTTTAAAGGACATAAATTACACCGAATTTTTTTGGCGGGGGACTCGAACCCTTAAACTCAAGGAGAACAATACTTTTACTCCAATCACTTTGCCAATTAGACTCAACCTCCCACCTTAATTACTTGTTTGATTTTTTAAATCAACTATACTAAAAATAATGAATTGTACCAAAAGGTGTAAGTTTAATCACTTAAATATTTTAATTACTTATTTGATTTTTTTAACGGCTTAAATTACACCAAATCTCTTTTTGACAGGGTTTAAACCCTTAAACTCAATAAGAGCAACACCTTTACTCCATCCCATTTACTCATTTGATTTATCATTATTATTTATTACTTACAAAACACAACTCTACTAACATAACAATTTAACAATTGACTTTTGTTGCGTACAGATCCTTCGGTATTTAGTCCCTAATTTATGTACTTTATTCGAGCCGTTAAAAATGTATATATGTGTGGCCTTCGAGGGGCAAAAGTAAAGTTGCACTAATTTTAACGTTATTTTACTAATTTTGTGAAAATAACGTAAAAAATGACGGACGGTTAATCATGCATCAGGTGGTGGCGTTGATAGCCAAAAGACAATAGGGTACATGCACTAGTCGGGTTTGTCCCGATTGCTAAGTGTTATGTGCCTTGTGTCTAAGGCTTGATACAAAACCACTATTGAGCCGCGGTCTCATTGGAAGCAGCCTCTCTATTCCCACGGGGTAGAGGTAAGACTGTCTACATCTTACCTTCCTCAGACCCTACGCTAGCTTTTGCTATTGGTGGGATTAACTGAGTATGATGATGATGATGATTCGAGCCGTTAAAAAATATGCCCCCCTAAGCTTCAATAAAACCCTCAATTCCAAATATGTAAAAATTGCCTAATTAAGTAATTGCATTCAATTTTAGTACATCTAATTGCAATAATAGTTCATCAATCCACCGACAAACATAAAAAATACACAAAACCCAAGTACCCAACAAAGTAATCACGCTTAATTGAGAGTTATAGAAACCATAAAAATAATGTTTATAACTAAAATCTTAAAGATTAAACTTAAAATTACAATCTAGATGGGTGGGATATGGACAGGTGGTAGCCATGGAGAATGATAAACACTCAACTCACAATTGTAAATTGGAATTTGGAATCTTGATATTCTTTTGCATGTGCCACTAAATATAAAGAATAGGCGAATAGTGTTTTTTTTTTATTTTAGCAGATTAAGTAGGTATTGGGCTTATAAATGTTATAGGCCTTAGGTTGATAATTTATAAGTTTCAAATTGATTATTAAGCTCAAATTTTAAGTGTTAAATGGGCTTTCTATTTAAAAAAAATACACACACAGAAAGGGGTGGGTGGGCAAGGATACGTTTTTAGTAGATTAGGGTTTGCCATTTAGAAAGGGATGGCGGCGGAGCTTGTTGCCCGCCTACCCGCTATCTTAATGTAATTTTTTCAGTCATATTATATATTGGTTGGGACTTTTATCTCTAAAAATAAAAACATGTTTCTTCGAATACCATTAAAAACACACATATATGTAGGAATTTTATTAAAAAAATTATGCCCCGATAAAATAGGCCCAAGCCGGATGGCCTTCCCGGCTTGAGCCATAGCCGACCATGATGGTACTCCATCGGAATACATGACTTGGGTAATGTTGGAAAGGAACTTACCAAAAGATCACAGACGAGCTTTTCATAAACATATTACCGATGGAGTTTAGCGGCAATTACCATCACAGTATCATCGACATTTTACCGATGGAACACTCACCAATTGCATACCTCATGACTAGGGCTAGTGGCATGGGATCTCATAGTCTTGAAATTACCACAAACACCGCTGATAGCATAAGACTCATGGGTGTGAAATCGGGGAGGAGCTCGGTGGGGGTGATCTCGATGATCTCCCCCGATCGATAACGCGCCCCCTTATGAATTTCCGGTGATCTCGGAGCTTTTTCCCCATGTCACTGATGAAAAATAAAGGGCCATGATTGGTGGAATGGATTGGAACGTTGCATATATATATATATATATATATATTTATATGTGTGTGTGTGTGTTCCTGTGCAAAGTACATTTTTCGTACAAAGTGTGAGAAGTCTATGTAGTCATTGTGTTTTAAATTTTGGCTATGATGTTTTTGATTCATTTTGCATCGTATTATATAGAAAAACACCAAACGTAACAATTCAAAACACAATCAAATGTATTATAGACATGAAATTTAAAACACACAGATTACTTTATTCATGTGGTATTTTAGATTGCATGTCTAGAATACATTAATTAGTGTTTTAAATTGTTAAGTTTTGTGTTTTTCTATATAATACTATGCCAAAAGAATATAAAACATCATGCCTAAAATTTAAAACACAATGTCTATATAGACTTCTCACACTTTGTATGAAAAATGCACTTTGTACAGAAACTCCACTCTCTCTCTCTCTATATATATATATATATATATATATATATATATATATATATAGGATTCAGATCATTTCAGAACTCGGTCGAGTTGTGAGAACCGCGATAACTCTGATGTAAAATGTGAATTTAAAAAAAAATATACAGTGATGTAAAACCGTCTAACTCCGCCGTAAAAAAATTATTTTCGACGGTTTTACACTGGTGTTAAAAACGGCTACACCTATGTAAACCATATAAGTAAATTAATATTTTATTCAATATTTTATTATGATTTAATTTAGAACCACAAATTCATTCATTATTCAATAAAAAAAAGTAGGTGGTTATAAACTGAGTTCTCATGGTTCTCCTAACTCAACCAAGTTCTCAAATGATTCCATCCCTATATATATAGATAATATAAGTATCCAAGGAAAACCCTCCTTATCTAGAAAACTCTGGAAACTCAAACTTCCCGAGCTTTTTGTTATATGAAATTTTTAGGGTATGTAATATACATGATTTTAAGCATTTTGAGCCAAAAAAATAAAAAAAACTCCGAGTACTTTTTTTTTAAAAAAAAATAAATAAGTTTCCAGGTAACACATTGTTAACACATGTTAATTACGCTTAACATGTGTTACCCGAAATTTTCAGGCCCTAAAAAGCTCAGGAAGTCAGACTTTCCAGAGTTTTCTAGATAAGGAGGGTTTTACATGGATCCTAACCATATATATATATATGGAAAGGTTCTATAGGAAACCTCAAAAATTTGGGGAAACCTTGTAAACCCCATCACAACCATTGATCAAGAATGATTAATGGTTGTGATTAGTGGTCACACATTCTAATTAAAATAATACACACAAATTCACTAAAGTAAAAAAATAAAGGCAATATGGTAATCTTTATTTTTTGAAAAACATATTTAAAAAAGTTGATTTGACACTTGTCAAGTCATCTCTGTCCTACTTTATGTCACTCTTTCCCACAAAGAATATTAACATGTGTTAATATTATGATACAAAAACCTGGCATTGTATGAGGCATCACTAACATGTTTTAACAGGCATATGCTAAAAGAACAAAAAAAAAGAACACATAAAATGTATATTTATTTAAGAAAATGATAAAAACTATCATAACAATCAACAATAAAACATTCAGAAAAACATTTCATACAAACATAATTATTTGTGAATGATAAAAAAACTATCCTAATAACATAAAAAAGATCTAGCTATGCTTTGTTCTTGATACCCATCTTCATCTTTAACACAAAAAATCTATTCACCTGCAAAAAGGATAACACATGTTAGTTGGGCTGTTCAAAACACATAATGAGACATCACTAACATGTGTTAGCATATTCTAACATATGTTTTTCTAAAAATAACGTATGTCATGTGAATCCTTACACGTGTTAGTTGGGCATATACTAACATGTGTTAGGATGCTAACACATGCTAATTGAACCCTAACACATGTTTATTGGGATAGTTTCATCAGTAGGAACCAATACAAACATGTGTTACAATCACTGACACATGTTAATTGAACCCTGACACATTAGTAAGCACCAATACAAAAAATTAAAACCTTCACACATAATAACATATATACAAGAAATAAAAAGTAAAAATTATTAGAGAAAAATCAAAAGATATACCAAGAAAATAAAAATGCATATTCTATTAACACATGTTAATTGGGATAGATTCAGCTCATAATTCAGAACTAAAAGACCTTAAACAAAAAATATGCAATAAAAACACATTTACCCAATTAAAAAAATATGATGTTTTTAACATCCAATCTAACATAAACAAAATAATAATAATAATAAAATCATAAAGGTTAACATAAGTTGTTTTTTTTCATTCAAGCATTTGATCAAACACTTGGTGTGCAAACAAACTATCCCCAAAAAATTTTATATATTATAAAATCATTATCCCCATTAACAACTTTATGATTCAATCACTGCTTAATTCTTCAAACAATTTCATTTACATATACATAATTTTCATTAACACATATTTTCTTTTTAAAACATAATTCCTTTTTCTAAAATCACAAAAAGAAAAATCAACCCAGCAAAAACAAACCATCTTTTTTTATTCAAAATCATAAAGCAGATCAGATTGATTGTGGGTGGGTGTACCAAAAACCAAGATTTATATAAATCAGTAAAAGCAAAACCTAACAAAAAAACATACAAACACACAACAAAAAAACTTACTTCAAAGAGAAATAGTTGGTTTGAAATGAGGGTCTGGTTCACGAATAAGGTTTGTTCAGAAACTCCTGTATAGTAGATAGTGGTGGTAGTTCCAAGATCCGTCGTTCAACCCCACCTCCACCCCCACGCCCACCCCACACCTAAAAAATACAACCTCTCCACCATTTATACACCATTATTCTCTGATCAGAAGGAGATATAAAGCTGTGTGGTCTGAAGTTTGATTGTGAATGGATGGTGGCAGGAGGTGGTGGCAGGTGGTGGTGGTATGAGAGAATGAGAGAGAGGGTAGGTGGTGGTGGTATGAGAAAATGAGAGAGAGAAGGAATATTATTTCTTTATACATGGATGAGAATGATTCAAAATTTGGAGAAAATAGGGAGAAAGAGTAAATGACAATCATACCCTTGATAATATAATATTGAAGTAATCAATATGGATGATGTGGCCAAATGTAGGCCAGGTACTGGGTTTCCTAAAGTTTCCTCAAGATTCAAGGTTTCCTATGGATACCTAGTGTATATATATATATAGGCAAGATAAATTGAAAACTATCTCTAGTTAAGAAAACTTAAGAAACTACATCTTGACCATCCAATGATCAAGATCAATGGTTCTGATTTATTGCACATTTTTTTTATTTTTTTCCTAATTAAAAGATGCATAAAAGGTACTAGAAGGATAATTTGGGCACATACAATTAACTTCTGTCCTCAAAAAGTGCATACACTAAACAATTAAATCACCTTCTTTCAACTTCTCGTTCCTCTCTTTTTTCTCTCTCCTCTATGTTCTCCCTATTTTAATAAGACAGTTTAATTTTTTTCTTGTTTCATATTCAGATTATGTTATAATATAATATTTAACCGTGATTACAAAAATGTTACATAGGAAATTTCCTGCCATAACTTATAAGAAACATGTTGTAACATAGTATATATATACATATAACTATATAATTGTTATAATTTTTGTTAATATTTTACAATTTTTGTTACTCTATTACAAAAATTACACTATACTATGTTACAACTTTTGAAATTGTGTTACAACTTATACTTCTAGTATGTTACAACTTTTGTTATTGTGTTATAGCTTATACCTTAATATTAGATTTATGTAACATGATATGGATTCAAAGAATAACTCAAACAGACTCGCACAATTACAAATTGGATATCAATAATAAAATAACTCAAACAGAGCTTAGATATCAATAAATTAAACATACACAAAAAGTCATTGTAATACACACCAGAAACAAAACAAAACAACTAAAACATTTTACAAAAAAAAACATCTTTCATACAAAAAAGTCAAACATCTAAATCTGAAAGTCTAAAACTAAAATCTATATATATTGAAAATCCAAAAACAAAATCCATTAACCAGTAACACCAATCAATCAAAACCCGTAAGAAAAAAAACCATAAGCTTATAACCCACAAATTACCAGCAACAAAACATCTAAGATCTTTTAATCACCACTGGATCTTGACACCACGATCCGATCTATCCTTCAACGGTCATCTCGCCGGACCTAACCACCACCTTGACTGCATTGTCCTTCAAAACCAACGAAGTCGGTGTCGCACCCATCACTTCTGAAACCAACGAAGCCACAATGGTCACCCCCTTCACTTCTGACCACCAACTCCACTTAGCAACATCCTTATTTTGAAGCTATAAAATCTTGAAATTAGTTGAAGTAGGAGAGAGAGGACTTAGGAGAGAGATGAGGATTTTTGAAATAGAAATTAACAAAGAGGGAGAATAAGATCTGGATAAAAGAGAGAGAGGATGAAAATTTGTAAATAAAAAGAGATGAAAATCTTTATATAGAGAGAGAAAGAGATATGGAAACTTAAATTAAAAAAGATCACTGCAAACACTGCAACAGGTAAGAAAACTGTAACAGATCAAACACTTTGTAATAGATCAGAACCTCTGTAATAGGTATTTATTTCCAAAAATACCCTTCTAAGAGAGAAAAAAGTAACATATGTGGCAGCATGTCAACCTTTAATTGGATTTCTTAAGTTTCCTTAACTTATAAGGGTTTCCAAAATATAGTTCCTATATATATATATATATATATGGTAGAGTTCCTGTACAAAGGGCATTTTCATACAAAGTGTGAGAAGGCTATATAGCCATTGTGTTTTAAATTTTAGGCATGATATTTTATATTCTTTTAGCATAGTATTATATAGAAAAACACAAAACTTAACAATTTAAAACGCTAATTAATGTATTCTAGACATGCAACCTAAAACACCATATGAAGAAAGTAATCGGTGTGTTTTAACTTTCATGTCTAGAATACATTTGATTGTGTTTTAAATTGTTACATTTGGCGTTTTTCTATATAATACAATGTAAAAGGAATCGAAAACATCATAGCCAAAATTTAAAACACAATAACTATATAGACTTCTCACACTTTGTACGAAAAATGTCCTTTGTACAGGAACCTAAACCTATATATATAGATATATATATACACACACACACACACACACATATATATATAGGGTATGGATCCTGTACAAAGTAAATGTTTTGTGAGAAGGATAAGAAGCCATAGAAACTTGACACGTAACGATCTTAATTATTTGCAATAAGGGTATATTAGTCAATTTAACCATTAATTATAATTCATCCATTCAATTATTTTCAGAAAATTTAGATGCATTTAATTACATTCCCCATTTTTTATGGAAGATTATCTCTCCTCTTCAAGTTTTATTTATTCAACCGAAATGCTCTAACATCAGCACATGGTGTTTAATTCGTATGGTGTTTTACAACACAGTAACGTTTGTTTTTGTTTTTTTTTTCAATCCATGATGTTTTATAGCATAGTAATGTTTTTGTATTTGTTTTTCAATCCATAGTGTTATATGTACATGTTTAATAATCTTAAAACACCAAGGAAATGCAAAACACAATATCATATTAGCTATGAGTATAAAACACAATAAGATGATCATGATAAAACAAAACATCCTTAACCAATCGAAATCAAAGAACTGTTAAACACTCATGATTACCACGAACACAAAACATACCACAAATAAAAAACATTTAAAACACCATGTTTGAAAACCCGACTAATACACATAGAAACTTAAAACACCATCATATAATTTATGAGTATAAAACACAACAGGATGGATGATAAAACACAACATCCCCAACTAAAAAAAACACCCCGATACAAATATACATGAGCCAAACCTTGTCGGTAATGACGACATTCTTGATTTTCATTTTAATTTTTCTTGTTTAATCTCGTCATCGGTTACTGTTTTTATTCTCATTCCTAAAACAAACAAAAAATCGATAATTTCTGGAATTCCGTGCGATGGTAGAACTTATTTAGAAAATTTCGAATGATGATGTATATGATACTTTTGTATGTTAACCATATTCATTGTTTTTGAATTTTTGTTGCCATAAAGGAGGAGCTTTTGTTTGGAAATGTAGGTGTCAGAAAAAGAGGAGCGTGAATCAAGGGGATATTTGACTATTGTGTAGATTTAACATTTAATATGAGTGTGCATTTTACAATTCTACCCCTAAATCATCTTATTTATTAATATAATTATAACAATAATTACAAGATTGTCATCCAATTAATCTACACCCTAGATTACACTCATCTAATGGTCATAATTCATTCTCACCCTTCTCACACATTTTGGCCTTTGTACATGAACCTAAACACACACACACACACACACACACACACACACACATATATATATATATATATAGGTAGAGGATCCGGTAGGAAAATTGTTTTGTGTAGGAAGTGTAGGAAGTGTTTTCAACCGTTGGATCAAATCTAATTAAATATTTAGATAAAGGGCATTATAGACTTTTTGTCCATTTTATTAATTATCTCAAACCCACTAATTTAGCAACTAAAATCTAGATATTTATGATTTTTAATCATCCTAAAATAACTTGTTCAAAATTTCAAACTAATTTAATCACATTCCCAAAAAAAATCATATTAAAACAAATCGTTGCATATGTTATTCAAATAAAAGAATTGTTCTTTATTGATAACACTGAACTGCTATAATCTCTATTATCGATCTTCTTCTCTATATTTTTTTGCAGTTCGTTTTTTTATCAATTCATACGAAACATGATTATAACAGGAAACACCATTTTTTCTAGAAACGAATTATAGATTGATATGGCAGATGTTTTACAAGACGATTCGCAAGGGTTTTTTTTTTTTTTAATTTTTAGTTAGTATGTATCTGGCGCTTTTTTTCCAATTTTTGTAAGGTAATTGTTTTGTTTGTTGACTTGTTGATAATTCTATTTGTTCATGTGAGGTATTTTATCATAACATCAGTAGTGTTTTATCATAATATCATTAGTGTTTTTTCAATAGTGTTTTTATCATAACATCAATAGTGTTTTATTATAACATCAATAGTGTTTTATCATAACATCAGTAGTGTTTTGAAGTATAACATTTCAAAACAGGTTAACATCAATAGTGTTTTATCATAACATCAGTAGGTATTTATCATAATATCTCCTTGCATGTCTGAAATGTGTGAGTTTGTTTTATAAATAGAAATGAGAGATAATGTTGGTAGCATGAAATTAGGAAAGGAAAGATAATGTTGGTAGCATGAAATTAGGAGATGAGAGAAACACTTTCCATAATACATTAACACAATGACATTCATACCCTTGATTAAAACACTTAATGGACGATCCTACCCTCAATTTCTATAATACATTAAATAGATTATAAACACAACCATATTTTTAATCTCCACCATCCATCTCTAGATCCAATGGATGAAAACACTTCATACGCTTCCTACACAAATCAATTTTCCTACAGGAACCCTACCCTATATATATATATATATATATATATATATATATATATATATATATATATATATATATATATATATATATATATATAACCAAAACCAAAACATTCACCACCACTTTTTCTATTTTCTACCTTTTATAAAATTCTTCACACTTTCTTTCCAATTTTTTTTTTAAACTTTTTATCTTCAAAATTTTATACAATCATATATTTAGCCATGAGTTCATCATCATCCAAAGAAATCGCGGTGCACTTTTACATGAGTGTGATGATGGATATGACGCAAATTATCTTGGAGATGGAAGACGACAACGAGAGTGAATCATCTTCAGTACCAAGAACAAGGAGCGCTGCGCTAAATAGAGTTTGTGAAGGTATATTACATTTTCTTATTGTGTTATTTCATAATTTTGTTCACATTTTTATATTATATAATATTGTTCAAAATATTTTTATGGTGCACATGATCATTTGGTGGCCGACTATTTTGATGAAACTGTGTATACATAGCTGAACAATTTAAGCGTTGTTTTCGAATGAGTCAGGGATTTTTCGAACGAATTGCCAATGACTTAGCTAATTATGATGAGTATTATTACACTAAGATGGGATGCATGTTAGAGGGAAATAGGGTTTTACAACGCTACAAAAATGCACGTATGCAATTCATCAATTGGCATACGACACTTCTATTGATTCATGGGATGAATATTTATAAATGTCTAAGAGAATGAGTCAGGAGTGTTTGTATCAGTTTTGCGAAGATATCATGAAGTTATATAGCAAGGTTTATTTTCATAGGCCAACGAAAAGGGACATCGAAAAGATCTACGCATTCCATAAAGAGAAACACGGATTTCCTGGCATGCTAGGAAGTCTCGATTGTATGCATTGGCCATGACGTGATTTGCCCCATTGCATGGAAATGTTAGTTGATGCGGGGTGACGTGGGACACCCCTCAATAATTCTAGAAGACGTTTGCTCATAAGATCTATGGATTTGGCATGCCTTTGTTGGAGTTGCAGGTTCATGTAACGATTTAAATGTTCTTGCAAGATCTGAGGTTTTTGACAACATCATTAGAGGTACCGGCCCTAGTTCGTCTTTCATGATCAATGATGTAAAATATAAGCACGAGTATTATCTAGCGGATGGTATATACCCAAGCTATGCGTCTATTGTGAAAACGCTACAGAATCCCACCTATGAAAAAAGAAAAAAAGTTCGCTTAGTGCCGAGAATCGGCAAGAAAAGATGTTCAACGATAATTTGGTGTGTTAAAGGTGAAATGGCATGTAATACAACGCTCTGCATGTAACACCCCAACCGATGGTGGAATCATCGAGGTGCCACGTAGTGACGACTGTTCAATAGCTCATGGACTAAAAGTGTAAATATTGATATATTGATTAAGTAGTTTTTTTACATTGAAAGAAAAATACAAGATACAATAATTCTAAAGTAACAATTAAAATTGAAATGCAATGAATCCAAAATCTAAGTAAAAATTCCAAAAGCTTAAAAGTCATCTCATAAATAACCTGAAACATGTACGGAAATAGTATATGTCAATACAAAAATGTATTGGTGAGCATACCCTGTTTTGAATACATATAGTAGAAAAAGTGTTTAGCAATTCATGTGCGGTACCATTTGCAATTATGTAATAAGTAATATCCGTTCAAAATCAACCCTAAGAATCAAGTATCAAAAATCAAAAATAAAACAACCACTTTGAAAACCATTTTTGAGTATAATGAATCACATAACAATGACCAAGGACTTAACTCGAACACGTAAGTCAACAAGGGGGTATATACCATAGTACTATTCATTGAAATGTGAGGCCCTCAAAGGTTAATGATTTTGACAAGTCATAGACACACAAATTAACATAAAGCAAACACACATGAGAATTGCAGTTAGTGAAAGAATAAAATTTAGTCATAGTGTACATCAATAGCCCCAAAAGAATACAACATGAAAAAGGGGAAATATATACTCACAGTTTTGCTACGCGATAAATCCAACAAAGCTCGTACAAAATAGAAGTTGGGAATTCTAAAGAACTCAACTATACGTATAAGAATCCTAATGAGGGATAATGACTTAAAAGTCTAAGATATCTAGAATCTAAGGCATTAGGGTTTGCTAGGCTTATGTATGGAAGATGAAGTTTTATGATAACTCGAATTTTAATAATAATTTTGAATGAAATAGATTGTGATTTAAGATCAAATATGTGACTAAGAAAGTATAAACATTTATGTTTTCCACACTTAGGAATATTTCTTTTTTATATAAAAAAATATTCATAAAACAGATTTTATAATTTATATTTAATTAAATAATTTATTATGACTAATTAAATATAAATAATCTAAAAATACAAGATATAGTCCAAAAATAATATTTTTGTGAAAAAAGAATACTATATGATGAGAAATGCCCAAAATAAATTTTTCATAAATTTTCTCAATTTTTTTTGTATTTAAGACTGATTTAATGGGTTTAAATCATGTTTAAATGGTTAAAAATAGGAAAATCTATAAAAATTAATCATTTATGATCTAATAAATTATAATTAAGTTTCTAATGTAAATTAATAATTCCACAAAAATTTTGAGATTAAAATCATTAAAATGAATTTTTAATCAATTAAATATGGTTAAAATAAATTAAATTAATAAAAATGTGAAAATAAATTATTTTCTAGAAAATAAAAATATGATAATTTTCTTTATGGTGTCAAGATACTAAACCTAAATTTTCATGATACTTGGAGCAAAAATGAATTTATTATGAATATTTAAAGATATACACACATTATGTATATTTTATAATAACTAAAAATAATAACAAAAAGAAAATAAAAAAAATGTGGTCTGCATGGGTCTCGAACCCGAGAGATATAGAAAGACAAACGCTCTCAACCACTACACTACACCCCAATATTGTGAAATATATGATTAACAATATTATTTAAAAGACATTAAAAATAGTCATCTTCTTCCTCTAGATCAAACCATAACCCTAGAATCTTCATGCTTCTAATTTGATAACATTAAGGCCTGAATTCATGGGGCTTTTAAAGAGTGAAGAAAACGAGACAAAATGGTGTAAGGACCGAGATTTTTTTTTAAAATACATACACAACCATATACTTACATACCAACCATTATCATTAACAAACTAGTCCAACATTCAAAAACATAGTTTGGAAAGTTGTCATGGGGATCTATCCCAATGTGTAACAAAACATCAACCGAAAACATTTTTAAGTTAATAAAACATTGTTAACAAAATAGATCCTAAGACTTTAACCATGACACCTAAACCCAACAAAACGCGCGTGCATTCCCAATCCGATCCGCGACTTGGTCTTCAAGCATGCGACTTACCTAGTACACAACACAACCAAAAGTGAGTTAGTTATGTATCCTACCATGGATTATTCCATTATGGTCATTCACCATTATGAACCATCATTCACACTCCCATTTGGACTCATTAAAGTCTTTCCACCCCTTTTGACCCATTAAGGTCTTTCCAACCATTTGACCCACTATGGCCACTCCATTAATTCTACATAACATCAACCCTTGACCTATTAAGGTCTTTCCAACTATTTGACCCATTATGGTCATTTTAATCATTCTACTTGGTTTCCATCTTTGACCCGTTAAGGTTTATCCACCCATTTGACCCATTATGGTCATTCTACTCATCCTACATAATTTTCATCCTTGACCCATTAAGGTCTTTCCACCCTTTTTGACCTATCATGGTCATTCTACATACTACATACCCAACTAGTTTAAGTCATTTATCCAAGACACAATAATGTACACAAAAGTGACTAGTTACAAGTCAAGACCAACTTACCTTTGTCTTGTATGTCGTAGGCTCCTTGCTTGCTCGACCCTTTCGTCATAATACCTACATTTGATGAACTCATAGTTTAGAACTCATGAACTCATCTTAGCCTTCTTACACACTTTAGCCATATCTTATGGATACTCCATATTCACACAATCATTTTCATACAATTCACAAAACGTTGAAACAAGATGCTTTGATATTCATTCATTTAGACATTTTGACATACACTTGGTGTGCCATAATTTCAATTAAGGTTCATGTACCCAATTATGGACACATGACCTCCCCATTAACAATATACATCTTCTACTTACATTATGACTATCAAAATTACAACATAAATTTCATTTTTACTAAGCTTTAGCCTTGTTTGACCTGCAGAAAGTCAAACATGGACTCCTTCTAAAAACCCACCTTCTCATACTCACATTTTCATACAATTTACCTTCAATTAACAACAATCATACATGAAATTTAGTACATTTTCTCAATTAAACATGCTACTTTTAATTTCTAATCTAGATTATGAAGAATCATACATTACTATCATAATACAAGAATCCCATCAACATAAAACAACCACCATAAGCATCCTACAACTCACCTTGTGTTTATTATGACCTAAGGACTTGAAATCCCTTCACATGTAGGTCCAATAACTGACTAATGTTTAGTTTTGAGGCTGATTAGAGAGCTTTGGGGTTGGGGTGGTTTTTCTCCTCCTCAAAGTCGTATACTCCTTTTAGGAGTTTCATTTTGTTTTCAACCTTCCCACTCCAACCCATAAACATAATATTATCCCAATTCAGCCCCTCCCCTTTGATTACTAGTCATTTTAGGTTATAACTTGATTTAGTAGCTAATTAGCCCTTTATTTATTCAACATTAACAATTTAGTCTATTTATTTATGTACATGTTTATCCACTACCCCCTACTAGTATTATTTTAAATTTTTGGGGTGTTACAAGTCTACCCCCCTTACAGAGGTTTCGACCCCGAAACCTTAACATGTACCAAATAAAGCTGGGTAGTGAGTCCGCATCTTTTCCTCCGATTCCCAGGTGAGTTCCGAGCCCTTCCGATGTTGCCATTGAACCAAGACTTGGTTTATGGACTTACTACGCAACCGCTTTACCTTGTAATCTTTAATGGCTACCGGCTTTTCTACATAATTCAACTTGTCATCAACCTCTATATCTTCGAGGGGCACATAGGCAGTTTCATTCGCAAAGGCACTTCCGCAATTGTGACACATGAAAAGTGTTATGAATTCCACTAAGAGATAGTGGTAATTCTAACTGATAAGCAACTTGTCCAACCCGTGCCAAGATTTTAAATGGCCCGATATATAATGGGCCCAGCTTCCCGCGCTTACGAAACCTGATGATCCCCTTGCAAGGGGAGACCTTCAACAACACAAAGTCTCCGACCTGGAATTAAATGGGGCGCCTTCTTCGGTCTGCGTATGCCTTCTGACGAGCTTGAGCGGCTTGTATTCTAGCCCGTATAAGGCTAATCTTTTCATTGGTAAGTGATACCAAGTCTTTTGGCGCTAGCTCCCATTGACCCACTCCCCCCAACAAACGGGAGTTCTACATTTCCTCCCATACAACATCTCAAATGGTGCCATTTGGATACTACTATGATAGCTATTATTATAGGCAAATTCTACCAAAGGTAAGTGGTCATCCCAATTTCCTCCAAAGTCAAGAACACAAGCTCTAAGCATATCCATAAGCGTTTGGATTGTTCTTTCAGTTTGCCCATCCGTTTGAGGATGGTACGCGGTACTTATTAACAACTTAGTACCCAATTCTTCTTGAAACTTCCTCCAATACCGAGACGTGAAACGAGTGTCTCGGTCCGACACAACGGATGTGGGCACCCCATGACAGGATATTATTTCGTTCACATAAATTTCCGTCATTCTCTCCGAGGTATATGATTCCCGGATTGCCAAGATGTGGGCACTTTTTGTGAGCCGGTCAACTATGAACCAAATTGCATCATGCCCCTTCTTTGTTTTGGGAAGTTTAGTGGCTAAATCCATTGTTATTTCTTCCCACTTCCAAACCGGCACCTCAAGTGGTTGTAACTTTCCATAGGGCCTTTGGTGTTCAGCTTTGACTTAGGAACAAGTCAAACATTTCTCCACATACTTCACTATATCACGCTTCATTCCGGGCCACCAATAATCCCTTTTTAGTTCCCGATACATTTTCGTTGCTCCCGGGTGAACCGGCAATCAGGACTTGGGTGCCTCATTGAGCAAAAGAGTCTTCACTTCACAAAGCCATGGAATCCAAATTCGACCATACCGAGTCTTGATTCCATTTGCATTCTCTTCTAGCTTATCAATAATTCCCTTCGTTCTTAGTTTCTTTGAATATTCCGCTTGCAAAGTCTTGATTTGTGCCTCTCGTATATTATCTAGAAGGTTAGGCATAACCACAATACCCACGACTTTTACTTGAATTGGAGGTGGATATTCCTTTCGACTCAGGGCGTCAGCCACAACATTAGCTTTACCCGGGTGATAAAGAATATCACATTCGTTATCTTTAATTAATTCTAGCCACCTTCGCTGCCTCATATTGAGATCCTTCTATTCAAAGAAGTATTTGAGGCTTTTGTGATCAGAGTAAATGGTGCACTTCGTTCCATACAGGTAGTGCCTCCATATCTTTAGAGCAAATACCACAGCTGCCAACTCCAAATCATGGCTTAGGTAATTACACTCATGGATTTTAAGTTGTCTTGAGACATAGGCAATGACTTTCCCCCTTTGCATCAAGACGCACCCCAACCCTTGATGAGAAGCATCCGTATATACAACAAAATCTTTTGTTCCCTCGGGCAAAGTTAGGATTGGCGAACTAGATAGCTTTTCTTTCAACAATCCGAATGCTCATTGTTGATCTTCACCCCAAATGAATCTTTCATGCTTCTATGTCAACTTGGTTAATGGCAAGGCTATCTTTGAAAAGTCTTGTATGAATCTTCGATAGTAACCCGCCAAGCCAAAAAAGCTTTGTATTTCATTCGGGTTCTTAGGAGCAACCCATTCTACTACCGCTTTAGCTTTGGATAGGTCCACCAAAATGCCGCTTTCATTCACTACATGACCCAAAATCTGGACTTCCCTTAGCCAAAATGCACATTTTGAAAATTTGGCGTAAAGTCTTTCCTTTCGAAGGGTTTTAAGAACTCCCCGTAAGTGATTCGCGTGATCCGTTTCACTACGAGAATATATCAAGATATCGTCTTTGAATACAATCACAAAACGATCCAACATGGGGTGACACACCCGGTTCATTAGATCCATAAATGCGGCTGGAGCATTCGTCAACCCGAAGGACATCACTAGAAACTCGTAATGTCCATATCGAGTCCTGAATGCAGTTTTGGTTACATCTTCATCCCGCACCTTCAATTGGTGGTAACCCGATCGCGAGTCGATCTTCGAAAACCAACTCGCCCCTTGAAGTTGATCAAATAAGTCATCAATTCGGGGTAAGGGGTATCGATTTTTCACCGCCAATTTATTTAATTCCCGGTAGTCTATGCACATTCGCATGGATCCATCCTTCTTTTTAACAAATAACACGGGGGCTCCCCAAGGCGACACACAGCGTATAAAGCCCTTATCAAGTAACTCTTGGAGTTGTGTCATCAATTCCCGTAGCTCCATGGGCGCCAGTCGATATGGTGCCTTAGCAACCGGTTGAGCACCAGGCTCCAATTCGATCCGAAATTCCACTTCGCGTTCGGGAGGAAGCCCGGGAAGGTTATCCGGGAAAACATCTTGGAATTCACTAACAATTGGCACATCTTCAGTTTTGGGGGGTGCCAATTGTTGTGTCCAACACATAAGCCATAAATGCCTTTTCTCCATTACGGACATACTTCATAGTTTCCACCAAATTACACAACTTAGTTTCGAACTTTCTTTCTCTAATGATGCTCATCTTCTTTCCACTTGGCGATACCAAATGGATGGTTTTGCTTTCACATTGAAATTTTGCATGGTATTTGGCTAACCAATCCATGCCTATCACCACCTTGAATTCACCCAACATCATGGGTACTAAATCAATTTCAAAGTCCTCGTCTTCAATGGTAATCTTACATCCTCTACAAACATTTTGTAACACATAATTCTTGCTAACGGTTATTTCTACGCTTAAAGGTGTGTCCATTTTGTCTATTAGGAATGACGGGTGGTGTATCACTTCAACGGATATAAACGATCTACTAGCCTAGGTATCAAATAATACATACATTGGCATATTATTGATCAAGAATATACCTCTCATGACTTCAGGATGGCTCTTGGCCTCTTCGCCGGTAATTTGGAACATTCTTCCTCGGCCCTTAGGGGCATCATTCTTCTTACCCTCCTTGGGTGCTTCCTTCTTTGCATTCTTGCACTCCTCCTTCACATGACCGGGCTCATAGCAATTGTAACATAGTTTAACGGGACTGGGACATTTGTAAAACGGGTGTCCTGATTGCTCGCAATTGTAACATGTCTTTTGTCCCAGCCGACATTCCCCCGTATGAAGTTTCCCACAAGTCTCATAACTAGGTATGTCTCTCTTCTTGTTATCCTTCTTGTCTTGATCATGATTCCTTGCCTTTTTGGATGGTTCAAAACTCTTTTCCGCCTTTCTTTTCTCCCCCTTGCTTCTTGTCGTTTTAGTTCCATTTCTCTTTCACGAGCCCATTCTATCAACTCAATCAATGTACTACACTTCGATGCGGTGATAAACTCCCTATATTCCGTCTTCAACATATCATGGTATCGATTTATCTTCATCCTCTCAATCCTAACCAACTCCGGACAGAACTTCATCTTGTCTAAAAACACACTTGTGATCTCGTCTATCGTCTCATTCTTTTGTCGGAGGTGGAGGAACTCTTCTTGAATTCTATCAATTGTGGTTTGAGGGCAATGATGTCTCAAGAAGGCATCCTTAAATTCATTCCAAGTCATCGCCATTACCCGATCTTACCCCAACTCCTTGTTATAGCTATCCCACCAATCTTTTGCACGACGTCGTAATTGACCCGTAGCAAACATCACCTCATCCTTGGCCTCACAATGACTCCTAATAAACACCCCTTCCATGTCGGAGATCCACCTTTGACATTCAAGTGGATCGATTTCCCCGTTGAAAATTGTTGGATTGCAAGCCATGAAGTTCCGATATGTACATCTTTTATTATTCTTTGAACCGGACGACCCATCTTCAATCAACTTTTTCAATTCTTCAAGTTTGCTAGTCATCATGCCTTATATCACCCCCAAGATATTACTTTCTACTTCTTGTATTATCTTAGGGAGGTTTACCTTTATGGCATCCCCCACTTCTATAGCTACCATTTCTTTTACTTCATCATGATGGGTACGTTCCCCCGCTGAGTTATCACCTTCATCCACCATAATTCTAAAACAAAATTTAAGTATTACCACACACAATAGCATTCCAACCATAAAAGTTCGACAATTCCACTTATCATACTCTTGGTCTTTACGACCTTAACTTCCTTCTAATATAGTGTACATCACTTGGGTTGTAATTCCACATTTTCACATGTTTTTATACCTTCATTATATCCCCGCATACTGATACCTAATAACCTATGTAGGAAAGAAGGAACAAACAAAAAAGGAAAATTTTAGGGTCCACCGTAAGTTACGGTGGCAACCGTAACTTACGGTAGCCCCTGAAGCCTTATTTCCACCGTAAGGCAGGGGGTCCTACCGTATCAATGCTGAAGCTACCGTAACTTACGGTGGCTAGTGTAAGTTACGGTAGCCTCTGCACATTTGGCTTATTTTCTTCCATTTTGTAGCCTCTAATTCCTCCTTTCCACAATAAAATTTTTGACCATTTGTAATCAAAATCTTCAACACATAAAGAGCTCATTGACGTGCGTGCTAGTACGCATAATTTAGTGATGAAATAACATACGTTTCTGCTTTAATATTTATAAAAATGGTTTAGACCTTAATATTAAAACACACACAATAGGGCAAGTGTACCCTGTCATATATGTAGTAATGTACAGATAAGAACCAGATATCGATCCATGGACGCGCGCGGAGCAATTGTACTTAAACTCTGTCCTCAATTTACCAGTAGGAAAAGATAGTGAAAGTTTGTTTTAAACTAAATTAATTCTAAATTATCTAATTAACATATGTAAGACTCCAAATATAAAATATAACTATATAGACTATAATATATCAATCCTAGCATGTCATCTACGTATCATATGAAATAAATGCGTGTGATCAACATTCCCATTTTCTGACAGTTAGTGTCCCTTTCGGGCATCCTAACATGACAACTATACGGAAAGCTAACACGAATTATACACGTTAACCACCTCAAGTTGTTTATTAGCGAGCAGCTGATATGATCTCATGTGAATCTTCTAAAGATAAGTTAGTCATCCGTTAAGAGTTTTCTAACCTCACTAATCAAGGAAAGCAATACCGAATAACAATACAACCACCGAGACTAGCATAAAGTAGAGCATTTCATAACCTATTCCATTTTACCAACTTTGAACACAGATCTACTAAGATCGCTATTTCTACCAAAATAACTAGCAAAGATCATTAACCGTGTCAAAGATCAGTAACGACACCATTAGGCTTTTAAAACCCTTTTACGTGCCGGTAAGAATTTCTAACCATTATTCGACTGACTTTAACCAAACCAATACCCGGTTACAGTTTCATGGTGTAAACTTATTAACAAGTTTACTAGTCTACTACCGAACGATTAACGGACGATTCTTCAACATGTATCCGCCTAACACATTCGATAATCAGCAAAGTCATTCAAACATAACTACAAATCCATTAACAATGAAACAATGTTGCACTATGATTATCAAGATTCAAACATGAAAAACGCCAAATTCATACAAGACATGATTAACTATACAAACGATTGTTTAACATACTACATACTAGTGTTCTTGCCTGTAGGCGTACGATTAACTAAATAAACATCACATACAAGCCAAAATATTCAGATTTGAACTACTTAAAAGTTTATAGATCAAACCATAAATCTTGAATGTGAAGGATTGGATGATGATGGTTGAATCGGACGGCGTCTCGGGCTTGTTAAACGGCTTCCCAGCAGCTTCTTTGGTCCAGAAATCGCCCCAGATCGTCTCTCCAAAACCCAATTTTACCCAATATCTGATCAGTAAGTTTTGCTCTGTTTTTATACAAGTTTTGATTTTGTGCACGGCCGTGCACATAAAGTGCACGGCCGTGCACTTTAACTTTTAATGTGACAGGCAAGTGGGCAATTGGTTCCTGAAAATATAATGGGTTGCGCATGGCCGTGCACCTGGGGTGCACGGCCACGCGGGTCTGGTGGTGTCCGGGTACAAGGTGTGCACTGGCTGGTGCATTGGCAGTGCAGCCGAGGAATTGGGTCACACGGGCATGTGCACGGGAGTGCTGATCAAGGTGCCCGAGAATGTGATGTGCACTAGCAGCTGCACTGGCAGTGCAGCCTTCTGTGTCCGAGCCAAATGAGCCCGCACGGCCGTGCGCCTGAGGTGCACGGCCGTGCACATCTTCCAAATTTGACTGATTGTGCAGCAACTGTCCGTTTGGTCCAGATTTCGCCCGGTTTCTTTGATTTTGTCTGTGGGACGTCGTTTAAGACCTGCAATAAACATATGAAGCGGTTAAGTACCGAATTCGTGCAATTATGGTCGAAAACGCGGAATTTAGGAGTTTAATTGGGGATTTATATATGTATATTTTAACGTATATCACTCATCTACTAATCTTTCAACCCACAATTTCTCAACATACCTTGATCAAGCCTCGGATCGAATGCACGCCCCCACGAGCTTCCAGTTTGAGTTCAAGTACCTAACGTGCTTGATTCACTCAAACCTTGGCTCTGGTACCAACTTGTAAGGACCGAGATTTTTTTTAAAATACATACACACCCATATATCATCTGTTTTTAGTGTTTAATAAATTAACTGTTATGATTCTGTTTATAATTGATTCTTTTTACAATCACAATTCACGATCCATTAACAGTTATATATCCATTGCAGTCTGTAACTTCTTTTAGCATCATTGCGCTAACCTAAGCATCAGGTTCGTCAAAATGTCATATTGAGAAAATAAGGAAATCAATGAACGTGTAAGCCGATTGGGTAAAGCATCTTGTGTATTATTGATTTATTATTCTCGCACCAACAAAGTTGATTGAAGAAACAATAGTCTAGCCTCCTAGTCTGGATGCCAGACAATTGATCCACATGGTTGATCCTTCACCGATGAAGCTAGGGCTGGGATAAACCTGAAAGATAAGTTGTAGGGTAAGGAGTGTGCTACAATCGTAAACGTTTATAACAAAAATGGGTGATATTGTATACTACAGTTGTAGCTTCTCATGTTAGCAAAAAGTGTCATCCATAAGGTGATCAAGACCCCCTTATATAGAAGTGACATATGCCAACATCACTAAACCCTAATCTGGTGGGCCGATGCCCGATTAGGTTCTCCCTACCTTAATGCAAGTTAGTAATCATAATTAGGAAATACATATTTAAATATGGAAATGGAATCAATACCGCCTTAATTGCCAAATGTATTCCTTGAAGGAACACGTGTAGTCTCTTGATTGGCCACATGTCCTAAGCTTATGTCTAATCACGTGGAAAGGTAGTTGGTGGATATATCTGATGCCTTGACATGCAATCTATCATTAGCGGACGTGTACAGGCGTCCCTGTTGCACGTGTGACTTTCTGGCTGCGCGCGTATGATACACTATGCGCCCTGCCATTAGGTTGTAGAGGCACAAGGCCCGTGTTATACGTTTCCGGATGTCTGCGCCCAGGGCTTCCTGGCGCGGGACATCCTTAGAAACGTGTGATTATGCTCTCCCCGGCGGTCACTTTTAGGACTCACGTTGTACGGGTTAGGCCAATCCATGTGAAGATTTGGTACCCAACCCCTTCAATGATATGATTTTTGTACTATGGTCTCTGTTATGCTAAAAGAGCCTCAAATTTAAAATTCGTTTTAGGCCCCTAAAATGGTCGATTCAGCCCTAGTAAATCAGATAATACGTCAACTTTTTAAAATTAAAAAAAAAAAATATTAGCATTACTATACTAAAATTAAAGAGAATAAAATTCTCCTTTTATGATAATATTTTTTATAAAAAAATTAATGTATGAAAAATTATGGCCGTTTAAAAGAATAAAAAGCTCGTTTATAAGGTGTAATAATATTAAGAAAATATTAACGCACAAATAAGTTATTGGTGTTTAAAAATCATGGCGGTAGTTGGTTAAATTAAGGGTGCAAAAGTGTAATTACTGTTTGAATAAACAAATGTTGAATAAAGATGAAGAGGCACATGTGTATGTATTTTTTTAAAAGCCATGTTTTCCCTAAAGAAGTAGTTAATATCTGTATTGTGTTTTGTACTCTAAGCAATATACTTGTACAACTTGAATTTTAAGAGATCATTGAGAAATGTATTATAATAAAGTTTAGATAATTTTAGTTTGTTTTCGTTTTTTCCTTTATTTTCGTTTCGGTTATTGCTTAACCCTAACATATATATATATTTTTTTTAAAAAAAATTAAAAAATTATAGCAAGGGATAGCAATGGGTCGGGTTTGGGACGGGTTTAGGTAATCTCAACGCCATACCCGATTAGGTATGCTTGTCCCAAACCCGTCCCAAAACCCGTCGGGTTTGTATCGGGTAATTACTCGTCGGGTATCGGGTATACCTGCGGGTTTCGGGTAAACCCGTTAATTTTAAAAACTTATCCATTTGGTATATCTGACTAAAAACCTGTCGGGTATCTATTGCGTGACTACTAATCAATACATTTAGCATTATCAAATATGTATGTAAATGATTAAAATGTATAAATATAAAATAGTTAAATCATATAAAAACACTAAAAGACATAGATAACACATATTATACACAAATAATTGGTGTTTTTGAAGAAGATGACAATCTAGATGGATAATTAGATATATTATGAATACATATTTTAAAAGACATATAGGAAATTACGTCGGGTATCTAATCGGGTAAACGGGTATACTTTATCGGGTAATCGAGTTGGGTAAATGGGTATATCATCAAATCCCAAACCCGTCCCAAACCCGTGAAAAAAATAAAAACTAATCCCATACCCGGACCCATACCCGATTACCCGACCCCAAACCCATCCCAAATGTGTCGGGTTTCGGGTTTACCCATCGGGTTTGATTGCCATCCCTAAATATAGCAATACTATATTCAAATTAAAGGGAACAAAAAGCTCTTTTATATGATGTAATAATATTAAGAAAATATTATCGTCTGAAAAAGTTATGAATATTTAAAAATCATGGGGGTAGTTAGTTAAAATAAAGGTGCAAAAGTGTAATTTCTATTTAAATAAACAGAAATTGAGTAAAGTTAATGGGGGCAAATATGGAAGAATTATATAAAATTATAATACAGTATAGATAGATAAGGGGGGAAACTGTAACTAATAAGGGGTATATGTGCAAGTTATGTTTGAAAAGACATAAATGCCCTTAAAAAGTAGTTACTACATGCATTATGTGTTGTACTTTAAGCATTTATAATTGTATTACTTAAAAATTAAGAGGTCATTCTGAAATGCTTTATAAGACTAGTATTATGCCCGCGCGCTTTGCTGCGCAAATACAATTCTAAAAAAACATGGCAGCGTATTGCATTCTAATTTGGCTAAATTTCGTAAAGCATGTCTCTTTCTCGCTCTCATTCTCATAAGAGACGGCTTTTGAAAGTAAATTTAAGATTTAACAATCAAATTTACAATTCTTGTTTTTTTTTTTACAACCCACATATGTTTTTATGTTTATTTTGTTCATACAATCATTCAAGCATAAATTTCTTAGTATAATATAATGATTTTAGAATTTATATTTATATTTATATTATAGTCATTTTGCAATTGATCTAGACGGTCACTTTGTCTTTTTAATTGAAATCATATAAGGGTGAGGAACTTCAAAACAACTCACATGATAGTAATGAATGTGATAATTCAAATACATTAATAAGTCTCTAAATTGATTATATAGTTATAGTACAAGTGCATAATGCAATAAAGGGGTATTATGGAGAACTTTTACATGACATATCTATGTTAAAGCATGAGTCTCTTGATATCCCATCTTAAAATGGGTGTAAAATTACGTTTCTAGACATGTCTCCTCTTTAATAAGGTAACATAATAAGATAGTATAGATATAGATTAGTAATGGTATTAAAACCATTAAAGCATTTAAAAAGTTTAACATCATGACATAGAAGATTTTAGAGAATTCAAAATATAACATGACATCAAAAAGTATTGTTAAATGTAGATGTTATACGGAATCCCTAACTACCATGAAATTACACAAATGATACTCAAAACTATAAGTCAAATTGTAGTTTCTTTAAAATTTATCCTATCACTTCGTAGAAAAATCAATAATAATAATAATAATAATAATAATACACACACTGCTAGCAAGGTTAACACCGGTTTGTAAATTTTCAAAAAAAAAAAAAAAAAAAAAGATATTAATTCATTTTTAGTTTTTTTTCCACATTTTTAAACAGTCCGTTTTAAGAGTAGCACGACTTACATGAGTGCGACTTGGTAACTAACTACTTATTTTACATTAATTTATAAGAGAGGACGGGACACTCATCGGCTTGGGCATGGGGCTTGTGAAGCCCCGCGGCTACACCGCCCCCACCTAAGGGGCTTTGATTTGAGGCTTTAGTTTGAGGCTTCTTCTGGTGCACTCGGCTTGTCTTCCACCTCTCTCTCTCTCTCTCCCTCCACACCCCTCTCTCTCTCTCTCTCTTCCATTTAAAAAAAAAAAAAATCTTTAGGCTAGTTTAGACTAGGGTATTTTCAGTATTGGGGTTACTTTAGGCTACTTAAAGGTAAAAGTGACGTAACACTGTGTGCTTGATTAGGATGGGGCTACATGAGGCTTGTGCCGTTCCCCTCTAAAATCAAACTATTTTAGCGAACTTTGACCAAGAGTTAAAGACTTATTTAACGAATCATTTGCATAAATAGGGGATTTATTATTATACAAATTATATTTGGGGGGTATTAGGAAAAAAAACTAAAAATGGTGATCCCTCTATATGGTTTGGCGGTATCAAGCTAGAGTTCTGCAAGATACAGTGATGCCGCCAAACCAATTCCTTGATTCATTGATGCCGCCAAACTGGTTAGAGGCATCAAGCTTGATGCCGCCAATCCAAACTCACTATGTTGATGCCGCCAACCCAAATGTTGTCTTCAAAGATTTGTGATTTATAATTTCCTTGAGGTTACATCCGTCAATTTCCTTGCTGTACCATAAATTCAGAGGACACTTCATGTGGTCATGTGGTGGTTGTATCTGGTCCTTTGATTTTCATTTTGATGGTTGTGATTAAATATCCATGACACCTCATCTTCTATTTGCCTATTTGTTTTACACGTATGTTTGTTCTTGCGGTTTTAAAACCCCATTACACAACCATTATTTTGTTCCTACCATTATGCTAGAAGTGGTCCTCCGATTGTGACTCCGACGACAGTGGCGATCGCCATTGTTTTCATGCTAATTTGCTGCTGTTGGTGTTGGTGGTGGTGTTGGTGTGGCAGGAGTGAGTGATACTGGGTATCCATGATTGTTTGGATGTATTTTGTGATAAGGATGGATATATGGATTGAATGTTGATGGTTGCATATATATTGATGAGATTGGAAGGAGATAATGTGTAGTCTGGTATAGAAGATGGTGAGTAGACACGTGGCAAGGATTGAGAGAGATGTATGTAACAAATGGTACATGTGGCAAGTGCTTAAAAGATATATGAAGTCGGTTTGAGATCATCATCTATCTATAGACAACGGTTGATACGTTTTAGCACATTCATGGATTTAGTTTGGTTATAACTGTCAGACTTGATGTTATATATGATTGACAATAAACTGTATTAAAAGAAAATAAACTGGGTTTTAATAAGAAATGATGACACAACTTCATTTGGCGGCATCAACATAGTGAGTTTGGATTGGCGGCATCAAGCTTGATGTCTCTAACCAGTTTGGCGGCATCAATGAATCAAGGAATTGGTTTGGCGGCATCACTGTATCTTGCAGAACTCTAGCTTGATACCGCCAAACCATATAGAGGGATCACCATTTTTAGTTTTTTTTTCTAATACCCCCAAATATAATTTGTATAATAATAAATCCCCTATTTATGCAAATGATTCCTTATTTAACACAAAAGTTGACTCATAGTACATACCATAATACGTTCCTTCTGAACATATTAAATAGAACGAATTATAACAATAATGCAAAAAACAAATAGCTCCCAAGATCACAGAATTTGTAATTTTGTATACATAAATGTGGTAGTAGAAAAGATATGAATGCGTCATTGACCTGCCGGCGCACGGCTGACCAACGGTCGAATAAGTGGTGTGGGGTCCTTGACACATAATAGTTGCCCCCATCACACCAACATTGAGCTGTGTATCAACCAACTGTTTGGACCCCACGATTTATGTTCTTTTTTTTTTCCACTCACCAATGACACTCTTTTTCCATCCTTTATAATACCTCGTCTCCCACAACTTGTTTTACTCACTTCTATTCAATCTTTCATATTATTCTTCAAACAAACAATTTAAGTTTTCTTTGTATCCATCAATGGCAGAAGAAACCTTGAAAACTGTTGCAGAATCCGAGGTTCCTGTGGCTGAGAAGATTGAAACATGTGTGAAAGAAAGTGTTGTCCCTATGCCAGAGCCTGAGACTGAGAAGGTGGCGGCATCTTATTCGTTTAAGGAGGAGACGAATGTTGTTGGTGAGCTTCCTGATCCACAAAAGAAGGCTCTAGATGAGCTTAAGTTGTTGGTTCAGGAAGCTCTTAACAAACATGAGTTTTATGCTCCTCCTTTGTCCCAAAAGGTGGTGAAGGAGGAGCAGAAACTAGTCTCTGTCGCGGACGGAGAAGCTCAGCCTTGTGAGCTTACTCCGGTTTCCGTGCCAGAGACTGATGAATGTAAACAAGAAAATAAGGATGCACCTCCAACACCGGCTCCAGAGTTGGAGCCGGTAGAAAAGGAGGTGACGGAGGTGAAAACTGAATCTTGCATAGACGAAGATGGAGCGAAAAAGATTGAAGCTATTCAAGAAACAATTGTGAAAACCGAGCAGACTCAGCCTTGCGAGGCGGAGGTGACTCCAGTCTTGCCCGAAGAAGTCTCAATATGGGGAATCCCGTTACTCGCTGATGAGCGTAGTAACGTGATCCTCTTGAAGTTTCTCCGGGCAAGAGACTTCAAAGTGAAAGACGCTTTCACTATGCTAAAAAACGTCGTTGCGTGGAGGAAAGAGTTCGACATAGAATCACTACTTGAAGAAGATTTGGGGACAGAACAAGAAAAGGTGGTTTACATGCACGGAGTAGATAAAGAAGGACACCCGGTTTGTTATAATGCGTTTGGAGAATATCAGAACAAAGAATTGTTTCAAGAAACCTTCTCTGACGACGAAAAAAGAAAGAACTTTATCCGGTGGAGGATCCAGTTTCTTGAAAAGAGTATACGAAAACTCGATTTCAGCCCTGATGGGATCTCGACCATCGTTCAGATCAACGATCTTAAATATTCCCCGGCGCCGTTTAAGAAGGAACTTCGACAAGTTTTCCAGTTGCTCCAGGATAATTACCCCGAATTCGTCGCTAGACAGGTACCCAAATCTTTATTGTTTTAGACAAAATAAGATACATTTAGATTTAGATGTTGGGTAAGCGTGCAAGCTGCTATATTAGCATCTTTGGTTTAATTTTTAAATTTGTGTGTTATAATTGGCTGGGGACATGACGACATGTTCTGATGTTTGTACTTTTGACCTGGAGTCAATGACAGACCGAACTAGCACATGGTTCAGTTCTTTAACCTTATTATGTTGTTTTATTGCAGGTGTTTATTAATGTTCCATGGTGGTACCTAGCTTTCTACAAGATGATCAATCCATTCTTTACCCAAAGGACCAAAAGCAAGTTTGTTTTTGCTGGTCCTTCAAAGACTACTGAAACTCTATTTAAGTAAGATTATATATTATTATTATTATTATTATTATTATTATTATTATTATTATTATTTATAAACAAACATTAAGTAATCATATAAAATTTTATTAATTTTCTAACTTTTTTTTTTTATAAAATTTCAGGTACATATCACCTGAGCTAGTTCCAGTTCAATATGGTGGGCTTAGTAGGGAAGGTGAACAAGAATTCACCACAAGTGACTGCGTCACAGAGGACATCATCAAGCCTTCTTGCCAGCACGCGATCGAGCTCCCCGCTCCTGAGGTAGTCAAATTATGATAGATTTCGATTTTAAGGTGTACTAAGAATCTAAAAACTTTAATAATAGCGCTGACAATAGGTAACCTGTATAATATATGATTAGACATGTTAACTAAAAAGTACACTATATGAAATTTTACGTTTTAAAAAATAAGTAGAAATAGAATGATATGATTCATCATATCTATTTGTTGGTACATAAAATATATAACTGTGTTATTTTATATGATATCAGACTGATATCATATAAAATTATTAAATTCCCAACATTGCTCTACAATGATGATAACTATAAAGTAAACCTAACATAAGTTAGGTAATCAAAATCCTAATTAATATATATTATCATATACTTAATTTTTTTCTTTTTAATGATGTTCTTGATCTATTGTTGTTGACTTTAGGCATGCACATTGGTATGGGAAGCAAGAGTGGTGGGAATGGGATGTGATGTCTCTTACGGGGCGGAATTCGTGCCGAGTGCAGAAGATGGGTACACGGTTATTGTTCAGAAATCGCGAAAGGTTACCGGCGACGAATCGTTGATTTCGGGGAGGTTTAAGTGTGGAGAAACAGGGAAAGTGGTGCTTACTTTCTTTAGCCAAAGCTCCAAGAAGAAGAAGGTGTTGTATAGGTTCAAGAAGGTGGCATCTGAGTGAAGGCTGATTCGATTAATATTATTGTTGTTAATCTTATATTGATTTGGTGACTTGATTTGTTTGTTTGGTTTGTGTTATTTATAGTTGGGATTTGTTGTATTTGGAGTTTGACGTATAGAAATGGATTTGGGGCATGCCATTAATCTTGACGTTACTTGTTTTTTTTATATACGGGTAATTATTTTTTATTAAATGGACAACTAAGAAATTAAATATAAGAGTATACGTTGTCTGTGAAAGGGGCGTTAATGCCCAAATTTGGCGCCCATTTAACAAGCAAACACCGTCCCCACCCTTATGAATTGGGCGCTAAGGAGGGCCACGCGAAATATTTCGCGCTCGTCTCTTTTTTCTTTCCTCCAATCATATCATGCCACTTATTTTTCCTCCTGCAACTTCCTTTTCCTTTTTATTATTTTTTATTCAAATTTAATATATTTATACACACGCTCATACCCTACCACACCACTACACCCCTTGTAAATTTTAAGCCTTTTCTAAGCCCCTAATGGCCCTACATGCCACATGTCAAAAAATGTCCAACTTAGGGGCTTCAGATTTTTACAGCACTACACATGATCTTAGTATTTGCGTATGAAACAAAAATTTAAATATGTATCCTTCACCATACGATCAAAATTCATAACATGGAACTCTTTTTTTAAAGCAACTTTCATAAAAACAACTGAGAACACACTACCTGTAAGGCAGAGAAAAGAGGCCTCTACAAAACAACACTTACATCAAATCATAGCGATACCATTTCTCCCAATCCACCACATTCAATTTACATTTATTCCTATACCACATAAAACCAAAAGCTTTTATATCCGAGACGATATCCACTACCTTATTTGTTTATTTTTAACTCCTAAGCCATTGTTCTCTTCGTTAATTGTTGTTTTGACTTCATGGTTTCCCATCATGTTAACATCGTTTGTTCAAACAACTTTTGATATGAACCCATATATCTAGAATTTTAATGTTAGAAAACTGATCACATCTTAATCTTAGATTTATGTTAGAAAACCAACCCACCACCTAAAATCATTGATTGGCAAGTTGTAAGGTTGTTTAAACAATCATTTTGGTTTATAAATTATAAAGAGATTCTGACAACAAACCATATTCACTTTGAAGGCTTTATAGGCTGTTTTGACTTGGTTCTAGTTATTTATTTATTTATTTTATTTTTGTTAAATAATTTGGACAAAGGTTGTTTTGCCTGATCTTTTTTAGTAGTTCAGACAAAAAATAATAAGGTTTCTGAATCATTAAACAATAAAATTTAGGATTGTTTGGATATTTCAGTATTCAAATCAGAATCCGAAATCCCAGAAATTTTAGATATCCAAACATCGGAACCAGTAAACATAACTCCTTCAAACACATAATTATCATATTATATAGAAACACCTTGCTAGTTGCTATACTAATCATGAATTTCCATCAGGATCATAACTACACAGTTTCTAATACAATAAACCAACACAAGTGGAATGCAGAACTTCAAATATGTAACTATGGCACAACTATTATTTGGTTTATGATCTTCAAACGGTACTTGCTCGGTTGTATATGTACGTTTTTGCAAAATATAAGTAGATTAAAAACGCGACTGCACTCATACCAGCTAGAAGCCAGTAGAAATAATCAAGGTGACCCTTGTTCAAGTTATCAGAAATCCAACCGTCTTCACCATCTCCGCTGGTTGTTTTCTCAACCACCGAAATAAGGAAACTGCTTAAGAAACTACCAACACCGAATATGCTAAGATACAGTGCCAAACCTATGCTTTTCAACTCACTTGGTACTTGGTCATAGAAAAATTCTTGCAGACCCACCATTGTAAAAACATCGGCAGCACCAGTTATCAGATATTGAGGTAACAACCACCACACTTTCATTGGGATTACTGCATTTGGGTCATCTACTAACCCGTATTTGCTTGCTGTTTGAAGTCGTTTGATTTCAACAAGTGCTGCAGCTACCATTGAAATGATGGATAAGAAGATTCCCGTTCCGATCCTTTGAAGCATTGTTATTCCAGATGGTTTTCTAGTAACCGATCTGGCAATGGGAAGCATGATTTGGTCATAGATGGGAATGAGGATGACTACTGTCAGGCTGATGAAAGATTGTAATGTGGCAGCCGGAATTTCAAAGTTTGACCCGATTGACCGGTCCATGGTAACTCCTTGTTTGGTGAATAATGTGGAAAATTGAGCAAAAACGATTGCAAACGGTAAACAGCTGGCCCATATAGGAACTAGTCTAAGTACTGCTTTTGCTTCTTCAACCTCACTAATGCTACAAACCTTTCCTTCTTCCTTTGACCCATCTGGTGAAATTAAAGCTTTGTTGAGAAATCTGTAAAAAGAAATTAAAAATGTTATGCACTTTGATTTAAAAAACTGCAAGGCGCTCCAAGGCGTTTTAGGTCCTAGAAGCCAAGGCGCGTGCATCACATACAAAAGGTGTTGCTCTATGTACAACCAAATCAACTTTATTTGCAACCAGAAGTCATGTTTCTCATCTGCTCCACATATCAACCTTTTTACCAGGTAAACCTTTCATAAATTCATCATCCCTTTGGTTTTTTAGGGCATTTTCGAACTCGCCTCGCACGCCTCAGGCATGTCTTTTAAAACCAAGGTTTTGCCACGAACAAAGTTACTAAGGACAAGTAGAATTTTAAAATAATTACCTGAATTGTTGAGAACCTTCATGAGGCAAGGTTCCAGAAGCTTCTTCTTCCGTGGATATCGATGAAGATGTAGTTTTCCGGTTCTGGAATGCTTTAACAAACACCTGACCGATTCTTATAAAAGCACTTTTTTCATATGATTTCTCTTCAAACCGGTAAGTGACGGTTCCCGCCAAAAATATAAGCAGTGCAAGACCCATAACAACGCAAGGAATGCCAAACCCAAGAGCCCAACTATAGTTATCTTGAATGTAGTTAAGAACACCTAGAGCCATAAGCGGGCCACCACATAATCCAAGATACCACCAGTTGAAAAACGAGCTTTTGGCTTTGCATTCTTCTGGATTCGAAGAGTCGAATTGGTCAGCTCCAAATGCTTGAACACAAGGCTTGTGCCCTCCTTGGGCAAATGCCAAAAGATATAGTGATACGAAAAATAGAATAACTTGGAACTGAGGAGGAGAACATGATGTGCCTGTTTCACAGTTGGAAGAAGGAAGCAGAGTTGAAACAGTCAGCAGCCCAAGTGCCTGTTAATTATCCCAATCAAAGTTAAACTTTAGCACTATTGACTCCAATCCTTCTATTTAATAAGTCCACAATACAAGTTATTTTTTTTTTCTGCATATTTGACTAAAAGTAACATTATAATTAAACTATATGCCAAGTTAAACATTGCATTCTTTGAGGATTGATGTAATACGGTAAGCAGAAAGGAAAGTGAAGAATTCATGTAACACTACACTTGTGTAAGAAGGTGTCTCAAAGAACAAAGTTAAGCACAAACATTGTTGAGTTAATAAACTTTTATATCAGGACAAATGAGAGATTTAATAAAATACATAACTAGTTAACAGGGTGTATGTGTGATTGTGTTCATAAATGCAAAGTCCCATAACTCCATGAAGTTGCATTGTATGTAAGTCAAGGATGCAAGAAAGCAATATATGGTGGTGATAGTGACAAGAAAAGTTATTGAAAATCAATTTTTGTGTTTGAAAATTGTATCTTTGTATTTGAAACAAGTTTCCTTAACAAGAATACACAGGATAGGAGATAACACCGAGGCATTGAAGGACCACATTTGGAAGGAAAATTTATTATGTGCATCTTAAATACAACTTCAGAACTGATGCATATCTCTTGTAATGCATATCAAAGTCTAAAAACACGGAAATGAGCCTCGAGGCGGAATCAAAAAATAAATGTTAAAATTATATATCTTATAAAAAATAAAACAATTGACACAGAAAAGTCTAGAACATCAAAACCATGCATCAAAAATAAGATAATTTATTCAAAAGGTCTAAAAAAAAAAAAAAAGCACATTAAAAACACCCTAAACCCCTCGAGGCATGCATTTTCTTAACGCCTTAGCCCTTAGAGGCGCATGTACAAACTGAACCCCATGAGGCGCCCCTCTGACTCGTTTTCTAAGCGCCTCACCTCGAGGCGCACACAAAACGTTTGTTTAAACCATGATGCATATGTAATATTATGAAGTTTAAAGGAAGGAAATGGTGGCAAGATGGTAGTTATGCGATTTCGCATTCGTTAGGAGACACCGGAAGACATAGTAATACACTACATTAGAGTATTAACAAAAGTTGTGTTTTACCCAAATGCTCAATTTACAACTTTATATTTCTTCCACCAGGTATGGCGTACTCTCACTTAACATAATTAACATATCAAGTTTCTTACCTTTTCCTACATTTGAAAATATATAACAATTGAAATAAAAACATTGCAAGTCCCTAAATGGATCCACAAGTCAATGTAATAGTTCAAAATCAACTAGATTTTTTTGTGGTCCGTAATATCAAGACACTTAAGCTATCTTGAAAGCAAGAACTTCCATACTAAAGAAAATGACTCTCTATGGTCCATTGGTCCATAATATTAAGTGTATATGAAGAATACTATGGTTACAAGAAGAACACCATAAGACATGAAATCTACAAATAACTAGACCATTAAATTTCTAACAATTACTACCAGAAGCTTCAAACCTAGAAGTGCATTCACTCAACTATCCTGATTTTCAGTTCACCTCCTTAATTGGATGCATTTCAGAGGCTTAAGAAACTAACTCCTTATCTGATATATTTCGTGGTCCATAACAGAGAAGCAATGTACAGAACACAATAACTCAATAAGGCATCAAATCTATAAACAATTACATCATTAAACTGTATTAACTCTACTCTGATTATTCTAGCTTACTGCATTCAATTCAATTACATAACATAATAAAACCAACAAAAACATAACACAAGACAACTAACCAGTATATAAACCGAAGAAGCGATACCAATCGTCCTATATCTCCCCAAAAAAGCATCCGCAACAAACGCACCAAACAGAGGCAACAGCGACACCGCACCAGCCCACGCATTAACATTCTCTGCAGCTGTAGCAGTGGATTGGCCCAAAGGCCCGGTCAAATAAGTGATGAGATTGGAACTGACTCCATAATAAGCAAATCTCTCAGCAATTTCAACACCTGAACAGAAAGTGAAACCCTAGTAACGAAGTGACTCTCCATAATATTAATATGCATGAGGAATTGAAGGTGAAGGTTGTTACCGATTATGAAAGAGGCGGATCTCCAGGAACCGGATCTGGATCTAAGGACTGGACGGCTTTTGTAGTCAACGAAGCCGTCAACGAGGGAGTCGTGGTCGAGCAATGGCGTTTCTACCTGAGAAGATGTTGGATGATCCATGACGGTGCGTGTGAGGACTGTTTTCCTTGACTCACCAACCACAAAGGCGGGAGGAGGATAATGTATGCCGCCTCACGTGTTCTTTTCCGGATACACAAACCTAACATGAATTCATAAAATGTATATACCGTAAAATGAATAAGTCGTTTTTCAATAAATTTTTAAAAAATCAACACCTGGTAACTCATAAAACCTACTTCTAATTATACGTTTGCACATCTTGCTCAACTTTTTAATTTTCTCAAGATATTTTAAAGTTGTGATATGAACCTGAAAAAAACAATTAAATTGGTATCAAATGATGTCATAACAATGATTGATATAAGATGTCTGCATGGTGGGATGATTAATTATCACCGCTATTAGCTAAAGATTTACTTGCTGTCTAATAATCATAGACTACATCTAACCGATTTAGAAACTTTTAAAAATCAATGTTCCTAGCAACACCAATCAAAAAAAAAAAAAAAAGATTCTTACGAAACTAACTACATATGTAAATATATATGTAGTTAGCGGGTTCTTATATGTAATAGTATAGGTTCAAAAGCATATTGAAGGGGTAGGGTACCGCTTTTAGGCGCACCCTACTCCCCGCCAGGAATATTACTCCAAAGACACAGCAGCGCCAAAGGCGCAGAGGCACCAGCAGGCGGCTCCCGAGAAACATCCCCCTTGGAAACCCAACTGCCTTCCTCTCGTCAGGGGTCAGCTGCCAAGTGGTCAGTCGCCTGACAACTGACACCCCTGCCGACCATCCACAACACGCCACGTGTGTGGAGGACAAAGCACCTCCCGGCCAGCCAACCACGAGGCGACACGTGGTCCAATCAAAAGAAGCCCTCCTCAACTTGGATCACTTTATCTAACTAAAGGTTAGAATCCAACTAGGTGGGCCTACTAACCGGCTGGCCCGATCCTCAAAGCCCGGCCCATTAACGATGAATGGGCTGGACAACCCTTGGCCCATACATCTCCTATAAAAAGGAGGACTTGACCTCCTTTCTAGGGGTGAACAAAAACCGGCCAATAAGAACTAACACACTTGTATCTCCACTTGTATTGTTATTTACATTATTCCTTAATAGAGATCACCTTTTATAGTGGACGTAGATCTTACAAGATCGAACCACTTATACCCTTGTTTATTGTATGTGATTGCTCGCCATTTTGTGTACAACCATAGAGCAACCATCGTTGTGAGCTAAGGATTATACCCTGCTGCGAACACGAGTCGTTACCCCATATATCACCCTGCCATTTACAACCTATTATACTCGTTGTTTCTTCATTGGTGCCATCCGTACCGGCTGAAAGATCCCCAAAACTTTCAAAACCACATCCTTAATTCACACAATGGCTGATCTAACCCCCGTCGGAAGCAAGGGAGCAACCCCCTCTACGGTTGTTCAGATCGCCAGAGCGGCAACGCTCCAAACTCCGAACAAGGACACGCAACCAGCAACCACAAGGGAAGAAACACCGCCCCGTGCGGTTTCGGCCTCACAATCCTCCGAATCGGACGCACCTGACACACCCATGGACCCCGACGAGTGGCTCTTTCGAAAACAACTCAAAAACACCAAGATCTACCAGAATATGCTGGCAAAAATCCAAACCAGTAAGTCTAAAGGTAAGGCTTCCCCCTCCGCCAAACATAGCCGGAAGGGGAAGGAAAAACAAACCACACGCCCAAAGTCCCATGGTGTAGGTCGCAGCAAGAACACACGCGACCAGGACCTAGTAGACTCTGCGTCGGAATCCGACGGCTACCAACCCACCAGCGATTCAGACGCAACAGCCTCAAGGGCCAAAAAGCGGAAGCTAGCAAAAACTCACTCGGCAACATCACACCACAAAGAAGACGACGACTTAAACAGACCGTACAGGCCTAAGTCGTTCGCCTTAAGTTCAAAGTTCTGTCAACGAATAGCCACCGCACCTATAGAAAAACAAGCAAAACTCCCCAGCAGCATCGGCAGATACGATGGCCTGCGAGACCCCACAGATCATTTGCATGATTTCGAGTGCGCCGAAACCACAGTCCTCTGGCCTGTACAGGTTTGGTGTCACCTGTTTGCACAAACCCTTACCGGCGCAGCCAGAGTTTGGTTCGACAACCTCCCCATCGGGGGCATCTTAGACTTTGATGACCTCATCCAAAAATTCAGAGATCACTTCTCCCATCTCAGGCGGCATAAACGAGATAAGGCCCACATCCTCCTTTGCCAGCGCACAGACAACGAATCAATAGACGACTACATCGTGCGCTACAACAAAGAGGCGCTGCAAATCGGGTGCGGAGAAGAACTAACCCGCGCAGGCTTCATCCACGGAGTACGCAGCGAGGATTTGATGAAGACCCTATCCGGGAAAACAGGAGTCCCCGATTCTTGGGAAGAAGTCATCAAGGCTTCAAAAATATACGCATCCTCGGAGCGCTCCATCAAACAACAGCGCGGATATAACCAAACCAACAACTCTAACAGAAACAAGGGCAAGCAATCCGTTTGGTCGCGCATTTCAGGACCAACGGACGAAGGCAAATACTCGCCCTCCAACGACGCCCGCCAGACGATCACAAACAAACAATCAAGGGACCACAAAGCCCAATCCAAGAAGACCACCGACTGGACGCCGTTAACCAAAACTCCGTCACAAGTACTCAAGACAGAGCAGGTCACTTTCAGGGAGCCTAAAGTGTTGGGCAAACGAAAGAACGTGGACCACACCAAATACTGCGAATACCATAACGATTATGGCCACCTGACGGACAACTGCTACAGCCTAAAGTTAGAAATAGAGGCGGCACTAAAGACAGGCCAACTCGGTCATCTTGTCAAAAACGTTAACAAAGGCGGGCGCAACAACCAAGACGACAAGCATGAAGAGCCCGGAAAGAAACCAATCCGGAATCTACAAACAAGTTACATCAGGCATACCCCGCATCATCATTGCAACATGATCTCCGACGCGGGAAAACGCCAAAATAAAGGAAAGCGCTCCAAAGAAGCAAACGACCCCTGGAAAGAGGTGGATGTCCTCCTCCCCCGGGTACGAGGCGGACCCTCCGCAACTGCGCCATTAATCGTCACCGGTGTCGTTGGACACTATAGAACTCAATCCATGTTTCTAGACGGCGGAAGCAGCACTGACATCATCTACGATCAGTGTTTCCAACAACTGGACGCCGATGACAAAGCCCGCCTCATCCCAGTCAACGCACCAATCTCGGGCTTTATCGACGAAGTCATCATGCCGCGCGGCATAATCAGCTTCCCAGTCACCTTGACGGATGGCACTCATGAACGCACAGAAATATGTGACTTCATGGTCCTACCAGCAACATCCCGGCACGATGTCCTACTAGGGCGGGAAGGCCTGGCAAAGTTCAACGCCAACGCCTCCACCCCACACCAAATGGTGGGCTTCCCGACCCGAACCGGCGTTGCAATAATCCGTGGCAACAAGCAATGCCACGCGATCGGTGTCGCAAAACCTCAAACAACACAAACCCGATCGGAACCGGAAAACTGGGTTCTAAACCCTAAATTTCCGGACCAAACGGTCATCATCGGCCATGAAATCTCCAACACCATACGAGCGCACCTTAAGCAACTATTAGTCAAAAACATAGACATATTCGCCTGGCAACCATCTGACATGATCGGCGTTCCACGAGAAATCGCGGAACACAAACTCAACACATACAGATCAGTGGAGCCAGTCGCCCAAAAGATGCGCAAAATGGGGCCGGAGAAAACAAAGGCGATGAACGAACAGGTCAACGAGCTACTACACGCAGGCATTATCCGCCCAATACGCTACCAAACCTGGGTAGCCAACCCGGTCATGGTAGGAAAGACAACAGGCAGATGGCGCATGTGCGTCGACTACAAAGACCTAAACAAAGCCTGTCCAAAGGACTGCTACCCTCTCCCAGAAATCGACCTAAAGGTAGACTCCCTAGCGCCATTCCGCTTCAAATGCTTCCTCGACGCCTACAAAGGCTACCACCAGATCCAAATGGCGAAGGAAGATGAAGACAAAACAGCCTTCCGCACCGATACAGGCATCTTTTGTTACACCAAAATGCCTTTCGGTCTAAAGAACGCGGGAGCTACATACCAACGCCTCATGGACAGCGCTTTCATCCACGAGATAGGGGTACGCTTGGAGGTGTACGTTAATGACCTCGTCATCAAAAGCAAAGACGAGGCCAACATGCTGGAAGACATCCAAAAGACATTTAATCAACTGCGAAAGGTACGCATGAAGCTCAACCCCAGCAAATGTTCCTTCGGCATGGAAGAAGGAAAGTTCCTAGGCTTTATAGTCACGCGGGACGGTTTCCGTGCAAACCCAGACAAGGTCCTCGCCATCGAAAGAATGCCTTCACCAACATCCATCAAGGAAGTCCAAACCTTAATGGGACGCCTAGTCGCCCTCAATCGCTTCCTTTCAAATTATGCTTCCAAGTCTTTTCCATTTGTAGACACTCTAAAAAATTGTCTTAAAAAAAGTAATTTCCGCTGGACCCCTGAGGCGGAAAAAGCTTTTCAAGAAATGAAAGAATGTCTTATCAATTTACCTACTTTCACAGCACCATTACCTAAAGAGCCGCTAACCCTGTACCTCTCTGTAACAGAGCGGGCAATCGGCGCAGTACTCTTAGTAGATCGGAAAACCGTTCAAACACCCATCTACTACATCAGTAGAACCCTGCTAGACGCAGAGACTAGATACTCCACCATGGAAAAACTAGTGCTAGCCCTCATCCACGCTTCGCGCAGATTGCGTAGGTATTTTCACGGCCATCCAATAAACGTCCTAACAGACTACAGAATCAGCGACGTTTTACGCAAGCCAGAAACCTCAGGACGCCTGGCAAAATGGGCAATCGAACTCGGCGAACACACTATCAACTACAAACCGAGACCCGCCATTAAGGGACAGGTACTCGCAGATTTCGCCACCGAAATCCCAACAGACAAAATCGCCGAGTGCCTAGCAGAGCAAGACCCTGCACCACCAACGCCGGAAAACGAAAGCTGGAAGCTTTACACCGACGGCGCATCCAACTCCGATGGCGCCGGCGCAGGGTTGCGGCTAATCAGCCCAAACAAAAAAGAATACACGTATGCCATTCGATTAGATTTCGCCGCAACAAACAATGAGGTAGAATATGAAGCGCTACTAGCAGGACTACGCATTGCGCACCAAATGGGAGCCTCCCACATCGAAGCGCATGTCGATTCACTGCTAGTAGCCGGACATATAAATGGCACATACGACGCCAGGGACGCCACGATGGCATTATACTTGCAGCAGGCCAAACTACTCATACGCAAATTCGTTTCTTGCACAGTCATCCACATCAACCGAAGCGAGAACAAACCCGCCGACGCGCTAAGCAAAATGGCTTCCACAGTCTTTGAGCACATGGCCAAAAATGTCCGGGTCGAACTACAAGAAAGTCCATCAGTCCCTACAAGGCAAGTCAACGTCATCCAAACAGGAAACACCTCTTGGATGGCACCACTGAAGGCTTACTTCACATCCGGAACATTACCCGATAACAAAGCGGAAGCACAAAAACTCCAGCACAAAGCCTTGCACTATCAGTTAACGGATGGAATCCTCTATCGACGATCATACCTGGGTCCACTACTGCGATGCGTCGACAAAGAGGACGCCTCTTTCCTTATCCGAGACATCCACGAAGGTACATGCGGACTACATGCAGGACCTAGAATGGTGGTGGCCAAGCTAATGAATGCAGGCTATTATAGGCCAGGCATGCACCCAGACGCAGTGGCTGAACTGCGCAAGTGCGATTCATGCCAGCGCCACGCGCCAAACACCCTGCGCCCTAAAAACAACTTAATTCCCGTCACAGCGGCATGGCCGTTCCAGAAATGGGCAATAGACCTTGTTGGCCCATTTCCCACAGCACCAGGAAACGTTAAGTTCTTAATAGTGGCAATTGACTATTTCACAAAATGGATCGAAGCAAAGCCACTAGCAAAAATTGACGGCGCACACACCAAAAAGTTCATATGGGAATTTATCATCTGCAGGTTCGGCTTGCCATATCAAATTGTAAGCGACAATGGAACCCAATTCACCGACCAACACTTGCAACAATGGTTGGCGCAAATGGGCGTCCAGCAGATCTTCACCTCAGTAGCTCACCCCCAAGGGAATGGCCAAGTCGAAAGAGCTAATCGAAGCATCATCGAAGGCATCAAAAAGCAGTTGGGGACGAAACGAACAGGATGGGTGGACGAACTTCCGCACGTCCTATGGGCAAATCGCATACTCACCAAAACAAGCAATGGCGAAACCCCCTTCAGCCTAACCTATGGCTCCGAGGCCGTCATTCCCGCCGAAATAGGATGCCGCTCCGCAAGAGTACTCATGGCGGAACAAGGGCAAAATGACATAGAGCTGCGACTAAACCTCGACCTACTTGAAGAACGACGAGAGCTCGCCGCCATCAAAGAGGCCAGATACAAAAGTCAGCTAGAGCGCTACTACAATCAAAGAGTTAAGCTACATAACTTTAACATTGGAGATTATGTTCTCAGAAACAATAGCGCTTCAAACACAGAAAAGCAAGGCAAACTTGCCCCAACATGGGAGGGACCCTACAAAATACAAGAAATTCTGGGCAAAGGCGCATACGCGCTAGAAAAAATTGATGGCACGCCTATCCCGCGCTCTTGGAACGCGACACAATTACGTTTCTATTACATGTAATCCTTGTAAAGACTTAGGCTACACATGCCTAAGCCATTTTTTTTAGGGAATTCTAAGAAAATTCTATCGCCTAACTTAAGGTGTGCAATATTGGAACTTGGGTCTTCAAGGCATAAATACCATGTATCACTATCGCCGGACTCAATAATCAATCCAAAAATACACAAAGTTAAAACCAAAAATTTCATTTATATAACCCATCAAAAAGAGGCGTTCAAGCTGCTTCAAGCTTTACAAGAACTGATAGAAATGATCACAAAAAAAACATACAAAGACGTCCTATTCCTCGCCAGACTCATCAAAGTCCACCAACTGTTCTTCAAGGTCCTCCGGACGCGTTCCAGACGGACCTTCACCACCACTCGCCGCTTCTTTCCCCTTCTGCTGCGCCTCCGCACCCAAACGGTCGGATTCTTCTATGAAGTAACGGAGGGCGCCCGCTGGATCAGCATACTGGTTACAGTCCGCCACTGTCTTCAGTTTGGGGAATTCGACCTGCTCAAACTTAAGGAGTTCAGCTTCATACTCCTTCTCCCGGGGTTTACCATAATGCGCGCCCTTGGTTATATGCCCTCCGTTCAGCGCATGGTAGAACCCGCTGTCAAATCCCTCAGCCTCCCCAGCAGCGCGCGCAGCAGCAGCGATAGCAGCAACCTGATCGCCGAGATTGGGTTCGTTCCAGAACCGCTTGAAAATCTGCACAAAAACAAGGATTAGAAAGAGAATACGCTAATGACATGAAAAAATGGGAACACACTTACCCCGGCGATACCCTCACTCATCACCCAACGGACAGACTCCTGGGCTCTCTCCTGCACAACGTTGGCTTCATCCAGCAAAGTCTTGGCATTTTCCGCCTCCGTCTGTGACAAGGTCAACGCCTCTTCTAAAGAAGCCCTCTCCTCGGTCAACGCCGCTTTCTCTTTCAACAACTTCGGAAACAAATTCCTCGGCCGTCAGAGGATTGGCAAAGCGGGAGTTCTCCCGGATACTCCAGTGCGGACGCCAAATCACATCGCCCGCGAAGTAACCCGGGTCACTCCGATCCACACTTGACCTCCCACCAGAAGGTCCACCACCACCACCCCCAGGAGAACCACCAGAGAACGCCTGAACACTGGCGAGCCTGGCGGCCTCCTCCTCCGCCCTAGCCTTGGCGGCCGCCTCCTCAGCCCTGGCTTCAGCCTCAGCATTCTCCTTCTCAAGACGCAGCTTTTCAGCTGCCACACTTTCCTCCTCGGCTTTCCTAGCCGCTTCCTCCAGACGTAGCTTCTCAGCTGCTACCCTCTCCTCCTCCTTGGCAGCAGCTTCCTTGGCCCGCTTCTCGGCCTCAGCTGCCTCTTTCTCCGCACGAGCCTTCGCCTCCTCCTCCTCTTGCCTTTTCCTGGCAACCTCCGCCTCACTTGGCTCGGAGGCAGAACCAGAAGCTTGCGGAGAAACAACTGCAAGGAAAAACAGAACACTTAGGAAAATATCAAAACAGCAAAAAGAAACAAAGAGGCGGAACACCACTTACTGGTCACTTTCTTCGACGTTTTCTGGATCAGAGGACGACGCTCGGGCGGAGGACTAATCTCCAAAGAAAACGGCGCGGGACCAGGTCCGCCAGACTTGGAGGATGCAGCTTTCCCGCCAGAGACTTTGCCCAACTTCCGCTTCTTCTTCAGCGGACTGACCGCCGCATCATCTTCAGGGGCGGAAGAAGACGATTCTGCACGTCTCTCGCGTTGACCGAAGAGAGGACCTTCACCACCTGCACTCAAAGGCGCAGATTTAGCTTGGGACAACACCTTATGCTTATGAAAGCGCGGCACACTCTTCTTACGACCACGCGGAGGCGTTGGATCCACCATTTCTACAGAAGATCCAGTGGACTCCTCATCAGAGGAAACGACAAAACAAGGGTCTACCCCCGCATGAGGAACAGAAGATAAAGGGTCAGGGTTTATAGGATGCTCACGTGAAAAAAGAAGGACGGTTGGCTTGAACTCCAGATAGGGAAAGTAGAACCTATCAACCATCTCATCTATCACAGACACCCTACCCTCCGCAGGATCCCTCCACTCCAAGGGAGCCTTATCCCTTAACAGAAAAGCATCAAATTTTGACATCCCTAAAAGTCAAAACAAAACATAAGTTAGTCCAACATAAAAAAGATAACGATTGAAAAGCTTGGAACACACTTACCAGGTACCACAATCACCGGCTCTTTCCCCTGCACAATCTGAGCCCGGCTCATACCCAACAAAGCCAACATGGCTTCGGAACACATACCCGTGTCAAACGGGGAAGCATGAGCCACCAACTCCTTGAACCAGGCTTCATCCCTGTAACCCTCCATAACCGGGTGATCACCTACTCTCTGACGCTCGGCCACCACCTTCCATGGCATGTCCACAGGTATCACACCCCTCTTGACGTAGAAAAACTTCTCCTTCCAGTCATGGAGTGATTTGGGAGCAGTTGTTCCACACGGAGGCACATGGGGACGAGGAACCAAGTTGAACCAGGAACCCTCCATGTTCAGCAAATAAAAGACATTGAACCGTTCAAAAGACGGCTCAATGTCTAGAGCACGGCAGCATGCTTCAAAATGGACAAGCCGAAGCATCCCAAACCCACTCACCTGGGTGACGTGAACACCATACCTCACCAAGGTATCCACCTGGAACTTGGTAGCAGGTAAACGGAACCCACATAAAGCAAGGTGGGCCCCATATAAGCTCATCTTCCCTGGAGGAGGAGCCAAGGCAGTATTCTGGGCAGATGGTAACTCCACCTCCCAGGAGGAATCAAACTCCATAGCTTCCAGAAATTTCGTGAAGCTTTTCTTACCCCACTTGCAAGTGGTGTTATGCAAAAGCTTCTTAGACGTCTCGGCAGCCTTACTAGGGTTTCCCCCAACATCAGAACCCTCAGACATGGTGAGGAGAGTTTTAAGAAAAAGAAAAAGAAATTTTTAAGAAGACACCGGAAAACTTGAAGCTTCACCGGAGAAGATGAAGATTTTTCAGAGAAAAAAGAAAACGATTCGAGAGTAATAGGAAGAAACTCCAAAAGGCTCCTCGGGTATTTATACCCATCACATTTAATGCGAACAGGAACAGCTGGCAGAAGACCTTTCACCTTGCCAGGGAAGGGCACATCTGGACGCTACACGTGGCACAAACAGCTGGATGAGCAGTTACTCACCAGCACACGATGCCACGCGTCTGCCAAAAGGACGATCCCCCACCTGCCCAACGTCAGCAATCAGACTGACAACTGCACCACTCGCGCGAGTGGGCGGCCACTCGCCTGACACACGGTGGATAACTCCCCACCCACACGCTGACGTGACGGCCAACTGTGCAGACATCCTTTCTGCACTCTGACACGTCCACCAAACCGTCTCATCTTCCGAAGCACGTTTCCTAAATATTAAGGAAACCTTTCAAAATTCCAAAAATTAAATACAAGGGGAACATATTTAATACACCATCAATATGCCGGCCACGTCATTATAACTGCCACGTCATCACTTGGCGCTGGGTTAACGTGAATTCCAAAAGACGTTCTCCGCCGGATTTCAGACTCCAACACCCAGACTGCCACGTCATCACTTGGCGCTGGGTTAACGTGAATTCCAAAAGACGTTCTCCGCCGGAATTTACTTTCCAAACACCCAAACTGCCACGTCATCACTTGGCGCTGGGTTAACGTGAATTCCAAAAGACGTTCTCCGCCGGATTTCACTTTCCAACACCCAGAATGCCACGTCATCACTTGGCGCTGGGTTAACGTGAATTCCAAAAGACGTTCTCCGTCGGAATTTACTTTCCAACACCCAGACTGCCACGTCATCACTTGGCGCTGGGTTAACGTGAATTCCAAAAGACGTTCTCCGTCGGAATTTACTTTCCAACACCCGGACCGCCACGTCATCACTTGGCGCTGGGTCAACACAAAGCGTTGAAAAACGTACTTTACAAAAAATATTCACTTTTGCCAAACTCTTGGCAACACTTTTATCAAAAAGAGCCATGTAAAAAGATAATGGGACGCCAATATCTTTCCACATGTCACAAGAGTTGCAACGCGCACTCTTTCGCTCAAAATAAAAGTTTCAAACAAAGGACACATTTTAGTCCAGCGCCCCACCAGCTCTCTAAGCAAGACCAGGAGACACCCTGGACTTGGGGGACTTGAAGGGGTAGGGTACCGCTTTTAGGCGCACCCTACTCCCCGCCAGGAATATTACTCCAAAGACACAGCAGCGCCAATGGCGCGGAGGCACCAGCAGGCGGCACCCGAGAAACATCCCCCTTGGAAACCCAACTGCCTTCCTCTCGTCAGGGGTCAGCTGCCAAGTGGTCAGCCGCCTGACAACTGACACCCCTGCCGACCATCCACAACACGCCACGTGTGTGGAGGACAAAGCACCTCCCGGCCAGCCAACCACGAGGCGACACGTGGTCCAATCAAAAGAAGCCCTCCTCAACTTGGATCACTTTATCTAACTAAAGGTTAGAATCCAACTAGGTGGGCCTACTAACCGGCCGGCCCGATCCTCAAAGCCCGGCCCATTAACGATGAATGGGCTGGACAACGCTTGGCCCATACATCTCCTATAAAAAGGAGGACTTGACCTCCTTTCTAGGGGTGAACAAAAACCGGCCAATAAGAACTAACACACTTGTATCTCCACTTGTATTGTTATTTACATTATTCATTAATAGAGATCACCTTTTACAGTGGACGTAGATCTTACAAGATCGAACCACTTATACCCTTGTTTATTGTATGTGATTGCTCGCCATTTTGTGTACAACCATAGAGCAACCATCGTTGTGAGCTAAGGATTATACCCTGCTGCGAACACGAGTCGTTACCCCATATATCACCCTGCCATTTACAACCTATTATACTCGTTGTTTCTTCACATATATACGATCTTAACATGATTAATGAATTACATAAACACGTTGTGTTTTTTTTCGCATGAACAAAAACCACTAAAAAGTCTTTTTTTTTTTCGTTTTTTTATAACACTATGGTGCTCATTGGAAAGATAATAAAACGCTCGTTAATTTAGTGTAATTTTTTTAAATGTCATATATAGAAGTTACTAAAGTTCAAAAATTGTGGAAAGATGATAATAAAAACACAAAGACAAAAATATTAATTAACATATTTTAAATTTTAATATAATAGTTAATAGTTATCTTTATTTAAAATATAATTAAATTTTTTTTTGAAGGAAAATCAATTGGTGTGAAAGTCTCACTACGCGTCACGTGTCAGACCCCTTTTCGTTTATTATATATAGATATAGATATATAGATATATCTAGAGAGGGTCATTATATAATATATTCCCTTGTTAAACCTTATGTTTTCTTTTAAAGATTTTTAATAAACAACCGGTGGGAGTGAGACTCATTGCATTTCATGGCGAGCTCAATTAACTTGTAATCAGTGGCAGATCAGTGAATTTTTTTCACTAGGTTTTTTTTTATATGCTCTAATTTCATATAACAGAACATAAAAAAATAGGGTCGGCACATGGGTCGGGTCGGTTTGACGGTTCAGGTCCGTTTGACGGTTCGGGGCGTTTTAGGGGTTTGGATCAGTTTAGGGGTTCGGGTCGGTTTAGGTTTCAACAAGTCAAATTTTTTGTTTTTTTAGTAGATGAACTTCATTAGAACAGAGGACACGTCCTCAAAGAGAGGACCGGCCCGGAACAATCATTACATCATATACAAAGGGTAAACGACCCAATCCTTCCGACTAATATTATTAAATCTAGACCTATTTTTGAAGGAAAATCAATTGGTGTGAAAGTCTCACTACGCGTCACGTGTCAGACCCCTTTTCGTTTATTATATATAGATATAGATATATAGATATATCTAGAGAGGGTCATTATATAATATATTCCCATGTTAAACCTTATGTTTTCTTTTAAAGATTTTTAATAAACAACCGGTGGGAGTGAGACTCATTGCATTTCGTGGCGAGCTCAATTAACTTGTAATCAGTGGCAGATCAGTGAATTTTTTTCACTAGGTTTTTTTTTATATGCTCTAATTTCATATAACAGAACATAAAAAAAATAGGGTCGACACATGGGTCGGGTCGGTTTGACGGTTCAGGTCCGTTTGACGGTTCGGGGCGTTTTAGGGGTTTGGATCAGTTTAGGGGTTCGGGTCGGTTTAGGTTTCAACAAGTCAAATTTTTTGTTTTTTTAGTAGATGAACTTCATTAGAACAGAGGACACGTCCTCAAAGAGAGGACCGGCCCGTAACAACCATTACATCATATACAAAGGGTAAACGACCCAATCCTTCTGACTAATATTATTAAATCTAGACCTATTTTAAGCCATAAAAAGGAAACGGATTTGATACTAGCTACCACATCTAGGACCTTAGGATCTTTTCTACCGAACAATTTCTCGTTTCTCGCTTTTCAAATCATCCACACCATGATCATAACTATACCATCAATGATCTTTCTTAACCCACGGCCCAGCTGCAACAGACTTGGAAATGTGCAGCAAATCGGATAAATGGAAAGCAAAAATTGAGTCTATCTTGCACCACTTACCAACAAAGGACCAAACGCCAAACGAAAAACCACAACTGGTAAACAAATGATCTGCTGTTCCACATCCACGTCACACAAAACACACCTCAAATCCGGGACAAGAATGTTTCTTCTACTTAGCGCCAATCTAGTAGGTATGCGCTCCATGTAACATCGCGAATTTTTCCCAAATCTTAACATAACGTCCTTACACTAATGTGCCCAAGTCTATATTTATTTTTCCTAACTCGCAAACTATATATATATATATATATATATATGATGCATTTTTTTTATTATTAATAATGGATAATAAATAACAATAATAAAACTAGTAGATTAACCCAACCCAGCACCCCTTATCCTTTTACTTTTGCTAAAACCCAACAACAGGCCCACCTCTCTAGGCCCAACAGCCTTGGCCCACCTCACTGTTTTAAAAAAAAAAAAAAAGGGGGATATGCTTCTGCTCGGGGTCGAACCAGAGACCTTTCACACACACACCCACGTGAACACCAACTGGGCTAGCCATCATATCTGATTCAATCACAGCCCAAATTAATTATATACTTGATTTGGATTTCTTCACAGTTGACTTAAAAAGTCAACTGTGGGATACGAGTATCAAAATCAATCAACATTAACCTGTGATTTGTATAATTTTGGTAAATCTACGCGATGACCGGCCTCATTCAACTAAGTCACACACTGATTGGCAATCAATTGTCCACCAATTTGAATCCTATACGCGTATGGACTTTATGATTAGTCAAACCTTCCAATTAACCCAACCATCGATCCCCAGTATAAATTGAACCTTGACATAGCATAACAACTCGCTCATAATCTCTTCTCAACCTTCAATCTCCTTCTTTTCACTCTGTGTATCATTTACGAGCACCAGTTGACTTTTTTGTTGACCACTCAATCAAACACGAATCCACACTGTAAGTATAATGTTTTCTGTGGGTTATGATCATCGGCGAACACCCATCAATAGCCCCATGATTAATTGGGCTATTGATGAGTGAATCAAATAATTACAGAATTAGGGTTCGTGGGTTTTGAATGGGGATAAACTCAGTTTCACATAATGTATTTAATTATTCTTAACTGGGTTTCATCACAACCACTGGCCTAGGCCAAGTGGTTGTGACTATGGTTTATAACCTCAGGATCCCGAGTTCGAGTCCCGGCTACGGCCAGCTTTTGTTCCTTTTTCTTTTTATAAACCACAAATCATTATTATATATATTATACCTTTAAAACTTATAAATTTGTTTTTAAATGTTAAAACTATTTTATAAATTCTAAAAAAATTATATTTATTAAATCTGAGTTAAAAGTTTTATTTACAATTTTTATTTTTCAAAAATTCATTTATTTAATATTTATAATAATTAAATCAATTTTATACTATTATATTTATAAAAATCCATTAAAATATCAAAACAATTTTATTAAATTCTCCAAAAATTATCCTGAGTTTGTATAAAGTTAAACTTTACTGAAATAATTTTTAATTCAGAAAAATCAATTATTTTATATTTTTAATCAATTTTTGTTAGATTTAATCATAATTAAATCATAATAAATTCAATTTTCATTATTTTTGCACCAAAATTTTACACAATTTATTTTTATATATTTAGAACAGAAATATGATTTTTAAAATAGAAATTCTTTAATTTTAGTATTTTTGAATATTAAAGTTAATTGTTGGCAATTTGTAATAAATAGATTTAAAAATCTATTTTAAATGAAATAATTTTATAAAAATTATTTTTATACTCCAAACACTTTAATGTGTACATTCAAAATTCAAATTTTATAAAAAGACTTTCTTTTATTAATTATCAAATTTCCCTTTTATTTAATTAACATTTTATTTTTAATTCAACAATTGGTTATCCCCAAATCGAAACCCTAGGATACACTTATAAATTAATTAGACTTAGACTTATTATTTATTACCTAATTATAGGGTAATATTTGGCATTATTTTGGGCAACACCATCATTTCATCTTTTCAAGAAGTTTAACATTTGCCAAGGTGAGTTTACATAGCCCATTTTTCTGTTTTACATTTTGGGGTGAAACATGTTTAAACATTTTATACACTATCATTTATTCATTCTTACATTGTTGAAACTTGTGATTCAATTACACTATCATTTACTCATTCTATCACTTGACTGTAACAAAAAGACACAGTACAATCATTAACATTGATCAAGCCGCCTGTTTAGATTATAGCGCTATAGGTCTGACAAACCCATCCCCCGCATAGACTCAGGGATGATCGATAACAGTAATAACATTTAACTAACTTGCGAGTTAGTCATCAGTCGACACAAGGTTTGGTTGTACAGAGACGCATTGTTGCATGTCGGTATCATACTCTATCATCGTACAACTTGGGATGTTGTATAAACTATTGTTATCAACTATTTCTCAAAAAACCTATGTATTATCACCAACTTTTGTTGACCCAAAATATTTTCAACTTAACATGTTTCAGGTCCTACTTGCTTGAAGATTTGCTTGAAGATATATGCATAGTTTTATTTAATTTGATGTACGAATTCTTGTAGAAAAATTGTATGTAATTTATTTAAATCAATTAATGAAACTTATTATTCTCCATGAGCTACTGAACAATCATCACTACGTGACACCTCGATGTTTCCGCCATCGGTTGGGGTGTTACACTCCATCTCCACTCGCCAAACAAAAATCTTGACTTTTAACGGAAGCCACACAATCCATTTCATATGAAATTGACGCTGAATGACTGTACCTTTTAACAATTGTTTCTTGCAGTCAGCTACATAGAATTCGCCATCATTATCGCCTTCCCACTTCCATTTATCAGACCCGTTTTGTTAATATAACTGAATTGAGCAGATCTATCAACTCCTTCATCTGCATAAACTGCAAATTGTTTTGCGGTAACCTGTTCCAACTTATCTGATCGGTCCGAAAGAGTTCCATCATCTGTTGTAGGCTACAGCGTTTCTGCACATTATTGGCATACAGAGCCGACCATTTATACTTTAACAGGTCAAAATTTAACATCCCTAAAATACCTAATACGATAATACCTTTTTTTTTTGAAATGCAAACTTCATTAAAAACAACACGAGCAAGGAATCTCTAAGGCGGAGAACCCACTCAAACAATTACACTACATCAATACAAAATAAGTTCCAACCTTTCCAATCTACCTTCCCTCCATTGAACCTATTCCTATACCATAGATAGCCCAACGATTTTACATCGGTCACAATCTTCGGCACCTTGATCTCCACGTTATTGAATCGATTCTCGTTTCTAGCTTTCCAGATACACCAACACGTCAAAACAATAATTCCATATACCACTTTTTCCGGACTTTAGAGCCATCTACCCTGTTCGCCATCTCTATGATATCTCGAAAGGAAAATAAAAAAGCTTTCGGAATATTGCACCAGGTACAAATCGCATCCCAAACCCCATTAGCGATGATACAGGTTGTGAAGATATGATCCATGCTTTCTTCCGTATCCCCACACATCGAACACATATTATCACCAAACAATATATTCCTCCTAGCTAACGCTACCAATGTCGGAATTCTATCTAAGTTCGCCCTCCACATGAAAAGGTTACATTTATTAGGAAGCCACTTACTCCATTTGTAGACGTTAGCACTAGAACTGGGCATATCTTGGCGCAGCCATCTTCGAGTTTCTTTTACCTAGAAATCTTTGTTATCCCTTGTGTTCCAAACCCAATCATTCGGTCTATTACATATCCGAACATCATTAAGGACCCGATGGCATTCCAGCAATTCTTGAATTGATCGGGCCACCTGCAGAATTCTCAATCCTATCATACACACTGCACCATTTATCCTTATCGAGTCGAAAGATATTAGGAAACAGTTCACGTAACGGAACATCTTTCACCCAAGGATCAATCCAAAAATTTATTTTCGTGCCCCTACCAATAACACCCCTCACCATGTTCACGAACTGAGTCCCTTGAACCTTGGTTCGATAACCAATACCTAACTGTAACTAATCCAATGATCCAAGCTCACTTGACTAACCATTTAATAATACAGATGTTACTTTAATAGTTGACTAACCATTCTTAAAACCATCTTTTAAGAATCAATGATGTAAGAATCATGGGACATTATGTGGATTTCTTGTAAGAATCAATGATGTTTAAAACATCATTAAATAAACTTTATAACTACTTTTTGTAACCTTTTTTTTTTAACTGATGAATAAAAAGGCTCTTGCCATTTAAAATTTGAATAGACAAAAAATGAAGAGAGTAAAGTAATTTGATAAATCTCCTCCCCTTATTGATCAAAATATAATCCAAAGTCATCTCCTAACATGAATCATCAAGAGAACTTCAAAATGGTGTTAACAAACGTAATTGAAAAAATTACGCTGTGGATTGCTTCAAGTATGAAATGAGATCTGCCCGTTCCTGTGGCTTTTTCAGTCCTGCGAAAACCATCTTTGTTCCAGGGATGTACTTCTTAGGGTTCAACAGATAGTCGTACAACGTGTTTTCCTCCCAGATAACTGCCTTGTTCTTGTTACCAGCAGAGTATGAATATCCAGCAGTGGTTCCAGACTGCCTTCCAAATAGTCCATTTAGGTTGGGTCCTTGTTTATGACCAGCGCCTTTCTCGGCGGTGTGACATTGAGCGCACTTCGTCTTGAAGATCTTCTCGCCGACGGTTGGGTTACCGGCAGGAGCCTCCGCGAACGACGCCATTAGATTGAAGGTTTCGTAGAGAGATGTTAGAGAGAGAGAGAGACAACTACTTTTTGTAACCTAACATGACAAAAACCATCTTTTAATTTTTATTTATTTTATTTATTTTTATTATTTTTATTATTTTTTGTATTATATTTTTAATACCTAAATAAACTTTATTTATCTACACAATTGATGGCTAATTAAATAAATAAATAAACTTACAGTCGAGCAAGGAGGAGCCGAGGAGGGAAGGAGGCGGAGGGGCGGAGGAGGAGGTCGAGGCTCGAGCAGAGGTCAGTGGGGAGGGTTTCGCTTTGTCCCTTTGATTATCTGTGTGTTTTAGTTTGGTAGGGCAACATGGAACCTAGCTTTGAACTTAAAAAAAAATGGAAACCTAAAAGAAACGCGTGAAATGGGTTTCGAACCTGGAACTTTGTCATTGTAATGGCAGGTCTCTACCAGTAAGGCACCTACATCTTTTAGTTATGGGTTCCTTTCCGAATTTTCATAGGGGTTCCTTTTTTTTCTATATATATTAACACTAAAAATTACAAACCGACTGGGTTCTCGAGAACCCGACGGTCATAGTCTAGATCCGCCCCTGCTTGTAATATTATAATACCGGTACCTGGTGTAACAATTGATATGTGTTAGTCAATCGGAATTCTTCGGTTGGTATCCGTTTGGTTAATGATGATGAAGAAAAGAACATCAATTATAAATCGGTCCATAAAAGATCATTTAAATTTTATGAACAATAATTTGATTTAAGTTAACTATCCTTGCACTGTAACAGTACCGAATACCGAGAAGATTAACATGGACTATTAATACAACACCTTAGGTAAATCTCACATCGACCTTTGGTTTATAAGTAATCCAATGTCTCTTAAATCACCAACGCATTTTAAGCTTAGTTAGCTATGGAGCACATGAAAACTCCACAGTTAAACGTGCTCAGATGGAAGTAGTATCAGAATGACTATCTCCTGGGAAGTCTCCACTAAGACAACCAAGAACAAATTCGTAAGCTTCTAAATGGGCAACACATGAGAGACAAAACGGATAATATTGATAGTGAGAGAGGCTAGACGTTTCATGTAAAGTTATAATATAAGCTTGATTACCTATTGATTATACCAAAACACATTAACAGTTTCTAGTTAAAAAGTAAAATAATATTCTTAATACTAAAAACGAAAACGTAAAATACAAAAGAATTAAAAGAATATTTAGTCCAGGAGTACAAGTGCGTAAATATATTCTATCAAGGTTATTAATGAAAATACATGTGTCAAAGTCTCCCACAAGACCAAAAAAATATTTTATTTTGAAACTAACTCAGTTATTAATAAAATTTATAACGAAATGTTCATAAAAATTAAATAACACTATGTATTTAAATTTTTTTAAAAAGCTAAACGAACGTAAGTTATTAGAAAAAAGTCGCTATGCGCAACGGGATTAGGCCCATTGCGGTGGGGGCCATTTGGAGGAGATTGGTGTCAAAAGTCGCTATGCGTAAAGTGGCTAAAGAGATGGCAACCTATCTTGGGGATTTTCAGTTTGGGGTTGGGGTCCCTAATGGGGCATAAGCGATGCTGCACATCGCTAACAAGTTTCTGAGTGCGTTCCATTCTGACGGGTCCCTGGCTATGCTCACTGTTGATTTTTCTAACGCCTTCAACGAGGTGGACTGTACGACACTTCTCAGGTGTAACACCCCGCCCCTCTCATCACCAATATTGTCCGCTTTGCCCATCTAGAGCTCACGGATTTGTTTTTGGTTGCCCAAGTGGAGACTTCCCAGGAGGTCACCCATCCTGAAATTTCTCCCACCTGAGCACGCTTAACTGTGGAGTTCTCCTCTCATCCACTAACATTAAGCCCCAAAACGCGTTGGTGATTTAAGAGGCAAGACATTACTTATGAACCAAGGATCTCTCCTGGCCACGGCCGATGTGGGATTTTCCTGGGGTGTCACATTCACCCCCTGTTAGAGTCTCATCGTCCCTGATGAGGTGTGTTCCTGGGGTATCACATTCACCCCCTGTTAGAGTCTCATCGTCCCTGATGAGGTGTGCACCCACTATCCCGAACGGCACAGGAGTGGCTCTGATACCATCTGTAACACCCCGCCCCTCTCATCACCAATATTGTCCGCTTTGCCCATCCAGAGCTCACGGATTTGTTTTTGGTTGCCCAAGTGGAGACTTCCCAGGAGGTCACCCATCCTGAAATTTCTCCCACCTGAGCACGCTTAACTGTGGAGTTCTCCTCTCATCCACTAACATTAAGCCCCAAAACGCGTTGGTGATTTAAGAGGCAAGACATTACTTATGAACCAAGGATCTCTCCTGGCCACGGCCGATGTGGGATTTTCCTGGGGTGTCACATCAGGGAAGTTAGTTGCAGATGCCCATCTATCTTCCCGTGGGTCCAATTTTTATATGCGCAACCCGCAAGATTATATGTGGGGGATACTCATATTGGGGCTACCACAGGGGTGAAGCAAGGGGACCCTCTCGGCCCCCTTCTTTTTGCGCTGGTTCTCCATCCACTGATCCTTCGTGTGCAGGGCGCTTGTTCCTTGCCCTTCCATGCTTGGTACTTGGACGATGGCACTATCATTGGTAAGGCAGAGGAAGTTGCTAGGGCGTTGGACATTATTCGTTCAGAGGGGGCGTCTCTTGGGCTTAGGCTTAATATTCAGAAAACGGAGATTTTTTGGCCTTCATGCAATGGTTCGAAGAAAGTGCCGGGTTTATTCCCTAGCGAGATTAGCAGGCCCGTGGGGGGGGGGGGGGGGGGTTAAACTCCTTGGGGGGCGGTTAGTCGGGATGCAAGGTTTATTCAGTCTTTGGCATCTAGACGAGCTCTTCGGGCGGTTGATCTTATGAAACGACTGTCGGACTTAAGGGACCCCCAAAGTGAGCTCATTCTGTTGCGCTCGTGCATGGGGGTTGCTAAATTAGTGTTTGGGCTCCGGACTTGTCAACCCGAACATGTCAAAGAGGCTGTGTCTATCTTTGATGCAGGTCTGCGAGGGGCAGTTGAAGACATTGTTGTCAGCGGAGGACCGAATTTTGGGGACCTTCAATGGAAGTTGGCTTCTTTCCCTATGCGTTGCGGGGGCTTAGGGCTTATCTCGGCGGAGGACGTCTCCGTATATGCTTTTGTTGCGTCCAGGGCCCAGTCGTGGAAATTGCAGGACCACATCTTGCGAAGCGCTGGTGTTATGGGGGTGGATCCTGACTACTCCCTTGCGCTTGGTAATATTGGAACAACTCTCCCAGACCTTGATCTAGGCGGTTTTACTAATAAGGAGACCGTCCCCAAGAAACCTCAACAAACTTTGGCGAGTGCTCTTTATGGTAAACACGCACAGGATATGGAGGAGCGGTTCGATATGACCCCGCGTCAAAAGGCAGTTTTGGCTTGTCTCAAGGGGGCTCATGCCCAGGATTTTTTGACTGTTGCGCCCATTGAAGGTCTTGGGCAACGGATGTCAGCAGTTGAATACAGAGCCATCCTTAAATACCAGCTCATGGTTCCCCTTTTTCCGCCAGACGACTCTTGCCCCATTTGTAAAAAAGCCTGTTTGGATAGATTTGGCGAGCATGCCCTCCACTGTAAGGAATTGCCGGGATTCAAGTATCGTTATGACTGGGTTAGAGATGTTTTATGGGATGTGCTTAGGCGTGCCGGGATCTCAGCCAAGAAAGAAGCCCCTGTTAATTTTCTGACTGACCCACAAGAGGGAAGATCTACCCTGCGTCCTGCGGACGTCCTTGTGTTTGGTTGGGCAGGGGGTAAGCACGCGTGTGTGGACCTCACTGGGGTGTCCCCACTAGTGGGGCTGAGAGATAGTGGATTCGTTCCGGGACAGGCGGTTTTGAAGGCGGAAGCTAGGAAGGTTGCTAAGCACGAGGCAACATGTCTAGAGAATCAGCATGTGTTCATTTCGTTTGCCTTCAATACTTTTGGATCCTTAGCCCCTGAGGCAGTTCGCTTTTTGGAGCGGGTGCAGAATGTGGTCCACAGTGACTCGCAAAGCCCGAGGAACCAAGGGTTTACATTTAGTAGAATAGGCTTTGCGATTCAAAAATGGATAGCGGCGCAGCTTGTTGCTCGCTTACCTATTATCCAGATGTAACTTGGTTTTTATCGTGAAATTATTATTTAAAAAAAAAATTATTAAATGAAAATATTATCATCTTCTTCCTTCTCGATGGAGATGGAAGGCTTCACCTAATAATCTCACGATAGTTCACGATGCCACATAGACTCACATGTGAGGTGTGTTATCCATATCGCTTAGCCTAACAACATCTTAAATTTCTCTCATTCACACAAGCTTTGGATCAAATTTTCTCCATTCCTTCTGTAACCATCCGTGAACATTACAAACCTCATAGTTTCTATCTTTATTTCATCCATAGTTGTCTCTAGCCTATTCTTTAAATACTTAACTAAAAATAAATATGCGCTAATCGAAATTAAAAGTATAAAACTTGTAAATTAATGAAAGGCAACATATTATTTCAAATAAAGGGGAAAATTACACAAGAATAGCAGGTAGGCGGGCAACAAGCTGCGCCGCCATACCCTTCTGGATAGAGAACCCTGAATACAAATCCTTGCCCTGGGGAGTCGAGAAGTTGCTGTGGACCACCCGCTGGACTCTCGTCAGAAACCTGATCGCTTCCGGTGCCAATGAGCCAAAAGTGTCACAAGCTAGAGGGACAAAAGCATGTTGGTTATCCTCGCACGCTTTAGCGTGCTTTGCCACCTTGTTCGACTCTGCTCTAAGTACTGCTTGCCCCGCCACGAACCCACTCTCCCTGAATCCCGCTAAAGGTGACACACCTGTAAGGTCCACGCATGCGTGTTTCCCACCTTCCCAACCAAACACTAGCAGGTCAGCCGGACGTAAAGTGGACCTCCCCTCAGCCGGGTCTGTAAGAAAGTTAACCGGGGGCTCTTTCTTTGCCGAGATCCCTGCTCGTTTAAGAATATCCATTAAAACGTTCCGAACGAAATCATGCCTGTACTTAAATCCAGGTAACTCTCTACAATGAGGGCATGCTCCCCATATTTATCCAAACACGCTTTACGGCAAACCGGATATGTTTCGTCATCCAGAAAAATGGGAATCATCAAACGGTATTTAAGGATCGCTCTATATTCCACCGCTGACATCCGTTGCCCCAGTCCTTCGATAGGGATAACTGTTAGGAAATCTTGGGCGTGGGGCCTCTGTAAGCATTCCATGACGGCTTTCTGGCGTGGGGTCAAGCAAAAATCTTCCCCTAGACTTTGTGCAATTCGACAATAAAGAGCATTCGCCAAGATTTTCTGTGGCTTTTTGGGGGCGGTGTCTTTATTGGAGAAACCGCCAAGATCAAAGTCAGGGAGATATTCATGCAGGCGTTCCAAAGCGCAAACATAATCCGGATCCGTGTTATCAACCCCGCTGTTACGTAAAATATGGTCTTGCAACCCCCAGGATTGAGATCTGGACGCCACAAAGGCATAAGTGGCTACATCCCCGACCGAAAGAAGCCCCAACCCACCATGCCGCATCGGCAAGGTTGCGACTCGCCACTGGAGGTCCCCAAAATATGACCCCCACAAACTACAATATCTTCAATTGTAAATAAAATAACATTTCCTTAATCAGGGAAAAATACAAGACTTAATAAAAAACATCAAAAAATTAAAACTAGATTTCTAAATTGGGTATGTAGGTGTTTGCAATATATAAAACGAGCTCAGATCGAAAGTTTTTATGGCCTTTATGAGTAATATTCATAGGGGTTGGCTAAATGCACTCCCCTTCTTTACTAATTGCACTTCCTTCTCAAAAACAGTTTAAAAATAATCAAATTCTATCCTTCTTTAAAAAAAAATCATTTTAGTAACTCATCTTCTTCTTGTAATCAACTCTTTTTAAGTTACTCACCCTATGAACATCATCTTCATCACATAATTGAAGCATCACCGTCCCATGAATCTCGTCATCATCTCGGTGGTACAAAACCCCCATCTAAAATATTGTTAGTTTTAATCTTTATGATTTAATTACTATAGTTTGAGACAAACTTAGATCAGGATAAAAGAGAAAATTCTATAAAAAAATATAAGGTTTAATTATGTTTATTTAAAAACTTTAAAGGGGGAGTGTAATCAGTAAAAATAATATAAAGGAAGTGTATTTAGCAACACCCTATTCATAATGCATTTTCATAAGAATATCATTGTTTTACTTCTTTCACTACAACAGTAAATTATATATTTAATGTTGATAATGATGAGTCTTCTGAACTTGATGATGGTGAAGTAAATGATGGATTTTAAAAAGATCCATGGTCTAAAACGTGGGTTGAAATGTGAAAAAGAATGATTTAAAGATTGAAGTGAATGTTGAAATGTGAAAAGGAATGATTTAAAGATTGAAGTGAAAAAGTTGAAGATTTGAGTTAGTGTAGTGGCATCAGGGTTGATTTTTTTTTTTTTTAATTATTACTTCCTCCGTCTCATTAGATGTGTGCATATTCCCTTTTTTATTTGTCCTATTTTATGTGTCTACTTTAAAAAAATTATTAGTCAATTTTTAAATTTACCCTTAAAAACACAACTAAAATAAACAAAGAATATGATTGACCCACATATGACAAGGGTATTATTGTCATATGGCAAGCAAAAAAACAATCATTTAATATGCCTAAAACTTTGTGTTTTTCAAACCAAGACATTTCTAATGGAACGAGGTAGTATTAAATAGCCTAACAATCACACTAAACAATTAATTCCCAATGCTCGAGAAGTAGTCCCGAGAGGTAGGGCTGACATATCGTGTCAGGCATAACTTGTTAAAACATAAACCCGATAAGATACGAACACGAATACGAACCTTTTTATAACATGCTAACACGATAAGACGTGATTATAAACATTAACCATGTAATCATATCCACAAACCTATGAATGAGAGATTGGGCGACACTAGAGTTGAAAAGGAGGACGGGTGATGGGTGACGACGAACAAGGACGGTGGACAGGTGGCGACGACGCTGGAGTTGGGAAGGAAGAGGAGGAATGTCTGAACGGTTTATATGTCTGTACTCTATGATTTGAAAATTGCAAATTAGGATTCATTCATCTTTAGTCCACATATGTATAACGCATATCTCCACATCATATATAACTTTTTTAAATAAAATTATTAACATGTCTTAACAGGTACTTAACATGTTAACAGATCTTTAACCAGTTTAGAAACGTAACCTGTTAAGGCCTTATTGTGTCGACCTATTAAAGACATGAAACCTGTTAAGGTCGTGTAGGTTTGCATCATATTATCATGTTCGTGTTTAAAATTGTTAGCCCTACCCCATAGGGAAGGATATATATGTAATTTGTACAAAGAAACAAAACTTTTATTTTTTAGCCAATTTAAAAGTTAACAAGTTATTAGGACACACGGGGATTCTCCACGGGTAGGCCATTATCACCATGGTAATACCGCAGTCGGTAGCACGTGTAATGGTCCGTGAAGCATTTACGTGTTCTAGTTAACAGATGGTGAGTGCGGTTTTGTGTGTAGGAGGGTTTTGTTTTTTATGGGTTCGGTAGTTCAAGGTAGTGTTGCCTTAAAATTTGTGTGTCAGTAAAGTAAGTCAGTGAAGTGTTGTGACAATACAGTATTGGTGAAAAATCAGAGTAATTTAACTAGTGGAGTCCGGGTAGTGATCCGCCCACCCTTATACTTTTCAAAAACGTATATTTCAAACAACTTTAAAGACTTTAACATAAAAAATCTAGTTTAGTAATTTTTCAAGTATTTTTTATATGTCATGGGACTTTAATATATCAAACACCATTTTGTTATTTTTTATAACTCGTGGGACTTTAATACATCAACACTATTTTGTTACACTATTTTTTTACACAGTGTTAAAATTCAAGTAACAAAACCAGGTTGGCAACACACTTAAACAAAACATTAACAACAAAAAAAAACATCAAACAGGAGCCGGAGCAGGTTCCGACATACCCATCGTAGAACCACTAAAATGTGGCACCCAACAAGGAAGATAACGATAATTTTGCCTATACGGACAATACCGCGGTGTCGAAAAGAACACCGAACACTCTACTACTGGTCTCTGATCGGGTTGGCCGAATATGCAGTTGTTCCTAACATCAAGCACACCTTTCTTAATCAACCCTCTACAAATTGGACCCACGCTAGTCAAATAGTTATTAGACAAAGACAAGTTAGCTAGATTATCCATAGCACACAACACTTCTGGCACACCACCGTATAATAAGTTCCCTGCAAAGTTAACAACCTCAGCTTTTTTTAAACATCCTAATGAAAATGGTAATGGCCCGGTTAAGAGGTTGTTTCCAGCGTCGAAAACGACTGTTTCGGTTAAGAAACCGAGCTCATATGGGAGGCAGCCACTTAACATGTTGTTGAGTAGTAAGACTTCGGATGTATCCGAGAAGTATTTGTTGATGGAACGAGGGATGGGGCCGAAGAATTTGTTGTTGGCTAAGGTGAGGTAAAAGAGATGGGAGGTAGTGAGGATTTCGGTTAGTTTTCGGTTTTTTTGAATGGTTAGGATTTCGGCTAGTTGTTGGTTGAAGTTGTTGTTGTTTAGAAACAAGATGTCTAGGTCTGCTCTTGTGAAGAGTTGAGGTGGGATGGAACCGATAAAGTTGTTGAAACGGATATCGAGGAATGACAAGGTGTTCATCCCGAGTATCGCGTTGGGAAACGAACCGGTGAATAAGTTGTTGCTTAGGTCTAGTTCGTAGAGGTATGGGAGTTTTGCTATGTTTGGTGAAATGATGCCCGTGAAGAAGTTTGAGTTGGCGTGAAAGAGCGCGATGTCAGGTAAACGGTCTAGGAAGCCGTTGAGGGTTGGAGCCGTGAGTTGGAAGCCGTTGAAGTCAATGGAGGCGAGGGCAGTGGCGGTTTGATTGTCAGGTGGGCTGTCACAGTAAAACCCTTTGTAACTGCATATATCTGACCCCACCCAAGATCCAGTGATATTGAGGGGGTCAGATGTTATGGTTCTCTTGAAAATTTGTATCAACGGATAGACTACAGCTAACCGTTGGTCGATGAATGTTAGTCCATCAAGCCCATGTTTGATTACTTCAAGAGGGTTTCCATCTACGATTGATGTTAGTTCTCCAAGAGTTTTGGTAGGATGAAATATCGCAACGATAACGAGTAGTTTGAAAATGAATTTCATATCTTGGGGTTTTCTTTGATCTCAAATGCAAGAATGAGAGAAATGTATATAGAAATGGATCAATGTAGGTGCTAAATACTAATGTTTTAAGGTTCATAGTCGTCTAGTTTATGGGGAAAATTTGATTGGTTGGTGGTGTTTGTCTTCCACTTCGAAAAGAAAAGAGGAGAAGAAAAAAGTGATGGTTAAAAAGGGTTTATGATTTGTTGTTTTTGTTGTATTTCTATTTTTAATTGTTAATGGGGTTGATGAACTCCACCAATGGAAGTGAATGGCAATGGTGGACTTCAAATGACGCCAAGTTGATGTCACGCCACACATGTCAATCACTAAAAACTTGCTTTTAAATTTAATAATTTTCATGTCTTATTTTCAGCGCACTACAACAAAAATGGCTTTTAAGAACCTTTTGTGTGAGATGCTTGTAAAATAAGGTTCTAAAAACTATTTAATAAGACGAATGAACTTTTGGGGTTCTTTTATAAAATACGTTACTAAACCGGTGTCCTAAAAAAAACTATTTAATAGGATGGATGATTCTTTGGGGTCCTATTATCATATAATTTAATAAGACACTTAAAATGTATATCCTAATAAAGTAATTTAAATAAAGTAATTTATAAGACATTTAGTTGTTAGTGTCTCATTATGTGGTAGTGTAGCAGGACACTTAATCACCGGGGGTCCTATTATAAAATAACTTAATATGACACTTTGTAGTTAAGTCATAATTGTTCGATGTTATAGGACCCTTTTTAGTCAAAATCTTATTAGGACATAACTTAATAGGACACTTGACGCATGAGCGTTATACCTTTAACCTTTATGCCATTAAATTAGTTTTTAATATCAATTTGATCATGTCACTAAAATTTTGCATTTCTTTTTTTACTTTCACACATTCCCACTTGACAATTTTAATCAAAATTCCTCTAAAATTGTTCCCCGCCCCCTAAAACTTCCTCCTATCTAAAATTTCCCTATTTCATCCCCTTTACCTTAATAGAAAACTGTATTTGTGTCTGATATGCTCCGAAAAAAAGTACACGCGGCTGCCTCTCCAAACACAAGTCGTTGCATCTGATCCTTCAAATTGGTCTCTTTCACCTAGCATTGCATTGCGGACGGCGAAATATGTACTCTTCTCGAAATTCCTTCTCAGAATCTACTGGTTTTAATTGATGTCTACATAGAAATGGTTATAGATTATATATTTTGTGCGTATATAAGATATTTTTAAGTGGTTTTGATGACTAGATGGTAAATAGGTAAAAATTATTAGTTTTTTTTTTTTTTTTTTTTGATAACTCTAGTTTGTTATTATTTTTGGTGTTTGCTAGGGAAAATCCAAGTTTAGTTACAACTTGTGATTAGGTAATATGGCGAAGATTTGGTCTCAGTTGTTTAATGTTACGGTTGGGTAATCTAGGGATTTTTAATTGGCTGTAATTTTTATTATTAAAGTGGTTATTAGAGAGTGTATTCATTATCCTCCAATTTTGATCATCTATATAAACATTATCAATCTTCAAAGAAAGATGATTTAAGAGGTAAACTTTATTTCCATCTGAATGAATGAGTCCCTCTTAAACTATAAAATTTTGATATACTTCAATAAATTGAACTGTACATACTTAACAAGAGATACCTTAATCACAAAAGTCAGTGACATCAAACCTTATCAATGGTAGTATCATCTACTGTGGCTTAATTATTCACCCTTTCCATATTTTCAACTCTGTAACAAGTGGTGTTTATCTGTAGGAATAATTATTGGAGGCAAATTTTTAGTAAGCATATTTTGCTAAAAACAATTAAGTTATGTTAGACATGCAACTTCCTTTTGGTATTGATTCCATTTTACATGTTCTAGGAGATCATAGTTCAACCCATTCAAAGATTGATGGAATTTTCAACTAATGAGGTAATGACTTGCTCTCAATTATTTTAGTTTGACGATACTTTGAAGGTCTAATAGGAAAAATAATTAGATAAATAAAATCAAAAGTAAACGTCAAAGTTCCATATTAGTACACTTAGTATCTCATTCTTGTTATAGTTGTATACATGGTTAAAGCTCTCCGTACTTCAAATTAACTACTAGAAAAAAATGTCTTTCTTGACACGCAATTGCGTGTCAAGAAAAGGGTCTGATGACAAGAAAAAAAAGGGTGTTGTTAAATATACCAAGTTAGTCAAACATTTTACTTATATTAAATGCTATTGTTACATATACCAAGTTAGTCAAACATTTTACTAACTTATATTAAATGCTATTGGCTTTTCCATGCACATTTTTTCAATCAATTTATTAATTTTTTTTAAAACACATAATTTATTAAATAAGTTAGTATTTATTTGGATTAAAGTTATTATTATTTTTTTTAAACACATAAGTTATTAAATAAGTTAGAATTTTTTTAAAACTATGAAGTCGAGGTTTTTTTTTTTTTTTAAACCAAGAGGCAAACATGAAACGACCACCTTGTATCTTATTTTATTCAAAAATTAGTAGTTAGGTGAATTTTTTGTTAACCTTAGATTTAAATTAGTAGTTAGGTGAATTTTTTTGATAACCTTAGATTTAATAATTAAAATCCAACATGGATATGTAAACCAAATATACGAAATTTCCAAGTGCAAAATATCCCATATGTTGTGCGATTTTTTTTCTACCATGGGTTTTACAACATAAAAAGTGTATCAAGAATTCATAAATGGTTTTTTTAATCAAACTAAGAAAGTTAAAGTTGGCCATTTTTTCAGTTTTTTTCAAAACTAACCAAATTCCAAAATGAACACCCTAGTAAATCAAGAATTCATAGATGGTTTAATTCGTTTCACGTTTCATTTTTAGGCATTCGGGTCTCGTGAAGCATTGGTGGATTGGGTACAAAAGTTGGCATACTCACTTGGTGTTGTCGTCGTGAAAAAAGATCAAATAAAAAAAACCATGTGGCTTCGTGTATAAGGTTGTGTTCCAATGTGATCGTGGCGGCGAATATAAAGATAAAGATTCAAGTAAAGTTACTGGAACCATAAAAACTAATGTCCATTCGAATTAGAAGAAACATATTCAAATGTATATGATTGTTGGACCTTAAGGGTGATATGTGATGAACATAATCATCAACTTGTACTGTATATGGAGGGTCATCCATATGCAAACCGACTTTCCGAAGATGGATTTAGTTTGGTTGCAGATTTGACAAGGATGAATGTGGCGCCACGTGATATTCTAGCAATACTTAAGTAGCGGAATTTAAGTAATGTGTCTACGCTCAGGACTATTTACAACGCACGCAACAAAATTCGCATGGTCGATCAAGTAGGCAGATCTCCAATGCAGGTTCTCATGTCCATTTTGCACTCTAATGGTTATGTTTATGAAATTACTACAACCGGGTGTAACGAGTTAGAAAATTTATTCTTCGTTCATCCAACATCGTTTTATATTTGGCGTGCATTTCCATACGTGTTGCTTATAGATGTCACCTACAAAACAAACCACTATAATATTCCTTTCCTTCAGGTTGTTGGTGTAACTTCAACTAGCAATACGTTTTCCATAGCTTTTGCCTTTATGGTAACCAGTCATGGGTTACCATGTGCTTGCGAACTTTCAAAGTATATAAGTTCACGTAAGTATGTTTATGTACTTCCAATTGTTTTAAACTCTTCATTCTAAAAGTTTAGAGAAAATAATACTTATTTATATTTGTGTGTAGATCAATATGTTCCTTTGGATTCAATTGATATTTTTTTGGAGGAAGCTAGATATTTCACCATCGACATCTTTGCAAAGTGTCAAAAAGGAGTCGGAACCTCAAGTTGAAAGAAAAACTCGTGGACAACCAAGCTTGAAGAAATCGCAGCAAAAAAGGTGTGACAAAAAGGAGCCGGCCAGACATAGCTCATTCGAATTTGACTTAAACAAGGAATCGGTGATAGACTGGACCAAGATCCCAGATGAGCCGGCCAGACATAGTTCATACGTGATAGACTTGACTAAAGTACCACTCATGGATGGTTTAGATGTGCTGGCTGATATTCCAAAAGTATTACTAGTTGTTTGCCTCGGACTTGATGAAGATAGATATTATGAGTACATTCGACAGATGATGAGAGAAAAGTTACAAAGTCGATATGATATCTACGCGAACATTTTTGTTAGGGATGTAAATTCATTGTATCAAGACTTATGCTTCTTTGGGTCGCCTTGTCCAGAAGTATACTGGATGAAAATGCTTGAGGCAGGTGTTCAGATTGCTAATAAGTTTGGTGCAATTGTCCATTCTTTAAGCATGTCAGTCAGTACAACTATTTTTCCGTTTTGGAGTGGTCCAAAAGAGATTCAACATCACAGAGCTCTTACAATTGCCCTAGTTAATGATGAGAACCATTATGTCATGGTGGAATTACAAGGAGGGTACCCAATGCATACTATCACGCCTTATTGGAATTTTCACAACATTAGCCGGTCTGCAACTAGATGGGAAACCATGTATAGGTCGCGTCTAGAACTGTGTGTCACCGTGAAAGTGGTTTTGTCGATCTAGTTGACTAAGTATTTTAATGTTTGCATGTTTACTTTTTTTTATTAGAGACTCGTATCGTTGTTTATTTATAATGAACTTTTGCACTTTCGTATTTATTTATATTTTTTATGAAAGATTAATTTATTTTTTATTAATATTGGGATTAATATTATTAATAATAGTACAACAAAACATAAAATTGTAAATAAAAAAAATGATAGTAGATAGTAATATAAATAATAAATAATAGTATAATAAATGCCTACTTATCATTAAATGACCACCTATCATTAAAGTTTGACTAAATTGGTATACTAATCCTTTTAGTTGGTATATTTAACACAAGCCGAAAAAAAATGTCAAGGATGGCGGTAACATAAATTTAAGATGACATATTTTCGCGTGTCATCTGTTTATGACACACATTTATGACATCATTTATTGACACGCGTTATGACACTTTTTAATGACACACATTATGACACTTTTTAATGACACACATTTTTATGACAGTTTTTGTTGACATTTTTTCAAAACATATTTTGACATATTTATGACAGAATTTTATGACGTTCTTTTGCGTGTCATAATTTATTAATCTAAAAAAAATATATTCCTGTAAAATTACATATTTACCCTCCTGGATTTATAGTCATTTTATTATATGCAAAATAATTAGCAAACTAATAAGAAAAACATCATTTCATTATATAATCCGACCATATTTATGAAATTACAAACTAATCCAAGACGTTTAACGTTTACAAAAATATTGTATCGACATTACATTGCCTTCAAACAAGTTTTGATCATTTAAAAATAAATGTTGCGGCGTAGCCTGACCATTCTTCGCGAACGGCATCCATGTCTTCATCCCCGTAATGATCTGCTCCTCCCCCAACCTGAGACAACAATAAAATTAATACATTAATCGAGGCTGGCCAATTATTTTACATGCTTATAAGAACATTATCTAGCCATTAATTTAGAAGTATTTCATTTAGTGCAGGTAGAACTGTGGAACATTGGGCTGGCCTGCAAACATTTTCTACCCATAATTGAAATTTTTTACGGATAACTATTGCATTATTTATTAACTAGTGGGAATGCCCACGCGTTGCGGCGGGTGTCTCGACTGATATCAGATACAATTATGATATTTATTACAAATGTTGGCGTTAAAGCATGAAGTTTTTACTTACAAAACCTAACCCGTCATTCAAACTCATCTTCAAACATTCATTGGTCACTCGTTAGGTGTAATTGGGTCTGGTTTGATCCATTAACACGTTCAAATTCACATCGAAACCAAAGTAAAAATTGAATAATGATATTAACGAAATGTCGTCATGAAAAATCTACAATTAGGTCTATAAACAAATCAAACATTAGATTTGATTCGGCTCGTTTAAAACTTTATGTACAATCACAAATTGAATGTGTGATGCTAAAGTAAGTGGGTCTGTTTCATTAGGGCTCATTATCCGACTCCAGTTAGTAAAAATTACATAATCACTTTCTTTTGGGGGAAACAGTAGTAGCATTAAAGCATATAGAAAAAAAAAACACAAATTATCCCATAAAATTTACCCCAAACATGATTTTTTTTTCAAAATGTCTTGTTTCTGCATCTCGCCACTTGTTGGTTTGCCCATCTGCTTCTGACGCTGATCAAACTAAAAAAAGCACAAATAAGAGACATTAGTAAAAACTAAAGTTTCGAAAAAAAATTGTGCGTGACAAACTATCTTCCTACCATCATCTTTTCAACAGTAGATCGTGTTTCTGGGTCAGGTTAGCTAGTTTACTGTTCTCAGGTTCTACTTTCTGAGTGTCAATTTCAGGTTCACCCTTGACCAAAAACTTCCACCATTCCATTTAATCCTGTTTAGTTAGAAGTATCGCAATAGCCTTTTGATCCTCTACAAAAATAGATTGGGCATGTAAATAAGATGCAATGAAAAGAGCCACACATAAAAAGCTATATATAACTTCGATACATAAGAGTATACCTAAGCTCCAGAAACTATCATCAGTCTTCACAGACTTGTACAAGTCCCCCTGTATAGCATTAAAAAAAAAAAAAGAACTCGCATTAAAATAGTTAAATGCCACTTAGCACACTTACTTCAAGTATTGGATGCTGACCCTTGAGTCCAACTTTAATATGGTTTTTCTTTATTTGACAGTCTACAAGCCTTGACTTGGTTCCAGGAGGTACAGGGATGGTAACATTAACCTCTTGCAAACTTTGAACCCAAGAATAGTTCTCCATGTCCAGTCCATTCCCTTTATTCGGAGCTGCACATAAATTCAAAAGTGATGAAAAAACACATTTTTTGACAAAAAAAGGTCCAAAAGTACATAGTCGAATAAATAGAAGATGAATCATTCAAGCAATATTAAACTAGATATGAGTAAAACAACTTGACGTGGTATACGTGTATCAGAATATGGTAAAGCGAAAAGCAAAATTAATAAGGCTTAAAACACCCCAGGAATATGTTATCCTTTCAAACATTTAGACTGACAAAATTAATCAAATAACCCTGGCTACAATCTCTTAATAACAATGTTTAAAACGACTTAGGGGCTGTTTGGTAGCCTCTTAATGAGGCTCTTATGTGACACCCGACATATTCTGGGTAATACTTTTCATACTTTACATACATACGTTTCATACTCTACATACATACATTTCATACTTTGCATACATACGAGTCTACCTCAACGAAAAGATTGAAAGCAACTACTTAATATCATACTTGACCGGGTCGGTTGAGTCGTATCGATGATTCGGGAATCATCGGGAGTCGTTACAATGGTCCGAGGGATCATTGGGTGTCGGTCCATAACCATGTGTACAAGGATCGGTGATTCGTGGAATCGCCGGGTTTAACGCACACACGCGAGTCTCGAGTCCCGGGAATTGGTGAACGGACGTGAACGTGTTAGTTATCATGCATTATGTGCTTACAATAATTATATGACGTGTCGGTATGTGAATACGTGTTTATATGTGTTAAAATAGTGATTACGCGTAATTGCATGACATTATAGGTGATTACGCGTAATTGCCAATAGGTATAGGCAATTACAGCCTACTCGCTAGTAGGTATAGGCGATTACAGCCTACTCGCTAGTAGGTATTGGTGATTACAGCCTACTCGCTAGTAGGTATAGGCGATTACAGCTCTACTCGCCTGTAACCATCCTGTACTCGCCTGATCTGCACATGACGACTAAAAACGCCTATAAATACCACCCTTATGTTTTAAAACATCATTTGTGAAACCCTAATACACCCCAAAGCCACCCCATACCTTATCCAACCTCTACAACACGTTTTTGAGCAAGAAACCACATTTCCAAGCCTTACACCTCATAATCTCACCATTTCTGTAACACCCCAACCGATGGCGGAAACATCGAGGTGTCACGTATGAATGATTGTTCAGTAGTTCATGGTAATACATATGTTTAAATAATTCTTTATTACATTACAATATTGAATTACATCAAGGTCTAATACATCAAACAAACAAATGAAACTTAAAACTTCAAATAACTCCTCATGCTAGCTTTAGACTTCAAGCATCAAAATTTCCTGTTGAGTTTGGAAAAATGGGGGGGGGGGGGGTCAACTAGAAGTTGGTGAGAATACATAAGCCATGTCAAGCAAATAGTTTAAGTATAAAAGTTTAGCAATTCATATGTCTATCGTAAGTTTAAGTCTACATGAATAAACATGATATGTTGAATCGACATAATCAAACCTCCGACTAGTTTAGGTCCATCCCGTCATCCACGGTTCACCTTAATAATATGTTGGAACGATAACAATCACCCACGCTACCTATGTAGGAGGTACACGTATCCGGGTGGGATTGTCAATCCAATAGATCTATTATTGAGTATCGCCGGCTTGGCCATAGCTAATGATTATGTAATGTTGAAACTCGTTGAAACTGTTGTTGTTGTCTAATTCATGAGGCATTAAAGTTTACAACTAGACATGCATGTAGAATTGCTTAAGTATAATGTTGCAAGTATGAAGAATTGCATAAACATGGTTACGTAAACTCACCTTAGCAAAGTATTAAGTCTCGAGAAATAGAATATGTGTAGCCCCAAAGTTGCCAATTACAAGAGCTTATAATCAAAGCTTCAATTGTAGAAGTACTAGACTATAGAAGAAAGGTATGAGGGAAAGTTTAATCGGATTGAAACAATCGATTTAGAGGTGCAAAGTATAATGGGTCATAGGTGGGTTTTTATACTAGTTTTGGATTCAATTAGCCATTAAAATTGGTCAACACCATAAAGTAAGGTTTTATGATGAATTGACTATTTGACTAAGACTTTGACTGTTTGACTAAGACTTTGACTAGTACTTTGACTATTTGACTCAAGGCTTTATTTAAAAAAAAAAAAGTCTTGTATGTGGAAAAAAAAAGAATTTAGAATCATATTATTATTATTATTTATATACATTTATGTATGTATGTATATAAGTTGTGAGTTAGGATAAATAAAGACTTAGGCACATTTGTATAATATTAATGATAAAGGTGTAATAAAAATATATATATATATATATATATATATATATATAAGGGCTTTTTATGTATTAAAATTTTGGGGAAAATTTTGCGATGTTACAGTCTCCCCTACTTTTGGAAACTTCGTCCCGAAGTTTATTGAAATCACAGTGTTGAAGGTGATTGGGTAGAAATTAGGACAAGGGTGGTTTGGGAAGTTTCGAGTTAAGGCATGACATAAATTTATAGGTAAAAGAATAAACTGTTTCGAATAATTTGGGTAAGAGTTTTGATATGTGTGAGTTTTAAGGGTTGGATTAGGTTCATCTGAAATAGCAATGAGAATAAGAATCTTAAGTTTTAGGAGTTCTAAAAGGAATGAGTTGATGGACTATGGAAAGACTAAATGAACTACCAGATAACTAAGGTTATAATTGGTCAACTACCGAAAACCTTGATAGAATTTCACACTACCTTAACGTACCTGTAAATTCATGATTACGTTCCGGACCGCAATCACCAATTTACCTTACATTAGGGTTTTGTGTCCTTCTATAACTCTAGACACACATCTAATGGGCACCCAAATTCCGCTTACGTGTTTCGAAGGTGAAGATCCTAAGACTGATTCTTACCCAAAGTTCACTCCTATGGCCTTCAACAATGTTTCAATCGCGTAATCATGTGCAACTCACACTATCTATACAAACAGATTTATATAGATGCATTTACCTTATTTCTAATTACACTCTTTTGTAATCATGGCATAGGTTTGCTTTGCTAATATGCGGATTCAAGACTTGCTCGGTCATTTCCTCGGACGTTGCTGATTTACAAATTGCATAAATTTCAATCAAATGATAGCTAACTCCAACACTTAATATATATTAGAAAACTATCTCATCCAGGTTAGAGTTTATTTCTTTCAAATTGATTATTTTTTGTGTACAATCTATTTGTTTGGAGTGATATGAAACTTTTTACCCTTTAGATGTTTGTTATATGATCTCCCCTTTCATTCCATCCGTCTGCTGTTTGCATGTTTGATCTAGGTTTTCGAGACGACGGTGGAAGGTTGCGAAGGTGGGTTATCCGGTTTCGGTACCGATTGTGAATGGTGGCGACGATGACTAATTTGAGTATCAGCACGGTAAGTTCAGGAACTTTTTACACCTATGGCTTGCCTTGCCTGTGATGAGTTTGAAATATTTTCCGGCAACAGATGAAAATGGTGGCGTAATATGAAACTTTTTACATGTTGACCATATATTCTCTAATCTGATTCTGGATTTTGCTAGAAACGAAGAGTAGAATCTGGTTCTTGGAGTTTGGTGTGACACTGAGTTGTGTGAATGAAACATCATCTCATTGCGGCATTGTTTCCTATTTTTGATTTTAAAAAGAAGACATCTTATATACGACTAGAGTAAGTGAGATGATCTTAAATTTTCAAATAATTGTGTTTTCTTAAGACATCAAACTCATGCACCTACTAAATCGACTTCTAAATTTTATACCACTGTTTACCAATTAAGTGTAAGATTATATTTGGCTCTTATATAATTGTATGTACTTTTAACTGTGTTGATGAAAAGAAAATCAAACTTTATAAAGAAAATCTTCTTTTGGGGATTAGGTGCAATCATACACTTATGTGGTAAGTGAGTTGTTTGGATCATGTTTAAACTTTAGTGTGACATGATGTTTGAAAGATGTTAATTTATATGATTTCCGTATTAAACTTGGAAAATGCACATCACCTGTTTGTTATAATGTCAAGGTCATGACTACCTAATCATACATACGTAATGAAGGTTGTTTTGACTGATAAAAACCGTGTTAGATGAATTGGTTTATTGAATTGTAAATTCCATCGTACGGGCTATGTTATAAAAGGTTGAATTTAGCTTATGTTCTTATTTTATAGTTGGTTTTACTATTTGAATTTTGAAGATTTTGGTAGACTGATTCCATAAAGTCAATGGTACTTATGAGTTAATTATAGGGAACTGCCATGGGCGATTTCAAAATGAACTGCCTATTATATGGTACTTCATATTGGTCCAGTAGTTGAGGATGCAAACATTAGATGTTAGTCATCTGTCAAGACGCTAATTGGGACCAGGGACGCAATACTGATCGGAAGTTGGCTCTTAAAGCTATTTGAGGTTCTCCATCAGCAAGACCCGTTAAGCTATGTTTTCTTTTGCCTCTAATTCTCCTATATATTAATTCCATGAAATGATTTGAACAGTAGATGGGCTTCTTGGTAACTTCCGCGTTTGATTTATGGGCATTTTTGTCATATAAGGTTTGTGATACGTGTTGTGGCCCTGCCTCTCCAGCTGTGTTTAGTGATACGTGTTTTCATTAGCATTTATTTGTTAACCTTTTATTAAACAGGTATTCAAGAAATATTGATTGTAAGGGTTTGAGTTCACATATGAACTTGTAATGGCAGACCAACAGGTTAGTTTCCCACCTGGATTTGCGGGCAGAATTACTCTGTCAACCCCCGAGCCAACGCAGTTGCGTAAACCTGATACCAAGCTGAGCTCGCCGCCTTTTACCCCGCCTACTGCCCCTCGATTTGCCCCACTGACCGTACAACCGCCTGTTAAAGGTTAGAACTGTGAGCCTGCTTCCGCATTTGAGCAAGCCGCCTATTTTTTCTTCGCCTGTGCAGCCTGCTGCTGGGCCGTTTAGAACATCTCCAGTTACTCCTCAACCTGTTGCGCTTTTTGCTGCTCCGGCTACTCCTTCTATAGCTTATTCGGATGGGATGAATGAGGTTCAGCATCAGGTTCCGAGTAATGCGGAGGATGTGGTGTCTCTTTCTGATGCACCAAATGTTCTACTCTCTGCACGTAAGGTATTTTTTAGACATCTTTTCTTTAATAACAAAGCACCCACTTTTAGTTTTCATTGCATCATATATCACTAGAGTTAGGGGTGTAAAACATGAATGTAGGCCTTGAAACATTAATATTTGTAATGAAAAATAGGCTTGAGGATCCAAGATAAGTCTATTTCTACATTCTTTTAATGATGTTACAATTCACATAACCGTTGCTCAAAGTTACCGACTGCTAAGGTTACTTTCATGGCTGGATTTAATATGTGCTTTTACTAAACTGTTAATATAACCCAGCTTAAGTTTTCTTAGGAATGCCATTGTTTTTTAGTCTCAAAAGTTTAAGGAAATTCAAAGCTCTTTTCTTTTAAGAGGATGAACTGGATCTGTACAAAAAGCTATGTAATTTGGTTGGTTGTTGCTTGAAATTCAGTCATTTTGTTAATTTATAATGGAATTTCCTCTTATTTCTTTATCGTTAAATTGAATTGCAGGCCATTAGTATGGCTTATTAGTTATATAAACCTGAATTGGAGTTCATTGGTTTACTTTGATGGAATTCAAGCTTACATTTTTTTAGTGCTATTTTTTTCTTGCAGTCGAACAGAAATCATGATGGGTTCTGAAATCCACATTCCAAGTTAAATGTTACCTGTTGCATTCATCTATTCGATTCTTTTCCAAAGGTGTAGACGTGTAGTTGATAAACTCTCAACCTCATGTGATCTTTTTTATCTTGATCAATATAGTGATAGGGCGCCACAACATGTTTTAGGTGGTTGTTCGTTGTAACGCTATCTAGCTCAATCCTTTATGCCAATATGATGGTATGCTTCTAATAGTGTCCCATACTGTGACTTTACAGTGGGAATATATAGCTTCATTATTTTTTTTTTTCGAGTTATAGTATTTCATATAAATCGCATATCCTTTTCCTCTAGATTTTGTACTATCCCAAATTAGCTGATGTTATGATTGACCCGATGAAAACGATACTTTCGCGGCACATACAATTTATGATCGACACTTTGTGAATTTCGTAATATAACTTCTGTGTTGTATTTCTAGTTAGGCGCTTATTTCTTATTCCATGTTAATTGTTTTTGGATATTCATTCCTTATATTCGTCTCATTACCAAATTTTTTCGAGCACATCTAACTTGGTACAACCCCATTTGCCACATCATACAACGAATACGAAAACCAACCATGCCTTTCGCGCATCGCACGAAGTTGAAAGACCCTAGTTAGTTTTAGTGTTCTTAAAATATTAAGCAGCGAAAAAATAATTTTAGTTTTTTTTTAGAATAACATGGTATATATACATTTTTCTACCTTATTCTTGCATAAGTTTAGCTGTTATGGTGAATAAACTTATGTTACTCATAGGATTTAAACTTTCACAACTTAAAAAAGCAAAGTATTATTTAACACCTTGATAGTTGATACCACTAGGTCAAAGGCCCTTTCGATGTAAACTTTTCAAAAATGAGTCGGTAAAAAATAATGTGTTTTCATGCTTATTTTTATGCACAATTTAAGTTGGTCTACGTGTTGACGTCGACTAAAAAATGACGCCATTTCTACACGTACTTATTTTTATGTACGAAACCTAAAGTTTTTAAAAATTAGTCGCTTCAAACACAATACACTTATTTTTATGTACGTGATGCTATAAATTTACTCTCCGAATTAAATGATATAAATTCACGTTTTGACGTAATTTTTTTCATTGAAATTAGTTGGATCAAACATAAATTCATACTGTATATATTCAGTTAGTCTACGTTTTGACATACGAGTTAATGTACGTATTTACGCCACTAAGTCTTAATGCAAAGGTCAGGATGGTGTAGTGGGTAGATCAAACCCCACTAAACGAACCAACTTGGGTTTGATTCTGTTTCTTCTATACGACATAAATTATTTGATCCAAATGCAACGCTTATTTAATTTACATGGGTTATAGCGAATACCTCAAAACACACGTTTTTTTTCATAGATGATGCAATACATAAGTTAACTCTTGAAGTAATCCATTAGATGTTTGCGATGTACCCTCGCCGCAACGCGCGCGGGTCTTATTACTAGTATTTATTATAAACCAACTATTTATAGAAGTACAATCAGGATAATTATAAACGAAACTTGATCAAATCATATATTCTAGCTATAATAATATAATAAGAACGACCCATAACTAATATATATATATATATATATATATATATATATATATATATATATATATATTATAATACACTTCCTGTCTCGAAGAAATGCTACAAGATACAAAATGTGTTTGTATTTAATTCTTTTAACAAACACTTTATCGACTAACTTCAAGATTTTTGCAATGATCAGATGAAATGTTTGTGACTGTGTGTTTTATGGAATGTCATGCAATTGGACGAAATCAATGATGTGTCATCATTTATGAAGAGAATATATGCTCCTAGGCCGAAGGCCGAACCATCACGATAATGGTCGAGCCAGACCTAGGGTCCCCAATGAACGATGCTTTGGTAAAAGGGCTCATGGGCCTTGAACCACCGAAGCCCATTACAAAAAGTATAAATATTCGCCAAATTTCCTCATTTGGTAACTTGACTTCACCGAACCAACTTTACTCTCTTATAATTTTTCAGTTCTTAAAACCATACTTATCTCACGCCGGAGGGTGGTCACAGAGAGACCTTCCCTCTCCCCTGTGGCGAGCCTAACGGTGTCTTATTTTGCAGGTTCTTAGTGATCTTATCATCAGTTATCAAGCTCAATCATATCCTCTCAGATCTAATATATCGAATAAGTTAAGAGGTAGCTTTTTTCCTCTTCAATTGGCGCCATCCGTGGTTTTGCCTTATTTCTTTTCTTTTCAAAAGAGGAAATACCATGCAAATCTTACTCATGACGGCACGTTCTGAGGGTTTCGTGATTGATGACAGCACGGCGACTGAGCACGACGATGAACAGATCACTGTCACATCGTCAGGACCAGTTGTTATCTCCACAACAACACAAGGAAGTACACAACAGATCTTCACTTCATCTGTTGGTGTATTTACCTTGTCAGATCCGATCAAAGAGTTTGATGATTCCTTTCTCCAAAGAAACCGTGAGATGTTGCTTTGGCTAAAAGAACAACAGGAAAAGGAGGCAAAAATGCAGAGTGTGAAACAAAATTTGTTTCCCACCGAAGGGTTGTCTACTCCTCCAGGAAGCGGGATGGTTCTTGGATCACACCCAACTTACTCCACGGTTACACCGAACCGATGCCAACGGGATTATTTTCCTCCGAAAGAACCCCAGAAAACACTCTCCATGGTGATGACGAACTCACCGCTCCATACCGACCTGCATACATGACAACCTACTCTAAGTTTTCACAAAGAATCGCCACAGCCCAGTTACCCACCAAACTAAAAATGCCAGCCACCGTTATGAAGTAAGACGGAACGTCTGACCCAGAAGACCACGTCTTTGCTTTCGGCGGGTCAGCGGAGATCGAATTATGGCCCATGCCTGCATGGTGCCACATGTTTGTGCAAACACTCACTGGAGCCGCTAGAGTTTGGTTCGACGGGTTACCAGCCGGAGAGATTACCAGTTGGATAGAGTTTCGAAAGTTGTTCTTGCTAAACTTTGCTAATTAGCGACGATGCTCCAAGGGTATTACAGAAATACATAATATCCTAAGGAAAGACGGGGAGTCCCTCGAAGTTTTTATTGATCGTTTCAGCAAAGAGAGCATGCAAATTAACGGTGCGGTATATCAGCTCCGGGTCTCTGGCTTCTGCCATGGGGTTCGAAACAACCAATTGGTAGAAAAATTACACTAAAACTTGCCGAAGACAATGGAGGTGTTGATGGAAAGGGCCAGGGCCTTCGCTCGGGGAAAGAGTGCATGTGGAAATTCTTCTGAAGCAGATTATAAAGGTTCTGAGGGTCGAAACTCTTGGAAGAAAAACTCACAGAATGCCGACCAAAGCACCCACTAGAACAAAAATAGGCAACAACCCTACAGTCGGTCAGATAAAAACGGTTCCGCCCGGTCTCAAAATCCGGGGAAATTCAGTGGCATGACCGACCTGGCTAAAACTCCAAGGGATATCCTATTGACTGAAAATCTGCAGCTTCCAACTCCTGCGAAGCAACGACCTTCGTCAGATAGGAACTCAAAGAAATACTGTGAGTATCACCGAGCCAAAGGGCACACCACTGATGACTGTTGGTCTCTCCGACAGGAGATTGAGAAAGCCGTTCGGTCCAGCAAACTTTCTCACCTTGTGAAAGAAGTTAAGGATGGAAAGCCAATAGTCATCCAGAATACGAACAATCAGACAGGAATCAACATGATTCTACCCCTTGTGCCACATGGCATCAAGCGCTCCGGCTCTCACTTCTCCTCGTTCATGAGCCAGGCCATTCCATTTCCGGAAATAACCCCGGAAGAATTTCTGGACGGACCGATTATCATATCCACCGTCATAGCTGGACACAGAGTTCAGCGAATTTATGTGGATAATGGTAGCGCTTCGGAGATCATGTATCATCATTGCTTTCAGCAATTGGCACCGGAAACTAGACGAAAGATGGTGCAGGTTTCAATGCCGTTGGTTAGTTTCTCCGGAGAGGTGATCCAACCCATTGAGCAGATCACTCTCCCGGTAACTCTGGGCATGGAGGGTCAAAATTGAACCGTCATGTTAACCTTCCTAGTCGTCGGAGCCAATTCCATTTATAATGTCATACTTGGCCGACCAAGCATGTGTGCCTTCGGCATGGTTGCTTCTTCGATTCATGGATCGATCAAATTTCCGACCGAAACAGGAGTGGCAACCATACACACGGAGTAAATGCAATGTGTTGCGGAAATCCGCCAGGCTTCAAGTTCACAAACTGCTCCGGTCACTCAGGAACTGTCTGAAAAATGGTCTATCAATCCGAGCTTTCTGGAACAAAAGGTAACCATTGGTTCCCAACTTTCGCCCGGTTACAAAGTGGCTATACAGAGCCCCTTAACCGATTCCTTGGGTATGTTTGCATGACAGGTAACCATTGGTGCCCAGCTCTCACCCGAATACCAGGCTGTCTTATGGAGCCTTCTAACTGACTCCTTGGACGTATTTGCATTGTAACATTCCGATATGAAAGGGTTCCCAAAAGCCTAGCCGAACACAAGTTGAATACCTACCCATCCGCCCGTCCAATTCAGCAAAAACGAAGAAGTATAGGTACAGACCGGAACAAGGCAACTGCCGAAGATGTAAGAAAATTACTTGATGCCAATATAATTCATGAAGTTCATAACACTAAACCGATGGAGCCTCAAATGTCGAGGACTCCGGTGCCAGTCTTATATTAATATGTCTGGGGGCACAGAACTCACTTATGCTCTCCGGATAGAATTTTAGAGCTCAAATAACGAAGCTGAATATGAAGCTCTGCTGGTCGGCCTCCGGATGGCCTTGAAATGCAAAGTTCAACACCTCGAAGTTCATGCTGACTCACTACTTGTAGTCAATCAAATCAGAGGAGAGTATGAAGTAAGAGAGCCTAACATGATAAAGTACCTTCTAAAGGCTCGAGAACTCATGGCATCCTTTCAGACTTGTAAAAATTTTCATATCCCAAAGGAGAAAACACCAAGGCCAATGCTCTAAGAAAACTAGCTTCGTCTACAGACACTAAGCTCGTTCAAAACACCAAAGTCGAAAGGCTTGACCAACAAGATACATGGATGACTCCTATCTTGAGGGATATTATCGAAGGATGGGTCCCATAGGACAGGGCCGAAGCAAGAAAGTTGAAAGTCAAATCCTTGCAAGATCAAGTCTAGAATGGCCAACTGTATCGAAAGACCTTCTTGGGCCCAATCATTCTATGTCTCACCCCTGATGAAGCAGCTTATGTTATCAAGGAGATCCGTTACGACATATGTGGAATCCACGCCGGACCAAAGATGGTCGTCACCAAGGCAATGAATGCAGGCTACTACTGGCCAAACATGCACCAAAGTGCTGTCATCGATCTCCGTAATTGTGGAGATTTCCAGAAAAACGCACCGGTTAGCCTAAGAGAAAAAAATGATTTGATTCCAGTCACTACGGCCTGGCCGTTCCAGAAGTGGGGGATCGATATCGTGGGACCATTCCCAAAGTCTACCGGAGGTGTAAAGTACCTGCTTGTGGCCATCGACTATTTTACTAAGTGGGTAGAAGCCAAGCCAATGCGTGATATCACTGGTCATCAGGTGAAAAGATGTGTGTGGGAAAACATAGTTTGTCGATTCAGCTTACCATTATACATCGTCAGTGATAATGGAAAGCAGTTTGCCAAGAACCATTTCAAGAATTGGTGCTCCGACCTCCACATCACACAATTGTTTTCTTCGGTTGCCCAACCACAAGCCAACGGCCAGGTGGAAAGGGCCAACCGAAGCATCGTGGAAGGGATTCAACGCCAATTGGGAGGCAAAAAGGCTGGTTGGGCCGATGAGTTACCAAACGTTCTATGGGCTCACAGGACAATGCCGAAGACAAGCAACGGTGAATCACCGTTCAGTTTGACCTACGGGACGGAGGCAATGATCCCTGTAGAAGTGGGTATGGTAAGCCCTCGAATGCTTAATACCTCCAACAATGAGGAAGCCCTTCGACTCAACCTAGACTTTCTAGAAGAACGAAGGGACATGGCTTCCATAAGAGAATCTCAGTACAAAAAAGGGCTCGAAAAATATTACAATGCCAGGGTCAAAAAACAAATGTTCAAAATCGGAGACTACGTCCTCCGAAGCAACGAGGCCAGCAGAGCCGAACCCTTAGGCAACCTACCAGGTCGTCACTGTGGGAGAAAAAGGTTCATACACCTTAGCCAAACTAGATGGTACTCCGATTCCAAGGACTTGGAACGGAGTCCATTTAAAGAAATGCTACATATAGAGCATCGAAGCGTGAATCTAGTTTTTGTATTAGTTTTCAGTCGTAAATCGAGATATTGATTACCCCGAACCTTTGTTTTTGCTTGTTAGTGGGATGTGTTTGCCCCACTGACGTGTGCGTATATACACATAATTTTACAATGAATTAACACACGTTTTGCTTTAATATTTATAAAAATGGTTTAGACCTTAATATTAAAACACACACAATAGGGCAAGTGTACCCTGTCATATATGTAGTAATGTACAGATAAGAACCAGATATCGATCAATGGACACGCGCGGAGCAATGGTACTAAAACTTTGTCCCCCATTTACCAGTAGAAAAAGATAGTTTGAGTTTGTTTATAACTAGATTAATTCTAAAACATATAAATAACATATGTAAGACTCCAAATACAAAATATAACTATATAAACTATAATATATCAACCCTAGCATGTCATCTATAAATCATATGAAATAAAGGCGTGTGATCTCACGCAGATCTTCTAAAGATAAGTTAGTCATCTGTTAAGAGTTTTCTAACCTCACTAATTCAGGAAAGCAATACCGAATACACAACACTTCCACCTAAACTAGCATAAAGTAGAGCATTTCACAACCTATTCCATTTTACCAACTTTGAACCCAGATCTACTAAGATCGCTATTTTTACCGAAAAACTACCAAAGATCATTAACCGTGTCAAAGACTAGTAACGCCACCATTAAGCTTTTAAAACCCTTTTACGTGCCGGTAAGCATTTTTAACAGTTATTCGACTGACTTTAACCAAACCAATACCCGGTTACAGTTTCATGGCATAAACTATTTAACAAGTTAACCAGTCTACTACCGGACGATTAAACGAACGATTTTTCAACATTTATCCGCCTAACACATTCGACATTCGCCAAAGTCATTCAAATACAACTACAAATCCAACAACAATGAAACAAGGTTGTGCTATGATCATCAAGATCTAAACGTGAAAAACGCCAAATTTATACAAGACATGATTAACTACACAAATGATTGTTTAACGTACTACACACTATTGTTCTTGCCCGTAGGCGTACGATTAACTATAACAACATCAAAATAGCAATCCAAAATCAGATTTAAAACATAAATGTTTAAAGGATCAAACCATATAAAATGCTAAGAGATGGATTGGATGATTGAAGGATGGATCGGATGGATTCCTGAGCTTGTTCCATGCCTGTGCAGCACTTCAAAAGCCCCAAAAATCGCCAGAAAACTTTCCCAAGGATCCAACCCCTGATCAGTGAGTTTAATGGCTGTTTTATAGAAGAACAGAGGGAGTGAGCAGCCGCCCGGCCTCTGTTAGCGGCCGCTCACTTTTCAAACCAAGTGGACGACTTGCAGCTTGTGACGTAGGCCTTCCAGAAGGTTGCCACAAATATCTGGGGGAGCGAGCGGCCGCTCACAGGGCCTGAGGTCCTGTTCGCGCGCCGAAATCTTCGTTTTTCCTTCTGTTGTGCTTCTGGGACATCGTTTAAGACCTGAAATCGTAAAGATACCAAAATAAGTACCAATTCCTGTGTATAAGGTCAAAAACGTATGAAAATGGGAGTTAAACGGGGACTTTTATATGTGTAATTTAACGTATATCACCCATCCATAATAAAATGCTTCGGTACATGTTTGTTTTACACATTGGTTTACATGTTTTAACAAGTTAATACTTAGGCTGGAGAACTTACCTCCGAACCATAAATATGCTATGGTACACTATAGAAAGTTGGAACAAGATGCTAACAGCATCCGGACGTCCAACAATTTACCAAAAGCCAACACTCCGATCTTTCGTCACACACAAGCAAAATGTACTGGAACCGATAATGGCAGGCATAATAAGCCAGCATCGAACCCGATTCCCTAACGAGATACGGTATACAAACGATTGATACGTGTGATTCTTTAAATGCTTCAGAAAACAAAAAGGGAAATTAACTTATCTCATACGACCATGAGAGCCTATGCTGAAGTAGGATTAAAATAAGATATTGCATGCATTATTAATTTACATGTGTAATACGCATAACTATCGACAAAATCGTAGTTTACCTTTTAATCTACTTATCAGATGCCGAAACAGGCTTAGTTGGGCGGGTATAAAGAACACCAAGCCTATAATGAAGCATCCTAAACATCATCGTCTGATGTGAAAAAACTTGCAAGTATACAAAAAATAATAAATGAAAATTTTTCCCGAACCGAAACATATGGACGCGTATGGTGGTTCGACATAATAAACGCCAGAGGGTTACACAATACCTACCTATTTTCAAAGGCAAAAAGAAAAGTTGCCCGAAGTAAAAACTTTCAAAGCTATAAAGGGCCGACACAAACCCTGATTAGACATTCAAAAGTAATGCCGAAGTTGATACTCAGAACATCCTAAGGTTGTACGAAGCAGCAACTTTAGGCGCGGATTATAGAAGGTCGAAGAAAACCTTGTATAAGAAACTTAAACATAACAAATCACACACGAGTATCAAAGAACAATCATACTAGAAGTGGTAAAGGCTAAAGCTGTTGATTACAAAGATCCAATCTATTATAAAAAACAAGTCAAAAGAATTGATGGATCCACAACAAAAAATCCCATTACCGATGCCACAAGCAAACTGATTCATGATTGGGTCGGAGGAGGCTTGAAGATATCACCGGAGAGACCAGCAGCTCGAAGGGCTTCAAAAGGCTCCTCGATAAAACAACCTGTATGCTGAACAAACGGAAAGTCAAGGTTGCCAAACTGTTCCAATGCAGAATTCAACGTCTCTTCAGCCTGCAGTTTCAGCTTTGGCACTTTATCGATCGGCACACCCTTCGGCGAATAATGGTAGCCAGCATAAATTCCCACGTTCACGCCGCAAGTGTTCGTAACATTATTGATGGCCCCAATCACAGCTCGAAGCTCTCCTCCGGTGTGAACCATCCGAGCTACAAGAAGCATGCCTTCAGTCAACAACCAATTCTTGGTTTCCAGCAGCTCTTTCACCTGATCAGATAACCTCGAGTTCATCTCAGTCAGTGTCGAAACATGCCCATCCATCTTGATTTTCATCTCATCTAATTGGCTTCGGAACTGGGTTACTTCTGTCTCAAACTACTTTTTCTATGCAAAAGCATGAACATAAAAAAAGTTAGAAAACCATGAAACAATCAAACGTCTCGACTAATAAAAGGAGTAAACGAGACTACTACCTCGCAACGCCACATCTCTGTAAATCTTAAGAGCTGTGGTCTCCTTCAAAGCCTTATCCCTTTCTTCGGTCGCCAATGCCATAGCCGCATCACTAGACTTTAACTGAAGAAGGGCTTGCTTCAACTGCTTCTTAATCTCCCGCTTCTCCGAAACCACGCTCTCGAGCTATTTCCCCATTTCCGACAAATTACCTCCACCCACAAGAGAATTAAGTTTCTCATTCTCCATCTCCAATTCTACCCACCTCCGATAAACTTCCACCACAATCCTATTAGATTGTGCCTGGTTGATCATTAGGGCATCGTCCAAAGCTATTGGAGAAGTTTGTCGGTACCGATGATCCTCAGCAGGAGTATTAAGGTTAAAAAGCATGGTTTCGGCTGTCAGGGCATCAATTACCTTGTCACTCTTTTTCAAATCCCAGTTCGGAATGAATTTTGCTTCAGCCACGACAGGGTCCAGATCCAAAGACTCTACAAAGACACCGAAAGAATCCAATTTAGTCTGCGAACCATACCACAAACGATCAAGATATCATTTCGGATTTTCATCGTCCGAGGTAGAAAACAAAGGGTACCAAGCTGGACCATCACACTTACCAGGAGGACTTGCAACACTAGCTGTGTCGGGGAATGAATGGATAGGTGAGGGGTTCATATGGCTCGCACCACCTTCAAAAAATGAAACATGAACTTCATCTCTTGTAGAATTTCCACCATTAAGGTGATCAGAAAGAGTGTCTAACAACCCAGACGGAAAAATTGGATTGGTCGATCCATCCTCCGGAATAGCCAACAAGGGAGTTTTCACCCTCTTGGGAGTTCTCTTACCACCGTCCATAGAACTACCAACCTCCGAACCTTTCCTCTTTTGGGACTTCTTCTTCTTCTTGTGTTTCCCTAAACTTTCCTCCTCTACATCAGTAGGTTGCAACACATCCTGAGGTTGCTTACCAGCATCCTTGTTCGAACCAGTCGCAACTGCAGTAGAGGTTGAACCACCTGGATTTGCCGAAGAAGATTCCTCTAGAGTCCTAACTTTAAAAGAGGTCACCTTGGTGCAATCCAGAAAAGGGCTTGTCACCTGGCGCCATCGGTAGAGTAGTAAATTCCAGCTCCGGATCCTCAAAAGACTCCAGGTGTAAACAATCTCTCAACGACATATCTGCAAAGAACAAAGCAACAGTTAACTAAAAAGAGAGAAGAGAGGGACGGAGCTATCATAATTTGGCTACTAACCATCCTGTCTAAGCTCTACAATAGCCGACCACTCCTAGTTTCGACTAACACATCCCATCACTAATATATGCTCCGGAAGCCTCCGGATTGGGAACTTGTTCTTCACTATTGCTTTGTGCATCTCCTTATCATACTGAAAATCCTTTGGCAGATCACTTTCCAAAGGATCGTCATTCTTCCTCCACACCATATCCTTCGACAAACAAAGGCCATCTAACCAAAACCACCTATCTTTCAAGCTAGAAACCTCCCACCCCACACACTCTCGATCCTCTTTGGGTATATCAATCTTCTTACCCCTCTTATCCTTCGGCTGTCTCTTCTCGAAGGTATACTAGTAGCCGGAATGATTGAGACCATAAAAAGCCCTAAAGACATTCATGTCCGGCACAAAGTCCAACGACCGACTAGACAGTTCAAACTGGTTTATCCTACTAAGGCCGAATGGATTCAATTGGGATAAATGAACCCGATGATGCCCTAAAACCTTCATAAAAAAAAACGTGTAAAGGGCACTCGGTAATTCGCATAATTACACACACGGGTGTAAAATGCAAATCTACCAGGCGGGAAGGGGTGAATGGGAGTGTTAGGGTTTGGAAGGGCCGGATTCAAAGACAAAGGAATATTAAACTCCCCTATGAACTCATCAAGATTATTTTGGGTTAAAACACTATACGAGACAGACATATTATCCTTAGGCATGATTAATAAATAAAGGGAACGAAGACACACCTTTCAAAAAACGGAAGATGACTGTTCTAAAAGGGAAGACGATCCTGAAACCGGACTTGCAGAGCCAAAAGATTGGTATGAAGATCTGGAGAGGAGTATAATTTTTTAGAAGGGAAAGTGAAAAGGTAAAAAGTGAAGGAGGGAACTATTTATAAGAAATATTTGTGGACACAAATCGACGGTTCATAACTGTCCAATCAAAACACTCTAAAGGTTACCTCGAGCCAATCAAAAGAGTCACGTCAAAGGGTTCATGCTAAGCTCACCCATAGGTTACTTGGCAGAAACACGTGAATCATGATAATGGCCGAATCGGACCTAGGGTCCCCAATGAACGATGCTTCGGTAAAAGGGCCCATGGACCTTGAACCACCGAAGCCCATTACAAAAAGTATAAATACTCGCCAAATTTCCTCATTTGGTAACTACACTTCAACGAACCAACTTTACTCTCTTATACCTTTTCAGTTCTTACAACCATACTTATTCTCACGCCGGAAGGTGGTCACAGAGAGAACTTCCCTCTCCCCTATGGCGAGCCTAACGGTGTCTTATTTTGCAGGTTCTTAGTGATCTTATCATCAGTTATCAAGCTCAATCATATCCTCTCAGATCTAATATATCGAATCAGTTAAGAGGTAACTTTTTTCCTCTTCAATTTACAAATGTTTTTCACACTTTTATGCTCGTATATGACATAGTTGGATGCATTATCATAGGATTAGACACTTCAAAACTTTCTTTGTGAAGCTGCATTCACAATCGAATCTGGGTCGTCTAGAAGATGCAATTGGATTGTGGGATATGACCACAAGGTTCGCAATTGATGTTAGTTAATATTTGGTTGAGTAAAGGGATTTGAAACTTGATACTGGTTACTGATGCGGAAATCATACTAGAAAAATTGGGAATCGTGTTCGATCTCATGTATTTGAAATTTGTTAATGATTTTCACAAATCACAAACTCTTAATTGCTATCTTCGTTAATACAGAACAAACCAATGAATCAAACTCAGTCATTTTGAAGACACCTTGTATATTCCATTGAAAGGAATACGAGATTCAGACGGGATTAGACTCAAATATGGCAAATGTTATATTTGTAAGATCGCATATAATTCAATGCGTAGATCCCCATATTTGTAGTTATTTATTGCATATTTGGGATGGATTAGTTAATCGTTACACTTTGGTGTTTTACAGGTCTTGAAGAGTACATGATGGATTATTACATTAGAAACAAGCATTAAAGACAAATCAGAAGAAGATATAGAAAGACTAAGGTATGGCCTAGACCAGATGATCACAAGAAAATATGGGCGTCGCCATAATAGAATTCAAACCCTGTTGGGACCCTATGCATTACTTAGAGTGCGACTCGTACTCCCACTAATGACGGTACAGGTCGTACTGGATTCGAAGCCCTAAAAATGCCTATAATGGTTGGGTTGGGGTGGGGTGGGGTGGGGTGTGAGTGGGTCGGGATGGTGTTGGAGTGGGCCGGGGAAGGAGAATGGAGAGGGAAGGGTACGGGAGAATGGTTGGGTATGGGCTGCTCGGTAGGAAGGATCGGTGGGTCATGGGCCAAGGGAGCAGAATGGGTTGAGGTGGGTGATTGGGCCGAGGAAGGAGGAGTGTTATGGGCCGGTTGAAATGTAGGGCAGGTGGGAAAACATGGGTAGGGATGTCGGGTTCATCAATAAAAGTAACAGTAGGTTTTGGTTCGGGTGAGGTGGAGAGAGGAAAGATGGTCTCATCAAAGGTGACATGTGAGAAAAGATGACCTTCCCGTTTGCTAAGTCAAGGCAACTATATCTGCGATAATTAGCTGGGGTACCCTAAAAAGACATATAGAGAGGATCATTCATGAAGTTTATGGGGGCGGGTGTTGGATGCATTTGGGTAGCACGTGCACCCTGATAGATGTCGTTTGGTCGGTCAAAAGAAAAGATTAAGTAGTATATGGAAGTCGAGTCGTCTCCACAGGGAATTGGTGGAAATAGTAGTTTTGTAAATTTAACTATTAAACTAAAACCTAATTACTTTGCTTTTACTTTGAATTAAGAAAACGGATTTGAAAAGTTGTAAACAATAATAATAAAGAAGTAACCCCCTCCGACTTTCCGATTCAATGTTTCACCCAAACCTGGTTAAATGATAAGATACCACATAGACATGGCTTTGTTAAACGATTTTAAATCAAGTGATAACCGAACACAAGTTTTTAATAATAACCTGTACAATTCAATTACCAACCCACATGTATCAGTTACCCTCCCAATAATCAAACTGCTCACGATGCAAGAAAACCGAATGCGAATGATTAAAAGATAAGTAATTGAAACACACATAAATTGTTTAAATGATTAAAACCACAAATATTCTTCAAGTGAATGAAAAACAATCCAAAAACCAAATCAAACAAGTTTAAAGGTTTCACAAACGAACCGTGCACCCGGAGGTGGTTACATAAAGAAACTAGCCGCTCATCTTCATCATAGGATCTTCAATGGATGATTGGAATAATGATTGCATGAAAGGATTGATTGGATTCAGGTTTGGGATCATGAAAAGTGTGTTTTAGAGGTGAAAAACGGCTAGGGTTAAGTCTCTCTCGTTTTGGGGTTGAAGTTATCTTTAAATATGGTAAAAATCCTTCAAATTCGCAACTTTTCCGGCCCCCGGCGCAGCCCCACGCCCCACCCAGCGCAACCCTGCTCTGGGACCAAAAACTTGCTGACCCGCTCTAATTTTAGCGCATACCAGCGCTGGTTATTGGAGTCTGGCGCAGCCCCGCGCCTCCCCAGCGCAGCCCTGCTCTGGTTACTGGTACGCGTCCGTTTTTGCCATAAAATCTTCGTTAGAACTTCGTTTTCTTCTATTCTTGCGGCCACGTCTTCGTATTTCAGAGCTTTATCACATCATCATTTAATATCTTCATTTAAAAGAAATTTAGTTTCTCCAAAATTGCATCCAATCTGCTCCAGCTACCTGCAATCCTACTCAAACTCAAAGTAACCATGTTTTATGATATAATTCACTTAAAAACACATAATTAACTACATCTTAACATGGAAATCTACCCTCTTATCACATCCTCACACTTACCTTTGATTGTCCCCAATCAAACCATCACAAAACACTACTCACCTACTTAACAAATCACCTCCAATTCCTTCACCTATCGATTTTCCAAGGTCCCCAATCATACCCGTCCCATATACTTACACAATCGAGATTGACAATCTGGCGAGCAAGTGTTGCGCAAATTTAAAACAAGACTTGCCTATCCAAAACTAACATGCTTATTATCATCTACATATGCTACACACCCCTCACAATGTTCGCTCCTCTCGGTTTAATATCTGGACTAGCGTATAATGTGCTAGTATATAACACTCATAAAACCAAGAATGCGGCTTTGTTATCATAGGTTTGTATAACAATCACACATAAGCTATAAATCGTGCACATATTAAAAGGACTTACGGGTTTTGGGCTTCGGGTAAAGGTAGGATGGATTTGGTTCACAAATTGTTCAAAACAACGGGTTTAACAAAAATGCTTGAACATCCTTATTCACATATCACAAGAACACACTGACACACAAACTCGGGCACAATTGACCCATAACAATAACTTCTATTTTTTTCATTTTTTCTTTCATATATATTTTTTCTTTTTTCTCTTTTTTTTTTCTCTATCTTTTTTTTTTCAATATTGAGTAACTCAAACAATAAGCATTACGAACACATTGGATGTCAACATTTTTATTCAACAAGGTAAACGGGTCAATTTGGGTGATCATGTAGGTTTAACAATTGAAAGGTTTTGGCTCAACATGGTTTACTAATGGTAATGTTTAACAAACGGGTCAACACAAACAACACAAGGGTATCAGCAAACGAATGGTTTCCTACATTGCCTTTCTCATCTATGTGCACATTTTGCCTAAAGCTTTAGCATGTATCGAATTACACAAATTCTGCAACTAAGAAGCATTTGGCCTACTCTAATTAAATGAAACGTTTATATCACTAAACATCCAATAGGCTCAAGGTCTTGCAATGTAGGGAAATAGGCTAGCATATGCAAGTCCTATAAGCATGTTACCCCTAGTTAGGCATCTCTTTTCATTTCCTCTAAAAACACTCACCAGAAACACTCTCATGAAACTTAAAGGGACAACCATGATTGGGGATCTCGTACTTCCATATTTGGCAAAAGATTCTTTAATGATTGAAAATTCGGCTTTTGTGTCCGATTAAGCAGAAAAGGGACAAATTTTTGCAAGATTTTTCATTAAAATTTTTCAAAAATTTCCAAAATTCCACATTTTTCTTGCAAAGGTAAGTACTCCACCTTACTTCCATCAGGTCCCCATCCCCACACTTGGGATACATTGTCCCCAATGTATGGTGTTTCATGCTTTTCAAAACCTCCCTCACTCAACATGCTCAAGTTTCAATGTTACCAACCCAAGCGGACTAACATCCCAAAACACCTAAATAAAAAAACACTAAAAATAAAATGCAAATAATAACATAAAAACTCCGGGCTGCCTCCCGGTAGCGCTAAGTTTACGAGTCTTCAGCCAGACTTGTACCTGATATAGCTTTTATGGTGGTCTCAAAGCACATTTGCCTACCGCATTCCCAATGTATGCTCGGTAGTTAACGTGCCATATCCAGATTTGCCTTTTCATGCATGACACGCTTGTAGGATTATTAAAGGGCCACTTCACAATGATTTGTCCAAGGTCCTCCCAACTCACCTTCCTCTTCTTTCCAATCAAACCACCATCCGTAACTTTTTCGGTTTTTATAACAAATATAGGAGGGTGGTTAGAATACGCAAGAGTTACCTGGTTCACTGGTTCTTTAGGAGGTGTGCCTGCACATTTTCCAGTCTTTAATGGTGTGTCTGCAAGTGGTTGTACACAAGATGTCATATACTTTTTGAGGTTTATAACTTCCTCTTTTTTGGCTTTTTCTATCACAACCGCGGGAATTTGAGTTATGTCTTTATCATGATTTAAACAACCAGCTTCGTGCTTTGCAAGTTCCATTCCCACTTCTTTTACACCATCATCCTCAGGCACAACCTTGTCCTCATGTGGCTCTTCAACGACTGAAGGTATTGGCATGGTATTGATTTTCATGACCTCTTCTTCAACTTCTTGGTTAGGAAAATCCATAATCTCATCTACCACCTCATCATTAACCATACCCGGTTCTACTGTAAAATCTTCGGGAATAGGAGGATTTTGTGTGGTCTTGTTTCTCATAGCCTTTAAATATGCGATTTCCTCTGCTAATTGGTTAACTTGCTTTACCAATTCCATATGCATCTTGTTCTGGATCTCGTAATCCTTTCGTATTTCCTGCATAAACTCCATAAGTGTATCTTTAAATGAAGCAACCGAGTCAACCAATTCTTCCACATGCTTTCCTTGATCTTTCCAATTTTCTTGATAATCAAAATGTGGACCTTGTTGATAGCCAAGATTATGCATTTCTCTTTGATAATTTCTTTGGTTCCCCTGCTGACGGTTCTGATATTGTAGCTTCCTTTGATTGAATGAACTCCTTTGATACACATCATTTGGCTGGTAATAGCCGTAGGAGTTCGCTGAATGTGGCTGACGATATGAAGATGATAGGGGTGAGCCTCCATGATTTTTGAAACCGAATATGATTCGATCTTGTTGTTCCTTATACGCTTCAATCTTCCTACGGGCCACTGGACAATCATGAAACACATGATACGGGCTCCCGCAACAATCACATGGGTCATCTTCTACCCAGCTAATCATAGTGTCTTTGCATATCACTGTGCCTGCACAAACTAACACACCAAGTGTAATACTGAACAAAAATAAAAAGAAATTAAATCAACTAACTAAACTAGAAAAATAATTTTTTTTTGGTTTTCGGATTTTTATAAATAAACAATAAAAACAAAAAACTACACTAAGCACACCTATTCCCCGGCAACGGCGCCATTTTGATCGATGTCGTTTGGTCGGTCAAAAGAAAAGATTAAGTAGTATATGGAAGTCGAGTCGTCTCCATAGGGAATTGGTGGAAATAGTAGTTTTGTAAATTTAACTATTAAACTAAAACCTTATTACTTTGCTTTTGCTTTGAATTAAGAAAACGGATTTGAAAAGTTGTAAACAATAATAATAAAGAAGTAACCCCCTCCGACTTTCCGATTCAATGATTCACCCAAACCTGGTTAAATGATAGGATACCACATAGACATGGCTTTGTTAAACGATTTTAAATCAAGTGATAACCGAACACAAGTTTTTAATAATAACCTGTACAATTCAATTACCAACCCACATGTATCAATTAACCTCCCAATAATCAAACTGCTCACGATGCAAGAAAATCGAATGCGAATGATTAAAAGACAAGTAATTGAAACACACATAAATTGTTTAAATGATTAAAACCACAAATATTCTTCAAGTGAATGAAAAGCAATCCAAAAACTAAATCAAACAAGTTTAAAGGTTTCACAAATGAACCGTGCACCTGGAGGTGGTTACATAAAGAAACTAGCCGCTCATCTTCATCATAGGATCTTCAATGGATGATTGGAATAATGATTGCATGAAAGGATTGATTGGATTCAGGTTTGGGATCATGAAAAGTGTGTTTTAGAGGTGAAAAACGTCTAGGGTTAAGTCTCTCTCGTTTTGGGGTTGAAGTTATCTTTAAATATGGTAAAAATCCTTCAAATTCGCAACTTTTCCGACCCCCGGCGCAGCCCCGCGCCCCACCCAGCGCAACCCTGCTCTGGGACCAAAAACTTGCTGACCCTCTCTAATTTTAGTGCATACCAGCGCTGGTTATTGGAGTCTGGCGCAGCCCCGCACCTCCCCAGCGCAGCCCTGCTCTGGTTACTGGTACGTGTCCGTTTTTGCCATAAAATCTTCGTTAGAACTCCGTTTTCTTCTATTCTTGCGGCCACATCTTCGTATTTCAGAGCTTTATCACATCATCATTTAATATCTTCATTTAAAAGCCATTTAGTTTCTCAAAAATTGCATCCAATCTGCTCCAGCTACCTGCAATCCAACTCAAACTCAAAGTAACCATGTTTTATGATATAATTCACTTAAAAACACATAATTAACTACATCTTAACATGGAAATCTACCCTCTCATCATACCAGAACACCCGAAGGTGATCATATGATGGTACGCAATGGTGAAGGACAATACATGGCGTGAGGTTGTTAAGAGTTTTGGTGGGAAGAATGTTGTGAAGGTAACAAGCGGTGTGAATTGCCTCAACCCAGAATTTGGGATGTAATGGGGCGCGGGCAAGAATAGAGAGCATGATGTCATTTAGAAGATATATCATACGCTCAGACTTGCTGTTTTGTTGAGATGTGTGAGAGCTAGAAAACCGGAATTGAATAGTTGAATTTTTAATTTAAATCAAGTTTGCACAAAAGCATAAAAGTTACAAAATTTGGTGAAGGGTTTGGATTTAGATGTAAGTGGGTACACACAAGTATATTGGGTGAAATTGTCGATTAGCACCATATATTATTTGTAACTGGCAGTGCTAATGACCGGGGAGGTCCATAAGTCACAATGAACAATGAAAAAGGGCATTGAGGTGCTAGTAATAGAATCACAAATAAAAGATGAATCAAGTCTGTTACACGGTAAAAACTTATTAAAACTGAGATAATTCATGACATGTCGACCTGGATGACCAAGGCGCTCATGCGAAGACTCAGGAGTAGACAATGACACAAAAGCAGAAGTCAAAGCATTTTTGGTGAACGGGTAGTGATTCCGGTACTATTGTGGCGGCTCAGGAGCGTACCATACTTGAAGTCCTTCACAGAAAAGCCAAAAGGATCAAATTCCACAGAAACATGATTATTAGTTGTGAATTTACGTATTGAAAGAAGGTTTTTAATAAAGTGAGGGTTGCATAACACGTTATTAAGGTGAGGGGTTTTATTGGGTGTGTGGAGGGTGGCATGTCTAGATCCAAAAACCTTTAAACGATTGCCATTTCCGATCAATTAGCCTCTATGGGTGAATACCAGGAAAAAGTAGAGAGCATAACTTGTTCTTGAGTTATATGAGATTCGGCTCTCGTGTCCATATTCTCGTTTTCGTCAGGAGCTTGAGTATAGATAGCAACAATAGCTTAGGCCAGTTGAGTTGGATCCATGGCATCATATGAAGTGAAGTGAAGTGGGCTTGGGCAATAGAGTTTGGCTTCTGACCTGTGACAGTGGGCTTTTGGGCCGTATTGGGCTGACCAATGGTAGAACCATTAGGGGCCAAAGGCCTTGGCCAGGCTGAAATAGTCGGGTAAGGACACAGGGGAGGCGCCCAATAAGGAGATGGACAGTATGAGTAGGGCTGCTGGGAGCCGGATGGGCCTAACCTGGTCGCGACCATGAGGCTGCCGTGAGCAACGAGGAGGTTCACGGGTTGCAGATTCAGATGTTGGGGTAGAAACATTTACGGTAGCAACAACAATGGATGTACCTGAAAGAAGTTCTCGAGCGTTCTGACATTTTTGCTGGATATTTGAGATACAGTAGAATGGATGCAAGGGTTGCGAAACCAGTTTTAGTGGGTCTTGGGTGGGGTTACAGGAAGCTCCGCGCTGTCTGCCATGGCAAAATTCGGACTGCTATTTGGAGAAGGAAAAGGGGTGTCCGGCTATGAAGGGTTCTGTCCGAGGACAAAAGAGGACGATCGTAATCATCGGACCGGTTAGGGACGATTTGGTAAAGAGTGTGTGCTTTCTGATACCATGTAAGATTCATAAGTGTCTCTTCTCATTGATTTGATAGGTATAAATACAAGGAGATGATACAAATAAATGGGAAACTATACAATCCTAATTATGACTAATTATACAGACATAAATACAAATCAATGGAGATAAATAACTTCCAAATATATGAGATGCTAACACTTACGAGAAACCACTGTTGCGAGAACAAAACGAAGAGGATGTCGTGTCCAGTGTTCCTTCTAATGACAAAAAACTGTTGTTTTCTGGCTTGAACGAGGTAAAGCGACTATTCGGTACATATATTCGACTTAAAATTTAGCATCATCTTTTAACTAAACACTGGTTTTCAGGAGCCTGTGTACGACAGTGAACTTTCTTATGCACAACATGACTTTCGGGATACTGATACGGTGTGAAGCCCTGTAGTCACAACATGGTCATTCAAGATATGGCTACGGGGGAGAAGCTTCGTACATACAACAAACCCAACTGAGATACGGCTAAGGGGTAGAACAGTAGAAAGATTTACAAGTTAAAGAAGCCACTTGGGAATACTTCAAAGAATTTCAACTACATTTTCCATATTTTGATTCTTGAAGACAAGAATGATTATGGGGAGGAAGTTTTGTTATGATTGAAAGAAGTTTGAGCTGAAAATCGCTGAGTTTAAAAGTTCATGGACTAGAAATGTTAAAATGTTAATGAAGGGATATGGTATCAAAGCATCACAAATACCATACCATCGCCCAACTAGAACCGGCATCGCCCGACGTCCATCCGCCCGTTTTACGTCAGCGGATCGTCTAGCGTCCATCCGCCCGTTTTACGTCAGCGGAATGTCTAGCGTCCACCTGCCCGTTCTACGTCGGCGATACACCTGGCGTCCAACAGATGCCAGACATAGTCTTACCCGCCCGTTTTACGTCGGCGATACACCTGGCGTCCAATCGACGCCAGGTGCAAGCTCGTCCACCCGTTCTACGTCAGCGGACCCAATATGTTTCGAAGCTTCCCCAGCAAGCCCAAGGAAGCTTTGCCAACACAACTGGAAGATGCCTTTTGGGGCAGCCTAGGGACACACCCCTGCCCCAGCCAAAATATCTCTGACGCAACAGGCTGCCCGTCAGAGTTCCTCTTCAATTAGAGACTGCTCTCAGTCTGACATGCCAAAAGGACGACGACCTGGTAGCCTCCTAGCCAAGACATCTTCCTGACAGCAGGCTTTCTCAAACTGTCTCGAGGTCCAAGGAAAAGTATGATTACCCACTGCCCTCGATCTACCAGTAGGGGGCGCCACGTGGCCGCCGACCATCAGCGTCCATTCAACGTACGCCACGTATACAATCGTTAGGATGGTAACATTCCCCCTTACCATTTTACTTTCTCTTTTTTACCAAAACCAACTTGCACCAAATGGGCTTAAGGACTTGGGCCGGAATCTTGGAGACACCTCTACCTGGGCCGGGCCCCATCAAGGGTAGAGGATGGGCTGAGAAAGTGAGATGTCAAGGTACTACAAAAGGGGGAGCTCCTTCTCCTTTTTGTTGGCATCTAACATCACATACACTTTCACTCAAGAAGAATACGAACTCCTTCGTACCTTCTTCAACCCCTTGTTTATTTCACTAACCTTTAGAGGCTCGACTCTTCTAATCGATAGTCTTCTAAACTCCTTGGTCTTGTCCTTAGACCATCACGTATTTTATAAACACCTCTCTTTTCAAAATACCGTAGAACCACCACCTAGGTTAGCCTCTATACGGTAAACCCGGATTCGTGTTTCTTCATTGGCGCCATCCGTGGCCTTACCACAAATACTCTAAACAAAACAGGTTCATTAAACATACCCATTAATCCACATCGAAAAATGATCACTTCACCTCCAAGAGTGTTCACTCCCTCTAGTGTCGTCGAGGACATCACCGACGTCACCCCAGGATCTCACCCAACATCTGGGGATCACGAAAACAATCAATAACATCCCGTCGTCACCCTTCGAAACCTAGAATTCCAACTCACCGACCAGCACCTCCAACCGAGGAGGAGATCGACGCCCTGAATAATGACTGGTACGAACGCCAGAAACAAATTCTGGACGCCCAGCTGGAACGCCGCCGACGCACCGGCAAGGCTATCATGGGTTCCTCCTCCAAGCAACCCGCACGAACGACGGTTGCTGCCCGTCACGGGGAAGGTCCAGGGCAACCCCCTATGGACCAGGCCCATGCAGAGCACAACCAGTTCGACAACGACGACTATGACGAAAGTTCATGGGAGGACGATGCCTCCAGGGACTATCGTCACAGCCCATACTACAGACAGGAACGATTAAATAGATACAACGACGACGCCACTACAAACTTGTCACTTCCTTATAGGCCAACGGCCTTCGCTGACAAGTCCAAATTTACACGGCGCATCTCTCAAGCACCAATACCACCAAGACAACGCCTTCCGGCCAACGTCAAAATATACGACGGCCTTACCGACCCTAACGACCACCTCGGCATATTTAATCAAGCCAGGGCCGTCATCGGATGGACCCTACCAGTCTGGTGCCACATGTTTTCCCAGACACTCACCGGAGCCGCCAGGGTCTGGTTTGACAACCTCCCTGTCGGAAGCATCGACAGCTACGAACAGCTGATCGACAAATTTTCCCTCAACTTTAGCCAACAACGTCGCCACAAGCGCGAGAAAAGCCAGATCTCTCTGTGCAAACGGAGAGACACCGAACCGCTCGAAGACTTTATCGTGCGTTTCAACAAAGAAGCACTCCAACTAGGGACGGGGGACGAGGCAACTCGGAAATCCTTCCTGGCCAATGTCAACGACGATGGCCTCCAACATACCCTTCAAGGGAAAGAAGGCGTCCCAGACTCCTAGGAAGAGGTTGTCCACATCTCAAAATTATACGCGGGCAACCAAAAAACGATGCGCTAAAACCAACGCGGAAGCTCTAGGAACAACCGCAGCTGCAAAAACAACCGAGCGTCAGTCTGGAACCGTATTTCAGGCTCCACCGACGAAGGACGGTACTCAACCTCCGGCGACGCTAGAAACATTATCGGTAGCAAACAGACACGCGATCAGCGCAACAGCGGCCGCCGGAACCAAGACTGGACTCCCCTCACAAAAACACAATCCCAGGTGCTGTCACAAGTCCTCTCAACTGGAGAGGTAACTTTCAAGCTCCCAAAACCCATGGGCACAAAACGAAAAAACGTTGACACTACCAGATTCTGTGACTTCTACAAAGACGTGGGTCATGACAGCGATAACTGCTACAGCCTCAAGATGGAGATCGAGGCGGCCTTATGCTCCGGGAATCTGGCCAACCTGGTCAAAAATGTCCGCGCCGGCGCACGCCGGCAGGACGAACCCGGCAAGGCTATCAAAGACATCAAAACACACCACATCCGCGGCGCATACAACCGACAGTGCAATATGACGCGCAACACCAAGCGGAAAACAAACCTCGCCGACAGGGCGAACACGTCGCAGCAACCAGAAGCGACGACATCTAGAAATTGGACGGAGGCCCAGGTCATCCTCCCGATAATACCAGGGGGCGCAAAGTCAACAACCCTACTCACCATCACAGCACTGTTCGGACATTACCAAACTTACAAAATGATGTGCGACGGCGGAAGCAGCTTCGACATCATGTACCAGCAGTGCTTTGACCAACTCGATGATGAAGACAAAGCACACATGCAACCAGATGCACCTATCGCAGGTTTCTTCAATGAATTCATCCACCCAATCGGCAAGTTCGACTTTACAGTCACACTTAATGATAGGACCCACACCCGCTCAGAAGTTTGCACCTTTCATGTCATTCCAGCCAACTCCTCATATGACATATTGCTTGGCAGACAAGGCCTGGCAAACTTCAACTGCACCGCATCAACTCCCCACCAAACCATGGGTTTCCCAACACCCACGGGGATTGCGTACATCAGAGGCAATCAAGAATGCCTCATGACAACTGAGCCGGCGGCAGATACTGCGCAGCCAGCACCAAGCGCCAAAAAAGAGGAAGAATGGGTTCTCCCCCCGGCCTTCCCCGAACAAACCATTACCTTGGGGCCGACTCTGTCCCCCCAAGTACGAGTACACCTAAAACAACTCTTGGTGGCAAACAAAGACATCTTTTCCTGGCAGTCATCAGACATGGTCGATGTCCCAAGACACATAGTTGAGCATCGTCTCAACACCTACAAGGACTCTCGCCCGGTAGCCCAGATAAAACGTCCACTAGGCCCTTCCAGAGTCAAAGCCATGAACGAGCAAGTCGATGACCTACTCGAAGCAGGCATCATAAGAAAATGCAACCACCAAACTTGGGTGGCTAACCCCTTCATGGTCCTCAAGAAGAACGGGTCTTGGCACATGTGCGTTGATTACAAAGACCTCAACAAGGCATGTCTAAATGATCACTACCCCCTACCAGAGATCGAACTGAAGGTAGACTCTCTAGTGCCGTTCAAATACAAGTGTTTCCTCGACACCTATCGAGGATATCACCAAATCCAGATGGCCTACGAAGACGAAGAAAGAATCGCCTTCAGAACCGTTAGAGGGGTATACTGCTACACCAAAATGCCCTTCGGACTAAAAAATGCAGGCGCCACTTACCAACGCCTAATGGACCACGAGTTCATCAACCAAATCGGCGTTAACCTTGAGGTTTACGTTGACGAATTTGTCATCAAGAGCACCCAAGAAGACACCATGCTACTGGACATCTAGCGCGGCTTCGAACAGTTGCGTGAAATCAAAATGAAACTCAACCCGGGCAAATGCTCCTTCGGAGCTGAAGAGGGGAAATTCTTAGACGTCATTGTAACCAATGGCGGCTTCAAACCAAACCCGGAGAAAGTTCAAGCCATCCAACGCATGCCATCACCAAACTCAATAAAGGACGTGCAGACACTCATGGGACGCCTCGTCGCCCTCAACCGATTCCTATCAAACTACGCGTCCAAGTCTTTTCCTTTGATTCATACCCTAAGAAATGTACTAAAAAAGACACAATTCTGCTGGACTCCGGAAGCGGAAGCAGCTTTTCGTGAAATGAAGCAGTGTTTGTTTGACTTACTTACCAACTTTAACAGCACCACTCCCAGAGGAACCATTAACACTGTACCTATCCGCATCTGAAACAACGATAGGCGCAGTACTTCTGGTAGAACGCAACAAAGTGGAAACACCGATCTATTACATCAGCCGCACCCTCGCAGACGCATAAACTAGGTATTCCACAATGGAAAAGCTAGTTCTCGCACTCGTACATGCCTCACGACGCCTGCGATGATACTTTCAAGGACACCCAATCAATTTCCTAACAGATTACAGAATCAACACCGTACTCTCAAAGCCAGAACTCTCAGGCCGCCTAGCAAAATGGGCAATCGAACTTGGCGCCCACACCATCATCTACAAACCAAGGCCCGCGATCAAAGGACAGGTCCTCGCAGACTTTATCGCAGAAATTCCAACCGATAAAACACAAGACTGCAAAGACGAACAAGATCCGAAACCTATCCCAGATTCCCGCCTAACTTGGTCACTATACACAGACGAAGCCTCCAACGATCAGGGCGCAGGTCTACGACTCGTCAGTCCCGACAAAACCGAATTTACATGCGTTGTTCGCCTTGAGTTCCCAAGCACAAACAACGAAGCAGAGTACGAGGCATTCCTTGCAGGTCTACGCCTGGCTAACAAAATGGGCGCAAGACATCTTAACGCCCACGTCGACTCAATGCTCATAGCGGGTCTCATGAATGGCGTCTACGACACCAAAGACCCAATTATGGCTCAATACGTCGACCATGCCAAGCTCCTCACCAAAAGATTCACAACTTGCACAATTGTCAACCAAAGTGGCAACAAGGAAGCTGACGCCCTCAGCAAAATGGCTTCCACTGCTTGGCCGCATATGGCCAAAGAGGTACGCATCGAAACTCTAGCGCAACAGTCAGTACCACTTAGACAGATTAATATAACGCAAACGGGCGCCGGGTCATGGATGACCTCGATCCAAGCATACCTAGCAACGGACACTCTACCACCTCAAAAACCAGAGGCCCGAAAACTCCAATATAAATCCGAGCACTATCAACTCATGAATGGTGTGTATACCGACGCTCCTATCTTGGCCCTCTCCTGAGATGCGTGGATACCGCGATGGCCACCTCCCTTATAAAGGAGATCCACGAAGGCATATGCGGCATCCACGTAGGCCTAACAAAGGTCGTCGCCAAGATCATGAACGCCGGATACTACTGGCCTGGGATGCACCAGGATACTGTCAAGATCTTATGCACGTGCTTCAACTGCCAGCAACATGCACTAAATACCCTGCGCCCAAAGAACGATCTGGTCCCAGTCACCGCCGCTTGGCCATTCCAGAAATGGGCTATCGATCCAGTTGGCCCGTTCCCAATGGCCCCTGGAAAGATTTTATACCTTATCGTCACCGTCGACTACTTTACAAAATGGGTTGAAGCCAAGCCGCTCGCATCAATCAGTGCTGAACACATCAAAAAATTCATCTGGGAATTCATCATCTGCCGCTTCTGCCTACCCATGGAAATTGTCACAGACAACGGAACGCAGTTCGCGGACAAAAAGATTCAAGCCTGGCTCACACAGTTGGGCGTCAGCCAGATCTTCACATCCATCGCCCACCCTCAAGGAAACAGTCAAGTAGAACGTATCAACAGGTCGCTGGTCGAAGGCATAAAGACACGCCTAGGATCCAAACGAACAGGTTGGGTAGATGAACTCCCACATGTCTTATGGGCACATCGCACCCTCACAAAGACCAGCACAGGCGAAACCCCTTTTAGCCTAACATATGGCTCTGAAGCCGTAATACCCGCAAACAAACAACGACAAAGAACTGTGCCTCAACTTAGACCTCTTAGACGAAAGACGTGAGATCGTCGCTATACGCGAGGCAAACTATAAAAAACAATTGGAGCGCTATTACAACTCCAAAGTTAAAGCCTGCGCATTTGACATTAGGGATTACGTCCTAAGAGACAACTACACGTCTCATACTGAGCTCCCTGGAAAGCTAGCGCCCAATTGGGAAGTGCCTTACAAGATTCAACAAGTACTAGGAAAATGGACATACGCGCTAGAAAGACTCGATGGCACACCCATACCTAGATCATGGAATGTAGCGTAATTGCGCCCATGTTACTTATGAAAATCTCAGTTTTTGAAGAATGCACTCTATCACTTTACATTTTGTTCACTACTGCGCAATTATTACTTTGGCTCTAACTTATGAAGTTAATCTACTCTTCATAAAACTAGACGCCAAACATTGCCATACTTCTAACTTATGAAGCTAATTTACTCTTCATAACGTAGAAACGACAATCTGTTAGCCCTAAATTGTGAAGCTAATTTACTCTACACAATGGACGCTAAGCTTACTCATAACCTATGAAGCTAATCTACTCTTCATACACATAGCAACTTATCCCACAAAAGCATTCAGCACAAACATCAACAAATATCAAAGCGTCAAAATTCCTTTCCATTTCAAAAAAGAGTTACAAAGGCAAAAAATAATGAACGCCACAAACAAAAACAACCTACCGAGGAGGCTCATGCGCCGTCCCCGAACTACCCAACCCGGCAGTCTTGTCCGCCAACGCCTTTTGGGCCTTCTCCCGCCCAAGTCGATCTGACTCTTCAACCCACTGCCGGAAGCGACCAATGGGATCCGAATCCATCAGACACTTGCCAACCGTCTGAAGAACAGGAAACTTCATCTGCTCTAGCTTCTTCAGCTGGTCTATGAGTTCATCCTCAGGGTTGATATCCTGAAATGGCTCCTCCTCAATAGGGGCTCCATTCTTCGCCGCCAGGTAACCCTCCAACCAGCCTACGCGCAAACCAGTGACGCGCGCAGTCTGTGCGACCTCCACCACCTGCTCGCCCATCTTTGGCTCATTCCAGCAACGGTTGAAGATCTACAATAGAAACAAACACGTTAGTAGAAGCATGAAATACTTAAACAAAAACACAAGTCAAAGAAGAAAACGTACCGCTGAAACACCATCAGACATTATCCACAGGGCCTTCTCCTCAGAAGCCCTCTTCTTCGCCAACAAAATGGCCTCTTCAACAGACCACACTTCCTTCTCTTTGATAAGGTCACTAATCTGACCTTCCAGCTCGGATACTTGAGTGGTCATCCTCACCACATCGGCATCCTTTGCCTTAAGGTCAGTCACAACATTAGCATATTTGGAGGATATCTCCTCCAATTTTTTGACTCGGGCCACCTCCACCTTCTTCTGCTCCGCCAACGCAGACTCAGCTTTCTGCACCAGGTGATGGCGGCGCTCCAACTCTGTATTAATAGTCGCCGTGGAGTTGGCCCATGCCTTCTGCTTCTCGGCAGCATCAACATCCTTCTGGCGCAGGTCGGACTCCAACTTCCGAACCTGCTCCAGAAGCTGCTTGCGCGCAGTTCGTACACCTCTTTCTCCCTCGCCAGGCGATCAGCTTCGCCTGTGACTGCCGCCTGCTCATCTAAGAACTCACCCTCCCCGCGCTGAAGGGCGTACAAATTCCCCAAAGTTTGTGTCAAATTCATACACATCTCAGAGAAGAGCGTACCCTGGTTCTGGGAACGGTGATGAGCGCGATCCGCAAGCGAAAGCGCGTAATTAACAAATTCCTCAGCCACAAAAGGTTTGAGGAAACGGCAGCTCTCGGTTATACGCCACCCAGGCGTATAAACAGGAGCATCCAACCTTGTTAGGACAAAAAGGATTGAGGAAACCACTTTTGTAAACCTTAGTCTAATTCACTTCTGCAAATATCCCAAGTATAGAACTATTGAAGAAAGAAGACTAAAGTACTGAAGAAGGATTCAACAAGTACTGAAGAAGAAGTATCAGAAGTTCTGAAGTCTAACCAGACAGTTCACTGAAGAACTACTGAAGACAAACTACTCATCAGTAGTTTGTCATTCATCAGCACTTGTACAAGAATCTTTCCACCGCCTTATGTTTCAGTACTTTATTAGTTTAGTATTACTTTATCTTTTTGTGCAAGTTCCAAGAATGCAACTTGTTGCTACTTGTTACAGACTTGCATTTTGGCAAGGTTCATGTATATGTAAAGTCTATAAATAGATGGGTTCATCCCTCTGTTTTAGACATTGATTTTAATAGAAAACTAAAATCCTTCAAAGCTTATTATTGTTGTTTCCATTTCATTTATTGAGAATCTGTTTGAGTATTTATTATCATTCACATTCAATACTTAGATTCTTATTAAACTTATCTTTAGTTTTCAAACATCTAGGGGGAGTAACAACTCTTGTTGATAGTGTAACTTCACTTACTCATTCCGCTGTGCAAATCTGATTGAACTTGCTAAACACATAAGTGTTCACTAGTAAACATTAATCTTGAAACTAAAGTAGAAATTCCAAAAGACCCAAAGGACTATACAGATGATGATTTCCTAAAACTTGAGCTTGATGCTAAAGCTTTCTCTATGTTGGCAATGGCACTCCCAAATGAAATCTACTCTGGACTATTACATTGTGATAGTGCCAAAGAGCTTTGGGACTGCGTAAAAGAACAGTTTGGAGGAACTGAAGAGGTGATTGCCAACACCAGAGAAATCCTGGCTCAACAATATGAAACTTTTGCTCATATAAATGGGGAAACTTTAACTCAACAATCTGAAAGATTCTCCTCATTAATATCTGAGCTAAAATTACATGGTCAGACCTACACAACTGTATCTATGCTTCATAGATTTTTAAGGTCTTTACCTGAAAAATGGGAAACATACTCTATTGTCCTCGGATCCTCACCAGACTTTAGCTCCCTCACTCTTACAAAATTGCATGGGAGATTACTAACTTTTGAAAGAGAAATAGATCAAAAGAAAAAGTTGCAAAGTTCTGGTAAAAATGTTGTTGACTATCTACAAGGTAGTACAACACTATTGGGACAAGATTCACCTACTTGTTCAAATAGTTTTGGATCTTTTGACCACATTGACATAACTGCTAGGATCTCATTAGAAAGATCATTCCCAGGTTATGACAATGATGAATATAGTCAAACTGTTGATAACATGTGTTTTTATCATGGATGATTTAAAAAATTTCAGCAATGATGACTTAGAAGAAATGGACATCTTACACCAACGGGCCATGTTAAGTATTAAAACAAACAAATTTTACAAAAGGTCAGGAAGGAAATTTCCAGGACTAAACAGTTCTACAAAAATTGGTTTTGACAAATCTAAACTTAGATGTCACAAGTGTCAAAAGTTGGGACACTTTGCTAGAGAGTGTAGAAGCTCTAGCTACAACCAATCTCAGTCTGGAAATTAGTTTAACCCTAGTTATAATAGGAATAATGGAACACAAGGGAGTGCACATTTTGTACAGGCACAAGCTCCAGAAATCCAATATGTGCCACAAGTACAATATGTACAGATGCCTGCTTAACAAATGCAGAGCCAACAATCAATCCCTCCCATTCCAGCTGCTCAACAACCTCCACAGACTCAGCAACCCTCACAACAAAGCTTGTTCACCTCAGGGTATGTTGACTGGAGCAGTATTCCTTTTGACACTACCGAGTGCAATCCTGATGCAGACAACAAAATGTTTGACATCAACTGGGGAGAACCTGACAATGGCAGAAAAAACTTTGCCTTAATGGCATTTGAGGGCTGCACCTCAAAATATGCCCTGTCTCAGGTATCAAAAGAATTTTTAACAAAACTTTGTATAACTTCATGTAAAGAATCTTTTGCTCTCATAAGAGAGATTAATGTGCACTTACAAGGAAAAGCAAATGACTTTGAGAGAAAATTCACTAAGATGAAATGTGATTTAGAAAGAAAACTTGCTGCAAAGGCAAAAGAAAATTCTAAATTAACTAACAATGCTATTGAAACCCAAGCACAACTTAAAATCATGATAGATGACCTAGGAAATGTCCGAAAAGAGCTTGCTGACACCAATGTTACTTGTGAAAAATGGGTAGAATCTTGTAAAGGGTACCAACTGCTGTTAAACAAACAAAGTGCTTCAAATGTTAGGTTTGGCATAGGGTACAATCACACTGAAACACCAACAGATTTTTCCCCCAAAACTATTGAAGATGGGAGAAAAATTGTTTCAGGTGAAACTTCTGAAGAGAAAGAATGCACATCTTTCCATGAAAACTTTCTAAAAACTCACAAAGAAAGATCTTCAGAAGTACTGATAAAATTTGACTTTAAGCCATCAGTAGTTTCATCTACATCAGAAGTTGAGAACCTGAAAACTACTGACGACCTAAAACCAATCAAGACAGTCAGAAATTTGCCTTTAAATGAAAAAGAAAAGGCAAAAGAATGTGAAATCTGTGGTCTATTTAACCACAAGACAAAATTTTGCAGATATAGAAAAGGAATTCAGTACAACAAGAAAATTTCACAACTGGTTGTGGGAAAACAAATAAAAAATGATTTCAAAGAAACTTTTTCTCCCAGGAAACAACAACCAGCAAACACCTTTTCTCAGAAAAAGATGAAATCTTAACAAAAATCTTTTTCTCAAAATTCTCTGTCAGTAGTTAGACCTACATCATCAGCAGTTTCACAAACTGCTGAGATAAAAGATCTCATGAACATGGTACAACTACTGATGACCAAGGTTGATGGTGGTCCTCAAAAGAATACCACCATTGCTCTTAATGAAAAATCCATTGCCAAAAAGACATGGATTCCTCAACCTGGTCAAGAACATACTGTTAATGTTCTCAAGAGCAAACCCAAAGCAAAACTGGCTTGGGTTCCTAAATCTAACTAATTTGCTACTTTGTGCAGAGGGTCTCCAGAGGCTCAAATAGCATTTGTTATGTGGACAGTGGAGGCTCAATGCACATGACAGGATGCAGATACCTGATAATATACTTTATCAGTCAAAGAGAAGGATCTGCATCCTTTGGGGACAATGCCAAGGGATATGTGCTGGGACATGGCAATGTGTCCTCTGGAAAAATAAAGTTTGACAAGGTCAATCTGGTTGAAAACCTTGAGTACAACTTGCTAAGTGTGTCTCAAATGTGTGATAAAGGATATTCTTCCTTTTTCACAAAGACAGCATGCAAGATCATATCACCAGAAGGCCAAAAGTTGATAGAGAAGATCATTGAAGATCATACTTTGTTGATAGCCAAAAGATGTGGCAATGTCTATGCAGTGGACATTGAAAAGGACAAAGTACTGAACAACACTGCCTGTTTCTTCTCAAAGGCATCAACTTCAGAGACTGATCTCTGGCACAAGAGACTTGGCCATGTGAACTTTAAAACCATAAATAAAGTCACAAAAATGGGCTTGGTCAGAGGTCTACCTTTGAAAGTATACCAGTGTCAAGAACACTGTGTATCCTGTTTAAAGGGAAAGCAGCATAAGTCCTCTTATAAGTCTATTGAAGAATAAAAAACAACTACATGTCTTCAACTACTTCATATGGACTTTTTTGGGCCTGTAAAAATCATGAGCCTTGGTAAGAAGAAGTACTGCTTGGCAATCATTGATGACTATTCAAGATTCACATGGGTATTCTTCTTATTTTCCAAGGATGAGGCAGCTGAAATCATCAAGTTCTTCATTCTACAAGTAGAGAAACAATATTCTCTATCTGTTAAAGCCATTAGAAGTGATAATGGGACAGAGTTCAGGAACAAAACTCTGGATGAATTCTGTTTGTCTAAAGGGATTATTAGACAATTCAGTGTTCCCGGAACTCCTTAACAAAATGGTGTGGTAGAAAGGTAGAACAGAACATTGATTGAAGCAGCAAGAACTATGTTGGCTGATTCAGGCCTACCATTGTAATTCTGGGCTGAAGCAATTAACACTGCATGTTATGTTCAAAATAGAGTCCTTGTCAACAAGAGACACTCCAAGACTGCCTATGAAGTTCTTCATGGCATGAAGCCCCTTATCTCCTTTTTCAGGGCTTTTGGATGTCAATGTTTCATTCTAAACATTAAAGACTCTATTTCAAAGTTTGCTGCTAAAGTTGACTCAGGTTACTTTCTTGGTTATTCTTCCACTAGAAAAGCCTACAAGGTTTTTAATTCAAGAACCAAAATAGTAGAAGAAACACTGAATGTCAAGTTCAATGAGTCAAAACACACTCTTATTCCAGCACATCCTGCTGAACTCTTTGACCTTGACAACTTCCACTTTGGAACTGAAAAGACTGTTACTTCATCTAAACCTACTTATTATGGTGATCAAAGGTTTGATGATGAGGATCCAGCACCATGGACTCCTCAAACAGTCATTAAGTCAACTTTCAAACCTTCAGAAGTTTCACAAACTTCTGATTCAACAACTGCTGATGTACAAACTCAAACATCTGCTTCAGCACCTACAACTACTGAAGATGTTCAAACAGCTGAACCAGACATTATAAACCTCAGTGGTTTGTTTGATGAAGTACAAGAGCCACCTACACCTGTTAGCGGTTTAGAACAACTGATTGAACACAAAGATCATCCATTGGAACAAATCATGGGTGATATTGCTTCAGATGTTCTCACAAGAAACCAACTTTCCAACTTTTGCTTCTTTTTAGCATTCATTTCTCAGTTGGAACCTAAGAAGTACCAAGAAGCCCTCAAAGACAACAATTGGGTGGAAGCTATGCAAGATGAGTTGCTTCAGTTCAAGAAACAACAGGTTTGGGAAATCTGTCCCTTACCACCAAACAAGCTACCAATTGGCACAAGATGGGTTTTTAGGAACAAACAAGATGAAGCTGGTATGATCATAAAGAACAGGGCAAGACTGGTGGTACAAGGTTACTCTCAAGAAGATGGGATTGATTATGATGAGACCTTTGATCCAGTTGCAAGGCTTGAGGCCATCAGGTTATTTCTGGCCTATGCCATTTCCAACAAAATAAAAGTTTTTCAAATGGATGTTAAGAGTGCATTTTTGTATGGAAAGATCAAAGAGGAAGTGTATGTTTGTCAGCCACATGGGTTTGAGGATCCTTCTCATCCTGAGTGGGTGTACAAACTTGACAAAGCTCTTTATGGGCTAAAACCAGCTCCAAGAGCCTGGTATGAAACACTTTCCAACTTTTTGCTCAAAAATAACTTTACAAGAGGCTCCATTGATAAAACTCTTTTCATTAAAAATGTTGGAAATCATGTCTTACTTGTTCAAATTTATGTTGATGATATCATATTTGGTTCAACAAACACAAAATTGTGTGATGAAGTTAAGAAAGTCATGCAATCAAAGTTTGAGATGAGTACAATGGGAGAACTGCAGTACTTTTTAGGACTGCAGATTAAACAACAAACTAATGGAACTTTTATACATCAATCAAAATATGTTAAAGAATTATTGAACAAATTTTCTTTACAAGACTGTAAATCATGATCCACTCCCATGACACCTACCACACAAGTTGAACCAGATGATCAAGGAAAACAGGTTGATCAAACCATGTATAGATGTATGATAGGTTCCCTTTTGTATCTAACTGCCTCTAGACCATATATTATGTTTTCAACATGTGTCTGTGCTAGATATCAATCAGCTCCTAGGGAATCACACCTCATTGCAGTCAAAAGAATCTTCAGATATCTGAAAGGAACTCATACACTTGGAATTTGGTATCCTGCTTCTAGCAATACCAAGTTATCAGCTTTTTCAGATAGTGACTATACAGGGTGCAAAATGTCAAGAAAATCAACATCTGGTGGTTGTCAATTCTTGGGAAACTGTCTAGTGTCCTGACAATCAAAGAAGCAAACATCTGTTGCAACTTCAACTGCTGAAGCTAAATACATTGCACTTGCAAGTTGTACATCACAGATACAATGGCTCCAATATCAACTTCTTGATTATGGAATCAAAGAGACCAAGACACCATTGCTTGTAGACAGCAAATCTGCCATTGGCATCATTCAAAATCCTGTTCAGTTCTCAAAAACTAAACATATTGAAATCAGGTATCATTTCATTAGGGATTGCTCTGAAAAAGGCAAGATTGAAGTGAAGCATGTGACAACAGCTAACCAGATAGCTGACATATTCACTAAACCCCTTGACACATCAACATTTCAGAAGTTAGTATCCATGCTTGGGATGCTAAATTTTTAAGTGTTCTTTTACCTTTCCTGCACATATTTTATTTTTCACTTACATCTGTTTTTATTTCAAAACTTCTGAAAAACAAAAATAGAGAAACTACTGATGAACAAAAACATCAGTATGGGAATATTTTCTGAAAAATGAGTAACTTCTGATAAAATAATCTTCAGAAGTTATGAATAAAGTGTTTATAAACATTCTCATCAGTTGTTAACAAACTACTGAAGAGAAAATGGGAACTACTGATGACAATTGTTCTTCATCAGCAGTTTTATCATTAAGGGCAAATCAGACATTTCCCACTTCAGAAGTTTGACCTAGGGCGGTTACAAACTTCTGATAAACACCTTTTCCAACACTTATCCATTCAAAAAGCAAAATTCCCTCCTTCTCTCTCAAAAACACTCTCAAAACCTTAACCTGCAAAAACACTATTCGATCCACACACACACAAACCACATGGCTCTAATACTGAAACAGGGACACAATCAAAGAGGCTACTTTGAGAAACATGAAGCCTAGTCCCAATACTACGAAATCATTGATTTAGTCGTTAAATCCCAATACTTTACTGCCCTCACCATTGATCCTCCAATCCACACTGAAACTCTAAATGAGTTCTGGGCAAATGCGGAGACGGTGGCAGTGAATGATAAAGTGATCTCCCTCAATTCAACCATCCAAGGGAGAAGAATGGCAATCACACCCGAAACTTTGGGGATTAGACTGGGTCTAGATGATGTGGGTGCCCCAGATCAATTTCCAAACTCTGAAATTCATCTAACCATGACAGAGTGTGGTTACCAAGGTACTCTCTCACATGCTACTATTTTTAAGAAATATTTTGAACCTAGGTACAAACTTTTGTTTCACTATATAATAATGTGTTTGAGTCCAAAAACTGGATCTTATGATCAGATGCCCTCTACTTTTCAACCTATTTTTCATTCCATTGTGAATGAAACAAAATTCAGGGCATCAGCACTTTTCTTTAATGCGTTGGTGCTACATCATCTCAATTCTAGAAAGAAGTTTTTGTTGTATCCAAGATTTATTATGCAATGCATAATAAAGGAACTTGGAGTAGAGGTGCTTGTGGGTAAAACAACTGTTTTAAACCCATTAACCTCACAAGCATACTCTAGGCACAATAAACCGGCTACCTGGCCAGAAGATGACCAACTGAACAACAACAACCAATTCCTATTCCAAGGTCTACAACAACAACAATGATTGTACTAAACCCTTCTCCAATTTCAGAGTCAAAAGAATTACTTGAGAAGAGTTTACTTGCAGCCAAAAGAAAGGCTATGGAAGATGAGGTCTGGAACAGTTTGGAAGTAAGGGAAGACATGAGCTACAATAAAAAACTCCAAGCTTATGAAGCAGAGCTGAATAGACAAGCCAAGATTGAAAAGGTTGCTGAAGAAGACAAAAGACAACAACTGGTGTCTTTCATCACAAAGAACAGCAAAACTAAAGACTATTCACTCAAAGGGCTCTCAATGGATGAGCTAACCAGAAGTGCTCAAATTGTTGCTGACAAACTTGCAACAGACAAAGACAGAAAAGCCAAGAGAGCTGAGATGATTGGAGAACTGGTAGCAAATGACTATCGTTCAAAAGCCTCTGTGTCAAGATGGAGAGAAGACAAACTACTAGAAACATACAAGAAGTACAAGGCTGCCAAGGCTGCTAATCCAGAGAAGTTCAAAACTTCTGAAGTATCAACTTCAGTAGTTAGAACTTCTGGTGTTAAAAGACCAGCTACCAAGAAGAAATCAGAGGACAATACAAAGACTGACTTCAAGATGGTGTTGCTAGAAGGCAACACAGTTATACATGGAGACTTTGATATTGAAGAGAAGCCTCTGATAACTCAATGTAGGGATCCTTCAACATTTGCTTACCAAATTCATAAGACTATCACTGACAGACTGCACACAAAGGTAGTTACTGAACATCATTTACCAACTTTCAAATTACCTGAAGTAGTGCAAAAAGAAGACAGAAGTGAATCCTACCTGAGAGTCACATAAATAGAAAATATCCAACACTCAGGAACATCCCAGGGATCCAACATGGTTCCCTATACTTCAGACTTTGACAAGTCTAAAGTGTTTATCATCAGATGGTCCTTTACTGATGACAACTCAGTATTGGTGACAAGAAGAGATGTTACAAGCAAGGCCTACAAGTCCATGAATGAACTGAAGAACCTATCAGCTCAGGACTTGCTTACAATTCAACATCTGGAACCTCAAAGGGGATCTCTCACTAATGAACAGCTTAATTGATGTGTTGCAAAACACATCTAATTTTCTATGTATTTTGTATATTATTTGGTCAACTTTGTATTCGTTTCGTGTCAGTTTTATTATTTATTTATTTATTTTATTATTTTATAGGTGTTCGTGGAAAATGAGCTCAAAATGAAAGAATTTTAATCAAGACACCAACACTTGAGAGCATGTGTTCATTGACGTCGGAGCGTAAACGAGAAACTTTGGTCAAGTCAAAAACACCCGAGTCGAAAGCATGGAGTAATCATAGTATATAATAATAGTAAATAATAATAATAAAAATAAAATTGAGACATTGTCTCGTGATTGAAAAAGAAGAAAAAAAGAAATAATCTTGAAACAATTAAACAAGGTCTCGTGGCGTTGTTTTCAATTTGTGGGAGCCCAAATAAAAAGGAATGGAAAGTAATTCGGCCCAAGTAAAAAAGGCGGTGCACGAGAGTTGACTTTGGAGGATATGTTATAATCTTTGGACGGCACAATATAAAGGCAAGATTATTATTTCGAGGGGAATTTGGACGGCACAAGGTGAGGACTCGACAACCACCATTCAATCGAAGAAGGCTGTGATCGAAAGATTTCTAGAGGTGATTTTGGAGACGAAGAAGGTACCGGGCGCGCTAAAGATATATTATTCGAAGACCCGGTGGTTTGTTTTATCGTTTTTATTTATTTAGAGACATGTTTATTATTGTTTTTCGAGACTCTGTGACTATGTTTCTAATTATAATTATGAACTAGACTTTCATGGTTGCTTAGGTTTATGAACTAGACACGTTATTTGCAGTATTTAATGATTTTTGGTTTTTAGTTTGATGTGTAGAATTACATAATTTTAATTCTATTGTTGGATTTGATATATGTGTGTTGGTGTTGATTTTATTTGAAGTTTGCTTATTGGTTTTATGGAACTAGACATGTAGAGATACCCCCTAGGTCTAGAAATCAATCTAGTTCGTCAACCTAGGTTAGCGTGCTACTATTTGGAGTTGGAGTAAGACACAAGTATAGCAAACTAATACAATAAATTAACTAAGACGTGCAGTCCATTCTTGAGGGTGAGAAATCTAACTCGAGATTGTTAGGTAACTAACTAGGCAATGTTCGGTAGTTGGCAAGCGCTAGGGCGGGAGTCGCTACTTGTCCGTGTTTAGAGTTTTCCTAGGTTTTCTTCAGTAGAGTTTAAGTCTGCTTCATAGTTTGAGGGTTTTAATCCAGGAGAGGTTTTAATCTTATTTCTGTGGGATTTCGGTACGCTAGGGCGATCCGTATCCATCTTAGCATTCCTACACTTGTCCTGCCTTGAGTTTAGTGAGTCATCCTTGACAGGAGGTTTATTAGATAAGAATAGGGTCTTAAGTTAATTACCGGATTCAGGATTTATTGCTAGTGTCTAGGGATTTTACCTAAGTAACCAGCCTTCTTCCTATCCGATTTCTCCAAGTTCCTAGTTCCCATAAGCAGCTGAGGTTACTTTATTTATATTTAGTTTCTTTTAAGTTTTTAATCATTAGTTTAACCCCCCACATAAGTATATATTTATTTAGGCTAGTATTCGGTATAGGTTGTGATCTAGAGTTGCATTTGCGTCTTTGGGTTCGATACTCGGTCTTATCTGTTTACTGCTTTGCGACCGGTACACTTGCTGTGCGTGTGTAGTTTTTAGGTGAGTCGTTTTAATTAGAACTTGTGTTATTTATATATATACATTTACACACATCAAGTTTTTGGCGCCGTTGCCGGGGACGCAATTGGCATTTTTGATTACTTCTCAAACCGTTTGTCTGGTCTTTTACTTTGTAAATAGTTTTTGCTTTTACCTGTTATTATTATTTATTATTTTTTATTTGTTTTTATTCGTAATATATATATTCTTTTTAACATGTGTGAGATCTGTGGAGGACCCCATTTTACTATAAAATGCCCTCATTCATATTCATCGGGGTATTCCACGGATTATTATTCTAACACGTATTTGCAGCCGCAGCCATATCAGTCATACCAGCCTTCATACCCACAGGCAAACCGGTGGTTTAACCTTGCAACATCTGAGTCACTAGATAGAATAAAAAGTCGGCTTGATCGTCTACAAGATGAGATGTATGAGGAAAGGCATGGTGGTAGCTCGTTAGAGTATCCACCTAGCCAACATTTGTATCCACATCCCGATTATCGGGATGTCTCGCCTCACACTAGGCTCGACTTTGCCGCCCTTGTTGCTAAGCAAGATGCCTTCCTTGCTAATCAACAGCTCATGCTCGAGGATATGCGTTCTTTGCTATCCATGCGCACCGACTATTTGAGGGAACAAGATGCGGCACTTGAGAGGCTACAGGCTCAGGTGGATGAACTGAAGACCATAATGGACGTTGAAGTCCCACCTCCAGTTCAGCAGGTTTATTTCACATATGATGACCCAGACGAGATGGTAACACTAACATTACCTGATTGTATTAGGCCCGTTGCTGAAACTGTTTGTCCTTACTCATCTGATTCTGTGCATGATTTAACTGACACATATGATTCTTTACACTTGTCTTGTGAGGATGATATTTTGCAGGATTCAGGGTTAGAGCCAGAGACCATAATGGACGCCTTAGTCCCACCTTTGGTTCAACAGGACGAGCAGCCTTGCCAGATCTCTAGTTCAGCAGCATATCCTTGGGGGGGGGGGGCAGATGTCTGGAGGGAGGCTGAGGAAGATATGGATTTTTCGGAATCCACAGGCTGGCTGTTTGAGGAAGAAGTGGTAGAACAGGAAGACACCACTGACCTGCTTGAAGAAGCAGCTGATGGGGAAGCAGAGTTTGGTGACGAGTTGGTTGATTTGACAGCTCCAGAAGTGGACAAAGATTTTGAACAAGTGTCACCAAACAAGGAAGATGAGAAAGAAGCAGTGGTGAAAGAAGAAGAACACCACATCCGGCCCGTGCAGGCATTGGATATTACATTGCTACTAGTGCCACCACCATGGCCACCACCACGGGAGAAGGCGAAGATGCACCTGGACCGACACAAGGTGAGGTTCAGGAGTTGCAGAGATAACAAGTCCCCTCATTACATGTAACAACCGGCAAAATTAAGGTAATTCCGTACAAATTAATTAAACGCGATTAATGTAATTAAACGTAATTATGTGTTGATTGTTTAACTGAGGCCTTAGAAAGATAGCAATTCCCAAATAATGCATAGGAATGCATAAGTTTAATGATAAAACATGATAGGATCATGCGCAAGCAAATCTATCCGGTGTGGACACTGGCGATTACCCGGTAAAAATTAAATAAGCGAAACGAACCCCGTACACCCGGAATATATAATAAATGATAATTTCACAAAATATAATGAGTTTTGGGAACCCAAAGCCATACGTGAAAGCTTATTGTACAAATCTCCCGGTAACGAATTATAACTCATAATTTCACCCGGCAAAAGCCAAAATAATTCATCAGTGATTAAACTGGACTATGTTTAAGAGTAATTAAAAGTATTTTTAATATCTGGAGGACGCGCGATAAAAACTCGAAAAATACCCCGGACGGCACCCGAACAAGATTAACTTAAACATAATAATAGTGGGTATTATTTAGCAAAGTGGACCCCACAAAAACACCCCCTTGGGGCCGGCCTATGGCCCACCAAGGTGAGGATAACTTGTGTTAACTAAAAGAAATCATTAGGAAGATACCAATCATGAGGATGCATGTAATTGTATTGGGTAAGAAAATTAACCAAATCACCTCTCTTTCTCTCTCTAATTCTCGGCCAAACACCCTCTAATATAATCTCCCAAGGATTTTTCATATCCCACATAATCTCCATTAGATCCTACATAATCTATACAAGATACATATAATCTTATGGATTTGGAGAAGATCATATAAGGGTACATACATTGCATACTTGAATAAAAAAGCCAAAATCTCTTCCTTTCCTTCCCCTTTGGCCGTAACATATACCCCCTCCATATACATTACTCTTTCAATTTTTACACTACCAAATCACCTCTAGATCATTATCCATCAAAACCCCATTGTGTGTTTCAAGAGCTTGGAGCTTAACCCTTTGGAAGAACACACTAAACCCCATCCAATCCAAGGTTCTTGTCTTCCCTGGCCTTGAGCTAGTAGTAAGTTTTACCTTGTTTTGATTGGTAATGTTCATATTATGTGCTTGTATGAGCAAGTTGTACATTAATGGGAAATATGGTTTTGAAATAATGTGTCTTACAAGAATAAAAATGGAAGAATAATAACATGAATAAATCTTGGATTAATATTAATAAATGTGATATTTTGAGAAAATGTAAGAATATAAACATACACTTGAGTTGAAAGATGATTAGAACATGATTTGTGAAAAGGACTTGAATATGATGAAAGATGATTTTAATCATCATAAGATGACTAGTTAATGTCAAAAATATATTAAAATGGGTTAGATGATCATAGGTGAAAAAGTTCCATGTTCAAAGTCTACTCACTTGGATGAGTGAAAAGTTGATATTTTGGATAAAAATATGAAACACACATGTTAATAGCATCTAGGATGGATTATAAGATTATTAGAAGTGGAATGAAGTAAAAATAATCAAGCATTAAGAAAATGATTCTTCAAAGTCCACTAAGTTGGAAGTAAAATGCTAACCTTGAAGGATAAGATGAAAAATGCAACAAGTATAAGTTAAGGGACTAATAGTGTAACTTAGAAAGTTGAGGGACTAAAATATGTATTTTAGAAACTTTGGTCCAAAAATGCATTAACGGAAAGTTCGGTGTCAAAAACGTAAATAATAGTTTTTCCAAGTGTAGTTTTGATAAACATGAGAAACTTACTTATGTATAAATTAAAAGAGGTATTTTTATAAAAATAGAAGTTTTATAAAAATAAGAGGATAAGTTAACATAAGGATTTTATAAAATAAAGGTTTTATAAAATATTAGTAAAGACTTGGGAAAGGTTGTACAAAAATGGATACTTTTATATAAATGGGAATATAAAAGTATCGGAAACATTTTTGGATTACAAGTTGAACAAGTTGGGCTAAAAATACAAAAGTATATTTTTCCAAGAAATATACGTTCGGAATTGGAAGTATGAATAATATTTCCATAGAACGCATATTGGAAGAAAATGTGGAAAAAGCTAACTAACGGACTTAGTTACATGAACTAACGAAAACGGATAAATGGACATATGAGAAAAATGCCATTACGGCAAGATGAAAACATATATATATATTTTAAGAAATAAAATATATATAACAAGGGTGAAACGTGCGTAACACTTTCCTAAGTGTAGAAAGAATATTCGTGGGAGAAAACACAACGTAATGAATTAAAAACGCTAAACGACACATGGACTTAACAAGTAAAATTCACGCATTGATATATGTACACAGGCTCGTCTCGACGAAAGTCTAGTATATCTATTTGAATGGGAAAATAGATATGCGAGAAGGATAATCGAGACGAGTAGGTGAAGTATATCTATGAACATGTGAATACCGACAAGGTCCTAGTACATTTATTTAAATGGGAAAATAAATGTACGGCATGGTGAGTCAAGTCGGGCGTTAAGAATATATTACCAAACGACAAGAACTTAGCATATTTATTTGAATGGGAAAATAAATATGTGGCAAAGTGAGTCGGGTCGGGTAATAAGAAATCATATTATATCGAGCAAAACGATCCTAAGTATAATTATTTAAATGGGAAAATAATTATACGTTGGGTAGAGTCGTGTCGAGAATAATAGTATACAAGTCACAAAGAATATTAACAAGAATAATATATGACTTGTAAGAAAAGGGTAATCCATCGCCAATGAACCTAGGATACGAAACTATTAAACGGGAATTGGGATAAAACGTGGTCGGGAAGTTGGGTGTACAACTTGCCAAGGCACATGCACTATAGGTGTAAGTGACTTATATGTCTAGGACATTTGTAGGTGCGAGACCGCAAAATTTGCTATTTTCTTCTTTGAGCCAAGCACAGTTACAGGTGAGTCTCACGGCCGCATTTCTAAACTATTTAACGTTTTTACGGGGGAAAGATATGTTGGGAATTGTTTGACGGGTTGGATACTTGAGTTGTGATCGCCACTCGGGGTTGAGACCTCTCTACTATAATCATTAATTCAGGAAAGTGAAACCGAAGGAATATTTGGATAGTACTATTGGTGCCTGACAAGGCCCACCCCTAATCGATAGCGTCGATTATGCATCGGCGTATGCCTGGGGTGCACGTATTCTGAAATCAAGTCGTAGGAATACCGAGTAACGACTTGGGGCGGGGCATTATTAATTGTCTTGGTTTGGTTATAGGCTCAAGTAAAATTGTAGGAACTTGCAACTCCTATAAATTGTCATAACAAGGATATTCCCATGAGATAAAGTTTTATTAAACCAAAACCTGTGAACTCACCAATATTTATATATTGACGATTTTTAAACATGTCTTTCAGGTAATTGACCGATGAAGGATGACATGGCAAGCAGGGTCGGGGGAATCTCCAATTTGGGCGTTGGATGTTGTGAAGGGGTCTCGTCTCTCTATCCCAAGGAATTAGGGATATAGGGAGGAGCCTCCCTATTTATATTAAAAACAATTTTAAATTATGTATGAATAATTTGACGTGATTTTCAACGTTTGAATAAATGCCCGTTTCTTTAATTAATTTGTGATTTGCATTAATCTTGGCTTAATCCTCTTGAACCGTCACGCCACGTGTTTCCGCCGTAGGCGTGGTGTGACAGAAAGTGGTATCAGAGCCAAGGTTATAGCGAATTAGCATTTTTAAAAATCTAAACTATAACCGGATTTGGTTCAAAAGATAAAGCTTTCAAAATGAATGCGAAACGCAATAAATTAATTTCCCAAAGAACACTGGGTATGAGGAGATTCCGACCAAGCTAGCCATGGGTAATGATACGTGTTATTTTAGTATTAGAAGTTAGGAAGAATACTGTAGATGTGTGCCTTAACTACCTAATTAATAATACTTAAATATTAGTACGGTTCTTTTGCCAGGATGTCAGACGCAGGGAGTGTAGCACCGAGCTACGACAGTAGCATCCAGATCATTCCAGCTCCGCCAGCTGAGCCGATCGAGGATGTGGTACTCGATCCCGAGGACGATGATATGGAGGTTGACGCCGCCGCAGAGGGCGCAGACGGAGATAGCTCCGATGAGACTGACCCGAGCGAGGACCCAGCGTGGGCCCCCGCTGGAGGCGACGTGGCCGCCGTGGCCGATTTACCGATGGCCGAGGCACCGCAGGCTGACTTGCCTATAATGCCCTTCCAGGCAGCACCACTGCCAGCACTTCCCATTCGAGCCATCAGGGACTTCCCTGTAGGCTGTGCAGGTCCATCGAGACCCGTCCCCACCCAGTCGGAGACTGTGGAGTCTCCATTCGATCGACATGCACACGTCGATCGTGAGCCACTACCCACCCCGCATATCCCCGTTCCCCGGGCATGAGGCTCGTGCCCGTTTTCCGAGGACACAACGGGTGGATCTCGGACGACTCCGACGACGAGTCGACCGCATCGGTGGAGCACATTGCTGTGCCGATTCCACCAGCAGACCTGGAGGAGCACGTTGCTCCGATGATAGGGCACGCCACCACTGCACCGGCCGCCCTACTCGCCTTACCAGAGCCCGTACCACAGGATGGGCCAGCCTCTACTGGGCACATCCTCGAGGGCAGCTCAGCCCGTAGCTCTGAGCTGCACCGAGCAGGCTTGGCAGCTCACGCCACTGCTAGCCCTCCCACCCCTACCGCCGTGATGTCCGCTCCTGAGTGGGTCGCTGTCACACAGCCCCTCATGGTCCCACTCGCCGAGCTCATAGTCCCCTCACCAGCACCCATGACGCTACCTATCACCACCTTTCCCATACTACCACCCCTACTCGAGATGCTCACCATACCACCACCTTCACCGTTCACTGTGGGTGCAGGATCCCCCTTTTCGATGCCACCACTTGCACCATATACTCTAGGTGCAGGAGACCCATACCAGGTACCACCCCACTTCTTCACTGGATTACAGGGCTTTGCCCCACCCTTCACACCCTTACCGATACCCGATATAGTCGGCCCATCCCAGCCAACGCACACTGACATCCCCGGGCCGTCACAGCCCCACGGGATGGCCCCACTGTCGAGACCGGCATGGTCCACAGTGATCTCTTTGGAAAGAGACTTTCAGACTCTCACCGACACGGTGCAGCGCACCGTGAACCGGATGGAGCAGCAGGCCCAGCTCATGTGGGCCAGGATCATCGACGCCAGAGATGCACTGGCGCATTATGCTGAAGAGTTACTGAGCATGGACGCGCATTGCGGGATTACGGGCGACGCACATTTTGCGCATCGCCAATTCTTGTATGATCGTATTATGGCGATCAGTATGACCATTAGCATGTACGCCCCCCAGTATCAGTACCCGCCGCCGCCACCACAGTAGAGATACTTCAAAGACACTTGGAGGATCACCTGCAGACATAGGTAGTAGTAGTAGTAGTAGTAGTATGATAGCACAGCATGGGTTATAGCACCCATCTGCATTTTTGCCTAGCCGAGCGGGATTGTGCCGGTATATGACATTATATTTCTAGTGTATTTCAAAATAACGATGTATGAGGAATGTATCCTCGGTTTTTGTTATTACAAACAAATCATTGTACTCGTGGTATTGAAATTAATGAAAATTTTGTTATGGTAAAAATATGTGTTATGGTTGTCTACGATTATTATTGCCTACTCTGTATATATATTGTGATTTGTGTGATGATGTGGTGACATTGGGAGGATTATTGTGTTCATGTGTTGAGTTGTTATTTATACTTTATGTATGACGATATTGTATGAATGATCGCCAAATTAACCTTTGATAATGATTATTGAAGAAAAATGGCACCAGCCACCCGAAGCAACAGTGGAAATGGAGGACTACCCACAACACCCGAGGAGCTTGAAGCCCTAGTCTCGGAGCGCATAGCCCTCGCCCTCACAGAACACAATGCCACCCGCACTGAAAGATCGCGAGATCGAACGGGGAGCGACCGACGCGAAAACTCCTCTACCGGTAAGAGGGTTACGAATATATGCAATGGGTGTTTTTCATGAAATTCCTACCCCATAATAATACGCTATTTTATTATTGCAGAAACGGCCTCGCGAGAGCGTGGCTGCACGTTCAAAGCTTTTCTGGACTGCAAGCCACTCAACTTCAGTGGCACTGAAGGCTCTGTCGGACTAGTCAAGTGGTTCGAGAAAACTGAAGCGGTGATCCGTATCAGCAGCTGTACCCCACGACAAGCTGTCATGTACTCCACTAACCTGTTTCTGGACCAATCACTAACATGGTGGAACAACCAAGTACAATCACTGGGAGACGATGCTGCTTACTCCTTGTCATGGTTGGAGTTGAAGGAGCTGATGATCGCTGAATACTGCCCGGCGAGTGAAGTGCAAAAGCTAGAAACCGAGTTCTGGAACCTCACCATGGTTGGATCGGACGTAGCTGGGTACACGTCCAGATTTCATGATCTCTCCCGGTTAGTGCCTCGCTTGGTTACCCCGGAAAGCAAAAGGGTGGAAAGGTACCTATTCGGGTTGGCACCACAGATATGCGGCATGGTCACTGCTTCCAAACCTACGACCATGCGCGAGGCTATCGACCTCGCTCTGAGCCTCACTGAAGACGCCATTCGAATGGGCACTCTGATCCGGAAAGTGTCAGGATTGAAGCTCACCGAGTCCAGCAGCGTTGAGAGTAAGAATCTGGGTACAAGTTCAGCAGTTGGGTCAAGCGAACAGGGGAATAAGCCGAGGTTTGGGAAGCGTAAGCGCGATGAAAGGAAAAAGGATGGATCATCGGGTGGTTCAGGCAAGAAAGGGAAAAGGGTATGTAGCCACTGGACGTGGAAACAATGGAAAGCAAGGTTACCAAGGAAAGAATGAGGTGATCTGCGGTAAGTGCCGCCGTTCTGGGCACAAGACAGAAGACTGCAGGTCAGGAGCGCCAAAGAACGGAGGAGCGAGGCCCTGCTTCGCATGTGGATCGCTCGATCATTGGAAGAAGGATTGTCCTAAGCTTAACAACCAAGCCCGTGGGCAGGCATTCGTGATTGGTGCCGGTGATGCATTACAAGACCCTAACGTGGTCACTGGTACGTTCCCTCTTAATGGTCATTATGCTTCTGTATTGTTTGATACTGGCGCCGATTTTAGCTTCGTATCTGTCGAATTTAAAAGATTACTTGGACTAAAAACTAGTAAGCTAGATACACATTACTCTATAGAACTGGCTAACGGTAAGACTATAGAAACTCGAGAAGTAGCGAAGGATTGTAAGTTGGATCTCTGTGGTCACGAGTTTGGCATTGATCTATTGCCAGTCATAGTGGGTAGTTTTGACATAGTCGTGGGCATGGATTGGCTATCCGCACACCGCGTCGTCGTTGTTTGCAACGACAAAGTGATTCAAGTTCCCCTCGTGAGCGGTGAAACCCTATCGATCCAAGGGGAAAGGCGTGGGATGCCGTTAAGAATTATCACTAGCATGAAGGCCCGGAAGTGCTTAAGGAAAGGTCTTGTTGCATTCTTGGCGCACGTGGTAGATAAGAAGGCCGACGAGCGAAGGTTAGAAGACATTCCGATAGCCAGAGATTTTCCAGATATGTTCCCAGAAGATTTGCCGGGATTGCCACCACCTCGACAAGTCGAGTTCCGCATCGACCTTGTTCCGGGAGCTGCACCTGTAGCGCGATCGCCATATCGCTTAGCTCCATCCGAGATGCAGGAACTATCTGGTCAACTGCAAGAGTTGTTGGACAAAGGTTTCATAAGACCAAGCTTCTCACCCTGGGGAGCCCCCGTCTTATTTGTAAAGAAGAAGGATGGCACCTTTCGAATGTGCATTGACTATCGGGAACTGAACAAGTTAACCATTAAGAATCGCTATCCTCTTCCCCGGAACGACGATTTATTTGATCAACTTCAAGGATCCAGTTTCTACTCCAAGATTGATCTAAGGTCCGGCTATCACCAGTTGCGTATCCAAGAAGAGGATGTACCGAAAATAGCATTCAGGACTCGATATGGGCACTATGAATTTTTGGTAATGCCATTCGGTTTAACTAACGCACCAGCTGTTTTCATGGACTTGATGAATCGCGTGTGTAAGCCATACTTGGACAAATTTGTCATTGTCTTTATTGATGACATTTTGATCTATTCACGCACTAAAGAAGAACATGAGGATCACCTTCGGTTAATCCTCGAGGTACTACGCAAAGAGAAGCTCTATGCTAAATTTTCAAAGTGTGACTTTTGGATTCGAGAGGTTCACTTCCTAGGCCACGTAGTGAATGAAAAGGGTATACATGTCGATCCCGCCAAGATCGAAGCAATTAAAAATTGGGACGCCCCTAGAACTCCTACTGAAGTACGACAATTTCTTGGCCTTGCGGGTTACTACAGAAGGTTCATCGAGAACTTTTCTAAGATAGCACAGTCCTTAACCCTGCTAACCCAAAAGGATAAGAAGTTCGAATGGACGGAAAAGCAGGAAGTGGCGTTTCAATTGCTAAAAGATAAGTTATGTGGCGCCCCGATACTATCACTCCCCGATGGTACGGAAGACTTTGTGGTTTATTGTGACGCCTCTCACCAGGGACTGGGTTGCGTATTGATGCAACGAGAAAAGGTCATAGCGTATGCTTCCAGACAACTAAAGCTCCACGAGAAGAATTACACTACACACGACTTGGAATTGGGAGCCGTGGTATTCGCGCTCAAGATATGGAGACATTATTTATATGGAACCTAGTGTACAATTTTCACCGATCCTAAAAGTTTGCAGCACATCTTTGATCAGAAGGAATTGAACATGCGACAACGGCGATGGGTCGAATTATTGAACGATTACGATTGTGAGATAAAGTACCATCTCGGGAAGGCGAACGTGGTAGCTGACGCCTTAAGTCGCAAGGAACGGGTAAAACCGTTGCGTGTCCGAGCCTTGGGTCTAACCATCCACACGAACCTGACCGACCAGATTCGTGAAGCTCAAATCAACGCCCTTAAACCCGAGAATGTCAAGGATGAAAGATTACGGAAAATGGTTGATTCGCTGGAGCCAAAGGCGGATCAAACCATGTATTTCATGAATAGAATTTGGGTACCAGTGTATGGTGGATCGCTGGAGCTCACAGTTCACGATATTCGGTTCACCCTGGTGCAGACAAGATGTTTCACGATTTGAAAGAATTTTATTGGTGGCCAAATTTTAAAAGGGATATAGCGGCATATGTTGCGCGATGCTTGACTTGCGCGAAGGTCAAAGCCGAGCATCAGAGACCATCCGGCTTGCTCCAGCAACCGGAAATACCGGAATGGAAATGGGAATGAATTACCATGGATTTCATTACCAAGTTACCCAAGACAACAAGCGGCCATGACATGATCTGGGTAATCGTTGATCGATTGACAAAATCTGCACACTTCCTCCTGATTCGCGAAACGGATAAGTTGGAGAAACTGGCCCGTTTGTACATTAAGGAAGTAGTGTCTAAGCATGGTGTACCTATTTCCATCATCTCCGATCGAGATAGTCGTTTCACCTCAAGATTTTGGGAAAGTTTGAATGAAGCCCTCGGTACTCGCCTTGACATGAGTACCACATATCATCCCCAAACCGATGGTCAAAGTGAACGAACCATGCGTAATCGATTTCAGCGGTAATTGGGATACACACTTGCCATTGGTAGAGTTTTCGTATAACAACAGTTACCACACGAGCATTCAAGCTGCACCTTTTGAAGCTCTATATGGACGTAAGTGTAGATCTCCTCTGTGTTGGGCCGAAGTTGGAGAAAAGCAACTCACCGGGCCCGAAATTGTTCAAGAGACGACGGACAAGATCTTCTTGATAAAAGAACGTCTCAAAGCGGCACGTGACCGGCAGAAAAGCTACGCAGATATGAGGCAAAAGCCTTTAGAATTTCAAGTCGGAGATAGGGTCCTACTAAAGGTGTCACCTTGGAAAGGTGTCGCGCGCTTTGGGAAGCGCGGGAAACTGAACCCACGGTATGTTGGACCGTTTGAAATCTTGTCCAGAGTAGGCCCCGTAGCATACAAGCTCAAGTTACCACAAGAGCTTAACGGTGTAGATGACACTTTCCACGTGTCAAATTTAAAGAAGTGCCTATCCGACGAGACTCTCATCATCCCTGCAGACGAAATCCACATTGACGACAAGTTACACTTCATCGAAGAACCAATCGAAGTGACCGATTGGAAGGTCCAAAAGTTAAGACGCAGTAAGATCAGATTGGTCAAAGTGCGCTGGAATGCCAAGCGTGGACCGAAGTTCACATGGGAAAGGCTGGACCGAATGAAGCAAAAATAACCCGCCCTAATCAAGAAGACCCCTATACCGGAGGATTCAAAGTGAATTCCGGGAGGGAATTCTCTTAACGGGGGGAGAATGTAACAACCGGCAAAATTAAGGTAATTCCGTACAAATTAATTAAACGCGATTAACGTAATTAAACGTAATTATGTGTTGATAGTTTAACTGAGGCCTTAGAAAGATAGCAATTCCCAAATAATGCATAGGAATGCATAAGTTTAATGATAAAACATGATAGGATCATGCGCAAGCAAATCTATCCGGTATGGACACTGGCGATTACTCGGTAAAAATTAAATAAGCGAAACGAACCCCGGACACCCGGAATATATAATAAATGATAATTTCACAAAATATAATGAGTTTTGGGAACCCAAAGCCATACGTGAAAGCTTATTGTACAAATCTCCCGGTAACGAATAAAGTGCGCGTACCGCACCCGATACGCGCATAACTCATAATTTCACCCGGCAAAAGCCAAAATAATTCATCAGTGATTAAACTGGACTATGTTTAAGAGTTATTAAAAGTATTTTTAATATCCGGAGGACGCGCGATAAAAACTCGAAAAATACCCCGGACGGCACCCGAACAAGATTAACTTAAACATAATAATAGTGGGTATTATTTAGCAAAGTGGATCCCACAAAAACACCCCTTTGGGGCCAGCCTATGGCCCACCAAGGTGAGGATAACTTGTGTTAACTAAAAGAAATCATTAGGAAGATACCAATCATGAGGATGCATGTAATTGTATTGGGTAAGAAAATTAACCAAATCACCTCTCTTTCTCTCTCTAATTCTCGGCCAAACACCCTCTAATATAATCTCCCAAGGATTTTTCATATCCCACATAATCTCCATTAGATCCTACATAATCTATACAAGATACATATAATCTTATGGATTTGGAGAAGATCATATAAGGGTACATACATTGCATACTTGAATCAAAAAGCCAAAATCTCTTCCTTTCCTTCCCCTTTGGCCGTAACATATACCCCCTCCATATACATTATTCTTTCAATTTTTACACTACCAAATCACCTCTAGATCATTATCCTTCAAAACCCCATTGTGTGTTTCAAGAGCTTGGAGCTTAACCCTTTGGAAGAACACACTAAACCCCATCCAATCCAAGGTTCTTGTCTTCCCTAGCCTTGAGCTAGTAGTAAGTTTTACCTTGTTTTGATTGTTAATGTTCATATTATGTGCTTGTATGAGCAAGTTGTACATTGATGGGAAATATGGTTTTGAAATAATGTGTCTTACAAGAATAAAAATGGAAGAATAATAACATGAATAAATCTTGGATTAATATTAATAAATGTGATATTTTGAGAAAATGTAAGAATATGAACATACACTTGAGTTGAAAGATGATTAGAACATGATTTGTGAAAAGGACTTGAATATGATGAAAGATGATTTTAATCATCATAAGATGACTAGTTAATGTCAAAAATATATTAAAATGGGTTAGATGATCATAGGTGAAAAAGTTCCATGTTCAAAGTCTACTCACTTGGATGAGTGAAAAGTTGATATTTTGGATAAAAATATGAAACACACATGTTAATAGCATCTAGGATGGATTATAAGATTATTAGAAGTGGAATGAAGTAAAAATAATCAAGCTTTTAGAAAATGACTCTTCAAAGTCCACTAAGTTGGAAGAAAAATGCTAACCTTGAAGGATAAGATGAAAAATGCAACAAGTATAAGTTAAGGGACTAATAGTGTAACTTAGAAAGTTGAGGGACTAAAATATGTATTTTAGAAACTTTGGTCCAAAAATGCATTAACGGAAAGTTCGGTGTCAAAAACGTAAATAATAGTTTTTCCAAGTGTAGTTTTGATAAACATGAGAAACTAACTTATGTATAAATTAAAAGAGGTATTTTTATAAAAATAGAAGTTTTATAAAAATAAGAGGATAAGTTAACATAAGGATTTTATAAAATAAAGGTTTTATAAAATATTAGTAAAGACTTGGGAAAACTTGTACGAAAATGGATACTTTTATATAAATGGGAATATAAAAGTATCGGAAACATTTTTGGATTACAAGTTGAACAAGTTGGGCTAAAAATACAAAAGTATATTTTTCCAAGAAATATACGTTCGGAATTGGAAGTATGAATAATAATTCCATAGAACGCATATTGGAAGAAAATGTGGAAAAAGCTAACTAACGGACTTAGTTACATGAACTAACGAAAACGGATAAACGGACATATGAGAAAAATGCCATTACGGCAAGATGAAAACATATATATATATTTTAAGAAATAAAATATATATAACAAGGGTGAAACGTGCGTAACACTTTCCTAAGTGTAGAAAAAATATTCGTGGGAGAAAACACAACGTAATGAATTAAAAACGCTAAACGACACATGGACTTAACAAGTAAAATTCACGCATTGATATATGTACACAGGCTCGTCTCGACGAAATTCTAGTATATCTATTTGAATGGGAAAATAGATATGCGAGAAGGAAAACCGAGACGAGTAGGTGAAGTATATCTATGAACATGTGAATACCGACAAGGTCCTAGTACATTTATTTAAATGGGAAAATAAATGTACGGCATGGTGAGTCAAGTCGGGCGTTAAGAATATATTACCAAACGACAAGAACTTAGCATATTTATTTGAATGGGAAAATAAATATGTGGCAAAGTGAGTCGGGTCGGGTAATAAGAAATCATATTATATCGAGCGAAACGATCCTAAGTATAATTATTTAAATGGGAAAATAATTATACGTTGGGTAGAGTCGTGTCGAGAATAATAGTATACAAGTCACAAAGAATATTAACAAGAATAATATATGACTTGTAAGAAAAGGGTAATCCATCGCCAATGAACCTAGGATACGAAACTATTAAACGGGAATTGGGATAAAACGTGGTCGGGAAGTTGGGTGTACAACTTGCCAAGGCACATGCACTATAGGTGTAAGTGACTTATATGTCTAGGACATTTGTAGGTGCGAGACCGCAAAATTTGCTATTTTCTACTTTGAGCCGAGCACAGTTACAGGTGAGTCTCACGGCCCCATTTCTAAACTATTTAACGTTTTTACGGGGGAAAGATATGTTGGGAATTGTTTGACGGGTTGGATACTTGAGTTGTGATCGCCACTCGGGGTTGAGACCTCTCTACTATAATCATTAATTCAGGAAAGTGAAACCGAAGGAATATTTGGATAGTACTATTGGTGCCTGACAAGGCCCACCCCTAATCGATAGCGTCGATTATGCATCGGCGTATGCCTGGGGTGCACGTATTCTGAAATCAAGTCGTAGGTATACCGAGTAACGACTTGGGGCGGGGCATTATTAATTGTCTTGGTTTGGTTATAGGCTCAAGTAAAATTGTAGGAACTTGCAACTCCTATAAATTGTCATAACAAGGATATTCCCATGAGATAAAGTTTTATTAAACCAAAACCTGTGAACTCACCAATATTTATATATTGACGATTTTTAAACATGTCTTTCAGGTAATTGACCGATGAAGGATGACATGGCAAGCAGGGTCGGGGGAATCTCCAATTTGGGCGTTAGATGTTGTGAAAGGGGTCTCGTCTCTCTATCCCAAGGAATTAGGGATATAGGTAGGAGCCTCCCTATTTATATTAAAAACAATTTTAAATTATGTATGAATAATTTGACGTGATTTTCAACGTTTGAATAAATGCCCGTTTCTTTAATTAATTTGTGATTTGCATTAATCTTGGCTTAATCCTCTTGAACCGTCGCGCCACGTGTTTCCGCCGTAGGCGTGGTGTGACATTACATGCCAAGAATCAGGTTTGGTCCAGGTAAATTTAAATATTGGTGGCCCGACCCATTTAAATTCGATAAAATATTTTTCGATTCCACTAATGTAATTTTGCTAAATAATATGGACCGGGTGGAATTAAATGGGTTGGATCGGGTCCAGATAAAAGAGAAGCCCCCTGATAAGTTTAAGTGTGGGGAGGCTCTGTAGAGTTTGTAAATTTATATTTATACCTATTTTTTTTAGCTTTTCATTTTTTTTATTTGTGGTCCGTCCTCCGAAAGTGGTTCATAGGTTTTTATCTTTCTTTTTTATCTTTGTTTTTTTTTTTTTGTGTCTTTGAGTCTGTTTGCAGGTTTGCGTATTTGCTTAGGTAGTGGAAATTTCACCATGAGCGGATCCCATGTATTATCTTTATATATATTTTATGAGTGGGAGTTTTGGTAAAGGTTTGGGTAATAGGAGATTTTTTCTTAAAAAAAAAAAATTAATTAACTTTCTCTGAAAAAAGACTTTTCACGTAATGTGAAGAGTCTGGGCTGACCTGTTCGCCTCTTGCGACCAGCTATTACCCCGGAAAGTTATATTTTTTTCGCTTGCAACGCGTGTTGCGATCAGCAGTGTCCTTCACGTTGAGCGAGAACCAGATTCTTTTTTCTTCTACCCATTTGGTTCTACCACCATTATCCGCCATTTTGCCAAGCAGGTTTGGATTGCACCACCGGTACTTAATCTCCATTCGGGGTGATTCCGAAGCTGTTTATCATTTATCAAGGCAAGCCCGGAGTTTGCTAATGTGTCAAAGCCGATCGCGACCAAAATGCTATACGATCGAGCTGGATTGGACTAGAGCTTACGAAGAAAAATTAACCAGCTAAGTCCTTCCCAATTTGCCCTCGTCTTTTTATTTTTGTATTCGGATTTTTTTTGTTTTAAGTCGTTTTCTATTCCTACATTGAGGGCAATGTAGAGTTTAAGTGTGGGGATGTGAAACTGTCGTTTAGTTTGTATATAAAGTCGATTGTGACAAAAAAAAATCGAAAATTTTGAGAAAATGTCCCTGATTTTGAAGTTTGCATTATAAAATATGGGAAATGATAGATAAAATCAAGTGTCTGGTTTTCAAATATTATACGTATTAGAAGAATAAATAATTGAAAGCGTGTTGACTTGGGATGTGTGGGTAGGCCCAGCCGGTAGAAAAGTTTCCTTTGAGCTAATACACCTAAATATTTTAGGATACCTTGTGGGTTCTCATCTAGGAAAAAAATGGGGAAGCTGAAACCGCCAATAATAGTATAAGAAATACCGTTATAAGTTTAAAACCGCTAGAATTTCTAATCAAAAGTTGAAGAAAAAAAAAGAGCTGGATATAAAATAAGGGCAAGGCCAATGGTGTCGTTTCTAGGGATAGCGACTCCAGACTCGACTCCCTCTAGGATTGTCTGAAAATAAATATCTAAAAAAAAAAGCTCATGAATTTAATAAAAATCAAAGCGAAAATGCTGAAGCTTAAGGTGCCTGGCCACTGGGATAGCGACTTGGATTGGTCACACCCTCTGAGTTAAGTATGCTGAGATGAAAAAAAAAAACAAAAAACAAAACATATGATTTTAAATTCTCTCGGTTTTCTACATAAAACGGTTAGGAATAGTCAATTGGCTGTTCCTTTTGTTTCATAAGCTTGAGGCAGGATTAAGTGAAACTATGGCTTCTTTAGTGTGAGACCCTAGGTAGACTAAATGAACCTAAAATTAAACTAACATGATAAGGGGCTTAGAAACCGGCGGTTGGGTTTAAGAGGACAAGTATACCTGCAATCGTAGTTGGCACGTGATTAGATTTTTAAAATTAAAGTAACCTATGTTTTGAGGCCAGATTATTTGATTGTGATTCCATAGCATAATTCTTTTTCAGGGACGAAAAAGGTTAAGTGTGGGGATGTTTAATGTTTTGCAAAACACATCTAATTTTCTATGTATTTTGTATATTATTTGGTCAACTTTGTATTCGTTTCGTGTCAGTTTTATTATTTATTTATTTATTTTATTATTTTATAGGTGTTCGTGGAAAATGAGCTCAAAATGAAAGAATTTTAATCAAGACACCAACACTTGAGAGCATGTGTTCATTGACGTCGGAGCGTAAACGAGAAACTTTGGTCAAGTCAAAAACACCCGAGTCGAAAGCATGGAGTAATCATAGTATATAATAATAGTAAATAATAATAATAAAAGTAAAATTGAGACATTGTCTCGTGATTGAAAAAGAAGAAAAAAAAGAAATAATCTTGAAACAATTAAACAAGGTCTCGTGGCCTTGTTTTCAATTCGTGGGAGCCCAAATAAAAAGGAATGGAAGGTAATTCGGCCCAAGTAAAAAAGGCGGTGCATGAGAGTTGACTTTGGAGGATATGTTATAATCTTTGGACGACACAATATAAAGGCAAGATTATTAATTCGAGGGGAATTTGGACGGCACAAGGTGAGGACTCGACAGCCACCATTCAATCGAAGAAGGCTGTGATCGAAAGATTTCTAGAGGTGATTTGGAGACGAAGAAGGTACCGGGCGCGCTAAAATATATTATTCGAAGACCCGGTGGTTTGTTTTATCGTTTTTATTTATTTAGAGACATGTTTATTATTGTTTTTCGAGACTCTGTGACTATGTTTCTAATTATAATTATGAACTAGACTTTCATGGTTGCTTAGGTTTATGAACTAGACACGTTATTTGCAGTATTTAATGATTTTTGGTTTTTAGTTTGATGTGTAGAATTACATGATTTTAATTCTATTGTTGGATTTGATATATGTGTGTTGGTGTTGATTTTATTTGAAGTTTGCTTATTGGTTTTATGGAACTAGGCATGTAGAGATACCCCCTAGGTCTAGAAATCAATCTAGTTCGTCAACCTAGGTTAGCGTGCTAGTATTTGGAGTTGGAGTACGACACAAGTATAGCAAACTAATACAATAAATTAACTAAGACGTGCAGTCCATTCTTGAGGGTGAGAAATCTAACTCGAGATTGTTAGGTAACTAACTAGGCATTGTTCGGTAGTTGGCAAGTGCTAGGGCGGGAGTCGCTACTTGTCCGTGTTTAGAGTTTTCCTAGGTTTTCTTCAGTGGAGTTTAAGTCTGCTTCATAGTTTGAGGGTTTTAATCCAGGAGAGGTTTTAATCTTATTTCTGTGGGATTTCGGTACGCTAGGGCGATCCGGATCCATCTTAGCATTTCTACACTTGTCCTGCCTTGAGTCTAGTGAGTCATCCTTGACAGGAGGTTTATTAGATAAGAATAGGGTCTCAAGTTAATTAACGGATTCAGGATTTATTGCTAGTGTCTAGGGATTTTACCTAAGTAACCAGCCTTCTTCCTATCCGATTTCTCCAAGTTCCTAGTTCCCATAAGCAGCTGAGGTTACTTTATTTATATTTAGTTTCTTTTAAGTTTTTAATCATTAGTTTAACCCCCCACATAAGTATATATTTATTTAGGCTAGTATTCGGTATAGGTTGTGATCTAGAGTTGCATTTGCGTCTTTGGGTTCGATACTCGGTCTTATCTGTTTACTGCTTTGCGACCGGTACACTTGCCGTGCGTGTGTAGTTTTTAGATGAGTCGTTTTAATTAGAACTTGTGTTATTTATATATATATATATACATTTACACACATCATTAATCAACTGAAGAATTCCATGTTCAAGGAGATATGGAAGATTGTGAATGACAGAAGAAGACAATAAGGAATTAGAAAAGGTTTTGGCTTCATCAATCCAGGGGGAGATTGTTAGGACAAAAAGGATTGAGGAAACCACTTTTGTAAACCTTAGTCTAATTTACTTCTACAAATATCCTAAGTATAGAACTACTGAAGAAAGAAGACTAATGTACTGAAGAAGGATTCAACAAGTACTGAAGAAGAAGTATCAAAAGTTCTGAAGTCTAACCAGACAGTTCACTGAAGAACTACTGAAGACAAACTACTCATCAGTAGTTTGTCATTCATCAGCACTTGTACAAGAATCTTTCCACCGCCTTATGGTTCAGTAGTTTATTAGTTTAGTATTAGTTTATCTTTTTGTGCAAGTTCCAAGAATGCAACTTGTTGCTACTTGTTACAGACTTGCTTTTTGGCAAGGTTCATGTATATGTAAAGTCTATAAATAGATGGGTTCATCCCTCTGTTTTAGACATTGATTTTAATAGAAAACTGAAATCCTTCAAAGCTTATTATTGTTGTTTCCATTTCATTTATTGAGAATCTATTTGAGTATTTATTATCATTCACATTCAATACTTAGATTCTCATTAAACTTATCTTTAGTTTTCAAACATCTAGGGGGAGTAATAACTCCTGTTGATAGTGTAACTTCACTTACTCATTCCGCTGTGCAAATCTTATTGAACTTGTTAAACACATAAGTGTTCACTAGCAAGCAATACATCAAGAGCATTACTGATCCAACAAACCTAAACGTAGGAGCACTTGAAGATGCTCCACCACCCTCGACCTTCTTCAGCTTTGGATCAACAATCTCGACCCCTAGAGGCGACGTTTCTTGTACGTCCCTCTCATCCAGATCAACAAAAGCAGGCTCAGTTCGCGAGTCACCACCACCCGGAGCAACCATCCCTTGGGCATGCTCTCTCTTCACCTTTACCAAGTCTTCATGCTGCTTCAACAAAGCCAGCCTGCGCTGCTCCTCTTCTTCCTTCTCCTTGTCGGCCAAGGTAGCCAAACTAGCATCTTCGGCCCGCTTGCGCTTAACCTCCAACTGAAGAGCTCGGGTCTCATCCTCCTTCTTCTTCGAAGCGGCCTCAGCGGCACGCTTCTCTTCATCCTGTTTCCGCGTTAACTCCAATTGACGCGCGGCCTCAGCTCGGGCCCTCTCCTCTTCTAGCTTTTTCTTCCTCTCCTCTTGAAATTGCTTCACAGACGGAGGAACAGGACCTACAAGCAGACAAGCAAAGATGCATTAAGCACTTGATAAAATCATCAAAAAAGCAGAAAGATATTACAAAAATCACTTACTGCTCATTTTTCTCAGAGCCTTTTTATAGAAGGGCTCACGCTCGGGCGGGGGATCAAGCTCCAAACTTTGTGGAGGATCGACATCACCACCACCTGTGGTCGCCCGCTTAGGAGACGAGCCTTGAGGTGCGTCTTCCTCAACCACCTCCGGTTGTTTACGCTTGTGACCTACAAACAAAGAAAACAAAGCTCAGCTTACACGACGCAAGAAAATGCAAAGAAAACAAAGGTCAGAACACTTACTCTCAGTGGTCACCCCTTCAGTCGCACCAGTCTCACCAGTCATTCCACCGCTCTGCAGACACACTAGATCCACCGCCACCTGCAGAGCGACGCGTACGGTGAATTAAACAGGACGATGACCCACTCGACTCATCGTCGGATAAAAATACATAATCAATCCTAGCCGCCGTACGCACGGACAGAGGCTCAGGATTGCTCAGAAAACCGACTTCACGGTTAGAAGGCGCACCTTCCATCGGCGCGGGAAAAAGAAAATTTTCCACCTTCAGCTCCAACTCGGACACACCCCCTCGGGTACCGCCAGATAAGTAGTCTTCGTACCACGAGCGGCAAAAATCTCAAATAGCAACTCGCCTGCAAACAGATATAGGCGTCAAACACAAGGGAGGTACAAAGAATAATAGTAATAATAAAACCAAAGTACTCACCTTCAACAGATAGTGGCCCATCATCACCAATAGGAGCCAAGTCATAACCCTCCCTGACGCCCAGACGGCTCAGTCCTAACAGACAGAGGATAGCCTCATCCAACCTATCCAAATCATCTAGGAGACTAGGGTGCGCGCACAGCTCCTGAAACCAAGCCTCCTCCTGGAAATCCTTCATAACTTCGAAGGACGGAGCCTTCTGCCCGGCCCGGAGCTCCAGCTTCGCCATATCTACAGGAATAACCTCCTTCTTCACAAAGAAAAAGCACTTCTTCCACTCACGAAGAGTCTTGGGTGAACTCTTTGGCACAATCAGGCTCACACTCTTCGACCTTTCGAAAAAAGACACCCAGCCGGACTCCTTCACTTCAATCTTGTAGAACACATTGAAGTGTTCAAACTCCGCCTTCCTTCTTAACGACCGGCAGGTGGCTTCAAAATGCATAACCCTCATCACTCCAAAAGGGCTCATATGAGAAACATGCACCCCGTACTTCTGCAAGACGGAGATAAAAAAACCTTGAAACCGGCAAACGGAAAAGCCCCTTCTGAAAATACGCCTCGTACAGGCATATCTTCCCCTTCGGGCAGTCAACCGGAGTCTGCCCCTTCTCCGGCAACTCCGGCTCCCACTCACGTAAAATATTAAATCTCTTGACCAAAGACCGAAACTTGTCCTTGGACCAAGAAATCTAGGCATCCTTCATCGCCAACTCGGCCTTCTTATCCTCAGAAGACATTTTTTCAAAACAAAGAACAGAAGAAGAAGAAAATTCTAATTCGGAAGATGATCGGAAAAATCACTAAACTCGCCGGAGATAAGTGGAAAAACTTCTTTGAAGCGGAAAGTGAAACGAATGGAGAACAAAGGGAACATATATATACCCATCGCATTTAATGCAATGACAGAAAAAGAAATCATCATGAAACAGGATTTTCGCGCAGGGGTCCAATGACAGACAGACACGTCAGACAGCCCACGTGACCAAACGGCGCACGCGCCGCGTGTGGCCCACTCGCCTGACGGTTGTTCTACCCCAGCTGGTAAATGATGCCGATGCTCGACACGTGTACATCCACGTTTGAATCCATTATCAATAGCTGTCCCCAGGCACCAGATGCACGACACGTGGCGGACTACCAATTCAACAGTCACAGTAACTGTTAGACACGATCTCCAAAGGCAGGTGTACCAACCGTCAACCACATCTTTTCACCTTCAAAACATTCCCACCTTGAATTCACACAAAATTCAAAAAGACAAATTCAATGCGGAGTAAATGCAGGCGCAGACAGGGACAAAAAACAACTTTTCACAACTGCCGACCGCGCAAATAGGCACGACGCCTCTCTAGGCTCCACGCCTGCGCGCCAGACCAAAAATTTTGAAAATTTTTATTTTCACAATGTTTGACCGCGCAAATAGGCCCGACGCCTCTCTAGGCTCCACGCCTGTGCGCCGGACCAAAAATCTTGAAAATTTTTATTTTCACAACGTCTGACCGCGCAAACAGGCCTGACGCCTCTATAGGCTCCACACCTGCGAGCCAGACACAATTTTGAAAATTTTTATTTTCACACCCTCTGATCGCGCAATCAGGACCGACGCCTACCCAGGCCCCACGCCAAAGCGCAGAAAGGAAACAACTAAGAACTTCCTTTTCCCAAATGAATGGCTTTCAACATACTGATCAAGCCAGCCTAATACCACTAGACGAGTTTTTCACCGATCCTATGAACATAACTATCAAAATCACAAAGCAGACAACAACTTATAGCAAGAATCCGGGGAACTACTCAACTTCTTCAAGCTTTACACAGGACGAGCTATCTCTCGTCATCTCCAAACTTTTCAGGTAACTCTCTGCTTCAAGCTTCACGGATAAAGAAATAACTTTCTACATATTTCAAGCCCTACACACAATGGATGAAGTTCCTTCATTCCTTTACTACTGCCCGGACCTAATCATAGGTCCCGCAATAAACGCTCATTCCGTCATATGCCCGTAGCTTGATCACTGTGCGCGCACCAGTTGACGAAGGTCATACAAAAAACACATCTCCACTTTGTTACATGAAAACCCAGTGACGACTGGATGTAACTCAAAGTACACTTGTGAAATCAAGTCCAGCACTCCCCTACCAAAGGTGCATGAAAGTACTGGACTAGGGGGACTTGAAGGGATATGGTATCAAAGCATCACAAATACCATACCATCGCCCAACTAGAACCGGCATCGCCCGACGTCCATCCGCCCGTTTTACGTCAGCGGATCGTCTAGCGTCCATCCGCCCGTTTTACGTCAGCGGAACATCTGACGTCCACCCGCCCGTTCTACGTCGGCGATACACCTGGCGTCCAACAGATGCCAGACATAGTCTTACCCGCCCGTTTTACGTTGGCGATACACCTGGCGTCCAATCAACGCCAGGCGCAGGCTCGTCCGCCCGTTCTACGTCAGCGGACCCAATATGTTTCGAAGCTTCCCCAGCAAGCCAAAGGAAGCTTTGCCAACACAACTGGAAGATGCCTTTTGGGGCAGCCTAGGGACACACCCCTGCCCCAGCCAAAATATCTCTGACGCAACAGGCTGCCCGTCAGCGTTCCTCTCCAATCAGAGACTGCTCTCAGTCTGACACGCCGAAAGGACGACGACCTGGCAGCCTCCCAACCAAGACATCTTCCTGACAGCAGGCTTTCTCAAACTGTCTCGAGGTCCAAGAAAAAGTATGATTACCCACCGCCCTCGATCTACCAGTAGGCGGGTGCCACGTGTCCACCGACCATAGCGTCCATTCAACGGACGCCACGTATACAATCGTCAGGACGGTAACATCCCCCCTTACCATTTTACTTTCTCCTTTTTACCAAAACCAACTTGCACCAAATGGGCTTAAGGACTTGTGCCGGAATCTTGGAGACACCTCTACCTGGGCCGGGCCCCATCAAGGGTAGAGGATAAGCTGAGAAAGTGTGATGTCAAGGTACTACAAAAGAGGGAGCTCCTTCTCCTTTTTGTTGGCATCTAACATCACATACATTTTCACTCAAGAAGAATACGAACTCCTTCGTACCTTCTTCAACCCCTTGTTTATTTCACTAACCTTTAGAGGCTCGGCTCTTCTAATCGGTAGTCTTCTAAACTCCTTGGTCGTGTCCTTAGACGCTCACGTATTTTATAAACATCTCTCTTTACAAAATATCGTAGAACCACCACATGGGTTAGCGTCTATACGGTAAACCAGGATCCGTGTTTCTTCAGTCAATTCATTTGCAATAGGGTTAGCTATGTAATTAGCTTTTTCTAGTAGCTTTGTTACGACCCGAGGGTCCTGCATCAATTCTCCATCCTGCCTTCACGAACCGACCCAAACCGATTTGAATAAAAGCGGTTTCAAATCGGTAGGAAAAACTAGGTTACGTTATAAAAAAGTTGAAATATTATATAAAAAAAGTTATATATAGCAAAATAATACAAAATGGCATCCGAACACAAAGATATACCCATACGCCTTAACAAAATTATAAAAATCAATAAAAGTTGAATTTTATGTAAAAAAAGAACATTTTTTTCATGTTTTAAAAAAATGCGCGCAAGAATTGGTTCACGAAACGGTACCAAACCGATCAAACCGGGATGGAACCGACTCGATCGGTTTGCTACTTTGTCCATGTGGCTTTAGCCCAACAATTACTAAGCATGGGCAGTTTTTGTCAACATTAGTCAAACTATAAGGGGGGACGGGATGCTACCCCGGTTTCTTTTTAACTTCACTGATTTTAACTAATATTGCACTGTCATATCACTTCACTTCACTGATTTGCTTCAGTGAAACAGTTTTTTAGAAGTAGCTCTCAACTGATTCTTTACCCAATAATTAATTATTTTCACACATACAGTAATAATATTAATAATAATATATCCCTTTCCTTCTCTCTCTCTCTCTCCTCTAAAACTCACCTGTACGACTCATTTTTTATTTGGAAAGAGAATGTCAGTGAACCAGCATGGTAAAAAGAAGCCATATTTGGTTCACGTGATCCCTACCAACACTGGTAGTGGCGCGGTGTTATCGAACTGGTAATGTGATACCCGTGACCTATTCTGGTGGCGCCCCGTCCCCTAAGAAAATAAACAAATGAATATATTTTTATAAAAAGCAATGATAAAATAAGTTCATGTGTAGTGGTGGGGGGTTATGGGACTTTATGGGTATTAAAATATTAAAAAGTAATAGAAGGGGGGTTATGGGGCTTTATGGAAAAAGAGGGTGTAGTGGGAAGGGGGGGTTATAGGGCTTTATAAATGATTGGGTAATAATTGGTTAATTATTTATTTTATTATTTAATAATAATATTAAATACTTAATAATATTTCATTAAATAAATAAAAATTACAAATACTAAAAAAAATTACAAATACTAAAAAAAATTACAAAATACTTAAAAAAAACACAAATACTAAAAAACTTCTGTTGAGCCAACCCCCCTCCCATGTTAATGTTATACATGTCCGGGTCCCAATTCATTGGTTGATTTAACAGGTTCATAAAAGTTTGTGGGTTTGAACCTGAACCCGGAGCTATGGGTTGGGACCCAACACCAGTAGTTTGAGGACTGAACCCGAAACCACCTCTACCGAATGGATTCACCTTGTGTGTGTAGAAATTTGAAATTGGGTGTGTGTATGTTAGTTTGTTGGAAGATGAGAATGTGTTTGTGTGTGTTTGTATGTGTATATGTATGTTTATATATATATAATACATGATTTTTTTTTAAAAAGTAAGTGACCATTCAACGGCATAAAAAGGGCCCACACAATTTTCAAACTCAAAACGCCCGTAAAAAATAAAATGCCTTTAACCCAAAACGCCTTATAGCGCCCGAGGGGCGGTGTTCCCCGACGCTATAGGGGTTTAAAACTCCACATAACGGGCCACTCGTGGTCTAATAAAATAACTAAGTTTGTTTTTGCAAATGAATCGTTAATCATTGTCATGGTTTGATTTGTCTTGAAACGCAAATATTCCATTCGTGTTTGGGTTCATGTTAACTTTTTGTGTTCACATCAGGATATACTTGTCAACCCATGAACACAACTCATTTAAGAGTTAAATGTCACTTTTGTTTCTGAAATTTGGTTTAGTTTGCCACTTCAGTACAATTTTTTTTTTTTTTTTTTTGTGTGTAATGGAACCCCCAAGGTTTGGATTTTCTTGTTATTTTCATCGTTTTCATTAACTCAGTTAAAAACTGACGTTACGATCATAGGTAGGCTTGTCATTTTGCCTACTTAATGAGGGACAATCTGGGCAGTTCATCATTTGATTATTTTAATAAAAAAACCATTAGTCATCTTCCCCCTTTTCCCCTTTAAAGGGTTTAAAACCCTAGCAATGTCACCACCCACCCACCCACAGACACTCTGTCTCTCTCCCCCAGTTTCTCTCTCTAGAATACCCTGGCACCATCAACCCCACCACCACCAAACCACTAATCACCACCACACCACCACCATACCTATACCACCACCGTGAACATCCACACATCGGTCTTCAGTGTATAATTGGTCCAATATTGGATCTTCGGATTTAATGCAGGGTTTTGCTCCTTCGAACATGACAAATCTTTCATGCACCCACCACCACGCACGTTTTCAGGAAGCAGAAGGTTAGAAAGAGAGAGAGCGAGCTAGAGAGGAAGGAGACGGTGATCTCCTCCACCACAGCGGAGCTCCGACGACCTTACAACTGAACAACAAACCAACCACTCATTTCATCTTATAAGAGCTAGAGAGAGAAATAGAAGAAATAGAGGATATCGAAGAGGAGAGAGAGAGAGAGAGAGAGAGAGAGAGAGAGAGAGAGGGAGAGAGAAGAAGAAGCGGAGTAGAGGAATCGATGAACACAGTCTCTACTTTTGCAAACAATAACCATTTTTAGATTAACCTTGTCCATCCAATATTGACGGTTATTTTTTAGATTAAATCATGACCACAATAAATAGGTGGTTATCATCAAAATTTAGAAGTTACAACATTTCAAAGCAAGTTAAGATTTCCTATTTTTTTGGGATTCAGTTTTCCCCATGATTGCAAACCTACTCTCCCCATCACCCAACCTTTATCTCCTATTTAGCCAATTTCCCCACCCTCGATTTCAATTCATCACGTTGAATCTTATCTAACTTACCCTCGATCCCGCTATCAGAAGCCTATATAATTGAATATGTTGATAAAAGTTTATTCTTTGTTATACCAAATTGGTATGTACTTTCTGCTCGTGATTTATTTATATACTATGTTAATGGCCAGTTAATCTTACTTGTATTTTGTCAACGAGTTTTATTCAGTTTTCTTTTCCATTACAGGTTATGACTGTTGTTATACTTATACTTGTGTTTTTAATTAAAAAAAATTGTGTTTTGTACTGTAGAGGCGATTATAATCACTAGGTGCTCAAAGGCCAGGTCTGGAAGACATGATGAAATATATGAAGAGAAAGATGTGCTTAATTCTACTAGTCATATATTATGTTTGGGTTATCAGTTGCAACCATGTAGTATTATCCCCATAATAATTAGGTCCATCAAATTCAGTCACTAATGTTTTTCTTACATCTACATTCATTAGCTTAAGGATAATATACTTTTGAAGTTAATGACATCAACAGAATCATACAAGGTTATTTTCAAAAAAGAGATAAAAATATATAATCATCGTCTATACATATTTACCTAGTACAATTTTTTAATAAATAATTCACTATTACTATAATTTATTATACTAAAAAGAAATTCAAGTTATTTACAGTTATCTAAAGACATGTTGGTTGACCCGTTTTCACAGTTTTGCTTCGCCTACCACTTCTGTTTTCAAGCGTATTTTTTCTTCGACGTAAACCCTATTAGTTGTGTGCTTCAGTTTTCGTAATTTTTGGTTATGTTGTGATTTGATTTTGATATCCTATAGATTAAGATTATTGATGTTTTCAGATGTGAATTTGCGAGTTTTTTTTTTCCACAAACCAAAGGCAACTCATGTTCACTCAGCAATGCTCATCATACGGACCTCTGATATGGATCCTATTTTCATCATTTTGCGTCGATAATCATTAAACAAGGATTTGAGGATCAATCATTGTATTTTACTCCTGTAAGACTTATTACCTTAAAAAGGGATTTAAGGCCGCCTAACAACAGGAGTGACGCCATTCTTGAGCTGTTTGCCAAGGTTAGTTAAAACAAAAGGAATCATATGTAGCTAACTGTTGTGGTTTTAACTCGAGGGTATACTTACAAATGAAACAAAGTGTTTAAGATGTGAATTTGTGACCGCAAGGTATGCGACATTTTTTATATTTGAACTTTAATGTTGAGCACATTGTGTTTTGTATTTGTGTTCTTTTCTTTTTTGTTTTACAGGTTCGAGTGTAGTATCATGGTTCATTGCTGACCAAGCTTAAGTAACTCACAAACTTGTAACAAAAAGAAAACAAAATGGCAGTCTTCTTACCACATCAAAAGTTCAAACAAGTGAGTAATTTAGTTTTTGAAAAGCTAGATTGCATTACTTCACTCTCACCTTCTCTGTAGGTGTTTTCTATTTTTTTTTTCATGTATATACCTATGATTTCAATTTACTATGAGGTTCAAAGAAAATTAAAAGAAATATAACCATTACTGGTAAGCCTGGTATATGCATCGCATATATTTGATTTTACTTATTATATAGACATATTTGAAATTGTTTTGCTTATATGAAATTGAGGATGAACATGATTTAATGTTTTGTGGATTGTTTATAGTATAGGTGGCAAAGGAAACAATTGTTCGTGTTTTGGAAACAAACAAATCTGATGATATTTATAAAGATTCACCTCCCATAATAAACATAACTCTAAGCAGTTGTATGAGTGCTCAAGTTGTGACATAACTAAAGAATTTTCATGTATTTTAACTTAACTCTTAAGGCCTCATACATATCATTTTTTCTAAAACTATTTATAAAAAAAATTGAAAACGGACAAATAATTTGTTTTTATGGAAAATATGAGTAATAAAATTTCATGGCTAAATTTCAAATACGCAACATACATGTATGATATCTTGAAAATTGTGCTTTGTTTTTGCAGCGAAGCTGGCTATTAAAAGTAACCGTATTTTTTTTCTTTTATATATTGAAAAATGGATAAATAGACTATTGTTAGCGTTTTTTGAGATTTTGAAAAAGGAGATATGAATCTAATTCTAATCAGGATGCTTTTTTTTTTTTTTTTTTTTTTTTTTGTAACTAACAAAGTATATAAGTAAGATTTACCATTTTGCATTAAACCTGCTAAAAAAGTAATTTTATATTTTTTTTAAAGTAATTTGTTTAGTGATATTGTTGTCGGTCCACAACCTTCCTATAATTGTCATTATCGAAAGGTGTTTACTTATTGAAACTCTACTAACTCATGTGGACAATGTAGCTGATATCCCCTACACTTTTGACTAAAAAAAAGTCATTCAACAACATGATTTGTGAGTCTGTTAGCAATTTACACCTCTTTGTTCCCGACTGAATGCGTCTTTTTAGCGATTTACTTATTAAAATCCTAACATTTGCAGGAAACTAATTATGTTGTTGATACTTCGGTAACTTATAGCAGGAATAAAAGAAAAGTGAACTAAATGGAAGACGATTTGGGCGGAAAATGTTGCAATCTTCAGCAAGTGTGGGAAACTTTAGATCACTAGATATTGGCAACATTGCGTTGTAATAAGACAATTATTTGTTTATATGTTTGTTGCTATTTCTTTATCGTTTGTTGTTTTCTTTAAACATTTTCGTTTTCTATACAACCAAGTAAAGATGTTCAATTGCGCCTACTAAATAACAAAACTTGTGTTAACATGTATGTGTAGTTTGAATATTGTAAAGTTCAGGAACCCGTATTGGTTTTAGTAATGTGAAGCTGTATATTGCAATTGTTTTGCGATTTTTTGTTGTCTTTATTTCAAGCATTTGTAGTTTGTATATGTCATTGTATGTTTGAAGCTATTTCGTTTTGTTTGCTTTTTCTTTAAAAAATTTCGTTCTATGCATAATGAAGCAGACATGCTAAATTGTGCCAACTAAATAACAAAATTTGAGTTAATATGCACGGAAAATTAGTGAGATCTTCCATGTACACATAGTTTAAATGTAGTAAATTTCAGGAACCCGTCCCAGCGGATAAGTATAGTGCTAGTTAAATTTGTAATCAAAGACTTAAGTTTGTTTTTTGTTAATATCTTTTTTTTTTAACGGCCAACGAATCAATTCCGAGCACTCTCGGGCACCCTTTTGGCGAATCAGGTACTCGAGAGTACCCGGGCCACCAATTGCCACCAATTCCCAGGAAAACCCGACCACTCACTCGCCCGAAGGCACGACGGTGAAATAGTCGGTAAAACCGGCCGGGATCAGGACTCGAACCCAAGCCAATGGCCGGGTCATCCCTCATTTCCCATCCACCAATGTCCTCCAAATGTACCTAGTGGGAATTGAACCCAAGCCTTCCATATGAAACTTTAGGCCCTCAACCAACTGGGCTACAAGTGTTGGACTGTTAATATCTTATTAAAAGGCATCTCACATTAGTAGTATAACTAGAAAGTGTAGTCTCGATTGCCTTATAAAAAATAGCTCAAGCTAAGTCCAACATTGTTGGTTCCAATTTTTTTAGACCCATTGGCTTTTAATCTTATACTTTAGCCGAAAGTTAGTTTTAGTTGATCTCTTTTGTTAATAACTGAAATAACTATAACCGAAGATTGGTTATGGTTATGGTTAAGAAAATTCAATAACCGAACTAGTAGTTATGATTACAGTTAATGCTAAATACAATACCGAATCAAACCAACCAATGCACACCCATTATCTTGTGTCATACAACCTAAATAGAATTGAGTTACATTATGAATCTTATAATGAAGACAACTCTTTTGACGATTATGACGAGTTTTTCTTCTTAAGTATTATGAAAATCATGCAATCCTAACACAAAAGTAAATTTAAAAAATACTGAACCTAAATCTGGAATTAATAAGAATCATAATGAAAACCTTGAACTAAAACAACTTAACAAAACTTAATAAGATAAATTTGTTAAAAAACCTTGAAAAGGACAACACTCTTTAGAAAGAAAAGTTTAAGTGTCCAAAATGCATTCAATGATAAGCTTTGATTCTTTCTTTCTTTCTTCGTTTTTTAGAAAACGACCAAGAAAACTTCTTTGTTCTAAAATTACTAGCAAGAAACTAGCAATCAAAGTTCCTGAATACACCAACACGTAATTCTTTCTTTCTTTCTTTCTTTTTTTTTCCAACGACCAAGAATACTTCTTTGTTCTAAAATTGCTAGAAAGAAACTAGCAATCAAAGTTTCCGAATACAACGACACATACATCCCAAACATATATACACGATAGAAAATAATGTACAAACTAATACAAAACTAAGTCTACTACTCTATTTTTGCCGTGTCAAACTTGCACCATGTAACAATTAGTAAAAATTAGTTTCTAATAAAATTATATTTTTATAATTTTTAAATTAATTAAATAAAAATTATTACCATTTACCCATGTACAGATCTATAAAGTTGGAAATTTTTTTGTAAAGTATTATCTGTTTTCCTTTAACATATAACAGACTTATTTTCTTTAATAATGAATAAATGATTTAAAATGCTCAAAAATATTAAAATATAGTATTTTCTGAAATAATATTTTTTGCAGGGGCTAAATATGATAGAAATTTTTTTATAAAAAATTTAAGCTTTTGAATCACTCAAATCGGATTTAAAATGAATTAATTATGAATTAAAAAACATAATATATTAATATATCTTTAAAAACATATTTTTCAAAAGTAGAAATACAAATAATGAAGTTTGGGATGTAAATAAGTTTCTGTAAAATTTATAGAATATTTGGAGTTGTGAATGTATTCTAAATAATTATTAGAGCCATTAATTGAATAATATATAATTAAAGATAACGAAGATATTTGATTAGGTTAGAGAAGATAACCAAGATATTGGATAAGGTTTGCGTAAATGACTTATGGTGTGTAAAAGTTTCAAATAAAGGACACACAGTGTAATTTTTAAAGATAAAGGACACACGGTGCAATTTGAGGTAAACACATAGAACAAAACGTGTAATTCCCCCTAATATTAACTAAAACCAAATAAGTAGAGTTAAGATTTTCCAAAATAAAAACAACTGTTTTTATTTATTTATAGATCTTTGTATTTTATTTATTTATAGATCTTTGTATAATAATGAAGAATTAAAAATATTAATACTTAGGATAAATTACATTATATTTCGAAAGATTAATGACAAGAAAATTCATCATTGAAGAATTTTTTTCAATAATAAATATGACCTAAAAAAAGTAGCCCATGATCAAGATTGATAAGAAGAAACCAACTGGAAAACCAACCCAAGCTCCCTCCAATAAAAACGATGATTGTTTCTCATCTTCCTTGTCTCTTCCTTCTAACATTGAAATATCCTCAGGACATGTTACCCTAATTTGCATACCACATAATCCACTATTGTTTTCAAAATAACTCAACTCATCCATAGTCGTCATTTGCCCACCAACGGGGATCTTACCTGTCAACTTGTTGTTGCTCACATCTAGAACCGTGAGTTGGCCAAGTTTCACTAGCGATTGAGGAATGGAACCAGAGATTTCGTTATGTGACAAATCTAAGCTTTCTATGTTCTCTAGATCACCGAAAGACATTGGAATACGACCAGAAATTCTGTTGTATGCAATGTTGAGTAGCTTTAGGGCTTTCAGTTTGCCCAATGATGGGGGGATTTCACCATATATCCTGTTGTGTGACAAATCCAACAAAGAGTAGGAGATAAGGTTACGAGCTTCTATGCGTTGAAAGGATTTCTTCCAAAGTATAGTCAACTCCCCAGGTTCATAAGTGGAATCAATAACGCCATGTGATATGGGAAATGATGTTGAAATGTTTGGAGAGTTTATCATCCCTAAAATGTTTGATATCTCTCTGGGAATACTTCTGGTAAGGTTGTTGTATGAGAGATCAAGAATTTGAAGATATCTAAGGTTGGAGATATTGCTTGGGATATATCCTTCAAGTGAATTGTTTCTTAGGATAAGAATTCTAAGAGTTGGGATTTGAGGGAGAGTATTATGAAAGTTTCCCGTAATGTTGTTTTCGTGAATATCAAGAAGTACGAGGTTGGACAATTTACTCAAATTTGATGGTAGATTTCCAGAAAACTTATTCCCACCTAAGTAAAGACGTTGGACCCATTTTGGAAAATTTGACGGGATATTACCGGAGAAATTGTTATAAGATAAATCTAGTAAAATCAAACTAGATTTATCTCCAAAAACACATAAATTATGGCCGGAAAATCTATTTTTTGACAAGTCTAGATACCATAGAGTGTTAATCATGGAGATAGATGATGGAATTTGACCAGAAAAATTATTTTCTGATAGAACAAGAGCATTGATACTCTTTGCATTGCCCATATTTGGTGGTAACTCGCCAGAAAAATTGTTTTGGGATAAGTCAAGAAATAGCAAATGCACGTTGTCAAATAGGCGTGATGGAATTGATCCACTTAGGTTGTTTCCAGAAAAGGATATTATTTGAATATTTCTCTCAGCGAGCCAATCTGGAAATCTCCCCTCCAGTTTGTTCCCAATCAAATCAAGATAAACCAAATCGTTGTGAGATGAAACCCATTCAGGAATTTCACCTGAAATTCCACAATAAGGCATGGAGAGCTCTTGTAGATTACACCTTGGAACAATCTTGGCTTTGTTATTCCAAATCAAGTTGTTTCCTTTTCCACCAATGTGTAATGCCTTCAGAGATTCGAATTTCAATAACCAAGTTGGGATCTCTCCACTTAGCATGTTGTCATTAAACAGAATGGCCATTAACTTGGTCAAGTTTTGCATTGATGATGGTATTTGTCCTGTAAATTTGTTGTAGCCCATGTGAAGCACCGTCATGTTTGGTAATGTTCCTATTTTGCATGGAGAAAGAATGTTAGACAAATCCAATTCCTTAAGTTTATTAAGATCTACAATTAGGGCAAGGCAAGCTCTAGCATAAGTCAAATGAAGCAAGGGCTTTAGGCCCTAAAATTTTAAGGGCCTCTAATCATCGGCGGAACCAGAGGGGTCCGAATGGTTGGATAGCTTTCCTTCACGAGAGATCCAATGTTTAATTAGTTTCTTGTTTTTTTTTTTTTTTTTTTTGGGTGTTTGACCCTTCAAATTGATGGTAAACCAGATGAAATAAATCGAGAAAAGTAAATAAAGTTTAGATCTAATTTTTTTTTGGGTCTGTAAGAACTCCGGCTCATTATGAGGAAAAAAATGGAATATAACAAGGAGCTTATTAGTTTCCTTTTTGTTTCACGCTAAATAATAATATCAATTTAAATAAGTTTTTTCATTTAATGTTTTCAATGTTTTTAGTTTTGCTATTATTTTTTTTATTTAACGGAGAAGGAGATACTTTTATTAAAAAAAACCCAACGAGTACTAGTTTTGCTATTTAATGTAATATATATTTTGGTTTTCAACTACATAAACACATGTTTATGTGTGTGGATAACGGGAAACGAAAATATAGTATCGCTTAAGTTATTCAACTCGCTAGTATAAGCAAGTAAGGCTGGTATATCTTGTCAGACACGACCTGTTAAGACACGAACACGATATGACACTAACATGTAACAAGTAAACATGAACACGACATGATAACTTATCGTGTCATTTTTTCCAAACCCGAACATGAACATGTTTATACATGTTAACACAATAAAACACGATAAGACAAGAACCAGTTTTATAAACATTAACTTGGAAATCGTATCCACAAACCTATGAATGAGAGACTAGTGACGCTGGGTTTTAGAAGGAGGACGGGTGATGTGTGATAGCAGACGGGTATGGAGGACAGGTGACGGAGATGGTGGTCTAGGTCAGTGGAGTTGAGAAAGAAGAAGATGGATGACTGAACGGTGTATATGTCTACACTCTATGATTTGCAAACTGAAAACTAGGGTTCCTTCATCTATGCTCCACATATGTGTAAGGTATACTCACACCCCATATATAATTTTTTTAAATAAAATCATTAACATGTGCTTAACATGTTAAAAGGTCTTTAACTTGTTAAGACCTTATCATGTTGACCTGTTACGGTCAAACACGAAACATGCATTTTAAGGTCGTGTAGATTCGTGTCGTGTTATCGTGTTCGTGTCTAAAATTTCCAACCCTATAAGCAAGTCTAACATAGTTACTCGACTCACAACCATTGTACACAAGTGTAGATGGCCGGGATTCCCATGGAAATATGATTATTTTCCAAGAAGAACACTATTAAATTGGTGCTCGTTTATGTTAGAAACGGAACAACGGTATCAACACGAACACACGGAATTTTGTGAGGTGGACAAACCTACGACGGCCTTTTCTTTTATTATAAGCGAAACTTAAAAACTAAATATAAAGACTCGATACTTGATAGGATAATAAGCTCTCTGGCTATTGATCTATTTATACTCATAGAACCTTGGGTTTCCTAGTTGGACTCATAATCCTACTTAGACACAAACTCATAAAGCTATACTTATCTAATGAATTAATAAAAACAAATTTAGTAACCGACTTAATAATAAAAAAAACAAAGATTAATTAAACTTCATTCACCCCCTTAATCTTTGTTCGTTCCACCAAGGTCCACCATGCCAAGCAACTTTCGCATTTCTTCAAACTTCACACGAGGTAAGGCTTTTGTTAAGATATCGGCTCGTTGCTTGCTTCCTTCAATATGCTCAACACTAATCTCTCCATTCTTAACACTTCCTCTTATGAAGTGATACCTCGTCTTTATGTGTTTGCTTTTACCATGTAACACTGGGTTTTTAATTAGATCAATAGCCGATTTATTGTCTACTCGTAACAAGACCATTTCTTCCTTTCGAACGGTTAAATCAATTAGCAAACCTCTTAACCACAATGCTTGACACGTTGTTGTGGTCGTCGCCATAAACTCCGACTCACACGAAGAAAGTGCCACTATTTGTTGCTTTTGAGAAATCCAAGATATTAACGCTTCACCGAGATAGAAAACCATGCCCGTTGTACTTTTTCCATCAACTTGATCCGTTGCGTAGGAACTATCACAAGAGCCTCTTAGTTCCATCTTACCACTTCTATCATAACTCAAACCGTAATCAACGGTTCCTCGTATATAACGCAAAATATGTTTTACCGCCTTTAAGTGTGATACTTTGGCTTTTGCATTAATCGGCTAGCTAAACCAACCGCGAAGCTAATGTCGGGTCTTGTGTGTGTCAAGTACCGTAAGCTACCGATTAATTTTCGATAATCGGTCACATTAATTTCTTCACCACCTTCATCTCGGTCTAGATATAACCGATGCTCCATAGGATAACGAGTAGGATTACAATCGGACATTCCACCAAGTTTTAGAATCTTCTTTGCATACGATGCTTGCTTCAAAGTAATCCGATCATGCTCTTGTGACACTTCGAGACCCAAATAATAAGTAAGTAAACCAAGATCTTGCATACTAAACTTACTTTTCATTTGCTCCTTAAATTGATTAATTTCCGCAAGACTTGAACCCGTCACGATCAAGTCGTCACCATAAATACCAACTATGGTTTGCTCGCCTTTAGCAACTCTTTTATAAACCGTCGGTTCACGTGCACACTTAATAAAACCATACGACTTCAATGTCGCATCCAACTTCTCATTCCAAGCTCTTGGAGCTTGTCGTAACCCGTCCAACGCCTTCTTTAAATGATAGACCATGTGTTCTTTACCCGGAATAATGACACCTTCGGGTTGGTTAACGAAAACCGTCTCCTTCAAATCTCAATTTAAAAATGCCAACTTGACATCTAAATGGAGTACGCACCAACTATTACGAGCCGCCAAAGCTAGAATCAATCGAATCATCTCCATTCTCGCGACCGGGGCGAACACCTCTTCATAGTCTACTCCGTGTTTCTGAAGATAACCCCTTCGCTACTAATCTCGCTTTATGCTTTATCAAACATCCGTTTGCATCCCGATTCACCTTAAAAACCCACTTAACACCTATCGCTTTCGTTGCAGCGGGTAGAGTACATAATATCCATGTATCATTTTCTTCAATTGATGCTAGCTCAGGTTTCCTTGCGTTTTGCCATTCTTTCAGATTTTTTGCATCGTTAAAATTCACATGTTCATCATCAATTTTAATGGGTTCATGCTCCTGTAGAATTACATAATTATCAAACCTTTTTAGAAAAACTTTGGGTCTAGTCGATCTTCTAGGACCTGGGTTTATATTCTGCTCGCCATTATTTCCATTCCATTCTAGCCCCTGATATTCATCCTCGAGTTCAGATTCTTCATCGGTCAGATCTATTGGCGCGGGCTGATCTTTTTCGAGGATCTCGGGCTCTTGGTCGACCACTGGTTCATCATTGATTTAAACACGAAACTCGGTCCATTCTGGCCCAATACCGATTTCTAAATTTTGTTCATGACCAACCCATTCGAATTTAGTTCTTTCATCAAATTTGACATCCCGACTCACGTGTAACTATTTATTTGCTAGATCAAATAAACGGTACGCCTTTGAACCGGGTTCACTACCAATATAAACAAGTAATTTACTACGATCATCGATTTTCGTAGTGTTGACCGAGGGAACCTTCATGTACGCTTTGCACCCAAAGACACGTAAATGCTTAATATTTGGCTTCTTCCCGTTCAACGCTTCATACGGAGTCATGTCCTTTAAAGCTTTTGTTGGAAATCGATTCAGAATATAAACAGTGTGTAGCGCCGCTTCACCCCATAAATTTTGCGGTACACCCATGCCTTTCATCATGCTCCTCGTGGTGTTCAAAATCATTCAGTTCCGCCTTTCAACCACGCCATTTTGTTGTGGCATGTATGGCGCCGTAAAATATCTTCGAATACCGGTTTCATTGCAAAACGAAGCGAATAAGCCGTTTAAAAATTCGCCACCACGATCACTTCTTAAAGCCTTTATTTTTAGTGAAAATTTAAGCTCGACCTCCGGTTTAAACTTCTTAAATAAACCGAAGGCATCATTCTTATTTTTCAACGTATAAAACCATATATATCTTGTGTGGTCGTCTACAAATAAAATAAAATACCGATTTCCACTCAAAGTGGGCGGGTTAATCGGACCACACAAGTCGGTATGAATTAACTCTAATGGTTTTAAGGCACGGTAGGACGCTTTGTTAGGAAACGGGTCACGAGTTTGTTTCCCCAACATGCAAGCATCACAAATATGTTCACCTTTCATAGTTTGAATTTTGCCCCATACCATCCTTTTATTTTTCATATCCAAAATTGATTGAAAATTTAAATGTCCGAGCCTAGAATGCCAAAGCTACGATGGTTCATTTATGGAGGATGGAAACATACCGGGGATCCAACACGAAGAGAGATTTTGTATAATCGGTTCGGTGCACGCAGGACTTTCATTAAAATTCTTCCATCTTCTTCATACACCCATATGTGGTTGTTCTCCATCCAAACTTTGTTTCCATTTTCTGTCATTTGTCCAAGGCTTAGAATATTGCTTTGTAGCTCCGGAATAAAATACACATCACTTACTATCCTTTGTTCCCCGTTCTTGCAATTGAAGACAATAGAGCCTTTTCTACAAATTCTAACCTTTGAACTGTCACCGAATTTGACAAGACCACTTATACTTTTATCCAATTCTGAAAAGATTGATTCCAAACCCGATGCCATCATGAGCGTCGGCTCGTCATCACCAGCTTGATTTAAATTTACCTCCGGTTGAGCTTGTCGAGTACATTCCCACAAGTAGTGACCTTTATTGTTACACGAGATACAAGTGATGTTTCTTTTGTCTCGAACTCTTTCATTCCCGTTTTCACCTCCACAGTTACCTCGATTGTTGTCATTGTTGCCACGAGCTTGATTGTTGCGATTGTCGCCGTTTTGTTGATTCCTACCATGTCCTCGACCACCCCCTCGGCCTCGACCACGAAAATTGTTACCACGTCCTCGTCCGGATTGGTTTCTTCTATCTTGATCGGTTTTTCGTTCGGGTTGTGAATCTACATTAGAAAGCATTAACTTTCCTATTTGTTCGGCCGCAACCTCTCGTCCCTTTACTCGTTCCTCAAACCCTTTCAAACGACCAATACAATCTGCTACCATCATCGTATCGAGCTCCGCAAATTGCTCGATAGTAGCAACAATTGCGATGAATTTATCTGGCATACTATCCGACAGCTTTTTCACTTGTGTTTTATCATCCAAATTTGAACCAAGAGTCCTAAACTTGTTTGCGATTTCTGAAAGTTTACCAGCAAACTCTTCAACTGATTCAGTCTCCTTCATTTTTAGTTGATCCAAGTCACGCTTTAGTGTTTGTAATCAGGCTTGCTGAACACGGTCAACCCCGAGAAATTGCACCCGGAGTTCTTCTCACATTTCTTTTGCACTTCGGGTTGTAGCCACTTGAGACAGAATGTTTTCGGGTAGTGCAGAGTATATAATTGCTCGGGCAACCTTGTTCTTCTTCGCATCGACAGCGTCTCCGGTTATAGGATCCGCCGCTTCCCACAAGTCTTGAGCGTCAAGTATGGCCTCCATCATCACGGTCCACGTGTTGTAGTTCATATTGGTCAATTTTGGACAAACCAGGTTCGAAGAACCTGTTCTCTCATGGATCACCACAGTGTTATTTGGTTGCGGGTCACCTCCTTCAGCCATTGAATCTTCTCAAGTAGTTTTATATACTTTAGACAATCTGTTTTGGCTACTTGAAACAAGCTCCTAATCACAATCAAGCTTCAACAACCTTGTGATTTTTAATTCAGCAGCTGGTTCCTTAGAGTACAAGCCACATGATCAGACTTCAGCCTGTGCAAGGCAGTCTCGTGAGATTGTATCTTCAAAAAAAAACGCAGCAGTCCTTTGAACTTCACAGCTTTAATATCGAGCCTCGGAACAATGGTATCGAAACGAACACACGGAATTTTGTGAGGTGGACAAACCTTACGACGGCTTTTTCTTTTATTATAAACGAAACTTAGAAACTGAATACAAAGACTCGATACTTGATAGGATAATAAGCTCCCTGCCTATTGATCTATTTATACACATAGAACCTTGGGTTTCCTAGTTGGACTCATAATCCTACCTAGACACAAACTCATAAAGTTATACTTATCTAAAGAATAATACTTATCTAATGAATTAATAAAAACAAATTTAGTAACCGACTTAGGGCATGTTTGGATAAACTTATTGAGTCCAAAAGGACTTTTTGTTAAAAAGACTTATTAACTTATGACTTTTTGAAAAGGAGTTTTTAGAAAAGGGTTTGGATTAGCTTATTTGGTAAGGAAAAACAATAAGTTGATAAGTTATTTTGTAAAAAGTGTTTGGTTTAACTTATTTGGTAAAATGACCAAAAATGGTATAAGGAGGGAAGGTATAAGGATATAAGAAGGGTATGTAGGTAAATAACTATCAATAAGTTATAAGGAGTTCAAAAAGTCCATTCTCCCATACTTTTCCAAAACAACTTATCATAGGCAAACAAAAAGTTAAAACAAAAAGTCCTTTTCAATTATTCAAACACTTTTTTAAACTTATTAACTTTTTGAAAAATTTATAAGTTATAACTTATAAGGAGGTGAAAATAAGTAGAGCCAAACATGCTCTTAATAATAAAAAAAAAACAAAGATTAATTGTGGTTTCAAGATTTCGAAGCTTACCAAGCATCGGGCTTAAATCCCCAATGAAATTATTCTCACATAAACCAAGATATTGAAGAGATTTGAGCTCAAAAAGTTGAGGAGGAATCTGACCATGGAAACGATTCCTATTTAACCATAAGGTGTTCAAATTTCGAAGATACCTGAGCTCAGGTCCTAGTTCTCCCTCGAGATTATTATTACTTACATCAAGAACTTGAAGATATTTGAGTTTGAAAAGTTGAGAAGGAATCGAACCCTTGAGTCGGTTCGAACCCAACCGTAGTGTGGTCAAGTTTTGAAAAGACCCGAGTGCAGGTCCTAGTTTCCCTTCTAGCCAATTGTAGCTCATATCCAAGTAGCGTAAATTCACCAACCTATAAAGTTGGCCGGGGATAGAGCCCTTGAAAAAGTTTAAATGCATGTCAAGGTGAACTAATTCCGTGAGATTCAGAAGCCCATCTCCAGGGATCTCTCCTAGCAATGAGTTGTTCGAGACATCAAGTTTTTTCAGTGACCTGATATGAAAAAGTGGGGCCAATATAGCAGAAAATGCTGAAACCGGTTTAAAACTGGTAAATACAGGAACCAGTTTGATATCCGGAGGAGAATAAATGACTAAGCTATCCAGGTGGAGTTCTGTGACAGCTTTGGCTTTGGCGCAATGAACACGCTCCCAAGAGCAACAATCGGAAGTCGGGTTCCATGATTTTAGATCTACGAACTGATAAGAACTAGAGTTGATGAGGGTGGATTTAAAGTGAAGAAGTGCTTCTTTTTGATGGAATGGGCAAGAGAGTGATAGCTGTATTGGAATGGAATTGAGTATGAAGAAGATTGTTAACATTAGCAGGGGTGTGCTTACGGTGGTGGCCATGATTCGATGTTTGATTCATTACATTTGTAACAGTTACGATGATTATATAGGGAATGAAATCTGTGGGGTTAAGTCAAGTCCGTCACATCCTCTAAACTTATGTTCACACTTATTATTTTCACTATAATAAAATTGTTAATTAATTGTATAATAATATATGGCCCGTATACAATCACATGACAAGAAAATACTGCATATATGGTCCGCATAGAATCAAACGACAAGACAAAGTGCTACAACTTTTATCTTGTCATGTAATTCTATATGGGTCATACAATATTATATGGGTCGTATAGAGGGTGCCGGAATAAGATTTGGGGTGCACATTTACTAGAGCATTCGTAGTAGGATTTTTATTTTCATCTTTATAATTACACTAAAAATTACTATATTTTCTCTCTTCTTTTCAATTAAATAATATTTTTTTATACTTTTATCATTACCTTTTATCTTTCATCCACTCACAACCAATTTCAAAAAAGTGTATTAAAGTTATAAAGGGTGAACACTACTCCAAATTTAATGATGGACACTAATTTTTTTTTCTCCTTCACTCATAACCATTTACTACCACTTATCAAAATATGGAGATTATACTCACATAAATATGGAGAACCAAATGTAAATGATCCTTTTTTTTTGTACGACGAATTTCAACTTTAGCTGTGCTTAATCACACTCCCCCTTTCGGGGAGTCTACTGCCCAACTCCGATTAGACTATGTTGTTTTAGCCGAGCCTACGCTGGCATCAGAGTTCTGCCTGGCGTACACTGAGAAAACCCCACAGAGACCTGCACCACTCAAGTTGAGGCCATACGAGTTGCTCCTCATGAAAGTCGAACCCGGGTCTTATAGGTAAAACCAGGATGCATCAACTATGTTACAATGACATTATTGGCCAACGGTAAATGCTCTTAACACCCTTTAAAAAATAGAGAACTGAATCACAAATATAATGTGAATACCATAAGGCTCCATCTATGCACACTCTCTACCTATCTCCAACCCCCCCCCCCCCCCCCCCCCCAACGACTATTAAAGCGCCTCGCTAAGGTCATAGCGAGGCGCATTGAAGTAAAAAACTGAAAACAAAGTCAACCGACCTCAGGATATGTGTATGGGTTGGTGGGTTTTTGTTTTGTGGTGAGTTTTTGTGGGGTTTGGGTGGAGTTTTTGTTGGGTTTTCTTAATTAATTGTTATATTATTTTTTTTAACAAAACAAAGTAATAACATAATCAAACTATCATTATCCAACAAGAAAATTCTACCTTTCTAGATTCTACCCTAAAGTAGGGTTTGAGGGAAGGGGATGGAAGAACAGTTTAAATGTTAATAATATAACAAATTATAATAATATAATTTTGATTTTTTTTTAAAAAAAATTTAGGCACGGTTTCCTCTGTTTATGTACAAACCAGACAACACCCGTTGTATACATTTCCCCAAAAATCCCACTTATTCGCAAAATCAACATGACAACAATATAACACGACCACAATACCATTTTAAATGTTAATATAACACGTCAACAATTATAAACTATAAACCATAATGTTTAAGGCGTTTTGTTTAAAATGCCTAAACATTATAGTTTAGGCGTTTAATTTATAACGCCTAAACGCGCCGACAATACCTTTTAAATTATAATAATAAATTTAAAATTTTAACTTTTATAATAATATTTTTTTTAAATTTTAAATGTTAATAATATAAAAAGTAATATTAATATAAAAATTTAAAAGAAAAACAAACCAAAGCGCCTCGCTATGGCCTCTGCGAGTCGCTTTGGCCTTCTTCCCCAAAACACGAAATCAATCCGGATAGTCCAACCCAAATCAAAGTTAATCGATGAGAATGAAGGTTACTAACCTATGGTGATGATCTGGGGGGTCAAAATGAGGAAGATCGGCTGTGTGTGTGTTTATGTTCAAAGTGAGGCAGACTGCTGTCTCTTTTTGGGTTTTATATACCCTACAGCGTCTCGCTATGGCCAAAGCAAGACACTTGAATTCAAAATTCAAAAACAAAGCTGCCCCCTTTAACGATAGCGTGCCTCTTTGACATTTGTTTTGATTGCTTTTAATTGGTTTTAATGGATTTTTAATTGTTCTAATTCATATTTAAGTGTTTTAACTTGTTTCCAATAAAAAAAAATCGTTTGAGGTGTTTCGGTTCGTGATGTGTTGCAAAACACATCTCTTTTCCTATGTATTTTGTATATTATTTGGTCAGGTTTTTATTTGTTTTGTGTCATTTTTTAATGTATTTATTTATTTTATTATTTTATAGGTGTTTGGAGAAAATGAGCTTAAAATGAAATAATTTTAATCAAGACACCAATAGTTGAGAGCCGGTGTTCATGGACGTTGGAACATAAATGAGGAATTTTGGTCGAGCCAAGAACACCTTAGATGCGAGCTTGGAGTATAATAATGATAATAATAATAATAATAATAATAATAATAATAATAATAATAATAATAATAATAATGATACATTCTTTGAAAAAAAACAAAAAAAAAACGTTTGAATGGAAATTGGGCCAAAAGAAAAAGTCAACCGAAAAAAAAATGAGAAAAAAAAAAAGAAAAAGAAAACCTATGATATTGAAGGAAGTCGATGTGGCATATTATTTCAAAAAGGGATTGTGATGGCACAATATTAATATCGAAAAACATCACAGCCGCAAAAGTGAAGAGGGGGTCGATCTACAACAGCAGCTTGAACAAGAGTTGGAGAGGATTAATTGAAGGCCAGGAAGGCTTGGGTACAAGATAAAAGCTATGGGGGGTTCGGTCATTGCATGATCTACTTTTTATATTTATTTACTTTGTGTTTATGAATATTGAGACCATGACTTTGAATATTTTTGAACCTTTGTTTTTATTGTTTTTCATTATTACGAGTTGTATGATGAATGCATGTTAATTTGTTAACTTTCGGTTTATGGATTATTTATTGAATGGTTAATGTTTTGGTAACGATTTAGTTGGTGTTTATTATGATGTGTGTGTACTTAAGTCTAATTTATTATTTTTTAGAGTTCCATAAACGTCTTAGTGAATGTCTTTCATGTTTGGATGTTTATTAGGGTTACTTGCTTGGTGCTTGTAGCTTAGTTTATGGTTTTGGTACCGAAAGCCATAGGAACTTGATTAGAGAATTTAGAGGACTTAAGTATTCTTCCATTCTTAACACCGGGAGGTGATGGAATGTTGGGTTGTCTAGAGCTTTAAGTGTTAGGTTTTGGGTGAGACCGGGAGGTGATCCTATCCTTGTTGTCTTTAGTTTCTTGCAATTCCAAGTCATAGTTAACCCAATTAAATTACTCCTTTACATCTTCAGGTGTATTGTGATTAGAGAGACCGGGAGGTGCTCGAGTCATTAGAGTACCTTTACATTCCTAGTTAGGTGAGACCGGGAGGTGATCCGAGCTAGATAGCCAGTGTTTTATTCTTTAGGATTCTTTGGGGTGTGTTGGTAAGACCGGGAGGAGATCTAGCACGTCTTAGGGTTTCTTAAGTTATCTTTAGAATCTATTATCCATTCAGTTTTCCATTACCGAGAGTTGTGAGTTTGCATGTAGGATTCTTGACCTAGGTAGTTGTCTTCCTATCCTTGTATTTTCCTCAGTTATCTTTGCTGTCTATTTATCTTATTTATTTATTTTATTTAATTATTAAAAAACCAAAAACCAAAAATCATTTATAAACCAAATTTGTTAAGTCTTAGTTGAGTCTAATTTTGTTTTCTCTTAGTGTCCTGTGGGTTCGATACTCGGACTTACTTAGTCTGTACTGCATTGATAGGTACACTTGCCTGTCGTGTGGTCTAGTTTAGTTGAGTCTGTTTTATATTACTAGGTGTCTAGGTTGTTTATATTTTTAGACCATACATAGCACATCAGTTCGTTTATTCCTTGTTTGTGGTTTTGATTGAAACATTCGAGTATGAACAACTTTCATAAATCAATGTACGTGATACATGAACTATACAATCAATACCGCTTTTTTATTAAAATACAAATTTTACATCTCTAATCGATTTCCCAGACTTCTAGACTCTGTTTGACACGTTTTGGTTCGTTTAATTGCTCGTTGATGGTTTTCAGGAGAAACATCCGAGTATGGATCTTTTGATTAATTATGGATCTTTGGATCTTTTATATTTAATTGTTATGGATAGAGTAAATGGCCAAATTCGTCCCTGAGGTTTGTTTACTATTGCTAGATCCATCCAAAATAAAAAAATTTGTCATCTGAACCACTAAGGTTAGAAATGTAGTGCTAAATCCATCCAAATTGCAAACTCTGTTAAATACTATAACACCCCAACCGATGGCGGAAACATTGAGGTGTCACGTAGTGACGATTGTTCAATAGCTCAAGGACTAAAAATGTAAATATTAATACATTGACTAAATAGTTTATTACATTGTAATGAAATACAAAATATAATGATTCTAAAGTATCAAGTCTAACTAAAATTTAATGAAGCCAAAACTTAAATATGAATCCAAAAGTTAAAGAAACGCCTCAAAATAACCTGAAACATGTACAAAATAATTTTGTCAACAAATATAATGTATTGGTGAGCATACCCATTTCGTTCAAACAGTAATTCGCAACTTATGTGCTATGATATATGTAATATGTAAAAGGGTCAAAATCAAGCATCACATTGTTCAACAATCGTTCTTACATCGTACAATAAAAACCATAACAATGACCAAGGACTTAACTCTTTCACGTAAGTGAATCAAGGGATATAATTCGTAGTACTACTCATCGTTAGGTGCGGCCCAAATGTTAATGACTTTGACAAATCGTTCATACAATTCACACAAAACATATCAATGAGCACATTGCTTTATAAATAATATACGTAAGTTTAATAATAATGGTACATGAGTCACCCCAAAAGAGTATAACAGTAAAATGGGGAAAGATATACTCACAGTTTGCGAAAGCGATCAAAATCCAACTTAAGCGGTCGTTGTAACTCCCCAACCGATGGCGGAAACATCGGGATGCCACGTATTGATGATTGTTTCAGTAGCACATGGTATATATTGAAATTTTAAATAATTTATTCATAACATAAATATCCAAATGAAATGATGTCTAAAAATTCCAAAATACATAATATCAAATGAAACAAATAACTTCAAATAACTCCAAAGTATCCATCATGCATACCCTAAGCCTCAGCTTCATTGTTACCTGAAACATGTTAATTTTGAAAATATTTTTGGGTCAACAAAAGTTGGTGAGAATTACATAGGTTTTGATAATTGAATAAAACTTGTACAATTCAAGTGTCATGGCAAGTCTAGTCCATATGTGAAAACATACTATCAGGTAAATCGAGTGCATAATCAACCCTTGTGACTTGAATATGGTGGTCCATCCCATACGCTCATGGTTCACTCGAGTATGTTTTGTGATAACAATTACCCACGCTACCTATGTAGGAGGTACACGTATCTGGGTGGGATTGTCAGTTCAATAGATCTATCATTGTATACCGTCGGCTGATCAATGTTAATGATTATGCTAGAATATTGTGCTTACCCTAGTCATGTTTAAGACATAATGCAACATAGAATAACACATAGACACTTTATGATTGAATTGTAGATAGAATGTTGTAACATGTTTCACCCCAAAAATAGTGAAATAGAAAAGGGGCTATGTAAAACTCACCATAGCAAAATGTTAAGTCTCGTGAAATAGTATAAGTGTAGCCCAACGATGTCAAGTATTACCCTATAATTAAGGTAATAAATAAGTCTAAGTCTTTCTAGTCTACAAGTATTTTCTAGGGTTTCGAATTTGGGGATAGGTATTCGTTTAATTAATAATTAAATTGTTTAATGAATAAAAGAAATTCGATAAATAAATAAACAAAAAGTCTTTTTGTAGGCTTTAGATTAAGGATGGTCACATTATAAGGTTTTAAGTATGAAAATAATTTTTATAAAATTATTTTCTTAAAAATAGAATATTTAGTCTATTTATTTCTATTTTGCCAAAATACAACTTTAATATCCAAAAATATTAAAATTAAAGAATTTTTAAATTAAAATTTGTATTCCTGTACTAAATGTACATTAATAATTTATATAAAATTTTGGTGCAAAAATATTGAAAAATGAATTTATTATGATTTATTTATGATTTAAATAACAAAAATCGATTAAAAATATTAAATAAATGATTTTTCAGAAATAAAAACCATTTCTGGAATGTTTATTATTTTATAAACTTAGAATAATTTTTGTAGAATTTTATAAAATCGTTTTGATATTTTTATAAAATTTTATAATTATAATAGAATAAACTTGAATTATTTATTATATAAAATAAATAATTAATTTTTAGAAAACTAAAAATTGTATGATAAACTTTTCTATTAGAACATCATAAAATAATTTTTGTAGAATTTATAAAGTAATTTTAGTATTTTAAAACTATTTTTAAAATAATAAAGAATATATATATAAGTATAAAGGGTAAAAATTGTTTGTATGTGCTAGGGGTCGAACCCGCGTCAAACCCGGTTCGGGGTTTTAAATCACAAGCCCAGACCAGTTGGTCTGGACCCTGAGAACGAATAATCTTGGTTTGAAATTAATTATATAACATAACAGATTTGTTTTCAATAATATAAGAAAAAAAAAAGATTCATACGACGGGACTCGAACCCTGGCCTTATGGCCGGTTCGTGTCTTAGACAATAGAAGCCACACCAACTGATGTGTTGATCAGTTGGTGATGAATATGGTTCTGTATTATATAAATACTAAGGTCTGCAGATTCAATTATCCCCAAATTCAAAGCTTCGAGCCCTAGATTTTCAATAATCACAATTGACGAACAATAACCCGATTATTCATGGGGATATTGTTGTCAGGGGGCCGATGAACAAAACCAAACAAAAACATTGAACTTACAAACTGTTTCTCGTGTGATCTTGAGCGGTCAACAAAAAAGTCAAACACGCGAACGATTAGAGTTTGAAAAGGGATTTTTAGCAGAAAATTAGAGAGGGGAAAGGGTATTTGGCGAGTGTAGCTTGCGAATGAGGGTCCAATTTATAGTGAAATGCTCGGGTGTTCGAATTGGTAAGGTTGACCCGTCTTAAAGACAATGACGCGTAATAGAGGCCAATTTTGGTATGATTTCGTGATAATTACGCGTGATGAATACGCGAGTTACTTTGAATGTCCAACCGTTTTATGTTTAAATCCAAATTAAAAATCGATTAGAACATGCTAAACACTTGTTTTTATGATTGGAATTCAATGTACAATGATGGAGAAAACGTTTGGGCTCATTAAAAACGAGTTAAAGTCCCCTAATGGCCTCGCCGGAGTAAATTCCGATCGCTGGAATCTTACTCGCCGGAAAAACGAGATAGACAGGAGGTGGGATTTCAGATTTTCAAAAGTTTTACATTATGGCATAATTGGTCCTTCACAATTAACTAGGTTAGATATAACAAAATCTGGTTAGGTTTTTCTTAATAAAACTTTAACTAAGTTAGTTAATGTTAACCAAAATGTTTTTAAACTTTATCAAATTTAAACTTTTATTAACAATAACTTATTAAACTCATATTTTATAGGTTTTAACTTGATATTCCACAAAACTTTTGATAAACCTTAAACGTTTAACTTTGACAAAAAAAACAAAAAAAATCAAATGAATTATAATCAAATTTAAATAGTGTTTCAACATATGCATTTGTTTAAAACGTGGTACGTTCCATATAAATTACAAATGATAAATATAAATTCGACCATTTCATTAAATTTGAAAACGACAAAACTTATATAGACTAAAATAGAAGCATTAGAACACACGAAGGACTATAATTGACGACCTACTAAAAGATGAGGGTGACGGTTGTCACAGTCTCCCTTACTTTAGAAAATTTCGTCTCAAAATTTCTTTTAAGTGATGGTTTCTATGAAACAAACGGTGTTGTAAAAAGGCAAGTAGGTTTTAAGAAATGTGTCAAGAATGATTTGACACAGTTTAAAGTAGTTGTCTATTTATTATCCAAAGTAAAAGTTTCAAAATATTTGGCAGTTGCCCCGAGGTTAGAAAGTTAAGAGTTTAAATGAGAACGGTTTTGGGAATGTGTAACTAGTGAGAGCAGAGGCACTAATGAAGCAGTCTCCCATACTTTAGAAAGGTTGTGATTGAACTTTATTAGGGTATACAGCAAGAATCCAAATAACCGAGAATGTAAGAGTACACAAGGGTTGAGTTTTCTGTGTGGGTTTTTAACAGAAAGACTCCAAGAAGACGAATTGAAGCTTGTAAAAATGTTCCTATCGAAAATGATAGCCGTTGGTCAACGACCTATTAAAGAGGTCGGGCCCAACACTATTAAATAGTCGAATAAGCAATAGAAAATAATGAGGTAGGTTCTTAGTCAAATTCCTAGTCCGCTCCCGCGGTATCGCTCGTGCTTATATATAGGGTGTACCATAGCTAACCCACCACACTAATGATACTTTGGACTCGTACTGATCGTCTACCAGTAGCCTAAATAGAATTACACACCACCCTCATGTACCTGTAAATCCATGATTGCGTTCCGGACCGTAATCATCAATTTACCTTATACTAGGGTGTTATTCTTTTCCATAACACTAACATAAGTAAAACAAGAAACAAATGCGTGCAACCAAAATATGTTAAGTAAACGATACTACAACAAAATAATGACATGGTTAGAGGTCCTTCCCTTTCGGGTTTACCCTTTAACCGTAATAAGAATAACATGTAAGTATAAGACATGGTTAGAGGTTCTTCACCTTTCGGGTTCACCCTTAACCGGTAAATTTATGTTCACATCGTTGGGCTCTAAACACCCATATTGATAAACTCCGAGAATTTAACGGTTCCCCTCGGGTTGGAGTATTCTAACCCGAGTCGTACATGGGCACTGGCTTAGATCTCATATGAGTTATCAACTAGTATGTTCATTGGCCATGATGATGAATAAAATAATGTAAAGTATAACAGGGTCTTGCTCAAAACAGGAAAAAATATGCATACCAAATATGCGTTCATGTAAGTATATAAGTATAGCATAAAATTTCGATTGGAAGAATAGCATAATATAAATCGAGTAAATAGTACAATTGCACAAAATGAAAGTAAACGAGTTGAATTAATGCTCAAAATCAGTGTTGTAAGAATAACTACTAATAATTAGTGCGAGAATAATTGAAAATAACGCATGAGAATAACCTCCAATAAAAGAATAATACGAGAATAATTATAAATAAGATAATGTGCGAACATAACTATAAATAAAACGGGGTAAGAATAAAATAATGAAATTTACTGCAAATGAGAGTGCACAGAACAGGTGTATAAACTACTGGCATGCAAGTTAAAATTTAGTAATTTTACGTATTTGCACCATACGATAAAAGGCATTTAGCAACATTCCGATGAGATATGTCCAATGTTTTGTTAGACCAAAAGTTTTGCGACTGAGAGAGTGTATGTGTAAAAAGATAAATTTTCGTTTATAAAATTGTAGTTTATTTGAATTTTGTGATATAGTTGGAGGAATAGTAGTAATGCATGAGAATAACTTTTTAGAAACCGAAGAATGTTTTAGGTTCAAAACAGGTAAGTACACATTTTTCATGTGTTTACGAGAAGTCGAGTTTGAAAAGTGTTATAATGCATATTATCAGTCGCAAGTTTCTTTTCCCAAAACATATATGGGATTCGTTATATGGAAACAAGCAGCTTTACTTTGGCTTTTAAAATATGCAATACGAGTTTATAAAATGCAAGATAAAACCATTTCATGAAGTATATGTAAATCTAATGTGTTTCAAAAGATCAAGATTTAAAATAGCGTGAATGATAAATGTACCCGCCTCTAATATAATCCAATATTGTCCGCTTTACCCACTACAAGCTCACGGATTTGTTTTTGGTTGCTCGAGTGAAAACTTCCCAGGAGGTCACCCATCCTAGTACTACTCCCACCTGAGGCTTAACTGTGGAGTTTTCATGTGCTCCACAGCTAACTAAGCCCAAAACGCGTTGGTGATTATGAGGCAGGACATTACTTATGAACCAAGATCTCTCCTGTCCACGGGAGATGTGGGATATGCCTAGGGTGTTACAATCACCCCCCAGGGACTCATCGTCCTCGATGAGGTTTTCCCCACCATCCCGGATGGCACAAGAGTGGCTCTGATACCAATTTGTAACACCCCACCTCTAATATCATCCAATATTGTCTGCTTTGCCCACTACAAGCTCACGGATTTGTTTTTGGTTGCTCGAGTGAAAACTTCCTAGGAGGTCACCCATCCTAGTACTACTCCCACCTGAGCACGCTTAACTATGGAGTTTTCATTTGCTCCACAGCCAACTAAGCCCAAAACGCATTGGTGATTTATGAGGCAAGACATTACTTATGAACCAAGATCTCTCCTTTCCACGGGAGATGTGGGATATTCCTAGGGTGTTACAATAAAAGTCAACGTATATGACACGAATAAATTCCAAAATTTTTAGGAAAGTTTGAGGCTTCGAAATAACGTGGATGTGAAAAGTTTAATATAACATTTCTGAAAATAAACTTTAAGTTTTGAAAGGATGATCGAGTTAAAGCAAAAGGAATGCCAAAGGTTGTGAATAACGTGTAAGGTTGAGTATGATCCCAAATGCCTCGACGAATTTTTGGAAAATAGGATTTTATGTACTTAAACATTTCTTTAACTTGTAAGTTAAAATTTCATTAAAGTTGAAAATGTCAAATGTTACCCGTTAGGATTAGGTAAGCTTAAAACCTTGGAAAAATTTTATGAAATTTATTCATTGAAAGATCGTTTGTTTGTAAAGATTGCTAAGGCATCTCTTTGGGGCTCATAGTGTGCTATTTGTTTCAAGGTACAAGGTGTATACCAGGTGTACTAATCTGGTGAATAGGCTCCTCCAAAACCGGGTACTTTGTGCTCTTGTGAAAAGACAACACAAGATAAGTTGCTAGGTTAATCGTTTTAGAGAGTAGTGTACCAGTGTGTATCGTGTAGATAGACATTTATGTATGAATTTAGTCTCACCAAAAAGAGCTAACTAGTGATAGTTGGCCATGGCTTAGGAGACTGGGTGTAGCTATATTGGTAAGTTAGTATTGTGTAAATGAGGATATATTGTGTTGAGAGTATTATGGACACGTAAGGGGATACAAAAGGTCACAGTTTAGGGATATACTGTGGCATCGATCAAATGAGTTTATAAACATGATGATATAAAACAAGTTTTGACTAATAAGTTTGGGAAACCATGTTCACTTTTTTAACTGTATGATGACGCAACATTCCTAAAATCAGGATGTGGTCGAAGTTAAACACAGGGTTTAAAACTTAAGTCGTGGGTAAAAATGTTTTAACGCAAAAAGAGTAATACCTTATAGTGTATAAGTGAAATAGTGTAAGCTTTAATGCGATAATATAACGAACAAAAAGTTTTAATAATGATGATAAGAAATCCAAAAGCGAACTATCAATGAATAATGGCATATGAAACATCAAGTGATTAAATTGTCTTCAAATTATAAACAAACATAAATATCAATGATATAAATAATTGGAATTGTTCCCATAGGAAACTTTGACTAACTCAAGTATTTGAAATTTCCTAGTGACTGGTGGGGGCGTACTTTAGCCTATAAGTGAATGCTCATCCCAAGAGTTCCCAGGTAGGTAGGTATACGGGTCCCTCGTCTGATTGAGATTTATATGAAATACAAGGCCTAGACAGAAAACTCAGGATACAGGCGCTCACTCTTCCAGATTGCACGTGCCCCATCACAAGTGAATTCCAAAACTTTAACGAGATTAAAAACGGGATGCAGAAATAGATCCTTGAGATGTGGATTTCACTCCTAACTCAAAGATGTATTTCAAAATTGAAAACTATTGTGGAATGAAACCAATCACTAAGTTAAGGATATCACTCCCAGCTTAGTGGTTAAGTTTCTTTTTGAAGGAAATACTCTTTAAGGTGTGGATGTCACTCCTATCTCAGAGATATATTCCTAAGATAAATAACATATAGGGGAGTGAAACTAATCACCAAGGTAAGGATGTCACTCCTATCCTGGTGATATTGTTTCGTTTGTGAAATACGAGTTTCTTATTCTCCAAGAAAAATACCGAAAGAATAACGAGAAAGAATCATAGCGAAAATATCATAAAACAAAATATAAGAATAGAGAGAGATATACACGAGAGGACTCGTGAAAGTAAGCTTAGTTATAGACTAGGCTAAAAGGCATTCTAATAACCTAATTCTCTATAACCATGGCTCTGATACCAATCTGTAACACCCCAACCGATGGCGGAAACATCGAGGTGTCACGTTGTGATGATTGTTCAATAGCTCATGGACTAAAAGTGTAAATATTAATACATTGACTAAATAATTTATTACATTGTAATGAAATACAAAATATAATGATTCTAAAGTATCAAGTCTAACTAAAACACACTAAAGTCAAAACATAAATATGAATCCAAAAGCTTAAAGAAACGCCTCAAAATAACCTAAAACATATACAAAATAATTTTGTCAACACATATAATGTATTGGTGAGCATACCCATTTCGTTCAAACAGTAATTCACAATTTATGTGCTATGATATATGTAATATGTAATATGTAATATGTAAAAGGGTCAAAATCAAGCCTCACATCGTTCATACATCGTTCAATAAAGACCATAACAATGACCAAGGACTTAACTCGTTCACGTAAGTGAATCAAGGGATATAATTCGTAGTACTACTCATCGTTAGGTGCGGCCCAAATGTTAATGACTTTGACAAATCGTTCATACAATTCACACAAAACATATAAATGAGCACATTGCTTTATAAATAATATACGTAAGTTTAATAATAATGGTACATGAGTCACCCCAAAAGAGTAAAACAGTAAAATGGGGAAAGATATATTCACAGTTTGCGAAAGCGATCAAAATCCAACTTAAGCGGTCGTGAGCTAAGTAATGGGAATTCCGAGGAATTCAACCTATAATGTATAAGAATACTAATAAGGAAAAAGTCTAAGAGTCTAAGGTATCTAGGGTTCTAAGGCATTAGGGTTTGCTAAGTCGATTTGGGGAATTAGAGTTTTTATGATAATCGCATTAATGTAAAAGTTGTATGTCAAAAATAATATATCAAAGGTTATAAATGTGTTTTAGGTAATATAATTATTACTAATTGAATATTTAGATAAAAATATGTTTTGAATAATTAAGGCAAAATAATTTAGTTAATTACTTTAACTAATTATTGTAAATAAATACAATAATCATAAATATTGAAACAAATAATTAAGGAAAAATAATTAAGTTAATTACTTTAACTAATTATTGTAAATAAATACAATAATCATAAATATTGAAACAAATAATTATGAGTTACACAATGATCAAAACAAAAGAGGATTAAGACTTTCAAACATAAGAATACTTCTATTTCATAAGAAAAGTATTTATAAATAGATGATAAATAGTATAAATAAATAAATGATTAATTATGTCTAATTAAACATAAATAAGACTAAGACTACAAGACATGATCCAAAAATACAAGACATAAATTTTCTCCACTTATTTTCATTTAAAACAGATTTAATGAATTTAAATCATGTTTAAATGATTAAAAATAGGAAATTCAATAAAAATAAATGTTTTCTGAACCAATAATTTTTATTTCAGTTCATGATGATTAGAAATAATTTCCCAAAAAGTTTGAGATTAAAATCATTAAAAAAAGAATTTTTAATCAATTAAATATGGTTAAAAAAATTAATTCAATAAGAATATAAAAATAAGACTTTTTCCAGAAAATGAAAGTGTGGTAATTTTCTTTATGGTGTCAAGATGTTCCGCCTAAATTTTTATAATTTTTGGATCAGAAATGAACTTATTATGAATATTTTAAAGCTATATATGTATTATATATTTATGGTTTAAATATCAAAGTGAGACCAAATCGGAAGAGCAAACAGAAATTTTGTTGAAGGCATCAAGGAGCGGCTTGGGACCAAGCATAAGGGTTGGGTTGATGAGGTCCCGCACGTCCTATGGGCACATCGCACCCTTACCGAAACGAGCAACGTTGAAACTCCAATTAGTCTCACGTACGGGTCCGAAGTAATCATACCCGCCGAAATCGGGTGTCTTTCTGCAAGGGTCCTCATGGTAGACAAAAGAACTCACGATACAGAACTCCCGTTAAACCTTGACTTGCTAGAAGAACGGTGAGAACGCACCCCAATCCAAGAAGAAAAATACAAGAAACAACTAGAGCGTTACTACAATCAACGTGTCAAGTTGTGTAAATTCAGCGTTAGGGATTATGTCTTCCGCAATAATGACGCAAACGGTGAAAAACATGGCAAATTGGCTCCTAACTGGGAAGGACCATACAAAATACAAGAAATCCTGGGGAAGGTTGCCTATGCGTTAGAAAAGTTAGATGGCACGTTGATAGCGTGTGGTTTTCGTGACTTAAAATCATTTTCTTAAAAATAACAAGTTCCAGTGAATGTGCCAAAAATTTGATGGTCAAAGAGTTTCAGCCGAAAACTTTGGTGTGTGACACTTTCAAGTTTTAAATGTATAAAATGAAATGATAGTTTCTTTACGTTCTAAAACCCACACAATAGGCAAGTGTACCTATCGAGCATAGTATAGAAATGAGCAAGTACCGAGTATCGAATCCAATGACACAATTTTTACTACCCAGCTTCCTAAAAATTATTAAAAGAGTTTTTAATTGCTTGAAAGAAGAGAGATTTAAACGGTAAGAGAAATAAATATCAAAACAAAGTTTTTGCATTGGGATCTGATTTTACTTGGTATGGGGTAATAGTAAACTTTTATTTAAGTGGTGTGTTTAAAAACTAGGCATAGCCACACTACACTCTAAACGATTTATGTTCTTAAGGTTATTGCTGGGGTCTTCCATCCCGATAAGCTCACCTCTCAATGATGAGGGACGTATCAACCAAGATTGTGTTAACCCAACCCCAAAAGACACACCTCCCATGGTCGCGATATTGACATTCATCTACTATTTTCTTTTATGAATAACTTGCCAGCGGCCGGAGCATGGCTGAACAAACTACCACTTGACATGGTAGAGGCGACACAACCTTCCGCATATGCTCATCCCCTACTTGAAATAAATATTTTTTTAAAAAAGTGATTGACCTATTATTAATTGTGTGACAATATAATATTAAAACCAAATATAGACCATTTACTTCTAACACGAGTTCACCGATACTTGGTTTGCACCAAAGCTAACACATAGACCATGTAGCTAAGTCACACTACCAAGTCTTGGCTTATCACTAAGACCAACTATATAGACCGTATGTACCGACCCTAAGTGAAGTTTTGATAGTTGAGGATCAAACCACAAAGAGTGAATATTTATATCCACAAATGGGCTAATCTCTACACATGGAGTTAAATTAGCTTCTAAGTGCGTAGGTTTTTATAGGCCACGGGTACACTCATAAGTCCATCCACGGCCTACCAAAACACTTACCAGACCAAATACTAAGTTGGTTAATTAATTAAGTTCATCAAATAAATAAATAATAGAAGAAATTGTTAAGAAAACAAAACACCACTTAATTTAAAAATAAATTCTTTAATTCATACCAAGTTCCATCATCACCCTAGAAACATTAAGAGAAATCTAGCCTAGCATGGTTGATACAATATGCTCACAAGGTTTGGTTTAAGTGCAAAACATAGTGAGGGTTGTATGGAGATTTCTTGGTGGTTTTGAGTGATTGTGGGGTGTTTCTCTCTCGAATGTTGTGTTTATGGAGTGATCCCAAGCTCCAAAGGACACTTACAAGTCCCTAAGATAGTAGAAACTTCGTCTAGAAGGTAAAGAATGAGATGGGTTGAGGGATGCCAAATTGAGGAGTGGAGGTCTCTATTTATAGGCAGAACAGGTTGAGCACGCCCGTGCTTCACATCTGGAAAGTTGCAGAGTCCTTGCATGCAGGTGCTATCGGGTCAGTTGATGACCACGGCCGTGCTCAGGTGTGGGCACGCCCATGGTTGCCACATGGATAACCGTTTTCTCAGTTTTAGTCGGTTCTGGAACATTCCTTGATACGCGTTGACTTGAGCATGGACGTTCTAAGTGGTGGGCACACCGGTGCTTGCCCATGCATGTTGACTTTTTGCTTCCAGTTGACTTGGGAATGTTGACTTGGGGTAGATGCACGGCCGGAGCGCGGCCGTACTGCATCTAAAACGACTCTCTAGGTCTTCAATTACTTGCCTTTTCTGTCATTTTTCTCTCCTTTTCATTCCTTGACTTCAAAACCTGCAATTATCAATAAAGAAAGATAAATCATGATAAACTCAAGCCCACTGAGTTGGGTCACATGAATCCCACACACCACCAGGGTATCAATCCGGAACCTAGTGGCCGGCAGGCGGAAGCCACACTTAATAAAGTGGGCTTGATATAGGGCTATCTTGCCTGGAGGAGTAGTAAACGCCGTGCTCCCAGCCGACGACAACTCCAGTTCCCATGCATGATCCAACTCCATCATCTTGCAGAACTCTTTGAACCTCTGCTTGCTCCACCTAACAGTGGTGGTTCCAATCAACTTCGAGGGGCTTTGGTCTTCTCAGCCATTTTATCAAGAGTTTGATAACTGGTTTGTGAACTCTCTAAGATAAAAGTAAAAAAGAAGAAGGGAAAAGTACGTCGGAAAGTTAAAGATTGCTTGGAAAACTTGAAGGTTCACCGGAGATGGAGAGAATTCATGAGAAAAGTTGGAAATTTTTTCGAGAGTGTGAAGGGGAAAGTGCAGAAGGTTTAGGCGACGAACTAGCTTTAACGTGCCACGTTTCCCACTACCTCCACGGCAGTCATGCGCCTGACACCAGATGAAAAAATGGCATGGCACATGCCAGACGTGACTTGCCATCATGACACACATGTCATCTGTCATCTGACACGCCTTCCCACCTCTTTGGCTTTTTACACCACGCCTCCTCGAAAACCCTCCAAAATTAATGAAACTTTTTAAAATTTTGACGCATTTACTTTTAAGCATTTCAGACCATTAATGCAGACGGCTACGCATTAATTTTTTTAAAAAGGGGTGACACGTCACCCCCATGACTCCACCACAAGATCATGCCTGCCACGTCATAACCCAGCGATGGGTTGACGCAAAATTCAAAAGACATTCTCTACATGATTCCTCCTCAGGATCAGGCCTGCCAGGTCATAACCTAGTGATAGGTTGACGTAAAATTTCCAAAGACGTTCTCCGCATGATTCCTCCTCAGGATCATGCCTGCTACGTGATCACCCTGCGATACGTTGACGTAAAATTCAAAAGACGTTCTCCGCATGATTCCTCCTCAGGATCATGCCTGCCATGTCATCACCCTGCAATGGGTTAACGTAAAATTCAAAAGACTTTCTCTACGTGGTTCCTCCTCAGCCTCATAGTTGCACGTGTAGATGCATATTTGCGACTAATGCTTTGTATTGGATAAATAAAGTGTTTTGTGTGATTTCGAGAGGTCGAAGGTAGATAATATATGGTCGAAGGAAGAAACAGCTTGGTCGAAGGTAGAGATTAAAGACTAAAGACAGGTTCGAGCTTACTTGCAGGTCGAAGGTGCTCATTTGACCTCATCGTGAGGTCGAATGTAGACTAGTATATAAGCTTGACATTTTGATAACTTTATAACTTTTGCCATTTTGAGTCTTGTGTCTGGTCTAGGAATTCTCTCTGTGGTTTAACCTTCCTGATCTTGTTTTATTAACTTGTAATCTCAATTGTAAATATCTTTAATCAAGTTTATTAATGAGAATGGATATTCAAAATGTATTTTTATGTGTTTGATTGGATTCGTATCATATTGTAAACAATCTCGGGTTTCCGCACCTGGATTTGTTAGACTTGTATGATCACCTAAACGTTTTTGACAAAACCGATCCTCCTACAAAGTGGTATCAGAGCCTACGAGATCATACATCTACAATTTGATATGTTTTGAACTGAATATGATCCAAAATTGTCCAAATATTCTATGTTTTGATAAAACTTTGAGTTTAATTGGAATTTGATTGATTTGGATAAGATTTCATGTTGGGTCTGCTGACCTGAAGAAGAACAGATGATTGAAAAGCCAAAATATACTAACAGTTGATCCACATAAATAAACAGCCTTTACAACATACTCTTCCCAAAAGACTGTTAACCCTAACAACTGATCCACCCAAACAACTACTATGACAACTGCTGCTACAAAGGACTGCTGGAAAACAACTGATAGAGAACAACTGATGACCAAAGGTCTGATGAAGAACAACTGCTGATTAAGTGCTGAAGACTAAAGGTCTGTTGGAGCCAACAGCACTTAGGCTCCAACAGATGATACAAGACCATCAGAGTTTTCCTCAACAGTAGTTTATCTTACAGTGTATTGTAATATAACAGTAGTTTGTATAGGGCAGATGTTTTATGTTGTTATTCTGTTAGAGGTCACTATCTTAGGTGACGTCAGCCTTGGTCACCAATGGTTTAGATTTGTCTATAAATAGAATAGTGCTTGTACTGTTCTATTAGTCACTTATTACATTCTCTCAGACAAACAATCACAGAGTGATCAGGCTGAGGGGGAGTACTTGTAATTGATTGTAATCTTTCAATATAATGAAAGCTTTCGATTAAGAAAACATTTATTCCTTTTGTTTTGATTATAGTTTATCATTCCGCTGCACTTTCCACATATATTCACTTCATTCATTTCTCATTCTACTTTAAACAATCAAAACAATCAAACTCAGATCCTAAGAATTGGTATCAAAGCTTGGTCAATTAAATTTGATCTAATCAATCAATTTAATATAAACATATCAGCTCACAATTATTGATATCATTTGTTTGTCGGATTGAAAACAGAGTAATAGTTTATTTTCGATTCAACCGGTTATAAACAGACTTTGTTTTTGAAAAAAAAAACCAGAGAATGGCTTCAATCAATCACGATCCACACAACACTGGCACGAACAACAAGCCACCGATGCTTGTCAGATTTGAATACAATATCTGGCAACGTCTGATGAGCCATGTTCTAGCTCAACAGAACACTGGGTGTTGGAAGTCGGTTATCTTCGGACCGCATGTTCCGATGGTGCCGAGTACTGAAGATCCCAAGGTTCAGGAGCCTAAGAAACTTGAAAACTACTCCGACCTAGATTTTCAGAAAATTGAGTTAGATGCTAAGGCCTTCAGTATTGTGGCCATGGCTCTACCCAATGATATATATGCTGGGCTGTTACACTGTAACAGTGCAAAGGAGTTGTGGGATGCACTGAAAGAACAATTTGGTGGGACTGAAGAGGTTATTGAAAACAATCGTGAAATACTTAACCAACAATATGAAACATTCAGTCATGTTAAGGGAGAGTCATTAACTCAACAATTTGAGAGGTTTAATTGTCTCATTAGTGAACTAAAACTGGTTGGTCTAACTTACCCTCATTCAACCTTGAACCATAGGTTTTTAAGATCATTACCAGATAAATGGGACACTATTGCCATAGTTATGAGAAACTCAATTGGATTCAAGGACCTATCACTGAGCCAACTTCATGGTAAGCTCTTGACCTATGAGAGAGAGCTTAACCAGAAAAGGAAGCTCCAGGACTCTGGAAAAGTGTCTGATGATTATGTATTTGATAATACAACACTTTTGGGTCATGATGAGGTGCCTAGAAATAATAAGGATCAAAGTTATGATCATTTCATTGACATAACTTCAGGTTTTAACTCAGGTTTTAACTCTGATTCTTATTCACCAAACTATGCTTTTACAGCAAGTGGTGGTGATATCCAGGCATCTGATAACATATCCTTTGAGTATGATGACCTAAAATACTTTGACCTTGATGATTTGGAAGAAATGGACATTATGCACCAATTAGCCCTTATCAGTGTAAGAACTAACAATTTTTACAAGAAAACTGGGAGAAGGTTTCCAGGGTTAGCTGGCAGATCAAAGGTGGGGTTGGATAAATCAAATATAAAGTGTTATAAATGTCATAGACTTGGTCATTTTGCTGGGGAATGTAGGAGTCAACATGGTACACCTATAATTACCTATCCAAATCAAAGGCCTCAGACCAACACTTATCAAAATTCCTATAATACCCCTGGACCCAATGTGCAAAACACTGCTCATTTTGCACAGTCCTCAAACACTGTTCCTGTCCAGTTTGTCCAAACCACTGTTCCTCAGATCCACTATGTGCAAACACCTGTTGCTCAGGCACCTGTGCCAATGACTGCTGCTTCGTCCTCTGCTCCTGCAGAGACCAGTCAACAGAGTTTCTTCACACAAGGATTTGTTGATTGGAGCAGTCTACCAGATGAGTTAACAGATGAAAATTTTGCATTAGTTGCCAAAGCTGAAAATGAACCAGAAAATTTTTGTTTCATGGCTATGGTAGAAGTTGAATCTGAGGAGATGGTGACTGAATCTTTAGTTATGACTGATGATGTTGTTGATGAAGTAGTTGCAGGTGAAAAACCTGAAGAAGAGGTTGTGAATCTCTCAGATCCCTAGGGTGCATCTGATGATTCTGAGTGCAAGTGTGATTGTGCATTGATGGCTGCTGCTAAGGTATCTCCTCAAATTCTTAAAGATTTATGTTCTGACAAATGTGTAATAGCATTTGCTCACATCAAAGAGGTGAATGAAAACCTTAGAAAGAAAATTTTAGATGATGAAGCTAAATTTGAGAAACTTTCAAAAGAGTTAAAAACAAATTTAACTGAAAAAGAATCTGAAATAAGCAGCTTAAAACATGAAGCAACCATAACCAAAGACCAGCTCCAAACTATGATAACTAAATATCAGAGTTGCAAAAGTGAGCTTGAGTCCGCCCAAGTTGAATGTCAGAAATGGGTGGAATCATGTAGAGGTTTTGAAATGCTACTCAACAAATAAACCAAAAGTCATGTGAAGTTTGCTTTTGGTTTTGTAACCACTGCTCCAGCATTTGAAAACACTGACAAAAGGGATTAAAAGTTAGTTGAGGTAGTACCAACAAATTTGAAGGGTCAAGAGATTAAAATCACTGAACCTAATGGTAAGAAAATTGTTCTAGAAAAACCAAAAGGTTCCTCATCATTCACTGAACTTGAAAATAATGAATTTAAACCTACTTGGTCTGATGAGTGTGGTACTCTTGAGAACATTAAACCAGTTGATTTAAAAAAAAACAAGGGGAAGACAGCACCACAGGCAAAGATCATTCCCTTGAAAAACCCTCCAGCAGATGCTCAAACATCTGTTGAAAGGAAGGTTGAAAAAGGGAAAAAGAAAGAAAAGCCTGTCCACTTGTTCTGTGATTCTTGTGAAAAGAAGAATCATGTTACTAAAAACTGTTTTCTTCTAAAAGCATATGATATAAAAAAAGGAACAAGTGCATGTGATTCCAAGGACACATGTTCAATATGTGGGAAAAAGAATCATAAAACCAAAGAGTGTCTGTATCTCAAAAATTTTGATGTCAAAATACAATAGTACAAGGCTAAAACTCTTGCAAGTCAGGTGGTGAGTACTTCAAAAGGAAAGCCCAAACAGACTTTCACACCAGTCCAAACATCTGTTACCAAAATTCTTGAAACATCTGCTCCCAGGGATGTCCAAGTAACAGATGCTCCACCCACAAGCAAGTACCCAAGAGGATATGGACAACCACCATGTCATAATCTGTCACATGTTTATGAGGAACCAAAAAGACCTTCTAAACCAAGAGTGAACAGAAATCCCTATGGGTATTATCATATGTCTGGAAGTGATCAAACAACTGTTGCCCCAAGTGTTGACATTCAAGCACTTGCAAATGGTCAGCAACAGTTGTTGAACTTGATTCAAAAACTAGTTCAAACCACTGATCACCTTCTAAAGCATGAGTCTGAAAAGTCTGAGGACCCATCCAAAGCCAACTTGGCTTTGGACACTCACCAAAACTAATTCATTACTGCTATGCAGGGAGCTTCTGCTTGTTTAGATAGTCTTTGGTATGTAGATAGTGGAGGCTCCAGGCACATGACAGGATGTAGAGCCCTTCTTCTGGACTTCTTAGCTCATGGAGGGGGTGATATATCATTTGGTAATGATTCAAAAGGTAAGGTGTTGGGTTCAGGGATTGTTCAGGCTAGGAAACTCAAGTTTGAAAATGTCAATCTTATTGATAATCTTAAATTTAATCTTCTTAGTGTTTCACAAATGAGTGACAAAGGTTATGGCTCATTCTTCACTAAGAAAACCTGTAAGATTATTGGGCCAGAAGTGGTGAAAAAGATTGATACCATCATTGCTGAGAGCAAAGCACAACTTGTTGCTCATAGGAGTGGCAATGTGTATGTAGTTGATATATTGAAGGACAATCCTATGGCAAATGTTTGTTTGTTTTCTGCTACCTCCACAAAGGAAACAGAATTGTGGCATAGGAGACTGGGTCATACCAACCTTCAAACTATCAACTCACTCTCCAAACAAATTCTTGTCAGAGGTTTACCATCAAAAGAATTCAAATGTGATGAGCATTGTGTTTCCTGTTTAAAAGGAAAACAACATAAAAGCTCTTACAAATCCATTGATGAGTCCAAAACAAGTCAATGTCTACAATTGTTGCACATGGACTTGTTTGGCCCAGTTAAAATCATGAGTCTAAGAAGAAAAAGATTTTGTCTTGTCATAGTTGATGATTTTTCTAGGTTTACATGGACTTACTTTTTACACTCTAAGGATGACACTACAGGTATCTTGAAGGACTTTGTCACCAAAGTTGAAAAACAATATGACTTGCCAGTAAAAGTCTTTAGAAGTGACAATGGAACAGAGTTTAAAAATAAGGAGTTGGATGACTTCTGTGTGTCAAAAGGGATTGTGAGGCAGTACAGCATCCTAAGAACACCAGAGCAAAATGGGGTGGTTGAGAGGAAAAATAGAACTCTTATTGAAGCTGCAAGAACCATGCTAGCAGATTCTGGTTTGTCACTGTCCTTCTGGGCAGAAGCTGTAAACACTGCTTGCTATGTTCAAAACAGAGTTTTGATTAACCCAAGACATCAAAAGATTGCTTATGAAATTTTGTTCAAAATCAAACCATTAATCTCATTTTTCAAAATCTTTGGCTGCCCATGTTTCATTTTAAATCTCAAAGATTCCATTTTCAAAATTTGCAGCCAAAGTAGATTGTGGATACTTTCTGGGATATTCTTCTATTGCCAAGGCCTATAAAGTGTTTAACACAAGGACCAGGACAATAGAAGAAACTCTGAATGTAAAGTTCAATGAACTTTCATCCCTAAAAATCCCAGCAAATCCTGCTGAGTTGTTTGATCTAGATAAATTCAAATTTGAAGATATCACTGTTAAAACTAACAATGCAGGTACTCCACAATCTCCACAACAAGATTACAGAACAGATGTTGTGATCCCAAGTCACTATAAAATCTATTCTGCATCAGAGGAAGCAGCTGTTCAAAACAACTTTCAAAACTCTGTCATAGCTTAGTCAGCCACTGTTGGCCAGTCTTACCCTCAAACCACTGCTTCACCCTTCACATCCACTGCTCAATCATCTGTTGACAAAGGTCAAATATCTGTTGACAAAAGTCAGTCCAGTTTTACACCACTTGGACCCATTCCCCCACTTCCATTTCAAACATCTGATGGCACTACAGAAGTGCAAACAGATGTTACACCAACAGAGTCACCAAATCTCTGTCCTTCACCACAAAATGCCATCATACCATATAAGGGAGATCTAATCTACCTAAGAGCTCATCCACCAGACCAAATCATTGGCAACATCAGAGAGGGTGTGCTAACAAGAAGCCAATCCTCAAATATCTGTCTTTTTGCATGTTTTCTATCTCTCACACAACCTGTCAAGTACCAAGAAGCACTAAAAGACAACAGTTGGGTGGAAGCTATGCAAGAAGAGCTCCTTCAGTTTAAAAGACAACAAGTATGGGAACTTGTACCACTGCCTAAGGATGTTTGTCCAATAGGTACAAAGTGGGTCTTCAAAAACAAAACTGATGAAAGGGGTATAGTTGTCAAGAATAAAGCCAGGCTTGTGGTTCAAGGCCTCAGACAAGAAGAAGGAATAGACTGTGATGAAACCTTTGCTCCTGTAGCAAGGTTAGAAGCTATCAGACTCTTTCTAGCCTTTGCTGTCAACCACAACATCAAGGTGTATCAGATGGATATCAAATGTGCTTTCCTATATGGCAAAATTCAGGAGGAGGTCTATGTATGTCAACCACATGGTTTTGAAGACACATTCCATCCTGATCATGCCTACAAGCTTAATAAAGCCTTGTATGGACTCAAGCAAGAACCTAGGGCCTGGTGTGAAACTCTTTCCACCTTTCTCTTATCCATTGGTTTCACAAGAGGTAAGATTGATAAAACCTTATTTTTGAAATGGAAAGGGAAGGATTTGATGATTGTACAAATATATGTGGATGACATCATTTTTGGATCCACATGTAACAAAATGTGTGAAGAGTTTAGGGAACTCATGACAGCAGAGTTTGAAATGAGTGCTATGGGTGAACTTCAGTGTTTCCTTGGTCTCCAAGTGAAGCAGCTGCAAAATGGCACATTCATTCATCAAAATAAATATGTGAAAAATTTGTTAACTAGATTTGAGATGAATGACTGTAAACCATGTAGTACACCCATGAGTACAGTCAAGCTACTCACTATTGATGACAAGGATGAACTGGTTGACCAAACACATTACAGATGCATGATTGGGTCTTTATTGTACTTAACTGCATCTAGGCCAAACATTATGTTTGCCACTTGTGTTTGTGCAAGATCCCAGGCTTCACCCAGAAAGTCAAACCTTATTGCTGTGAAAAGGATATTCAGATACCTAAAAGGTGCTCCCACACTTGGTATCTAGTATCTTGCTAATGGAAACAATGAGCTTTCAGGTTATTCAGATAGTGATTTTGCTGGCTGCCACAACACAAGGAAGTCTACATCAGGAGGGTGCCAGTTTCTATGGAATGTCCTAGTCTCTTGGCAAAGCAAAAAGCAAGCAGCTGTTTCCACCTCAACAGCTGAGGCTGAATACATTGCTGCTGCAAGCTGTACAGCCCAACTCATGTGGCTTCAAAATCAATTGCTGGATTTTGGAATAACTGCACTAAAGACTCCACTCATGTTGGACAGTCAAGCTGCTGAAAATATCATCAAGAATCCAGTTTCTCACTCAACCACCAAACACATAGACATCAGACATCATTTTGTTAGGGATAGCTATGAAAAAGGTTTGATTTCTCTGCACCATGTTCCAACAAAGGATCAGTTGGCAGATGTGTTGACAAAAGCTTTAGACACATCTACCTTTACAAATCTGATTACTAGAATTGGTATGTTAAACATGGAATAAACAAAATAAATGTTTTTAATAAAAGCATTAAAATGTTTCAGAAAATCAAAATCCATCCTTAAAAATAGCCTTTTGGTTGAAAAATCTGTTAAGGATAAAACAACCACTGTTTCATCCATTCTATCCACTGTTAAGTTGAAAAATCTGTTTCAAACATCTGATCAAATAAAACAACCACTGCTTGGTTGAAAAATCTGTTTCAAACCTCTGATCAGATAAAACAACTGTTTTATTATCTATATACATATATCTATCTAGATTAAAAAAAATCAAGTGCTGATAGCATCAGCACTTTGGTAAAGCAACAGCTGTTTGCCTCGGATCTTTGGCAACAGCTGTACACCACCAGATGTTTAACCATCAGATGTTTGCCACGTCTGCTCCTACAAGCAGAGTTTTGGCCACATCAGCGGTTTCACCAGAGCCTATAAAAACCCCTTTTTATCACAACAGTCGTTACACTGTCTCATTGTATTCAAAATACTGAAACCGCCTTCTTCATTCTCAAACCCTTACTCTAATTCCACTCACTCTCACACTCGGAATCCATTAAAATGGATCTTCAAGCTAAAGCCACCCACAATTACCTCCCATATCTGGTAAAAACAGATGACAACACTCCATTCCATTCCACCATCGACATCATCTTACAATCCAAATACCTGACAATCCTAACCACTGACGCCCCTTTCTATCTTGATACCCTCCAAGAATTCTGGTTGAATGCTGAGTTTCTTCTTCAAGACAAAAAGCCTACTTCCATTATCTCAAAAATTGGAGAGACAAGTATCGTCATTACCCCTGAACTCATATCTACAACCTTCTCACTCAATGACCTGTCAGGTAAAGACTCTTTCCCTAAGGCAGAGGTTCACACAGAATTTCAGGAAAGAGGTTATGATGCACAGATGACTGGGTTAACACTTTTCAAAAAGTTTTTCCCACCAGTCATGAAATTTTTCTTTCATACCCTCCTTTTCTATGTCTCTACTAAGTCCACTTCCTTTAATGAAATCCCATTGAGGATTCAGTACTTGGGCTATGCTATGTGGTCAGATTCTGACTTCAATTTATCCCAGGGACTGTTTATGGACTTAGTGTCAAATGTGAAACCAAAAAAAGTGGGTCTAATAATGCTTTTTTGATTTACCCAAGAATTTTGAGTGTAATCCTTTAAAAGGTTTTACCTGAAAAAGATTTTAAAAAGGGTGAGTCTATTCAGATGAAGGGTCTACCTGATGAAACTTTCACAAGAATGCTGGGTTCAACCATCCAAGAAAAGGTATCAAAAGTGTCAAAAGTTTCCAAAACACAAACAAAGAGGACTAAGACAACAACTGTTGTCCAAACCTCTGTTGTTGAGCCCACTTCTCCTGGTGATCATGGCACTACATCCAGTGCTGTGAAACCCACACCAGCCACTTCCAAAAGAAAACGTCCATCCACAAAAACCACCACTCAACCAAAAAGGGGACTTCTGGAAGATGAGATACCAGAAGATAACCCTGTTGCAACACAAAAGCAATAAGAAACCACTGCTGTTACTTCCTCACAACAGTTGGTAATATCTCAACCTGACCAAAATCCTCATGCATCCTCACAAAAGGATCATGTTGTAAGCCAAGGGGAAACACATCATGATACATTTGAGTCACTTGGCCATATGTTCACAAGCCCCTCTCCCAAGGCTAATCTCTTTTTACTCCTCCACCTTCACCAACACATGTTCCACAAACCATGCAACCTCTGTTTGAGGCTATTGAGAAAACTCAGGAAAATCCCAGTTCCTCTCTTTCACCTATTAATGAGAGTATACCTCCACAAGTGACTGGGACTGAGGAAATTCAATCAGCCATCCCACAAGCAGAAGAGGAGGTTACACCCCTAGAGTTCAATGAAACTCTAGGTGAGTTTTCAAGTGGAGCAGCCACTACTGATGTAGAGACCATTGTCTCACAACAGGACAGTGGTTACATAACTAAGACTCCCTTGAAGGCAACAATTGATGAGGCCACTATAGTGTCTCCAAAATCAGTTGGAAGTCTCCAGAACCAAGAAAAAGGGGCATCTGGTTCTCATCTCTTGGACTCATCTCCTAGGACTGAACCAGTTACAACTACCACTGGTAGGAATTCAGATGATCCTATTAACTTAGGTGATGAGTTAAAATACCAAGAATTGACGGCCAGAGTACAGTCCATTGAAACCTCTGTTGCTGATATCAAATCTGATGTCAAGTCAATATTGGAATCATTGGCTACTCTCACCAAGAGTCAACCATCCACAGCTGATATTGCTAGTGAGTTATGGAAATCTGTTTCTCCCATCATCATAGCTCACAAAAAACTAGCAGATCAGACTCATGAAACCTACAAGGCTGAAATCAGAAATATGTTAGATGCTAGGTACAAAGATACCTATGCAGACATTTAGGCCATTAAAGACCATCTGCTGAAGACCACTGGCTCTGCCCCTACCACTATTCTCAGAGATGAAGATGATGATGACTTCACAGCTAATGATGCCAAAAAGGGGGAGAGTGGCAGAGATAGATTGCAAAAGCTAGATCCCTTTGGTTGTCCACCTTCACAAAAAGGTCAATCAAAGTCTGCCAACAAACCAGGGTCTACCCAAACAGCACCACAACAACAACAATCCAATGTTCAAACCAGCAAAGCTAAAGAAGTGGACAACTCTGCTAATGAAGAAGCTGAAAAAGCTACTGAAGATAAGGAAAAAAGGGCTGACACTTTGGAAGTCAAGGCAGAGGCTTTGATACAAAAGAAAAGGGAACAACAGTAGGAAGTTGAAGATGTGGGTTCCTCTAAGATGAAGAAAATGCCTGCCAGACATATTAGAAAACCACCATCTAAACTGGTTGTTAAAACCACTGCTATCAAAACCAATGCTGCCACCCAAACCACTGATACCAAACCAACATCTGAACCTATCACCACAGCCACCAAACCAATCACTGAACCTACAACCACATCACCATCTAAATCCCAAACATCTGCTGGTCCTACAAAAGTGCCAACAGATGTTAACACCACTACTGCTTCTACACCACCATCACCAAAAATCTTGTACAAAAGGAAGAGGAAATCTACCTTTGTTGTACAGGATGAAAATATTCACACATCACCACCTACCACTTCAACCACACATTCTATACCCATATCTGCTATTTCACTTTCATCATTCTCACCACACACATCACAATTCACATCCCATAGACCACCACCAACCATCACACCATTGGCTATTCAGTATCCCCTTGAACTTGATCTACTCAAGGGGGAAATGCAATCCTTCTATAATGCTGAACAACCATCTGAAAGATCTTTCCCTTCTCTTCCACATTTTCCTGTTCCCCTAAACATAGACACATACCTAAAATACAAGGCTGAACTGGTAGATGCCATCATAAAAGAGAAATACAAAGGGAAAGATGACAGGACTGCTCAGGGCATCCATTCACCAGAGCTTAGCAAATTGAAAAGGATTGAAGATTTTGCTAAGACCCTGAGCAACTCCATGTCTACCATGCCTCTCAGCAGTGACATGGAAAGGGAGGTTAGGGAATCACTTCTTGAACAGATCTTGGCAACCATGCCTTATAAAGCAAACAAGAAACAGTTTGCAGGCTGGACCACTCATGCTCTAAGAGAAGAACTCTTAAGAATTGAAGAGATGGCCAAGAATCTCCCAGCTAAGGTCTCTACCCCTGATTTCAGTAAAGGCAGAGATCCAGTCAGAGCATTGAAATTCAAGAGAATGAGACAAGAAATTGTGGCTGCTGACTATGGGGAGATGAAGTCTGTTGCAAGGTGGTCTGAGCTGAGGTTGGTTGAAACCTACAAGAAACTGAAAGAAAACAGGAAGAAAGACCCTAACCTGCCCAGAAAACCTGTCTACTCTGATGAACCACTGATGAAGAGACCTCAACAGGATGTTACATTAGACAGCCTACTTGATACTTCTAATCTATCAGCTGCTGCTAGAAGACAATTCAAGAAAAAGAAAGAAATGTCTGAAGAGGATCAGAAGAAGTTTGCTGATACATATATAAAGGAGGTCCTCTTCAATCAAGTACACTTTTTCTCAGATCCCATTACTGAAAAGCTTAGAGAACTCATTGGGAGACCTCCATCACCAAACTCATCCAGAATAAAGGTGCATCTCAGCAAATCCTCTGACTCAAAAATTCTAAAATGGAAGGTCAACAAAGACACCTATGAATTGACTTTGCTCAAGTCAGATGGAGAAGCTCAAAAGCTAAGCATGGATGATGCATATAGCCTGTGTGCAGATGACCTCCAAACACTGCTGAACCTTGAGCTTGAAAGAGATGCAGAAGACCTCTACTCTTTGAACTTTGAGTTACAATTCAAATGTCAAATCAGAGAAAGTCTGATGAGGAATAAAGATCAAGAATAAAGTCTAGTTTTGGCATCATCCGTTCTAGGGGGAGATTGTTGGGTCTGCTGACTGGAAGAAGAACAGATGATTGAAAAGCCAAAATATACTAACAGTTGATCCACATAAATAAACGGCCTTTACAACATACTCTTTCCAAAAGACTGTTGACCCTAACAACTGATCCACCCAAACAACTGCTATGACAACTGCTGCTACAAAGGACTGCTGGAAAACAACTGATAGAGAACAACTAATGACCAAAGGTCTGATGAAGAACAACTGCTGATCAAGTGCTGAAGACTAAAGGTCTGTTGGAGCCAATAGCACTTAGGCTCCAACAGATGATACAAGACCATCAGAGTTTTCCTCAACAGTAGTTTACCTTACATTGTTTTGTAATATAACAGTAGTTTGTATAGGGCAGATGTTTTATGTTGTTATTCTGTTAGAGGTCACTATCTTAGGTGACGTCAGCCTTGGTCACCAGTGGTTTAGATTTGTCTATAAATAGAACAATGCTTGTACTGTTCTATTGGTCACTTATAACATTCTCTCAGACAAACAATCACAGAGTGATCAGGCTGAGGGGGAATACTTGTAATTGATTGTAGTCTTTCAATATAATGAAAGCTTTCGATTAAGAAAACATTTATTCCTTTTGTTTTTATTATAGTTTATCATTCCGCTGCACTTTCCACATATATTCACTTCATTCATTTCTCATTCTACTTTAAACAAATCAAAACAATCAAACTCAGATCCTAACATTTCATGGATAAAATCAAAAGTTTCACTAGTTAAAGTTGATCTACATTCAAATCCGAGGATAACCTGATTAAGATCATCAAAATTGATAAACTTTTGAAAAATTTGGATCAAATTAACTGATTTTCAAAGAATAGCCGTTTTTCAAATAGGTCAGGTCGAACCAGAGAGAGTTAGGTCGAAGATGTGAGTTTTTGGTCGAACCTAGGTCATTTTAGGTCGAATCTGGGATTTTTAGGTCGAACCAAAACTTTTCTGGTGTGTTGTCTGTACATTCAACCAGTTATTGTTCCTTCGACCAACCGGGAGGTCGAATGAAGGTTTAGAGTGGTCGAACGTTAGTTTTGTGTGTTTCATTTTTTACATTCGAGTCTGTCTTAGAGAGTCGAACCTAGGTATTCCTACCTTCGAACTCACGTTTTCACTACAGAGGTTGAACGAAGCTTGTTTTTAGGAAATTCTTCTAAGTGTTTACATTTTTTACATTATGGACAACATGTGGGGATTTCCGATGACTCCAAGGCCAACAACAACACCACAACAGCACGCTCCGATGAATCCATGGGATGTAGCTTCTCAAAAGATGAACACTCAGTCATCTCAGCCAGTCAATTATCTTGCGATGAGTAGTTCCGTACCACCTGTTACTCAACCTCCACAGCAGCCGACGACAGATTATTGGGGCGTTGCAGCAGCAGCGGTACACTCTCAAACCACTAATGCTATTTCTACTCTAATAAATGATTTGTCTTCAGGTAGTGGAAATCGCCCTCCAAAGCTTATGGACATGGCAGAGTTCAATCAGTGGAAAAAGAAGTTCAAGATACATCTTGAAGGTATGGGATTGGAAGGAACTGAAGCGTGGCAGATGCTAGCAAATGGGTATGTTGCTCCGTGTTTGGAGAATTCAGGTGAACCGATTCAACTTGATGGTTTATCTGAAGATGAAAAGAAGAAATTTGCTATCGAGAAGAAGGCTTTCTCGCAACTATCTCAAGCTTTGACTACTGATCTACTTCACCGGTTTGGATCGTGTACAACTTCTAAGCAGCTTTGGGATATGTTGAAGAACAGGCACGATGGAAATGACAAGGCGAGGAGATTGAAGATGGAAGAACTAAAGAAGAAATTTGAGAACTTTAGTTACGTTGGGAATGAGACTTTGAAGGAATTGATTCCGAGATATTGCCATCTTTTGACTGAATTGTCGAATTATGACATTAAGATTCCTATGTCCGAGGGTTGATAAGTTTGCTGATTCCTTACCACCATATTTGAATCAACACATTGAGGTATTGAAAGAGAAGGATACTTATCAATACTAGACAATCAATGAGTTAATTCAGAAATCGGAGAACAAGGAGTTGGATGAGAAGAGGAAAGCTAGACGATCACAATTCCCACAAATTCCGGAATTGTATCATGCCTCTTCATCTACTTCTGTGTCCAGTTCAAGTGTGGCAGGTAATGTTGCGCCACATATAGCTTGTGTTTCGAGTGTTATTGAATCTCAAAGACAACCAATTAACTACCTTGCACAAACACCAACTTATCCAACAAACTACACCACAAATTCTTACATTCCACCACAACCTCAAATGTCTACAGCATGTTATTAATCTAATACACCTCAACAACAACCTTATGTTCCTAATACTTTACAAGCTTCCTTAAGTCAAAGTCCAGTCATGCTAGAAACTTCTAACATGAACAATGTCACAGTTGAAGTTGCTCAGCAACACATTGCTTTGGTTTCTGCAATGGTTTCATCTTATAATGGACTGGTGGCGAGTCAGATTGGGAATAATAATCTGACTAATGAAGATTATGCCCAAATTGATAAGGAGGAAATGGAACTAATTGACATTCAATGGGCGTTCGCCAGTGTGATGAGAAGGGCGACAGAGTTTATTGAGAAAACAGGTAGAACAGATTTGGCAACTTCACCAAATACCACATACGGCTTCAACAAAGCCAAAGTCACATGTTTCAATTATGGTGGTAGAGGTCATTTCAAGAGAGAATGCACACAACCGATGCAGCAAGGTAACGGGAACCCTTTTAACTTAAATTATCAAAACCGCCAATCACAGAACCAGGTAACCTACCAGAGCCAAAACAACAACACCTATCCACAACAAAACAATTTCCAAAACCGCAAAACACCTCACAAAACACCAATACTAGACAAACAACTACACCCAATCAAACTCAAACTCCAAATAACCCAACCAGAACCATTATTCCTATTTCCACACCAAATAGCCAAACTCAAACTAAAACCCAAAATCAGGCTTTGGTGATACAAAAGGATGAGGGTTATGACTGGACAGGAATGCAACTGGGAGTTGAGGAGATTACTACTGGGAATGTAGCTTGTTATGTTAATAAGGTGGATATTGAGGAGCCGGTGATAGTTGAAGAAGTTTTGGAGTCTGAAAAGGTGCCTGAGGTGGTGATTAAGGAGATAGTCGAAAATACTCAGGTTTCTATTGCTGAGAAGATTGAAGAGCTTACTGAAGAGAAGGTTTCAAGAACTGTTATTGATTCTGTCACTGAGGTTCCTGATGAAACTGAATCTGTTTATTCCGACTCTGAAAGTGAAGCTGATTCTGAAGCGAGTGCTAATTCTTTAGATGATGATATTGAATAGCTGTTAGCCGAAGCAGATTTCTTAATGACCAGGAAATCATGTATTGTTGATGATGCCTTCACTAAGATTGACTACTCGAAGTTCTTTGTAGGAAAGGAGGCTCATTTCGCTTTGATGGCTATGACTGATGCTCCAAAACCGGTAATTTCTGACTCTACAACTGGCATGAATAGTGATAAGTATTGTGGTACTTGCGATAGATTGACTAAGGAAAACAAGCAACTCATGGTTAACCTTGAGAGTGCTAGAATCAACATTCAATCTCATCGTAAGGATTCGTTTGAGTTCAACAAAACACTTGAAGGGTATAAAAAGGACATTTTTGAACTAAAGAAAACCCTTGCATTAAAACAACTTGCCATTAACAATTATAAATGAACTTGAAAACACTAAACTGGAAATGGCAACTGTCAAGTGTTTTGCTGAGAAGGTCAATAAGAAGTTGGAGAGCTATAAGCACATTGCTTATATTGTTGACCGCATTATTGAGGAACCATCACAGTTCGGTAGTGCAAACTACAAATCTGTTCCTTCTCCAGTGTTGTTTGAGAATCATAACTTCAACACAGTAACACCGGAGAGTTTAGTTAGGTCGGACTCCACATCAGACAATGAATCAAATACTTCAAGTATTGGAGATCCACATTTTGATGTGAGACCGATACATGGACTTAATGATGAGGGAGTGGTTGCAGTGACTGATGATTCAGAAACTGAAGATGAGAAACCAAAAGAAGGTGGTGATATTCCTTTGGAAAATCACATTATCACTAATGAACCAGTTTCACCTTCTCAGTTTTCTCATCCTCAGGCTAATCCACATCGAAAGAATCAATCAGTTACTAACAATGTGAAAAAGATTAAGAAAGATGATTCAGTTGACAAACCCGTCAAAGTGTTCTATCGGATGGAAGGATGCGATAAGATCATCTTTGACGAGGAGTATCCGATAAAATTTGCGAATTATTCAAAAATTGACAAAATCTGGAACGAAAGTACAATTTGGTTTCCTAAACATGAAAGGACCAATGACTTTCCTCCAGAACTTTTGAAGGAATTGCATTGTGATACTCCCAAAGAACCCAAGGTTCATGTCACTGAATTCATCAAGCCTAAAGAAAAGGCGAAGCATTTCTAGAGCCGGCTTACTCAATGGACCTAGCTCCAATGAGTTTGAGATGTAGATGTGTTGATGATCAGTTTCCGATCACCTCATATGCTAAGCCGGGAGCTAAAAATACATTTGAAGAGTACCGTGCGTGTTACAAATGCGGGGAGAGAGGGCATTTCCTTGCACACTGCCCGTATGTGTGACATAAAAGGCACGAAGTTGAGAAGAGGCAACCATATCAAAGTTCAGTCGATAATCATAGATAACAACAACGACACTTTATCCCTCAAAGACCACCTTTTTTACAATCAAAGTCGATATTTTTAAAAGAGGGATAGTCGTCAGTTTGTCTATGATCATCGAAACAAGATTGCCATGGAGAAACACTTAAAGAAACCAGTGGTGAACTCAACTAATGATAGACAAAAGGTTGTTCCTAAACCTGCTGTTAAGTCACAAGTTGGACCTAAATCTGTTAAATCAGAGAAGGTAATCAAGAAAGTTTCGTTTGAGAACAACACTAAGAAATCTGCTGTGAACCAAAAGTCTCATATTAGGATTCTTAAACGTTCTGAACAACTTTGGTCACCGGTGGGTTCTCCAGGTGCTTCCACCTCAACTGCAAATTTGAAAGTTAAAGAAGAGAAAGGTTTGAATGATCAGAAAAAGATCGATTCTAAACCTGAAGTTGTTGATAATGATTCTTTGAAGCTTAACGTTCAAAGACCCAAGACCAAGCAGGCTTGGGTCCCCCGAAAAATCTAATCATTTATTTGAATGGTGTAGGGAGCTCCAGCTGGCCCTGTTAGCAGTCTTTGGATTGTAGACAGTGAAGCTTCTGGGCACATGAACGGAGACTTAACGCTTTTAATCGACATAAAGAATGTGAATGGAGGATATGTAGCGTTTGCGGGTAATAAAGGAGGTTATATCACAATGGAAGGAAGTGTGAGCAATGGGATTGTAAGCTTTGAGAGAATATCTTACGTGAAGCAGATTGATTATAATCTGTTAAGTGTCAGTCAGATTTGTGACAAATAGTTTTTTGTACACTTTGATGATAAATCTTGCTATATTCTGAAACCCGTCTTCGTCATTCCAAAAGAGTGGATTATGCTGAGAGCACCAAGAGTAAACAATCTGTATATTCTTGATATGAGCAAGACAATGACAACCCAGGGCCAAGTTACATGTTTTCTATCCAAGACTACAGAAAAAGAATCGATTATGTGGCACGGGAGGATGGGACATATTCACCTTAGAAAAATGAATCATTTGGTGAAGAATGGGCTTGTAAAAGGGGTTAATGTAAAGCATTTTCATCTCAATAACAAATGTGTGAGTTGCAAGAAGGGCAAACAGCACAAACAGTCCCACAAACCAAAGAAAGTGAATTCTGTAGATATGCCACTTGAGCGTTTGCATATGGACCTTTTTGGACCTGTCAAGCGTAAGAGTCATGCTGTAGAACTTTACTGTCTTGTGGTTATTGATGATTACTCGAGATTTTCATGGGTGATGTGCTTGCAACACAAAAGCGACACGTTTAATAATTTTAAAGTTCTGTTCACCCGTTTGGTGAATGTTTACGGATTGAAAATCAAAAGAATTCGTAGTGACAACCGGACGGAGTTCAAGAATTCCCAAATGGATGCACTTTGTGAAAGCAAAGGAATTCATCATGAATATAGTGCTCCGTACACTCCACAACAGAACGGTGTTGCTGAAAGGAAAAACAGGACTCTAATCGAAAGGGCACGAACAATTCTTGTTGATTCTAATCTTCCAGTAATGTTCTGGAATGAAGATATTTACGCAGCTTGTTATACATTGAATAATGTATTAACAGTGAAGAAGTTTGGCAAAACTTCTTATGAACTGTTGAATAGAAGAAAGCCGAATTTGGAGTATCTAGAACCATTTGGAGAACCTTGTACGATGTTGAATCCAACTGAGAAGTTTGCACCGAAAGCTGGTTAGGGATTCTTTGTTGGATATGCAACCCCGCTCAAACGGGTATTCAACAAACGAACTCGACAGGTAGAGGAGTGAGCTAACGTTGAAGTTCAACGATATACTCAGAATGTACAGGGAAGTGGTCCAGATTGGATGTTTGATTACAAAGACTTCTTTGAATCATTCAATCTAGATAACTTGGTTGAAGAGGTTGTATTACGACTTTATTACGAGTGTGAAAACGTAGTGACATCACTGTTGTTGCGTCCGATCAGCGTAACTCCTCCAACAGCTTCTAATGATACCAAGGTTCCTGCTAATGGAAGGAAGTGTTCCAAGAAGCTTCGACTACTCTTAATTCATCAGAATCGGAAGATGAAAATGATGTCACCGGTGAAGCTATTATAGATCATGCAGTGGAGGAACCATCAGTGAACCCAAATCCAGATGTTGCTTCATCATCAAATACGGGTAATGATCTGGATGCGGCAGAGAATCTAACTACTAAAACTAGAGTTCAAGTTCCTGATTATCCGGAATCTTGAATACATCAGATTCATCCACTTGAGCAAGTTATTGGTGATCCCGGAAGCAGTGTCATGACTAGAGGACAACTTCGTCGTGCAACTTCACATGATAAACTCGGAGCCCTAGCCCTTTATGCTAAAATTCAAAAATCAGGTTGTCAGAATGACTGGTCCTTTGCTTGTTATGTTTCGCAGGTGGAGCCATGGACATACAAAGATGCTCTATTGGATGATGCTTGGGTTGAAGGGATGCAAGAAGAATTGTTGCAGTTTCAGAAGCTGGGAGTCTGAACACTTACAGATTTACCTCCAGGAAGAAAGAAGATTGGTACAAAATGGGTTTTAAGTGTAAGAAGGATGATAGAGGCGTAATCGTACGAAACAAAGCTCGATTGGTCATTCAGGGATTTAGTCAAACTGAGGGAATCGACTACAACAAAGTTTATGCACTTGTGGCACGTATAGAAGCTATTCGAATGTTTCTAGCGTTTGCCTCATACAAGAAATTTAAGGTGTATCAAATGGATGTTAAGAGCGCGTTTTTGTATGGTGTGGTCAAGGAAGAGGTTTACGTTGGTCAACCACCAGGCTTTGAAGATGCTATCCATCGGGATAAGGTTTACGTTCTAAACAAGGCATTTTACGGGTTGCACCAAGCTCCACGCCAATGGTATGAGGATCTGAGCACGTACCTACTTTCTAAAGGATTCAAACGAGGTTTGGTCGACTGTACCCTATTCACAAAAAGAACAGAGGGTGACTTGCTTCTCGTTCAGATATATGTTGACGATATTATTTTTGGCTCTACTAACGAACTTTTGTGCAGAGAATGTAGTTTTTCCTAGGCTTATAGGTGGACCAATTGCCAACGGGCATTTTCATCCATCAGACGAAATATGTATCTGAAGTCTTGAGACGATTCCAGATGGAAGATTCCAAGCCTATTGATACCCCAATACAACCTAATCACGGGATTGGAGTTGACGCTAAGGGGGAGCTCATTGATCCATTCACTTATTGAGCCATTGTTGGATCGTTGATGTATCTTACTGCATCTCCTCCAGACATTATGTTCGCAACATGTCTCTGTGCACGATTCCAATCGAAGCCGAAACAGAGTCATCTAACAGCCGTCAAATGAATCCTTAGATATCTGAAGGGTTGTCCGTCGAGAGGATTATGGTACCCTAGTGATGATAATTTTGACTTTGTTGCTTTCAGTGATGCCGATTTTGATGGCTGTGACAAAGACAGTAAATCCACAATGGCTGGATGCCAATTCTTTGGGAGCAGGCTCGTGACCTGGCAGTGTAAGAAGCAGACGACGGTCCCTCTATCTACTTGTGAAGCTATATATGTAGCAGCCTCTAGTTGTTGCTCACAGGTTCTGTGGATTCAACAGCAGATGAGATATTACAAATTGCAATATCTTAAAACCCCAATTTATTGTGATAATGAAGCTGCCATCGCACTCACGAAAGACATGAAAAATCACTCTAAGGCTAAACATATCCGGATTAAGTATCACTTCATCCGTGATTGTTATGCTAAAGGGTTGATTGACATGGTCAAAATCCACACTGATTACCAACGTGCTGATCTTTTTACCAAAGCTTTTGACAGATCGAGATTCGAATTTTTGCTAAAAGCTAATGGTGTAAAAGAGAAACAAGACTAATCATCACCTCGGTTTATCACTTTATTTTAGTTTTTACTGTTTTTTAAAAAAAAAATCAAAAATCCAAAAAATATGTTTTACATTTCAGGGGGAGTATTTAGATTTTCAGAAAAGCCAAAAACATTGAAAAAGCCAAAAAGCCTTAAAAATCAGAAAAACCCAAAATGATTTTCCAGGATTAAAAGAGGAAATGATAGTACATCAGTGGGGATCTGACACATGCTAAAGGTTTGAAATGTTATATAAGTCATGTGTTGAGTCTGTGTGATGTGCTGGTAGGCTTTGTAGACAGATTACTGCATGCCTGATACATACATATCAAACGAATTGTTATTTGGATGAACACCTCATGGGCATATGGTCTTAGTACCGTAATTTCGTTTGATAGGGTTTTTGTACAAAATTCGGAGGTTTCGGGTCGTTATGTTATTTGTTATCTGGGGATAGCCTATCTGATCTTCTGTCGTAAGGTTTTACGGACCTAGATCAGACAGGATATCTTTATAAAATAGCTTCAGTGCCAAAACCTAAAGTTACCGAATTGAGGAACTTTCAATGTATGATGATAATCAAAGATTATCTAATGCATCATATCTAATCATTGATGCAAATCGTGATTGATATAAGTCCTCAACCTGGTAGAGTGCACAGTTACTTTGTAGCATTGAGTTGCTGACCTGTACACCCCTGTGCCTCAATACCTGGTAAATTACAGATAACTAAAGCATAATCACGCGTTACAATGAGTCTTTGTGCAAAATTTCCTTGATACGGGAGTATGTCGTGTGCGTGGGAACCACAGACAATTTTGTTTATAATATAAACAGCCGTATCAAGCATTGCATAACAGTCTGCATGTAAGCTTATATGGATAACAATATCAGCAATTGCCGGATCACACATTGTCTTTAATGATAATAAACACTAAAGATCAACGGTGTGATCAGATTTCTCAAAAACTGATATGATCCTCTTACCGGAAATCACAAAACATTTACTGTTTTGTGTTTACATTTCTGCATTTTACATTTTATTGTCAAAAACTCAAAAAGATTTTAGGTGTGTTTTAACAAAAATTTCAGAAAATCCAAAAGATTTTACATTTCTAATTTGTTTTTGATAACCGATGGTGATTGATGGTAATTTTCTGAAGTTTGACTGACCATTTGAGTTTTGTAACTTTTAAAATGCAAAATGATGAATGTTTCAAAGTGAAAAAGTTTTGAAAATGTTTAAACGGGATTCGATTTTGAGATTTGGTAAAAATTTCAGTTTTTCCATTTGTTCATTCGCCCCTTCGATGGGTCGAAGGTACAAATGAGGATACATTCAAACCTTTAAAAAGGTCGAAGGAGAGTGTTCACATGAAGATCTTTCATTCAAGCCCTTTAGTTTTTCATTCGAGCCTTTCAGTAGGGTCGAAGGAAGCTAAAGCTTCTCCTTCGAACCCCAATACAGGTCGAATGTACACCCTTATATATATATCTGTTTTCTCATTCGATCCCCATTCCAATTTTTTTTTTAAATTTCTGATTAAGGGAGGAGTTTTTGATTTTGATCTCTAGATATTACCATTGTGTTCCTAAGCTTATTCTGATCATTTTCACATCAAATTCACAGGTAATCAATGGATAATCAGCTCAGAATTGTCACCTTTCTGCTTGGAACCCTTATTCATCAAATTGGACATGAACTTGTGTTATTTTGATACAATTGATGTTGGCAATGCAGTTATCGTTAGTTTTAGGGGGAGAGTAAACCAAAATCTAGATTAATAACAGCCTAATCAACATAATCGATTGTTTAAAACCTATTAAACCTAGATTTTGATTGAAAACCAACGAAAACTGATTGATAATTAAAATTGATTGTTTGGTTATGATAATCGGCCATGTTAGAATGAACATGAACAAAAATCTAATGTTTAACAGATTGAATTTTATTTTGAAAAATTCTGGTCAAAACAGATACATTCGACCAAATTCAAGGGGTCGAATCTAGCTGAAAACAGTCGAAGGTAGGTTTTTGGTCGAATGAACAAGTTTTTCAAAACATTTCCACATTCGAACCAATTTCGTACATTCGAACCACATATTTTCTTCATTCGAACCCACGTTGGGGTCGAAGGAAGACTTTTGAACAAATTTCAAATTTTGTTCGATTTTGACGAATTTTCATTTTTTTTTTTTGCAGATTTCAAAATGGCTGAACAACAACAGAATCTAGAGAAACAGATTGCAGAACCAGAGAAACCGAAGGGGTTGATTTTTGAAGCAAATCATAATTGCTGTGCGTATATAGGTGAGGTGAAACAACATGTAGCCTTTATGGGATTGTAGTTTTCTCAGACATTGCAGAGTTTTGTATGCCATTGCTACTCCAATTTCTATTTACAGAGATCATCAAATAGAATTCTGGCAGAACGCTGTTATTGACTTTTGGGAGAACAAGACAGCAATCAGAAGCAAAATACATGGCGATTTGGTGCTAGTTACTGAACAAGATATCCGGGAAGCACTTATTTTGCATGATTCTCCGACATATACGAGGAAGTTATCATGGATTGAGTAGAGACTATGTTTTCTTAGAATGAAATACAATGGTCCTATTACTGACGGTCTATTACACAAGGCGAAGCTATGTCCACAATTCAAGTATCTGGCACATGTGATTCTACATGTTTTCGGACCAGTTCATGGTGGATATGACGTGATGAAGAGCATCATAAGTTCGTTATTGGTTGCGTTGATTTTGAATAAACCATTTAATGTGTCTGGGATGATATTTGATCACATGCTTGAAGTACTGAAAGGGTTGAAGGTTGACAAGTTTCTCATGTATCCAAGGTTTCTGCAGATGATTTTTGACAAGAAGTATTCTACTCTGAGGAAAGACCCAACACAAGTTCTGGTTCAGCATCATATGAATTTGAATACGCTAAGCCAGATGAATTCGTATAAGGGTGTTCCAGAGAATGAGAGACCAGCTCACAAGAATCTATTTGGTCACTTGATTAATCCAGGTTATAAGGATCCAGGTAAAAGCAAGGCAAGGAATGATGGTAGTGAATCTGATGCTGATAATCCTTTACATGTTGTTGATCCTGAAGCAAAAAGAAAAAGACAGGTTATCAACAAAGGTGCAAACTCTGGAAAAGGAAAGGCTAAGGTAGTTGAAGAAGCCGCACCTAAGAGAGATAAAACCATGGCTAGAAAGAAAAAGTCTGGTAAAACCAAGACATTGTTGATTGATGAGGAGTCTGCTGATTCTGAAGAGACTCAAGACAATGAAGAGTGGGATTCAGGTAATGAAACTGTCAAATCCACCAAGCCCAAGGCCACTGAGGCTGGTGAGATTGAAAGTCTGAATAAGTCGATTGAAGAACAACAACAAGAAAAGAGTCCAATAGTTGTTGAAGAAGGATAACTTGGACTGGAGAATTTAGATTTTGTTGGATCTCCAGTTGTTGGTGAAAAGATTCTTAAGCCGAAGTTCAAGTCAATGGCTAAGAAATCTAATACTAAACAGAAGAGAGATAGGGAGATAGAGATTTTAGTTGTAGGAAAGAAAGTTCCTGATATTAGTAGTTCAAAAGCTGCTACACCTGTGACATCCCCAGTAGCAAAGAAATCTAAGAAATCTGCTGCAGATACAACAGTTAATCCTTCTGCAGATTTTGAAGCTACTTTGAAAAGTGTGTTGAATAAATTTAAGAAGAAGAAATCTCCTGTTGCTGAGGCTTCTACACCTCAGGTTACTGTGTCTAGTGATGTGATGGATATAGTTAATCAAAAGCTTGCTGATATGATGAAAGTGATTAACCAGCAACAACAAGAGATAGAACAGCTGAGAAAGAATTATAAGAAGATGTTAGAGGTTGTTGTATCTTCCCAAGAAAGTCAAGAAGCATTGGAAGCGAAGATTAAACAACTTTAGGAAGAAAATCAGACATTGTTATTACATGAACAGAGAAATACATGAAGAATCATCACTTTGAGGCTTGAAAAAAAATCAGAACGAACAATAAGAGCATGAGGAAGCTTATTGATGATTTATATCCGAAAGCTTCACAATTGAAAGCTGGAGAAGAGGATAAAGAACCTGAAGAAAAACAAGTTGATTTGTAACCATCTGAGTCTGAAGATGACGATGAGGATTTGGATCAGGATGTTGGTGATGCTCCTGAGAAAAAGAAATATGGTGATGATGATGGTTCTGGAGAAGGTTCTGGTGATAACGGTTCTGCTGATGATGATGATGATGATGATGATACAGATAAGTATCGGTATGAGAAGAGGGAATCTGATAAAGTTGCAGGTGAATCTAGCTCGAAGAAAGCGCCTGGTGGAAATACTGATGATGATAGTATTTTCTGGACTGACAAGATTAGAGCTTTATCAGATAATGATAAGAAGTTATATCGTCAGATGTTAACACAGAAAGTGTGGACGATTAAGCTGACTAGAAAATTTTCAGAAATATTCGAATCTGAGATATGAGATATGAATTAGAGTATAATGATCCTGATCTAGAGGATGGTGAAGTTTCTGTAGTCGTTGCCAAGGAAATTCTTGAAGGTTTGGCAAAACAGGTTGGTAAATCTCTTGAAGAATTGATGAATGATAAACAAATTCCAAACATTCCTGAAAGAGAAGCTGGAACTCATTCTGATGATAGAGATACACCAGTGTTTGAAGATATAGAGATTGAGGATATTACTAGTGAAGAATATCCTGAATACTTCAAAGATAAACAGGCTGAGAAACTTGCACAGAAAAAGAGTGAAACATTCATTGATGAAGTGGTTAAGAATGCAGATAATCAGAAGCCAAATGTTGAACAATCTGATGATTTGAAAAGTTTGTTAAGGAGACTTAAAGAAAAAGAAGCTAACCGACCGAAGACTAAAGTTCAGGGTAGTTTCTACAAGTATCACAACGAATTGTTTAAAGGAAAAGCTCTTGGTTGGAAGTATCTGAGACAGTTAAGGTGTGTTGCTGTGAAGTGGGAAAAAGGGATTCTGTACTTCGACAGATTCCATGACATCAAGACACTACCTTACTGGGTTGTGCGAGATATCTTCCAACATACTATGACTAGAGCAACTGTGAACAATGATGCAGTTGGCTATTTTGCAGATCGTATGGCTAGAGAGAGCAGAACTAGTTGGGACGTGTTCAGGCTGTAGTATCCTAAAAGGATAGTTCATAAAGAGATTGATCAAATCACTGGGCTGAACAAGGTGACGTTAAAGTATAAACCACCAACTGTGCTGAAGCATATTCCGTTGATGCCGATTCAACAACACTTCAGTAAAGAGTTTGTCATGTGGTACTACGATTGGAGAACCGCAGAAGCTGTCATGTTATTGAAGGGCAAACGAGCAAAATATAAGAAGATCCATATCTTTGACCCCATGTGGTTGATTAGTTTTTCGTATGAGGATATTATCATGTTGTATTACAATCCTATATACTGTGAAGAGAAGGATCGTGAACAAGCGCTGAAATACCATCGTGTGGTATGCTTGTGTTTCGCATGGGATGTCAATGCAGGTTGTGATTACGACAAGAAGTTGGGAAAGTTTGTAAAGATTCAGAAAGAAATGAAGAAACAAAACCAGCTTTTGAACCAGTGATGATGAAAGAGCAAAAGAGGAATTTGTGTATCATGCTGATGAACAAGACGCTCGATTACCAACGATAACAATCCAAGCAACAGTCGAGGGGGAGTTTGTAGATGCTTGTTTGCGACTAATGCTTTGGATTGGATATATAAAGTGCTTTGTGTGATTTCGAAAGGTCAAAGGTAGATAATATATGGTCGAAGGAAGAAACAATTTGGTCGAAGGTAGAGATTAAAGACTAAAGACAGGTTCGAGCTTACTTGCAGGTCGAAGGTGCTCATTCGACCTCATCGTGAGGTCGAATGTAGACTAGTATATAAGCTTGACATTTTGATAACTTTATAACTTTTGCCATTTTAAGTCTTGTGTCTGGTCTAGGAATTCTCTCTGTGGTTTAACCTTCCTGATCTTGTTTTATTAACTTGTAATCTCAATTGTAAAAATCTTTAATCAACTTTATTAATGAGAATGGATATTGAAAAGGTATTTTTGTGTGTTTGATTTGATTCGTATCACATTGTAAACAATCTAGGGTTTCCGAACCTGGATTTGTTAGACTTGTATGATCACCTAAACGTTTTTGACAAAACCGGTTCTCCTACAGCACGTCATCAACACGCATTACATTTACGTAACTCATAAAGACGTTCTCTGCATGAATACTTCCCCGGAACATGCTCATCAGTAGATTAAGAAAACACAACACAGCCGGATGAGAAATCACCTGCACCTTACCGATTTTAGTCCAGCACCCACCCGTTCTTTCCACAAGACCAGAAGACGCACTGGGCTGGGGGACTTGAAAGGATAGGGTCCCAAATCCTAGAGCGGATAACGACCCTACCCCACAAGATAGACCAGAGTTATAACACGATCACGGATTGGCCCATCAGCGCTAAACATAAAGCCAAGAAGATGAAGGTAACAGAGCTCCGCAAAGTCTACATTGCGAAAGCTAAAGCATCTGCGCAGACCTCCTAGCGTGACACTGCAGAAGTCCTGTGTAGACCAATTACAGGATGACACGTGGCAAAGTTGGCCCAACAACTCTGATCACCAACAGTGAAGGTGCAGCCCCCTTGATTCCACCATGTTTCACTATTCAGCTTTGCATCATACATCACATTAGACACCTTCTAAAAGAGCAGACTGGCGCTGTCTGAAAAGATCCACCTGCTGTAAGGCTATGTAATTAGAAGGTTTGCGTTTGTCTTGGTCCATAATCGTTTTGGGCTTGGGGTAGTTAGCATAGTAGTTGGTTATGGCCTCTTAGGCCCATGTACTAGAACCGCCCTATGTATCTATAAATAGGGGGTTCCTAGGTCCTTCAAAGGTTGCTAGTCTTTTTTTTTCTCATCATTGTAATCGGCCAACATCCAAGTGTACCAGATGATTCATAGTAATCGTGTGCACTTGATTTCCATCAATATTATTAATCTTTCGACGTTCTTCTTTGTTCTTGCATACTATCATTGTTTCCTCCTTTGATTGTGTGTTGTTTGATACTGGTAAGGATCTTGGACTTACAATTGGTATTAGAACCAAGAAGTCTTTTGAAGGCTCAGTTTGGTATCAACACTAAAATTTCAAAGAAGTTTTTGATGTGAAAGTTGTCACACCCTCAAATTACCACTTGCGGAGTTTTACCGCGAGGCGCATGACAAACCAGGATCCAAGTCAACGATCACAATAAACAACACTATATGAAAAACGTAAAACCATAAGCAACGATTTTTATAAGCGGAAGCATTAAGAAGAATTTAATCAGCTACAAAAGTATTCCAAAGTATTCAAAACACTTTATTTCAAAACATGCAACTAAGCCTAGACGCCAATGCAGACCCGTGCGCCTAGATCCATTTGTTGCTACCTTAGCGACCTGAGAAAAACATGCCAAAAAGATGTCAACATATAATGCTGGTGAGTTCACAGGTTTGTTCAATATGTTACCAAAATGTTACCATGTCCATACTATATCAATGTTACCAAGTACGCTAGCTAGGCGTATGTTTTATTACTACTACGATTGGAAACCATTACTAGACACGTTTAGCAATGTTTAGCATGTTTAAGCAGCCCGAATGTTCAGCATGATACCAATGTTCCTGTTTGAGACAACATGCACCCGCCCGGCCCTCCAAGCCGACGAGTGGGGCAGGTCACGCCCAATAGATCTATCCACATTTCCCCCGTTGTGCATCCCCGCACATTCATAGTTTCCCCCGGGACTTCCAAAGATCGTATAGCAATACAAAGTTAAAAACCATAGTATGACATGTGTTACCAAAATAGTTTAGCGCATGTTTTCTCCCCCAAAAGTTAAAGCAGTAAAAGTGGGGCCGTGAACTCACCTTAGATAGCGTTCTTCGGTTATAAGTAAAGATGTTAAGCCCTTGATAATCCCTCTACCAGAGATCTATCAAAATGTTCACATAAGTGTTCCGACTAATAACCATAAGGTTATCTAGTCCCCGATTGTCCAGATCGTAACCAAGTATGTTTTAAAACGTGTTTAAATGTTTAATCGACACACTAGACCGACCCTATATCTCGTTGGTGACCCATTACCCTAACTAATCAAGTACACATAGATTACACACAAGGTTCAAGCATAAAACACTTAGTTTGTATCAAAAATCTCATTTCTGCATCAGAACGGTCGAACCAGTCAGTTTAAGTCTCCTTCTCCCGTTTTCGGTCTCCTTCGCCCGTTTTACATTACGTTCGACCGTTTGATACCTCCTTCGCCCGTTTTACCACATTCGCCCAACAAAACCCAGGTTCGACCCTGGATTCCCTCCTTCGCACCTTCGATCGGTCGAAGGAGTCCAAGTTCGCCCCTGTTGTGCAAATTTTCCTAAAAACGCTTCAAACACATTCAAAACGACTCGAAACATCATCAAACACAGCAGTCAAGCATGAATAACTTATCCCTACAAAACCCCACCGATTTCCCCCAATAATACGTCCATTTCAGCCCTTTCCCAAAATGGTAAAAATTATGGAAACGTCACTATCATGCATGGATTATTTACCCAATTTGGAAACTTTTGAAATCGATCCGTATTCAACTTAAAATGCTCAGTTTGTCGAGTGTTCGATCTTTCCCTATTAGTTCTATTGATCATAAATATCATGCATCAAGTCTAGATTCGTTAAAACCCCCAAATACCCATAATATCATCATTTATCCAATCCTAACCCTAAACAACAATAATCTAGCATCAATAACAATCCTATATCATGTTTCTATCATAGATACAGCAGCAAATCATTGAACAACACATAACACCACAAAATACACAATTTACATATGTTTATCATCATGAAAACCTATGTAAAATGATAGTGTTTTGATTTAGAAAGATGTATAAAAGGTTTTTAATCATAAAAACACCCTTAGAACAGATCCGGACAATTAGGGTTAGATGAAAACGAATTAAAAATGCTTTTATAAAGGTTTAGGATTAAGAACACACCTTGGATTCTTGTTTAGATGTTGTAGATAGGTTAGATTATGAAAAAGAAGAGCAAAAACTCCTTCCTTAGTGATTAAGATCGTTTGAGATTGTTTTGGGACGGTTAGGGTTTGTGAAATGATGAAAAATGACAAAGTTTGGTATTTATACTAATCCTCCTTCGCCCCATATCAATGGTTGAAGGTGGCCTCCTTCGACCCTTTCACAGGGTCGAATGAGCCCTGTCCTGGTCGAAAGAAATTCTTTCAATTCCACACCCCAGGTTCGCACATTTACAAAGGGTCAAACCAAACAAATGTTCTCCTTCGACCACTCGAAGTGGTCGAACCAGAATTCATTTTTAACTAATTTTCCAGTTTGTCGTGTTTAACGAATTCTAACACATCTTAACACATAAGCATGCATCCTTAGTTTATATTTAACATATTTAAGCATAGATAATTGTTTACACGTCATTTAAACACATTTATGTATATAATCCACCACACGACCCATAATCTCCACATATACTTAATTACTTCATGTAATGTCACCAACAACGGAACCCGGTACTAGTGCATTACCAAAACGGCTCCCAATGATCCTCCAGATCATTGCACCCTGGACAATCCTAACTTGACCCGACTCAACTAACCTAGTTAAGTCTGTTTATAAACGTTTCTCGCTAAGGTAGACTTAGATGTTACTAATATGTTTAAGCCAAACATGTCGGGTGTCACAAAAGTCAAAGAAAAAGGTTGTTTTCTGGTTTGTTCATGTTTCCGATTCTGGTATTAGTTTCTAAGTTGTCTTTTCATTGGTTTCTTATTTGTCTTTTCATTGGTTTCGGCACTAACAGTTTTTTTTCATTCAGGTTTGTATTGGTGAAAAGTGTTTTCGGATTAAAAAAGTTTGATTATAAATTATTTTTTCTGTGATTTTTTATTCGGTTTATCAACACCCGAAGAATAGCAAAAGTTTATGTTTAACCATCATTTGATCGGTTTTTTTTAATTGTTGTTTTAATTTTTTTTTGGAAAGATTGATATTACAATTTTGAATTAAGAGAAACATTTTTAGGATTGCTTGGTCAAAGATTGAATTGTTTTCGAAAACCTTTGAAATTTTGAAAAGAAAATAAATTAGTTACCTATTTTTGTGGGATTCACTAGCTTAAAATTACTGCAGGTCTCCAAGGTTGTTTCAGAAAGGGTGTTTCTGACACATACTGGTTTTTGAAACAAACATTGTTTCCGAACTCACAGATTGTTTCTGAGGATATCCTATTTTCAAACTGCAAAACAGTTTCCGAATCAACATTAGTTTCCAAAGTGATCAGTTTTTGAAGCAACAAAACTATTGTTAGAACTTAAATGTGAGATATGAAGTGTTGAAGAAAACTAAAGCAAGGAACCAAAAGCTAACTTGACTCCAATCAATCATGCAAGACTTTCTTCACCTCATTAACTAGCAAAGAATACAAGTTGATGATAAACCAATTGTTTTATTCATCAACTTGGGTCAACTCTTCTCTATAAATAGAAGACTTCATTCGTCAAAGAAGAGTGCCGAGTGTGAACAAGATCTCATTGAAGATTTAGACAAATGCAACTCCTATCTGATGAAATCTAGGAAGCAAGACTAAAATCTAGGATGAAGGAACCAGATTTCTGGGACAGACTCTGAAACAGATCAAGTACACCAATCCCAGATAAAGTTTTAGATTTCTGGAAAGAAATCTAGAATCTTGACAAGTGGTAAAGTTAAAAAGCATGCAACTTGACTCCAATCAATCATGCAAGACTTTCTTCACCTCATTAACTAGCAAAGAATACAAGTTGATGATAAACCAATTGTTTATTCATCAACTTGGGTCAACTCTTCTCTATAAATAGAAGACTTCATTCGTCAAAGAAGAGTGCCAAGTGTGAATGTGAAAGTGTGTGATATACAAAGCAAATATAGTCGAGTCTTAGATATATCTTTTACACATACTCTACATCACATTCACACCAGCCATAAGAATTTTTTTGAGTAATTTTTTTGTAAAGTTAAAACGTGACCCTTGTCAATAGGTGGTCACTACATAAACTCAAAACTTCTTAAAACCCTGTGTTCTATTGTTTCTGAAAGTTTGATTTCTTATTCCGCATATTGTTTGCATATTGTTGAAATCACATTGCCAATTGATTTAAAGTGAGGCTGATACTTCAAGGACCAACAACTGTTTTTGAAAACCTTAAGTGTTTCCAAACCAGGACAGTTGTATCCGAACTTGAAAACTGTTTCCGACCTTTGCACCAGTTTCCAACCCAACATACTTGTTTCTGACCCTTAGCAATTTCCGAATATAATTAACCTGTTTCCGACTCACATCTGTTTCCGAACCACACCAATTTCTGAACCACGTTGTTTTCAAACCGAACCAGTTTCTAAACCAACAACTGATTCCAAATTGATATTTTTGGGCTCCTTGGCTTATTGGACTATTGGACTATTGGAACAAATATTGATTATTGGACTATTAACATTAATTTAATTTATAAAATGTCTAATAATTTAAGATTTGTTTTAGAAATGGATCAAATCGTAGATCAAGTTAATTTGAGTGGACTTAATGCTAACCAGTTTCTTGTCGCTGCCCAAGTTAACAAAGTAATGGAATTGGTAATAGGAACTCATCAGAAGATAACAGTTCTTAAGCTCGAAATGTCTTATTCTGAGTGGAAATTAAGATTTATACAAGTCATGAAGATCAAGGATACTAAGGCTTTGAGATCAATACTGAATGGCCCTTGTGTTATCACATATGCGGTAAATGAGGAGACGGGGGCCACTGCTATTAAGCCAAGATCAATGTATTTAGAAAAAGATTTAGAAAGGCTGATGTTGATGAATGGGCAATGGCAATGCTTCATCGGGGGCTCTCACCTGAAGTGTCTATAGGGGTGCGTGACAACAATACTGCCAAAGAACTTTGCGAAGCTCTTGAGAACCTGTAAGAAGACAATGAAGAGATGAAAGACGACAGACATGAGATGCTGAGTCAAAAAGTTCAATGCTTTTAATCATATTCCTAGAGAATCGTTGGAATGTCAATTCCAACGTTTTTTTGCATTGGTCAGTGAGATGAAGTCGAACGATATGGTGTTGGACAACCTGGTTATGAATAAGAAGCTACTAAATACCTTACCAAGGAATTGGGATTCAAATGTTACTCTAATCAAGCGAACCAAGGACATGGCCGGAATGACTCTGTCAGAAGTGATTTCATTGATCAAATCTTATGACATGGATGACAACCAGCGCTACTACACTCATACTGCAAGCTAGAACAATGCAGTTGTCTCTTCTTCTAACAGTGCCTTGATGTCTCAACACGAACAACAACATCCTTCTCTTTACTCCTACACTGCAGGTGGATCCTCTTATCCACCAATCTTTGCTTCAAATCCATTCACTACATCAGCTAAACTGGCTTCATCACCAAGTGTTTCTGCTACTGCTTCTTCTACTACTGTCCCAACCACTGCTAAAATTCCAAAGGAAGTAGAAGATAATCTAGCATTGTGTGCAACTTTTATGAACTGCTACAATGCATTTATGGAAGGAAAACTTGTTTCAAATAATGTTGGTGTTTGTGATCTTGATCAGGTTCACCAGGATGATATTGAAGAAATGGATCTAACTTGGCAAATGGCAATAGTAGTGCATCGAGCCAAGAACTTTGTGGCCAAGACTAGCAAGAATGCATGGGAGAATCCAAAGACCAACTTGAGGTGGGATAAGAAGAAGATGAGATGCTAAAATTGTGATGAACCAGGATATTTTGCTAGAGAGTGCACCAAGCCAAAGAGAGAGCGCTCTAACAATGTGGAAAGAAATCTTGGATCTACTCCTGCTTCAGTTATTGCTTCTGCTTCTACACCAGGGACACATGCTTCAGTTACTCATACTAAATCTTCAAGCTTAGGTCCCGGTTTTGCTATGGTAGCTCAAGAGGGTGAGGATGGGATTGGTCATCACAAGCACAAGATCTGCAGATCACTGAGGGCACTATCTACAAGGCTCTCATGGCACAGATGGATGATGACTATGTGCCTTCCGTTGCTGAGGTACATTCTGAAATTTTAGCTTAATCTTGTCGTAAAGAAAGATGCAGGTTGAAAATTAAGGGTTTTAGAGAAGAAAATATCTCCTTATACAAGCATCTTAATTATCAAAAAATAACCAACTAGGATAATAAAAAGAAAAATGTTTATTATAAAGAAATGGTTGAAAAACTAAAACTTGATATTAAACATTTGCATCAGGAGGTGAGTAATGAAAGGTGCAGATACTTGCATTATAAAAGATTATCTGATGCTTTAACTACAAAGCTGATCAATCTAAATGCTAAATTTGATGCCAAATTTAACTTTAGAAAATTCGACTGTTTAAGTGAAATAGTTGAAAGAATTATAGCCTGTAGGTTAAAGTTTCAGGGAAAGGACATGAAAAATAAGGGAGTGGGATGTGTAGAAATTCCACCTCCTTATAATCATAACTATTCATCAATTCCCATGTCTGATGAGGAGTTGTTGGTTCTGCTAGTTAAGGTATATGGTCCCTTTATGGAGGAACCAGTCAACCGCAATGAGTCTGTACCTGTCAAAATTTCAACGCCTAAATAAAACCCAAAATTTTCAAACCATAAGTTCAGGTACCGTCCACCAAACCCATGTCAGGTTCCTTTAAAAACCTTTGTTCAATCAAATGATGTTTCAAAACATACTGAGACTGTAAATTATGAGAAAAACAAAGAAACTGGTCGTGTTTTTGAAGTATCACAAGATAAAGTTGAAATTCAAAGAGTAACTAAAACAACTTCAGAGAACTTAACCGAACCAGTTTGTGAACCAAAGGAACCTACTTCTGAACCAGACCAATCAACTGATAAAGCAAACTCCGTAGGCTTTTATGGTTTGATTTTATGAGTATAATTAGAAAGTTTTGCCAAACACACTTGGCACAACATGAACATGATACAGCCGTCACTCACGAATCCACAAGTGACTCAGAAGTGAGTGAAGCAGCAACTATCACTGAGATAGTATCTGTGGACACTGATGAGTCAGACTATCAGTTGTGTGAGGCAGCTGAATTATCTGATACCATGTCTGGGTCAAATGAGTCTGTGTCTACAACTAACACTTCTGATTACGCTGTATATGTAGACTCTGATTCATCTGATACAGAGCTTAAATCTGATGAATCTGTGAGCTCTAGTCCATGTTTGACTTAATCGGATTTAACTTCAACAAAAAATGAGTCAATTCAGTCAAATTCAAGTTAATCTGAATCTGTTTGTGGTGCAATATCTTATCCTAATGGTGGTGGCAGTTTTTCTTTTGATATTGTGAATGATACTAGCATAGTTACTTCTTGTGTAGACAAAGTAACTATTGAGGATTGGGTAGATGATAGGGATAAATTTGATAATTCTGAATTAATTAAGTTTTCAAAAAAATAATTTATCAATTTCTGCTAAAGACAATAATTTTTGTGTGCGCTCGTTTGTTTTGAGCATATAACCTTGTGACATGTCATCAAACTCTATGGTTGATTATTTAGATTATGTTATTTTGTCTAATGTTTGTGATGCAACTAAAAATCTTGTGGTAAAGCAAACAGGTAAAGGTGGTACTAGAAAATATATTCCACCCAAATCTGATATTCAAATGAATGAAAAACAGAAACTAAATGAGTTATCAGAACCTGAAACACGGAAATATTCAAACCAGTGATATGGGCATTCAAAAGCAACATCACAAAGGCATAGTGCACCATACAGATCTTATAGATCTGAAAATGCTACACGATCTCAAGGGGATCCACACGTGAAACTTCAAATATGTTACACATGTGGAATCCTCGGTCATATAGCAAGCAATTGCAAAACATAATCGACAAATCCTGAAAACAAAGAGAATCAGAAGGCTCAAAATGGGAAATATGTTCACTTAGAGCCAATGAGGGTTGAAAAATCAGAGGCAATGAAAAATCTAACGTGAAGCCTTCTGATGGTGATTGGAATAGAAATAAGAGGCTACAGCAAACAGGTAAGGTGCCTCAAAAGCAAGTAGAAACCCCTAAGATATCTACAAACAAAAAAGAAAAAGAAGGTTTCAAAAAGAAAATCATACTGGAAACTAAAGAATTCTATTCCAAGTCCTTCCCCATCCATAGGGTCATCGTGTTCTGTAAATGTGGAGGTTCGTTTTGTCAAAAACAAGTAGTTTGATCAAACAAGTCTACCAATTTAGGTGCGGAATCCCTAAATCAGTTACGAAATGATAATAATATGAACAAAACTCGCAAATCACTTTTTAAACTCCATTTGATTCATAAACACGATTGATTAAACTTACAAAACCTTGTTTACAATGAAATAATAGCAATTCAGACTCAACTAGAACCCTAGAGAGAAACACAGGTCGAAAGAGGGAAACAAATGACAAAAGTTAACATTAAAATCTAATTTTTAGCTTATATAGGCCTGCACATTCGCCCCCCGTAAGGATCGAATGTGTAGGTTTGCCCCTTTATATGGGCGAATCAGCACATAGCCCTACAAAATTCTTCCTTCGACCTGTATACTCCACCTTCGACCATTTCCAGTCACCTTCGACCCTCTTAAATCCACTTTCGACCCTTCGACATCACAAAAAAAAATAGAATGTGCAATCCAATAGCACTAGTCGCAAAACGTGTATCAACAGTAAATGATAAATCTAAATTACATGATGATAAATGTTGTTTGTGAATAAGGTGAATGTAGATCAGATCCTAGTGCATATCTATGTGGACGACATCATCTTTGGTTCCACTAGTGAAGCACTGTGCAAAGAGTTTGAAGATGTGATGAAGAAGCAGTTTGAAATGAGTGCTCTCGGTGAAATGACCTTCTTCTTAGGTCTGCAAGTTTGTCAAAGTTCAAAGGGTATCCGGATTCATCAAGGAAAATACGTGGACGACATTCTTGCAAAGTTCAATTTCAAAGAAACGAAGTCGACCAACACCCCAATGTCTGAGAGACCAGGTCTAACACAAGACCTGGAAGGAGAAGCTGTGGAAGAGACCTTATACAAGTCAATGATTGGATCACTAATGTATCTGATAGCCAACAGACCCGACATCATGTTTGTTGTGTGTCACTGCACATGCTATCAGGCTACTCCTAAAACTTCTTATTTTAATGTTGTTAACAGAATCTTCAGATACCTTAAGGGAAAACCCATATTTGGTCTTAGGTATCTTAGAGATTATCCATTTGAATTACTTGCTTTTTTTAGATAGCAAATTTGATGGTTGTGATGTTGATAGGAAATCTACTTTTGCGGGATGTCTATTTTTAGGCGATCGACTCATCACATGGCAATGTAAAAAGTAACAAACAGGACCTGTCTTAACAGTGGAGGCTGAGTATGTTGTCACTTCAGCATGCTGCTCCCGGGTTATTTGGATGCAACATCAACTGGTGGATTACGGTTTGGATTTCTCCCATACTCCAATTTATTGTGATAATGATGCAGCCATCCAGATTGTGAAAAATCCAGTCTTATTTTCTAAGCCTAAACACATTGCTATCAAAGAACATTTTGTTGATACACGATTTGTGGCTATCACTTTGGATTCATAATATTAGGCGATTTTGAATTGAAGAATGCTGATTTGAAGGCACATTCGACCTGTCGAGAGGTCGAATGAGAGTTTAAATGGTCGAACGAATATTTTGTTAGTATATTAGTTTGGTTCGAGCTCATTATGGGTCGAAGGAGCTCATTCGACCAACGCAAGGGTCGAATGTGCAGGTCTATATATAGTTTAAGTTTTGTTTGAAAGTTATTAAGTTGTGTCATTTTGCATGTGAGTTAGTGTGTGTTTCAGGTGTGTGTTTAGAAGGTTCTGAAAGTGAATATTATCATTGTAATCGAGTGTTTAACGTATAAACTTGATTGATTATCAATAATAAAGATGATTAACATGAATTTCATTGTGTCTGATTGATTGATTGATTATCATATTGCATACAATTTAGGGATTCCGCACCTAAATTGTTCTACTCGTGTGATACATTGTGTGTTTTTCATAAAAACAATCCTTTACACATTTCATCTGAGACTCATATAACCAGGTTTTAATTGTTCCTAAACAAATTCATACTGACAACAGTGTCGTGTATCTTTTTACAAAACCGGTTGATAGAGCTCAATTTGAAGCTCTTTTAGAACTGCTCAAAATCGTCCATTTCGAAGAGTGAACTTGGTCTCAAAAACATAAAAATATTTTACTTTGTTTTAGGTTGTATAATTGTTCTTTAAATTTTCAGTTTTAAGCACAAATTTAGGGGGATGTATCCTCAGAAAAATACAAAAACAATAAAAAATTCAAAAACACAAAAATATAGTTTTTTCAATATTTTAGTTTACTTTTTGTGTAAAAAATCAAAAATTACAAAAATATTTCTTTTACCGTTACGTGAGAAATGAAATTAATTTTAACATATGGATTAAGGCTGGGTCATGTAAAACAAGTATCGAAATGGTTTGGCTCTGGTGTGATATGTCCGTAGGCATGGTCCTAACAGCTATAGAAATGATTGATCTTGCGTAGCATGTAAAGATAAGGTATGACCTCCGTAAGGAACATCACTTGGAATCGAGTACAACATATATTTGACTGCTTGTGTGATGTCCCGAAGCATAATACTGTGGTCTGGGTCTGAAACCTTGTCTAAAAAACTCATGTATCTCCTCTGTTTTGTGTAAGCAAAGACCTTGAGATACTAGGCAATGAAGGCTTCTGCTGCATCCAGATATATGCTGACCTAGCTTTTCATTGTCATGTTGTAGATCATTTTTCACCCAAAAGAGACCATTGTGTCCAAGGATGTCCCGGTTGTCCTAAAGACATAATAAAAGAATGTGACCAAGTGTCCAATTCTAGAACAGATACTGTGAAAATATGCGGTATGGACACTATTTGCATAATAGAGTGTACTACATATGATTCTAGGATTTGATTGTGACTTGCTTGAGTGTTCATAACTAATACACCAACAACATGATAAAAGAAAATCGCAGATCGTTATACAAGAAGGTCTAAGGCAATAAGTTTAAGTGGACAAATATACTGGAAATCGCTAAGACAAACTGAAGTAGATCAGTGTTGATAAGTGTGGTATGGCCTGAAACACAGTGATTTGATCTCATAGGCAAAAATGTATAAAGATTTGTTTAGAATTAACTGTCATGATAGTTTAGATTTTATATTATTTATTTTGATTTTGATTTTAATTTATTTTTAGTTTTTTTTTATTTTATATTTTTATAAAATCTTTACCAGTTCACGATTTGATATGGACCCGTCTACAAAATCCACCTTGAAAAAGTTTTAAAAGGTTTGGGATTGGAGTCGGGCCCGCCGCACACTTGGTGGGCCCCACAAAATCTTAATTTTGGAAGTATATGGTAAAAGGCAAAAGGGGGCGGCACCTGTTGATTATTCTTTTCAAAATTTGAAACTCATTACCACTCTCAAAATTCTTCATCCTCTTTCTCTCACAAACAAGCGAATAAGCAACTTTCTCAAGAAATCAAAGATAGAAAAAGGCAAAACTTGTGAAATCAGGGATATTGACTATGGACTACATCATCGAAGGTAAGGAGGTGATTGTCATCGACTGACAATCAACGATGAATCACCACTAAGAGTTGGGTTTTAGAAGGATCTTAATGATTTTTTGTTTGTATTTTCGTGTTTAATGGATGATTAGTTGTTTGAATAAATGTTGTAATGTTGTTCAAAAACGAAAGGAGAAGTTTATTCATCGAAGTTGGAATGGATTGGAATCGCCAGAGAAGAGGACTGAGGATGTTTCTGACCTCCCTAGCGACGGCGTGTGGCTGTCACGCGCCTGGGGGAGTGAACAAATGGGAAAGGACTAGTTTGCCCCTCGAAAACCCTTCTAAATGACAAACAGGCTCATCGGAAACCTCTTATTTACAAGAATGACATCCAGAAACAAACTTATCCCCAAGTTTTCCTAAAATGCCCTCGAAAACTCATAGTATTTTACCGATATGCCCATCGAAAACCCATAAATAACACAAAAGCCACTCGAAAACTCCCTTGGACTCGAACACTCGTGTCTTTGACTATTCTGTCCTCAGAAATCCTTACCTGTTGACTATTTTACCTATCGAAAACCCTAGAATTACCAAATAACCACTTAGAAACCCCCAATGAATTCGGAAACCTCTTTTCTATTTGGAAACACTTAGCTTTTTGGGCCCGGATAAGTCTTTCGGACCTAAAAAGTAATGGAACTAAGTTGTTAGCCTCGGAAACCATTTAATTTGGGCCTGTTTAATTCTAAATCGTTTTAAAGGGGGGGGGCATTGTTTTTTATTTGATTTTAAAATTTTGTTTTAAATTTTTTCAAACTTTTCAAGTCATTTTTAAAACGTTTTCAGTTTTTTGAGTGTATGTGACCATTTTGACCAAGTTTACCGTCAAAACCATTAAACAAATCAAGGTTATTTATTTTTAAGTGTCTAATCTGAATCGTTTGGTGCAGAAATGGCTGCTCACATACCAGAATTCGAGAAAGATCACAATGTGGTGTGTTATTTGTCAGACCCTCCCGAGGATCACAAACATGAGTTCAAGTCGATGATCGTTGGTCTCAACACCTGCAGAATTGCACACGCTTTAAGGGAGAGCCCAGTGACACTCACAGATTGGATTAAGGAATTTGGAACAATTCCACTGCAAAGAATTCTGACACTTCCATACGTTTAAGAGTTAGTGGGACTGAAGTAATCATCAGTGAACAAGATATCAGGAACGTGTTGCTGTTTGGTGATTCTTCATATGATCCAATCAGTTGTTCGAAGGACCAGATTATGCCTATGTTTAGAAGGATGGAATACGAGGGTGAATCTACTCCAATCATGAAGAATTTATTTCCCAGTTATTAGAGGTTGCTGATTCACGTATTTTTTATGTGTTTGGGGAAATAAGAGTGGACTCGATCAAGCAAATCAGAAGTATGCTTCAGCAATTGTTGCTTTGATAGAAAGGTGGAATTTTAACTACTCTAAATGTGTTTTTGAAGATATGATGGCAAACGTGAAAGTGCACAATAAGAAATACTTCTATAAGTTTCCCAAATTCCTACAGATAGTTTTAGAAGCAAAGTATCCAAAGTTGGAAAGGACTGTGGGGACCTACGATCAGAAGTGTGTGAGCCACATGGTTTTCGGGTTGTTGAAGCAAAATAGAAAGGATTCTAGAAAATCTTTTGAAGGAAGATAACCGCTGGTTAAGTTTGGGACTTTCAGTGAGATTGTTGAAGACGCTCCAGTTCATCCACCTGTATTTGTTGCTGAGGAACATGATGTTCAGATTATTGATCCCCCTCCTGCTAAACAACGTTCGCCACATGAGAACATTGATTTGACTAAAGGGGAAAGTGAAGATGAGGAGATTGTTGGTGATGATAAGGAAAAAGATGATGCAGATGATCATGATGATGATGAGATTGGTGACTTTATCATGGATCATGTTGAGATAGAGACAAAGCCAGTGATTGAGAAGGAATTTGGTGAAGAAAAAGAAAAGAATCAAGATGCTGCCATAACTTCTGAGGCTTATGTTGCTATTGACGTTACTAGTGCTACTATACCTTTAGCGGCTATTCTAACGAATATCCTCTTTATTGTCCATGAAGCGGAACAAAGGGATCCTCCACCTACTGTTCTTACTAAGACACAACTCGATGTTGAGGTTACTGAAGACCCGAGTTTGGAATTGAGGCCAAGAAAGAGAAGCAAGAGAGACCCGAGATTGAATGTTTAGAGTGCAACCACTACGACTGCTGCTGAGGGTTCAGTATCTACTACTGGAACCTTTCCCATTGCTGTTGTTCCTACTGAACCTATTATTCACGTTATTGCTGCAAATGTTGATATTCTAACCACTTCTGTTGTGATCACAAAGATTCCAGCCATTGTTGCTGCTACTTCTACATCGACTGATACCACTATTACACCTTCTTTACCAGCAACTGCTATCGCTACAAAATCATTCCCTCAATTTATGAGTAAGGTTCCTATTATTGGTACTCTCGATAAAGGTGGAAGCTCGTCTGCTGCTGGCTCAAGCAAGTTGTTATTTAATAAGGAGGCTTTAGAAGGGCTCAAGCTGCTTTCTTTGCTGACAAAGCTAGCGGGAAGAATGTAGATGTAGAGTTCCTAACTACTGATGAGCGAGGTGCAGATAAGGTAGGAAATGATAGCGATGTAGATCCTTTTGTAGAAGTGAATGTACATCGTCTACAGAAAAGAGTTGAGAAAATAGAATCAGAAAAAATTTGGCTTTCAGCTCAGGTTCAAAGTTTAATGGAAGAGGTTAATGAGAAGAATCAGAAAATCAGTGAGTTAGAGTTGAACTTAGGTGATGTGCCTGCCATGTTGATGAATTTGACTCATAAGGTGGAAAACAAGTTTGGTAAAGAATTTTCTGATACTTCATCTATTGTCAAGAAGGTGACTACTCCTGCTGAGAGAGAAATAGAAAAGAAGGAGGAAAAGGAGAACATGAGAAAGTATTTTGAAGATGAAATTGCAGCTCAACCGAAGATGAAGACGTTTGTCATCAGGAACGACTGCATTGATCTCGGTAGGTAGGTAGCTACTCCACCAAGTAGTTTAGAAGAATGATCCTTTTGAAGACCAACCTGAGAGATTTGTGACCATGAAGAAAGACAAATTCGATGAAGTTGGGAATCGTTCTGTGATAAAATTTGGAGATGCAATCACAATAAGGGAGTGTTCATTGTACATAGGGGAAACGGTGAGGTTGAGTATTATGCTTCTACTGCTGCTTTTAGTTCTTGGACAAAGCTCTATTTAACTAAACTGGCACAAGCTCTGTTCTTCAAAGAGGTCAGAAATCCAAGGAATAACATTGGTATCCACTTTCACAACAAGATTCAAAGACAAGCAAAGATTAATTTCAAAGACATGCAGACTGCTGAGTCCTTTGTGAAACAAGATGAAGATGTCTTCACACCTGACGGGAAGCCGTTCAAGACAGTGCAATGGCCCGCTATTGACAAGTTAAAGACTATTCGCTTAGCAAAAACCATTGCAAAAAGGGCTTTGAGGAATATGAAGTTCTGGGTGTATGACCCAGCGTCTTGGTTAGCAGTGATTGTCTGTGAAGATGAAGAATATAGAGTGTTTGATGCTAAAGATCTGATGAGCTTACATGCTGAAGATATTCAAGCTTTAGTGAAGCATCTGATTCAATGTGATCCGAAGTATGATATTTGTGCCAAGTCTTTCACTGATGCAGTTGCTCGGGTTTCAAGACTTAGATTAGAAGCTGGCAGACGAAGCCGGGTGGAGATAACGTTGTTCGGGAAGTATGTTGGAAAGCCTACTGAAGCAATAAAGAAAGTGACATAGACAAAACGGAAGACACCTCGTGGGCGCAACAAGAAGTGAAGATAGACACACCAAGACAACACAAACCTAGGGGGTATTGTAAGGCTATGTAATTAGAAGGTTTGTGTTTGTCTTGGTCTGTAATCGTTTTGGGCTTGGGATACTTAGCCTAGTAATGGGTTATGGCTTTTAGGCCCATGTTCTAGAACCATCCTATGTGTCTATAAATAGGGGGTTCCTAGGTCTTTCAAAGGTGGCTAGTTCTTTTGTTTTCTCATCATTGTAACCGGCCAACATCCAAGTGTACCAAACGATTAATAGTAATCATGTGCACTTGGTTTTCCATCAATAATATCAATCTTTCGATATTCTTCTTTGTTCTTGCATACAATCATTGTTTCCGCCTTTGATTGTGTGTTGTTTGTTACCACGTGGGAAGGATCTTTGACTTACACCTGTAGCCACTCCTGTAGCGCCACGTGGGCAATTGATAGGGTGGTACACTCTTTCTCTATGTTTAGCATTAATTACAACCAGTCTTATCTTAATTACTTGGTCCATTCCTAACTAATTGGGCCGAAAGGAGGCAGACCTATAACCCGGGCCCAAGCCCATCGTCGAGGTTATGGGTTAGTGATGATTGGCCTACTCATGCACTATATAAAGGAGCTCTCCCCTCCTCGTATGGTCATGCAATATTGCACGTAGCAAGCCAACACCACTTTCGTGTCTGGACGTTGCAATTGTATGATTACCTAGCAGTCGCCTCCTTTCGTACAACCCACTTCACTCTTTCTTTTCAGGTTTCAGTTTGAGCCACGAGTGTGAGCAAAGGATTATACCCTGTAGCGACCACGAGTTCAACACAATATGCACCTCGGTTAACGTAAGTATAGCTCGTTGTTTCTTCAATACCTTAACAAAATCATCTCCTTTTTTCTTTGATCTTTTTATAACAATGACGTAACCATTTTCTTTTCCCGTATCTTGTACCCAGTTGATCAACTCCTGGCGTGAAAAAAATGTCCGGTCAGTCTCAAATGAAACCACGACCGAGTAAGAGCCTTCCTCCTGATCTTCTCTCGGCTTCTCCTGACCACCACCGTCTCCCTGGTGCGTATAGTCTTGTTCTACAAATGTCTCCTCTCCACAGTAAGAGTAGTTAGGATATCCTTGTTGACCAAATAGTGGCTCACCATCGTAACCGTAGTAGGGTTGACGAGGATAGTATTGTACATATAGATCCTCCAAGGGTGTATTCAAGTCCAGTTGCACCGTATTGTCACGATAACAAATGATAGACTGACCCTCCTCGACATTATCTGGTTTAGACTCGTCGTAAGAATCACCAAAAATGAAGTTGTAATACGACATCTTTTTATATTGTGGATAAAATTTGACATCGTGGGTAAGGATGTAAACGTTTGAATGTAAAACAAAAACGAACGTTATAATATCGAACGAATCGAATGAACTTATAATCACAATCTGATGGACTAAAGCGCCTTGCTTTGGCCAAAGCAAGACGCTTTAAAGGGTTGAAAATAATTTTGGGTTTTCACTATAATGGTCCATACCATAATATGGAAATAACTTTATGTTGATGGAACATGAATATAAAAAAAAAAAAGCAAATCACTAAAGTAAATGTCAATTTCAATGTCTGACGCATTAATATTGTACTAGGCAAGTAGGACGTTTGACGTTAGAAGTGTTGTTATTATTATATATAAAAAAGACCAACTTTTTAGCTACAGTAAACCCTAAAATCACATGTAATTGAGTCACAACCCAGCTATAGCCTGCCACATGGCTATAAACTATCAGGTTAGTTACCATACCGAGAACAACACCCACTTAAGATAAACACCTCCATTTTCAGCCAACTTGGATATAAAGGACAGTGCTACACAGTAAATCACTTCATCTGCTTTCTCTGTCAACCACAGACTTGGATCTAGGGTTTGAAGAGGGTTTTACAGCGTTTTGTAGCTGGCTGTGTGAAATCTAGTGATGTGTGGGTCGAAAAATGACGATACGCGGAGATCCGGCGAGATGGTACCATGTGAAATCCGTTGACAACCAGTTAGGTACTTCGGCACCATCCTCGAGCGCTGACATCGCCGACCAGAAACCAAACGGTGGTCATAAAGTAGGATATGAAACCAGTTGCAATCTGTTTGCATGACCTGAACATTTTAACAACAGCATATCACCACCATTTTGGTATGAACTGAACAGTGCAATGGCCTAAGAAATTGAGAGAGAATTGCAAAAACGTATAATAACTTTTCATGCATGCCTTTCATTAAACTAACAATGCCTTTTATAGGCTACAAACACAATGAAAATAACTAAACATAAAGTGCAGTAAGTAAACATGCACGGTTACGTATGACGTGGCACACATCAATCCACCCCACTCAAATTCACCTTGTCCTCAAGGTGAAGATCGGATTTGTCCGTGGAATAAACAATCATCATTAGTTGCAGTTTAAGACACATGTGACCTATCTTGTACGTTTCGTCACAGTAATAACATAAGCCTTTAGCATGCCGGTCACAAATTTCAGCAGTTGTGAGGCGACGGGCATGAGTGGGAGCCAGAATTTGGGCCAACCGCGGTGTGGGAGTCGGTCCTAAAAGGCCTGTAGCAATTGGTTCTTCGTTGGAATTAGTGACGCGGCCCAACTTCAATTTTTCTTCCACGAGGCATGCCATACCAATAGCATCAGACAATGAATGTGGAGACTTGACGTTAACCTTTAAACGAATCTTGTCCTTGAGTCTGCCCACGAAACATCCGATCAAGAAGGATTCGGGCAAGTCATCAACATAGTGGGAGAGGCGTTCAAATTCCTCTTGGTAAGCAACCACCGTTGTAGTATGTTTCAGACGGGAGAGGGCTTCACAGGGATCCTCGTAATCAGTAGGGCCAAAACGACCATGGACAGCCCTAGAAAACTCGACCCAAGTCATCGCTCCCTTTGATTTTTTCTAGCCATCTATGCCATTGCAAGGCGATGCCACCAAGATGAAAAGAGGAGAGGTGTACCTTGTCAACATCTTTAACCCGTTAGAATGCAACATACTACTTAGCTTGATAAAGCCAACCGGCTGGATCATCTCCACTTATATGGGAGATGATAACTTCAGATATGGTTTCAGGGTGTGAGGAACAAGTTTGCCACCGGTGGAGGACGAACCGGATGAATTCTGATCACGTTATGCTTGCAATGACGCGTTGATGCTTTGCATTTCAGCTAAAATCTTTTTGAACATGGCTTCATGTTGGGCGAAACGATCTTGGTTTTGTTGTTGGAACCAATTGGTATGAACCGAACAAAGCAATGGCCTAAGAAATTGAGAGAGAATTATAGATACATAAATAACTTTTCATGCATGCCTTTCATTAAACTAACAATGACTATTGTAGGCTACAACCATAAGGAAAATAATTAACCATAAAGTGCAGTAAGTAAACTAATAGAGACGTGGATAATTGGAATGCAAAATAACTGAAAATGCAACAACTAAACATAAACGTGGGCTCGGCATGCACGGTTACGTATGACGTGGCATACATTAATTATGGACTAGAATCGTTGCAAGGTATGTGACTTGTTCACATCGGTTGTATGGGCAACCAATGTGGGGTTTATAACCCAAGTGGGCTTTATCTCCATCAGACTAGTCTTTTCGAATAAGTTATTCTGTTTGGGTTATATCAATGGTATCAAAGCCAAACTCGGAGTGGTGGCCTAGAGAGAGCCAGTCGTGATCGACGTGGCCATGACTAACGAGGACGTTGGCCCTTAAGAAGGGTCGATTGTTATGGATTGGAATCAATGCAAGGTATGGAACTTGTCTCACATAGGTTGTATGGGCAACCAATGTGGGGTTTTATAACCCAAGTGGGCTCTCTTTTCCATCAGACTAGTCTTTTGGGATGAGTTCTCCTATTTGGGTTATAACAAATTTCCGGCCAGAAACTCAACCCTATTACTCTCTCTTTATCTCCATAAACCTCAAAGTTAGGGCTTTAGAAAGAGAGAGTAAACGGATCATTGGAGAAAACAAAACATGGGAACCTAAAATCGGATTGTGACCGTGGAACTGATGTACGGCTAGGATTGTACACGAGCCGAGTCGAGCCGAGCCAGGCTAAGCTCGAGCTCGATGTTAAACGAGCCAGCTCGGCTCGGCTCGTTTTTCTGGTCGAGCTGAAAAGCCGAGCTCGAGCTGGCTCGAGCCTGCTCGTTATTTTTTTATTATTTTTTTTACAAATATTTATAAAATAAAAATAATAATAAGAAATAAATTGCCGGAAATATAATTGCCAGAAAAATAAAATTACACATATACATGTATTTTTTTCTAATATTTTAAAGAATGGAAGGCATACTAAAAGTATTATATGTATAATTTGTAATTTTTTTCTATTAATTTTCATAAAATACGAAATAAACCAAGTTACATCTGCATAATGGGTAAGCGAGCAACAAGCTGCGCCGCTATCCCCTTTTGAATCGCAAAGCCTATTCTACTAAATACAAACTTTTGGTTCCTCGGGCTTTGCGAATCACTGTGGACCACCTTCTGCACCCGCTCCAAAAAACGAACTGCCTCAGGGTCTAAGGATCCAAAAGTATCGAAGGCCAACGGAATGAACACATGTTGATTCTCTAGACATGCTGCCTCGTGCTTAGCAACCTTCCTAGCTTCCGCCTTCAAAACCGCCTGTCCCGGAACGAAACCACTATCTCTCAGCCCTACCAGTGGGGACACCCCAGTGAGGTCAACACACGCGTGCTTACCCCCCGCCCAGCCAAACACAAGGACGTCCGCAGGACGTACGGTAGATCTTCCCTCTCGTGGGTCAGTCAGAAAATTAACAGGGGCTTCTTTCTTGGCTGAGATCCCGGCGCGCCTAAGCACATCCCATAAAACATCTCTAACCCAGTCATGACGATACTTGAACCCCGGTAATTCCTTACAGTGAGGGGCATGCTCGCCAAATCTATCCAAACAGGCCTTTTTACAAATGGGGCAAGAGTCGTCTGGCGGGAAAAGGGGAATCATGAGCCGGTATTTAAGGATGGCTCTGTATTCAACTGCTGACATCCGTTGCCCAAGACCTTCAATGGGCGCAACAGTCAAAAAATCTTGGGTATGAGCCCCCTTGAGACAAGCCAAAACTGCCTTTTGACGCGGGGTCATATCGAACCGCTCCTCCATATCCTGTGCGTGTTTACCATAAAGAGCACTCGCCAAAGTTTGTTGAGGTTTCTTGGGGGCGGTCTCCTTATCAGTAAAACCGCCTAGATCAAGGTCTGGGAGAGTTGTTCCAATATTACCAAGCGCAAGGGAGTAGTCAGGATCCACCCCCATAACACCAGCACTTCGCAAGATGTGGTCCTGCAGTTTCCACGATTGGGCCCTGGACGCTACAAAAGCATATGCGGAGACGTCCTCCGCCGATATAAGCCCTAAGCCCCCGCAACGCATAGGGAATGAAGCCAACCTCCACTGGAGGTCCCCAAAATGCGGTCCTCCGCTGACAACAATGTCTTCAACAGCCTCTCGCAGACCTGCATCAAAGATAGACACAGCCTCTTTGACATGTTCTGGTTGACAAGTCCGGAGCCCAAACACTAATTTAGCAACCCCCATGCACGAGCGCAACAGGAGGAGCTCACTTTGGGGGTCCCTTAAGTCCGACAGTCGTTTCATAAGATCAACCGCCCGAAGAGCTCGTCTAGATGCCAAAGACTGAATAAACCTTGCATCCCGACTAACTGCCCCCCCGAGGAGTTTAACCCCCCCCCCCTACGGGCCTGCTAATCTCGCTAGGGAATAAACCCGGCACTTTCTTCGCACCATTGCATGACGGCCAAAATATCTCCGTTTTCCGAATATTAAGCCTAAGCCCAAGAGATGCCCCCTCAGAACGGATAATGTCCAACGCCCTAGAAACTTCCTCTGCCTTACCAATGATAGTGCCATCGTCCAAGTACCAGGCATGGAAGGGCAATGAGCAGGCGCCCTGCACACGGAGGATCAACGGATGAAGAACCAGCGCAAAGAGAAGGGGGCCGAGAGGGTCCCCTTGCTGCACCCCTGTGGTAGCCCCAATATGGGTATCCCCCACATATAATCTGGCGGGCTGCGCATATAAAAATTGGACCCACGGGAAAATAGATGGGCATCTGCAACTAACTTCCCTGAGAAGTGTCGTACGGTCCACCTCGTTAAAGGCGTTAGAAAAATCAACAGTGAGCATAGCCAGGGACCCGTCAGAATGGAACGCGCTCAGAAACCTGTTAGCACTGTGCAGCACCGCTTCTGCCCCATTAGGGACCCCAACCCCAAACTGAAAATCCCCAAGATAGGTTGCCATCTCTTTACCCACTTTACGCATAGCGACTTTTGACACCAATCTTCTCCAAATGGCCCCCACCGCAATGGGCCTAATCCCGTTGTCAGGCTTTAATAGGGGGGTCAACGGTGCCGAAGCAATGAACTCCGCCAGAGCTTTAGGACATAACCCCCCAAAGCCACAAGTTGACAACATCGGTGATGGCTTTAAGGAGCCCGGAGGCAGTTGGAGACCCCTGGCCACAGAAAGCGTCTAAAATATGCTGCGCCCGTAGACCATCCCTCCCACAAGATGTCCCTTTCGGGAACGTTTTAATACATTCCAACACGCACTCAGCGTCCACCTGCAAGGCTAGCTCCAAAGGCAAGGTGGAGGGCATGGTCGGGGGGTCCACAACAGGGTGTTTATCTATCAGGGCTCTCAATGTGTCCTCCCCAGCCGGCGCAACCCCAAATGAACACAGAACCTTGACGGCCGCAGTATAATGGCCATCCGCTACCTTCCGAGGGCACTGCTTAATATTGCCCCCACCATCTACTTTAGCTTGGTCCCCTACCCTCCCTGAAAACGACGCCACGGGGAGTTCAAGGAGGGGCAGGACCAATTCCTCTAAACCTGCCCCATCTTTCCAAACCGCCAATGCCCGCATAATAGAGCTACATTGAAGCGATTTCCTGTTACCCGATCTTCGTTCTTGCCTAGAGGCCGGTTTGACCACCCTTCAGGTGCAGCGAGGCAACAACAAAAGTTTAACCCAAGCCTCAATGGACCCTGGGGCATCCACCACTTTACGGAGACCCCCTGACAAAGCATGGGCAAAAGCCATGCGACATGCAGGCGGGATACTCTTGACCGTAGCAACAGGCAGGGCGAGGATGCGCTCAAGGAGAGTGACATCTACCACCATCTTCCCAGACGTATCACTCACATGCGTCACTAGCGGATCACGAGGTTGAGGAATCCCCGTTATAAAATCGATCTCGCCTCCTGCACGCGAGGTGCATTTAATCACTTCTTTGCCGTGCCGACAACGCCCATTCAAGGCATGCAGGGTCATGCACTCCCCACATAGCCAATTCTTCAGCACACGCAAGGTGTCAACAACGTCATTGTAAAGGTCAAAGTTTGAAGCAAGATGCTCCTTTAACTCACCTCTCCTTTCTTTCCCATTAAAATGATCTCGTTGGAAATGCATAAGTAACCGAGAGTATCCCTTTTGTATCCCGGCGTACCATCCTTGCAAGAATGATAATTTTTAAAGGGGCAACGCCATATCCCTGTGGCCGAGCTGGGTCCAGGTCCCCCACCACTGTCTCTCATGGATCCTTTAAAGGAATAATTATATATATATATATATATATATATATATATATATATATTTAAATATGTAATACAGGTGTTTTTAAAGTTAAGAAATAAACCCGAAAAAATGAGTGGGGCCCCATGTTTATTATTATTATTATTATTATTATTATTATTATTATTATTATTATTATTATTATTATTATTATTATTATTATAATCACCCCACTTTAGTCAACCATTACTCAACACTTTAACACATTTAAACCCATAGAACTTAACTTTATAAAGGTGACACAATTAGTCGCTCAACTTTCTGTTCTGAGTTAGTAAAACATCAAAGATGATTGACGTCATCTTTAGCGGTGGGTCGAAGGAAGAACACGGTGGGTCGAAGGAAGAACACGGCGGTCGAACGAAGAAGACGGTGGGTCGAAGGAAGGAAGAAGACAGACAGCAAGGAGGTCGAACGAAGAAGACGGTGGTCGAACGAAGAAGATAGTGGGTCGAAGGGAGACCAAGGGAAGAGTCCGGTCGAACGAACAAACTGACCGTTACAAGGTTCAGGTAGGCGGAGGGGTAGATGGAGGTGGAGGATTAATTAAACTTAAAATAAAATGATGAATACAAAAAAAAAATAAAAAAATAAAAAAATTAATTTTCATAATTTATTGATTAATTAAACTTAAAATAAAATGTTAACACTTCAACCTCCTCTTACATGTTTTTTAATATAAACATTTAAAAATAAAATTAATACATATAAATAAAATCATTCGAGCCAGCTCGCGAGCTCACAAGCCGAGCTGGCTCGTCTTTTTTCAAGCCGAGCTTTTTTCGAGCGAGTTAAAAGCGAGCTTCGAGTTGCGAGATTTTTGTACACCCCTATGTACGGCAAAAGTGGGGTGGTGGTGGTGATGAATAAGGCGGAGAGAGATGAGAAATAGTGACAATTTTTTTGTTTTTTATAACCCAAGTGGGCTTTATCTCCAAAACTAAATTTTCGTGTACAAACAAACCAAACACACGTCGATACTCTGTTACCCACATTGTGACTTTATTTTGTGGTTAATACTTTTGTTTGTTACAGCGAGCATATCAAAAATCCGAAACCGAACGAGTACCCATTTACCCCAACACAACACAACACAAACTAAATCTCTGTTGCAATACCCGCACGACGCGGGGTTAAACTCCCACTAATCAATAAATAAATGTTAGAAGACAAACATTTTTTATATATTCAATCTCATCAAATATAATTAATCATTTTTAAAAATTATTTATAATTATAAAACTAAAACAATATTTCCATACTTTAAAATTTCATAATTAAATTTTCAAACTTTAAAGTTAGACCAAATTATCTCCATTGGTCCGGTCCATTTAATCAAAATATGATTATTCAAAATTAAATAAATTTTAATAAATAATTTTTATAACTTACGAATAAATCAAAATCTTTGGGATAACAATTTAAAAATCTGAATTTAATTTGTGCGTAGCTAAATACTTAATTAGCTTGTTTCCTATTTAACATTCTTGTGAATTAAAAATTATTTTTTATAAATTTAAAATATTAAAACTCTTTACATATTTGTGATTTAATAATTGCTAAATGTTATATTTCCAATTAACTATAGAATTTTTGTTATCTCTCTCCGTTTTGAGTTACGATAGTTTAGGTTGCGATATGTGTTGTAGGATGTTAATTTGTAACAATTTACTTCTTTGATGATCATTGACACAATAACGAAAAGTTTTCAAATTTGAATTATTTTTTTAATTATGTTATAATTTTCGAACAATTGCCTATGTTTTTGTCATTTTCCAAATTTTATTATCACTTTCGAAAAATATCATTTTTTTATTTGAATGTTTTAATTTTTGTTTAACTTAAATTAGAATGTTTTATTTATTATACCCGTGTGTAACACAGACAAATAACCTAGTATTCTTATAGTAGAGAAGTTGGGTAAGATTATACTATTCAAAGACACTTTCTCTATCTCTCTAGAGAGAGTGTGTGGCCCATTAACACAACCCATAGAGCATTCATATTAGGTCCTTAATAATTTTTTTAGTAGTTTCTCTATATTATATAGAGTGATTGTAAATAATTGTGAGTTGAGAAAAGAGAAAAGTTACTATTCATAGTAAACTTGGAGAAGATATTATTTATCTCTATATCTTTTTAATAATTTTTTTAAGTGATTGTGGGTGAAAAAAGATTTAAAAAAATGTAATGATAAAAGTATAAATAAAATAATATTTAATTGAAAAAAAGGAGAAATATAATGTTTTTTAGTGTAATTTTAGATATGAGGATCGAAATGCTGATGTAAATGCTCTTATGGATAATGTTATAAATAACGCTTACATAATAATAATAATAATAATAATAATAATAATAATAATAATAATAATAATAATAATAATAATAATAATAATAATAATAATAATACTCAATTATGTTCAATGGTTAAGGCAAGTCGGATTAAATTGCGTTCTATTAAAGAGACATGGTGACACATGTCGCACCGCATAGGCCAACCAACTATAACGTGTAACAAGTTGTTACGAAATAATATTTATTAGATAATAATGATTAATGCTGCCTTAAATCATATTTACATGGCCTGGTTTTCTTTCACAACGTACTCCACTTTTTGAGAAGCTATCCCATAATACACACACAAAAAAATGAGTTTTGAGGCCCCATGTAGGTGGAGGCCCAAAACTTGAGCCTCAAAATAATTATGCTTCAGCCGGCCTTGTGACGAAGCCATCCTTTGCGCCTGCGGTGGTGCGGGTCTTGTGTTTACAATCGTTACGTGTTGGCTGTCGCTACCCAAGACATCCCCTAAACGACCGCTACTGTCGTTCTTTGAAGGTCTAAACGTGTAATGTCAACTCCGGCAGCACGTTTTCTTTTGGTGTCGACTGGCTGTATATGTTTGAAGGTCTAAACGTGTAATGTCAACTCCGACAGCACGTTTTCTTTTGGTGTCGACCGGCTGTATATGTGTTGTCAAGAGAAAAGAAGCTGAATTCTGGAAAGGGCAGTTTCGTAAATTTAGAAGGGCAATTACGTCATTTTGTCGTATATATACTGTAGCCGTGGCTGGAAAGCAAAAGACGAAAAGTAATTACTGGCGCAAATTGTGTTTGTAAATGATTGATATGATATACATAATAATAATAATAATAATAATATTTAACATTTATGAAAAAATTCCAAATGTGTGATGGCTGTGTCGAATATTTTTGGATGCTTCTGTTGGATTTATATGTACGGTTTCGATAACTTAACGCTACTAACTGAGCTGTGACCCGTAAGAGTTACACCTTGGGCAACGAACATCAAATCCACTTAACTCAATTAATTGGTAATAACGAAACGAAGTATATATATAATTATCTAAAATAATTATATATATATATATATATATATATAGGGAAAGTATATGGAGGAAACCCTTCTTATTTGGTAAACTCTGGAAACTCTGACTTCCCAACATTTTTTTTTTTTGAAAAAAATAGGGTATGTAATATACATTTTTTTAAGCATTTCGAGCCAAAAAAATCGAAAAAGCGCCGAACGGTTTTTTTTTAAAAATAAAAAACGTCTACTGTTTACATATAGTTAACACATTGTTAACACCTGTTATTAGCGCTTAACATGTGTTAGTCAAAATTTTATTTTTTTTTTTAAAAAAAAATACTCGGCGCTTTTTTAATTTTTTTGGCCCAAAATGCTTAAAATCATGTATATTACTTGCCCTATTTTTTTCAAAAAAAAAAAATATTGGGAAGTCAGAGTTTCCAGAGTTTACCAAATAAGGAGGGTTTTCTCTATAACCATTCCCTATATATATATATACTAGATTATACCCCGGGAGCGTCCCGGATTGAGAAATTTAATATGATACATCAATTTTACATATGAAATAGACTGATGTATAACTCTAATATTAATATCTAACCTAAAACAAATTAACAATGTACAACTCTAATGCTAACACCTAACCTAAAAGAATGTAGAACTTTAATGTAACTCTAATATTAACATATATCCTAAAGACTAAACAAATGTACAACTCTAACATACTAATATTGATACATAACTTAAAACAACGTATAACTCTATTAACCTATTCGGCTCTGATTGAAAAAAAAATCATATTTACTGATTTGAACATAATTAGTGACTTGCCTATACATGATTAATGATTTACCTGAACACTTTATGTTTTTTCTGTATGAACAAAACCCCACAAAAAAATTTCTCCGTTTTTTATATAGCACTATGGTACTCGTTGGAAAGATAATAAAACGCTCGTTAATTTGGTGTAATTTTTTTCTTTAAAAAATCTCGTATATTATAGATATTAACCTTTAAAAATTATGGGAGGAAACATGAGGGTGGAAAATCCAATTTTGTTTTTAAATTATTTTTTTCCTAAAATATCTCAATGCCACATGGGATGACACATGGCACACTCAAGGAAGAGAATGCATATTTGAGTGACATGTCATTAAAATGGCTTTGGTTTATTATATGTATAGATATATATATATATAAGACGGGTTTTTATTATTTATACTGGTTATAAATAATATATGGGCTACGGGCTATTTATTGTGTATTGGACTTGGGGCTGGCATGTAATTAGGCATGTGAATTATAAGATTGTTATATAATTATTATTAGAGATTATCTTAATAATAATCATTCACATTCTAATAACAATATTGCCGAAGTAATGGGATTGAAATCTATTTTGATTTTGATCATTATCTAATAGTGATCACAACAATATATATTGACATCCCATAAACATCTTACGGAAATTCCAATACAACCACAAAAGGCAATCGCTTTTTTTGCTTTTCAACTTACGGTTGATCACACGAAGACAAAAGCAAAGAACCGGCCACCGTTTCTATTCTGAACCGGTTATATACTCGAGCCATACGTTTCTCGTGTTCGTGTTCTAGCATTCATTCGTTGTACCTCGGTGTCTCAAACGGTTAATTATTAACCACTCAGGTATATCTATCTCATTGGTAGATTAATAATCTTATACCGTGTTTGTATGTTTTGTAACCAGATCCTGTTCGGTTAGTTTTGGTGTTAAAATTTTATAAACATTCCGCTGCGTTTATTAATTATATGTTTAATTAATAATAAATATATCAAACCCGTTTTGATAAAAAGTAAAGTTGACACCACTGAAACCCAACAGTGGTATCAGAGCCTCGGTTACAACATACAAATCGGATCCGGTCTTTTCATCGGTTACAGATCTCAAACTTTATATTATTTAAAGTTTCAGATCTAGATAATTTTTAGGCATCAAAATATTTTGGTCAAAGTTTTATTTATTTTATTTGACCAAAAGATTGCCCAATTTATGTTGATTGTGTGAAATATGTAAATCTGGCCCGACCTTGTTGTTGAATATTTTTATATTTATTTCAGTTTTGGTTTTATGGTTTTGGCCCACTTTGTTGGCTCAAAGTTGTAATAGATTAGGGTTTTTTATTTTTATATATTTTTTAAATATTAAATCTTGAAGACCCGAAGACAAAACTGAAGACCAAGGCAGGAGTCATGAAGTCAGTGGGAGTCTCTCAAGACAAGAAGATGCACTCAAGTCTAAGTCCATCCTTGTGGTTGTTTATGTGTTGTGACCCCATGACCCCGTTTGGTCTTGCTAAAAGGCTCTAGCAAGATCAAACAATTTTTGACCATATGATTTACATATTTATTTGTTATTTGGTTGCTTTATTTTATAAATTGTTATAACATACCAACCTAATACCAAACCTTTTAAAAAGGAAGTTTTTAAAATATTGACACAATCAAATAAAACAAGTTCTAAACTTATTTTTACAACTTGTGAAAATTTATCATAAAACAAATAGTTTGTTTTTAAAATAAATAATAACCACTAGAGTTTTTGAAATTTAAACAAAATTTTAATTTTTTTAAAAAACTCACAACTTAATAGTTTTAACTATTAACTTTAATTGGTTATTCAAGTCGCGACAAACTTAGTTTTAATAGGTTATTTAAAATTAAGTGTCTCGAGTGATGAAAGGGTTAATTATACTGTCACGAACATTATATAGTAAAACTGGCTTTTACGACCCTATTCGGTAAACTCTAAAATTAAATCCCATATTTAAAATCAATAGTCTATGCCATCCTATTATAAGGAACACTTGGAGCATAATGCGAACCATTAGTGTTGGGAGCCACAGCACCGCACTTGATGTCTAGTTTATCCTCCAAGGTGCAAGGGTTTCGTAGACACATCCGGCCCTTCCACGCGTACCTATTTTTGGGCGACTATTACTTTTTCCCTCTTGGCATGCCACAGCGGCCTGGAGAGTGAGAGTGGGCATAGATGAGGCTAAACGTATCAATGCTTAGACAAGAGTTGTCATAGTAGGCCTCATACTCGAGAGTTGTGCATTTCTCACAATTGACACTCGTTGTCGGTCTGCCTTACCACTTACTAATGTTGCATGCCACAGCTGCCTTTAGTAACTGATATAGTCAGATTATCATTCCCTATAATTATTGTAAATGGGTCATTAATTAATACGGAAATTAAACATCGATAATACTAATTAAAATTATTTTGCTTATTTAACAGATGGCTAATGAAAAAAACTCCACCTTTGCTCTCAAGTCAATACTTGAGAAAGAAAAACTAAATGACACTAACTTTCTGGAATGGCACCGCAATCTGAGAATTGTTCTCAAGATGGCAAAGAAGCTCTACGTTCTAGATGGCCCAGTCCCCAACGAGCCTGAAAATAACACTGCTGCTGCTCGTAAGGCACTGGAAAAGCATAACGAGGATGCCATTGAGGTAGCCTGCCTTATGCAAGCCACTATGTCTCCTGATCTCCAGAAGAACATGGAAGACAAGAATGCATTTGACATGATCGAGCAACTTAAGGACATGTTCCAGAAACAAGCCCGACAAGAACGCTATGACACCATGAAACAGCTCATAAGCTGTAAAATGCAAGAGGGCTCATCTGTTAGTGCTCATGTGCTTAAGATGAAAGGGTACATTGACCAACTCAATAAACTTGGTTATCCCCTGCAAAATGAAATGGCAGCGGATTTCATCTTGAACTCTCTCCCCAGCTCTTACGACCAGTTCGTTATGAATTTCAATATGAATGCCTGGGAAAAGACAGTGACTGAGCTTCATGGAATGCTCAAAACGGCTGAGATGAATATACCTAAAAAAACTAACCAAGTTCTGATGGTCAAATCTGCTGGTGTCAAAAAGCCCAACAACAAGAAAAGGGGTTATAGTGGCAAAGGCAAGAAGAAAGTTAATGTTGCTGCCAAACCTGCCACCAACAATAACAAGCAAGTTGCAAAAGCACCACCTCCTGAAGAGCGTCAGTGTTATGAATGCAATAAGATGGGGCACTGGAAACGCAACTGCCCCGAATATCTGGCTAAGCTGAAATTGAACAAGGCCAACGGTGTTGGCACTTCTTCAGGTATTCTTATTTATGTTATTGAACTTTTCACTGTTTCTAGCAACACATGGGTTTTTGATACCGGATGTGGTTACCACATCATTAATGTCTTGCAGGAGCCTGAAAAGTGGAAGAAGCTGAAACAAGGCGACATGGAGCTCATCGTTGGTGATGGGAAGAGAGTACCAGTTCTTGCAACTGGAACGTATCATCTTTCATGTCCTTCTGGCCTTGTAGTTACTTTAAATAATTGTTTGTTTGCACCTGGTTTAACCAGAAACATTATTTCGGTTTCTTTATTGTTTGAACAAGGTTTCAAGTACGTTTTTAATGGTATTGCTATTTCTGCTTACTTGAATGATGTCTTTTATTTTGAGGCTAAACCTCAAAACGGTATTTATGAGATAGATCTTCAAACAGACAATAACATATATAATCTTTCTAAACGTAACAAAGCTGGCAATAATGAAACATTTCTATGGCATTGTAGACTTGGCCATATAAGCAAGGCACGCATAAAATGGCTCCAATCTGAGGGGATCCTTGAATCCACTGGACAGGACTCCTTTAATGATTGCGAGTCTTGCTTAGCTGGCAAACTCACCAAAGATCCCTTCACCCATGTTGGTGAACGAGCCAATGGTCTACTAGGACTCATACACACTGATGTATGTGGCCCTTTCAAAACCATGACTAGAAATCATGAAAGATACTTCGTCACATTTATCGACGATTATAGTCGATATGCTTATGTCTATCTCATGAAGCATAAGCATGAAACTTTTGACAAGTTCAAAGAGTTTCAAAACGAAGTTGAAAACCAGCTTAGTAGAACGATAAAGATACTTAGATCAGATAGAGGTGGAGAATACCTCAACTTAGAGTTCCTCAATCATCTAAAGGAGCGTGGAATAATTTCACAGCCCACTCCTCCTGGCACACCCCAACTTAATGGCGTGAGTGAGAGGAGAAATCGAACCCTACTTAATATGGTTCGATCGATGATGTGTAGGACTAACTTGCCTCACTCCTTTTGGGGTCATGCTCTTATGACCGCCGCCCGCCTAGTCAATCTGGCTCCGACTAAGAAGGTAAACAAAACTCCATATGAGATATGGCATGGGCGTAAACCCAATTTGGAATACCTAAGAGTATGGGGATCTAATGCTTATATCACTAGCGATTCCGATGATAAGATCGATCCTCGAGGCGAAAAAGTTATTTTCGTCGGATACTATAACAAAAGCGGATATCTTTTCTACCATCCTGATGCAAATACTATTTCCATCAAAAGGAATGGAAAGTTTCTCGAGGAAGAACTTCTTACTCGAGGAACTGGAAACAATATTGTGGATCTTGAAGAAATTCGAGAACCACAAATAACCGCTGATGAAGTCGGAACGTCTGATCAACAAGAAATTGTTGCTGGTGAATCAGACATAAACACAAGCATTCGCAGAAGTAGCAGGACTCGAAAAGAGCCTGACAGATACCTTTGGCATCTTGATGGTTCTGAAGTCCTGGTAGTAGCTGAGTCTAATAACGAACCTACTAACTACAAATCTGCTATCTCAGATCCCGAATCTGCGAAATGGCTGGAAGCCATGAATGCTGAGATGCAATCTATGCGTGACAATCAAGTCTGGGACTTGGTTGAGCTACCCCCCGAATCTCGGGCAGTAGGGAGCAAATGGGTTTTCAAGAAGAAAACCGACATGCATGGAAATATACACACCTATAAAGCACGGCTAGTTGCGAAAGGTTTCACTCAGACTCAAGGTGTTGACTATGATGAGACCTTCTCACCCGTTGCTATGATCAAATCGATCAGGATATTGCTTGCCATAGCCGCGTACTATGACCACGAGATATGGCAAATGGATGTCAAAACCGCTTTTCTTAATGGACATCTCTCTGAAGATGTCTATATGGTTCAGCCTGAAGGTTTTATTGATCCAAAATATCCTAATAGGGTGTGTAAACTGAATAAGTCCATTTATGGACTTAAACAGGCATCTCGTAGCTGGAATCTTCGTTTTGACCAAAAGATCAAAGAATTTGGTTTTCTCAAAAATGAAGATGAGCCTTGTGTTTACAGAAAGGCTAGTGGGAGCACTATATCATTCCTCATCCTGTATGTGGATGATATACTGATAATTGGAAACAACATCCCTATGCTTAACGAAGTTAAACACTATTTGGGAACTTGTTTCGCAATGAAAGATCTTGGAGAAGCAGCTTACATTCTAGGAATCAAGATCTATAGGGATAGATCTAAGCGGCTTCTAGGGCTAAGTCAAAGTACATACATAGACAAAATGATGACACGCTTTAAGATGGAAAACTCCAAGAAAGGAGGTGTTCCTATGACTAAAGGTACTGTCTTGAACAAATCGCAATCTCCTTCAACGGACATTGATATTAAGCGAATGGAAGCAATTCCATATGCTTCTGCGATTGGTTCTATCATGTATGCTATGTTATGCACTAGACCTGACGTCTCGTATGCTTTAAGCATGACTAGCCGTTATCAGCAAAGTCCTAGCATAGCCCATTGGACTGCAGTCAAAAACATTCTAAAGTATCTGAGAAGAACTAAAGATATGTTCTTAGTATTTGGAGGAGTGGAAGAAGAGCTCACTGTAAGATGTTACACTGATGCCAGTTTTCAAAGTGACCGAGATGATTCTCGCTCACAATCAGGTTTTGTATTCACTCTGAATGGAGGAGCTATCTCATGGAAAAGCTCCAAACAGAGTGTTGTGGCGGATTCAACCACCGAATCTGAGTATATAGCCGCATTAGATGCTGCAAAGGAAGCTGCTTGGATGAAGAAATTCGTAGCCGACCTTGATCTGGTTCCAAGCATTTGGAAACCCATTGAGATCTTTTGTGATAACACAGGTGCTATAGCTCAAGCCAAAGAGCCCAGATCTCATCACCAGGTCAAGCACGTTCTAAGAAAATTCCACTATATACGGGAAATTGTGGAACGTGGAGACATCATGATAAGCAAAATAAACACAGATCAAAACCTAGCAGATCCGTTTACTAAGCCCATGACTCAGGACAAGCATGATCAGCATAGGGATGCTATAGGGCTTAGATTAGCTAGCCATATGTTTTGATTTAGTATTTGGATGTACGAACATTTAAACAGTTATACTTTTGAATTCGTTTTATTTACTAGTTAAATATAATTCTGAATCTTATAACTGTGTTCGATTTTAATACGTTTAATCCATGAATATTATATTCTAAATTATCCGTAGTCGATCAGACTTGTGGGAGCGACTCTGAATTAAGACTATTCTGAATTTGGACTCAAGTAGTTAACTTCAAGTTCACAGACCTCATTGTGAATGACGTTGGATGTAACTCGCTTCAAATCATCTTCATGGATCTTTGTCATAAGATGTTTTGATATTGGTATACTCATTTAGTATCCTCTGACCTGAGATGCATATTAGAATTTCTGTTTACCAAGGATTATTCTTTGATTACTGTCAACCGCTGTCGCGTAACTGCCAGTCATAAAGGCTTTAATTGGGAATAGTTCTGAAGTTCAGTGGGAGTTGTATGTATTCGATAAGGGATTCTGTACTCTTACATGATATGTAACAGTTAGACATCGTGGCGCCCTCGTTGATTCAAACTGGTGAAGTGTAAGGCCTTACCCAAACTAACTGTGTGTTTGATTGGACCACTATGAATCTTGATCGAGAACAATAATAATTGAACACCATATGAGAATGAACTTAATCCATGTCTCATTGATTCAATTGATGTCTTTTACAGAAAGGATGAATGACAACGATTGCCATAAGTCTATTGTCTTGTCTAAAACAAGATGTTTTGGTTAATGACTTTAAAGTGTCATACCTTGTTGGGGGCAGCCATGTGCAGCTAGAGCACCGCTGACTATCTGCGTGAGGATTTTATCGAAGGCCGTCCAAGTGGGAGATTGTTGGATTTATATGTACGGTTTCGATAACTTAACGCTACTAACTGAGCTGTGACCCGTAAGAGTTACACCTTGGGCAACGAACATCAAATCCACTTAACTCAATTAATTGGTAATAACGAAATGAAGTATATATATAATTATCTAAAATAATTATATATATATATATAAGACGGGTTTTTATTATTTATACTGGTTATAAATAATATATGGGCTACGGGCTATTTATTGTGTATTGGACTTGGGGCTGGCATGTAATTAGGCATGTGAATTATAAGATTGTTATATAATTATTATTAGAGATTATCTTAATAATAATCATTCACATTCTAATAACAATATTGCCGAAGTAATGGGATTGAAATCTATTTTGATTTTGATCATTATCTAATAGTGATCACAACAATATATATTGACATCCCATAAACATCTTACGGAAATTCCAATACAACCACAAAAGGCAATCGCTTTTTTTGCTTTTCAACTTACGGTTGATCACACGAAGACAAAAGCAAAGAACCGGCCACCGTTTCTATTCTGAACCGGTTATATACTCGAGCCATACGTTTCTCGTGTTCGTGTTCTAGCATTCATTCGTTGTACCTCGGTGTCTCAAACGGTTAATTATTAATCACTCAGGTATATCTATCTCATTGGTAGATTAATAATCTTATACCGTGTTTGTATGTTTTGTAACCAGATCCTGTTCGGTTAGTTTTGGTGTTAAAATTTTATAAACATTCCGCTGCGTTTATTAATTATATGTTTAATTAATAATAAATATATCAAACCCGTTTTGATAAAAAGTAAAGTTGACACCACTGAAACCCAACAGCTTCTGGTCTAGTATGTGGTTTTTCCATGCCTGGCAATAATATTACACTATCTCTCCCACCATTAATTCCAACCATACACCCGCATCTTACCATTTTTTGTAAACACATCCCCAAACCCAAATTTAAGAACCATACAAATGTGGAAGCATATGTATAATTTAAATGAAACCAATGGACATAGTTTGGGACCTGTGATTATTCAGAAGTTAGCCTGGAGTTGGGAAGGCTTAACCGAGGCCAACTTGTTAGTAATATATATGCCGTCAGTTTCTTTCCGTAATCGACTTGTTGAGTAAGTTTTAAATGTAAAAAGTGATTACATTTTCTAGAAAAGATATCAATGTTATCGATCATTTATAGATTATTTTATTAATTTTGTATCTATGACTATAGTACCTGTGTTTAATTTACGTACATGACACGATCCGTGATATCTGGACCTAAATTAACGGACAACAACATTTTTGTTTCTTGACTTGATTGTAAATAACACCATTGAGTCCTTGTAACGTCTTAATTTACTAACAACAACATTTTAGTTACTTGACTTGATTGAAAATAATGCTATTGAATCGTTGTAAGTATCTGAAATTGTCAAACATAATTTAAGTAAATTACAATAGCACCCATGTTTAATTGGCGTACATGACACGATTCGTGAGATCTGGACCCGAATCAACTTACAACATTTTTGTTGCTTGACTTGATTGTAAAAAAAGCCAGTGAGTCGTTGTAAGGCCTTAATTAACTGACAACAACATTTTAGTTGCTTGACTTGATTGAAAATAATGCAATTGAATCTGAAATTGCCTAAGATAATTTGAGTAAGTTACAAAATTGATCTTTGTCTTGTTCCCTCAAGTTAGTTTAATGTTTTACTAGGTTACAACCTGTGAACTACATACCCTAAAAAAATTGATTTACATATCACAAAGTGATACAAATAAAGTGATATCAAAAAGTGAATATGGAATAGTGTTACAATGCTTGCAACCATGATATATACCAAAGCTTCTCATTACATACAATGAAGTGAACATGTGACCAGTAGGTCGAGCCGTCAGCTTTGGAGTCAGTAAGGCTCGAACCGAACAACCTATGGTGAGATTGGCCCATGGCCGGGTCCTCCAAAGGCCCATAAATATAGTATAAATATCTTCCTTAAATCCTCACTTAAGGGTACTGGTAAACCTCCAAAGTAAACCTTTACTCTAAACTTTATCTCTTAATATACCCATACTTATTCTTCTTTATTTTCCTTTTCATTTTTATTTCTTCTTTATTTTCAATAAATACAGTTATTTTATCTTTTTTTTGCAGGTTTGCTTCCAGATTGGCCATCTTGGAGAATTCCCCTAAAGGACGTCAAAATCACCAAATTTATCAACTTTTATTTTGGAAGTTTTTATTTTTGCTTTAATTTTGTTTAGAAGAGGTTTATCATATCGTAAAAATTGGCAGGTAAGTGTAACTAAAACTAGAAAAATGAGTTGGGTTAGGTTTTTTAAAAAATTTTAAACTTAAATCCAAGACGTTTCCCATGTCAAGACAGACAAGGCTTAGTTGAAGGGCACGTCCTGCAAAGAGAGATCTCAAATGTAATATACCGCCTCTCCCTTTCCATGATTTATCAGGAGGAAATCCAATAAGTTTCCCTTGCTTTTGCAACTAATGACAGCATAGACAAAGAACCCATAATTACCCTCACATATTCCATATCCGATTCTAGGACCGCTACTTGGACTAATGGTGTGTCTGCGAGTTTCGGTTTATCTATAACATTTGAAGTAAACGCGATTCCACTTATCGCCAAGGGTGGGATCGAAGTGTCTATGGACATTGGCTATATGTATCAATGGGGAGAAGCCAATACAACAGAGCAAAAGAGGGAATCAAGTTATGCTATTTTGGTGCAGCCATTAACTACAATAAAGGTAAGACTCATGTGTACCAAGGCTGCTTGTGATGTGCCTTACTCCTACACACAAAAGGATCGTCTTACAAATGGTGAAAGGGTTACCATTGTCAAGGATGATGGAGTTTGCACTGGGATCAACTGCTACAACTTTTATTTTTAATCCACAGAAGTAAACAAGGTTGGTCAAGGGAGAGTATTGCCTGCGTTGGCTAATCCCGAATTCAAGGAGAAAATAAAGGAGCCTAATACCGACATTGTTTATCTTTGCATCCGTAGAACCTGGTTCGATTACCTCCCACGCTCCGTGAACACCCATGATTACTTCCATTCGCATACTTCAGATGGTATAGTTTATTGTTGTTAGCATAAGACATTGAAACATGGGCTCCTTAACTGTTGGCGTTTCAGACTGCGCACCCTAATCACCCATCTTCCTCCTACGCGAGTAAGTATGTGGTGATGCCGGTTAAGACTTATCCAGCCCCAGTAACTAACAATTGGACAAATCCCTTCTATCCACGGGTCCTCCTTTGTTCAGAACAAATTAGTACAACAGCACTGATTCACTTTGATTGTTCACAACAGCAGCACGAAATCGGCAAAGTTACAGAAGATTGGCAACAAAAGAAAATTGGAATAACTGTTATGTCCTCCTTCCTCGGCAGCGCCCAAGGATGCTCGAACCTCAACCTTAGACGTCAATGATCTAGCTTGCACGGGTATAAAATTTTCCGACAGATTTTAGCGAAGTATGATGTGTTGAAAAACACATCTCTTATTCCATGTATTTTGTATATTTATCTATTAGTTTTCTAGTCATTTTGAGTCCTTTTTAGTATTTGTTTATTTAGTTTATACTATATAGGTGTTCGTAATGAGAGGAGCATAAAAATGAGAAAATATGGTCAAGACGCAAACACCTGGAGCGAGCTTAGGGTATACTACTACCACTACTATTACCAATACGACTACGACTACGACTACGACTACCACTACCACCACCACCACCACCACCACTAACTATACCTACCACCACCACCCCCACCACCACCACTACTACCACTACTACTGCTACCACGACTACGACTACCACGACTGCGCCTACGACTACCACCACCACGACCATCATCACCACCACCACCACCACCACCAATAATAATAATAATAATAATAATAATAATAATAATAATAATAATAATGGCATATTCTCGTGGGCATGAGGTGAAAGAAAAAGAAAAAAAAATCTATATCTATATCTATATCTATTTATACTTTCTATAATAGGAGAGTCATGAGTGACATAAGAAATCACTAAAAAAGCTGACGTGGCAGCCATAGAGATAGGCCAACAATGCCTTGCTGATGATAAAAGTGATGTCATTCTTCAGCTTAAAATAGAATTAAATAATGCCACTTGTCTCAATAGCACTTGGCTGAACAGTGGTTCATAATAAATTAATTAAATATTTGCCACTTGCTTTAACAGAGTTTGATACGACTATTGCTTCAAATTTTGAGCTCGAAATTCAAATTCAAATTTCAAACCCAAAACCTCATCACACAACTATATAAAGGTACCATATCTTTGTCCCTATCTCTCAAATATTTTACTGCTTTCTCTTAAATTTCTTAAATCATAATAACAGATGCTTCTCTCACACTCACGTTCAAATCGAAGGATTTAAGTATCAGGTAGCGTTATGACCGAGATAATATGCACCCGCCCGGCTCCCAGCTGACGAGTGGGGTCTGTCAGTCCCAATAGATCTATCCACATTTCCCCCGTTGTGCCCCGCACATTCATGGTTTCCCGGGGACTTTATGTATCGTATAGTACAAATGAATTTAACACTAGTATAACATGATATTTTATGGAACAAGTATAAAGCATGTGTCTCCTCCGAAATGTAAAGACTTAAAGTGGGGCCGTGAAACTCACGCAACCCATTTCATTTCCCATGTACGATTTTTCAAAGTGTTTGAAATGTTAAACTTTTCCCAAAACTTGATCACTTTAGTCTCATCAGATTTTCATAAAAGAAGCATGTCTTCCCCCCGAAAACATTTATAAAAACGATAAAAAGTGGGGTCATGAACTCACATTAATTTCCATGCTAAGCTAGCAAACAAGCCTGAAACCTTGACCGACTTCCTCGTGCCCTAAATTACCAACAAAGAACGGACACCTTAAAAGTCTATCACTCATAAGCCTAGCTTATCAACCGCTTAAAAGATAGCCTATCCGACTGTCTAGACTCGTGTGTACCAACACGAGTCTTAATATGTTTCAACTCGACGAACCGATCATGACTTAACTTAATTCCCATGTACAACATAGCACCCAAGTTGCACACTTGTTACTATTTGTGTATAAACCATGTTGGACTAGTACCCCGAAACGTATAATTATCCTGAATCGTAGCTTGTCTCGTAAATCATGTAAATGTATTTGTTTTGTGAAATTCTATTTTAGAAACACTTCTTGAGGAGATACAAATTTAGTTATTAAAACCGATTACTAACATTTGTTACTTTTTTTCAAATATTGTTTGGAAATCATCTTTATTGCTATGAATAAATAGTCCTTAAAAGCATTTCGATTTGTATATAATAATGCATTTGTCCAAAACACTTAGGGGAATTTATTTATAAAAATGGCAGTTCGTTACGCTTTAATTTTATAAAAATTTGGGCAGAGTTTCTTCTGTTTTTGTACAAACCAGACAACACCCGTTGTCTATAATTTTCCCCAAAATCAACTTTCAAAGACAATTTCTCAAGTCCTTTTATCCACAATTCCGATTCACGAGACTCTATACGTTTCGTCACCTATGTATATTTATATATATATATATATATCAATATATATATTATAGTCCGACAAAGTAGTCCAATGTTATTTAGTCCGATGTTCGATATAAGTTACGTCAAATTAACCATTTACCAAATCGTCCGATATAAAATATAGTTATCGTTTATTTTTATTCGGATCGTTCGCGAGTTAAAAGTAATTCGTCCATATCAATATATTTATAAGTTTATAATATTCATAAATATAACAATATTTACAAATACATAACATTTATAAATATATGATATCTATAAATAAGAAAATAATAAAGACGAATCTAAGTATACCGAATCACACAGGCGTAACACGAAGCCACCTTGAACTACGTGTAGATCGAAACGCTGACCCGTTGACCATCTGTTGACTTGGTTGACCGTGACACGTACCGAGACCCAATCCAAACCGAATAGCGACCAGATCCATCAGACTCCAAAACCGCGAGCCAAAAGCCACATTAAACCACCTGGTGAACACCAAACCGTAACCAGCACGCACCCGACTTGAACCCAAACCGAACCCATCTTGACCTGAGACCCGAACCAGACCCAAGACCAACCGACTCACCCTTGAAAGGATACCCGAGACCTAAACCAAACAGATCTGACTCGACACTAGAAGCTGGATCGAACCCCAAGAACAACACCCAACGAGCCCAACTTTGACTCAAGTAGTCGAGCCACTAGACCCGAAACTGAAATATGAATCTTGCCCGAGACCTGTGACTGAACTGAGACCAAGCACTATCAAAACAACAACAAGTTACTCGAAACCACAGCTAACCTGAACCTGACCACACCAGATCGGACCGGACCAGACCAACATAACCGGAAACCATCATCGCCTATATCAAAACCAACACCATAGCCAGATCAAAATAACCCGTCACCTCTTCTAATCAGTAGATCCGTCACTTACACAGAAGTAACCCGACACAAAACCGACCCAAATGAGAAGAACACCGGTCGTCTAGGCAAGAAACCATCTCCGACCACCTCTATGCTGAGCCCCATCACGAACCACTACCAAAAACCACATATGCCGCTAGTGTTGTTTGATTTCCGGGTCTACACACCTGCGATGCCTTGGACCTTCATAAAATGACCACCGCAACCCTTATTGGGCCTGAAACCACGCACCGCCACTACCAGTATAGTGGTGGCTAGTCGTTGTGACAGCTTCGAGGGAGAGAGAGATTGGGTTTGAGGGTGGAATGGTAAGAGAGAGAGAGTGACGAGTTGGAGAGAGTGTGTGTTAGGGTTTTTCTTTGTTGGCTGCTAAAAAGATGAAGAAGGAGGTAGAATATGATGTTTTTATAGGTAGGGTTAGGTTTGGTAGGTTATTACCGCGTATACGAACCCGATTAAACGTAATGCGACTCGGTTTATATTTAGGATCCGTAACCTATTACAAAAATTAGTTTGTTTTACTCGAAATTAAAAATATAATAAAACCAAGCAAATATAAGATTATTTTCGTCACCCGATGCGCACGTTCGATACACGCGTTTTAAATCGCGTTAATTAAATCAGTCGCAGTTTCGATTGTCAAAACGATCAGTAAACTTCCGAAACCTTATAGTTAACAATATTTATAATACATATTATTTCAAATCATAAAAATCATATCAGTATTGATCGGAAGTTGCCGGTTGTCACATTCTCCCCATGTTACAGAAATTTTGTCCTCAAAATTTGAGTTAGGATATTTCTAAGAACCAATGGAGCACAACAAAAGGGTCAACAAACGAGTCAGTACAAAATGGGGCAAGATATAGTTTGAAAATCAACTGAATGCAAAGTGTAGAAAATAACTTTGTCAATAAGTACTATTGGTGCACCTCAAACGAAGAAACTAATGCACCAACTTTTTCATTACACACCACAAGGTGTGTTTGGATTTAAGGTAATAACAAACAAGTTGACGAAAATGAGGCATGCCAATAAAGATCACTCATCATTACAAGTCGATTGAATATTCACCGCAAGGTGCTGTATCAAATTCCAACAATTCGATTCAACTGAAGTGTCGACTTTAAAGAAACCCATCGACGAAGTATCAAGAGATTCATTGCCCACAATGGCCTATAATATCAAGACTAGGAACAAGCACTACGAATAAAATAATGACAAAACAAATCAATAATGAAACAATTGTTTGATGTGAAGCCCTACAATGGACCTTCACAGACTTACAGAATTCAAACATACAACAGTTGACACGTGTACAAAAGACGTGTCTAGTTTTGTGAAAAGAATAAGGAAACAACAAAAATTAGATCCCTTTACGATTGTTGTTGAAGGCTACAAACATAAAAGAAGAGAGACGTAAATTGTACTCAAAAGATATAACTAGGTTCTAAAACAGGAACCTTAGAAGTTCAAGAAACAAGATCATCGAGATCTTAAACTGGTTTAAGAAAAGCAAAGTCACAAATGACACGAACATGGGAGAATTGGCAATCACGTCCGCAAAAACAAAAGAATGAATAACCCTTATCTATTACTTATTTACACAACAACATATAACAACATAGATACCCTCACGATAGAAATTCTTAGAACTATCAAGTGCCTGTAAATTTGCAATAACGTGATGTATACATTATCGAAAATTTACCTCACAAGATCCTCCTATTAACCTCCGTCATGAGTATATCACAAGTACTCATTACATCCACATAGTAACACGTGTATATATATATATTCCCGTCTGTCACACCCTCAAATTTCCACTTGCGGGGCTTTACCGCGAGGCGCATGACAAACCAGGATCCAAGTCAACAATCACAATAAACAACTCTATATGAAAAACATAAAGAGACATAACCAACAATTTTATAAGTGGAAGCGTTTAAGTAGCATTTAATCAACTATGCTATCATCCCAAAAGTTATTCAAAACACTTTTATTACAAAACGTGCAACTATGCCTAGACGCCAATGCAGACCCGTGCGCCTAGTTCCATTTGTTGCTACCTTAGCGACCTGAGAAAAACATGCCAAAAAGATGTCAACATATAATGCTGGTGAGTTCACAGGTTTGTTCAATATGTTACCATGTCCATACTATATCAATGTTACCAAGTACGCTAGCTAGGCGTATGTTTTATTACTACTACGATTGGAAACCATTACTAGACACGTTTAGCAATGTTTAGCATGTTTAAGCAGCCCGTATGTTCAGCATGATAATGTTCCTGTTCGAGACAATATGCACCCGCCCGGCCCTCCAAGCCGACGAGTGGGGCAGGTCACGCCCAATAGATCTATCCACATTTCCCCCGTTGTGCATCCCTGCACATTCATGGTTTCCCCCGGGACTTCCAAAGATCGTATAGCAATACAAAGTTAAAACCATAGTATGACATGTGTTACCAGAATAGTTTAGCGCATGTCTTCTCCCCCAAAAGTTAAAAGCAGTAAAAGTGGGGCCGTGAACTCACCTTAAGTAGCGTTCTTCGATTACAAGTAAAGATGTTTAGCCCTTGATAATCCCTCTACCGGAGATCTATCAAAATGTTCACATAAGTGTTCCGACTAATAACCATAAGGTTATCTAGTCCCCGATTGTCCAGATCGTAACCAAGTATGTTTTAAAACGTGTTTGAATGTTTAACCGACACACTAGACCGACCAGACATCCCGTTGGTGACCCATTACCCTAACTAATCAAGTACACATAGATTACACACAAGGTTCAAGCATAAAACACTTAGTTTGTATCAAAAATCTCATTTCTGCATCAGAACGGTCGAACCAGTCAGTTTTAAGTCTCCTTCGCCCGTTTTCAGTCTCCTTCGCCCGTTTTTCATCTCGTTCGACCGTTTGATGCCTCCTTCGCCCGTTCTACCACGTTCGCCTAACAAAACCCCAGGTTCAACCCTGGACATCCTCCTTCGCACCTTCGATCGGTCGAAGGAGGCCAGGTTCGCCCCTGTTGTGTGAATTTTCCTTAAAACGCTTCAAACACATTCAAAACGGCTCGAAACATCATCAAACACAGCAGTCAAGCACGGATAACTTACCCCTACAAAACCCCACCGATTTCCCCCGATAATACGTCCGTTTCGGCCCTTTCCCAAAATGGTAAAGATTATGGAAACATCACTTTCATGCATGAATAATTTACCCAATTTGGAAACTTTTGAAATCGGTTCTTATTCAACTTGAAATGCTCAGTTTGTCGAGTGTTCAATCTTTTCTTATCAATTCTATTGATCATAAATATCATGCATCAAGTCTAGATTCGTTAAAACCCCCAAATACCCATAATATCATTATATCCAACCCTAACCCTAAACAACAATAATCTAGCATCAATAGCAATCCTATATCATGTTTCTATCATAGATATAGCAGCAAATCATTGAATCAACACATAACACCACATAACACACAATTTACATATGTTATTCACCATGAAACCTATGTTAATGATAATGTTTTGATTTAGAAAGATGTTTAAAAGGTTTTTAATCATAAAAACACCCTTAGCACAGATCCGGACAATTAGGGTTAGATGAAAACGGATTAAAATGCTTTTAAAAAGGTTTAGGATTAAGAACACACCTTGGATTCTTGTTTAGATATTGTAGATAGGTTAGATTATGAAAAAGAAGAGCAAAAACTCCTTCCTTAGTGATTAAGATCGTTTGAGAGCGTTTTTGGGACTGTTAGGGTTTGTGAAATGATGAAAAATGACAAAGGTTGGTATTTATACTAATCCTCCTTCGCCCCATTTCAATGGTCGAATGTGGTCTCCTTCGACCCTTCCACAGGGTCGAATGAGCCCTGTCCTGGTCGAAAGGAATTCTTTCAATTTCACTCCCCAGGTTCGCCCATTTACAAAGGGTCGAACCAGAACTCCTTTTTAACTAATTTTCCAGTTTGTCGTGTTTAACGCATTCTAACACATCTTAACACATAAGCATGCATCCTTAATCTATATTTGACATATTTAAGCATAGATAATCATTTACACATCATTTAAACACATCTATGTATATAATCCACCACACGACCCATAATCTACACATATACTTAATTAGTTCATGTAATGTCACCAAAAACGGAACCCGGTACTAGTGTATTACCAAAACGACTCCCAATGATCCTCCAGATCATTGTACCCTGGACAATCCTAACTTGACCCGACTCAACTAACCCAGTTAAGTCTGTTTATAAACGTTTCTCGCTAAGGTAGACTTAGATGTTACTAATATGTTTAAGCCAAACATGCCGGGTGTCACATCATCCCCACGTTGAAAGAATTTTTGTCCCGAAAATTGCGCAAAGCCCCAAAAAGAAAGAAACGAAAAGAACAGAACAAAAAAAAAGGAAATTACCGGATGTCACATCATCCCCACGTTGAAAGGAATCTCGACCCGATATTCATTCCGCTTCAGCAGTAACATGCCTCGATTCAAACACGCACTTCGGAAAAAGATGAGGATACTTAGCTTTCATCTGATCCTCCCGTTCCCATGTGAACTCCGGTCCATGGTTCGAGTTCCAACGGACCTTAACAATGCGGATTTTACTCCGACGAAGGCTACGAATCTTGTAGTCGAGAATCTCGACAGGTTCCTCCACAATGCGAAGACGATCATCAACCTTGATCTCCTCCAGTGGTACAATGAGAGATTCATCAGCTAAACACTTCTTCAAGTTAGACACATGGAAGACGTTGTGCACACTACCGAGCTCCGCCGGTAAGTCAAGCTTGTATGCCACCGGTCCAATCCGATCCAGGATTGCGAATGGTCCGACATAACGAGGGTTAAGCTTGCCACGCTTTCCAAAGCGTATGACGCCCTTCCATGGTGATACTTTCAGAAGTACTTTGTCCCCAACCTGGAACTCTAAAGGTTTTCGACGGCGATCGGCATAGCTCTTCTGACGATCCCGCGCAGCAGCCAAACGTTGACGGATCTGTACGATTTTCTCCGAAGTTTCGTACACAAGCTCTGGACCAGTGAGCTGGCTCTCGCCCACCTCAGCCCAACAAAGTGGTGATCGACATTTCCGTCCGTAAAGAGCCTCGAACGGAGCTGCCTTGATACTAGAGTGATAGCTGTTGTTGTAGGAGAACTCCACTAACGGCAGGTGGATCTCCCAACTTTTGCCAAAATCGATAACACATGCCCGAAACATGTCTTCCAAGGTTTGAATCGTCTGCTCACTCTGTCCATCAGTTTGCGGATGATAAGCCGTACTCATATCCAACTGAGTACCCAAAGCCTTGTGCAGAGCCTTCCAGAAACGCGAAGCGAAACGAGAATCACGATCAGAGATAATAGAAACAGGCACCCCATGCCGAGCAACCACCTCCTTAAGGTAAAGTCGAGCCAACCGCTCGAGTCCATCGGTTTCCTTAATAGGTATAAAACGTGCCGATTTTGTCAGCCGGTCAACAATCACCCAGATCATATCAAAACCACTAGGTGATCTTGGCAGCTTGGTGACAAAATCCATCGTGATTCGTTCCCACTTCCATTCCGGAACCTCTGGTTGTTGCAGGAGACCAGACGGCCTCTGATACTCCACCTTGACTTTAGCACAAGTCAAACATTTGTTGACATAAGAAGCTATATCAGCTTTCATGTTCGGCCACCAATAAAGTATCTTCAAATCCTGATACATCTTATCGGAGCCAGGGTGAATAGAATACCGGGATTTGTGAGCTTCATCCAAAACAAGCTCGCGCAATCCCCCGAACAATGGGACCCAAACACGTCCCGCAAAATAGTGTAAGCCATCGGTCCTGAGCTCAAGATGCTTGTCAGCACTGTGCATAGTTTCAGCCTTACGGTTTTCCTCCTTCAAAGCTTCCAACTGTACAGAACGGATTCGGTCAGGCAATGACGAATGAATGGTGAGCTGTAAGGCTCGAACACGACGAGGGTTCGCAGACTCCTTCCTGCTCAAGGCGTCCGCCACAACGTTCGCCTTGCCAGGATGGTATTTGATGGCACAGTCATAATCGTTCAGAAGTTCAACCCAGCGACGCTGCCGCATGTTCAACACCTTCTGGTCGAAAATATGCTGAAGACTCTTGTGATCGGTATATACTTCACACTTGGTACCGTACAAGTAATGTCTCCAGATTTTCAACGCAAAGACTACCGCACCCAGTTCCAAGTCATGAGTAGTGTAGTTCTTCTCATGAACCTTGAGTTGACGAGAAGCATAAGCAATAACCTTCCCGCGCTGCATCAACACGCAACCGAGACCACGAATAGAAGCATCACAGTACACAACGAAGTCATCCGTGCCCTCAGGCAAGGCTAAGATAGGTGCAGAACAAAGTTTAAGCTTCAGCATCTGAAATGCTGATTCTTGTGGTTCATCCTAGTCGAACTTTTGGTCCTTCTGGGTAAGAGCAGTGAGGGGTTGAGCGATCTTCGAAAATCCCTCAATGAAGCGACGATAGTAACCCGCAAGACCTAGGAATTGCCGCACCTCAGATGGCGTCTTTGGTGCTTCCCAGTCTTTAATAGCTTTGATCTTAGCCAGATCGACATGAATTCCCAGTTCATTCACCACATGCCCTAGGAATTGGACTTCTCGTAACCAAAAATCACACTTTGAGAACTTAGCATACAACTGCTCCTGTCTCAAAAGTTCCAAGACCAACCGCATATGTTCCTCATGATCCGCCTTGTTCTTGGAATAAATCAGAATATCGTCAATGAACACGATGACGAACTTATCAAGGTAAGGTTTGCAAACGCAGTTCATTAAATCCATGAACACCGCTGGTGCGTTAGTGAGACCAAAAGCATGACCAAGAACTCAAAATGGCCATAACGAGTGCGAAAAGCAGTCTTCTGAATGTCAGATTCCCTGACGCGCAACTGGTGATAACCGGACCGCAAATCAATCTTCGAATAGTAGCTGGAGCCCTGAAGCTGGTCGAAGAGATCATCAATGCGTGGAAGAGGATAACGATTCTTGCTGGTCACTTTGTTCAGCTCACGATAATTAATACACATGCGAAGACTTCCGTCCTTCTTCTTCACAAACAAAATAGGAGCTCCCCATGGGGAAGAACTCGGTCGGATGAAACCCTTTTCCAAGAGTTCCTGTAACTGGCTGGACAACTCTTGCATCTCGGGAGGTGCAAGACGATACGGAGCTCGGCAATAGGAGCTGCGCCCGGAGTAAGATCGATACCAAACTCAACCTGACGATGGGGAGAAAGACCAGGTAAATCATCAGGAAACACATCAGAAAAGTCACGAACCACCGGAATATCCTCAATCTTCTTCTCATCGTCAGTAGAAATGTTAACAAGTGCCAGAATGGCCGAACAGCCCTTCCGAAGATACTTACGGGCTTTCATGCTAGAAATGATACTCAGCGGAGTACCGCTTTTCTCGCCACGAACCGAAAGAATCTCTCCATCAGGGAGAGGGATCCGAATAACCTTGTCAAAACAAACGATCTCCGCGCGATACAACGATAACCAATCCATGCCGACCACTACCCAGGGGTACCGGCATAAGGTCAATGGGGAAAGGCAATCCCGACAGTTCCAAGCGACATTCCCTAAGGGTGTGTGTCGCCTCGATTTTCTTACCATCAGCCAATTCTATTAAGTACTTAGCCTCTAAAGGTGTGGGTACTATATCTAGCAATCGACTAATATCCAAAGATACGAAACTCTTATCGCCACCAGAATCAAACAAGACAGAAACATAGCGATCATTAAGAAGGAACGTACCGGTAACTATGTCTGGATCCTGCCTAGCCTCCGCAGATCCAATGACGAAAGCACGTGCAGTCCTGCCTCCGCCGCCGTTGTTCCCGTTACCGTTCCCGCCCCTCCCATTATCGCCCTGCTTCAGTTTGGGACAGTCACGCTTGAAATGTCCCGTGTCACCACAGTTATAACACCCCTGCCTCCCCTGAGTTCCCTGAGCAGCAGGGGCAGGAGCACCTGCAGGAGTCTGAGTTGGGGTGAGTGCCACCTTGCAATCCTTAGCATGGTGCCCCAACTGATGGCACCGATGACAACGAGCCCTATCACAACCCCCAGAATGGTGAAAACCACACTTGTTACACTTGGGATGCTTCCCAACATACCCACTCGTCTTCTGCCCAAAAGAAGACCCAGATGAATCAAACTTCTTCGCCGGCTGAGCTGGCACCACACTCTTCCCCACACTATCCCACTTCCTCTTGTTTCCCTCAGCAACCTTCACAGCAGCACCCTTGGGTGGCAAAACGCCTTCCGCCACCTTCAGGTTAGTCATCTGATGAGCTGATCGGACAACTTCAGCAATGCTGGGAAGATTCCCAGCAGCCACCAACCCAGCAATCTCCGGTACTAGCCCAGACACATAGTGCTCGATCCTCCTGTACTCGGGTGTGTGCAAATCAGGGCACAACACCGCCAGCTCATTCCTCCTCATAGTGTATTCTTCAATCTCAGACCCAACCATCTTGTAGCTCCAGACCTCATGCTCTAACTTCTGTATCTCCTCTCTCGGACAATACTCACCTCTCAACAGCTGTACAAACTCCGCCCATGGCATGGCAATAGCCTCCCCCAATCCCATGTTCTGAGTAGTAGCATTCCACCACGACAGTGCAGGCCCCTCAAATGTCGCAGTAGCATACTTTACCCGGTCCCCAGCAGGACAGTTACACATAACAAACACAGACTCAACCTTCTCCAGCCATCGGAGCAGTCCCACCGCTCCCTCAGTTCCAGCGAAGTTATGGGGCTGACAGTCCCGAAACTTCTTATACGAGCACTGAGGTGGGGGTGGATTGGCACCAACACCTGAAACACGGTACACGAGTAAAACACAAACGAAAGGGTACGAAACCCAAAAATGAGGCAAGGTCGACAGAAATCAACTCACCACCGATGGCATTAATCCCAACCTGGAAATTTGCCATAGCCATGTTCACTTGCTGCTGTAGCAAGTTGTTCAGTTCAGCTTGGGTCATGTTGATGTTTCCACGACCACCGCCTCCAGCACGACCACCACCGCCAGCACGGCCACCGCCGCCACCACGACGTCCACCACCGCGAGCACCAGACATGATCTAACAAACCAAGAAATCGAGGGATTCAGATTCACTTCCAGTGTCAACCACTAGAAATTTACAAGAGTTAACCTAGGGACAATTCCAGGACTATACATCCAAACTCGAAATCCATCGGGATTTTCATGCATTCCAGTTTATTATTTTGTGTGCACCCGAAATGATAAACTGCTCTACATGGTCCCCCAGATGTACCCCTAATCCAGACCCCAGTCACTGAATGTCGTCGCCTGGTAACGTGTGACGATAGGTGCAAGTGTAAGAAGGCATGTGTGTGCTAGAACCAACAAGTCAACCCCTCTTTCTTCAATCCAGAAGAAGTAGACAAGAGTAGGTAAGAACCCAAATAAAAGCGGATGATGTAACGGAGAAGCATGATAATGTAAGGAGACCCCGACAACGTTAGTACGTATTCCACTAACAGACCCAAAGTATGTGACCGTCTAGTGTGTGTGTGCGACTCGGCTATAGACTAGACTCTACATGCAGTCCTAGTTCACTATAACCATTGAATCTGATACCAATCTGTCACACCCTCAAATTTCCACTTGCGGGGTTTTACCGCGAGGCGCATGACAAACCAGGATCCAAGTCAACAATCACAATAAACAACTCTATATGAAAAACGTAAAGAGACATAACCAACAATTTTATAAGCGGAAGCGTTTAAGTAGCATAAAATCAACTATGCTATCATCCCAAAAGTTATTCAAAACACTTTTATTACAAAATGTGCAACTATGCCTAGACGCCAATGCAGACCCGTGCGCCTAGTTCCATTTGTTGCTACCTTAGCGACCTGAGAAAAACATGCCAAAAAGATGTCAACATATAATGCTGGTGAGTTTACAGGTTTGTTCAATATGTTACCATGTCCATACTATATCAGTGTTACCAAGTACGCTAGCTAGGCGTATGTTTTATTACTACTACGATTGGAAACCATTACTAGACACGTTTAGCAATGTTTAGCATGTTTAAGCAGCCCGTATGTTCAGCATGATAATGTTCCTGTTCGAGACAATATGCACCCGCCCGGCCCTCCAAGCCGACGAGTGGGGCAGGTCACGCCCAATAGATCTATCCACATTTCCCCCGTTGTGCATCCCTGCACATTCATGGTTTCCCCCGGGACTTCCAAAGATCGTATAGCAATACAAAGTTAAAACCATAGTATGACATGTGTTACCAGAATAGTTTAGCGCATGTCTTCTCCCCCAAAAGTTAAAAGCAGTAAAAGTGGGGCCGTGAACTCACCTTAAGTAGCGTTCTTCGATTACAAGTAAAGATGTTTAGCCCTTGATAATCCCTCTACCGGAGATCTATCAAAATGTTCACATAAGTGTTTCGACTAATAACCATAAGGTTATCTAGTCCCCGATTGTCCAGATCGTAACCAAGTATGTTTTAAAACGTGTTTGAATGTTTAACCGACACACTAGACCGACCCGACATCCCGTTGGTGACCCATTACCCTAACTAATCAAGTACACATAGATTACACACAAGGTCAAGCATAAAACACTTAGTTTGTATCAAAAATCTCATTTCTGCATCAGAACGGTCAAACCAGTCAGTTTTAAGTCTCCTTTGCCCGTTTTCAGTCTCCTTCGCCCGTTTTTCATCTCGTTCGACCGTTTGATGCCTCCTTCGCTCGTTCTACCACGTTCGCCCAACAAAACCCCAGGTTCGACCCTGGACTTCCTCCTTCGCACCTTCGATCGGTCGAAGGAGGCCAGGTTCGCCCCTGTTGTGTGAATTTTCCTAAAAACGCTTCAAACACATTCAAAACGGCTCGAAACATCATCAAACACAGCAGTCAAGCACGGATAACTTACCCCAACAAAACCCCACCGATTTCCCTCGATAATACGTCCGTTTCGGCCCTTTCCCAAAATGGTAAAGATTATGGAAACATCACTTTCATGCATGAATAATTTACCCAATTTGGAAACTTTTGAAATCGGTTCTTATTCAACTTGAAATGCTCAGTTTGTCGAGTGTTCAATCTTTTCTTATCAATTCTATTGATCATAAATATCATGCATCAAGTCTAGATTCGTTAAAACCCCCAAATACCCATAATATCATTATACACACCTACGACGCCTTGGAGCTTCATAAAATGACCACCGCAGCCCTTATTGGGCCTGAAACCACGCACCGCCACTACCAGTATAGTGGTGGCTGGTCGTTGTGACAGCTTCGAGGGAGAGAGAGATTGGGTTTGAGGGTGGAATTGTAAGAGAGAGAGAGTGACGAGTTGGAGAGAGTGTGTGTTAGGGTTTTTCTTTGTTGGCTGCTAAAAAGATGAAGAAGGAGGTAGAATATGATGTTTTTATAGGTAGGGTTAGGTTTGGTAGGTTATTACCGCGTATACGAACCCGATTAAACGTAATGCGACTCGGTTTATATTTAGGATCCGTAACCTATTACAAAAATTAGTTTGTTTTACTCGAAATTAAAAATATAATAAAACCGAGCAAATATAAGATTATTTTTGTCACCCGATGCGCACGTTCGATACACGCGTTTTAAATCGCGTTAATTAAATCAGTCGCAGTTTCGATTGTCAAAACGATCAGTAAACTTCCGAAACCTTATAGTTAACAATATTTATAATACATATTATTTCAAATCATAAAAATCATATCAGTATTGATCGGAAGTTGCCGGTTGTCACATTCTCCCCATGTTACAGAAATTTTGTCCTCAAAATTTGAGGTAGGATATTTCTAAGAACCAATGGGAGCACAACAAAAGGGTCAACAAACGAGTCAGTACCAAATGGGGCAAGATATAGTTTGAAAATCAACTGAATGCAAAGTGTAGAAAATAACTTTGTCAATAAGTACTATTGGTGCACCTCAAACGAAGAAACTAATGCACCAACTTTTTCATTACACACCACAAGGTGTGTTTGGATTTAAGGTAATAACAAACAAGTTGACGAAAATGAGGCATGCCAATAAAGATCACTCATCATTACAAGTCGATTGAATATTCACCGCAAGGTGCTGTATCAAATTCCAACAATTCGATTCAACTGAAGTGTCGACTTTAAAGAAACCCATCGACGAAGTATCAAGAGATTCATTGCCCACAATGGCCTATAATATCAAGACTAGGAACAAGCACTACGAATAAAATAATGACAAACAAATCAATAATGAAACAATTGTTTGATGTGAAGCCCTACAATGGACCTTCACAGACTTACAGAATTCAAACATACAACAGTTGACACGTGTACAAAAGACGTGTCTAGTTTTGTGAAAAGAATAAGGAAACAACAAAAATTAGATCCCTTTACGATTGTTGTTGAAGGCTACAAACATAAAAGAAGAGAGACGTAAATTGTACTCAAAAGATATAACTAGGTTCTAAAACAGGAACCTTAGAAGTTCAAGAAACAAGATCATCGAGATCTTAAACTGGTTTAAGAAAAGCAAAGTCACAAATGACACGAACATGGGAGAATTGACAATCACGTTCGCAAAAACAAAAGAATGAATAACCCTTATCTATTACTTATTTACACAACAACATATAACAACATAGATACCCTCACGATAGAAATTCTTAGAACTATCAAGTGCCTGTAAATTTGCAATAACGTGATGTATACATTATCGAAAATTTACCTCACAAGATCCTCCTATTAACCTCCGTCATGTGTATATCACAAGTACTCATTACATCCACATAGTAACACGTATATATATATATATTCCCGTCTGTCACACCCTCAAATTTCCACTTGCGGGGCTTTACCGCGAGGCGCATGACAAACCAGGATCCAAGTCAACAATCACAATAAACAACTCTATATGAAAAACATAAAGAGACATAACCAACAATTTTATAAGCGGAAGCGTTTAAGTAGCATTTAATAAACTATGCTATCATCCCAAAAGTTATTCAAAACACTTTTATTACAAAACGTGCAACTATGCCTAGACGCCAATGCAGACCCGTGCGCCTAGTTCCATTTGTTGCTACCTTAGCGGCCTGAGAAAAACATGCCAAAAAGATGTCAACATATAATGCTGGTGAGTTCACAGGTTTGTTCAATATGTTACCATGTCCATACTGTATCAATGTTACCAAGTACGCTAGCTAGGCGTATGTTTTATTACTACTACGATTGGAAACCATTACTAGACACGTTTAGCAATGTTTAGCATGTTTAAGCAGCCCGTATGTTCAGCATGATAATGTTCCTGTTCGAGACAATATGCACCCGCCCGGCCCTCCAAGCCGACGAGTGGGGCAGGTCACGCCCAATAGATCTATCCACATTTCCCCCGTTATGCATCCCTGCACATTCATGGTTTCCCCCGGGACTTCCAAAGATCGTATAGCAATACAAAGTTAAAACCATAGTATGACATGTGTTACCAGAATAGTTTAGCGCATGTCTTCTCCCCCAAAAGTTAAAAGCAGTAAAAGTGGGGCCGTGAACTCACCTTAAGTAGCGTTCTTCGATTACAAGTAAAGATGTTTAGCCCTTGATAATCCCTCTACTGGAGATCTATCAAAATGTTCACATAAGTGTTCCGACTAATAACCATAAGGTTATCTAGTCCCCGATTGTCCAGATCGTAACCAAGTATGTTTTAAAACGTGTTTGAATGTTTAACCGACACACTAGACCGACCCGACATCCCGTTGGTGACCCATTACCCTAACTAATCAAGTACACATAGATTACACACAAGGTTCAAGCATAAAACACTTAGTTTGTATCAAAAATCTCATTTCTGCATCAGAACGGTCAAACCAGTCAGTTTTAAGTCTCCTTCGCCCGTTTTCAGTCTCCTTCGCCCGTTTTTCATCTCGTTCGACCGTTTGATGCCTCCTTCGCCCGTTCTACCACGTTCGCCCAACAAAACCCCAGGTTCGACCCTGGACTTCCTCCTTCGCACCTTCGATCGGTCGAAGGAGGCCAGGTTCGCCCCTGTTGTGTGAATTTTCCTAAAAACGCTTCAAACACATTCAAAACGGCTCGAAACATCATCAAACACAGCAGTCAAGCACGGATAACTTACCCCTACAAAACCCCACCGATTTCCCCCGATAATACGTCCGTTTCGGCCCTTTCCCAAAATGGTAAAGATTATGGAAACATCACTTTCATGCATGAATAATTTACCCAATTTGGAAACTTTTGAAATCGGTTCTTATTCAACTTGAAATGCTCAGTTTGTCGAGTGTTCAATCTTTTCTTATCAATTCTATTGATCATAAATATCATGCATCAAGTCTAGATTCGTTAAAACCCCCAAATACCCATAATATCATTATATCCAACCCTAACCCTAAACAACAATAATCTAGCATCAATAGCAATCCTATATCATGTTTCTATCATAGATATAGCAGCAAATCATTGAATCAACACATAACACCACATAACACACAATTTACATATGTTATTCACCATGAAACCTATGTTAATGATAATGTTTTGATTTAGAAAGATGTTTAAAAGGTTTTTAATCATAAAAACACCCTTAGCACAGATCCGGACAATTAGGGTTAGATGAAAACGGATTAAAATGCTTTTAAAAAGGTTTAGGATTAAGAACACACCTTGGATTCTTGTCTAGATATTGTAGATAGGTTAGATTATGAAAAAGAAGAGCAAAAACTCCTTCCTTAGTGATTAAGATCGTTTGAGAGCGTTTTTGGGACTGTTATGGTTTGTGAAATGATGAAAAATGACAAAGGTTGGTATTTATACTAATCTTCCTTCGCCCCATTTCAATGGTCGAATGTGGTCTCCTTCGACCCTTCCACAGGGTCGAATGAGCCCTGTCCTGGTCGAAAGGAATTCTTTCAATTTCACTCCCCAGGTTCGCCCATTTACAAAGGGTCGAACCAGGCACAATGTTCTCCTTCGACCACTCGAAGTGGTCGAACCAGAACTCCTTTTTAACTAATTTTCCAGTTTGTCGTGTTTAACGCATTCTAACACATCTTAACACATAAGCATGCATCCTTAATCTATATTTGACATATTTAAGCATAGATAATCATTTACACATCATTTAAACACATCTATGTATATAATCCACCACACGACCCATAATCTACACATATACTTAATTAGTTCATGTAATGTCACCAACAACGGAACCCGGTACTAGTGTAATACCAAAACGACTCCCAATGATCCTCCAGATCATTGTACCCTGGACAATCCTAACTTGACCCGACTCAACTAACCCAGTTAAGTCTGTTTATAAACGTTTCTCGCTAAGGTAGACTTAGATGTTACTAATATGTTTAAGCCAAACATGCCGGGTGTCACACCGTCCGCATTCCAGCTTCTCAGCATCATCGGCAAAACGAGGACGTTTCTAACCCAAGTCGACCTTGATGACATAGCATGCTCCGAACCCGGGATGCGAGACCGCAGGTGCTGCAACAATCCCTTTGCCAACTCGTCCAACTAACGCGACACGTGTGAGCGCTCTAGATGCGCCCAAGCTTGAGTCGACCCCCATTGGTGAAACATAGTTATATATACTTCACGTAAATGCACACAGTATATAAACAAGTAAATTGTTCCTCATACCAAGAAACAATAACTCAGCTAAACTCTATGTGAATAAACACTCTACTATTTAAAGCGATGACTCGCCAGTCACTAGTGAGGTATGCCAAACCACACGTGCAATTATGCTTCCTATACACAATTATAGAACATACTCACTATTTACATAAGAAAATAAATGTTCCTTGCACCGAAGGAATGTACGCTGAGCTAGTGAGATACACTAATAGTCATGTAACTGATTTGGCAACGGTTGGAATTCTAGTTCCTAGGCGTTCATACTAAATATTTTGTCTTAGAAATTTTGGTCCCTATCTCGAAACAAACTGTAACACCCCGAGGTGTTACGGGTCTCTTAAACGGGTCGGGTCGTACCCGACCACCCGATTATTATTATAAAGTATTCAAGTTCGAATCTCGCGACTAACCGTTTCAACTGATTAAATAGATAATAATTATGGAATTTTATTATCTCGGTTAAACGCTCCTTATCTGCTATTAAATCGCTGCCAAACGGTCTTTATTTTGTTGTTATACCCGTTACCAAACACCCGAGTCCCAGTTATTATCCCCGTTCCCAAACACCCCCCTTATTGGATTGGACTATATAAAGCTTTCCTTCTCCATTTAATTGTCTGCACAATATCATTACCAACACACATACTTGTGTGTTCAAAGATAAAGCAGAGCCAATCAGTCACCTCACCGGACAGCCATGGCTGGCTGCCGCCGCCTCCGCTACTTCCGGTCACCGGCGCCGCTGGCCGCCGCCCCCTTCCTTTGTCCGGTAAGTCAACTGCCGAACCCTTCTTCTCTTCTGTCCCTCTTAACGAGCAGTAACCCCTTTTCTTCTCTTGATTTGACAACTGGTACCATTTAACAAACCCAAGCCAAACCTTCATCTTGTTTTGTGGAGAACCCGAGTCCGGTTCATATTGGGAACCGGTGATAGTCAACGGGTCTTTATAATATGTTGAATCGAACCCACGAACCATAACTTCCGTTCCTGTTAAACGATGACCGGACAGTCACCAAGAGCCGGTGTCTGTCATCGGGTCCTTACCATCACACAACCCGGTAATCACCTCTCCTTCTGTTCTGATTTAACCTGATAACTCTTTATTATCAAACCATCATCATATTCCAACTCGTGAACCTGTCCCTTTGTCTCTGTTTATCGAAGCCGAGACAGTCACCGGTTTTAGGTGACTGTCGTCTGACAACCGAACCCACCCTTTCATTATATTACTGTCGCACACACACACCCATCGATGTGTGTGTGGTATTGTATGTATGTATGAACATGAGAAAAGTGGAATGGACATGATCTTGATTAGAGCCCGATTATATTCCCGGTCAGATCCGGTTATTGTCTGTTCATATTCCAATCCTGATAAGAAGCCGGTTAATATATGGTATGAAATATACAACTATCATTTGAGTATTTGTATTAACCATTAAGTGATGCTATTCTCAGTTATCAAGAGACGGGAGTTAGAAGAAGAGAATATTGTGATAACTAAAGGTCCGGATTAATCTTCGATTAAGTTCCGATAATAACCTGGTGAGTGTCCGATTGTAATTATTATAAATATAGTTCTATTGGATTAATTGGTTACAATCTTATAATCTATTATTAATATAATGATTATGGTTGATTGCGAGGTACCGTTAATCGAATCGGAAAGTGGAACTCGATACCGAGTCAACTCAGTGACTCGGTCAACACCCGGAATAGAACCCGGTCCAATAGCTAGACGAGGAATATTATTAGAATTATACGAATATATATATAATACGAATAACGTATGGACTTGATAATAATAATAAGAGAATAATAAACATATATAAAATATATATGTTTATATATATATATAAGATTCGACATATAAAACGATATACTAGACTCGGGTTAATAATAATATGCTCCGCCGAGCCATCATCCGGGTAAGTTCGTGTCTAGAGTTCGTTAGGTTCGTGTGCCAAGCTGTAATGGCCAGCTAGATATAGGATGTCCGTGTCGTGTCAATAATAAACCCCGAGTTTAGGACTATCTAATATATACCGAATTCTATATTTGTAAATTATATATATGATATATATCCTAAGTATTACAATCTAACAAGTCTCACGCGTAAAACGTATCCATATATATATGGCATATAATTGTAATAAGAAGATTAGCTAGAGATTATAAGCAAACCTGTGAGTATCGTGAACTCCCCACTTTTACTGTTTTATTAAGTGTTTTCGGGGGAATACATGTCATTTATTAAAACTAGAAATGCTTTACATAAATAAACGATTATCAATAGAAATAAAAGAAGTATAATAGAAAAGGGGACATAGAAACGACAAGGACAGTACTAGACGGTATCCGCCATTTCCTTTCTTGTACCGACTAGAGGGCAAGACCTAGTCTTACCCAAGTAGAGGGTAGGAATGTCCAAGTAGAGGACCAAAACCATTCTTGTCCAAGTAGAGGACAGGAACATGTATTTTACCACAATCAGAGTGGTACCATCGATAGGAATGGCACGAATTATAATCGATATGATAGAATGGATTTATAAGAGAATTGATATATGATAGAGTGGTATAATAGAAATATAATTTCCCCTTCAGAATTAAAACTGTAAAGCATGTTTATAAAAGAATGTTTATAAAAGAATGTCTTATATAAAATAATTATCAATAAACGAATCGGCCATTCACTTTATAAAATACACGACCTCACCAACTTTATGTTGACAGAAACTATTTTTGGCATGTGTTCAGGTAACCCAACAAATATGATGACGTGGATCCTGGAAGACTAAAGACTGTTATTATTTGAATTCTGCTGCGTAGCTCCGATAACCCGACCCAACTACCCGGCACCGACTGCCAGGGTCGTTACAGGTGGTATCAGAGCGGCGCTTAATGACAGTTTTGAAGTCTTTAATAATCCAGGATCTACCATAATATTTTCTAGAAAGAAATGTTGCTTAGAAAAATATTTATGATATCAGAAATATTAAAGAAAATATCAGGCGATTAGATTTTTGGGTACCTAAATGCCAAACCATTATAAAGTTAGTGAGAACCATAACTGTATACTAGAAATTAAAACGAATCCACTACAGGATAGTACTAGAATGATTTTGTGGGGTAAATTGACAATTATGTACACAATTGTGAATTTATATGCACATTTAATTTCTGGGAAATCTTACAGGATATTAAGGCTATATGAAATAAGGAATAATACAGAAAAGAAACCAGATATATTAAAAGAAATCATAAAAATAAATCTCGATATAAATAAGAAATGACGAAAATTATAAAAGTACATATGTTTATATAGAAAAATATATAGATCATAAAACATAAATCATTCATCTTGATTCAAGAAACTTCATATAAGTTTATTGAATTATTCCAATCTCAATGACTATTCATATCCGATTTCAGATCATTAAATTATTCCAATAATTATAAACAGAATACGAATATTACGCTCCAACTTGAACATTCCTATGATCAAGTTTCCTGAAATATTATTTTACTCAGTAAATTCCGAAAATTTTTATAAAATTCGATAAGCTAGAGACATATAAATATTGTGTTTCTAAAGAATTTCCTTCGATTATTTAATTAAAGATCAAATATATTCCGCGATTATCTACATTGTTTTAAATCTTTTTAGTATGATTTTGGAAGTTTATTGAATTTATTCTTAGTTATTACTATTTTTATACTAAGCCGGTATTTCAGTTTTGAGTAAAAATATATATAAATACCCCTCCGTTTAAAATTTTAAATAGACGCTTTATTCGAATTTATAGGTCAAGAAAATCCGTCAATATGATAATTTTCTTTTTATCAAATCTATTATTAATACTCCATACATTATTAAAAAGTTCTCAGAATCTATTTCAATATCACGTTTTCAGATAATTCAATATAATTCGTTTAATACTATTTTTGAGAAATTTATTTTGTTTTATCAATCCATAATAAGAAATTTGTTTATTAAAAATTTAAGAATTCTGACACTATGAAAAATTTCTACCGCGACTCTTTTCAAATAGTTATTATTTTCAAAAATATATACCATTACGAAACTCGAACCAGTATTATTATTATAAATCCTCCCTAAAAGTTTTTACATGAAGACCCACGGTCGTATTATTTTGCCCGAACCTATTTCATTTCATAGTTAGTCTCATTTTCGTAAACGATTCTTAATCGAATCTATATCCGTATATAACTCAAAAGTATTTTCGACACGATTTTATAATAATATTCGATTGTATAATTTCTTTGATATTTTATCTCGATATGAACGATGAGTATTATAAACTACGTTTAATAATCTAAATCTATCTTGGCGTATATATAGAAATATCAGTTATGTATCACCTTCGATCCTTTCCAAAATTAAATAATATTTTGAACGAAAAATATTATTCTCGAAATTCGTTGACAGAAATACTTAGGAATCTATCAAAAGAAATTGAATTCTTACTCGCTCGATTATGCGACAATATAAGTACCGTCTTAATCCTATGACTCGAACAAGTCAGAAAGATTAAAAGATTGGAATGTTATATTGGATATCTTATTACACGAACAAATTCTTGAACGATTGACAGTCTATTTCGTTAGACTCAGATCAACATGTTTCCTTCCAGAATATATAATTTCGAATCTAAGAAAAAATAAAGAACAAAATAATAGAATAATATGTGATGGACACATACCTATTGTGATTAAAATAAACAAATACTGGAATGTTAGGTGAGGTGAAATAGTAATTATGATCGCGACATAATTATGAATGTCACAGGCACAGGAACATTCGAGTAGGAATTTATCAAGATCACAGTTTGTTTGTGTAATGAACATATTAAAATAACATGAATAATAAGAAGAATATATTCGGAGAATAAAAACCATCGATTGGTTAAATTCTATGAATCAAAGAAATCAGTTTATTGATTTTTGATTGCCAACCAAAGATAGTGCATGTCCCCAGTGCAATCTCCGGGGAAAATGCTATCCGGACCCTTACAGAAGGTATATCCGGACATTTGCCGCTAAGTCACAGGATTCTTTTGTAAGGATATGTACTACTATGAACAAATCTTCGCAGTCACTTTTGTATAAAAACTCGCGGGAGTTATAGTATAATCAAATTGGTACAACGGTCAAGTGTTACACAGTTGAAATTCATGAATAAGAAGTGATGAAAGATTTGTTAAAACCTTAAAATATAACAGACATAAATTTATATGGATTCAGAAACTGGAAATGATAGAATCCAACGAATTATTAAAAGAAATAATTTATCGAATATATCTAAATACGATTAAATACCAATGGAATCACGTAGAGATTCTGAAGGTATAAACGAAATGAAAACGAAAAATGAATAGAATTATGCTCATTTTTCCAGTGAAACTCTCCGGCCAAGGAATGACGAATTTCTTGTTCCAAGTTAAAGGGTGTGAGAGATAATTTAAGAAATCACTGTTCTGGCAAGAACTATCTATACGAATATCCTGATGAAATAAGCCTCGCTTATAATCAGTTGGATTAAAAAGATATGATATATTGCCTAAATATAAGTCTATCGGAATGTGTTTTCAGACACCAATAGTATAGACTTTGATCAAATATATATATAAAAAAGAATTATTCCAAACAAGTGTATATCATAGAAATGACAGATTTATAGTGTCTACTATAAATGACTATCAGTGTTCGCTTGGATATAAAAGAATATAAATCAACAAATAAAAAGAATGATAATTTGAAAAGACATCCAATATGTCTGAATAATAAAAAGGCATTGGAAATGCCATATAGCACGAGAAGGCAATTGAAGTGCCAAATATTAACAGAAGGCATCCGATATGCCAAAAGTAATTATGTTAAATATATATTAATAGAAATTACCCGATAAGAATATAAGTCGTAAGAAGAACGACTAGAATTTTATAAAGAATATTTTATGAAAAGTAATTATAGAATATTTTTATCGAGAGTGTCAACGAACCCCGAAATAGAATTAAGAAAGAATTTTGTAGAAATACTTAATGTAATAAGTATTTAAGTCCCGAATGATAATCATGATTTTGAGATAGAGTAAGTGACGCATTATCATAAGAAGCTTAAGTCAAAGAATGGTTAACGATAAATAATGCAGTTAATCATCAATGAAATAGTCAGTAAGATTATTATAGATGATTTAAAAGAAATCTCAATGACCAAATTTGGTAGGTCAAGATAATAAAAAGGAATTGTTGAAACCGTGTAATTCAACAAGTTCAATTAGTCTTTTCCGGTACCTTTAGACTCCGGGTAAGATACGTCTAATGATCTGAGAAACCTCCTAAGTATATCCACGAATAGAGATAACCCAAAGGTCAACCCTATTATACCAATATAGATAGAACTTAAAAGATAGAATTTGTAAGAAATAATCCGATAGTTACCAGAAATTATTCCTGCTCTTTAAAAATCGGAATTACAATGATGGTAAACTCTAACGTTCGAATAAAAGAGGTAGTAGCTCAGATCCCATTCAAGTCATGATAATAAAGGGACTTCCGTATCTATCTCCTAAGAACTATATAGAATCCATCATTGTAAATGAATCCTAATATTAAACGAGGGGAATATCGTATCGATTTGAGACTCTAGAAATGTTCGCTGGAAGTTTGTAAATCTTTCAGAAGAAAAATAATTAGAATCTCAAAGTATTTATATAGAAATAATATTCAGTCTACTTCTCATTCTAATGAGGAAAAGATAAAAGAATATTAATATTCTATAGAAAATATCAATCTATATAGAAAACCTTTAATAGTCATACCAGATAAATACAGATAATCCATGTATCTGAAATAACATGACTATAGCAAGAAAGGTTAAAACGAGATTAGTAGAATGATCAAGATGTATCGTTACAGATTGATATCTCTAACTTGTGTAATCTCATATTTGATATAAAATCGAGTTCTTCGCAAACCACGAAAACTGATCATGTCTCGTTGATAAGTGTTCAGGTTTAAATTGTAACATCCTTATGAATTAAGGGTGTAAAAGACTAGATCACTCAAATTTCGGGGACGAAATTTCCTAAGGGGGGAGATTGTAACACCCCGAAGTGTTACGGGTCTCTTAAACGGGTCGGGTCGTACCCGACCACCCGATTATTATTATAAAGTATTCAAGTTCGAATCTCGCGACTAACCGTTTCAACCGATTAAAAAGATAATAATTATGGAATTTTATTATGTCGGTTAAACGCTCCTTATCTGCTATTAAATCGCTGCCAAACGTTCTTTATTTTGTTGTTATACCCGTTACCAAACACCTGAGTCCCAGTTATTATCCCCGTTCCCAAACACCCCCCTTATTGGATTGGACTATATAAAGCTTTCCTTCTCCATTTTATTGTCTGCACAATATCATTACCAACACACATACTTGTGTGTTCAAAGATAAAGCAGAGCCGATCAGTCACCTCACCGGACAGCCATGGCTGGCTGCCGCAGCCTCCGCTGCTTCCGGTTACCGGCGCCGCTGGCCGCCGCCCCCTTCCTTTCTCCGGTAAGTCCACTGTCGAACCCTCCTTCTCTTCTGTCCCTGTTAACGAGCAGCAACCCCTTTTCTTCTCTTGATTCGACAACCGATACCATTTAACAAACCCAAGCCAAACCTTCATCTTGTTTTGTGGAGAACCCGAGTCCGGTTCATATTGGGAACCGGTGATAGTCAACGGGTCCTTATAATCTGTTGAATCGAACCCACGAACCATAACTTCCGTTCCTATTAAACGATGACCGAACAGTCACCAAGAGCCGGTAATCACCTCTCCTCCTGTTCTGATTTAACCTGATAACTCTTTATTATCAAACCATCATCATAGTCCAACTCGTGAACCTGTCCCTTTGTCTCTGTTTATCGAAGCCGAGACAGTCACCGGTTTTAGGTGACTGTCGTCTGACAACCGAACCCACCCTTTCATTATATTACTGTCGCACACACACACCCATCGATGTGTGTGTGTGGTGTTGTATGTATCTATGAAAATGAGAAAAGTGGAATGGACATGATCTTGATTAGAGCCCGATTATATTCCCGGTCAGATCCGGTTATTGTCTGTTCATATTCCAATCCTGATAAGAAGCCGGTTAATATATGGTATGAAATATACAACTATCATTTGAGTATTTGTATTAACCATTAAGTGATGCTATTCTCAGTTATCAAGAGACGGGAGTTAGAAGAAGAGAATATTGTGATAACTAAAGGTCTGGATTAATCTTCGATTAAGTTCCGATAATAACCTGGTAAGTGTCCGATTGTAATTATTATAAATATAGTTCTATTGGATTAATTGGTTACAATCTTATAATCTATTATTAATATAATGATTATGGTTGATTGCGAGGTACCGTTAATCGAATCGGAAAGTGGAACTCGATACCGAGTCAACTCAGTGACTCGGTCAACACCCGGAATAGAACCCGGTCCAATAGCTAGACGAGGAATATTATTAGAATTATACGAATATATATATATATATAATACGAATAACGTATGGACTTGATAATAATAATAAGAGAATAATAAACATATATAAAATATATATGTTTATATATAAAAGATTCGACATATAAAACGATATACTAGACTCGGGTTAATAATAATATGCTCCGCCGAGCCATCATCCGGGTAAGTTCGTGTCTAGAGTTCGTTAGGTTCGTGTGCCAAGCTGTAATGGCCAGCTTTATTTATTTTGCATGCCAAGCTGTAATGGCCAGCTAGATTTAGGATGTCCGTGTCGTGTCAATAATAAACCCCGAGTTTAGGACTATCTAATATATACCGAATTCTATATATGTAAATTTTATATATGATATATATCCTAAGTATTACAATCTAACAAGTCTCACGTTTAAAACGTATCCATATATATATGGCATATAATTGTAATAAGAAGATTAGCTAGAGATTATAAGCAAACCTGTGAGTATCGTGAACTCCCCACTTTTACTGTTTTATTAAGTGTTTTTGGGGGAATACATGTCATTTATTAAAACTAGAAATGCTTTACATAAATAAACGATTATCAATAGAAATAAAAGAAGTATAATAGAAAAGGGGACATAGAAACGACAAGGACAGTACTGGACGGTATCCGCCATTTCCTTTCTTGTACCGACTAGAGGGCAAGAACCAGTCTTACCCAAGTAGAGGGTAGGAATGTCCAAGTAGAGGACCAAAACCATTCTTGTCCAAGTAGAGGACAGGAACAGGTATTTTACCACAATCAGGGTGGTACCATCGATAGGAATGGCACGAATTATAATCGATATGATAGAATGGATTTATAAGAGAATTGATATATGATAGAGTGGTATAATAGAAATATAATTTCCCCTTCAGAATTAAAACTGTTAAGCATGTTTATAAAAGAATGTTTATAAAAGAATGTCTTATATAAAATAATTATCGATAAACGAATCGGCCATTCACTTTATAAAATACACGACCTCACCAACTTTATGGTGACAGAAACTATTTTTGGCATGTGTTCAGGTAACCCAACACATATGATGACGTGGATCCTGGAAGACTAAAGACTGTTATTATTTGGATTCCGCTGCGTAGCTCCGATAACCCGACCCAATGACCCGGCACCGACTGCCAGGGTCATTACACAAACTCAGGTTAAAGCCAAGATATCTACACAGACACCTAATTCGCTAAAACCTATGGCTCTGATACCAAACTGTCACACCGCGACTTTTCCCCAAATCGGTCGTGACGTTTGCTAGCTTCGCCACGCAGCGGAAAGATGCACCTAAGACCCTTACTTCCTGAACGCCAATTCTAACCCTCTAGGATCCCCGATCCCAAGACGTCGCCCACTCCAACCGTGTCGTTACCAAAGTTTAAACCTGAAAGACATGCTTAAAAAGTCAACATAAAGCTGGTGAGTTCATAAGTTTGCGAAACCAAAAGTTAAGTTTAACCCGAAATCTATGTAGTCCAAATCCAGGAACTAGTTACGTAACCCCAAACCAGGGAATAAAGTTATGTTATCCCAACCAGGAATAAAGTTTTACAAAAACATTTCCACAAGTTTTGAAAGATCTATCATGTTACTACTATGTCAAGATGATAGCGTTAGCTAGACGCATGAATGCTACTACTACGACTTGGAAAACATTAGATACAAGGATATATGGGTTTGCCCAAAATGATATGCACTACCGTCCCACGGTAGCGTTATGACCGAGATAATATGCACCCGCCCGGCTGCCAGCCGACGAGTGGGGTCTGTCAGTCCTAATAGATCTATCCACATTTCCCCCATTGTGCCTCGCACATTCATGGTTTCCCCGGGACTTTATGTATCGTATAGTACAAATGAATTTAACACTAGTATAACATGATATTTTATGAAACAAGTATAAAGCATGTGTCTCCTCCGAAATGTAAAGACTTAAAGTGGGGCCGTGAAACTCACGCAACCCATTTCATTTCCCATGTACGATTTTTCAAAGTGTTTCAAATGTTAAACTTTTCCCAAAACTTGATCACTTTAGTCTCATCAGATTTTCATAAAAGAAGCATGTCTTCCCCCCGAAAACATTTATAAAAACGATAAAAAGTGGGGTCATGAACTCACCTTAATTTCCATGCTAAGCTAGCAAACAAGCCTGAAACCTCGACCGACTTCCTCGTGCCCTAAATTACCAACAAAGGACGGACACCTTAACAGTCTATCACTCATAAGCCTAGCTTATCAACCGCTTAAAAGATAGCCTATCTGACTGTCTAGACTCGTGTGTACCAACACGAGTCTCAATACGTTTCAACTCGACGAACCGATCATGACTTAACTTAATTCCCATGTACAACATAGCACCCAAGTTGCACACTTGTTACTATTTGTGTATAAACCATGTTGGACTAGTACCCCGAAACGTATAATTATCCTGAATCGTAGTTTGTCTCGTAAATCATGTAAATGTATTTGTTTTGTAAAATTCTATTTTAGAAACACTTCTTGAGGAGATACAAATTTAGTTATTAAAACCGATTAATAACATTTGTTACTTTTTCTCAAATATTGTTTGGAAATCATCTTTATTGCTACGAATAAATAGTCCTTAAAAGCATTTCGATATGTATATAATAATGCATTTGTCCAAAACACTTAGGGGAATTTATTTATAAAAATGGCAGTTCGTTACGCATTAATTTTATAAAAATTTGGGCAGAGTTTCCTCTGTTTTTGTACAAACCGGACAACACCCGTTGTCTACAATTTTCCCCAAAATCAACTTTCAAAGACAATTTCTCAAGTCCTTTTATCCACAATTCCGATTCACGAGACTCTATACGTTTCGTCACCTATGTATATTTATTTATATATATATATAGCAATATATATATATATATAATATAGTCCGACAAAGTAGTCCAATGTTATTTAGTCCGATGTTCGATATAAGTTACGTCAAATTAACCATTTACCAAATCGTCCGAAATAATATATAGTTATCGTTTATTTTTATTCGGATCGTTCGCGAGTTAAAAGTAATTCGTCCATATCAATATATTTATAAGTTTATAATATTCATAAATATAACAATATTTACAAATATAACAATATTTACAAATACATAACATTTATAAATATATGATATCTATAAATAAGATAATAATAAACACGAATCTAAGTATACCGAATCACACGGGCGTAACACGAAGCCACCTCGAACTACGTGTAGATCGAAACGCTGACCCGTTGACCATCTGTTGACTTGGTTGACCGTGACCGGTACCGAGACCCAATCCAAACTGAATAGCGACCAGATCCATCAGACTCCAAAACCGCGAGCCAAAAGCCACATTAAACCACCTGGTGAACACCAAACCGTAACCAGCACGCACCCGACTTGAACCCAAACCGAACCCATCTTGACCTGAGACCCGAACCAGACCCAAGACCAACCGACTCACCCTTGAAAGGATACCCGGGACCTAAACCAAACAGATCTGACCCGACACTAGAAGCTGGATCGAACCCCAAGAACAACACCCAACGAGCCCAACTTTGACTCAAGTAGTCGAGCCACTAGACCCGAAACTGAAATATGAATCTTGCCCGAGACCTGTGACTGAACTGAGACCAAGCACTATCAAAGCAACAACAATTTACTCGAAACCACAGCTAACCTGAACCTGACCACACCAGATCGGACCAGACCAGACCAACATAACCGGAAACCATCATCGCCTATATCAAAACCAACACCATAGCCAGATCAAAGTAACCCGTCACCTCTTCTAATCAGTAGATCCGTCACTTACATAGAAGTAACCCGACACAAAACCGACCCAAATGAGAAGACCACCGGTCGTCTAGGCAAGAAACCATCTCCGACCACCTCTATGCTGAGCCCCATCACGAACCACCACCAAAAACCACATATGCCGCTAGTGTTGTTTGATTTCCGGGTCTACACACCTGCGACGCCTTGGACCTTCATAAAATAACCACCGCCACCAGTATAGTGGTGGCCGGTCGTTGTGACAGCTTCGAGGGGGAGAGAGATTGGGTTTGAGGGTGGAATGGTTAGAGAGGGAGAGTGACGAGTTAGAGAGAGTGTGTGTTAGGGTTTTTCTTTGTTGGCTGCTAAAAAGATGAAGAAGGAGGTAGAATATGATGTTTTTATAAGTAGGGTTAGGTTCGGTAGGTTATTACCGCGTATACGAACCCGATTAAACGTAACGCGACTCGGTTTATATTTAGGATCCGTAACCTATTACAAAAATTAGTTTTTTTTACTCGAAATTAAAAATATAATAAAACCAAGCAAATATAAGATTATTTTCGTCACCCGATGCGCACGTTCGATACGCGCGTTTTAAATCGCATTAATTAAATCAGTCGCAGTTTCGATTGTCAAAACGATCAGTAAACTTCCGAAACCTTATAGTTAACAATATTTATAATACATATTTATTTCAAATCATAAAAATCATATCAGTATTGATCGGAAGTTGGCGGTTTTCACAAAGTAATAGTAACCAATGCTTTGGCGATTTTGCTTCATCATTTATTACACATATCAAGACTTTAATTATGAAGTTGAAAAAGTTTCTGTAATTTAACTATATAGTGATACTTTAATAACAAATTTAATCGTGTAATAAAAGATGTTACACTGAGACTTTTAACGATTTTACACTGAGAGAGTTTTGTGTGATAACAACCGTTGAGAAATCAACATATGTTATAAAAAGCCCCGAAAGTAATGATTACGATTTTGAAACTAGTTTATTAACAATATTATTTTATTATTGTTGTGTTGTAATTGTCTTGCACTCTATTAAAAGCCCCAAAAGTAAATTTTAACTTTATATTTACTTGAAATGCAACTTATAAAGTTGAAAACGAACTTTACGAATAGTTAGTTTGTTAGTTATTTGTTCATCCTATAATAAAATAATAATACAATAATATTATTAATAATTTAATATTATTATCACTATTATAATAATGAACAACTCAATATAAAGTTGAATGAACAAATTTTGAAAAGGTTTACGTAATTTATTTAACTATATAGTGATACTTTAATAACAAATTTAATCTTATAATAAAAGATGTTGTTACACTGAGACTTTTAACGGTTTTACTTCCTTCTACCGATTACACAATCCATTGGTAAATACTGAGAGAGTTTTGTGTGACATTATCTGTTGAAAACTCAGCAGATGTTATAATAGTGATAATAATATTAATGTTAAAATTGATATTTATTATATATCTATCTTTTGTTTCAATATGTGGTTTGGAAAAACAGTAACTAAAAGTTTATTATATGTAAAACTTTAAATAGTAACCAATGCTTTGGCGATTTTGCTTCATCATTTGTTACACATATCAAGACTTTAATTATGAAGTTGGAAAGGTTTTTGTTATTTAACTATATAGTGATACTTTAATAACAAATTTAATCGTGTAATAAAAGATGTTACACTGAGATTTTTGATGGTTTTACACTGAGAGAGTTCTGTGTGATAACAACTATTGAAAAATCAACAGATGTTATAAAAAGCCCCAAAAGTAATGATTATGATTTTGAATTTTGTTTATTAACAATATTATTTTATTATTGTTGTGTTGCAATTGTCTTGCACTCTATTAAAAGCCCCAAAAGTAAGTTCCAACCTTATATTTACTTGAAATGCAACTTATAAAGTTGAAAACAAACTTTACGAATAGTTAGTTTGTTAGTTATTTATTCACCCTATAATAAAATAATATTATTAATAATTTAATATTATTATCACTTATATAATAATGAACAATTCAATATAATGTTGAATAATATAAAGTTAAATGAACAGATTTTGAAAAGGTTTCTGTAATTTATTTAACTATATAGTGATACTTTAATAACAAATTGAATCTTATAATTAAAGATGTTGTTACACTGAGACTTTTGATTGGTTTACTTCGTCTACCGATTACACAATTCGTTGGTAAATACTGAGAGAGTTTTGTGTGACAATATATGTTGGAAACTCAACAGATGTTATAATAGTGATAATAATATTAAATTATTAATAATATTATTTTATTAACAATATTAATGTTAAACTTGATGTTTATTGTATATCTATCTATTGTTTCAATATGTTGATTGAAAAAACAGTAACTAAAAGTTTAATATATGTAAAACTTTAAGTAATAGTAACCAATGCTTTGACGATTTTGCTTCATCATTTATTACACATATCAAGACTTTAATTATGAAGTTAAAAATGTTTCTGTAATTTAACTATATAGTGATACTTTAATAAAAAAAATTAATCGTGTAATAAAAGATGTTGTTACACTGAGATTTTTGACGGTTTTACAATGAGAGAGTTTTGTGTGATAACAACTGTTGAGAAGTAAACATATGTTATAAAAAGCCCCAAAAGTAATGATTACGATTTTGAATTTAGTTTATTAACAATATTATTTTATTATTGTTGTGTTGCAATTGTCTTGCACTCTATTAAAAGCCCCCAAAATAAGTTCCAACTTTATATTTACTTGAAATGCAACTTATAAAGTTGAAAACGAACTTTTACGGATAGTTAGTTTGGTAATTATTTATTCACCCTATAATAAAATAATAATAAAATAATATTATTAATAATTTAATATTATTATCACTATTATAATAATGAACAATTCAATATAAAGTTGAATGAACAAATTTTGAAAAGGTTTCTGTAATTTATTTAACTATATAGTGATACTTTAATAACAAATTTAATCTTATAATAAAAGATGTCGTTACACTAAGACTTTTGACGGTTTTACTTCCTTCTACCGATTACATAATCTGTTGGTAAATACCGAAGAGTTTTGTGTGACAATATCTGTTGTAAACTCAGCAGATGTTATAAAAAGGCCCAAAAGTAATGATTACAATTTTGAACTTTCTTTATTAACAATACTAGACTTTTGCCCGTGTTTACACGCGGTTCACCAACGTACAATTATTTTGAGCGGTAAGACGTAAAAAAAATATTAGTTGAAATATTTTATTAAAATTTAAAAGAAACCAACACACATTTTATTCAAATATCATTAATTATTTCTTTATACACCACATTTTTTGTTTTAATCTTCACCTTCCCATCAGCATCAAGTATAAGTAACTTCACACCTGCCATGCTTTTAACTCTTGACAGTGCGACATAAAGCTGGCCATGTGAGAATACGGGGTCTCTTAAATATAATCCAACTTTCGATAGAGACTGTCATTGGCTTTTATTGATGGTCATTGCGAAATTAGACTTCAAGATCAAATGCACAAATTTTCAAAATAATAGTTGATTTTTTTAAAAAAAATGAGAAGTTAAAATGAAAACAGTCTCGTTTGACTTTTAAGGCCTTATAAATTATAGGAGCCATGTTTAATAATTAAAACTAACCAGTGAATTTAAGTCAGAGATGATGTAACAATAAGTTGTGTAAATAATAAATGAAAAAAATGAATAGGTAAACAAAGTTTATTACCGAAAATAAGTATACATAATTGATTATATAAAAGGTAAAACAGACGTATTAATTGTGATGAAAAAAATTCAAATTTAACTTTGTTTATAAATGTATTTATATATGATTAATAATTTTGTGTTTAAAGGTTGTTAATGAAATGGTAATCATAATTATTAACATTAGATGTTTCCAATATTGTGTAAATCATGATAAATGCTACATATACGCTAAAAATAGTAATGTGACAAATCAAAGAAATTAAGCATTTATTTTGTGTTTAAATGTCTTTACTTTTAAAAACCGGATTTTTTTTTTTTACTTTTGATTTTGAATATTTAAAAATAAAGTAATTCAAATAAAAATAGGCGTATTAATTATGATGAAAAATTCAAATTTAATTTGTTTATAAATGTATTTATATATGATTAATAATTTTGTGTTTAAAGGTTATTAATGAAATGGTAATCATAATTATTAACAGTAGATGTTACCAATATTGTGTAAATCATGATAAATGCTAATTATATGCTAAAAATAGTAATGTGAAAAATCAAAGAATTAAACATTTATTTTGTGTTTAAATGTATTTAATTTTAAAAACCGGATTTTATAAAATTTTGATTTTGAATGTTAGAAAATAAAGTAATTCAAATGAAAATAGGCGTATTAATTATGATGAAAAATTCAAATTTAACTTTGTTTATAAATGTATTTATATATGATTAATAATTTTGTGTTTAAAGGTTGTTAATGAAATGGTAATCATAATTATTAACATGAGATGTTTCCAATATTGTGTAAATCATGATAAATGCTAATTATACGCTAAAAATAGTAATGTGACAAATCAAAGAATTAGCATTTATTTTGTGTTTAAATGTCTTTAATTTTAATAACCGGATTTTTTTAAAATTTTTATTTTGAATGTTTAAAAATAAAGTAATTCAAATGAAAATAGGCGTATTAATTGTGATGAAAAAAATTCAAATTTAACTTTGTTTATAAATGTATTTATATTTATATATTATTAATAATTTTGTGTTTAAAGGTTATTAATGAAATGGTAATCATAATTATTAACATGAGATGTTTCCAATATTGTGTAAATCATGATAAATGCTAATTATACGTTAAAAATAGTAATGTGACAAATCAAAGAATTAAGCATTTATTTTGTGTTTAAATGTCATTAATTTGAAAAACTGGATTTTTGTTTTTAAATTTTGATTTTGAATGTTTGAAAATAAAGTAATTCAAATGAAAATAGGCGTATTAATTGTGATGAAAAACTTCAAATTTAACTTTGTTTATAAGTGTATTTATATTTATATATGATTAATAATTTTGTGTTTAAAAGATATTAATGAAATGGTAATCAATAACATGAGCATGGGAAATATTTATGAGCAACTAAATAAAAAAGATTAGAAACTCTTACCGTGAGGTTTTACCGTCTCTGGGATTGAAGCTAATAATCGCCCGTCCTGTATATCGAGATGAAAAAAACTCATGTATTAAATGATGAAAGCATGAATATATTTAGATAATAGGTAACTGTATCAAAATCAAGAAAGATCATAATATTTATTCTTTTTTAGGTTTTCAAACATTATCCATACATTTGCCTACGAAACATTTCCATACGTGCTTACCTGAAAATCTAAATAAAATGACATTATTCAAAAAATTAATTCATATAAATAAGCAAACATGAAACATCAAAAAAGAAAAATCAAACCCAAGAACAAAATTTCAAGCAAACTGTTTGATTATAAAAACTAACTAAAGATTTCAAAATAAAAAATCAAACCTTGATATCAGAAGCATTATAAGAATTACCGGGAAGAAATGATGGTGCACGTCCTTCGCTCGTTATGTAACTTGCTCTATTTATAACTTCAACCTCTGGTTCCAGAAAGCAGATCAAGTCATCCTCTTCTAGATGTTCCTGAAACATAGAGAAAAACTGAAACATAAAGAAAAACAGCTTGCTACTCCATAAACACTCTCTCTCCTTGCAAGAATACGATGGCCGGCTACTCACCGTCTGAAATCCCTAAAAAAAAAAATTCATATTACAAAGTACCAAAGTATAATTATTAAACAAAATATTGAAGAAAATGGACATCGAAGATGAACGTATATGAATGATGAGAAAAATAAACATACATTACGTACAGAGGAATCATCAAAGGAGCGGGTTGGATCTGGAGCGGGTCGGATTTATAGTTGGAGCCAAGAAGATGCTTCATCTTATCATTAAACACATCGACTGCAATGGAGAAGAAGAAATCGAAGAGTAGGATAATGAAAATATTAGCAAATATTGGTGATTGAGAAAAGGATGAGGGTGAGAGATAATCGATTTAATGAAATCATCCAAATTCTGTAAAAGAAGAAAACTTTTGTAAAGGAAGAGTATAAGGGAAGAATGTTTTAAAAAATTAGGAAAGTTAATAATTGTGATAAATGAGAATTGTTTCCCCTAAAAGTCAACATATTAATTAATTATAATGATTTTCGATAAAAAAAAACAAAAAATTTATAAATTCTCACAAGGTGTCATGTGGCTTAATGAGAGGAGGATTTAGAATTGAACTTGCAATGTGGGAGTGCCATGTGTCCCACATTGCTTTTAAATATTAGATGTATAGACTATTTTATTATTGTTGTGTTGCAATTGTCTTGCACTCTATAAAAAGCCTCAAAAGTAAGTTTTAACTTTATATTTACTTGAAATTTAACTTATATAATGTTGAAAACCAACTTTATGGATAGTTAATTTATTAGTTACTTTATTCACTCTATAAAAATGGGAGAATTCCCAATATTAATTTTCCAAATTTATAGTTTTTCAACTATTTTCACTTTACAACTCTCCATCCCATATGCATAATAATGATATTACATTCAAATGTCTTTCCACAAATTTTCACAAAGATTCTTACAATCAAAGGAAAATGGATTGCCAACAATCCGTTGGTAATGAAGTTGGAATTGATATTTTCCGATAATCAGGGCCGTCTCCGAGAATACTAAAAATAAATTTGGGCCTCGGACGAAAAAAAATATGGGCCCAAAATTTTGTAAAAAGGAACGAATTATAAAAAAAAAATGAATATGATGCTAGAGCCAATGATTAAACTTGAGACCTCTACATTAAATTAGTATGGGTTTTCCAACTCCACTAACAAGACTTTAATGTATAAATACAAATATATATTCTAAATATATAATTTAATATATATATATATATATGTGTGTGTGTGTGTGTGTGTGTGTATTTTTAAAAAAACGTCCGGGCCCATTTGAGGGTCGGGCCCTGAGCCGGTAACCACCCGGCCCATGCTTAGGGCCGGCCCTGCCAATAATGCTCACCTGGGATTATCCTGGGCCAATGTTAAAGTTCAGATTATTATTTGCAAATACTCCAAACTTTGAATTATTTAAATCCAATACCCCAATTTGTTATAACAATCATTAATCCTATATTTATCCAAGTTCTATTTCTAGAAAGTATGACATTTTTTGGATAAAAACTGATTATCTGTATGTTTTACCCTAGTTGATAGTTTAGTGATCTTAGTGATTTTGCCCAAATTTGTATGTTAAGTGGTCAAATCGATTTTGATCGATTACAAATTAAACGGGTCAGATTAGGTTGAACTTATGCTTATACTCATACCTAAGTTACATCAAATCATTAATTGTAATATACTTATTGCATGAGATTGAATTCATAGCCTTTCGCCTAAGACTATACCGAGTGGTGGGCAAGGACAAGGGGGTAAGCCATTGCCACATAGGCACCACATAGATCTTGGGGACTTTGCCTTTCAAAGTATAAAAGGGAAGGTATGGGGAAAGGAAGGGGGCAAAAAAGGTTAGTAGGAAACCGATTAAAACACTCCATTAAAAAAAGAAGACAACAAGGTGTATTGCCCGTGCAAAGTTCGCCGGATAAGAGGCAACGCCCATAAAAAAAGGATAGGCGGAGATGGTGTGGGTGCCTTAGAGAGGGGGTTGCCCTCCCCTCTTCACGCTCCCACTCCATAGTCCCATAATACTGTAATAGCATGTAATAGTATGGTTACCGGTGGTAGAGGTTTTGATTACATAAGCCAGAGAGATGAATTAATTGTTTCACATGCAATTGCCCTGGGGATCAACGTAACCAATCCACTTGAGGGCAGCATGCATTTTCCCTTCTTCATTTACTCCTTTTTCTCTTTCATTTGACCCTAAATCGACCCCAACAACATGAACTTCAACACATCAATAAATATAATGCTTAAATAAACCAGTCTTATTTTTTTGAACGGCCAACGAATCAATTTCCGAGCACTCTCGGACACCCTTTTGGCGAATCCCGAGAAAACCGGGCCACCAATTGCCACCAATTCCCGAGAAAACCCAACCACTCACCCGCCTGAAGGCACGACAGTGAAATAATCGGTAAAACCGGTCGGGATCAGGACTCAAACCCAAGCCAATGGCCTGGGTCATCCCACATTATTGTTGTTCGTTATTAAGTACATAGATTTATCCCTTTTATTTAAGACCGTAACCAAAATAAATACATGACGTGTATATTGTGATTGTATAGACCGTGTATTAACTAAATAAAAGTATCCTCATGTTATAAAGTGGATTGCTCGTTCAATTTGTTTTTACAAACAAACGTAACCATGTCTTTATGGGAGTACTATTTCACTACTACAAGTTTAAATGAAGTAATAGGGTGAGATGAAAGTCTCATGCCGCTTTTTTCGACAAAGATCTTACCATTTCCGAAAGAAGTGGAGTTCTCTGTAAAATAAAGAGGTCGTAACAACGGGACCATAGAAACTATAAAATACGGATTGAAAGTGTTTGAAATCATTCATTTGCATACCACCAAAATCACTTTACACATCACATGTCATGATACAACAAATTAAAAAGGGCTGTCATACGTAAAGTCATTTTTATTATATGCAAAATAAATCTTTGATTTTATTTATAGTATGTTGTGATAATCATACTAAAAATTAATAATGAAAGAACAAATCTTTAGACGATCTTAAAAACCAGTTAAAATAATATTTCTAGCATAAAGGCATCAACAACTTAAAAACCTATATTACTTTATTTATATGTGTGATAAAAATACTTGCACATTAGTGTCTTGGATTGAATTACAAATTTTGGGCTAATATTTGAGGAAAGATAAGTGAATAAAAGATGAAAGAAGAAACATGGGTGAAAACTGAAAGACTAAAGATACGCTATTGATATAGGCTGATTTGAGATGGTTAATCTCCTAATAGATTGTAGTTTTTTCTAGTAGGCAAACACTCCTAAAAAAAGATAGAGAACAAGACAACATTGTATGCCAAATTTCTGCTTAAGCTTTCAATGCAAACAAGATACATATTTAAAGGAAAAGAGGAAATGTGAACAATGCACTACATGGGTGATGGGTTCTTAAAAGTGGAGTACGTGGTGGACATGAAACGGTTGAATCCTACTTACATCCTAATTGCATGCAACATAAAAAACATTAACAAGCATGGGACTATGGAATACTTTACGGTTCGGGTCAACCGATTGTCGGATCGTATCAATACTCCCGCCCTAAAAACGTCCTTGTCCTCAAGGACGAAATGGTTTCGCCATTCGAGTCGAACAACGGCATTTGGAACGGACTCAGCGAATCGTGATGGTGGTTTCCATGGCGGCCTCCATTCTCGCCTTTTAACTGCCTTCGAAGCCTTGTTGTTGAAGGTCAAGAACCGGATGCTGTGGGTGCCATGTTTGATGGGTGTGTGTGTGTGGTTTTTGCGCTTGGTTTAGTGTGTTGAAGGGTGGCATGTGTAACATCGCGAATTTCCCCTAATTTTTTTTTTGATAAAAAGAATGTATTGTTTTAAACAATATATGTTTTAAATACCTTAAACTAATAATTATTTGTATCTCGACACTTTTGTACGTTTTAAAAATATTTCGAGTCACTTTCGGGCTTATATAATCATATTATGAATTTAGAATAATATAGTTTTAGGGAAATAATTGCCAAAAAAAGATTTGTGTGGACCGGGACTTGAACCCGCGTCCACAGCCAACCAACACACAGTGACAACCAACTGAGCCAACTATCATCTTGTGTAATATTTCAGAAGAAAAAAACTTAACACATTCCTTAAATTGAACAGTCAAAGTCTTAGTCAAACAGTCAAAGTCTTAGTCAAATAGTCAATTCATCATAAAACCTTACTTTATGGTGTTGACCAATTTTAATGGCTAATTGACTCCAAAACTAGTATAAAAACCCACCTATGACCCATTATACTTTGCACCTCTAAATCGATTGTTTCAATCCGATTAAACTTTCCCTCATACCTTTCTTCTATAGTCTATTACTTCTACAATTGAAGCTTTGATTATAAGCTCTTGTAATTGGCGAATTGGAAGCTTGATATTCTTTCTTTTTCGTTTTCTTCAATTTGGACTAGCTACGTTGTTGAGTCTTTGGGATTCGCCTCGCATACATTCACAACACTTAGAGGATAATTCACCTTAGCCAATGTGAGTTTACATAGCCCCTTTTCTCTATTTTCACTATTTTTGGGGTGAAACATGTTTAAACATTTTATACTATCATTTACTCATATTTACTTGTGATTCAATTACAACATCATTCTATCATTTGACTGTAACAAAAAGACACGGTACAATCATTAACAATGATCAAGTCGCCTGTTTAGATTATAGCGCTATAGGTCTGACAAACCCATCCCCCCGCATAAATTCAGGGATGATCGATAACAGTAACAACATTTAACTAACTTGCGAGTTAGTCATCAGTCGACACAAGGTTTGATTGTACAAAGACGCATTGTTACATGTCGGACTCATACTCTATCATCATACAACTGTGATTGTTGTACAAACTATTGTTATCAATTATATTCAAAAACCTATGTATTCTCACCAACTTTTGTTGACCCAAAAATATTTTCAAAATTAACATGTTTCAGGTAACAATGAAGCTGAGGCTTGAGTTTGCATGAGGATTTATCATGAAGTTTTGTTTGAAGTTATTTGAAGTTATTGCTTATTTGTTGTCATGTATTTGGGATTTTTAGACATCATTTCATTTTGGATATTTATATAAATTATTTAAAATTCAATTTATGCCATGTGCTACTGAAACAATCATCAATACGTGACACCTCGATGTTTCCGCCATCGGTTGGGGTGTTACAGCATGTGAGGTTGATTTTGGTGCTGATTTAGGGGCTGGTTTGGGTGAGGTTTGGGGTGCGGACGAGGCGGTTAAAGAGGGTCGTTTGGGTTTGGTTTTGTAGGTCGTTTGTTGGTGCCAAATGGTGCATTTTTTGGATGCGGGTGAGGATATTTGATGTAAGAATGATTTCGGGGCAAATGGTTTGGGCGGCGGTCTAGGAAATGGTAGTCGAGCAAGCAGTGGAGGTGGTGGAGGTAGACCTAGGCGAGCGTTAAACTCAACGAGGCGTTTTTGGTTTTTCTCAATAGTATCCCACAATTTGTCAAGCAACAACATGATTTTTTAGGTCATGATGGAGGTGAATTCTCAATGAAAGCACCAAATGATAGAGACCGATTCGAGATGGTCAATCTCCTAATAGATTGTAGCCTTTTCTAGTAGGCAAACACTTCTAGGAAAAAAGATAGAGAACAAGACAACATTTTATGCCAATTTTTTGCTTAAAGCTTTCAATGCAAACAAGATACATATTTAAAGGAAAAGAGGAAACGTGAACAATGCACTACATGGGTGATGGGTTCCTAAAAGTGGAGTACGTTGTGGACATGAAACGGTTGAATCCTAACTTACATCCTAATTGCATGCAACATATAAAACATGAACAAGCGTGGGATTATGGAATATTTTACGGTTCGGGTCAACCGATTATCGTATCGTATCATCTATATAACATATATTATTTCTTTCGACAACATATATAAATCTTTCATAAACAATATGTCAAAATGTGTTGATATTATAGCCTCAAATCATGGTTTCGTATTGGTAATATTGCTGTTTGGATCGATTATCTGGTGATACAAGACTGAAGTCATCAGAGGGTATTATGGTACATTTACTACTTTAGTTTAACGCAGATTATGCAGCTAATTCACAACCTGTAAAACTTGAAGGGCCAATGTTGTCAACTTTGAAACTTGGTTGTTACAAGATGATGCTGACCGTTATAAATAGATTAGGGCTCAGAATGTATTGATCATCTTGATCATAATTCTCTTTCGTTTCTTGTTCGTTTTCTTCTGTAATTGTTTCTTTCGTTTCGTTAATCATTCAGTAATAATAACCCTTAATCATTTTCGGTCAATTATGTTCTTATTCATGTGATTCATTTCTATTCTTTTGTTGTTGATAAATGCAAAGAAGATTCTTGGAATGGAAATAACTAGGGACAGAAGTTCAAAGTTGATTAAGCTGTCTCAGACTGGATATTTGAAGAAAGTATTGGAAAGTTACTATATGTGTCAAAGTAAGACAGTTGCAGTTCCATTGGGTCAACAGTTCAAGTTATCTAAGTTGGATTATCCTAAAATGGATGATGAAGTTGAAAATATATCTAAAGTGCCCTATTCAAGTGTTGTGGGAAGTTTTATGTATCTAATGGTATGCACCAGACCTGATTTGAGATATGCAGTCAGTTATGTTAGCAGATTTCTGAGTAATCCAGGGAAAAATCATTGGGAAGCTATGAAGTGGATCTTTAGGTACTTAAATGGTACTAGAGATGTTGGTATTTGGTTTAGTAAAGAACCAATCCAGGAGTTGTAACACCCCAACCGATGGCGGAAACATCGGGGTGCCACGTATTGATGATTGTTTCAGTAGCACATGGTATAATATAAATTTTAAATAATTTATTCAAACATAATATCCAAATGTAAAATGATGTCTAGAAATTCAATACATGATATCAAATAACAAAACTTCAATAACTTCAAATAAAACTTCATGTTAAATCCTCATGCTAACTCAAGCCTCAGCTTCATTGTTACCTGAAACATGTTAATTTTGAAAGTATTTTGGGTCAACATAAGTTGGTGAGAATTACATAGGTTTTTGATAATAAAATGAATAAAAATGTTGTGCAATTCATGTGTCATGTCAATCTAGCCCATATGTGAGAACATACTAGAAATAAATCGAGTGCATAATCAACCCTGATGACTGTTATAATATGATACATACCATACGCTCATGGTCCAATTGAATATGTTATGCGATAACAAACACCCACGCAACCTTTGTAGGAGGCACGTATCCGGGTGGGATTGTCAGTCCAATAGATCTATCAATGTATACCGTCGGCTTGTACGGAGTTAATGATTATGCTAGAATGGTACTTACTCTAATCATGCTCAAGACATAATGCAACATAGAAAACACATAGACACATTGATGATTGAATTGCAATGATAATGTTATAACATGTTTCACCCCAAAAATGGTGATAAATAAAAGGGGCTATGTAAAACTCACCTTAGCAAATGTTAAACTTCTTGAAAAGATGAAATAATAGTGTTGCCCAAATTGATGCCAAATATCACCCTATAATAAGGTAATAAATAATAAGTCTAAGTCTAATTAACTTATAAGTGTATCCTAAGGTTTCGATTTGGGGATATCCAATTGTTGAATTTAAATTAAAATGTTAATTAATAAAGGAAAATTTGATAATTAATAAAAGAAAGTCTTTTTATAAAATTTGAATTTTGAATGTACACATTAAAGTGTTTGAAGTATAAAAATAATTTTTATAAAATTATTTCATTTAAAATAGATTTTTAAATCTATTTATTACAAATTGCCGACAATTAACTTTAATATTCAAAAATACTAAAATTAAAGAATTCCTATTTTAAAAATCATATTTCTGTTCTAAATATTTAAAAATAAATTGTATAAAATTTTGGTGCAAAAATAATGAAAATTGAATTTATTATGATTTAATTATGATTAAATCTAACAAAAATTGATTAAAAATATAAAATAATTGATTTTTCTGAATAAAAAATTATTTCAGTAAAGTTTAACTCTATACAAACTCAGGATAATTTTTGTAGAATTTAATAAAGTTGTTTTGATATTTTAATGGATTTTTATAAATATAATAGTATAAAATTGATTTAATTATTATAAATATTAAATAAATGATTTTTTGAAAAATAAAAATTGTAAATAAAACTTTTAACTCAGATTTAATAAATATAATTTTTTTAGAATTTATAAAATAGTTTTAATATTTAAAAATGAATTTATAAGTTTTAAATGTAATATATATATATAATAGAATTGGTTGTTTTAAAAAAAATAAAGGAAACAAAAAGAATGGCCGAAGCCGGATTCGAACCCGGGTGCTCAGGGTATCAGACCATGGTCACAACCACTTGGCCTAGGCCAGTGGTTGTGATAATCCCCGATTAACATTAAATAAATACGTTATGTGATTCTGAGTTTATCCCCAAATTACAACGAACGAACCCTAGATATTACAATCAAACAAACCACACAATTTGGACCCGATTAATGTTAGGGCTTTTGTTGTATGTTTGCCGACTAACAAAACCCACAAAAGAAATAGAACTCACAGTGATGGAATCGTGCTCGTTTGCCCGGTCAAACCAGAAGTCAAACAACGATCAAAAGAAGCTAATTACCTGTGTTTCAGAATAATTGGAGGTTGAGAGAGAGATGTGAGCGAGTTGTGAAGGTTCGTAGCTCATCAATTTATAGTGAGGATCAATGGGTTGGGTTAATTGGAAAGTTGACCACGATTAAATGTCAAGCGCGTATGATTTTCAAATTTGGTCAACGATTGGTTGTAATTAACGTGTAATCGAGTCACACAGGGCCGGCAATCACATAAGTTTGCCATACATAGATCAATTATCAGTTATTACACTAGATTGAATCACACGCTACCCACAGTTGACTTTCTTTGTCAACTGTGAAGGCTTTTAAAACGCGTATATAATTAATAAGTGTCCGGGTTTATTCCAAGTTGGTAGTCAGCCCAGTTGGTTAAGTGTGATGAGTTTGAATGGGCCGGTCTTGGCGCGGGTTCGAATCCCGGCCAAGACAAATATTTTTTTGATATAATTATACACATAACCACATATATATAATATATATATATATATATATATATAGTATTAGGGTTCCAATAAAGCGACAAAAATAATAATTGCGAACGTATAAGATAAAACTTGACGTTTTTATTAATATCGATCGTGTAACGTACAAGTTTAAATGCGTAATGTTACAGTCTCCCCTACTTTTAGGAACTTCGTCCCGAAGTTGGAGTTGGAGAGTCTGGCGGGAAAAGATGTGGATACTTCGACTTCATCTGGTCTTTACGTTCCCAAGTGAACTCTGGGCCTCGTTTAGATTCCCAACGAACCTTAACGATCGGAATACGACTGCGCTTGAGTTTCTTGACTCCAGTATCAACAATCTCGACGGGTTTCTCGATAATGTGCATGCTTTCATCGATTTGCACATCCTCAAGAGGAACATGAAGGTTCTCATCTGCTAAGCATTTCTTGAGATTCGAAACATGGAAGGTCGGATGAACATTGCTTAGCTCAGGTGGAAGATCAAGTTTGTAAGCCACTTTTCCAACTCTGTCAAGAATTTTTAAGGGGCCTACGTATCGAGGAGCTAGCTTTCCCTTTCTACCGAAACGAATTACTCCTTTCCAAGGGGATACCTTAAGTAGTACAAGGTCCCCAACTTGAAATTCCAATGGTTTACGACGTTTATCAGCATAACTCTTTTGGCGACTTCTAGCCTTGAGAAGATTATCCTGAATGAGTTGAATTTTGTCTGTGGTTTCCTGGATTAATTCGGGTCCAGTAATACGAGCTTCACCAACCTCAGTCCAACAGACAGGTGAACGACATTTCCGACCATAGAGTGCCTCAAAAGGAGCCATGTTAATGCTGGCGTGATAACTGTTGTTGTATGAAAACTCAACCAAAGGAAGATGAGAATCCCATGCGCCACCAAAATCGATGACACATGCCCTGAGCATGTCCTCAAGTGTCTGGATGGTTCGTTCAGTCTGACCATCCGTTTGAGGGTGATAAGCAGTGCTCAGGTTCAACTTGGTACCCAAAGCATCTTGTAGAGACTCCCAAAAGTGAGAGGTGAAACGACCATCGCGATCAGAAATAATGTCCAAAGGTATACCGTGACGACATACGATTTCACTTACGTACATCTTTGCCAACCTTTCCACAGAATACTTCTCACGAATAGGTAGGAAGTGAGCTGACTTGGTCAAACGATCGACGATTACCCAAATACTGTCGAAGCCTTTGGGTGTACGAGGGAGTTTGGTGATGAAATCCATAGCTATGCTCTCCCATTTCCAGACAGGAATCTCTGGTTGTTCAAGCATACCAGATGGTCGTTGATGTTCAGCCTTGACCTTGGAACAAGTGAGACATTTTGCAACGAATAGGGCAATGTCTTTCTTCATACCAGGCCACCAATAAGAATAACGAAGATCTTGGTACATCTTGTCAGCTCCAGGATGAATAGAATAACGAGACTTATGAGCCTCGTTCATGAGAAAAGTACGAAGATCATCACGGTCGGGAATCCACAGTCGATTAAGGAAATAAAGAAGACCATCGGGTTTGGTTTCAAGTTGAGTTTCAACACCACAAGACATTTCATCGTACATGTTACCTTGGGTGACTGATGTGTGTTGAGCCTGGAGAATGCGATCTTGAAGATCAGTACGAACTCTCGCACATTGGAGTTTGACACGCTCTTTACGACTAAGTGCGTCAGCCACAACATTCGCCTTGCCAGGATGGTAGCGAATTTCGCAATCATAGTCGTTAAGTAATTCAACCCAACGTCGTTGCCTCATGTTAAGATTCTTTTGATCGAAGACATGTTGGAGACTTTTGTGGTCCGTGAACACCACACATTTGGTCCCATAAAGATAATGTCTCCAAATCTTGAGTGCAAAGACAACAGCGCCCAATTCAAGATCATGGGTGGTATAATTCTTTTCGTGAGTCCTGAGTTGTCGAGACGCATAAGCAATAACCTTTCCTCGTTGCATGAGAACACAACCAAGACCTTGGTTTGATGCATCACAGTAGACCACGAAATCATCATTACCATCAGGTAGAGACAAGATAGGAGCTTCACAGAGTTTCAGCTTAAGAGTTTCGAATGCTTCCTCTTGCTTAGGTCCCCACTCATAGGGTTTACCCTTGTGAGTTAAGGTAGTGAGAGGAACAGCGATCTTGGAGAAATTGGCGATGAATCGACGATAATAACCAGCCAACCCAAGAAAAGAACGGACTTCCGTTGGAGTGGTAGGAACACTCCAATTTTTCACAGCTTCGATCTTTGCAGGATCAACATGAATTCCGTTCATATCAATGACATGTCCCAAAAATTGAACTTCCTTAAGCCAAAATTCGCATTTTGAGAACTTGGCGTACAGTTGTTCTTTCTTTAGGAGACTCAAGATAGAGTGAAGATGTTGCTCGTGATCGGATTTTGATTTAGAGTAAATCAAAATATCATCGATGAAAACGATCACGAATTTGTCGAGATAGGGTCTACAAACCCGATTCATCAAATCCATAAATACTGCGGGAGCATTGGTCAACCCAAAAGGCATAACCATGAATTCATAGTGACCATAGCGTGTGCGAAAAGCTGTCTTGGGAGTATCTTCATCGTGGACTCTAAGCTGATGATAACCAGAACGAAGATCAATCTTCGAGAAGTGGGTTGCTCCTTGAAGTTGATCGAAGAGATCGTCAATCCTAGGAAGTGGATAACGATTCTTGATGGTGAGTTTGTTAAGTTCACGGTAGTCAATACACATCCTAAGAGAACCATCCTTCTTTTTAACGAACAAGACAGGGGCTCCCCATGGAGAAGAACTAGGGCGAATGAACCCTTTATCAGAAAGTTCCTGTAATTGACTAGCAAGTTCTTGCATCTCAGAAGGTGCAAGACGATAAGGAGCTTTAGCGACAGGATTAGCACCAGGAACAAGATCAATACGAAATTCCACTTGTCGAGCAGGAGGCAAACCAGGTAAATCCTCTGGAAAGACTTCAGGATAGTCTCGAATAATAGGAATGTCTTGGATACTTTTGCCTTTGTCCTTCTTCTCTATCACGTTAGCTAAGAAGGCTGTATACCCCTTTCGTAAGTACTTTTGGGCAGTAGTACAAGACATAAGCTTAAGCTCACCACAGGGTTTCTCACCATAGATCTTCAAAATCTCACCAGATTCGAGAGGAATGCGTATGACTTTCTCGAAGCACAGAATTTCGGCACGATGAGTTGACAACCAGTCCATGCCTACTATAACATCAAAACTACCAAGATGCATGGGGATGAGATCGATAGGGAAGGTATGATCGTCGAGGTTCAACAAGCAGTTACGAATAATAGAGTCGATCGAAATAGACTTCCCGTTAGCTACCTCTACCACGAAAGGTTCTTCTAGATTAGTGTGGGGTAAGTTAAGTAATGGTTCAAACTTCCGTGACACAAATGACTTATCAGCTCCCGAATCAAATAATATGGATGCATAGTGGTTATTAATGAGAAACGTACCATTCACCACTTCGTTGTTGTCACGAGCCTGGTTAGCGTTGAGATTGTAAGCGTGACCTCGAGCACCTTGGTTCTGGTTGCGGTTCTGGTTTTGGTTTTGGTTTTGGTTTTGGTTTCGGTTACGATTAGGGCAGTTGTTGATGTAGTGATTAGGGTTGCCACACTCGTAGCATTGACCACGAGCAGGCCTGTTGTTTTATTGGTTGGGAGCTGGGTTATTGTTGTCTTGGGTAGTAGGAGGGGCTCGGCAGACGTTCACCAGGTGACCATATCTTTGACACTTAGTACAAAAACGACATGGCACCTGTGTTGGATGATGGTACTTGCAAGTGTTGCACAAAGGGTGAGGTCCGGTGTATGGTTTCTTGGCTGGGTTTTGGGCAGCAGGTGGAGTAGCAGCAACCATATAGTTTCTAGCCTTGCGCTTTTTGTTGCTTGAGGTCTCAGGCTTGACTTCAATTGCAGGCTGTGGAGTGTCTTTGGCAACCGTCTTCTTAGTGCCCTTGCGGAAGAGAGTACCGTTCTTCACGTGATTATCAGTAAGAGTGGCCGCTAGACGTTTGGCCTCTTCCAAAGTTGCAGGATTTCTACCCCAAACGGTGTCCTGGATTTGCATGGGCAGACCACGGATGTACTTCTCGATGGCTACCGGCAGAGGAGTAACTTTGTGGGGCAACAATAAGCTAAGCTCATGAAAGCGGGTGTTGTAGGCAAGGTTTTCCCCACTATCTTGAGCTAAGGTGTGGAACTCATCCTCAAGCTTCTTAACTTCATTGCGAGGACAAAACTCTTCCTTCATGACCTCCTTGACTTGGTCCCATGTCATAGCAAGAGCAACCTCGGCCCCACGAGTACGCTTTTCTTCATTCCACCATGTGAGTGCTCGTTTATGGAGAACACTCATGGCGTAACGAACCTTGAAGTTGTTGGGGCACTCACTGTTGATGAAGGTATTCTCAATACCCTCAAACCATTGGAGGAGTCCAGTAGCTCCTTCTTCACCACTAAACTTTGGAGGGTTACAAGAGTTGAAATGCTTAAGGGTGCAGGCTTGGGGTCCATTTCCATTGCCATTGCCGTTCCCATTCCCATTCCCGTGACCATTCCCGTTGCCGTTCAATTGGATGACTTGAGCGAGTAAATTGGGAACCAGAGTTGCGATTTGCTGCGCCATTTGTTGAGAAATGATCGCAGCCAGTTGAGCATCGACCCCATTGTTGTTGTGGTTAGGAACTTGGTCATGGTTGTGGTTATGGTTATCACCACCTTCTTCGTGATTCTCACCATTGCTGTTGCGAGTGCTGCGACGAGGAGGCATGATCTGTAATAGACACAATGAAATGAATGAGAGTTTATATAAGGAATGTAATCATTTATTCATTAATTAAAACGAATAAACGAAAACGTTGACTTATCAAAGATTCTAAATTCTAATAACATATGAAGACATGCTTTAGCCTATAAGTGAACACTCATCCCGAGAATTCCCAGGTAGGCATCCGGGTCCCTTGTCTGATTGGGATATATGCGCAATGCCAGCCTAGACAGAAGACTCAGAATACAGGCGTTCACCCTTCCAGATTGCACGTGTTCGTTATTAAAATTTAGAACTTCGACGAGATCTCAAGGGGGTTCAGGTTAAACCTGAGGATTTTGTCCTATTAATCTAATGGTGGATCAGGATTGCAGCAGACGAATAAGAGTAGTCACATGTAGGTTTAGGGTTATAAGGCATAGGATAAGGATAGGATTTAGGGAAGCAATTAGGGTTACAAGTAGGAGAAGCAAGTACTGTTTAAGTCCCTAAGGTTATAGTCTAGATTATTTCTAATAACCTAATTCCCTATAACCAAGGCTCTGATACCAATCTGTAACACCCCAACCGATGACGGAAACATCGGGGTGCCACGTATTGATGATTGTTTCAGTAGCACATGGTATAATATAAATTTTAAATAATTTATTCAAACATAATATCCAAATGTAAAATGATGTCTAGAAATTCAATACATGATATCAAATAACAAAACTTTAATAACTTCAAATAAAACTTCATGTTAAATCCTCATGCTAACTCAAGCCTTAGCTTCATTGTTACCTGAAACATGTTAATTTTGAAAGTATTTTGGGTCAACATAAGTTGGTGAGAATTACATAGATTTTTGATAATAAAATGAATAAAAATGTTGTGCAATTCATGTGTCATGTCAATCTAGCCCATATGTGAGAACATACTAGAAATAAATCGAGTGCATAATCAACCCTGATGACTGTTATAATATGATACATACCATACGCTCATGGTCCAATTGAATATGTTATGCGATAACAAACACCCACGCAACCTTTGTAGGAGGCACGTATCCGGGTGGGATTGTCAGTCCAATAGATCTATCAATGTATACCGTCGGCTTGTACGGAGTTAATGATTATGCTAGAATGGTGCTTACTCTAATCATGCTCAAGACATAATGCAACATAGAAAACACATAGACACATTGATGATTGAATTGCAATGATAATGTTATAACATGTTTCACCCCAAAAATGGTGATAAATAAAAGGGGCTATGTAAAACTCACCTTAGCAAATGTTAAACTTCTTGAAAAGATGAAATAATAGTGTTGCCCAAATTAATGCCAAATATCACCCTATAATAAGGTAATAAATAATAAGTCTAAGTCTAATTAACTTATAAGTGTATCCTAGGGTTTCGATTTGGGGATATCCAATTGTTGAATTTAAATTAAAATGTTAATTAATAAAGGAAAATTTGATAATTAATAAAAGAAAGTCTTTTTATAAAATTTGAATTTTGAATGTACACATTAAAGTGTTTGAAGTATAAAAATAATTTTTATAAAATTATTTCATTTAAAATAGATTTTTAAATCTATTTATTACAAATTGCCGACAATTAACTTTAATATTCAAAAATACTAAAATTAAAGAATTTCTATTTTAAAAATCATATTTCTGTTCTAAATATTTAAAAATAAATTGTATAAAATTTTGGTGCAAAAATAATGAAAATTGAATTTATTATGATTTAATTATGATTAAATCTAACAAAAATTGATTAAAAATATAAAATAATTGATTTTTCTGAATTAAAAATTATTTCAGTAAAGTTTAACTCTATACAAACTCAGGATAATTTTTGTAGAATTTAATAAAGTTGTTTTGATATTTTAATGGATTTTTATAAATATAATAGTATAAAATTGATTTAATTATTATAAATATTAAATAAATGATTTTTTGAAAAATAAAAATTGTAGATAAAACTTTTAACTCAGATTTAATAAATATAATTTTTTTAGAATTTATAAAATAGTTTTAATATTTAAAAATGAATTTATAAGTTTTAAATGTAATATATATATATAATAGAATTGGTTGTTTTAAAAAAATAAAGGAAACAAAAAGAATGGCTGAAGCCGGATTCGAACCCGGGTGCTCAGGGTATCAGACCATGGTCACAACCACTTGGCCTAGGCCAGTGGTTGTGATAATCCCCGGTTAACATTAAATAAATACGTTATGTGATTCTGAGTTTATCCCCAAATTACAACGAACGAACCCTAGATATTACAATCAAACAAACCACACAATTTGGACCCGATTAATGTTAGGGCTTTTGTTGTATGTTTGCCGACTAACAAAACCCACAAAAGAAATAGAACTCACAGTGATGGAATCATGCTCGTTTGCCCGGTCAAACCAGAAGTCAAACGACGATCAAAAGAAGCTAATTATTCGTGTTTCAGAATAATTGGAGGTTGAGAGAGAGATGTGAGCGAGTTGTGAAGGTTCGTAGCTCATCAATTTATAGTGAGGATCAATGGGTTGGGTTAATTGGAAAGTTGACCACGATTAAATGTCAAGCGCGTATGATTTTCAAATTTGGTCAACGATTGGTTGTAATTAACGTGTAATCGAGTCACACAGGGCCGGCAATCACATAAGTTTGCCATACATAGATCAATTATCAGTTATTACACTAGATTGAATCACACGCTACCCACAGTTGACTTTCTTTGTCAACTGTGAAGGCTTTTAAAACGCGTATATAATTAATAAGTGTCCGGGTTTATTCCAAGTTGGTAGTCAGCCCAGTTGGTTAAGTGTGATGAGTTTGAATGGGCCGGTCTTGGCGCGGGTTCGAATCCCGGCCAAGACAAATATTTTTTTGATATAATTATACACATAACCACATATAATATATATATATATATATAGTATTAGGGTTCCAATAAAGCGACAAAAATAATAATTGCGAACGTATAAGATAAAACTTGACGTTTTTATTAATATCGATCGTGTAACGTACAAGTTTAAATGCGTAATGTTACAGGAGTGAAGATTCATGGTTATGTTGATGCTGATTTTGCCAAAGATATGGATTAGGGTAGGTCTGTGACTGGTTATGCATTCAAGGTTAATGGTGGTTTGGTTAGTTGGAAATCAAGTTTGCAGCATGTAGTGGCATTGTCATCTACTGAGTCTGAATACATTGCTTTAACTGATGCTATAAAAAAGGCAATGTGGCTCAGGGGATTTGTTTCTGAATTGGGAATTGAGATTCAGCAGACTTTGGTATCTTATGATAATCAAAGTGCTATTGAGTTGTTCAAGAGTCCAAAGTTTCATGATAGAACCAAGCATATTAAAGTGAAGTTACACTTTATTAGAGAGGTGATTGGATATAAAGAAGTGGAAGTGGAATATGTTAACACAGCTGATAATGCAGCTAATATTCTTACTAAGGTGGTTCCAAAGTCAAAGTTTGAAGAGTGCTTGGATTTGCTGAATATTGGTTAATTTGGTAATTTTCTGATTTGAGGTATAAAGGTGGAGATTGTTGATATTATAGCCTCAAATCATGGTTTCGTATTGATAATACTGTTGTTTGGATCGATTATCTGGTGATACAAGACTGAAGTCATTAGAGGGTATTATGGTCCATTTACTACTTTAGTTTTAATGAAGATTATGCAGCAGCTAATTCATAACTTGTGAAACTTGAAGGTCCAATGTTGTCAACTTTGAAACTTGGTTGTTACAAGCTGATGCTAACCGTTATAAATAGATTAGGGCTCAGAATGTATTGATCATCCTGATCATAATTCTCTTTCGTTTCTTGTTCGTTTTCTTCTGTAATTGTTTCTTTTGTTTCGTTAATCATTCAGTAATAATAGCCCTTAATCATTTCGGTCAATTATGTTCTTATTCGTGTGATTCGTTTCTATTCTTTTGTTGTTGATAATTGTTCAATTCCGCTTTTAATTTCAACAAAATGGATATCCGTAAAAGGTAGGGGTCCTAACTTAAGTATAACACGACACAAAAGATTTTAGGTTGTAATATATAGCATATATAATACTGTCAATGTCCGTGTTCATCTGTAGCGTTTTTTTATTAACAAGGATGACCAGACAATGTGTTTGTTTAAATAGGTCAATAGATGGACCCCTTTTGACCTGTTTAACTCAATGTTGACAAACCGCAACCAAATTATTGTGTTACTACCTATCAACCTATGTGACGGGTTTATAAATAGGTTAACCACGTCGTGTCCAGGTTACACGTTTTAAAGTTTATCCGTGTTAAGGTTGGTGTTTTTTACACGAATAAAAATATGGCTATGTTCAAGCTAAACAATTTAATTCATCAACATGACATGATTGGGAGCTTTGGCGGAATAACTAATTAGGCGGTGAGGCTTTAACTAATCAAATCCTCAAAGCGCAAAAGCTTCTGTCAAGTAGGCAGAACTAAAAGCGTGTGATGGCTTATCTAAAGCACAAAAGATTAGATAACTAAAAAGCGTGGAAAGTTTAATGGAATAACTAAAAAGCGCAAAAGCTTCTGTCAAGTAGGTAGAACTAATCAAATCCTCAAAAGCGTGTGATGGCTTATCTAAAAAATAAATAAAAGAAAATATCTAAAAAAAAGATTGATTTGTGTGTAATGGACCCCATCCCTTGACTCCTTCACGACTATTATTCCCTTGGTGTCGGGAGCTTTGGCGGCCCCAACTGGTTGTGGGGAGCGGTGTTTTGTGCCAGTGAAGTGTGTCGTGAATGCCTTGACACCTTCACTACACGCGGTCTATAAAATTTCACTAGACTGTTTTGCTCATCTAAGTGAAACTGAATCTTCATCTGATTTTTTAAATATTTGTACAACTTGTTTCATTCAAAAAGTTAAACCAAAACCATTGAGCAAAATCTTAGATACTCCTAAATATATCCATTGGAACTACACCTACTTTTTTTTCTTTACAACATGTTATCATACAATCTATGTTCTTAAGAGATTCGAATTCACATTCTAAATTATAAAAACTTGTCAGGTAATTAATAACAGGCCGAAAGTGACACTGTTAAGAGTATAGACAAATAGTACTAAGTTGGAACATGAACATTATCAAGTAATCAAGAATGGTGGTAGCTAGATGAGTAAAGATACTTGCCATACTTATTACCACCATTCAAAATATACAGGTGAAAACATTTACTACACTCCAACCACCGCTCAGTACCCCTCAATTTATTTACCACTCTTGTCAACTTAACATTGTGAATCCCAATTTCACTTCCTCTTTCTCACAAGTCACACACAAATTTCAATATGGAGAGATCCATGATATTGATCATGTTTTCATGTTTATTAGTGTATGCACTCTTGTTTAATGTTGTTGTGCATGCACAAGATTATGACAATGGTGATGGTGGTGGTGATGATGCGTCTGCGCCTGAGGCTGTGGCCGCTGGAGGCGCAGACGCAGCGACTAGGGAGACGGTGCCAGCGATGTTTGTATTCGGAGACTCGCTTATAGACAATGGAAACAATAATGACTTGGCTTCTTTGGCTAAGGCAAACTATTTTCCTTATGGGATTGACTTTAATGGAGGTCCTACTGGTAGATTCTCTAATGGTTACACCATGGTTGATGAAATTGGTATATAACATTTTCCTCTCTATATATACATATAAATGCATGTGTGTCGTATATATATGTGTGTATGTGTTTTTATTCATGTAAAGATCAAAAAGATGTTTGAATATTCGAATGCAGCCGAATTACTGGGACTGCCTCTAATACCGGCCTATTCGCAAGCATCAAATTCGGCGGATAACATGTTGCATGGTGTCAATTTCGCCTCTGCTGCTGCTGGAATTCTTGATAACACTGGCGGAAATTTTGTAAGTTTGCACGTTTATGGACCTATATCTAAATCGTTTTAAGTTTTAATCAATGGTTTATATTTTCTAAACTTTTTACATATTAAAGCTTATGTTTATGTAAATAAAAACCATCAAACTAATTTTTTGATATGCGTTTAATTTGTTAATCATTTACATATGCATGTGTATAGCTTATGTGTAGGTAACACAAATAAACTTATATAGTTATATATAAATGAAATTTGCTTATGCTATTTTTTGAATCTTAGGATAAAGAATAAAATTATGTTTCTGTCAGTTTCCTTTATTTTAATTTTTTTTTTTTTGGTTAGTTTAACTTACTATTCATTTTGTTTTGCATGTTTTTGTAACATTTGATGTTCTGTGTAGATCCCTCCTGGTAAGGTTATTGTTGAAAATCATGCCCTTTGATCGAACATAAACCCGTGATTGAACGAACTCGTTCGACTCTTTTAATATCAATCAAAGCACGCGACTTCATAAAATCACCGAGTTATTATGCAACCACCGAAAACCCACACATAAATCCAAGCCAAAAACTCCCACTTTGTCGACTGACTAGTGACGTCAATAAAATTAACCGACTTTGATTAATTACCTTAACTTACCACCGTTGCAACCCCGTGAAGGGCTGCTCCCCTTCTCGGAAAACGACTCTCAAAATCGCCAAGCTCTTATATCAATTGTTGGAAACCAGACCTTCAAGTTTAATCAAATAGTTTTTTCTTATTAAATCTTGTATTTGATTAAGTTAAAGAAGGCCTGGTTTCCAACAGTTATATGGTTCAAGGCATTTATTTAAGGTTTACAAACTAGATTTTGATCATAATCAATGTTAAGTTCTAAAAGTTGTATTAAAAAAAAAAAAAAAAAAAAAAAAAAAAAAAAAAGAGCCAAATCCGATGCATGCGCATGTTAGGGGTTGTTGGGCCATCTTGGGCCTACCTATATATCCTAACCTTGCATTTACTCAAAAGCTATATTTATGTCTCTAACCAATGACCTCCAAGTCACATGACATCAATTGTCTATATCGCATTAATCTATGTAGCGATGTTGTGTAGGTGGGTCGAATTCCATTCAATCAACAGATAAATAACTTCAAAAACAGTTTGGATCAAATAAGTAACGCATTGGGTGCAGCTGATCTTGGTCAAGCACTCTCCCGATGCATTTTCTTTGTGGGAATGGGTAGCAACGACTACTTAAACAACTACCTAATGCCAAACTACCCGACTCGCAACCAGTACGATGGTAACCAATATGCTGATCTATTGTCCCAGGAATACACTACTCAGCTAAAAGTAAGTTATAAACTTCATAAAAATATCAAATGTGTTTTTTGTGTTGGTATTATTAAACTTATGACTCATGTTGCTTTATTGAATAGTTACTTTACAATCTTGGAGCCCGGAAATTTGTGCTAGCTGGGATTGGGCTGATGGGTTGTATTCCGAGCATCTTAGCGCAAAGTAACACAGGAAGTTGCTCGGATGATGTGAACCAACTTGTTCTACCTTTTAATGCAAACATGAAGACCATGATCAATAACCTAAGCACTAGTCTTCCTGGTTCCAAATTTGTTTTCATCGACGTTCATAACATGTTCCAAGATATCCTCGCAAACGCGAGGTCTTATGGTATAGTACTATACGATCACATTAGTAAATTTAGGATTTTGGTTTTCATTTTTGTACACTTTTATGTTATTTGTATTTGGTTGAGCCGGGGTCTGAGTGGTTGTAGCCTCTCAATCTTTTGGGATAGAGGAATAATTGTTTATGTTTGGGGTAATCAATTGTTGCATGAATCAGAAGGGGGCAAAATCTTGACATGGTCTTTCAAGGGTCGTCGTCATTGACAATACGATCTCTTGGTGATTCACATGGGTAGATTCTCACAGTTGCTCACTTGAGTACCAAAAAGGAGAGAGAAATGGCCGTTGGCAATGGCGGTCTCTCATGAGGTCGCCATTGGCAATGGCTACACCTCCTTGTGAAACCTGGTCAAGATTTTGCCACTTGTGATGGCATGCATTATTTGGGTACTTCAAATTAAAAAAGAAAATCAATAGAGGACCCTTCCTTGACCTTGCTAAGAGTGGGATCTTACTGGGTATGTTTGTTTATAGTTTTACTTTAGGTGTGTTAATTAAACGATGAGGTTGTTAAAATTCTTGATGGTGTATGCAGGTTTTAGCGTGGTGAACAGGGGGTGTTGCGGAATAGGAAGAAATAGAGGGCAGATAACATGTTTACCGTTTCAAACACCATGTCCGAACCGCAACGAGTATGTATTTTGGGATGCATTTCATCCAACAGACGCTGTGAATGTGTTGATGGGAAAGAAGGCTTTCAGTGGCACTCCTGATGTTGTTTATCCCATAAACATTCAACAACTAGCAAACCTTTGATGTTCAACACATGACTCATAGCTATGAAGAAATCTGCATGTGTTTCTTTGTTTTTTTGTTTTTTTGTCAGATGGGTGAACTTTAGGCCATCATCAAATGTGTTTGTTTTTCTTCACTTTCAGTTTGATCAAGTTTTATCATCAAATGGTTAGATACAAAGCACCAAGCCTTTCAACAAATCAATTAGAACATTATATAAAGATACATTTAGCAAATTCTGATGTGAGGGGTACTGTAGCAAAACGTCACATCAGCAACAGTACCCAGTGGCAACTGTTGTAATTTTCCTACGATGTTTGGGTTTTTCGTACTTCGCATGGCATCGTTGTAATTTGTTGTGGCTTTGGGGGTTTTCTAAGTCTCCCACTCCGTACATAGTCTTCAAACTTTGTTTTTTCGTTGTACACCTCGCCTTTGCCTTTGTTGACCGGTGCATCCCCTTGCCAGTGCCACATATTGGTGGTTTCAGCTTTTCCCTGGTAACTGATTTAAGTTGTCGGTAGACGACGGCAGCTGTTGGCTTGAGAATGAGATGACGACGGTGGTGGATCCATATCCGCATCTTGATGGGGCTGACCTGACCACCTGCTTCGTACGAGAAAAAGGACAACCGGCCTTCCCATGTGTAGCGGCGGCTAGGTGGTTCTTTTGCATTGGCATTGACGGTTACGATTTTCTGGTGGTGTTGGACGACGCTCGCACCGACTTTGTGTTGGTGGATATGTTGGGAGAAATAAACAGTAGATGGTGGTAAGGTGCTGCAAAGTTAGTGGCTTAAACGTGGGTGGTTCGACGAGGAAGTGGTTGACGGTTGTTGATATCAAAGCTTTATAATTCTCACAATTATGGATCAACCTCAAGGCTTTGTTTTATTGCTTTTGTGAATAATAAACTTGAACTACTGCATGCTATTATATAGACATGCTTACAACGGAATTAAACAAACTTAGCTAAAGACCTAGACTTAGCTACTTATTCGAATTCAAAAAACAAACGTAAACATTGACTCTAACTGCCTTGAACTATTCTTGATCCAACAGATTGGCATGTGCCCTTTGCATGAAACTCTCACACATGCATGAAACTAGGCAGAGAATTGAATCACTTCTCAATCCCCCCCCCCCCCTTGATTCAAACTCCTGCACTCCTAGCATATAACGAATAAACACAAATTTTTCTTTCATCAAAGCCTTTGTTAGACCATCTGCAATCTGCTCATCAGTAGTACAGAACTTCAAACACACTTTGTCTTGATTCACCATGTCTCTAATAAAATGATACTTTAATTCAATGTGCTTTGCCTTGCTGTGTGAAACTGGATTCTTAGCCAAGTTAATGGCTGATTGACTATCACACCAAATAGTAGTAGGTTCATTCATGATCACCCCCAAATCTGCAAGCATCCTGTTTAACCATACACTTTGACAGTCTGCATTAGTAGCATAAATATATTTTGCTTCAGTACTTGACAATGCAACTGTACTTTGTTTCTTTGAACACCAAGAAACTGCTCCATTACCAATTGAAAACATGTAGCTGCTCACACTTTTTCTATCATCCAAGCATGCACCCCAATCACTATCAGAATAGCCTACTAACTCAATCTTGTCACCCCTTTTGTACCAAATACCAAATTGTTGAGTTGCAGCTACATACCTCAACACTTTTCTTGCAGCTCCTGCATGAGTCTTTGATGGACTTTGCATAAATCTTGAAAGAACTCCAACTGAGTAGGCCAAATCAGGCCTAGTATGAGTCAGATAGATAAGAGCACCAATTAGACTTCTATACCTTGTTTCTTCAACCTTATCATCACCATCTTCATATTGATATTTCTCATAAGGACTCATTGGTATATCATCCATCTTACAGTCAAGCATACCAAATTTTGATAGCAAGCTTAGAGCATACTTACTTTGGGACAGAAATACCCCTTCCTTGGTTTGCTTAACTTCTAAACCAAGGAAGTATTGTAGCAAACCCAAGTCAGTCATTTCAAACATAGACTGCATACCTTTCTTGAATTCAACAATCAAATCTTCACTAGAACTTGTACATATAATATCATCCACATAAAGACAAACATAGATAATATTAGATGCACAATTCTTGACATACAGTGTGGGTTCATTGGGACTTTTATTATAGCCATTGTGAGCAAAATAACCATCAATCTTTGCATACCATGATCTAGGGGCCTGCTTCAATCCATATAGAGCTTTATGTAGTCTATAGACCTTTTCTTCTTCAACTTTCACTTGAAATCCTTCAGGCTACTCAACATAGATCTCCTCTTCTAAATCACCATTCAGAAAAGCTGATTTCATATCTAATTAATGTAACAACCAACCTTTCAAGGCTGCCACTGCAATCACCAATCTAATTGTTTCAAACCTTGCCACTGGGGCAAAGGTTTCTTCATAATCAATGCCATACTTTTGTGAGTACCCTTTTGCAACTAACCTTGCCTTATGCTTGACCAATTCACCATTTGGCCCCAACTTTGTCTTGAACAACCATTTTAATCCAACCATATTCTTCCCTTCTGGTAGAGGAACAAGCTGCCAAGTTTGATTCTTGTTGATCACATCAATTTCTTCTTGCATTGCCACCTGCCATTCTCTTTTCTTAACAGCTTCATCATAACATGCAAGGTCAGTGACATTTAAGGCAAATTGACAATTTAAATGGTCTGATGAGACTTATTGTGTGTTAGCATATAGATCAGATACAGATCTGACCCTTAGAGGGACATATGAACTTGAGCTTGACCCTCCACTGGATTGAACTGCTGCACTTTGGGGAGAATGTTGAACTGTCTCACTTTGTTGAGCCGAAGCAGCAGGTGATGTTGGAACCTCCACATTGTTTGAGGGTCCATCGTCATTGCTGCCACCTTCTGGACTTGATTCACTGAATTCTTCAGGAAAAGGATCAGAGTACATCCTTTCATACACTTGTTTATTTGACTTGTGAATCTCTTCCCAATTTCATGCATCATCTTCAAGAACAGTTGTGTCACCAAATCTTCTAGTCTCAAATTTCTTTGAAACTGGATTGAATAATCTAAAGCCAGTCCCATTGGTTGAGTAACCAATGAGAATCATCTTGTGGGACCTGTCATCAAGTTTTCTTTTTCCAACAAATATGTGCCCATAGGCAAAACAACCAAAGACTTTCAAGTTAGTGACATCATGTTTAGAACCATACCTTACCTGATAGGGTGTTTTATCAAGAATAGCAGATGTACAGGCTCTATTGATAACATAGATTGAAGTTGCCACTGCTTCAGCCCAAAGATAATTTGGTAATCTTCGTTCTTTCAGCATACTCCTTGCCATCCCCATGATAGTTCTATTTTTCCTTTCCACAACGCCATTGTGTTGAGGAGTATGGGGTTCAGTGATTTCTCTATAGATGCCATGTTCTTCACAAAATGTGATGAATTCTCTTGAACAAAACTCTCCACCACCATCAGTTCTTAAAACCTTAATCAAACATTCACTTTGTTTTTCAACTAAAGCTTTAAAAACTTTAAATCTACCACAAGCTTCTGATTTCTTGGTTAGGAAATACACCCAACACATCTTGAATACATCATCTATGAGCAAAAAATAATAGAGACTATGACCAAGGCTAGGTACCTGCATTGATCCACAAAGATCAGCATGAACAAGTTCCAATTTCTTAGTTGCTCTCCAAGAAGTTGACTTGAATGGCAGTCTAATCTGCTTCCCCAATATACACCCCTAACATAGGCTAGTACCCTTCATCTTTGGCATACCTTCCACCATGTTCATGTCACTTAGCTTCTTTAGGTTGTCCCAGTTGAGATGACCATATCTTTTGTGCCACAACTGTAAAGCAATTGATTTGCTAGAAGTGCTTGAATCTGTCTTGGTTGCATCAACAACAAACATATTGTTACTAGCAATGGGAATTTTCATCAATTCCATACCTTGACTCTTGATTGTACAGAAACCATCTTCAAAGTATAGTGAATAGCCCTTTCTCATTAACTAGCCAACACTTAAGAGATTATACTCCAAGGAAGGAGCATAATACACATCATTAAGCAGCTTGTAAGTATTAGGTCATGTACTAATCTGCACAGTGCCCTTACCTTCAACTGCCAGGGTCTTTTTGTTTCCCAATTGAACACCCATCTTGAATGACTCATTCAATTAACAAAGCTTGATCTGGACCCTGTCATATGATTAGAACATCCTGAATCCAAAAACCATAAATTATTACCTTTCTGAATAGCATGTGAGTTGATCATAAATGAAACAGGAGTCTTATAGAGATCAATAAGGGCCATAAATAAGTGTTGTTCTTCCTGAGTTTCTCCTTCATCAGCAGGCTCAGCAGCCACATTTACTTATGCTTCTTCATTGTACCAGCAGTCTTTAGACATGTGACCAAACTTTTTACATGTATAGCATTGAGGAACCTTTCTTTCAAATGATCTACCTCTCCCACTGTAACGCCCCAAAATGCGAATTTAACATATTATGGCATAAAATAATTAACTAGGCTAGTTTATCTAGTTAAAGTGTCTTGCTAAGTGAAAATAAAGTAAGTAATTGATAATAGATCAACTATCAAAGATCAGGGACTGGAAATGTAACTTCTGATTAAGATTATTAAAACTTGATGGTGGAAGAGAAATTTCCAGATTTCTCATGGTGGGTGTTGCCATTTTGAATAAAGAAAGGAGGACCAAGAACAAACTGAAAGTATGGAATTCCATGGCTAGATTGAAGCTAAAACACCTGCATGTTGGAAGATTCCTAGTCATCTAGTGTTAACAAACATGAGGTAAGTGATAGAATTTAAATGATGATGAAATACTAGGGTTCATACATAATTAATGTGTGAATTCATGTGGAGACTAGATGAAATTTATGATTGAAACTTGTATGTATATTAATTTTGTGGATATTTAGTAAATTGAAGAGGTTTTATGGAGTTTGGAAGTGGGTGTTGGTCTTTGGGTGTAACCCATAAGTATTCTTGGTTAAGTGGATATATAAATTGAATGAATTTGATGTTTGGCTATATTGATGTCTATTTAATGAATGATGCTTGGTGTAGGGAAGAAACATGGTAATTGATAACATCAAGTAAGAAGCTAAGCATGAAATAATTGTACATTAAGCTTAGAATGTTGTACGCACACCATGTGTTTGATGAAATGTCTAGATGAACTTGCATGCAAGTAATTGATGAGAATGAATGGAATATGATGATTGTAGGAAATTAATATAAAGGATGTGTTTTGATGGAAACCATGTGTGAATTATAATGGATTGTATGTAGGTATGTATGTATGCAAATAAGTGATCTTATGGTTGTATGTGTGTCCTATAATGTGTGAATTGGTATGTAAGACTCGACAAGTATGAAAGTAATGTGATAGTTGGTGCAATTGATAGTAGGTTAACATGAGGATTGCGTCTTAGAGAGAAATCATGTGGGAATTAGTTGATTGTATGATTCGGTAAGAAGTATGAGTTAGTAGCGTGTACACTATGTTTATATAATATGATGCACGGCATTGTGTTGGATTTATTTGGTAAGACGAATGATCTTGTATGTTAATGAGATATAAACATGATGTTATGGTGAATCCCATACAGCCTAGTATGTTAATATGGATATATGTTTCTAACTAGAAAGTTGAATGGTTGAAAGTTAACTTTCTGCCAAGTCAATAATGTAGAAACACTATGTGATGCATCACATGTTAGACTATGAGGCATATATGATAATAAGTTGTACTACATGATGTGAGAATAAATGAAGTTATGAATATATGTTTTAAGTACGATAGAAATTGACTAATGAAAGTCAATGTGATATTTGGTTGGGAATGATTGTTAGTATGAATGATCGTGTACACTAATGATGTTGTAAACATGATGACATGAAAGGATGTGGACTATGTCAAGATAGACTCAAGCATGGAGGGTTAATGGATTAAGAAGAGTCAGGTAAACGAGCATGAATTTGGAAGACTCGAGGTAAGTGATTCCTAACCCGATTAGAATAATGAATTTATACATGTATATATGTGTGTAAGTAGAATGGGAATCAAGGAATTATGGAACGTTAATAATAATGCCAAAAGGAATTTTATGGAGATTAGAATAGGTAAAACGCAGCTACGGATGGACCGGCGTGGGATGGGTCAAGAAAGGATGGAAAGAAGAAACAAAAGAAGGAATTTCAGGGTCCACCGTAAGGTACGGTGGCACCGTAACTTACTGTGGCCCCTGGGCACTCTCTTCCACCGTAACCCAGTAAAGACCCACCGTACCTATTTGAGGTCCACCGTAACTTACAGTGGCCACCGTAAGTTACGGTGGGAAGCTGAAGTCAAATGTTAGTTTTTATCGTATTTTGATATTTCGTTTACGTGCGCAACCCGTATTTGCGTTTAATGTATAGAATAACATCATTGGACCTTGTGAATGTTGGGTATGGGTGTAGCAAGTGATAGGAATGTCGGATTTGCAAATATGACTCAAGTACGGAATGACGTGCGTGTATGTAATTTAATTGATACTTTAGTACAATGGTAACAAATATGGTATGTAGATTGATATGCTTTTGTAGATTGAGATTGTGATGTATGTACGGGTACTCATACTCAGGTAAGAGTGAGAGTATTATGTATGTAAAGGTCGGTCATCACGTGTAGAATGAGTATAGGATTGGAAATGTTATAATTGTCCTAGAGGATTCATGAAAGAAAAGCAACACGACGGGTCAAGGTAGGTTGTGAGTGAGAATTGTACGCTTGTATGTATTGTAAGGTTATTAACCTTTTATTATGAGAATGGTAGAGGATGCAGGTATGTAAGTATGATTGCATGGGACTTGGAGGTTCGGATCGGGGTATCACAACCGAACTTGAAAGAAGGCGTTTGAACAGGATCACAGAGTATTGTTGGATGTTATTTCCACATCGTGAGTAATTTACATGAAGTCACCTATTAAACTAACGAAATGGTTATGTGGTGATTGCAGGTTGTCTAGTCTTTCTCACAAAGCAAGAAATGGCTGGAGGTCGAGTGTGGACACGGATTGTACGGGGTCGCGGTCACGTAAACTAATAAAGATGAGTTTTATATGATGTAATATGAAACAACAAAAGATGAAACACCTATAATATCTTGTAGAAATAGGTCCCCAAATATACGAGAATGTTTTTAAAAAAGCAAGAATTTTTCTAGTTCGTATTTCCGCAGCGTATTTTCCTGTTAGAAAGGTTTAGGGTGTTACACCCATGACATCTATAGGATCCACGTCCTCTACCTCTTGCATTTGCTGGCCGATTGCTTTCTTGAATGACCTGTAATGCATGCTCCTCATGCTTCTCAATCTTATCAGTAGATCTGCTGTTGAGTCTTTCTTCTTGTGATTGCAAGGAGCCCATCAGTTTGACTGGTGTGAGTTGGGACAAGTCAAATGATACCTCAATTAACGGCACAATATAATCAAACTTAGAGGTCAAACTGTGAAGAATCTTTTCTACCACAGTTTGATCTGATACTTCTTCACCATAGGCCCCTTTTTGACTTACAACACTCATCGCCCTAGAGAAGTATTCTCCCACAGATTCACCTTCCTTCATAACCAGATTTTCAAACTCTCTACGTAGTCCTTTCAACTTGACAGCTTTCACTTGAGTATCACCTTGATACTCCATCTTCAAGGTTTCCCAACTCTCCTTTGATGATTCGGCAGCAGCAATTCTTGAGAATAATTGATCATGCACAGCTTGTTGTATGATGGCCATGGCATAAGCATCTTTTCTTTTCATACTCTTGAGTTTAGTAATGTCAGGTTCATCTTCATTCACTCCTTGTTCCACCAGATCCCAGAGATCTCTGGACTTAAGTATTGTTTTCACACGAATGCTCCAATACTCATACCCTTCACCTTTGAAAACAGGTATCGGAGTTTTAGTATTGGAGAGGTTGTTGGGTTGATCAGCCATAGGGATAAAGAACAGAAAGTAATTGATGTTTTAGAGCACACTCAGGCTCTGATACCACTGTTGATATCAAAGATTTATAATTCTCACAATTATGAATCAAACTCAAGGCTTTGTTTTATTGCTTTTGTGAATAATAAACTTGAACTACTGCATGCTATTATATAGACATACTTACAACAGAATTAAACAAACTTAGCTAAAGACCTGGACTTAGCTACTTATTCGAATTCAAAAATCAAACGTAAACATTGACTCTAACTGCCTTGAACTATTCTTGATCCAACAGATTGGCACGTGCCCTTTGCATGAAACTCTCACACGTGCATGAAACTAGGCAGAGAATTGAATCATTTCTCAATAACGGTAGGGGTTGTGGAGGTTACCGAAGGTGTTGGGTGGCGGGGCTTTTAAGAGACAAAAATAAAACGTGAACAGGCAGATGGTGGTAGTTACAGGTGGTACCGCGGTGGTAGCTGGTTGAAGGTGGCTCTGATGACAAACAATAGAGATGTTAACCCCTGGAAAGTCGCTTTACCTGTGTTGAATATTGATTGAGAGAGAGATGAAACTATGAAAGTAAAGCTGCTGGTTTTGACATTTTTTAAGCACACAGTTATAGTGGGCACGTGCTTTAAGACAAGTCAAGATAACAACTTGCAATTTACCTGGTTTTGAGATTTTTACATAGTGGGCACATGGTTTTGAGATTTTTACATACTAAACAACTTGCAACTTTAGATTTCCAGAAAGTTTGTATATTTAAAAAGTTCCAATTTAAATAGGCATATTATTAGGTGTTTTACTTGGGAGCTTAACATAGATCTTGCAATATATATCGTATAAATACTACTATATTTATAAACTTTATAGGTTAGTTGCATAACAAAGTTGTACATTATTGTGATCATCGTAGTGCGTGTAACAAAGTCGTAAACACCGTAAACACCAGGTTGTCACGGCAACGCGCGACACTGGTAAAATACTAGTTGAAATACAATAACCAATTATAGTAAGAATTTTTTCCAATATAAATTGTAGAGAGATTATATTCACATAAAACTACAAAATCCTAATTTTGGAAGGTATCATCAAATCTTTGGAAATTAAATTATTAGCCTAGAAATTTGTGCATGAAATTGAATGACTAAGGGTGGATGGGGTGGTCATCACCCCATCACACTATCACATCCAATCATATTGTGTCACCTCATTTTATCACATTCTATTAAATCTCATCACTAAGCCCATGTACTGGTGTTTACAATTATCACTAAAACCATCACACCCAATAACCTTGTGACACCTCATTCCATTACACTCATTACCATTTTTTTATAATAAAAATCAAGTGAGAGAGTGTTGGTGGGTGGTCCCCACCTACTTTTTCTAATAAAAACAAGAATGATTTTGGTGATGGTTTTGTTTATGTCCCTAATATATATCACGGTAATCTTGTCACGACAGTGAAAAATTGGAAGGGGCGATGTTTCGCGGTATCACAGCTATCACGGGGTGGTCATCACGGATCACCCCGTCCGCCCTAAATCATGCGTGGTTAAGCAATTTTAGGGGTGTAAACGATCCACAACGGCTCGAGAACTATTCTGGATCGGATCGGTAAAAAGCTCAAACGAACCGAGCTTTAATGAGCTCCAGCCTGAAACATGACTCGTTTAGTTACCGAGCCCGGGCTCAAGCTTTTCGTACAAAGACCGTTTAGGCTCACGATCCTATATGATCCCAAACAAATTCTATATTATTATTTTATATATGAGTAAACTGCACGGATGGTCCCTGTGGTTTGCCTAAATTTAAACTCTGCTCCTCAGCCTTTTGAAATTACACGTATGGATATGTGGTTTGTATTTTGTTTCATCGATGGTCCCTGACTTGGATGGAGGTTAAGTTTTTCAGTTAAGCCTATGTAAAATTACTAAAATACCCCTTTAAAAAAATAAAAATAAAACATATTATAATCTCTCTCTCTCTCTCTCTCTCTCTCTCTCTCTCTCTCTCTCTCTCTCTCTCTCTCTCTCTCTCTCTCTCTCTCTCCAACCCCACTGCCACCACCAATCATCTAGCACCACCCTGGAATTCATCAAAATACCATAATAACCCTGGTTATTAAACAATATTTATCGGGAGGTTTGACTGCTAGTGTGGTCTTCTTTGACCCCCATGGTTCGAGCTGTTCCTAGAGGTTTGACTGCTAGTGTGGATGCATACTTAACCCTGGTTATTAAAGAGTGTTTATCGGGATTCATTTCTAAATTTGATGATAATTTAGGAAAGGTGAATGTTCTTGACATGGGTGGGACGTCGACTGACGTGAGCAGATATGCGGGTTTTTATGAGCAAGTTCTTGAAACTCAAATAGTTGGTGCCATTATCCAAGCAACCCAGGTTGACATTAACACTATAGCTACTGGTGGTGGGTCAAAGCTTAAGTTTCAATTTGGATCATTTCGGGTCGGGCCCGAATCTGTCAGTGCACACCCAGGTCCGATCTGTTATTGCGAAGGAGGTGAGCTGGCGGTCACAGATGCTAATCTTGTATTAGGTTACGTGATTCCTAATACATGAAAGGGGTAGATGATTGGTGGTTATGGTTGGGTTGATGATGAAGAAGAATGGGCTAGGGTTAAGAAGGGGTGATAGTTGATTATTTAATTTATTTATATTTTTTATATAGTGAGGGTATTTTGGTCATTTTACATGACTTAACTAAAATTTTTTAACGAAGTTAGCTGATAGGGACCAAAATGTTATAAAATGTCAACGTTGGGACCATTGAAAATATACGGGGGCATTTATGCAATTCGTGCAAACCACAGGGACCATTCGTGCAGTTTACTCTTTATAGATAATATACCTACTATTTTAACGTTAACGAGCCAAGCTTTAGCCCGTTTAAGCTATCGAAGTGAGCTCGAGACGAGCTTTTAGCTCCATTATAATTGTTCTAAAATTATTTCGCGATGAGCTGAGCTCAAGCTCAAAACGTTAGGTCAAAACGAGCCGAGCTCAGCTCGTTTACACCCCTAATTTTCATTTCAATCTTTATAAATATGATTCAAACGTTTTAAGAAGCAAAAACGAAATGGAGTAAAATCATTAAAATTGAGGAAACCCATCAATATCAAGCCTTTAGATCATGAAATTTGATTAGAAGAGTCAAGCAAACAGCCTATGGCGTTTGTCACAAGATTCGATCTATTGGTTGTTTCGTAATTTACGTCCCAGTAACTCCATATGTCAAAAGGTATGCACATTGCAAGTTTAGCCACTTTATATCTCACTTTCTTTTACATGGTTGCTTCAAATTATATTTGTCTTATTAACTTTACTAGGTTAGAGCCCTGCGTGTACACGCGGTACATGTCCATATCAAATGAAAAAAAAAAATTCTATAAAGATTGTAGTATGCAAATTTTATTTATTGAAAGTTATGTAATACAATTCGTATGAATTTTGGTTGATTGTAAATTATCATAAAAAAGTTTAATGTTATCTAATAACAGATATATGAATCAACAAATATTTGATTTGACGTGATTTAAAAACAAATGATGAAATGAATAAACATATATTTATTGTAACGGCATGCAAATGAAGATTAAATTTAAAGTAAAGAAATGTAGTTTAACAAATCATACAACCAAAAAATTATAAAAAAAAATTAAACGATTTATGCAAAATATGATCGCATACTTATTCACAAACTTCAAAATATTTTTTTATAGACAACATTTGCTATTTATTATTAACGTTGTCATCTTTATCCAATATTAGTATCTTCATGCCATCTCTACTCTTGTCACTTGGCAGCGACATACAACTGCCCATGTGTAAAAACAAGATCTTTCAAATACAGACCTACCCTAAATAGGGTTTGTTCTTGACTCTTATTTATTGTCATTGCGAAACATAAAGTATGAAATCTGAAAGGAATCTTATTATCAGATGGGGACAACCTAGTTCTTTGGATAAAAGTTCGCATTCCAATGTTACTCCCTGAAATTATTTTAGCTTCTATAACACGGTTTGATATGGCAAGACGATTTGGAACGTGTGGCTTTGAAAAGAATTTATGTCCACTTACAGGATCCCTGAACCATTAGAATAACAATCATTAGGATGTTAATCTAAATTCGGTAAATTGCTAAAAGATAATAATAAATGTCATTAACTTCGGTCAACATATAAATTAATGTCATTAACTTTGTATAATAATCAATGACATTATTTATAAATAAATTTTTCTGGATTTAAATAAAATTATTGTAATTTGCATTCAAAAACACATTTATCACAGATTTAGTATTTGGTAAATTGACGTTCAAGCTTAAATTTAGTAGGAAAAATCAACATTTTTTACTTTCAAGTTTAAATTTAGCAGGAACCATAACATTTTTTACACAATGACATTATTTATTCAGTCAAAATAACATTAAATAACAATCATTATCTTGTTAATCTAAATTCGGTAAATTTTTAAAAGATAATAATAAATGTCATTAACTTCGGTCAACATATAAATTAATGTAAATATTTACAAATTATGAGTAAGGGAATAGTTTTATTAAAATTATGACTTATAAATAATTTACACTGTAAATTAACGTGTTAGAATTTATATTAACATCCTAATATTGTAAATATTATAATTTAACGGTTGGTGTTGATTTAGGATTTAAGAGAAAAACTCACAAATCTAGAATTATAAATAATTTTTCCTGGATTTAAATAAAAATATTTTAATTTGCATTCAAAAACACATTTATCACAAATTTAGTATTTGGTAAATTGACGTTCAAGTTAATAACAATCATTAGGATATTAATATAAATTCGGTAAATTGTTAAAAGATAATAATAAATGTCATTAACTTCGGTCAACATATAAATTAATGTAAATATTCAGTTAAAATAACATTAAATAACAATCATTAGGATGTTAATATAAATTTGATAAATTGTTAAAAGATAATAATAAATGTCATTAACTTCGGTCAACATATAAATTAATGTAAATAAATAACAATGATTAATATTCAAATTCCAGATTAAATGACATTAACATCAGTCAACTATTATTATTGTAAGGGGGCGGGGCGCTACCAGAATTGGGCACAGATACCCCATTACCAGCAAGGTAACACCACCACCACATGTGCTGGTAGGGTTCTCGTGGACCGTTTTCTGGTTATTGTTACCGTGTTGGTATAAAGAAACGGTCTTTTTCTTGACCAATGATAATATGTCACGTTTAACCTTCACCTTTGACCGTGATATTTTGACCGTATTTTATTTTTGACCGTTTACATTTTGACCTTGGCTTTTGTTTTACCCATATACAAATCATACTTTCACATAACATAAACACGGTGAACTTTCATTAAAAATTTAAACACCATTACACAATAAACATTAAACAACCGTAAACATTAATTATTAATTATATCTCGCAACAATCGCCATGACGCAAAATGGGTGAAGTTAGTCATTTGTTCACGGTAGTAGTTGCCACGAGTGAGTTGGATTGCAATGTCTTCTTGAACATTAGGGTGCCTCTCCATCATGGCTTCATAAAGGACGTTCCAACGGAGACACCTGGACCAGAGAAGAAACCACCTACGAACGATCGAATCCTTGGAGCGGTCATTTGTGCCGGTTAAATTATTGAATATCCCCGACACCTGGTGCCAAAACGAAATTGGGGTATCGACTTCATGAACCCATGTGTTTCTCACTACGAGGTAGGCCCTCGTTAACGCGATATCCTCATTTGCATTCCACGGGACCATTTTTACGAAACGATTAAAGTATAACCGGGTTATTGTGTGATTTTGTTGTGTTGGATTAAGGTGTTTTTATAGACCAAACCGTAACGGTACAGATTCCAATGGTTGCAACGGTTTAAATGTAACGGTAACAAAATTAATTACCGTCTGACTGTACAACGGTTAGTTTTCTCAAATTTAAATGAAATATAATCAAATAATCAGTGGAGTGCTGCCTACAAAAAAGTGTTTCAGTAAAGTAAATCAGTGAAGTGATGTGGCAGTGTATAACTGGTTAAAATCAGTGAAAGAAGAAACACATTCTAGTAGTGCCCCTTATACCCTAAGTAAATAACAAGAATTCTGAATTAATGACAATAAATTCAGTCATATAAATAAATCACATTAAACAAAATTTCGAAAACCATTGAATTATTTCAATAACATTAAACATAAATTCGAAAATACAATAATTCAAATAAAGTACATTAAAAACATTAACAACTTTAGACCAACCATTTGTAAAACAAAACACATCATCGATCAATTCTAATCGGACCAACCAAGATTGTCCTTCGTATGTGGCAATTGTAACGTTCATGTTGTGTATGTTTTTACACAACAGAAATTTGTTCATAGCCTTCGGCATAGTCTGGATTGACACGTTAAAGAACAACATTAAAAAAAATTCATAATTTTTTAAAATTAAATGGGCATATGTACATGAAAATAACAAACATACCAAAACTGTTGCCGAAAGGTCATGCAAAATGTTGAAGAACTGAGACCCATTATGATAAGACATAATAGCTTTTATGTGTACAGATCAAATCTTGTTTTTTAAATATGTAAAAACATATATTATTAACTAAATCCGATAGATATATATGAAAAAAAAAATTGATGACAAAAACAAATTTACCACAAACACCATTGAATACTAAAAGTATATGTAAAACAACAAAAACATATAATATTGTTTCTCTATCTATTGTTATATATTACAGAATGTATGTATGCATTTGATATAATATCGGTTGGTACTTACAGAATTTGACAACACTTCCTTAAACAATGACTAGTTCGGATTCAATATATTTAGGATGATATAACTGCTTAAATCGATGATATACCTGCATAAATCAAAAATAAAACTGCATAATTCAGAAATCAGAAAAAAAAAACAACAAAAAAACGATGACATAACTGCATAGATCGAAATAAAACAAATCAAAGATCAAACACAAAAGATAGGATGACATAACTGCATGATTTAAATAAATCATTTACAATCTATCTAGGATGATATAACTGTTTAAATCGATGATATACATGTTCCAATCAGAAATAAAACTACATAAACCAGTTCCAAAGAAAAATAAAACTGCATAAACCAGGATTCATCGATTCAATATATTTAGGATGATATAACTGCTTAAATCGATGACATACCTGCATAAATCAAAAATAAAACTGGATAAACCAGGAATCAGAAATAAAACAAAAAAATATGATTACCTAACTGCATAGATCCGAAATAAAACAAATGAGAGATCAAACAAAAAAGATAGGATGATTTGAAGAAATCAAACATTTGATGTATTATAGATAGATGTTAAGAAATAGGAAATGACTAAAACTGATGCAATATTGGATGCAAAATGAAAAAGAAGAATGGAGAATGAAAATTGGAAGAATTGTTAAGGAAGAATGAAGATTGGAGGATGAAAGAAGAAAAAAAAAAAGATATCGACTTTTATAGATACAAAGATGGAGCTTCATATAGCTACTTAGATCCTAGAGGCCCTCTTTAAGGTCTCCATTCGACCCGAGAACTACTCAATTATTATATAGGTAAAGTAGATGATTCACTTGTTCTTGCAATCAATCGCTAAAGTTGGGAAATTCCATCAAAATTGGTGCATTAAATCATGAAGTTTTATTAGAAGTGTCAAGTAAATAGCCTATGACGTTTTTCACAACGTCCGACTTGTTGATCGTTTCATATATATATATTTTTTTTAAAGGTTAATTTCTCTTTAATCCTTGTAGTATTTAGGACATGAACCCAAGACCTCCCACAACCTAGGTGTTTTAAAAGCTTTGTCTTTACCAATGGACCACCACCCCTTTTCATATTTGACTGCCCCATAACTCCATAAGTTAGAAACTATGCACACTTTATATTTAGCCACTTTTGTATCCCACTTCGGCACTTCCCTCATAGATTTGCTACAAATACGAATCTGACGGCTTTTGAATCAGCTCCGTATCAATGACATTAACCACTAATAAGTTCAAAACGATGCCCTAAAGTTATAGTAATGCCTTATGCCTATAAGTGGTGTAGAGATTAGTGTGTGTAGTTGATGAAAATTAGTTGGTGCAATTTGCTATGCCTTGTGGATATTTGTTAGATTATCATGGTGCCTTTCCAAGTTAGAGATCCTCTATAGTGTAATAGATGTCCTGTTGGTGCTGTTAATTATATACACCACTATAAACTTGAGTATCACCAATGCCACATATCAACAGCCTCCATTTGTCGTTAATACTAAAGATACCATTTAAAAAAAAAAAAAATCACTCTATAGATAACATTTAAAAAAAAAAATCACTCAAGCTTTTCAACCGTTTTGCGATGAGCCCCACCCAACCCCACCTAGCAATGTCAAAACCAAACCAAACCCAACCCCACCTTGCTGATCGATTACTCCTTCCCGAGCAGTGAGGCTTTTGACTGTTGCTAAGGGGGTTTCGGTGTTGCCAATCAGTAACGATACCGGGTGAAGTTACCTGAGGAGTGCCCCGCGCCCCCCTAAACGTCAATTGCTTTAGGTCTTTCCGTATAAATCTTTCAAATTAGTCAGTCAATCCATCACGTGAGACACAGTTGAGAATAAATTGCCAAACAATAACCTGTCCAAACCGGTTAATGAGAACTAGTTTGAACCGTAGTTGACCGACTCTTTGTGGTCTAGTCTTAACATGTTTGGTCCTATTTTGAAATGTCAAAAGTATGATTCTAATTTGAGTTGCAACATTAGCTTTGTTAGTTGTGTTTATTATCTTAGGTTAAAGGGGTAATGATACAGTTTGTTGTCTTATTGCTTTTTAATCTGGTTTAACACCAGAATTTGAGATGAAATCAGTGAGCTCAAACCAAATTTTAAGCATACTTAACACGGTCCGATACACGGTAGACCCATTTACAGATTAATATACCTACATGAACAGAATCAACTAGCTGAACACTACAATATACCCATTCACTTGCTGTCACTGAAATCTGCATCAATGACTTCACCATCTCCGTCATCAGTAGCACCCGAAGCCTTACCAGCGCCACCGGTTTCACCACCATCAGCTGCCGCCGCTGCACCACCAGCTTGGCTATAAATAGACTGACCCAACTGCATCATTTCTTGGTTCAATGCAGCCAATGCATCCTTCATGGTCTGAGTAGAGCCGCCGGATATGGCATCATTGAGCTCTTTCAACTTCCCCTCCACCTTCTCTTTCACTTCGCTTGGTACCTTTTCTCCGACTTCTTTAAGCTGCTTTTCACATTGATATACAGCTGATTCTGCCTGGTTCTTTGTATCAATGGCCTCCCTCTTCTCCTTATCCTCCTTTGCGTACTTTTCGGCTTCAGCCACCATTCTCTCCACCTACAATTACAATCCCAAACGCGCGTTGATACCTCAAAATCATCATGATAATAATAAAAACTATCGTTGTTTCTTTTGGGTATCCGTGAGAACCCGTTATTAGCAAATTCACATGACCCCACCAATACCCTGCTAAACAGTGGGATCAGGTAAAATTGCAGCTTGCACTGGACAACGACCTTTTAAGGGTGTTAAAAGGTAAAAAAACCAGTGGAAGTTGTATTCGAACCTAATACATCTAGTAGAGGGAGGCAAGTGCTTATCACACTGCGCCACCCTTAGAAGATTATTGTAATTTTAGTAGTGAGCATAATCGATACCTCATCGGAGGGCAACGTGCTAGCACCAGTGATTGTAATGTCTTGTTTCTTTCCAGTTCCTTTATCTACAGCCGTGACAGAGAGGATTCCATTGGCGTCAATATCAAATTTGACCTCGATTTGAGGGACACCACGTGGCGCTGGCGGGATACCATCAAGTCTAAAGCTTCCTAGAGATTTATTGTCGCGAACAAATTCTCTTTCCCCTTGCAGGACATTGATTTCGACACTTGTTTGACCATCGGCTGCTGTTGAAAAGACTTCTGATTTTGAGGTTGGCAATGTAGTGTTCCTCGGAATGATCTTTGTCATCACACCACCTAATGTTTCTAACCCAAGTGACAATGGCGTCACGTCCAATAATACTATGTTGCTTACATCACCAGACAACACACCGGCCTGCAAAAATAACATCGTGTTTTATTCCGTTGTAATCCAAACAATAGATTATCATAAGTATTTTGGGATAAATATAATTCTGTTAACGTTTATGACTAACCTGGACCGAAGCTCCTAGAGCAACAACCTCATCAGGATTAACTGTCACATTTGGTTCTTTTCCTGTCATCTTTACAACAAGTTCTTGAACCGCAGGTATACGTGTTGACCCACCAACAAGAACCACTTCATCAATATCTTTAAGAGAAAGATTTGCATCCTTTAAAGCCGTTTCCACCGGTGTCTTAAGCCTACACCAAATCAGATCTCCAAAGTTCAAATCTTGAATCATCAACTAAGCCAAATTCAACAACTTTTCAACCGAATCTTGAAAATAAAAGTACCTGTCTAGTAAATCCGAGCACAATTCCTCAAATTTTGCCCTGGTTAGTGTAGTGTCGATATGCTTCGGGCCATCTGATGTTGCTGTAATAAAAGGCAAACTGCAAGAACACAAACAATAATCAATAAACGTAAAAGAAAGAAAGAATCTTGATTGGTGGAAACTGATTCTTCTTCACCAAATGGAAACAGGTCGTCGGTTATACCTGATATTTGTCTGTGTCAAAGTAGAAAGCTCCATTTTTGCTTTCTCAGCCGTCTCGGTAAGACGTTGAAGAGCTTGTTTATCTTTAAGAAGATCAATACCCTCATCCCTCTTGAAATTTTCAGCAAGCCAATCAACAATTCTCTGTTTAAATTTAAAAAAAAAAACGATGTTAATTTTAACAATAATGCTCAATGTCTGCATAACAGACGTAACAATAATATTTTGTCGTTACGGTTCTTTAACCTTGTCAAAATCATCTCCTCCTAAATGGGTGTCTCCCGAAGTCGAAAGCACCTCAAAAACTCCATCCCCAACCTCAAGAACTGAAAAAACATAAATCCAAGTCGTTAAAACTCACCTGCAAATTGAACAGATGCAGGTAAGTAGTAACTGATACAGAAGCATACCTGATACATCAAATGTACCACCACCAAGATCAAACACTAAAATTGTCTCATTGTTTTTCTTTTCAAAACCATAAGCTAACGAAGCCGCGGTCGGCTCATTGATTATACGAAGAACTTCAATACCCGCTATCCGGCCAGCATCTTTCGTTGCAGTTCTTTGGGAATCATTGAAATATGCAGGCACTGTTACTACTGCTTTGGTAACCTTATCACTTAAAAACTTTGATGCATCGTCCACAAGCTTTCGCAGAACCTAAATGCAATATAGTTGAGCATAACAATTAGCATACTTACAAAGCAAACATAATCAAATCATATCTCCTAATACAGTAGAGACAATTACAATAACCCTATGTCCTAACTAATATCTCTTAACATGCCCCCTCAAGGTAGACGTCAGTTTCGATTCGATCTGTAGCTTGACACATATATCAGATAATATTTCTACTTGAAACATTTTAAAGACACCGAAATTAATTTCTGTCGGGCGAGGGACATATTTAATTATATAGAGATATTTAATTTTAATTAGATTACAAGGATAAAAAACAAGGTTATTCAACGTTGTTACGTCTATTTTCTCCCATTTGATAGGTTGCCACAACACGCAAGTCCTAGATCGACTTACCTATTCTTTTCTACGTAAAACATTTCAATCTAATTTCTCTGCATTAACACCCCGCAACTTCAATATTGATAGTCGCTAGCGACAGTATAGCATTGATGCTACAACGCCAGTCCCTTAATACTAGTTTATTTTTATTATTTGTTACTAATTTGAAATCAGTTTATTCAGTATTTAACTAAAAAAACCAAACCAAACCAAACCAAACCAAATTCTTAATATTCAGACCATGTGTGTAGTGGGGGCTTTAAATTTAAGGCCTAATCCAATGATTGGGACACGTGGCACATGAGTCAGCATGATGAGGGGTATAGTGGGGGACTTTAAATTTAACGCCCCGTTACCTTATTATTATTTTTTTTTCAAATTAAAACAAATATCATTGGGGGAGATAACGTGTTAAGAGGAGATTGGTTTGGTTTGTATATGCTCCAGCGTTAAAATTTTAAAGCCCCTCCCTTTTTTTATCTTTAACGCCCCATTATGCATGGTCTCATTTCAGTTAAACACGTATCTTAACCTATTCAGTTTTCAGTTACAACCTAACAAAACACATAACTAACTAACCGAATAAACCGAAAACCGAACCAAGAAACTAGTATACATTACCTGTGCAGAGATTTCTTCAGGGGCAAACTGTTTCCCAATAGCAGGACACTCCAACTTAACATTCCCTTTATCATCTCTCACAACTTTATACGACACCTGCTTCGACTCTTCATCAACCTCCATCATCTTCCTTCCAATAAACCTCTTCACAGAGAAAAACGTGTTCTCTGGATTCACAACCGCCTGTCGTTTGGCTATCTGTCCTACCAGCCGATCACCGTTCTTGCTGTAGGCCACCACGGACGGCGTCGTCCTTTGTCCCTCTGCGTTCGTTATTATGGTCGGTTGTCCTCCTTCCATTGCTGCTACTGCTGAGTTCGTTGTTCCCAGATCAATTCCCACCACCTTTTCGTTCACAACCTTAAAAACATGTCGTTTGTTGTGTTTTAAAGGTTTTAGAACAGATGGTCTTTGGTTGGTTAATGTGGGTTTGCCGAAAAAGGGTTTGTGATTGGTGATGTGGGGTTTGAAGGAACATGAAGGGGAAAAGGTGGTTGTTGCAGACATTATTTTTTTTGGGTAGTTTTGGTGTTGTGTGTGAAGTATGTTGTTGAAGATGTGTGTGTCTGTGTGTGTGTGTGTGTGTGAAGTATGTTGTTGAAGATATATGTGTGTGTGAGTGAGTGAAGTGGGAGAGGTTTAAAACAGTGTGAGGAAAGTATGGAAGAGTTGAGAAGGAACAGGGGAGTTAAGGAAGAGAGTGGAGGGTTCTAGAGAAGGTTTGTGATTTGGACATACATTGATCATGCTTTAGAATATATATTTTTTTTTTGTGTCAGTCGTTTTTTTTTTTTTTTTAACGGCAAACTTTTTTTAACGCCTTTAATTCTATCACAACCTTATATTTGTAAGGTGAGACACCATATCACTAAACTAATAGTTCATGGGTATTGTGTGAATCGGTTAACACTATACAAAATGGCTAGCCACTAAGCAACCAAATTTCAAGTGATGGGGACAAAATAGATTAACCTATGTTATTAGAAGATGATGAAAATTACTTGGATTGCTAAATAGCGATATGCTATTAGATTAACCTATGTGATAATACTAATAAAATGATTAATTGGATTAGACGTAGATAATTTGCACCGAGAACGAATTTGTTGTTGATGAGAAGTTAATTATAACCGTACCCTTCGTTATCTATTTGTTTGACCAAATCCACTGTATGTATTTGTGCGTGTGTTGTAATTGTAAAAGCAAAAAACGTTTTTTGGTCTTTTATATCAACAGCAAACTTGGTCGTATAACTCTTGAGCCCAATATGAAAACTATAGTGGCCCAAAATGGGTATAGCCCACCTTTGGTTTATATTTATAGCCTAATTCAATTAAGAAGATTTATTGAACTTAAACAGGCCCAACACATATCTCTACTACCTTATTAAGAAGGAGAGATGGGTAAGAAGGTAATTTCACCATCATTTTAAGATGGTATACAAAAGGTCTCATGCATAAATCTCTAACTTTTATCATTTTCTTCCATCTATGCCCTTATGTACAAGTCACTAATACAAATCAATTGCACCATTCAATATATTTAATTCATGTATTAACTTTTTGTTACCTACAATCATTACTAAGTAATAGATTAATTCATGTAACTTTTTTTAATGGATTAACTTTTTGTTACCAATGGAATTTGAATTATCACTACAAGAAAAGGCTAAGCCTTATTTAACACTTTGTAACCAGTAGGCTAAAGGCTTTTTGGTTCATGTGTGTAACTAAATGTTGCAACTAAAAATCAAGCACGGATCGGATTAGATAAATGACAGTATGGTGTATAAAGTTTTGGCAATTTAAAATGTGAATAAAAATACATATCCGCGGCAACGCACGGGCATTCCACTAGTGTTAAAAATATAACAGTTAGTTATTACATAAAATGTTTGTTATATTTTATCACTAATTCACTTTTATTGTTTTGGTTTATTTTTGAGGTTATTAGGCTTCATATAAGTTGCAGCTGGCTAGATTGTTTGGATCATGGATCGTGGGTCATGTAGCACAACTGGAAAGAAGTCTGGTATGAGCCAAGTAGCAGCTAAGCCCATTTAAGGAGGAGCCCATTATTAAAACCTGGCCTACCCATTTTAAAGTTGTTGGTGGATTGCCACGCTGGCAATCCCCAATCCTCTATTTGAATGGCTTAGATCAGCCTTTGGTGTTTTTTCTTGTGGTTGATCTAACGGTGGCTATAGGCTCGGTTTGTTTTCTCCCAAGCCATCTCACTTGACTATATAAAGCCTCATTCGTCCTTGTTTTCCAGTTTTGATGAGTCTTTGTTTTCTTTCGTTTATCTTTTCTCTCGTCTAGGGTTTTGTTCCAGGTCATCTGTTAATGATCTTGGGTGTTTGATTGTGTAATATGATCATCAGTCAACGATCATATAGTAATAGTTCTAAGATAATCAATCAATGATCTCTTGTTTGGTTGATTAGGTCAGAGTTTGTATCTGGTCCAGTTTTGTATAGATTTCGTTTGAGGTTGTAAGTCTTTGGATTCGTAATAAAGTCATTATCGGTTTTCTGGTCATTTGTGTTCTTTATTTTCTGACATGGTATCAGAGCCATAAGGCTCAGATCTTCGTCTTCCTTCGGGTTGCTTGGGTTTATTGTCCGTATCTTGGGTTCTTGGTGGTTTATTAAGCTGTTCCTACTATTGGCTTTGGATATCCTGTAGATCTTGCTCAACTCTGGAAAAATCTTAGATCTAGGGTTTGATTGGGGACGTGTAGCTGTTCAAGGATTCTTGGATACTTGGAAGCATATTCTCTTATTTGCTCTCTGGTTTGCAACCTTAAGTGAAGGTTGCAAACTACGAGTTTTTGGAGAAACCCTAACTTGGGTCCCTATTGGTGAGATTGTTCATTTACCTTTGTTTTTTATGTTTGTGAGTCTAGGAGCATTGACCGGGTTATGGGGATCGGTATTGGCTCACTAATTGGTTGTGTCAAAGTTGTGTGTTCTTGATTGATTTCTCTTTAGATCCGTGTTCTGTAATTTGTGTTCCTTGTGAGTGCTTGTTGGTGTGCTTAAGTTTAAATACCTGACTCCCTCGTTAAGACATGTCCAGGCACCCTTGAGTGATGAACCTGGAATCTTCACACTGACAGGGCTTCGTCTGTTGCATGCTTGTGTGCTCACTGGTTTGACTTTGTGTTCTAATCTAAGTTTGTAATTGATCTTGATTGTTTTTTGTCACAATGTCTGATGATGATAGTAGTAGTACTAGTGAAGGTCGAGATGTTCCTGGTGGTGTTACTTTAATTAGTAAACTAGACTCCAGTGATCCTCTCTACTTTCATGCGAGTGATTCTGCTAATCTTACTATCATTAGTATTAAACTAAAATGAACTAAGAACTATACAGTCTGGTCTAATGCCATGATTCTAGCTTTACAAGTTAAAAATAAGTTAGGATTTGTTAATGGTGATTGTGTTAGACCTACTGATGACCCTGTGTTAGGTAGACAATGGGATCGTTGTAACTCTGTTGTTCTAACTTGGATTTTAAACTCGATTGATTAGGATTTGTATATGGGTCAGGTGTATGCTAAACTTGCTTCTGATGTATGGAAAGACGTTAAACATACTTATAACAAATTAGATGGGTTTGTTATATTTTATACTTACCAGAAAATTAATCATTTTAGTCAATGTGGTATGACTGTTGCTGAGTATTACCATAAGTTACATGTTATGTGGAAATACTTGGATTAAATGTTACACTTACATGCATGTACTTGTGATGCATCTAAGCAATTCAATGATTTTAACCATTTGATAAAGTTGATGCTATTCTCTATGGGTCTTGATAATGTGTATAGTGTTGCTAGAACAAATCTGTTAATAAGGGATCCTTTACCGACTATAAAGGAGGCCTTTGCTATTGTTTCAAGAGAAGAGTCACATAGGAACTCTAATGTTACTGTGTCAAAAGAATAGGGTCCTACTATTGGTTTTTTTGCTAAAACTAATCAAAGTTTTGATTCTATGAAAAAGAATGCTAGAATAAGTAATCAAAATCCAAATCTTAAGTGTTCCCACTGTAACAAAGTGGGACTTACAGTAGACACATGTTTTGAGATTATTGAATACCCACCTTGGATGAAAAACAAAGCAGGTTTTAACAAAAGAAGTGTGTCTAGTAACAATGTTGCTAATGGGTCTTCACTTGAAACATAAAATAAAAATTGTTTGAGCACTTTAACTGCTGATCAGGTGTCTCAGTTGTTAACCTTGTTGAATAAGAAGAATGAATAGCTACAACTAGCTGCAATTCAGCAGGTAGGTCATGTAACTTCTCCTATTCTGTCAGTAACACTAAACCTGTGTTTTCATTTTCAAATGTGTGTTCATTGTTTAGAAAACTTGGTTGGATTTGTGATTCAGGTACTAATCAGCACATGGTAATGAATGCTGATTGTGCTATAAATCAAATTGATGTTAGTGAACTAAATATAAAAGTTAATCATCCTAATGGTACTGGTGCTAAGGTTACTATTATAGGAGATGTTAGATTAACTGATGAGGTCACTTTGTTTGATGTGTTTGTGGTTCCTAATTACTGTGTTAACTTGCTATCTGTTCATAAGCTTGCAAAGGAAATTGGATGTTTTGTTTAATGAAAACAACTGTTACATACATGATTCTTTAACCAAGAAAATCTTGGTGACTGGTAGTCAAGTAGATGGGTTATATTACTATGGTGAATCTTCCATGTTTTCTTGTATGTGTTGTAATAGTTATGAAGTTACAAACTTATGGCATGCTAGACTTGGTCACCCATCTAACATTGTGTTAAAGGTTTTAAAATATGATATTAAACTTAACATAGTGTCTAGTGATAATCATGAACCTTGTGAAGTATGTCACAAAGCTAAGCAGCATAGAGAATCATTTCCCATTAGTGATCATAAATCTACTTGTCTAGGAGAGTTGGTTCATTTAGATGTTTGGGATCCATATAAAGTAAAGAGTAGAGACAGGTTTAGATATTTTCTGTCTATTGTTAATGATTATACCAGGACTGTATGAGTATATTTGATGAGGTTTAAAGATGAAGTGTTAGATAATATCCAACATTTTATTGTAACAATTAAAAATCAGTATAAGAAAAATGTTAAGGTATTCAGAAGTGATAATGGTACTGAATTTGTCAACTCTAACATGAAAAACTTGTTAAATAAAAATGGAATTCTTCATCAAACCTCATGTGCATATACTCCACAGCATAATGGTATAGTTGAAAGAAAACATAGGCATTTATTGAATGTTGCTAGGGCATTGATGTTTCAAAGTAATATACCTTTGAGTCTATGGTCTGAATGCATTCTTACTACTACCTATTTGATTAACAGGACACCCTCCTTTGTGCTTAATGGTAGGTCTCCTTATGAAATTGTGTATGATTTTAAGCCCTGTTACAGCCACCTTAAGGTCTTTGGGTGTTTATGTTTTAGGACTGTTTTAAATAATAAAGATAAATTCAACATTCATGCTAATAAATGTTTTCTAATTGGATATTCAAATGAAAAAAAAAAGTTATAACTTGTGGAACCTTGACTCAAAACAAATAATTTTTTCAAGGGATGTTAGATTCTATGAGTCTATTTTCCCATTCAAAGAGTCTAAGGTTTCAAGTGATACTGATTCAAGTGTTTATGAAAACATAAATAATTTAAACTTTTTTAATCTTTTTGAGTCTTCAACTAACACACACCCAAATGATCTAGATGGTCCCGATGATGATCACAGGGCAAACCAAGATTCTTGCTATCACGTTCTGAGGCCGAATACAGAGTCGTGGCCAATGTCGTTGTCGAGATTTGCTGGCTACGAAACCTTCTTCTTGATCTTCGTCACCCTCTTTTGGACTGCTACTCTAGTCTACTGTGACAACATCAGCTCCATTTATCTTTCTGGTAATCCGATTCAACACCAACGGACCAAACATATCGAGCTTGATATTCACTTTATTCGTGAGCATGTTCAGTGGGGCAATGTTCGAATTCTTCACACACCAACACGTTTTCAGATTGCTGACATATTTACCAAGGGATTACCAAAGGTTTTATTTGATTATTTAAGGTCCAGTCTCAACATTCGTCCACATTTCGTTTCGACGGCGGAGGTGTAATAGAATAATTCCATAGAATATGTCATTTGTATATTAGGCAATGATTAGGCACATAATTGTAATCAATTCATTCCCATATTATTAGGCTTTGTATCTTGTATATATTCTTAACACATCAATAAGAAGAGGCAAGGAATTATACTATATCTTTCATGTAGGTTGGGCTAGAGGCTAGTTAATGTGTTGGTAGTGTACAAACATATCGTTTTGGGCCCGATGAACGGTTTATAGCTTGGCTTAGTAACGAAAACAAACTGATTAGTGCGAACCTAGTTTTGGCCCCGACCCAGCCCGTAGGTTTGGATTCAGTTCAAGGTTTCATGTGTTCAATACGGTTAAGCCTGATCCGCTAAAAATAACTAGAGTCAATGGTATTGAAAACCGGTTCCATCTTTAAAGAAACCGCTCTATGAGGCAAAAAAAAAAAAAAAAACTGGTTTCCCAAACCGGGTTTCTGTCTGTTAGAATAAATGGACCCCTTTTTCCACTTTTTTTTGTATATTAGCCTCCCGCAAGTTAGTATGCATATGTGTGGGACATTTTGATTGAACCACAACAATCAAAAACACATTCTAGACTTATAAACCTTCACGTTCCAAAAAAAAAAAAAAAATCTCAAATGGTTTCATCTAGTAGGCAATCTTCCATTGGTTGTGGTCCATTTTACGAACCTCTGGTGATTCAAACTGTACCTACGAAAAGTAACTCGGAAATTTGGTGCGACTTTGATTTATGTGCGATGTAGAGCGGTACGATGGAGGCTCGTTGCAAGTTTTGCTAGTAAACTTTTTGCAAAAGATGCAAACTCAACTTTAGTTATGTTTTTGTTTAATTTGCATTTTTTAAATAAAAAAACTGGTTTGGGCCTGGCCCAGATCGATTTGGATGGTTTCTATGTCTAAAACTGTCAGCTCGAATTGGTTTAGGCCGAACCGAGTTTTATACACAGCTAAGGTCTTATGAAAGCCAGGCAAATTGGGAATCATTCACCCATTGGGCCAAGTCAATTCACTTTATACACTAGCACTATTTTACATTATATATTTTACTATGTAATAAAAGTTAAGATGTCAAGAAATTTATACACTTCAGTACTGATTAACATATATTTAAAAATGATTAATAAATCATCAGTTTTGTAATTGTGTACAGTCACGAGATATGCTTAAACATCTGTAGATAGTACTTATCAAACAAATTGTAGAAGACTAGAAGTGAAAACGAGTGAATTATGTGGTGACAAAATTGTCAAATATATTAAAGTTGAAAGATATACAAATATTTATACGTTGTCATATTTTTTAAGGTCAGAATAACTTAGAAAAATCATTTTATACAAAAATTGCATTTTTAAGTCATTTAAAAAACTATATTTTTTTTAAGCTCAGGCCACATGCATTTTGTTTTTACTAGATTTTTTTTATAACCATATGTCAATATTCAATTACCCTTTTATGGGTATTCCGTAGTAACCAACATATGGCCTACATTTATACTTTTCCAATATTTAATTTGACTACATAGGACTATGGGAGTTTAATTATTTTAATAAGTTAAAAAAGTTTTAATTTTTTATGTGATTTGTAATTTATATATAAAGGAATAAAAGCCAGATATGCATCAATAATTTGTCCACAAGAAGACATGATGAAATAATCTCATTGCCCCATTCAAAAGTGCACTTAATTTTGAAGCACATGGTGTACAATGTGTTCCATTGCAAGTGTCTTTTTTTGACTTGATGTATCAACTCCTTTAATGTCCTATTAAAAAGATAACTTTCCTATGGTCCATCTCTAGAAACATTTATCAATGGTAAAATTATTTAACCGTACAAATAATTAACTTTTTATTAAAATGGTTAGGCTGAATTTGTTGGACATAAATAAGCAATTTATTATTATGATTATAAGAAGTAAATATTAAATAAAATAATTTAATCAAAATATGCAAGAACTGATGAATTTCCATGTATATATTGGGGTTTATAGAGTTAAAAAAAATATATTATTATTATTATTATTATTATTATTATTATTATTATTATTATTATTGTCAATAAAACAAGCAACTTAGAAGCAAAATGTAACATCTATCTATCTATCTATCTATACATATAATAAACAAAACCATTTTAATGACATGACACTCAAAGAGGCATTCTCTTCTTTGAGTGTGCTATATGTCATACCATGTGGCATTGAGATATTTTAGGAAAAAAATAATTTAAAAATAAATTTGGATTTTTCACGCTCATGTTTCCTCCCATAATTTTTAAACGTTAATATCTTTAATATACGAGATTTTTTAAAGAAAAAAATTACACCAAACTAACGAGCGTTTTATTATCTTTCCAACGAGTACCATAGTGCTATATAAAAAACGAAGAAATTTTTTTGTGGTGTTTTGTTCATACAGGAAAAAAACACACAAAGTGTTTAGGTAAGTCATTAATCATGTATAAGCAAGTCACTAATTATATTCAAATCAGTAAATATGATTTTTTTTCAACCAGAGCCGAATAGGTTAATAGAGTTATACGTTGTTTTAAGTTAGGTATCAATATTCGTATGTTATAGTTGTACATTTGTTTAGTCTTTAGGAATGTGTTAATATTAGAGTTACATTAAAGTTCTACATTCTTTTAGGTTAGGTGTTAGCATTGGAGTTGTACATTGTTAATTTGTTTTAGGTTAGATATTAATATTAGAGTTATACATCAGTCTATTTCATATGTAAAATTGATGTATCATCTATATATATATATATATATATATATATATATATATATATATATATATATTGCAAAGGGATTAATCCTACATGTCATACTCTTATGCAATCTCTCCTTTGAGAGATGCCACATAGGATGTGATGTGGCAATTGTAAACCAATTAAAAAAAGAAATAAATATGATTTAACTTAATCTAATATATTCTTTAACCTAATCTATTAAATACCTAATCTACTAAATCTAAATATTAAAACTTTATTATTTTTCTCTCATGTTTCCTCCCATAACTTTTAAACGCTAATATCTTTTATATACGAGATTTTTTAAAGAAAAAAATTACACCAAATTAACGAGCGTTTTATTATCTTTCCAACGAGTACCATAGTGCTATATAAAAACGGAGAAAAAAATGACTATTTTTTGTAACCCGACAGGTATTGTGTCGGGTTTGGGATTAGTTTAAAAAAATTGTGGGTTTGGGTCGGGTCTGATATTAGGTGATACCCGATCTGATTACCCGAAACAACATACCCAAATACCCGAACTGTATACCCGATCATATACCAATAAAATTTTTAACGCATCACATAACCCTTAGACTAATGCGTTCGATATTTCAATAATTAACTTTTTTTTCTTATTTCATGTTAGTTTTTTTTAGAATGATCGATTACAAACTTCCGAATTCATTTGTAATGACACTAGATTTATACCTCGGCGCAGAGATTTGTTTTTTTAATATTTGAATATGATAACTTATGGCAGAGATTTGTTTAAAATAATAATAATAATATATTTTATTATGTCATATTAGATATTTTAACCCGAGACGCTCCCGGGATAAAAACTAGTATGTAAAATAATCATATGTAATTTAAATCATTATTATTAATGAAGGGGTTTGAGATTATGGTTTAACATGAACGAGTTCGGGTTTCGGGTTTTTCGGGTCGGGTTTTTCGGGTTTTTTGTTGACAAAAATTGACCCGATAACCGAACCATTTAAAGTTCAGGTTGGTCGGGTTGAGGTTATTCGGGTTCGGGTTAGTTCGGGTCGGGTTGTTCGGTTTTCGGGTTTATATGTAATATGAAAAATGTTTTTTTTTTCTTGCAAAAATATCATGAAAATTCACGTGATACTAAGAAAAATATTATCAAAACTTAAACATTATTTAACGACATGATATAATAGTGTTTAAAATTCCTAAAACTTGATGTTTAAGATGCCAAATAATCTAAACTTAAACACATCTATAAAAAAAAGACATTACATGTTCGGGTTTTTATTCGGGTTTTGGATTTTGGGTTCTTCGGGTCGGGTTGTTCGGGTTTTTTGTTAGGGAAAATTGACCCGATAACCGATTCATTTAAGGTTCGGGTTGGTCGGGTTTTTGTTATTCGGGTTCGGGTTTTTCGGGTATTGTCTTATTCGGGTTCGGGTGACCTCGAATTCGGGTCGGGTTTCGGGTTTCGGATAAAAAAGAACACCCCTAGATACCGATATGTTTGAAATGAAAGTGATATCACAGGAAAGTGGCGAAATTTTAAACTTTGAAGCTATTGTATTATATACTAGCTGATTACCCCGGGAGGGTCCCGGGGTTGAAAAATCTAATTTTACGTGATAACCTATTGCAAATGGCTCAAGTTAACTAACCACAAAATCTCTCAATCATTGCATGTTCATAGTATTCTAATCAGTAATAACTCATATTCCTTAATCTAAAACCTAATTAGTAATCATCTAAAGAATCACTTATGTAAGCTGCAATTATTAAAAAACTCATCACATCTCTCTAATTTCTCACATTCTAATGGCTCTTATAATTCATAACCTAATCAACTAAACAAACACTTAAGTTGGAAGTTGTAATCATTTCATCTCATTATGCAACTATCAATTCTTTCCGGGAGCGTCACTGTGACACCCGGCATATTCAGGTCAATACTTTTATACCTTACATACATGCGTTTCGTACTTTACATGCATACGAGTCTATCTCAACGAAAACATTTTAAATAACTACTTAATATCATACTTAACTGGGGTCAATTAAGTCGCACTGATGATTCGGGAATCATTGGGAGTCGTTACAATGGTTCGAGAAACCATTGGGTGTCGGTCCATAACCATGTGTACAAGAATCGGTGATTCGTGGAATCGCCGGGTTTAACGCATCCACGCAAGTCTCGAGTCGCGGGAATTGGTGATCGGGCGGGAACGTGTTATTTATCATGCATTATATGTTTACAATCATTATGTGGCTTGCCGGTATGTGAATATGTGTTAACATATGTTAAAACGGGGTTTAACGCGCAAAACACACGAACATAGAGGTTACAGGCGATTAGGCTTATGGGGAATAGCCTAATCGCCAATAATGGGGCGATTGGAGGGGAGTTTTGGGCGAGTAGGAGGCTACTCGCATGAGGGTTCATGCGATTAGCAGCCCTACTCGCGTATAGACCTGCATACTCGCCTGATTTGCCCCAAACGACTAGAAACGCCTATAAATACCACCCTTGACCTCCAAAACATCATTTGTGCAACCCTAGCCGTCCCATAACATAACCCAACGCACAAACACCCTCTGGAACTCGTTTTTGCATCAAAACCACCATTTTCAAGCTTATTCCATCATCACCTCTTGAATACAAGGTGTGTTCTTCAAACCCAAACCTTTAAATGATTATGTTTTACTCCCTAAACGTCCAGACCTGACTTATAAATGTTTTTATCTTTGAAAATCCATTTAAAACCGTTTTTAAACAAACCCACACCATTACATGTGTTATATGTGTTATATGTGTTTAAAGATAGGATTTTTAGGATTGAATCATGGTTGTTCCTGTGTTATTATGATGTTTATTGCTGTTACAAGTTAGTATGATGATGTCCTAGGAGTTTGAATGGTTTTGGTTGTGTATTGTTGATACTTGATGTCTTGACCCATTTGAAGGATTTTGGGATGATTAAGGATGATATGAGGTATGTTGTTGATTGTGTGATGTTAGGGTTTGTTATAGGATGATGCTAGAACAGTAGGATGCTATCGGACAACGTGGTTATGCGATTTAATCTGGATATTTGCTATTTAGGGCAAGTTCTTGCATGTTGATGTGATGTTTACATGCTAAGTTGCCATTTTAGGAAAACGCTCGCATTCGGAACTGTTATAATGATGAAAACTTAGGGGTTTTGCTTGAAATATGTTTGTTAATGTGCTAGGATGATTATTGGGTGTTTTTACACGTTTCGGATCTGATTTGGAGGGTTAAACGCGCGAAAAACCACATCAGCTGCACTATAGGCGATTGGGCATCCTAATCGCCTATGTTATAGGCAATTAGGGGCCTAATTGCCTGAATGGGAAGCCTAATCGCGTATATATAGGCGATTGGAGTCATAATCGCCTCCATTTCATGCGATTGTGATCCTAATCACTAGTTAAGCCCTGAATTGCATACCTTATGACCATAATCGCCCATATAACACACGAATAGCCCTAATCGCCCATCCTAAGGGGCGATTAGCCCTTGTAATCACCTGTTGACCATCCCTAATCACATGTTGACTTTCTTAAATGCTAGTTTGCTTCCTAATCGCGTGTAATGCTGCTGTATGTACATTTTAACATCCCGGAACATGATTTGACGCCTAGAAATATGATAGGAACCCCGGGATACACCCAATGACTTAGTAATACGTGTTCGGACCTGTTTACGCGTTAATTGGACATTATGCTGGACTAGATGAACTATTACGTGTATTAAGTGTTTAACTGCACATGTGGCATGATGTCTTGTATTGTCTAACACATGAGATGTCGGGTCACCAATGGGATGTCGGGCCTTGCCTGGTATGGTCGGTTAAACGTTGAAACATCATTTCATATGTACACGGTTATGGTCTGGACTACTAGGGACTAATCAACCTACGGGTTGTTAGTCTAACACCTTATATGCTCGTCATGATAGGTCACCGGTATTAGGGGCCGTCTATTGAGCAGGTTTACTTGTCGTAGTGCGAGGAGCAGCATCAGGTGAGTTTCACGGCCCCACCTTACGCTTTACATTTTGGGGGAGACACATGCTTATACTTATTACATAAATTATCATGTTATGCTATTGGTTGATTCATTTACATACTATACGATACGTAAAGTCCCGGGGAAACCATGAATATGCTGGATAGCATAACGGGGGAAATGTGGATAGATCTATTGGGATTGACAGACCCCACCCGTCGGCTGGGAGCCGGGCGGGTGCATATTGTCTCGGTCGTACGCTAAATCATTTCGGGCAAAATCATATATCGTTGTCTGTAATGGTTTCCGGTCGTAGTAGTATAACTCATGCGTCTAGCTAACGCTATTACTTCTGATATAGTGATAACATGATGACTTTTATTACTTTAAACGTTTATTATAAAACCTGTGAACTCACCGGCATTATTTGCTGACGTTTTTAGCATGTTTGTCTCAGGTCGTTGAGGTAGCAGCTTATCATAGGCGCACGGAGTCACACGGCGTCTAGGTTTCATATGCATTGTCATATCTTTTCAGACTTACGTACTTTTACATTTTGGGTTGTAATAAAAGTTACGCTTCCGCAGCGATTGGATTTATGGAAACTTGATGGTTGTTTATTTCATTTTACGTATCATATAGTGTCGTTTATTGTGACCGTTGACTTAGATCCTGGTTTGTCATGCGCCTCGCGGTAAAACCCCGCACGTGGAATTTGAGGGTGTGACAAATTGGTATCAGAGCCAATGGTTATAGTGAACTAGGACTGCATGTTGAGTCAAGTCTATAGCCGAGTCGCACACACACTAGACGGTCACATTCATATAAGTCATGTCATACGGGAATTTGCCGGGGTGTTCGTATTACATTCGTTATTATTATTATTTATGCTTACATCACCTATCTATTACTCCTACCTCCTATCTTGTACTTCAACTTCATGCTGGAAACGAGGATCCTTACTACCTTTGCACAGGCGGTGGCGTACGTTGGAGTGGTTTCGGCATCCTGCGGAGATTTGTCCAAGATTCGGACATCTCCCATTTCTATACTCCAACGGACACACCTGCTTGCACACATTATCACACACTTGTACTTGCTGTTTATATTTTGAACATGGGTGCCTGGTGGTTTGAAGGTCAGGCTAGGAGCACGCCTCGGGGACCATGTAGAGCGACTTATCATTTCGGGTGCACACGAAATAATAAGTTGAGATGCATGGAAATCCTGGTGGACTCTGTGTTTGATCTAATGACTATGATGGAATCCAATCCTTTGACTCACCTTATTACTTACGGTTTCTTCATGATTCTTTGTTATCTGTTCTGGAATCTGATGTCTTGTCTTTGATCTTGACAGAAGATGGCAGGACGTCGTGGTGGTCGCGTTGGTGGTCGTGTTGGTGGCCGGAATGGCGGTGGACGTAATGGGGGTCGTGGCAACATCAGCATGACCCAGGCGGAGCTGAACAATCTGATCCAGGAGCACGTGGCAGCTGCTATTGCTGCGCAGCAGGCCGCCCACCAGGGCCATGGTGGTAATTTAATTACTCCTACCCTCATTCCTCATCTTTTGTCGTGTGATGATCGTTTTCTGACCGTGTTGTTCTTGTTGGTATTAGGGGATGCTTTTCCTCCTCCACCACCTCCACCTCCTCCAGTCCACTGTACTTATAAGATGTTCCAGGACTGCAAGCCCCATAATTTCAGTGGGACTGAGGGGGCTGTGGGACTACTCCGTTGGTTGGAGAAGGTTGAGTCTGCTTTCTCCATGTGCAACTGCCCTGAGGAGTTTTGTGTGAAGTATGCTTCGGGGACGTTTGAGGGACGTGCTTTGACTTGGTGGAATTCGACTGTTCAGACTATTGGTTTGCTGGAGGCCCATGCGTTGCCATGGACCGAGTTTGTGTTTCGTTTGAAGATGGAGTACTGTCCCAGGGATGAGATCAAGAGTTTGGAGCATGAGCTGTGGAATCATCAGATGGTGGGATCCGAGATAGAGGAGTATACCACTCGCTACCATGAGCTGGCACTTTTGTGCCCGGATTCTGTGACGCCTGAATATAAGGCTATTGAGTTCTACATCAGTGGGTTGGTGCCTGAGATTCGCGGGTTGGTGACCGCTAATGATGCTACTACACTTCGGGATACCATTCGATTGGCTCACAGGTTGACTAAACAGAAGGTTCAGGAGGGTCTTTTGCCTCCTAAGGGTACTGTGGTGAAGACCTCTGACAGCAACAAGAGGAAATGGGATAACACGGGTAAGGGTACAGCGCAGCCTCAGCAGCAGCAGCAGCATAAGAAGTTTGATACTACGGGTTCGTCTTCTGGGCAAAAGCAGGGTGGTTATACTGGTAGGCTGCCTAGGTGTGATCGTTGTGGGTATCATCATGTGGGGAATTGTAGTTTTTGTACCCGTTGCAAGAAGAACGGGCATCTGGCCCAGACGTGTAGGGTGAATCTTCAGACTCAGCAACAGGTGGTTGCCCCTACTACTACTACCACTGCTGCACCTAGGGGTAACCAGGGATGTTTTAATTGTGGGGAGACAGGGCACTTTAAGAAGGACTGCCCCAAACTGAAGCAAGGGAATGCTGGGAGGAATGACAGGGGCAACGGGGGTGGCGGCAGGAACGCGCGCGCCTTCGTCATTGGGTCGGGCGAGGCCCGTCAGGATCCGGATACTGTTACTGGTACGTTTCTTCTTTGTGATCGTTATGTCTCTGTTTTATTTGATTCGGGTGCCGACAAGAGTTTTATATCTGTTGAGTTTAGCCGACTGTTAGACATTGTACCAACTCCCTTAGAGGTCAAGTATATTATAGAACTGGCTGATGGTAAGAATATTGAGGCGACTCATATTCTTAAAGGATGCCAGTTGGAACTATCAGGGTTATCTTTTCCTATCGACCTCATGCCGGTGCCATTGGGTAGTTTCGACGTTGTAGTGGGTATGGATTGGTTGTCCTTATATCGCGCAGAGATCGTTTGCTTCGATAAAATCATTCGCCTCCCTCTCCCGGATGGAGAGATTCTTTTGGTTCATGGCGAGAAAAGTGGAGTTCCCTTGAGCATCATTTCATGTATGAAGGCGTATAAGTATTTACGTAAGGGGTATTCCGCGATCTTAGCTCTTGTTTCGGTTTCATCTAACGATGAGAAGAAGATCGAGGACATTCCTGTCGTTCGTGATTTTCCCGACGTATTTCCCGATGATTTGCCTGGTCTTCCACCTCACCGTCAGGTTGAGTTTAGCATTGATCTTGCGCCCGGCGCGGCGCCTATTGCCCGAGCTCCTTACCGCCTTGCACCTCCCGAGATGCAAGAATTATCTAACCAACTGCAGGAGTTGTTAGAAAAAGGGTTCATTAGACCTAGTTCATCCCCGTGGGGAGCTCCTATCCTATTTGTCAAAAAGAAAGATGGGAGCCTTCGTATGTGTATTGACTATCGGGAACTGAACAAGGTAACCATCAAGAATCGTTACCCGCTTCCTCGAATTGATGATTTATTCGATCAGCTCCAAGGCTCCAGTTTTTATTCCAAGATAGATCTGAGGTCTGGGTATCATCAACTGCGGGTACAAGAAGCTGACATTCCAAAGACCGCTTTTCGTACACGTTATGGCCACTTCGAGTTTTTGGTCATGCCCTTCGGTCTTACGAATGCACCTGCCGTTTTCATGGACTTGATGAACCGCGTTTGCAAGCCCTATCTCGATAAATTCGTTATCGTGTTTATCGACGACATTTTGGTTTATTCTAAGAACGAGACGGATCATGAGGAACACTTACGATTGGTTTTGGAACTTTTGAGACGGGAGCAGTTGTACGCTAAGTTCTCAAAGTGTGATTTCTGGTTACGTGAAGTACAATTCCTAGGGCATGTGGTTAATGAACTAGGAATTCATGTCGATCCGGCAAAGATTGAAGCTATTAAGGAATGGGAAGCACCAAAGACGCCATCTGAGGTGCGGCAATTCCTAGGCCTTGCGGGTTACTATCGCCGTTTCATTGAGGGATTTTCGAAGATCGCTCAACCCCTCACTACTCTTACCCAGAAAGACCGAAAGTTTGACTGGGGTGAACCGCAGGAGTCAGCATTTCAGATGCTGAAACTTAAACTTTGCTCTGCCCCCATCTTATCCTTACCTGAGGGCACAGATGATTTTGTTGTGTACTGTGACGCTTCCATTCGTGGTCTCGGTTGTGTATTAATGCAACGCGGGAAGGTTATTGCCTACGCCTCTCGCCAACTTAAAGTCCATGAAAAGAACTACACCACTCATGATTTAGAGTTGGGTGCGGTGATCTTTGCGTTGAAGATCTGGAGACATTACTTGTACGGTACCAAGTGCGACGTATACACCGATCACAAGAGTCTCCAGCATATCTTCGACCAGAAAGTATTGAACATGCGGCAACGACGTTGGGTCGAACTCCTGAACGACTATGACTGCGCCATTAAGTACCATCCTGGTAAGGCGAATGTTGTGGCAGACGCCTTGAGCAGAAAGGAGTCTATCAAACCTCGTCGTGTTCGAGCCTTACAGCTCACTATTCATTCTTCGTTGCCTGACCAAATTCGTTCGGCTCAATTGGAAGCTTTGAAGGAGGAAAACCTTAAAGCTGAAACCATGCACGGTGCTGATAAACACCTCGAGCTTGGGTCTGATGGCCTGCATTACTTCGCCGAGCGCGTTTGGGTTCCCTTGTTTGGGGGTTTGCGGGGGCTTGTCTTGGACGAAGCTCACAAATCCCGGTATTCTATTCATCCGGGTTCCGATAAGATGTATCAGGACTTAAAGATACTCTATTGGTGGCCCAATATGAAGGCTGACGTAGCTTCGTATGTCAGCAAATGTCTGACCTGTGCTAAGGTCAAGGTGGAGTACCAGAAGCCGTCTGGTCTTCTACAGCAACCTGAAATTCCTGAATGGAAATGGGAGTGGATTACCATGGATTTTGTGACCAAACTTCCGAAGTCGCCCAGTGGTTGTGACATGATCTGGGTGATTGTCGACCGGTTGACAAAGTCCGCACATTTTCTCGCTATTAAGGAAACCGATAGTCTGGAGCGGTTGTCTCGTATCTATATTAAGGAGGTGGTTTCCAGGCACGGGGTGCCCGTCTCTATCATCTCCGACCGTGACCCTCGTTTCGCTTCCCGTTTCTGGAAACAATTACATAAAGCGTTGGGTACTCAACTGGACATGAGCACCGCATATCATCCGCAAACTGACGGCCAGAGTGAGCGGACGATTCAGACGCTTGAAGACATGCTTCGAGCATGCGTCATCGATTTCGGTAAGAGTTGGGAGATTCACTTACCGTTGGTGGAGTTCTCTTACAACAATAGTTACCACTCCAGCATTAAGGCGGCACCGTTCGAGGCTCTGTATGGACGGAAGTGCCGATCCCCTCTTTGTTGGGCCGAAGTGGGCGAAAGCCAACTTACCGGACCAGAATTGGTGTACGAAACTTCCGAAAAGATCGTACAAATTCGTAATCGTATGGCGGCAGCTCGTGATCGCCAGAAGAGCTACGCTGATCGTCGTCGCAAACCTTTGGAGTTCCAGGTTGGCGACAGGGTTTTATTGAAGGTATCTCCATGGAAGGGCGTTATACGCTTTGGGAAGCGCGGCAAACTTAACCCTCGTTATGTCGGACCGTTCCCCATCTTGGAACGTATTGGGCCGGTGGCATACAGACTTGACCTACCAGCCGAGCTTAGTGGCGTGCATAACGTCTTCCATGTCTCGAATCTTAAGAAGTGTTTGGCAGACGAATCTCTTGTAGTTCCTCTCGAAGAAATCAAGGTTGATGATCATTTACGTATTGTAGAGGAACCAGTTGAAATCCTAGATTATAAGATTCGTAGCCTTCGTCGGAGTAAAATCCGCATCGTTAAGGTTCGTTGGAATTCTAATCGTGGACCGGAGTTCACGTGGGAACGAGAAGATCAGATGAAGGCTAAGTACCCTCATCTATTTCCTAAGCGTGCATTTAAATCGAACTATGTGGCCTCCAAAGAAAAATGAATCTCGGGTCGAGATTCCTTTCAACTGGGGGATGATGTAACAACGGGGAAAATTTTTCTTTTCTTTCTTCCTTTCGTCTCTTCATCTACGGACTTCATTTAATTTTCGGGACGAAAATTCTTTCAACTGGGGGATGATGTGACACCCGGCATATTCAGGTCAATACTTTTATACCTTACATACATGCGTTTCGTACTTTACATGCATACGAGTCTATCTCAACGAAAACATTTTAAATAACTACTTAATATCATACTTAACTGGGGTCAATTAAGTCGCACTGATGATTCGGGAATCATTGGGAGTCGTTACAATGGTTCGAGAAACCATTGGGTGTCGGTCCATAACCATGTGTACAAGAATCGGTGATTCGTGGAATCGCCGGGTTTAACGCATCCACGCAAGTCTCGAGTCGCGGGAATTGGTGATCGGGCGGGAACGTGTTATTTATCATGCATTATATGTTTACAATCATTATGTGGCTTGCCGGTATGTGAATATGTGTTAACATATGTTAAAACGGGGTTTAACGCGCAAAACACACGAACATAGAGGTTACAGGCGATTAGGCTTATGGGGAATAGCCTAATCGCCAATAATGGGGCGATTGGAGGGGAGTTTTGGGCGAGTAGGAGGCTACTCGCATGAGGGTTCATGCGATTAGCAGCCCTACTCGCGTATAGACCTGCATACTCGCCTGATTTGCCCCAAACGACTAGAAACGCCTATAAATACCACCCTTGACCTCCAAAACATCATTTGTGCAACCCTAGCCGTCCCATAACATAACCCAACGCACAAACACCCTCTGGAACTCGTTTTTGCATCAAAACCACCATTTTCAAGCTTATTCCATCATCACCTCTTGAATACAAGGTGTGTTCTTCAAACCCAAACCTTTAAATGATTATGTTTTACTCCCTAAACGTCCAGACCTGACTTATAAATGTTTTTATCTTTGAAAATCCATTTAAAACCGTTTTTAAACAAACCCACACCATTACATGTGTTATATGTGTTATATGTGTTTAAAGATAGGATTTTTAGGATTGAATCATGGTTGTTCCTGTGTTATTATGATGTTTATTGCTGTTACAAGTTAGTATGATGATGTCCTAGGAGTTTGAATGGTTTTGGTTGTGTATTGTTGATACTTGATGTCTTGACCCATTTGAAGGATTTTGGGATGATTAAGGATGATATGAGGTATGTTGTTGATTGTGTGATGTTAGGGTTTGTTATAGGATGATGCTAGAACAGTAGGATGCTATCGGACAACGTGGTTATGCGATTTAATCTGGATATTTGCTATTTAGGGCAAGTTCTTGCATGTTGATGTGATGTTTACATGCTAAGTTGCCATTTTAGGAAAACGCTCGCATTCGGAACTGTTATAATGATGAAAACTTAGGGGTTTTGCTTGAAATATGTTTGTTAATGTGCTAGGATGATTATTGGGTGTTTTTACACGTTTCGGATCTGATTTGGAGGGTTAAACGCGCGAAAAACCACATCAGCTGCACTATAGGCGATTGGGCATCCTAATCGCCTATGTTATAGGCAATTAGGGGCCTAATTGCCTGAATGGGAAGCCTAATCGCGTATATATAGGCGATTGGAGTCATAATCGCCTCCATTTCATGCGATTGTGATCCTAATCACTAGTTAAGCCATGAATTGCATACCTTATGACCATAATCGCCCATATAACACACGAATAGCCCTAATCGCCCATCCTAAGGGGCGATTAGCCCTTGTAATCACCTGTTGACCATCCCTAATCACATGTTGACTTTCTTAAATGCTAGTTTGCTTCCTAATCGCGTGTAATGCTGCTGTATGTACATTTTAACATCCCGGAACATGATTTGACGCCTAGAAACATGATAGGAACCCCGGGATACACCCAATGACTTAGTAATACGTGTTCGGACCTGTTTACGCGTTAATTGGACATTATGCTGGACTAGATGAACTATTACGTGTATTAAGTGTTTAACTGCACATGTGGCATGATGTCTTGTATTGTCTAACACATGAGATGTCGGGTCACCAATGGGATGTCGGGCCTTGCCTGGTATGGTCGGTTAAACGTTGAAACATCATTTCATATGTACACGGTTATGGTCTGGACTACTAGGGACTAATCAACCTACGGGTTGTTAGTCTAACACCTTATATGCTCGTCATGATAGGTCACCGGTATTAGGGGCCGTCTATTGAGCAGGTTTACTTGTCGTAGTGCGAGGAGCAGCATCAGGTGAGTTTCACGGCCCCACCTTACGCTTTACATTTTGAGGGAGACACATGCTTATACTTATTACATAAATTATCATGTTATGCTAGTGGTTGATTCATTTACATACTATACGATACGTAAAGTCCCGGGGAAACCATGAATATGCTGGATAGCATAACGGGGGAAATGTGGATAGATCTATTGGGATTGACAGACCCCACCCGTCGGCTGGGAGCCGGGCGGGTGCATATTGTCTCGGTCGTACGCTAAATCATTTCGGGCAAAATCATATATCGTTGTCTGTAATGGTTTCCGGTCGTAGTAGTATAACTCATGCGTCTAGCTAACGCTATTACTTCTGATATAGTGATAACATGATGACTTTTATTACTTTAAACGTTTATTATAAAACCTGTGAACTCACCGGCATTATTTGCTGACGTTTTTAGCATGTTTGTCTCAGGTCGTTGAGGTAGCAGCTTATCATAGGCGCACGGAGTCACACGGCGTCTAGGTTTCATATGCATTGTCATATCTTTTCAGACTTACGTACTTTTACATTTTGGGTTGTAATAAAAGTTACGCTTCCGCAGCGATTGGATTTATGGAAACTTGATGGTTGTTTATTTCATTTTACGTATCATATAGTGTCGTTTATTGTGACCGTTGACTTAGATCCTGGTTTGTCATGCGCCTCGCGGTAAAACCCCGCACGTGGAATTTGAGGGTGTGACAGTCACAGGGTTGAAAAATATAACCATTATAATAATACTAATACTAATACTAATACTAATAGTAATAATTATTACTTTTGTAATTAAATAAATAAAAAAAATAACCTTGCTATAAGGTGATACAATGTGTTGCAATGTTGCGCGATTCTTTCTCCTAACTTCTCTTGATGAAGTATACCTAGTAAAATTCCAATGATAACATGGCGATTGGGCTGATTTTCAACATCGTAGATAAGAACCTGGTTTAAAAGAAAAAACATGATTAATGAATAACATGAACATTTTGTGTGTTTTTTTCCTGTATGAACGAAACCCCACAAAAAATAGTCGATTTTTCTCCGTTTTTTTATATAGAATTATGGTACTCGTTGGAAAGATAATAAAACGCTCGTTAATTTGGTGTAATTTTTTTATTTAAAAAATCCCGTATATAAAAGATATAAACGTTTAAAAATTATGGGAGGAAACATGAGAGAGAAAATTTTAAATTTATTTTTAAATTATTTTTTTCCTAAAATAACTCAATTTAATTTAGGGTTTTATGTTTATCTTTTTTTTTAATTAAAAAAGAAAATAGTTCAAAAACACTAAAACCTTCCAATTATGATGCCACGTGACACTCTCAAAGGGAGGTTGAGACCTCCATTGCACGTCACGTCAGCATATACGTTTTCTTTTATATATATAGATAGATGTGTAGTAAATTTTGTTTTTCACGACCCGTTGAAAATCTTTTGATAATTATCAACATAATCTATCCATCACTAATTAGCCGTCGATAACACTTATTTATTTAGTAGTGGATGTAGAAAACTAGTTAATAACTTGTCTCACCTTTTTAACCACCCGTAGTGGGAGGTTAATAGGGCGTGAAATGCCCCTTTTAAGCCTAAATACCGCCTCTAGGGGCGTGAATCTTCATATTTTAGTTATTGGCGTGAAAATTTTAAAGGGGTGAAGAGGCTTAAAAATCATCTTTTTTTTTTAAGAGCCAATTAAAACACTCCATTTAAAGTGATTTTAACCACTATAGGTGGTTTTAGTTGTCTTTTAACCCTTGACTCCTATGCAAAAGTAGAGAGTAGATACCAGATAATTAGGACTGCAAACTAGGGGTGCAAAGGAGCCGAGCAGCTCGCGAGCTACTCGAGCTTGGCTCGATAAAAAGCTCGAAACGAGTCGAGCTTTATCGAGCTCGAGTCGAGCTTGAGTCTAAAACAAAGCTCGTTTATTTATCGAGCTCGAGCCTGGCATGTAAAGCTCGTTAGGCTCGTCGAGCCTTATCGAGCCTAGTATAATATTAGTTTTTTTAATATTTAATAATATTTACCATCATTTAAAGTTGTTTCGTAAACGAGCCCTAAGCTCGAGCTTCACTTATCAAGCTCACGAGCCTAAATGAACTATTATTTATATCATTTTTATTTAACATATTAACTAATAAATACTAAACGAGCCGAGCTCGAGCTTTGAAAAGATAGCTCGAATCGAGCCGAGCTTAAGCTCGAGCTCTTATAACTTAATCGAGCTCGAGTTTGAGCCTGGTCGAGCTCGGGCGCGGCTCGACTCGTTTGCACCCCTACTGCAAACGAACTGAACTTTCAGCGAACAGTTCATGAACCGTTCGGTGGAAAATTTGTTTGTGTTCGTTCGTTTAATAAATGAACGAACATAAACAGAGGCCGTGTTCGTTTGTTTATGTTCCTGAACGTTCGGTAACGTGTTCGTTTATGTTCGATAGTTTAATAGGGTTTATAGTTTTTATATTTTTTTATCTTCTTTTATTTACCCAAATAAATAATATATATGAGGTAAATATGTTTAGATAATTTAGTTATATTTTGGGTGGATCTAGCTGATGTCTTAAGAATTATATTTTATTCTAAAGTTAATATATCTACGTTTGTGTTTGTTTTTGTTCATAAACATTTCTTTGTGATTGTTTGTATTAATTAACACTTGTTTGTGTTCATTAATGTTCACTTGTGTTCGTATACGTTCATGAACAAAATTAACAAACGAATACGGACACAAGTATTTTCTTAACGAACGTACATGAACAAAAAATCTCATTCGGCAAGTGTTCATGAACTATTCGTGAACACATGATTTCCTTAACAAACAAACACAAAAAATGTCTTGTTCGTGTTCATTCGGTTCGTTTACAGCCCTAGTACATTAGTTTTGCAACTTTTTATTAGCAAAACGATTATTATTGACATCCTTTCACTACCGAGACTTGTTTAACAAGTACCATGCATTAACACCATTATTAATCAAAAAGCATATTAACCAAGTAAACAAATTTAACCCAATTCTAACACTACAATAAAAAATACCATATTCAAAATCCAATCAACAACAAATCCATAAACCACAAACCAACCTCCATCATTTTAAAGCTTTACCATCTTTCCACTAAAAGACCCAATCACTTTCACACTCCTACCACACACCGCACCATAGGATCTCCAAACAGATCATACGAACCGATAAACCAAAAAACCGGGCCCCCCTTCCAAACAAAGTGGCCCCACCACCACATCACATCCCTTTCACCTTCAATACCAAACTTCTATCATCTCATCTCCCTTGCCTTCTACGTTATTACACTTTCCATACTCTCTTTCTATCCCAATTCCCTGGCCAACAGCCAAAAAAAAAAAAAAAAAAAACATGGCCAAGCTCATAGTCGAAGTCATGGACGCCGCGGACCTCATGCCCAAAGACGGCCAAGGGTCCGCGAGTCCCTTTGTTGAAGTCGAATTCGACGGACAAAAACAACGAACCCGAACCAAAACCAAAGATCTTTACCCGTCTTGGAACGAGTCCCTCGTGTTCAATGTTCAAGAACCGAGGACTCTCCATATGTCCACTATAGAAATATCTGTTTACAACGATCGAAAACCAAATGAACATAAAAACTTTTTAGGCCGTGTTCGGCTATCCGGGGCCATGGTCCCGGGGTCCGAGGCTGAAGCCTCGGTTCAAAGATACCCGTTAGATAAGCGTGGATTGTTTTCGAATATTCGAGGCGATATCGCGCTTAAACTCTACCTTGTCCATGGCCCGTTTTCATCCGAACAGCAACCGTCACCACCGCAAGAGCAAGAACCGCAACCGCAACAGCAACAGCAACACCACCAACGTCATGAAAGTGCTAGACAAGTGCCCATAGTCGAAGAAATGATGAATACTAATGGTTTCGGTTATAAAAACGAGTACAACAACTTTGAGGAAGTGAAACAGAAACTACACAAAAACAATAAAGAGAAAGAGAAAGAAGTCAGGACTTTTTTCTCTGTCGGTACAGGAGGTGGTGGCGGAGGTGGCCCCGGTCCAGGTCCAGCACAAGGACCGGGACCATCACCAGCCGGCCCACCTCCTATATCTGTAGAAACAAAAGCTAACTTCATGAGGGCTGGACCAGCTCCAGCCAACATGATGCATATGCAATTCCCGGGGCAAAAACCGCCCCCGAATTTTGGGTTGGTGGAGACGCGGCCGCCTGTGGCCGCGCGTATGGGCTACCGGGGAGCGGATAAAACCGCGACAACTTATGATCTGGTGGAGCGGATGCATTTTTTGTATGTTAATGTTGTTAAAGCGCGAGACCTCCCGGCGATGGACATAACCGGGAGTCTTGATCCGTATGTAGAAGTGAGACTTGGAAACTATAAAGGGGTTACAAGACATCATGAGAAGAATCAAAACCCTGTTTGGAATCAGGTTTTTGCGTTTTCTAAAGAGAGATTGCAATCTACCATACTTGAATTGGTGGTGAAAGATAAGGATCTTGTGACAAAAGACGATTTCGTTGGAAAAATTCGGTTCGATGTAGTGGATGTTCCTATGCGAGTGCCGCCGGATAGCCCGTTGGCGCCGCAATGGTATAGATTGGAAGATAAGAATGGTATGAAAGTTAGGGGCGAAATCATGCTCGCGGTTTGGATGGGGACGCAAGCGGATGAAGCGTTTCCAGGAGCGTGGCATTCGGATGCTCATGGGGTTAGTCCTCATAATCTAGCGAATACGCGGTCGAATGTGTATTTTTCGCCTAAGTTGTTTTACTTGAGGATTCATGTGATAGAAGCTCAAGATCTGATCCCAGTGGATCGCAGTAGGCAACCTGAGTTTTATGTCAAAATAAGACTGCAGAACCAACTGCGAACCACTGGAATCTCACGGGGACGGGGGTTGAACCCGTCGTGGCAAGAGGAGTTAATGTTTGTTGCGTCAGATCCGTTTGATGAGTTTCTTGTAATAAGTGTGGAAGATAGGTTGGGACAAGGAAAGGATGTTTGTATAGGACGGGTGATGGTTCCGGTGAAGAGAATCCCTCAAAGAGTTGACTCCACGAAGCTTCTAGAAGCTATGTGGATCGACCTCGGAAGGCCTTCCGAGTGGGAGGAGGAAGGTGAGAAGAAGAAGGAGATGAGGTTTTCAAGCAAGATTCATGTTAGATTGTGTTTGGAAGCTGGTTATCATGTTCTTGATGAGGCCACACATTTCAGTAGCGATTTGCAAGCAGCGTCGAAGCATTTAAGGAAACCGAGTATTGGGCTTCTTGAACTAGGGATCTTAAGCGCGCAGAATCTGCCTCCATTGAAGATGCGGGAAGGTAGACTGACAGATGCGTATTGTGTCGCGAAGTATGGAAACAAATGGGTTAGAACCCGAACGCTTTTGAACACGCTAACACCTCGCTGGAACGAGCAGTACACTTGGGAAGTGTATGACCCGTGTACTGTGGTAACCATAGGCGTCTTTGACAATTGTCATATAAACGACAAGGAAGAGTCGAGAGACCAGAGGATTGGGAAGGTTAGGATTCGTCTATCGACACTAGAAACCGATAGGATTTACACGCATTACTACCCGTTGTTGGTTCTAACACCTTCCGGTTTAAAGAAACACGGCGAGCTCCATTTAGCTATACGGTTCACTTGCATGGCGTGGGTCAACATGATCACTCAATACGGCCGACCCCTGCTCCCAAAAATGCACTATGTCCAACCCATATCAGTTAAACACATTGACTGGCTGCGCCACCAGGCAACACAAATAGTGGCGTCTCGGCTCTCAAGAGCCGAGCCGCCACTAAAAAAAGAAAACGTCGAGTACATGCTCGACGTTGACTACCATCTCTGGAGCCTGCGGAGGAGCAAAGCGAATTTCTACCGCATTATGTCCCTCATGTCTGGAATCACCACAGTTTTTCGTTGGCTCGATGGAATTTGCATGTGGCGCAATCCCTTAACCACGATTCTCGTCCACGTCCTGTTTTTGATACTCGTATGCTACCCGGAACTAATCCTGCCCACAATCTTCCTTTACCTGTTTGTTATCGGGTTATGGAACTACAGATTCAGACCCCGAAACCCGTCCCATATGGACGCTAGAATGTCGCATGCTGAAATGGCAAATCCGGACGAGCTAGATGAAGAATTCGACGGTTTTCCAACCCAAAGACCGCCCGAAATAGTGAGAATGAGGTATGACAGAATGAGGAGTATTGCAGGGAGAGTTCAAACAGTGGTTGGAGATCTTGCAACTCAAGGAGAAAGAGCAATGGCATTGCTAAGCTGGCGCGACCCGCGTGGGACTTCTATTTTCATAATAATCGCGTTGGTTTGGGCTGTGTTTTTGTATGTGACACCGTTTCAAGTCGTGGCGGTTCTTTTCGGGCTCTATTGGCTTCGGCACCCGCGGTTTAGGAGCCGGTTGCCTTCGGCCCCGGTTAACTTTTTCAAGAGACTGCCTGCAAAGTCTGATATGCTTCTTTGATTTGATTATTGTTATAGTGTAATTGTGAGCTGAATAAATGCAGTAAAGTAGCTATTGTTTTGGATTCATAATATTTTCATGTGTAGATTTCAACTTGTAATATCCTGTTAATTGAATTGAACTATTTTAGTCGGGTACAATGTTTTCGTAACCAGATCGAACACTGAACTAACTATATTATTTACTGGTTCAGTGATCGGATCGGTCAAAACAGATTACTTATAATCAACTAATCAACAGACAGAGGTTTATGCTCTGGTTGAAGTTTCTTCATCTTTGAATTGGGCGGCTACATGTCCTAATTTTTCATTGGGTTAAATTGAATTTTAATTATTCAAAATTTCTGGTCAAAAAAGTTGAAAGTCAAACACTATATTCATGGGTTGGTTGGATACAATGGGTAATAAATTTCATTATATGTTGTTTTCGGTTGCTGGTATGTGAATTCTAGGTTTCAGATACAAAATGTCAAAATTAGAATGTAGATGAATGATGATGATTTTCGCGTCATTGTGTCCCTTATCGACATTTAATAGGGGAGCTCTCCTCATCCTCATCCACATTTTGTCTATATGTATGCTTTCTCCTGACATGTTTACCATTTGTATACTTGGTGTACTAGTTTGTTTTTCTTCTCTAATTCAGATGGTTCCTTACCCTTTTTTTGAAAATTATCGAAATAGCCAAACACCGAGCTAAATCATCAAAATAGCCACCTCAACCAACTTTGGAGAGTTTGTTTCCGGATCCTGAGGCTTTGGAGCTGACTCCGGAGACTTGTCCGCTGCTGACCAATAAGACGCTATGTGTCCCGAAACCTGTAACACGTCTCCGAGACGTCTGCGGGCCGTCATGACGTCTCCGGAGAGATGGGAGACAACAAGTGTCTTTTGGCTCGGCTTGTGCCGTCGAGGAGCCAACTCGGCGTGAACCGTCACGGCGTAAAGCCGACCAATTTTTTTATTATTTTTTACCATCAAATTTTGGGTATAAATATTTACCCCACTTCCCAAAATTTTGTGTTTTTCATTCTTATTTTTTTCCCATCAAATGTTTGTGTAGGTACGTTGTGTTTGTTGAGCATACTACCGACCAAACCCTCGCCTCCCATCAGATTCGAACCCCGGTTAAATCCGGGCCAAACCTTTTATGTTTTTCTTCTCATCATGTCTTCAAAAATTCAATCTTATATTCAAATTTTTTATAAAGTTTTCAAACCTTTATCTAGTTTTGATTACCATAGTGTTTTTCTAGGCTTCAGTTCAAGTTGCATCCGACTGGTCTAAACTTCATTTGGATCATTGTTACATCTGCATAATGTTGGAATAAATATACGTAACATTTGTATATTTATCGATAGCCATTATAATCATTTATATTATGATAATCAATTATTAATATTATCCTAAGCCTAATAACAGATATGTCTTTGATGGGCGGACTATCATTAGATAGTCTTATTAGGGTGTCCCCTGGGTATGTATAAATATGGAAAGATATTATGAGATTAGGGTTGAGACAATCACACAACATAACACCATTATTCATCCTCTCTCTCTCTCTCTCTCTCTCTCTCTCTCTCTTTCTCTCAATGTGTTCATAACTTAAGAACACATAAACCATCATAACTGCACACTCTAAAGGGAACCCGGTCATACTGACAATCATGTCAACCTCTACTCTCCCAGCATCAATGTCAGGTCTCACGAATCTCTCAGGTATTATCATTATTATTATGTTTTCCATTATATACAATTAAAATTGATCAACATGTGGTATCAGAGCAATGTTGCTCAATCAGTTTTCATTGTTTTCCATTAGATCTGGACTTAAAATCAGAAAACAATTATGTTTAAAACCCGATAATGGTTTTAGGGTTCCTTGATTTTTTTGGCCAAAAGAAAAAAAAATCGGTTATTTTTTTATTTTTTTTCTTATGGCCGATTATTTTTTTATGTTCTATTAATTTTCGAAATCTGTTAATAAACATTTAGGTTCTCAGATTTCGATTCCAGATTATGCATGTTTCTTAAGTTTTTTGGAATTTTTTGGTTGATGTTCTTAAAGAACATCATAATTTTTTCGAAAAATTCTCTTATGTTTTGGTTCAAGATTGAATCAAATCTTGTTTCCGATATTTTAGGAAACTTAATCTCCATAAATTTTGAAATCTTGTTGATAAAGTCAAAATTTCAAAATATTATGAAATTATGGAGATAATTAATTCCTATCTAAAAGTGGAAACAAGATTTTATTAAATCCCTAATTTTGAATCACCTAACTTTATCACTTTTAGCTTTCGATAATAATAATATGGTTTTCGGTTTTAAAGATTAATAAATTAAGTTCTCGGAGAATCTCTCAGTTACCGTCTTACCGAATTCAGGTTCTCGGTTTTAAGTTCTCGGTTATAAAGCTTTCGATTAGGTTCACGGACATGAGTTCTCGGTCAAGACCTTCTACTTTGAAAACCCATGATGTTTTTGAGATTCCATAATTTTTCCGAGAACCCATCTTATTTATTGAGAACTATCAGGTATTCGAGAACCAATATTTATTCGAGAACTATTAAAGAATCCGAGAACTATTAAAATTATCCGAAAACATAAGTTATTCGAGTACTCATAATATATTCGAGAACTCATCACTATATCGAGAACTAATTCTGATATTCGAGAACTCATCATGACATTCGAGAACTCGTTATGATATATGAGAACTCATTAAGTCTTCGAGTACTCACAATTTATTCGAGATCTCATAAGTTTTCCAGGAACTCATCACTTTCGAGAACTCATTAAGTCTTCGAGAACTCATAATTTCGAGAACCCCTTATGTTATTCAAGATCTCATAAGTTTTCCGGGAACTCATTATTTTTCCGAGAACCCCTTATGCCATTCGAGAACTCATATAATTTTTTTTTGAGAACTCAATTATTTGAGAACCCATTATTTTGAGAACTCATAAGCTAATTTGAGAACTCTTCATTTTTTCGGGAACTCCTAAGATTACTGAGAACCCATTACCTTTTCGAGATCTCTAATAAAATTTGGAGTTTTGATAAAACATAATGTATCAAGTTTATTCAAAACATTATTTCCAAAACCTTGCAAAATAACATTTTACGTGTCACTTCTGCCCAAAGGTGATGTGTCACATTAGTTTGTTATATAAGGTCTCGTTAAGCATTGTAGCTTGGTTCACATAATTTCCATAAGGTTTTACTTCTGCCCAAAGGTGATGTGTAACAGATTATGTTGGTGAACTAAGTGCATTGCATTAGAACTTTAAGTGTCTCACTTATGCCCAAAGGTGATGTGTTACATTCATTGTTAGCAACTTAACACTTAAATAAATAGCGTATAGCCAAAGCTAGAGCATGTTATTTAAGTAGCTTATGTTGGTGTTATGAGATTATCACGTCTTCATTATAAAATTGATCCTCACAATTAATGATCATTCATTAATATAATGATCACAATCTAAGTCTGCCTTACATCAATCCTCATAACTCAAAACTTATCTCACATTCTTCTGTAAATTACTATCTCAAATAAGTGATCCACTCTAATTATCAAAACTAAGAAGAGTTATCTTAAATTTTGTTCTTATTAAGTCTTAAATTACCTCTTAAGACATAACATTTCTACGCTCTATCTGATAAAGTATTACAGAATAACATTGAGCATAAGAAAGTGGGATACACAAAATGTCTCTTATGGTAATCAAGAATGCTTTTACTGATTCCTATCAGGTGAGCTATTAAAGATTCTGAAATTCCTAAGACTAATGTATTATCTATGGAAATGAAAGAATATAATGAATTCCTAAGAAGCATGAAATAAATAAATCTAACTCTATGGTTAAATGGGATCTGTGAATACATCTTAATATTGAATAACATGATCCATAAACCTAAGGGGTTACACATGGAAATCAATAAATTTCTAGTGCATAATAACTTTTCCATCGGTACGATTAGATGCATTATGAATCAACTATAACACTCAGAAATATCAAAGTAAATGAGTGTGTTGATAGCGAATTACGTACAGGAAAAGGAACGCATTAAACTAGAAAAGTTGATGTTATTCACCTTACTACCATTAAACCTAAAAGAGGAAGAATAATTACCATAGAGAGGATAAACATAAGGTCTGGAAACAAAATACAAGTACTGCTTTCAGCTATAAGTTTCTCCAAAGGGAAAGTCTTACTAAGCAAAATTGCGCCATTAAGAATAGGCATAAGGAATGAGATTACCCATAAGTAAGGAGAACAACTGGCTAAGATATGTAGTGCTTAATTAAGGATATTTAACTCCACAAATGCTAATGAATTCCAGTTAACACATGATGGTTGAGTCTAGTTTTATACGTTTCCTTACCATAATTCAATAAATACTTAAGATGAGAGTTGGTGGCAAAATCAAGGGTCTATTAACCATTAATAACTGATCTTAGTGTTGAAGCTTTATGATACCTTAAGATAATCTTGAGATTACTCCGAATTTAGTATCAATACTAAAAGCTACAATTTTTTGACAGTTACAAGATTTTAACGACCAAACCAAAGCCACTATTAAGTTAAACTCTCATATTGTTTGTGTAACATCGCGGTTTTTCCCCATTATTCTTATTTGTTTGGTTTCTATTTATTTGTATTTCACCCTTTCATTTTTATACTATTTAAGTATCATGGCGTTTATAAAATTAAATCGTGTTAAACTTTATCTTTATTTAAAAGAACACCAATTTATTCATATTTATTATATAAAAAAAAACAATTTAAACCCGTCAAATCTCAATTTAACGCCGTCAACGTTTTCCTCCTGACACGCGTTCTCTTGAATTCGTAACCGCCACCACCCTTTCCTCCCCTTCTATTTGCGTTCCCTTGTTTATATATATGTTGTACTTAATCGAATACCATAGATACATTTTCCTCTATAAATTCGTTAGTTATTTAGGTATTATAATAAGTAAAAAAAATATGTGTAATCAAGTCCATTTGTTGGCAACCTAAAATTCCTCATTTAAAAGAAAAAAACCATCGGCCATTTTGTAATTGAAAAAAAACCAAGGCATGAGCTTTGTTTGTTGGTCATCTCCCACTGTGTTTCAGTAACTAACAATTTGGGTTTGAATCCTTATCTAAAAATTGTTTTCAAATCAATGGTTATCACTAAAAAAAAAACGATCATACATCCATGGAAATCGCAAATTCGTTATTTATTTTTTTTACACCCGGTTAACTTGAATCCTTATCAAACCAATTTGAACCTTATCATCATCCATTTGAAATCGATCTATTAACCTTCTATAAATTGAACCCTCCCAAACATAATGCTCTTCATTCCGACGCAAACACGCAACCAATTTCTTCTGCTCGTCGCTTCTAGTCGTCAGAACTGGGGCTGTTCGAAATCGCCGGAACCGAACCTGTTTTTGACCCTCCTGTCCTTCGCTTCGTTCCTCGCGTCCGGTACGTTATACTACAATAGATTCTTATGTTTTGGTCTAGTGGTTAGGCGCTCATCAAATAAACAAGGGATTCTTCAGTTCGACACCCTTTACTACCGATTTGTTTTGGGTTTTAATTGGGGGTTTACTGGTTCAATTTTGTTTGGGAAGATGACATTGAAAGGAAGAGTATTTAAAATTATATTTTCTACTAAACTTACAAATATGGTCATAGACCAGATTGTTGATTTGCACACTTGTTACTCAAGTGACCTAGGATCGATCCTTGAGGTCGTTCAACATTTTTTTTGTTTTGCTATCATATTACCTAATCTAAACTATATTACATATCTATGTATTACGTTCAATTTTTTTTTTTTACTTATTGATAGTCATATTTTTAATTTGGAGATTTTATAAAACTTATTATATAATCAACTTACTATGTAACCTTGTCGTAATTTTTCTTAACAAAATTCTTGTAATTGAATTCCACAAAATTAAACATTTGAATCTTTTCCCCCCAAAACTAGAAAGCCCTAATCGATTGACCTAGAAATCTTAGACTTTTAAGGTATTCGTATCCTTAGACTAGACTATGTTTGTATCATCTAGGTTGATTCCTCGTGAATCATATTGCTAGCTGTCCGTTGCGTTGTGGATACTTATTTGCTTGCTAAGGTGAGTTTACATATCTCCACACTTTTTACTCTTTTCAATGTTTTTTGGGGTGTTACAGATTGGTATCAGAGCCATGGTTATAGGGAATTAGGTTATTAGACACATGACCTAGACTATAACCTTAAGAGTCCAACATGAGTGACCTATTTCTTGCTTGCTATTTGTTTGTGTTTCTCCAATCCATCTTGTGTCTTCTTATCTTGCTATTTTCTCCTTCCTTTGACTCTCTTTCCTCATGCTAAGAATTTTCAACATCATCCACGGTGGAACTATAATGAATCATCCCGAAGAAGAATCTGTTGAAGACTTTATTCCTAGGCTTGGTGCCTACTTATTTGATTTTCAATTCTTTGAAAGGATTGAGCTTCATATTATTTTACAAAGCTTCATCCTAGCTTCATACTACGTGTTAATTCTTGACTTACAAAATCCATTCCCCTGCTTGTTGATATCACCCAATCTAAGTTTCATGATCCTTTTGTCTAACACAAACCTGCTTCTTTTTGCAAGGATCCCTTACGTCACATGTGTTTTTACTATTTCCAGCCTTATTTAAAAACCTAATGATTTAAACTTCACATACTCGAACCTTATTTTGAAAAGCTATTGGACTGCAAATATTTATACCCTACACCTTGCATGTGTTGTATCCTGATCAGCAATTATTGTTTTCGTCAAAAAAAATTCACAAATTCTGCAAACAATCATTATTATAACAAAGATCTCATCTAACTTTACAAACTTAGCCCTTTTCAAATGTGGCATTTTTAATGCTTTAATTGACATATTTTCACAACAATATTTTGTTTTCCTAAATAATTGATCAGGATATCTGTACTAGATGCTCAATGAAATTTTTGAATTTGAAAAACAAGATCCATGTTTTCTAAAATCTACAACCTCGTTGAGTTAGTTGCATCCTCAATAAGTCGATCACACTAGCACTTTCTAAAAAAAATAAAAAAAAAATCATCTTTAAATATTGAACGAAAGCCTTATCAGATCACACAGTCCGTAATCTATTTTTGCTTCAATCTAGATCGACTATCCACATTTCAATTTTATCACAAACAAGACTACCTTATATCTTCCTTGACCTATAAACTAAATTGTTTATCAGCTAGTTTTGCACTCACTATTCTTTACAACCTTGATTATAATATAGGTTTTCATCATTCTCCCAAGGATTAAACACATATTCTTCGCCTTTTTGGACATGAACTTGATTTCCATGTTAACTAAACTATTGAAAACTTGATCCTTGATTCCTAATCCTACAATGATTGTTATTTGCGTGAAGCTTGATTCTCCTTGATACATGAGAATTTGATTACATATTCTTTTTGCACATTTGATTATTCGTGATACTTGAAAACATGGATAGCTAATATGAACTGTTTGCTATAATTATCAACTAGTGAAACCACACCTAGGTTCATTAAGCTTGTCTAGGCAACTCAATTACAAGTCGCATTCGATACTTGATACTTATCGTATTTAGAAACTTGCTTGTATGTATGTGTTGAAAAAAAAATGTTACATTTGCTACATTTATCCACTCAATAACTGGTAGAGGATGAATTACCTGTTCATTTGTCAGTGGAGTGCCTAATAACCTGCTCAACGATTAGTAGAGGTCATCATGCCTACTCAACAGTCGGTAGATGTTCTAAGAACCTGCTCAACGACTGGCAGAGGCCATCGTACCTGCTCAACAATCGGTAGAGGTTCCTACTCCACAAATGGTAGAGGTTTTTCTTGCCTGCTCAACAATTTGACTCATTTTTGTATACTATGTGCAAACATCTTACTAGTGAGATCCCCGTTTGGGTTGTAACTCATACTTAAAACTTTTCGTATGCTTGCAAGCCGTGGTAACCAAACATGTTTGTTTTCATTATTACATAGTCTCATATCTGTGTTAAGTGACACGTTGTAACCCAATGTGTTGGTTTTCACAGCCACATTAGTCTCATCACTGTGATAACAAACCATTGTGACCCAATGTGTTTGCCTTTACAACCACATAAACGCATCATTCTTTTGAAACTTATGCTTGATTTGATATATTGTTGTAGATTAGGATCATAGAAGGACATAATACCCTAATGTAAGGTAAATTGGTGATTGCGGTCCGGAACGTAATCATGAATTTACAGGTACGTTAAGGTGGTGTGAAATTCTATTTAGGTTAACTGGGGAGATGTTCAGTACGGTGTCGAAACACCAAAGGCGTGGTGGGTTAGCTGCGGTACACCCTATATATAAACGCTAATGGTGCATCGAAAATGAGACTGGGAATAGAACTCAGGGCTGACCCTTGTTTGTGTCGTAAGTTTTTATATTATCTAGATTCGATCATAGTATTTTTCCATCTAAAACTCTTTGATTGTGTCCTCTTGAAACTGAATTCTTATACCATATACTCCAATTCCCATCGATTGTTACAACTTAGGCATTTATTCTATCACTTTAGCCCTATGAAAACTACATAATCTGCCATTCAAGTTCTTTGTTTTCCTTTAAAAAGTAATCATACGAACTTTGATACTTACTATAATTTTTTTTTCAAAGTCTCTTTCACATTAATTTCGGGTCGAAATTCCTAAAAGTAGGGGAGACTGTAACATCGCGGTTTTTCCCCATTATTCTTATTTGTTTGGTTTCTATTTATTTGTATTTCACCCTTTCATTTTTATACTATTTAAGTATCATGGCGTTTATAAAATTAAATCGTGTTAAACATTATCTTTATTTAAAAGAACACCAATTTATTCTTATTTATTATATATAAAAAAACAATTTAAACCCATCAAATCTCAATTTAACGCCATCAACGTTTTCCTCCTGACACGCGTTCTCTTGAATTCGTAACCGCCACCACCCTTTCCTCCCCTTCTATTTGCGTTCCCTTGTTTATATATATGTTGTACTTAATCGAATACCATAGATACATTTTCCTCTATAAATTCGTTAGTTATTTAGGTATTATAATAAGTAAAAAAAATATGTGTAATCAACTCCATTTGTTGGAAACCTAAAATTCCTCATTTAAAAGAAAAAAACCATCGGCCATTTTGTAATTGAAAAAAAAAACCAAGGCATGAGCTTTATTTGTTGGTCATCTCCCACTGTGTTTCAGTAACTAACAATTTGGGTTTGAATCCTTATCTAAAAATTGTTTTCAAATCAATGGTTATCACTAAAAAAAAAAAAAAAAAACGATCATACATCCATGGAAATCGCAAATTCGTTATTTTTTTTTTACACCCGGTTAACTTGAATCCTTATCAAACTAATTTGAACCTTATCATCATCCATTTGAAATCGATCTATTAACCTTCTATAAATTGAACCCTCCCAAACATAATGCTCTTCATTCCGACGCAAACACGCAACCAATTTCTTCTGCTCGTCGCTGCTAGTCGTCAGAACTGGGGCTGTTCGAAATCGCCAGAACTAAACCTGTTTTTGACCCTCCTGTCCTTCGCTTCGTTCCTCGCGTCCAGTACGTTATACTACAATAGATTCTTATGTTTTGGTCTGGTGGTTAGGCGCTCATCAAATAAACAAGGGGTTCTTCAGTTCGAGACCCTTTACTACCGATTTGTTTTGGGTTTTAATTGGGGGTTTACTGGTTCAATTTTGTTTGGGAAGATGACATTGAAAGGAAGAGTATTTAAAATTATATTTTCTACTAAACATACAAATATGGTCATAGACCAGATTGTTGATTTGCACACTTGTTACTCAAGTGACCTAGGATCGATTCTTGAGGTCGTTCAGCATTTTTTTTGTTTTGCTATCATATTACCTAATCTAAACTATATTACATATATATGTATTACGTTAAATTTTTGTTTTACTTATTGATAATCATATTTTTAATTCGGAGATTTTATAAAACTTATTATATAATCAACTTACTATGTAACCTTGTCGTAATTTTTCTTAACAAAATTCTTGTAATTGAATTCCACAAAATTAAACATTTGAATCTTTTTCCCCCAAAACTAGAAAGCCCTAAGGTGAGTTTACATATCCCCACACTTTTTACTCTTTTCAATGTTTTTTAGGGTGTTTCAGTTTGTTGTCATTATCTGAATATAAACCTTATGAAATAAAACTAGATGATCCAATAACGTTTTCACAACTTTGTTATCATGAAAATGAGTATTTAACAAAGAAAAATGAGACCCATGCAATTCATCAACTAAGACCAAAATTTCATGAGAAATCATGACCAGGTCACTAAAGGATGCTTGGCTATCAAATCTCATTCTCAGTGATTTAAAGCATGTGTTAAACTCCCTAACCATTAAGTGGCGAAAGGAATAAATGGGTTTCCATCATAAGTCATAACTAATTGACATTAGTGGAGCTTAGATAAATATCTAATTGTATTTATTTCGTTTTCTACAGACCAAAAGTATTAAAGAAATCAATTCATATATACTTAATACGATTCCTTCTAAGTATGTCCTTAAAATTTCTTATGAAACTTGGACGATAAGGGAAATCAAGTATAAAATATATGAAATATTCTCGTTCACATGCATCGTTAAAACTTATTATGTCGAGATACTAAGAGACCTAAAATATTAGTGGGAGCATTAGATGTCCTACTTATGACTTGCAAAAGTTACAAAGGTGGGGGAACAGAAATTTGATCTTTCCTCAAATTACACCTCTTGCACTGGACAACGCTCTATCACAACTTGTCTCCTTAGCACTTAACGTACTCTTAACAAAGTTTTGTGGATGCTTAAATACGGGCGAGCTTAGATTTCTTACTAAAGTAATCATCATCAAGAGAAACGACAATAAACATCATTAGGTTGTTTTCTCTATTAAAATCTATGGATCTTCCAAATGTTAGACCTTAAGCATGCTGAATTCATTAAGATCTCTAAGGTAAGTGGGAGCAGTAAAAGTCCTTATTATGACTTTTTCGGAAGTACAAGATGCAGGGGAGAGACTCATTAAGTTTAACTGCGAATTTAACTTCGATTATTCATCTTGTACACCTTACTGCACCAACTCTTACACACTTAGAAACTAATGTTGCTCCCTATATACCTGAAAATAAAAACACTTAACTAAAGTTAAGTTTGTATCATAATAAACTCAATGTTCAACTCAGGAGGTCATCTGGGTCTAAAAGCTCACTAACTTTGATGATTATGTAACCTACCTGACTAATACAAAATGGATGTTTGGAAAGATTACTGATCCTACCTATTCTAATTAAATCATTAGTATCAATCAATCTTCTAAATGGAATAAAGTTATTATTAGCAAAATTTAATTCCATAAATTAGAATAACGTTTGGGATTTGGTTGAATAACCTAAAGGTATTCATAATTGAACCAGATCCGAATGGGAACGTTGCAACATAAGATTGATTGTAAAAGATTATATTCAAGAGGGATTAGATTATCAAAGAATCTTCTTATCTGTATTACAAAAGATTTCTTTGAGGATCATTACAGTCCTAGTAGCTCATAATGACTAAGAGCCACATTAGATGGACATTAAGACAACTTTCCATAACAATGACCTACATGTTCATTAACTAACCTGAAAGTTCTAAACTGAAGGTTAAGAACACTTAGTATGTAAGTCAATAAGATCCATGTATGGGTTGATGCAAGCATAAAATGTGTTGGAATCATAATGAAATTACTCTTCATCAAGAACTAAGTGGATTAAAGAACCTGCCTCAAGATGAGTGAGAGCAACTAATGGAAACTTGTCCTTACATAGATGACGTTTCTCTTGACAAGTATATGTTACCTAAGTCAAAGAATTGTTTATACATAACTAGGTTATGTACCCGTGTGATACACTGGTAAAACAATTTAGATTATATATATAAATTTATAAGTATAATTAAGAAAAAATAGATTACATATTATACTGAAAATAAAAAAATGTATTTATGACAAAAAAATATAAAATATCCATTAACCTCTTAATAATTTCTTGTAAAAAACATTCATATTCACGTAAAACTATTTTCAAACTTTCGAAAATATATCTTCCATACCGCGGTTGTTAACTTCTAGACTGCAGATACAACAAAACAAAAATATCAAAAGTAATAAGAATAAATATATTTAGACTAAGATATAAAAAAATAAAATTAATTTGAAAGTAACTCCTCATACATTAAACCATCTCAATCGAGTATCGTTCATTTTGAAATTTAACATCAAATTTCTTCTAAAGCCAAAGTATTTTTAACCATGAGTGTATAAAATGTATTTATTATATTTTATTTGTTAAAAATACTATAAGAAATATAAGTTTAAACTTAGAGTGAAAAACCAAATATTAAAAAAATGGTTAATTTAAGGTACACGATTTATATTTAAATTTAATAACATTTAACTACGCTATCTTAAAAAATAATGAATATTTTTTAATAAAGTTGACTTCGGTTAGTTAATAAATAAGAATTTTAACAATTATAATTAAAATAAATGTGTTATTTTAAATAATAAAATGAGAGGTTTTATGAAGTAGTTCCATGTACCCACGTATTGTCTTTTATTAGTATAAATAGAAAAAGATTAGTGTTGATTGGTTTATTTCATTATTTGTTCAAAACAATATAAAAGTCTCACAAAAGCTTAATTAATTACATTGTGTTATTATTAATTTGTTTATTTAACTTTTGAAGTATTGTTAACATCTAAAATTAATAATATTTGGTTAGCATATTTAACATCTAACTAATTAACCAAAACCAATAACAGTAAAGCTTAAAATTCATTTGTCAAACATCATAACAAATATAGTTTTAAATTTAGAATAACATATCAAATTTTAAAAAGGGGGTTAATTTTACGGTACATGATTTAAATTTGAAGTTAATGACATATAAATATGTTATTTTAGAAAAGAATCAATCATTTTTATAATAATGCTTAATTCAGTTAGTTTTTTTTTCAAGCGTAGACCAATAATAAACCTCTTGGCTAGAAACCCCCCGATCGAACCCTTCCCCACACGCCGGTCCGTTTCAAACCTATTGGGTATATTTTTTTTCCGATGGATAGCGAGACTCAAACCTGGGAACCATTCAAGCGTGCAAACCCTCCTACCTCCCTAGTTGGACTGGACATATTGGCGTTTTATTCGGTTAGTTAATAAACTTTTTCAAAATATATCTAATAGTTTATTTCTAATTTTGTATTAAAATATAATTATATTAATTGATTTACAAAAACATAAGATAAATATATATTATTTATATTAATAACAAAAATCATTTAATCGGGTTTTAATGAAATCCGTTACAACTATGATTATTAATTATTAATATAATGACTAAAATTCAATTTGGTATATCTATATTATGTTTTTGAAAATCAATTATATAATTATATTTAATTTTATTTCATTAAATAATAAATGGGAGAATTCATGAGGGAGTGTCATGTGTCCCTCATGTGTTTTCTTTTATTAATATGCTAGGTTAGAGCCCCGCGTGTACACACGGTACATGTTCATGTCAAATGAAAAAAAATTCTATAAAGATCGCATTATGCAAATTTTATTTATTGAAAGTTACGTAATACAATTCGTATGAATTTTGGTTGATTGATGTGCTATGTATGGTCTAAAAATAATAAACTAACCTAGACACCTAGTAATATAAAACAGACTCAACTAAACTAGACCACACGACAGGCAAGTGTACCTATCAATGCAGTACAGACTAAGTAAGTCCGAGTATCGAACCCACAGGACACTAAGGGAAAACAAAACTAGACTCAACTAAGACTTAACAAAATTGGTTTGTAAATGATTTTTGGTTTTTGTAAATAATTAACTAAAATAAAATAAATAAAGTAAATAAGATAAATAGACAGCACAGGTAAATGAGGAAAATATCAGGGTAGGAAGGCAACTACCTATGCCAAGAATCCTACATGCAAACTCACAACTCTCGGTAATGGAAAACTGAATGGCTACCAGATTCTAAAGATAACTTAAGAAACCTTAAGACGTGCTAGATCTCCTCCCGGTCTCACCAACACACCCTAAAGAATCTTAAAGAATAAAAACACTGTCTATCTAGCTTGGATCACCTCCCGGTCTCACCTCACTAAGAATGTAAAGGTACTCTAATGACTCGATCACCTCCCGGTCTCTCTAATCACAATACACCCGAAGATGTAAGGAGTAATTTAATTGGGTTAACTATGACTTGGAATTGCAAGAAACTAAAGACAACTAGGATAGGATCACCTCCCGGTCTCACCAAAACCTAGCACCTAAAGCTCTAGACACCCCAACATTCCATCACCTCCCGGTCTCAAGAATGGAAGAATACTTAAGTCCTCTAAATTCTCTAATCAAGTTCCTATGGCTTTCGGTACCAAAACCATAAGCTATGCTACAAGCACCAAGCAGGTAACCCTAATAAACATCCAAACATGAAAGACATTCACTAAGACGTTTATGGAACTATCAAAGATAATAAATTAGACCTAAGTACGCACACACATCATAATAAACACCAACTAAATCGTTACCAAAACATTAACTATTCAAAATAATCCATAAACCGAAAGCTATAAATTTAACACGCAGTCATCATACAACCTAGGTAGTGGTTCAAGATTTAGCAACTCATAGTAATGAAAAACAATAAAAACAAAGGTTCAACATAAAAATTAATCATGTTCTCAATATTTATAAACACAAAGTAAATAAATATAAAACTAAAACTTTTAATGATCGAACCCGTAGCTTCGCTCTTGAACCCAAGCCTTCCTGACCTTCAATTAATCCTCACAAAACAATTAGAGCTGCTGTTCGACTTCTTTGTTGGCTGTTGATATGTTGTTCGAGATATAATATGTCCACCTCGTGACGGCTGTTACCTCCGCTAAACTAATGATGCCCTCAATTTGTAATAATATTCTTCATGACGTTTTCTTTTGGCCCAAGTTGGCTTTTTTGCATCGTGATTTTTTTAGTCACAATATGGAGGTTACAATATTTATTATTATTATTATTATTATTATTATTATTATTAATAGGATCATAACTTCATATTCTCGACTCGGGTGTTTTTTTTGCTCGATCAAAGTTTCTCGCTTACCTTTCAACGTCCATGACCACCTGCTCTCAAGTGTTCGTGTCACGATTAAAATTCTTTCGTTTTGAGCTTATTTTTCACGAACACCTATAAAATAATGAAATAAATAAATACATAATAAAAACACACGAAACGAATAAAAACATGACCAAATAGTATACAAAATACATAGGAAAAGAGATGTGTTTTGCAACACATCAAACATCCCCACACTTAAACCTTTTTCGTCCCCGAAAAAGACTGCAATGGAATCATAATTAGGACTCTCGGTTTCAAAAACTTTAAGGTTCATTAATTAAGATCTAATCACGCATCAACCAAAATTGTCGGTATTGTTGTCCACCTAAACCCAACCACCAGCTAATCAGGCCCCAATCATGTAAAGCAATTAAGTTCATATTATTACAATCAATCTATGGGTCTCACACTTAAGATATCCAGCTTCACCTAATCCCACTTCAAGTTTTCAAAGCAAAGGTTAAACCATATAGATTTACCAACCACTGCAAACTAAACTCCCTAATGTATTATAAATTAAATTTATGATGGATGATGGATGAAGTGTATGAGCTTAGACACATTTGTTTTTTTTTTTCATACCTAACCCAGAGGTTGTCTCAATCAGAGTCACCATCCCCAAGAGCGACAGCATGAGCTTCGGTATTTATTTGTTTTTTTTCAACTTGACCTCGAAGGAATTTCGATCAGAGGCTTCATTTTTTTTTTTTGGTCTAGCTCAATTGATGGACATGTGGATTTTTTTTTGGGCGCCACTTTTCACCGAATTTATTCTCATAAAAAGGATCAAGTGTGCCATTTAATTAATAATACATATAGGCTTTCAACCTACAGTGGTACCTCTAATTACTATCAGTGGTTTCAGTTCTACCGTTTCTCCTAAGATGAGAACCCACAAGATTTCATGATTTATTAAGGTATATTAAGAACAATCCTAGGACCTTTCAAAGCTAGCTGGGCCTACCGACACATCTTAAGCAAACACGCTTTCAATCTATTTATTTTCTCATATGTATAATATTTTGAAAACCAAAAATCCCAATTTTACTATCATTTTCCATATAAAATGCACAAAAGATCAGGGACATTTTTTTTAATTTTTTCAATTTATTTTTTTTTTTGAATTTTTTTTATTTTTATAATTTATGACTCAAACTACCTAAAAATAAAAACGAAGTTTCCATCCCACACTTAAACAACACATTGTCCTCAATGTGAGAGTGGAACAAAATAAAGTAGAAATAAAAAAATACAACAAAAAGGAACAGACTCCCCTGGATATAAGCGATGTAGCTGCAAGCGATCTGAAGCTGTCCTTCTAAACCAGGCCGTATAGCATTTCATTCGCGGCCTCTGACTCAAACCTAACAAATAAAAACTAAAAAGAAAAGATAAAAACAAATGGTTGTCTTAAATGATTGTTGAGTCGTCCCCACCCGAATGGAGATTGAGTACGGGTGGCTAGATCCAAACCTGCAATAAAATATATTAAACAAACCAATGACTCAAAACTGACTCTCTCCATCATCCCCACACTTGAAGGAAAGATATCCCCAAAGTGGGTTAAGAGAAAACTGACACAAAAATAAAATAAAAGACTCTAAAAAAATACAGACTCAACCGACTCAATATACAAAAATGCAGGAAACGTACTTGAAATGCAAGATGGTGGAATGTGGTGGATGATGGTAAAACATGTGGTGAATGGTGGTGGAAGAAAATAGGTTGGAAAATAATTTTTTTTCTTATTAACTTGCGCAACGTGAAGGACACTGGTGATCTCAACACGCGTCGCGAGCAAAAAACATATAACTTTCCGGGGTAATTACTGTTTATATGAGACGAACAGGTCAGCCCAGGCTCTCCGCATTACACGAATAACCTTTTTTCGCAGAAAGTTAATCAAATTTAATGTTTAGAAAAAAGAAAAAAAAATTCTTTTATTACCCAAACCTTCACCAAAAAAATCCCAATCATAAAATATATAATTAAGTATCTAGGATCCATTCGTGGTGTAATTTTCCCTGCCTAAGCAAACACGAAAACCTGCAAAAAGACTCAAAACCAAAAATAATAACAAAATACAAAGAAAATTCAAAAATATTACATACTCTACAACTGGGTTTTCATGCAGTTTCAATCAGGTGGCTTATATTTTATCCATCCCATATCCAACGCGTTTAATTCTTTTCTTTCACCGTTGTTCATATACGCGTTGAGCCACCTTTCCCTGCACTTACCTGGACCAAAACGGATGTTTAGCGTGTATTGTTGGCCCATGTAATCATTAGACTTATCCCGTGTGTGGTCTGCTACAGCCTTTCTTCTTGCCATCACTGCAGACAGACACTAAAAAAAACACGATCACGGGCACCAGATAAATAAAGAAAACAAAAATAAAATAAAACACACAAAAACAAAGACACACAAGGACACGAAAATAAAAACAAAAACTGACTCAACACGCAACCACACAAAAAGAAAATAAAAGCCTACAACACTCTAAACACACTAAAAACCAAAAAGACTCAAATAAGACCAATTAATCAGTGAAGTCCTAATCAAAGCTAATTTCGCAATCGCCAAGTGTCCCCGGCAACGGCGCCAAAAACTTGATGTGCTATGTATGGTCTAAAAATAATAAACTAACCTAGACACCTAGTAATATAAAACAGACTCAACTAAACTAGACCACACGACAGGCAAGTGTACCTATCAATGCAGTACAGACTAAGTAAGTCCGAGTATCGAACCCACAGGACACTAATGGAAAACAAAACTAGACTCAACTAAGACTTAACAAAATTGGTTTGTAAATGATTTTTGGTTTTTGTAAATAATTAACTAAAATAAAATAAATAAAGTAAATAAGATAAATAGACAGCACGGGTAAATGAGGAAAATATCAGGGTAGGAAGGCAACTACCTAGGCCAAGAATCCTACATGCAAACTCACAACTCTCGGTAATGGAAAACTGAATGGCTACCAGATTCTAAAGATAACTTAAGAAACCTTAAGACGTGCTAGATCTCCTCCCGGTCTCACCAACACACCCCAAAGAATCTTAAAGAAAAAAAACACTGTCTATCTAGCTCGGATCACCTCCCGGTCTCACCTCACTAAGAATGTAAAGGTACTCTAATGACTCGATCACCTCCCGGTCTCTCTAATCACAATACACCCGAAGATGTAAGGAGTAATTTAATTGGGTTAACTATGACTTGGAATTGCAAGAAACTAAAGACAACTAGGATAGGATCACCTCCCGGTCTCACCAAAACCTAGCACCTAAAGCTCTAGACACCCCAACATTCCATCACCTCCCGGTCTCAAGAATGGAAGAATACTTAAGTCCTCTAAATTCTCTAATCAAGTTCCTATGGCTTTCGGTACCAAAACCATAAACTAAGCTACAAGCACCAAGCAGGTAACCCTAATAAACATCCAAACATGAAAGACATTCACTAAGACGTTTATGGAACTATCAAAGATAATAAATTAGACCTAAGTACGCACACACATCATAATAAACACCAACTAAATCGTTACCAAAACATTAACTATTCAAAATAATCCATAAACCGAAAGCTATAAAATTAACACGCAGTCATCATACAACCTAGGTAGTGGTTCAAGATTTAGCTACTCATAGTAATGAAAAACAATAAAAACAAAGGTTCAACATAAAAATTAATCATGGTCTCAATATTTATAAACACAAAGTAAATAAATATAAAACTAAAACTTTTAGTGATCGAACCCGTAGCTTCGCTCTTGAACCCAAGCCTTCCTGACCTTCAATTAATCCTCACAAAACAATTAGAGCTGCTGTTCGACTTCTTTGTTGGCTGTTGATATGTTGTTCGAGATATAATATGTCCACCTCGTGACGGCTGTTACCTCCGCTAAACTAATGATGCCCTCAATTTATAATAATATTCTTCATGACGTTTTCTTTTGGCCCAAGTTGGCTTTTTGCATCGTGATTTTTTTAGTCACAATATGGAGGTTACAATATTTATTATTATTATTATTATTATTTTATTATTATTATTATTATTAATAGGATCATAACTTCATATTCTCGACTCGGGTGTTTTTTTGCTCGATCAAAGTTTCTCGCTTACCTTTCAACGTCCATGACCACCTGCTCTCAAGTGTTCGTGTCACGATTAAAATTCTTTCGTTTTGAGCTTATTTTTCACGAACACCTATAAAATAATGAAATAAATAAATACATAATAAAAACACACGAAACGAATAAAAACATGACCAAATAGTATACAAAATACATAGGAAAAGAGATGTGTTTTGCAACACATCATTGATTGTAAATTATCATAAAAAAAAGTTTAATGTTACCCAATAACAGATATATGAATCAACAAATGTTTGATTAGACGTGATTTAAAAACGAATAATGAAATGAATAAACATATATTTATTGTAACGGCATGCAAATGAAGATTAAATTCAAAGTAAATAAATGTAGTTTAACAAATCACACAACCAAAAAAATTAAAAAAAAAACGATTTATGCAAAATATGATCGCATACTTATTCACAAACTTCAAAATATTTTTTTATAGACAACATTTGTTATTTATTATTAACGTTGTCATCTTTATCCAATATTAGTATGTTCAGGCCATCTCTACTCTTGTCACTTGGCAACGACATACAACTACCCATGTGTAAAAATAGGATCTTTCAAATACATACCTATCCTAAATAGGGTTTGTCCTTGACTCTTATTTATTGTCATTGCGAAACATAAAGTAAGACGGAATTGTCTTCTGTTAAATCTGAAAGGAATCTTCTTATCAGATGGGGACAGCCTAATTCTTTGGATAAAAGTTCGCATTCCATTGTTACTCCCTGAAATTATTTTAGCTTCTATAACACGGTTTGATATGGCAAGACGATTTGGAACTTTGAAAAGAATTTATGTCCACATATAGGATTCCTGAACCATTAGAATAACAAAACAGTAAAATTTGTCCAAAAAAAAAACTCTGGTGAGGAAAAGAAAGACATTTGGCATTTTAACTGTATTATCATCAAGAATTTAAGGTAAATATATCCAGAAGACCCTGAACTGTTTTGACGGTTTGACTCATAACCAATGACCTAAAAATCAAGCTAAAACCACGGTGAAAAATCAATACTAAACCCACATGAGGAACTCGAACAATTCTGATCGAATCAGCTGGATTTATTTATATAGTTGAATTATAAAAATGGAAGGATTGGTAATTTACGTGACTTGGTCAACGACGCTTAAAATTAGCACAATTATTGCAATCATGATGATGGTTAGTGTATCATGACAATTGATTAAAGGAAAATTCTTTGTAAACATAATATGATAACGTTAATATGTCAAAGATATTTAAATGAAAGACGTAATATTCTTATTCTTAGTATCACTGAAACGATATTTAGTTAATGTAGTCAATGATGGAGGATTTCATGACAAATGAGGTTTTTTATTGTTTTGAATCGCCTTTTAGTTAATGTTGTTATTGATAACGTAAAATGATATTTCATTACTAATTTTGTTACTAATTACTAATAAGTGTATTGTAAGACATTAAAAATAAATAAAGTCAAAGAATTGACATCCATCAAAGTAACAAAAACGTAAAAAGTTTTTATGTTTATCGATCAACAATATTAAAATGAAAGTCGTTATTAGTAATATCATTTAAAATTATTTTGAATATATTATATATTTTAGGAAATTGTTAAAATAGATTTAAATTATATTTATTATTAAAAGAATAGATTTAAATTGTATTTATTAAATACATTTTGTTTACCAAATTTATTGCTTTGAATCTTTCTGTTATCATTAATTGAGTTTTTTTTATAATTTTTGAAATAATTTGAACGTTGTTAATGGTTGAGGGTTTCATGACAAATGAGGATTTTTTATATTGATGTTACGTTTAATCTTTATGTTAATAATTGTAATAATTATTACTATTAATAGTAATAAATGAATGACAAAAGTTAACTTAACAATTAAAATTATTTACTAATTTATTAATATAATTGAAAATTATTTTGAAAATAGTATATATTTTAGTAATATATTCGTAAAAATCGTAAAAGAAAATTTTAATTCGGTAGATAAGAAATAAATGAGATTAAAAATAAAATTAAAAATTGTAATATTAGTTTTAGTATTAGTAATATATTCGTAATTTAATTCGGTAGATAAGAAATAAATAGATTAAAAATAATTTTGTAAGATAGTAATATAAATAAATGAGATTAAAAAATCGAAATAAATAACATTAATAGGGGTCAATTATTATTGAAATGATTTTGATGATTATTGTTTAATGAGAATTGATTAAAGGAAAGTCATAATATAAAATATTAAATTTGGTCAATAACATTAAACATAAATTCGAAAAAACAGTAATATAAATATAATAGCTTAAAATTTTAAAAAAATAACATTAAATTCGGTCAATTATTCTTAATGTCAATAAATAGTATTACATATAATTTCGTAAAAATAGATTAAACATAATTTCGTATTAATAATAATATAAATAAATGAGGTTAAAAAATCATAATAAATAACATTAAATTCGGTCAAATATTATTAATGTCCATAAATAAAATTAATTCTAACATAATAAAAATATATTAAGAATAATTAAATGAAAGTCATAATACAAAGGAAATGATTTTGATGAATATCATTTAATAAGGATTGATTAAAATAAAGTCATAATATAAAAAATTAAATTCAGTCAATAATATTAAGCATAAAGTCAAAAAAAGTAATATAAATAAATGAGATTAAAATTTTTAATAAATAACATTAAATTCGGTCAATTATTATTAATGTCAATAAATAATATTAAACGTAATTTCGTAAAAATAGATAAAGCATAATTTCGTATTAATAGTAATATAAATAAATGAGGTTAAAAATCGTAATAAATAAAATTAAATTCGGTCAATTATTATTAATGTCCATAAAAAACAGTAAATCTAACATAATAAAAATATATTAGGAATAATTAAAGAAAAGTCATAATATAAAGGAAATGATTTTGATTATTATCGTTTAATGAGAATTGATTAAAGGAAAGTCATAATATAAAAAATTAAATTCAGTAAATTGTACCAAACATATATTCAAAAAAAAGTAATATAAATAAATGAGATTAAAATTTTTAATAAATAACATTAAATTCGGTCAATTATTATTAATGTCAATAAATAATATTAAACATCTTAATAAATAACATTTAAACTTAATAAATCTTATTAATTGAAATCAATACTAATCATAATTCGTAAACATAGTAAGATTATAAATCTTATTAATTGCAAGAATCTTAATAAATAACCTCAAAATCGTAATCAATAATTCAAATAAATTACATTAAAAACATAAAGGATCGTAATTTAAATTTTAAAATCAATGATTTTTGTGGTGCAATCTTAGTAACAAATAGTCTGTGTTTGATTGAATACCATTTAAAGACACAATATTCGTCAATGGAAATATCTTCTGATTGAAGCAAATCAGGCCATCCAATCACATTAAACCTTTACAACAACATTATGTATAGTAAATTTAGAATGTCTACCTAATTATAAAATAAGAATATTGTAAACATAATTTTTAATAATTGAATAACAAACCTAGCAACTTGAGCATAAATTTCAACACGCACCGACACAGACCATGCGTACCCATCTGTAAATTTAATCTTGATCTTCATTGATTAATTTAAGTTTGCCAATTCAGCAATCGTATTAGGAATTATCTGCATAGTAATAAGAATTAAATAAGAAAAAAATAAAAATAAATGAGAGCTATTATGGTAACCATAAATTTGATCAATTATATGAAATCAATTTAATCAATTATAATTTAATCAATATTATCATTCGTATAATTGATTAGAGATTAAAAAATCTCGTATTAATTTAATCAATTCGTATAATTTAATCAATTTCGTATTAATAGTAATATAAATTAATGAGATTAAAAAATCGTAATAAATAACATTAAATTCGGTCAATTATGGTAATCTTAAAATTCGGGAATGATTGATAATAAATCAATAATTCATAAAAGAAAATTAATACGTTTTATTATGGTAAACCATAAATTTGATCAATTATACAAAATCAATTTAATCAATATTATCATTCGTATAATTTAATCAATTATACGAAAGCAGAGATTAGAAAAACTCGTATTAATTTAATCAATTCGTATAATTTAATCAATTTAACTAATTTCGTATTAATAGTAATATAAATTAATGAGATTAAAAAATCATAATAAATAACATTAAATTCAGTCAGTTATGGTAATCCTAAATTTCGGGTAATTCATAATCAATCATTTATACAAAATAATTAATAGGTTTTATTATGGTAAACTATAAATTTGATCAATTATATGAAATCAATTTAATCAATTATAATTTAATCAATATTATAATTCGTATAATTTGATTAAAAAATCTCGTATTAATTTAATCAATTTAATCAATTTCATATTAATAGTAATTATGGTTTTAATTTGTTATTTTTTGTATTTATATAAACAATGTATAACAAAATTGTGTTTAAGGTTATTAAATATCTTTAATTGAAATTAACAATGTTATTATTATTAATTTAAATACGATATATATTCTTGACTAAACTTAAATTTAATTTACTATTAATTTACATATGGTGTATATATTAGGTAATTGCCAACTTTATTTCAATCAAATTTGAATACATAGGTAATTGTCGCTAGGTTTGTCAACTTTATGCTTACATTTATCATGAAATATATTTTTGTAAGTATGTTTAAATGATTACCGAAAATATTCATTTATTTTTTTAAATAAACTTTACAAAAATAATATAACTAACATCTATATAATAAATAAGGCTTATTATGGTAAACTTAAATTTGTATTAATGTTACTATAAATTCGGTCAATTATTAAAAGATTGTAATAAATAATATTAAATTGGGTCAAAATATTATTAATGTAAATTGATAACAATAATTAAGATTCAAATTTCATATTAAATGACATTAAATTCGGTCAACTTTATTAATGTAAATAAATAACAATAATTCAGAATTAATGAAATTAAAATTGGTCTAATATTATGCTCCGAATATGGAATGTAGGATTGAATACTAATGTATATTTAAAACAACAAAACATAGAATGTATGTATAATTTGATATATGCTCGGTTGGTACTTACATAATTTCACGACACTTCTTTAAACAATGACTAAATCCGATTTAAATAATAACAAACAATAACAAAATCCATTCGATATATATGTTAGTTATGTTGTTTTACATTCTGTTTTGGTTTTCAAATAATAAAACCGATTGAATGTTTAAGAAGTCGGTTTCATGTTTCAATTACAAAGTCCGAATATTGAAACGACCTCTTCAACAAATATCAAAATTAACATAAGAAAATTGTCGATAGTTTAATGTTTAAAAAATATTGTTGACCGATTGTTGAATGTTAAACAACATCTTCAAAAAAACTAAGAGTCAGTTTCTTGTGTCACACACAGAATCCGAAGATTCAAGCGGATTTGTGCTAAACAAAAAATTTCCGATTGAATACATGGGTATATTACAAATCTGTTTATCACAATCCGATTGAATATGTGTTTAGCACAAATCCGGTTATCACAAATTTGAAAGAAAATATGCTTTTAAAAAAATATAGTTTCAAATGATTTCAAATGAATGAAAATACGCTTCAAATGAATGAAAATATGTTTTTAAAAAAAATCCGATTGAATACATGGGTATATTACAAATCTGTTTAATATTTCTATATTACAAATCTGTTTATCACAATCCGATTGAATATGTGTGGATAATCAACATTAGAAGAGTAGTATGGATGTTTACCTTTAATCGGTTGTGGATAATCAAGAAATGATGCAAGATGAAAAAGAAAGCCTCTAAGATTTGTTAGGAATTAGATTCAGAGCTTTGATATGGAGTAGTATCAATAGGAATTAGAAGAGTAGTATGAGAGTTTTGATATGGAGAATGAAAAAAATAAAAGAAAGAGATTTTATAGTCATAGATTCGGAGCCCCATTTACATATTTGGATCCCTCAGGTCCTCTCTAAGGCCTTCATTTGACCCGAGTGTAATGAATTATTATATAGATAGAGATAGATAGGTAGATAAGTAGATAGGTAGATTTGTTTATTTGACTTTTGAACTATTTTAAGCATTTAAAATTAATATGTATGTGCTGAACATAGTTTAACATCTAAAACAATGACCAAAATAATAAAACTTAATAATCATTTGTCAAATATTATAACAAAATTAAATTTAAACTTAGAATAACAGATTAATATTTTTTAAAAATTGGTCAATTTAAGGTACATGATTTAAATTCAAAGTTAATAATACATAAATATAAATCTACATCTACATCTACACTTCTACATCTACATCTGTTAGGATCTGAGTTTGTTTGTTTTGATTGTTTAACTAAATGATGGAAATAATGAAATGAAAGTAGAATGAAAGTGCAGCGGAATAATAAACTGTAAATCAAAACAAGAGAGTAAATGTTTTTAGATCGAATGCTTTCATTAACTCAAAGATTACAATCGTACAATTACTCCCCCTCAGCCTGATCACACAGTGTTTGTCAGAGAGAATGTTTTGTGTGTGATGCAATAGAACAGTACAAGCACTGTTCTATTTATAGACAGACTCAAAGCACTGATGACCTAGGCTGACGTCACCTAAGACAGTGACCTCTAACAGAATAACAAACATAAACATCTGCCTATTACAAACTACTGTTACATTGAAAGCACTGATATTAAACAGCTGTTGAAGATAAACTCTGATGGTCTTGTATCCAATGCTGGAGCCTAAGTGCTGTTGGTTCCAGCAGTGCTTTGGTCTTCAGTACTTATATCAGCAGTTGCTCTTCATCAGACCTTTGGTCAGCAGTTGTTCTTCATCAGTTGTTTCCTCAGCAGTTCTTTATATTAGCAGTTGTTGAGCAGTTGTTTGGATAGAACAGTAGTTAGGGTCAGCAGTCTTTTGGGAGAAGCAAGTTGTAAAGACTGTTTATTAGAGGATCAAACTGATAGCATGTTTTGGCTTTCTAATCATCTGTTCTTCTCCAGGTCAGCAGACCCAACAATCTCCCCCTAGAACAGATGATGCCAAAACTCAGCTTTATTTATTGATCTTTATTCCTCATCAGACTTTCTCTGATTTGACCTTTGAATTGTAGTTCAAAGTTCAGAGCAAATAAGTCTTCTTCATCTCTTTCTAGATCCAGATTTAGCAATGCTTGGTGATCTTCTGCACATAGGCTGTAAGCATCATCCATGCTGATCTTCTGAACCCTTCCATCTGACCTGAGCAATGTCAATTCGTGGTTGTCTTTGTTGACCTTCCACTTTAGAATTTTTGAGTCAGTGGATTTGCTGAGATGAACTTTTATTCTTGATGAGTTGGGTGAAGGAGGTCTTCCAATGAGTTCTCTGAGTTTCTCTGTTGTAGGATCAGAGAAATAATGTATTTGATTGAAGAGCCCTTCCTTGATGAATGTATCAGCAAACTTTCTTTGATCTTCCTCTGACATCTCCTTCTGCTTCTTGAACTGTCTACTTGCAGCAGCTGTGAGATCAGAGGTTTCAAGTAAGCTGTCCAGATTAAAAGTCTGTTGGGGTCTCTTCATCATTGGCTCATCAGTGTAAATTGGTTTTCTTGGAAGGCTGGGATCCTTCTTTCTATTTTCTTCCAGACTTTTGTAGGTTTCAACCAGCCTTAACTCAGACCATCTGGAAACAGACCTCATCTCCCCATAGTTGGCAGCTACAATCTCTTGCCTCATCCTTTTGAATTTCAAGGCTCTGACTGGGTCTCTGCCTTTGCCAAAATTAGGAGTGGAGACTTTAGCTTTGGGGTCTTTGGCCATTTCTTCAATTCTGAGTAGTTCTTCTCTCAAAGCATGAGTAGTCCAACCATTGAACTGCTTTTTGTTTGCTTTGTAAGGCTTGGTTGCCATTATCTGTTCAAGAAGAGATTCCCTTACCTCCTTTTCCAAATCAACACTGAGAGGCATGGAGGACATGGAATTGCTCAGGGTCTTAGCAAAATCTTCAATCCTTCTGAGTTTGCTAAGCTCTGCTGAATGGATGCCCTGAGCAGTCCTGTCATCCTTCCCTTTGCATTTCTCCCTGATGATGGCATCCACCTGCTCACCTTTGTATTTCAGATAAGTATCAATATTGAGGGGAACAGGGAAGTTTGGGAGAGATGGGAAGGATCTTTCAGATGGCTGTTCAGTATTGTAGAAGGATTGTAATTCCCCCTTGAGTAGATCAAGTTCAAGGGGATACTGAACAACCAATGGTGTAATGGTTGGTGGTGGTCTATGGGATTTGAACTTGGATGTATGTGGTGAGAATGATGTGATTGGAATAGCTGTGATGGGAGGAGTGGATTGGGCAGTTGAAATGGTGGTTGGTGATGTGTGTATATTTTCATCATGCACAACAAAGGTTGATTTTCTCTTCCTTGTGTACATGATTTTTGGTGAAGGTGATTTGGTAGCAGTGGTTGGATTAACATTTGTTGGCCTTTTAGTAGAACCAGCAGATGTTGGGGTTTTGGCTGGTGATGTAGGTTTGGTGGTTGTTTGTTCAGGTGTGTGTGTTGGTTTGGGTACAGTGGTTTCAGTGTTTTGGGTAGTTTCAGTGTTTTGGGTGGCAGTGGTTTCAGTAGCAGTGGTTTTATCAACAGAGGTGTTCAACTTAGATGGTGGTTTTCTAACATGCTTAGCAGGTCTTTTCATCCTTTTAGAGGATCCCACATCTTCAGTTTCCCTTTGTTGTTTCTTTTTTAGTTCAATTAATGACTCTGCTTTAACTTCCAAAGTGTCAGCTCTTTTCTGTTTCTCTTGAGCAGCTTTTTCAGCTTCTATGTTTGCAGAGTCATCTACTGCTTTATTCTTCTCACTGGTTTGTTGTGGTGGTTGTTGTGGTGGTGCTGTTGTTGCTTGTTGTTGTTGTGGAGCTGATTTGGTAGACTCTGGTTTCTTGGCAGACTTGGCTTGGCCTTTTTGAGAAGGAGGACAACCAAAAGGATCTAGTTTTGGTAGCCTATCTCTGCCACTCTCCCCCTTTTTGGCATCATCAGCCGTGAAAGCATCATCATTTTCATCCCTGAGGATGGTGGTAGGGGCAGAGCCAGTAGTCTTCAGCAGGTGATCCTTGATGGCTTTGATATCAGCATGGGTATCTTTGTACCTTGCATCTACCATATTCCTGATCTCAGCCATGTAAGTTTCATGTGTCTGATCAGCCAATTTTCTGTGAGCTATGATGATGGGGGAAACTGATTTCCATAACTCATTGGCTATATCAGCTGTGGATGGTTGACTCTTGGAAAGATCTGCAATTGAGCTCAGTAGAAGCTTGACATCAGATTTGATGTCAGCAACAGAGGTTTCAATGACAGAAACTCTGTCCGTCAATTCTTGGTATTTTGACCCATCTCCTAAATTAATAGGATCATCTGAGTCCCTACCAGTGGTAGTTCTACCTGATTCAGGCCTAATAGGTGAATCAGATGCCCCTTTGTCTTGGTACTGGGGACTTCCAACTGTTTTTGGAGACACTATAGTGGCTTCAACAGTTGTTGCCTTCAAGGGAGTCTTAGCTATGTAATCACTGTCCTGATGTGAGACAGTGGTCTCTACATCAGTAGTGGCTGCTCCACTTGAAAACTCACCTAGAGTTTCATTGAACTCAGATGGTGTAACCTCCTCTTCTGTTTGTGGGATAGCAGATTGAATATTCTCAGGGCCAGTCACTTGTTGGAGTATACTCTCAGTGACAGGTGGAAGAGAGGAACTGGGATCTTCCTGAGATTTGTCAATTGCTTCAAACAGAGGTTGCATTGTTTGTGGGACATGTGATGGTGAGGGTGAAGGAGTAACAAGAGAATTAGCCCTGGGAGAGGGGCTTGTGAACATATGGTCAAGTGACTCAAATGTATCATGATGTGTGTCCCCTTGGCTTACAACATGATCCTTTTGAGAGGATTCATGAGGAGTTTGGTCAGGTGGAGGTATGTCCAACTGTTGTGAGGAAGTAACAACAGTGGTTTCAGGTTGCTTTTGTTGTGCAACAGAGGTTTCTTCTGGTACCTCATCATCCAGAAGCCTCATTTGTGGTTGAGTGGAGGTTTTTGTGGATGGATGTTTCATTTTGGAAGTGGCTGGTGTGGGTTTCACAGCACTGGATGTAGTGCCATGATCACCAGGAGCAGTGGGCTCAACAACAGAGGTTTTGACAACAGTTGTTGCCTTTGTCCTCTTTGTTTGTGTTTTAGAAACTTTTGACACTTTAGACACTTTTTCTTGGGTGCTTCCACCCAGCATTCTTGTGAAAGTTTCATCAGTTAAGCTTTTCATTTGCATAGCCTCACCCTTTTTGAAAACTTTTTCTGGTAAGACTTTTTGTAAGATTACACTAAGAATTCTTGGGTAAATAAGAAAAGCATTGTTTGACCCAGACTTGACTGCTTTCACATTTGATACCAAGTCCATGAACAATCCCTGGGAAAGATTGAAGTCAGAGTTTGACAACATAGCATAACCCAGATATTGCATCCTCAATGGAATTTCATTAAAGGATGTGGACTTAGCAGAGACACAAAGAAGAAGAGTATGGAAGAAAAATTTCATGACTGGAGGGAAAAACTTTTTGAAAAGAGTTGATCCAGTCATCTGACCATCATACCCTCTTTCTTGGAACTCAGTGTGAAGCTCTGTTTTAGTAAAGGAATCCTTACCTGCCAGGTCATTCAGTGTGAAGGTTGTGGATATGATTTCAGGGGTAATGACGATACTGGTTTCTCCAATATTGGAAATAATGGAGGTAGGCTTTTTGTCTTGTAGTAGAAACTCAGCATTCAACCAAAATTCTTGGAGTGTATCAAGATAAATGGGGGCGTTAGCGGTTAGGATGGGTAAGTATTTGGAGTTAAGGAAAATGTCGATGGTGGAATGAAATGGAGTGTTGTCATCTGTTTTGATCAGATAGGGGAGACAATTGTGTGTAGCTTTGGCTTGAAGATCCATTTTAGTGAATTTCAAAGGTGAAGATGATTGAACATTGATGAAGGGTTTGAGAGTGAAGAAGGCGGTTATCAGTATTTTGAATACAATGAGACAGTGTAACGTCTGTTGTGGTAAAACAGGGTTTTTATAGGCTCAATGAAACCGCTGATGTGGCCAAACCTCTGCTTATATGAGCAGACGTGGCAATCATCTGATGGATGTAACATCTGGTGGAGAACAGCTGTTTTTGGTAAACAACTGATACAAACAGCTGATGGATCCAACCGTTTTTTTTTTTTTTTTTTGGATATAATATATATATATATATATATAGGCGGACAGTTGTTTTATCTGAACAGATGTTCTGAAACATATTTTTCAACTAACAGTTGTTTTATTTGATCAGATGTTTTGAAACAGACTTTTCAACCAACAGTGGATATGAATGAAACAGTGGTTGTTTTATCTGAGCAGATGTTATAAACAGATTTTTCAACCAAACAGCTATTTAAAAAATTGATTTTCTGAAACATTTTATTATGATTTATAGAAGAATTTTTTGTTTTTTGTTTTTTTTTTTTTTTTTTGTTTAATCCATGTTTAACATACCAATTCTGGAAATCAGATTTGTAAAGGTAGATGTGTCTAAAGCTTTTGTTAACACATCTGCCAACTGATCCTCTGTTGGAACATGGTGTAAAGAAATCAAACCTTTTTCATAGCTGTCTCTGACAAAATGATGTCTTATGTCAATGTGCTTGGTAGTGGAATGAGAGACTGGATTCTTGATGATATTTTCAGCAGCTTGGCTGTCCAACATGAGTGGAGTCCTAAGTGCAGTTATCCCAAAATCCAGTAGTTGATTTTGAAGCCACATGAGTTGGGCTGTACAGCTTGCAGTAGCAATGTATTCAGCTTCGGCTGTTGAAGTTGAAACAGCTGCCTGCTTTTTGCTTTGCCATGAAACTAAGGCATTCCCTAGAAATTGGCACCCTCCTGAAGTGGATTTTCTTGTGGTGTGACAGCCAGCAAAGTCACTATCTGAATAACCTGAAAGCTCAATGTTTCCATTAGCAGGATACCAGATACCAAGTGTGGGAGCACCTTTGAGGTATCTGAATATCCTTTTCACAGCAATAAGATTTGACTTTCTGGGTGAAGCCTGGGATCTGGCACAGACACAGGTAGCAAACATAATGTCTGGCCTAGATGCAGTTAGGTACAATAAAGACCCAATCATACATCTATAATGTGTTTGATCAACCAGTTCATCCTTGTCATCAATAGTGAGCAGCTTGACTGTACTCATGGGTGTGCTACATGGCTTACAATCATTCATCTCAAATCTGGTTAATAAGTTCTTTACATATTTGTTTTGGTGAATGAATGTGCCATTTTGCAGTTGTTTCACTTGAAGACCAAGGAAACACTGAAGCTCACCCATAGCACTCATCTCAAACTCTGCTGTCATGAGTTTTCTGAACTCTTCACACATTTGGTTACATGTGGATCCAAAAATGATGTCATCCACATATATTTGAACAATCATTAAGTGTTTCCCTTTCCATTTAAGAAATAAAGTTTTGTCAATTTTACCTCTTGTGAAGCCAATGGATAAGAGAAATGTGGAAAGAGTTTCATACCAGGCCCTTGGTGCTTGTTTGAGTCCATACAAAGCTTTGTTGAGCTTGTAGACATAGTCAGGATGGAATGTGTCTTCAAAACCAGGTGGCTGACATACATAGACTTCCTCCTGAATTTTGCCATAAAGGAAAGCACATTTGATGTCCATCTGATACACCTTTATCGTGTGGTTGACAGCAAAGGCTAAAAAGAGTCTGATGGCCTCTAGTCTAGCTACAGGAGCAAAGGTCTCATCATAATCTATTCCTTCTTCTTGTCTGAAGCCTTGAACCACAAGCCTGGCTTTATTCTTGACAACAATACCCCTTTCATCAGTCTTGTTTTTGAAGACCCACTTTGTTCCTATAGGACAAACATCCTTAGGAAGTGGTACAAGCTCCCATACTTGTTGTCTTTTGAATTGAAGGAGTTCTTCTTGCATGGCTTCTACCCAACTGTTGTCTTTCAGTGCCTCTTGGTACTTGACAGGTTGTGTGAGGGATAAGAAACCTGCAAAAAGACAGATATTTGAGGATTGGCTTCTTGTGAGCACACCCTCTCTGATGTTGCCAATGATCTGGTCTGGTGGATGAGCTCTTAAGTAAATAAGATCTCCTTGATATGGAACAATGGCATTTTGAGGTGATGGACAGAGGTTTGATGACTCTGTTGGTGTAACATCTGTTGGTACTTCTGTAGTGCCATCAGATGTTTGGAATGGTAATGGAGGAATGGGTCCAAGTGGTGTGAAACTTGACTGACTTTTGTCAACAGATGATTGACTTTTGTCAACAGATGATAGGTCAGTGGTTGTGAGGGGTGAAGCAGTGGTTTGAGGATAGGACTGGCCAACAGTGGTTGACACAGCTGTGGCAGAGTTTGGACAATTGTTTTGAACAGCTGCTTCCTCTGAGGCAGAATAGACTTTGTAGTGACTGGGGATCACAACATCTGTTCTGTAATCTTGCTGTGGAGACTGTGGAATACCTGCATTGTTAGTTTTAACAGTGATATCTTCAAATTTGAATTTATCTAAATCAAATAATTCAGCAGGGTTAGCAGGGATTTTTAGAGATGAAAGTTCATTGAACTTTACATTCAGAGTTTCTTCTATTGTCTTAGTCCTTGTGTTAAACACTTTGTAGGCCTTAGCAGTAGAAGAATATCCCAGAAAATAACCACAGTCTACTTTGGCTGCAAATTTTGAAATGGAATCTTTGAGATTTAAAATGAAACATGGGCAACCAAAGATTTTGAAAAATGAGATTAATGGTTTGATTTTGAACAAAATTTCATAAGCAGTTTTTTGATGTCTGGGGTTGATCAAAACTCTGTTTTGAACATAGCAAGCAGTGTTTACAGCTTCTGCCCAAAAGGACAGTGGCAAACCATAATCTGCTAGCATGGTTCTTGCAGCTTCTATAAGAGTTCTATTTTTCCTCTCAACTACCCCATTTTGTTCTGGTGTTCTTGGGATGCTGAACTGCCTCACAATCCCTTTTGACACACAGAAGTCATCCAACTCCTTATTTTTAAACTCTGTTCCATTGTCACTCCTGAAGACTTTTACTGGCAAGTCATATTGCTTTTCAACTTTGGTGACAAAGTCCTTCAATATACCTGCAGTCTCATCCTTAGAATGTAAAAAGTAAGTCCATGTAAACCTAGAGAAATCATCAACTATGACAAGACAAAATCTCTTTCTTCTTAGACTCATGATTTTAACAGGGCCAAACAAGTCCATGTGCAACAGTTGTAGACACTGACTAGTTTTGGACTCATCAATGGATTTGTAAGAGCTTTTATGTTGTTTTCCTTTTAAGCAAGAAACACAATGCTCATCACATTTAAATTCTTTTGATGGTAAACCTCTGACAAGGCTTTGTTTTGAGAGTGTGTTGATAGTATTAAGGTTGGTGTGACCCAATCTCCTATGCCACAATTCTGTCTCCTTAGTGGAGGCAGCAGAAAACAGACAGACATTTGCCATAGGATTGTCCTTTAACATATCAACAACATACACATTTCCACTTCTATGAGCAACAAGCTGTGCTTTGCTCTCAGCAATAATGGTATCAATCTTTTTCACCACTTCTGGCCCAATTATCTTACAAGTTTTCTTTGTGAAAAATGAGCCATAACCTTTGTCACTCATTTGGGAAACACTCAGAAGATTAAACTTGAGATTATCAATAAGATTGACATTTTCAAACTTGAGTTTTCCAGCCTGTACAGTCCCTGAACCCAACACCTTACCTTTAGAATCATTACCAAAGGATATATCACCCCCTCCATGAGCCAAGAAGTCCAGAAGTAGGGCTCTACATCCTGTCATGTGCCTGGAACCTCCACTATCTACATACCAAAGACTATCTAAACAAGCAGAAGCTCCCTGCACATCAGTAAATGATTAGTTTTGGTGAGTGTCCAAAGCCAAGTTGGCTTTGGATGGGTCCTCAGACCTTTCAGACTCAAGCTTTGGAAGGTGATCAGTGGTTTGGACCAATTTCTGAATTAAGGTCAACAACTGCTGCTGACCATTTGCCAGTGCTTGGATGTCAACACTTGGGGCAGCAGTTGTTTGATCACTTCCTGACAGATGATAATACCCATATGGATTTCTGTTCACTCTTGGTTTAGAGGGTCTTTTTGGCTCCTCATAAACATGTGGCAGACTGTGACATGGAGGTTGACCATAACCTCTTGGGTATTTGCTTGTGGGTGGAGCATCTGTTACTTGGACATCTCTAGAAGCAGATGTTTCAAGCCTTTTTGTAACAGATGTTTGGACAGGGGTGAAGGTCTGTTTGGGCTTTCCTTTTGGAGTACTAACCACAGGGTTTACAAGAGTTTTAGCTTTGTATTCTTGTATTTTTACATCAAAATTTTTGAGATACAAACACTCTTTGGTCTTGTGATTCTTTTTCCCACATATTGAGCATGTGGCTTTGGAATCACATTCACTTGTTCCTTTGTTAATATCATATGCTTTTAGAAGAAAACAGTTTTTGGTGACATGATTCTTCTTTTCACAGAAATCACAGAACAAGTTAACAGTCTTTTCTTTCTTCTTCCCCTTTTCAGTCTTCTTTTCAGCAGATGTTTGAGCATCTGCTGGAGGATCTTTCAGGGGAATGACTTTTGCCAAGGGAATGACCCTTGCCTGAGGAGCTGTCTTTCCCTCAGGAGTTTTAAAATCTACAGGTTTATAATTCTCAAGAGTATCACACTCATCAGACCAAGTAGGTTTAAATTCATACTTTTCAAGTTCAGCAAAAGATGAGGAACCTTCTGGTTTTTCAAGAACAATTTTCTTACCATTTGGTTCAGTGATTTTAATCTCTTGACCCTGCAGGTTTGTTGGTACTATCTCAACAGATTTTTGACTCTTTGTGTCAGTGTTTTCAAAAGCTGAAGCAGTGGTTGCAAAACCAAAGCCAAACTTCACATGACTTTTGGTTTGTTTGTTGAGTAGCATCTCAAATCCTCTACATGATTCCACCCATTTTTTACATTCAACTTGGGTGGACTCAAGCTCACTTTTACAACTTTGATATTTTGTTATCATAGTTTGGAGCTGGTCTTTGGTTATAGTTGCTTCATGTTTTAAACTGCTAATTTCAGACTCTTTTGCAGTTAAACTTGTTTTCAAATCTTTTGTGAGTTTTTCAAATTTAACTTCATCATCCAAAATTTTCTTTCTAAGGTTTTCATTCACCTCTTTGATGTTAGCAAATGCTATTACACATTTGTCAGAACACAACTCTTTAAGAATTTGAGGAGATACCTTAGCAGCAGCCATCAAAGCACAATCACACTTGCACTCACAATCATTAGATGCACCCCAGGGATCTGAGAGATTCACAACCTCTTCTTCAGGTTTTTCACCTGTAACAGCTTCACTAACAATATCATCAGTCACAACATCAGATTCAGTTACCACTTCCTCAGATTCAATCTCATCTACCATAGCCATGAAACAAAAATTTTCTGGTTCATTTTCAGCTTTGGCAACTAGTGCAAAATTCTCATCTGTTAGCTCATCAGGTAGACTGCTCCAATCAACAAAGCCTTGTGTAAAGAAGCTCTGTTGACTGGTCTCTGCAGGAGCAGAGGATGGAGCAACAGTCGTTTGCACAGGTGTTTGAGCAACAGGTGTTTGCACATAATGAATCTGAGGAACAGTGGTTTGGACATACTGGACTGGAACAGTGTTTGAGGACTGTGCAAAATGGGCAGTGTTTTGCACATTAGGTCCAGGGGTATTATAGGAATTCTGATAAGTGTTGGTCTGTGGTCTTTGATTTGGATAGGTTATCATAGGTGTACCATGTTGACCCCTACATTCCCTAGCAAAATGACCAAACCTATGACATTTATAACACTTGATCTTTGATTTATCCAACCCAACCTTAGATCTGCCAGTCAACCCTGGAAACCTTCTCCCAGTTTTCTTGTAAAAATTATTAGTTCTTACACTGAGAAGGGCCAATTGGTGCATAATGTCCATTTCTTCCAAATCATCAGGGTCAAAGTATTTCAGGTCATCATACTCAAAGGATATATTGTCAGATGCCTGTATATCACCACCACTTGCTGTGAAAGCATAGTTTGGTGAATAAGAATCAGAGTTAAAACCTGAGTTAAAACCTGAAGTTATGTCAATAAAATGATCATAACTCTGATCCTTTGTGTTTCCAGGCACCTCATCATGACCCAAAAGTGCTGTATTCCCAAACATATAGTCATCAGACACTTTTCCAGAGTCCTGGAGCTTCTTTTTCTGGTTAAGCTCTCTTTCATAGGTCAAGAGCTTACCATGAAGTTGGGTCAGTGATAGGTCTTTAAATCCTATTGAGTTTCTCATTACAATAGCAATAGTGTCCCATTTGTCTGGTAATGATCTTAAAAACCTATGGTTCAAAGTTGAATGAGGGTAAGTAAGACCAACCAATTTTAGTTCACTTATTAAGCAATTAAATCTCTCAAACTGTTGAGTTAATGACTCTCCTTTGACATGACTGAATGTTTCATATTGTTGGTTAAGTATTTCACGGTTGTTTTCAATAACCTCCTCAGTCCCACCAAACTGTTCTTTCAGTGCATCCCACAACTCCTTTGCACTGTTACAGTGTAACAACCCAGCATATATATCATTGGGTAGAGCCATGGCCACAATACTGAAGGCCTTAGCATCTAGCTCAATTTTCTGAAAATCCTGGTCGGAGTAGTTTTCAAGTTTCTTTGGCTCAAACACTTTGGGATCTTCAGTACTCGGCACAGTCGGAACATGTGGTCCGAAGATAACCGACTTCCAACACCCAGTGTTTTGTTGAGCTAGAACATGGCTCATCCGACGTTGCCAGATATTGTATTCAGATCTGACAAGCATCGGTGGCTTGTTGTTCGTGCCAGTGTTATGTGGATCGTGATTGATAGAAGCCATTCTCTGATTTTTCAAAAAACAAAGTCTGTTTAACAACGGTTGAAGCGAAATTAAACTATTACTCTGTTTTCAATCTAACTGACAAACGATATCAATAATTGTGAGCTGATTATTAAATTGATTTGTTAGATCGAATTTAATTGACCAAGCTCTGATACCAATTGTTAGGATCTGAGTTTGTTTGTTTTGATTGTTTAACTAAATGATGGAAATAATGAAATGAAAGTAGAATGAAAGTGCAGCGGAATAATAAACTGTAAATCAAAACAAGAGAGTAAATGTTTTTAGATCGAATGCTTTCATTAACTCAAAGATTACAATCGTACAATTACTCCCCCTCAGCCTGATCACATAGTGTTTGTCAGAGAGAATGTTTTGTGTGTGATGCAATAGAACAGTACAAGCACTGTTCTATTTATAGACAGACTCAAAGCACTGATGACCTAGGCTGACGTCACCTAAGATAGTGACCTCTAACAGAATAACAAACATAAACATCTGCCTATTACAAACTACTGTTACATTGAAAGCACTGATATTAAACAGTTGTTGAAGATAAACTCTGATGGTCTTGTATCCACTGCTGGAGCCTAAGTGCTGTTGGTTCCAGCAGTGCTTTGGTCTTCAGTACTTGTATCAGCAGTTGCTCTTCATCAGACCTTTGGTCAGCAGTTGTTCTTCATCAGTTGTTTTCTCAGCAGTTCTTTATATCAGCAGTTGTTGAGCAGTTGTTTGGATAGAACAGTAGTTAGGGTCAGCAGTCTTTTGGGAGAAGCAAGTTGTAAAGACTGTTTATTAGAGGATCAAACTGATAGCATGTTTTGGCTTTCTAATCATCTGTTCTTCTCCAGGTCAGCAGACCCAACAACATCTACACTCTACACTATATAATAAAAGAAAACACATGAGGGACACATGGCACTCCCTCATGAATTCTCTCATTTTATAATTTAATTAATACATTAAACTCAACTTTAATTATAATAACTGATTTGCAAAACCATGATATAAGTTTATTAAATTAAATTTTAGTAATTATATTAATAATCATAGTTGTAACTGAAATCATTAATAAAAGAAAACACATGATGTGTTTTCTTTTATTAATGATTTCAGTTACAACTATGATTATTAATATAATTACTAAAATTTAATTTAATAAACTTATATCATGGTTTTGCAAATCAATTCTTATAATTAAATTTGAGTTTAATGTATTAAATTATAAAATGAGAGAATTCAGGAGGGAGTGCCATGTGTCCCTCATGTGTTTTCTTTTATTATATAGTGTAGATGTAGATGTAGATGTAGATTTTGACATAATGAATATCGAGGATTCCTCTTATATGATAGGAATCAAAATATACTGAGATAGACCCAATGGGATATTAGTTTCATCCCATAAATTTTACTCTAAGCGGGTCCTTAAGTATGTAACATACAACATTGCTCTCTTTTAGAGGATAATATGATAAATGAGATTATTACCTTATACTTCATTAATTAGAAGACTTATGTAAATTTAAGTCTGTGCTTGTTTATGATATTGTTCGTATTGCTTAGTACTAGACTTGTCTAGATTGATGAAAAGCATCTAATGGAACATTACAATATCTTTATGAAACAAGAGACTATGATCTAAAGAAGAAATGAGAACCTAAAGTGATTGACTACTCTTACTCTAACTTTGTTCTATTTAAAGGAAATTAAGTGTCAATTTCGGGGTATATTATAACGTCAGCAGACATAACTATCTTATGGAGGAGTCATAAGGAACTGTTAACAACAACCAAAGTTATCATGACATAATGTGTTGCTGATCACAACAGAATGGTCATTAGATGTTGTTGGTAAATTTATCAGATGACTTATAACTTATTAACTCCATGTAAATACTAAGTTGAAGACTTACTGTGATAAAGTCAGCTACCCTAATTTCTCGAATAGTAATAGTTTGAGAGGAGCTGCATTAGAGTTCAATACGAAATTAATGTTCACTTATGATTAAGAACAAATAGAGGAAATCAAAATTTTGTATCGAATGCATTCATGAGATGCTTATGGATCCAATAACTAAAGGTCTATCACCCATAAGTCTTACTAACAGACCAACTAAGAGAAAAGGGTATCACTAATGACCATGTACAACTGCATATCGTACTATGAATGACTTATGACTAATGACTAATGACTAATGATTAATGATTAATTTTCCTCATTATGATTTGTTTGTCTATTAGTATGCTAAGCTAGCATAATGGCATAAAGAAAATAATATAACAAATCAACTAAGGGCATAACGTAAATTGATCCTGATGTTAAGTTTTAAATTTGGATTGTAGTATGATTAATGGGGGTCCTAAGTCGAATATAGACTTAATGAATGTATTTCTCTGCTATAGTTTGGGTTTAGAATTAAAATGAGTATTAATCTCTCGAGACTAACGTAATACTCATAATAAATGATTACTCGGCTAAGTGGGAGAATGTTGGAATAAATATACGTAACGTTTGTATATTTATCGATAGCCATTATAATCATTTATATTATGATGATCAATTATTAATATTATCCTAAGCCCAATAACAGATATGTCTTTGATGGGCGGACTATCATTAGATGGGCCTTATTAGGGTGTCCCCTGGGTATGTATAAATATGGAGAGATATTATGAGATTAGGGTTGAGACGATCATAACAACATAACACCATTAGCCATCCCCTATCTCTCTCTCTCTCTCTCTCTCTTTCTCTCTCTCAATGTGTTCATAACTTAAGAACACATAAACCATCATAACTGCATACCCTAAAGGGAACCCGATCATACTGACAATCATGTCAACCTCTACTCTCTCAGCATCAATGTCAGGTCTCACGAATCTCTCAGGTATTATCATTATTATTATGTTTTCCATTATATACAATCAAAACTGATCAACACATAAAACTAGTCATGTCGTTGTTACATCTGCACATGGTATACCCCATATATACGGTCTGGTAGTTTATAATGTTGGCGAGTTCATTGCCTTGCTGGAACATTTTTCTCACTCGTGTGAAAGGATGTCGGTGGTGGTGGTAGCAGTAGCGGACGCCGATGAGTTCCAGGTACGGACGTAGGGTAGCGAGTCGCCCTTAATTGTTGTTGATAGGATATTTCCAAGGATCGCTTGCTTTGAACTCCCTTGCCATAACTAAAGCTAATTGGTAATGGGATATGGGAGAACCCGGCTTTTTTCGTTTAAGAACCACGTCAAGTGTATTTATTAATTTTTGTCTATGTAACGATACCGAGTATTTTGTATGTAGATAGGTAACTCAGATATATGTTGTATGATACGTAGTATTTTGTATGTAAATTAATCTCTTTAACTGTTTATTGTTTAAATGTTTTTAAACATATTAATAAAAATTTCATATCTTATAAAATTTAAAACGAATAAACATTACATAATTAAAACACATCACTTATATTATAAAATACGAAATTACAAATAGAAAAAAAAGCATTACATAAAATAAAAGTTGTATATAAAATAAGCATAAGAATCGGTTTTAAAAAATATTGTATGCGTGGGATTCGAACCTGTATTAAATTTTATAAAAAGGTTATGGGGGAGATTCGAACCCGGGCCTATGGCCGGTTCAGTATATTGAGTCACAATCCCAAACCAGCTGGTCTGGACCCTGAGAACGAGATAAAAGTGAAATACAAACCGGTGGAAGACTTGTAAAGCTTATCGGGTATCTAATTTTGAAGATAATTTCAATTCGATGTGTGCAGCGATCCCGCGAATAAGGAATACGTTGTTATCCTATTTATTTGGCTTCTTTTTTATTTATTTTATTATTATTTATTTGGTTATTAATTGTTTTCTTTAACAATCAAAAACATAATAAAACTAAACACAAACATTTACAAATTTATATAAATCATAAATAATGGGTATCATACAATATACATCAAAGTTACCTTTTTTTAGAACGACAAATGTTACAACTCCTATACTATTACACCAATAATTCGTCGTTGCACATGCCGACCACCCAGACGTATCCGTTGCTTTAAACCATTTGCCATATAAATGTCTTTCAATCCTTGCTTTATGTAACAATAGTTCCCAGTGTGCTTTATACCCACTGTCCAGGACCTCTCATCTTCATTTTTTAGAATCATACAAACAGAGGTTTACAATCGGTGTGTAAGGAAAATGATGACTTCTGCCATATCCTATTGACAGCAATGAAGGGCTGCTCCATTCCCTACGTCACACCAAGGAACTCGTCGGCGTCCACTACTCCAACCACCACCACCGACGTCCTTTCACACGTTGGAGAAAGATGTTCCAACAGGGCATGACGTAGATCTGGGAGGTCAATGAACTTGCCAATATTATAAACTACTAGACCGAAGTTGCATCTTACACGGGTTATACCACATGCAGATGTAACAATGATCCAAGTAGTTTTATGCAGATGTAACAACGATCCAAATATTATCAGAGAATGTTTACATGATTCTGTAGGCTTAGGTTTGAAAAGTGAAATGAATGCATTTAGTCGAATGCAAGTCGAAATAAAGCTTAGAAAAACATCATGAGAATAAAAAACGTATAAGGATTTAAAAACTTTATAAAAAAAATTTATAAAAAATTTCGAAATCTTTAGAACACGTGAGGGAAAAGGTACAAATTTCGTGAAGTGGAGTGGTGCATTTATATACCCACTAAAAAAAATTAGGCTCCTGTGGAATGAAACGGCTTAGGAGATGCCCGGGACGACTAGGTGCCTTTTCCCACTTCCTGAGACGTCTCCGTGACGGCTTCTGCGGAATGAGACAGCTTGGTGCCGTCTCCCATATCCCGAGATGACTTGATGTCGTCTCCCACTTCTTGAGATGACTTTGTGCCGTTTCCCACTTCCTGAGATGACTTGGCGGCGTCGTTTCAGTTTCCACTAGGACGGTAATTAATTTTCATTCGTTACAACCTAACAGGTACATTTTCTTACACCTATAAAAACCCCTTAAATACCAAAATCACACCAAAACCGGTTATCATACTTTAATCATATCGTTAAAATGGTCTCATGGAATGTAAATGAGGAGATCACATTAACGAGGGCGTACTTTGCAGTGAGAAACACAAATGATCCTGCCGATTTACGGAGAGCCTAATTTTGGAACAACGCGTCGGTGGAATTCAATCGAATAACCAACACATATGACCACCCCAAGGATTCGATCGTTAGTAAGTGGCATGCTCTATTCACCAAGTGTATCCGATGGAATGCCCTCTATGAAGTCACGATTGAGAGGCAATCTAATCTTCAAGAAGACATTGCAATCCAAGTCACGCGTCGCGACTATTACCATGCACAAGAGAGTAACTTCAACCATGTTGCGACATGGCGATTGTTGTGCGATTGGTTTAATAATTAATGTTGTTTAATGCTTAATGTTGTTTAATGTTTAATGTTTAATGAAAGTAACCGTTAAAAAAATTAACAAAAATGTTTTTTAGGAAGTCTGGCAGGCGATTTTTCAGTGGTGTAAGGTGCAGAATCTGTTTGCTTTTCATGTCTGTGATATCTTGTCTTTTCATCATACGGCTAGGCAGGGTATGCGGCCTCGGAAAGGTTTTTACGGAGTAGTTCTAACAGCCTTTTGGAGCATATAGCAAGCCAGAAATGAGTTGATTTTCAAGCAAAAACCGGTGAATGTTAGAAGCCTCGTGGAGGAAATCAAGGTGATGAGTTACTTGTGGATCACAAATCGTGGGAAAATGTCGGACATGTCCTGGGATTCGTGGTGTGCGTTTGATACTTTAAAGATGGGATAGGCTTCGGGTTTTTCTTCTGGGAGTTTGTTATGGTGGGATATGTTTTGTTTTTTTTTTGTTATGTTGGTTTGTTTTTCGGATATTGTATTCCTCGGATTTTTGGTGCAAGCGACTTGCTAGCCTTTGAATAAAGCTTTATTGGCCGTTCAAAAAAAAATTAACCTAATCTAAACATTAATTAAACATAAACATAAACATAATAAAAATACTATTTAAACATAGCTAAAAAAGAAAGAATACACAATCTCCGGAGACGTCTTTTTTACGGTTGAGGCGTCAACGGAGACGTTACCTTCTGCGAAAGACGCTTCCGTATGGTGACAGTACGACAGAGACATGACCCGCTCGGAACCGGCTTTGAGTGGTATAAAGAGACGTTAAGGAGACGTGTCCCTTTCGAGCCAACTGAGTAAATCCGAAACAGCTTGAGCCATTAGCCGGGAAGACACTTGTTGCCGTCTCCCATCTCTCCGGAGACGTCTCGGCGGCCCGCAGACGTCTTGGAGACGGGTCACAGGTTTCGGGACACGTAGCATCTTACTATTGGTCAGCAGCGGACAAGTCTCCAGGGTCAGCTCCAAAGCCTCGGGATCTGGGAGCCGACTCTCCAAAGTCGGTTGAGGTGGCTATTTTGGTGATTTAGCTCGGTCTTTGGCTATTTCGGTGATTTTCCCGGGTTTTTTTCCTTTCTTCCACCTTTTATTTCTGACCCTGCCCACGTGCTCTAATATTGTGCTAAGTAGGCGCCCACGTGTCACTGGCTCGCGACTCAAACATGCTAACTTGATCCTGTTGTGGCTCAAGGTGAGCGTGTCATTTTTTTACCAAATTAATAATTATAAAACATAAATATTTTACATAACATTTTTTAAAACATTACATTAGATAAAAAAAAATACATTGCACTTAAAAAAAACAAAGCCTTCGTCATCTTCTTCATCCCCGAGAAACAAACAAAGCTTTCATCATCTTCTTCATCCCCATAAATCTCTGCAACTCAATCTTCACAAACAAAACCCGATTTCCCCCCATAAATCTTCTTCCAAGGGCAAAAAATACAAAAACAAACCATAATACACAAACCTGATTTTCCCTCGCTAGCCCATGCGATCAGGGTCGCGCCTACTCGCTCACGTCGTCGCTCATGTGTAGGTATTGTGGTGTCCGTGATCCACGTGGCTCGGCCGCTCGCTCGCGCCCCACAACACACTGTCTTACGTGTCTTCCCTGCTTCTTTTATCAGTTTTACCCTTTTTTCCTTCTAGAATTCTTGCGTTGTATTTCTTCTTACTTGTCAATCTTTGTTATACATCAATTTTTTTTTGGATTAATTACATATATCCCCCCTATTTTTAACTATAATTATATATATACCCGACCCAAAATTTAAATTACATATATCCCCTTACAAAACTTCATAAATTACATATATACCTATTCTATTAAAAATACATTGGAAAATAACTATTTTACCCCAATTCTTTTACTAAACTATATTCACGGCAAGTCATACAATACATTCCTTGCATCCTACAACTTATATCACATACGATCTTTCCAACTTAGTAAGTTATGAACACCAAGAACATGTAACATGCAAGATGTTTCCATGCATCCTACAACTTGATTTCACCGAAACGGGTGTTCTAACACTCTTACATAATCATGACTAAGCCCTCATATCATTACATCATCATAACATATAATGATATGAGGTGTTTAAGAATAGAATGGGTAGATTTGATATTTTTTTAGTTTTTGAGAAGGGGATATGTGTAATTGCCTATTTTTTTTTACCCTTGCCACATTTCTCTATTGCCTTTGTTTTCATTTTTTTTTTTTTTTTTTTTTTTTTTTTTTGCCAATGAAGCCACAACGGAGTGGTAGAGGTGGGAGGTTTTAAGGCTTTGCATATTTCCTACCCTGGGGTTGCAAGTTCGAGTCCTGCTTTGTGCAGGAATTTGCCCAAGTGGGAGTTTATCCGGTCCAAAAAACAGTTAATGGTAGTTTTATTTTAAACGTAACTAGTGCTTTAGTTATCCGCGCTTCGCTGCGGGACGCTCCTGTCGTTATAGGTTTGGTGGACATTAAAAGTAACATTATTAGCAATAATAAGTGCCGTGCCGCTATTTAGCAATTTTCGTTAATTACGTGGCCAATAATGTTCAATTATGTTAGCAATTTTCTTCAAATAGGTGGGCCAATAATCTTCAATTAAGTGGCCCAATAATAACGAAAAATATTCCGTCGGTCTAAACATTTTAATACTCTACAAAATCTATCCTAAATTTCACAGTCATTCATATCTCTAACAATACAATAATAAAGAAAACATTTAAATAAGAAAATAAATAAAATATTAAGACACTGTTCAAGTGTCTAATTTGGGCATGCTATGTAGCAGACTGCGTAAGAGCCCAAGTTATGCTCTAATGTAATCTATAGAAAATTGAGTTACAAACTTTACATGCATATGAGCCGCTGATAAGACCATAATGGGCTTGCTATGTAGCAGCCTGCAGATTAGGTTTTAGATGGGCCAAAGTCCATTTTGGTTTACAGACTATGGCGTGCACATGCATCGCCAATTTCCTAACCAATCAAATTGAGGCATTGTAGAAGTGTTTTTCTTTCATAGTATATATAATTATAAGTATAGTTATTATGTTATGACCATATCACGGCTTTGCTCTTCACTTTTATAGTTATACATTTTGTCTCAACTTTTTACTCACGACCACCCCATTTAATTATTTTTATTAACTCATGTTAAGTTTTATGTTTGCTAATGTAGGGGGTGATATCTTTCCGTCTCACTTTTCCTCACTGTCTCGCGCTATGGATTTCGACGGTTTAATATGCATGAATCAATTTTTTTCTCCACCACCTCGATCAATTTGCTCTTTAGCGTATTCCACCACAAAAGTCTCTTAAAACATTTGTCACCATCACCACCTCTAGTTGACATCTTCAGCATCATCGTCTTTCTTGCCATCATCCTTCAAACATTACACATCAAAAGGGTCCGACTTATAAGTATGAATTTTAACAAGCATGACATGATTCTTATAAAAGTTACACTATAAAGTTCGACCCGTTCATTTGATCACAACAACTATGTTAGACACGCCCAATTTGAATCCTTGTTATATTATAATGTTCGATCCGCTCATTTTATCACAACTATGTTAGACACGCCCTATTTGAATCCTAACTTTGTGACTCATAAAACCACAAGCTTACAACTTTCCTTAGAAAAACTGTTTGTTATTTATGTTAGCTTTATTTCTAGAATAAGATAATGTTTTATAAAAGTCGTAACCTATCAACTAATGTTGTAACTTTACACCATATCTTTTATATCAGTTTGGACCTATTATTATTTCTTCAAACTTTTTACAAATACCTTTTTTTATTAAAAGCAAGTCGGTGGGAGCTCGATTTTACATAAAAGAAAATAATAGAAAGAAGTAAAATCAATAACTCAATTTATTTTAATTAAAATTGTGCCAATGATGTCCAGCCCAGCTGGTTGGAGGTGGAAGGGTTTACTTTTTAGGGAGGTTCCCGCCCGGGCTTGGTCTCAGTTTCGAGTCCCCCCACTCGCACTAAGGGGTGAGAAATTCAACACCCGCGTTTGGCCTGGATTCAAACTGGGGTTAAGTGGTTGTGCGTCGTTTGGATTCTCCGCTAAAACACACCTTCCAAAAAATTTTTTTAACTAAAACTGTGAGCATATACAGAAAATCACCAAACTAGGGTGGCATTTATTCCAAGCTTTTTAAGAGGGTTATGACTTTGGTTGAAATTTCTACATCATATTCATTGCAATGCGCCACCATATGGCCATTGGTTTTAATTAAATTTATTAAAACAAAAATCTTTATTTTGCAAAAATTAAAGTCACACACTATATTTATTGGATGAAACTACCTTTCAAAAAATATATATATTTATTGGATGAAACTGCCAGTAAATTGTCAGTGTCTCTCGTTTGAGGTATGTGAATTCTAGGTTTTAGGTCCAAAATTAGGATGTAGATAAATGATGATGCCTTTCGCGTCTTTGTGCACTTGTGTGCCTTATACATCATGTACGACGGTTTGATTGGGCTTATGTTGGTGTTGGTGTTGTGTGTGTGTGGGGTGGGGGGGGGGGGGGGGGGGGGGGGTTATACATTGGCACATCACTTCATTAAAAACGATTTTGATTAGGCTTATGTTGTCGTTGTGTGTATGTATGTGGGGGGGGGGGGGGGGGGGTATACATTGGCACATCACTTCATTGAAACACAATTTTGAAGGCAACACTACTTTAAACCAGTGCAATGAATTTATTTTTTTGGGGGTTATACATTGGCACATCACTTCATTAAAACACGATTTTGATTGGGCTTATGTTGTCGTTGTGTGTATGTATGGGGGGGGGGTATACATTGGCACATCACTTCATTGAAACACAATTTTAAAGGCAACACTATTTTAAACCAGTGCACTGAATTTATTTTTTTATTTATTAAATAAAAAAGACATTCAAATTATGATTACTACGTAACTAAAATTACAATTGAAACATAGCTAAAATTAAAATTAATACATACCTAAAATTAAAACTAAAACATAACTAATTAGACATTTAAACGCACGATTACATAAATCAATAATCAAAGAGGGAATCGGGCGACGAGCAGTCACGATCATTATCACGCCTGTCCAACCTCTCGTGTCGATATCCTTTACTTTCGGGTGTCGGACAAAACATTTCCTCATCCAAATCCATTACGTAGTGGGACCCAGGATCAGTTCCGTAAGCTTCAGCCCAACTTCGAATATTTCTATAATCATATGCATAATTCAACCCTTCCACAGCCGAAACTCAAGGATGTCGTGGCTCATAAATTTCAAACGTTGAAGGGTTTGAAGTCGGTGGGTTTGTAGTCGGTTGGTTTATAGTCGGTAGGATCTTGTCCAACTCCGCCCTCCAAGCAAACACATTACACTTTAGCGGGACCCGTTTACACCAATCCCAAAGATAACTCCTACTATAATCGTCACCACTATCAATTAAACGCTTCACGGACCCGACACTAAATTAATTTATTACATCATGTTAATTTTAGTATTATTTTAAACAATCAATTGTATGAATGGTTTTTGTATTATGTTCATATTACGATTTTGATTCAAATTTCCAAATTACTCATTCAGCCTTTACTCATTCAGCCTCAAACATTTTGCTCGCGGCTAACACTTTTGATTATTTTCGCTAACTAGCATTAACTTTTATGTTTTTTTTTAAATCACATATATCTCGCATTAACTTTCCCATTAGCTGATGCGGGTAGGGGCATCTTCTTGTTTCTCTTCTTCCGACCATCTCTGATTACATATTCTAACGGCTGGATTTACATGAATGGATTTGATCTCCACCACCTTAATTGATTTTCTCTCTTTGGGGACTACAACACACAAATCTCTTAAAAATCTCTTTTCCCCATTAGCAGACCCGGTTTTAGGCGTGGGCGACGGCCCAAGGCCCAAACTCCCGGGAGGCCCGAAATTTTAAAATTTTAAAATATATATTATGTATAAAGTGTATTTAAATTATTTTGCTGTGAGAAATGAGAACAAAGCCAAGGTAAATGAATTGGTTAGTAAAATATATTTCAAGATAGAGAACTTGGGTTCAAATCCCACTTCATGGATTTAAGTTTTGTATAACAATGCATTTAATGAAGAAGACCACCTTTTCTTTATTTTTTAATATAATATATGTTCTAGGTATTGATGTTTGATAATTAAAAGTTGAAATTTGAATTACTCACATTTGAAAATTGAAAGTTAAAACTTAAATTTTAGAGAGAATTACTATTTGTGTCCCTGTATTTTGGTCGTTTTAACTACTTGAATCAAAAAGTGAAAACCTTAACTACTTGTGTCCCTAAGTTGAAAATAACTAACCACTTGAGTACATCTGACAGGCGCTGTCCACCAGATCTGTTAACTCCCCCCACGTGCAGTTCACGTGAGGGGTATTTATGTCCTTTCATACCATCCTTCCCCATTATAAAACACCTGCCTTCATTTCTTCTCCATTTAAAACCCTAATTGAAGAAATCGAAGATGAACAATTGCAGATGTGGGTTTCCAACAATAGTTCGAACATCATCGGCTGCACTAAATCAAGGTCAAAGGTTCCACTGTTGTCCAAATTGTGGGTTTGTCAGGTGGTGCGACCCTCCAATGTGTGCAAGGGCTACTGAAATCATACCTGGGTTGCTTCGAACAATTAACAATCATGAACAATTAGCAATGAGAAGGGACAAACAGCTGAAAAAATTGAGGCTTGTGCTATGTCTTAGTTGGATTTTCTTTGTGTTTTATTAAATTTTTAAATGAAATGGTTGTGTTAGTGTGGTAATTTGAAGTGGTTTATGCAGTGTATGCGTAAGATATTGACCAAATTTTGTAACCCCTGATATTGTAATGGTCAAGTATGAAGTAATGTAACTTTTTTTGTGAATGATATTTGTATGCTTTTGTATGTGTTTATGATAAAATTGTTGAATTCATAATTGGTCAATAATGGGGGCAATACCAATACATTTTGTGTGAATAAGATTCACACAATCTAAATGGGTTAATAATGGGCACAATCTAAATGGGTCAAAACATGGTGAATAATGTGCAATAAAAACATGATCAATAATGTGCAGATGGTGAATTCATAAAGGGTCAAAACATGGTCAATAATGTGCAATCTAAATGGGTCAAAACATGGTCAATAATGTGCAAAAAACATGCTCAAAATGGTCAAAAATACCTGATCAAAAATCATCAAAACCTGATCAAAACATGATCAAAACCTGATCAAAACATGTACAATTAAACATGATCAAAACCTGTCTGAAAACATCCAAATTAAACCAACATCAAAATTAAACCAACATCCAAATTAAACTAACATCCAACCAAGTTTAAAACATCCAACCAAAACATTACATGTCTGAAAACATCAAAAGTTAAACCAACCAACCAAAAGACATTAACATTTTTCATAACTTAATAACTTAAACCTACAACCAAAGACTAGATATCTTAGATAACTTGAGGTGCTTTCTGTGATGACTTTTTGACAGGTTCCCTCCTTTTCCTCTTTGTACCAGCCTTTCCACCCTTTCCAGCTTTGGAAGTCTCACCACCTTACCCTTTACAACTCCTTGAGTTGTGTCCCAAGTTCTTGCATTTGCTATAAGTTTTGGTTCCCCCTTTCCTTGTCAGCTTCCCTCTTTTGACAATCTGGCTTTCTTCTATCTCAACTTGTGATTTCTTCCTAGCCTTGTTAGGCCTTCCCACTTGAACATGATGCTTAGGAAGGGTGAGGGTTGTTGGACATTGAGAAGGGCTCCAAAAGTCTTTGCCATTGATTGGTTCAATTGTGTGCATGTAAACCTTTTTCCGGGTATCTAGCCAGTAGACTTCATCAACCCATGACTCCACAACACCAGTTTGAAACCCATTTTGTGCCATATTCCAGATTGCAGCCACAGCATGTTGACATGGCATACTTGTTAACTGCCATTTCCTGCAACTGCATGTCCTTTCAAAAACATTAACAGCACACTGGTCCATGAAAGGAACACTTACCTTGAACTTACCCTTCCCAGCCATCATGACACTGTATTGTGAGGCCCTTTGTTTAGTTTCATTGAATGTTGTTATAGCATAGGGGGTCAAAGGACCATTGGATTTTGCTATCAGTTTATGGACTATCACAATTCTTTTCATCAGATGCTCTCTGATGTACTCAAGACATGTGATAATTGGTTTGTCCCTCCATCCAACAAGTTGCCTATTGAAGCTTTCACATGTATTGTTTAGCAACAAATCTGTTTTTGCTTGCCCTATATGAACAACTATAAATGTTAACAATGATCAACCAAAATCAGTTAAGTATGAACAACCAAAACTTGTGTCTACATACCAGTAAAATGTGATATTGCCCATGTCTTAGGAGGTATCTTCACTAACCAGTTATACAGCGTGGAATCCACCCTCCTAATAGCCTACATTTTTCTGTTGAATTGTGGTATTGTAGTGGCACAGGCAGCTTCCCATAACATCTCCTTATACAGACTGTCTCCCCATTTGGGCTTCATGTTTTCATGTATGTGCCTTAAACAATACCTATGCTCAGCATTGGGAAACATTTGGGCCAGTGCAGGTACTAACCCCTAAACAAAATCAATGACAATTACACAGAATGAATGACAATTAAATAACATGAATGACATGAAAAATATATTATACCTTTTACCTGTCTGAGATAAATGTAAAGTTAGAATTGGGACCAAGATCTAGATCATCCCCAAGATTCATCAAGAACCAACTCCATGATTCCTTTGTCTCTGCCTCCACTATTGAGTATGCCACATGATAGATGCTATTGTTTCCATCAAGCCCTACAGCTGTGAAAACTTGTCCAAGAAATGGACCTTTCATAAAACAGCCATCTAATCCTAAATTACCCCTGCCTATAATCTTGAAACCTTCCTTTAATGCACCCAAACATATATAGATTCTTCTGAATTGTCTTGTGGGACTTGTAGGGTTAAATTCCCTTTCAACATCAATCTTTATTGTTGTACCAGGGTTGGACCTAATTAACTCTTCACAATATTCCCTTAACATTGTATAATGTGCTTTGAAATCACCTTCTAACTTGTGCAAAGCCGTAACCTTTGCCCTGAATGTCTTTTGTAAACCTAGTTGAACTTGATTCTTTTTTTGTAATTGATCTTGAATGGCTGCCAATGGAATGGTGGGGTTCCCCTCTATGATTTGTTCAACGTCTCTTGCAACACTGCTCACTGTGTAGAGTCTCACCTCCCTGGTTTGAAGACAGTTGTGAATGTCTTTGTATTTCTTGACTTTCCAAGTATCTGAGGTTGTAGGCCTAGACACGTGTAAGACCCAATCACAATCTGGTTTTGGGAATCTAATCTTTTTAGGTTTATCAGTGGTATTGATGGGGTTGGTGGTGGGGTTGTTGTCATTTACTTTCTTGACCTTATTAGACTTTGAAGATTCCCCTACTTTTTGACTGGTTCCACATGGTTGGCTAGAATTACCAGTTTGCCCTTGCATGCCTTGTAAATCTGGATTTATGCCATGACAAACCACACGAAATCTAACCTTCTCATTCCTCCTGATAACCAGTTGTCTTCTTGTTTCTAAAGCATGCTTTTAACTATGTTACTGATCTCTTCCTTTGTGCTAAAACATTTTCCAACAGTAAATGGTTGATTAACCCCCTTTTGCCTCTTCTTCTTCTTTATCAGTTTCTTCAGACCTTTCTTCAGTGGAGGGTCATTTTCCTCATCAATTGGACTGTCAAAATCATCCAAATCAAGTCCAATGCCATTCTCTTCTAGCTCATCCTCATCATCTTGCTCCTCTTCTTCAAGATCTACATTATGTTCAGGCTCAACACAAGCTTTAAAAGATTCCATGTCTACTTCAAACTCTTGTATGACATTGTCTTTATCAACCAAAAAGTCATCATCATCAATATTGTTATGCTTATGTTTATGCTTCTGCCCACTATGATTTTCATGTTGTTCATTGGACTCATTAAAGTCATCTTCATCTTCAGACTCATGAGTGATCCTGTAGTCTGAATCTTGAGAATCATCATCTTTGATCGATGTCGTTGGGTCGGTCAAAAATATAAAAATAAGTAGTAAAGTGTAAGTGAGTCGTCTCCACAGGGAATTGGTGGAAAGAGTAGTTTTGTTACTTAACTAATAAAATTAACGTCTACTTGCTTTGTTGTTTGTTTTGGAATTTTAAGAAAATGAATTTAAGAAGTTGTAAACAATAATATAAAAGAAGTAATCCCCTCCAGGTGTCCGGTTAATGATCCACCCTACTCTTGTTTAAATGATTGGATACTACATAGACATAGTTTTGTTGGACGGTTCAAATCAAGTGATAACCGAACACAAGTTTTTAATAATAACCTGTACAATTCAATTACCAACCCACAAGTATCACCTACCCTCCAAATTATCAAACTACTCACGATGCAAGAAAACCCGAATGTGAATGATAAAAAGATAAGCAAATGAAAACAAGTGAATCGCTTAAATGATAAGAACCACAAATATTCTTTAACTAAATGAAAAACAATCAATAAACCAAATCAAACAAGAGTTGAGGTTTCACAATTAAACCATACACCCGGAGGTGATTACAAGATGTTTAGCCACTCATGATAACAAGAAACAACTCAAAACGTTCAATAATAATACCGAACATGTTGATGCAAACCGAAAGTATGGATGAATGATGATGAATCTTGATGTTTGTAGCTCCAAAATACTCCCAAAGATCACCAATTTTCGTCAAAGATAGCATGGGAGGCAACTAAGTTAAGGTTTAGCTTTTATATCTCTTTAAAAACAACTTTCCAAAAATTGTGGGAGTGACCATCGTAACCTACGGCTGTCATCAGGGGGGTTACGGCGGTCAGATGCTGATTTTTTCTTGAAGTTCATGCTTTTGCTCGCTGTAAGCTACGGCTGTCATCAGGACCCTTATGGCCATCAGTTGCTGAAAGACTACTTATTTTCTTATCCTTCCTAACTTCATTTAGCCACACAAAATGTCCCGAACACTTCCACATCTTCGGTTCATCATCCGAGCTCAATTTTATCCACGTTTAAGCTTCCAAATCCATCCACTTATGCCGTTTATCCTACAATCACACATCATTGCGTAGTTATCACATTCAAAGCATATAATCAATTAAACGACATTAAAAACACATAGTTAAACATCTTAAACACCATGATTGACCCCGTCCATCAATCTTCACTTCTTGAATCCTATCCTCACTATCATTTTGATAACCAGTATCAGCCCTAAAATCAACATCATCTTCTTCATTGTGACCATCAGTAAATCCATCATTAAAACCATCAGTAAAGCCTGCATCATGTACTTCACTATCATTACCACCTACTACATCATTGAAGCCTATATCATCTACTTCAGGTTGTTCAACTCTATCAGGTTGTATGACATTGTCAGGTTGCTCAACTCTATCAGGTTGTTCATTAACAACATCAGCATCAAACCACTCAAGTGCAAGTCTTCTTCTCATGGAACAATTTGTAGGTGTTTTTCTAGGCTTCCTAGTAGTTACAGATGGCCCAACATCATCTTTAATCTCCTCAATAACCACATTTGAAGTACTTTTTGGTGGTGAAACAAAGTATGTGTCAACCTTTGTAACCCAATGCTCAACATAAACCTCTATGAGTTTTACCCTACTCACATATTGACACATGTCTAAGACATCATTATCAGTCCCTAGAGCTCTAAGACCTTCAGCTAGACTTTTATCAGGAATCTTATAATGATAGTAAGCAACTTGATCAGCAGGATAACGTAACATCTTAAACATGTTGTTGAACTTAATTACTGAGAACTCGTCAGCATCTATCCTATCAAAGTAGCACATTTTACCACCAACATACCTTCTAACAAGCTTTTCTTCAAACTGACCTCCGTGGAACATTTTAATGCTGAACTATGTAGGTTCATCAACTAAATCAAAGAAAAAAAATGTAAAATTTAGGTTAAAATCATAAACTTAGGTCAAAAATGTAAAATTTATTCACTCACCATATTCTTCGTATGGATCGAAATGAACAGCTGAACCACGTATAGGCCAAGTCGTTATATCTATCATCTTGTTTGCTGATCGTTCCAACTTTGAAGATTATGATAATAGGGGAAGATTATGATTTAGGTTTAGGGCTCAAAGTGATTGTTTGGGGGATTTTAAAGACTGGTAATGGGGAAGCTTGTTTTAAATAGAGGATGAAAGGACATAAATACCCCTCATGTGAACTGCACGTGGGGGGAGTTAACAGAGCTGGTGGACGGCGTCTGTCAGATGGACTCAAGTAGTTAGTTATTTTCAACTTAGGGACGCAAGTAGTTAAGGTTTTCACTTTTGGATTCAAGTAGTTAAAACGACCAAAACACAGAGACGCAAATAGTAATTCTCTCTAAATTTTATAAGGGCCCCGATTTTTTTCATTCGCCCTAGGCCCAAAACATTTTGGAGATTCTCGAAGACGGCCCTGCCCATTAGTCATCTCCACCACCTTTAATTGACATCATTAGCATTCTCACCATTGTTGTCATCATCCTTTAAACGTTTAAATCAAAATGACCTTACATATAACAATAGGCTTTTGATGTTACAACTTGAACCAGATTCAATAAATTGTAAAAAATACCTCAAATTTTCAAAATATAGTAAATCTAAACGAAATACAATAAAGAATATATGTTCTTGGTTGAGATATTTTGAAAAGTTACAATGTATTGTCATTTTAGAAAAGAGTTCTATAAAATCACTAGCCGGCTTCACTCGCTACTTATCATCGCCTTGTTGGTGTACTATTCACACCCTCGTTGTCTATTTTAGTAACAACCCAAATCCAATCTAACTCAAAATATTTGATTCGTTCATTTCACCACTTCAACTAAGCTGTACACTCTTGAGTAAAACCTAAACTTGTGAGTCATAAACCTTAAAACTTTCCTCTAAAGAAACCATTTGTTATTAACGTTAGCTTTTTCAAAAATGAAAGATATGTGGTTCATAAAACTAACTTTACACTGCTGATTACTTGAATTAGAAACCTATTTGTTTTGCTCTATGATTATTTCTTAAAAATGCTTACATATACTTTTTTTTTTAATTAAAAGCAGGTCAGGGCCGTTCACGAGCAAGCAACGAGTGTGCGTACCCTTGCTCGTGTTGGGCTCGTTTATAACCAAACATAGCCAATCGACTCCTTTTCATGACCGGACAGAAGTCGAACGAGCGTATTTTTTATTCGAGCATTTTACAATCTAGCGTGAAGCAATACGAAGATCCCTAACCTCACCATAAAATTCTGGGAAAATTACAAGAAGTGATATTGCTGACCAAAAGTTTTTCAAAATAGACATAAGAGTGTGTAGTGGTGGGGGGTTATGTGGGGGTTATGGGATTAAAATATTAAAAAGTAATAGAAAGGGGGGTTATGTGGGGTTATGGAAAAAGATGTGTAGTGGGAAGGGGGGTTATGTGGGGGTTATAAATGATTGGGTAATCATTGCTTTTTATGTATTTTTATTATTATTATTATTATTATTATTATTATTATTATTATTATTATTATTATTATTATTATTATTACACATAAAATATTAATATTAATACAATCACAAACATATATACACACACCTGCACATACACCATCCTCACACATCTTCCTCCCTCACCTTATGTCTCTCTCTCTCTCTCTCTCTCTCTCTCTCTCTCTCTCTCTCTCTCTCTCTCTCTCTCTCTCTCTCTCTCTCTCTCTCTCTCTCTCTCTCTCTCTCTCTCTCTCTCTCTCTCTCTCTCTCTCTCTCTCTCTCTCTGACCCAACCCCATAGCACCACCACCCAACCACCCACCATCACCCAACAGCACCACCACCCAATCGTTTTCCTATCTCTTCATCTTCTTCTTATTATTAATAATAATAATAATAATAATAATAATAATAATAATAATAATAATAATAATAATAATAATAAAGAATGACATACCACACAACGCTCGTTATGGAGAAAACCAATTCAGTTGAAAACACTCCATAGCACCGGAGGGGGCGGTGTTCCCGGCGCTATGGAGCCCTAAAACGCCACATAACTTTGCCCACTACACATGCCCTAAGTGTTTAGCTTTTCAAAACTAAACAAGCCAATAAGAGTGAGACACGTAGCCTTAACTAATACTTTTAGACACTGGATTTTAGGATTTTTAGAGCGAGGTGCCCTTAGCCAATTGAGCTGGCTAAGTCTACACGACTAACAAGATACATGTCACTAAAGACGGCACCAACTAAGGGTACCCCACTTTTAAAAATCCTAAAATTCAATGCCCACTTCTGAAAGTGCGAATAATGAAGAGATATGTACCTGTGCGTGCGCACGGCCCCACATCTACATAACACGTCAGCAAGAACGCTGACTAGACCTTCTAGAAGCCGGCGCGCGTGACCTCGTCCATGTCACCTGCAATCCGTCAATGAAAGGGACATGTGGCCAATCAGATGTCATTATTCTCTGCTCCATGATCACCTGCGGGTACTAGGGATGACAATCAAACCCGAACCCGATGGGTAAACCCAAAACCCGACACATTTGGGACGGGTTTGGGGTCGGGTAATCGGGTATGGGTCCGGGTATGGGATTAGTTTTTATTTTTTTCGTGGGTTTTGGACGGGTTTGGGATTTGATGATATACCCGTTTACCCGACCCGATTACCCGATAACATATACCCATTTACCCGAGTAGATACCCAATATAATTTCTAATATATCTTTTTAAATATGAATGCATAATATATCTAATTCTCCATCTAGATTGTCATCTTGTGCTAAAAATTATAAAAAATTAGTGTATACTATTTGTTATCTATGTCTTTGAGTGTTCTTATATGATTTAATTATTTTATATCTATACATTGTAATCATTTACATATATATTTAATAATGTTAAATGTAATTGGTTAATAGTTACCTAATAGATATCCGTCGGGTTTTTGGTCGGATATACTCAATGGGTAAGTTTTACAAATTAACGGGTTTACCCAAAACCCGCGGGTATACCCGATACCCGATGGGTAATTACCCGACACAAACCCGACGGGTTTTGGGCCGGGTTTGGGACAAGCATACCTAACCGGGTATGGCGTTGGGATTACCTAAACTCGTCCCAAACCCGACCCATTTTACCATCCCTAGCGGGTACGAGGACAGAAAAAGGACAGACACGGGACACGTGGACCAATCGCAGAAGGACAGCGCCAACAACGTCAACAGTCTGCTATCGTACAGCCAGCTGTCATTCTCACCTCAACCAATCACAGAACGTCTCAAGTGCCTATAAATACCCCTTCTCCCCAAGGAGAATGGATCATTCCATCCTCAGCAGAGAAATCCCTAGAGAATTCAACGATAGTTGAGAAAGAAAGATTATAGTTGAAACGTTGTAATAATCTGTGTTTGAGACCTTGTAATTGTCCAACAACCATTAATAAGAAATATCTCTTTACCGTGCTCATATCTATAGATTGTTATATTGGTGTTTCTTTATTGGCGCCATCCGTGGGACTCGAACCCACGACCACGTGGTCAGCTAATTATCGGCTAAGAGCATTCACATCCCATTTATCAAATTTCCTCCATCAAATTACACTAAAAATCATTATTCCACTCTAAAATTTTCTCTCTCCTTTTTAAAATAATAATATTTTTTAATACTTTTATCATTATATTTTCTCTCTCCTCACTCACAACCACTTTAAAAAAAATATTAAAATATTTTTAGGGATGAACAGTAGTTTTTCAAATATAGGAGTGAACATTGTTCCACCAAATTTTTTCTCTCTCCTCCACTCACAACCACTTACATCCACCCCATATAATTTGGTGAACGCACTCACATAAATTTGGTTCCCCAAATGTGAATGCTTAGTGGCACTATTTTTTGGTGAGACAAAACCCTATAATTTTTTATGGGTTTGGAAGTGGTTGTGAGTGAAGAAAATGGGGAATATACTGTTTATCTATAAATTTTGGGTTCTTTAGGAATATTTTAGGGAAAACAGAAAAAGTGTATTTATTTTTTAATATTTGTTAAAAGTTGTTGTGAGTAGAGGAGAGAGAAATTGTAATAATTTTTAATGTAATATGTAATTGTGATTGGTTGTAAATAAATGAGGGATGTGGAAGCTATTGAGAATGCTCTAAGGTTACGTATAACACTTTGATTAATTGGTTTATTTTTGAAAAACTTATAATCTATTCTTATAATTTTGTTCTCAAACAATTGTGGGCATAAAAGAAAAATAGTGAAACTTGGGTGACATTTATCTCAAAAGTTTCATTTTAGACCAATTCTTCCTTCCACATCCTCAGCCACCACCACCACCATAATAATATGGCCGCCGTCACCGTTGCGACTGTGATGCTACCAGCAACAAGACGAACATCACCATCAACCATAATAAACATTAGTCGCAAATTAAACATTACCTCCTCCTGCAATTACTCATCTTCATCCCCATCCCCATCAAGTAGAAAACAGCTGATTCTTTACTCAAAGCCTGGGTGCTGTTTGTGTGATGGCCTCAAAGAAAAGCTTCATTCAGCCTTTTCTCTCTCTTCTTCTTCTTCTTCTTCCACTTCACTTCATGACGTTGAATTGCAGATTAGGGATATTACTACTAATCCTGAATGGGAAAAAGCTTATCAGTATGAGATACCTGTCTTGACTACACTCCGTTCTGATGGCACTGAGGTTCCTTTATCTTATTATATGCTCTTCAATTTTATTTAGTTTAATTTAATACACATTTACTCATATACCCATTTATTAATCATCATTCAACTATAAAAAAAGGGTTTTTTTTAATACTTTTGTTGACAACTGAATTTTGTAAATGTTTTCTTTAAGCTTTAAAGTGTATATTATAGATGAACAATCATCATTTTAGTATATTATGATGCCATGTTTGGCAACTAGAAAACCTCTAAATTTGCGGCTGCTAAGTTAAAGTAGTGTTCGGTTCGGTTTGTTTCACGGAGTGGAATGGAATTGGAATGTAAATACCACTTCTTATGTTTGTTTCAACAAAAAAAAAAAGGAATTGTAATTGAACAACATACGGAAGGGAATCTGTATTCCAATTCTATCGAGATTTCATTCGATTCTATTAAACAAACACGCCTAAATTCCAAATCAAATTATAGTTCTCGCGTGAATTCCAATTCCAATACAATCCATGAAACGGACACTACCTTAGTTCTAAAATCATAAGGATGCATAACGTAAACGATAGGAACTGAAATTGATATAAAGAGCGTAGTTGTAGAAGGGTCAAGGCACACTCAAGGCACAACGGGTGAGCCTAGGTGCAATGCGCTTAAAAGATGAGGACCCAGGATAAGCAAGGCGAATAGCATTAACGTACCAATTTTAGGGGTTTTAGTCTTTAGACATGTTTTAGGAATGTTTAGGGCTTGTTCAACTGAGCATCATGAATTATCCTCTGCATTATTCTTCCGTGGTAGAGCTAAAACAAATAGCGCCCTAAAAACTAAATGCCAAGATTACTTATATACATAGTTGTCAAAGAGCCCCCAAGGCATGATCTGCATGGCGAGGTGCAGACAAAACGCCTTGCAATCATCTAGGTGCTCCGGTGAGCTTCCAACCAAATTCTGGTTTGAACCTGTAAATTTCAACAAAATTCTAAAATTTCTAGCCAAAGTGGCAAACTAGTCTGCAACATCCGAAAACGGCCTGGAACCGGCCTAAACGCGAAAACACAATAGACGAAGAAATAACACGAATAGATAAACAGTAAGATAGGGAAGACTAGCCCTGGTCTTCGAGATATGATATCCACCTTAAGCAATGCTATGATTCGAAATTTGCTTTTAATTGCTAATGAACAACTCTAGATATTTTTATATACAAAAGAAAAGCAAAAAACTGTCGATGGGTGTTAGGCTCATAGATTGTTAGTTGTTTTGGCAGGAATTAGAAATACATTGCAGGATTAGGAATTGTTTGTAACTCTATTAGTGATATTGAAGTGTAATAGTAATATTGACAAATTACTCTTATATTATTTTTCTTTTTGTAATTTCTTGTTTCTTTTTTCCCTATTTAAAGGTTCAATTATAAGTATGTGAATATTTAAATTGCCTTTTTGTTAATTTCCTGTTCATGAGACCTTTTAAAGTTTATGTTAGGATAAAAAAATGATGCATATCAATAAACATAAAGCTATTCACACATGATAACATTACTAAACATTTATTAAACCAGAAGTTACGGAGTTCATTGAAACAGTAAAGTACAAAGTTTAATAATCCAACTTACTAAAATGTTACTAATAACCCAATCTCATTCTTTAGAATAAACTTCACCCTACCATCTACCTCATCCAAAATATGAAGAATTTTCTGCTAGTTCAGGGTCACTTCTTATCTTTTTAATTGTTCTGTATGACTGTATGATCATATTCCGATCTCATAAGCTTTAAATAATAAAAACCATACATCTTAACTAAAATTGTATGAATCATGTAATTATGTATAAAATAAAAATATGGCATGTACCATGAGGTACGAGTTCCAAACGACGAAGTTGGAAGTCCGTATTCATACTATGTATTACTTTAAAATAGCCTAAACACTAATGTTTGTACCATACAACGTATTAGGGACGACTTGCTAATCTTTTTTCATTTTCTTTATCTTTGACATAACATGTGATTTATCCAATGCACCCGGGTTCAAGGTTGCTTCATTTAATGTCTGTCTAAACTCTAAAATGGCTCCTCAGGATTTACTTCTATTGTCATCCGTCCCTTATAGTTACTAGTTTTGCTCGTCATACCTAATGTTACATATATCTAACAATAAAGATAAGAAAAATAAAATTAAATAATATCATTACAATACAACAAAATATATTCAGACATACATTAACATACACAAGTAAAGAGTCTCATAGATAAGTTCGTTTATAATACAATAGAAACAGTGATGGACAAGAATTGAAAGAGCAAAGCTTGTGAAGGCTTTAATGAATATGATAAGTTTTGGAGCATTTAAAGCCAGTAACGACTTTATATTTGAATATTTCCATTATCTTGAATTAAAGAAACAGTCCTAAACTTATGGTACATTTAATCAAAGTTGAAGATGAGGAAAGATTGGCAAGATGACAAATTAACAATGATATGGTGAATGGTCCGAACACTAGTGGTTTGAGTGTAAGAGCGTAATACATTGTGACTGCCAACACCACCGTTTGGAGTCGTACATCAAAGTCCGTGCTATATTTTCTATATATTTAAATTTACTCGATATTATTTTTGTTGCCTTCTTAATAGGCAAACATTGATGAACCCGTGCAATAGTCGAATCGAGATGATGTAATTTGAAATTTTTCTAAAGTTTAGGGGGTTTGATGATGCAGTTTTAACTTATATGCATAACAAACAAGATTCTACTTATTGCGGGCAACTGTGTAATTTTTTTTTTTTACATTATAGATTAAACAGAATATACATAGGAATGGAATAGAATAGAATTTCATTCAAGTTCCTCCCAATAAAATGTAATTCTGATTTTTTTGATAAATTATAGTTCTTCTGCAACATTATGTTGGACTTGTAATTTAAGTGCATAATGGAATGTTGATGTTGTTGACTTGCAGGAAGTAATTCCGAGATTTTCTCCACGTGCTGGCGTAGACCACATCCAATCAAAGTTGGCAGCTGTACTGAGTCGAGACGGTTAGATCAAAGGTTCCATAGTCGTTTCATAAAACTTCGTTATTAGTTAGAAAACAAAATGTCAGTTGTTGACACCCATTTGTACATTACAGATCATTCATTGTCTTCTTCTCAAGTTCTTGACTGTAATCATACCGTCAAAACGTTCATCCACCTTTGTATTCAACTGAACCCATTTTGTTTGTTATGAAACTGTTGTTTTTGTTTACAGTACTATTTACCATGACTAATGATTGATCTTGTGAACCTCACATGTTTATGTATTCTATACAACTTTCCATACACTAGGATTTAGGTGACATAAAGAAGATATTAGTGAAGTTGAGAAATGATGAAGAGCATAAGTGATACAAGAAAGACAAGTCATTAAACCCTCAAAACACATGAAGTTATTTTTGTAATAGATTTAAACTGAGCTCAAGCTCAAGTTTTTAACTCAGTTTAAAATTCAAGCTAAGCCAAGTCGGGTTGGTTTAAATTTGAGCCGAGCTCATGCTAACCCTAGCTCACCTAATTAACAAGACCAGTGGTGACAATAAACTTGTTTATATTTTCTTGCAAAATTGCTTTTCACAAGCCATAAATGATTGCATTATGAAAATACAAATTTAAGGTGCATATGTTTTGTCCACATGCTAGATCTGCATTTTCTTCACATCATCAATTGTTTCATATTACAATATCAACACATAACACCTAATGTATGCTCTATAATCACAAAATACAAACAAAATCACATGGCCTCCATCTCAACTAATCACATTAGCTGCTTCTTGAGATCATAACAAAGCTTCAACATTTCATCAACCAATGAACACTTTAACTCCCGTGAGCTTGATCCCGAACCAACAGATTTAATATCTGGTATTGGGTTATTTACGAATTGTTGAAGCCGAGAACATGACATTTTTATCTCTGAATCTTCACTACAAGAATCGGAAACCAACTGAAAAAGATCACGGTGATGATGTGGCATTTGAGGTGGAATTTTGGGAACAAGGAAAGGATGTTGAAGAAGTTGAGGGAGTTTCCATCTCTCCTTTTGGTCCCACACAAGACACTTTTTCATTAGATCAACAAGCCATAAGTTTGGTAAAGATTCGTAACGTATTTCATGATTCGGGTCTGTAATCACTTTAAACTTTGCCCAAAAAGTTGTGTAATCAGCAAAGGGTGTTCTTCCATATACCATTTGGTAAAGGATGCAGCCTAGTGACCAAATATCCGATGGCCGGCCACATTTAATTATGTTTCCGTCTGCATCTGTCTCGTTGCACAAAAACGCCTCAGGGGACATGTAACTTAGTGTACCCATCTGCACCAATATATATCTTTTTTCAGTTCGCAAAATAAATACCAAAGTCGTTGATGTTGGCAGTAGGTAATGACTAATGAGCTAACCTGAGATTCTCGTTGAATGTTGGTAGTGTCACTCATGATAGCTTTTGCAATACCAAAGTCGATTAGCTTCAACGAGCCTCTCACAAGGAGAAAATTAGCTGGCTTCAAGTCCGAGTGCACAATACGTTCTTCGTGTATGGTTTTAACAGCTAAAAGTATTTGCTGCCATTTATTCCAAGAGAAAAATAATTATAACACGACTGTCTATTAAAAGTTACATATTTTATACTATATATTTGTACAAAAAAGGTTTATGAAAGTTGATTTAATCTTTTTAACGATTAAAAGAACCTTTCAGGCGGAAAAGAACTGCCATGGCCTCAAACTGGATTGGCAGTCCCAAAAAGACTAAAAAAAAACAGGCCAAGACTAGTCTAGTCTTTTAAAAAATGTAATTTTTCTGTCAAAAGACTCGACTGTTTTGGACTGGCTGAAACTGGTTTATACTAGTTGTGTTGTCCACCTCTGTTGCAAAAACCATGAACCCTTTGGATCAATTTTCGCTACAATATTTTTTTTTTTTTATGCTAACATAAAATATGATGATTACAAATTTCAGAGGTTTGCCAGAACTATAAAATTATCATCACTATAGTTGGAATGTAACTACAAACACATACTAAAATTTACAAATCTGAAAATGAGGCATAGAAAGTATTGACAGATACCTGCCAGTAAAAACGAAGCCAATTTTCATCCAACGTCGACTTGGAATCATCCAGTTCCCTCCATTTTTGGGAGAGCATGTGAGCTAGATCAATTTCACCATACTCTAGTACCATATATATACACCCATCTTCCTTCACTCTTCCATCTTTGTTAGTCATACTGCCACTCATAACTTCCCTCAGCAAAGCCTTATCTGTCACCTATGAAGAAGATGAACATTAACAGCAGTCAAGAATCACCCAGTTATATCATTTTCTTTTTCCCCCTTTTTGCAATCACAAAAAGCAGTTACACATGGTATGAATATAGATACATGTAAAAATGAAATGCATTAGAATTTAGAAACAAAGTTCCCAAAATCAATAAGGTGGCAGTGCATACTTATATTGGCAATTTTAATAAGGTCACTACAGTTTTATACACATTTGTTTATGACCAGGTCATTATTCAAAGAATCAAGTTATGTTTTATATCTAACGGATCATAGATGCAGATCAAATTAAGAGAATGGGTCCAATGAGTCAAAAGTCACCCAAAATATATATGGTTAATGCATATAACCTCTTAAATCAGTTTGTTCAGAAAATAGATTACTATTATTGAAAAAAAAACCGCCTAGCCAGTTTATTTGATGCACTAACTATGTGAAGAAAAATACATATATTGGGCAAAAAAACATTTCGGGTTAACCCAATCTGTCCCATACCAAATGATTATATGTATTTGACCCATTACCAAGTCACACATGCCCAATTTGTCACATCTAGGTCTAACCCAAGACCCAAGCACAGGGCAACTCAGCTAGTACAATAGAGCAGATCTCCACAGATTTATATTAGGGTGACATTGTAATTAGCTCAAGTTCTTGATCATGATACAAACTTTTCTTGAAAATTTAATTAACCTTCTAAAGATACACATGTATCTAGTTTGTGAGAAAGACAAGGACACTAACGGATATTCTTCCAACCGAAAATGCAGAGTTGATATGAGTTTCAGACATGAGTCGGCATTTATCCAATCAATACGACAAAAGAAAATAACTACAGCAACTGTTGTCAGTGCCCTGTTTAGATTAACTAATAACTATTCTGACTATTCTAAGTTAAATTGAAGGCCTCTTCTTATACTAAATGTTTAGGAAATGGAAATTACTTGTCGGGGTCTAATTCTCTTTTATGTAACCTTTTCACAGTTTTACAGCTTCTGTGATCTTATAATCACGATGTTTATTGGTAGATAATCTCACAGTTTTATTCCCTCTTGATCATGAAAAGCCTAATTAGCCATGGGCAATAACTATAGCTTCGCTGACAATGTCAAATGATCGATATTTATCTATATGCTTTCATCCTGCAGATAGTTTTACTCATATGATGTATAAGATCATATCAATTTTTCAACATTGAATGGCAACATCACCCATAGTTCAAGCCTAAAAAGCATTTAGGTCAGTCGGCAAGAAAATACACACATACACACCACAAGTTAGTTATTATCTATCTAAAGCACGTACCTCATAATCAATGAGTTGGATAATGTGGTCTTTTCCCCTGAGTTTGTTTAAATATTCAATTTCCTGACAAAACCCAAATGCGGTTCCATAATCACGACCTTTAAGCTTTATCTTTTTCAATGCATAGATCGTGCAATCTTGAGAAATAACTTTGTGGACTTCACTGCTTCCTCCACTGCCTATCTTTCCAAGCCTTTGATACAACTTTCCATTAACCTTAAAAAACTGATCAGGATCATAGCCTCTCTTACGACGTGTTGAGTCGTCTTTCTTGGAGGCAAGCTTTTCAATCCTTTCAGACTTTGAAGATACTGATGTCACTTGAGAAATTTGATCATTTGTCATGGGAGGTTGGGATTGTAAATCCATATTGGAACCTCCAAGTAGGGCCCCCTTGGTTGACTTGTCAACAAGAAGAGGAGGATCTATATGCATTCCACTTGACCCTGCTTCTTTGACTTGCCGATCACTAGGGAGCTCACATTTATTTACATGATTCTGATCAACTATTATTTTGTTACTATACTTTGGTGGGCCCCCCATATCAATTTGAGAAGCTTGAGAATTGCAAGTTGTTGAACTAAGCATGGGAGCATTTACTGAATTCACTAATGTTGTTGTAGCACATGTTGAACCAACAACTGAAGATGACGTCACCTGGCTACCAAATTCACTCTGCAGAAAGCTCCTCAAAGGGTTGGCCTGATTCTTGAAATTCTGGTCATTCGCATCATCATTGGAAGTGGTCAAGACATCCGGTTGATTATTAACATCACATTCCATTTCTGCCAATGCAAGTGAACCCATGTGAGTCAATAAGTTGGCTATTCTTTTGTCCATGTGGTCAACAGACCCTGCATAAACATTGTGCAGTAATACCATAATCGGATTTGATAGGTGTATGTGACACTAGCATATTTAGATACGCCCACCAATAGATCTACACCTAATAAATAAGTAACTGGTTGCTAATCTAAGATTCTTTTCCCGCTTCTCTTATTTCACCCCTTCATGTTATATTTCTTAATTTATTTAATTTTTTTAAAGTTAATAAAAAAAAAACAACAGTAACATAACATAATATATTAAAACGTAATTCCAATCATATATTATCCCAAAATATTGTTTTATAATTCCAAAATCTTCATACTAACTATTTAATATTTCCTTTATTCAACCCGTGTAATACACAGGTTTAACCTCACCATCTTATAAAAGCTTCATACTCTTAGAAAAAGTACAAAATAAATAAAAAGAACAACCTTTACCGCAACTTTAAACAAATAAAACAATCAACCAGAGACCAGCAAATGTTACCATGAGATCTTATGTCATTTCCCAATGCAAACTGAACCTTCTTTGTACCATCTCTGCATTTTAAGCATGGCATATCACCCATATTGTTGACTCTATAATCACAGCTGCAACCAGGCGGATCTCTCTGAACATCTATTGACATAAACTTGCCTTTTTCAGTAGGTGTATCTGAAATTGAAGGCGGTGTTATTGAAGCGGATTCACAATTAACTGTGGTAAGCGTCGACATACTCTTCATCAGGGTACCAGAATCCTGCACCCTTTGTTTCACTAAAACATCATGAGATTCATCTGTTTTAGAATCTAACATCGCCTCTGAACTCTTTGATATTTCCCTTCTAGGAACTACGGACCTTCTGGGTAGGATATTTCTCTCTGGCATCATACCTGCGGTAGAGAACTAAAGTTGATAAAAGCTAACATTTTACTAGTAAAATTCCACTGAGAGATCAACTAAAATGTAAACTAATAAGAATAACTCAACCAACTTTGCTCCCTTTCGGCAAAGTAAATTAACCTAAGATTTAAATAAATAAATAAATAAAAAGTTTGATCCGGATTTTTCTTCCTTTTAGGTGTCATAGACCGAGACTGATATTTTCATTCCTTGTCTACTCTAATCTTCAACAGTATTTTCCATAGAACAAGAAATAGACTCCATGTCACCATGAATGAGAAACCAACTAAATTACCATGCTCATAGCCACATTCCCATTATTTAGAAGTTCACAGTAGTTACAACCATGTTCTTTGTATTTAAGCCATGTTGAATTAGGAACACATAAGAAGAAAATTGATGCAAAGTCTCTATTATCCCTCTCATCTTGTTCTTCGGAGTCTAGCCCACTCAAACAGTCGTATAATCATCATCATCAGTTAATCCCATCAATAGCAAAAGCTAAGGTAGGTCAAAGGGTCGTATAAAAAAAGGCTAATTGTTGGAATAGTCGTATCAAGTGCGTTGTGTTTTAAATTGTTATTTTTGGTGTTTTCTATAAAATATCACACCAAAACAACCCAAAACATCTTTTCTAAGTCCAAAATATAATGCCTACGCAAACTTCTCACACTTGTAAGGAAAAACGTCATTCGTAGACTAACCCTACCCTGTATATATAACATTAATAGTAATATCAAAAGTGCCAATATTTAAAACATGGTCTAATCGTAAGCCATGAAATGTCCACATGAACCAAGGCATCCAAAATATCAGTCAATATCATATGCTAAATAAATAAAGTCAAATAAAACCCTAAAGTTGAGTGAAAGAAAAAGTAATGTGTAAGTTTAAAAACCCTAATTTAATAAAATCAAGTGAGAAGAGAATCAAATAATATATATATATAAAGAGAGAGAGAGAGAGTACGGTAGCGTTTAAGGGTGGCTTGAACATCAAGGAAGAAGTCTAGAGAAGGAGAAGTGAAGGAAGAGGAGGAAGAAGAAGAGGAAGAGGTGGTGGATGCGTTGAAGGGATGTGATGGAAGGTTAGCCTCCCTGCCGTCCATGGAAGGATCTTACCGGCATTATTATTGTTGCATATATCGTCGGAGATTACGCTACGCCATCAATGTTCTGTGACTCTATGTGGTGGGGTTGGGGACGACGGCTTCTGATTTCAAAATCTATGTTTGCCGCTCTCGCTTCTAAACTTATTACCCGGTTTTGTTTGTTTACAACTTTACTTGGTTATTACTTGGTTACCATTTTTTGGAGTTTTTTTTTTATCGGCGAACAACTGTGTGACAACTACCCTTACGGAGCGCTGTGCCCAAGAATCGACTACTCGACCTTCAGCAGCCCCCGCCTTCTCCCGATGCGCGGAAACCCGAGCCCCACCCGCCCGAAGGCACGACAGTGTTATAGAACTCGGTAAAACCTCGCCGCCCGTCAGATTCGAACCGGCGCCACCCGTATTCGATTTTCACCCGGATACCAAACCATAAATGATGGAAGTGAGAATTGAACCTTTGATCACATAGGTGAAACAAAAGCCACTCCACCACTCCACCACTATCCCTCAAGAGTAGCTAGGGGGACACTTGTCCCCCAACTAGAGCTCCTCAATATTATAGTACACATGTCAACCAACCAATCTACTATTCAAACCCATCTTATAACCCGGATTCGCGTCCCGACCCAATGACCCGTATCCGAACATTAAATTTAGAATTTAATGCAATAATAGGTTTGACTTTCTAATAATGATTTTTTAGTGAAGGTAATATGCAATCAATGTGTTTGACCACTAGAAAACTACTACTCCTAAATGCAATAAAATATATTCAATGACTGTGTTTGACCGCAGGATAAATACTACTCGAAAAATAGACCCTTCTTTAATTAAAAAAGGGAAGGGGCGATTTTATTTGAAGGTAATATTCGTTCAATCATTTGCAAAAGTGAAGGAGATATACACTACTCCAAAATTCATTAAAATATGCAATAAATGTGTTTTACCACTAGATAAAATCGCTCCTCGCTATGTTCAGTTTCCATGTTTTGAGTATCAATACATAGCACCGAGTTTTACGACATTCTACATTATTTAATACATTTCAATAAAAAAAAATCGTAAATTAGGCCATTAGTAGAATCACTCATGGTAACGATCTCTAACCCTTTTTGTTACTGTTTTAAGTTCTATTGTATTCATTAAATTTACACGTATTGAAAGAAAATTGTTATTGTGCTGTAATAATCACATGTTAAAACGATCCAAACCGTTATGTATTGGGATATATTGGTTGTTGATTTTCCACCTTTAAGTTGGGTTTTTTTTTTATTTGGTTCAACTCTAAATGTATGTCAATTGTTAGATATTAAACACTAATTTACGATGGTTGTCTAATTTTTGAATGTACATGTTGATTACAGAAGGAATTAAGTACCATAAAATTGTATCAATAAACACTAATTTTGTAAAAAAATTATTTTTAGTAAATCACTTCACAGAAGAAATTGATAGAGAGAGAGGACGGTGAGAGATGGGAGACGATGGTGCAGTGCTTTCGGTTCCAAACAGTGGCGATGATGACGATGGAGATGGCTTTTACCCCGTTTGCGGAGGTGGTGTTCGAAGACGAACCAACAGCGGCGCTAAGGTTTTCTCAGTGATCAACGGTAGTGGTTTCAAGGCTGTGGTGGTTGCTATTTGGTGGTCGTGAAAGGGTCGCTTGCGTCTTCCGACGGCTAGGGTTCTGACATGAAATAGTGGCATCAGAGGCGTGTTATGCTCTACGGTACCGGCAACCGATTTTCTTCTTCTCGGGTAACTATAAATTGGTGGTTTTGGCGTTTTTACAGGAGTTTGGCCGTGCTTCTTCTTTGCCTATTGTCAGGTAATGTAATTTTGATTATTTGATTCAACAATTCAATAAGAGTGTCTTTTTTGTGCTTTTAATTTTTGTTTTATCATTTAGGCATTCTCTACTCGATAATGACATTCGATCTTTAATCAGATGGTCCAGGTCCAAGATTTAGTCTTGACGAAGCGAATTGATGTTATTCGGATGCTCATTGATGGCGGGACAAATAGATGGAGGGATTAGTATGCTTTTAACAAACAAGAAGCTTTGATAAATCAATGTCTTTTTGTTTTTTTTTTCACATTTTGTAACTTAACTAGGCATTTTATGGTTATGTAATTATAAGTGCACTGCAAGCGTCTTTTGGTATTGTAATTAAAAGGGTACCGCAGCGTATCTGCAATTGTTTTATTTCAATAAAGCTTCTTGAACTACTCACATGATGCTAACATTGTATAATATGCAGATGTGTTTACACACTCTGAGCCTACTCTGTATGATTTTGTGAATGTTGATGACATGTTTACGCTAAGATTGGCACAACAAGTGTATCCAAATTGAGGGAAAAAGGAATGATCAAGATATCAACCTCGGCCAAGGTATGTTGTAGCAACACTCTAGATGAAGATGATTCTGCCATGTATGCCCTCAAAACAATTATGTCAGAAGGGTGAGAGTTAAGGGTATGCATGAGTGGGATTAAAGGTTCGTTTATGTCTCCTTTGAGAATCACATGAATTAGAAGCATCACAAGTGCCAAAATAGGTAAGTTGCTGATATGTTTCTGCTCATTTTTTTTTGTACATATACATAATACATACTTATTTTTTAGCTTTATGTTGAAAACCATAGAGTGGTTACATGTGTAGTTCTTAATGGAATACAATAGTAACTATAAAAATTGTTGCATATGATTCTTAGTGAAATTCTAAATGGGGCTTCATATATTCTTATATTTTTCTTTTAGCTGAAATAAAAATGCTTATATTTTTCTACTCCCTTTGTTTTCATGTTATTCGATTTGATATACAATTATACGCAAGTTGTTATTGGAGATATTAATTGGGGGAGAAAGTATAGGATACAAAGTATCCTTAATGTACAAAGTGTAAGAAGCCATGAGAAATTGCCACTTGTCAATCTAACCAAACCATGATTAACCTAATTAAACTATATTTAAACTCAATTGTAGTTAAACCAAGGGCAAATCAGTAACCTAGACTCCTACAACACCACCACCAGATCCAAAGCCCTCAAATGCCCCAACACAGATACAAATCGCAGACAACGTTTCTCCGACCATTCCTTCACTTCCTGTCATCTTCTCCAGTTGAGTTCTCCCCGCCGACATAATTCCGGTCATCACCTTCTCTGACCGATTCTGCCCCGACACCACGACCACCAACGATCCTCACCTTTGGTTTTATTACCACTTACGACGTGTTTCAGCTATATAAAGTGAGTACTGTACCGGTCAATTTCATCCATGTCAAAACCGACTTCATACCAGTGCATCCTCCAAACCAGGCACATCTCCTTTGGTTTGTAAAGCACTGATAATGACAGGGAAGAGGAAAGCTGCTTGTAAGAGGTTTGAATAGGGGAAAAAGTGAGGAAAATGTGAGTTTTAATTATACTAAATGCGTTTTACAAAACCAAGTGCGTTTTACAAAAAAAGAACAAGTGTGTTTTACAAAAACCAAATGCGTTTTACAAAACCCAAGTGCGTTTTACAAAAACCAAATGCGTTTTACAAAAACCAAGTGCGTTTTACAAAAAAACCAAGTGCGTTTTGTAAAAAACAGTTTAAATAGTGTTTAAAAAACCAAATGCGTTTTATAAAAAAAAAAACTAGGTGCATTTTATGGTCTGTTTAACAGTTGCTGATCTTCATCATCTGAAACTTTTTTGAAAGCCATTTTTTTCTTTAATTCTTCTTCTATTATCAACATCGTTCGTTTCTGTGAATAATACATGTGTTGATAGTGATTTTTAATATGATTCGACTAATTTTATCAATTGAATTATCATACTCTGTTTTTTTCTATTTTTGCAAATACGTTCTGATTTTGTTTGTAATCGAATTGTTTAATCATTCTGAACGTTTAATCGAGTTGAAAACGATGAAAAATCAGGTTCAATCGTTGAAAATTTTTGCATCGATTATGTCTGTTGTTATGATTTCACATAAATTTAAACGTGTTTTTCCTAATTTACCCTTGGTTAGATTAACCCAAATATGATTAAGATTATTAATTACCATCTTGCCACTGCCTAAATCTAATGGCTGAGAATGCTTCTTACACTTTGTATGTTAAGAAACTTTGTACGTTAGCCTCTCTCTTAATTGGGGTATTCCTAAATTGTTTTCTGGACTATTTAGTGCTTATATTTTTCATGCATGCTGGGTTTCAATTAAATGCCATTGATGTATATTTACATGCTTTTTTTCTTAAAAAATATTATATTTTATTGTTTATATTTCTAGGAGCATTACAAGATGTAGTTTTGACTATTTGTTCCGTTTCGTTTTTAGCAAAATGTTTTAGTTATCTATTGAACCTATTTTCTAGGTTGAGCAGTTGCATATGATTTTGAAGCATTGTGGCTCACAATTTGACAGCAGCAATAAGAACCCCACAAAGTAGCCTAACCATGTACATACTAAACCAAGTATATTGATGATCATGATTTTGGTATTCCAATTGTTTCCTTAAAGATTTGATGTTTATGATATTATTAAAAGAATGAATGGGTCAATATGGGTTATGTTTAATATATATTTATCTAAAAGGTTATGTCAGTAGGTCTAAATAAAAAAATAGCTTTGTAGAACAAAAGGGTAGAATGGGTCAAAAGTGACTAAAGTGTGTTTTAATACATAATACCTGTTAGATAATTTTTAAAGATTTCAATAATATGAATTTTGTTATCATACAGGGTTTGAGTCAACTCAAGCTGCCCATTTTGTCATCTCTATTCTTTAATTTGTCGTTTTTTCTTGGTTATAACTTGGCTAAAAAATCATTGTTAAAAGAGAGAAACGTTAAGAAAGAAAATCATATATAGTTAATAGTATCGAATAATGGTTTTGTTCTAATTGTACCCCATGTATAATGATTTTGTTTATTGGTATAGAAAATCAGATGAACGCATTTTCTAACCAACTATTGGGTCTTTATTTTAATTTAAAATCATTATTTTCAATGTCCTTATTGATTAACACTTTTATATTTACCAGGTTCTCATGATCTTGAATGGTAACAAACTGGAATGGCAAGTGCCAAAGGAACTTTACTCAAATGGTTACCATGGTCAACTATTGAGTACGTCATAAATTATAAATCATATTTTTTTGTTGCATCTTTCCATTATTTGATTATCAATTGTGATATTTTAGAAACTTTTGTTAAATATGATTAAAAATATTTTGCAATAATAACTTAAATTTTTAAATGAAGTGATTTGTTAAGTTATATGTTTAACAGTACTTTTTAGCTACTATAAACCATTTCTTCTTAACTATTTTTTTATATGCTTTAACAATACCTTTACTATTATCATTTATTATTTGGAACAAAAACTATCGAATGGCTTCTTCCATGTTTACCTGTATATTTTTCTGGATTTAATAAAAATATTATCATTTAATATTTGAAACAATACATGTCATATGCTCAATTGCCATTTTTTTTTAAATGTTACCCATTAAAGCTTTTAATAGACGTGTCTTCTTTTTCACGTGTCATTGCATGAATGGATGACACTTCTTATACTTTTAGTTTTAGGAGCAATGACAAAAATGAAAGAAAGCAGCTGCTATATGATGCACAATCTTCCTATGATCATTCTGTTGCATTCTCCTTGTATAAAATTGCCTCAATGTTTTCTTTGGCATATTACAAAAAATAAAATGTTACGTTGTAGTTTGAATTTTTGAGGACAATTACATGTAGAAGTCGACAAAAACATTGTGTTTTTCTTATCAGATACTTTGTGCACAAATAAAAACAACATATTATGTGATATCATGTTTTTTTCTAAAGTATTAATTAAATGCGATAAAGTTATTCTATTTTATGTTCGTTTTCGGCCACTTTTCATTTTATCTTTTATTTACCCGTGAAGTTCACGGGTCTCTAACCTAGTTTGGGTTAATATGTCACTATAGTTCAAAATTCAAAAAATTGCTTGAACAGTCCCTAACTTTTGACGAAATAGGCCAAAACAGTCCATTTCGTTAATTAAGTCAGTGTTAGTAAGCCAGGGACAAAATCATCAACTCACCTATAAACCTGATTTTTTTCCCCAGTTTGTTCCCTTTATAAACCTGCCCCCTAGATTGTTTCTTCCACAGCTCTGGTTTCCTCCAAACCCCTCCACAACAGCTCACAAATGGAAATTCACGATCGAAAGAAGAAGAAGATGACACAATAGGTTGTGCGAACTGGGGAAGAGGAAGTCAATCTTGAAGAACACTATGGTAAGGCAATCGATCCACATTCTTACATTGAAACCCCATGTTTATTATACCTATAATGATCATAATATGCAAGCTGAAAATTTGGTTAATAATCAACAAAGCAAATCATTCTACCGAAAAAAATTCACTTAAAATTCATCATGGCGGGGAGTTTACTCATCTAACGCAAGTAAATCTGATGTACCTTAATAGGAAGGTTAATTACATCGATGAGGTGAACTCTAATTATTTCTCTATAATCACCTTGTATGACATGCTGATAGAACTTGGTTATTGCAAGGATGACGAGTTTAGGTTTCACTATAGGCTGCAATAGGAAGGCTTGTGACCGGCAATAATATGTTGAGCATATTGATCATGACTATGCTGCATTATAAAACAGAGTTGTCTTTCATCAGCTTTGACATGACCAGCTTTGGCAGCAGCTTGAGGGTGATCCTTTTAAGCAAGTTGAAAATTATCCTTTTGAGAAGGTTAAGAAGGAGATTGAGCATGATGATCCAATTCCAGATATTATGTACTTCAGTCTTTTGGTATAATAAACAATTTGAAGGGGGGGGGGGGGGGGGGTGGTGGAACCGGATCACAACGGTGGCATCGTGGCTCTCGGGAAGACAACGATGGGAGAGTGAGTATGCAGGGGAAGGTCCGGTAAAAACTAGACACATGTGCAAAACGATCCAATAGTAATTTTCAACTGTTCACGTTTGTAATTTGCTGTTATATAGAGTATGTTAATTTTTAAATTTCTTGAAATGAAATGGTAAAAATAAGATTGAAGTTAAGAGAGATAACACAACCACAAAAATGTATAATAGTTTAGATGGATATTAACAAATCCACTTCACTTCATTGGTGTTCAACCAAAAGTTACTTGCGTAGTACAGTTTTTACAAATCTATAGAAATGACTAATTTCAAATCGTCACTCTAAAATGATAAATATCAACAATACTCTCCATGGAGCATATCATCACTAACTTCTCATTATTTTATGAAGTGGTCATCTTAATACAATACAATGGTAAAACATACATAGTATAACACACAATAAACCATAATTTCGGATTTCGCCCAACTACTAAGTTCATAATAAGTTCATTATGATCATAGAGGCTAGCTAGGTAGTCTCACTTTCACAAAACCTTACAGTCATGTATGGGCATCACATTTTCCCTCCTAGAACTATAGATATATCATAAGGTACAACACTAAAAAAAAAACATAACTTTAAATGTACAATATTATTTACAAATACAACGCCATTCAACCTGGTACGTAATAATCCATGCGCTCTACAGGCAGATTCAGAACTGAAGTTTCCGCCTAAAAATGAAAAGAGGACGTTATAATTTTGACCCGTTTACTGGTTTGACCTAAACTAAACTAAACAATGACCTGTATCAAGAATGTAAAATTTAGGGAGAATACTATACCTCTTCAAATGGAACAAACACAAAAGGTGTAAGACCTCTTGTATGAGAAATAGCAGGTACTTCTGGGTTGTGGGTTTCGTCATCCAGCCACCCTTCAACAACTCCAAGAATGTCCCCGTCGGGCCCTGGGACCTCACTCTCTTGCACGCCACTTGTCACAATCGAAAGAAGATCCATCCGATTGTTAGCCCCTGCTGTTGTACCCCGTAACCTTTTCCAAACATTAAAACAACCATGACACCATCAAGTCTATATATAAATCATGCATAAATAAACACTTAAACAATAAAGTTAATAATATTTCATTTATATGGGGACGTGAATAGTTCCTCAGGAAAAGAAACATACCTCAAGCGGATTCTCCAAATAGTAGGACGCATACCAGGATACAAAAGTGCGCCTTCAACCTGTGCAAATAGAATGATGATCTCATGAAATTCTAACTTCTAAAAAACTAGGGGTGGCAAGTACTGAAACACAGCACAAATATAATCAGGTTTGAATATGAACCGTTTAATGAACAGATCGTGTTTGAGTTGACCTGTTTAACCCGTTTAATTAAACGGGGCAGACCCACCGACCCATTTATTACACAATCCTCAATCCCCTTACCACGTTTACAACCTGCCAATTGATACGATTGGCACCCCTAAAAAGAACCCACTCAACAGTTCAAACACGGAAATAATATCTATATCATTATGTTTAACAGCTAATGTTAAAGCATGAAATCAACATCGTAAAATTCGTTATTGTTAAGGCGGCGCAAGAACTAGAGAGAGTGGAGACCAACCTTGTCTTCAGACATTGTGAAGCGACCACTATGACAAATCTCAGCTTTAGTGGAACGGAAGTTCATGAATTTTGCAACGTCCTTTAATTTCTCGGACGAATTCTAACAAGTAATAAACAACAGAATATATACTGTGAGATGCATACAACACCAGAAATAATATTTTTTTTTTCTATTTTTTAAGCCTATAAATTGCATGCAAGAAGGCAGCAAACGGATAACCTTGTATAGAAACTTGCCAGAAGGATAAAACCTGAGGTACCGGAAATAGCAAACCTACAATACACGGAAAAAAGACACCCATGAGTGTTAATATTTATTTCCAGATTCCAAACACTATTACACGTGAAGAGTTGTTACATAAAAAGGGCAGGATCTTGTTTAAGGCCTACGGAAAGACACTTACTTTTCTTGATAAATGTTATAACTTGCAAGTGTTGAGAGATGTTGAATATTACCATCTTGTATTTCCTAGGTCTCATATTTTGACCTCATACTCCATTTTTTATGCTTTAACTTATGATCCAAATACACTTTTCAAGAACTGTAATCTACGTAAACTACAAATTTATGCATTTCCATCACGTAACATCTTAATATCATACATCAAACAAGACTTAAAACGTGTTAAAGTTCAATACAACAGCACTATAAAGATCATATACACCTAATGCTTTTTTATTCAAGACATGATGCCACTGTTTGGATTAGAAACCAGAAGTAAAGATCAGATTATCAATTTGAAACAGCATCTGAACCATTTTCAATCAATTTCCGTAGTCCGTACAATACTAGTTCAGGATGAACACTTTTTATTGCTCAACTAGTTGTTTCATGGGGCTATTTATGTCCAACCATTAAGCAATATATTAAAATATCAATTAGACAAGGACCCATCTTATCAATGCTCAAGTATGAAGTCTACAAAATCTTAACCGGCTTCAAAATCCAGATGAACTAGAACTACTAAGTTACTGTATATATCATTTGACTTGCATTCTTATAAGTTATACACCGATTTGCATACATATTATCTCGACAAGCCTTTCATATCCTATCTTCTATGATTTAAAACAAATATACATAGCAGCATACATCCTAAAATGCAATTATTTTGGCATGCATTTTCATAGCAATAAGATTGCATATTACCAACAAACGTTTATAAGAAATTACAACATACCACATGAACTGGATTTGTGACCTTCCACTCTGCTACTCCAGCACGAATATAGGTGTTCCTACTCACATAGATACCTGCAGGACAATAAATTAATTTCACAGACACAAAACTCATACAAACAGGTAACAAGCATTTGCAACTTACCATCCATGCGGACCCTCGGCCTCGATAGCCACATCTTCCTCCACGAGGAATCATAATGGCTTTGCATAAGTTTATAATTTTCCACCACACCGGATAACTTTACAGAATCCAATATACAATTATACATAGTTAAGAGCACTATTTAAAAGAAAATTTGGTAAGGTAGAATTGCACATTAACATAAAACATACCTGCCAGGCTTTTAAGCACGCGTTGCGCCAAAACACAGGGTTACGCACGGTATTTCTCCATTTTCTACAAACACAAGCTGCCTTCCCCAAGTTGTATGGGGTCATTCTAGCAAAAATCTACACAGGAAATTATTATAAAATAACTTAAGATAATATTTCCAAATTAAAATTCGATAACAATGTAATCGATTGAAAAAAACATGTTCATTGTTCAATTCTCAATCACAATCTATATAATGGTTATTAAAACCCGTGTAGGGATATAAATTCAAATCGTTAACATACCTCAAACAGCAATTCATCTGGCAAGCTTCTATGTATAAGCGATGAATCAACAACCGGTTTACTATACGTGCTACCAAAAGGTGCCACCGGTCTTACATTAACCCCATACAGATCTGCATTCATCGCGTAAAAAAAACAAAACATAAAAAAGCAACACACACCTCTTTCAAGTTATGTTTCCCCCTTCCCATTCAAAAGTTATTCCCTTATCTATATAAACTTCCTCATAACATACAAAACCTAATATCTATTCTTCGATTACAACATCTTCCAAAAACTTCCTAAATGTAACCACAACAGATACAGAATAAAAAAAAATAAAAAAATAAAAACCTAAATTGAACAAAAAGATGACAAATTTACGCTAAAATTAGATTTTAATAATCCCAACTTCGACCCATTTGCCGGGATTAATCCCAAGTAAATGTTTACAGACAGTCACATCCCAATAATACCCGTCAACAAAAACTAACTGGGTTAACATTCGGTTAGTGTAAGATCACCGGACGAAAATAGTCAAAATGCGTTCAAAGTTAGGACTGTCTTTAAACATTTATTAATCGCGACCGATAATTCAAAGTTAGAATTATTAAAATCCAATTTCCCTTATGAATAACAAAAGACGATCAACAACATTGAAGCAACAATTACCAAGCCATGGTCTTCGTGTAATGAAGAATCCTGCAGCCCTCAACTGTGAGGCGGATTCAAGTTCAGCAACAATATTCGTCAAGTAATCTGAAATAATAACAAATGATTGGTAAAAAAACAATAATAATCAACAAAATTAGGGTAGGTAGGGTGTTCAACCAAACATGGAAACCAGAAACTTAAACGTAAGAAATTGATACATGGAAGGATAATATTTATAATTTGATGGAAAATAACATTGTGGTACCTGAAGCCATGATGATTAAGGATGATGTTGGAGAAACTGGAAATGTTTCGTCATTGGGTATGAACGACCTAATTATATGGGATTCGAGTGTGTGGTTTATATTGTGTTTGTATTTGTATGACCGACTGAATGACTGACTGACTTCGTGAATCGTGTGTATCTGCTGCGGCTTGACCCGGTCCAGTAAACCTATTATTATTCGGGTTTTGAGTTTTAAGGGTTGGGTTATTCAAGTTTTTTGCTGAGAAAAAAAGACCCGATAATTGAACCATTTAAATTTCGGGTTGATCGGGTTGGAGTATTCGGGTCTGGGTTAGTTTGGGTCGGGCTGTTCAATTTTTGGGTTTAGATGTAATATGAAAAAACTTTTTTTTTCGTAAATTCATCGTGTTACTTAAAAAATATCATCAAAATTCAAATATTACATGATAACATGATATATTAAAAATCCTAAAACTTGATGCTTAAGATGCTAAAGATTCTAAACTTAAACGCATATATAAAAAAAGACATTAAGTGTTCGGGTTTCGGAGTTTGGGTTTCGGATTTCGGTTTTTTCGGGGTTTTAGTCGGGAAAAAGTGACCTGATAACTGATCCATTTAAGGTTCGCGTTGGTCAGGTTTGGGTTTTTCGGATATTCTCTAATTCGGGTTCAGGTGGCTTCAAATTCAGGTCAGGTTTCGGGTTTCGGATAAAAATAAACGGCCCTAATTTGTATCACATTAAACGGGTCAACGATTTGATGAAGCGATGGTCATGTGGATAGTTATTATTATTATTTTTTTGAACGGCAAATTTCTTTATTCAACGCTCACAAAAATTACACGCCCAAATGCTAGCAAGACGCTAGACCATACAACAACGCCTACACCTCTATACATTATACTTTATGCCATTTTTCGCCTACGTGGGACATAGCTTTTAGTTTTTTTCTCTCAAGATTGCTTCTCTTAAAAATGTCATGTTATAGTAACTTTAGTGAAATGTCACACAATAATAACAAAGCTTAATGCTTACATTACTAAATTGCTAAATCGTTAAAACTTTTATATTATTTCAGAATGAAAATCTACAACCAAGTTAAGTTATTTGAAAACCTTTAAGATAGATGTTATCTTGATGCACATTTACCAATTTACTGTATGTGGCTGTTAAGACTAGGTTGGAGCTGTAATAGTGCAAATTCTGTTAAGTTCAAAAGAGTCACACTTTCAACTAATAATCACCAAAGATAAAATATATGGTTACTGGAGAAGCAAGCAAAGAGTTGATCTGCTTAAAATAATTTCTTGTATACTTAGGCATCAAACAGAAAGACAATGTTCTTTACCGCGACAACTAGAGTTCGCTTGCTCTCGTGAAGAATCCAGTTTTTAATAGTAGGAGGGAACCTTCAAAGAATTTCTCAACCCAATGTTGAACAATAATGATGCACTAATACATAATGACTTCAGTTGTTACATAAACAACATAAGATCCTAAAATCATGCTACAGCAGTCTAATAATAATAATAATAATAATAATAATAATAATAAACTCACTGCAACAGAAACACATTCTAATCCACAATTATTAAACATTATATATGTTTGTTCTTAGTTCTTACCCATGATGAATTTCGCCTTGAATTCCATTCTTGCTCCTTGAAAACAGCTTTTCAAACCCGTTCTTGGTTTTAGAATGCCCACCACAATGATTTAACGAGACAGCAGATGAAGCCGATGAAGAAGTTGAAGATGGTGACTCGTCATGATCACCATTCAATAATACACTGGAATTGTTGTCGGCTTGTTTTGCAGGAACGTTGGTCTTTTTAGGCATGTACGTATCGTTTGAATGCAGCTTCCATAGCTCACAACCTGTTTTTGCAACAGATGAATTTCCGTTAAAACCAGGTAGATTTGCTGTATCGATCAGGAAGTCTTCAAGCGTCGCTAAAGATTCCAATTGTCTAGCAAGTGATGATATTGTCTTTTGGCACTCAGATAGTCTATCAGCTGCTGCTACCTCAAGATTCTGTAAATAAAACATTATTTGTCAAATATAACACTATTTTTCCTCAACCATTAACACTATCATTCAAATGTAAGCCTGGCCAAACGGGACACGGGTCATGTAAGCTAACTATCAAAACCGTTTCTGACCCAAATGAGCTTGCGTTGAAACAGACCCTTTAAACATCAAATGTATTGATATTAAAAAGTAAGCCTGACAAATAGGCGGTTGGCATGTAGAAAACGGGTCAAAATTGATCGTTTCAAAAAGTATCATTTTGGTCCGGGTCAAAATGGGCTCAGGTTGAAACGTATCGTTTAACGTTTAAACATCAATGTAATGTAGGAAAGTATACCTGTTTAACTTTTAATTCATCATTTGATTTAGCAACCATCTGAAGTTTGACTTCCTCTGTCTTCACCACCAGTTCCTTTTCCAATTGCTCACATTTAGTTTTCATTTCAGACGAAAAACGCCTCTCGTTATTAACATCTGCCTTTATCGACTCAACTTCTGTAGACATGATTCGGGCATTCTTTTCCATATTAATAATTTGAGACTCAAGCATCTCCTTTGACTCGTTGACGATAGTCAACTCCTTTTGTAGGTCAACCATTTGACGTTTGGTATCAGCAAGCTCAGCATTCGACAAAGCAAGAGACTGTTTACTTGAATTCAAAGCATTCTCCAGTTCACATTTTTCGGCTTCTAATTTCTCTAATTGTTCTTTCAGCTCACTCACCTGCTGACTCATCATTTCAAGCTCGTTTTTCATGGAATTATCTTCGGTTTCAGAATTACAACGAGGCGTTTCATTCTGACCTTCTGATAACGAAGCAATTCGCTCCATTTCCAAGAAATCATCCATAATATTGTTGATCTCGGAACAAGATGTTACATTTTTAACTACAAATTTCCCACTTTTGAATTGATCAAGCTCGGCCATTAACGCCAATGCCCATGAATCTGGACATCCTTGTTCGTTTTCATTATGCTCCAAATTATTCATTTTAAACGAATCAACTGATTGACTGTCTGTAAGCGAATCAACATAAAATGAAGAAATTGAAACGGCTTTATGATTATCATTAGCTGAAGGCGATTTACGGGTCAATGATTGCAACTTCCTGCACTCGGCTTCAAGTTTCGCCACTTTCTTTATACTTTCCAACTGTTGTTTACTAGCAGATTCCGCTGCTTGCGTGCTCAAATCTCTCTCAATCGTCCTGATTTCCAATTCATCTGATTGAGCATTGAGCTCAAACTTAAGGGTCGAGTTTTCTTTCTCTAAATTCTCAAGCTTTACAAGAATTTTTGGATCAACCGCCGCAGAACTTTCAGGTTTTACTGCCTGTAACTTTGCCTGAAGACTACAAATCTGGATTTCAAGATCTTTTTTAATCGAGTCCCATTTGTGTGTTTTCGCTTCTATAATCTCATTAAGCTTTTGCTCGTGTTCTTCCTTCGCTAGCCTAAGCTGTTTAACACATTCCTTAAGAGCACCATCCAAATGATTAGCTCTAACTTCAAGAGCCACATTATGCTGCAACGCTGCCTCGAGTTCTTGTTTCAGTTGTGTAACTTCATTTTCCGCCTTTTCCCAACCTAAAAATCAACAGCATATTAAATGTATGAAACTGATTATTATTAACTTATATAATCGGTTACAATAGTACCTGCAACCGCTTCTTCTGCAACTTTAGCATGTTGCTTAACTAAATCCTCTTTAGCACCAACATTAACAAGCGCGGCTGACAACTTCTCTGTTAAACTCTTAAAACTGTCATTAACCTCCGACTTCATACTCGATGCCTTTGAGCTAACCTCCGGTGATTGCGAATGAGTCATCGATTTCCTCAAACTCTCCTGCTCAGCCTAAAAATGTACATAAACCAATCAAACCAATACTATAACTTGTTCACAAAACTTATAAACTTAAACCTATATCATAATTTATTTAAACAAAGCGAACCAATCCGGTACCTTTTCATCTGAATTACTCTCCGAATGCGAAGATATTGATGTCGAACTTTCGGTCTCACCAGGACTCCTGTCAGATGACTTCCTCTTCCACAACCAACTCTTCTTCTCCATCTCACTCAACCCTAATATTAAAACCAAATATCATATAAAATTTTATAAAATTAATCTCAAAATCTTTCAAAGGTTCAAATTATCTTCAAACTATTATACAGAACCAAATGCATCTACAATTAGAAGTAAACACACATGGGCGCGAGCACACACATATATACAGGGGAGTGTTATAAAAAAAATTAATACAAACTTCAATATAATTAAAATGCAACATTAAAAAGAAGTTACCTTCCAAATTATTGATCACTCCTCGCAAAAACATTCTATAAAATATTATTTTTTTCATATCCGTAAATTTTTACGCGTAAATTATTTTTTTATGTTATGCAATAATAATAATAAGTATAAAATTTTATTTTGAATTTGAATGGTTGTTCTCAAGAATTATAGTGTTTTCAAATTAACCCTCCCCTTTATATATATATATATATATATATATATATATATATATACAGTTTTTTCATTAGAAATCTAATGTATAGTGACAGGTAAACGGGCAACAAGCTGGAGTCTTAACCCTTTTTAAATAGCAAAACCAAGTATACAAAAAACAAAGCTAAAAATAACCAAATTCCAACCAATACAAACTGAACAAACGAAATAAGATCCAACCCACATACAGAAACCAAATGTAACGTATGTTGCAAGAAAATAACAAAGTAAAACGAACCCATACCTGAAAATCAGTTAAAGATTCGGTACAAACCCAGAACAGATCTAAATCAATGAACCCTTTTAGTTGGAGGCCAAGAAAATGAAACTAAGGAAGAAAGCAAACACCTTTAGTGGTCGTTAAGGCTTGTGGAAGCAGTAACAATCAATGGCAGAGAAGGAGCATGTGATGGCAGAGGGAATATTATTATGGAAGCTTTTTAAGTTTTTGAATTGAATGGGTTTGTTTGGTTGTTTATAGAAAAATGATTAATAATAATAATAATAATTTATAAAATTATAAAAAGGGTTGGGGTTATTTGAAAATAGGGTTTAGGTGGATTCTCCCGCCCATGAGTGTTGAAAAGAGGTGAAGACGCTCCTTGTATGGGGGGCTTTTGTTTTGGGTGGTGTGGATTGATTGATTGATTGCTGAGTTTGTCTGACACTACTGACACTAGTTGCAGCCCAATGGATTAGGTTTCTATGTTGCTGCAGGTGTTTGACTTTGGTCAACGCTTACAAAGTATCCTAGACAAAAATATCATATTGTATTTGGATTAAAAAAGGCCCCGGCTATTCACACCCCTCACTTCTATTTAAACCCCCTCAAAATGCCTCGTTTAGGCCAAAACGAGGCGTTTGGGGTCAAATCGTACGAGTTGGCAGAGAGGGTCAGAAAAAGACGATCCAAAGCGCTTAGCTTAGGCCAAAGCGAGGCGCTTTGGATCAAAGTTTTAATTTTGGGTATTTTTTGGTGTTTTGAATTGGTTTTTTATTTTTTTTAATATAATTATTTTAAAAAGTTAAAATAAAATAAAAAACAAAGGTTTTAACTCTAATCAAACGTCTATATAGGCGTTTTCGATTTCCAAATGAATCAACGAGTTAAACTTTACATCATCAACCACAAACAAAGGTCTTAACTCTAATCAAACGTCTATATAGACGTTTTCGATTTCCAGATGAATCAACGACTTAAACTTGTCATCATCAACCACGTATAGTCAAAGATTTTAACAAATATATTCAGTTAAGTACTAACACAGACCTTGATCTGCAATATTTGAAAATTATCATTTCTTGACATGTTTGGTAACAGAGAGGAACACTTTCTTCTTTTGTTCTACAATATTTTTGTTAGTTGTTAACTAGGTTAGAGCCCTGCGTGTACACGCGGTACATGTCCATGTCAAATGAAAAAAAATTCTATAAAGATTGTAGTATGCAAATTTTATTTATTGAAAGTTACGTAATACAATTCGTATGAATTTTGGTTGATTGTATATTATCACAAAAAAGTTTAATGTTACCCAATAACATATATATATGAATCAACAAATGTTTGATTTGCCTTGATTTAAAAACAAATAATGAAATGAATAAACATATATTTATTGTAATGACATGCAAATGAAGATTAAATTCAAAGTAAATAAATGTAGTTTAACAAATTATACAACCCAAAAATTATAAAAAAAAAAATTAAACAATTTATGCAAAATATGATCGCATACTTATTCACAAACTTCAAAATATTTTTTTATAGACAGCATTTGCTATATATTATTAACGCTATCATCTTTACCCAATATTATTATCTTCAGGTCATCTCTACTTTTGTCACTTGGCAGCGACATAAAACTGCCCATGTGTAAAAACAGGATCTTTCAAATACAGACCTGCCCTATATAGGGTTTGTCCTTGACTCTTATTTATTGTCATTGCGAAACATAAAGTAAGAGGGAATTGTCTTCTGTTAAATCTGAAAGGAATCTTCTTATCAGATGGGGACAGCCTAATTCTTTGGATAAAAGTCCGCATTCCAATGTTACTCCCTGAATTATTTTAGCTTCTATAACACGGTTTGACATGGCAAGACGATTTGAAACTTGTGGCTTTGAAAAGAATTTATGTCCACTTATAGGATCCCTGAACCATTTGAATAACAAAACAGTGAAATTTGTCAAAAACAACTCTGGTGAGGAAAAGAAAGACATTTGGCATTATAACTATATTATCATCAAGAATTTAAGGTAAATATATCCAGAAGACCCTAAACTGTTTTGACGGTTTGACTCATAACCAATGACCTAAAAATCAAGCTAAAACCACGGTGAAAAATCAATACTAAATGAGATTAAAAATGTTAATAAGTAACCTCAAAATTGTAATCAATAATTCAAATCAATTAAATTGGGTCAATAATATTAAAAATAATAGAAAAATTAAATTGGGTCAGTAATATTAAAAATAAATTTGTAAAAATAGTAATATAAATAAATGAGATTAAAAATGTTAATAAGTAACCTTAAAATTGTAATCAATAATTCAAAACAATTACATTAAAAACATTCGCATTTGAAATTAACTTACCAATTATCGACAAATTATTATTGACATCTTAAAATTAGCATATTACTATTGAAATGATTTTGATGATTTTGTTTCAATGAGAACTGAATACAGAAAAGTCATAATATAAAAAATTAAATTCGGTCAATAATATTAAACATAAATTCATAAAATTAGTAATATATAAATGAGATTAAAGTTTTTTACTAAATAACATTAAATTCTTGCAATTATTATTAATGTCAATAAATAACATTAAAACTCTTAATAAATAACATTAAAAATGAATAAATCTTTTTAATTGCTATCAAGACCAATCAGAATTCGTAAAAATAGTAATATAAATAAATGAGTTTAAAAATCTTAATAAATAACTTAAAATCGTAATCAATAATTCAAATCAATTACATAAAAACATCCGCGTTTCAAATTGACTTACTAATTATCGACAAATTATTATAGACATTTTAAAATTAGCATATTACTATTGAAATGATTTTGATGACTATCTTTTAATAAGAATTGATTAAATGAAAGTCATAATATAAAAAATTAAATTCGGTCAATAATTTTAAACATAAATTCGTAATATTAGAAATATACATAAATGAGATTAAATTTTTTTACTAAATAACATTAAATTCGATCAACTATTATTAATGTCAATAAATAACATTAAAACTCTTAATAAATAACATTAAAAATGAATAAATATTATTAATTGCAATGGAGACCAATCAGAATTCGTAAAAATAGTAATATAAATAAATGAGATTAAAATTTTTAATAAATAATCTTAAAATCGTAACCAGTAATTCAAATCAATTACATTAAAAACATTCGTGTTTCAAATTGAATAAATCTTATTAATTGCAATGAACACCAACCAGAATTCATAAAAATATGAGATTAAATAACTATTGAAGTTAAGGGTTGCGAAAAATTGGGGAAAGATTGGTTTATCAATCAATCAGTCAATCAATCTTCGCTACTGTAACACCCCAACCGATGGCGGAAACATCGAGGGGTCGCGAGGTAACGATTGTTCAATAGCTCATGGACTAGAAACGTAAATATTGATACATTGACTAAGTAATTTATTACATTGAAATGAAATTACAAGAATACAACGTTTAAGAACTAACAATCTAATAAAATTTAGTAAATCTCAAGTCTAAGTCTAAGTTCCAAAAGCTTAACAGTTATCTCATAACAACCTGAAACATGTACGAAAATAATTTTGTCAATACAAAATGTATTGGTGAGCATACCCTGTTTGAATAAATATAGTATGAAAAGAGTTTCGCAATTCATGTGTTATACTGTCTACAATTTAGTGTTCAAGCTATGTACAAATGTCACCTAAAATCAAGCCTTAGAGTAGAAATGATATCTAAGAATAATGAGATATCTAGTATATATGTATAGTAGTCGCCCAATAGTATGATTATATTTAGTATGCGACAAAGCAAGTAGTTTACACATAAAAATAGTCAAGTACCATTTATTGCTATGCTAGGCCCACACCGGGTTAATGATTAAGGTCATAAGTACACACTATCAACGATCAACAAGTAAAACACATACAAGAATTGCGATTGTGAATATAGACTAAAGCATGATTAAGTGAGTGAAGTAATAAGCGTACATGAGTCACCCCAAAAGTGTAAACATGTAAAAAGAGAAAGATATACTCACATCCGCTAAGCTGAATTATCCTCTAAGCGTTGTGAATGTATGTGAGGCGAATCCCAAAGACTCAACAACGTAGCTAGTCCAATTTGAAGAAAAAAAACCGAAAAAGAAAGAATATCAAGCTTCTAATTCGCCAATTACAAGAGTTTATAATCAAAGCTTCAATTGTAGAAGTAATAGACTATAGAAGAAAGGTATGAGGGAAAGTTTAATCAGATTGAAACAATCGATTTTGAGGTGCCCAGTGTAATGGGTCATATGTGGGTTTTTATACTAGTTTTGGATTCAATTAGCCATTAAAATTGGTCAACACCATAAAGTAAACTTTTATCATGAATTGACTATTTGACTAGGACTTTGACTATTTGACTAAGACTTTGACTAAGACTTTGACCGGAACTTTGACTCGGACTTTGACTGTCTTCGCGGACTGCGAGAACTAAAAAAAATCAAATTTTCTAATTTAATCAATTTTAAGTTCCGGACTTGTTTCCTTCGGTTTCTAAGTTGTTTTAGGACTGAAAATTAAGTGTTTTGAGTATCAAGGTCTGAAACATACGTGCTCGGGTGTAGATGTGAGCATAAAACGTGCATACTTTTACTTATAAAAATTATAAGTTTTATTAAATTGTGAATTTTGGTCCTATTAAAATACGAGGGTTAAAAATGAAAATTTTGAAATAGTTGAGGGACCAATTATGCACATTTATGAAAAGTGAAGGGTGCAAGTTGTCACAGTCTCCCCTACTTTAGAAAATTTCGTCCCAAAATTACTTTCAAGTGAAAGTTTCCATGAAACAATAGTGTTTAAAAAAGGGTAACTAAGTTTTAAGGAATACATCAGTCATAAATCTGACAAAGTTTAAAGTAGTTATTCAAAGCGAAAGGTTTAAAATCTTTGACATTTGACCCGAGAAGGTTTGGGTAAGTATGTAACTGGTGAGGACAGAGCGCTGATATAGCAGTCTCCCCTACTTTAGAAACGTTTCTGACCGAACTTTGCTAAGGACATGCAACAAGATTCCAAGTAACAGAGAGTGTAAGTGTATACAAAATTTGAGTTTTCGGTGGGTGTGGTTAAGTTTAAAGGATGAAAAGAGCTTAGGGTAACAGCACAAATTGTTTTCCAAAAGAAATGTTATGTATGAGCTTTAAGATGAGGTTGAAGGTAGAATGTTGTTTAGGATTATCAGGAGTGATCAACGTTCATAGTAACACAACCACTAAGTTTATAATGACGATGTTCGGAATACTTTTGGGGCGATTATGTTGTATACTATGAAAGGACTTATTGAAACTACTACTACACTGACTAGGACTAACGCTTGGTTCGATTCCCAGTCTCACTTCCGTCACACCTTCATTGTTTATTTATAGGGTGTACCGCAACTAACCCACCACACCTTGAGTTTTCCGAAAATGCACTGATCATCTACCCGAGCGCTTGGTTCGATCCCAGTCTCACTTTCGACTCACCATCAGTGTTTATATATAGGGTGTACCGCAGCTAACCCACCACACCTTTGGTATTTCGAAAGTGTACCGAACATCTAACCGGTTATCCTAAATAGATTTTCACACCACCTTAATGTACCTGTAAATTCATGATTACATTCCAGGCCATTTAGAAATCTAATTTACTCTATAAATTGATGACCAATTATGCCATAATTGTGTAAAATTCATTCAATTTTAGAAATCTAATTTCAAAACATAAATCCTTCTTTCGCAAGTTACACTCTATACTTAGTTAAGTATCAATTCATAACAATTAGATAACTACACATTCATAACATATTTTTTAGAATAAAAGATTTGTATAATAAGTGTTAAAATTAAAAAAAATAACTTTAGTTGTTAATCGATTCTTAAAATTTGTATACATAAATAGATGTTTAAAATGATTGTTTAGAATATTCATTGAGTTAACATTTCTACTCCTAATCGATTCTATATTTTGAATAATATACAATTGAATGCCTTATTGTATTTAAATTATGGATTAAATTGATTCATAATGAATCATTAATACAAAAAAATTGTAAAATTGATTCATAATCAATCATACATAAATTCGATAAATAAATTATGGTAAGTCGAAATTACGGATTTAATTGATTTATAATCAATCATACATAATAAAAAATTGATTAAAATTATATATAATTACGGATTAAATTGATGTGTCATCTTACGGATTAAATTGATTATTAATTACCAAAAATAATTTCGTATTAAAATTAAATTTGTCTCATTACGTTATGGTAAGTCTAACTTATTGATTATAGATTGATTTATAATCAATCATACATAATAAAATATTGATTAAATTGATTCATAACTACCAACAATAATTTCGTATTAAACTTAATTTCGTCTCATTAAATTATGGTAAGCTGAAATTAGAGTTAAATTTAATAAATTTAATGTGACATAATTTCGTAAAATAATGTAATGAGACAAAAAAATGGTAATAAATTTAATGAGAGTTATTATAGTAAAGCAAATGTAATGAGTTAAAAAAATCGAACTAAATATGTTAAATTTCGGTCACCTAAATTTAATGACAATAAATTTCCAAAAAAAAAAATTTAATGACAATAAATATACATAATAAAGATTGATTAGGAGATTTATTATGGTCAAGCCTAAATTATGGGGTGAAGATTAATTGATACTACGGTAAGGCGTTAAATTCGTATAATATGGCGTTAAATTAGGAGATTTTGTATTTGAAATTTGAATATTGGCATTAAATTAGTCCAAATACTATGGTAAGGCTAATTATTTACTTCAATTATGGTTATCTTAAATTACTGTTTTTATTGATTGATAATCAATCATTAATACAAAAAATAAATGTGAAGTATTATGGTAAGTTTAAATTCGTATAACTAATAATATAACTAATAATATGTTCTGTTTGCTATATAGAATTTGTGTCTTCATATAGAATCCTGGTTTTCTAATGGAAAAACATATATATTAACTAAATCAGATAGATATATATATGAAAAAAACAAAATCATTACAAACACCATTGAATAATATATATATATATATATATATATATATATATATATATATATATGTAAAGCAAGAAAACATATAATATTGTTTCTCTATTTGTATCTATATTACAGAATGTATCAATTTCATATGCTCGGTTGGTACTTATAGGCCCTCTCTAAGGTCTCCATTCGACCCGAGATGTATTCATTTATTATATAGATAGATGTTATGTTATGTTATGTTACTAAAGTTATAAAATTAGATGCACTGTTACAGACTTTCAATTATGGAGTAGAATTAGGAGATCACCATTCGAATGTTTATGTATGCGATTAATCAAACATAATGTATGCGAAATATCTGTCTAAACTATTGAAACATAACAAAAAATAATAATAATGTTTATGTATCTAAATATGAGAAAGAGTAAATCACCTAAGAATATATGTATGCGAATGAGCAAAGATTAAGAAATGTGAGGTAGCATAACTTGTATGAATGGGGATTTAACCCATTTTTTTAGCTATTCGGTTCGATAAGGAATGTACGCAATGGTGGAGTGAAGTTAGCATAATGTTATGAATGGGAATTTAACCAATTTCAATGTTTTTAAATATTACCTATGTTATGTTATGTTATGTTATGTTATAAGGAAGTCAAATTCAATTATTTTCGTTACATATCTATCTATATTTAAAAGTCAAATTCGTTATAAGGAAGTCAAAGTCAAATTCGAAATATAAGGAAGTCAATTCATTCAATCAATGGTATAATTATCGAATTCATTGAAATTCTTTATAAGGAAGTCAAATTCGTTATAAGGAATTCAAATTCAAATTCAATTTCATTAATTTCGATTATGACATTCATTGTTGACTTCCTTATATATTGTGTGATTCTATATTTAAAAGTCAAATTCGTTATAAGGAAGTCTTAGTCAAATTCGTTATAAGAAAGTCAATTCATTCAATCAATTGTATAATTAACGAATTTATTGAAATTCTTTATAAGGAAGTCAAATTCAAATTCAATTTCAAATTCGAAATTTACAAGGAAGTCAAAGTCAAATTCGAAATTTATAAGAAAGTCAAATTCAAATTCAATTTCATTAATTTCGATTATGGCATTCATTGTTAATGGCCTTCATTGTGTGATTCTATATTTAATGAGAGACAACATTGAACAAAAAAAAAATTCAAAAAAATTAGTAACATCAAAATAAGGAAAGCGGTATAACCTGAAAGCAAAATTAGCGTAAAAAATGGACAATTAAGATATAAAAACATATAAAATAAATTATTGAAATTAATCATGTTTGCCATGGGTGTGGTCAATTCATGTTAAATCATTTTGCAGAATGACAAATCCGATTGCATGGATGGAGAATGATTGTAATGCTCCATCATGAACGTATTTGGAGCAATAAAGTCGAAAATGATGTAGAACATCGAGAAGCATAAATCATGTACAACTTTAGACCATCCATTTGTTAAACAGAAAACATCATCTATCAATTCTAATAGCACAAACCAAGATTGTCGATGGTATGTGGCAATTGTAATGTTATTGTTGTGTATGTTTTTAGATAACAAAAACCTGTTCATGGCTTTCGACAATGTCTGGATGAACACGTTGAAAACAACATTAAAAAAAGAAATAATAAATTTGTCTACAAAAAAAGCCATATTTAGATGAAAATAAGTTTCATATCAAAACTCTTGCGGAAGGGTCATGAATCACTTTGAAGAATTGGTCACCCTTGCGATAAGCCATAATCGAGTTTGCTTCTTCGGATGGAATCCTGTTTTTCAAATGAAAAAACGAATATGTTAAATAAACCCAATATATTTGTATATATTCCATTATAAAAAATTGTACATTTGACCCGAAAACCACTTTAATCCATCAGAAAAAAACGAATCGAAAAAAAATATTTCAACCATAACATAAATCATTACATTGGAATCCTGTTTAAAATTGAAACATAAAATTAGATTACCGAATTTGATAACTGATAATTAACATTAGTAAACCTTGTATTTCATCCATAAAACCACCACTTCGGATTTTCCAAGAAACATATAGTATGTATATCGTTAATGACTGGAATGATAAATGGTATAGAATATTTTTAAATTCAAAATCTATATATTCGTGTCTTATAAACCATTTCTTCAATTATTTTCGGATTTTCCAGTCATTATCCAAAAAATAGACAGAAACCAATTTTTGTATATCTTATCGAAATCCAGTTTGTATTATAATGGAGTTAGATGATGATTTGTGAATTATAAATAGAAAAAACTTCTAAACAAATTTTTGAACATTTGATCCGAAAATAATTGAAGATGAGTTGATGTAATAACATAAATCAAAGATCAAATGGAGAAGATACCTTGGCAAAAAAAAAAAATGGAAAAGAAGAATGAGGAAGGTAGGAGGAAGAATGCTTAAGGAATATTGGAGTTGATGGTACAATGGAGAAAAAAATAAAAAACGGTATTTATAGTATAATTATTGGAGCCCCATTTCTCATTTGGATCCAATGAGACACTCTCTAAGGCCTTTATTCGACCCGAGTGTATTGAATTATTATATAGATAGATGTTTTTATAGTTTTTTCTACTTTTAGAAAAAATAAAAAACCATGTATAGTCGAATGCGGTATGCGCGTTAAATTTCATTAAATAAGTGAATGATCAAGGGATCCTCTTGGAGTCTAAAGCTTCGCGTGTCATCTCATAGTATTCAATTCCGATAATCCACACCTTTCTCCTGAAGCAAAACCTCTCTAGGTTTACCATCACCAAACGGATTCACCTTAAGCCTCGGTTTGTCCACTCCAATTCCTAACATTAATTCCAATTCCAATTCCAATTCCAATTCCACCGGTGCAATTAGAATCTGAAGAGAAGTTATTATCATCATCATCCACAATGTTCTTACCTAGAGCTACCAACCAGCTGGCATGGGAGCCAAGCTTTGAGAACTGGTGATAGAGGGAGTTCGTACAAAGCTGCTTTTGAACTGAGCCATAACTCATGATTTAAGTAAGTTAATAGATGAAGAGAAGTTATTATCATCATCATCCACAATGTTCTTACCAAGAGCTACCAACCATCCGGTTGAATAAGAAGAAGATGACAAATATCACTAACATAACTTGCACCGGCTTGAGATATGAGTTTGATTAGCTTAAATCTCTCTGATCCATGGTATCCACTTTCAAAGGATCCATGACACGCGATAATCGCTACGGTTAGTGGATACCATGGATCAGAGAGATTCAAGCTAATCATACTCATATCTCAAGTTGGTCCAACAACTGAATTTGACTTGCTTGCATAAGAATCTTGTACGGAATCATCTCATTGCATATTCTCCATATCCATACTTTGTTTCAAGTATCTTGTAAAATTCATTTCGTCTTCAAGACACCTAGGAGTCAACAAAGGTTGACTTCTTTGAGCATTAACCATGACTATATTACATTATTATTATTATTATTATTATTATTATTATTATTATTATAATTTGTTATTATATTTGTAACTTAGTTTCTTTGTTTTATTATTATAATAATTTATTATTATCAAGAATCGAAAATTAGTAAAACGATTTATGAAAGTATCAAGAATCGGGAATTAGTAAAATGATCGGATGTGACTTCTGAAAATCATTAAATATTACGAAACGCGTCAAACAGAGACCGGAAGTCCAGCATGTCGATTAGACATGCAAAAATCGTGTTTTGAAAAATATGGGTATCGACTGTATAGTCGGAGCACCAAGTAGAATGATTCATGAAAGTTGAACAAACTTGGATGTTTCAACCAAAACACACAAACGAGCAATAAACGACCCGTAACGCCTCAAACGAATTTTGTTGTATTGGAAACAACTAAAAACATTTTAAAATGAATTAAAATTAATTTTTAATCAATAACAACTATTTAAAATGAATTAAAACAAGTTAAATTTTTTTTATTAAAAAAAGGCCAAAGCGCCTAGCTTTGGCCAAAGCTAGGCCCTTGCTAGTCTTGATTAGACCACAAGCGCCTAGCTTTGACCAAAGCGAGGCGCTTTGGCCTTTTTAAAAAAAATGTAACTTGTTTTAATCAAACAAGGGTTGCCCTGAGTTTGATTAGCTTGATACTCTCTGATCCATGGTATCCACTAACAACCCACTCTTTGTTTTTCCCTCAAACATGGATCAACATCCAAACCATCAAAGCCCTTTTTTTTTTGTAGAAATGATGATACATAGGGAGAACAAACCATGGAATTTGGACCGCTTTTTACTTAACGATGAAGACAAAGAAGTTGGACGATTTTGTTTACCTTCCCATCGATTTCAAATATGTTCTTTGGATCGCTTTTGACTTAAATGTTTGAGCATACCACATTATGCATACACACACGCACTTATGGCAGATCCACTACGGAGAGATAACTGTCAACGATGAAGGCAACCTGAAACGACATGAACGTTTATAACCTTTCTATACCTGTGGCCAAAAGAACTAGGTTTGCCAGAGGGTCACTATTCATACATAAAGAGTATAATCCCTCAAGGGTTGTTATCGGAGAGATATCGGTCAACGATGAAGGCAACCTAATAAAGCCTGTACACGAGTATAATCAAACAAGGGTTGCCCTGAGTTTGATTAGCTTGAATCTCTCTGATCCATGGTATCCACTAACCGTAGCGATCATTACAGTTATTTGGAATGTTTTTTATCATTACAGTAACGATCGCTTTACGACGCCGAAAACGACCATCATCACACGATTTCTTTTTACAGCCAGTACAACGATGAAGGTGTGTTGTATGTATAAAATAGTGAATTATTGTAGTGTGTTAGGTATACGATGGAAGAGTTTGAAAAGAAATAACACAAGTCCTTCTTTAATGTTGTACTATGCATTCTCACATGAACATCCAACAACAATGGTATATGAATAGTGACCCTCTGTAAGGGTCTTGATGAATATCTTCATCAATCTCCTTGATCTACGCATAAGTGTGAGAGTCAATTTTCCTATGAGGGTGACTGACAAAGAGATGGTCTTTTTGATGAATGTATTATTCACAAATACATTTGTTTAACTATTTTAGCAACTTCCATAAGATGGAAGGGTTTGAAAAGAAATAACACAAGTCCTTCTTCAAGTAAGTCCACATGGTTAATCATCCGATTGTTCCATTTTCCTGCAATATCATAAACAATGCTTTAGAAACTCAATATCTCATCCAATCCAAGTGTGTTATCACCACACTTGTTTCTCATAATCCTAGCTTATGAATCACCATAGTTAATATTTGAGTAAGTTATGAAGGTTAGAAGATTAGGGTTCATGGTGTTGAAGTTGGGGAAGAATATACTAGGTGAGAGAAGAACGAAGGGAGAGAGAGTGAGAATGTTATAAACCTGAAACTAATAAGTTATGTTGGAGCAATGGTTATGGAAAGAAATCGACAGTAGGATCGACGCTAACAAGCAATCCATACAGAGTGATGATAGTCGTTTTCGGCATTGTAAAGCGATCGTTTTACTCATATAAAGTGTTCGATGTCACTGTGAGTACACATTGTGCATGACATTACATTTTGCATGTGTCATTTCAATCAGCCAGACGTTTGTCAAAAGAATTTTGTACCATGCATTCTCACATGAATATCCTTTGATGAATGTATTAGGGGTTGGAAACTCTGAAGACCAATGACCCTCTGGCAAACCTCCGTAAAGGTCTTCAGAGTTTCCATGGGAAGGTAAACATACTTGAAATCAATGGGAAGGTAAACATATATAACATTCTCTTCTTCTTCCCTTACAAATCACTTTGCCATTAATACCAATGGACTACCCTCACGTCGGTATGGCCATCACCTGGTTCCAGGTTGCCTTCAGTTGTTGTCAGAGAGATATCTGTCAACGATGAAGGCAACATACTTGAAATCAATGGGAAGGTAAACAATCCTCATCCACAATGTTCTTACCTATAGCTACCAACCATCCGGTTGTTTTTCAGGTTGCCTTCATCGTTGACAGATAATGAGATTTGGTGTTAGATCATAAGCAAAAAGGTAGACCACACCACTGTTAGTGAACCCTGTGTTTGATGGAAAGTGTCTTCGGCTTAAATGTCTTGTTGAGTTGACTTGGAGCAATCCCTGTGTTAGATGGAAAGTGTCTTCGACTTAAATGTCTTGTTGAGTTGAGTTGGAGCAATGTCGATAAAAGTTGGTGGTTATTATTTTGTTTTTTAATTTTTATAATTTTTTTACAATAATTATATTAAAAAAAATAAATAAAAAACCAATCCAAAACACAAAAAATACCACAAAATTAAAAGCTGGATTCCAGGCGCCTCGCTTAGGCCAAAGCGAGGCGTCTGGGGTCAAAGCAGAAAGAATAATTACCTCGGACCAAGGTAGTTAAAAAAGTAACCAAAGCGCCTCGCTTTGGCCAAAGCGAGGCGCTTTGGGGTGGGGGTGGGAATAGAAGTGGGGGGTTTTAATATCACCACCCTTAGAAAATAGTGTATATATCTATATTTCTATATCTATACTATATTATAATGCATGAGGGAGGGGTATTTTAAGATACCCAAAAGTTAAGAACTAATTTTTCATTAACAACCCTAAAATGAGGGTAAAATAGTCATTCATACATTATTTACACTTTAATACCCTATTTTATTTACACTTTAATTCTCTAATTTTTAGTTAGTAATTACATTTTCCTCTCCTGCCATACAAAATTATAATTTCTTTTATTTAATTCTATCATAACTTTAAAACTATTATATTTTAAAAACATTCGAATATACCATGACGATCGGCTCATTTTTGTCGACGTGTCGGTGTTTGTCGTAGTCAGTACCGATGTGTGGATTGAAATGTACAAGAAAGAATGCCTTATGTACAAGTGATTATTGCATTTTATGTTTTAAATACTAACTAGATGAAATATAATTTGGATTTATTGTTAATATGGATGTTGAATCATAACACCATTTCATGATTAAGTAAAACTCAAAATTGTAAAATTGAATTTGGTGTTAAATATTGTTCCGTCCAATAATGAAAAATTCACATAAATCAAATGCAACGATTTAAAAAACCAAACAGGGCACTCGAAATCTACATATCAGCTTTGGTGATTCTTAAAATATGATAATGTTGTTAAACATTATGGTTCGTTCTTGCTCTGACAGACAAATAATTTGTCACGGTAACAAAACTGCAACACAAGACTGGGCTCTAAGAATGCTTTATCACCTTTGTTACTAACAACATCAATTGTTTTTTTTTTTTGTTTTTTTGTTTTTGAACGGAAAATTTTATACCACCTTATTTTCACATAACCTTGCATTTGCAAGGATTTGAACCCACAACATCACATTTGTAAGGATGGACACCATACCACTAGACCAAGAGGTCATGTGTGCTTCAATTGTATTACCCTATTTAAATAATCAACATTAGCAATATGTGCATATGTATATGGGTATGCATGCATATATTAATAGGTATACACATAAATATAATTAACTAAAAAAAATCTCATTAAACTTTTAAATATACATAATTAGCTAAATATATAAAACTTTAAAATAATTAAGTTTAGAAAAAATATAAAAATGCACTGTAGATAATAATTGTAGGTAAATTTCTTTTAAAACCACAACTGCATCAATTTGGTTAGAAAACACATGATGCATATTATATATCCATGTGATATGAACATCTATGTTAATAACAACAAAACTCCCTAATTTGAATGGATTCTTTTTAACAAAGTTTTTTTTTTTAAAAAAAAAAAGATAAATGTACTGAATTCGGTATTCACAGAAAACACAATAATTTTTTACACTTTAGTCAAAGATAAACAAAATTTCCTAATTTAAAGGGGTGAGGAAATTATCAATTTCAAAATTTAAACCATGTGCTAACCTACTAAAGTTTAACAAAATTTCATAATTTAAAGGGGTGGGAAAATCATGAATTTGAAAATTAAACCATGTGCTAACCTACTAAAGTTTATTATATAAATACATACTAATGCACACCTATTTCAATTGCTAAAATACGTAGGCATGGATACTGAATTCAAAAGTTGAAGCCTCTAATGTTTGTTATTTGTTAGTTTATGGTTTTCATTCGTCCCATTTTACTAATTATACATTTTTATACATATCTTAGTCATTTAAGTGTTAACTTCTTGGTTTTGCAGATTCATTTAGATGAAAAACATACAAATATGAACAAACCAATAGCCATACAAGCGTCTAAAGTAGCGTCTAAGGTTATATTTATTAATGTTTAATTTTTTAATATTAACATGGCTGTTATTTTATGTGGTATATTGTATGTGTTTTATTGCAGGATAATGGTGATAATAGTGTTGAGATTATTTGCTATGGTGCATTGTTTAGTCCCTACAAATATGATCTTCAGCATGAATTTAGTGAATAGGTAATATCAGCATTTATTTCATCTTCTATTAACTTTTTTATTAAATATTTTTAATTTATTTTAAGGATCAGATGCATGAAATTAATAGGAAGAGATCCAAGAGGCTCTCTTAGTGGATATAGAGTCAAGCTATTGATCTAGACAGTTCTGATGAAAATGACAAAGAATACATATTTGATGACACTTTAGATAGGAGAAAATGGAGGAAACTCATCCTCACCAAAAGATGTAATAATCAAACATGGAGATATACAGGAAATTTCAGTGATCGTTCTTGATGACGAATGGTGGGCAGACAATATAGATGAGATCATGCAGACTTGGAACATGTATGACTAAATTGATCTCATGATTCAAGTAGTTCACTAGCTTTTATTTTTCTCAACTTTTATGTTTATTAATACGTATTTTTCCTTCCGTATGTTACTTTATTTTATCAAATGTTTTCTTAAAAGTACTTTACAATTTAAATGTTAAATCTTTTTAGTTACCAGACATGTGTAACGCTTATGGCGTATATCCACCGCAATGATGCTACAACAAATACTATACGAATTTGAAATAAGTACCGAAATAAAAAGTGTTACTTCCGCCGCATCGCGCGGGTTTCCTACTAGTATAATTTAATAAAGGAATGGAGTTGGTTAATTAAGACTATATGGTGTGGTACCATATTCCCCCAACTCCCCCAAGTGCCACATCAGCGCCACCTCAGTTCCCCATTTTTCTCCCCAAAGTTTGGAAATTGTATTCCCCCAATTCCCCCAACCCCCCTTCATTTTTTATTATATAAAGTTTGATTAAAAAAATAGACCAATAGAAACACACAGCACCATCGGTGAGAAACCCCCTTCATCCCCGAAAATCAAAGGTGGGGGTGGGGGGTGGGGGGTGTTCCCCTTCGGGGCCGGGGCCACATCACCACCCCGAGCCACCTCCCCGAGTCCACACCAATTAGTCTAAGAGCATTTGCATCATATTCTTTGTAAATTATTTTGAGTGGAGTAAATAGATGTGGATTGGTGGGTTTATTAGTCCTGCTCAAAATAAAACTAATTGGTTGAACAATTTAGTAGTTTAACGAAATACGCTAAAACAGTTCATTTATTTAAGGGGGGAGATAACGTACAAAGGAACCTTAACGTGAGAAGCGTAGGAAGCAATCTCAGCCATTAGATTAACAAGATGGCTGGATGGTGATTAAAAACCCTAATCATACTTGGGTAAAACTAACCAAGGGTAAATTAGGAAAAAACGTCAAAATTTTTATCAAATCGTAAAAACATAATCAAAATAACGAAAATCAAAACATAATTTTTCATCGATTGATATCGAATAAACCAATCTGAATGATTACACAATCAAAATAAAGAAAACAAACATCGAATACATTCAATCATATCGTATTATCAATAATTGAAATTAAAAAAAATAAGAAAAACAGATTATTATAATTATACAATAAATTAGTCGAAAATCATATGAATCAACATTAAAAACGCACGTATTATTTGTCAGAAGCAATTGATTTTGATAATAGAAGAAGAATTAAAGATAAAAAATGGGTTAAAAAAAGTTTCAAACGAAGAAGATGTAACTGATAACTGGGATATTTAAACGCACGTTATCTATATGTTGCTAGATAACGCGCGTTTAAATTTAAACTGGTAGAACAAAACCAAAAACAAACGCACGTCTATAATTTAAACGCACTTGTATATTCTTTAAAAGCACGTTGTACAATATTTAAACGCACGTTGTAAATTTGGGTCTGACAAACAAACGCACGTTATATGTTCTTAGATGCACCCTATAAAAAAACAAAACGCACCTTTGAAAAAATTGGAAAAAATTGAAACGCACCTTCAACAAATTTAAACGCACCTTTTACAAAATTAAACGCACATGTTCTCCAAATGGCTTCAATCTTTTGTCCCTTCACCCTTTCCAAGAAAACTTTAAGATGGGGCCTCTCCTTCACATAATTCCAAAGTAATAATCATTCATTCTTTTGATGATTTTAATCTCCTTCAAGTGTTTCTCTTCTAACTTTAATTGTTTGTGTTTCTGAAGGAAACTGAAACCAACGCTTTTGTTTCAGAAAATAAAAAAACTGGAAAAATTGTTGTTGGTTAGAGATGTTGGTGGCGTTGTTCACTATCTGTGTCATTCATGCTTTTAAGCCCTTCAGACTTCCAAATCTTGACCCATTGAAGATGAAGATGGGTTAGAACTGTAGCCTTCGTTAGCTTCCTTGGACAACTCAGGATTTTTCTTAGGTTTAATTGTGGTGTGATCTTCCAGTACTTTTTGATTAATCATACGATTTAGGGTTTGTGAAAGTGTGTAGTTGCAGTGGTGATGGGTAGTTGCAGTGGTAATTGTGAAAGTAAGAGGGTGTGTAACGGGTGGTTCTATTCAAATATGGAGGTTGCAAATAGGGATGAGCTCGGGACGGGATCGGTACCAAACCGATACCGATCCCGACAATACCGATACCGAAAAGTCCAAAAACCCAATACCGATCCCGATACCGAACACATACGGTACGGTACGGTATCGGTTCGGTATCGGTACGGTACCGGTATGGTATCGGTATTTTGCCTTAAAATACCGATACCATACCGATCCCGTACCGATACCGATAATACCGAAACCAAAAATCCATAAATATGGATACCGATACCGATCCCGAAACCCCTCGGTTCGGTATCGGTTCGGTACGGTATCGGGATCGGGACGGGACGGGATCGGTATTCGGGCTTGAATGCTCATCCCTAGTTGCAAAGGTGGGCGGTGGGGTCTGATAGTTTAATCGTGGTTTGGTTAAATTGACAGGTGACAAGTTCCAATGGCTTCCTACACTTTTTATGTTAAGGATACTTTGTATCCTATACTTTCTCTTTATTTAATAGGGTTAACTTAGCCTAGTTAAGCCACAGGTAAAAATGTAATCTCACCACTAAGGTTTAAAAAAAAAAAACAAAATCGATGGGGGATCGGGTTTGAACCTGGGTCTTCCCAAACCCAATGCCTTAACAACAACCCATCCAACCATTACACCACTAATTAGATTTTGATGATTAACCTGAAAATAAGCCTTTTTATTTATTGTTCAAAAGTAGAATCTTCCCCAAATAAATTAAGTCAAGAACCCAACCATAGATCTCTAAATCAAACTCAAATTCGATGGTTATTACCACGAATACCATAGGGCTTTTAAAGAGAAAAGTTTAAATAATAAAATGGAAAAAATTCTTTCAACTGGGGGATGTTGTGACACCCGACAAACTCATGGTAACATTTTTCTAACATACAGGTCTACCTTAGTGGAAACATTCATTTAACATACTTAACAGGGTTAGTTAAGTGGGGTTAAGTTACGTATTGTCTAGGGTTCAATGATTTGGAGGATCATTGGGGTCATCTTATGCACACACGAGTCTTGAGTCCCGTTGTTGGTGAACTTACATAATTGAATCAGATGATAAACTTGAAGCGCTTCGTATATGATGAGTAACGTGTGGATACGTGTTTAAGAGATGCTCATATGATTCTACATGATTGTATATGCTTAACATATGTTAGGGTTGCATGTTCATGTGTTAGGATGTGTTAAAACGCGTTTAAACGACAAAACTGGAAAAACTGGAAAACATGGGAACTGGTTTGACCTTAAGGGGGGTCAAACCAAGCTCCTGGATCAATTACATATCTCATTCGACCTCAATAAAGTCTCATTTGACCCCTACAAGGGTCGAACATGCAGTTACTATAAATACTACACTTTGCAACTTTTCATCATTTCACAAACCTAAACAGCTCTAAACACTCTCTCTCAACCTTAAACACTAAGGAAGGAGTTTTTTTAACTTGTTTTGCATAATCTAACCTACAATCATCTTCCATATCACAAAGAAGAGAAGATTCAAGGTGTGTTCTTGATCTAAAACCACTTTCATTCATTTTGATTCGTTTTTATCAAACGCTAAGTGTCCAGATCTGATTCAAACATGTTTTCACGGATAAAAACCTTTCTAACACCTTTCTAAACAAAACCTCATCACTAAACATGAGTTTTCATACAAGTTAACATGTGTTAATGGTGTTTTATGTTGTGTTATGCATTGTTTGATGATTAGATGTTGTATAGATGTTATAGAAATGTTCTAAGGCTGTTATTGATGATGGGTTTTGGTTATCTTAGGTTATTAATTGTTGAATGATGATATTTTACTCATTTGGGGATTTTTAATGGATTTAGGGTTTGATTCACTATCCTCAAGCTTCAACTGTCTTTCCCTTAAATCACTTACAAATGAACCAACAATACTGGACACATCTTTATCAAACAACATAAAGGACACACTACCACTCTGATCCTGAACCCTGACTTGAACCTTAAACCTGAAATAAATAACTTACAATAAGTTGACTGTAATCTTATAAAACTTGGAAAAATTGTAAATAAACATTTTATCTTACTTTGTTGAGATAGATTTACATTCACACTCGCATTTAGGACAAACCAAAGCTGTAACAGGCAAATCGAGAATTTCTTCAGAAACTTTTGCAGCAATTTGTAAGTACTCTGATTTAGTTTGCACCTTTCTAAAACATTTCCTAAAGCAACATAAAACTAACCAGACCCTTGTTGCACAAGTTTTATACTTGCAACCACGACACAACACATTGCCTGCAATACAACAATATATTGATCATTGTTTTCAATCAGAATATAAAAAACAAATTAAATGTAACAAAGAAATAAACAAATATGAAATCTATTAAAAAAATATAAATTGAAACCGTTTCTATGTCGCTAAGCTCGTCAACATCTTTCTTTGAAGTTGAAACAACGAATTCTTGATGCAGTGAGTAAACAGAGTCGGAGGAACGTAGTGTTTGAGAAGTAGAACCCGATTCTTGAGCTTGCTTCTTAAGAAGATTGGAAAATGGTAAAAAGAATTAACATAAAAAATGACCTACAAGACTCAAAATAAGGACAAAAAAAGTTAAAAACATTGCCCTTTTCTGTATAAAATTGTTCTAAATATTGTACCTCCTCCTTAATTGGTTAACTTCATCAATTTCTACATTCAGAAACAGTCGGCTTCCATACTTGTCGCTTTGTACGATAATTTGTTCTATATATAACAATATACATATACTTAGTGACTTTATTTCACGTTAACAATTATTTTAAAATACGCAAAACTAACGCAAAGTTACATTTCCAGTCCTTAACTTTACCATGTTGTATAACAACCATCACATGCTCATTAGCGGGGATATTAGAAATGAGGTTCTTAAACAGTACTGCATAATCATTCCACATTGTACATCTTAAAGTGGTACCTCTACATGCAAACAATAATTTTAAGATTGTAAATACATATAAAAAAGGGGACTCAACATTTGATATACAACATTTATTACATCACTAAATAACATACAAGTCATTTAATTTAAGAAAATATTCTTCATTACATTTACTACACCACTTCATTAATTCTTATCATTTACTACACAAATGATTGTATGTATCAAGTTTTGGAAACATCACAACAAACAAAATTTATAAAAATACAAGTCAATGCTTACTCCAAATCTTGAAGATCAAAGTTCATCCGTTGCGTTAATTTTGGAGCTTTTCCAAACACATCCAAATTGCCATACCAAATAAGACTACCAATAACATCTGCAACAAAAATATAAAATACAACTATATTAAAAATCTATACAAATTAAACCATCAAAAACCTCAGTAACATAAAATATGAGAATAGACAAACCAACAGTCAATAGTTTATTTGATTCTCCACTCAGAATATCTTTAAATGGAATGAACCTGAACCCATACTCAACACCTTCCCATCCGACAATATGCTTCACAGTAGTACAACGATAAAAAAACGATTTTAAAAGCATGTGCAACAACAGAGTATGGGTCCTTGTTTTCACCAACGCCGAATTTGGAGAGAACAACAACATCATCTTCATGAACTTTAGTGTCAAAATGTTGCACCAAATGACCTTTAATAGAAGCCTGAATCTTATCACCCTTCGAATAATCATAAACAAAAGATAAACATCAAACACAACAACTTTTTTCAAAATATAGATATAAGTATATTACATGAACGTAAAACAACAACATTAACCTAAAACAAAATAAAAAAAAAACATAAACAATCATTTCCATGACCATATCTTCTCATCGATCAATATGAGCTCCAACTTAAAATTTTGTTTCCATTTTCGTATAACACGTCCCTTCATACTCCACATATCTTTCCCTGGGTTCAGATCAGAAATAAAACTGAGACTATTGTTGACAGCTTCCATTGATATACCAAGATGAGACGAGGGTTAGAAGACACTCTGCAAAAATTTAGAAGGTTTGTATTGTTGTGTGCTAATAGGATATATTTATAAAGGAATCTTATTGTTATGTTTACCACTGCAACATAACTAAGTACTACACTCCCCTACGTTAATTTAAAAATTCCCGCTTAAAAGTTCAAAACTTATGGACTTAACACATATTTTTAAATTTTTTTTATTATTATTTATTATTTATGTGGACAAAATGAGACTACGAATAAAGTCTATAGTTATATAGTAGGTAGTATTTAATCTGATACAGTATTTGATGGTACGAACAAACTCTAAAGAAATTTAAAAACTGATTTTAAAGTGGGTTGTATTATTATTTATTTATTTATTAATATTAATCAGAAGATCTGTTTTAAAAAAACTGTTGACTTCTCAACATATCTTCGCAAAACAATAGTCATGTAATACAACTTCAGATATAATGAAAAAATGATCATCCGATACAATTTTCCAATACAATTTACAATGTACCACGTAAATTAAACAATTAATTAATAATAATAAAAATAACAATATTTGCTCTCAAAAGTCAAAACTCTTATTATTTGACACTAAACATTGTTAATGTTCAAAATCGTAAACACGCTTCCCTAACATAATTTAAAACTTTCTATCTTAAACATTCAAAACTTGGGCCTTATTTGTTAGTGTTATTTATTTATCAAAATGAAATGATGCTACATACAAAATCTTTAGAAATAACAAACTGATTTTGAACAGGGTTCTTATAAGATAAGTTCTCAATTTGAATGTTAATGATCAATACAACCAAGTATAAATAATGATAAAATGTAATATCTTATTTGAATCAATTAATTAATAATAATAACAATAACAATATTTGATCTCAAAACACTTATTATTTGGCACTCAACACTGTTAATGTTCAAAATCGTAAACACACTTCCCTATCATAATTTAAAACTTTTCCTCTTAAACATTCAAAACTTGGGGCTTATTTGTATTATTTATTATTATAATTGGAAGATTTGTTTTACAACAACTGATGACTTGTCAACAGATGTTCTCAAAGCAGCTGGCATCGAAAAGAATTTCAGATGTAATGAAAAAACTGTCATCCAATAGAATTTCACTTAGAATTTGCAATATGCCACATCAATGAATTAATTAATTAATAATAATAACAATAACAATATTTGCTCTCACAACTATTATTATTTTCAAGTCGACCCTGTTAATTTTCAAATTCGTAAACACGCTTCCCTATGATAATTTAAAACTGTCCGTCTTAAAAATTCAAAACTTAGGGACATTTATTAAAGATGGTTTTAAAATATTTATTAATGTTATTTATTTATCAAAATGAAATGATGCTACATACAAAACCAATAGAAATAACAAACTGATTTTGAAAAGGGTTCTTATAAGATAGGTTCTCAATTTGAATGTTATTGATATATACAACCAAGTATATATAATGATAAAATGTTATATCTTATATGAATCAATTAATTAATAATAATAACAATAACAATATGTGCTCTTAAAACTCTCATTATTTGCTACTCGACAATGTTAATGTTCAAAATCGTAAACACGTTTCCCTATCATAATTTAAAACTTCCCCCCTTAGACATTCAAAACTTAGGGCTTATTTATTAAACATGGTTTTAAAATATTTATTAATGTTATTTATTTATCAAAATAAAATGATGCTACATACAAAATCTTTAGAAATAACAAACTGATTTTGAAAAGGGTTCTTATAAAATAACCTCTCAACTTGAATAGTATTGAACAATGCAACCAAGTATATATAATGATACAATGTTATATGTTATATAAATTAATTAATTAATAATAATAACAATAACAATATTTGGTTTCAAAACACTTATTATTTGCCACTCAACACTGTTAATGTTCAAAATCTAAACACGCTTCCGTATCATAATTTAAAACTTTCCCTCTTAAACATTCAAAACTTGGGGCTTATTTTTATTATTTATTATTAATCGGAAGATCTGTTTTACAACATCTGTTGGCTTGTCAACAGATGTTCTCAATACAACTGTCATCCAATACAACTTCAGATGAAATGAAAAAACTGTCATCCAATAGAATTTCACTTAGAATTTGCTATATGCCGCGTAAATGAATTTAAAACTTTCCCTCTTAAACATTCAAAACTTAGGGCTTATTTGTATTATTTATTATTAATCAAAAGATTTGTTTTACAACAAGTGCTGACTTGTCAATAGATGTTCTCAAAACAGCTATCATCAAACACAACTTCAGTTTATACTATACAATATTTAGAAACATGTCTTGACTATAAGCAGACGTTACGGAAAAATACCAATAGAGTGAAGAGAATTATTCTACTTATAAATTACGACATTTATTTTAAAAGAAACATCTATTGGTAAGTCAACAAATGTAATGAAACAATTGTAATACAATCTTCAGAAAAGTTGGACAGATCTTCACAAACCAGCTGTCATCGAATACAACTTCAATTTATACTATAGACTATTTACAAATATGTCTTGACCGTAACTGTAATACAATCTTCAGAAAAGTTGGACAGATATTCACAAACCAACTGTCATCGAATACAACTTCAATTTATACTATAGACTATTTACAAACATGTCTTGACCGTAACTGTAATACAATCTTCAGAAAAGTTGGACAGAACTTCACAAAACCACTGTCATCGAATACAACTTCAATTTATGCTATAGACTATTTACAAACATGTCTTGACCGTAACTGTAATACAATCTTCATAAAATTTGGACAAAACATCACAAAACCACTGTCGTCATCAAATACAACTTCAATTTATACTATAGACTATTTACAAACATGTCTTGACCGTAGACAGACGTTACAAAAAAACTACTAACATAATGAAAATAATTCTTTTACTAATCTTCAGAAAACTTCAAACTGATGTTGCTAATACATTGAAATCAACTTTGAATATAACATGTTTTTACACACCCATCAGTCTTCAACACATATATTTGTTTCTTTGACAGGAAAGAATCTCCAAAAGATTAACCTTGAATACTGAAGAAACAAATAATCTCACCACCAGTTAGGGATGATAAGATTATAAGTTGCTACAGGGTTGATCCTTCACTAACAGCCATGGCTTGGGGATACCTGCAAATAAGAGTGGAAGTACGGGTGTGGAGACGACTACTCGAGGTAGTTGTTTATAACAAAAACGGGGTGAATGGGGATACTATCAAGTGTGATAGCTCTCCAGGTCAGTAGAAAGTGTCCTCTCCAATTGGGGATGTGATCCCTTTTATAGGAGAGTCCGTATGCCACCATTACCCAAGTCCTAACCATGGTTAGGTTGTCTCCATCACCCTTAATTATGTTAATAAGGTGATATATGGAAAGCTAGATTAAAGGAAACAGTTGAATCGAATACCGCCTTAACTGGTGTATTACGTGATTCATGCATGGCTATTGACCATGCATGATATTCGCCTTGACCGGTCCTTGACTGTTGACTGTGTATTTAATGAGCTTTGACCAAATCCTGCGCATGGCTTTCTTCCGCGCGCCAGTGTTGTTCCGGGTTTGGGTATGCGGAATGGTATATTCAGTACCCAATCCCATCAAGTCCCCCCAGTCCAGTGTGTCTCTCATCTTAGATGTGAGGGATGCTGGACTAATTTGTAGTGGGTTGATGCTCATGGTTTTTCTGCTGCTTATCAACTTTGCGTTGCGTGTTGGCGTAAGCATTGTGCGGAGAACGGGTTGTGAATTTTACGTCAGCTGTCCGCATTTATGAGACGCGTCAGTTTGCATGTGTGGACAGGTGTCATTTCCCCCTTGTATTTGAAGATTTGTGGTTCATATGGCGAGTGGTATTTGACATGACTTCTGTCAATTGGGACGTGTGCAGAGACGTGTGAGCGGCGGTTGTTAGGCGAGTGGGCACGTGAGGCGCATGTGACGTCGGTTTATTTTCCAGTACCCACGTGTCATCATTTCATTGGACTCATATCCGAAAAGCTTGTCCATGACGTCAGGCACATTAATTGCAAAGCCTATATATTAAATTTTGAATGTGGCTCTTCCATTTCAACTATTTCAAAGTTTGAATTTCTTTCTCTTCAACGTCTCTATTTTCTTCAAATCACCATCTCTTCAACAATGTCACAAGATTCCCAAGATGTGCAAGAGTCGAGTAAAACATCTGACACTGTCAAAGATCTGGGGAAGGAATCATCAAAAAGCATAGAAGCCACCACTATTAAGTGGGACGAAGCCTCGTATTTGAGTTTTATTGACCAGTACAGCATATTGCCGGAATGGGAGCCTGAACTTCCTGCCGAGGGAAAAACTGCTTTAAAGGCTCCTCCTGGTAAAATTACCTTGTATGCTGCTGCTTTCACTAAATGCTGTTTTCGTTTGCCAGCCTCCAAATTTGTGGTGGATGTGTTACTGAAATATGGAGTGCATCCTACACAATTGACTCTTTATGGGTGGTGCCGGATACTACATTTTGAAGCCACATGTCGTTCATTGGAGATTGAACCCACGTGGGAAAGGTTAAATGTCTTTTATGTCCTTGAAGCAGCCCGTGGCGGAAGTGGCTGGTTTAGCTTGGGTATTCGCCGGAAAGTGAAACAGCTTGTCTCGGAAAAAGTGAAGTCCATGTATGAATGGAAAGACAAGTTCTTTTATATCAAACATGGTGTTATTCCTGCACCCTTTCAATGGATGGTGCTTGGTTTGAGAGAGAAGATTGCTGAATTCCCCCTATGGTGGGGTATAAAGATCAGGATTGGTACAAAACACTCTGTGATCATGCTACTCCCCTGATGATGGATGAATGTCCTGAGAGTGTTCTGAACTTGTTGGGAATTAGCCTTATCTGCCCTGAGGGTCAAGACCCGAATCCTTCAAAAGGTATTTGGGTTATATTTGTATTTTGTCTTATGGGTTTACTTTGTGTTATTGCTCACATGTTTCTTTATTTATCCAGATGTCTCCTTGTTTCAATTGTTTGCTAAGCGCGGTGAAGCGAACGTGTCGTATGCTCCGGTTGTTGCCGGTGTTCCGCGCTTGTCTGAGAGAACCAGTGGGAATTTTTTGCATCCCAATTTTGTAGATCCTCCAAAGCAGTATGTTCGAACAGGTTTGTCGTTTCTTATCCACTTGTTTGTGTTTATTTTTTCTTTTATGTATGTGAAGGAAGCGCACTTGGTACGCGTTCTGCGTACTGATTCAGCGCGTTCTTCGTGTTAGGTGCGGGTATACAACTCCGCAGGAAAGTTCAGGACGATGTTGAGGAAGTTACTTCGGAGCGCAAGGAGTCCTTTGGTTAGTCTTCATAATTTCGTAACTCATCTCTTACGCATATGTTAACTTGATACAGATGTGGTTACCGCGCCAGGCACAAGTACTTCTAGGAAGCGTGCTGTGGCTAGTAAGAGGACCAAACCACCCGCCGCGCCTATCATTGTTGAAGAGGTTGATGAAGACTTGACTGAGTCTGATACGGAACTGGAGCACAAGCGCGCCAGGCGTTCTTCTCCTATCCGAGAATCAGGTGGTGTTGCTGAGAGTCTATATCAGCAGAGGATTGCTGAGCTGGATCAGAAACAAGTGCAAGTTCCGCAATCCTCAGTTGCGAGTCTGGATGTTACTTCATCGGGACCCATTTCCGCGGTTCCAGTAAATGTATTCAAACCATTGACGTGGCCGTCTACGGACAAGCTGGATATCCCAGTAAAGCCTCCGCCTGTGCGCGAGAACTTGCCCATGAAGACTCTAAGGCATTTGTCTGGTACACATGTTTTTCTTATCTCTTTACCGCATTTGTGATAAATGTGTTAAAGTATTGTGAGCAGCATTTTATGTAGGGCAACATCCTTTTGCAGAGTCTCGGAAGAAGCACTCCTCTCTGTTGAAGGAAGTATCTACATCTGCTCAACCAACTGATGTGACCGAGCAAGTGATGCCAGTTATTGCTGAAACAACGGTTGGTGAAGAGTTGTTTTCTCAAACTACTCCTATCCCGGAGGACCTGGATGTTCAAGTGGAGAAGGAAGTTATGCAGCAGGAAGAATCTGTTCAAGATGAGTTGGTGACTGATGTTGAGAAGGATGCTGGTAAGCTGGTGGATGAATCTGTAACACCAAATTTGGAGACAGGTTGTCTTGGTTTGACGGAGCAAGCACATGAGCCGAGCCCGTCTCAAGGATTTGAAGCAGCGCTTGATAGTCAGAAGAAAGATGAACTTGTGACTGAGAATCCATCAAACTTCCAGCGCACAGTTGTTGATTCTACCATTGTCTATACTGACATCTCCTCCAGTGGTGGTGGTAGTTCTGGTCATCGGCGGAGAACGTTTTCCTTTCGCCCCTCTGATTCGTCTAGGCCGTATCAGCCGCGCTGGGATATCATGGACACTACTCGCTTTACAAATGCGCTTGACGCGCAAGAGTTTGTTATGATGTCCGTTCCTCCTGCGGAACGTGATTATCAGGATAGCGTTGACCGTCGCTCTCTATTCATTGATATGGCCATGAATCTCTCTCTTGGTGTCAGCGGTCTTGGATCCCTTATCAGGCGTGAAAATGAGTTTCAAAGGGATTACCAGAATTTAAGAGATTCCGAAGCTGCGCTTTTGGGGCGGGAAGAGGAGTTCCAGCGTGCTCGTCATGACGTTCGTGCTGAGATTGAGCATCATCAGAAAGTTGCTCGTGATGCCGTTGAAGAGTTGGAGAGAGTAAAAAAGGAGAAGGCTGATGTGTCTCATGCTTGGTCAGTAGCTTGCAAGAGGACGAACATTGAGACTGAACAGCTGCGGTCCTCCATTAAAGACTTGAAACTTGAGAATTCTAATTTGAAGAAAGAGGTGGAGCAGACCCAAGCAGCGTTCGAAGGGAAGCAAACTGAGCTTGCTGATGTCATTCAAAAATACAACTCTCAACATGATGAGCTTATTCGCGCAACTGCTTCTTTGTCTGATGTGGAAGCCAAAATGGAGAAATTGACTTCGGAGAACGCCCAGATCCAGGGAGAGAAAGCCTTGGAGGAATCCTCATGTACGCAGGCAAAAGTGGAGTTAGACAAGGTGCAGGCCTTGTTCCAGGAAGCCACTGATCTAGCCGTTGCTGCCAACGAGAGGATTGCCTGGTTGATGGGCGATGGAGTTACTGGGGTACGTCCAAAAACTTTCTATCTTTTTTGCTTTGAATTGTGTTTTATATGCTATCTTTATTTTGCGCAGGTATTCAAGCGTGTCTGGAACGATCCTGCGCTGACAGAAGTGATTGCGCGCATCTCCAGTTCATCCGTGAAGCAGGGCATCAAGATTGGTTTCTCCGAAGGCTTCAATCACCATGCTGAGGGCAAAGAAAAAGAATCCGGTCCCTATGAGAATGAAGCATATGATGATGAGCTGCTCAAAGCCTATGACGACTACGAGCACCTGAAATTCGAAGTCTTTGACTTGTTGGAGGCCTGCGCGAAGACTGATGATCCTGCTGGGGAGCTGCGCAATTATTTTATCAAGTCTGATCGCCTTGGTGCGGAGCTTGCTGAGAGGGCGCAGACGGAAAAGAAGGGTAAAACTGTGGCCACCGATGCGGAAGCAGGAACATCCTCCAATGCTGAAGGGAAACGCGCAGAGGGCGCTGGGAGTGATGATATCTCCCAATATTTGAACCTTTAGTTTATTTTTTATGTATGATGAACACTATTGATGCACCATGGTTGCATGTCTTTTCTTGAACACTTTGATTTTCATGTATGCTAAACAGTGTAACTCTCTTTAATTTTATTTTCCACGTATGCATGATGATCATTAGGTGATGTCATCTGATGTGCATCTGACGCAGGTGACTGTCAGTCTGCCCTTGACGTGACTGCTATGACGGCGGTGGCAGAGTGCCTGTCAGTCTTCCCTGGGGTAATCAAGTGGTTTACCATTAATGGTAATTAATGGTGGTAACCTCTCTCCTCTATATATAGTAAGTACAACCTTCGTAACAGTTTATACTAAAAATTTTCACCACTTTCTCTGAAAAATGGCGTCCAACACTTCAAGCAATATTCTTAGTGCCGAGGAGATTTTGGTAGTGCAGGGTATCACCCGCTTGTCCTGTTTTCCTGATCATGATTGTACTTCCACTGAAGCCCTTGATCGTTTGGCAGAACATTGTTCATTTCTGCTATCACAGGAGGACATGCGTCCAGATTATTTAGATGATCAAGGTACCATTGATGGAAAGCCTTTGAAGATGAAGAAGTTGTCTGAACTAGGAGATGTGAAGAAGAAGACTTCTAAGAAAGTTACGGGTTAGGATGTGTATATCCTATGTAGGAGTCTTTGTGTATAAAGTTGTGTCTTTCCCTTTTTTTTTTTTGAGTGATTGTTTGATCACTGTGTCATGGGGTTTTAGTTGTAGTCCCCTCTTGTTTGGTGATAATCATCTATGATTTTGGTATGTAATCTATATTTGCTGACCACCAGTTTGTATAAAAATGTTTTTTGTAATGTTAATGAACTTTGGAAATCAATTCCTTATTACAAAATCATTGTAGCATGTTACATGTAACATATACGTAACTGAGCTGCATTCCAGGTGCGTGGAATTGGTGAACCGTCTAATCGTTCTAAGGCATATGCCCCTTTTCCCAATACTTCTTGAACCTTGTAAGGCCCTTCCCAAGTTGGGGCCAGCTTTCCTGGTTTTTCCGCATTTGAGGCTTCATTGTTGCGGAAGACAAAGTCACCCACGCGGAAAGTTTGTTCTTTGACCCGCGCGTTATAATATTTCTCTAACTGTCTTTTGTATGCGGCTTCCCGTACATAAGCTGAATCTCTCCGTACATCTAAGAAATCTAGATTCATACGCAGCTCTTTGTCATTGTTGATTGATTGCGCAAACAAGATTCTTGGGGAAGGATTTGTAACTTCTGTTGGGATAACCGCTTCAGTTCCGTAAGTTAGGCTGAATGGTGTTTCCCCATTACTTGTCTTGGGAAGTGTGCGGTGGGCCCAAAGAACATGTGGTAATTCATCTACCCAACCGCTGCGCTTTGTTCCCAAGCGTGTTTTGATTCCCTCTACAATACTTCTGTTTGCCCTTTCAACCTGTCCGTTGCCTTGGGGGTGTGCCACAGAAGTGAAGATTTGTTTGATTTTCATAGAATGAAGCCATTCTTGTAAGTGCTGGTCCGCAAATTGCGTTCCGTTGTCACTCACAATCTCCATGGGCAGTCCAAATCTGCAAATTATGAACTCCCATATGAATTTCTTGATATTGCGCCCATCGATTGTGGCTAACGTCTTTGCTTCTACCCATTTGGTGAAATAGTCAATAGCGACCAACAGGTATTTGACATTGCCTGGCGCGGTGGGAAAGGGTCCCACTAGATCTATGGCCCATTTCTGAAATGGCCATGCTGCAGTGACCGGTACCAAGTTATTTTTTGGCCTAAGTGTTCCTGGCGCATGTCTTTGGCATGCGTCGCATTTTCGCAGTTCTTTGACTGCGTCAAGGTGCATTCCGGGCCAAAAGTATCCAGCATTCATAAGTTTCGCAACGACCATGCGAGGTCCTGCATGCAGTCCGCATGTACCCTCATGAATGTCTCGAATCAGGTATGCTGCTTCTGCGGAATCGACGCATCTGAGTAATGGCCCAAGGTAGGACCGCCGATATAGGATGCCATTATTTACTTCATAATGCAAGGATTTGTGTTGCAGTTTCCTTGCTTCCACTTTGTCGTCTGGGAGAACACCCTTGGTTAAGAAAGCCATTATTGGAGTGATCCAGGATTCTTTACCTGTTTGGACTACATTCACCTGTTTCGACGGAACAGATGGTTTGGCTAGTGTCTCGACTCGGATGTCTTTTGCCATGTGGTCGAATGCGGTTGATGCCATTTTGCTCAATGCGTCCGCTGGCTTGTTTTGGCTTCTGCGAACATGGATTACTTTGCAGTAATGGAAATCCTTCATTAGCTCTTTGGTATGCTGTAAGTACAGGACCATGGTTGGTTCCCTTGCTTCATACGTGCCATCAATGTGGTTGGCAACTAGCATTGAATCCACGTGCGCTTCAATGTGCTGTGCGCCCATCTTTTTTGCAATTCGCAAACCAGCAAGCAGAGCTTCATACTCTGCCTCATTGTTTGTTGTTTGGAACTCGAGCCGAATTGCGTACGTGTATTCTTTTCCCTCCGGTGTTATTAGGCGTAGGCCTGCGCCTGCGCCTTCATCATTACAGGCTCCGTCGGTATATAATTTCCATACCTGGGTTTCATCGGGTGTGATCGAATTGGATGACGCCTCTTTGGTGCACTCTTCAATTTTATCTGCTGGGACCTCTGTTAGGAAGTCTGCGAGAACTTGTCCTTTGAAGGAGGGTCTTGTTTTGTACGAAATTGAGTGCTCCCCCAATTCTATTGCCCACTTTGCCAAACGTCCGGAGAGTTCTGGTTTTCGCAAGATGTCGTTGATGCGGAAGTCTGTGAGGACGTTGATTGGGTGTCCTTGAAAATATCTCCGCAGTCTTCTCGATGCATGAACTAATGCCAGGACCAGCTTTTCCATTGTCGAATAACGTGTTTCCGCATCTAGAAGCATGCGGCTGACATAGTAGATTGGGGTTTGGACCCCATTCCGGTCAACCATGAAAACTGCCCCGATTGCTTTGTCTGTTACGGACAGGTATAAGGTGAGTGGTTCCTTTGGTAGCGGAGCTGTGAGTGTTGGCAGGTTGCCCAAACACGTCTTCATATCTTGGAATGCAGTTTCTGCTTCTTTCGTCCAGTTGAAATTGGACTTTTTTAAACAATTTTTCAGCGTGTCCACGAAAGGAAAAGATTTGGACGCGTAGTTTGACAGGAACCTGTTCAAAGCTACTAGCCGTCCCATTAGCGTTTGTACCTCCTTGATTGAGGACGGTGATGGCATCCGTTCAATTGCTTGAACTTTCTCTGGATTTGGACGGAAACCATCTTTTGTCACCAACACGCCGAGAAACTTTCCTTCCTCCATTCCGAAGGAACATTTCCCCGGGTTGAGCTTCATCCGCACACTTCGTAACTGATCAAATGTTTTCTGTATGTCGAGTAACATTTGATCCTCCTCTCTGCTTTTGATCACCAGGTCGTCAACATATACTTCTAGGTTTACACCGATTTGTTTGACAAAAGCGGTGTCCATTAATCTTTGATACGTTGCCCCTGCATTTTTCAGCCCAAACGGCATTTTGGTGTAACAGAAGGTACCCATGTCTGTGCGGAAACCGGTTTTATCCTCGTCTTCTTTGGCCATTTGTATCTGATGGTAGCCCTTGTAAGCATCGAGGAAGCATTTGAATCTGTATGGCGACAAAGAATCGACTTTTAGGTCAATTTCAGGCAGTGGGTAACAGTCTTTTGGGCATGCCTTGTTTAAATCTTTATAATCGACGCACATGCGCCATGTGCCATTAGACTTCCCTACCATAACCGGATTTGCTACCCATGTTTGGTATTTGCTTTTGCGCAGTATACCGGCCTTCAAGAGCTCTTCTACTTGCTCGTTCATCGCCTTTGTTTTTTCTGGCCCCATGCTTCGTTTCTTCTGAACAATAGGCTCTGCATTCTTGTAAACATTAAGCCTGTGCTCCGCAACGTGTCGCGGAACCCCGACCATGTCTGATGGTTTGAATGCGAAAATGTCTATGTTTTTTGTCAGCAGTTGTTTCAAGTGAGTGCGGATGGGGTCAGAAATTGCATGGCCGATGACAACTGTTTGTTCCGGGAATAGAGGGTTAATAACCCATTTTTCCGGTTCGGTCCGAACAGTTGGTTTTGCTTGTTTTGAAGGCCTGGATGTTTCTGTTGCATGACACGTTTTATTTCCCCTGATGAACGCGACTCCTGTTCGCGTTGGAAAACCCATCATCTGGTGTGGTGTAGAAGCATTGCAATTGAACTTTGCCAATCCCTCTCGACCTAGTAGGATGTCATGCGAGGAATTGACAGGGAGCACGGTGAAGTCGCACGTTTCGGTGTGTGAGTGTTTCCCGTCGGAGAGTGTTACCGGGAAAGTGAGCGTGCCCAATGGGTAAATGGATTCATGAATGAAACCGGATATCGGCTCCGTTGTTGGTACTATTCTCTTCTTGTCCTCATCATCCAGCTGGTCAAAACACTGCTGGTACATGATATCAGTGCTGCTGCCATTATCCAGGAACATGTATCGTGTTCGATAATGGCCAACAACCCCTGTTATGATTAATGGAGCTGTGGAGCATGCTCCGCCTTTTACCCTTGGCATAATCACCTGTTCCTCTTTCCAGGAATCGTTCTTCACCTCGATGAGGGTACGCTTATGACTTGCGCTCCTGTGAATCATGTTGCATGTGTTGCGGGAGGCGTTGTAGACATGATGCGCGTTGAGATTGCGTATCTTCTTTTGGGAGGGTTCTCCTGTTTCTGTGTTGTCCCTCTGCTTTCTTCTCATGTTTTTAACAAGATGCGTCAGTTGACCAGATTTGATTGCGTTTTCGATTTCCATCTTCAAGCTATAACAATTATCCGTCATGTGACCATGATCCTCATGGTATTCACAGTACTTTGACCTGTCCACGTTTTTCCTGTCACTGCGAAGTTCTTGCGGCTTTGGAAATTGGATCTGTTCTGTTTTTAACACCTCAGATGGTGTTTTGGACAGTGGTGTCCAATCATAGTTCTTCTTTGAATGTCCCTTATTATCGCGGGATCCTCTGGAGCTCAGCATGTTTCTTGCATCTTGTGAGGAAGAATATTTTCCTTCCTCTGCCGCGCCTGAAATTCTTGACCAAACGGACTGCTTGCCCTTTCCTCTGTTATTTGATGGTCCGTGATGACCGTTACCTTGCTGTGCGTTTTTGTTGCGTTGGAAAGAGCGCTCTGAAGACGCGTAGACTTTGGCAGCTTCAATTACTTCATCCCAAGCTTCCGACACGCCGTCTTTGCCGGTTAAGCATCTCATTAGATCATCATTTTTTACCCCGTGTATAAAGGCTGCGCGGGTAAGTTCTTCTCCGCATCCCAGTTGGAGTGCTTCCTTGTTGTATCTGATTATGTAGTCTTCCAAAGACTCATTATCGTTGCGCGAACACAAGAGGATATGGGCTTTGTCCTTTTTATGCTTGCGCAAATGAGAGAAATGGTTTTTGAACTTCCTTATTAGGTCATCGAAGTCAACAAGACTTCCAACCGGCAAACTCTCGTACCAAACTCTAGCTGCCCCCGTTAGGGTTTGTACGAATAAATGACACCAGGCTTGCACTGGCCACAATTTGGAGCTGCCAGCGCAATCGAATGCGTGCAGGTGATCATCGGGATCACGCAGGCCATCAAATCTTCCAATGGTACTTGGTAATTTACATTCTTGCGGCATTGGTGCCTCTGCAATTCGTGCGCAGAACTTCGAACGTTCTGCGAAAGTTTTTGGTCTGTATGGCTTGTACAGATCATCATCTTTAGGGGCCAAGCTGCTGGCGGCAGTTTTGGAATGCTGCTTCTTACTTGTGTCATGATAAACTTCGTCCTCAGATTCGTAGCCATCTGGTTCACCGTTCAGGTTGACGGGGTCCTGGCCGTGAGTATTTCTACCACGGCCTCCACCACGTACCGCCTGACGGTGTCCCTTTGCATGACGGCCGCTGTTGTTCTTCTGTGGGGATTCTGAATCATCCCCACTTAAGTCAAAACTTAACGCCTTCTGAGTCTTGAGTTTTGCTTGTTTCATTACCATCTTCTGGTATTCAGCAATCGTCTTTGAATTTTGCTGGGCCAACCATTCGTCCGGGTCAACCGAAGAAAGGTTGTCCTGTGCCTTTTTTCCTCCATTTATTCCCCCTTTTGTTGGGTGGAATTGGAATGTTGAGGCTTGTTGCCTCTGGGCCACATTCTTGGTAATTGTGTTTGGTGTTACGTCTTGAACTTCTTCGTTGACTGTGGCCTCGACATCAACGTTGTTGTTTCCATCCTTTGAGAAAGCCATTGTGCTAGTTTGAAAGATTGGTTTAACTGTACGGGATGGCGCCAATGAAGAAACAAATAATCTCACCACCAGTTAGGGATGATAAGATTATAAGTTGCTACAGGGTTGATCCTTCACTAACAGCCATGGCTTGGGGATACCTGCAAATAAGAGTGGAAGTACGGGTGTGGAGACGACGAGGTAGTTGTTTATAACAAAAACGGGGTGAATGGGGATACTATCAAGTGTGATAGCTCTCCAGGTCAGTAGAAAGTGTCCTCTCCAATTGGGGATGTGATCCCTTTTATAGGAGAGTCCGTATGCCACCATTACCCAAGTCCTAACCATGGTTAGGTTGTCTCCATCACCCTTAATTATGTTAATAAGGTGATATATGGAAAGCTAGATTAAAGGAAACAGTGGAATCGAATACCGCCTTAACTGGTGTAGTTACGTGATTCATGCATGGCTATTGACCATGCATGATATTCGCCTTGACCGGTCCTTGACTGTTGACTGTGTATTTAATGAGCTTTGACCAAATCCTGCGCATGGCTTTCTTCCACGCGCCAGTGTTGTTCCGGGTTTGGGTATGCGGAATGGTATATTCAGTACCCAATCCCATCAAATACTCAACATACTCAAGGTGCTTCCTCACATACTCTGCTTGCTAACAGAATAGAAAAAAACGTTCACAGTTATACTTCAACTACAAGCCTTCAAAACAAACTAAAGAAATAAGATATTAAACAAACATACCTGTTGACAAGCACAACAGCGGGAACCACAAAAGCGGAAGTATACGCAGACGACTTCCTCAAAAGATAAGCATAGTGGCGTAAAATCATAATCGCAATCAATGTCTTGCCTAATGCCATGTGGAAAAACACTTGATTGCTTAACTAACGCCTCTATCTGTTAACGGTCAAATATTCACAAAAATACTAAATCAACCATGACTCAAATTAATCAAACACACAAGCTGATCAGAAAAAAATTAACACGCATTAAACACTCGCATAGATGGCTTTAAAAAAGCAAAGACATACCATCTTGAGTTTGAGACTGCCAATCTACAACCGTTGGTAATGGCATAACTAACATTTTCCTTTGATTGTAAGAATCTTTCAAAGGCGACAACTTTTTCAACGTAAATACTATGGTTGCTAATGGAGCAGACAAAAGATTGAAGTTATTGAAAACCAAAACAGACAAAGAGGGGGACATGATACGCTTTATTCTTATTGATAAGATAGATTAGAATTAGGTTACCTGATACTCGAATCCTTCGACGTGAACGTGAATGTGAGAGAAGCATCTGTTACGATTTAAAAATTATTTGAGGGATTTAAAAATTATTTAGGAGAAAGAGAGGGACATGATACCTTTATATAGTTATGTAATGGGGCATCGAATTTAAAATTTGAATTTGAATTTGAATTTGGAGCTCAAATTTAAAACCAACAGTCATAGAAAACTCTGTTGTGTCAAGTGGCAATATTTAATTAATTTATTAACAACCACCTGTTAGGCAAGTGGCATTATTACCATTGTTCGGGCAAGTGGCATTATTTAATTATTTAATGTGACGTCAGTTTTTGCATCATACAGACATTGGTAACCAGCCTCTCTGGTTGACACATCAGCTTTCTGATGTCACTCACGCTTCTCCTATTATAGAAAGTATAGATAGATAGATTTACCCAACTTAAAAAGTCAATTATATATTTCCCCCTCTTAAAGTAGAGGGAGGGGGGGGGGGGGAGGAGGGGGTGAAGCGCCTTGTGGCAGTTGTGGGACCCATGTGGGGGGAGGGGTGAAAGAAATAATAGTAGATTTTGTTAAAGTTTAAAAAAAAGAAAAAAAAAATCGGCCAATCGTACTCTGACACGTGGCTTCCCCCTCCCCCCACGCCACGCTTCCTCTCCCCGCCTGCCACTCCCGCCCTCACATCCACGCCCCCTAGGTGTGGTGTTCCCGCCCATGAAAGCCTCCCGCCCCACTCCTTCCGGTCTTAAAGCATACACATAAAACATGTACCATGTCAATTACATATTTCTTCCCAAGATGATATGTAACTGATATTAAGGGTTGAGTAAATATATAATTAATAGCCTTAATAAAAAAAGAGGGAATATGTAAAAAATCTATCTATATATATAAAAGAAAACGTATATGCTGATGTGGCGTGCAATAGAGGCCTCAACCTCTCATTGAGAGTGCCACGTGGCTTAATAATTGAGTGTTTTTTTGGTGTTTTTGAATTATTTTCTTTTTTAATTAAAAAAAGATAAACATAAAAACCTAAATTCTCAATTACTAAAATTAAATTTAGTTATTTTAGGAAAAAAGAATTTAAAAATAAATTTAAAATTTTCTATCTCATGTTTCCTCCCATAATTTTTAAACGTTTATATCTTTTATATACGAGATTTTTTAAAGAAAAAAATTACACCAAATTAACGAGCGTTTTATTATCTTTCCAACGAGTACCATAGTGCTATATAAAAAACGGAAAAAAATCGACTATTTTTGTGGCGTTTCGTTTATACAGGAAAAAAACACACAAAGTGTTCATGTTATTCATTAATCATGTTTTTTCTTTTAAACCAGGTTCTTATTTACGATGTTGAAAATCAGCCCGATCGCCATGTTATCATTGAAATTTTACTAGGTATACTTCATCAAGAGAAGCTAGGATAAGGAATCATGCAACACTGCAACACATGGTGTCACCTTATAGCAAGGTTGTTTTTTTTATTTATTTAAATACAATAGTAATAACTAGTTATTACCCCGGGAGGGTCCCGGGGTTGAAAAATCTAATTTTACGTGATAACCTATTACAAATGGCTTAAGTTAACTAACCACAAAATCTCTCAATTATTGCATGTTCATAGTATTCTAATCAGTAATAACTCATATTCCCCACAAAATCTAATTTTACGTGATAACATGAACAATTTGTGTGTTTTTTTCCTGTATGAACGAAAACCCACAAAAAATAGTCGATTTTTTCTCCGTTTTTTATATAGCACTATGGTACTCGTTGGAAAGATAATAAAACGCTCGTTAATTTGGTGTAATTTTTTTCTTTAAAAAATCTCGTATATAAAAGATATAAACGTTTAAAAATTATGGGAGGAAATATGAGAGAGAAAATTTTAAATTTATTTTTAAATTCTTTTTTCCTAAAATAACTCAATTTAATTAAAAAAGGAAACAATTCAAAAACACCAAAAACTCTCTATTATAATGCCACGTGGCATTTTTAAGGGAAGGTTGAGGCCTCCATTGCACGCCACGTCAGCTTATACGTTTTCTTTTATATATATAGATAGATTATTACTATTAGTATTAGTATTATTAGAATGGTTATATTTTTCAACCCTGGGACGCTCCCGAGAAGAATTGATAGTTGCTGACGTGGCGTTCAATGGTGTCATCAACCATCTCTTGATTATGCCACGTGGCATAATGAGATGCAATGGTTACAACTTCAAACTTAAGTGTTTGTTTAGTTGATTAGGTTAGGAATTATAAAAACAATTAGAATGTGAGAAATTAGAGAGATATAATGAGTTTTTAAATAGTTGCAGCTTACATAAGTGATTATTTAGATGATTACTGATTAGGTTTTAGATTAGAGAATATGAGTTATTACTTATTAGAATACTATAAACATGCAATGATTGAGAGATTTTGTGGTTAGTTAACTTAAGCCATTTGCAATAGGTTATCACGTAATATTAGATTTTTCAACCCCAGGACCTTCTCGGGGTAATCAGCTAGTTCTATAATATACACTTATGCATACACATAGTACTCGTCAACCATCTTTACATTTCAAATAATAATTTAATACAAACCAACCACTTTAAAAACCAGTTCAAACCAAACCGTTTAAAACCGGTGGTCGTCACATACAATACATCCAATTTGGTTTGTGGTTCAACCCAAACTTTTTTTTTTTTTTTTGTCAAATCATGTAACGTTGCATAGCAGATCAACATGATCAAACTTGTTCAAAATGTGTTGTGCCGATTACTACCAATATATAAACAGTCAATTACCAAAATTTTAACCTTATAATAAACAAATTTTCAACGACAAAACCTAGGTTTAGTACAAACAAACAAACAAACATCAAAAGTTTAGTTTCCATTAGAGTTGTTGTCTTGTGTTCCATCGCGTTCTTGAAACATCTGCATTGCAGATCTTAAAGCTTCGTTAATCTCCTCTGGCAACTCATCTCCAGGGTTAATTCTTGTTACCCCAGGTGGCAAGTAGTCATCTCCAGACCCAATATGACCCTCGTACGTTCCGGAACTAATGTCTGCCATCATGCTTGACAAATCAATAGATCCAGTCATATCGGACATGAACCCCGGGAAAGGTGGAACCGGTCCATGGCTCCTTGACCCCCCATTTGAATAACTCCATGAACCTGAGCTCTGTTACCAAAATTATAAAGGGTGTTTTTTTTAAATGTATGCCATTAAACAAAAAGACGATAAATATTCGTATTGAAATGATCAAAATTAATTATTATGATTTATTTTAATTTACCCGTCCCCGTTCAGCTCTTCGATGCTGTTCTCGGAGTTTCTGCTCAGCCGCCTACACATATCAACAGTGAAATAATAACTAATACTGGGTATGGTTTACCTAAATCTCACCATCCCCAGACCCTACATGTAGCTTTACTATTTGTGGGATTTACTGGGTATGGTTGTTTATGTTTAAAAAAATAACAATAATAATGAAGCCCAAACCGTGAAAAATATTAAACAAAAACATGAACTAACCTGAATATTTCCTCTTATAGATTCACTATTTGGATCCAACTGCAAAGCTGAATGAGTTAAAAATACAGATGTGTCAACAAGTTCATTTTGATGAAAATGCATGTCTACTGAAAAATGATAAATCCTTTGAAATATTAAGAATAATAATAAACATATATAACTTCATAAAATATGTACAAACCTTTTCTAAATCCTTTATCGATGGCGTCCCTGTAATTTCCTTGAGCATAATAACTAAACCCTAGACGACTGTAAGCCTTGCTGTAGTTTGGGTCGATTTCAATTGCTTTATGGCAGTCATGGATTGCTTCTGTATGCTGATTGTTCTGGGTGTAGGCAGCTGCCCTGGAAAGAGTACCCATTCACCATAAGAATATTATAAAAAAATACTGGGGATCAAAATCATCAAATAACTAATAATATATAAAAAGGCTGCTAATTTAAGTGAATAAGTCACCTGTTACAATAATAAACAGCATTATCATTACAAAGTGCTATAGCAATGGTGTAAAGCTCGATTGCATCTGGGTAGACCTTTGATTGCATCGCCTTGTTACCTACATGAAAACAAAGTACATACATGTAGTTGATATAAACATGTTCCCCATTTTTTACTTTTGTTCTTAACTATCTTATTAATGTTTTAATTTATGGAATTTAAACTGTCATATAAGTAATGGAGTTTATCAATGCATGCACAAAAGTTGAGATATGGATGGTAAGGAGATGCAAATGCAAGACATAATAATCAAAAGTTGATAAAGTCGGACAAAAGATTACCTTGTAATTTGAATGTATCAGCCAACTTTTTAAGATTAATATCCTCGGACCCGGATTTTTTCATTTCCTTGAATCAAATAAGTGTAGAGCACGCATCAAAAAATACCATAAAGACAACAGTAGAATAATAGTAGTAATTATAATAGTAAATAAGTTGAATTTCTTAAGGACTCTGTGCATTATATCATGAAAGTTGCTATTGTATGTATACGCAACTCATGACATATCGTATATGAATTGCAATTTATGTTCTACAAAATGGCAACATTACAACCATGACAATATTAACATGAAAAATGATTTAAAATTAGTATCATACCATCAAAGCATTGTGAAACAAATGTGTGGCTCTATCAAGTGCTTGTTCATCATCTCCATTGGCTGTTGTCCCAAAATAATGAACCTTTTCAAGGGCACCAAAAAACTGACCAAAAAGTTCATCCTCATTTACGCCTGTGGCTGTAAATTATGCAATATGCATATCAACAGTCATTCTTGGTAACAATTTCCGTAGTAAAAGACATCCAATTCATAAAGGTACAAACTACATATTCTTGTGTAGTTAAGCAGAGTTGTATTTTACTTTATATGCTCTATATGTCTCGGCCAAAGGGGCGAACTTGGACCAACAGTAAGGTTGTTGCCATGTAACATGGAGGGGTTATGGGTTTGAGTCGTGGAAATGACCTCTTACAGAAATGCAGGATGTGTAAATCAGGCTGAAGTTGGCCCCACACCCCCTGGACCCCACACATGCAGGAGCCCTCATGCACCAGGTTTACCCATCTATTATACTTAAATATATAACGGGCCCTTATTCCACAATATCAATCAATTTACCCTAGATTGTTATCTTGAAGACCTCCGTTCCATAAGACTGGTTCAGAATGTGTTAAAAAAATGAAAGTTAACAAAAAGAGTTTAGAAATAAGAGAAAATATATAAAATATATTACTTGCAAACCTATGTGAAAGAAATATGATGAAACAAATTTCGCATGACATCTCGATAATATATATAAAAATAAAAGATTTACCAGGAGCATTGATTGTGGACGATGCACGAGATTCCTCACGAATTTGATCTGCTTTGATCTCACTATTTTGTCCTGTTTGTGAAGAGAAAATCTGGACCAGAGAATCAGATGTTGGTACACTATTAGTAGAAGTTGAACCAATCTTGAAAGCTTCTGATAAGCAGTCTCTAGCAACTTCAAGACTTTCAACATCACTAACAGAACCAGGTTCAACTGTAAAACAGGTTTTCGTGGAACTGTCATTTTACAAAGATTTATGCATAAAAACAGCAGGAAATATATAAATTTTAGGAAGTGCATTGCTAAAATGTGTATCAAATAAATATATATATTAAGTGTTTGGGAGCTCGCCATCTTAACGAGCATTGCAATGGCAGTAGGGTTCAGGCCCAAAACAGTCAAATTCAGATTAATCTATTTTCTACTTAGCAAAGATGTCATACCTAATGTTAAAAATCCACGAAACACCTGTTATGGAATCAAATCATAAAGATTCAAGCCACACATCTTCTCTTTATATAACTAAATTCCTTAAATAACAAACGACAAGGTGACATAAATGTCTCCCGCATCATATTGTCCGTATTAAGATCTTTACCTCATCAACCACAACTCCATTGAATCCCTCAATGGCAAAACATGATAATTGATAAGAAATATGATGTTTCTGTTTTATTAAGATTCGTGCTTTGAAATAAGAACATACGTAACCTAAGCAGTTAATGCGGTGGGAAATCGAATATCGGTCAAGGGCCGATATTTGAGATATAGGTTATCGCGGTGGGATATCAGTGGGAAATCGCTAATTTTAATATCATATAGATTTTTAATATTTATATATTAACATATATATATATATATAGGCCAATTATAAAATGAAAACCCTCTTGAGTTGAGAAAACCTTGGAAACCCATGTAAAAAATCATTTTTTTTTTTTTTTTGAAAAAAATAACCAATGTAAAATACATGTTTTTAAGCATTTTGGGCCAAAAAATATAAAAAGCGCCAAAGGGATTTTTTTAAAAAAAATAAACAAAGCTGCGAAAACACATGTTTACAACAGCTTTTACAACAGCAAATAGCTGAAAACATATGTTTTTACATATGTTTTCAGCTATTTGCTGTTGTAAAAGCTGTTGTAAACATGTGTTTTCGCAGCTTTGTTTATTTTTTTAAAAAATCCCTTCGGCGCTTTTTTTATTTTTTTGGCCCAAAATGCTTAAAAACATGTATTTTACATTGGTTATTTTTTTCAAAAAAAAAAAAAAAAGATTTTTTACATGGGTTTCCAAGGTTTTCTCATATAACCTAAACGTAGTCATATATATAATACTAAAGTACTAATAGTAATATCAAAAGTCAAGACTCCAAAGTGTCAATATTTGAAATATTATCTATATATAACCTAAAACATAATAATATACAATACTTACAGATTTGATGGCAGTTGTAGACGAATAGTAGAAGACGAAGGATAGACAAATCTGTTCGTTTTGGGTTTTGGAAGTGTTTCTAGGTAGTTGGGCTCTTAATATTTATGGGCTTATTCCAAAAAAAATGGTTTTTATTGGCTTTTATTGTAATTTGGCCTCTAAAAAAAGCAAAACCTGGAAATGGGGCGCTATAAAAAAGCAAAACCAGGAAATGGGGCGCTATAACCGATATATGAGAATCAAAATATCGGCGGGATATCGGCAAATATCACTGATAATATCGGTACCGATATTTGCCACCGATATTTGACACCGAATATCGGTGAGGGTCCGATAACCGATATCCCACCGATATCCTGCCGATATCCCACCGATATCGACTACTTAGTACGTAACCATATCTCACCAACCAGAAAGGATCCCATAAAAAGTAAATGTATACACATGAGCGCTACCCTACGCTATTCTCCATAGCGGGCGCTATGGTCGCTATTAACAACTATGCGCCACAGCGTACCTCCTCCGTCGCTAGTTTGAGTCCGGAATTCCGATGTAGATGCTCTAAAAACGTACATTTATTTAGTCTACGTTACAGGCTGTGTTTCAACGCTCATCGCTTCAGGTTAGGAAAGGCACAGGTGTACAATTTCATTTGATCTTTGATGATCACCTAAACTTGTTTCATTATAATTGTACATATTTTACATTCAATTCATATGTATTTTACAAAACAAGTGTCAAGTGTGAAACCCTAACATTAAATAAAACTCATTTCAACACAATCACGAACATCGTCACTGTAATAGAAACCCTAATTGCCCTAATTCCGATTCACAAATAAAACCTAACAAGGATCGGTCATTTCTAACGCAAATCAACAGTTCAATAGAATTATAAATCCAATAATATAACAGCAACGTGTGAAATTCAACTAATATATATATATATATATATATATATATATATATATAGAGAGAGAGAGAGAGAGAGAGAGAGAGAGAACCGGAATTGAGGAAGTCAAGGAAAGAGAGGACGATGCGACGACAAAGAGGAGAATCCGCCTTCAAATTCGCCATTGGAGTCGTCGCCTGCTGCAGCAGTTAAAATAGCACCTTCAGGATAACTTAATTTGTGTGTGTGAGTGTTTTTGGGTTCTGTTAATTGCGTTGTTTGGGTAGTAGATCAGGGTGTTTACACTTGGTTATTTATGGATATAGCAATAGGTTCATAAGAGTTCGTGAATGGTGTGAGTGGGTGGAGGGTTCACTACTTCACTCCACCTGAAGGATCAAACCCCCCAATTGTAGGCATCGGTCCGCTTGGTTATCCTCATAGCGGACGGGTCCAAAAGGAGAATTGTGAGGCCCTTTGTACTTTATGATTAAATTATTAAAAAAACCGTTTTTGTGTGGGGAGTATAAATTAAATAAAAGAAAACGTATGTTATGAGGTGGATAATGATATGGAGAATTGGAATGGTTTACGGTTGTAGGAAAAATAGTGGATTTAGAAGGATTTTAGTTTGGAATGATGTGACATGGTGACCTAACGAGTTGGAATGGTTTGGTATGATTACATTGTGGAATGTGGAAGCTCTAATCATCATCCTTTGACCAAAAGAGTGCATCAACTGATTTATGTCAAGTCAAGAACATATTCTTTTGGTGACAAACAAATATTAAATAAAACGTTTTGATGACAAGTAATTATATGGGTTAGACTAAGTGTACCCTATGCTATATATGGTTATCACATTTTTCTATGAGAAAAAAAGTAGAGTGGTGATTTGATTGATTTAGTAAGTGGAGAGATGCGTACATTTAGTAAAAACCATATAAACGGAGTACATTTAGCACAATACGGTGTTGATGGTACATCTCGGTTTATGAAAATTGATGATTTAAGATTGATTATACTAAGATCACAATGAGTCTAGTCATATTTTTCTTTACCGAATAGATTGATGTAACCATATATGAAATCACAATAAGTTAGTATAGATCATGAGGATCAAATATGGTATAAGCAAACCGAACATATAAGGTCATAAAGGAAAACTTGTGAATTGTATGTTAAATTTAACTCGTTCTTTGAGATTTGAGTTGATGTTTCTTATTTAGTTGAATGCATAATTGCATACACAACACATGACCGGTATTTAAATGTGAGCATTTATTCTGCATTCGCTTATCGTTAAGTGCATAGTTAGAAATTGATCAACTATGCATGTGATGTGAGAGATGGAGATAGGGTATCCAATACACATGTCACTGCGTCTCTCGTAGTATTTACCTAGGTGTTTATACGATTAGAACTGGTATGTTTAATTTTATCAGTCGTTTTGGCTGTAAAAAGATGGTGGTTGGTATAGCTCCCGAGGATGATGCCAAATGTTACTACAAAGGATGTGTAACACTGTCTAAAGTAGAACTATGTTGATCTTGAATGTTTGCTTGTCTTTTATTTGAGATAAAAAAAAACATTATTTGAGATAGAAAAAAAAAACATTATTTGCCTTGTCATGAGGGTTAGGCATAATCACCAAGATTTAGCGTGAGAATAAGTATGCAGTCTTTAAAAGGAGAATAATATAATATAAGTGTAAAGAGCAAATAATGACATAAATTTCTCTAAAATCCCAAATGGAGTATTTTCGCTAATTAGAAAAGGAGCTAACCTTTGCACCAACACGGTAGATCATAAATGCAGGTATTATATCACTCATCCACATCATTATAGAGATCATGTGTTGTTGGATGGCAAGTAAACTATAGTATGGTCTAGTACTTTGAGTCGTATGAACATGTTACCATCACTTAATTGGCGAAACCAATTTAATGATCGATCACATGGAGTAGTTGTAGGCTTGTAGCTCCAGACCATATATGGCATCACTAGTTGTGTCGAAATTAGTTAACTTTGGTGAAAACTTATGAACTTTGATTATTTGTTTTAGACTTGTAGTGGTTCAAATAGAGGGTCATACCCTATTAAGTGTCAAGGTAATGATGGATGACTTTATAATATATTCTTCTTCTTCTTTTTTTTTTTTTTTCTAAAATGTAATGTAAGAAAGTTTGGGCATAGAAGATTTAAATAATATTGAGAGATATAATGTCATAACCATGAGAATATAGAATTAATTAAAATTAACAATATTTACATTTGGTAATGGTTGAAGGGTTTGTAAGTCATTAAGCTCAAATATTATCTCACACACAAGATATATAAATTAGACAATGAACTCCTGAAGAGCCTAGACAACTTAATATGAATGTTTCTAGCTATTGTGGTGTTATCTCACTTGGTAGAAGCACATGGTTTTTAGTAGGAAATTTTCAGGTTCAAACCTAAGCAAATGAATTAGTTTAAAGTAATTTGTGTAAAGTATAATATGAGTATCATTTGTCGTTAAAAAAAGGTATGAATGTTCCTAACAAGGCTAGCTAAGTTTATGGGTGTAGGAATAAAAATAACAATTTTATAGTCTTTTATCAAATTATTTACGGGAATTGAAATTAAATAATTTCAACTTTGTCGGGTTGGAAGGTAATTATCCCAACTTGAAAATTGGAATCTAACAAGCCTAACGTGTCTTGGTTTTTATTTCACTGGACCAAAACTAACTGGGTTTAACCCACTTAATTTTCTACCTATGTGACATGCCACTTCCGTGCTAACCAGGGTATTTTTACACGTCATCTGCCACATGGCATGTCATGTAGGCAGAAAACTAACTGGGTTAAACTCAGTTAGTTTTGGTCAAGTGAAATAAAAACGAAGACAAGTTAGGCCTACTAGATTCCAATTTTCAAGTTAGGAACCCGATAAAGTTGGGATTATTTAATTCCAAATCTCAAATTATTTATAATCCGGCCCAAGGAAATGATAGTTTGGTCATTTCATAAAATAAATATGTGCACATTCTCGATTTGGGGCCATAATGTTAGTTTTGGTGCCCTTTGGATCCAAGAGGAAAAGGGAAAGAGACTGCAAAAGAAAAAGAAGATTATCATGATAATAAAATAAGAATTTACAAGATGAAAAGAGTAAAGAGAATTGATGTAAGTCCCAAATACTAGATCTTGTTAAATGCAATAGATTGTTATCACTTAGAAACACCTATTTGTTAGGTGTTTTAAGTGATTAATCTAGAAAAACAAAGATACTAGATAAAGCTAGCAAAACCGACACACAAGATAAAGAGATTCAAGCTTTCCATTACTGATAAACATCAAAGAACCATGGATTACACAGAATTAAGTACGCACCCTTTAAACTTGTGCTACCAAGATAATATCCAAAACCCTAACCCTAGAGCTGCAACATAACATTCTATTTATAGAGGGGCTGATGGGCCTGCGCACTTAAGCTAAGTGCGCAGGGCCCGTGTCTAAGTACGCAGCCTCTAGGGTTTTCTTAACAACTATTACATAATTACATATTCAGTCCCTTAACTTACACAATACTAAATAAACTATCAAAAGTCTTCATTCTGGTAACTGTGGTCTCAACTAAACCCAACAATACTCCCCCTAGACCACAGCTACCAGCTCTTCTTCTTTCTCAATCAATCGACACGTCGCTTGTCTCCCCCTCTTCTTTCTCTCCCTGTGCCGGGGGATCTTGAATGTACAGGGCGACCGGATCATCTTCAACCACAGCAGGAGCTTGAGTAGACTCAGTTGCTGGTATTTCTGGATCGGTTGCTGTTGCAGGTTCTTGTATCTGCACCTCTGAAGCGGTTTCGACTTCAGTTTGTGGTTCTTCTGCAGCAGCAACTTGGACAGCTTTCTCTTTTTCTTCTTTTTCTTTGTTTGCTGTGTTGACCCAATGTCCAGCAATTCTTGCTTCAGCTTCATCGCCCGATCAACTGCTCTTCTAAATAAGACAGCCTCCTCAAATAACACATTCCCAGCACCCACATTAATCTGATTTCACATTAATTATTCAATTAATTACTTTTAAATATTTTATCTTACACACATCAAAACTTGTCCTACACATATCAAAATTAATCCTACACACATCGAAATTGCCATAATTTTATCCTACACATATTGAAAATATCATTAGATTTATCCTACACATGTAGAAATTCATCCTACACATACCGAAATTTATCTTTCACTATAAATTATCTTTGCTTTAAAAATATATATTTAAAAAAAGAATTATAGTTTCATTTATTTAACTAGTTTATGAGAGTTACAAAAAACTTAAAAATTTATTTAACATTAAATACAACTATTAGATGAAAGATTTCTATTGGTCTAAATTTCTTCTTTTTCTACTTACAAGAAAACTTCTTCTCATTTGAACTCTTTACTATATATATATATATATATATATATATATACACACACACACACACACATAGAGAGAGAGAGAGAGAGATACATATTTATTGTATATATACACACACACACATTATAAGACCCCCTATCTCTCTAACCCTACCACAACCATCACTTCCACCTGGTAACACACACAAAAAAGGGATGGAGACAAACAGTAAAAAATGTTTCTGTATTTCTTCTCTTAGATTAATTGATTGTTGTGTATCTGATTAGAAACTTCTTTCATTCCATGGAAAAACATGGTAATTTTAGACCCGATGATAAATACCCAAATCTCTAACCATCTCGTCGCTTTTTATACTTTCTTAATCTCTTTCATCGGCGATTTTAGAAACCCTAACCTAGGGTTTAAAAACCATTCCAGCTATGGACTTGCAAGGAAATATCCACCAAATAGAAACCCAGTGAGTTTAGATTACTTAGTAGTTGTGGTGGTTGTTCAAATAAATGATGATGACACGGTGGGGGCTCTGGCAAAGATGCCGCCGATAGAGACAAGTGGTTGTGTTTCTAAGGTGGTTGTGGTGGTGTGGGTGGTGGTTGAGAGAAAGAGAGAGATGAGTTATAAAGATAGATTTGTTACATGTGAAGTGGGCTTTCTTTTGCCTCTGCGCCGCTCCTTTGGTTCATTGATTCAACACGCACGGGTCGATTAACCTGTCCCCCATGTCTGAATGTTGAAAATTTAGATCGAGATGATCTGTTTAACGATTTGGGAATTAGGGTCTCGAATGAAAGAGAGAGATAAAGAGAAAGAGATTTAAATTTAAAATGGTTTTTTGGATGAAAATGGCAAGAAAGAGATATATATGCAAATTGACCAAAATACCCCTAAGTTAACTAACTTTTCTTAACAGAGTTAGGGGGTTTGATGAAAGTGACAAAAAATAAGAAACCTTGGGGACACAGATGAGAAAAAAAAACTATTTGGACTAAAGAGTCATTTTTGACCAAACCTCAGGAACTAAATTGGCAATTAACTTAATTGAAATATTAGAAGTGATTACCAAACACACGCGTATCTAATGATTACTAAATATTTAATAATCATAGGACTTGTACATTGCGGCGAAATAAACCAAACACACAAGTAAACGTAAAATTGTTGAACCACACAAATATGTTTTAACATGTTAACTCACAAAAATGTAGACCGATACAAAAACGAAATTTATTTAAAAAAAATATGAAAGATGGTATAGTTAAACCAAAAGAAAAAATAGACTATGATCAATTAAAATATTTTTAACATTCTAATTTATAAAATGTGCTAAATCATTAAAAAACTAATTATATTAAAAAAACTGCATTAAATATATAGATTATTTATAATAAATCTAGATTTAAAAAGAGAAAAGGAAAGTTGAAGAAAGTAAACTTGAATAGGAAATTGAGAGAGGACAAAAAGTTAGTATTTGTATATACTCTTATCTTAAACTAGTTGATTACCCCGGGAAGGTCTCGGACTCTCGGGGTTAAAAAATTTAATATGACTTAATAAAAAAAATATAAAAAAAGAAAACTCAAATCACAAAAAGAGTAAATAACTTAAACATATTCAATCTTAGTTAAAAATTTTCACTACGTGATAACCTATTGCAAATGGCTCAAGTTAACTAACCACAAAATCTTTCAATCACTGCATGTCCATATATTCCCTAACCTAAAACCTAATCAGTAATCATCTAAATAATCACTTATGTAAGCTGTAACTATTCAAAAACTCATCAATCTCTAATGGCTCATATAATTCTTAACCTAATCAACTAAACAATCACTTAAGTTGGAAATTGTAACCATTAAAAAACTTATCACATCTATGTACCAAGTCTCACAATACTAATTTTGATACCTAACATAAAAGAATGTATAACTCTAATATTAACACCTATCATAAATGCTAAAAAATTCATAACTCTAATATCAATATTCAATACATAACCTAAAACAATGTATAACTCTAATATTAATACATGTCATAAAGGCTAAAAAAATACATAATTCTAATATCAATATTCAACACCTAACCTAAAACAATCTATAAATCCAATGCTAACACCATAATCCTAATATTGTTTTACTTAACACTAACCATAAATGGAATGGAGAGAAGTTATGGGACTTACCACAATAATCAGGTCCTAATCGGAATTATAAACGGAATCCAGATCCCATAATTACTGTAACCGCCACTGTATGAAGAATATGGTAGTATTGGTCCGCAAATGCATTGCCAACAACTTGAGCACTCGGAAGAACAGCAGCAGGACTTGCCGCTTGCGATGCCATCTGTACAACACATTCGACATTGAGATTCAAATAATATTTCTATAGAAGCATGTATAATAACACTATTAAACAATGAACACTAACATATCCAACCCCATAAATAAAATATCACATATATCTTAAAAAAAATAAATAAATTACCACATACATCTAAAATCATATTCAGCCAAACACAACTTAGTAACAAAGAAAGAATCAAAGACTAAGCAAGATAAAATTTTAAGATATACCCAAACGACAATATTAGATTTTCTTAGGATATTATACTTACTCTGTTAATGTATTTCATATGACCCGTGACCTGTCCATTATGCAACTTGTGATGAGAAATCATGTCATATTTGAACTTACTTCCCTTGGTTCATTACAATTGTCATGGTGAAAGTCTTGTGTCTTCTTCTTTAGCAACATAATATTGATGATAAGAATGAACTAATGAATCATTGTATACCACATTTTTGAATGGGTGAATGTGTAATGAGTTTAATGAAACACACGTGCATCGTACAACAACTTTCATGGGAGTTTATTTGAGTTCTTATATCTTGTCCCTTGTCTATGCATTGGACTTTTAGGCCTATGCCCATGCTCCATCTCCACGTTTGGCACCAACTTCATCTAATAAGCCGCCGCCTTAGCCTCCTCCATACCACAACCGTCCACAACCGCCACCGCACCACCACTCTCCACTTCCTTCACCGAAAACGCATTGTATTCATCCAAAACCCTATCAAGTTGTTCTCCCGATGCGACGTCGTTTCCAGGAATCGTCAAACCGTAGTTTATAACATCATCCTCCGGTACGAAGTCATTGTTTGTGGAGTCTGACGGGACACGGAGTGTGAAAAAGTAGTGGGCGCCGTCAAGTTTAACGGCGGCTTCGTCTTTGGCTAACGGCTACTGGATGTCGCCGCCGATACGTGCGAGGACAGCGACGACGTTACAGGACTGTCGTAACCGGATTATTTCGAAGACACCGGAGGCAAATTCGATGCTCTGTTGTTTGTTGATTAAGTGAACGATTTAGTTGGGTATCTTAATGGCGACTGTCGTAACCGGATTATTTCCTGATGAGTTGCATGATTTGGAGGATATGGTTGAACATGGGGTTGATGGTTGTTCTGTGTAGTCAATCGAGACAGTAAACGACCATGGAGGGAGTTAAAGAATGGAGGAGAGATCGTAGAGAAAGAGAGAGATCGTAGATGACAAAGAATGGAGGCAAGAGAATATGTGTTAGGGTTTAGGTTTTGTGTGATTTAATCTATATCTATATCTATACATATAATAAACCAAAGCCATTTTAATGACATGTCACTCAAAGAGGCATTCTCTTCTTTGAGTGTGTCATGTGTCATCCCATGTGGCATTGAGATATTTTAGGAAAAAAATAATTTAAAAACAAAATTGGATTTTTCACCCTCATGTTTCCTCCCATAATTTTTAAACGTTAATATCTTTAATATACGAGATTTTTTAAAGAAAAAAATTACACCAAATTAACGAGCGTTTTATTATCTTTCCAACGAGTACCATAGTGCTATATAAAAAACGGAGAAATTTTTTTTTGGGGTTTTGTTCATACAAGAAAAAAAACACAAAGTATTTAGGTAAATCATTAATCCTGTATAGACAAGTCACTAATTATGTTTAAATCAGTAAATATGAATTTTTTTTCAACCAGAGCCGAATACGTTAATAGAGTTATACGTTGTTTTAAGTTAGGTATCAATATTAGTATGTTAGAGTTGTACATTTGTTTAGTCTTTAGGATATGTGTTAATATTAGAGTTACATTAAAGTTCTACATTCTTTTAGGTTAGGTGTTAGCATTGGAGTTGTAAATAGTAAATTTGTTTTAGGTTAGATATTAATATTAGAGTTATACATCAGTGTATTTCATATGTAAAATTGATGTATCATATTAAATTTCTCAACCCGGGACGCTCCCGGGGTATAATCTAGTTTAATATAAAAACAAAAAATTAAAAAAACAAAGAATTGCACCTTATTATGTCACGTGGCACAAGGGAGGGTTGAGACCACCATTGAACGTCACGTCAGCAACTATCAATTCTTTTATATATATACTAGCTGATTACCCCGGGAGGGTCCCGGGGTTGAAAAATCTAATTTTACGTGATAACCTGTTGCAAATGGCTCAAGTTAACTAACCACAAAATCTCTCAATCATTGCATGTTCATAGTATTCTAATCAGTAATAACTCATATTCCTCACAAAATCTAATTTTACGTGATAACATGAACACTTTGTGTGTTTTTTTCCTGTATGAACGAAACCCCACAAAAAATAGTCGATTTTTTCTCCGTTTTTTATATAGCACTATGGTACTCGTTGGAAATATAATAAAACGCTCGTTAATTTGGTGTAATTTTTTTCTTTAAAAATTCTCGTATATAAAAGATATAAACGTTTAAAAATTATTAGAGGAAATATGAGAGAGAAAATTTTAAATTTATTTTTAAATTCTTTTTTCCTAAAATAACTCAATTTAATTAAAAAAGGAAACAATTCAAAAACACCAAAAACTCTCCATTATGATGCCACATGGCACTCTCAAGGGAAGGTTGAGGCCCCCATTGCACGTCACGTCAGCATATACGTTTTCTTTTATATATATAGATAGATACTAGTTTTTATCCCAGGAGCGTCCCAGGTTGAAATATCTAATATGACATAATAAAATATATTATTATTACTATTATTATTATTATTATTATTATTATTATTATTATTATTTTAAACAAATATCTGCCATAAGTTATCATATTCAAATATAAAAAAAACGAATCTCTGCGCCGGGGTATAAATCTAGTGCCATTACAAATGAATTCGGAAGTTTGTAATCGATCATTATAAAAAGAACTAACATGAAATAAGAAAAAAAAAAGTTAATTATTGAAATATCGAACGCATTAGTCTAAGGGTTATGTGATGTGTTAAAAAATTGATGGGTATATGATCGGGTATATAGTTCAGGTATTTGGGTATGTTGTTTCGGGTAATCGGGTCCGGTATCACCTAATCCCAGACCCGACCCAAACCCACATTTTTTTTAAACTAATCCCAAATCCGACACAATACCTGTCGGGTTACAAAAAATAGTCATTTTTTTCTCCGTTTTTATATAGCACTGTGGTACTCGTTGGAAAGATAATAAAACGCTCGTTAATTTGGCGTAATTTTTTTCTTTAAAAAATCTCGTCTATAAAAGATATTAGCGTTTAAAAGTTATGGAAGGAAACATGAGAGAAAAAACTAATGAAGTTTTAATATTTAGATTTAGTAGATTAGGTATTTAATAGATTAGGTTAAAGATTATAATAGATTAGGTTAAATCATATTTTTTTTTTTTAATTGGTTTACACTTGCCACATCACATCCTATGTGGCATCTCTCAAAGGAGAGATTGCATAAGAGTATGACATGTAGGATTAATCCCTTTGCAATATATATAGGGTTAGGATCAAATACACAGTGAAAGAAAAATAGGAAGTCGTAGGAAGGGTATCAAACGGACTCCGATTGAACTCATTCAAGCGGCATTGGAACCGTTTTATCGAACCCTACAAGGTGAGTTTTTAGGTCTTCGTTTTTTTGAGGTTTTAGCTTGTGGTTTTTAGAATATGCGTTATATCATTGTGTCTTTCATGTACCATTGTGTCTTTTTCTTATTTTCATCATTGTGTCATTTTTTCAATTGATTGTGTCTTTTTTCTTCAGCATTGTGTTATATTTTTTGGCACTGTGTTATATTTTGTGGCTCATTGTGTCATAGTTCATGATTTATTGTGTTTTTTGTATCCTTCTCACCCTTCTCATTTTTATTACCTTGTGTAGAATAACTTGACCCTATATAACACAATAAATTAATAAATTCAACGATAAAGTGTATTAAGTATTTAGAGTTTGATTCGATTTGGTATCGCTCTCGTGGCCTGCATCGAAAGAGTGCTTTACCTCTAGATATCTGATTAACTGTTGCGCCTTAACGCATATTAAAGAGAACCAACTAGCTTTAGGTTCAAGTGGCATTTCACCCCTAACCACCTTTTTAATTTGACAAAGATCGCCCCTTAACTTTTCTAAAATTGACTAAGATCACCCCTCAAATGTTTAGCTTGACAAAATCCAACTTTCCAAGTTGACAAAAATGACCCCCACTTTCTAGCTTGACAAAAAAGACTTTCATACTTTCTAACTTCTCTTTAACCTAAAACTTTTAATATATAATCCATTCTACTCCCAAATTTTGCTATAATGTCAAAGGTAAGCATCTAACTTTGTAGACAGGGTCGGCGCTGAAAATTCAGGTGCCCGAGCCGAGCTGCAAAAGTTGTGCCCCTTAGCCTTAGCTTTAGGCCTTAACGAAATAAATAATGTAAACTATTTTTAAGCTACGATTAAAGAAATATCAAATTGATTGATCAAATTTTATTTCCTACTTAGGTTGTAGTCTAACGGTAGAGGGAGCAAACCCTTTTGAGGGAGGTTGGAGTTCGAATCCCACAAAGGGTGAAAATATAAATGGGTAAAAGTTTGGCAATTAAAAAAAAATGTTTCATAACAAAAATAAAAGTTGAAAAGGAAGTAAAAAACAACCGGTAAAAAACAAAAACAACTAAGTGTGAGCCCTCTTCATTCATCTTCTTTATCCTCTCTAATCCTACACTCATTAATAAACCTACAATTTTTTTTCTCAAACCATTTCATTTTCTTCTTTAATTCTTAACCTCTCTTAACATTTCTTTACTTTCTGTTCTATATAAACTACCATTCACTTTGATTAATACTTGATTAACAATTTTGAGGTTCAAACATACAAAAATCCATCGAATTAAGGACATCACTGTTAAGAAAACTTGGATTGCTGGAAGGTCAATGTGTCCCCGAGAAATTAGGCCTAAGTCGGGAGTCCTCCCCGCACCCCTTAAGGGTTAGCCCTGTTTGTAGATGTCACTTTGACCCCGTCAAGTTTCTAAAAATTCAAGTTTACCCTAAAACTAATTTCTTACGTTTTTATTTTTATGGACGTGTCGGTATAGAGTTTGTCTATACTTTAACGTAATTTTTGTTTGAAAACAAACCAGGGCCAAGTATAAAATGTTCTTGTTATGTACGCTTTGAGTTGGACTATGTTTTGACGTAAATTTTGTTTGGAAACAAATAGGGTTAAATGTAATACGTTTTGATTCGATGGTATAAATTTGAGTTACCATCCGTTTCGAGGTAAATTTAGTATGAAACTGAGTCTGACCAATTGAAGTCTATACGTTATCATGTCCTGTACGGCGTCATCGCAATGCGCGACTGGTAAAAAAAAAGTAGTTAATAGATGGAAAATAAATATTAGTTTGATCATTAAACATTGGATAAAAAATAGAAATTAGGGGATCATTTTTGTCAAACACACAAAAACCATATAAACACAGCCCATGTAACACGTTTTTTTTTTAGAACGGTCAATATAACAACCGCGAGACTCCCACAAGGGGGCTCGGGCAAATTGGTTTCCCTTGCTGGGAGCCCCGCCCGACAGTGGTTTCCGAACCGGGGAAAACCCGATCCCCACCCGTCCGAAGACCCGCTGTGGAGAACCGGTAAAACCCGGGCGAGATCAGGACTCGAACTCCTGACATAGGCCAGGAGTCATCCCTCATTTCTCATTTTGTCCTCCAAATGTAGCTAGTGGGAATTGAACCCAAGCCTCCAAAAGAAAACTTAGCCAACCAACCAAGCTAAAAGTGTTGGATCATGTAACACGTTTACATCATCGGGCCACTTGGTAATGTGGGGCATCATCGGGCCATGTAACATGCTTACATCATCAGGCCAATGTATATTTTCGGGTTGTAAACAGATTAAATGGGCCGTAATATGTAACGGGTTGAACTTACAAGATATATATCTATTTCATCGCTTTTATATACTTTTAGCAGGTTGGCCCGCTTACTTTTAGTATAGCCCGAACATGATACTTTTCTATTAATACATAAACTACCATGACTACTACTAGAAAGACATACAGCTTCATTTGAACTTACCCAAATATTGTTCTTACAATTGCAACAGGCAGCTTATTCTAATATGTTTTTCAACCTTAACCACCCAACGGCTAACTTCTATAAGTCTATAACCATTCTCAAAATCAATATTTGATACACAAAATATATGGCAATACAGTTGATCCACGGTAGAAACCTTTGGAAATTTGAGGCTAACTTGCATACAAACGCCTAAGATACAATCGTTTTATCTAACCCGTCATGTTAACAAAGATTTACAAGTCAAACTGTTTCACTATAGACTATAGGGTACAAATTATGATCACAATCTATAACACAATGAGGCTATCTAAAGATCTCTTCTGTATATGATCAAAAAATCTTTATAATCAATACCAAACTTTTCTTCAAAAACAGAACCAAAAAGAACCTAATACAGGATTGTTTTAAAGAGGCTTGCCTGATGCGCGAGGCGATTAGGAACACCTCATGTACTTCCACGTCAAGTTGGTCAATATTAGAGTTTATAGAATATGGAAAAACACCAAAACTACGGAAATGAATGGTCTATTGGTATTACATAAAGCAACGCCTTTTGGGACCTAAACGCCGCGCATTTTTCAACCAAAAAATACAAGTACAACATCTAATGATGTAGCTGATCTTGATAAAGCAAACCAACATTTCCAAATTCTAACATTCATTATCAATTGCATTTGCATATCATAATCCATACCACATAACAAAACATAACCTTAAACAAAACTCATACATTACCAAAAACACCAACTAACAAAACAAAAACATTTATAAGTTATACCCAAAACATCATCTTCAAAGCTCTTCTTGATTCCTCAAATACTCGCCGGTATCCGCCTGCCGGATAACCACAAGCCCATTCGGGTCCATCTTCCTACACTCCTGAGTCGACTTAGCCGCAATTCCAAACCCCAACACCACATCTGACATCGAAAACACGACCACCCCATCATACTGATTAATATTATCAGTTATCCTTCCTAACCCACCTTTAATCACATCATTCCCATACAAAAACGACATTTCAGACGTCGGTTTCAACCACACCTTATGTTTAGCATTTGCAGCCAATAGGTTCAACGCCTGAATGGTTAAATGAAACTTGCCACTTTTAGTAAACTTTCCTATGTGGGTTCCTAAGGATACGAGGTTGTCTCGTTTAATGTTGGTGGCTCGTTTGACTAGGGACTCGGAGACGTAGTAGACTCTGTTTTTGTGGAGACGGAAGCAGTAGCGACCTGGGTTTTGGTCTGGGTTTTCGTGGTAAGGTGATTCGACGATGTTTTTAAGGTTATTGCCGGTGAATTTATAGAGCTTTTCGAAGACTTGGGTTGTTTCTGATTCGTCTAATGGTCTCATGGTTATTGGTTTGGTTTGGTTGGTGTATAGAGGAGGGGATGGAACAGGGGATGGAGGTGGAAGTAGAACCCTAATATGTTTTTTTTTTAAAGACTAATGGGTATGAGGCACGGCATGGCACCGGCAAGCCTATGCTGTCTCGGGCTACACCGTCCCCAGGGCCGGCATCGGCATACCCGGCATAGCCATGCTTCTCACGCCAGGCCTTGTATTTGCTTTGGGATTTGAAATGTAGCCGTTGGACAACGGGTTACTAGCCGTTAAAAAAAGTTTTTTAAATATTATAAGACTGAATTACAAGTTTTGTCCTTTAAGTTTGTACCAAATTGCAAGACATGTCCTTTAACTTTAAAATTGATTGGTTTTGTCATTTATCTTTTAAAATCTTGCACATTAAGTCCTTTCGACCTAACTCTGTTAATTTTCTTCGTTAAGTTGGGTCATGTGCAAGGCACATGAGGGCATTTTAGTCCTTTCATGCCTTTTATTATTAATTTACATCAAAAATAAAAAAAACAAAAAAACATATAAAATCCTGAAACTCTCTCTCTCTCTCTGGTAACCGCCCCACCTGTTACCACAGCCATCGTCTGCTATCACCCTCCACCACCACTTGCCACCACAACCACCATCCCTAACATCAAAATCCCCACCTAACAACCTCTAAATAACCACTGTAAGCCTCTCCATTACCACCACCCATCACCATCGTCTACCGTCACCACCATCGCTCCACCTGCTCCACCTACCACCGCCTGCTATGAGCCTCTATCACCATCGTTTTCTGTTGCTACCCTAATTACCCCCAAAATCAAACCCTAATTGATCGAAAACAGTGTCTAAGACGGGTCTGACAAAATCGATTACTTTTAGCTAGATTTCCAGATCTGTGTTTTTGTTAGGTTTTAGGGTTGTGGGTATTGGTGACTGACGACGGGTCTGAAGCTATATATTGGGTTAGAGTTTTGATGGAAGGGAAGGGGGCGGTGGTGGTTGTCGCCGGCGACGAGTATTTAGCAGGGTTTTGGGGGTAGGGTGGAGGGTGGTTCTGGAATGTGGTGGTGTAGGTGGTGGTGGAGGGTGGTTCTGGAATGTGATGGTGTAGGAGGTGGTGGAAGGAGGACCTGCAATGAATGTGGGTCAATTTACTGATATACCCTCGTGTGCAAGTCATGTGACCAAACTTAACGAAGAAAATTAACACGGTTAGGTCGAAAGGACATAACGTGCAAGATTTTAAAAGATAAAGGACAAAACCAATCAATTTTAAAGTTGAAGGACATGCCTTGCAATCTGGTGCAAACCTAAAGGACAAAACTTGTAATTCAGTCATATTATAAATACCAAACAACTAAACCCATTTTTCACACCACAATTTTTATAACTCTCTACCACTTTTATAAAAACTCTCTCAAACACTCTCACTATATTTAAACCAACCATTATTTATAAAAAATCCAAACCCTCAAACAGCCATGTCGTTATCATCTTCTTCGTCGTCTTCGTCTTCTTCGGGTTCATCATCTACAAACGAAGCCGTAAATTTTGTTATAAACATCATGGCGCATGCGGCACGGAATACAGATTATTTATGTGTATTATATTTTTTTTACATTGTAGGGTGTTTATTATATTTAAATTTTTTAACATTGTAGATTTTTATTGTGTTTATATTTTTTAAAAGAGTTAATTACACGGATGCTCCCTGTGGTTTTCAAGAATAACACTGATGCCCCCGAATAACACGTATGGTCCTGGAGGTTAATACTTTTGCACTCGGATGGGTTTCAAGTCAAACGGCCGTCCATTTAGACGTTAAGTTCCCTCACATGCCTGTCATGTGAGGGTAATATTGTCATTTTACTTGGATTCTCTGCATAACATAACACCACACATACAGAAAGTTAGAGAGAGAGAGAGAGAGAGAGAGAGAGAGAGAGAGAGAGAGTTTGAGCCAGAGAGAGAGAAAGGCTGAGGGGAGCATCCGGCCACCACCCCTACGATGGCCGAGGGCGACAACAACCGGTAAATCAACATCCCTACCCTCCGATGTTGTTTCAAACCATACCCATACCTGATTCTGAGGGAACCAAAGAGAGAGAAGGATGAAGATAGAGGGAGCCGGACAGAGAGAGAAAGCAGCCGGAGGAGGATCTCCGGCCACCGTCCACGGCGGCACAACCCCAACCACCTTCAACCACCCCAAAACTCTTATTATATACACCCGATTATCTAGAGAGAGATAGAAACAGAAGAGAGAGAGAGAGAGAGAGAGAGAGAGAGAGAGAACCGAGCAGAGAAATAGAGACACGAGAGAGAGAGAGAGGGAGATCAGCAGAGTAGGAAGAGGGACACAGAGGAAGAAGAAGACGCCGGCGGCTGGTTCCGACAGAAAAAGTGATGGCGGCGGCGGCGGCCTGCTAGGGTTCAGATTAGGGGTCCGATTATTGTGGTAAGATTATTAATCCTTGTTATTTTCTCTTGAATAATATCGATTGGGCTTTGAAAGGTTGAGATAGTGTTGCTAGGTGATGTTAACTGGTGATGACTTAAGGTGGTCTTATGGTAGGTTGCTGTAACAGTAATGATGGCGTAAGGTGATGACGAAGGAGGCTGCTGCGGTGGTGACAAGTGACAACAGGGGTGCTTGGGAGAATTCGGTCATACTCTCCAACAGAAGTCAACCTGGTCAATGGGCCTGCAGTGAAAAGGACCATAAAAATGACAATTTTACCCTCATGCTCGAAGCACGTGATGTACTTTAACAGACTGATTGACAGACGTTAGGTCAAAGGAGCACCAGTGTTATAAATCATAAGTTCTAGGGAGCATCAGTGTTACTACTAAGTTCTAGGGAGCAAACATGAAATATTGGAAAACCACAGGGAGCATCCGTGTAATTAACTCTTTTTAAAATATGTGTAGGTGCTCATGATAGATTGGTGGCCGATTATTTTGCCAACGAACCCTTATACTCGGCGGAATTATTTAGGCGTAGGTTCCGAATGAGTAGAAGATTGTTCTTACGTATAGCCGATGATGTGGCTAACTTACACCCATTTTTTACCTTACGATACGATGCTAGAAACAAAAGGGGGTTCACCACCTTACAAAAATGCACGGCGGCACTTCGGCAACTAGCGTACGGGACTACGGCGGATGCCTGGGACGAGTATTTAAAAATATCGGAAAGAACTGCACGAGAATGTCTGTACAAGTTTAGCAAGTGTGTGGTGAAGCTTTACAGCAAGAAATATTTGCGAAAACCAAACTCCAGTGAGGTCTAACAATTGTATCAGTTTCATCACCAACAACATGGTTTTCAGGAATGCTCGGAAGCATTGATTGCTTCCATTGGCCTTGGAGAAACTGCCCGGTAGCATGGCGCGGAATGTTCAAACGAAGGGATCAAGAATATCCATCAATAATCTTGGAGGCGGTGTGTTCACAAGATCTATGGGTTTGTCATACTTTCTTTGGCATTCCTGGTTCGAACGACATTAATGTCATTAACCAGTCGGAGATTTTTGACGATGTCATAAAAGGAACCGGTCCGGATACCAGGTTTACAGTATTGGGGGTGGAGTATAGGCGCGGTTATTATCTTGCTGATGGAATCTACCCATCTTACGCGACGATCGTTAAAAGTATTCAGCACCCGTTCGATGAAAAAAGAAAGGAATTTGCCAAGTTTCAAGAGGCGGCAAGAAATGACATTGAACGGTTATTTGGTGTTCTACAAGCAAGATGGCACATCAATGCAAACCCGGCACGTATGTTCACCCCTAAAAAATTGCGTTACAGTATGTATGCTTGTATCTTGTTGCATAACATGATAATCGAAGACGAAGGCGCCGCCATCTGTGCGTATGACGAGAATGCCCCGTCGGAGAATACCGTGCCTGTCGACCCACATCAACAAGATTTAAACGAGTTCTCGTTACATAACGAGTTCACGCATCACAATCTTCAAGCGGACTTGGTTGAATATATTTGGAACAACGGACAAGAGTAGATTATTTGTAATTTTTTTATGTCGAATAGGTTAATTTAATTTTAGTTGTGTTTTTTTTTAATTATTTGTAATGGTTTTAATGTAATATTTACTTTTTAATATTAATATTAGAATATTAACTTTTTTATTGTAACATTAATATTATAATATTATTTAATTAAAAAAATGCATTAAATGAAGATGAGCCTCCTCCACACCCTTAGAGCATCATCCCCATAATGGTCCTACCCCACAATGACGTGGCAGGTGAGGTGGAGGACCATAATGGAAGATGGGCCTCCTCCACACCTAATAGTCTAACAAAGTTATTATTAATAGTGGGAAATCCGCGCGTTGCTGCGGGATGGTTAAGATAAATATATTTTTTTTGAACAATGTACAAGCGTAGCCGTGTTAGCCCACCAAGTTGTAGGAAAAGTGTAAAAACATATTGTCTTCATTCCATTGTCTTTGAATGCAAAACGATGTATATGAAATAACCAAAAAGGTTTTATTTGGCTTACTTGTGTGATATTGAAATTACAAAATAAACCTCAATATTTTTGCTTTCAGTGTGCCATTTACAAGAAAACTTTGTTACAATCAACTGTCGATAGATACCTGTGCATCTTGCTCAGCCTTGAGGACAGGGTTATCGACATCTGCTTCTCTTTCACCAACACACTCATCAATCTTCTGCAAAGCAAAACAGATTCTTGTAAAGATAAGGAGTTAATTTTTAATATAAACCTAAAATTTGGTTATGCAGTATACCTTCATAGATTCCATTTCTTGACGCGCATCAGAGTTTCTTTCTAGCATTTCACTTCCTGATACCTGATAGTTGTTTTTGGTGAAATTAAAGGATTATGATTGATATGATATTGATATTGATGAGTGGGTGTTATAAACTTTTTGCCTGCCCCGAGCTATATACAGCTTGTAACCGATTGAGGAGAATCACTTTAACGCATGAATGAACATAATGGGAAAACAAGTAGCGTGATTATCTTCTAAGGGCATTTAGGAAAGAAAAGTGTAACATTTAGAAATTTGTAAAGAAACCCTTATTATACCATCTTAACTTTAGACAATTTGAATATATTTGCCCATACTTCCTCCTTTATAATGTAGTATAGATATATGGTGAGAATAAAAAAAAGTAAAAATCTGCCTTTTCTAATAGAAGAGTTACGCCACATATTTTACTAGGAATGCCACATTAATGCCGTCTAATGTCCAACTAGACTTCCACATGTCAATCGCACGATCAAACCCAAAATAAACACACGCTCTGAATCCTACCGTTTCATCCTTAGTGTATGTGTAGTGGGCTTCATGGCTAAGCGCTATGGGGCATTTTGCACCTCCATAACGTCAGGAACACTGCCCCCCCCCCCCCCCCCCGGCGATATGGAGGCTTTATGGGTTGAAGAGTTATGGTGATGGTGAGCGTTATGGCCTTGATATTGGAAACGAACGTTGTGTTTGATGACCGTTGAACGGTCAAGTTAATAAAAACATTAAACACTTTTATATAACATATTACACAACACTTCACACTCTTCACACACACATTCAAACACAAACTCACAAAGATGAATCCTTTCGGTCGGGGTTTCGGGTTCGGTTCTCAATCGTCTGGCGAGCCTAACCAACCCATAGCTCTGGGTTCGGTTCAAAACCAAGCAGGTTTTATGAACCCATTAAACCAACCCATGGGATGGGACCCGAACATGTATAACTTCAACATGGGAGGTTACGGGTCATCACAAGTGTTTGGGTCTTCTCAAATGTTCGGGTCATCACAAGCTTGGCAAGACCCAATCTCGGTTCTGAAGACCCAGGAGCCAGGAGCCGGAACAAGAGCCCGAGCGACCCCACAATGATCTTCACCTTCACTATGTTATTTTTTTAGTATTTGTAATTTCTTTTTATTTAATGGAAAATTATTTGGTATTTAATATTATTATTTAAATAAAAAAACAATAATTAAGCAATGATTACCCGATTATCATTTATAAAGCCTCAATGGAGCCCCTTCCCACTACACCTCTCCTTTCCCATAAAGCCCATGAAACCCATTCTATTACTTATAATATTTTATTCCTCATGAAGCTCCGTAAAGCCCCCACTAGCCCTTGTAACCCGACAATAAAAAACCTACTATCCTACCCTCACTTCTTCTCCAATCCTTTGCGTTAAACCCTTCCAGCCCTTTCTAACCCTAACTTTGTCACATCTGCATGTTCGACGCAACTAATATCTTATTCCTAAGTCTATCACTTTTTATGTTCTATGTATTTCCATAGTCTTTTCTTTGATTTTGTTTGGAGTTGTTCATGGTCTGTATATTTTATTCTTGTTATTAATTATGTCATACATACATCATGGATTGTTGTTGTTTTGACGGTACTCGATTCTGGTTCTATATTTTGTAACTCTCAATCGGAATCCTCACTTAATCGCAATCCTCAATCGAGGTCTGTACATTCTTCTCATTATCGCCTCAATCAAGTCTACACATCATCGTTTTACTGTCGCACATGTGGACACTTTTGGTAATATTTAATAACGTATTATAATTATAAATTTGGATGACAATTTGTTAAATGGGTTATATCTTGCGCTCACAGGAGAGCGGTATGTTAATCTTGGCCTTGTTATCATTTAAGCTGTATGTGGCTTCAAAGGACCAGTCACTCTGAATACACTTTGGGCTGCTTTAGACCCACCGTAGTGGGGCGTGGTTTTTGCAAAAAATGAAAAATAGCGCCCCAAACACCAAAACATAGGGGCGTTATTTTTCAAAAATAGGTTGAGGCTCTATATAAATAACGCCGGACTAATTATTCCCCCTCCAATCAAATTGTGCCACATCATACTCTCTCTCTTTTATTATTTTTTTTACTTTAAAAAATATAATAAAATATTAATAGGGGCTTTATAAATAAAGCCTCACCACTACACCTCTTTTTCATTTTATCTCTCTATGCTGACTCAGCTGCCACGTGGACCAATCAGAAAGGGGAGCTTTATATATAAAGTCCCCCACTACGCATGGTCTAATACCAGTCAAAGACAAAATACAACCCAAACCGTCCTGTTTGCCCATAAATTTACTGAAGTTATCATATTTTATTAGATCAGAAGAACAAATTTATTTTTGAAACAAATACAATTTTCTAGTTTAGCTATTTTTTTCTATTTTACCGATTTGACCCTTTAAGGATGAAGTGTAAGTGCATAACCCGGATTGACCCGTTCATAGGTATACAATCAACAGACAAATGTACCTGGTGAAATCCCACTCATAGAAAGCTTTTGATAGGGTCTGGGTATGGGATTGTAGGATGGGGGCAAGTATTTCCTTTATCTCAAAAGATAAGAGAGGTTGCTCCTATCAAGACCCTCGGCTCCAATAAGCATTTCTTTCATGTAGTGCATTGTATCTAAATAGTATAAAATGTGGCAAAGAGAATCAAAACAACAAAACAAGAGGTATTAAAGAAAATAGAAGTAAACCATTATAATATCGAAGAGCTGCAGCAACAATTATTGTGTACGATATCACTAGCACAATACTTCTTTTTATTTACTTAAAGTTTTTTTTTTTTTTTTTTGGAAATAAACTTTCATATCAACAACGGCAAGTCCTCAAACAAAGGACCGCCAAAAAAAACCTTACAAGCAATACAACGGGTAATTTACCCAATCGTTCCAAACCACATTTTTAAATCTAGATCTATGCTTAAACCAAAAGAAAGAGGAAGCCTTCACTGACGCCACCACCTCAACAACCTGAGGGTTCGAACTATTAAAAACCTTGTTATTTCGAGCCTTCCAAATCGTCCAACACGTAATCATAATTAAACCTCTAACCAGCTTCTGCTCCCACTTGGACTGCAGCGAAAACTCCTTCAGCATCAGTAACTCATCAATGGAACTGTTTTGATTCACATGAAACCGGCACCATCTATATATCCTGCTCCATACTTCTGCAGCGAAAATACACTCTACCAGCAGATGATGAGCCGTTTCATCTTTCGTCTCACACAAAGGACAAAGGCAACTTGGAATGTTTATGTTTCTATGTAATAAGGCACTGCACGTAGGGATTCTATCTAACCTCAATCGCCAAACAAAAAAATTAACTTTTAAAGGAATCCATTGCTCCCATATCATCGCTGAAAAGACAGGGTTCAAACTCCCACTCCGAAGCCACAATTTCACTGCAGCCACAGAAAACTCCCCTTTTTTATCCGGATCCCACACCCAAGTATCCTTACTACCAGACAGCTTAATATGTTGCAGCAATAATTCGGCATCATGAGCTTCCGAAATCGCCTCCACAGAATTCAAAGCCATAACCCAATCCGTCTTAAGAACCGCTTTATCACCTTCCAAAGTAAACCAATCACGAACCATGTCATTCTTCTTCAAATCAGATCTGAACAGAGCAGGCCACCGAACCTGAAGAGGAACCGATCCTACCCAGACGTCTTTCCAGAACATTATATTACCACCATTTCCCAATTTACCCCTTAAACAAGATTTAAAACTAACCCCTCCAGTCACCACCCCTTCTAGATGTCTAACAATATTCGCCCAACAACCCGTCAAACCCTGCTTCCTAGGCAGAAAAGACCAACGATTTCTGCCCCCATGAAGACACATGATAACATTTCTCCTCAGCCCTTCAGGTTCTGCTTTAAAACGAAACGCCCATTTAGATATTAACGCTGTATTTACATCAAGCATTCTCGAAATACCCAAACCCCCCTCCTTTTTTGGTTTCGTAACAACTTCCCAGGCAACCCAGTGCAAACCCCTCCCCTCCTTGCAACCACACCATAGAAATTTTCTCATGATCTTTTCAATATCTTCTACAACCTTCACCGGAGCCTTAAAGATAGAAAAATAATAAACCGGCAGACTAGCCAGAACCGATTTCAGAAGTGTAAGCCGGCCCCCAAAAGAGAGTAATTTCGCCTTCCACGAACACAACCGGTTCCTTATAGTATCCAGAACTGGATCCCAGTTCGTGACCCGATTCATATTGGCCCCCACCTTAACACCTAAGTAAACAAATGGCAGGCTACCAACCTTACAACCCAACAACGAAGCCATGATGTTAATCTCAGAATTTTCCACCCCCAAACCAAAAAGCACCGACTTATGTATATTAATTTTAAGGCCCGAACACACATAGAAAATCCTTAACAACCGATTGGTAACATTAATATTCTCTACATTCCATTTCCCCATGATCAAGGCATCATCCGCATACAACATATGAGACATCACCGGACCATTATTAGGAAGATTAATACCTTCAAAAATACCCAACTCGGTGGCTTTCGCCATCAAACAAGCCAAAGCTTCCATCACTATAAGAAATAAAAACGGAGAAAGCGGGTCACCTTGTCGAAGGCCCTTTTGACATTGAAAATTAAAAGTTGGCGACCCGTTGACTAGAATAGCAGACCGCGCCGACTGAAGAATACCTTTAACCCATAAACACCATCTATCCGGAAACCCCATTTGCGACAAAATAGAAAGAAGAAACTCCCAACTTACATTATCATAAGCCTTCTCAAAATCAATTTTCATAAAAAACACTTGTTTCATATTCTTCTTAACCCAACCGATCATTTCGTTCAACATCAAGGGGCCGTCCATAATAAACCTATCCTTTAAAAAAGCGGACTGCTCCTCAGATATAACCTCCCCAATAACCGTTTTCAGTCTTCCCGCAATCACTTTGGAAATACTCTTACTAATAACCCCAATTAGATTTATTGGTCTGTAGTCTTTCAACCCAACTGGCGATTTAGTTTTACCAATAAGAGTAATAAATGACTTACTAAACTCCTTACTTATAGACCCCGAATGGAAAAATTCATCAAACATCTTCATAAAATCATCCTCCAAATGAGCCCAAAAATGCATAATGAATCTAAAGTTAAGACCATCTGGACCTGGAGCTTTATCGGCACCGCAATCAAAAATAGCCGCTTTTACTTCTTCTTTTGAGAACGGCGCTACTAAATCATTTAAGCTTCCTTCCGAAACCCGCTTTAAATTATCACATGAAAAGACCGGTCTGTTAAAACATTCCTCTTTAAAGTGCTCTCTAAAAAGCCGAAGAACCTCCCTTTTCACTAGGGGAGGTTTAGAGATCCAAACCCCCTCCACAAAAATCCCCGGGATAGCATTGGCGGCTCTTCTACCCTTTATGCAACGATGGAAATAGCCCGAATTCTCATCCCCCAACGAAGCCCACTTCACTCTAGACTTTTGGTACCGATCACGGTTTTTCAAAATCATCAATCCTTCTAACTTTTTTACTCTCTTCCCACACCCATACTCCTCCTCTTCTAAATCCCTGTCTTCCACCTTTTTTCTCAAAACCAGAAATATCTGCCTTGAGACGATCCAACTCATCATCTTCTTTATTAGCAACCTCTTTCCACCATATTTTTAATCTATTCCGGACAGCAATAAATTTCCTGTGAATCACTACATCAGCCGGCCCTGTCACATTACAATTCCCAAGCGCCTGAATAACCTCCTGCTCACAGCCCTCCCTATCTAACCAGGAGTTAAACCATCTAAACGGTTTAAACCCAAAGTTAGTGTCCACCACAGACAATAATAACGGACTATGATCGGATAACTCCCGAGGCAAAGCTCTGAGAACAGCCCCAGACCACCTGCTAAAAAACTCATGACAAACAAGAACTCGATCAATTTTACTCATCCTACAATCGCCACCTGTACCTGCCATAAAAGTGAACTTGTTCCCTCTCATCGGAAACTCATATAAATTAGCCTCGTCAATAAAAGAGTTAAAATCAGCAGCCATAACAGAATTAAACCTGGAATTCCTTCATCTTCCTTCCATCTAACACAATTAAAATCCCCGAGGAACACCCACAACCCATCATATCCACGCATTAAACCAGAAAGCCTATCCCATAACAATCTCTTTTCAGTCGCCTTTTGAGGCGCATTTACATTCACAAAATTAATAACCGTACCATCCTCCACTAAAGACCCCGAAGTCATCAAGAAATTTCTATCCTCCACCGAAACTAATTTCTTAAATTTCCTAATGTTCCATACATTCACCAAACCACCAGATTTACCCATCGCCCCTACCACATCCAAACCATAATCCCCAGAACGCCAAAGTTTATCAAAATCAAAAGAATCAGATGCGTTAAGCATCGACTCTTGTATAGCCAAAAAATCAACACCATAAGACCGAATCAAATCCCAAAGACCCTTAGTTTTACCCCCATTCCTTATACCTCTTATATTAACAGTAAGACAATTCATGGTAAACCAGTCTGTAAACCTTTACCTTGAATCGAGTTTTTAATCAAAGCCTCGTGCTCGTCCAATTGCACACCAAGTTTGACCCCAAGCATCTTAGTGAGAGAGATTTCATCTTCCAAACCTGTAACCTCAGGGCCATCCGAAACCCCTTCCTCAATCGTTGCCCCCAAATCTTCTTTGGAAAAAATCTCCTCGACCCCATCTCTATTCTTATCTTCAATATTATCCTCATCGTCCTCCATAAACGCCTGAAAAGAATTGGACATAGATACTGGAGGGGGCCCCCTAGTCTTCAACACATTTGTATCTAGGCCCAATATGACGGGTTCCAAATAAAACGGATCATCAACAACCTTGGCCTCTTTAATTGGTCTATCATTACTACTCACGTATCCACCCGAGCCCAACAGGCCCAAATCCACTTTGTTTTTATGCTTTTTTCTTTTTAAATCTTTAGGTGGGTCCCCTTCATTTAAATTCTGCTCTTTAATTCCGCCAGTTTCAATACTTTCCATAACCGAAGACGATGATTCCGTTCCATAATTGGTAACACAATTATTCAAATTTACTGCCACTGCCGTTTCCATATCCTGCTCCTCCCGTGCAGTCGCCGTAGGAACTTCCGGCTGTACCTCCTGTTGGCTAAAAACCGGTGACTTCATCCGCTCCTCCGCCATAGGACTATCCCCGATCGGATCATTTTTGGTTTTTTAATTTATGTGATTAAAGTGTAAGTATTATTGTAGAATTCAAATAGCTAATTGGTTCATATAGCATTTTTTATGAGATCATGTTTGAGTTTGTGATAATTTTTGGGTTAATACGGTGAGTAATTTGAATATTTTCCTTAGCTGATTGTTTGGCAACTTGAATTGTTTTGCTTTTTAATGTTTTGAAGTTTTTCTTTCTTTTTTCTTATGGTTGAAACGTAGGTCCAAGAACTTTAGAAAACCGATATAGACAAATTGTTAAATCCTAGACTGCTTTATTTGGGTTACAGTTATAAGACCATGTGTAGTGGGGGTGAAAATTTTAAGGCCCTCATTTCTGATTGGTCCACTTGACAGCTGAGTCAGCATGAGGCTTTATTTCAAGATGGGGTGTAGTGGGGGTGGAAAAATTGGGGCGCTAATTAAAAAAAAAAACTGAATATACATCTCACAGATCAACCTATCATCACCACCAACCTTCTTCCCTTTTTCTTCATCATCTCTCACGCACCCACCACCACCACCACCGTACACCATCACCACCACCATTCACCTACCTTTTCTTCTTCCTTTTCCCTCTTCTTCTTCTTCTTCTTCTCTCTCTCTCTCTCTCTCTCTCTCTCTCTCTCTACAGATATGGCCATCACTATCGCCGCCCTATCATCGTCGGAACCCTAGCACCTCCTCTTCAGATGATAATTGACCGTTGCAAAGGTTGGAGGGGTTGGAGGGATTGAGGTGTCAACATTTGATTGGTGGATTACAAAGGTTGTCCAGCGTTATGTTTATAATGCTTCCGGATGGTTTGGCCTCTTCGCGCCCCTATGTGCCGGTGTTACCAGCGTGATTTTTTGTTTGGCCCCCCTATAACGCTCCACTACGGATGGTCTAAGATAGATTGTTGATTGCAGGTGGACTTCATTGATATGCGGAGAAAGAATTACATGCTTACTTTAATGATGATTGCTCTTAAGACTAGTTTAATAACCTTCAAAATAAAGTTGGCTGGTTTGATTAGGTAATTGTTTCCTTAAGTTGCTATTGTGAGTTCAATAATCTCATTATAGTAACATTGTCGACCTATTTACTTGTATGATTTGATTGATACGGGTGATATCTTATTTATGGGTCAACCAGTCAAACGAATGAAAGTCACCCAAATTTGGTTATTAATAAATCCAGACTCCTAACTCTTTTTATTCAGTTAGGTGCTGTTTGTTTTTTCTGCAGAAAAAGGTCTGCAGTCTGCAGACCACATCTGCAGACATCTGCAGGAGAAGAGGTGGACCAAAGGTCTGCAGTCTGCAAGAAGAAGACTGTTTGTTTGTTAACGTCTGTAGGCTGCTGAAATAAACTTAAATTTAAACAAACTGAGTTTTTACAACAGTCTGGTGGTAGATGGTGGTGGTGGTGGGTGGACCGTGGTGGTGTGGATCATGGTGGACGGTGGTGGGTGGTGGTAGTGGTGGTGGTGGGTGGACGGTGGTGGTGGTGGACCGTGGTGGTGGTGGTGGTGGTGAGTGGTGGATGGTGGTGGTAGTGGTGGTGGACGGTGGTGGGTGGTGGTGGACGGTGGTAGGTGGTGGTGGTGATGAACCGTGGTGGGTGGTGGACCGTGGTGGTGGTGGGTGGTGGTAGTGGTGGTGGACAGTGGTGGGTGGTGGTAGTGGTGGTGGGTGGACGGTGGTGGTGGTGGTGGACGGTGGTGGGTGGTGGTGGTAGTGGTAGTGGACGGTGGTGGGTGGTGGTGGGCGGTGGTGGTGGTGGGTGGTGGACGGTGGTGGGTGGTGGTGGTGATGGACCGTGGTGGGTGGTGGTGGTGGACCGTGGTGGTGGTGGGTGGTGGTGGTTGTGACAACCGTCACCCTCATGTTTCATTTAATTGACAATAATAGCCCTTCAAATATTTCTAGGACGGTCCCTATAATTTTCGTCGTTTTCAAATTTAATTTTTGAGAGAACTAACAATTTATCAATTATATTTAATACAGATCGGGTATAAGTCTTAATCAAATGTGTATGTTGAAACGTATTTGTAAAGGGTTCTATAAAAAAATTAAAGTTTTAAAAAGTTTTAAAAACTTTTAGGTTAAGTTAGTTAACCAAGTTAAGTTTATATAAAGGAAAAACTAGCCTAAATCATATTATAACAAACTAAGTTAATTGTGAGGGACCAGTTTTGCCAAATGATGAAAGTTTTAAAAGAAACTTTTCCCACTTCCCTTGTCCCACGTTTTTTCAGCAGGTCCGGCGGCCGGACTTCTGTTCCGGCGACTCCATTTCCGACGAGTCCATGTTTGGGTTGTAACGTCTTCATTACTCATTAAAGGACACCAAATCGTTTCTCCTTCCACGGGCAATCAATTCCAACGAGTTAAATGAACCATAAACATGATTTTTTTATGATTTTAATCGGGTTTTTATGATAGTAACCGCCGGAATTTAAAACTCGATTAATGGGTCGTTTTAACCGAACTATTATATAAATACTCAATGCCAATCCGTTTCTGCACTTTATATCATCACAAACCCACAAAAAACGAAGCTTAATATCGTCTGAAGCTCTGTGAAATCGGCCACCATGTGCGATTTTTATTTTTTCTTTTTCGGGTCTGAAACGCGATTGTAAGATCTATATTCTTGTGCCGTTTTTATGTTTAAACATTATTTAACGAAAGCCCTCTATTACAGAGCCTTCATCTAGTCTAGATCGTGTTATTGAATTTGGGGTTAGGGTTAGGGTTTGGTTGTATGAATTGGGGAAGAAGATGACTTTGAAGATAATGTTTAAATAGTTTATAAATCAAAAACTAGTAACATATGGATCATATGGTGTAGTGGTTGGTGGTATATGTTGGGACAAAGGGTACCCGGGTTTGAACCCAGGCAACCCCACTACATTTTTGTGTTTTCTTTTATTTATTTATTTATTGTTATTTCTTTTTATGAATAATATTATAACCATAAAAACTTATAATATTCCTAACTAATTCATTTTTGCTCCAAAAATTATGAAAATTTAGGTGTAGCTTCTTGATAACTTATAGAAAATTATTATACTTTTATTTTTTTGGAAAATCTCATATTTTTATATTTTTATCAAATTTATTTGTTTTAATCATATTTAATTGATAAAAAATTCATTTTTTATGATTTTAATCTCAAACTTTTTGGGTAATTATTTCTCATCATCATGAACTGATATAAAAATTATTGGTTTAGAAAACATTTAATTTTATTGACTTTCCTATTTTTAATCATTTAAACATAATTTAATCTCGTTAAATCAGTTTTAAATATAAATAAGTTTATATAAATTAGGGGAAAATTATTCTAATTTGTTTACATCAGAAATCATCTATTTTCTATAAAACTAGTGTTTTTGGATCATGTATGGTATTATTAGTCTTATTTACGTTTAATTAGACATAATAAAGCATTTATTTATTTATACAATTTAAACATCTATTTTATAAATATTTTCTTATAAAATAGAAATACGCATATGGTTTAATGTCTTTATTATCTTTTGTTGGATCATTGTGTAACTCAAATTTTTTTTATTTATATATTTATGATTATTGTATTTATTTTAATTTAGTTAAAGTAACTAACTAAATTAATTTGTCTTAATTATTCAAACATATTTTTATTCAATAGGTAATAATTATATTATTTAAACCACATTTACAACCTTTCATATATTATTTGTGATATACAACTTTTACATTAACGCGATTTATCATAAGAACTTTAATTCCCCAAATCGACTTAGCAAACCCTAATGCCTTAGACCCTAGATACCATAGACTTTTAGACTTTTCCCTTATTAGTATTCTTACACGTTATAGGTTGAATACCCATTACTTAGCTCACGATCGCTTAAGTGGATTTGATCGCTTTCGCAAATTGTGAGTATATCTTTCCCCTTTTTACTGTTTTACTATTTTGGGGTGACTCATGTACTTACTATCAAGTTTCTATTTCTTTTACTAAATGCAATTCTCATGTGTGTTTGCTTTATGTTAATTGGTGTGTCTATGACTTGTCAAAATCATTAACCGCGGGGCGGCCTAGCTTTTCAATGAATAGTACTATGGTATACCCCCTTGAGACTCTCTTGAGAGAATCTTGGTCATTGTCTTGTTAATTCATTATTCAGTTGGTTAGTCATGTGTTAGTCATTATTCTCAGCTTTGGTTTTGAACGGATATTACTTATTACATAATTGCAAATGGTACCGCACATGAATTGCTAAACACTTTTCTACTATATTTATTTAAACAGGGTATGCTCACCAATACATTTTGTATTGACCAAATCGTTTTCGTACATGTTTCAGGTTATTTTGAGATGCACTCTTTAAGCTTTCGGATTTATATTTAGATTTTGACTTATTGTATTTCAGTTTAGTTGCCATTTAGAACCGTTGTATTTCTTTTCAATGTAATAAATTATTTAATCAATGTATTCAAATTTTCACTTTAGTCCATGAGCTATTGAACAATCGTCACTACGTAACACCTCGATGTTTCCGCCATCGGTTGGGGTGTTACAGTGGTGGTGGACCATGGTGGTGGTGGGTGATGGTGGTGGTGGGTGATGGTGGTGGTGGGTGGTGGTAGTGGTAGTGGACAGTGGTGGGTGGTGGTAGTGGGTGGACGGTGGTAGGTGGACGGTGGTGGTGGACCGTGGTGGTGGTGGGTGGTGGACGGTGGTGGGTGGTGGTGGTGATGGACCGTGGTGGGTGGTGGTAGTGGTGGTGGACGGTGGTGGGTGGTGGTAGTGGTGGTGGGTGGTAGGTGGTAGGTGGTGGTAGTGTTGGACCGTGGTGGTGGTGGTGGGTGGTGGTGGGTGGTGGTGGTAGTGGTGGTGGACGGTGGTGGATGGTGGGTGGTGGTGGTGGGTGGTGGTGGACCGTGGGGGTGATGGACGGTGGTGGTGGTGAACGGTGGTGGTGGACGATGCTAGGTGGTGGTGGGTGGGTGACGGTGGTGGTGGTGGTGGTAGTGGGTGGTGGTGGTGGTGGGTGAGGAGAAGAGAAGAGGAGAAGACCTTAGAAGACTTTGGTCCAAGTCTGCACCAAGAAGAGGTCAGGAAGAGCTTTTAGAGTGAAATGTCTTCCGAAAAACAAATAGTCTGTCCGCCCCAAACGTCTGTCCGCGTCTGCGCGACGCAGACAAAAGAGGTCAGAAGTGCTTCTGGGAGAAAAACAAACACCACCTTAGTATCTGCTGGTCACCCGACTAGAAAACGAACAAAAAGTTCCACTTGTAATAATCTTTTCGAACCAAAACATTTTTACGTGGTAGTCCAATCCACTTAATCTGCCCAGCTTGCCTAATTCTCAGTTATTATTTTACAGGGGTACATTGCGTATATGCTAGATCTTGATAGCCTTGCTGAAACTTTGGATGCATAACAAAATGCCTCTATTAAGCTTCCAATGGATGCATTCAAGTGCTTTTTCATTAGGAAACCTATTGGTGGTGTTGGGCAAACTACTCTCCATGGTATTTTTCTATTTTCGTATATCTAAACCGAAAAATCAGGATCCCTGCCACATTAGGTATAACAACAGACCCTATCTTTGATTGACAACCTTCATTGGCCATATAGGTTAATGGTTGTAACTACTATGTTTTAACATATTTATTTGGCTGATGTAAATATTAAGGTTTTTAAATTATTTGTCGGTTTAAAATGTAGGAACTTGGAGCTTGCTGGTGTGGAGGTTGATATATCTATTTTCAATTAAGAATCAAATATTGCTATTGTCCCACTTGTGAGTGTCATAACTTCTTTTGCAGCCGAATAAGAGAGTGCCTCACGTTCGAGTTCAAGTGCAATCCTTGATGATATTAAGTGAGAACTGAGGTCAAGAGTGCAAGGGTCTGGACTCAATCGCCAAAAGTATCCCCCATTCAATTGCAAAAAGTATCTCCCATGTTTGTTTTTTGGAAAACCTTTCACTCAAAAAGGTTTTCCTGATCTCTTCTTAGTGCAGACATGGACGTATGTCTTCTAACATCTTCCCACCTCTTCTCCTCTTTTTTTTCTCATTCTCTTCTCAACATCATCAGAGCTCTTCTTCTTCTCCTCCTCCTCTCCTTTACCCTCCGTTCCTCCCCGTCGCCCTCCTCCCTCCGCCGCAACTGAAGTACACTCTGTTTTTATTGTTTCTGCTTAAATTTTGTTGTAATCGTGTGCATACAGTACACTCTATTTTTATTGTTTCTGCTTGAATTTTTTGTTTGGAAATCGATGACATTTAAAGTTTGTAAAAGTATTAATTATTCTGCTAAATTACTGTTGTTGTTTGGTCATACAATGACCTGCATTTCGATCTTGTTCTTTTGTGACCATGGATCTTTGTGGAGTAATTTAGAAGGCTGATTAATGTAGGGTTTTATTAAATTTATTGATATTTTTAGTTTTATAAATTAGGTTGGTTTTTTTTATTCTAGCATAGTATCTGGATAATTGGATTTTGGATTTTGTATGATGTTAATTATGTTTTAAGCTCAATTATGATTTATATTTGTGTCACAGTGGTTATGGTGGGTGTTGGTGGGTTATGGTTATGGTGGGTTGTGGTAAACAGTCTTCTTCTTGTAGACTACAAACCTTTGGTTCATCACTTCTCTTGCAGATGTCTGCAGATGTGGTCTACAGACTGCAGACCTTTTACCTCTTAAAAAACAAACAGCACCTAAATGTATTGTATGTATTTATATGACATTTAATCTTTTATTCAACTCGTGTAGTACACGGGTCTCTAATTTAGTATATATATTCCAAAGCTAAAAATCCCACATGGCATTCAAAGAGGCCAACCTCTCACTTGAGTGTGCCATGTTGCATACCATGTGACAAAAAGTGATTTTAGAAAAAAAAATTAACCCTAACATTTTAAACCCTAATGTAACACCCCAACCGATGGCGGAAACATCAAGGTGTCACGTAGTGACGATTGCTTAATAGCTTATGGTACTAAAGTGTAAATATTGATACATTGATTAAATAGTTATTACCAAATTGATTATCTAGTTAAGATGTAGTTTCAAATAATTGGGACAAAGTAATTGAATTAATTGTTTTAAAACTATAATTGTAAATAATTACAATAATTAGAAATGATTGAACAAATAAATACAAGTTACACAAGTGAACTAAATGTTGATGATTATAACTTTCAAACATAAAATTATTTCTGTTTTATAAAACATTAAATTTATAAAACAAATTTTATGTATTATGAACTAATAAATGATTTATGTATTTAAATCAGCATAAATATAACTAAAATACAAGATATGGCTCAAAATGATATTTTTATAAAAAATAAATAAATTCTGATGAAAAATGATCAAAATAAAATTTCCATAATTTTTCTCAATTTATTTGCATTTAAAATGGATTTAATGAATTTAAATCATATTTAAATGATTAAAATAGGAAAACCAATAAAAATAATTGTTTTCTTTGTAAATAAATTTTATTTCAGTTTTTCATGTTTAGAAATAATTACACAAAAATTTTTATATTAAAATCATTAAAGATGAATTTTTAATCAATTAAATATGATTAAAACAATTTAAATGCATAAAAATATAAAATTAATATATTTTCCCGAAAATAAAAGTTTGAAAATTAAGTTTATGGTATAAGGATTCTACACCTAAATTTTCATAACTTTTGAGCAAAAATTGAATTAGTTATGAATATTTTAAGATATATATGTATTATATATATTTAAAAACAAATAGAATTTATGGTCTAAAAATAGAAAATAAAAATGTGGGGGTAATGAGAGTCGAACTTGGGTAGTTTCATGACAAACCCAGCACACAAACCACTACAACAGTTGACTCATATGTTGTAACTTTTGGTTTATAATAACATTTAAACACTATATAAATTGTCATCTTCTTCTCCAAATCATAATCAAAACCTTAACCCTAGACCCAATTCTAATAAACCCATTACATAACTGATTAGACATCTATTATAAGGGGCTTATGATCGGAATTATATAACAAACGAAATGGCACAAAAATAATCAGACTTACAACGTGTATAAAGGTCGAAAAAGAAGCTTCAAGTTCGGAACTGATAACCGAAAAATTGAGAGCTTTATTGGATGATTTTCGATGGTTTAGTAGTCTTTTAGAGTCAGAAAGAGTGCATGAAATGATTGGGACAATCAGTTTATTTAATGGACGAGTAAAAAGTCTAGTTTTAATGCGTTTAAAAATCCGGCGATTTCATTCATTAAATCTCGATTAAACCTATTCAAAGCACGTCTAAATGCCCGTTTTAATTAGTCTAACAGTTACAAATCAGAGGAGAAACGTAAAGGGATGTGAATAGAACGATTTTATGTATTAAAAGTGGGGTTTCAACGTCGCCGGACGAGTGGCCGGATTCCGGCGTATAACAGTTACAAATCAGAGGAGAAACGTAAAGGGATGTGAATAGAACGATTTTATGTATTAAAAGTGGGGTTTCAACGTCGCCGGACGAGTGGCCGGATTCCGGCCAAACTCCTTGCCGGAAAAACGTGGGTGGAGAGAAGGAGAAATCAGTTTTGAAACTTTTATGTTTTGGCACAATTAGTCCCTCATAGTTAACCATGCTAGTTATATTATGATTTGGTTTATTTTTTTTCTATATAAAACTTAACCATGTTAAGTTAATTCAACCAAAAAGTTTCTAAAATCTAATAACTTAATTTCTATTATAACTTTTCGATAAAACTTTACATAACATGTTTTAAAACTTCGCACTCAAAATTTTGACGTTTCCCAAAATCTTTCACAACTTATTATACGTTTAAAGCTTGTAATATTTTCTTAAAAAAAACAAATGTATAAAAACAACAATAGAATTTAAAATAAAAAGATTCGCTCAACGTCCAACACGACATGTTTAAGTAACGATTCAATGTATTGTCAACAGAATTCAATGTTTTACTAAATTCCAAAACAATCAAAATACGAGGACTAATAATGTAAATATAATAAAGTCTAGGAAGCGTGCAATTGTCACACCTAACCTCCTCCAATCACAAAGAGCAAAACCTTCCTCCCTCATATCACTTGGCGGCGGAAGCACCGGTCTGTCAGAAGCGAATATTCCGTCAGCATCTTCTCCAACATTGTTAGATACCGGAAGCGATAAAGATTCAAACGGTGAAGAGGTCTGATTCGGATGTGAACCGAAACCGTACGGATCTGAACTGTCTACATATTCTTGAGCGTCGGGAGGAAACTGATACGGTGTTGTATCGGCAGTGGAGAAGTTGGAGTATGAATCGTTAGTGTCGAAGTAGCCTTCATCAAATTAACCGGATGTACGAATTGTTGTGGTTTCTTAGCCGTCCACACTAAACGTATCGAATGACTACCTGTGTTGGATTTGTGAGTTCCTATGACTAACTAAACCTGGGTTTGACTAGGTCAAAGTCTTATTTGAAGAAAACAACATATTGGATAAAGAGAATAGGAGATTGATGAAGCTACTCCGAAAAGAAAGACACCTAAGCAATTCTGGAGGAAAGCATAATAGTTCACCCTTAAAGGTGAGTAATCTAACTAAGATGATGCTATTTTTTTTATGTAAAAGAAGCATATTTTTAAGCAAAAATCGAATATGATGGTGTCATTCTTATTGTGTCCGAATACAACAGATAAGCAGTTTTGTGTGTTTGTATAGCTCTATTTATTTGAGAGTGAAATAAACGGTTTCGGAGTTGGTTATAGTCAATTCAAGATTCTGCTTATTTTACCACTTAAATCCTTAAATACTAAACACTTAAAACAGCGAAACACACATTAGAGTTATACATTATTAATTGTTTAGGTTAGGTGTTGTTCGAAGCTTTCCTGTATGTAATTGTGAAGTGATCCTCCCATAGTGGTGGAGTGGTGAAGAGGCCTTATGTTCACTTAGGTGATCAAGGGTTCAATTCCCATTTCCAACATTTATGGTTGGATATTTTGCCAAGTGATGGTTGAGCCTACCCTCATTGGAGGGGCCAGGTTTGATTCTGATGGCCCCCCGGTTTTCTATTACCGTGCATTTACTCCAGAGAGGCTTGCCTCTTGTGGAGGGTGCAACATTTGTCAAGTGGCACGTGGCGGGAAATTTTCCGGGTGGAAGCCTTAGTGCCCCTTATGGAGGCTTGCCTCGACTCGCTTGTGGGTCGGCCACTCTCGCGTCAGCGTGGACCCGGTTAAGACAACATAGTCTGACCATTGTAGAGTGGCTAGGGGATCCCCTTCTGGGGGTTGTGATGAACTCTGCCACAACATAGAAAATCACCTTCCAAAAAAAATGTAATTGTGAAGTGCATCAGTGTATTTCATATGTAAAGTTGATGTGTCATATTAAATTTGTCAACCCCGGAACGCTCCCAAGGTATAATCTTGTGTGTGTGTGTGTGTGTGTGTGTGTGTGTGTATATATATATATATATAGGTTTAGGTTCTTGTACAAAACCACTTTTTTGTGAGAAGTGTGAGAACCAATCTTAGAGTGACACGTGACAGCCGATTTTTTTAATTAGAAGAGCTTCATTGTAATTTGGGTTGTTAATCTTATTTTATGAGATAATTGTCTAATTAATTTTTGTTATTAAATATGAGTTTTATTAGGGATTTTGTTTTGAATTAAATTGAATTTTACTGAATTCTTTTATAAAGAATCATTCTGCACATATTATCATTCATATTTAACCACATCGATTATCCAAATATCATGTTGTGGTGTTTTACGTTCATACTAGGGTGTTTTAAATGAATGTGTTTATTCATTTGTCATATTAATGTATTGCTTCATCCGGAAGGTGTTTTACGTCATACCCGTGTGTTTTATCACCATATTCTCAACTTTGTGTTTTAACAGCCCCGTGTGTTTTATCATCATCTTCTTCATAATCCAGTGTGTTTTATCTCCATCATACACAAATCAGTAAAACATTCAAAAAACACACTAGAATGTAGTTTAAAACACAACTATACATACGTTTAAAACGTGTTTTAAATTCAAAAATCACTAAACCACACAAAAACTTTTGAACATAAAACACAATATAAAAACAAGAAAATTAAAAATTAGAAAAAAATACAAGAAAATTAAACAACGTAGTAAAAAACAAGAAAATTAAAATTTAGAAAAAAATATACAAAATCATGAAAGAGATGCTAAAGTCTTCCCTGTAAAAAAAAAAACCTCAGTTTTCTTTTGATCCTTCGCATAAAGGTTCTTATCCATTATCCAGCAACAAGCAACAGACAATACACAATTTTTGTGAAGGATTCTTGTTCTTTTGTTTTCGGGGGAGAGAGAGAGATATATATGAACGAGAGTTTAAGGGTTGAATGTTTCCAAAAATTAACAAATTTCAATTAAAATGTGAATTAAATGTGGGTGACGATTTTACCTTAATACCCCTCAGCCATCTAATTTATTATTAATATTATAACATTAATTACCAAAATGCCACTCACTTAATCCACACCATAGATTAAGATGATCCAATAGCCAAAACACCTTCTCATACTTCTAAAAAAAACACTTATCTTGACCCTATATATCTATATATATATATATATAGACAAAAGATCAAATACAAACAAAATTACCGTGCGAACATACGAACTGAAGGGAACAAAAAAAAGTGGCGGTGGCATTTTCGTAAATAATGACCTCCACTCTTGTTTGTATAATTACTCTAGTGTATATAATTACTCTAGAGTAAAAAAGTGACGGTGGCATTTTCGTAAATAATGACCACCACTCTTGTTGTATAATTACTCTAGTGTATATAATTACTCTAGTTATATAATTACGCTATAGTAATTACGCTAGTTATATAACTAGAGTAATTATATAATTACTCTAGTTATATAAAGTTTCCAATATTTACAGAAATGCCACCGCGTGTTTTTTACTTCAGTTCGTACTGTTCGTACGATAAAGCCTATTTGTACGTGAACTTTACTCTCTCTCTCTCTCTCTATATATATATATATATATATTGCAAAGTGATTAATCCTACATGTCATACTCTTATGCAATCCCTCCTTTAAGAGATGCCACATAGGATGTGATGTGGCAACTCTAAACCAATTAAAAAAAAAGAAATAAATATGATTTAAACTAATCTATTACAATCTTTAACCTAATCTATTAAATACATAATCTACTAAATCTAAAAATTAAAACTTTATTATTTTATCTCTCGTGTTTCCTCCCATAACTTTTAAACGTTAATATCTTTTATATACAAGTTTTTTTTAAAGAAAAAAATTACACCAAATTAACGAGCGTTTTATTATCTTTCTAACGAGTACCATAGTGCTATATAAAAATCGGAGAAAAAAATGACTATTTTTTGTAACCCGACAGGTATTGTGTCGGGTTTGGGATTAGTTTAAAAAAAATTGTGGGTTTGGGTCGGGTCTGGGATTAGGTGATACCCAACCGGATTACCCGAAACAACATATCCAAATACCCGAACTACATACCCGATCATATACCCATGAATTTTTTAACGCATCACATAACCCTTAGACTAATGCGTTCGATATTTCAATAAATAACTTTTTTTTCTTATTTCTTGTTAGTTCTTTTTAGAGTGATCGATTACAAACTTCCGAATTCATTTGTAATGGCACTAGATTTATACCCCGGCGCAGAGTTTCGTTTTTTTATATCTGAATATGATAACTTATGGCAGAGATTTGTTTAAAATAATAATAATAATATATTTTATTATGTTATATTAGATATTTCAACCCGGGACGCTCCCGGGATAAAAACTAGTATATATATATTACACCAGGGGTGGGTTCAATGGGGAACCTAAAAAAAGTGAGGAACTAGGGAACCATGCATTTAACATGTCAATTATATTATAAAAAGATCAATTTAACATGTATAAAATCATTTTTATCAAAAAGTTTAATTGGAGATTTTGTATATAAATGTATGTAGAAGCTTTTTTGACAAAAAAATCGAAAAATAAAATAATTAAAAAAATGCTTAAAATTAGTTAAAAAAAAGGTAAATTTTTTTTTTTTTTTTTTTACAAAAATCAGTTTTTTTATTGGAATAGCTTTTACACATGTTTATATGCAAAAGCTATAAAGAAATTTTTGAAAAAAATATTTTTTAGCATGTTAAATTGAATTTTTAAAATATATTTAACATGTTAATTGCATAGTTCCCCAGTTTCCCACTTTTTTGAGGTTTTCCAGTGACCCTTACACCATATCTTGATAAAGTTAAATATTTGTTTTTTCTTTCTTTTAAACTCATAAAATTATACAAACGCTAATTCACGTATGTAAAAAGTTTTTAAACAACCTTTTGTTTAAATAATCTCTTAGGCTTTGGGTCTTGAGTTTTGTTCAAGCCTATTGTCAATAAACCGAGTACGAGTCAACATCTACAAGCCTTAAATATATATTAGGGGACGAGGCACCTCACTAGGTTTTTTTCAACTTTCCTGATTTCTATTAATCCCGCACTGCTACATCACATCACTGATTCACTTCACTGAAATAATATTTTGAAGGCAGCACTCCACTGAAAATAAAATAGAGAAAAAAAGACAAAAGGGGGGAGAGAGAAACTCACGGGTACCAGCCCGTTAACTACAACCAGATTTTGGTTCACGGGACCACTACCAGCATGGGTGGCAGTGGTGTTACCGTGCTGGTAGTAGATACCCGTGACCAATTCTGGTGACGTCCCATCCCCCTTATTTAAAGGTTTACATCCTTAAATAATAATCTAAATAATCTAAACCTTTTTGTAAACCCTAAATAATCTAAACCTTTTTGTAAACCCTAAATAATCTAAACCTTTTTTATTTGGCCGGTTGTCTTGAAGGTGTGACTTTTTTTTTATTATTAAATGAGTGGTTTTAACTTATTCTGCTCTTGATGAGGATAAAATTCCTAGTTTGAACATGATTAGTGACTTACCTAGACATGATTAATGAATTACCTGAAAATATTATGTTTTTTTTCCTGTATGACCAAACTCCTACAAAAAAAGTCGTTTCTTTCGTTTTTTTGTATAACACTATGGTACTCGTTGGAAAGATAATAAAACGTTTGTTAATTTGGTGTAATTTTTTTTAAATATCGTATATAAAAGTTATAACGTTTTAAAATTGTGGGGGGGGGGGGGGAACTGTAAAGACACGAACATGTAAAGACACGAACACGAAAAAACACGAACCTGTAAAGACACGAACACGAAACCTGTAAACACGAACACGACACGAAATCTAATCATGTCATTTTTTCAAACACGGACACGAACCTGTGTATAACAGGTTAACATGATAAGACACGATAAGGAACACATGGTAAAATAGGTTAACACGACAAGACACGACAAGACATGATAAGAAACATGATAAGACCTGTTAAGACACGAACACTAAACAGCTAAAAACGAACACGACACTAAAATAAACAGGTGTTAACGTGTCGACGTGTTAAAATCGTGTAAGTTCATGTCAGGTTATCGTATTCGTGTCTGAATTGCCAGCCCTAGGGAAACATGAGTAAGAAAAAGACTTTTGGATGGAAATCAAGATGAGGATACCACGTGGCACACCCAATGAGAAGAATGACCTATTTAAATGCCATGTAGTATTTTATGCTTTGAAACATTAATATATATAGATAGATAGATAGATATTACCCATATACGATTAATAAGTTTGATAAAATTTGTGTGTAGATTGCACTCCACATCGAAAATAGCATATATCATAAATAAAAGATTTTTGTATATTTTTTTTAAAGGCGAAAACTTATATATATATATATATAGGGGAAAGTTAATTTGAGAACACCTATATTTCGTGCGAACCGTGAGAACGGCATCTAAAACCATTCAAATTCAAAATTTCTTTTTACATTTGTCTTTATTACTAAAATACAATCTCAAAAACACAATTTACACGTAAAAATTCAAACGTACACGAAAATAATTTGTTTTTACACATGTGTAAATTTACTGTTTATACATGTGTAAACTGTTTCATTTACACATGTGTAAAAAGTTAATTTAAAAGTGTTTTTGCAAGAAAAGATGAATTATTTGGAAAGAAAATTCATTTATTAATGTTGTATTTTGATTATAATGAGGTTTGTATTAAAAAAAATTGATTTTGATTGATTTTTTTACTTGTTCTCACGGTTATCACAATATTTAGCGTTCTCAAGATAACCCTCCCCTATATATATATATATATATATATATATATATATATATATATATATATATATATATATATATATGGGATGGATTAAATAAAAACCCATCTAAATTGAAGAAACCTTGTAAACTTCATCACCACCATCCATTGTAGTTGATCAGTGGTCAAGCTTAAATGTGGATATTATAATCAAACAAGATGACAAAAAAGGTTAGAAGGGTAATTTACACCATTTTCTCTCTCCATCCAATCAATCATCTCTCTATCTCTTTCTTTCACTAATCTTCTCTCTCCAACATTCTCTCTCATATTTTTTTCTTTACAAAAATCAGATTTTTAATGATTGAAAAAAGTATTTTATTTATTAAAATAAAACAGAATCAGATCCATATTATTGTTCCAGCACCAGTGCTGTTACGTACGTAAAAACCGTCACGACAGTTTCATATTAATTTAAAAAAATGTAGATTTGTTAAGTTTTTATTAGACCATGTTCTTTTTTCGTTTAATTTTACCAGCACCAGAACTAATACATCAGATTCATATTATTGTTCCAGCACCCAGCGCTGTTACGTACGTAAAACCGCGACGACACTTCATATTAATTTAAAAAAATGATGATTTATTGATATTTTTATTAGAACATAATTTCTTTTGTTTTTAATGTACTAGAACCAGAGTTGTTGCATACGTAACGAAAGGTATCCTACTAACTATTATACTCATATATCAAAGTAAGATTCACATGACAACGTAAAAAAAACATTATACTGAATCTTTACTAGGTTTGTAATATATGTTATGGTATATAAAACATTCATTGCTACAAAAAAAACAACCAAGCTTTGATTTCATACACCGCCCTTTGGCATCCTATAACCATACTTGTCAAAAAAAGCCCATTCTTTATCCGTAATATGTACACCCCCACATCCTCCATTGCAACCAACAGTGGCAGAGGACATTTTATAACCATACTTGGCCTAGAAAGCCCATTCTTCCTCCGTAATACGTATACCCTCCCATTCTGCCCTAATACGCACACCCTCCTTTGACGCTTGTAAACTCAAATCAGCTTCATATGGTTCATCATATTTAGCCCCTGGGTCTGATTCGTAACCGGCAGCCCATTCAGGTGTGTAATGGACATCATACAAATCGTCATCCGGTGTTATATAGTCTTCTGGTGGTGGATATTCTTCGGGAAAAATGTAATCAAAAGCTGTATTCCAATCGAAATCTTCATCGGGTACGAACGCAGCGTCCGCTTGCTCTAGGAGTATAACCGGTTCAAGGGACGGTTCAAGTTCGGCTGCAACAGGGGGTGGGGGTTCAGGTTCGGCTGCAATAAGAGGTAAATCTGGTTCAACGGGCGGGTGTGGTTCAGGTGCAACTACCATATCGGGTTCAATTTGAGGTGCCTCGGGTACGATTGGGATTAGAGAATGACATGGCTCAAAAACCTCCCAAGGGGGAGTGCTGGGGTGAGAATTCATGCTTTGGTGGGAACCTGTTACATACGAAACAAAACTGTTGTAACGTACGAAACACATTTTCAGTCTGCAGCAAAACAAAAAGAAACTTACATTTTCTGTTAAACACGTACAGAACCTGTAAAAAAATATGGTGACAAAAACAGGGATGCTACAAACAAAAGTGTTACGTGTGTAACACGCTTTTGACTGCAAAAAAACAACACACTTTTTTTCTCTGCAAAAACAACATGCATTTTGGGTTAACATATGGATGAAAAAACACCAAAAAAAAAAAAAAAAACAGAGATCCTACGAACTATTGTTTGTGCAGTTAGGACAAACGATGAACACAAAAACCACGAAAAAAACACAAAAAGAAAAGTCATTCTTAAGACAAAAAACAACCAAAACATTTTGGTTTAACGTATATAAGAAAATACCCAATAAAATAACAGATGTGCTACAAACACACTTGTTACTGCAAAAAACAACACAATTTTTTTTCTCTCTGCAAAAAACAACATACATTTTGGGTTAACATGTAGATGGAAAAACACCAAAAAAACAGAAAAATGCTAAAACTTTTATGTTCATTCTATTTAACACATAAAAAACAAAAGAAATCAGACATATTCTGTTAAACACATATAGGTAACAAAAAAAAACTCATAGATGATAAACACAAAAAAAAAAAAAAAAAAAAAAAACAGATGTGCTACACACACCAGTGTTACGTGTGTAACAGGGTTTTTTGTCTGCAAACACAAGCAAACTTTTTTTGTCTGCAACAACATCATACATTTTGGGCTAAACATATAGACGAGAAAACACCCTAAAAAAACACAGAGATGCTATGAACCATTGTTTGTGCAATTAGCACAAATGATGAACACAAAATGCGCCCAAAAAAACTTGATACAACAAATACCTCAATGGTTCTAATAACCCACAAAGAAAATTCTTTCTGGAAACAAATGATATTTCAAATTGAAACCATCAAAAAATTACCCACCAAAAACCCACAAAAAAAAAAAAAAAGCATCTCTGCCAAAAATTTACCCACCAACAATCACAAAAAAAAATCCTCCCAAAAATCCCACAAAAATTGAAACCATCAAAACCCACAAAAAAACATACCCTAAAACAGGGATAAAAAAAACAGGGGTTCCCCCAGGTCATGTGTAAAACCTCGACAATTAATTCTAAACAACAAAAAATTATGTTATAATCACTTTTAACAACAAAATCCACAAATTATTTCGAATTAAAACCCCTAAAAAATAAACCTGAAATTAAAAAAAAAAAAGGATAACCGGTTGGGGTGACAGGGATGATGACGATGATGAATAGTTAACTAGGGCCTTCAATGATGATGCTGGTTGTGATGATCCTTTGGTGGTTCAAGATGATGATGATGGTGTGGTGTGGTGGTTCGAGATGATGATAAAGGTGGAGGTTAATGGTGGTGTATGATCTTTGCTGCAGATCTATAATTATACAGAGAGATGATGATGGTGAGAGGAGAGGGAAATGCATAATAATTTGAAATGGGAGAGAGAAACAAGGGTTATATATGAGAGGGGTTAAGCTAAATTACTAAAATAGCCTTTGGTTAATAAAAAATTAATTAAGTTCATTGGCTATGTGGAGCATTGTGGTCCACTAGTTGGGTTTGTGGGAGTTTCTTCAAAATTTTGGGTTTCTTCTAGATACTTAGCCTATATATATATATATATATATATATATATATATATATATATATATATATAGGATTTGGTTCATTTGAGAACCACCATTTAGGGAGAGAACCAAAGAACTAAGTGTGAACACAAAAACCCCTCCACCAAAAAATAAAAAAATAAAATAAAAAATTATATAACCTAAAAAAATAAAAAAAAGTAAAAAAAAAAATACAAAAAAAATAAAAAAAACAAAAAAATGGCCTTTTTTACGTCATAATTACGTCAGGTCTTATGCACATGTGCATTTTGCTGTTATATATATACATACATATATCGTATGCACATGTGCATTTCACTATTAGAGCACACTTTGAAATAAATTATCAATTGCCATAATGAAATGATCATTAAATGGACGTGATATGATATATAAGGTGGAAAAAAAATTATTCAATGATCTCTAAATAAACGCGAAGTGCATTTCACTATTATAGTTAGGTTTTTTTTTCATGGGTTTAGCTTTAGGGTTTAGTTTTTAGGTATGATGGGAATGGGGTTAGGTTTTTTGGGGTTGTTGGTGAATAAACTTAAAAAAACCTCTATATAAAACTATAAAATAAGATAATTGTACTACATGCACATGTGCATTTCACTATTATAGTTAAGTTTTTTTAATGGGTTTAGCTTTAGGGTTTAGTTTTTGGGTATGGTGGAAGAGGGGGTATCTTTTTGGGGCGGGGGGGGGGGGGGTGGGATGGAGCGTTTTGGTTTTTGGGGGGCGTGGGGTTAGCTGCACATGTGCATTTCACAATTGGGGGGGGGGGGTGTGGGGGATGGGGGATTTAGGTTTTTACGGAGTGGGGTAGGTGGGTTTAGGTTTTTAGGGGGTGGAGGTGGGGTTTTTAGGTTTTTTTTTTTGTTTGTGTTGACAATGGTTCTCTGGTTCTCTCCCTAAAGTTGGTTCTCGTATGATCCCTACCCTATATATATATATATATATATATATATATATATATATATATATAGGGGAAAGTTAATTTGAGAACACCTATATTTCGTGTGAACCGTGAGAACGGCACCTAAAACCATTCAAATTCAAAATTTCTTTTTACACTTGTCTTTATTACCAAAATACAATCTCAAAAACACAATTCACGCGTAAAAATTCAAACGTATACGAAAATAATTTGTATTTACACATGTGTAAATATACTGTTTATACATGTGTAAACTGTTTCATTTACACATGTGTAAAAAGTTATTTTGAAAGTGTTTTTGCAAGAAAAGATGAATTATTTGGAAAGAAAATTTATTTATTAATGTTGTATTTTGATTATAATGAGGTTTGTATTAAAAAAATTTGATTTTGATTGATTTTTTAACTTGTTCTCACGGTTCTCACAATATTTAGCGTTCTCAAGATATCCCTCCCCTATATATATATATATATATATATATATATATATATATATATATATATATAATATCCAGTAAAGAGCTGACAACAAAACACACAAACAGACCGCCAACCCACACGGATCACAACCTACTAAAGGTCCACAACATCAAAATTAACCCAGCTATCCCACGCAGGGGACGGACAATTCGATCGATGAAATAATATTTTGAAGGCAGCACTCCACTGAAAATAAAATAGAGAAAAAAAAGACAAAAGGGGGAGAGAGAAACTCACGGGTACCAGCCCGTTAACTACAACCAGATTTTGGTTCACGGGACCACTACCAGCATGGGTGGCAGTGGTGTTAACGTGCTGGTAGTAGATACCCGTGACCAATTCTGGTGACGCCCCATCCCCTTATTTAAAGGTGTACATCCTTAAATAATAATCTAAATAATCTAAACCTTTTTGTAAACCCTAAATAATCTAAACCTTTTTTATTTGGCCGGTGGTTTTGAAGGTGTGACTTTTTTTTTTATTAAATGAGTGGTTTTAACTTATTCTGCTCTTGATGAGGATAAAATTCCTAGTTTGAACATGATTAGTGACTTACCTAGACATGATTAATGAATTACCTGAAAATATTGTGTTTTTTTTTCTTGTATGACCAAACACCCACAAAAAAAGTCGTTTCTTTCGTTTTTTGTATAGCACTATGGTACTCGTTGGAAAGATAATAAAACGTTCGTTAATTTGGTGTAATTTTTTTTTAAATATCGTATATAAAAGTTATAACGTTTTAAAATTGTGGGGGGGAAATGTAAAGACACGAACATGCAAAGACACGAACACGAAAAAACACGAACCTGTAAAGACACGAACACGAAACCTGTAAACACGAACACGACACGAAATCTAATCGTGACATTTTTTCAAACATGGACACGAACCTGTTTATAACAGGTTAACATGATAAGACACGATAAGGAACACATGGTAAAATAGGTTAACACGACAAGACACGACAAGACATGATAAGAAACATGATAAGACCTGTTAAGACACGAACACGATAACACATGAACACTAAACAGCTAAAAACGAACACGACACTAAAATAAACAGGTCTTAACGTGTCGACCTGTTAAAATAATGTAGGTTCATGTCAGGTTATCGTATTCGTGTCTGAATTGCCAGCGCTAGGGAAACATGAGTGAGAAAAAGACTTTTGGATGGAAATCAAGATAAGGATACCACGTGGCATGTAACATTACACATTTAAACTTGTACGTTACGGGCATTATTAATAAAAAAACGTCAAGTTCTAGTATTTTGTTCGCACTTAATTATTTTTGTCGCATTTGTGAAACCCTAATACTATATATATTATATATATGTATGGTTGTGTGATGGATTATTATAAAAAAATAGGTGCTTGGGCCGGGAATCGAACCCGCGCCCAAGACCGGCCCAACAAAACACAACACTCACTAACCAACTGGGCTAGCCATCGTATCTGTTTCAAACCCGGACCGTTATTGTAACATCCGGCAAAAATCGATATGTTTCCGTACGTAATTAGTATATGTAATTAACGGTTTAAGTGCATATTTAAATTAATCGGATTAATTTAGCCTTAGAGAATAGCAAATTCCCCATAAGATGCATAGGAATGCACATGTTTAATGATGAAGCACGATGGAATCGCGTGCGAATAAACTTGTTCGGAACGGACGTTGGTGATTACCCGGTAAAAATTAAATAAACGAAAAGGATCCCGGACACCCAGGATATAAAATAAAGGGGTATTTTCACAAAATATAATGTGTTTTGGAACTCCAAAACCATAAGTGAAAACTTTACATACAAATCTCCTGGTAACGAATAAAGTGCGCGTACCGCACCCGGTACGCGTATAACTTATAAATTCACCCAACGAAAGCCTAACTAACCAACCAACACTTAAACTAGACTATGTTTAAGGGTTATTTGAGGCTACTTTAATGTCCGGATAACGCATAATTAAAATCCGATTAGAATCCGAACGAAACCCGAACTTCATGTTTGAATCATAATCAAACTAGCTAGTAGATATTTTGTGTTGTAGACCCCACAAAATTTCCTACAAGATTGGCCCTAAGGCCATTCACATGCACATGATCTTTTTTTGTACCCCTAAATATTTATGGATCTAGAAAGATTGCATTAGAATTTTTAAAGAGATTTACATGTCCTTGGAAAATCTTATAAAATCCTCCATGTCTTAGTAATCTTCGGCCAAATACCCCCTCCCCCATATCTATTAAGATCATGTGTGATCTAAGAAGATTGGAATCATAAACATGGAGATTTACTAAGATTATATAGTACATTCATAATACTATAAACCACATGCTCATTCATATCCATGTTCATAAAAAAAAAAAAAAACACAACACCTTTTCCTTTTTCCTTGAAGCCGTAGCTTCTTCCACTCACCACACTCAAGATTTTCAAACTTCAAGTCTAAAATTCATTCATATTCAAACCCTATTTTTCATAAGTTTAAGTGTGTTTCAAGCTTGGAGCTTAACCCTTTTGGAAGAACACACTCTAAACCCCATCTAAAATCATGTGTTTTTGTGAATCTTCCCTAGCCTTGTGCTAGTAGTAAGTCTCTTTATCTTGCTTTTGTTCTTGAAAGTTTTTATTTTTTTTTTTGTGTTTTAAAAGCAAGTTGTATATGGGATTTAAATATGGCTTCAACCATAAGAAATGTGTGTTTTTGAAAACAAAAATGGATGATCTAAAAATGATATATGGGCCGTAGGTTTTGTTGGTGATGTTGTTATTGTCTTTGTAAGTTGCGAAAGTTCACGTAAACTAGTTAAAATGATGATCTAAGACATTGTTTGTAAATGGAACTTGAGTACACTTAAAAGAGGTTTGGATCATCATAAAATGATCATCTAAAACTAATATAAGAGTGAATGGAAAAATGTAACTTTTATAAGTTAAGGGACCATTTTAGTAACTTTAAAAGTTGAGGAACTTAAAATGATATTTTTAGAAACTTGCATCTAAAAATATAAGTATGGAAAGTTTAGTGTCAAAAGTGTAAAATGATAACTTTCCAAGGTGGGATTGGTAACTAAAAGCAAATATACATATGTATCTTCTATAAAGATGTATTTTTATGAAATGGAGTTTTATAAAAATATAGATTTTCTAACATGTGGAAGTATATAAAAACAAAGGTTTTTATAAAAATGTTAGACAAAACTTGGGAGAACTTATATAGAAATGAACACTTTTATATAAATGGGAATATAAAAGTGTTGGAACATTTTTGTATATAAGTTGTCAAGTTTTGTGTTAAAAATACAAAAGTGGTTATAAAACTTCCAAGTAATATGTGTAGGAAATTTAAGAGGTGAATAACTTTCCTAGAGTACACATATTGGGAAACTTGGAAAAAAATTAACTATATATATATATATAAGTTATGTAATCGGACTTGGACGTGTTAACGAACTAAGACGTAAAAACGGACGGACGAGAAAAGTATCATTACGTCAAGATAAGTATATATATATTTTAAGGATTTAAAATATATGATTTGGGTGAAAAATACGTAACACTTTCCTAAGTGTTGGAAAAATATTCGTGGGAGAAAATATAACGTAAATAATCTAACGATTAAAAACGTTAAACGAACGTATGGACTTAACGATGAAAGTACAAGTATATATGTATATATATATGTTCGGCTCGACGAAATTCTAGTATATCTACTTAATGGGAAAGTAGATATACGGGAAGGAAAACCGAGACGAGTAAATAATATACATATATATGTGTATACCGAACCGACGAGATCCTAGTATATTTACTTAATGGGAAAGTAAATATACGGTGTGGTGAGTCGAGTCGGGCGTTAAGAATATACTACCGAATCGACGAGATCCTAGTATATTTACTTAATGGGAAAGTAAATATACGGTATGGTGAGTCGAGTCGAGCGTAGAAAACGTATTATCGAACGACAAGATCTTAGTATATTTATTTGAATGGGAAAATAAATATACGGTATAGTGAGTCGTGTCGAGCGTTAAAAATATTATATCGAACGATGCGATCTTAAGTATAATTATTTAATGGGAAAATAATTATACGTTAAGTGAAGTCGAGTCGAGGATAATATTATACAAGTTATAGAAATATTAACTCGTTAGATCGAACTTATTCACCATGATAACACAGCAGCACACGGCCACGAGTCTCATATCTAATCCACGCAGGGTCCCGTTCTCTAAACGCACTAGTCTAGCAGGGACGCACCCTCGGTCTTCACTGGGTTCCGGGTATAACCTTCCACACACCATACTCGACATTTCTTGCTTCGGTAGGCCGTGTATTCTTGTACGTCCGCTCCTTTCGAAGAACTTTGTGGTGGAGGCATTCAACTCCTATACAAGGAAGTTTTCGTCTCCCGTCACTATCCGATGCGAGGGTTTACGTCAGATTTCTCATATGAATAGACGTTCGAGCTCTTCCGTGTTCGTACCTTAAAGGTAATGTCGAAGATAGCTCATCATGTCAGCTAGGATCAAAATCAAGGGACGTCGACGAGACCTCCCATTTAACCCATTGGCCGATCAAAACTAAGACTAAATCTAAAGAACAAGAACAACCAAGACAAGGAGTGATCACCAATCCCGGCCCTAGCGCCCACCAAGGTTACCGTGCACCCCAAACTATTATTACGTGTGCACCCGTAATGATAATTTGCGTTGCCAGGTAATCTTGTTGCCCGCTAATTCCGAGCTTCCTGATCCAAAACAAAGATTTCATACAACAAAAGGCTTGGTCTAGTTTCGCCTCCAAATCATAAACAACGCGGCGACATCCATTATCGTGATAGAGACTAGTCCTTCCGATCATCCCGTCTACAGGTAAGCGAGTGAGCTCATCGTAGACCACAGCATCCTTCCCACTTGCTGGTACCGGTGATCGATGCAAGAGTGCGGACTAATGTGAAGCGTGACACAACATCCTTACTGGCAAAATATCCGTACTACGTATATGTATTAACTAATCTTAGAAAATCGAATTCCTATGCAACATAAACATCTTATCCGTATTTTCTAATACTTCATATATTGACACACATGGCTAGTCGGTCGGAATTTCCCCTTGTACATCCCATGTACAATTTTCTTTCTTTTCTAAAAAAAATATTTTGTTGTGTTTTAGTTTTGAAAACTTTGTCTTCGAGCCGAAACCGGTTATAGTTTAGATTTTTCAAAAATGCTAGTTCGCTATAACCTTGGCTCTGATACCACTTCTGTCACACCACGCCAATGGCGGAAACACGTGGCGCAACGCTCGAAATCATATCAAAGTCAAGATTAACACAAACTATATTTAATTAGAAAAGATTAATTTATTTGGATGTCGAAAACGAGTATCTCGTTACAAGGTTGCACAAAGCGTTACATAAAACAATGAACATTAAGTTTCAATGTGGGGGTATTTCCGTTTATGTTCCAACCCATTGGTAACCATAGATGAAACCCCGACCAGTATCCGACATCCCGAATTCCACCGCACTAGCCCCATATCTATTCAGCACTTAGTTACCTGAAAGATATGTTTAAAAAGACGTCAATATATAAAATATTGGTGAGTTCACAGGTTTTAGTTTCATAACAACAACCTTTTCACAACCATCGACTCGACTCACTTTACCATATAATTATTTCCCATTAAATAATTATACTAGGATCTTGTCGATCGATATTTAGTTTCATGACAACATTTTCACAACCATCGACTCGACTCACTTTACCGTATAATTATTTTCCCATTAAATAATTATACTAGGGTCTTGTCGATCGATATTTCGTTTCATGACAACATTTTCACAACCATCGACTCGACTCACTTTACCGTATAATTATTTTCCCATTTAAATAATTATACTAGGATCTTGTCGATCGATATTTCGTGTTTACAACATGTGCGAAACCTGCACAACTTGTGGCCGTTGTAAGGAGTAGCTAGCTCCTACAAACAATGATGACGAGCAATCCCTTGAGCCCATAACCAAACCAAGACTAATAAATATGCCCCGCAATCACAAGTTGTTTCTCGGCAAATAACAACTTAGTTTAGAATATGTGCACCTCTTGTCTTTACCGGGTTGACGCTATCAACCAGAGGTGGGCCTCATCAGGCACCAATAGTACTATCCAAATATTCCTTCGGTTTCATGCCCCTGAATTAATGGTTACAGTAGCGAGGACTCAACCCCGAGTGGTGAACACAAACTCAAGTACTCATCATACCACTTATCACGTTTTAACTCTTGAAAACATTTGTCATGTAAAACATTTGACAAAACATATCTTTCCCCCAAACGAAAACAGTAAAAAGGGGCCGTGAAACTCACCTGATGTACAGCGTACACTCAAATAGCAGAGAATAGCAAGTCCGTGGTCAAGCACCTACGAACGTCCTAGTGCATGTAAGCCACTAATTCTATAGCGTGTGCTTTTCCGGCAAGTTGTACACCCAACTCCCAACACCACCATTTAGATATAATTCCCCGTTTAATTAAACATATGTCCTAGGTCCGTTGGTGATGGATTACCATTGTTACAAGTTATATATATTCGCGTTAATATTTCTGTAACTTGTATAATATTATCCTCGACTCGACTTCACTTAACGTATAATTATTTTCCCATTAAATAATTATACTTAAGATCGCATCGTTCGATATAATATTTTTAACGCTCGACACGACTCACTATACCGTATATTTATTTTTCCATTCAAATAAATATACTAAGATCTTGTCGTTCGATAATACGTTTTCTACGCTCGACTCGACTCACCATACCGTATATTTACTTTCCCATTAAGTAAATATACTAGGATCTCGTCGATTCGGTAGTATATTCTTAACGCCCGACTCGACTCACCACACCGTATATTTACTTTCCCATTAAGTAAATATACTAGGATCTCGTCGGTTCGGTATACACATATATATATGTATATTATTTACTCGTCTCGGTTTTCCTTCCCGTATATCTACTTTCCCATTAAGTAGATATACTAGAATTTCGTCGAGCCGAACATATATATATACATATATACTTGTACTTTCATCGTTAAGTCCATACGTTCGTTTAACGTTTTTAATCGTTAGATTATTTACGTTATATTTTCTCCCACGAATATTTTTCCAACACTTAGGAAAGTGTTACGTATTTTTCACCCAAATCATATATTTTAAATCCTTAAAATATATATATATATACTTATCTTGACGTAATGATACTTTTCTCGTCCGTCCGTTTTTACGTCTTAGTTCGTTAACACGTCCAAGTCCGATTACTTAACTTATATATATATATAGTTAATTTTTTTCCAAGTTTCCCAATATGTGTACTCTAGGAAAGTTATTCACCTCTTAAATTTCCTACACATATTACTTGGAAGTTTTATAACCACTTTTGTATTTTTAACACAAAACTTGACAACTTATATACAAAAATGTTCCAACACTTTTATATTCCCATTTATATAAAAGTGTTCATTTCTATATAAGTTCTCCCAAGTTTTGTCTAACATTTTTATAAAAACCTTTGTTTTTATATACTTCCACATGTTAGAAAATCTATATTTTTATAAAACTCCATTTCATAAAAATACATCTTTATAGAAGATACATATGTATATTTGCTATTAGTTACCAATCCCACCTTGGAAAGTTATCATTTTACACTTTTGACACTAAACTTTCCATACTTATATTTTTAGATGCAAGTTTCTAAAAATATCATTTTAAGTTCCTCAACTTTTAAAGTTACTAAAATGATCCCTTAACTTATAAAAGTTACATTTTTCCATTCACTCTTATATTAGTTTTAGATGATCATTTTATGATGATCCAAACCTCTTTTAAGTGTACTCAAGTTCCATTTACAAACAATGTCTTAGATCATCATTTTAACTAGTTTACGTGAACTTTCGCAACTTACAAAGACAATAACAACATCACCAACAAAACCTACGGCCCATATATCATTTTTAGATCATCCATTTTTGTTTTCAAAAACACACATTTCTTATGGTTGAAGCCATATTTAAATCCCATATACAACTTGCTTTTAAAACACAAAAAAAAATAAAAACTTTCAAGAACAAAAGCAAGATAAAGAGACTTACTACTAGCATAAGGCTAGGGAAGATTCACAAAAACACATGATTTTAGATGGGGTTTAGAGTGTGTTCTTCCAAAAGGGTTAAGCTCCAAGCTTGAAACACACTTAAACTTATGAAAAATAGGGTTTGAATATGAATGAATTTTAGACTTGAAGTTTGAAAATCTTGAGTGTGGTGAGTGGAAGAAGCTACGGCTTCAAGGAAAAAGGAAAAGGTGTTGTGTTTTTTTTTTTTTTTTTTTTTATGAACATGGATATGAATGAGCATGTGGTTTATAGTATTATGAATGTACTATATAATCTTAGTAAATCTCCATGTTTATGATTCCAATCTTCTTAGATCACACATGATCTTAATAGATATGGGGGAGGGGGTATTTGGCCGAAGATTACTAAGACATGGAGGATTTTATAAGATTTTCCAAGGACATGTAAATCTCTTTAAAAATTCTAATGCAATCTTTCTAGATCCATAAATATTTAGGGGTACAAAAAAAGATCATGTGCATGTGAATGGCCTTAGGTGTCACACCACGCCAATGGCGGAAACACGTGGCGCAACGCTCGAAGCATATCAAAGTCAAGATTAACACAAACTATATTTAATTAGAAAAGATCAATTTATTAGAATGTCGAAAATGAGTATCTCGTTACAATATTGCGCAAAACATTACATAAAACGATGGACATTAAGTTTCAATGTAGGGATATTTCCATTTAGGTTCCAACCCGATGGTAACAATGAAACCCCGACCAGTATCCGACATCCCGAATTCCACCGCACTAGCCCCATATCTATTCAGCTCTTAGTTACCTGAAAGATATGTTTAAAAAGACGTCAATATATAAAATATTGGTGAGTTCACAGGTTTTAGTTTCAGAACAACAGCATTTTCACAACCATCGACTCGACTCACTTTACCGTATAATTATTTTCCCATTAAATAATTATACTAGGATCTTGTCGATCGATATTTTCCTTTGTTTTTACAACCTGTGCGAAACCTGCACAACTTGTGGCTTTTGTAAGGAGTAGCTAGCTCCTACAAACTATAATAATGAGCAATCCCTTGAGCCCCATAACCAAACCAAGACTAATAATAATGCCCCGCTCCCAGTCGTTCCTCGGAACCCAACGACTTAATTTCAGAATACGTGCACCCCAGGCATACGCCGATGCATAATCGACGCTATCGATTAGGGGTGGGCCTTGTCAGGCACCAATAGTACTATCCAAATATTCCTTCGGTTTCATTTCCCTGAATTAATGATTACAGAAGAGAGGACTCAACCCCGAGTGGCGATCACTGCTCAAGTACTCATCATACCACTTGTCACATTTTAACCTTTGAAAACATTTCAACATGTGACAACGTTTGACAAAACATATCTTTCCCCCAGTTAAAACAGTAAAATGGGGCCGTGAAACTCACCTGGAACTGTGCTTAGCTCAAAGAAGAAAATAGTGAAGTTTGTGATCCCGCACCTACAAATGTTCTAGGCGCATAAGTCACTACACCTATGGTGTATGTGCCTTGGCAAGTTGTACACCCAACTTCCCGACCACGTCTTTATCCCAATTCCCGTTTAATAGTTTCGTATCCTAGGTTCAATGGCGATGGATTACCCTTTCCTTACAAGTCATATATTATTCTTATTAATATTCTTTGTGACTTGTACACTATTATACTCGACACGACTCTACCCAACGTATAATTATTTTCCCATTCAAATAATTATACTTAGGATCGTTTCGCTCGATATAATGTGATTTCTTATTATCCGACCCGACTCACTTTGCCACATATTTATTTTCCCATTCAAATAAATATGCTAAGTTCTTGTCGTTCGGTAACATATTCTTAACGCCGGACTAGACTCACCACACCGTACATTTATTTTCCCATTTAAATAAATGTACTAGGATCTTGTCGGTCACTCACACGTTCGCAGGTATATTTCACCTACTCGTCTCGGTTTTTCCTTCTCGCATATCTATTTTCCCATTCAAATAGATATACTAGAATTTCGTCGAAAACGAGCATATGTACATATACCATCGCGTGGACACTACTTGTTAAGTTCATGTGTCGTTTAGCGTTTTTAATTCGTTACGTTGTGTTTTTCTTTCCCCACGAATATTCTTTCTACACTTAGGAAAGTGTTTCACACGTTTCACCCTTGTTATATATATTTTATTTCCTTAAAATATATATGTATATCTTTATCCTGTCGTAATGGTATTTTTCTCATATGTCCGTTTACGTTAGTTCATGTAACTAAGTTCGTTAGTTAGCGTTCTTCATATTTGTTTCCATTGCGCGTTCTTATGGAAGTATTATTCCTACTTCCGATTCTGAACGTTTATTTCTTGGAAAAATATACTTTGTACGTTTAGCCCAACTTGTCCAACTTGTGACCCAAAAATGTTTCCGATACTTTTATATTCCCATTTATATAAAAGTATCCATTTTTGTACAAGTTTTCCCAAGTCTTTACTAATATTTTATAAAATCTTATTTTTATAAAATCCTCGTGTTACCCTTTTATTTTTATAAAACTTCCATCTTTATAAAAATGCCTCTTTTAATTTATACACAAGTAAGTTTCTCGTGTTTATCAAAAACTACACTTGGAAAAGTTATTATCTATGCTTTTGACACCGAACTCTTTGTTAGTGCCTTCTTGGACTAAAGTTTCTAAAATACATATTTTAGTCCCTCGACTTTCCAAGTTATAATATTAGTCCTTTAACTTATATTCGTTGCATTTCTCATCTTATCTTTCACGGTTGGCATTTTCTTCCATTTTAGTGGACTTTGAAGACCCATTTTCTTAATGCTTAGTTGTTTTTACTTCATTTCTCTTTTAATGATCTTATAATCCATCCTAGATGCCATTAACATGTTTGTTCCATACTTTTATCCAAAATATCAATTTTTCACTCATTCAAGTGAGTGGACTTTGAATATGGAACTTTTTCATCTATGGTTATTTAACCCATTTTAATCCATTTTTGTCATTAACTTATCATCTTATGATGATTAAAATCATCTTCCATCATGTTCAAGTCTTCTTCATCAATCATGCTCAAATCATCAACTTTCTTAAGTGTATGTATATTTCATCATATTTTCTCCAAATATTACATTTATTAGTATAATCCAAGATTCATCTAAGTTATTATTATTCTTCCATTTTTATTCTAACAAAACACATTAACTTTATAAAATCCATTTTATTACCCATCAAGGTACAACTTGCTTTCAATAGCACAAAACATGAACATCTAAGAATAAAAACAATGTAATACTTACTACTAGCTCAAGGCTAGGGAAGACAAAAACCTTGGATTTGGGTGAGGTTTAATGTGTTCTTCCAAGTGATTAAGCTCCAAGCTCTTGAAACACACCATGGGGTTTTGAAGGATAATGATCTAGAGATGATTTGGTAGTGTAAAATTTGTAAGAAAATGTATATGGAGGGGTGATATGTTACGGCCAAAAAGGGAAGAAGAAGAAGAGTTTTTCTTTGTTGTTTCAAGTATTCTATGTATGTATCCTTATATTATCTCTTCCATATCTAGTAAAGATTGCTTGTATCTTGTGTAGATTTTGTAATATCTTGGAAAGATTATGAAGGATAATAAAAATCTTTGGGGATATGGTTAAGAGGGTATTGGCCGTGGGTTTTAGAGAGAGAAAGAAGGAGATTTGCTAATTCTTGCCCAATGCTCTCTCATGCACATAATCCTCATGATTACAAGTAATCTCATTGGGTTAATTAGATAAGAGAAAGATATTAATCATGTGGGAAGGGCCCAAGGCCGGTCCCTTGTGGGTGTTTGGGTGGGGTCCACTTTGTTAATTAATACCCAATATTATTATGTTTAATCCCCTTTCGTTCGGGTACCGTCCGGGTATTTTTCGAGTTTTTAATCGCGTTTTATCCGAATATTAAAATACCCTTAATATTCCTTAAACATAGTCCAGTTTAAGCGTTGATAAGTTATTTTGGCTTTTGCCGGGTGAAATTGTATGTTACGCGCGTATCGGGTGCGGTACGCGCACTTTATTCGTTACCGGGAGATTTGTATGACAAATTTTCACGTATGGCTTTGGGGTTCCAAAACTCATTATATTTTGTGAAATTATCTTTTATTTTATATCCCGGGTGTCCGGGGTTCGTTTCGCTTATTAATTTTTACCGGGTAATCGCCAGTGTCCATACCGGATAGATTTGCTCGCACATGATCCCATCATGTTTTGTCATTAAACTTATGCAATCCTATGCATTATTTGGGAATTGCTATTTTTCTAAGGCCTCAGTTAAATAATCAACACATAATTACGTTTAATTACGTTAATCGCGTGTAGTTAATTAGTACGGGATTACCTTAATTTTGCCGGTTGTTACATTAGGGCCAATCTTGTAGGAAATTTTGTGGGGTCTACAACACAAAATATCTACTAGCTAGTTTGATTATGATTCAAACATGAAGTTCGGGTTTCGTTCGGATTCTAATCGGATTTTAATTATGCGTTATCCGGACATTAAAGTAGCCTCAAATAACCCTTAAACATAGTCTAGTTTAAGTGTTGGTTGGTTAGTTAGGCTTTCGTTGGGTGAATTTATAAGTTATACGCGTACCGGGTGCGGTACGCGCACTTTATTCGTTACCAGGAGATTTGTATGTAAAGTTTTCACTTATGGTTTTGGAGTTCCAAAACACATTATATTTTGTGAAAATACCCCTTTATTTTATATCCTGGGTGTCCGGGATCCTTTTCGTTTATTTAATTTTTACCGGGTAATCACCAACGTCCGTTCCGAACAAGTTTATTCGCACGCGATTCCATCTTGCTTCATCATTAAACATGTGCATTCCTATGCATCTTATGGGGAATTTGCTATTCTCTAAGGCTAAATTAATCCGATTAATTTAAATATGCACTTAAACCGTTAATTACATATACTAATTACGTACGGAAACATATCGATTTTTCCCGGATGTTACATTCTCCCCCCGTTAAGAGAATTCCGTCCCGGAATTCAATTCAAGTTGTCCATTACAATAGTATCCTTGAACAGGGCGGGTTGTTTGCGCTTCACGAGATCTCCTCTTTCCTAAGTGAACTGAGGTTCATGCTAGGTTCACGCTTAGTGCTCTTACAAACATAATATCATAGTCCAACTACGACTAAGCTCTTGGGCATCCCACTTTGACACATCTATCGGTTTCCCGAAATAGTAGAGCTTAACGTCAACCGGACTTCCGTCGGTCGAGGATTTGACAAAACTTCCTCAGGCCAGACTTGTGGGATTCATCAAGAGTCCCACTAAGCTCTTGCGATAATTCGAGCTTAATCGTCACGAGACCAATTTTGATCGATATCTCTGTGCCACGGGAGTATCAAGAATTTGGCCTGTTACAATTCCAGCGCTTATCGACACCTTCTCAGAGCATAACTCTCAGTGAAAACCTATTATTAGTTCGAAGTCCTTAAGGCCTACGCCTTGTTCGTATGACTTCTTATTAGGTTCGCATCTCATCCAAGCAGTCTCTAAACTGCAAGATTTACTGGCCATCTCTCGAGTAACTCAAACCAGGTTATGTATCTATCTCCGTCTGTCATTCGACGTACTGGAGATGTTCACGTATGCCCTCCAAGGGCTTTGAGTAGTACACCCAGAACACTGGGATGATAATCCCTATCACATAGGAAATTTTGGTGATGAAGCTCATGGATTCGATGTGCCACGGACATCAATCGTGTCAACGCGGAACAGTTCCGTCAAGTACATTCATTTTGTCCGAGAATGACAAGCCATACTCATCTCAAATTGAGTATTCATGCTTGTGTACAAGGTTTCTCGAACTTGAGGTAGAGTGACTACTACAATCCGATATAATGTAAGTCGGCAATCCAATGTCTAGCCACGACTCTCCAAGAGTATAGGTAGCTATCCATATGCCTCATCTCGAAGCTATAGGTGAGTAAGGAATGAGAGGGTTCCAAACACAATCAATCATCACTTGGGTCACATCCGACCCCGGGACACCTCGGGTGTCATGGTGATGTCAAACAGGTGATCTTTCCGCACCACCTAATAGTCCCCTTGGAAACCTCGTTGGGTATTCCATTTTGTTTACCCTTCGGCTCGACTCACTTTACCATATATTTACCTCCCCATTAAGATAAATATACTAGGTTCTTGTCGACCGAACAACCATATTCAAGATGGGACTTTATCTCCGTGGAATCCTCTAGGTACTGAATCGCTACCTCCCACCCAAGCAATTGTGGCCAATGGTACTAGGGCGTCTAGTAGGGACTGATGGGGGTCGAAAGTTTTTGCGTCACTTTCACCCTTCAGTTCCCTGACAGTAAGCAGTGTATATACGACACCCGGGCCGTACGATTCCACAATCCTCGAGAATTAAAAGTCGACTTAAACACAAATGACCAGATGCTTCCAGCACATAGGTCTATACCGGAAAGAGCTATATGAAGCATCATAAATTGTTGTCGCAATGAACAACGTATAAGGTTTCTTAAGACATATCAACACGTTGGCCCCCATTGCGACAAGTACACAGAACACCAGTAGCTTACGCAAAACATGGGTATCCAGTACTAGTTTTGTTATATGTGCTTCATGGGCCCCGGCAGTCCCATCGATATTAACAACCAGTAAGTCATTTCTGAATAATACAGGTCACACGCCCTCGAATTGACTATCAGGTCTCATGCAAAGATTTGAGTGAAAGGAGTCTTGAAACCGGAACCCTCACTTGCCGAAGTTTCCATCTTTCCCGAATCTTTCGAGGTAAAAGGTGAAATCGAGTCATCGATGCATGCCTTTGGCACAGACTTCACCTTTGGGTTTGACGGCTTCTTGCGCCCAAAGTTGTTACTTAAAACAAACAAACGAAAGACTGAGATCGCACCACAAGCAATAGTATCGAGCCTTCCCACAAGGCATTCCATTCAACGACTCGGATAGTCACACATATGGGCGTAATTTGTAATCTTTCAAGCTCATCTTGATTTGTCAGGTACCAAACGCACTGACCTGGCCTCTCACATAATTATGGTGTCTCCACCAGTGTCTGTCAAGGACAGGGGATTTTGCTCTAACGCGAGCAATGCTTCCTAAGGATAACTGGGAACACCACTATCGACCCAAGCTCGAAAGGGGTTCCCCTATCCCAAGAACCTACGCAACGACACCAAGACAAGAAAAACCCACCATCAGAGGAATACCAATATTAATCGAAGGGCTGAGTTGATCGACCATCTCATAACGGTAGGGTAGCACCCTTATAGAGTAGACAACGCTACACGCCCTTCCGGATTCAGGGTTTCACAAAACCTCCGAGATCATGCACCAGGGACTTCACCAATGCATGCCCACGGGTGGGTCCATAATGGTATTTCCATAATCATCAGTATGACACATCGGTATGCATGACATCCAACAAATCCCCTGGGATGAGCAATAAATGAATTGAATCCTTCAACTCTTGCTAGTCCCAAAGGTATGGGTCATAATATTGCTCACGACTACTCAATACCTTGAGGTTCGAGGCGTATTCGAAATCCCTTATCACAAAGGCGAGCCTCGCCTCGGCATGTGTGGATCATGGGATTTCTTTCCGACATGATTTGAGTGTGGTTAGTCGACCAAAATGCGCGTAAAAAGTTAAGGCCGGACACGGCGTCACTGATGCCTCAGATTCTAAAGATGTAACGCTCACAAAATGCGTGAGCATATACAGGGGTCGACACATGATTCGGTCAATTACTCAGACGACCACGAGATTCGGACTTTAGGGGAATACACACGCAATTACTAAGACTAGAGTGTCTTAGTATGACTTTTAGAAAGTCCGTTGGACACCTGAAATCCTACATAATCAATGTCGGCACTACACAATCAAATAAATAGAACAATGACAGTAACGAGGGGTTTAGGTGATGTCTCCATCCCGAGGGAACCAAGAGTGAAGCAAATGACAGTAATCACATCATCGAGGAAATCCTACAGCCGTCGCAGTACGTCCACGGGGCGACACGACAGTATAAACAACATGGCAATGGCAGCAACACATTCATGAAGCACATCAACTAGGGAACACCGCACAGGAGTGACACGACGACAGAGAAGCATGACGACAAGGCAACACCGCAACCGGAACCGCATGACACAGAGAAATACGGCAGCAAGGCTACACTACTGCAGGAGCAGTAAACAATAGGAATGCATCCTCGACAATGCAGCGTAACCACCTAGATACGCAATTAGCAAAAATAATGCAACTGCAAGCATGCATAATGGCTGGGGGTAACACAGCAGCACGAATGCTCACGACAATATGACGCTCAATATGGAAAATCCCCAGTCCACATCAACAGAAAGCTCCGTTATGGTGAGCACGCATCCTCGAGCGTCTCAGATCACTTGTGGAGGTGGGATTTGCATCCGTACCTTCGGCCTCGAGCCTAACCTCCATAGCCTCAATGGTAAGGATGGTTAGATTGGCCGGCGCATCAGTCGCCATAACTAAAACGGGAACGACGAGTTCCACATAATTAAGCTGGCTTCTCAAGCCGATATTGTTCATAGAGAGAACGACCGTAGGCTTGGTATGAGTCACTCAAATGATAGCAACAACAACATCGACAGTCTCAACCGAGGCCTGAGAACCATTGACAATGTTAGGATTGCTGAGAGCCCAAGGAATGATAACTAGTAGTTCAATGAAAGCCTCAAAGAGAATGGAATTAATAACAACGAACTCCACAAAGACACAGATATGGTCACAGCGGCTTGGAAAGGGTCATAGAGACGTCTTTGTTAACGACATTCACTTCTGCAGGAGCCTCAAATATATCAACAACATCAACTCGAGAAGAGCCATAGAAACAACAACATCAAGCCCAACATGGACTATAGAGACAACGACAACAATAAGCTCAACAATAGACATGGATACAACGGAATCAAGCCCGATAAGTGCTACAGAATCACTGGCAACAACAGACTCAGCAAAAGCTACACACTTAGCAAAAACATCGGGATCTACTTGAGCCATAGACCAATAATAGCCACAGCGACATCAAGCTCGACCGGAGCCTTAGACTCGTCGTAGTTATTATATGTGTGGTAACTAGTATCCATAGGACCTAGAAACCAACCACCGTCTATCCCAATATCAAGGATAGTGGTCACCACGAAAATAGCAAGTAGAGGTAGAAGGATCACGATTTATCGAGACGCCTTGATAGAATGAAAACGATACCGAATCTGGCAACCCAGCCGAGTCATCCTTCTCATTAGAGTCCTCTTGCATATTATTTTGGCCTTAGCACCGATAGTCATTAACTGAAATGTCTTTCTGCCACCTAAGCGAGGCTAGTGAACTTTCTTCATGACAGGCCACACAGTGAGAGTATCGAAATACGACAAGAGATTAGACAGCTCACATTGTCCATAACCAATGGATCTCACGACCTTCGTTTACAAACTACCGTGACGAGGGAACGCCATGTCTCAATATCTATGGGGATTGATGGAAAACACTTCGCATCAATTTTCACCCCACAGATATAACTAGTCTCGTCGTCGTGACGAGGGTGACGAATGTTATTGCAACAAAAGCAATGGAATTGTCGTCCCATGGGTATGTTTAATTTAACAGAATAACGTGACCACTTCCAGTAGTCCGTCATTTGATTTTTGAGGGGGGTTTTAATGTCAGCAAAAGCGTCTTGCGACATTTGTTAATTACGGAACACACCCTTACGATTACGATTCCCAAAGTATGGTTCCACCCCCCAGGATTTATGACGGTTTTAGATACTGCGCACGCATCGGATGTACTTGGGCGTTCACTGAGTGAAAAGAGACTACCAATTATCCTTGAAAAAAAAAACAGGAGGTAGATAGAGGAGTCTCACGATGACTTTTGCACCTCAGGAAAGTAGTATGACATAAGTACCAATATGCTAAGCCCATCACAAATCATCTTCCGGAATACGATCCAGCGCTATTGCAAAGGGTGTTAATCCATACTTGAATACTCAATACATCGAGCAGTGGCTTCCCATGAGTTAATCTTATGCACTTCCGAGTGAGTCCATCGCCAAACGCCGACTGGGGCTTGCTGTTCCACTACATGCCGTCATCCTAACACTGGCAAACGATGCCGCGGTCGTGATTAGTGGCCGAAATTTTCGGCATCATCGAAGTTCATCACAGCCCTATGACTCGCGGATGTGCAATATGGCATGCTAATTTCACCATCAGTCCATGACGGTCGATTCAGACGAGGGCTTTCAATGATCAAGCTTCCTAATCCCGTAACTTCGATTCTGTCTTCCTACAGGAGAAGAAAATACTCGACCCTTGAAGACAACTTGGGCATGCGTTAGATCGAACATGACTTATTCACCATGATAACACAGCAGCACACGGCCACGAGTCTCATATCTAATCCACGCAGGGTCCCGTTCTCTAAACGCACTAGTCTAGCAGGGACGCACCCTCGGTCTTCAATGGATGATCTAAAAATGATATATGGGCCGTAGGTTTTGTTGGTGATGTTGTTATTGTCTTTGTAAGTTGCGAAAGTTCACGTAAACTAGTTAAAATGATGATCTAAGACATTGTTTGTAAATGGAACTTGAGTACACTTAAAAGAGGTTTGGATCATCATAAAATGATCATCTAAAACTAATATAAGAGTGAATGGAAAAATGTAACTTTTATAAGTTAAGGGACCATTTTAGTAACTTTAAAAGTTGAGGAACTTAAAATGATATTTTTAGAAACTTGCATCTAAAAATATAAGTATGGAAAGTTTAGTGTCAAAAGTGTAAAATGATAACTTTCCAAGGTGGGATTGGTAACTAATAGCAAATATACATATGTATCTTCTATAAAGATGTATTTTTATGAAATGGAGTTTTATAAAAATATAGATTTTCTAACATGTGGAAGTATATAAAAACAAAGGTTTTTATAAAAATGTTAGACAAAACTTGGGAGAACTTATATAGAAATGAACACTTTTATATAAATGGGAATATAAAAGTGTTGGAACATTTTTGTATATAAGTTGTCAAGTTTTGTGTTAAAAATACAAAAGTGGTTATAAAACTTCCAAGTAATATGTGTAGGAAATTTAAGAGGTGAATAACTTTCCTAGAGTACACATATTGGGAAACTTGGAAAAAAATTAACTATATATATATATATATAAGTTAAGTAATCGGACTTGGACGTGTTAACGAACTAAGACGTAAAAACGGACGGACGAGAAAAGTATCATTACGTCAAGATAAGTATATATATATTTTAAGGATTTAAAATATATGATTTGGGTGAAAAATACGTAACACTTTCCTAAGTGTTGGAAAAATATTCGTGGGAGAAAATATAACGTAAATAATCTAACGATTAAAAACGTTAAACGAACGTATGGACTTAACGATGAAAGTACAAGTATATATGTATATATATATGTTCGGCTCGACGAAATTCTAGTATATCTACTTAATGGGAAAGTAGATATACGGGAAGGAAAACCGAGACGAGTAAATAATATACATATATATATGTGTATACCGAACCGACGAGATCCTAGTATATTTACTTAATGGGAAAGTAAATATACGGTGTGGTGAGTCGAGTCGGGCGTTAAGAATATACTACCGAATCGACGAGATCCTAGTATATTTACTTAATGGGAAAGTAAATATACGGTATGGTGAGTCGAGTCGAGCGTAGAAAACGTATTATCGAACGACAAGATCTTAGTATATTTATTTGAATGGGAAAATAAATATACGGTATAGTGAGTCGTGTCGAGCGTTAAAAATATTATATCGAACGATGCGATCTTAAGTATAATTATTTAATGGGAAAATAATTATACGTTAAGTGAAGTCGAGTCGAGGATAATATTATACAAGTTACAGAAATATTAACGCGTTAGATCGAACATGACTTATTCACCATGATAACACAGCAGCACACGGCCACGAGTCTCATATCTAATCCACGCAGGGCCCCGTTCTCTAAACGCACTAGTCTAGCAGGGACGCACCCTCGGTCTTCACTGGGTTCTGGGTATAACCTTCCACACACCATACTCGACATTTCTTGCTTCGGTAGGCCGTGTATTCTTGTACGTCCGCTCCTTTCGAAGAACTTTGTGGTGGAGGCATTCAACTCCTATACAAGGAAGTTTTCGTCTCCCGTCACTATCCGATGCGAGGGTTTACGTCAGATTTCTCATATGAATAGAAGTTCGAGCTCTTCCGTGTTCGTACCTTAAAGGTAATGTCGAAGATAGCTCATCAGGTCAGCTAGGATCAAAATCAAGGGACGTCGACGAGACCTCCCATTTAACCCATTGGCCGATCAAAACTAAGACTAAATCTAAAGAACAAGAACAACCAAGACAAGGAGTGATCACCAATCCCGGCCCTAGCGCCCACCAAGGTTATCGTGCACCCCAAACTATTATTACGTGTGCACCCGTAATGATAATTTGCGTTGCCAGGTAATCTTGTTGCCCGCTAATTCCGAGCTTCCTAATCCAAAACAAAGATTTCATACAACAAAAGGCTTGGTCTAGTTTCGCCTCCAAATCATAAACAACGCGGCGACATCCATTATCGTGATAGAGACTAGTCCTTCCGATCATCCCGTCTACAGGTAAGCGAGTGAGCTCATCGTAGACCACAGCATCCTTCCCACTTGCTGGTACCGGTGATCGATGCAAGAGTGCGGACTAATGTGAAGCGTGACACAACATCCTTACTGGCAAAATATCCGTACTACGTATATGTATTAACTAATCTTAGAAAATCGAATTCCTATGCAACATAAACATCTTATCCGTATTTTCTAATACTTCATATATTGACACACATGGCTAGTCGGTCGGAATTTCCCCTTGTACATCCCATGTACAATTTTCTTTCTTTTCTAAAAAAAATATTTTGTTGTGTTTTAGTTTTGAAAACTTTGTCTTCGAGCCGAAACCGGTTATAGTCTAGATTTTTCAAAAATGCTAGTTCGCTATAACCTTGGCTCTGATACCACTTCTGTCACACCACGCCAATGGCGGAAACACGTGGCGCAACGCTCGAAAGCATATCAAAGTCAAGATTAACACAAACTATATTTAATTAGAAAAGATTAATTTATTTGGATGTCGAAAACGAGTATCTCGTTACAAGGTTGCACAAAGCGTTACATAAAACAATGAACATTAAGTTTCAATGTGGGGGTATTTCCGTTTATGTTCCAACCCATTGGTAACCATAGATGAAACCCCGACCAGTATCCGACATCCCGAATTCCACCGCACTAGCCCCATATCTATTCAGCACTTAGTTACCTGAAAGATATGTTTAAAAAGACGTCAATATATAAAATATTGGTGAGTTCACAGGTTTTAGTTTCATAACAACAACCTTTTCACAACCATCGACTCGACTCACTTTACCGTATAATTATTTTCCCATTAAATAATTATACTAGGATCTTGTTGATCGATATTTAGTTTCATGACAACATTTTCACAACCATCGACTCGACTCACTTTACCGTATAATTATTTTCCCATTAAATAATTATACTAGGGTCTTGTCGATCGATATTTAGTTTCATGACAGTTATTGTTTTATAATTTGTTTCAAATCCTCACAGTTGACTTAGAAAGTCAAATGTGATACGTGATTGACAATCAACAATCATAATAACTCGTGATTATCTATTCTTGGCATCTCTACATGATTACCGGCCTATCATGACTAAGCAACACGATTATTATCAATCAATTGATACCAAAATTACATAATACGCGTATAACCTTCAATGCTTGGTCAACCCTTACCATTTCATCAATCCAGAGCATAGCACTATAAATTGATCATTCTCGAGCCTTCACAACTCGCCAATACATCTCTCTTAACCTCCAATCTTCTTAATTATACTCTGTTTGTTCTTCACGATCGCATTTTTGACTAATTGGTTTGACCGATCAATCGAGCTCGAAACAACTTTGTAAGTTTAATTATTCCAGTGGGTTTTGATCATCGGCATCCACACATCAATAGCCCTATGATTAATTGGGCTATTGATGTGTGAATCAGTCAATTGCTAAATCTAGGGCTTCGAATGTTTGATTTGGGGATAAACTCAATTCTGCTTAGTGTATTTATTTTCAATAAAACAGAATTAATCACAACCACTGGTCTGGACCAAGTGGTTGTGACTGATGCTTGCCTCATGAGCCACCCGGGTTCGAGTCCCGGTAGTGGCGTTCTTTTTTCCCTTTTTCATTTTTAAAACAAACAAACAAACCTCACTTAATTATATATATTATACATTTAATCTTATAAATTCGTTTTTAATTATTAAAACCCTTTTATAAATTCTAAAAAATTTATTTTTAACTAATATGATATAAATGTTCCACCTACAATTTTTAGTTTTCTGAAATTAATTTATTTAATATATATAATAATTAAATCAAGTTTTATTCTATTATATTTATAAAATTCCATTAAAATATCAAAACAACTTTATAAATTTCCACAAAAATTATTCTGAGTTTGTATAATAATAAACTTTTCTGAAATGATTTTTAATTCTGAAAAATCATTTATTTTATAATTTTAATCAATTTTTGTTAGTTTTAATCATAATTAAATCATAATAAATTCAATTTTTAATATTTTTGCACCAAAATTTTATACAATTTATTTCTGAATATTTAGAACAGAAATATGAATTTTAAAATAATAATTCCTTAATTTTAGTATTTTTAAATATTAAAGTTAAATTTTGGCAATTTGTAATAAATAGATTTAATAATCTATTTTAAAGAAAATAATTTTATAAAAATTATTTTTATACTTCAAACACATTATTGTGAACATCCTAAATTCAAACTTTATAAAATGACTTTCATTTATTTAATTATCGAATTTCCCTTTATTTATTTAAACATTTTATTATAAATTCAACAATTGGATATCCCCAAATCGAAACCCTAGAATATACTTGTAGACTAGATAGACTTAGATTTATTTGTTGCCTTATACATAGGGTAATACTTGGCAATCTATTGGGCTACACCCATACTATTCCTCAATACCTAATACTATATCAAGGTGAGTTTACGTAACCATGTTTATGCGATGCTTTATACTTGCAACATTTTATTTAAGCAATTCAACATGCATGTCTAGTTGTAAACTTTATTGCCTCATGAATTAGTCAACAACAGTTTCAACGAGTTTCAACATTACATAATCATTAGCTATGGCCAAGCCGGCGATACTTAATAATAGATCTATTGGATTGACAACCCCACCCGGATACGCGTACCTCCTACATAGGTAGCGTGGGTGATTGTTATCATTCCAACATATTACTAAGGTGAACCGTAGATGACGGGATGGACCTAAACTAGTCGGAGGTTTGATTATGTCGATTCAACATATTATGCTATTTCATGTAGACTTAAACTTACGATAGACGTATGAATTGCTAAACTTTTATACTTAAACTATTTGCTTAACATGGATTATGTATTCTCACCAACTTCTAGTTGACCCCCCCATTTTTACAACTCAACAGGAAATAATGATGCGTGAAGACTAGAGTATTTTCATGAAGACAATATGAAGTTTATGCTTGCTTGATTTTGTGATGTATTAGATTTCCACATTAAAACTCATTATGTATTTCTATTTTTGGATATTTGCAATTTAAATTTATTTCAATTAAAATTTGGTTACCATGTGCTACTGTATACTCATTCTTACGTGACACGTCGATGTTTCCGCCATCGGTTGGGGTGTTACATGGCACACCCAATGAGGAAAATGACCTATTTAAATGCCATGTAGGATTTCATTCTTTGAAATATTAATATATATAGATAGATATTACCCATATACGATTAATAAGTTTGATAAAATTTGTCTGTAGATTGCACTCCACATCGATGATAAGTTTGGTTCAGAGGGAAGAGGAGAGGAGGAGGAGCAGGGCGTGGGTGGAAGAGAGGGAAGAGGGCCGGCGGGAGGTGGAGGGGTGGCGAGAGGTGGTGGGTGGAGAGAGGGAGATGAGAGGTGAAAGGGTAGGGTTTTGGTTAAGGGAAAGGGAAAGGAGCTGTGAATGAGTTGAGGGTGAAGAGGTCTTTTTTTTTATTCAGCATTGATAAGTTGCTGTAAGGGACAGACTGAATGGAATCATTAAGAGGGTGGGATTTTTGCAACAAAACAACTCCAACCTTTGTCCGAATAAGAGGTTCACCTCTTAATGAACCATTAAGAGGTAAACCAAACAGCCCCTAAGTTATATAATTTATATCTAAAACCTATGTCACACATGGGTCTATAACCTAGGACGAAAATAAAACCAAAGATGTCTTAAGATGTTAGTTGGTAAAGGCATTGGGTTTGTTGCCCGACACACAACATCCCCCACCCCACACACACCCCACCCTTTTTGAAATTTTATGAGTTTTGTTCTTTAATTTAATGTTTTTATTATTATTATCTATTTAGTTTTTTTACTTAATTAAATACTAATTCTTTATATGTTTAATTAATTAAAGTAATAACTTTAAGAATTTAGTCAAACAATTAAAAGTAAAAAACAAAAAAGAAACCTAAATTTTAAAATTATTTTTATAGAATTTAATAACACGATTTGAACGCCTGTATTCTGAGTTTTCTGTCTAGGCTGGCATTGCGCATATATCCCAATCAGACGAGGGATCCGGATGCCTACCTGGGAATTCTCGGGATGAGTGTTCACTTATAGGCTAAAACATGTCTTCACTATGTTATTAGAATCTAGAATCTTTGATAAGTCAACGTTTTCGTTTATTCGTTTTAATTAATGGATAAATGATTACATTCCTTATATTACCTCATTCATTTCATGTCTCATTGAACCTTCATTGTGTCTCTTACAGATCATGCTTCCACGTCGCAGCACTCGCCTTAACAGTGGCGACAATCATGATGAAGGGAGCAGCAACCACAACCACAACCACGACCACACCACTTTAAATTCATGTTATTAGCCGGTCCAATTCGACAGTTTTGCAACTGAATCTGAATCTCTTTAACCGAAAAGTTAACACCGACATTATTCTCCTAGAAAAGATTTGTGTATATTAAGTTATATAATTTATATCTAAAACCTATGTCACACATGGGTCTATAACCTAGGACAAAAATAAAACCAAAGATGTCTTAGGATGTTGGTTGGTAAAGGCATTGGGTTTGTTGCCCGACACACAACCTTCCCCCACCCAACCCCCTACCCCACACACCCCTCACCCTTTTTGAAATTTTATGAGTTTTGTTCTTTAATTTAATGTTTTTATTATTATTATCTATTTAGTTTTTTTATTTAATTAAATACTAATTCTTTATATGTTTAATTAATTAAAGTAATAACTTTAAGAATTTAGTCAAACAATTAAAAGTAAAAAACAAAAAAGAAACCTAAATTTTAAAATTATTTTTATAGAATTTAATAACACGATTTGATATTGTGATTTTGTAAATTATCAATTATGACATAATAACTGTTTTTATTTTTGAATATATCACGATTTGTCATTTTGTCTACGTTCTGAACTTGAGACACGGAACGCGGAGAACCAATTTTTTATATTTTTTTTATTAGGGTCTGTTTGGTATATGGTAATGAAACTTGACATTTTTATAAATTTTTATTATGTGTTTCTTTTGTAACCTTTTTTTAAGAGTATATGTTTTAACCAATAAACATAAATTATTTATTTATAGATTTCCCTTAAATGTGAAAATTAATTATTCCTAATCAATACATCCGTTATAAGAAATTTAAAAAAATATATCTAATGACTTATAAGTAAACAATATAAGTGTAGAAATCTTGTGTAATTAATGTTTAATAGCTACAAAAACTCTATAAATAATATGACAAACTCTAAAGTAGTTTTCACACACACTATCGTTTTTGTCCTCTCCTCTTTCCGATTCGATTCTTTCAAGATGAAGGCGGTGTCCCCTCTCTAGTGATCTTTCGGCAACACAAGCACACACTACATTATTAACAAGTGAGTATTTAACATGACTTTACTTTACTTTTCATACACAAAACAATAACTAATGTTGTTTACGGATAATCGGTTTTGATTTCCCCTTTACTTTATCTCTCTTTATATACACACATAAACACGGGCAGATTTAATAAGAAAGAGACGGGTTCGGACGAACTCAATCGATTTTTAATTTTTAGCAGAAATATATTTAAAATAAAAAATGAAACATGAACTCATTAGAACTTGGGATGAACATATAAACATGTGTAAGGAGTGACTCAATGGTTAAAGCTCCCACTCACATTTAAAAGACTCGATGATTAAGCTTCCACCTTTTAAATAATAAGTGATGAGAAGCACATTTTCTTTTCTTCTTTTTGTTATTCATCCCCGGCCCCCTCGTATTCTTGATTTTTATTATAGATCAAAAGTTGCTTTTCCTCTTTCTTCTACAGTCAGCCCCCCGACACCACCGCTGCACCTCACCTCCGACGCCACCACTCTATTTTTTTTTAGGTATACTTTTAATTTCTTTAAGTCGTTAGTTTGTTTAACTTGATTGATTATTATGTCAATACGAATTAGATAATTAGTGGTTTTCAATTGTTAATTTGTTGAACTTGAATTATTATGTGAAAATGTGAATTTGAATTAGACCAATTAGTTAGAGCATTCACAACCCGTTCATAAAAAATGTGCGAGTGTATGCTTCATGTTTTAAAAAGTGATTTTGAGGGTTGTGAGTGTAGGAGAGAGAAACTCTTAAAACTACTGTTCACCACCAATTTTTTTTTAATATTTTTCTTAAAATGGTTGTGAGTGAGGAGAGAGAAAATGTAATGATAAATGTATAAAAAATACTATTTATTGAGAATGAGAGAAGAAATGTAGTTGTTTTTAATGTAATTTGATGGATGAGGATGAAAAATTAGATGTGAATGCTCTTTTGTCTATTTACATGATATCTTTACGTAATTTTCACATTTTGAGAAATATAATTAAAGTCAATTTAAAAAAAAAAAGAGATAGAATCAAACCTTGAATCATCTTCAAGTAATAAAGCATTGAAAATAGGTTTAAATGATCTTCCATGTGTTTTTTTAATTTCTAATGATGATGTCTTTTTTATTATTATTGTACCGTATTTTTATTATATGACAAACGTTACACTGACTTGAATTTTGTGTTGTCTTGTCCTATGAGTTTGGGCATCTAAAAACCGTAAACCCACTGGAAAAAATTCTTGAATCCACCGTTGTACGTACATAAGAGACATAGGGTAAGAAGGGTATCAAAATAGACACCAATGTTGTCAACATAGACCCACCCTTTAAGAAATGCAAACCGAACCAAGTTGTCATAATAGGTCAGAATGATCAAATGGCCCAAACGGTTTGCTTTGACGTTTCAACCACTTTTTGTTTTAAAAAAACAAAACTCTTACTTTGTACAAATTTTAAAAAGATAACAAAATTTATGAACATTAAACATACGCATTAGTGGGAGTTTGACAACCTGTTACAAATATTAAACCATTAATCAATTCGTATAAACATTAAACCGGCCAAAGCATCTCTATTTTTATTTTATTTTCTATTCCACATACCAACTATGGGTATGGTTCGTATAAAAAGTTCCGTTTTTCTAAGAAGTGTAAAAAGTCTATGTAGGCATTGTGTTTTAAATTTTAGAAGCAATGTTTTATATTTTTTTGGTATTGTGTTATATAGAAAAACAACAAAAGTAAGAATCTAAAACACAATTAAATGTAATCTAAGCATTAAATCTAAAAGACCATGCGAAGAAATTTAATCAGCGTGTTCTAAAGATAATCAGTGTGTTTTAATGATAATCAGTGTGTTTTACAATTTAATGCTTAAATATTTGTGATTGTGTTTTAAATTGTTACATTTTTTGTTTTTCAATATATACCAAAAGAATATAAAACATTTTTTTTTCTAAAATTTAAATCACAATACATACGTAGACTTCTTACACTTTTTAAAAAAAGTTGACTTTTTAGCCGACTCCTTACCTACCAACTATTGTTTTATTATCAAAATAACATAAAATATGCTTATAATCAAAAAAATAAAGATACCATTAACACTAATTAAACCACAGATCATTAAAATATTCACTAACCATCTTCTTCTTTATGTCATTATCTTCCTCTACAGAACCCTACATCATCTTCATCTTCATCAACAATGGCAGTTGAATATGTGTTCAACCTATGGATAACCCTACCACTCCTAACAGCCATATACCTCCTCACAAAACACATACTCCACAAACTCCATAACCTTCCTCCAACCTTATTCCCAACCCTCCCTATAATCGGCCACCTCCACGTCTTAAAACCCCCGCTGCACCGCGCCCTCGCCAAGCTTTCGCAAACTCGCGGCCAGCCAATCCTCCTCCTTCGCTTCGGCTCCCGCAATGTTCTGCATGTTGCTTCTCCTACTGCTGCTGAAGAGTGTTTGTCCAAAAATGATGTTGTGTTTGCTAACCGGCCGCGTCTCCTCAGCGGCAAGTACTTTGGCTATAACTACACTTCGTTGCCATGGGCGCCTTATGGCGCCCACTGGCAAAACCTACGTAGAATCTCGGCCGTGGAGATTTTATCCTCCACGCGCCTGGACTCGCTCTCTCCTGTCCGTTTGGACGAGACCAGAGCGATGATCCATAAGTTTTTTTCTACCACCTCTAATAAAAATAATACTAGCAGTAATAGTAATACTGCTAGTACTAGTACTACTGTTAATAGTAATAGTAACAATAGTAGTAGTAATAATGATAATAATAGTCCAGATCAAATAGTTAACCTTAGGGCGGTATTATCCGCCTTGATGTTTAACATAATGACAAGGATGATGGGAGGGAAGAGGTATTATGGCGATTTAGACAGGGGAGAAGAGGAGGAAGCGAAGAGTTTTAGCGATGTGATTGAGGACACGGAGGACGTAATATCGCGGTCTAAGATATTAGATATGGTGCCGAATTTTCAGTGGTTGTTTGGTAGGAAGCTTGAGAAGAGGTTTGCCTTCGTGCAAAAGAAGCGTGATGATTTTATGCAGGTTTGGATTGATGAGTTTCGAGCGGATGGGTTGGGTGATGGTGAAGGTGAAGAAAAGAAGAAGAAGACATTGCTTCAGATATTATTGTCTCTACAAGATGCGGATCCGGAGTATTATACAGATGAAATGATCAAAAGCCTTTCACAGGTATTATAAAGAGTTATGTATTTGTGTATGTTTTATTTTTCGCGTATGCAATGAAATTATTTTGCGTGCAGACGAGTAAAAAGTAGATACACGACCAGAAAAAGAGAAATGGGCGTGAGGTGTCTTTGTTTTCAACTGTGATAGACTGATTTACATATGTAATTCGCTTATAAAGCGAAAATATTTAGGGTTTAGGGAAGTAAAAATAGATGGATGAAGAAAGATTCATGTGAAATTGTTTTGATATAACTATATGACAAAACAAATGTCTAATTTGTGATTTTCTTTGGTGACAGGCTCTGTTACATGGAGGAATCAACACTTCGGTTGAGACGATGGAGTGGGCGATGTCGCTTTTACTTAACAACCCGCACGTCTTACACAAGGCGCAAACTGAAATCGACAGCGTCGTAGGATGCGATCGATTAGTTAACGAGACAGATCTGTCAAAGCTTCCATACTTGCAGTGTATCATCAAGGAGACGCTAAGAATGCACCCAACCGCGCCGTTACTTCTTCCTCATGAGTCATCTAAAGATTGTATGGTTGGTGGTTACCGTATCCCACAAGGTACAATGTTGTTTGTGAATGTGTGGGCTATACAAAATGATCCAAACATATGGGAGTCCCCCGACATGTTTATACCCGAGCGGTTTGAGGGTAAAGAATCTAGTATTAAGGAGAAAGCCGGGTTGACTATGATGCCATTCGGGTCAGGGAGGAGACGATGCCCAGGTGAAAACTTGGCTTTGCGTATTGTCGGGTTGGCGTTAGCATCTATGATTCAATGCTTTGATTGGGAACGTGTTGGTCCAGAATTGGTGGATATGAGCGAATCGGGTGGGTTCACCGCACCCAAGGCTCAACCGCTAGTTGCTAAGTACCGGGTTCGTTCGATTGTTGAACATCATCTATCTCAGATCTAGTTAGCAAGGTCCATGGAGTGGCTAGGTGTTGTTACTACAATGCATAACTTCTATGTAATAGGCTAAAATATTATTGTTGGACTGAGATGTATTGGGCCAGAGAATGTTTGAGTTGGTAGTTGGGCCTCGCTTTGAATCATATAAATCCCATCATCTCTCGAAACATGTTTTTGAGATATGTGTTGGACCAATGTGTCATGTGTGGGTTATGATTTAAAAATTATATGAATTAGAGTTGCATAGGAAAATATAGGGCTGACAATGGGTAACCTGTTAAGACACGATAAGACCTGTTTGACTGAAAAGTACACTATTTGATTTTTTGACTTTTTTTAATACTTAGAATTAAGAGGCAAAAATCTTTCATTTCCCTTTTTTGGTACATAAAACTGTGTTATAACATGAGATATAAATGAGTTAAACGAGTCGTGTTCATGTTTAGAACTTGATTTGTTCGCGCGCGTCAAAGACCTGTTAACCTGTTAGGGACACGATTTGCCAGCCCTAGGAAAATAGGATCTTAAGCCCTACGTGAAAAAAAAAAAAAAAAAAAACCAAAAAAAAAGGAACCAGAATTGACACAAAAAAAAAAAAGAAAACCCTCAAAAAAACGAAAACCAGAATCTAAAACGCTTGAACACTTCCTCTTCAAAACCTGGTTCCATACATACCTGACCACGGGATTGCAATACAAGGCTTTTGATATTGTTGACAATATGGTTGGGGTCGAAAAAGTTACATTAGAAAAGGCTCCGTCTATTCAGTGGCGAAGCTTGACCCGAAGGTTCGGGGGTCGGAAGTCACTGGGGGTTCGGAAGTCACTGGTTTCGGGGGGTCGAAAACCAGTTTCGGGGGGTCGAAACCCTATATTTTCAAAATTTTCTATACGGATACTATATAATCGGAACTTCTGCGCGAAAATCCGGGGGGGTCGGCCGCCCCTCCCCGCCCCTACAAACCTTCGCCACTGCGTCTATTCCCACCCCCACCTTCTATTTCCACCCCATTCAAAGCGCCTCGCTTAGGCCTAAGCGAGGCGCTTTGAATTCATTCAGAGGAAGTCAGTACGAGGGGGCAGAAAAAGCTGATTTTGAATTCGAAGTGCCTCGCTTAGGCCTAAGCGAGGCTCTTCGGATCAAATTATTATTATTTTTTTTTTTGATCTTTTGAGTTAGTTTTTTGTTTTTTTTAAATATAATTATTATAAAAAATGTTCTTTTGACAAACGTCTGGCTAACCTGAATTTCCTTTGGATCAAAATGTCAACTTTTTCCTGCCACCCTCGTATGGTTTGGCTAACCTGTCCAGTTATCAATCTCACTGTCCAACAACTGAATTTACTTGCTTGCATGAAAAGTAATGATCTGAATTTTACTTGCTTGCATGAAAAGTAATAATCAGGAACATTCCAAATAATCGTCCAATTTCAGCTTTTTTTTAACTCATGATATATCCACCAAATCATTTCTTCAAGTTCATTTCACCAAAAAAGGCATAACTGTAATGATCAGAAACATTCCAAATAACTGTTCAATTTCAGCTTTTGTTTAACTATTATAGCAACTTCCATAGAGAAGTTATCAATCTCACTGAGATGATATCTTCTCTTTAGGTTTTGGAATTAATGAGACAACTTTTCAGTTGTTATCCGAGAGATAGCGGTCAACGATGAAGACAACCTGAAAACAACCGGATACCATGGATCAGAGAGATTCAAGCTAATTAAACTCATATCTCAAGCCGGTGCAAGTTATGTTGTAGCTCATATGTTATTATCTCTTCTCTTATTCTCTCTTTCTCAAGTTCTCGATGGATTATTGCTCTCATATCATGGATCAGAGAGATTTAAGCTAATTAAACTCATATCTCACTGTAATGATCAAGAATATTCCAAATAACTGTATAATTTAAGCTTTTGTTTAACTAATTTAGCAACAGTCCAAATAACTGTAATGATCGCTACGGTTAGTGGATACCATGGATCAGAGAGATTCAAGCTAATCAAACTCCGGGCAACCCTTGTTTGATTATACTCGTGTACAACCTTTATCTCTTTATGTATGAATAGTGACCCTTTGACAATGATCAGAAACATTCCAAATAACTGTAATGATCGCTACTGTTGATTGGTATATAGAGAGCAAACCGACGATCATTCAAAATTTAAAGTTACCGCTAACCTCTGCGCCATCATCGTTGACAGATATCTCTCTGAGATGATAGCTTCTCTTCAGATTCTGATTGCACCGGTGGAATTGGAATTGGAATTAATGAGACAACTTTTCAGTTGTTATCTGAGAGATAGCGGTCAACGATGAAGACAACCTGAAAACAACCGGATACCATGGATCAGAGAGATTCAAGCTAATTAAACTCATATCTCAAGGTGGACTTAAGCACCTGAACGGGAAGTTGAAATTTTGAATGATGTTCGTCGACTGCACCGAACACACTACAATTATTCACTATTTTATACATACAACACAACTTCATCATTGAACGTACTGTCTTCTTTGATCTTGATCTTCACACTTGCTTTTGACAAATCCATTGTTGTTTCCATAGACATTCAACCAAACAAACAAACAAAAAGATGTTCGATCGGTCTTTGGCAATCCCTTAACTAGTACTACCTAAATTCAAAAGGAGGCAAATCGTTTGAAATGGTGAATACATCTTCTTTTGACAGAATTGGGATCATAGGTTGACCAACTTGTCATAGAGTTTTGACTTCCCATATATGCTTGTTTTGTATATGGTTCCATGTTGTTTGGATGATTTGCATGGAGGGTTAAAGAAGGGGAAGAGAGAAAGTTAAGGAATATTATATAGGAAATGGAGAAGTATTTAATATATAATGTGAAAGTATTTAATGCTTATTTAAAGGGTGGGAAATGTGCCCAGGGAGTTACGTGCATTATCTAGTATTGAAACTTGCAATTAAATAATATATTAATACATCAATGGACTACACTCACGGTATGTGCATCACGTATTTTCATTCTTTCCTTGATCTGCAATATTTGAAAATTATCATTTCTTGACATGCTTGGTAACACCTTGATCTGCAATATTTGAAAATTATCATTTCTTGACATGCTTGGTAACACCTTGATCTGTAATATCTGAAAATTATCATTTCTCGAAAAGTAATTAAAAACACTTAAAAATGAATTAAAAACAATTGTTGCGAGTTAGGTTTAGTCGGAGGACCACGTACAATGATTCATCAAAGTTGTACAAAGCTGTATGTTTTTACTGGAAAACCAAAACGAGCAATTAACGAAGCGAAACTGAGAGATATAATTTTCTTGGCTTGGAAACAACTTAAAAGAATCAAAAATGAATTAAAATTATTTTTTGGAGATTAACAGATAATTTTAAAGAATTAAAAGAAATTCAAATTTTTTTTAAAAAAGGCCAAAGCACCTCGCTTTGGTCAAAGCGAGGCGCTTTAGGCCTCGCTTTAACCAAAGCGAGGTGCTTTAGTGGTTTGATTAGACCACAGGCACCTCGCTTTGACCAAAGCGAGGTGCTTTGGCCTTTTTTAAAAAAAATTGATTTTCTTTTAATTATTTAAAATTATCTGTTAATCACCAAAAAATAATTTTAATTCATTTTTGGTTCTTTTAAGTTGTTTCCTAGCCAAGAAAATTATAACTCTCCGTTTCGCTTCGTTAATTGCTCGTTTTGGTTTTCCAGTAAAAACATCCAGCTTTGTACAACTTTGATGAATCATTGTACGTGGTCCTCCGACTAAACCTAACTCGCAACAATTGTTTTTAATTCATTTTTAAGTGTTTTTAATTACTTTTTGAGAAATGATAATTTTCAGATATTACAGATCAAGGTGTTACCAAGCATGTCAAGAAATGATAATTTTCAAATATTGCAGATCAAACATTTAAAGATATATTAACAAACATTTAAAAATAACTTTTCATGCAAAGCAGGTAAAAATTCAGTTGTTTTACTAATTTGATAGTCTTGATACTTTTAACAATCGGATTGTTTTTCGAGAGAAAGGAACTAAGTTGCAAATACGATAATAATCAAACTCATATCTCAAGCCGGTGTAATTAGTTTCAAGTTTTTTAGAATCATTGAAGACACCACATCATTGTACAAACCGACAATCATTCAAAATTTAAAGTTACCGCTAACCTCTGTGCCATCATCGACTACAGCAAACCGACGATCTTCCTCCACGGCACTCCTAATGGGCCTCTCTTTATTTCACGGTACGATTTGTGTTTTTGTTGCTTTATAAATAATAAGTTTTGTGTTTATCAAACCCTAACGTCTGAGCAATGATTTATTAAATCGTTTTACTAATTTCCGATTCTTGATACTTTCATAAATCGTTTTACTAATTTCCAATTCTTGATAATAATAAATTATTATAATAATAAAACAAAGGAACTAAATTACAAATATAATAAATAATAATAATAATAATAATAATAATAATAATAATAATAATAATAATAATAATAATAATAATGTAATATAGTCATTGTTAATGCTCAAAAAAGTCAACCTTTGTTGACTCATAGGAGTCTTGAAGACGAAATGAATTTTACAAGATACTTGAAACAAGGTATGGATATGGAGAATAAATATTTGACTATACGTGGTTGATGATGTCAAGTTTAAGTCGTTGATTCATTTGGAAATCGAAAACGCCTATCGTCACTCTGTACAGAGAAGAAAATCAACAACAGAATATTTAGTTCTCTCCGAACTTCAGCTTCCAAAATACGACGTCGTTGTAGCTCATATGTTATTATCTCTTCTCTTATTCTCTGTTTCTCTAGTTCTCGATGGATTATTGCTCTCATATCGACTTTCACAATTATTCACAATTTTATACATACAACACACCTTCATCGTTGACCGTATTCTTCTTGATCTTTTATGTATGAATAGTGACCCTCTGGCAAACCTACCTCTGTTTTGAATTTGTTGCTTCCATAGAGAAGTTATCAATCTCACTGTAATGATCAGGAACATTCCAAATAACTGTATAATTTCGTACAAGATTCCTATGCAAGCAAGTCAAATTCAGTTGTTAGACCAACTTGAGATATGAGTTTGATTAGCTTGAATCTCTTTGATCCATGGTATCCAGTCTTCAAGGTGGACTTAAGCACCTGAACGGGAAGTTGAAATTTTGAATGATGTTCGTCGACTGCACCGAACACACTACAATTATTCACAATTTTATACATACAACACACCTTCATCGTTGACCGTACTGTTCTTCTTGATCTTGATCTTTAAACTTGCTTTTGACAAAGGTCTGGCTGACCTGAACTTCCTTTGCAACCAGGTAAAAAGGAACTAAGTTGCAGATATAAAAATCCATCACATCACGATTATACTCTTTATGTATGAATAGTGACCCTCTAAGTGTGGTATGCTCAAAGATTTAATTTAAAAATATTTTGTAAGGATTTATTTATAGATTAATGAAACAACTTTTCAGTTGTTATCCGAGAGATAGCGGTCAACGATGAAGACAGCCTGAAAGTGGATACCATGGATCAGAGAGATTCAAGCTAATTAAACTCATATCTCAAGCCGGTGCAAGTTATGTTGTAGCATCTTTGATCATCTTCTTGTAATTACTTGACAGATATCTCTCTGAGATGATAGCTTCTCTACAGATTCTGAAAGTGGATACCATGGATCAGAGAGATTCAAATAACTGTTCAATTTCAGCTTTTGTTTAACTATTTTAGCAACTTCCATAAAGAAGTTATCAATCTCACTTCTCACTGTCCATGTTTACCTTCAACGTCCAATGGTAATGAGTAACCTAGTAACCTCTACAATGATGTGATTTGTTTTTAAATAAGGAGGTATATGTACAATGAACTTTTTACGCTAAATAAAACCGATTAATGGCAGGTTTGCCAGAGGGTCACTATTCATACACACAACTTTTTGCTCTAGTGGTGTGCTCTACCTTTTTGACAAACACCTGGCTTAACCTGTCCAGTTATCAATCTCATTGGCAATCATCCGCTGCATGCTTTTCGCAGCCTTCACTGAAAAGAACCCTAGTAGTGGTTTTCATCTCTTTACCTGTAAACTCATATCTCAAGTCGGTGCAAGTTATGTTGAAGCTCATATGTTATTATCTCTTCTCTTATGCTCACTTTCATGGATCAGAGAGATTTAAGGTAATTAAACTCATATCTCAAGTTGGTCTAACAACTGAATTTGACTTGCTTGCATAGGAATCTTGTACAAAATCATTCTCACATGAATATCCTTTGAGATGATAGCTTCTCTTCAGATTCTGAAAGTGGATACCATGGATCAGAGAGATTCAAATAACTGTTCAATTTCAGCTTTTGTTTAACTATTTTAGCAACTTCCATAGAGAAGTGATTTGTTTTAGATAAGGAGGTATATGTACAATGAACTTTTTACGCTAAATAAAACCGATTAATGTTATCTTTCATACAATTTAAGTGTAAAATTGATAGTTAACTAACATAATGATGAAGAAGTTAAACCATCAAAGCCCTTTAAAATACCTTGATGATCAGATGTTCAACTACTTTGATCAAGATGACATACACCTAATTTACACATATCCTTTGATGATGTCAAGTTTAAGTCATTGACAATGTTGAGGGTTATTACTTTGTTTAAGTCATTGACAATGTTGAGGGTTATTACTTTGTTTTTTAATTTTTTTTAACTTTTTATAATTATTAAATTAAAAAAAAACAACTCAAAACATCAAAAAACTACCAAAATAAATTACCCCCTCCAAGCGCCTCGCTTAGGCCTAAGCGAGGTGTCACACCCCAATCGATGGCGGAATCATCGAGGTGAGACTTAGTGGTAGATTGTTCAAAGACTTCATGACACTAGATTTTGTGACAATATAGTTTAAAGATAGAATTTCATTTATTGTCTAAAAATAGAAATACAAGTAGTTCATGTAACGAAAAATACAACAACAAGAATATGATAACTTGAACTAGAGTGAGTTTCTATGTCCAATCCTAAGTAGTTTTCTTGAATGTCCTGCAATAAATATTTTCTGCAACATGTATAAAATATCCGTCAACACATAAAGCATTGGTGAGCATACTAGTTTTGACATACATACATAGTATAATAAAGTTTTGCTTATAGGCATATGCACGAGAACCATACAAACGGCGACTAGCCACGAAGAATTTTGCTTAACATGACCCATGTAGGGGGCGGATAACCAATCCTATAGCGCTATACATGCAAGGTGGGTTGTCAACTATATGAACATTTGTATGTTAGAGTAAATAATTCTACATAGCATAGCGTACAAGCATATAATAGACTTTAGGTTGCGCATGATAGAATTTAGAATATGATAGACTTTAGACTAAGCATAATAGATTGTAGACTTTAAAATCGTTTGAGTTTTGATAGTGATACATGTTGAGCCCCAAAGAATAAAGAATAAAAGGGGGACAAGTATGAACTCACCTTTGGGTGCGTTTTAGCAAGGTTCCAAAAGAATGAGTCTTGGGGGATTAGTTCCTTAGCCTTGGTTAACTAGAATTTGAAAAATAAAGAGTCTTAGGTTCGAGTTTAGATTATAGAATCAAGAGAGTCAAGCAAGCCTTTTAGGCAAACCAAGCACAAATCGCCTTTAGGGCAATCCGGATGGTCATGAGATTAAGTTAGACCAAGCACAAAATCATCATAGATGATTTGGATGGTATAAGGTTAGGAATGTGAATCCGTTTGATAGGTTCATGTCATAACCACTTCGTTTATGGAATAAACGTGGGTTTTGGACACGGGATTTCCCCTTTCTAGTGTGGATAAATCCGTAGCACAAGAAGGGTCAAGAGAGTTGGTAAGGTAGGGTGTAACCACAAACTTTCCAAAGATTAATAATAGGATAATAAGATAGAAGATTGAAAGTAAGTTTATATTATTATATAGTATAATTCAGAAAACAACCGCCTTTGGGACCTCTTTTAGGTGCTCTACCCTTATCACACTTCTGTGGATAAATATGGGGAAGATCCTAGAGGTTTCTCCAAGGAGTTTTAGATGAAAAAGAAGAAGAAAAATGGAATGAAAGTTGAAGTTTTAAGCCAAGAAACTTACTGATGCAATGCAGAAAGTTTGGCTTGAAAACTTAAAGATTAGAGAGTATTAGAGAGAGTTTTAGAGGTGAACAAAGGATTAAGGAGTGGGGAGAGGTTGTATTTATAGATGGGTATTAAATAGAGTTAATGGGGTGGTTAGGAGGAGATTAAATGGGATTAAGTTTGATTGCTATGGTGTAGTAATATTTGTTAAAATGCTACTGTACGTTTTCATCGACTTCAAAATAAAAAATAAATATGAAACGAACATATATGTGTGTTTGTTGTTGTTTATTGTTGATAAAAGTCAAAGTGACTTAAAAGTCACGTTTTTTTTGTTTGTTTTATTTATTTATTTTTTTTCAAACTTACAATATTATTAACATATATATTTATATATATTATTAAAAGAACAAAAATTATATATTAAGATCTTAACTAAATGAGTTTCTTGTTATAACGTCTAAATTGAATAGGATAAATTATAATGACGACTCGTCACGAATTGGTAGGAGTAATATAAAAGAAGCGAATAAAGGCGAACTTCGAATTTGTTAAGTATAGAATTTAAAATACAAGAAAACTAGAAATTACGTGATGTTACACGAGGCGCTTGGAGGGGGTTTAAATAGAAGCTGGGGGGTTTAAATATCACCACCCTTAGAAAAAGCTACCTAAATAAATGTAAGCAACAAACCCTATTAAATATAACAAAACAAAATACATATTATAATTGTACTCTACGAGATTTCATCTTTTATAATTTTATATAAATAGGGCATAGAATATTCTTATTTTTTTTTAAAGAAACCAATAAATTTGATATTTTAAGTGTCACCAACGTTCACATGCGCGCGCACACACATATAAATTTGTATGTGTATAAATGTTCATATACAAATGATTAAATTCCTAAGACCATCCACATCCGCAAACAATTTTTTTTGTGGAAATAATATTAAAAAATTCAAATGTTTGCAAACAAACCCCCAATTGGTTTGTGGTGGCAACCATCTTTGCAATCAAATAAACCCACCACTAACTTAATTACATCAATAACTTATAATGTTTAAGTTTAAAAAAAAAAAAAAACTAAATACTGTTATAAATAAGTTATTATGATGACTATCCACATTGCAACTCCCATCTCTTCATATGCTTTGTATTAATGTAAGTAGGTCTGTAAACGAACCGAACGAACACGAACACAGGCGTGTTCGTGTTTGTTCATTTAACTTTAACCGAACACGAACACGAACACATAATCGAACGCATTTTTGTGTTCGTGTTCGTTTATTAATAAATTTGTCGTGTTCGTGTTCGTTCATTTAAACCTAAACGAACAGTTCATGAACATAAACGAACACAAATGATCAATATAAACGAACACAAATGAACATAAACGAACACAAACAAAAACAAGTTAATAATGATTCATGAACATAAATAAACGTTAGGGTTAGGGTGGAGAGCGGCTATGGTGTGTGGGGCTGTGAAGTGTGAAGAGCGGCTAATAAGTGATATGTTTAGAATGTTAAGGTTAGGGTTAAGTTTTTAGAACATATGAATTGAGGTTACTTAACAAAAGGAAATAAATAAAAAAAATAAAGCTAAGTTTAATTAAACGAACATAAACGAACAAAATAAACGAACATAAATGAACGAACATAAATGAACGTTCATGAACAATAAATGAACGAACACAACGTGTGTTCATGTTCGTTCGTTTAATTAAACGAACAAAAAATTGTGTTCGTGTTCGTTCATTTATTTAAATAAACGAACATAAACGAACTTCCCGCCGAACAGTTCACGAACAGTTCATGAACGTTTGGTTCGTTTACAGGCCTAAATTTAAGAGCCTTATAAATAGATGCTTCATGTAATTGTTATGTTACACACTCAATGAATAAGACTTCTCTCTTCTATCAATCTCTAAATCTTCCTCTAATCTTTGTTCATAGTTCTTATATTTTGTATGCTAGTAGGCCGTTATTTTACAACACTTTATCAGCACGAATTGCTTTTGGAGTGGATCATATTATGATAAGGTAACTCGAGTTTGTTTCAAACAAAATCCATATCGTAATTCATACAATATTGGGTTATGTTAGAGATTTTTTTTCATTTGCCAAACATTAGTTCTATTGCAATTCCTATAAGTTTAGATAAAAAATTATGCGGATGTGTTGTTCACTTGTTTGACAAATCTTTACTATCAAAATAAGAATTCTAAAAAAAAGAGATTTTTAACACATTGAAAAGCGTATTAATAAAACTGAAAAATATTTGTGCTCTTTTAAGTAAAATTGGTATATTATTAATTTGTATTATATATCATGGCATGTTACATAATTAAGTCTCTACATCTTTGTGACACAATAAAGAAAGAAACGAAAACGAGGTGATTAATGAAATGATAGCTTATCTTCAATTTTTCATTCATAAAATAATTTGTTTCACATGTATTAACTTATCTTTTATACAGAATGTCTAATTTGCCTAATGTATTAATTTGATGTCAAACAATCGTAAAGCGTGTTTTATGGTCATTATAGGCTATTAATTGTCATGATAATAATATTATTTATCTCTTAAACATGAAACACTGGAATTAAAGAGACATTAGTTGCTAATAAAGTTTATTCAATTTCTTTGGTTTAAGCTAAAACATTAATAGTTTTTGGTGATACAAGACGTCAAGACTATTAATAACGACTTTAGTTGTCTTATTTCAAGATTTTGACAATCACATAATAGATGGGTAGCATATAATTGTTTTATATTATGGTATCTAAAATGTTGAAATTGTATATAGTTTCTATGGATATTTGTGAATGTTAAATTCATGCTTATATTTTGATATTTGAAATGTTTGTGATGAAAAGGCTATATTGTGATAAACTAATACATAAATTATATGTTTTTCTTTGAAATGATGAAACACTTTATTTCACAAAGATTGTACTATAACTTGTTTTATTTGGTAACATGTTATAACATCATATGTTGAATTATGTATACAATTGACTATCTTGTATTTTATACGCTATTATTTACTTAACATTGAACAGAACAAATAAAACAAAGTTATGGTTTACATTTGACATCCAAAGTCTCATACACCTTGAATCTCATTATCATGTTATAAAAGGCCGTAAGATGTTGGGCCGATAATATTATATGACTTGGACATATAATTACTTCTCCATGGATGTTATGTGAAGAAAAGTTTATATATGACGGAAATTGGATAAAACAAATTTTGTTTGTTTGTCAAACCTCAAATATGCTCTTGAAGTAGCAATGCCATTAAAATTGGGTGAAAGGTTTGAAGTGACTTTATATCCGTCCAAAAAGGAATGAATATCTGAATGTTTTCGGATTCTATCTCATTCCTTGAAGTGAATGTGATGAAAAATGATCGGTATAAAGGTTAAAGATCATGTACATAACTAAGGAAGTTGTAATGATTCCACCATGAAAGTTTTGTGGTTATAATCCATTCCCTGAAGTGAATGCGATGTTATAACTATTGGTATAAATTAAGTCCATGATTATGGTAATTGTGAAAATTGTTATGATGCTCATGTTATAATGAGATCGGCTTTGTTAATAATATGGTGATTACAAAATGATCGTTATAGAGGTTATGATCATAGTAAATGAGGAAGTTGTAATGATCACCATGCTCATAACAAGATCAGCCATGTTAATCCTGAATGAGGAAATTGTAATGATCATCATGTTGATAATAAGATTAACGATGTTAATATTGAAATCGACCACAAGAAGTGACACACTAATGAAGTAATTATATGAGAATGAGATATATTATTCTCTCATATTTCTTGTCGTGTATTAGACAAGCAAAAGTGCAACATGTCTAATAATTTGTCACATATGAGATGTGCTCATGAAGTAACCATATCATTAAGAGAGTATGACAAGTTTGAAATCATCTCATATTCTTGTGATTGAGTAAATAATGAAAAGTTATGAAGCTTGTTTCGTTTATACTCCATTCCCTGAAGTGAATGTGACTACATATTAATCATTGTAAAGGTAATGATCATGGAGATAATTGAGAAATTTGTAATGATGAGATCGACCATTTGGAATTGTAATGATGGTCATGTTAATAATGAGATGATGGTTTGAAAATTCCATACATACTCTCATATCTTATGTTTTGTATTACATAGGTGCAAGTAATACATTTGACCATAAACTAGAAGTTTAGTTTGTGGATCATAATTATTTAATTAGTTGGCATGACCGGTAAGACCACACCGAGTCGATAATGATGTGAACATAATGAAGAACTTAAAGATTCTTCCATCTGATACAAAGCATGTAATGTTTGCTCTTAAGCAAAATTATATATTTTGGAATTGATTAAAGGATACGCATATCCTAACATGATACCATTCAGTATTTAAAATCGATGCATCGTCTAAATGGTTATCAAGTTTGCAACCTGAAGTTTGCTTCATTTATGGATTAGCTAATAAGATAGCAAGCATATTATTCTATATTGGCATATTTAATCAATTCCCAAGATAATAATGATCATTGGAATAAGTGTTGAACTTCATATAGCTTATGTTCATAAAAATATTGCTTTCATTGAGATGATCACTAAAACGTCTACTATTGATTGCAATGTCAATGATCATGAAAGCAAAAGTTCATGTTTACATTTGATTTTACATGTAGTAACATTTATTCACATCAAGCCAATACACGGTAATAGTTTCTCCCCATTATAGTTGGTTTTTGGTTAGGAACCAAATATTGCCCATCTAAGATTTTTGTTGTGCGACATATATTGAAATTGATCCACCATGACGCACGGAGATGGGACCTTAAAAGGTGATTGGGAATATATGATGATGATTGGGAATATATGATGGTTTATAGAGCCTTCAACAAGAGATTTATTTACATCTTAGTTAATTGATATCCATCTCAATGGATTAACATTCCCAACATCAGGGGGAGATAAAATGCAGTTGGAAATAGAAATGAGTTAGAATGAAATATCATTGATCCTCGTACTAAACAATGTGAACCAAAAGTTCAAAGGATAATTCATTCACAGATATTAGCGAATTAGTTACCAGACGCATTAACTGACCTAAATATGATGAATAGCTAATCAAGTCACGTATACCAACTGCTAATGCTCCATTTAAGATGAGTGTCCAGGAAGGACAATCGTATATTGGTAATAAGCCTACTGCACGCCTAAAGCGTGGTAGACTAGTCGATTCCAAAGAATAAAAATCCTCGAGAAATTGGAGCAAGTAAGAAAGATGGTCAAGTCGATGTTATAGTAAAAAGGTCTCCTGAAGAGACATTAGACATGATGGTTCCAGAAGAACCTCAGGTACCTGAAAATAAAGAGATCTCGTTATATAGTATCATGTCTACGAAATGTATGGAATCAAAATAAAATCGATGTCGTTATAAATTTTATGTAATGTAGCGCTTGAAATGAGGATCAAGATTTAAGATCTGCCTATGAATGAATATAAAGAAATGATTGGCCAAAATGGAAAGACGCAAATACGACAGAGTTGAATTCTCTATTGAAAAGGAAAGTTTTGGACTAGTAGTCCATACAACAACAGTTGTAAAACATATAGACACGAAAAGGTCTTTTGTGCGAATAAACATTTGAAAAGAAAATGATATATGGTAAAATTGGTGGCACAAGAATTTCGCAAAGACCCGTAATTGATTATGAGGAGACACATTCTCCAGTGGTGGATGCAATGACTTTTCAATATTTTATTAGTCTGGTAATGCAAACAGAGAATTGAAATGCGTCTAATAAATATCATGATTCACTTGACACTGAAAGTTTACATGAAAATACCTGATGAAGGATTTAATGTGTCAAAATCTTGTAACGTAAGTTCTCGAGAACGTTATGACCGGAATAAAAAGATTCAATTCGGAATACGTTATGTTTGTTATATGATTGAATTGAATATAAGTGGAACTCCTCATGAGTATCCTAAAGCAACTGAGTGCTTAAAAGGTACTATGAAACATCATAGGATGTAATTATTGTGCACCAATACACCACAAGTGATAAACTGAACCTGGTGATTATGATACTTTAATGTATAAGAATGGTACAATATATATTGGAGAAATAGATGTTATTGATTTTCCAATTGAAGAGTGAATGCACTTGCGTAATTGGGCAAGATGGAAAAGTCCTTGATGGATTGATGATGCCTATAGCATTGATATCAATACCTTAAGAAGTATTATGTAAAGGTAATATAATATGTATGGACTAAAATAAGCGGGTTGAGTGTGTATGTGCTAAAAAGGATCGATGAATCAACAAAGAAATGATCAAACAAGTTTGATTTAGGTGCGGAAACCCTAAACCAATCACAAAATGATAATCAATCAGATCAAAACAAGTAAATCATCATTCAAAGCTTTTCTCATTAATAATCATGACTCAATTACACGTTAAAAAGATCAAAACATGACAGACACAACGTGAATTAAGTTTACAAAAACACTAGAGAGACACACTGAACTTGGAGGGAATAATAATGCTAAAAACTACATTCAAAAATCAGCTTGACCTATTTATAGGCTGCACGTTCGCCCACAGTGTTCGTGCGAACGAGCACATTCGACCAAACAGACTGGTCGAATGAAGCAATATATAACTAACAAAATCTTCCTTCGCCTCCTGTGTCTCCTTCGTATGATATTCTTCCTTCGCACCCTTGATTTCCTTCCTTCGCCCACACAAAATTTCCTTCGCCCACTCGACTCAAACTATTAACATACGTTTATTGTAAATCCAAAGCATTAGTCGCATAAATGCATCTACAAACTCCCCCTCGACTATTGCTTGGATTGTTTAACTCTTCGTTCCTCATCCATTCTTTTGTTCATCAGCTTGATCCTCAAAAGTTTCTTCTGTTCTGACGTCATCACCTTCTCAAACACTTGCTTCGGCTTTTTCTTTTTCTCTTCAGAAATCTCTTGAACTTTCACAAACTTGCCGAGCTTTTTGTCATAGTCGCATCCGGCGTTAATATCATGAGCAAAATACAAAAATACCACTCGCTGGTATTTACTAGCCTGTTCAGCATCTTTAACATCACTGAAGATAGGATTGTAATACAACATTATGATGTCCTCATGTGAGCAATTCACTAACCACATGGGATCAAAAATGTGTATTTTCTTGAAACTTTTATCACCATCCTTCAGAACAATAACAGCTTCTGCGATCTTCCAGTCGTAGTACCACCAGATAAAGTCTTTGGCGAAGTGTTGAGGAATCTGCAACAATGGAATGTGCCTCAACACTTTTGGTGGTTTATACTTTAAGGTCACTTTGGGCAAACCAGTTATATCGTCAATAGTCTTCTTGTGAACAATCCTTTTGGGATATTGAGGTTTAAAGAGGTTCCACTTCGTCCTACTCTCCCTAGCCATCTTCTCAGCAAAGTATGCAATCTGACCATTTGTCGTTCCAGTCATCTTGTGTCGACAAATGTCACGAATTGCCTAATATGGGAGAGTCTTCAAATCATGGAATCTATCAAAGTATAGGATCCCCTTCTCCCACTTCACTGCCACACACTTCAGTTGCTTTATAAATTTCCATCCCAACGCTTTTCCTTTGAACATGTCGTTGTGGAATTTATAAAAACTACCCTGAATCTCAGGTTTAGGACGATTCGCCTCTTTTTCTTTTAACTCCCTCAATAACTCTTTCAAGCTGTCGGATTATCTGATAAACGGTTTCTCATGCCCTCCGAATATCTCATTAACAAACATATCACTTTTCTCTTTTGCTCGTCTCTCGGCTTCCTTTAACAATTCATCCGTGAAAGCAGTAAATCCAGAATTCTTGTCTCTTTTGAAATATTCTGGATACTCTTCACTCGTCACATCTTCAACTTCTATTTCTTCGAAACCAGGTATATCACGATCATCAGAATGATCTCCAGCTTCCTTTTCAGTTAGATCAGGAATCTGGTTATCAGCTAACAATTCTTCAACAGTTTTGCCAACCTGTTTCGCCAGACCTTCAAATATCTCTTTTGCCATCGCCGCCGAGACTTCACCGTCTTCCAAATCTGGATCATTGTATTCTAGTTCAAACACCCTGTCACGAGATTCAAAGATCTCAGAAAATCGGCTAGTCATGTCAATCGTCCAGACTCGATCAGTGAGCATCTGGCGATACATCTGTTTGTCTTCTTCTGACATTGACTTCAGCTTTTCGTTCCAAAAGATCGTATCATCATCTACTGATCCTCCAGGTGCTTTAGAACTAGATTCTCCTTCTTTTCCAGATTCTCTCTTCTCATACGTATACCTGTCTGTATCATCATCATCATCATTGTCATCATGTGCGGATTTTTGAAAGTCCTTGACATAGTGCACTTGTTGCTTGATCTACAATTCGAGTATATATGTAATGATATGTTTACCAATCCATCAAAGTATATCTTGAAAAGATGGTGGGACATTTTACAATGGACATAGTTCATGTTTAAAGTGCATTAAAGGTTGTCCAATTACTTGATATGAAAAATTATTCATTTCATCTCCTACCAAAGTAGAGATTTTCACTTTACAAGTACCATAGTTAAATATATATGTATATTAGTATATGTCTTGCTAGTTATGCATGATTATTATATATTCCACATGAACTTATTATCATAATATGTCAAGCAAGGAGACATCGGAATGAGTTAAAACAAATACTTTAGGTATAAGCAATATTTGATTATATTTCACTAATCCATGCAAACAAGTTTGGTTAGTCTTGTAGATGCAGGGAATATAACACATCACATTTGTTGATCTTGTGACATTTATTTACGAGAGGAGGCAACATTAGTTCAACTTAAAGAATTGCACTTACGAGAGCAGTGACTAAAATTCTGGAATGAAGATCATACATCAATGATTCAACTTAAAGATTTTCATGTCAAGTGATCAAGAACGCAAATCATTGGCTACAAAACTTTGAGCAACTTTCTTAGAAGATCGACACCATCATTCAAATGATACATATTAAAATGAGGGGGAGTATTCGACACGTTGCACCCTTTTTCCCTTAACTAAGTTTTGTCCCATTGGGTTTTCTTGGTAAGGTTTTTAATGAGGCAACATACTTGATCTAGAAGTATCAGGAAGAGTAATACGCCCTGCACTCTTTTTCCCTTAGCTGAGGTTTTGTCCCACTGGGTTTTCCTGGCAAGGTTTTTAACGAGGTAGCATCACCAAGCGTATACTACATTATTTTCTTTTATCATGTGGATAGTCAAGGGGGAGTGTTATAAATAAGTTATTATGATGACTATCCACATTGCAACTCCCATCTCTTCATATGCTTTGTATTAATGTAAGAGCCTTATAAATAGAGGCTTCATGTAATTGTTATGTTACACACTCAATGAATAAGACTTCTCTCTTCTATCAATCTCTAAATCTTCCTCTAATCTTTGTTCATAGTTCTTATATTTTGTATACTAGTAGGCCGTTGTTTTACAACAAATACACTGTATTTCTTAACTTTTTTTTTGTGAACATCCCGATATAAATTTTATTAAAAACCAAGTTCGTTTAAAAAAAAATTTGGTTAAGTTGAGTTGTGAATGTGTGTAAAGTTGGGTTGTGTAGATTGAAGAGAGAAATTATTTTTTATTACTCTTGATTGTTCACCATTGTGGATGGTCTAAGAACGCTAAGAAGCCATAGGATTTGGACCTGTGGCAATCATTAACATTAGAGACGTAGGGTGTAAGAGTAATTGAAACAATTAATAAATATGAATAAAACACCATTACATGCAAAATAAAACACTATATACTATTTGTTAACTTTTTTTTTTTTTTTTGAAAGACTTAGTTCAGTGGAAATCCTTGTATAACCCTAACCTAGCGGTCCTAAGTTCGAATCCATACCCACACACCGGTGTCCTCCTTGCCTAAGCTCAAACCATCATAGAGAATTTTTTGTGGTGTCCATGGATCGAACCTGTGACCTACCCCATGATGGGGACCCCTAAGGGAAAACCCACCTTACCTCAAACTAGCTGGGCTGGAGATCATTGGCATATACTATTTGTTTTTTTGAAGGCCAACGAAACGATCTCTGATCCCCCGGGTACTTAGACCAATTCCCCTTGACCCGAACCCGCCTGTCAGACCGCCCCAGATTCGTAAGAAACTCTTGGAATAGGAAAACCTTAGCTCCCGCTTGGAGTCGAACCTGGGGGAAATCCGTTCAAACTCTTCATTGCGATGTCCATCAACCAGTTGAGCTAAGTAGTCAGGATGCATATACTATTTGTTAACTGCAAACTAAAATGACATAACGACAAATAAATTATCATGTACCTACTATAAATAAAATACGCCTTTGTTACTTGCAAAATAAAACACAATCTACCTGCTGCAACTAAAACACCATTATATGAACAGACTAAAACACCAAGTTGAAACGTAATTTTTTACATGTATATATATAACAATATAGTACTTGTATTAAAGATAAAAAAACACTCGTTATTATGGTATTTTTTTCAAAAAGATAATTACGTATAAAAAATTATTGGCATTTAAAAAAACGGAGGAAATTGCATGTGCGGGTTTTTGAATTTAAAACAAACCAAATTACAATAATACTATTTGATAGTCAAATCAATCACTTAAAATTAAAACAACAATTACAATTTTACCGTTGCTCAATCTTAACCACATTCAAATAATCAGTCCAATAAAGGTTTTGTCAGATACATTTTCTAAACAAAAAAACAGTAATTTAGTAGGAGATGGTTTTTATATATGAAGCAGATGCCATAAAGGCTTGTTTAGGGCTCTTTAAGGGGGTTTCTGTTAATATGTTGTGATATTAAGTGAGTTTATTTGACTTTTAGTAATTTTATTTGAAAGGCTGAATTCAGTTGTTGTGATAGTAAAGTGGGTTTTCTTGAAATTGATAAATCACACTCATAAATTTATTTTTCTAGTTTTATCGATACATTTCATCGGAATGTTAGTCTGATTATTATTATTATTATTATTATTATTATTATTATTTCGTAAATTTTAGCTCGTATACTGGATGAAGAAGCTTGAATGTTTGTTTGAATGTGTTTTCATACAAGTTTGATGTTGTTTTATCGATTGAATAGTTTATTAAGTGAATTATAATTTGGGTTGATCCCAGTTGCATATGTTAATAATAATAAGAGGTTGGTAATGCAAGTTATTTGATAAATATTTTTTGGCTTTAATAAATTTGAATGGGTTCCTTAAATGCATTATGTGTTCCACCAACATGTTCATACAAGTTTATAACTTTACAACCGTTTACTCGCATTGATGTGAAGGTTATGTTTTAATTTTGAGTTGTTTCATATGTTACAGTTGCATATGTTTGATAAGTTATAAGTTATGACTAAGTTAGGTTGATTCCAGTTGCATATGTTAATGGAAACAAAAGTCATTTTTTCATATGGATTTTTTTAACATAGATGGAATGAATGTTATCTTTGTTTCATATGTTACACCTGTTAGGACTAAGTTGGGTTGATTCTAGTTTGCATATGTTTGTTATGTTATAAGTTAGGACTAAGTTGGATTGATTCCAGTTGCATATGTTAATGGAAACAAATGCCATTTTTTCATATGGATTTTTTAACATGGATGGAATGAATGTTACCTCTATTTCATATGTTACACCTGTTAGGACTAAGTTGGGTTGATTTCAGTTTGCATATGTTTGATAAGTTATAAGTTAGAACTAAGTTGGGTGCATTCTAGTTGCATATGTTAATGGAAACAAAAGTGATTTTTTCATGTGGATTTTTTTAACATGGATGGAAGGAATGTTAGCTTCGTTTGATATGTTACACCTGTTAGGACTAAGTTGTGTTGATTCCAGTTTGCATATGTTTGATAAGCTATAAGTTAGGACTAAGTTGGGTTTGATTCCAGTTGCATAAATTAAAGGGAACAAAAGTGATTTTTTTCATAGAGTTAATAGCCAAAATCATCCCCGATGTTTGGTCACTTTTGCTACATCAGTCCAAAATCAAAACATTTTACATTTTGGTCATTTTGTTGTACATTTTGTTGCCAAATTCATCCATGACACTAAACCCAGTTAACTATTGTCGTTAAGTCTGGGGTATTTTTGTCTTTTTGGCTGCCCCCTTTTAAAATCCAATTTAAAATGAGTTCATCTTCTTGTTTTAAAACCCTACAACTAGACTTGGCCGCAATAATTGCATCCACATGGAATGCACAGATCAATATAAACATATAAATTTGTAAGGTGTGAACAACAGCATAAACAAAAAAAAAATCTCCAAAACAAAATTAGTTTTTTTTACTCGTAGGAATCAATCTGACCAACAACAGCAACATAAATAGAGTAACAACCCCAAATATAAAACTAGGGTTTACAATCATTATAACGGAGTTACACTTAGCTGGTATTACTAAAAAATTGGTGCCGCAGTGGTTTGAAAACATAGCTGGTGTAACTCATATATGGTACGACGGTAGTGATATGTGACGATGGTGCAAGAAAGGTGTTGAATGTTCGATGGCGGCGGTGGTCTTCTCTCCTCGTCGGCTTCTGGTTGTTCGAAGCTCAATCGGAACCCACCACTGTCGCTCGTCTTCTCTCCTTGTTGTCTGAATAGGACGGTTGGTCGGAGACCACAGCCGGCAACCTTCATCTCCCTACTCTCGGTTCTCTCTCTCTCTCTCTCTCTCTCTCTCTCTCTCTCTCGGTGTTCTCTCTTTAAGATAGCAGTGTGTGTTCTGTGTGTTTATGTGTGTGGGGAGGATTTTTATAAAGAGGCAGGGTAGTGTGTGTGTGAGAGAGAGATATGAGGGAATTGTGAGTGTAGTTGGGGTTGTGGCCGGTGGTGGTGTTTGGTTGAAGGTGGCAGGTGGTGGTTTGGTTGGTGGGGAGGTGGGTTTCACTTGTTAAATAAAAACATTAAAAAATAAAGGGTCAGGCAAAAAGACATAAATACCCCCCAACTTAACGAGATAATTTAACCGAGTTAGTGTCAGGGACGATTTTAGCAACAAAATGTAAAACATAAGGACCCAAATGTATAAGATTTTGATTTTGGACTGATGTAGCAAAAGTGACCAAACCTCACGGACGATTTTGGCTATTAACTCTTTTTTATATGGATTTTTTAACATGGATGAAAAGTGACATATGTACTAGTACACTGTTAACATAAGTATCTTGTCTTGTATAAGATTTGGTAACATAGGCATGTCTTTTCCCAAACTGTTAACATATGTATTGTGACTTGTGTGTGTTTTGGTAACATATATATTGTGACTTGTGTGTTTTGGTAACATATGTATTGTGACTTGTGTGTGTTTTGGTAGCATATGCATTGTGACCTGTGTATATTTTGGTAACATGTGTTGGTAGCTTGGGAAAACTTCATTTCTGATATGTTTGATAAGTGGGACAAGTTTATGTGTGTGTTTGGTAACATATGTTACATTTGAACTAATTTTGCATATGTTTTGCATCTATGCAGTTTTTATGACCTTTTTTTTGGCCTAGATTAAGTTTGATAGTCTTGACAACTAAGTTTGATAGTCTTGACAACTAGGCTACACATGCTAAACGTTTGAATATGTAAATTGATGAATTTATGTTTCTTTGCAGGTGAAGAAATTTTTGTGTGCAAACATAAAGATGATTATCAACAATGAAGCATAATTTAGATTTTTTTTTGTTATGGTAGTTTTTAATACATTTAATCTATAATGTTACCTCTGTTTCATATGTTACTATTAATGTTGACTGTAATGTTTTTTTTATAAATTTATATATTTTTTTGTCATTTTATTTAAATTTGTATAAAAACAATTTTTTATGTTACTTGTTATATATGTAACCATTTAAAAGCGGATGAATCCAACTATTAAAATTTGAGAGAGAATGTCAAAACGTAAGAGAGAGATTGGAGAAAGGAAGTCAAAAAGTAGGAGAGAGAAGATTGGAGAAATAAAGTAAAAAGTAGGAGAGAGAAATGAAAAGATGGAAAGAGAAAAGTGTAAGTGTATATTGTCTATTTTACCTTTTTTGTAATCTAGTATGTATTTTATTTAATAAAATTATCAAGAATTAATGAGAGTCATTGATCTTGGCTATGATTAAGTTTATTGGACTTTCTTCAAATTTTTAAGGTTTACTACCAATCCTTGCCCCCCCCCCCACACACACACACATATATATATATATATATATATATATATATATATAACATATGCCAAAAAAAAGGCTCAAACTTTGCGTTGTTATATGAAACAGCGAACACTTTGTTTATTTTTTAGAAAATATCCCATCGGCGTTTTTTTATTTTTTTGGCCCAAAACACTTAAATACATGTTTGTTACCTAGTGTATTTTTTAAAAATAAAATAAAAAAATAGATGGTTTTTACATCAGTTTTCTGAACTAAAAAAGGTTTTCAATTTATACTTATATATATATATATATATATATATATATATATATATATATATATATATATATATATGGTAGGGATCATACGAGAACCAACTTTAGGGAGAGAACCAAGGAACCAGTATGAACTAAGGGCATTGTTGTAAATACACATTATAATTATAATTAAAACTCAAAAACATGGGTCCATGGGTCACAAATAGACGGGTTAATTGTGATCTGTGGGTTATCTTAAACAAATATCTATCACCTTCCACAAACCCTAGATCGACAAACTTAAAACCACAAAACAGCCACTGTCGTCGTCCGCCTTCTGTCCACCGTCAGTCGCCGTCTGTTGCCACTGCCGTCGTCCACCATCCACGGTCCGTCGTCCACCATCCACGGTAAGTTTTTATTGATTACGTATATTTCTTTTATTGAAGTAAGATAATTTTCATTTTAAATACTTTATTTCTATCAAGATTCAACTTTATTTTCAGTTCTTTTCAGTTAAAGGTGTGGTCTTATTTAAATGTGTGGTCCGATTGTTATGTTTGTCGTCCACAACTGATTGTTGTAGGCTATACTGTTTTTTAAGTCAACTATGTTTTATTGATCTTGTGAGTTGCAACGAACAGGAGGCGGCTTACATTGTTAGATCTCATCACTTTAGTTCTCAGTTAAGGTGTCATGTTACTATTAAATGGATTTATAGGCTTGTTGTGATAAGAGTAATAGCCTATAGTATTGCCTGTGTAGTTTATTGCTGATAATGGTGAAATAGCCGAACATTAGAAAAGGTGGATGGTTTTATATCTTTTGCTAGAAAAATATTGGTTCATTTAAGTTGGTATATTGTCATGATAATGTTGTTTTAATTGATGTTAGAGAAACTGAAATACTCAGGCTCACAGCCACTCTAGAAGCTGATAATGTTTGAATCTGTGTTTTTTATTATTTGATTGAATCTGTGTTTTTGCTTAGTTGATTGAATATGTGTTTGGTTTTTGTATTTGATAATGCACTTGTTTCTTGGTTGAATTTGTGTAAAATGTTTGAATATATTTAGGAAGATAATTTGTGTTTTACATTGTATATTGTACATCCGATCAGGTTAATGCACAGGTGCAATCGTTTTATTATGAATGCACATGTGCAAAACGTAGATTGTGATAGTAAAAAGTAATGGTAAATAACAAACTGTTATAAGTGAGTAACAATAATGCATAGGTGCAAATGTTTTGTTGTAATTATCAAAGTAATATTGTTGCACATGTGCATTTAGATTGAAATATCGGTTTTCTTATACGTTCCTTAATGTTTGTAATTAATAGATGGGGAAAACAACAAAGAAAGGGAGATTTGTTTTACAATCAAGAGATAAAGGAACAAATAAATTACCGGATGCAAGTGAAGACAATGAAACAAATGTTGGTCAAAACGTTGATACAGGTTGGCATCATTTATTTAGTGTTGATGTAATCAATATTCACTTGTTATTTATTATGTTATTTATTTGATATATAGCATAAACTAATTAAGTTCCGTTTTAACGTGCAGAATCGGAAGTTGGTGATGCTATGATTGTTTATCAGAAAGATGATAAAGGTTGTAATTATTTTAGTTAGTTCATATATATAGAATGCACATGTGCATATATGCATTTATATTATGAAATATTAAATGTTGAATGTTATCACACAAAATATATTATATGCAGGTAAAGGATTAAAAAGAAAAATTTAAACCAGATCAAACAAACGGAAGCACATTGAAACGGCAAATAGTGATGGTATGTTGTTATGCGCAATATTAAACACATATTGTTGATTATGCACATGTGCATCATTATGTGTGAACATGATATAATGTGTTGTATGACAAATGTGTGTGCATATGCAGATGAAAAAAAGAAAATCAAGACAAAGCGTGGTAAAACGGTAGCATCGAAGTCAGATCAAAGGATTGTCGTGAAAAAAACGAATTGGCGTTCGATACGAACACGCGTCACACCATGCCAACTTTGCTTGGGAATAAGAGCATTATCAAGCAGACAAAGAGAGGCGGTTGTAAAGATGGGTTTTGTTAGGATTTTACAACTTAATACAGAGGGTTTACCGGCAAATTTATCACACTAAGTTGTAGATAACTTTAATGGTAAACAAATGGTGATAAAACAAAAAATGGCGTGATAGACGTAAATGAAGAAGCGGTGAGCAGATTGTTGGGGTTAAAAAACAATGGAAACTGTTGAAAAAAAGGTCAAAAGACGAATGATGATGGTGATGAAGTGGTAGTCTCTACGTCAGTTAGAGAATGGTTGGGAAGAAGATGAACAAAAAGAATGTAATGAATAGTATGTGGTAGGTTGTAATATGGTTGGCGGTTAGGACGGGTATGTTTGGGTTATTAAACTAGTGAAAATGGTTGGTAAGAAGTTCAAGTGTTATATTTTGAAACATGGTGTATGGATATATTTTAATATTTTGATCAGTAGTATGTGGTTATATTTGGGTAAGTTATGTTGTGATTATTTTTAATATAGTAGGTAGTATTGTTACATTAAAAATATAGTCATATGCACATGTGCAGATGTGTTATGAGTACGCATGACGGTATTCCACATGATTGTATGAAGTATTGTAATATGATATTGTTGGTTGAATTGTGAATATAAGGATTACGGATAATCATATATAAATATATGGATGAATGCACATGTGCATGTGATGTGAAATTTTAAAAAATTAGTTATTTTGAATTGTGAATAATGCATATGATGTGTAATGCACATATGTGCAAGTATAAAATTTACTACTGATGGACAGTGCACATGTGCATATGTTTAAAGTATATGTCGATTTAATGTGTAGGAGTAATGTATTAGTAATTTGGAATGGTGTAATGGTTATATGAGGAATAACATAAATACTTAATTTGTAGTTTTTTGATATACATTACACATAACCATTATATTATAGATGTCGGAAGTTGATGTGTTGTAAAAATTTTGAATTATGCACATGTGCAAAAACATTACATGCTGTAAGTAATATATTACGAATGTATAAAATATGTTTTTTAGACGTTGGAAGTTGATGTGTTGTAAAAGTTTTGTATTATGCACATGTGCATAAACATTATGTTGTTTGATTAATGCATTTAACGTAAATAATATACAATTTGGTTGGTAAACATACATGTAGGTTAAAAATATTTGATACTAATACATACTATGATTGGATTAATAAATGCATTCATTTAATAAAAGTAGTGTAGGTAAATAATGTAATAGTAATGTCGAAACATGTTGAAATAAAAAAAACAAATACTCATGATAGTTAAAACAATATAAATTGAAAAAGTCAAAAACGGCCAGGTGCATTACGAGGCCTAGATGAACGTCTAAGCGGCTGTTCTTGGGCAGCAACACCTGAAGATCCTTCAGTAACATCATTTGTATTTTCATTAGAGTAAATATATGCATAATCACACTCATTGTCACTGGTATCATCAGCATAGTTGTCATCGAAATCGTCGTCTTCATCAGTGTTGTCGGGAACATAAAGCCCTTTAGCAGTTGCGGCAGAACGCTTTGCTGATTGTTGAGCAATTTTTGCAGCTCGTACCTTTTCACAGTTGCGTGAATCATGGTCGTAAACATATTTGTTACATTTATTACAATGACGGGCAACCTTTTTTCTTTTGTCTTTAACCTTTTGTCCCGGGCCAATCTGTTGTTTCTTCGTACCACACCCTTTATTTGTTATACCTTGTGGAGGATGAACATTGACATCGGAAGTAGCAGGTAGGTTCAATATATATGTTTAAAAAAAAGGTAACAATGGATGATTAGTAAACAATTTATATTAGGTGGTATGAAATTATATGTATGTTAATGTATATTGATGTAAAGTATAACAAAACATTGCGTGATGCACATGTGCATGTATAATGTGTTTGTAAAATGGATGTTATGTGTTTATTTAAATTATAATAATATAACAATAACTGAACATTAAACAATATGTATTTCCAAAATTAAATTTATTGTGTGCAATTGATAAGTAAGACATCATTTAAAAATGAACTATATACATGAGTCAATCACACATATATACAAAACGAATATTATTAATATCTATCTAAATAACCAGTTGTACATACATATCAAGTATTACTCAAGTTTATACGGTTATCAATCAAACCAAAATAAATAAATGACATAAGATTGATTAGGTTTTATATGCATGAAACATAGCAAACGTAACTCATGTATAATAGTAGAATAGATGTAAAAACAGTAGGTTATGCACATGTGCATATATGAAGTATATGTAAAATGGATGTTATGTTGTATTCGATATATAATTAGATGTCATATACGCACGTGTATGAATGCATTATAATTGAAAAGGATAGTATTATACCTTTAGTTTCAGATCGTACGAATTGCAAACCTCCATCAGCAGGTATGGACGTTGGTGCGTTAGACGGTGAGCTTTCATCATATGTAATAGATTCTGTAGAAACACCAACAATGGATGCTGTAGACATGGAATCTGTAGACATAGATTCTAAGATATGAACAGTGCACTGATTTCCAGATGAATTAGACATAGGATTTTTACCAGATGTATGATTTGCAGTATCATCGATAGATAGATTAGGAGCAACACGTGAAGAATCGGATGATACCATTGATGTACCGCGAAGATGTTTTAGTGGTGAAACAAGTTGATATTATGGTTAATAGATGGTGTGACACTAGTATGGTGGTAGTGTGGTGGTGGTTAGGTGATGTTAAGGTGGTATCAAGGTGGGGTTGAACGATGGTGGTTATGGAGTAAATTAGGGTTTTGCAGGATATTTGGAGAAGATGAAGTTAGGATAGGCTGATGTGATAAAAACGTATTTTGATGATTTTTTTTTCAAAGTCTACACCATATTTACATAAAATACCACCTGTTCACACTGGTTCTTTGGTTCTCTCCCTAAATGGTGGTTCTCAAATGATCCAAATCCTATATATATATATATATATATATATATATATATATATATATATATATATATATATAGGGGAGGGTTATTTTGAGAACGCTAAATATCGCGAGAACCGTGAAAACAAATGAGAAAACCAATCAAAATCAATTTTTTTCAATACAAACATCATTATAATTAAAATACAACATTAAAAAATAAATTTTCTTTTCAAATAATTCATCCTTTCATGTAAAAACACTCTAAAATTAACGTTTTACACATGTGTAAATGAAACAGTTTACACATGTATAAACAGTAAATTTACACATGTGAAAAACACTTTATTTTCGTATACGTTCAAATTTTTACGCGCAAATTGTGTTTTTGAGATTGTATTTTAATAATAAAGATAAGTGTAAAAATAAATTTTGAATTTGAATGGTTTTAGATGACATTCTCGCGGTTCACACGAAATATATGTGTTCTTAAATTAACTTTTCCCTATATATAATTTTCCGATCTTAAACTTTCTGCTAGAAATTTAATTGTTGTTACCTATTATGAAACAAGTTTTGTGAGATTGGTAATTATGGATGTAAATAAGTAAATTTCGGTTAACTTAGAAAAAAAAAATAGATAGTTATTTGTGCAAAATGACAACTCTTACTCCTAAATACATGCTCTCCATATGTACTTGGTCAAGAGTCTTTGGTCAATCTTAAATACATGCTTTCCATATATACTTGGTCAAGAGTCTTTGGTCAATATTGTTGGTCAATATTTTCGTTAATCTATGTGACACCCCAGGAAAATCCCACATCGGCCGTGGCCAGGAGAGATCCTTGGTTCATAAGTAATGTCTTGCCTCTTAAATCACCAACGCGTTTTGGGGCTTAATGCTAGTGGATGAGAGGAGAACTCCACAGTTAAGCGTGCTCAGGTGGGAGCAGTTTCAGGATGGGTGACCTCCTGGGAAGTTTCCACCAGGGCACCCAAAAACAAATCCGTGAGCTCTGGGTGGGCAAAGCGGACAATATTGGTGGTGAGAGGGGCGGGGTGTTACAGATGGTATCAGAGCCACTCCTGTGCCGTTCGGGATGGTGGGTGCATACCTCATCAGGGACGATGAGACTCTAACAGGGGGTGAATGTGACACCCCAGGAAAATCCCACATCGGCCGTGGCCAGGAGAGATCCTTGGTTCATAAGTAATGTCTTGCCTCTTAAATCACCAACGCGTTTTGGGGCTTAATGCTAGTGGATGAGAGGAGAACTCCACAGTTAAGCGTGCTCAGGTGGGAGCAGTTTCAGGATAGGTGACCTCCTGGGAAGTTTCCACCAGGGCACCCAAAAACAAATCCGTGAGCTCTGGGTGGGCAAAGCGGACAATATTGGTGGTGAGAGGGGCGAGGTGTTACAATCTATCTATATATATAAAAGAAAATGTATATGCTGACGTGGCGTGCAATGGAGGCCTTAACCTCCCTTGATAGTGCCACGTGGCTTAATAATTGAGTGTTTTTGGTGTTTTTGAGTATTTTCCTTATTTAAAAAAAAACCCCGATAACCTAAAAAACCCTAAATTTCATGCGCCTCTTTTCATTCCCATTATCTCATCTTGCCTCTCTCATCTCACCATAATCGTTCTCCTTTACTCTCTCAATCAAGAAAATCTTCGATCGATTCCTTATTCAATATTCTGTAAGTTGTTTTAATTTTGTGATTGAATCGTCTGTTGATGTTAATATTGTTCGATACTTCGATCTATGACTGAAACAGGTTTATGATCAATTTTTAACTTAATATGTGTCCCAATACAATTTCATAATTCTATTCACTTGATCTACAATCACAGTAAGTTTTATCTTTTGCGATTCTTTTTTTCTTTTCTTTTTTTGTTATCTATAATTCTATTGATTTGTCACCAATAGTTAGGGTTTTGCATTCTATGTTCCCACTGGTGCTACAAATACTGTAAGTTAATCCTCTCCATTCCTTTCTTATTGTATATTTATTTTCCATCTCTATATGTATACATTCATTAGTGTTTTCCATTCCCTCTTCTTATTGTTTTCGAATTTAAGGTGGTTTTTTTATTTAAACTCTATCTTAAGTTATTTATTTTCCTACTGTTATTTGTGGTATATGATTGATGTTTTGTGTCGTATGTGATCTTATACTTTCAACTTGATTGATGTTTTGATACATTAGTTTTGTTTAGAAAACTACAAAGGGCAAACCCTCTTGCGCGCAGTCTTGGAAATTTTGAAATTGTGGAGTCAATTTGCTTGCTTTATTGGCCATGGGTTTGCTTGATGCTACAACCCTAACAAAGTACAAAGGGCACACCTCTACTATAGTTAAATTACTATTTTGAAACATCACATGCTAAAATGAAATACCTTATATATAATACATATGATTCACCATATAGCAAGTGTCACCTGACTTTAACTTGCATTTATTTAGTATGTTGCAATTTGCTAAACCTTTTTTATGTCATAAAAGACTTTAATTTGCATTGGAGTCAATTGCATCGATCTATTGCCATGGAGCTAACTGAAGATCTTTCCAAATATGTTGCTGGCTCGAAAGGGTGGAAAATCAATAACACTAATTATAAACTAATGGTAATTTGGTTATTTGCAAAAATACTTTTGTAAATTATCATCTTTGAGACAAAACTACATTAGTAATGGTAATTTGTTTATTTACAAAAATACTTTTATAATGCTAAGTTCAGTCTATTTCTAGATTAGATTGGATACATAGCCATTGATGATAGGGTAAAAGGCTTGACATATTACTTTATGCCAGGAAGGTAAAATTGAATGATCTTTAATTGAACTAATAAATTGTTTGATAGCAGGAATCTGCAGCTACCTTATTAGTTCGGTTAGATAGCGGGTGTAACATCACACATTTATATATATATATATATATATATATATATATATATATATATATAGAACTCCCTCGTTTGTTCATCCGATTCATGTTTACATTATCTTTCCCATCCATTTTATTAATTTTTTTGTTTAAATAATGACTTATAATCAATATTAAATTGGATTTTATTAAAAATTCTGATTTAAAAACGTTAAAAAAATGTTTGCCTGAGCCAGGATTTGAACCCGAGTCCCTGGCGGGCTAAACCTTAATCACACCACACAAACCACTACACCATTTGGTGTTTTGTGATGTTAATTAAAACCAATTAAACTTAAACCCTTTCAAGGTCCCTTAGTCAAACCTGAAAAGTCAAACGTAGTCTCTTAGTCAAGTCAAGTCAAAGTGTTAGTAAATATGGTCTCCTAGTCAAGTCAAAGTGTTAGTAAATATGGTCTTCTAGTCAAGTCAAAGTTGTTCCTAAATTCTAGCCTAGTCAAAGTAGTCCCTAATTACAACTCCAATTTCTACACTATAAATACAATAGCCTACCATTCAACTCTTTATAACATTCAATAAAAAAAAACATTATTATCTCATCTCCCACATACTAAAGTTTTCATCCATCATTATCTCCTCTAGCTAGTTCCGAGTTTTCCAAGGCATTATTACAAAGTGTATGCACGCTTAAGAAAACTCACGAACTCATTAAGCACCTAAGGTGAGTTTTACATAGCCCCTTTTCCATTTCACTATTTTGGGGTGAAACATGTTACAACATTCAATTTACAATTCAATCATAAGTGTCCATGTGTTATTCTATGTTGCATTATGTCTTAAACATTACTAGGGTAAGCACATTATTCTAGCATAATCATTAACATTGATCAGCCGACGGTATACAATGATAGATCTATTGGACTGACAATCCCACCCGGATACGTGTACCTCCTACATAGGTAGCGTGGGTGATTGTTATCGAATTTATAACATAATCGAGTGAACCATGAGCGTATGGGATGGACCACAATATTCTAGTCACAAGGTTTGATTATGCACTCGATTTACCCGATTGTTTTGTTTTCACATATGGACTAGACTTGCCATGACACTCGAATTGTACAAGTTTTTATTCAATTATCAAACCTATGTAATTCTCACCAACTTTTGTTGACCCAAAATATTTTCAAACTTAACATGTTTCAGGTTATAGCTTGCTTGAAGATTAGAGTTAATGCTTGAAGATGTGTATTTAGTATTATTCATTTTGATGTACAAATTCTTGTAGAACAATTGTATGTAATGTAATTAAATCAATTATTGAAATTTATTATTTACCATGAGCTACTGAACAATCATCAATACGTGACATCCCGATGTTTCCGCCATCGGTTGGGGTGTTACAGCGGGGGTAAAGGATTCATCATCATGGTTAAGAAAAATTGTTGGGTGTATTTAAGTTGCATTGGCCAAGAGGTTGTTGTACTTAGAAGTGGACTATAACACCCTATTCACAATGGAGTCATGCAAAGGCGTCTTAAAGACTTAAACAAATGTAATGATTTTGCTTGGAGAGCGAAAATGGATCTCTTTCCTACTCTCGAAGCTCTAAGCAAAAAAGAAAGTTCAATTCACGTCTCAAGTTGCATCATGTGTGATTCGGCAATTGAATCGGCATGCCATATCTTCACCGGATATCTTCACGCCTTTGCCATACAAGATTTGGTACCAAATCTCGCTACCATGAGGGATTCAATTCACAATTTCATGAGTGAACAACAGTTTTGGATTATCTATTTTATTCTGTTGGTCCCACGGTTAAATGAGGATGATTGTCAACTTCTATTGACCCCAGATGTAAGATTAAATCTTCAAATGGCATCTTAATATTATTAGTATTTGATATTTGCATGTTTGAAGTTGCAATGATCAGTTTTAAATATCTGGATAAGAGATGACGATGATGATGAGAAAGGTATTTTTGGGAAAAATTTTAAAGGAGTTGGATCTGGACAGGATGTTCATTCAGTGCAGGGTATGGAACGGTTGGAACGAACGTCGTCATTTGGATCGGCATCTTCGTCTCCTTTGTTAGCAAGTTTGCCGCCGATTAGAGTGCATGTTGATGATGGACAGAAGGTTGGAGGGATTGAGGAGCAGTTTGGGCAGATGAGTGCGCAGCAGAAGGCTCCGGTTCAGGTTCAGGAGGATGTTGGTGGTTATGTTATTGCAGTTGCTCTACGCCAGTTGCGGCGGAGTATGTTAATGATCAGCAAAAGCAGTCTGTTGCTTTGGATTTGGCTTATACGGATTTGGTTTCGAAATATGTTTTATTGTTTTGATTGGATTGGATTGTTTAGAATGCATATTTTTTTGTATATTCAAAGTTTCTTTGTAGATTATATACCCGTATATTGGAACATGGTTTGGGACTTGGGGGATCAGTTAGTAAACTAAAATATTATGCAACTAAAAAATCATATTGGTCAACTGAAATTGAAGAATAGATCGATCATCATAGTAAAAGTGCATTAACAGATGATTAAAGTGAATATAAGTTTTTCAGTAATATGTGTATGCATACATATTTGTGTGAGAGTCGTGACACATTAAACACATGTGTATATTAACTATGATACATAATGCGGTTGCTGGGGTGCAATGTCGAGCTAAACCCGAGTGCTCAAACTGCTCCCAAAAGTGAGATGTCGGGTGGAGTTTATGGAACATCAAATTCTGCAGGTTCACCACCAGCCTCAGTCTGTTGTGACGAATAGAGAATGAGAAGAAGGAGAAAGATAGAAGGAAGACAAAGATTTAGTGTAGACACCAGTAATGATTATAGTTTGTTGAATGCTAATCCACGTGATTGAGTTTATGATTTTTATGTTTTTTTTATTTATCAGTTTTTATTAGGTCATATTAGAGTTTTCAACCCCGGGACGCTCCCGGGGTATACAGCTAGTAATATATATAAAAGAATTGATAGATGCTGACGTGACGTGCACTGGTGGCTTCAACCTCTCCATGAAAGTGACACGTGGCTTAATAATTGAAAGATTTTAGTGTTTTTTATTATTTTCGTTTTATATATATAGTTATAGATATTATTTAACATATATTTTTAAATAGAAATAATTGTAATCGTAAATTACTTTCTAAACATTAGGAATATATTAGTATATCTTCGAATTTAAATTTACATCTATAATCTATAACTTATAATAAAAGAATTGAAATTCTAAGAGTTGGCATTCAATGGAGGCCTCAACCCCCATTGAATGTGCCATGTAGCACTTTGAGGTGATAGTATTGAATTTATTATTTTAAATAAAAGATAAATTTTCTAAATTTTTATTTTCTTTTTTTAAATAAAATCTATATCTATATTATCTTTAAATTTCAAATATGTTAATTAATATCTTTTCCTTATTTTCCTCTCACATTTTTAAATGTTAATTATTATTTTAAAATTTCAAATATTTCAATTAATATTTTTATCATTTTTAAACGTTAGTAACTTTTATGTATGACATTTTTTTTGAAAAAAAAAAAATTTACACCAAATTAACGATCGCTTTATTATCTTTCCAACGAGCACCATAGTGCTATACAAAAAACGAAAAAAAATGTATTTTTAGTGAGTTTTTGTTCATGCAGAAAAAAAACACATGTGTTTAGGTGATTTATTAATCATATATAGGCAAGTAGTAATCATGTTATGATAGTATATATGTTTTTTAACCTACTATTACATATATGCCATAACGATATGCTTAGCATTAAAAGAGGTTGAGATTTTTTTAATCTGCTGGGAACGCAGCATGAGAGCCCTTTTTCGTAGTATAAACATTAGAACAACTTTCTTTAGCATTAAAAGTGGTTGAGACCGATTACCCCGGGAGTGTCCCGGGGTTAAAAAATCTAATATTACTTAATAAAAAAATATAAAAGAAGTAAATAGTCTCAACATCTTTTAATGTTAAACAAAGTTGTTCTAATGTTTATTCTATATAGTGCTATACAAAAACGAAAAAAATGTTTTTTAGTGAGTTTTTGTTCATGCAAAAAAAAAAAAAAAAAAACACAATGTATTTAGGTAATTTCTTAATCATATATAGACAAGTCACTAATCATGTTATGATAGTATATATGTTTTTGAACCTACTATTACATATATGAATTGCCCATGTTCATGTGCTATAACGATATGCTTAGCATTAAAACAGGTTGAGATTTTTTAATCTGCTGGGAACGCAGCACGAGAACCCCTTTTGATAGTATAAACATTAGAACAACTTTCTTTAACATTAAAAGAGGTTGAAACTGTTAACTTCTTTTATCATTTTTTATTAATTAATATTATATTTTTTCATCCCCGGGACACTTCCGGGGTAATCAGCTAGTATATCTATAAAGTTATACATAATATTTGTTTCAAATATTCTTCTCATCTATACATATAATAAACCAAAGCCATTTTAATGACATGGCACTCAAATAGGGTATTCTCTTCATTGAGTGTGCCATGTGTCATCCCATGTGGCAAGGGCTTTATTTTAGGAAGATAATAATTTAAAATTTAAAAACAAAATTAGATTATTATCTCTAATGTTTTCTCCCATAACTTTTAAATGTTAATATCTTTTATATACGAGATTTTTTAAAGAAAAAAATTACACCAAATTAACGAGCGTTTTATTATCTTTCCAACGGGTACCATAGTGCTATATAAAAAACGGAGGAAAAAATGATTATTTTTTTGTGTGGTTTTGTTCATACAGGAAAAAAACACAAAGTGTTCAGGTTATTCATTAATCATGTATAGACAAGTCATTAGTTATGTTCAAACCAGTAAATATGATTTTTATTTACAACATGTGTTAGCATTGGAGTTGTACATTGTTTTAGGTTAGGTTTTAATATTAGAATTATGCAGTGTTTAAGGTTATGTACTAACATTGAAGATACATTGTTAATTGTTTTAGTTTAAGTGCTACCCGAAGCTTTCCTACATGTAAATGTAAAACGCATCAGTCTATTTAAGGTGTAAAATTGATATTTCAAATTAGATTTCTCAACCCTGGACGCTCCCGAGATATATTAGTTTAAAAAAAAAATTGTGGGTTTGGGTCGGGCCTGGGATTAGGTGATACCCGACCCAATTACCCTCTTTTTTATATTAGAATATGATAACTTATGGTAGAGATTTGTTTAAAATAATAATAATAATAATAATAATATTCATTAATCATATATTGACAAGTCATTAATTATGTTGTCATATTAGATATTTTATTATGTCAAATTAGATATTTCAACCCAGGACGCTCTCCAACAGGTAATTGCTATGTTTTCTTTTTCTACCATATTCTGAAATAGCTCAAATCTTATTGTATGCAGTTAAAGACCTTTGACTGAATGTATTGGTGCTAAACAATATTTGTCCCCTTGAAGTGATTGGGATCTTAATATTCTGTTTTAGGTGTTGTTGTTGTAAGGTGAAATAGATCTTTTGGTATATTTTTTTTAAAAGTATCTAATGTAAGTTGATACATAGATGTCATTTTTATACTTTAGTCTTTAGATACTTTTAATTTTATTCACTTTACTTAGATTTCTCAACCCGGGACGCTCCCGGGGTATAAGCTAGTACTATTATAAATACAAACATTGCATCAAATTCATAACTCACCAACTCATACAACTCTTTGCATAGAACTCAAGGACATCTACAGGTATTATTTATTATTTATTTTTATTTGAGTTGTTCATTATTGTTAATACTTATTTTAAAAAAAAAATTGTAGTTAATGAGAGTAATAGACATTCTTTAATTAAGATGGTTTGACCTCAAAATCATATTCAGTATAGTTATTTGTAACCTTTGTGTTTAAACAGAATGATCTTTTATTAATTATTAAACTAACAACTTCTTTATGTTTATGTCTTATCTTAATGTAATGGGTGTTTTTTTTCTTAAATTTTTATGTTTTAGCTGAAACGTAACCTTGACAGCTACAACTTTTTAATGCCGTATTAAAAAGTTTGTGTATTTCCTTTTTTTACTTAAATTAAAAACTATTTTAACACATAAAATTCTTTTCAGTCTTAATTTTTTTATTATTAAATTTTTCATTAAAAATAAAGGATAAATTACATAAGGACAGTAGTTAGGCAGGCAACAAGTTGCGCCGCCGCTTCTTTTTGGATAGAAAAACCTAATCTGCTAAAAACAAACCCCCGCCTTAAAGGCTGGAAAAGCTGTTGTGCACTATCCGTTGAAAATTGTCCAACACAAACCTTAACACAAACCTTAAAAGTTAGTTATACTACAATTTGTCCATTTCTGCCTATCTGACTAAAAATATAATTCAATTTTTTAAAATTATATTTTATGTTATGCTTTTGAGCCTGTCGATAATTTAAAAAAAATTAGATTTTATGTTTTTTTTGAACGGTATAGATACATTGTTTGTGAACCTTCCTTACGGGCGCTAAGACGCCACCCGTCCGAGTTCGATCCCTTTGGCCTGATTTATTTTGGTTATTTTTAATTGGTCTTTATCTTTATATATTTATAAATATACTTAAAATAGGGATGATGGTGTAATTATTAGAAAGTTTATTGACTTACTGAAAATATAGTTAATTTTTAAAATATTTTTGTTTGTGTAATGTTGTTGAGTTTAATCGAGCCGTTTTATTTAATCTATTTTATGAGTGTCACTAATTGTTATTTTACAAAATATGTATATAAAAATTTTATATTTTTCACATTTTGATTGTGCCATGTGGTATAATGTAAAGCTCTCTTTTAAATTATTTATTTTGTTTTTTAAATAAAATCTATATCTATATTACTAGCTGATTACCCCGGGAAGGTCCCGGGGTTGAAAAATTTAATATGATTTAATAAAAAATGATAAAAGAAGAAAACTCAAATCACGAAAAGAGTAAATAACTTAAACATAATTAATCTTAGTTAAAAAAACATTTATTTAAAAAGTTAAAAAATAAAAAACATAAACCATATTAAACATAATACAGTATTAAAAGGATAACCTTCAACATATAATCATCTTCACGTAATTTAAAATATGTTACAATTTGACTTTGACTTATATAGATGTAGAATTAATGATGGGGGTTGAAAAATATAACAATTCTAATAATACTAATACTAATAGTAATAATTATTACTCTTGTAATTAAATAAATAAAAAAATAACCTTGCTATAAGGTGACACCTCGTGTTGCAGTGTTGCGCGATTCTTTCTCCTAGCTTCTCTTGATGAAGTATACATATCCATCTTTAAAAGAGTAAAATTCCAATGATAGCATGGCGATTGGGCTGAATTTCAACATCGTAGATAAGAACCTGGTTTAAAAGGAAAAAACATGATTAATAATAACCTGAACACTTTGTGTTTTTTTTTCTGTATGAACATAACCCCACAAAAAATAGTCGTTTTTTTCTCCGTTTTTTATATAGCACTATGGTACTCGTTGGAAAGATAATAAAACGCTCGTTAATTTGGTGTAATTTTTATATTTAAAAAATCTCGAATATAAAAGATATTAACGTTTAAAAATTATGGGAGAAACATAAGAGAGAAAAATTTAAATTTTGTTTTTAAATTCATTTTTCCTAAAATAACTCAATTTAATTTTAGTAATTGAGAGATAGAGATATAAATTTAGGGTTTATGTTTATCTTTTTTTAATTAAAAAAGGAAATAATTTAAAAACACTAAAATCATTCAATTATGATGCCACGTGGCAGTTTCATGGAGAAATTGAAGGCACCATTGCACGTCACGTCAGCAATGTTCAATTCTTTTATATATATTAATAGATTTTAAATTTCAAATATGTTAATTAATATCTTTTCCTTATTTTTCCTTCACATTATTAAATGTTAGTGATTATTAATTATTTTTTTTAAAATTTCAAATATGTTAATTAATGACATTTTTTAGAAAAAAAGTTTTACACCAAATAACGAGGGCTTTATTATCTTTCTAACGAGCACCATAGTGCTATAAAAAACAAAAGGATATTTTTGGTGAGTTTTACATTTGGTATGTTTTCTTCATTTATTATATTTTATTAAGTCATATTAGATTTTCAACCCCGGGATCTTCCCGGGATAATCAGCTAGTATATCTATACTATATATAATGCATGAGTGAATGGTAGTTTAAGATACCCAAAAGTTAAGAACTTTTTTTTTCTTTTAATGCATAAGAGCACTCACATCCCATCCACCAAATGTATGCGAGTGTGTCCACCAAATTATATGGGGTGAGTGTAAGTGGTTGTGAGTGGATGAGAGAGGAAATATTTGGTGGAAGCACTGTTCCACCCTAAATATGAAAAGCTACTGTTCACCCCATATATATTATATATTAATATTTTTGTAAGTAGTTGTGAGTGAGGAGAGAGAAAATATAATGATAAAAGTATGACACTGTTCCTTTTGCCATTGGGGTTGGTGGTCCAGTGGTAAGGCAAAGCCTTTTAATACACTAAAAAAGTGTGAGGTCTTGAGTTCAAGTCTCACAAGGAACAAGAAATTCGCCTTTCAAAAAAAAAGTATGATTATTTTAATTAGGAGAGAGAAGATTTAGGGGTGAAGTAGTGATTTTTAGTGTAATTTGATGGAGGAGATTTGGTGGATGGGTTGTGAATGCTCTAAGGTACAACCCTAAAATGGGGTAAATTAGACTTTTAAGCACTAATTATACTTTAGTCCCCTAATCTTAATTACATTTAAATCCCCTCAACTTTACTTAACTTTTGCTTACTTAAAAACTAATTAAACTTCTCCCCCTTATTTTAAGCAAACTACCCCTACGACTTTTTGAACGTCCATATTTTTTTCATACGTTAATTTTTTTTCTTAAAAAAAATACATCATAAAAACAAGCATTTTATTCTTTTTAATTTGAGTATAATATTGTTATATTTGTATTTAAAAATTTTTATGTGCGACATGATTACCAATATCTACGGGTGAGCAATAGCTGAACTTAGAACCGAAGCTGAACAAAAAAACATATGAAAATAAACCAAAATCAATCGAAAACTAAATTAACCAAAACCCGAATTAACTTAAAATCGTTTATCAGTTTTTTTCTTTGTGCCCTTAGTTAACTGAAATTAGCCAAACTAAAACCGAATCATCCATGTATTCATAGCAAGATGCCCGAGCGATGCAACATCGAATACAAAACTTCTAATGATGTATGGTCGGGTTCGGTTCAGTTCGCTTATTAGCATCAACCGAAACAGAAACCAAAGTTATCGGTTAATCGCTTTTATTAACCAACAAGTTTATTGGTTCTGTTTATTTATTTTGATTATGCTTTTCAGTTTGGTTTAGTTTAGTTAATTTGTTTACTAACCAAAAACCAACTTTGGCTAAAATTATTGCTTATAAGTACATAAAATGAAGGTATAAATGCTAAAAATATCTTAATATACGAATTATTTAGTTTTCGTTTGGTAATTTTGTTCAACTAAGGGTAAAAAAAGCGACATTAAGTTAATTCGGTTTTTGATTAATTTCGGTTTGGTTTCGTCAATTTTTGGTCAATTTCGGTTAAGGGTTTAGTTATTGTTCACTCATAGATATTGTTAACACCGAACACAAATTTTTAATTAAAGGAATTGCAATGCTTACTCAAATTATAAACAATGAAATGCCCATTTTTATGATGTAGTTTTTTAAGTATTAACGTATGAAAAAATTATAGTCGCTTAAAATTCGTGGGATTAGTTACTTGATGGCTTAAAATAAAGGGAAAAGATGAAACTGTTATTTAAATAAACAAAAGTTGAGTAAACCTGAGTTAATTAAAGTGTAATTAAGATAAGAGTTGTATATTATGCATTACATTCTAAAAAGTCTTAACATTTGAGTATCCTAAAATGCCCTTATCAAATATATTGTATATATTATAGATATCTAGGGCTGAGCAATAATTGAACATTTAGCCAAAACCAAACCAAAAAACAGAAGAAGCTAAACCGAAATCAATTGAAAACTGAATTAACAAAAACCAAATTAACTTAAAATCGATTATCATTTTTTGTACACTTAGTTTACCGAAATCAACCAAACGGAAACCGAACCATTCATATACTCACATATTTTTAGCTTTTATACCTCTATTTCATGTACTTCTAGAAAAAAGTTTTTAGCCAAAGTTCGGTTTATGTTATTAACCAAAATTAACTAATCCATACTAAAAACCGACAATCTAATGAATTCGGTTTCAGTTTCGGTTGAGACTAATAACCGAACTTAATCGAACCGAACCATTCACACCCTTAAAAGTGTGTATGTTCTCCGCTGCATCGTGCGGACACTCTACTAGTATATATATATATATATATATATATATATATATATATATATATATATATATATATATATATATATATATAGGGGATGGTTCAATAGAAAACTCATTTTATTGAGAGAACTCGAGAACTGAATAATAACCATTGATCTTAGTAGATCAATGGTTATGATTAAATGAAATAAAACAACAACAAATAGATGGGATTTTAACAAGGAAAGGTATTTTGGGGGATCATAAAAAGATTTTACTAATCCTTTCATCATTTCAAATCCTTCACAAAAGAAAACCATTCACTTTCCCTCTCTTTGTCCATCTACCCAAATGATGAAAACCTAGGGTTTGTTCAATCACGAGTTTATCAATCATTCAAATAACATGATAACCATCAAACAATCGATTATATGCATCAAATGTACTGATCCATCAAACAATCGTTCATCAACATCAGGTATCATCGTATTATTCATATTATTTGTGTCACACACGCACTGAGACGATTTGCACTCGTATTACTTGATTAATTAGGCATTTTGTGTAAAAAAAACACTATACCATTAACTAATTTTCAATGTGTTGTATGTGAAATAAGTTAAATGGTAGTTTCGAACGATATTGTGATCTGTCATGTGTAATACATGTTTAAGTGAACTGTATGATATGTATTGCACAGATGTTATAGTTATGCGATTGATATGTGCATATATTGTATGATATGTATTACACATACGTAATAGTATTGTTATGTTTGTAGTGTATTACACATATGTAATGTAGTACTGTTATGTTTGCGGTGTACAACACACGTGTGTATTACGCATGTGTACTCGTACTGTTAGTGTTAAATGAGATTATGTTTCTGTGTGACAGATTTAACTGTATTCCACATGTGTATTATAACTGTTGTAGCTAATGTTATTCGTGAATCTTGTATGCAATGTATTGCACACGTGTGATAATCGTGAAATGTATTACACATGTGTGTTAATATGATTGGTGATAGTATTTACACAAGGTTAGGCTTTGTTTGTTATGTGTTGCGCATTTGTGATAGATGTAATTGTAGTTCGCATGTGTAATATGATTATTTCTCCTAATGTTAACAGTGAACAGGCTTTGTATGCAATGTATTGCACATGTGTGATAATTATGCCATGTATTTCACATGTGTGATAATATTATTTATGATAGTTAGTGTTAAGTTAGACTGATGTGCTTGCTATATGTTGCACGTATGAGATATTTGTAATTGTATTTCACATGTGTGGTAGTCTTGTTTTAGTTGATATTTAATGTAGATAGGCTTTGTATGCAATGTACTACACATGTGTTATAATTGTTTAATGTATTACACATGTGTGATAATTTATAGTTAATGTTAAAATGATATAATGTTTTGTTTGTCATGTGTTGCCATATGTTATTGTTGTAACTATATTCGTGTTGGGTTATATTGAGACCACAGTTACCAGATCATAGACTTTTGATAGCCAGTTGTATAGTTTGATAGTTGAAGGACTTAGTATGTAATTAACACAATGTTTAGTCAAGAAACCCTAGGCTGCGCACTTGTGATACGGGTCCTGCGCACTTGTGTTAAGTGCGCAGGCCCAGGAGCCTTCCTATATAAGCTAAGTGTGTGCACAGCTCTAGGGTTGGGGTTTTGGGATTATCTTTGTAGCACACGTGAATAGGTGCGTATTAGTCTGTGTATTCCAAGGTTATTCATCATCAAATCAGAAATGGAATCATCATGTTATTCCTTGTGTGTGTCGGTTTTATTCATGTTCATCTAGTATCTTTGTTTTTCTGGATTAATCACTTAAAACACCTAACAAATAGGTGTTTCTAAGTGATAACAATCTATTGCATTTCACAAGATCTAGCATTCGGGACTTACAATTTGGTATCAGAGCCTCTGTGCTCTAGATTGTATCTACTTAAAGATACCAAAACCCTCATCTTGTTAGTTTTATTAGTTGTTAAAATTTTATAAACCTATTGTGTTCTTCTCATATTTTGGCTTCAAATTTCGTGAAAATTGTGTTTCTGAAGGTTAATAGTATGTCATGTTAGGTAGAAATTCAATCCAAGCACTTCTGAATGAAATGAAAATGTTTTGGAAAGAATTCAGCTGAGTTTTTGTGTTTTTCACAGCCTGTTTTGCGCACTTATTTCATACATTCTGCGCACTTATCTCATAAGTTGAGCACTTGTTTCTTGGTTTGAGTACTTGGCTCATATATTGCATACTTGTGATTGTGAGTACTTAAATCTCTGGTTTTAGTACGCAGTCAAGCTTATGCGTACTTGTTGCTGTCCATTGTCTTGAGCACTTATCTAGGGTTTCTGCGCACTTAAACAGAAATCTTCGATTTGTGCGCACTTATTGATAGGTGTAGTCTTGAGTACTTGGCTAGGGTTTCTGCGAACTTAAATCTTAAACGAGAGTTTAAGTGTCTGCGCAATTTAGTACGCAGACTGATCAGTAAATACTGAGCACTTATCATGCCCAAGTGTTGACTGATCTGCACACTTATCAAGAAACACAGCTACACGTGTACTTCCGGCCTGCGCACTTAGCAAAAGACTACAACTTGACAAGGCTGTTTACATTCTTACAGGTTGCTGGATACTTGATCTGGACTTCTGCGCACATAACTGGGTACTTAAGGACTTGGACACTTTTCTGGACTGTTAACTAAAATCTGATAAACAAAACTCTTAAAATTCACTTAAATCATGGCCGGTAACGATAACCACTCAACAGTAAATCCTATCACTCAACAAGAACTTGAAACCGGAACCACAACTAGAGTTCCTAAGTTAAAAGGTGTTGAAGACTATGGAACTTGGAAGAACAGAATGAGATCATTCTTCTATGTCACAGACTTCACCCAATGGAATTCTATCCAGTTGGGCCCACACATTCCAATGAGAACCACTGCCACAGGAGAAGAATTTAACCCTGATCCAACCACTTACACTAATGTCGATAAACAGCTACTCCAGAGAGATCATAAGGCTTATAGTTCCCTTACCATGGCCTTATCAAACGATGTTTATAACATGTTTGAGGAGTATGGCACTGCGCACGATCTGTGGTTTGCGTTAAATGAGTACTACAAAGGGAATGAAGAGATGCGCCAGTATAAGCAAGACATGGTGCAGAAAGAATATGACATGTTCAGTAGCATTCGTGGGGAAAGTTTGAGCTCAAATATCGAAAGGTTCATGAGTATGTTGACCAAGATGAAGAAGGCGGGAATTCCTGTGAACAACAGAAATTCAATCAAGAAGCTGCTAGACTCCCTGCCAAAAGAATGGAGCATCCAGTGTATGTTGATCAGGAAAGAATATCTAGATGCCCAGTCTACCTTGGCTGACCTTATCAACACCCTGAAGTCGTTTGAGATGTACATCATGAAGAGAGAGATGAACCAGACCAATCCGAAGGTCGTACCTAGCACTACAATGAAAAATTTGGCATTAATGACCCCTGTGGGTAACATGGGTTCAAGCTCGTCTCATGTGTATGTTGATGGAATGGGTGGTGGTAGCTCCAGTTCAGGAAAGACCGTCCCATACTCCGACCCAGTGGCAAGGACTCTCAACCCACAAAAAAACAAAGCTTGCTAATGAACATGTTGAACTCTTCAACACTTTCATGACCTGCTTTGAAGCATTGAAGACAGGTGAGATCAAGAGTGAGATGATGAATCCTGAAGACATGTATCAAGTGGATCCAGATGATATGGAGGAGATGGACCTAAAATGGCAAATGGCTATGATTACTCTAAGGGTGAAGAGGTTTCAGGACAGAACAGGTCGAAGGGTTGGAATGGGAAAGGCTGGCTTTGATAAGTCAAAAATCAGGTGCTACAATTGCAAAACTCTCGGACACTTCAAGTATGAATGTCCAACATTGAATCAAGCTGAAATTAAACCGGCAAAGAGGATGGTGGCAATCACAGATGGAAACGATGCCAATCAGCAGAAGGCACTGGTGGTTCAAGATTTTGACTGGGGAGAGGAAGTTGCTATGGCTGAGGCTGAAGTGAACAAGTCACTGATGGCAAAGATCTGCCCTAAATCAACACTTGGTGTGAGCACTTTGGAAGGGTCATCAGCGGAGATGCCAAAAGGAGAAAGGATGGAGAATGCTAGTCTAAAAGGTGTGCTAAGTGAGGACAAGGGAAAGGAGGTTGCTACCGAGGAAGCTTTAGTTGCTGAGAAGACTTCCACAAGCAAAGCTGATCAACAACCTCAGAGCGTGCAGAAGAAAGTTGAGGAGAGAGATCTGGTAAGTATTCCTCTTGAAATAAAATCAAAGCTGTGCTCACCTAGGTGTGTTACAGCTGTTGCTTACTGTTTGTCCCACAATAGGAAAATTTTAAGAGAAATGGATGACATCCGAAAAATCAACACTGAATGAAAGAAAACGAGTTAGCATATCAGCGAAAGTTAAATGCAACAATAGCTGAAATGCACACTCTAAAAGAATTTGTTCTCAGAAAATATTTTTTAATAAATGACTTAACTGAAAAACTAGAAATATCTAGAAATGAAACAAATCATCTCCAAATTGTTGTGGACAAATGGAATGTAAGCAAGCATGATCATACAGATATCCTTGATTGTTCAAGGAAATCATTCGTCAAAGATGGAATTGGGTATAAGGATAAAAAGGGAATTGTAAAATCTCTATTTTTACCTTTGAGCAAAAGTGAATATATACCCATTCCAAAACCACATCCAAAAAATGATCTTTTTGAAAAAGAATGTGTCCAATCTGAGTCAAACTCTAATATAAGTAAAAGCAGTGCAGATATGACCCAACAGGATCAGGTGGAAGATGATGAGAGTTGTGGTGGACAGACGATGGGGTTAGGTCACCCGGGTGCCAATTACTCTACAGTGAATTGGTTCATCTGGAGTAATGATAAGTCTAAAACTATTTTGAATTCGGATGAATGTAATAATTTAACTAAGCTGGATGACTGTAATAGTTTGTCTAGGATGGATAACTGTAATAGTTTATCTAGATCGGATGACTGTACTAAATTAACTTCTAGACTTGACTTAAAGGGCGTTGTGGCCCCTGATGATAGGAAGAATCCTATCAAACGCTCATTTGTGTTGACAATGTTATGCCAGTTTGTGTTGATCTTAATGATGCATTCTCTGATAATGAAAATGTATATAGACCATCTCCGTTTGTACCAGAATTAAAAAGAAACAGGTTTGGAAAATTTCTTACTGAAGAAATTCCAGAGTTTACTCCATCATCAACAGATATGTCATGTTCTGAAGAATCACTAAGTGAAACAGATAATACAATTCCTGAAGAATCACAGAATGATACAGAAAGTGACATTAGCGAGCCAGACTGCAACACAAATGAGAGATCAAGCAACAACAACATTGATGAACCATGTTCCAGTGAAAGCTCATGCTCAAGCAAGATCAAGAGAAGAGCATCACAACCATCATCATCCAGACCCTCTCCAAAGATCAAGCCAAAGCACTCAAAATGCTTTAGATGTGGAAATGAGGGTCATGTGGTCAAAACATGTCATTTAAAATTCAGTGATGTCAAAGCACTAAACTGTCTTTCTGATCAGATTAAAAACCTTCAAGAAACAGTAAAAATCTTTGATAAAACCACAAAAATTTTGAAAAGACAAGAGTCAGTTTTGGGTGAAAATCACGATAGATCAAAACTAAACCAAACCTAGATTCCCAAAGTCAACTAAGTAAAGGTTCGAGTCGTCATTGTACATAGAGTCTCTTGTATTTATATGTGTATTTCTTGTGTTTTTCTTTTGTATTTCAGAATAAGTTACAGAAATGGCTGATAGCCCTGATGAGATATCTATGGCATGTTGATAGCGGGGCTTCTAGACACATGACTGGTCTAAAAGAACTTCTCAAGAACTACAGATTTATTGATGGAGAGTTTGTTGCCTTCGCTGGAAATGAAAAGGACGGAAAGATTGTAGGAATTGGAGATGTGGTCTCTGACGCACTGACGTTAGAAGATGTGAACTATGTTCCAGAATTGTGCTACAACCTGTTGAGCGTGTCACAAGTCTGCGACAAAGGAATATCTGTGTTATTCAATGACATGGAGTGCATCTTTCTGAAACCTGGATTCATTCCGCCCACCAATATGATCATGCTAAAAGCTCCTAGACAAAATAACACATATGTGATAAATATGAGAGATGCTAAATCAGAATGTCAAATGACATGCTTACTTTCTAAAGCATCCGAGTCAGAGTCACTGTTATGGCACAAGCGATTAGGACATGTTAACTTCAAAAACATTAACAAGCTTTCAAAACTAAATCTTGTCAGAGGTCTTCCTTCAAAGGAATTCCCTTTTTCTGAAAAATTTTTAGCATGTGCCAAAGGAAAACAACACAAGAAATCGCACAAGTCTAAGATAGTGAACTCTATAGACTCACCTCTTCAATTACTGCATATGGATCTTTTCGGTCCTATTAGTGTTAAAAGTTTAGCTAAAAAGTCTTATTGTTTGGTGATAACAGATGATTTTTCTCGCTTTACATGGGTGTACTTCTTAGAATACAAAAGTGAAGCTGCTGAGATATTGATGTTGTTTGTTCCTCTCATTGAGAACATAGTAAAGACAAAAGTTAGATCAATCAGAAGCGATCACGGAACTGAATTCAAACATCAAAGCTTCGTGACTTTCTGCAACAACAAAGGGATTCATCTTCAGTACAGTGCTATGAGAACTCCTCAACAGAATGGCGTTGCTGAAAGGAAGAATCGTACACTTATTGAAGCGGCCAGAACCATGCTTATCGACTCCAAATTGCCGATCATCTTTCGGGCTGAAGCTGTGAATACCGCCTGTTATGTTCTTAACAGAGTCTTAATTGTAAAGACGCGCGGGAAAACAGGTTATGAATTGCTCTTTAAAAGAAAACCTCTGATTGACTACTTCAGGCCGTTTGGTTGCTCATGTACGCTGCTTAACAACTACGAGAACATAATGAAGTTTGATGCAGTTGGAGATGAGTGCTTCTTTGTTGGATACTCTTCAAGACAAAAAGCTTATAGAGTGTACAACAAACGAACCAAAATGGTTCTCGAATCTTTCGATGTTGATTGGCAGGAATCCAATTCTACCAACACAGGAGCCGGTCCTGACTGGTTCTTTGACGTGGATGTTGTTTTCAACAATTTCAGTATCATTGAAGAACAATCATCTGAAAATCAAGCAGCCGATCCTTCTCCTCTTGAAGATACTCTTTACTCTTCCGAAGACGATGCTGCGCCTTTCACCACCCGATTTACTCCACTCGTAGCTGATCCAATTGTTCCTCTTCAGTCCACAAATGGTGATGCAACTGTTGAAACTACTCCATCTCCTGAAAGTACTCCAGCTTCAGAAGAAACATCTTCAGCACAACAGTCTGCAAATGATCCATCCAGCTCATCAACTCCTGTAGATCACCTTTCTAATCTGCCTTCCCAAATTCAAGAAGAACCTAACATGGGATTTAAGTCATCTAAGAATCATCCTGTGGAGAACATCATTGGACCAATCTCTGAGGGTGTTCTCACTAGGAATCAGGCAGATAAACTTAATATTGCACTATCAGCCTTCTTATCTCAGACGGTACCCTTCAGCATTGAAGATGCTGTCAGAGATGCAAGTTGGGTTGAAGCCATGCAGGATGAGCTGTATCAGTTTAGAAAGCTCAAGGCCTGGGAACTTATGGATCTACCTGAAGGGAAATATCCTATCGGAACAAGATGGGTGTTTCGCAACAAAATGGATGAAAGAGGTGTGGTGATCAAGAACAAGGCTCGTCTGGTAGTTTAGGGCTTTCGTCAGCAGGAAGGTATTGATTATGAGGAAGTGTTCGCTCCAGTTGCTCGACTTGAAGCCATCCGTATCTTCCTGGCATACGCCTCATACAAGAACTTCAAAGTCTTTCAAATGGACGTAAAGAGTGCATTCCTGTACGGGAAGATCAAGGAAGAAGTCTACGTCTGTCAACCCCCAGGTTTTGAAGACCCTCATCATCCCAACAAGTACTACAAATTGGATAAGGCTCTTTATGGACTTCATCAAGCTCCTCGAGCTTGGTATGAGACATTATCTTCATACTTGCTGCAGAATGGGTACACCAGAGGGAAGATTGACATGACACTGTTCACCAAAGAAGTCAACAAACATTCTATCCTTGTTCAAATTTATGTTGACGATATTATCTTTGGCTCCACTGATGAAAACTTGTGCAGGGAATTTGAAAGCATTATGAAGTCTCAATTTGAAATGAGCATGATGGGAGAATTATCTTTTTTCTTAGGCTTGGAAGTTCAGTAGAAAGAAGACGGAATTCTCATCCACCAAGCCAAGTATACAAGAGACATTCAGGCAAAATACAACATGACCGACTGCAAGCCGTCCAATACTCCTTTTGCGGCCCAAACAACACTTGTACCAGATCTTCAAGGCCTTTCAGTGAATCCTCACACTTATCGATCAATGATTGGCTCTCTGATGTATCTAACAGCCAGCAGACCAGATATCATGTGGGCAGTTGGATGCTGTGCGCGTTTTCAGTCCAATCTAAGCAATCGCATGAACCTGCAGTGAAAAGAGTCTTCCGCTACCTCAAAGGGACACCAAAACTTGGTTTATGGTATCCTAAGAGTGATAATTTTCATTTAATCACTTACTCTGATAGTGATCATGCAGGTTGTAGGATTGACAGAAAGTCTGTCTCTGGTGGTTGTCAATTTCTGGGTAACAGGCTAGTATCTTGGCAGAGAAAGAAGCAGACTACAGTGTCCATCTCCACTGCTCAAGCTGAATACAGAGCTGCATCCAGTTGTTGTTGTCAGGTGTTATGGATCCAAAATCAGCTTTTGGACTACGGTTTGAACGTCATGCATACACCTATTTTTATTGATAATGATGACTGTCGTGACATCGTGAAGAATCCAATTGATCATTCTAAGACCAAACACATTGAAATTCGGATTCACTCAATTCGCGATGCTCACGACAAAGGATATATACAGGTGTTGCCAATAGATACTGCTGATCAAAAGGCAGATATCTTTACAAAAGCTTTTGACAAAACCCGGTTTCATCAGTTGGTTACATGGCTTGAGATGATAAATTTTGAATAAAAAAAAATTTACTTGTGCATATTTTATAGAAAAATCTTCTTTTTACTTAAAACAAGATTTTTGGGGGGAGAAAGTACAACTAGTCCATTCCTAATGCAAAATTACTTCAGGAAATGATAGGAACTAATCATATCTCGTCAGCATGTGAATAGGACCCTAAGGATGTTGTGGCCTCAAGCAACGATGTGTCGGTAGATTCAGCCTGGAATCAAGTAAACTGCTAATAGGTGATTAACAATTAAGATCTACACGGAAAGCTGGATTCCCACTGTGCTATAGGTCTACACAAGCTGAGTCCGGTCATACACAGGTTGAGAAATTAAAAGACACAGAAAATTTTGTGCATAGGTAAATCAAAAGACACCTAAGAGTGCAAGCTACCAATGCGGGGCTAAGAAAAAGAAAATTTTTGAAACTGAGCAGCAAAAGACACGCAATGTTAGTGACGTGCAAACATATCTAGATAGCTCACCAAACGATCAGATGATCATCTTCTCTGCTTATGGTAACATAGACCTGAAGCTCTCATCATCTGATCAAGATAATGATCATCTTCTTTGCTTATGGTAACATAGACCTGAAGCTCTCATCATTATTTTTCAATAAACCTTGAGGATCGGTAGGCCAATACCTAGCACACTGTGGGGTCCATAAAATTTTCGTCAATATTACCAAACAACATGATAAACATCATCACCAAACTCATGTTGAAAGAGAAAAGGCATGGATTTAAGTGGACAAGCATACCGACAATTGTTCTTAGGCTGCAGCTATCCAACGGGAAGTTGAAACGGGTTCTGGCAGGTGTAACATTACGCATTTAATACTTGTACGTTACGCATGACATTTAATAAAACGTCAAGTTTCATATTTACCTTCGCATTTATTATTTTTGTCGCAATTATGGAACCCTAATGCTATATATATAATTATATATGTGTGTGTGGTATTATAATTAAACAAAAAAAATGTTTTGCCTTGGCCGGGATTCGAACCCGCGCCAAGGCCGGTCCAAACCAACACACGAGCCCAACCAGCTGGGCTGGCCACTTGCTTGTGATAATCCCGGATCAACAATAAACTTATACACGCTTCAAAATCCTCACAGTTGACAAGAAAAGTCAACTGTGGGATTCCTTGTTGTGCAATCCGTATAATTGACGCGTAATTGTTTTATTTTTGGCAAATTCGTGTATAAACCGGCCCATTATAACATAATTGCACAACGATTACACGGCAATCGTGCCCTAATAATCAAAATTGGCCGCGTTTTATAAAAAGGAAAGTCAACTATCCAATTAACCCTAACCCTAATCCTCTTGTATAAATTGAGGCTTTCTGGACCTTGACAAATCGCTCACAACTCTCTCTCAATCCCTATTTCTCACTAATTCACTCTGAAATTGCTGATTGTGTTCGTGGTTGACTTTTCCCTTTGACCCGACCTTCATCATCAATCGTACACTGTGAGTTCAATTTTTTTGGTGTGTTTCATTCATCGGCATCCAAGCAACCATAGCCCTAACATTAATCGGGCTATAGTTGCCTGGATCATCTGATTGCAAAGCTAGGGTTCATCGCGTTTATAATTGGGGATAATACTGATTTTCGTTATTGTATTTATTAATTTTAAACCAGAAGTCATCACAACCACCGGCCTAGGCCAGGTGGTTGTGACTCTAACCTTCCACACGGGTCACCCGGGTTCGAGTCCCGGCTCTGACCGGCTTTTTGCACTCTTTTCCCTTCTTTTCTTTTTAACTATATAATTAATTATATATATATATATTAAATCCTTTTAATCTTATAAATTCTTTTTAAAATACCTAAACTATTTTATAAACTCTATAAAAATTATTATTGGTTAATCTGATATAAAAGATTTATTTACAATTTTTATTTTTCAGAAATTCTTTTATTTAATAATTATAATAATTAAATCATTTTTATACTATTATAATTATAAAAATCCATTATTATATCAAAACAGTTTTATTAAATTCCACAAAAATTATCCTAACTTTTTATAAAGTTAAACTTTACTGAAATAATTTTTAATTCAGTAAAATCATTTATTTTATATTTTTAATCAATTTTTGTTAGATTTAATCATATTTAATTCATAATAAATCCAATTTTCATCATTTTTGCACCAAAATTTTATACAAATTATTTTTAATCATTTAAAACAGAATTATGATTTTTAAAATAAGATTTCTTTAATTTTAGTATTTTTGCATATTAAAGTTAATAATTGGCTATTTATAAATAAATAGATTTAAAAATCTATTTTAAATGAAATAATTTTATAAAAATTATTTTATTGCTTCAAACACTTTAATGTGCTCACTCAAAATTCAAACTTTATAAAAAGACTATTTTTCCTTAATTATTCAATTTTCTTTATTTAATTAACATTTTTAAATTAAATTTAACAATTGATTATCCCCAAATCGAAACCCTAGGATGCACATATTAGTTTACATAGACTTAGACTTATTATATATTACCTCACTATAGGGTAATATTTGGAATCACTTTGGGCAACACAATTATCATATCTTTTCAACGAATTAACATTTGCTAAGGTGAGTTTACATAGCCCCTTTTATCACCACTTTTGGGGTGAAACATGTTATAACACTTTTCATTGCAATTCAATCATCAATGTGTTTATGTGTTTTCTATGTTGCATATTGTCTTGAACATGATTAGAGTAAGCACCATCCTAGCATAATCATTAACATTGATCAGCCGACGGTATACATTGATAGATCTATTGGACTGACAATCCCACTCGGATACGTGCCTCCTACCAAGGTTACGTGGGTGTTTGTTATCGCATAACATATTGGGACCATAAGTGTATGGTATGTATCATTTTTATAACAGTCAGCAGGGTTGATTATGCACTCGATTTATTTCTAATATGTTTCTCACATATGGGCTAGATTAACATGACACATGAATTGCATAACATTTTATTCATTTTATCATCAAAAACCTATGTAATTCTCACCAACTTATGTTGACCCAAAATACTTTCAAAATTAACATGTTTCAGGTAACAATGAAGCTGAGGCTTGAGATAGCATGAGGATTTGTCTTGAAGTTTATTTGAAGTTTTTGAAGTTATTGTTTGATGTTATGTATTTGAATTCTTAGACATTATTTCACATTTTGGATATTATGTTTGAATAAATTATTTAAAATTCATATTATACCATGTGCTACTGAAAACAATCATCAATACGTGGCACCCCGATGTTTCCGCCATCGGTTGGGGTGTTACAGATTGGTATCAGAGCCTTGGTTATAGGGAATTAGGTTATTAGAAATAATCTAGACTATAACCTTAGGGACTAAAACAGTACTTGCTTCTCCTACTTGTAACCCTAATTGCTTCCCTAATCCTATCCTTATCCTATACCTTATAACCTTAAACCTACATGTGACTACTCTTAATTGTCTGCTGCAATCCTGATCCACCATTAGATTTATAGGACAAAATCCTCAGGTTTAACCTGAACCCCCTTGAGATCTCGTCGAAGTTCTAGATTTTAATAACGAACACGTGCAATCTGGAAGGGTGAACGCCTGTATTCTGAGTCTTCTGTCTAGGCTGGCATTGCGCATATATCCCAATCAGACGCGGGACCCGGATGCCTACCTGGGAATTCTCGGGATGAGTGTTCACTTATAGGCTAAAGCATGTCTTCATATGTTATTAGAATTTAGAATCTTTGATAAGTCAACGTTTTCGTTTATTCGTTTTAATTAATGAATAAATGATTACATTCCTTATATGAACTCTCATTCATTTCATTGTGTCTATTACAGATCATGCCTCCTCGTCGCAGCACTCGCAACAACAATGGTGAGAACCCCGAAGAAGGTGGTGATAACCATAACCACAACCATGACCAAGTTCCTAACCACAACAACAATGGGGTCGATGCTCAACTGGCTGCGATCATTTCTCAACAAATGGCGCAGCAAATCGCAACTCTGGTTCCCAACTTACTTGCCCAGGTCATCCAATTGAATGGGAATGGTCACAACAACGGGAACGAGAATGGCAATGGCAATGGCAATGGTAATGGACCCCAAGCTTGTACCCTCAAACATTTCAACTCTTGTAACCCTCCAAAGTTCAGCGGTGAAGAAGGAGCTACTGGACTTCTCCAATGGTTTGAGGGTATTGAAAATACCTTCATCAACAGTGAGTGCCCCAACAATTTCAAGGTTCGTTACGCCATGAGTGTTCTCCATAAACGAGCACTCACATGGTGGAATGAAGAAAAGCGTACTCGTGGGGCCGAAGTTGCTCTTGCTATGACTTGGGACCAGGTCAAAGAGATCATGAAGGAGGAGTTATGTCCTCGAAATGAAGTTAAAAAGCTTGAGGATGAGTTCCACACCTTGGCTCAAGATAGTGGGGAAAATCTTGCCTACAACACCCGCTTTCATGAGCTTAGCTTACTGTTGCCACACAAGGTTACTCCTCTGCCGGTAGCCATCGAGAAGTACATCGGTGGTCTGCCCATGCAAATCCAGGACACTGTTTGGGGTAGAAATCCTGCAACTCTGGAAGAGGCCAAACGTCTAGCGGCCACTCTTACTGATAATCATGTGAAGAATGGTACTCTGGTTCGCAAGGGCTCTAAGAAGACTGTTGCCAAAGACACTCCACAGCCTGCAATTGAAGTCAAGCCTGAGACCTCAAGCAACAAGAAGCGTAAGGCTAGAAACTATATGGTTGCTGCTACTCCACCTGCTGCCCAAAACCCAGCCAAGAAACCATACACCGGACCTCACCCTTTGTGCAACACTTGCAAGTATCACCATCCCACACAGGTGCCATGTCGATTCTGTACTAAGTGTCAAAGGTATGGTCACCTGGTGAACGTCTGTCGATCTCCTGCTGCCCAAGACAACAACAACCCAGCTCCCAACCAACAAAACAACAGGCCTGCTCGTGGTCAATGCTACGAGTGTGGTAACCCTAATCACTACATCAACAACTGTCCTAACCGTAACCGTAACCAAAACCAAAATCAGAACCAAAACCAAAACCAGAACCGCAACCAGAACCAAGGTGCTCGAGGTCGCGCCTACAATCTCAACGCTAACCAGGCTCGTGACAACAATGAAGTGGTGAATGGTACGTTTCTCATTAATAATCACTATGCATCCATATTATTTGATTCAGGAGCTGATAAGTCATTCGTGTCACTGAAATTTGAACCTTTACTTAACTTACCCCACACTAATCTAGAAGACCCTTTTGTGGTAGAGGTAGCTAACGGGAAGTCTATTTCGATCGGTTCTATTATTCGTAACTGCTTGTTGAATCTCAATGATCATACCTTCCCTATCGATCTTATTCCCATGCATCTTGGTAGTTTTGATGTTATAGTAGGCATGGACTGGTTGTCAACTCATCGTGCCGAAATTCTGTGCTTCGAGAAAGTCATACGCATTCCTCTCGAATCTGGTGAGATTTTGAAGATCTATGGTGAGAAACCCTGTGGTGAGCTTAAGCTTATGTCTTGTACTACTGCCCAAAAGTACTTACGAAAGGGGTATACAGCCTTCTTAGCTAACGTGATAGAGAAGAAGGACAAAGGCAAAAGTATCCAAGACATTCCTATTATTCGAGACTATCCTGAAGTCTTTCCAGAGGATTTACCTGGTTTGCCTCCTGCTCGACAAGTGGAGTTTCGTATTGATCTTGTTCCTGGTGCTAATCCTATAGCTAAAGCTCCTTATCGTCTTGCACCCTCTGAGATGCAAGAACTTGCTAGTCAATTACAGGAACTTTCTGATAAAGGGTTCATTCGCCCTAGTTCTTCTCCATGGGGAGCCCCTGTCTTATTCGTTAAAAAGAAGGATGGTTCTCTTCGGATGTGTATTGACTACCGTGAACTCAACAAACTCACCATCAAGAATCGTTATCCACTTCCTAGGATTGACGATCTCTTCGATCAACTTCAAGGAGCAACCCACTTCTCGAAGATTGATCTCCGTTCTGGTTATCATCAGCTTAGAGTCCACGATGAAGATATTCCCAAGACAGCTTTTCGCACTCGCTACGGTCACTATGAATTCATGGTTATGCCTTTCGGTTTGACCAATGCTCCCGCAGTATTTATGGATTTGATGAATCGGGTTTGTAGACCCTATCTCGACAAATTCGTGATCGTTTTCATTGATGATATTTTGATTTACTCTAAATCAAAATCCGATCACGAGCAACATCTTCACTCTATCTTGAGTCTCCTAAAGAAAGAACAACTGTACGCCAAGTTCTCCAAATGTGAATTTTGGCTTAAGGAAGTTCAATTTTTGGGACATGTCATTGATATGAACGGAATTCATGTTGATCCTGCAAAGATCGAAGCTGTGAAGGATTGGAGTGTTCCTACCACTCCAACAGAAGTCCGTTCTTTTCTTGGGTTGGCTGGTTATTATCGTCGATTCATCGCCAATTTCTCCAAGATCGCTGTTCCTCTCACTACCTTAACTCACAAGGGTAAACCCTATGAGTGGGGACCTAAGCAAGAGGAAGCATTTGAAACTCTTAAGCTGAAACTCTGTGAAGCTCCTATCTTGTCTCTACCTGATGGTAATGATGATTTCGTGGTCTACTGTGATGCATCGAACCAAGGTCTCGGTTGTGTTCTCATGCAACGAGGAAAGGTTATTGCTTATGCGTCTCGACAACTCAAGATTCACGAGAAAAATTATACCACCCATGATCTCGAATTGGGTGCTGTTGTCTTTGCACTCAAGATTTGGAGACATTATCTTTATGGGACCAAATGTGTGGTGTTCACGGACCACAAAAGTCTCCAACATGTCTTCAATCAAAAGAATCTTAACATGAGGCAACGACGTTGGGTTGAATTACTTAACGACTATGATTGCGAAATTCGCTACCATCCTGGCAAAGCGAATGTTGTGGCTGACGCACTTAGTCGTAAAGAGCGTGTCAAACTCCAATGTGCGAGAGTTCGTACTGATCTTCAAGATCGCATTCTCCAGGCTCAACACACCTCAGTCACCCAAGGTAACATGTACGATGAAATGTCTTGTGGTGCTGAGACTCAACTCGAAACCAAACCCGATGGTCTCCTTTATTTTCTTAATCGACTGTGGATTCCCGACCGTGATGATCTTCGTACTTTTCTCATGAACGAGGCTCATAAGTCTCGTTATTCTATTCATCCTGGAGCTGACAAGATGTACCAAGATCTTCGTTATTCTTATTGGTGGCCTGGTATGAAGAAAGACATTGCTCTATTCGTCGCAAAATGCCTCACTTGTTCCAAGGTTAAGGCTGAACATCAACGACCATCTGGTATGCTTGAACAACCAGAGATTCCTGTCTGGAAATGGGAAAGCATAGCTATGGATTTCATCACTAAACTCCCTCGCACACCCAAAGGTTTTGACAGTATTTGGGTAATCGTCGATCGTTTGACCAAGTCCGCTCACTTTCTACCTATTCGTGAGAAGTATTCTGTGGAAAGGTTGGCAAAGATGTACGTAAGTGAAATCGTATGTCGTCACGGTATACCTTTGGACATTATTTCTGATCGCGATGGTCGTTTCACCTCTCACTTTTGGGGATCTCTACAAGATGCTTTGGGTACTAAGTTGAACTTGAGCACTGCTTATCACCCTCAAACGGATGGTCAGACTGAACGAACCATCCAGACACTTGAGGACATGCTCAGGGCATGTGTCATCGATTTTGGTGGCGCATGGGATTCTCATCTTCCTTTGGTTGAGTTTTCATACAACAACAGTTATCACGCCAGCATTAACATGGCTCCTTTTGAGGCACTCTATGGTCGGAAATGTCGTTCTCCTGTCTGTTGGACCGAGGTTGGTGAAGCTCGTATTACTGGACCCGAACTAATCCAGGAAACCACAGACAAAATCCAGCTTATTCAGGATAATCTTCTCAAGGCTCGAAGTCGCCAAAAGAGTTATGCTGATAAACGTCGTAAACCCTTGGAATTTCAAGTTGGGGACCTTGTGCTACTTAAGGTATCCCCTTGGAAAGGAGTTATTCGTTTCGGTAGAAAGGGAAAACTAGCTCCTCGTTACGTAGGCCCCTTCAAGATTCTTGACAGAGTTGGGAAAGTGGCTTACAGACTTGAGCTTCCACCTGAGCTAAGCAATGTTCATCCGACCTTCCATGTTTCGAATCTCAAGAAATGCTTAGCAGATGAGAACCTTCATGTTCCTCTTGAGGATGTGCAAATTGATGAAAGCATGCACATTATCGAGAAACCCGTCGAGATTGTTGACACTGGAGTCAAGAAACTCAAGCGCAGTCGTATTCCGATCGTTAAGGTTCGTTGGGAATCTAAACGAGGCCCAGAGTTCACTTGGGAGCGTAAAGACCAGATGAAGTCGAAGTATCCGCATCTTTTTCCTCCAGACTCTCCAACTCCAACTTCGGGACGAAGTTCCTAAAAGTAGGGGAGACTGTAACATTACGCATTTAATACTTGTACGTTACGCATGACATTTAATAAAACGTCAAGTTTCATATTTACCTTCGCATTTATTATTTTTGTCGCAATTATGGAACCCTAATGCTATATATATAATTATATATGTGTGTGTGGTATTATAATTAAACAAAAAAAATGTTTTGCCTTGGCCGGGATTCGAACCCGCGCCAAGGCCGGTCCAAACCAACACACGAGCCCAACCAGCTGGGCTGGCCACTTGCTTGTGATAATCCCGGATCAACAATAAACTTATACACGCTTCAAAATCCTCACAGTTGACAAGAAAAGTCAACTGTGGGATTCCTTGTTGTGCAATCCGTATAATTGACGCGTAATTGTTTTATTTTTGGCAAATTCGTGTATAAACCGGCCCATTATAACATAATTGCACAACGATTACACGGCAATCGTGCCCTAATAATCAAAATTGGCCGCGTTTTATAAAAAGGAAAGTCAACTATCCAATTAACCCTAACCCTAATCCTCTTGTATAAATTGAGGCTTTCTGGACCTTGACAAATCGCTCACAACTCTCTCTCAATCCCTATTTCTCACTAATTCACTCTGAAATTGCTGATTGTGTTCGTGGTTGACTTTTCCCTTTGACCCGACCTTCATCATCAATCGTACACTGTGAGTTCAATTTTTTTGGTGTGTTTCATTCATCGGCATCCAAGCAACCATAGCCCTAACATTAATCGGGCTATAGTTGCCTGGATCATCTGATTGCAAAGCTAGGGTTCATCGCGTTTATAATTGGGGATAATACTGATTTTCGTTATTGTATTTATTAATTTTAAACCAGAAGTCATCACAACCACCGGCCTAGGCCAGGTGGTTGTGACTCTAACCTTCCACACGGGTCACCCGGGTTCGAGTCCCGGCTCTGACCGGCTTTTTGCACTCTTTTCCCTTCTTTTCTTTTTAACTATATAATTAATTATATATATATATATTAAATCCTTTTAATCTTATAAATTCTTTTTAAAATACCTAAACTATTTTATAAACTCTATAAAAATTATTATTGGTTAATCTGATATAAAAGATTTATTTACAATTTTTATTTTTCAGAAATTCTTTTATTTAATAATTATAATAATTAAATCATTTTTATACTATTATAATTATAAAAATCCATTATTATATCAAAACAGTTTTATTAAATTCCACAAAAATTATCCTAACTTTTTATAAAGTTAAACTTTACTGAAATAATTTTTAATTCAGTAAAATCATTTATTTTATATTTTTAATCAATTTTTGTTAGATTTAATCATATTTAATTCATAATAAATCCAATTTTCATCATTTTTGCACCAAAATTTTATACAAATTATTTTTAATCATTTAAAACAGAATTATGATTTTTAAAATAAGATTTCTTTAATTTTAGTATTTTTGCATATTAAAGTTAATAATTGGCTATTTATAAATAAATAGATTTAAAAATCTATTTTAAATGAAATAATTTTATAAAAATTATTTTATTGCTTCAAACACTTTAATGTGCTCACTCAAAATTCAAACTTTATAAAAAGACTATTTTTCCTTAATTATTCAATTTTCTTTATTTAATTAACATTTTTAAATTAAATTTAACAATTGATTATCCCCAAATCGAAACCCTAGGATGCACATATTAGTTTACATAGACTTAGACTTATTATATATTACCTCACTATAGGGTAATATTTGGAATCACTTTGGGCAACACAATTATCATATCTTTTCAACGAATTAACATTTGCTAAGGTGAGTTTACATAGCCCCTTTTATCACCACTTTTGGGGTGAAACATGTTATAACACTTTTCATTGCAATTCAATCATCAATGTGTTTATGTGTTTTCTATGTTGCATATTGTCTTGAACATGATTAGAGTAAGCACCATCCTAGCATAATCATTAACATTGATCAGCCGACGGTATACATTGATAGATCTATTGGACTGACAATCCCACTCGGATACGTGCCTCCTACCAAGGTTACGTGGGTGTTTGTTATCGCATAACATATTGGGACCATAAGTGTATGGTATGTATCATTTTTATAACAGTCAGCAGGGTTGATTATGCACTCGATTTATTTCTAATATGTTTCTCACATATGGGCTAGATTAACATGACACATGAATTGCATAACATTTTATTCATTTTATCATCAAAAACCTATGTAATTCTCACCAACTTATGTTGACCCAAAATACTTTCAAAATTAACATGTTTCAGGTAACAATGAAGCTGAGGCTTGAGATAGCATGAGGATTTGTCTTGAAGTTTATTTGAAGTTTTTGAAGTTATTGTTTGATGTTATGTATTTGAATTCTTAGACATTATTTCACATTTTGGATATTATGTTTGAATAAATTATTTAAAATTCATATTATACCATGTGCTACTGAAAACAATCATCAATACGTGGCACCCCGATGTTTCCGCCATCGGTTGGGGTGTTACAGCAGGTATGGTTAGTATGATCTTGAATGCAGAAGGTGAGATTTGGTAAAACCCCACTTATTAAAATGATTTTGGGCTATTAAACTCTCATTAGGCCTAAAATTTTAAATGACGCGCACTTAACTGGGCCGTGCGCACTTAACCCAAGTGCGCAGCCCATTTGGCCACTGTATATATATTCTCAGTTATTTTTGTGTTAAAAATTTTATTTTCTTTAACCCTTTTTCACTTTAACCATATCTGTTCATCATCATCATTGTTCTTCATCAACAAACATTAAACCCTAATCACTATTATCAAGCATTAACCATCATAAATCATCCTATATCATCCATCTTGTTTCCTTTTTGTTGATTCTAACCACTGATTAAGGTAGATTTCGTATAACTAATGGTTTTTTTATTGTTGTTGTGATCACAGGGTAATCAAAGGTCTCATCTGTTTATTATGGCTTAAACATTGGGGTTAAACTTATGAAGTTTGCGTACTTAAGGATGAACAAGTGCGTACTTGTCTCATGGAGACTGCGCACTTGTCTCATACTTATTCATGCCATAAGAAACCCTAATGACCTGCGTACTTGAGTGTGAACTTAAAAATCTTAAACGAAGGTTTAAGTCTCTGCGTACTTATCTAGTACGCAGACTTGACTGTGTTGCCAAGGAGTTACCATGCCCGTGTATGATTGATCTGCGCACTTGTGTAATGCATGCGTACTAACCTATGTGCTCAGTCAAGTGTGTGCGTACTTGACTGAGTACTTGACTCAATTGACTGTGACCTGGCCTGCGAACTTGTGAACATGCGCACTTGGACTTTAAACAAAATGTGACATTCATCTTGACCATTGAGACACTTGAACGGACTGCGTACTTAAACCCGGACGTTAATTATCTTAAAACTGAAAATCAAACGTATCATAGACACTGATGAAACCAATCCATCAAACCTTAATCCTATGACTGTTATTCAAAACTTAAAAAAAATAGAATAATAAAATCTAAGTCTAAGTACGTTGTCCGTCTAAGTTTAAGTCTAAGGTCAGTCATTGATCGTCGATTCGTATTCAAGAGATCTAATTGGCTTTTCGTGCTCTTGGTTTAAACAAATGGCACTTGACTGGGATCCGAGAGGAATGCACAACCAGCCGATGAATCTTGAGACTGATGATGTGAAGTTTAAAGACGTAGTGACTTGGATCAGACGCAGCAAAGTCGGATATGCTGTGCAGCACATTGTACCAGTCTACTGTTCCCACATCGAAGACTTCTGGAGGTCTGCTCGAGTTGAAACTGCTGGAAGAGTCAAGCGAATCAACGCTACAGTCCGAAACAAGGCTGTAGTCATCACTGAAGTTACCGTTCGGAATGTGCTGAGACTGCAAGATCAGCCAGGAACTGTCAGATTCATGCCCAAAGCAGATATTCACCAACAGTTCAAGAATTTCGGCTACAAGGGAGATTTTGACAAGAGAGGCGAAATCAAGAAAAGCCAGCTGACAAGAGATTGGAGACTAATCAGTCACGTATTTATTATGTCTCTATGTCATAGAAAAGGAGGCTACAACGCGCTCAGCACTGAATGGTCGACAGCAATGATAAAGATTTGCAAGAACGAAGCCTTCAACTTGTCAGGCATGATCTTCAATTACATGGTAAAGAATGCTGAAGCTGGGTTAGGCAAATGGGTTATGTACCCAAGGTTCGTGCAGATGATGATCAACGCACAACACGAGAATCTGCCCCTTGGTGATCAATACAATTTCACCAAAGGTGCACGATTCTTTACTGAGTGCAACACGCCGGACTGGGAACCCATGCTGGAGAATATGTATGCAGCCCAGCGATATCCTGTGGTTATGGAGCTGTATAACAAGATCAAAAAGAGAAGGTCAGATGTTACAGAATCTCGTCAACAATCCACTGCTGCCTCTACACCTGGACCATCTGAACCCACTCCTTCTTCAGCTCAGCCAACTGCTGAAGAGATTGCTCGTGAAAAAGCAAGGGGCAAAAGAGTGGCAACTGAACCAGCTCCATCTAAGCCCACTAAGAAGCAAAGGCCAGCTGGTTTGCTACAAGAAGGAAGAGATACATTGACACCAGAACAGCTTGAAACCGCTAAAGTCCTTCAACAAGTTGCTGAGTTCGAGAGGGCAGCAAGAAAGAAAAGGAGAGAACAGCTTCCTCAGTCAGAGATTCCTCGTGTAATGACTCAGGACGATATCGAGGAACAAGTGATTTTGGAATCCATCTTTGGGTCAGAACGACCAGAACAACCAGGGCCTTCCACAGCTGCTGCTCCAGCCCCTAAAGCTCCAGCTCAACAGCCAGCTGAACCATCCTCCTCAGCTCCTGCTGCACCACGTCACAAACCGGTGCATCAGGAACTGTATGAGAAGCTAGTGAAAGAGGTTGGAAAAACGGCTGCCAGGGAAATCTGCACCCAGAACAGTGATGTGCACAACAATCAAGAGCTGAGAAAGAAAGTGAAAAAGCTCAAGCACAAGAACAGGAACATGGAGAAAATCATCAAGGAACAACGATACCTGATCAAGTTTCAGAATCAGGTTCAAATGCAAATGTTTGATATGTTCCAAGAGTTCAAGAAGCAGCAAACTGGTGCTCCTAGCGCAACATTTGATGAGGTTTTTGATTTCGGAAAGTTTCTGGAGGAAGAGAAGGAGAAAGAAAGAGTGGCTGAGGAAAGTGAGGTTGATGAGATCAGTGAAGATGAGATGCCTGATAGATTTGTGGAGATGGGAATGGATGAAGAGGTTATTATGAGACGTCAGATGGGCACAAGTTGGATCCTGAAAGATCAACTTGGTTTCCTAGAAGGCCCATCACCATTCCAGCCATGCATCAAAACATCCATCACACTAGGGAAGCTCACAAGGAGAAGATTATCTCCTGGAAGTATGATGAAGAGAAAAGGTTGTTTGCCGTGAAGAGAAGAGGGGGAGTGATACAGTACTTCAAGGGTCAAAAAGAACTGAAGTCTCTTCCTCGATGGGATATCAGGGAGCTTAGCAGGGCCCCATTCATCAACCGCACCCACGACACCACGGGGTCCATGCTTGAATGGTTTATAAGGAAAGAATGTGACACTGATTTCCAAATCTTCAAGCCACAGAAACCACGAAGGCGGATCTCCAAGAAAAGAATCGATCCAGCAACAGGACGAGGCATGATAACTTATGTGATTGACCCTCCTCAGGTCGTCACACAAGTTCCTATTCGATCTGAGCTTCCAGTTATGCTGAGGGACTTTAAGAAGTGGTTTTACGACAGCAACACTGGTGAAGTAATCATTAAATTGCAGGACGATTCAGAGGCTATGAGGATTTTGGATCCAGTAGATGTGTTTGCACTTAATCTGTCAGATCTGAACATGCTGTTTGCGAATCAAATTAATGTGGGTGCCGGGAACGCGTTATTTGAGGAGGTCGTCTTATTTAGAAGGGCGGTTGATCGGGCAATGAAGCTAAAGCGGGAACTGCTTGAGATAGTTGACAGGATTAATGCAGCAGATAAAGAAAAGGAAGACAGGGAGAAAGCTGCCCAAGCTACTGCTGCTGCTGCTGCTGAAGTTACTCAATCTGAAGCCGAGACTACTTCGGAGGTACAGACACAAGATCCTGCAACAGTAGCTGATCCGGAAAGACCTTCAACAGAATCTACTCAAGCTCCTCCAGTGGTTGAAGAAGATCCAGTGGCACTGTACATTCAAGACCCCCCAGAACAGGCTGAGGGGGAGCAAAGAGAGGTTGAGATTGATTATAGATGGAAGAACTGGTAGCTGTGGTCTAGGGGGAGTATTGTTGGGTTATATTGAGACCACAGTTACCAGATCATAGACTTTTGATAGCCAGTTGTATACTTTGATAGTTGAAGGACTTAGTATGTAATTAACACAATGTTTAGTCAAGAAACCCTAGGCTGCGCACTTGTGATACGGGCCCTGCGCACTTGTGTTAAGTGCGCAGGCCCAGGAGCCTTCCTATATAAGCTAAGTGTGTGCACGGCTCTAGGGTTGGGGTTTTGGGATTATCTTTGTAGCACACGTGAATAGGTGCGTATTGTTCTGTGTATTCCAAGGTTATTCATCATCAAATCAGAAATGGAATCATCATGTTATTCATTGTGTGTGTCGATTTTATTCATGTTCATCTAGTATCTTTGTTTTTCTGGATTAATCACTTAAAACACCTAACAAATAGGTGTTTCTAAGTGATAACAATCTATTGCATTTCACAAGATCTAGCATTCGGGACTTACAATTTGACATGTGTAATGCGACTATTATAGCCAATGTTAAATGTGGATAATATTTCACATGGTGTAATGCTACTAGGAAGGAGTTGTGGGTTTGGCTGACACTCCATTGTGTGGATGAGCTGATGAAGTGATACTAGGGCTATTGAGATCGATTAGCGGCCATGAATATCAAGCTAGGCTAAGGGAACATCGGATTAGGCGACATGAAGAACGAGCTAGAATTATTGCATTGAAGAATAAAAGTTTGAAGTTTTTTTATTAGGTCCTTTTCATCATGTAATTTGTTTTATAATGAATTAACCTATGTACTAAGTTTGGATGTATAAATTAATGGATAGTTGTTTTGAATTTATATATGTACCACTTTTAATGGATAAATGAATGACATGTTAATATCAGTTTGGTTATTTAAACTTGATTGGCATTTTTGGTTGTATAATGAACCATTTTCAATGCATTTTATGCTATAGTTTTGGTACATTTTTTTCTGCAGTTTTGGCACATTATTGATGCTATTTTTTCTGCAATTTTTGACCCATTTCGAGACATTTTTGCTGCAGTTTATGACCTATTTCGGCTGAAGTTTTGACACATTTTGCTGCAGTATTTAACACATTTTAGCACTAACTTGGCTACAGTTTTTTAACACATGTCGACACATCGTTGCTGCAGTTTTGACCCATTACGTCGCATTTTTGCTGCAGTTTTTGGCTGCAGTTTATAAGCCATTTCGGCTGCAGTTTTGACACATTTTGATGCAGTTTTTTAACACATTTTGGCACTTTTTTTACTGCAGTTTTTAACTCATTTTGGCACATTTTTTATGCAGTTTTTGGCTGCAGTTTATAACCCATTTTGGGTGCAATTTTGACACATTTTGCTATCGTTTTTAACATATTTCACACTTTTTTTTGCTGCAACTTTTAACACATTCGACACCTTTTTTACTGCAGTTTTTTAACACATTTTTAACAAATACTAAATCAAACAACTTTACGTAAGTGATAAGTGATAAATACCATAACATAAAACCATCAAATTGATTACATACCAAAAGGACATATTCATAACCTAATACCATAAAACATGTTCATAACAAACATAACTTAAAAGATATGTTCATATCATACATCATACAAAAGACATGTTCATAACGTATTATTACTGATTAGCCCCATCATATTGTGATTGCCCCCTGCAAGTTATCCTATTGTGGCCTCTAAAACCACACTTATCACATGCTACAGTATCATCTGATACTTTAGGTATCCAATAGGTAGTTCCACAAGGAGTTATATAGACATAATTGGATAGATGACCTGCATTTAAAAAAATTGTATTAGTATTATCGTCTACAGTGAACATGTGCACAAATTATAAAACATGTAGAATAAAAAATACATTAAACGCAAAAATAATGTAGTGCACATGTACGATACTTAAATTTTGAACACATACCTCTATGTTGTGTAAAAAATACAACAGAAACAAACCGAATGTATTGTACAATACGTAAATTTAAGAACACATACATATTTTGTAAAAAAAAATACAACAAACGCAATCGGAATATAGTGCACATGTGCAATACGTAAATGTTAAAAAAAACATATACATCTAGGTTGTGTAAAGCATTAGTAAACATAAACTGGATGAAGTGCACATGTGTAGTATGAAAATTTAAGTACAGGTACCTCTATGTTCAATGCTAAACAACATTACACATTGTTCTTGATCATGTCTATGTTAATGAGCATGATTATTAGTAAATAATAATAATAATAATAATTAAAAATAAAAAATCCTACCTAATTACACCTAAATTTACCTGCTTAATGTATCTTTCAACTTGACCACTTGTCCTAGTACCACCATCTGAACTCTGCATTAACATTATCCAATACTAAAAACCTAGCTACCAATTCCTACAACAACAATCAACCTCATAATATTTGTCCAGAATTAATCACAATCTCTTACATTTATATTTCAACACATACCTCTATGTTGTGTAAAAAATACAACAGAAACAAACCGAATGTATTGCACATGTGCAATACGTCAATTTAAGAACACGTATATATTTTGTAAAAAAATACAGCAAACACAATTTGAATATAGTGCACATGTGCAATACGTAAATATTAAAAAAACATATGCATCTAGGTTGTGTAAAACATCAGTAAACATAAACTAGATGCAGTGCACATGTGCAGTATGAAAATTTAAGAACATGTACCTCTATGTTCAATGCTAGAAAGCTTTGTATCATCTGAAGCGGAATTACCATGATTCGAAGAAGAAGCAACGTTTGATGTCGATTATGCATTATCGTCTAACAAGATAGCTAGGTTTTTTCCTCGATTAACCTTTATATATGATAGATAATCCATGTTTATCGCATGGTTGTTTGAATTCGATGAAGAAGTTGGATCTAAATAACAACCATACAATTAATCGATACATACACAAATCTGTAAGGTTACAAATAATAGAAATAACCTTCGATTGTCATTAATAACAGAGGAGGATGCAGAATTCATATGTTGATTCGATTACATAATAGATGAAACAATGAATCAAGGTATACGATCATATGAAAGATGTTTTTTAATGGTCTAATGATCTGCATGTTAGAATAACTAGGGTTTCTCCATAGTTTTGGGGTTGTATATTAGTTAATGAGGTTTGATGAAATATTTGACAAAAATACCCCTATACTTAAGGAGTTCTCGAGTTCTCTCCCTAACTATGAGTTCTCAATTGAACTTTCCCCTATATATATAGGGAGTGGATAATATGGAAACCCCAAATAATGGAAAAACCCTGGAAACTCTATTATGACCATTGATCATGTTTGATCAATGGTCCTTGATTAATTGTATATAATAATATAAAGCAAGTTGGATTATGTGGTTATAAATGAGAGCAAGGGTAATACGGTAATCTTAAATAAGCAAGTTGGCCACTTAAATTTTCTGAATCCTAGGTTTAAAAGGGTTGATTTGACATTTGTCAAATCATCTCTCTCCTACTTTATGGCACTTTTCCAGCACCGATATTAACATACGTTAGTGCTGTGATAAAAAATTCTGACCTCGTGTGACACATCCCTAACATGTGTTAACAGCCATATACTAAAAAGAACAACATAAAAAGAACATATAAAATGTATATTAAATTAAGAAATGATAAAAAAATGCTCATTACAATCAATACTAAAAATGTATCAAAAAACTTTTCATACAAACGTAATTGTTTGCGAATGATAAAAAACTATGATAACAACATAAAAAAGATCTAGATATTCTTCGTTCTTGATACCCATCTTCATCTTTAACACAAAAACATCTCTTCACCTACAAAAAAAAAAAAGATAACACGTGTTAGTTGGCCTCTCCAAAACACATGATGAGACATCACTGACATGTGTAGTATATTCTAAAACATATGTTCTACTGAAATAACGTATGTCATATGAACCCTAACACATGTTAGTTGGGCATACACTAACGTATGTCATATGAACCCTAACACCTGTTAGTTAGGCATATACTAGCATGTGTTAGCATCACTAACATGTGTATAAACAAATACCAAATCTGCAGTGCCAAGTGTATCATACTTAATTTTATAACTATGTTAATACAACTACTCAAATACGATTAATAGGGTTTGAAATCCAACAATAATAAATTTAAAAAATCAAATCATAACCAATCCAAATCCATATACCAAAATATAATCTTCATATTCATGAAATATATAATATAATAAAAGACATTAGTAGCATGTGTTAGCATATTCTAAAGCATATGTTTTACTAAAAATAACGTATGTCATATGGACCCTAACAACTGTTAGTTGGGTATATACTAGCATGTGTTAGCATCACTAACGTGTGTGAGCATACAAGACTCGTACCGCAAAAAATAGACATGTACCCTATACGAGTTCATAACAATTTCACTTGCCAAAAAATTATTAAACAGAATACAAAAACCCTAACACCTGTTAGTTAGGTATATACTAGCATGTGTTAGCATCACTAACATGTGTATAAAGCAACATCAAATCTGCAGTGCCAAGTATATCATACTCAAATTTACAAATATTTTAATACAACTACATTAGTAGCATGTGTTAGCATATCCTAAAACATATATTTTACTGAAAATAACGTATGTTATATGGACCCTAACACCTGTTAGTTGGGCATATACTAGCGTGTGTTAACATCACTAAAGTGTGTGAGCATACAAGACTCGAACCGCAAAAAATAGACATGCACCATTATTGATATATCAACCTCATGTCCTCAATCCAATAACAAACTAACATAAACAAAATAATAATAACAAAAAGGTTAACATAAGTTTTTTTTTCATTCAAGCATTTGATCGAACACTTGGTATGCGAACAAAAACTATCCCAAAATCAACAAAATTTGCATACCACATGTTCTTATCCAAAATCAAACAGCAACAAAAAAAAATAAAGACACATAAACACAATATTATATATTCATCACACCACATAAACACAAAACCTAAAAACCACATAAAAATTAATTGATATTAATAACATACATTAACCACGTCAGCACCAGCTTCACTGATCTGCTTTTTCTTCACTGATCCGATTCTACAAAATAATAATAATAATAATAATAATAATAATAATAATAATAATAATAATAATAATAATATGGCATCGTTCTTCCAACATAACAATATAATAATAATAGTAAAGATTATATATTTATGGCAATTATTAATATAATATAATAAAAACCAACTAAATAAAAACAAACTCTCATAAATCGTAAAGATTCTCTTTCACCCATGGCTATATGTTCCAAGATGAGGATGCTACTTTTCTTGTGATATTATGCTCATATGTCATGACCATTCACTTCTTCTTGTTGGTGAAGACAAATTTAAAACAAATTAATAATAAAAGGATACAAGATGAACTACAGATCTACTGCAGATCTGGTCTGCGCAACCTGAAACCCACAAAAACCGGATTTGGCCATCAGCCAAAACAGCTACCCGAAAAACCACAACAACAACCGGATCTGACCAGATCTGGTCTGTGCAACCCAAACCCGACCTAAAAAAGCCACCACAACCGATTCTGAGCGTTATCCCCGCCGAAACCCAACCACCCCCGACGCCATCATCCTGTACCTCAGCCACCACCGGGCCTCAACCATCCTAGAAGCCGTCACCCCTGTAACCATCACGATGTGCTCGACCCAGATCTGCAAACCACGACCACTACAGCTCGTTATATAATATAGAGTGAATGAAAATATAGGTATCAAAACAGATCTGTGAGTGTGTAAAGCTAATCGAAGGTAGAGAGAGAGAGGAAGGTAGAGAGAGAGGTTGAGAGTCTGGTTACAAATTTGAAAAAAAAAATAGAGATAGAGAGAGGGGGACACGTATATATATGGAGAGAGATAAGAGGGATAATGTAAATGTCTAAATTACCCTTTATAATATAATAAGGTGAAATCTTGGCAGGGATGAGGTGGCACATTGTGGACCAAGTGATGGGTTTCTTGGGGTTTTTCCATTTTGAAGGGTTTTCTCTATATACTTACACTATATATATATATATATATATATATATATATATATATATATAGGGGAAGGATATTATGAAAACCCACTCTTAGAGTGAAAACCGTGGAAACTCTAACTTCCCAAACTTTTTAGGGCCTGAAAATTTTAGGGCATGTAGTATACATAATTCTAAGCATTTTGAGCCAAAAAAACCAAAAAAGCGCCGAGCGGTTTTTTTTTTAAAAAAAAAATAAAGTTTTCGGGTAACACATGTTACACGAAAATTACACATGTTATTTCTGTAACATGTGTTACCCAGAAACGGTTTTTTTTTTTTTTTAAAAAAAAAACCGCTCGGCGCTTTTTTGGTTTTTTTGGCTCAAAATGCTTAGAATCATGTATATTACATGCCCTAAAATTTTCATAAAAAAAACATCGGGAAGTTAGAGTTTCCACAGTTTTCACTCTAAAATGGGTTTTCTCTATATACTTACACTATATATATATATATATATATATATATATATATAGGGTAAGTATCCTATAAAAACCTTATTGAGTTGTGCAAACTCTAAAAACCCATCCAATGGGTATAATGCAGCCACGTCTACCTTTTAATACATACTTCACAAGGACAAGATGGTAAAATACCCATATGGTTGATTGAGCATGACTGACACAAAAGTCTCTCTATCTTTCTCTCTCCCTCATCTCTCTATATCTAGATCCACAACTCTCTCTCTTTCTCTCATTGCTTGTTAAAATTCAAACCCCCTGTATAAACACAATACCTCTCCCCCCTCTTAAAATCAACACTCCAACAATTCTGTAAAGAGGAAGGAGGAGACCGGAGGGTCTCCGACAGTGACCGCCGTCACCCGACGGAGCTCCGGCATCTCACAAACCCCCACCCCCTCACACGCTTAAATAAGAAGAGAAAGCACCGAGAGAGAGGGAGAGAGAGAGATGAGATCTGAGGAAGAGAAAGATAGAGAGTGAGTTAGAGAGAGAAAGGAGACCGGAGGTCTCCACCGCCCACAGAGGTGCTCCGGCGGCGGCAACCCCACAACCACAACCTCACCTTCCCCCTTCCACTGATCTGTGAGTATCATCAAGTTTTATGGCGACAGTGTGCGACAGATCTAAGTGGTTATGGCGACAGATTCAAGTTTTATTCTGACCTTGGGAGATGGGCTAGCCTTTCTGGTATATGATCTTAATTTGTTTATAGTGATTTATTTATTATGGTCAAAATAATTTTGTTTTGAAAAGTATATACAGAGCAAACTAAGTTTGACTATAATCATAATTTTGTTTCTGGTATATGATCTTTTGGTTTAAAATAATCAATTTCATTTTATTTCAAGGTTGTTTACAGATTTTAAAAATTTGTAATTTATTTATTATGGTCAAAATAATTTTGTTTTGAAAAGTGTGTACAGAGCAAACTGTATTTTAAAGATTTTTTATTATTAGTAATTTTAATCACTGTTTATTATCGTCAACTAAATATTATTATTATTAGTAATTTTTTAATGAAAGATTTTGATAGTTTTTTTCTTTCAAATGTATTTTAAAGATTATTTACCTAAAGTCCAGATCTACTTTAGTGTGTCCAACAGATTCAAGAAATTTAAAGAATAAGTTTTTTTAGATCTGGTTTGGTTGTTTTTATTTTTTTAATCTTGTTTCAATTTACAACCACCACTTTTCTTACCAATGTAGTTTAAAAATTGTTTAACTAATGTTTAATTTTTTAAATGAAGGCAGATGGTTTGATGAAGATGAGAAAAAGAGATTGGTTTGGATATTTTTTTTCTTTTTAGACATGTGATCCGACTTGATACAAGGGAATAGAGTGTATTTTGTTGAAGTTAAATTGGATTTTCTTATGTATCTTTTGTCTTGTTACAAAGTGATATATGTTTTTTACTGAAAGATGATGTGTTTTGTATGTAAAATGTCTTTATTACAATGTAAACATGATTAACATTACTCTTACAAATAAAATGGGTTTTTATATATACTGTAACATTTATACAATATATAAGTTGTAACATTTTTTTGTAGATACTAACAAAAGTTGTAACATACTAGAACTACAACTACAAGATGTAACATAATATAAAAAACTGTAACATGACAAAGTACATGTTGTAACTCAATAATAAAAATTGTAACTTGCGAACAAAAGTTGTAACGCAGTATATGTTAGTAAAATATGCATACAAATGATACATATAACATGTTACAACATAACACATAAGTTGTTACAGACAAATCTGACTGGTTTATACCTATTAAAAAGTAAAAAAAAAATTGAAAATATGTAAAAGCCAGGAAAAAGAGAGAAGAGAGAGGAGAGAGAAAGAGAGAGAGAGAAGAGAGATGAGAAATTTTAAGAGAGATGAAAGAGATTCGGGAGAGAGGAACAAAAATTAATGTGGGGGAGAGTGAGAATCTTGGAAGAATAAATATACCTTTTTCAAATGTCAGAATGTGTGAGTGATGGGTATGTGGAAAATACCAAATTACCCTTTATGTACCTTTTATTTCAAAGCCATGAATTTTTTAAATTTTAAAAATATTGGTTTGATCTCCACCTTTGATTAAGTGTGATCAACGGCTGTTATAGGGTTTCTTGGGTTTGCACAACTCATAAGGGTTTTTATTTTAGCCCAACCCTATATATATATATATATATATATATATATGAATGTTGCGGAACTAAATATTACGAGAAATCTATACATATAATAAACCAAAGCTATTTTAATGACATGACACTCAAAGAGGATATTCTCTTCATTGAGTGTGTCATGTGTCATCTCATGTGGCAAGGGCTTTATTTTAGGAAAATAATAATTTAAAATTTAAAAACAAAATTAGATTTTTATCTCTAATGTTTTCTCCCATAACTTTTAAACGTTAATATCTTTTATATACGAGATTTTTTAAAGAAAAAAATTACATCAAATTAACGAGCGTTTGATTATCTTTCCAACGGGTACCATAGTGCTATATAAAAAATGAGAAAAAAATGACTATTTTTTTTGTGTGGTTTTGTTCGTACAGGAAAAAAAACACAAAGTGTTCAGGTTATTCATTAATCATGTATAGGCAAGTCATTAGTTATGTTCAAACCAGTAAATATGAATTTTATTTACAACATGTGTTAGCATTGGAGTTGTACATTGTTTTAGGTTAGGTTTTATTATTAGAGTTATACAGTGTTTAAGGTTATGCACTAACATTGAAGATACATTGTTAATTGTTTTAGGTTAAGTGTTACCCCAAGCTTTCCTGCATGTAACTGTAAAACGCATCAATCTATTTCAGGTGTAAAATTGATATTTTAAATTAGATTTCTCAACCCGGGACGCTCCCGGGATATATTAGTTTAAAAAAATTGTGGATTTGGGTCGGGCCTGGGATTAGGTGATACCCGACCCAATTACCCTTTTTTATATTAGAATATGATAACTTATGGCAAAGATTTGTTTAAAATAATAATAATAATAATAATAATAATAATAATAATAATAATATTCATTAATCATATATTGGCAAGTCATTAATTATGTTGTCATATTAGATATTATATTATGTCATATTAGATATTTCAACCCGAGACGCTCTCAAACAGGTAATTGCTATGTTTTCCTTTTCTACCATATTCTGAAATAGCTCAAATTTTATTGTATGCAGTTAAAGACCTTTGACTGAATGTATTGGTGCTAAACAATCTTTGTCCCCTTGAAGTGCTTGGGATCTTAATATTCTGTTTTAGGTGTTGATGTTGTAAGGTGAAATGGATCTTTTGGTACATTTTTTTTTAAAAAGTATCTAATGTAAGTTGATACATATATGTCATTTTTATAGTTTAGATATTTCTAATTTTATTCACTTTACTTAGATTTCTCAACCCGGAACACTTCCGGGTATAAGCTAGTAATAACTAAAACAAAATGGATCATATTTTCAATCTTAATATTTTGAAAATATAAGAAAGTGGTTGAAACGCAATATTTCTCTCACGAAGTTCAAAACAAAAATATGAACAGAATTTGTTTTTTTATATAACCCACACATGTGTAATTTTGGTTATTTTTGCGTATGTGTAGGAAAACTTTTAAATATCTATCTATTTATACATATAATAAACCAAAACCATTTTAATGACATGACACTCAAATAAGCATTCTCTTCCTTAAGTGTGTCGTGTGTCATCACATGTGGCATTGAGATATTTTAGAAAAAATAATAATTTAAAAACAAAATTGGATTTTTCACCCTCATGTTTTCTCCCATAATTTTTAAACGTTAATATCTTTAATTTACGAGATTTTTTAAAGAAAAAAATTACACCAAATTAACGAGCGTTTTATTATCTTTCCAACAAGTACCATAGTGCTATATAAAAAACGGAGAAATTTTTTTGTGGAGTTTTGTTCATACAGAAAAAAAAAACACAAAGTGTTCAGGTAAATCATTAATCATGTATAGACAAGTCACTAATTAGGTTTAAATCAGTAAATACGATTTTTTTTTTTCAACCAGAGCCGAATAGGTTAATAGAGTTATACGTTGTTTTAAGTTAGGTATCAATATTAGTATGTTAGAGTTGTTCATTTGTTTAGTCTTTAGGATAGGTGTTAATATTAGAGTTACATTAAAGTTCTACATTCTTTTAGGTTAGGTGTTAGCATTGAAGTTGTACATTGTTAATTTGTTTTATGTTAGATATTAATATTAATATTAGAGTTATACATCAGTGTATTTCATATGTAAAATTGATGTATCATATTAAATTTCTCAACCCAGGACGCTCCCGGGGTATAATCTAGTATAAGACATATAAAAAACTAGTTTAATGACTTTTATGTATATAAAAATGAACGATTATATCTTGCGAACGTCCCGGGATTAAGAAATCTAATATGACATATCAATTTTACATATGAAATAGAATGATGCGTTTTACAGTTACATGCATGAAAGCTTCGGGTAGCACCTAACCTAAAACAATTAACAATGTATCTTCAATGTTAACGCCTAACCTTAAACAATGTATAACTCTAATATTAATACCTAGCCTAACAATGTACAACTCTAATGCTAACACATGTTGAAAATAAAATTCATATTTACTGATTTGAACATAATTAGTGACTTGCCAATATACATGATTAATGAATTACCTGAACATTTTGTGTGTTTTTTCCTGTATGAACAAAACCTCACAAAAAAATAGTCGTTTTTCCTATGTTTTTTTATATAGCACTATGGTACTCATTGGAAAGATAATAAAACGTTCGTTAATTTGGTGTAATTTTTTTTTTAAAATCTCGTATATAAAAGATATTAACGTTTAAAAATTAGGGAGGAAACGTGAGAGAGAAAAACCCAATTTTGTTTTTAATCTTTTTTTTAAAATCAATTAATGCCACATGACACACTTAAAGAGGGAGATGTCCTCTTTGAATGTCATGTGAGATTTATTGCTTTCAATTATTATAATAGATAGATATTCGTATGCAAGAAGTGTAAATTTTGAAAATTCAAACGATTTGTTTTTTTTTCATACACAATAATAGCGTTTTGTAATAATCCTCTCCATATATATATATGACAAGGATTAATAGAAAATCTTAAAAATTTGAGGAAATTATAGAACTCCCTAGAAAAACCTACTTCCTAAGTTTTTTTTTTTTTTTTGTTTGAAAATTTTAGGGCATGTAATATACACATTTTTAAGAGTTTTGAGCAAAAAAAATCAAAAAAACGCGATCATTTTTTTTAAATAAATAAGTTTTGCATGATAACATATGTTACCAGCGTAAACATATGCTAACATATGTTATGATGCACAACTTATTTAAAAAAAAAAAACCCGATAAAACATGTATATTACATGCCTAAAATTTTCAAATAAAAAAGCTCGGGAACTAGGGTTTACTAAAAAAACGTAGGGTTTCTACCGATACTTAGCCTATATATATGTGTGGGGGGGGGGGGGGGGAGTTCAATAGAAAACTCATAGCTAAGGAGAGAACTCAAGAACTTCTACTTAAATTAAAAAAATAAAAAATAAAAATCGTAACTCAAAATTTAAGTCAAAAACTAAAAATAAGTTCTCGAGAAGCTCCGAACTAATTTTCTATTTTTTCCTTAAATTTCCAGTTATGATTTTTTTATATTTAATTAAAAGTTCTCGAGTTCTCTCAATAAAATAAGTTATATATATATATATATATATATATATATATATATATATATATATAAATGGAATCAAAATAATGAAAACCTCTCAGACTAAAAAAAAACTCAGAAATCCCTTAAAAAACAATGTAACACGATGAATTCTTTTTTAGAGTTAGGGTGTGTAATATACACAATTTCAAATGTTTTCAACCAAAAAATGTAAAAAGTATCAAAAGAATATTATAAAAAAACATGTAACACCATGTAACGCATGCAATGTTTTAGCATACATACACTAAAAAGTGCATGTGTTACATCATGTTATTTTTAAAGCATTCTCTTAGCTTTTTTTTTTTTATATTATTTGACTCAAAATGTTTAAAATTATGTATATTATATGTCCTACATTTTTTATCAAAAATATGTTAGTGTTACAAAATCTTTTAGAAGTCTTTAGAATTTTCTCAAGAATGTTTTCAAAATATCCATCACTATAGTATTTTATTTTAAATTAGTCTATAGTGTTCATATGACATTTTATTTCATGATCTTTACGTTTTTATCTTTATAAAAAACATAAAATAATATTGTAACTTAAATGAGTAAAGAACAAAACATCATTATCACATCATATCATAGGTGAACCAGTAAATATTCGTATGCAAGATTTACTTGTTTACCTATGATTTGATATATGATGTGATGTTTTTGTTTATTTAATTACTTTATTTAAATAATTTGTTAGTATGGTCATACTATATCTATATTTAATTAGATATTTAAATACTTAATATATGACATTATAACATCAAAGGTGAACCATAAATATTCACATGCAAGATTTACTTGTTTACTTATGACTTGATATATGATGTGATGTTTTTTGTTTATTTAATTGCTTTATTTAAAATATAATTTGTTAGTTATATTGTCATATTATATGTATATTTAATTAGATATTTTAATACTTAGTATACAACTTGTATATTTATGTATGAGTTGGATGAGATGTTTATATACTTACTTATATATTTATCTATCTGTATATGACTCTTATAGTTCATGTAAAAAAGATATATGAGTCATATATGCTTATACTCGTATAAGTGCAAGATGTTAAATGATCTACTAAGGGTGTGTCATTATCATGAGCCTTTTTATAAGGTTCAATACCTCAAGTTTTTTTTTTTTTTTTTTATCATTTCATATATGTCGATACGATTAGTTTATTTTTTATATACACTTGGATTATGTAAATTTTATAAAGGATGGACACATATTAATAATGTCACATCCTCAGATTACCACTTGCGGGGTTTTACCGTGAGGCGCATGACAAACCAGGATCCAAGTCAACGATCACAATAAACAACTCTGTATGAAAAACGTAAACAGACATAACCATTAATTTAATATGCGGAAGCGTTTCAGTAGCATTTAATCAACTATGCTATCATCTCAAAAGTTGTTCAAAATACTTTTATTACAAAACATGCACTAAGTCTAGACGCCAATGCAGACCCGTGCGCCTAGTTCCGTTCATTGCTACCTTAGCGACCTGAGAAAAACATGCCAAAAAGATGTCAACATATAATGCTGGTGAGTTCACAGGTTTGTTCAAAATGTTACCACAACGTTACCATGTCCATACTATATCAATGTTACCAAGTACGCTAGCTAGGCGTATGTTTCATTACTACTACGATTGGAAACCATTACTAGACACGTTTAGCAATGTTTAGCAATGTTCAGCATGTTTAAGCAGCCCGTATGTTCAGCATGATACCAATGTACCTGTTCGAGACAATATGCACCCGCCCGGCCCTCCAAGCCGACGAGTGGGGCAGGTCACGCCCAATAGATCTATCCACATTTCCCCCGTTGTGCAACCCCGCACATTCATGGTTTCCCCCGGGACTTTCCAAAAGATCGTATAGCAATATAAAGTTAAAACCATAGTATGACATATGTTATCAAAACCGTTTAGCGCATGTTTTCTCCCCCAAAAGTTAAAACAGTAAAAGTGGGGCCGTGAACTCACCTTAAGTAGCGTTCTTCAAATACAAGTAAAGATGTTTAGTCCTTGATAATCCCTCTACCGGAGATCTATCAAAATGTTCACATAAGTGTTCTGACTAATAACCATAAGGTTATCTAGTCCCCGATTGTCCAGATCGTAACCAAGTATGTTTTAAAACGTGTTTAAATGTTTAACCGACACACTAGACCGACCCGACATCCCGTTGGTGACCCATTACCCTAACTAATCAAGTACACATAGATTACACACAAGGTTCAAGCATAAAACACTTAGTTTGTATCAAAAATCTCATTTCTACATCAGAACGGTCGAACCAGTCAGTTTTAAGTCTCCTTCGCACCTTTTTGTCTCCTTCGCCCGTTTTACATCTCGTTCGACCGTTTGATGCTTCCTTCGCCCGTTTTATCACATTCGTCCAATATAAACCCAGGTTCGACCCTGGATCCCTCCTTCGCACCTTCGACTGGTCGAAGGAGGCCAGGTTCGCCCCTGTTGTATAATTTTTCCTAAAAACGCTTCAAACACATTCAAAACGACCCGAAACATCGTCAAACACAGCAGTCAAGCATGGATAACTTATCCCTACAAAACCCCACCGATTTCCCTCGATAATACGTCCGTTTCAGCCCTTTCCCAAAATGGTAAAAATTATGGAAACATCACTTTCATGCATGAATAATTTACCCAATTTGGAAACTTTTGAAATCGATTCATGTTTAGCTTAAAATACTAAGTTTGTAGATTATCCGATCTTTCTTATTCATTCTATTGATCATAAATATTCATACATCAAGTATTAATCCAATAAAACCCCCAAATATCAATATATCCAATCCTAACCCTAGACAACAATATTCCAACATTAATAACAATCCTATATCATGTTTCTATCATAGATATAGCAGCAAATCATTGAACAACACATAACACCACATAATACACAATTTACATGTGTTATTCATCATGAAAACCTATGTTAAATGATCATGTTTTGATTTATAAAGATGTTTAAAAGGTTTTTAATCGTGAAAATACCCTTAGAACAGATCCGGACAATTAGGGTTAGATGAAAACGAATTAAAATGCTTTTTAAAAAGGTTTAGGATTATGAACACACCTTGGATTCTTGTTTAGATGTTGTAGATGGGTTAGATTATGAAAAAGAAGAGCAAAAGCTCCTTCCTTAGTGTTTAAGATCGTTTGAGAGCGTTTTGGGACGGTTAGGGTTTGTGAAATGATGAAAAATGACAAAGGTTGGTATTTATACTAGTCTTCCTTCGCACCAATTCATTGGTCGAATGTGGTCTCCTTCGACCCTTTCACAGGGTCGAATGAGCCCTGTCTGGTCGAAGGGAATTCCTCAAATTCCACTTCTCTGGTTCGCCCACTTGCATGGGTCGAACCAGACACTTTTCTTCTCCTTCGACCACTCGAAGTGGTCGAACCAGAACCCCTTTTTAACTAGTTTTCCAGTTTGTCGTGTTTAACGCATTCTAACACATCTTAACACATAAGCATGCATCCTTAGTCTATATTTAACACATTAAAGCACAGATAATCATTTACACATCATTTAAACACATCTATGTATATAATCCACCACACGACCCATAATCTACACATATACTTAATTAGTTCATGTAATGTCACCAACAACGGAACCCGGTACTAGTGTATTACTAAGACGACTCCCAATGATCCTCCAGATCATTGTACCCTGGACAATCCTAACTTGACCCGACTCAACTAACCCAGTTAAGTTTGTTTATAAACGTTTCTCGCTAAGGTAGACTTAGATGTTACTAATATGTTTAAGCTGAACATGCCGGGTGTCACAAATAAAATAAATTATTTATATATATATATATATATATATATATATATGTGTGTGTGTGTGTGTGTGTGTATAGGTTCCTATACAAAGTACATTTTTCGTACAAAATGTGAGAAGTCTATATAGTCATTGTGTTTTAAAGTTTGGCTATAATGTTTTTTATTCCTTTTGCATTGATTTAAATAGAAAAGCACCAAACGTTACAATTTAAAACACAATCAAATGTATTCTAGACATTAAATTTAAAACACACTGATTACTTTCTTCGTAGGGTGTTTTAGATTGCATGTCGGGAATACATTAATTAGTGTTTTAAATTGTTAATTTTTGTGTTTTTCTAAATAATACTATGACAAAGGAACATAAACCATCATGCTTAAAATTTAAAACACAATGCCTATATAGACTTCTTACACATTGTACGAAAAATGTACTTTGTACATGAACCCCACGCTATATATATATATATATATATATAAAATATTACATAAAATGTAGTATGATGAGATAAAACGACTACATTGTCATAACATTAACCAAAATTTGTTGGAACATATCGTTGGCATCACACCTCAAATCATTAATACAAAAATGTGTTCGACCAATAATGTATTTTTTAACAACAAACTTATATATATATATATATATGAATATATAGGTCCAACAAGCGATTGGAAAACACCAAATACCAAAAAAGACCCCAAACAAAAATTACAACATGTCTTCAATGTCAAAATCTAACTACTTATCCCGAGACAATAGAGAAATCTTGGACCCATGGGACAATCAAACGAAAGTGTCCTCCTTGATTAAATCAATCGTTTAGCGAACGGGAATAAAATGGCCTTCAAAAACCTTGGCTTTTATTGCCTTCCAGATTCTTTAAACGATAGCAATGAAAATGGCGTGCACTATTCTCTTCCACTTCTTGCTTCATGGACAATTCCCCAACATCCGAGTAAGTTCATTAAGGAAAGTAACCTCCATAGGCATCGACACTCTAATCAACCGAAAGACACTCCACCAAACAGGGGCAATTCTAAGAAGGCGGGTACGGGTTCAGGCGAACCCAGTCGGTTTTCGATTTTTAGTGGAAATATATATGAAAAATGAGCCATGAACCCATAAGAAATTTGGCTATGAACCTATTACCACATTACAAGAGTGGCTCAATGGTTAATTCTCCAACCCTTTAAAGTATAGGTCCCCGTTTCAAACAAAACCTGTTGCTGTCCGTTTATTTTTTTAAGGGTGATACTATCTACACAACCAATAAAAAACCCTAAACAACCTTAGGACGGGTCGTCGAGGCCTAGATGGGCCGTTAAGAAAAATTAGGGTTTCAGGACGGGGCGTCCAGGCCTTGACGGGCCGTTTGTTTACAGAAAAGACAAAACCGACGGGCCGTCGAGGCCCAGACGGCCCGTAAAAGTACGAGGTATGAGGTGATCAGTCTGAACTCCTGCAAAAGCAGGTAGTTCAGACTGAAAAGCCTGAAAAAGGTTCTTTAGGACGGGCCGTCCAGGCCCCGACGGCCCGTTGAAACGTGTTAGGTTAGGGCATTTAATCCCTAGACGGCCCATCTAGGCCTCGACGGCCCGTCGACATTTCCTGATATAACCATTACACGATCAGCTTCTTCCCCATTTGAACCAAACTTTAAAACATCACCACCACCAAAACCCTCGACCCATTTCGACTTCCCGGTTTCACGATGACATATTTACAAAGCTTTTCAACCGTTGACCTGTCTGAGAACGAGTCTTACGTCTCTGAAAGCGTAGGGTATGAACCCGAGGTTCAAGTTGGTGAAGATGAGGTTAAATCCGGGGTTCGTGGTAATGACGGGAACATGCTGCCCGATCTCAACGAGGAATATGTAGAGGAACAAGAGTCTTTTTTCGTGCCACCGAGCTACCCGCAGTACACGTACGGGAGTTACCATTCGCGCGGGAATCGTGCTAATGATGACAACCAGGAAGATGCTAACATAAAAGTTGAACCTAACCCGGATGTTTCGTATGAAACCGAGCAGGTGCGTTTATTTATTTACACTAGTATATCTTTACAGTAGTATATATTTTCAGGTATTTAGACTAGTATGAATTTAGACTAGTATATCTTTACAGTAGTATATATTTTCAGGTATTTAGAGTAGTATGAATTTAGACTAGACTGTTGTGTAAATTTTCAGGTATTCGGGTCTGTTGAAGAGATGAAACAATGGGCTTACGATAGAGCCCTTGCTAGCGGTTACGTCCTAGTGACAGGACGTTCTGTTTCAAAAGGCACTGGAAATAATGCAAGAAAAATTAGGATAGACCTGAGATGCGACCGTGCTGGCGAATACCATACTACAGCCACAGTAAGGTCTACGGGTAGCAAAAAGATTAACTGTCCATTTATGTTAATAGGGAGGCTACGCAAAGAGGGTTGGAAGTTGGAGGTTAAACACGCGAATCATAACCACGACCCTTTTGTACATGTTGAGGGTCACGCTTTTGTTAGGCGGCTGACACCACAGGAAGAAGAAATGGTGGAAACACTTTATTTTCAAGGCCTGGAACCGGCAAACATACATTTGGCCATCAGAGCACAAAACCCGAATAATAAATGTATTCTAAGAGACATACACAATACAGTGAGCAAGATTAAACATAGAATTTACGGCGATAAAACCCCAATGCAGGTATTATTATTAATTACTATTATTGTCATAGACTATTATTAATTTTGTTGTTGTTAAATATTAAATATTGTTATTATTATTGTTATGCAGATACTCGAGAGTATCCTGGTTGAAAAGAAATTTACTTATTTCACCAAGCAGAATCCAGAGACAGATGCTGTTGAGAATATTTTCTTTTCACACCAGGTCTCGTACAATCTCTGGCGTGCCTTTCCACATGTGATGCTGATCGACGCCACCTACAAAACGAACGAGTACAGAATCCCGTTTGTTCAAATTGTGGGTATGACGTCGACAAACCAGTCGTTTTGTATCGCCCATGCATTTATCGTTAAAGAGAAAACGAGTAACTACACATGGGTGCTTGAGAGGCTCAAAGATTTGCTGGAGGGGAGTATGGAGCCACGTGTAATTGTTACAGATAGAGATCTGGCTCTGATGAGTGCATGTGCTTCAGTTTTCCCGGATGCTACGAAATTGCTTTGCAGGTGTCATATTCAACGAAATATTATTATTATTATTATTATTATTATTATTATTATTATTATTATTATTAATATTATTGTTGTTGTTTTGCAGGTATCATATTCAACGAAATATTGCAAAATATCATAAAGCAGGATTTCCAAAAGAAGAATGGGAAATATTTTTGCAGTATTTTGGTCGACTGTGTAAATCTCCTGACAAAGAGGCTTACGAATTCAATCTTGAAGCGCTCTACAGACGACTTTGGGGGCAGGATCGAACGGGTATATATTTTATTTTTTATTTTGCTTTACAAGCGTACATATTTTCTGTATTGACATCACTATTCTGTTTTTTACAGAGGTTTATGACTACATGGAGTCAGTTTGGCTCCGAGATTATAAAGAAATGTTTGTGGAAGCATGGGCCAATGAAAACCTTACGTTCGGTCAGACTACGACCAACAGGGTCGAGAGTCAGCATGCTCTTATTAAGAGGTACATAAAAGGCCCGAACAGCTCGCTCCACGCGCTTGTGATGCAAATAGACAAAGTTATGGAATCACGGCGCGTAGCGATAAAGCACTCCTTCGAACAAAGCCGATCAACAAGAATGTGGAAACATGATCTACCGTTGTTTCAAGACGTAATCGGTAGGGTTTCCCATCTAGCGCTTAATTTGATGCTCGGAGGGGTCAACAAGATAAATTATTATATGGAACAAAAGAGGTCTTGTGAACACCGACTCAATAAGACTTATGGATTGCCTTGTTCCTGTCAATTGCAATTGTATGATACGAAAGGTAACATCATTTTTTAGACTTATTATAAATGTTTGAAGCGTTTTGTAGACGACTTGTGTTGTCTGGTTCGTACAAAAACAGAGGAAACTCTGCCAAATTTTTATAAAATTATTGATTTGTTGTTGTTGTGATTGAATATATATATCAGATACACGAGTGTCACTGGCTGATATCGACGTCTTCTGGACACGACTTGACTTTATGCCAGAAGTAGCTGAGAATCCCGAGTTTGACTTTCAGCACGAAATGAATGCATTCGCTGAGCAGCTAAGGTCGCAACCGGTGCAAGTGAAAAAAAGCATGTTGCAGAAGATGAAGGAGGTGTTGAATCCGATTATGACTAAACATAAACCTCCTGAGGTACAAACCGATACTCGGGGTCGGCCAACAACAAGTGAAAAGGAAAAAAAGGAAGATAAGGCTGCGGTTCGTATTATTATTATTATTATTATTATTATTATTATTATTATTGTTGTTGTTGTTGTTGTTGTTGTTATATAATTTTTTGCACGTAGGGCAAAAAGCCTTCTAGAAGAGGTAAACAATCAAGGGACAAACCGATTGTTTACGATGAAGATTTTCCACTATTGGAAAGGGAGAGGTACAAACTACTAATATATAAATTCACACATGCATACATATTTATACACATATTAAATCTCACTTTTTGATGGGTACAGGTACAAACTGGAGATCGAAAGGTTTAAGAAATGGCTTCCACCTGCATATCATAGATACATTACAGACATTCGGGATGTCCATGGAGACGGTCACTGTGGCTTTCGATCCGTAGCTGTGTGCTTAGGGTGGCAACAGGATATGTGGTACTTCATCCGCAAACAGCTTAAGGAGGAGATCGTCGAGAATGAAGACCGGTGGAGGCTAATTTTAAACGAAGTGGATTACGATACTTACGACAGAGTCTCCAACTCATTCGATCACATTGGAGTGGGACCAGCCATGCACGACCAATGGATGGAGATGCTCGCCTCAGGATTACTGATTGCTCAGAAATTTAAGGTGGTTGTTCAATTTCTCTCTCCGTATGATCAAAGTGAGACGTACTTCCCTATGTTCGATGGTCCACACACCGTTGAAGAACATGCGTTCGTATCGTTTGCTTTTGTTAACAAAAATCATTTCATCAAGATTGAGTTGGCAGAAGGCGCCCCAATGCCAAAACTGAATCCAGCATGGCGTAAGTGGCGATATGAAGAGGCAAGTGAGTGGGAGACGGTATATGACGACCGTATACAAAGGGTTGATGTTCGATCACCTCAATACTTCGACTTAACTTAGCTTATCGTATGTAACCGGACCGGACGAACGGAAAAATTTGTTGTATGTGTTCATTTATACTTATTATAAAAATATACTCCCTTTTTTTTTATAAAAAATACAAATACCAAGCTTAAAATATACAAAATTTAAAAAAAAAATAAAAAAAATTAGGGTCGTCTAGGCCTTAATGGGCCGTCTAGGGCAAAAAATTGGTTTTTAGACGGCCCGTCTAGGCCTCGACTGCCCGTCATTTTGTTTTTAGACGGCCCGTCTAGGCCTAGACTGCCCGTCCCAACACAAAGCTTCCATGAGAAGCTTCTGTTTTTTAAATTAAAAAAAAAAAATTATTTTGGGACAGTCCAGGCCTCAACGACCCGTCCCAAGAAAAAAATTGGCCTTAGACGGTCCGTCAAGGCCTCGACGGCCCGTTGCAAAAATTTTAAATCAGATCATTATCAGATCTGATTGCCCCTCGTCCCCATTACCCTTTCCCTCTCGTCTCTCTTCTCCCTCTGCCTCCTCCCAACCACCACCATCCACCCCATTACCCATTACCCTTTCCCTCTCGCCATCGCGTTGCGTCTTTGCCCGGGCGAATTGTGGACGCATGTTGAGGAGAACACGTTACCTCGTCCGATGATGGCCAGGTAATATTATTATTATTATATATTATAATTTAATATTATTATTATTATTATTATTATTTATTATTATTATTATTATTATTTATTATTATTATTATTATTATTATTATTTATTATTTATTATAATTTAATATTATATTTTAATAATAATAAATAATAATAATAATAATAATAATAATAATATTAAATTATTATATATTATAATTTAATATTATTATTATTATTATTATTATTTATTATTTATTATAATTTAATATTATTATTATTATTATTATTATTATTATTATTATTTATTATTATTATTGTTGTTTTGCATTTCAGGCCGTTAAATATTAGGACTATGACGCAGATGAAGGTGGCAGCACGGGTCCCTCGCAGCAACCCACACGCTTATTACCAGCGTGCTTTCGGACCTCCTGGCGACCGTGGCGAGCATTTTGTGCCAGAGCCGCTCAGACATCTCGATGGGCCGATTGCCCCTGAGGTCCAGATGCCACACGTTGCCGACGGCGACCCACCGGTGGATGTAGAGATGCCAGACCCCCCCGTTGATGAGCTACAGCGTCCTGCCCGCGTTTATCATGCTGTCAGGTTGCATGATAGCACGACCCAGGTACTTCAGCAGATCCTGGATCAGTTGGGGTCGATGCGGGGTGACATGGCGTCGATGCGGGGTGACATGCGGTGGCTGTTAGAGAGCGAGAATGAGAGACGACGAGCAGCTGGTTTGGAGCCGCGTCCACTTCCAGATTGGGCGTCTAGCAGTCAGCATGGTGGGGCGTCCACCAGTCAGCCGGGTGGGTCGGATCAGCCGGGTGGGTCGGATCAGCCGGGTGGGTCGGGTTAGACGGGTGGGTTATATTTCTTTGGTTGTACATTTTGAACTCATAGTTTATGTAAATTTTTGGAATATTTATGCTTATTTATGCTTTATTGTTCGTTTTGAATGTTTGGTTTTTATAGATGTTTATTGAACTCATAGTTTATGTAAATTTTTGGAATATTTATGCTTATTTATGGTTTATTGTTCGTATTTTGGTTTTGTTTAGTTCGGCAACATAAACGACATTCGTTCATATTCATATACACAATTATATAAAAAAGATCATATTATACAAATAAAAAAACAACATTTATAAAAAACCAAACATTTATAAAAAACCAAACATCTATAACAACCAAACATTCAAACCCATTTTAAACATCCACACTACACTTTTAAAAAACCAAATAATCATCACCTAATCATTGCCAATGATTACCAATGATTGGATTGGATTTAAACCATTAGACGGGCCGTCTGGGCCTGGACAGCCCGTCCTTTTGCCTTTAGACGGGCCGTCTGGGCCTGGACGACCCGTCCTTTTGCCTTTTTGGCCCTCCACGGGCTGTCGAGGCCTCGACGACCCGTGGAGGGGTTGTGCAAATAAAAACCCTAGTTGTGCAAATAACCGGACCCTTTTTTAAGGGTCCGGTTATTTAGACAACTAGGGTTTTTATTTGCACAACCCCTCCACGGGTCGTCGAGGCCTGGACAGCCCGTGGAGGGCCAAAAAGGCAAACGGACGGGCTGTCGAGGCCCAGACGGCCCGTCTAAAGGCAAAAGGACGGGCTGTCCAGGCCCAGACGGCCCGTCTAATGGTTTAAATCCAATCCAATCATTGGTAATCATTGGCAATGATTAGGTAATGATTATTTTGTTTTTTTATAAGTGTAAGTGTAGTGTGGATGTTTAAAATGGGTTTGAATGTTTGGTTTTTATAGATATTTGGTTTTTTATAAATGTTTGGTTTTTTATAAATGTTTTTTTTTTATTTGTATAATATGATCTTTTTAATATAATTGTGTATATGAATATGAACGAATGTCGTTTATGTTGCCGAACGAAACGAAACCAAAATACGAACAATAAACCATAAATAAGCATAAAATATTCCAAAAATTTACATAAACTATGAATTCAATAAACATTCAAAACGAACAATAAAGCATAAATAAACATAAATATTCCAAAAATTTACATAATCTATGAGTTCAAAATGTACGATTCCCAAGAAATATAACCCACCCGTCTAACCCGACCCACCCGGCTGATCCGATCCACCCGGCTGATCCGACCCACCCGGCTGACTGGTGGACGCCCCACCATGCTGACTGCTAGACGCCCAATCTGGAAGTGGACGCGGCTCCAAACCAGCTGCTCGTCGTCTCTCATTCTCGCTCTCTAGCAGCCACCGCATGTCACCCCCGCATCGACGCCATGTCACCCCGCATCGACCCCAACTGATCCAGGATCTGCTGAAGTACCTGGGTCGTGCTATCATGCAACCTGACAGCATGATAAACGCGGGCAGGACGCTGTAGCTCCTCAATGGGGGGGTCTGGCATCTCTACATCCACCGGTGGGTCGCCGTCGGCAACGTGTGGCATCTGGACCTCAGGGGCAATCGGCCCATCGAGATGTCAGAGCGGCTCTGGCACAAAATGCTCGCCACGGTCGCCAGGAGGTCCGAAGGCACGCTGGTAGTAAGCGTGTGGGTTGCTGCGAGGGACCCGTGCTGCCACCTTCATCTGCGTCATAGTCCTAATATTTAACGACCTGAAATGCAAAACAACAATAATAATATTAAATAATAATAATAATAATAATAATAATAATAATAATAATAATAATAATAAATAATAATAATAATAATATTAAATTATAATATATAATAATTTAATATTATTATTATTATTATTATTTATTATTAAATTATAATATTAAATTATAATAAATAATAAATAATAATAATAATAATAATAAATAATAAATAATAATAATAATAATAAATAATAATAATAATAATAATAATATTAAATTATAATATATAATAATTTAATATTATTATTATTATTATTATTATTATTATTTATTATTATTAAATTATAATATTAAATTATAATAAATAATAAATAATAATAATAATAATAATAATAATAATAATAATAATAATAATAATAATAATAATAATAATAATATTAAATTATAATATATAATAATTTAATATTATTATTATTATTATTATTATTTATTATTATTAAATTATAATATTAAATTATAATAAATAATAAATAATAATAATAATAATAATATTACCTGGCCAACATCGGACGAGGGTAACGTGTTCTCCTCAGCATGCGTCCACAATTCGCCCGGGCAAAGACGCAACGCGATGGCGGTGACTATCCCACCAATCGGAATCTCCCCCGCCGGGTGCCTATGAGGGTAGGTCGCGATGTACTCGGCAAAGCACCTGTGTAGCGCAACCGGCCTACCCCTCAAGATGCAGTAGAGGTAGAATAGGTCAATCTGCTGGACCCTCTCGTTACAGTTACACCGTCCGGCAATCGACCAGCTAACCAAACGGTGTATGTAACGGATCAGAGGGTCCCGGATGTTGCTGGACCTATCCATCCTGCACAGAATAATAATAACATTAAAAAAATTTCGGCAGAGTTTCCTCTGTTTTTGTACGAACCAGACAACACAAGTCGTCTACAAAAATCCAAAAACAAACAACCTAAACTAACTAAATAACAATATTAATTAACTAAGCGAACTAAATAACAATAATAATAACGAACTGAACTAAATTAAAAGAATAACAATAATAATACCTGTCGCCGGTGTCCTCCCCATACTTTCGACCACCAATAGTGGGCCACCAGGCCATCAGCATGTCGTCTGGCAAGGTCGTCAAGGCCGTGGTGTACATATCCTGGACAAGCTCCTCCTCTCTGTACCAGCAGCAAGTAGTAGCCCACTGGTCCATCGTATATGCGTAGAGCTGTCCGAATAATCGGAACTGTACCTCCGGCTCAGGCTCGCCGTCAGGACCTACTGGAGGCTCAACACCTGCTGGATGCGGCGTGTAGCGGAATGTCGAGATGAACTCGATCGTCAGTGGCCGATACGACTCATGGTCGAGGTCAGCTAACATCCGCCCCCAAGGGCTGTCGTCTGGGATCCACTCCTCAAACCTCTCCGATCCACCGATCGCGCGTAATGCGGACCAGTCAACACTGCGCGATCCGTGTATCGGACGCAGCTCCATCTGACCCCAGCGCGCGATCTCGTAGTCGTCGTTATCGAGCCTGAAGGGCCACTCTCTCAAGTCGCCACCTGCAAGAGGATTCCCGTCCGCAGGCTGGTTACGGCGTCTTCGGTTGTTTCTGTTTGCCATATCTGCAAAACAAAAACAAAACATTAAAACGCCTAAATAATAAATCGCTTAAACAGTAAAACGCCTAAATAGAAAAACGCGCGCCTAAACATAAAGGCGCGCGTTTAGGTTTAGGCGCCTAAACACAAACGCGCGCCTAAACATAAAGGCGCGCGTTTATGTTTAGGCGCCTAAACCTAAACGCGCGCCTTTATGTTTAGGCGCGCGTTTGTGTTTAGGCGCATAAACCTAAACGCGCGCCTAAACATAAAGGGAGAAGAGGTCCCGGTGGTTTTTGTATCAAAACTGTTTCGTTCGGTACTGATCTGTTGACCAGGTCTTACCTGTGACCGATGTTTGACCAACAGTTGACCCGAGATCCAAACCAAACAAAACGAACTGAAACAAACCCACCAGAACCATACCTAATCTGGACCATCTTGACTCGAACATCGACCAAAGACTCGTATCTGTCCTAGAAACCAACACCCAAACCGGACCCGAAGACAAAAACCAACCCCAACACCACCACCTCCCACCCTCACCACTGCCCACCACCACCTCCCACCCTCACCACTGCCCACAACCACCTCCCACCCTCACCACTGCCCACCACCACCTCCCACCCTCACCACTGCCCACAACCACCTCCCACCCTCACCACTGCCCACCACCACCTCCCACCCTCACCACTGCCCACAACCACCTCCCACCCTCACCACTGCCCACAACCACCTCCCACCCTCACCACTGCCCACAACCACCTCCCACCCTCACCACTGCCCACAACCACCTCCCACCCTCACCACTACCCCGACCACAATAATAATAATAATAATAATAATAATAATAATAATAATAATAATAATAATAATAATAATAATAATAATAATAATAATAATAATAGAGGCAGAGAGACGAGAGAGGCTTACCTGAGAGAGAGTGCAGAGAGACGAGAGAGAGGCTGCAGAGAGACGAGAGAGGCAGAGAGAGAGGGAGAAGAGGTGGGGGGTTGCAGACGGTGGTGATGTGGGTGTTAGAGAGAGAGGGAGAAGAGGTGGAGGGTGGTGGTTCGTGGTGGTTCGTGGTGGTTCGTGGAGGAGGCAGAGAGAGAGAGGGAGAAGGCGAGAGAGACGAGAGAGGGAAAGTGAAAGGAATGAAAAAATTGAAACTGTCCCCTGGTTTTGGGGGTTTTTTGTGTTTCACAACGGACCGTCCAGGCCTCGACGGTCCGTTGTTTTTTAATTTTTTTTTAATTAAATAATAAAGGAAGCTTCCCTTGGAAGCTTTGTGTTTGGGACGCTCCGTCTAGGCCTGGACGGACCGTCCTGATAGATTGAGGACGGGTCGTCCAGCCTCAACGAGACAAAAAATTTGTGTTTGAGACGGGCCGTCTAGGCCTAGACGGTCCGTCGTGGTCCACTAATGACGGCCCATCTAGGCCTGGACGGGCCGTCTCTGGCCAATTTTTTGCTTTGGACGGCCCATCTAGGCCTGGACGACTATAATGTATTTTTTTTTTTTTTAAATTTTTAGTGTTCTTTGTATATTTTAAGCTTGGTATTTGTAGTTTTTATAAAAAAAAAGGGAGTATATTTTTATAATAAGTATAAATGAACACATACAACAAATTTTTCCGTTCGTCCGGTCCGGTTACATACGATAAGCTAAGTTAAGTCGAAGTATTGAGGTGATCGAACATCAACCCTTTGTATACGGTCGTCATATACCGTCTCCCACTCACTTGCCTCTTCATATCGCCACTTACGCCATGCTGGATTCAGTTTTGGCATTGGGGCGCCTTCTGCCAACTCAATCTTGATGAAATGATTTTTGTTAACAAAAGCAAACGATACGAACGCATGTTCTTCAACGGTGTGTGGACCATCGAACATAGGGAAGTACGTCTCACTTTGATCATACTGAGAGAGAAATTGAACAACCACCTTAAATTTCTGAGCAATCAGTAATCCTGAGGCGGGCATCTCCATCCATTGGTCGTGCGTGGCTGGTCCCACTCCAGTGTGATCGAATGAGTTGGAGACTCTGTCGTAAGTATCGTAATCCACTTCGTTTAAAATTAGCCTCCACCGGTCTTCATTCTCGACGATCTCCTCCTTAAGCTGTTTGCGGATGAAGTACCACATATCCTGTTGCCACCCTAAGCACACAGCTACGGATCGAAAGCCACAGTGACCGTCTCCATGGACATCCCGAATGTCTGTAATGTATCTATGATATGCAGGTGGAAGCCATTTCTTAAACCTTTCGATCTCCAGTTTGTACCTGTACCCATCAAAAAGTGAGATTTAATATGTGTATAAATATGTATGCATGTGTGAATTTATATATTAGTAGTTTGTACCTCTCCCTTTCCAACAGTGGAAAATCTTCATCGTAAACAATCGGTTTGTCCCTTGATTGTTTACCTCTTCTAGAAGGCTTTTTGCCCTACGTGCAAAAAATTATATAACAACAACAACAACAACAACAACAACAACAACAACAACAACAATAATAATAATAATAATAATAATAATAATAATAATAATAATACGAACCGCAGCCTTATCTTCCTTTTTTTCCTTTTCACTTGTTGTTGGCCGACCCCGAGTATCGGTTTGTACCTCAGGAGGTTTATGTTTAGTCATAATCGGATTCAACACCTCCTTCATCTTCTGCAACATGCTTTTTTTCACTTGCACCGGTTGCGACCTTAGCTGCTCAGCGAATGCATTCATTTGGTGCTGAAAGTCAAACTCGGGATTCTCAGCTACTTCTGGCATAAAGTCAAGTCGTGTCCAGAAGACGTCGATATCAGCCAGTGACACTCGTGTATCTGATATATATATTCAATCACAACAACAACAAATCAATAATTTTATAAAAATTTGGCAGAGTTTCCTCTGTTTTTGTACGAACCAGACAACACAAGTCGTCTACAAAAACGCTTCAAACATTTATAATAAGTCTAAAAAATGTTGTTACCTTTCGTATCAAACAATTGCAATTGACAGGAACAAGGCAATCCATAAGTCTTATTGAGTCGGTGTTCACAAGACCTCTTTTGTTCCATATAATAATTTATCTTGTTGACCCCTCCGAGCATCAAAGTAAGCGCTAGATGGGAAACCCTACCGATTACGTCTTGAAACAACGGTAGATCATGTTTCCACATTCTTGTTGATCGGCTTTGTTCGAAGGAGTGCTTTATCGCTACGCGCCGTGATTCCATAACTTTGTCTATTTGCATCACAAGCGCGTGGAGCGAGCTGTTCGGGCCTTTTATGTACCTTTTAATAAGAGCATGCTGACTCTCGACCCTGTTGGTCGTAGTCTGACCGAACGTAAGGTTTTCATTTGCCCATGCTTCCACAAACATTTCTTTATAATCTCGGAGCCAAACTGACTCCATGTAGTCATAAACCTCTGTAAAAAACAGAATAGTGATGTCAATACAGAAAATATGTACGCTTGTAAAGCAAAATAAAAAATAAAATATATACCCGTTCGATCCTGCCCCCAAAGTCGTCTGTAGAGCGCTTCAAGATTGAATTCGTAAGCCTCTTTGTCAGGAGATTTACACAGTCGACCAAAATACTGCAAAAATATTTCCCATTCTTCTTTTGGAAATCCTGCTTTATGATATTTTGCAATATTTCGTTGAATATGATACCTGCAAAACAACAACAATAATATTAATAATAATAATAATAATAATAATAATAATAATAATAATAATAATAATAATATTTCGTTGAATATGACACCTGCAAAGCAATTTCGTAGCATCCGGGAAAACTGAAGCACATGCACTCATCAGAGCCAGATCTCTATCTGTAACAATTACACGTGGCTCCATACTCCCCTCCAGCAAATCTCTGAGCCTCTCAAGCACCCATGTGTAGTTACTCGTTTTCTCTTTAACGATAAATGCATGGGCGATACAAAACGACTGGTTTGTCGACGTCATACCCACAATTTGAACAAACGGGATTCTGTACTCGTTCGTTTTGTAGGTGGCGTCGATCAGCATCACATGTGGAAAGGCACGCCAGAGATTGTACGAGACCCGGTGTGAAAAGAAAATATTCTCAACAGCATCTGTCTCTGGATTCTGCTTGGTGAAATAAGTAAATTTCTTTTCAACCAGGATACTCTCGAGTATCTGCATAACAATAATAATAACAATATTTAATATTTAACAACAACAAAATTAATAATAGTCTATGACAATAATAGTAATTAATAATAATACCTGCATTGGGGTTTTATCGCCGTAAATTCTATGTTTAATCTTGCTCACTGTATTGTGTATGTCTCTTAGAATACATTTATTATTCGGGTTTTGTGCTCTGATGGCCAAATGTATGTTTGCCGGTTCCAGGCCTTGAAAATAAAGTGTTTCCACCATTTCTTCTTCCTGTGGTGTCAGCCGCCTAGCAAAAGCGTGACCCTCAACATGTACAAAAGGGTCGTGGTTATGATTCGCGTGTTTAACCTCCAACTTCCAACCCTCTTTGCGTAGCCTCCCTATTAACATAAATGGACAGTTAATCTTTTTGCTACCCGTAGACCTTACTGTGGCTGTAGTATGGTATTCGCCAGCACGGTCGCATCTCAGGTCTATCCTAATTTTTCTTGCATTATTTCCACTGCCTTTTGAAACAGAACGTCCTGTCACTAGGACGTAACCGCTAGCAAGGGCTCTATCGTAAGCCCATTGTTTCATCTCTTCAACAGACCCGAATACCTGAAAATTTACACAACAGTCTAGTCTAAATTCATACTACTCTAAATACCTGAAAATATATACTACTGTAAAGATATACTAGTCTAAATTCATACTAGTCTAAATACCTGAAAATATATACTACTGTAAAGATATACTAGTGTAAATAAATAAACGCACCTGCTCGGTTTCATACGAAACATCCGGGTTAGGTTCAACTTTTATGTTAGCATCTTCCTGGTTGTCATCATTAGCACGATTCCCGCGCGAATGGTAACTCCCGTACGTGTACTGCGGGTAGCTTGGTGGCACGAAAAAAGACTCCTGTTCCTCTACATATTCCTCGTTGAGATCGGGCAGCATGTTCCCGTCATTACCACGAACCCCGGATTTAACCTCATCTTCACCAACTTGAACCTCGGGTTCATACCCTACGCTTTCAGAGACGTAAGACTCGTTCTCAGACAGGTCAACGGTTGAAAAGCTGTGTAAATATGTCATCGTGAGACCGGGAAGTCGAAATGGGTCGAGGGTTTTGGTGGTGGTGATGTTTTAAAGTTTGGTTCAAATGGGGAAGAAGCTGATCGTGTAATGGTTATATCAGGAAATGTCGACGGGCCGTCGAGGCCTCGATGGGCCGTCTAGGGATTAAATGCCCTAACCTAACACGTTTCAACGGGCCGTCGGGGCCTGGACGGCCCGTCCATAAGTACCTTTTTCAGACTTTTCAGTCTGAACTGCCTGCTTTTGCAGGAGTTCAGACTGATCACCTCGTACCTCGTACTTAGGACGGGCCGTCTGGGCCTCGACGGCCCGTCAGTTTTGTCTTTTCTGTAAACAAACGGCCCGTCAAGGCCTGGACGCCCCGTCCTTAAACCCTAATTTTTCTTAACGGCCCATCTAGGCCTCGACGACCCGTCCTAAGGTTGTTTAGGGTTTTTTGTTGGTTGTGTAGATAGTATCACCCATAAAATAGACCCAACCCTAAAATAGGGTTTAATTATTGTCCTTTATTATTTAAAAGTTTACCTAAACAATACAAACAATACAACGCCTACTTTTCTTTCATTCCTCCCTAAACCCTCAAACTCCTAAATATCTAAAGCCTGCAACCCTTCAACAACCACTGCTGTTTCAAGTACCACCGTCTCCCGCCGCTGCTCCGCACCTCACCGGACACCACTGCTGCTCGCCTGCTCCGTTGCCTCCTCACAACTGCTGCTGCAAACTGCACTAAATAAGGTTCGATTTTTTAAAAGTTCCAATCTTTTATATTTTATTGAACCATCTAAGTTACATTTTGGATTACTAATTCAGAATATTAAATAAGTATGAGACTATGAGGAATTGTGGATTGAGGAATATGTGTTCTTTGTTAATTTATTTATCAATTTAAGTTCATTTTTTACTTTGATTAACTTATATTTAATTGCTTTGCAGTTATTCTAATCTATACCATATTGATGAGATGTGGTGAGCCATATAGCGCAGAGGTGGAGCTTTATACCAGGTTATTTAACTATCTTTTTTTGTGTGTGTTTCCATTTCGTTCAATTTTAATGTGGCCATTGAGTCCTTTTGAAAGATTATATTTGATTTGTGCAAATCAGTTTTTACTATTAAAGAAAGCTATGAATTTACCGTTATGTGATAAGTTTACATTTTGGAGGACCCCAAATTTAGAGCTTGCTTAAAGTCTAAAAATGTTATGTCGCCCCTGCACAATAGACGGTTGAAACCACTATTTAAGCGTAACAACTGACCCGGACCGTTAAACCGACCCAAAAACTTTTATATCCAGTCCTATAAAATTGGAGCATCCACAAACACTAAACCCATTAAAAAAATCCTGAATCCACCACTTCTACTAAATACTTCCATCGAAAAGGCAAGATAATAGATAGTGATTTTCCTCCTCGACCAATAATGTATATTTAAGCTGATAGTCTTGTTAATTTATTTCATTCGTGCACTTCATGTGCCCTGGTTTGATCCCCACCTCAATCATTTTATGGTTGGATATATTGCCAAATGATGGTTGGGCCATCCTCTTTGGAGGGGTCAGGTTTGATTCTGATGGTCCCCCGGTTTTCTACTATCTTGCATTTACTTCAGAGAGGCTTGCCTCTTGTGGAGGGTGCAACATCTGTCAAGTGGCAGGTGGCGGGAAATTTTCCGGGTGGAAGTCTTAGTGCCTCTTACGCGCAGCCTCGACTTGCTTGTGGGCCGGCCATTTTCGCGTCAGCGTGGACCCGGTTAAGACAACATAGTCTGACCATTATAGAGTGGCTAGGTGATCCCCTTCTGAGAGGTTGTGATGAACTCTGCCACAATAAAAAATCACCTTCCAAAAAAAATTTATTTAATTCTATTCAAACATTTTTACTATATTTCTATCATTTCCAATATATTATTTAAATAATATATGGTTTTGTATAAATAAATGCAAAGTTATATTTTTCTATTTTTACCATTTCCAACGTATATTAGTATCAATTTCGATATAATCAGTTTAAAAGCACAATTTTATGTTTAGATCATCATTCCAATTTATGCTGTGGAGGTAGGAATCCACCAAGGGTCTTCTTTGAGCCCTTTCCTTTTTGCTGTTGTCCTAGATGAGTTGTCTAAAATGATTCAAGAGACGGTTCCGTGGTGTTTACTTTTTGCGGATGATATTGTGTTAGTTGCTGAGAGTAAACATGGCTTAAATGAGAAGTTAGAGGACTGGCGAGTAGCTCTAGAGGGCAAAGGTTTTAAGATTAGTCGGTCTAAGACCGAGTATTTGTATTGTGATTTTAGTGGCGTAGAGAATGATGAGGATACCCAGATTACCATTGGAGGGCAAGTGTTTCCGCAGGTAACTAAATTCAAGTATTTGGGATCGTTTGTACAAAGGGATGGGGAGATCGACAGTGATGTAGTACACCGCATTCAGGCTGGATGGTGTAAGTGGAGAGCAGCCACTGGAGTATTGTGTGATAAGAGATTTCCTGTTAAATTAAAGGGGAAATTTTATAGGGCAGCAATTAGACCTGCTATGTTATATGGGACGGATTGTTGGGCCATCAAGAAAACACATGCACATAAGATGGACGTAGCAGAGATGAGGATGCTGAGGTGGATGTATGGGCACACAAGGTTAGACAGGATAAGAAATGAGGTTCAGAGAAAGGTTGGGAGTAGCTAGTATATCTGATAAGATAAAGGAGGCGAGACTAAGGTGGTTCGGGCATGTGAAGAGGAGACAGATGACGGAGCCAGTTAGGGCGGTGGAAAACCTTACTGTGGAGGGGAGGAGGGGTAGGGGTAGGCCCAGGTTAACTTGGGATGAGAAAATTAGAAAAGATCTACAAGAGTTATACCTCTCTGAGGACATGGTCCAGGATAGGAGTTTGTGGAGACTTAGGATTAAGGTTAAAGACTGTTAGGATAGGTTCATAAGAGCTTTTAGATGTGGCATAGGAAATTAGATTCCACCCTCACTTTTTTTGTTGGTCTTTACACGTGATTGTCTTCTTGTGCTTTAGGGGTCCTTTATATGTTATTTCTCGTTGTTTATCTTCTACTGTTGCCATGTAGTCTTTCCGCCATTTATGTGATATTGGTAGTTTAAATTATTATCATCATTTCATCTCTTTTTTTTTTTTTTTTTTTTTTTTTTTTGAGCCGAGGGTCTCTTTAGAAGCAGCCTCTCTATTCTCAGGGATAGAGGTAAGGTCTGTCTACATCCCACCCTCCCCAGACCCTACCAATAGTTTACTATTTGTGAGATTCACTGGGTATGGTGGTTGTTGTTGTATCATCATTCCAATTTATATTTAGTAGCATGATACTTGCGTGATACGGCGGGGAACACAAATATTTTCTTAGGATGTGTATGGTTTAGTTCAATTCGTTTATTAGCCTCAATAGAAACAAAAGTTATTGGTTTATTGATCTTATTAACCAATCGATTAATTGATTCGATTTCTTTTGTTAGTATCGGTTTTCATTTCAGTTCAGTTAATTTTGTTAAATAACCAAAACCAAACTTTGAGATTTTTTTTTTACTTAAAAGTACATCAATCATGGGTATAAACTCATAAAATGGATGTACAAAATCTAAATATATACGAATATATATGAATTGTTCAGTTTCGGTTTAGTTAATTTTGTTTAACTAAGGGGAAAAAATTGCTAATCGATTTTAGGCTATTTCCAATTTTGTTTAATTCAGTTTTCAGTTGATTTCGGTTGGGTTTCATCTGTTTTTGGTTCGGTTTCAATTACCGGTTCGGTTATTGCTCACCTCTAGATATACACATTAATTTTTTAAAATAAAAAACATCAATACTATACTCAAATTAAAGAAAGTAAAGTTCTCGTTTTTATAATGTATATTTTTTTTTTTTTAAAAAAAAAGTAGTAACGTGTGAAAAAATTATGTTTGTTCAAACACCATGGGGCAGTAGGCTTAAATGAGCAGAAAATGTGTAACTATTATTTAAATAAGCAAAAGTTTAGTAAAGTTGGGGTAATTAAAGTGTAATTAAATGGGGGGATTAAAGTGAATTAGTGTTTGAAAGACCAATTACCTCATTTTAGGGTTATACATAATGTTGTAAATAATAAAAATTCTTAAATATTAGGTATCTTAAAATGCTCTTCTTAGTTGCATTATATATAGTATATATATTTATACTATTTCCATATATATATATATATATATATATGTATATATATATAGGGGGTTATTTTGCGAACGCCAAATATCGCGAGAACCGTGAGAACAAATAAGAAAACCAATCAAAATCATTTTTTGTTCAATACAAACCTAATTATAATTAAAATATAACATTAAAAAATAAATTTTTCTTTCCAAATAATTCATCTTTTATTTCAAAAACACTCTAAAATTAACTTTTTACACATGTGTAAAAACAATTTATTTTCGTATACGTTTAAATTATTACGCGTAAATTGTGTTTTTGATACTGTATTTTAATAATAGAGACAAGTGTAAAAAGAAATTTTAAATTTGAATGAGTTTAGATAGTGTTTTCGCGGTTCGCACGAAATATATATGTTCTCAAATTAGTTTTCCCCTATATATGTATACATGTATATATAACCAGAAAACTATAAAAACCTATTATGTAAATTAATGCTACTCCATGTTTTTATTTACTTTGTAAGTTCTAAGGACAATTATATAATTTACTCTTTCTCTTTCTTATCTTTATCCTTCTAAAACAACCTTTTGACTTTATCTTCTCCTTTTCTCTCTCTTTCTCCTCTCTCCCCTCCTCTTCTCTTTTCTCTTTGTTAAAAAGTATAAACCTTTCTCAATTTTACACAAAACTCTGTATTCTAAGTAGGGGTACAAATGAGCTGAGCTCGAGGTCGATTAATTTATGAGAGCTTGAGCTTGGCTCGATTCGATCTTTGTTTTCAAAGCTTGAACTCAGCTCGTTTGTAATTTCTTAAGCTCGGGATCAGCTCTGTATTATCTATTAGTTAATATTAAAGAGTAGATTACTAAAACCGTCCCTGTGGTTTGGGCCAATATGTTTGTCCAGTCCAATCTTTTAAAAATTGCATGAACTCCTTGATCTTTCAGAAAATAAGTCAAAACAGTCCAACGACTTAACCCAGTTAACTTTTCTTCGTTAAGTCAGGGGCATTTTTGTCCAATCATGTATAAATTCATTTTCTTCCCCATTTTTTTCTTCCCTGATCAGAGCCACCACCATCACAATTCGCAAGGTACGGAATTTCTCGTCAAAGATTGTTTGTATTTTGGTTCACTATCCCTCCTTGTTTATGGATGTGTTCTGTACTTTTCTTCTGTCTCTGTTTTGAGAACAGTCCAATTCCGTATCCGTTAGGTTTTTGCAGGATCTTCAATAGTGGGAAGAAGGAAGCCTCTAGTGCTTTCTTCCACAAAGTCACTAATCAATTCCGTACTCAATCCGTCCAACATAAACGGAACTGATGCTGCTCCGATCAACAAACTCTCCTCCAGTGATGAAAGACGACGTTGCAGTTACGTGCTGGTATTGTCAAACTATCGGGTGAAAAAATTGAAAGCTATTTCTCTCGACGAAGCTGCTTTAATTGGACTCTCTATTTCCCTACTCAAAATGTAACATTTCGTGTTTTCAACCATATTTGTTTGATTATTCTATTGATAAAACATCACATTTTTTTATCATTCTTGAACGTTTTAAAAATATTTGTGACATTTTTGGGCTTACATAATCATATTATACACTTACAATAACTAAATAATTGTTTTAAAAGCTAAAAAAACTAAAAGGCATGGACCGGGACTCAAACCCGCGTCCATGGCCGGCCCAATGCACACACACATCTTAACCAGCTGGGCTACAACCCATGTGGTGTTTAAATTCCAATCAATATATATATATATATATATATATATATATATATATATATATATATATATATATATATATATATATATATATAGTGTAAGTATATAGAGAAAACCCATTTTAGAGTGAAAACTGTGGAAACTCTAACTTCCCGATGTTTTTTTTTTATGAAAATTTTAGGGCATGTAATATACATGATTCTAAGCATTTTGAGACAGAAAAACCAAAAAAGCGCCGAGCGGTTTTTTTAAAAAAAAAAAAAAAAACCGTTTCTGGGTAACACATGTTACAGAAATAACATGTGTAATTTTCGTGTAACATGTGTTACCCGAAAACTTTATTTTTTTTTTAAAAAAAAAACCGCTCGGCGCTTTTTTGGTTTTTTTGGCTCAAAATGCTTAGAATTATGTATACTACATGCCCTAAAATTTTCAGGCCCTAAAAAGTTTGGGAAGTTAGAGTTTTCACGGTTTTCACTCTAAGAGTGGGTTTTCATAATATCCTTCCCCTATATATATATATATATATATATATATATATATATATATATATATATATATATAGGGTAGGGATCCTAAGAGAACCAACCCCTATTTGAGAACTGAGAGAACCATTCTGAGCCACACATTTCATATAAAGGCAATTTTTTTTTTTTTTTTTTTTTTTTTGCTTTAATCGCACATTTTTATGCAAGGAAATTTTTTTTTTATTTTTTTGAATTTTTTTTTCATTTATACATATGTGTATATAGCATTATACATATGTGTATAATGCAATTATACACATGTGTATACTGAAAAAAAAATACAAAAAAAAAAAAAAAAAAAAAAAAAAACCTTAGAGAAATGTGTGGCTCATAATGGTTCTCTAGTTCTCAATTTGGGAAAAGGTTCTCATTTGAACCAAATCCTATATATATATATATATATATATATATATATAAATGTTTCCTACTTTGTGCACTGTTGACTTGGAAAAGTCAAACTGCAACCATTCTTTCCAAATAACACCAAATCCGCGTTTTCTTTATCAATTCGTATATGGTAATGAACTAACCAACCCTTTCAGCTTAACCTTCACGCTAATCATCATAAAAACATTCCAATTTTAAGGTCAATCACGCGTACACGTTTAATATGGGTCAAATTTTCCAATTATACGAATCTGTATGTTATTATATAAATCGAATCCTTCCCTATAGCCTAAACACGCCGAAAATTCTTTTCCTACTCTCAATTTATGTAAACAAAACATCATTGAGCACGATTTGTTTGTGTTTGACCGTGTCTTTAACTCGTGGTATAGAGCTTTCATGCTAAGGTTTGATCCTAATCCTTTATTCCTATAAGATAATCGGCCCTTCATGATCGTAAACCCTATGATTAATTGGCATGTAATCGCGTATTGTTTGATTAAGGAAATCTAGGGTTCATCACGTTTGATTTGGGGATAATGTTTCTGGCCCATGTTCATTTAAATCGGATTCTGAAACAAAAAGGAAACAACCACTTGATCGGGTATCGAGTTCGAGCCCCGTCCCCTTTTTATTTTCTAAACAAAAAAATCAAGATTTAACCAATAAACCCTTATAATAATTGGTACTGAATCTTATCGTTCTCAGGGTCCAGACCAGATGGTCTGGACTTGTGATTTAAACCCCCTAATTCGGCCGAGGACCCGGGTTTGAGTCCCGGCACAGACAACCATTTTTTTTGTTTGTTTCTTTTATACTTATATCTTATATATTCTTTAAAAATAGTTTTTAAATACCAAAAGTGCTTTATAAAATCTATAAAAATTATTTTATGTTAATCTAATAACAAAGTTTATTATACAATTTTTAGTTTTTCAAAAATCATTTATTTAATATATATTTTAAATATTACAAGTTTATTCAATTATAATTTTAAAATTCTATAAAAATATCTAAACAATTTTATAAAATCCCACAAAAATTATTTTAAACTTGTAGATCAATAAGTGTTTCAGAAATAAGTTTGTTTTTCTAAAAATCATTAATTTAATATTTTTAATCAGTTTTTGTTATTTTAATCATAAATAAATCATAATAAATTCATTTTTCAATATTTTTATACCAAAATTTTACATAAATTGTTTTTGTTCATTTAGAAAAGAAATATAAATTTTAATTTGAAATTTCATTAATTTTTATATTTTTAGATATTAAAATTATATTTTGACAAATAGGAATAAATATACTAAATGTTCAATTTTTGAGAAAATAATTTTATAAAAATTATTTTCATACTTAAAACCTTATAATATGACCATCCATAATAAAAAATCTACAAATAGTCTTTTATTTATTTATTTTCCGAATTTCTTTTATTTATTAACAATTTACCTAATTAATAATTAAACAATTGCTTATCCTCAAATTAGGAACCCTAGAAATACTTGTAGACTAGAAAGACTTAGACTTATTTATTACCTTAAACATAGGGTAATACTTGGCAACGTTGGATCACACTATTCCATAAGACTTAACACTTGCTAAGGTTACGTAACCTTGTTTTTGCAATTCTTTATACTTGAAACTTTATACTTAAGCAATTCTACATACGTGTCTAGTTGTAAACTTTAATGCTTCATGACTTAGACGAAGACTATTATACTTAAACTTCAACTTGCATAATCATTAACCCTGATCAAGCCGGCGGTATACAATGATAAATCTATTGGATTGACAACCCCACCTAGATTCGTTGACCATCTTTTATGGGGAGCGCGGGTGATTGTTATCGTTCCAACGTTATATTAAGGTGAACCATGGATACGGGATGGACCTAAACTTTGTCGGAGGATTGATTATGTGCATACTATACTTCTTGTTTATTCATGTAGACTTAAACTTACATTAGACATATGAATTACTAAACTTTTATCCTTTTAAAACTTATTGCTTGACTTGGCTTATGTATTCTCACCAACTTCTAGTTGACCCCCCCCCCCCACATTTTTCCAAACTCAACAGGAAATATTGATGCTTGAAGTCTAAAGCTAGCATGAGGAGTTATATGAAGTTTTAAGTTCGTTTGTTTGATTGATGTATTAGATTTCATTCAAGACTTTAATGTAATTCAATATTGTAATGAAATAAAGGATTATTTAAACATATGTATTACCATGAGCTACTGAACAATCATTCATACGTGACACCTCGATGTTTCCGCCATCGGTTGGGGTGTTAAACAAAAGCCTCTCCATTACCTCAGCTTCACTGGTAGTAACTCACCTCTTTTAACTTTCATACACTCCAATTTCATCAATAATATTATTATTCTTTTATATGCAGACCAATTGATCCTCTTTGTCCATCTGGGTCTGTTGATTTTGGGTTAATCTACTTGATTAACCATTAATCTACACTACCCTTTTCAATTTCAACATATTATTATTCATGTCTCAATGTATGTGATTACCCTCTCCCCTATTTTTTAATTAACTGTTAATATGTTGTTTCATAGTTTTAATTGTGTTTTAATGTATCTTGAAGGTGTTTTGATTAGAATCAGGATTATAATATAACATTGGCCTATTTTTATTATAGTAAACCGGGTTAAAAGGTTTACATTGGGGACAAGGTTAACTGGGTAGTGGTGGTGGTGGTGAAATGTGAAGATGGTGGTGGGTGGGTGGTGGCTCTGATCAGGGAAGAATAAATGGGGAAGAAGATGAATTTATACATGATTGGACGAAAATGCCTCTGACTTAACAAAGAAAAGTTAACTGGGTTAAGTCGTTGGACTGTTTTGGCCTATTTTCTAAAAGATCAAGGAGTGTTCATGCAATTTTTAAAAGATTGGATACATAAATACTCTCCAACGTCTATATTATAACTTTCAGTCAAAGGAGTCAAAGATTGAAGAGTAACTCATATAAACCAAAGGCTAAGCTCGAAGATGAAGTCAAAGATGTAACCGTCGTTCATTAAATACCGGTGAAGAATTAGGAAACAGCTGAAGCAACGACTATATTCAGTTGAAACAGTCCCAACGTTCACCTGAATACATTGAAGAAGCTTAACTACATAGCGGATATTGTGGGATACATTGTTTACTTCCTTGTATTATATAAATGGGAATGATGGACGAAGTATATGACACATTGCTATCACCTGAAACACACGAACACTCTGCTACTCATAGAAATACTCACACACACTTAGCACAATTCATTGTAATCTTAGCTCACTCGTCCATCATTCATCCAAAGTTGTAACATTTTTACCCATTTTTAATATTAACAAACAAGGCAGGGGCCTAGACTCCTCCCGAGGTTTTGTGCCGGCGATCATCAACTGATCAAGGGCTTTCCTCGTACATCGAGTGTTGTTCTTTGTGTTTTAGCATTTACTTTACTTGTTACAGATAGTTGCATCCCTAGGATACAACTGTCCATCCTCAATTTTCTCAACATCATTCGGAACATAGTTGTCAATTCATAGCATATTTATATTAACCAATCACCATCCTGAGAATAATACATAGTTTTTACCAAACTAGCACTCTACCTCACTTAAACTAATTTGGAATACAAAGTTATTTTTAATAGATAATTTTTGACCAAGACAATTTGGCGCCCACCGTGGGGCAAGTGGTGCTATTTTAACAAAAAACTTGGTTAAAACTTTTTTCCAAAACAACTTACTTTACAAAATTTTGACAACTATGTCTTCCTCACAAAAATCCGTTTCCTCATCCATGCCATCCACAACCTCTGCCAAAAATGCTACATTGCCACCTCCACCTGCATTTCCAAGAAGTTCTACTTCTCAAATCCCACCTAGACCATCAATGGGAGCATCTGGATCTACTCCTCCTATTTTTGTGTCAAATGATGAACTCCTCTCTATGTTTGCATTGATGAAAGATTCGATACAACAACAACAAGACACAAACCGAATGTTGATAAGAGAGATACAATCTCTCAAGTTATCCTCAAGAAGGCCAAGTGAAGACATGGGGACACCATTGCAACCCAGGGCGTTAGATTTTAATTCTGGCATCTCCGGGGGCGTGCATCAAGGAGATTTTATCCCCATGAGCACTGGATTCACTGCTCCTGAAATGGTTCTTACACCCAGGATGACAACCACTAGGGATCCAGGATATACACCTGTGCCATCCCAAGGATACAACAATAATGGTAACAATTTAAGTTCTAGTACTTGTACTGCTAATGATGTTGCTTCTTTGCAGGATACAGGTATAAGTCCACAACTAGCAAGGGAGCTAAAAAAATCAAAGATATGGTGTCAAGCATACCAGGGATAGTATAACCTATCCCCGAAGTATCCTCAGCATGTCATAGGGTGTCTCGATTTGCACATCCTATATGTGATGCGGAGATCCCAAAACGGTTTCATACTCCTAGCATGAAGCTATATGATGGATCTACAGATTCTGAGGAGCATGTAGCTCAATATAGAGAAAGGATGGAGATAAATCCAATCCCTGCCAACCTCAAGGAAGCATGTCTATGCAAGGGATTTGGTTCAACTCTCACTGGTCCAGCCTTAAAATGGCTCCTAAGTGTTCCTCCATACTCAATTACTCCTTTTGCACATTTGATTAATATGTTTAATAATCAGTTTTCATGTAGTCGAACATTCGAACGTTTGACAAGTGACCTATATAGGGTAACTCAACCACATGGGGAGTCACTAAGGGAATACATTACAAGGTTTAGGAAAGAAGCACTCGACATCCCGAACTTGGATGTCACGACGGCAGTACAAGCATTCAAGATGGGTCTGCAAAGAGATTCACCATTCTACCAAGAACTGGTGATGAATCCTTGTAGAAACTTGGATGAAGTCAGAAACATGGCTTTAAGATTCATCCGACTTGAGGATGACAAGAAAATTCAAGAGAGGATGGAATCATCCTCAAGATATAACCATCCTAATCAAAAATACACTCCCACATTCGAGCCGAACAGGCATAAACCATATGTTAGGCCTGACAATAAAAAGGTCAATGTGGTAGAGGATGACGATGAGGATGAATGTCCTAAATTATCAGATTACTGTTTTTCTGTGGATGTTACAGGATTAATGTACGCCATGAAGGACCTCGAGGATAAAGCAAGGTGGCCTAAGAAGGATAACATGGCGGCTTGGAATGACAAATCGAAGTGGTGTGCCTTCCACGAAGATTTCGGTCACATCACTGAAGATTGTATTGCCTTAAGGAAAGAGATTGCATATCTACTTAGCAAGGGTCACCTCAAGGATCTTCTAGGCAAGAAGAAATCAAGGGTTCAGGATGGCACCACCATCCTAGAAAGAGCTGCATCACCACCTAAGGATGCTGGTATAATTAACTTTATTTCAGGAGGATCAGACATTTGTGGAGCCTCATATTCAGCTGCTAAAAGGCATGCAAGAGAAATAAAATCAGAAAGAGGAGAGAGACCCATAAGAACTACTATCCTGACAACCTCTAAAGTGATCAGCTTTGAGGAAGAAGACAGAGAAAATATCCTTGATCCTCATCATGATGGTTTAGTTATAACTTTATATATTGCTAATCACTTTGTTCGCAGGATCCTTGTAGATGGTGGAAGCTCGGTGAATATAATCCAACTAGAAGCTTTGAAAAGAATGAATATCCCGGAATCTGAAATAGTTTCCAGATCTTCAGTCTTAGTGGGCTTCAGTGGAGAAACTAAGAGTATAGTAGGAGATATCAAGCTACCCAATTATGTAGAAGGAGTGAATTCTATCCAAAGATTCTGTGTGATAGATTCACTATCCTGCTATAATGTCATTTTGGGGAGACCCTGGATACATGACATAAAAGCAGTACCTTCAACTGATCACCAGTGTATAAAGTTACCTATACCTTGGGGAGTTGTCAAAGTCAATAGTGATAAAAAAGAAGCCAAGGATTGTTATACAACATCGATGAAGGCTTCATCACGACAAGCGTAGTATTTATAGAAGGATGTAAAGGCTGTTTTCCTTGATGACGATAACAAGGACATCACTGTGCTAATTGGTAAGAATATTCCTCATGACATTGAACAATCACTAATCTCATTTCTTAAATGTAGGATGTCTAACTTTGCATGGAAGCATGAAGATATGACTGGCATCTCTAAGGATGTCATTACCCATAAGCTTGGGATTGATAAGAGCTTCAAACCCATCCAGCAGAAACGAAGAAAGTTTGCTCCAGAACGAAATATCATCATACAGGAAGAAGTGGATAGGCTGCTTAAATCTAAAATGATAAGGGAAGTAAAAGTCCCAAGATGGCTTGCCAACGTGGTGGTGGTTCAAAAGAAAAATGGGAAATGGAGAGTGTGTGTAGACTATACAGACATCAATAAAGCCTGTCCTAAGGACCCATTCCCATTACCACATATAGATTCAATGGTGGATGCTATAGCATGCCACGAAATGCTGACATTCATGGATGCATCCTCAAGATTCCAACAAATTCAAATGGAACTAAACAACCAAGAGGATACAACATTCATGACCCCATCAGGTATATACTGTTATATAGCTATGCAATTTGGACTAAAAAATGCAGGTGCAACCTACCAAAGGCTAGTGAATATGATGTTTAAAGAAAAGATTGGGGACACAATAGAGGTATACATTGATGACATGGTGGTTAAATCCAAGAAGGCAGAGAACCATCTTCAGGAGGCATTTGACATCCTGGATGCCTACAATATGAAATTGAATTCGTCAAAGTGTCACTTTGGAGTTGGTGCTGGAAAATTTCTTGGATATCTAGTCACCAAAATAGGGATAGAAGCCGGCCCCGAAAAAATAAAAGTCATCCTTGATCTTAAAACTCTAAAAAATATCAAGGATGTACAAAGGCTGACAGGCAGGATAGCGGCCTTAAACAGATTCATTTAAAAATCCTCAGAGAAGTGTAAGGAATTCTATGATATCCTGAGGAAAAATAGTAAATTCGACTGGGGACAAAGACACAAGGAAGCATTGAAGAAGCTGAAGGAGTATCTAGCAGTAGCTCCATTCCTGATGAAACCTGAGGATGGAGAACCTCTAAAGCTATACCTTGTAGTTTCTGGGAATGCTAAAAGTGCAGTGTTGGTAAGAGACTTCGAAGGGGAACAACATCATGTCTACTATGTAAGTAAAACTCTACTAGATGCTGAGACCAGGTATTCTCATCTCAAAAAACTTGTTTTAGCTTTAATAATGGCATCTACTAAGTTAAGGCATTACTTTGAAACACATAGGATACATGTACAAACTAACTATCCCATTAAAAATGTACTTAGAAATCCAGAAATGTCAGGAAGAATGGCTAAATGGTCAGTGAAATTAAGTGCCCTTGACTTAGTATACGAGCCTAGAAATACAATCAAATCTCAGGCTCTAGCAGATTTAGTGGCTGATTTCAGTAGTGACATCCTGAGTGAAGTAGAATCTGAAGTACAACAATTAAAAGAAAACTTAGGAAAATGGACTTTATATACTGATGGTGCTTCAAATGCAAAAGGAACAGGTTTAGGGATACTACTAAAATCGCTACAAGGGGACAAAATACCCCATGCTATTAGATGTGCATTTCAGACAACCAATAATGAGGCAGAATATGAAGCCTTCATTGCTGGTTTGCAACTTGCTAAGGACATGCGTATTATTAATATTGAAGTATTTGTTGATTCTTTGTTGATTGCTAATCATTTTAATGGATCTTATGCAGTAAAGGGTCAGAAATTAGCTGTTTATCTCGAAAAAGTTAAAAATTTATCAACTTCCTTTGTAGAATTTTTACTAACATAGGTACCTAGAGAAGAAAATGCTGAAACAGATGTTTTGGCAAATCTAGGATCCTTCTTAAAATTACCTGAAGGATCTAAGATTCCCATCATCCACATCCTGAAACCAACAATTGAAGAGTGGCATCCTGAGGATGATGAAGCACATCCTAAGGATATCACTAAACATCCTAAAGATAAAACGGTGCATCTCGAGGATAACACTGTTTTAGCTACTCAGGCTCAAGATAACTCATCTTGGATGACTCCTATAGTAAAATATTTACAGGAAGATGTCATCACAGAAGGAGAAAATGTAAAGGCTTTCAGGATGAAGGTAACAAAGTTTACTATTATAGACAATGTTTTGTATAGAAAATCTCTTGTAGGTCCATATTTAAGGTGTCTCAACAAGGAAGAAGCAAACGAAGTACTCAAAGATATCCACGAAGGAGACTGTGGAAATCACACAGGAGGAAGATCTCTTTATTCAAAAATCTTAAGAACTGGATACTATTGGCCAACTATGAAGAAGGATGCCATGCAATATTCTCAGAAGTGTGATCCGTGTCAAAGACATAGCAACATCCTTCATCAACCTGCTGAACCACTACATCCTATTATTTCACCATGGCCCTTTATGAAGTGGGGGATGGATATAGTGGGAAAGTTACCTATAGCTCCTGGTGGAAAGGTGTTTATATTGGTAATGACTGATTACTTCTCAAAATGGATCGAAACTGAAGCATTTGTACAAGTCAGGGACAAGGAAGTAGTCTCGTTCATTAAGAGAAATATCCTAACCAGATTTGAAGTACCAGCTGAGTTCATATGTGATAACGGTTCTCAATTCATTAGTAAAAGAACAACTGACTTTTGTGAAAGCTGGGGAATCAAGATGATAACTTCAACACCAGTCCATCCTCAGGCTAATGGACTGGCAGAATCCTCAAATAAAATTATTGTCAACAATTTGAAGAAGAAGCTTGGGGAAAAGAAAGGGAAATGGGCAAAAGAACTTCCATTCGTACTTTGGCCTGATAGAACTATTTCAAAGAATGCAACTGGTCAAACATCTTTCTCCTTAGTCTTTGGAGCAGAAGCAATGTTACCTACAGAGATGGTCATGCCTACAGCTAGGAGACATCTTCAAAATGTTACCAATTATTTTTAACTGGTTTTTAATCGATGTACCGATTAACTGGAAAATGACCAAAAAAATTACAGGTTATTAACTGAACCGGTTAAAGTTAACAACCAAATCAGTTAAAGTTATAACCGGCTAAAGCAAAGAGGTCCTCTTTCTTGTGTGTATATATATATATATATATATATATATATATATATATATATTTAATTTTACACCATAATAGGTGTATGTTAAAACAAACAAATGTTTAATGTAAATGGGGGAAGGGGGTTGCGCAACCCATTGTAATTTCTTGTGAAGACACTCGGGTTTAAATCTCGTCCCCTCTTCCAAGCTGCTTCAACCCTTATTTTTGCTTTCTACTTTGTTTTCTCTATAGGTTTGTGTGTTTAATTAAATAATTTAGTTGTAGGTAACTTTTTTAATATGTTAGTTTCAGGTGTCGTTCCGTCTATATTTTCATAAAAATTCGATATTCAGTCATCCAGACCTCAAATGAAGCACATATGTAACCCACTAGTTTGTTTGACATATTCCTATTTTTAATAATCTAAATCCTATTTAGAGCTTTCACAATGGGGAGATGTGCAAACCATCCCAAAATAACACGTCATCATGTCATATCATTTCAAACAACCCTTTCAAACTCACTTTTTTTCTACATGAAACATTTCAGCTCGCTACCTCATCACCTACTTATTTAATTTACACCAAACATACCAATTTTTTTAATTTATTATTAAAGTACAAAAGGGGTCCACCCATAGTTGTCCACCTTGGTTCGCTGCAACAAACCAATCACCTTCAGACCGGTTGCTACAATGGTGAGATTTTTTAGGCCGAACCGGCTAACACACCATTGAAGGTGCGATTATAATCACAAGTTTACAAATTAAATAAGGCTTAGGCTATTTGGACACCCAAAGAATCTAATTTGACACCCTGGTCACACATCGTATAGAGCTATACGATGAATATAAGGTACAAAAAGCTGGAAACACTGACTCCAAGGCAAGTACATCTGCAACCTCGTACTTATATGCCTCGTATAAAGCTATACGAGGCATATAGGGTTAACTTTTTTAATTTTTTCATACTTAGGGTTTTTGGAATATGTGGGCCTGATATTTCAAATATTGGGCTATACGAGGGCAATACGAGGATTTTTTTTTTTTTTTTTTTTGAACGTGCAATAACAGTCTGATACATATCAGTCTGATACAACCACATGATTAAAAGTCATGAAGTTGCTAATCTCAATCTCCACTATATTCCCTAGTAAAAAGATAATCATCTTCACCCCTTGAATTGACTGTTCTTAATACGTTAATATCAGTCTAAATTTATTATGTATATTTTTAGAAGTTGAATTGACTCTTCTTAATACGTCAATATCAGTCTGAATTTATTACGCATATTTTTCGAAGTTGAATTGAGTCTTCTTAATACGTCAATAACAGTCTTAATTTTTAACGTATAATTTTCGAAGTTGGGTTTGTTTTTTAAACATTGTTTCTATTTTTTAAATAGTTTTGATTTGTAGCTATTGTATATACATCACAAAGATATATAACTTAAGTTGATTTGTAACTGAATAACTGATCAAGAACTATTAACAACAGTAAATAAACATCACAAACATAAATATCTGAACTGAATATATACATATCAACTAACAAGTTCATACAATAGAAGTCATAATAGTACTGAATACATACAAAATAACTGAAGCATAGAAAATAAAAAACTAATGATCTGCATCATCTGGCCCACGTGGCGCTGGTGGTGGCCGTGGTGCTGGTGGGGGTTTGACTGGTAATCCTGCTTGCTGTCTCCTCTCTGCCTCCGACTCAGCCAGCCACGTCATCCAGTCTAGAATAGCGTCATGACCACGGCGCATCTCCTCCTGATCGCGACGCAGATCACGAATACTGCGCTCCATACGACGCATCCTCTCTACAACATCAACAGGGGCACCCCGGTAAACGTGAGCCGGGTACTGAGGTGGCTCTCGAGGCGCCGGGTCATCCTCTACCTCTGGCTCCAGATCAACCTCAAACGGACCATCCACGTCCTCCACCATATCCTCCTCAATATCCCAAGGGTAAGGTGGGATGACCTCCGGTAACTCCACCGGCACAAAAAGCTCTCCCTCGGCGTTCTTAAAACGCCGACCCATCCCAGCGAACTTGCGCGTAACGCGCATGCCAATGATCGTCCTACGATCCAACTGAGATGGCTGGAGCGGAGGACGCAAGTGGGGGTCACCATCGGGCAGAAGCCCCAAGTGACGAGCGAGGATGGTGACATACGCACCACCGTATAAATCTCCCCGCTGCTGACGGTGTATGGCCGAGGAAAACCACTCCGCCATACAACGCGCGAGCGCGCACGGCCTCCGATATAATAGACAGTAAAGATAAAAGAGGTCCGTCCTCGTGCACCACTCGCGGGAGGACTGGCGTGGCTGGATCGACGTAGCGATCAACCGGTGCATATATCGGTGGAGGGGGTCACGAATGGCGGTCACCCTGCCCTTGTCCTTCTGAAACCGGCGACCAGGAGCTATGACCGCCCAAAACCCAAGCAACGTAGGCCTAGACGCCGCGCGTATAGCATCTCGATATAACGCGGTATCCGTCTCAGGCTCCGTGTAAAACCCCAGACGGCACGCGAACGAGCGTAGGGACATCCTGAACGTCTGCCCCGCAAGCCGGAATGTGATCTCGAAGAAAGGATCCTCGGGATCATCGTCCTCCTCTGGTCGATCTGCTGGTCGTGGGGTGAAAGTAAAGGAAGACAAGAACTCCACGGTCAGCTCCCGAAACGTCGGAGTATGGGCACCATCAAACATACGGCTCCAGGGCGTATCAACGCCGATGATATCACGTGCCCGGGCCAGCTCACCAAACTCTTCCAACGCAGTATAAGAAACGGAGTTGTGAGCCGCGACCTGCATTATGTTAATAACAATAACAATAATAACAATAATAACAATAATAAATAATAAAGAATAAATAATAATAATAATAATAATAACAATAATAAATAATAAAGAATAAATAATAATAATAATAATAATAATAATAATAATAATAATAATAATAATAATAATAATAATAATACCTGCATCCTCCTAAGCTTCTGACAGCGGTGCCACGCCTTGCTGCCAGCAGGAAACTCCAAGTACGGGTGACCCAGAAGTGGGTCAACCTGTCGTGGTGGCGGCGGTGGTGGTCCTCCTCCCTCCTTCCCGTCAAAGTCCGCGTCCTCGCCATCAAATATATCCGCCATACTACGTAATTTTAAAAAAATATGTTATTTTTTAAAAAATAATGAAATTTTAAAAAAATAATGTTATTTTTTAAAAAATAATGTTATTTTAAAAAAATAATGTTATTTTAAAAAAATAATGTTATTTTAAAAAAATAATGTTATTTTTTAAAAAATAATGTTATTTTTAAAAAAAATATGGTATTTATAAAAAATAATGTTATTTTTAAAAATAAATATTTTTTAATAATATTTTTGCATATATATTATTATTGTTATTATTAAAGTAAAAGATTAATAAAATTAAAAAAAAAAAACAATGAATGAATATGCATCGTATTGCCCTGTATGATGCATATTCATTCATCTTCAACAAACAAACCCAGATCTGTTCATCTTCTTCAGCCCCAATATCAAGTTTCATGAATGAATATGCCTCGTATTGCCCTGTATGAGGCATATTCATTCATCATATCCACATGAATCCCATCTAAGTTCCCCAATTCAGCCCCAAATTCAAGCCCCACTATCAATTAATCAATAAATCTAACCAATACGTGTGAAAAAATAAAGAAAACATACCTTAATACACTGATGATCCACCAACGTTCGTGTTTGAGGGTGTGTTTGATCGTTTGTGTGTGTGTTTGTGTGTGTGTTTGTGTGGTTCGTATGGCAGATCTGAGCCTCGTATTGGGGCTGATATGGGTATCCCTACGACTCGTATAGAGCAATACGAATCATATAAGGGTCCAGTATTGGTTGCCAGCCCAGTATCAACCCAATACTAGGCCTGTTATATGTCTAGTATTGGGCTATACGAAGCATACTTAGAAATAAAAAATACTAATTTTGCTTTAAAAATTATAAAAAAAATATATAAAAAGTAATAATTATAATCAATAATCAATAATCAATAATCAATAATAAAAAATAAATAAATAAGGGTAATCAATTTTAAATAAATAATAATAATAATAATCAATATTAATAATACTAATAATATTAATAATAATCAATAATAAAAAATAAATAAATAAATAAATAATAATAATAATAATCAATAATCAAAAATAAATAAATAATAATAATAGTAATAACAATAATAATCAATAATCAATAATAATAATAATAATACCAATAATAATAAACATTAATCAATATTAATAATAGTAATAATAATCAATAATAATAATATTTTTTAAAGTTAGTTTAATATATTTAAAAATTTATAAAAGATAAAAAAGAAAAACACCTATGGGGTTTAGACAAGTCCAACTGTATAGAAACAAAGCCAACATCTTTAAAACCTAACAAAAGAAGCTAAACAAAACCAAAAAACCGAAAACGCATCCTGTCGGTGACAAAAACTGAGAATTTTTGTCACATTGGGTTGACAATAATAAAACTAATTTTCTGTAATTTTTTTATATTTTTTTAAGTTAGTTTAATATATTTAAAAATTTATAAAAGATAAAAAAGAAAAAGGAAAAAACAAAGGTATGCTTCGTATAGGCCAATATGAGTCATATAATGGGCCACGTATTGGGTTGATACTAGGCTTGTCACCAATACTGGACCCTTATAGGGTCCAGTATTGGTGACAAGCCTAGTATCAACCCAATACGTGGCCCATTATATGACTCATATTGGCCTATACGAAGCATACCTTTGTTTTTTCCTTTTTAGGGTCCAGTATTGGTGACAAGCCTAGTATCAACCCAATACGTGGCCCATTATATGACTCATATTGGCCTATACGAAGCATACCTTTGTTTTTTCCTTTTTCTTTTTTATCTTTTATAAATTTTTAAATATATTAAACTAACTTAAAAAAATATAAAAAAATTACAGAAAATTAGTTTTATTATTGTCAACCCAATGTGACAAAAATTCTCAGTTTTTGTCACCGACAGGATGCGTTTTCGGTTTTTTGGTTTTGTTTAGCTTCTTTTGTTAGGTTTTAAAGATGTTGGCTTTGTTTCTATACAGTTGGACTTGTCTAAACCCCATAGGTGTTTTTCTTTTTTATCTTTTATAAATTTTTAAATATATTAAACTAACTTTAAAAAATATTATTATTATTGATTATTATTACTATTATTAATATTGATTAATGTTTATTATTATTGGTATTATTATTATTATTATTGATTATTATTAATATTATTGATTATTATTATTATTATTATTATTATTATTATTATTGATTATTATTATTATTATTATTATTATTATTATTGATTATTATTAATATTATTGATTATTATTATTATTATTATTATTATTATTATTGATTATTATTATTATTATTATTATTATTATTATTATTGATTATTATTAATATTATTGATTATTATTATTATTATTATTATTATTATTATTGATTATTATTGATTATTATTATTATTATTATTATTATTATTATTGATTATTATTAATATTATTATTATTATTGATTATTATTATTATTATTATTGATTATTATTATTATTATTATTATTATTAATATTATTAATATTATTATTATTATTATTGATTATTATTATTATTATTATTATTATTATTATTATTATTGATTATTATTATTATTGATTATTATTATTATTATTGATTATTATTAATATTATTATTATTATTATTATTGATTATTATTATTATTATTATTGATTATTATTATTATTGATTATTATTATTATTATTGATTATTATTAATATTATTGATTATTATTATTATTATTATTAATATTATTAATATTATTATTATTATTGATTATTATTATTATTATTATTATTATTATTATTATTGATTATTATTATTATTGATTATTATTATTATTATTATTATTATTATTAATATTATTATTATTATTATTGATTATTATTAATATTATTATTATTATTATTGATTATTATTATTATTGATTATTATTATTATTATTATTATTAATATTATTAATATTATTATTATTATTATTATTGATTATTATTAATATTATTAATATTATTATTATTATTATTATTATTATTATTATTGATTATTATTAGTTGTATTCACAAATGCAAATAAAAAACATAAACTAAAACCAAAATGAGGTTTTATAACACATAGGAGGCGGTTCTACATACAAAATTACCGACGTAGCGGTCAACCTTAATAACTAAGACCAACCTCCTATTTATAACACATAGGAGGCGGTTCTACATACAAAATTACCGACGTAGCGGTCAACCTTAATAACTAAGACCAACCTCCTATTTATAACACATAGGAGGCGGTTCTACATACAAAATTTGAACCTGATCCAGAGCTCTTATTAGGGTCGTTTTGACTTTTATTTCCTCCCCATCGAGGTTCATCTGCAGCGACACCGGTCGTTTTGACTTTTATTTCCTCCCCATCGAGGTTCATCTGCAGTTTGAACCTGATCCGGAGCTCTTATTAGCGTCGTTTCGACCTTTATTTCCTCCCCATCGAGGTTCATCTGCAGCGACACGCTGCATAAAGCGAAAAAGGACAACCTGCCTGCACGTCGTTTTCGACTATAGTAGGAAAGTCATCAAATGTTGCGGTATCCGATGGATCATCATCATCTCGACACGATGCATAAAGCGAAAAAGGACAACCTGCCTCCACTTCGTTTTCGACTAAATATGGAAAGTCATCAAAAGTTGCGATTGTTGGATCCGGGGGATCATCATCATCTCGAACTTCAATCGTCATTGCTACAATAATAAATACATAATAAATAATAATAACAATAAATAATAATAAGAATAATAATAACAATCAATAATAATAACAATAATATATAATAATAATAATAATAATAATAATAAAAATATTTTCGGATACTAATAATATTTTCGGATAATAATAATAATAATAATAATAATAATAATAATAATAATAAAAATATTTTCGGATAATAATAATAATAATAATAATATATAATAATAATAATAATAATAATAATAATAAAAATATTTTCGGATAATAAAAATATTTTCGGATAATAATAATAATAATAATAATAATAATAATAATAATAATAATAATAATAATAATAACAATAAAAAAAAACGATTCGGGTATCCCTCGTATTGGCTTGTATGAGGCATATTGATAGTCAAAATTTTATAAAAAATCCAAAAAAAAAACAAGAAAACCGGTTTATAAAAACTAATCAACAAACAATATCAAGAATATCAACAATCTATCCTAATATTGATAAAATTAGCTAAAAATCACATACCTTAGATCCAGGCAATGAATCGGGTGTGTTTGAAGAGGGTCGGGTCAGCTCTGTTTGACTCGGGTGTGTTTGATTCGGGTCGGGTCGATCTGTGGGTGAGAGGTTTTGTCTGGATGTGTTGACTCGTATGAGACCAACAGCCTGCGTATTGGGGATAATATGGACCAAGGTATGCCTCGTATAGACCTATACGAGGCATATAATGATCAAATCTCGAGGCAAGTGGTTGACAGTTGGATCTGATGGGATATGGACAGACATGTGTCTCGTATTGGTCTATACGATGAGCTATACGAGGGCAGCATATGAAACGTATTGAACAATACTTGTCATATAAGGGTCTCGTATAGGGTTCAAGCCTCATATCAGCCTAAATGTGGACCCTTATATGCCTCGTATAGATCTATACGAGGCATATTGTCACTTTTTTTTTTTTTTTTTCAGCTAGTAACTATTAAAATACATACGTTTTTTTAGTAACTATTAAAATACATTATTATTATTATTAATATTATTATTATTATTATTGATTATTATTAATATTATTAATATTATTAATATTATTATTATTATTATTATTAATATTATTAATATTAATATTATTATTATTATTATTATTATTATATATTATTGTTATTATTATTGATTATTATTATTATTGATTATTATTATTATTATTATTATTATTATTATTATTATTATTATTATTATTATTATTATTATTATAGGTCTATACGAGGCATATTGTCACTTTTTTTTTTTCAGCTAGTAACTATTAAAATACATACTTTTTTTTTTAGTAACTATTAAAATACATAATTTTTTTAGTATACAAAAAATTGAAAATTAACTAATAAAACACATAAAATGAATAAAAAGTAATTTTATTCATTCAAATAATATTTTTAGAAGTTTACATTTATTCACCACTCAAAGATTGTAATTAACCAACATTCTCAATTGAAGGATTTTCCCGTTTCTTAGCTTTAAGCGCTTTATACCATTCAATCTGTTCCGTGTACAATTCTTCCCATTCCCGTGCTGCGTCACATCGGCAAAGACTCCACATGGGGTTTGGTGCTGGCATGGGATAGTATCCTGATAGTACTACGTTGATAAAATGGTTTCCATTAAATACAATTGTTATAAATTGACGAGGGCCCTTCACTTGATTTGGACCAACCAATAATGGGAAAAAAGTCTGACTTTGCGCAGCGCTTAACAGGTGAACGATAACTCCCAATGCGTTAGAAATTAGGAGTCCTGCATGAGGCATCTCCATCCAATTCGATTCGGGTGCTCTTCCTACCCCAATAAAGGTTGTTCTATGCAGTTGCCGCTCATATTCTCCGTACGTATAGAATCTTTCAAATATCTCTGTCCAAATATCTTTGTGGGTTTGAAGTTCATTTATAATTAGTTGCCGAATAAACATATACTGGCTCTGCTCCATCCCTAAACCCACAGCTATCGCTCTATAGCCACAATGACCATCAGGCTTGACATCCTTTATCCGGGATATATATGGGTAAAAAATTTCTGGAATATGTTCCTTATATGTTCTGACAATGTTCATTGATTCAGGTTCTTGGATCAAGGGAAACCCATGATCAACAGGTGACTCTGCTTTTTTACCGCGTCGCATTGCAGACTTCTTGGATTTTACTATGGAAGCTGTTTCTTTAGATTCCTGTGACGATACATATGAGCTGTGTCGGGCTTTATCAAAATCGCCCGGTGACGATAGACCGTAGGAGTTGTGTCGAGGATCATCGAACTTGTGCGGTGAAGACGGAACATAGGAGCTGTGCCGGGAAGGATCGTACCTGAATTATAATAAATAATAATAATAATAATAATAATAATAATAATAATAATAATAATAATAATAATAATAATAATAATAATAATAATAATAATAATAATAATCATCATCATCATCATCATCATGCTCGTAACACGATACCTAGTGCTTTCCGATAATGCAAATGATGCGTCTCCAGCACTGTGAGCTTTATCTTTTTCTTGTTTCTTCCTCCTTTGTTCTTGAACCTTCAATGTTGGTCGGCCACGGGTATTTTGTTGTACAATCGGGGGCTTTTTGTTACTTTTTAGTGGGTTCAAGACCGTCATAATCTTTGCCAACATGCTTTTTTTCACCTGTGGGGGTTGAGACATAATTTTCTTTTTTACTCATCTAATCCTTCTTCCACGTTAATATCATCTTCTATTATCTTTGCTGCTCTAAAATCAAGCTTCCGCCAGAATTGGTCTATTGAGTCGAGCGCAATCTTTTGACCTATTAAAGATGATTAAACAAGGCTATGTCAAAAATTTTGTTGTATACACACAATAAGTAAAAATGATTAGTACGTATACCTTTATTTATATATCTTTCGAGGCGACATGCGCATACTAACCCACAGCTCGTGTATAGTTGGCAACCACATGTTGAATCAAATGTCCTCAAGTTTTGTAACCGATAAAATTCGTTTTCAATGAGGTTAAGAGCATGGATGGAAACATTAAGGCGTAGTTCATCAAGGAAGGCTAGTCGCTTATGGTCGTTCATTATTTTGTTTCTGCTTTCTTCAAAACATTTCCTTATATGGGATTCCTGCTTTACTACAACATCATCGATATACCCTACTATTCTTGTCAAGCTACTGTTCGGGCCTGGAAGATATCTCTTTAAATCAGCATGTTGGCTCTCTACTCTATTTGTTGTAGTTTGGTGAAAATTTATTGATCTATTGGTCCAGGCAGATACAAATTTTTCATGGTATTGGTCCAGCCATTCATTAAACAAATAATCAAAAACATCTGCAAAATATATAATAATTAGAATGGACACCCTTAAATCTATTAAGACACCCTAAAACACATAAAAATAGTAAAAACTTACGCTTCCTTCCATGTCTAACAAGTGCTTTATAAATGTTGTTCATGTTATATTCGTATATTTGAGTTGTGGGAGACTCGCATAACGTAGACCATGAACGTGCAAATTCCTCCCAATCAGGGTGTGTAAATGATTTCTTGCAGCGTTTTGAAATATTCTGATAAATGTGATACCTGCAAAGAAATTTGTTTGCGTTTGGGAAAACTTTGTCAGCCGCGTTCATAAGCGCCCGGTCTCTGTCAGTTATAATAACACGCGGCTCCATACAATCTTCCAACATAGACTTTAGATGCTCAAGGACCCATATGAAGTTTTCTTCACGTTCCTTATAAAGAATGGCATTAGCGGCACAAAATGACTGGTTTGTGGACGTCAAACCGACAACTTGCTGTAACGGTAAACGGTACATGTTGGTCTTGTAGGTTGCGTCGATCAACAATACATGCGGGAACGCCCGCCACATTTTGAAAGATACAGGATGAACAAAAAAAATGTCCTCAACCGTATTTTTTAAAGGATCCTCCCGAGTGTAATACGTGTATTTTTTCTCAACCAGCAGGTTTTCCAGTTCCTGCATGGGTGATCCACCTCGTTTCTTTAGAGCACTAATCTTTTGACACGCATTGTGTATATCTTTCAAAACACACATGCTCTCCGGGAAGTGTCCCTTTACGGTTTTCCAGATTTTACGCGGCTCCATCTCCTGCGCCCACAGCTCCTCCACCAAATTTAATTGTTCGGGAGACAATCTTCTTGCATACGCGTGGCCCTCCAGATATTCAGCAGGATTATGGTTATGTTCGGCATTCCTCACCTGTACCCTCCAGGCGTCACGTTTCCCGTCATATAACCCGATCACTAGAAAAGGGCAACCAATTTTTTGGCTGCCTGTTTTCCTCTCGGTGGCTATACTCTTGTGCTCGCGACCACGGTTGCACACTAGCCAAACCTTCACGTCCATATTATCAACTTTTTTGGATCGTCGGGTGACAATGACGTAACCGTTATCTTTTCCCATTTTCTTAACCCACGTAACCAAATCTTTTCGGGAAACGAAATCCTGTTCAGTTTCATACGAAACTTGCGAACACCGTGGTTGCTCGTCTGAAACATGCGAGTTGTGGGGTTGCTCTTCTCGAACTTGCGGGTTTTGTCTTGGGTCGTACGAAGAGTACTGCGGTACGTACGCATACTCACCATCGTGCTCGTAGTGCTGGTAGGTTTCCCCTACGTATGAATGTTCAACATTGGGTTCATAGAACGGCTCGTTCAGGTCTGGCAACAATGGTTTTTTGTAACCAGACACAACCTCTTGTGAATTCACTGCTTCAGAATTAGGAATACCTGTCGTCTCGTGAGAATTAGGAATACTGGATTCATCGAAAATATTAGCCCACCATGCCATTTTGGAGAAAAAATAGCCCGCAAAAAAATTGTCGTTTGAAAAACGAAGAAGAAATGAAAGTTTGAAAAATGAAGAAGAAAGGAAGGGAAGAAGAAGAAAAGAAAGAAAATAATCAACTTTGGGTGTATATGACTCGTATTGGTCTATATGGGGAATATAGGGTACGAGTGGCAGCTACTTTATGTTACATCGTACCGGACATCGTACTAATATTGCTCGTATTGGTCTATACGAGGGATATGAGGCCAATAATTGGCCTGCCATGTTGACTGAAAAGTACACACGTGAACCCTATATGCATCGTATTGGTCAATACGAGGAATATAGGGTTTTTTTCTTTGTCAGAATGTTGTCTGATTGGGGGACAATAAAGTGTATATGCCTCGTATAGAGCTATACGAGGCATACCTAGGGTGTCCAAATAACTTTTTGGGTGTCCAAATAGTATCACCCTTAAATAATTCGAAGCTTTGAGCAACAAACAAGAGTGCAAAATATTTCATCTGCCACAAAGTGGTCCCACAAATAAACCCCCACAGTTAACGGTAACGGCAAGTTGCCGGTTTAAGGTGACACTCAACGGCCATTGGGTTATCCTTCCCCTTCACTCATCAACAAATATTTCCCTATTTTGCATGCATACACACACACCCCATCCCTCACTTTCTCTCTCTAAAACACCCCTCACTTTCTCTCTCTAAAAACACCTCACTCTCTTTCTCCCTTCATTATTCCACACCATCATAACCCAACTTCATCTATTTATTTATTTATTTCATACATTCTTGATATCAATTTATTATCAACCATCAACCAGTCAGCCAGCATAAATTATTATTCTAAATTTTTGTAACGAAACCCTATTTATAGTTATTAATATTTATTACTCGTTATTAAAGTTAAACCCCCTTTCGGTTCATCAACTCTATTTCTCTCTCTAATCCTTTTGTTTTCTGATGCAATGGAGCCTCAAAGAAACCATCAGATGCTTCAAGATTTATACCCGACTGGACCCGAAGACGGGTTCGGGTCAATGTCCATGCCTGTGTTGGTTAACGACGCTATTTGGAACGCGTATGATCGGACCCATGTGGCTGACGTGGATGAAACCGTGTCTAATTTATTTTCTTCGCTTAATATTTCTAATTCCGGCAACTTTTATTGCCAGAATAATATTCGTAATATCACCGGTGCCAGTGTAGGAAGTTTGGCTGGCACCGGTGAAGGTTCTGGTCACCGGTTGACACAGCGTGTCAACCGGGGACATAGAAACAGTTATTGTACTACCAGTGATGTACAGACGAGGTTCCTTAATGTAGACCCTCGTCTGCGTCAGTGGGAGGTAAGCGGGCAACAAGCTGCGCTTACACAGCAACCTAGTTATTATGGGTTTGACCAAATGTTTGACTTTGACCAATCATTTGACTTGCTCACCAAGGAACAACAACACTTGTACAATCCACATAGTGTTTCAAGATTTGGTAATGTTAATGTTAATGTGAATAATAATAATAATAATAATAATAATCAGGTGGTGAGTGTTTTATCATTGAAGGAATTGAGGGGTAGGATATATAGTTTGGCTAAGGATCAGAATGGGTGTAGATTGTTGCAAGCAAAGTTTGAGAATCCAACAGAGGAAGAGGTTGAGTTTGTTTTGTATGAGGTTTTGGACTTTATTAGTGAGTTGATGAAGGACCAGTTTGGTAATTATTTGATACAGAAGCTGATTACTGTGTGTAATGATGAGCATAAGTTGACGATGCTTCTTTCCTTGACTAATGTTCCTGTTGAAATGGTTCTTGTTTGTATGAATCAACATGGGTATGTCATATGTTTATTGTTTGATTATTCATGTTTTTAATGTTATTGGTACTTTGATGGTCATATGTTGTTGTTGTGGTGGTTGTTGTTGACTGTGTAGGACTAGAGCAATGCAGAAGTTGTTGGAGAACTTGTCGGACCCGAATCATATTGCATTGGCCATGGCGGCTTTGCGCCCTGGTGCGGCTAGATTGGCCAGTGATCCAAATGGACACCATGTGATTCAGTATTGCTTGATTCATTTCCCTAGTGATGTTATTGAGGTATCATTCCCATAATGTGATATAGGTTTGTTAGCCGAGTTTATTATCTATTACAGTTATTATTGTATGGTCTATCAATTATCTTTTAAGTTTGTTTGTTAGTCATCGTTAATCGTTAGTTGGTTAGCTCTATCATTATCTTTTCATTGTAATACGGAAAATATTATTCGCCAAAATGAATCTTGAATGTGTGCTATATGTATATTCGGGACAAAAAGGAATATACTTTGAACAAAGATCCATCATCTTATGTTATCGATGTTTACTTTGGCAGCCTATGCTGAATGAAATAGCAGATAAATGTTATGAAGTTGCAATAGATAGAAGCGGCTGCTGTGTGCTGCAGGCGTGTATGGAGCACTCTCATGGAAAAGTGAGGAACCGTTTGGTTGCTGAGATTTTGAGTAATGCAGTAGTTCTAGCACAAGATCCTTACGGGTTCGTTGCTCTATATCCTTATGCATAACAATATGAGTAAGTATATCACATGGCTTGTTCTTCATTTAAGGCTAAAATTATATTACAACATTGTATAGAAATTATGTTCTTCAACATATGGTGGGACTGAAAGTACCGGAGTTCACTGCACGGCTTGTGAGGCAGCTTAAAGGGAACTTTGCATCTCTGTCCTGCAACAAGTATGCTAGTAACGTTGTCGAGAAGTGTTTAAATGAATCAGGAGAAGATATCTCTAGACTAATTGTTATTGAATTGATCACATGCCCAAATCCTTCACTGCTTTTAATCGACCCCTATGCAAATTTCGTTATCCAGTCTGCATTGGCTGTTTCGACGGTTAGTAGTTTCTTCAGTTCCATGTATTGTTTTCTACGATTCCTCAAACTGTTTTAAGCGGTTAAACTTATCTTTTGTGAGCAAAGCGGTTAAATTAATAATCCTTTTATGATCAAATTGTTCAATATTATTTTAGATGATATATTCTAATAGTTATTAGGGGATAAATTGTCACATATTAAAAAAAAATACACTAGTAATATAAAAGAATGTCATTATGTTTTTGGTTACTTAGTTTTGAATAATAGCGAAATTATCAAACAAGACGTTATGTGATTAATACACCTACACAGGGGGCGTTTGAGATTGCGTATTTAAACAACTTATGCTTATGAACAATCAACTAATTGAAAGAGTAACTTATTTCGCCAAAAGGGTGAACTTGTAATATATAAATTTGAATCGTTTAATCTGTAATAAGCGATCTCAAACCGCTTATTGAAAACAACTTGATTAGCATACACATTTCTTCATCCAAACACTCGGAAGTGTTTAAAGAACCAATAAGCAAATAAACAATCGCAAACACCCCGTTATCAGTTTCCAAACGAGCAAACAAAGACCCTATAAAAAACTTTTCCAGCCAATGTTTAACCTTTGGTCAAAATGTATGATATAGTTAACTGATTTTGTGTATCAATTATGCTGAAACAGGGGTATGTGTATGATTGTCTGCTGGAGCTAATCTCAGACAACATGTCATCTATGAGAACCAATCTTTATGGTAAAAAGATATTGTCATGGTTTGAAAAGAGGAGGATCCTAGCAATCTAGACCAAGTTGTTGTGAATACCTCAGGATAGATGTTGTCATGAATTTGTGTCCCATATTATATAACTTGTGTTTGTAGTGAATGTGTTGTCACTTGATGTGGTAAAGTTTACTCTTAAAAGACAGATGGAATAATAATGTTACTGCTGTATACACTTGTTTTATTCAATCTTGTAGGTCAAGTCATGCATATGTAACCATTGTACTGGAAAATATCATTGTAGGAAAAAGTGCAAAAGATTGTATACATGCATGAATATGAATAGTAATCATTGTACTAGAAACTTTTTGACCAAAACTGTAATTTTTTTTTTTAAAGTATACGATTTCTTTTCAGATGTCCTTCACTTGTGGTGTAGTGGTAGGCGGCCTAGGATCCTCTTTGTGAGACCCGGGTTCGAACCTCATTGCAACCACTTGGAGGGACAAGGCAATGATGGTGATATATCTCGGCCCGTTTGGGTTCTGGTCTGATCCTGAGCCACCCCCGGTTTTAATCCGGCCGTTACTCTAGCGATCGGTTCGTGTGGAGGCGGTACGGTTTCCGGGAGGCCGCCATGAGACCAAGTCTGATACTCCGAGGACGAGGGCCCGGTTCAGACAACGTAAGTTTCGAGGGGCAGATCTTGGTCTGGGCTGCCGTCATGGCAGTGTAAACCGATCGCCTGTTGTCATAATTAGCCGGCCAAAAAAAAAAGATTTCTTTTCAGATATGTTTCTAGTGCAATGGTTAGAAGTAATCATGCATACATCTCAACTCTTGTCCTTAAATACCATTTTGTGTTTCTATAGACATTTTGAGGGTGTTTGGGATTGAGTTTCAAAACAACTTATTGACTTATTGGTTTTTTCAAGAAATTAATAAGTCAATAAGCTGTTTGTATAACCTAAAAGCACTTTCTGTTTTGACTTTTAAGGGTGGAAAAGTTGTTTTTGAGAAGTTAGAAATTCTGGCTTTTGGCCTTTGACTTTTGAAAAAAAAATTACAAATCTACCACCCATACAACCAATATTCACAATAAGTTAAGCGAAACACTTAAAAAACAATCTATTGACTTTTACGTTTCTCATCCCAAAAGCTAATACAAACACTTTTTTTTAAACTTCTTTTCAAAAAAGTCATAAGTCAATAAACACTTTTGACCAAAAGCACTTTTGCATTTCCAAACTCAATCCCAAACACCCTCTTGGTAAAATAACATTGTTGCCTCGTTGGTGTATGTATGAAATACACCTTTAAAGTGTTCTTTCATGATGATAAAATGGAGAAGGGAAAATCACCATAATAAACATGGACCAAGTTTAATCACTAAAATAAACATTTTTGAAGGCTAATATGTAGGGACTTCACCACTTGGCTAAGATTTAAAGAAAACGGCTAAGGTAATGAGGAAAAGGCTAAGGGGAAGGAGGAAACCCCTACACATTAGCCTCCACAACTATGTTTATGTTGGTGAGGAAACGGCTAAGGAGAATAAGGAAGTCTCTACAAATTAGTCATCACAAATGTTTATTTAAGCTATTTAACTTAGTCAATGTTTATTTTTGTGATTTCCCTAATTGAGAATATGTTACACTGGATAATTATAAATATGTTACACCGGATAATTATAAATATTCAGATGTTTGTAGTTTATAAACACGCCAAGATCAACGTCAAAAGATACCAATAGTTCACACATAGAAAAAGGCAAAGCCTCTGCACGTCAAAAGAAATGTTGGTAGATGGTTCAACCACGTATCAACCGTGTAGAGGCTGGCCTAAACCGATCAAGTCAACTTTTACTTTTAAAATCAACTTTAAGCATATAGGGTCACACTTTCTCATTCAAGATACATTTAAAGTAGGGTAAAAGAGTTGCATTAGGACTTTAGAACTTTTGCTTGGAATAATTTTACTTTCTAAGTTGTATAAACCAACACATCTTTTGTAAACCCATCCAAACTTTTATAAAATAATTCAACATCCTATATAAGGGAGTTTTTTTTTTTTTTTTTGAATCATGAGTTGGAAAGAATCTTCCATATATGGAGTAATGCCAACATAATCTCTTCTTGATAGAAACACTTGGATTAAATTGGTAAAAACTTGACACATTAAGAAAGCATCTTACTTGCTTTCACTCTTGACTTGCTAACTTTCCCAATTACCTTTGAACTTAAAACATACTTATTATGGTCAAGACTCATTTTTCCTAATTACTTTTTTATTGAAGAAAAAGGGTTTCTCTGTGTGTGTGTATGGACAAAGGTCAACAACTATTTTAGAAATGCTCTTACCAATAAAGTTAAGCTATTCATCCATGTAGGTTCTCAAAATTTACGAGAGCAAGTTACCCAAACTTTTGTAAAAATCATTTAAAAAAAGTATTGTTTTACAAACCTTTGAAGAACAAATTTTAGAAACATTTTGAGTTAGACATGTCACTCAAACAAAAACCATATGGATGGTGTTCTATGGTTAGGCCAACAAATCTATAAGAAAAATACTTTTATTATAAACACAAAGTTTGAAGCTTATGTAAATGCTAAAGATATAGTTTTAACTTCTTTGGATATTTATTAAAAAATAGTTATGTAAAAAAATTATATATTAAAATCTAAAAAGTTCATGATTTCCCAAAGTAGTGAATAACAATACACACACATGTATAAAACAATATGATCATTATTATACTTATCATTTGTATAGAATTATTAGATAGAAATTATTTCCATAGTTATCTTGTATTCATGCCCTATAAAGGGATTGTGTTGTTTGTTAAGATCATCATTAATAATATACCATAGACCACTTTTATGGTATCAGAGCTTCGACTCATTAACCTTAATTGTTGCCGACCCTATATCTCTTTTATTCTTCTTTTCCGATAATGGCTAAGGAAACCGATAGCCCTGAAGCCTCGGCTACGGCTGGAAAACCTACAACCCTACACTCTGCGTATTTCGTAACCAATATTCAAACCAAAATATGCACCCTGGACGACACCAAAGTCACGTACACTTCCTAGGTGAAGCTTTTTCGGTTACACGTGGTCACATATAAGGTGTTGCATCATATTGACGGGACTGAACCACCCTAAGAAACTGCCGCTGAGTATCCCTGACTTCTGGGTCAGGTATTTACTGCTAGGGTCGCCTGGCTCAAACTTGAAAAACCTTTTAGTAACAAAAAGGTGAGCGCGGCTGCCTTGGAAACACATTTTTGTAACCTCACCCTTGCCAACTGTTCATCCGTGGACGATTATTATCAGCACCTCAAAGATCTTGCAAACCAACTTGAAGATGTGGATCAACCAGTCCCCGAATCTTGTCTTGTTCTTCAATTGGTTCGTGGACTCTCACAAGAATATGATACCATCACCTCGCTTATCCAACAGAATAATGCCGATTGGGACATTGCACGTATGATGCTACAAGATGAAGTCATTCGCATGGAAGACCGACAATCTACCACGTCTTCTGTCCTCGTCATTCAGCAACCGAACCATAATATTTCCTCCTCGACTCAACCGGCACCACATAACTAACTCCCCAACCCGAACCCAAACCCTTATCCACAGCAGTACAGTTCACGGGGGCATGGGAGGGGCAAGGGTCGTTCCGGTCGAGAAGGCAGATGCCACAAGTCTGCTCGTGCTCTATCTGGATGGGTCTAGCACATGCAATCATACCCAAACTAGGCGTGGTAGGCCACCCCAACTTGTCCATATCCAACCCAACCTACCTGGCAGCCTAACCCACAACCGAAACATCCTACGGGCCCATCACCATATACCGGCTTTGGTTACCTGGCCCAGTCCAACAATCCAGCATAACAACCTTCAACCCAATATAAAGGTTTTGCTCATCCTCAGCCATCGGCACCTCCTTCTGGCTACGGTTACAACGCCTTGTGTCCATCCGATTTGAGTGTCGCCTTCTCTGCCATGCAAACGCGAGCCTAAGACCCTACTTCTTACATGGACACCGGGGCCGAGGCGTGATGTGTTGCCAAATGCATCACATTTATATAGTAGTTTTGTATAGTTTTAAATCATTTAACGTTCGTAAATATCGTGTCTTAGATACTTATTTGTGTCTTGGTGTTAAGCAGGTGTTCGTGGGCTAAAACGAGAAAAAAAGAGTCTAATTGGAGGTGAAACGAGTGCACGGATGAATAAGGAATAAAAAGAAAATAAAATATGTCAGATCACTTATTCATGCCCCATGAATAGCCTCAGGAGTTATTCATGCCCCGCGAATAACTGAATTGGGTTGCAAAATGACTATACTGCCCTTAATGAATCCAGCTATTTACCCTTGTTACCCTCGCGAAGTTATGACTTATTCATGCCACGCGAATAAGTCAGGAAGTTATTCATGGGGTCGCGAATAACTCTTCAGCCCATAAAAAGCCCATTTTCGCAATCAAAACCTAATGAGCCGTTTGAGGACCTTATCATCGACTTCCAGAGCAGAAAAGGGGCGATTTTGAAGACTTTTTGCAGTTCCATTCATTCCGGTTGATGCCAGAGCAATCCAGAACAAGTTTTGAAGCCGAAATCATGAAGATGCAAGGCTAATCATCTTGCGGTTTCTCCGGGTGAACGATTTGGTTATTCTATCAATTGTTTTATGTTTGATACTCATTACTTGGATTAGATTTTGTGAACACCTTAACGGTCTTTGCGTCTAATTGTATGTTTGACTGATCTAGACAGTTTGGTTGATTAGTATTATTGCATTACGTTATCGTATCTTGGTTTTCTTGCACTAGGATTAATTTAACTTTGCAATTAATGTTATGATAGCTGAATTGGGTCGAACAACTTAAACAAAGTCATGTCTATGTAATTTCCTAAATAGAGTATTAACTTAATTCAGTTGATAATTACCGAATCAGAAACCCGGAGTGACCGTTTTTCCATATTATTGTCTTTTCTAAAAAAATCAATCATCAATCTGTTTTGCAGCACTACAGCACTTTTACATTAAACTTCATAAAATTACTTTAGTTAATCTTAATTTAATTAGAAATTAGTAACTTAGCACTTTCCACAAACTCCCTGAGGTTCGACAACCCTACTCCCTATACTGCAGTCTTTGTAGATAAGGAGTTGTTTTTAAAATAGTTTTTGATTAGCACTCGACACGCGATCAAGGCGCATGTTACTCAGGACAAATGTATGATTAAAATCCCTCCATCATCTAATCCTTGTAATAAACTATTAGTCGATAATGGCGAATATGTTCCAATTATTAAATCTGGGACTGGCTTTTACACCCTTCCAAACTGAACCTACATTTTAACTAATATCCTATATAGTCCCCAAATAATTAAAAACCTTATTTCCGTTAGACGTTTTTTTTCACGTGATATTTCGGTTTCTATAGAATTTGATACATTTGGTTTTTCTTTAAAGGGCTTTCGCAATGGAAGAATTCTTTTCCGCCACAATAGCACTAGAGACTTATATCCATTCACCTCACCACAACTGCCGCCTGGCATGACTGTCTAGGCCATCCAGGAACCCAAGTTCTAGAAGTTCTTAGTCGCACTTTAATTTTCCATGTAATAAAGACCATAGGTCTAGTTTTTGCAATTCTTGTCAACTTTTCAATAGCAAACGTTTACCTTTTTATGCTTCTAATACATATACTTTTGCACCTTTTGACATTATTTATTGTGATTTGTGGACCTTACATGTCTTGAGTAAAACCGGCTATAAATATTACATGGTTCTTGTTGACAATTTTTCACACTTTGTTTGGGTTTATCCTTTAAAATATAAATCTGAAACGTTTCCAACATTTGTGAAATTTCACCAACTTATCTACACACAATTTAACCGCCTCATCTAAGCCTTTCAGTGTGATTTAGGAGGCGAATTCGATAACAACGTTTCAAAACCTTTGCTCATCAAAACGGCCTACTTTTTCGATTTTCTTGTCCCCAAACCTCTTCCCAAAACGGTCGTGCGAAGCGTATGATTCGTCGCTTAAACGATATCATATGCGCCCTACTCATCCATGCTAACCTTCCTCCCTCCTTTTGGATGGAAGCCCTTCACACTGCTACTTATCTCCACAACATCCTACCCACAAAATGTTTAAACTTTTTTACCCCCACTTTTTCCCTTTACCTACGCCACCCTACTTACGACTAATTACGAGTGTTCGGGGGTGCGTGTTACCCGAATACCTCAGCCACTCAACCACATAAACTTCATACCCGAGCCATTCGTTGCATGTTTCTTGGTTACCCACCAGATTTTCCTGGTTATTGATGCTTCGATCTAACTACGGGAAACATGCATATTTCTCGTCACGTAACATTCGACGAGTCCACTTTCCCATACACCATTCCTAATTCGGTCTCCTCTTACACCTTCCTGGATGACCAGTTACCACCCGCTTTTACATTTTCACCCAACCCAAACATCATTCCCACACCTACGGCCGCCCCACCATCACCTCCTAAACTGGCCCAATTCATCACTTATTAACGCCGACCACGTCCACAACCCCAAGCCCAACCTTCAACTGTGGCCCACACAAATCCCCCACTCGGATTCCCACCATTGTAGCCTACCCAGCCCACCAGTCCCCACGACCCATTATTCTGACCCACAACCTCCGACCGAGTCTGTCCCCTCCCTGCTTCATGCTCAGCCGGCTCACTCACAAGTCACAACCACCTTCCCACTCCAGCAATGTTCACCTAATGACAACTCAGTCCAAAATCGGGTCACTAAAACCTCATACACCGCTCAACCTTCACACATCTACCATCTCACCCATCCCCAATACCTACGCTAAAGCTTTCTCAGATCTTAATTGGACGCACGCCGTGCAGGCCGAGTTTAATGCATTGTAGGAAAATGATACATGGGATTTGGTTCCCCGTCCGACTGACAGACCTATCATTCGATGTATGTAGCTTTTTAGTCACAAATTTAAGTCGGACGGGTCATTAGAACGTTACAAAGCGTGTTTGGCGGTTAACGGTAAGTCTCAGACTGTTGGGATTTATTGTGAGGGCACGTTTAGTCCGGTTGTTAAATCGGCTACTATACTTATTGTTTTATCTTTGGTTGTGCCGCGTTCTTGGCCAATCCTTCAGTTGGATGTCAAGAATGCTTTTCTACATGGGGATTTACAGGAGATAGTTTTTATGCATCAACCACTGGGCTTTGTGGACAAACGGTGCCCGAATTTCATATGCCGATTGAAGAAGTCATTATACGGTTTGAAACAAGCCCTTCGTGCTTGGTATACTTGTTTTGCCACTTATATTCTTTCACAGGGATTTCATAGCAGTGTTTATGATACTTCCTTGTTCATTTATAACAAGGGTCCGCACGTCGCGTATTTATTGTTATACGTGGACGATATTATTCTTACCGCATCCACAGATGCATTTTTATAGGAGATTATTGGCGCACTCTCACGGGAGTTTGCCATGTCTGACTTGGGGCGTATACATAACTTTCTGGGCATTAAAGTAATGCATCAAAATAATGGTCATTTTCTCTCCAAGTCATAATATACTAAGGATATAATTGACAGAGCTTCGATGTCATCATGTAAGCCTTGTACTACTCCTATGGACTTGTCCTACAAGCTTAGTGCCACTGACGGGTTTTTTCATGACCCCACATTATACCGAAGCTTAGCAAGTGTCTTATAGTATTTGACATTCACTAGGCCAGATATTTCTTACGCGGTTCAATAGGTGTGTTTGTTCATACATGAGCGACGAAATCCGCATTTTAATTTTATGAAACGCATCATACGTTACTTACAGGGAACCATATGGCATTCCGATAGTAAAATCCGAAGTGCATTCTCTTGTTCCATAGTCTGATGCAGATTGGGGAGGGTGTCCTGATTCACGTTGTTCCACAAGTGGTTATTGTGTTTTCCTAGGTGATAATTTCCTTTCGTGGTCTTCTAAACGTCAACCCATTGTCTCTCATTCGAGTGTAGAGGTTGAATATCGCGGAGTAGCTAATGCGGTCGCTAAATCAACTTGGTTACGTAACTTGCTTCTCGAGCTTCATGTTCCGTTACAACGAGCATCTATGGTCTATTGTGACAACGTATCTGCCGTTTATCTCTCGAATAATCCGCCCCAACACCAACAGACAAAGCATGTTGAGATTGATATACATTTTGTGTGTGAAAAGGTTCGTATCGGTCATATACGTGTTCTACATGTTCCATCTTCGTCTCAGTATGCCGATATTTTCACAAAGGGATTATCTCGAGAACTGTTCCAGTCATTTAGATCCAGTTTAACTGTCTGCTCCTCGCCCGCTCAAACTTGTATTCATGCCTTATATAAAGGGTGTCACACCCTCAAATTTCCACTGCGGGGTTTATACCGCGAGGTGCATGACAAACCAGGATCCCATAGCCATAAGTCACATGAACGAACTCTAAATGCCCAAACCATTTAGTTCGTTTTCAAAAACCAAGTTTAGTTATGTTGCGGAAGCATAAACCAAATTTCAAACCTTTTGAAAACCGTGCGCAAAACAACGCGCCCAAATTAAAGCCATATGAAAGAAAATGTAAAAGCATAATATGTAATTTATGTGTATGCCCAAGACCCCAAATGCAGTGAAGTGTACAGTGCTTTCTAATCCTGGCACCGGAAGCTAACTACCTGCAAAAGCATGTAAATCGTATGTCAACATAAAGCTGGTGAGTTCACAAAGTAAAGCAAACACGTATAAAATGCACTGGTTTCCAAAACCACGTAACCAAGTAATAACGTAGGTCCTCCAGACCCAAAAAGTTAAAGAGTTGTCAGTTTAAGTGTGTCAGGGGTAGCTAGCCCACTCAATGTAACTAAACAAGATTATTGGGAAACCTTCAGGAAAATAGTTATTTGCCTCAATGACTGGCGTCTATCAACACCAGTCGGAAATTGTGGTCAGAAGTTCATGCCCGTGCCTCAAGCACCTCAGACATGAGGTTGCTGCATCAACCTAATAGCGCTATCAACTAATACCCCGTTCGCCTCCAGCGATTAACCCAATAATATGCAAGGACTTTCAATGATAGAGTGTTTAGATTACAAAGGACCAATAAGTTTTAAACTGACCGAAAACCCAATCCACACAAGGAATCGTAAAACCCGACCCACACAAGGAGTCAAAACCCGACCCACGCAAGGAGTCAAAGCATCTCATAACCCGAGATGTAAAAGTAGTCCCAAACCGGACTAGAAAACGTTTTGTAAGTTGTCTCAAACCCGAGACGCATGCTTTTGAGAAAAGAATAGTGAAACTCACCTTAATGTGCAAGCAAAAGAAATCCGAACGGCAAGTAAAGTATGCCACCGACACCCTAATATAAGTGTCACCAAGTGAGTATAGGCGTAATATCATTACACCATATAACTCGTTTGTCCAAGGCGTTTTAAACGTTCAAAAGTGTGTATGTGACGCCTAGTGATTCTACATGCAATAGTAAACCCTACGGACTCGTTGGTGAATGTATTGGTTACAATTAGTTTCTACATTCCGTATGTGTATCAAACAAGTGTACTTCAGTTACATGTCAATTCCATACCACTTAAGACCTCAATTAATCACATAAGCACATAATACACAATCTGTGTTTTCAGGACAGATTGTGCGCCATCAAAACGAATTTATTTAAAATAGTAAATCAGTGAGTTAACCTCCCAAATGTTTACTGAATTTTCTTTGGGATTCACTCAACAATACCTATTTTTGTTTTGTCTTAAATCCAAACACAAAAATAATTAAAATTCGTCTAATTCAGCTATGTTCAGAAAACCTTCCTAACAGGTCAGTTTGGTAGATAATTTCCCAAAAATTGTGTATTCATCCAAACAGGATGAATCCACTTGGAAAACTCATATTACTCCAATATTAACCTTCTGTAAAAATTTCAAAACCCAACTCTTAATAAAACTTGAGTTATGATGTTTCAAAGTTGACTCAGTTTGATACCCGAAATTCTGACCTGACCTATTTTCAATGAAAATTCCAAAAAACGACTCAACCGACGTCCAAAACACTTGATTTTACCCATTATGAAAAGCTAAGACTAAGTGTGACTCAGTTTGATACCCTACAAGTTCGTCAAATCATTCTGTCCAGATTTTAGTTTCGCCTAAATCATACTTTAATCGACTACCGTGTGCATAAAAACAATTAACAAACATCAATCATCATTACCAAACATCCCTAATACTTATTATGATCAGATTCTACTACTAAACATGCAAAGATCACAACTTTAAAGACCAAAACATCAATAACTTGCGCAACAAGTATCCTATGATGTTACTAATCGTTTATTATTATGTTTGATCCGTTAAATCTTCAAAAACTTCATGTTTTAATGATTATTAAAAACTTTCAGACCTGGACAAACTTTGTTACATGATTTTTATAACAAAAACACAAGATAAAAGTGTAAGGAATCAAAGATTATACCATTGGCTCTTCGATTCGATCAACCGTGCGCCTTTGAAGCTTCCCAATTGATGATCTTGAGCCTTAGCAGGAGCTTTAGGGTTAATATTTCGTGTGGGGCAGTAAGGGGGCGATTAGGGTTGAGTTTAGGGGTTGCATGGGGGTTAAGGATGCTTAAATAGGAGTTTAAGGCGGTTTAGACCCGTCAGACACGTGCGAGCGGCCGCTCGGGCCCTGTGAGCGGCCGCTCACAGGCCCGAGGCCCTCGTGCGTGTCTCGTTTCGTCACCCGACGCGTTCTCCTTCGACGTTTTCGTTATTTCGGACCGTAACAAGTGCAACCCCATGCGTTAAGACCCTAATCAACCTCATGCTCCACTTTTAGTGATTTTTATTAACGTATTCGTTTTAGGTTCACATAATCACGTATGGTTTTCACATAAGTTCATCAAATATCACAGAGACACATAAGTTCGTTATTCACCAACGTCCGAGGTTCACTAATCATGTACCCGATATTAACTCACAACAATGCACGTGTGTCCTATCTAGTTAACCCTAGTTAAGTATAATGCAAGGAACGTAACTAGAGTTTAGTTAAAGTGAGAACCTGAATTTGCGGGGTATCACAAAGGGATTGTATTGTTTGTTAAAATCATCCATAATAATATACTATAAACCATATGAAAGGTTTTTGATGTTGAGGATGAATCTGTAGTACTATTTACATTAACATGCATTTTGTAAGGAAACTTGTTAGGGCACGCCACTAAGCGGAGAGAAAATGTGTGTAATTAACGGATATGAAAGCTTTATATATTTCTTGGTTGATTTGTTCGATCATTTTGAGATCTTTATTAGAACTCGCTAAGTGCTAGTCGGCCGGTGGGGTGGGGACTAGCGATTAATCAGGATTAATCGGGATTAATCGGATTGGGGTTTTTATATGTAATTTTCAGTTTTTTATATATATACACACATTTTTATAGGCAACTATTTTAAATAGATATGTTTTAACCCCTTATCGACCCATTTTTAAGTATACATGACTAATCGCAAGAATATACATCGTTTGATTAGAATCTTGCCGGAATTTTACAAGTTTTGGCTAGAAGTTATCCGGAAGTTGGCCGGAATTACAGATTTTCGCCAAAATCTTGCTAGAATTGTCTATTTTTAGCTGGCCGACTAGGGCCGATTAGGTCGACTAGTTCCGACTAATCCCGACTAAGCAGACTACCGATTAATGGACTGATTAACGAAAAATTACTCAGTAACCTACCAACTAGCGATTAATCGCCAATTAATCACCGATTAATCCAGATTTTTACAACACTGTTTGTGACTAAAGAATGTAAAGTATGAAGATATGTATAAGTATACTTAATATTGTAGCATAGCTTTATATTTGTATTGTCAATAAATAAAGAATGCATTTCTAAAAGGTGTGACAATTAGGGCTGGAAATGAACCAAACGTTCAACGAGTAATTTGTGAACCTTTCAGTAAAAAGTTTGTTTGTGTTTGTTGGTTTAATAAATGAAGAAACACGGAAAAAAATCGTTTGTTTAGTTAAATGAATGAACACGAACAAACGTCGTGTTCATTGAATTATGTTTGTGAACGTTCGGTAAGGTGTTCGTTTATGTTCGTCTGTATTCGCGGGATGTACTCAATGAGCGATAATGTAAAGGTACAAATCCGGTAAACTATGTGGAGCAAACATCGCAAGTTAAGTTCACCTCTGTAAGCCTAAAATTAATTTTTTATAGTCATTCCTACATATTACTATATTAGTACATAACGTCTAATGGTAGTGCAACTTAGATAATTATAACGAGCAGGAGAGTTATTTGAAAAAGTTTCGTCAAACGCTGGTTGTTGCACAACAAACTTTCTTGAATCACGAACTTTGCGGTGATCTCTCATACTACATTAGCGTCGACTTTCATTTGCCCATGTGACATTTTGTCCTCGAGGTGGATTGTTTTTTTATACCTAGCAAAATTTTTCTAAGTGTTTTCTAAAGTCGAGTTTGGCTCTGACTTAAAAAACGCACCACATTGCTTGCATCTATAGCTCGTTCCTCACCATTTGATATTTTATTAATGTGGCCGAAATTCTTTGTTCTTCTTTGTAACTTTACACGCAACAACATTAAGCCGCTTGACGAAAATCCAAAATCAACTAAACATTGTGTACTTTGGGAAGCCATTCGCGAGCATTTTCTAGCGTTTTTAGAGCGATTTTGAGATTCGGTTCCATTGACTATAATGCCATTTCCCAATGGCTAGATCTCAAAGAATCCAATTTTAAAGGCTATAACCGGTTCCTTACCAAGTTTTCGTACTATGTTTTAAGAACCCGGTTAGTGATTTAGTCACATCAACAAGGTCGGGTCCGAAACGGATTCTTCAATACCCATTTTTTCACTGTACATGGTTCCGGGTACGGTATGTAACCGGGTTTTTTTTTCACCTCTACAAAAGCTATTAGTCACATCCTAAACTAAACATCGGGCTTTGAATGGGCCTTGTGAATACATAAGCATGGGCCTATTACATTGTATGTGCCATTGTTTATTATGGCCCATGAAGAGGTATATGATTAATTATTGGCTGCCGTTGGACTCGGAAGGAATATGTCATTATGTCACAAAACAAACATACATGTATATAAAAACTAAGCAATTCAGAATAGTCCCTTATTACTGAAATGCATAGCCACTTAGGTTATAGTCTAGTGGTAGAGAGAAAATTCTTTTTTAGGTGAGGTTGGGAGTTCAACTCCTAGAGTGTGCAAAAAAAGGTCTAAAGAAAGCGGGATGTAAGAAATTAGCCGTTCAAAAAAAAAAAATTACTGAAATGCATAACCTATTGAAGTAAAAAACAAACATACATGTATGTAAAAACAAATCACCTATAAATGAGGTTTGTACCTGCTCAACACATGCATTTTGTAAAATGTAAACCCTTATATTAACACTACTAGTGGGAATTCCTGCGCGTTGCAGCGGGTGTCTCAACTGATATCAGATTCAATTATGATATCTATGACGAACCACCACCCATTTCGGGTTTCAAACAAGTTTGTTATAAGTGTGATTACATGTCATTCGTAGCGTCTTTCTAAATGTGTCTGTATAGATAGATATTGTAAGGGTTGACGATATCCGTGTTATGGGCTACCCGTTACTCGTTGCAATTTCTTCTCTAGGAGATCTATGTCATCCTCTTTATATACTTTGTGATACCCCGCATTTTCATGTTAACACTTTTGCTGAACTCTAGTTAACTTACATATTCATACGTGGTTAAATACTTAACTAGGGTTAGTTAAGGAGGCCTAACATATGTTAGATAATATTAACATATGTTATAATTAGGAAAATCCTTGTTTTGACACACACGAGTCCTGTATCCCGAACGTCGGTGATTTGTCTAACATATATAATAATGTGTACAATTGAATTATGATGAATGTGAAGTTACATGTTTATGTGAATTACATGTTTATGTGAATTACCGCTTGACTGAAAGTTAATATGTAAACCATGCAAATTACGTGCACGTTATGATTAATATGTTATGAGATGATAAAAACAATGGTTTTTATGCAAGTCAGGGTGGTTAATATTATCGGGTCCGGTATTGGGCTAAAACATGATTAACGGGTCCAGTTAGTGGACTACAAGGGGCCCTAATACCCAATTACTTGGGCCCTGATATACGTTAAAATATACATATTTAAATCCCCGATTAAACTCCCAAATTACGCGTTTTCGACCATAATTGCACGAATTCGGTACTTAACCGCTTCATATGTTTATTGCAGGTCTTAAACGACGTCCCACGAACAAAGTCGAAGAAACCGGGCGAAAAACGGACAAGACAGAAAGTTTTGGCAAAATCAGCCAAGTCTGGAAGATTGGCACGGCCGTGCACCTCAGGTGCACGCCCGTGCGGGCTCGTTGTTCTCGGACACAGACGGGTGGCACTGCCAGTGCACCAGGGCGTGCAGCCCATGTTCTCGGGCACTCAGACCGGCACGCCCGTGCGGGTGCCCGTGCCAGCTCTTTTTCTCGTGTGGCACTGCCAGTGCACCAGGGAGTGCCACACCAAGCACTCGGCCACCACAGACCGGCACGCCCGTGCACCCTAGGTGCACGGCCGTGCCAAATATCTAGATATTTCCAGGAGCAGCCCAACCACTTGCCCACTTGCACGTCAACTCAAGTTGATAAAGTGCACGGCCGTGCACAAAATCAAAACTTCTATAAAAACAGAGCAAAAACCCACTGATCAAACATTGGGTTTTGGAGAGGCGATTCTGGGCGATTTTCTGGACAAGTGAGCAGCTGCAAAGGCGAGGAACGAGCTCGGGAACTCATCCGGATCATCGATCATCATCCAATCCATCACATTCGAGTTTTATGGTTTGATCTATTATGCTTTCATTTGATTCAAATCAGTTTGTTTAAGCTTGTTTGTGTTGTTTATGTAATACATTATAGTCTAGTAATCATGTTTAGTAATCTTTAGTAGAAAAAACAATCGTTTAGCATGTAATCATGTTTTGTATAAATTTGGCGTTTTTCACGTATTAGATCTTGATGATCATAGCGCAACCTTGTTTCATTGTTGATGGATTTGTAGCTGTATTTGAATGACTTTAGCGATTGTCGAATGTGTTAGGCGGATACATGTTGAAAAACCGTCCGTTTAATCGTCCGGTAGTAGACTAGTTAACTTGTTAAATAGTTTATGCCATGAAACTGTAACCGGGTATTGGTTTGGTTAAAGTCAGTCGAATAACGGTTAAAAATGCTTACCGGCACGTAAAAGGGTTTAAAAAGTCTAATGGTGCCGTTACTAGTCTTTGACACGGTTAATGATCTTTGGTAGTTATTTTGGTAAAAATGGCGATCTTAGTAGATCTGGGGTCAAAGTTGGTAAAATGGAATAGGTTGTGAAATGCTCTACTTTATGCTAGTTTAGGTGGCTGTGTTGTGTATTCGGTATCGCTTCCCTAAATTAGTGAGGTTAGAATACTCTTAACGGATGACTAACTTATCTTTAGAAGATCTGCGTGAGATCATATCAGCTGCTCGCTAATGAACGACTTGAAGCGGTTAACGTGTGTATTCGTGTTAGCTTTCTGTATAGTTGTCATGTTAGGATGCCCGAAAGGGACACTAACTGTCGGAAAATGGGAATGTTGATCACGCGCCTATATTACTTATTATATTTAGATAACATGCTAGGATTGGCGTAATATAGTTTATATAGTTATATTTTCTATTTGAAGTCGTAGTTAAGTTATTTACATGTTTTAGAATTAATTTAGTTTTAAACAAAACTCAAACTTATCTTTTCCTACTGGTAAATCGGGGACAGAGTTTTAGTACAATTGCTCCGCGCGCGTCCATGGATCGATACTTGGTTCTTATCTGTACTTACTACATATATGACAGGGTACACTTGCCCTAGTGTGTGTGTTTTAATATGAAGGTCGAAACCATTTTTATAAATATTAAAGCAAAACGTGTGTTAAAATCCATTGTAAAATATGTATAGTTACGCACACGTCAAGTTTTTGGCGCCGTTGCCGGGGACGCGACGAGCTTTAGGAACGAACCGAGTCAACTTTTTACCAGTGTACATGCTTGTGAATACTTGTTTATACTTCTTTGATTCGTTATTTCATTAATTTATTTGCATATATGATTATTTAAATTTTTATTAGATTTATCTGTCTGTTGATATATTGGATTAATTTTAGATTGGTTTATAGGTTGCATATAGATTCGTTCATTTATCTGCTTATAGGATTGTTTGATTTGATTTTTCGTTCATTAGGATGTTGATAGATTTAATTTATTGAATATTGGATTAATTGGTTTGTCTATGAATTTGATTTGTTCGTTATTTGATTAATTAGATTTATTTGTTCGTATTTGGACTAATTATTAATTTCATTCTTTGTATAGTTTTAGGCTTAGTCTGCTTATTTCTGTGCATTTTATTGATTCTATTTGTTTATATTTGATTTTCTTGAATATAGTTGCGCTCAGTTATTTTTGCATGAATTTATTGATTCTTTATTTCATTTATTTATTTTTATTTTTTCTGTCTTTTATCGCCTTTTTGGGTCTGTCATATATTCGCCTGTTGCAACTGTATCATTCTTACATGCAGGTTGATGTCCACAAACCCAGGGACTTCTGGTGATCTTTCTGACGAGGAGCTAAGGCGCCTGAGGAGAAGCGAGCGGATTAGACTTCATAAATTGCGTCTTGTTTCTGATATTCTTATTGCTGCTCCTATTGTTGAGGTCCCAATTGAGGAGGCGAGGCACGATCTGGCCGACGACAACTGGTCGGACGCCCACAGCGACATTATCATGGCGGATGACGACATTCCGCTGAATGATAGTGGTCGTCCAGGAGGAGATGGACTCGCGCCGAGTATTGTCCGTCCGGCTATTTTGGCGGACCATTTCGAGATCAAATCTAGTATCGTGAATATGATACAAAACTCGGTGCAATTCGGTGGACTGGAGCACGAGGATCCAGGCCGACATATTGCTGCATTCTTAGAGGTTTTAGCCACCTTTAAGATGACGGGCATCTCCGATGATGCTATCCGTCTCCGACTCTTCCCATTCTCACTGCGGGACAAAGCCCGGACTTGGCTTCTGTCACAACCCGCAGGGTCGATCACGACTTGGGCAGAGTTGTCACAACAATTCATGCAGCAGTATTTTCCTCCTGAAAAGACACAAAAACTGAGGAATCGCATCATGACATTTCGTCAAGATGACGATGAATCATTATACACAGCCTGGGAAAGGTTTAAAGACCTACTCTTGAGTTGCCCGCACCATGAGCTTTCGAAAAGGCATTTGGTGCAAACTTTTTATCAGGGACTCGGGTATGCGTCTCAGGAACGCCTTGATGTATACGCAGGGGGAGACATCGGAACAAAGTCTCCTAGGGAAGCGTGGAGCATTATTGAGAAGGCGTCCCTAAAATCTAAATCCCGGCAGAATGATAGATCTAGGTCTTCATCTGCCAAGGCTGGTGTGCATGCCGTGGATAACTATACGGCGATTTCAGCACAGATAGCGGCTCTGGCTACGAGATTCGATAACTCTCAGCAACACGTAGCGCAGTCCGATTGTTTGTGTGTGGAGTGCGGGGTATCTCACGAGCCTGGCTCGTGTGCTTAGGGGGTGATGTATACAGGCCACGAGGAAGTGGACTACATGGGTAATCAAACGAGACCCCAGAATAACCCTTACAGCAACACTTATAATCCGGGTTGGAGAAATCACCCGAACTTCGGGTGGAGATCTGGTACTTCCAATCAGAACCCTCTCGGATTCCAGCAGAGAGCCGCCGCACCACAACAGTCCTACCAGCCACAACAGTCCTACCAATCCCAACAACCTTACCAGTCCAACCAACAGTCCTACCAGTCCAACCAACAGCCATACCAGGGTCGTGGTCAATCGTCCCAGCAGAGACCGAACCAATACCAGAACCAGGGCGCCGGGAGCAGCTCCCAGCAGCACGCCCCTCATGGTATGTCTAAGCTGGAGGAGATGATGTCTCAGCTCCTTACCAACACCTCTAATTCCAATCAGATCGCTAAGCAGCGCTACCAGCAGCATGAGGAGCGCTTCACAAATTATGAGGGAGAAATGAGGGGCCAAAAGGCGTCGATGCAGGCCATAGAGAACCAGGTTGGCCAGATGGCAAAGATGATGTCTGAGAGACAGCAGGGTGGTCTCCCAGGCAACACTGAGCCGAACCCAAGAGGGCATGTTAATGCCATTATGACGAGGAGTGGTAAAACCACGGGACCAGACACATCGGGCTCACCACCGATCACTGAGACGGTCCAGACTGAGTCTTCGGACGAGGTGCACGCTAGGCGAGTCCCAGCAAGTACAGCACAGCTACCGAAGCCAGTCACAGACTACACTCCTCCTGTTCCATATCCTGGTAGACTTAGGAAGCAGAAAGACGAGGCGCAATACGGGAACTTTCTCGAGCTGTTCAAGCAGCTACATATAAACATCCCGTTTGTTGAGGCCTTAGCACAGATGCCTAAGTATGCCAAATTCTTGAAGGACATCCTCACAAATAAGCAAAAACTTGAGGACCTGTCCTGCGTTCTATTGAACGAGAACTGCTCTGCAATTCTGCAGAATAGACTGCCCATGAAAATGGGCGATCCTGGTAGCTTTACCATCCCTTGTCTGATAGGTGATATGACTGTCAGTAATGCACTCGCAGACTTGGGGGCCAGCATAAACCTTATGCCTTATAAGGTTTTCGAGAAGTTGGATCTGGGTGAACCTTCACCCACCAGGATGAGTATTCGCCTCGCTGATCGTTCGATCAAGTATCCACGGGGGTTTGTAGAAAATATGCTTGTCAAGATTGACAAATTCGTTTTCCCTGTGGACTTTGTTATCCTAGACATGGATGAGGACTCTAAAGTCCCTTTGATTCTCGGACGTCCTTTCCTTAACACGGCAAGGACGATTGTTGACGTGGCTGCGGGCCAGATCACACTCCGAGTCAATGATGAGCACGTGACTTTTGACATTCAGAGGTCGATGTGCCATCCTGAGAGCCAAGACGATACACTATACTATCTTGATATAGTAGACCAGTGTGTCAGCTCTCATATCAGAGGTGCTTGGGAGAGAGATGTTTCGGACACACATCTGTTGTGTGGGAGCCTAGATGGCATTATGCAGGAGGGCCATATAGATGAGCAGCCGGTCTATCAGATCGGTGATGATGGTTCCCAAAGTCCGGAGCGTTTTGTGGAAATTGAGCGAGAGGAAGAGGAGAAGGCGAAGCCGTCTGTTGAGGATCCACCGTCTCTAGAGCTGAAGGAGCTCCCGCCGCATCTCGAGTATGCATTTCTGGATGAGGAGGGGCGTCTACCGGTGATCATATCGTCTTCATTGACTGTGGAAGAAAAGAGCGAGTTGTTGAGGGTTTTAAAACTTCATAAACGGGCAATTGCCTGGAAGATCGTAGACATCAAGGGGATTAATCCCTCTTTCTGTACTCATAAAATCTTGATGGAGGATGTCTACAAGCCTTGTGCGCAGCACCAGAGGCGTCTGAACCCGAACATGCAAGATGTTGTTAAATCCGAGGTGATTAAACTGCTTGATGCTGGATTGATATATCCCATCTCGGATTCTGTTTGGGTTAGTCCTGTGCACGTCGTGCCCAAGAAGGGTGGCATGACGGTGGTCACAAATGATAGGAATGAGTTAATTCCTACGAGGACCGTCACGAGGTGGAGAGTTTGCATTGACTATCGCAAGCTCAATGACGCCACCCGCAAGGATCACTTCCCGCTTCCATTCATCGATCAGATGTTGGAACGACTGTCGGGGAAGTTGTATTACTGTTTCCTTGATGGTTTCTCTGGATACTTTCAGATCCCTATCGATCCTGTGGACCAGGATAAGACGACCTTCACATGCCCATTTGGCACATTCGCCTACAGGCGTATGCCATTTGGGCTGTGCAATGCGCCGGCGACCTTCCAGCGCTGCATGGTTGCCATTTTTCATGACATGATCGAGGACTCCATAGAGGTGTTCATGGATGATTTTTCCGTTTTTGGGAGTTCGTTCGATCAATGTCTGGGGAACCTGGAGCGGATGCTTCAGAGGTGTGAGGAGACCAGTCTTGTGCTAAACTGGGAAAAATGCCACTTCATGGTGAAGGAAGGAATAGTCCTGGGGCATAAGGTCTCCCAAAGTGGGTTGGAGGTTGATCCTGCCAAAGTAGATATCATCTCTAGGCTCCCTCCACCCTCCTCTGTCAGAGCGATCCGCAGCTTTTTGGGTCATGCGGGATTTTACAGGCGGTTTATCAAAGACTTTTCAAAGATCGCCCGACCGATGACCCGTTTGTTGGAAAAGGATGCACCGTTTGTGTTTGGTGCAGAGTGTGTGAAGGCATTTGGCCTTCTGAAGCGTTTGCTTGTTGAGGCCCCTATATTGGTAGCACCCGACTGGGAGCTGCCATTCGAGATTATGTGCGACGCGAGTGACTTCGCGATAGGGGCGGTCTTGGGACAGCGGAAGGACAAGCACTTCCACCCGATCTACTACGCGAGTAAGACTCTACATGATGCTCAGGAGCATTACACCACGACTGAAAAAGAGCTTCTTGCTGTAGTATTTGCGTTCGACAAGTTTAGATCATATTTGGTGCTGTCGAAGACCATCGTCTATACGGACCATGCAGCGATCCGATACCTATTCAGCAAACAGGACGCGAAACCGCGCCTGATTAGGTGGATCTTGCTGCTGCAAGAGTTCGATATAGAGATTCAGGACAAGAAGGGTGCCCTGAATGTTGCTGCTGATCATCTGTCCAGGCTCGAGCATGATGATGCCGAGAACTGCGCGTGGGATACCATCAATGACAACTTTCCCCACGAGTTCTTGATGAGCGTCGAGTCGGTGGAAGATGTATCACCATGGTTCGCGGATTTTGCGAACTACCTCGCGTGCGGGATCCTCATCAAAGGATTGTCGCACCAGCAAAAGAGGAAGTTCTTCGCGGACCTTAAGCATTACTTCTGGGATGACCCATTTTTGTTCCGGGTCGGGGCGGATCAGTTGATTCGCCGTTGTGTGTTTGGGGTGGAGGCGGCGCGGATCTTGCGCGATTGTCATGAGGGGCCTACCGGAGGTCACCATGGAGCGAATTACACTGCTAAGAAAGTGTTAGACTCCGGGTTTTATTGGCCCACACTCTTTCGTGACGCCCAGATACTGGTTGGTGCTTGTGATTCGTGCCAGAGGGCGACGAACATATCGGCACGCGACCAAATGCCGCAAAACCCGATTCAAGTCTGTGAGGTCTTTGACATTTGGGGCATAGACTTCATGGGACCGTTCCCCTCCTCACGGGGCAATAGATATATACTCGTGGCTGTTGATTACGTATCAAAGTGGGCCGAGGCGCAAGCCTTGCCCACAAATGATGCCCGAGTTGTTGTGAGGTTTGTTAGGAGCTTGTTCTCACGGTTTGGTGCCCCAAAGGCATTGATTAGTGACCGTGGCACGCATTTCTGCAATGCGCAGCTTGATCGCGCGTTAGCACGTTATGGTGTCCACCACAGGTTATCCACCCCGTATCATCCACAGACAAGTGGACAGGTGGAGGTCACAAACCGTGGATTGAAGCGAATCCTTGAGCGGTCAGTTAATCAAAACCGCAAGGATTGGGCGGACAGGCTTGATGACGCGCTGTGGGCCTTTAGGACGGCTTACAAGACGCCTATTGGGACGACTCCCTTTAGGCTTGTCTATGGCAAAGCGTGTCATCTCCCAGTCGAGCTGGAGCATAGGGCATTCTGGGCTCTTAAAACGGCAAATTTGGATCTGAAGACCGGCGGTGAGACCCGTTTCTTGCAGATTCACGAGCTGGAGGAGCTTAGGCAACAAGCCTATGAGAGCTCGATATTGTACAAAGAGCGCACGAAGAAGTTGCACGACAGTCGCCTGAAACACCGAGAAGATTTTCAAGTAGGCGACTTGGTCCTGCTTTACAACTCGCGCCTGCGTCTCTTTCCAGGAAAGTTGAAATCCCGGTGGACAGGACCGTACACTGTTAAGGAAGTATATCCTTACGGGACTGTTTCGATTGAAAATTCGGAGGGTGTGACTTTCAAAGTCAACGGTCATCGCCTCAAAGTTTACATTGATGGACCGGTTGACAAATCCGTGGAGATGATCGATCTCTACGACCCGCGCGCCTAATAAGTGCGGGGAAGTGAGTCTAGCTAGCGACTCGTTAATAAATATAGCACGGCGCGTATGGGCGCGCCAAATGGGGTAGTAGGTAATTAGTTAGTTTATAACTTAGTTAGTTTAAAAATTTCTTAGCTTTAATGTCGTTTCGAGTTTTGTGCAGGTTCATACAGGTTTGATCGGAGCCGGAAGGAGCAATGAAGCGCATACAGTCGCCAAACAGGTTAAACGTAGCTAAAATGATGTTTTCGGACAAAGTGGAACCGCTGCGCGCGAAACTGCAGTTGCAGCCTCAAAACTGCAAATCTGCAGGTCGTGCACGGTCAAGCGCACGCCCGTGCAGCTGACCGTGCATGACCCAGTGCACTGGGGTGCATAGAGGGGTGCATAAAGGAAGTGCACGGCCAGGAGCACTCCCGTGCACCTGACCGTGCGGGCCAAAAAAGCCCAGTCCATTAACATGGGTATAAATACTACCTTAACTCCAAAACCCTAATATTCTTGCACTCCCAACCGCACACTCGTTCCATCTTGCAAAAACCACCCGAAATTCATCCTTTTGGCTACAAATCTTCGCTCCTTTCCTTCAAATCCACCGAGGTACGAATCCCTTCATATTATTGCACTTGTATTCGGGATTTTTAGTTTAAATCTGCTTTATTTTCGTATGTTAGGTCTTGATTTGGGGGTTTCTTCATAAAAATTTATAAACCCACTAATCTTGTGTAGTTTTAGTTTGTAATAGTTTAGTTTTTGTTTATTGTTAATAAAACCTTGCACTCGCCACCCCAAATCGTGTTTACATTGTTAATCTTTAAAGAATAGTTGTGATTTGGGGATTTTGGGAGAGAAGGTTGCAAAAATAAACGATTTTCTGCAACTGTGCAGTCGTGCACGGCCAAGCGCACGCCCGTGCAGCTGACCGTGCACGACCCAGACCTGTGCTAGACATCAAGGCTGCACGGCCAGGTGCACTGCCGTGCACATGACCGTGCACACTCAACAGAATCAGGACAGAACGTACAGAAGTCTGTTTTGGACATCCGGGACCTCTGTTTTTTGTGTACTAACAGTTTTATATTCATTTTTGCATGCAGATGGAACATGACTACCTCGGGTTCGACAGCCGACACAAGAGGGAAGGACCGTGTATTGAGAAGCTCCTGAAGCTGTGGGCTAGGCGGAACTCATTTGGAATTCCTATTAGGCTCAACCTCGATTTACTAGACACGCTGAATCAGCGTGAGCGCTATAATGGGTTTATTTCGCAGCCCATGGCGAACTTGTTGAGCATCAATCAGCCTATCTATCGGGAGATCACAATCGAATTCTTAGCTTCCTTCTCCTACAAAAAACCAAAGGAAGGACAGTATAAGGACTTTCATAAAAAAGATATACGGTTCAGGCTTTGTGGACAATGGTATCACTGGTCGGTAGCAAAACTGGGGAGGAAGCTTGGGATATACGAGTACCTGGAGACAAACTCTGAAGATTTCTGTGGTATTCATAGCTTCGCGGACAATGCCGAGCGGGCCGCGTTTTGGGCATCGATTGCCATTGGTCCACCTTATGTTCCGAGGTCGGCCAAGGCAACGAAGATTAAGGACCCACTTCTCCGCTTACTACACCATATCTTCAGCCACACGATCTGTGGCCGAAAGGACAGTTCGGGGAACTGTCCCACTCCTGACCTTCTATATTTGTACCATTTCCGTGAGGGTGCCCCGCTGAACTTGGCCGCACGAATGGCCGAGTTCTTTCTCACTGCAGGGGGCACCAAGGAGGGGAGTGAGATACATGGAGGAGAGTACGTGACCCAGATTGCTGAGGCATTGGGACTGCTGACCCCTGAGGTCAAGGAGACGCTGACTTTGGTCACTCTTGGGGTTACATTGGACCTTAGATCAGTCAGGGCTCAGAACCTGGTTGTTGACACGGATGCGGGTCCACGCCTTATCAGTCAGGACATCATATGGGACCCCGAGCCAGCACCACAGGGCGACGAGGATGAGGAGATGCAGGAGCAGCATGCAGGAGGCGGTGGTGACCAGCCACACGACATTCCACACCACTCTCCTCAGCACTTCCAGCCCCAGGACCAGCAGTGGCCTCCAGGCATCCCGACATACCCTGAGTTCTACCAGCGGTTCCAGGCGATGGAGCTGAACATGCACAACATCGGTGCAAACCAGGTGGAGATCAGGCAGGACCAGCAGTACATGCGGTCCACTATGGATCGTGTGCAGCAGGATGTGAGGCACAGTTTTGAGTACCTTTTCGCTGGGTTAGAGCAGGTGCATCCGGGTTATTTCAGTAACCCTCCCTCATTCCCTTATGGTGCTCCTGGCGACCAGCCAGGAAGCTCCGGTCAGCACCACGACGACGACCAGTAGCCACGGCAATCTATTGCATGCATTTGTTAGTACTTTTTATTTATTTTTGCAGTTCGTATTCGGGTCTGCGTACCCATGACTTTTTAGTTTTTGCATTTGAACTATTTACTTTTCTGCACTTTAATTTTCAGTATATTTGCTTTGTTTGAATAATTGTGATGATGTATGGATGTGTTTGATGTCTTTTGGTTTTGTCAAGAATGGTGATAGTGCAGGAAACGGCGAGCACCGGTATGGATGCTCAATGCGATCACCGTACTTTTCGAGTTATCGACTAAAGGGGAGTATTATTCTCCTTTTTCCCACTATAGATAGCTAATTCATAAACGCTTTCTATTGTCACATTGGGGACAATGTGAAGTTCAAGTGTGGGGAGGGATTATAATCGTGTTTGTCCTCTTGTATATATATATATATATATGTTAAAAAAAAAAAAAAAAAAAAAAAAAAAAAAAAAACCTTAAAAGTACATATATGTATATATTCTCATATAAACATCAAGCCTAACTAAATTTTGACAAAGATAACTCGAGGCGCGACAAACAGATGAGATACGAGCATGTTATATTCGTACACTTGCACCCATTTCCTTCCGGTTACGTGAGCGTTCGAGCCTTAGAATAGATTACATTTCTTTGACATGCTTGCGAGTGAGCCGGATGTTTTGTGCAGTTTAGAACTTGTCACTAGTATACTTGTTTAGACCAAATACGTGTGAGATTGTACGAACATGATTGAGGCATTTAGGATACCCTTTTGATTTAACCTTTTCTTTTCGTTCTATCTGTTCCCCGCACCCATATATTATCCACTAGTTAACCATGTTGAACCTAATCCCGTGTTTTTTCTTATTTACCACACCATTTCACCACTAAACCAAATAGCCTTTTTCTTTTAAACCTTTTTGTGTTAAAGCTCGGTTTAGGTTATTGTTTGACTAGTTTTTACGTTGTAAATAGTTCGTGTTCGGGTTTATATAGTTAGAACCCGTTTGTTGATTATATTTCAGTTTCTGTTTAGTATATATATATCATAGATATGTATATATATATATAAAAAAAAAATCCAGAAAAATAGAACACCCTAAAATAGGGTGAATTAGCAGTGATTCGAGCAGTTTTTAGAGCTTTAAAGTTAAAAGTTTGTGTTTAGCCCGTTTCAAAAGAAAATTCGCCTATAGTAGAATTCTTATTGTACAGTTGTAGTTGTTGCTATTAGTTAGACATAACCGCCGGGTTTTAGCCGATTTGTCACTTTAAATATCCATTCCACACCCCTACCTTTGCCTAACATTACAACCCTTACAAGACCTCTTGATTTGTGCTTTTTCACACGTTAGTTGGTGAAGACTAGATCTTTTGACAAGCTTATGATATTGCACGATTCATTGTCTTGGCAATGGAGAGATTTACACATACACATTACACGTATGTATCATAAATAAAACCGAGTGTGTGTGAACATTGTGAGTCGTGTACGGGTTTGCGTGTTTGTAGATCGGAAGTGAGTCGTTGCTGTTTAGTCATCTTATCACCTGTTTATATACCTTTGTCGGCTTGTCTATTATCGTCTGTACAGGCTATATTTTGTCTTTGTTGCCACTTGGCGAGTTTTTCGTTTATTTCTGTTTAAGTGTTTGCTTGAGGACAAGCAAAGTTCAAGTGTGGGGAGGTTTGATATACGTTAAAATATACATATTTAAATCCCCGATTAAACTCCCAAATTACGCGTTTTCGACCATAATTGCACGAATTCGGTACTTAACCGCTTCATATGTTTATTGCAGGTCTTAAACGACGTCCCACGAACAAAGTCGAAGAAACCGGGCGAAAAACGGACAAGACAGAAAGTTTTGGCAAAATCAGCCAAGTCTGGAAGATTGGCACGGCCGTGCACCTCAGGTGCACGCCCGTGCGGGCTCGTTGTTCTCGGACACAGACGGGTGGCACTGCCAGTGCACCAGGGCGTGCAGCCCATGTTCTCGGGCACTCAGACCGGCACGCCCGTGCGGGTGCCCGTGCCAGCTCTTTTTCTCGTGTGGCACTGCCAGTGCACCAGGGAGTGCCACACCAAGCACTCGGCCACCACAGACCGGCACGCCCGTGCACCCTAGGTGCACGGCCGTGCCAAATATCTAGATATTTCCAGGAGCAGCCCAACCACTTGCCCACTTGCACGTCAACTCAAGTTGATAAAGTGCACGGCCGTGCACAAAATCAAAACTTCTATAAAAACAGAGCAAAAACCCACTGATCAAACATTGGGTTTTGGAGAGGCGATTCTGGGCGATTTTCTGGACAAGTGAGCAGCTGCAAAGGCGAGGAACGAGCTCGGGAACTCATCCGGATCATCGATCATCATCCAATCCATCACATTCGAGTTTTATGGTTTGATCTATTATGCTTTCATTTGATTCAAATCAGTTTGTTTAAGCTTGTTTGTGTTGTTTATGTAATACATTATAGTCTAGTAATCATGTTTAGTAATCTTTAGTAGAAAAAACAATCGTTTAGCATGTAATCATGTTTTGTATAAATTTGGCGTTTTTCACGTATTAGATCTTGATGATCATAGCGCAACCTTGTTTCATTGTTGATGGATTTGTAGCTGTATTTGAATGACTTTAGCGATTGTCGAATGTGTTAGGCGGATACATGTTGAAAAACCGTCCGTTTAATCGTCCGGTAGTAGACTAGTTAACTTGTTAAATAGTTTATGCCATGAAACTGTAACCGGGTATTGGTTTGGTTAAAGTCAGTCGAATAACGGTTAAAAATGCTTACCGGCACGTAAAAGGGTTTAAAAAGTCTAATGGTGCCGTTACTAGTCTTTGACACGGTTAATGATCTTTGGTAGTTATTTTGGTAAAAATGGCGATCTTAGTAGATCTGGGGTCAAAGTTGGTAAAATGGAATAGGTTGTGAAATGCTCTACTTTATGCTAGTTTAGGTGGCTGTGTTGTGTATTCGGTATCGCTTCCCTAAATTAGTGAGGTTAGAATACTCTTAACGGATGACTAACTTATCTTTAGAAGATCTGCGTGAGATCATATCAGCTGCTCGCTAATGAACGACTTGAAGCGGTTAACGTGTGTATTCGTGTTAGCTTTCTGTATAGTTGTCATGTTAGGATGCCCGAAAGGGACACTAACTGTCGGAAAATGGGAATGTTGATCACGCGCCTATATTACTTATTATATTTAGATAACATGCTAGGATTGGCGTAATATAGTTTATATAGTTATATTTTCTATTTGAAGTCGTAGTTAAGTTATTTACATGTTTTAGAATTAATTTAGTTTTAAACAAAACTCAAACTTATCTTTTCCTACTGGTAAATCGAGGACAGAGTTTTAGTACAATTGCTCCGCGCGCGTCCATGGATCGATACTTGGTTCTTATCTGTACTTACTACATATATGACAGGGTACACTTGCCCTAGTGTGTGTGTTTTAATATGAAGGTCGAAACCATTTTTATAAATATTAAAGCAAAACGTGTGTTAAAATCCATTGTAAAATATGTATAGTTACGCACACGTCAGGCCCCAAGCCAATTCCTATTATATATATAGAAAAAAAATTACCCTAACCCTACTACTCCTTTGCGCCGTGAACAAGGAACCCACCCCCACTCTCTCTCAATTTCAATTAAACAACAAATCCTCTTGATTAATCAAAGTGGTGTTGGGAGGGATCTCTAAACCTTGAGGATTTCTTGCATTGAAAGGTATAATTTTTATAAGTTTTATGATAATTGTTAATGTTTTGAAAAGCTTTTAAAAACCCTAGAAACTCTATGAGTATGAATCGCATGTGTATGTGTTTGTGTAATTTTTTAGATGTTTTGCATGGAGGTTTATGAGAATTGATGTACGTGATTATAATTAGGGTTTAGGAATATGAAAAATACAGATTTTAACATGATTATATATGAGGATTTCATGGAATATGTGATTATGGATGATTAGGGTTTATGAATAACTTGGGGTGCAAGTTTCAGTTTTCTGACAGATTCGTTAGGGTGTTTTGTAGGGTCTGTATTATGATGATAAATTGATTGTTTTGATCGATTCTTTACATGAATGGATTGTACATGGTCTTAGATTTTTAAAATGGGCAAAATCATCTGATTTGGATGTCGTTTGATATGTTTTTGGAATTTTATTTGATTAAAGGTCATATCAGATTTTCGAAATTATAAATTGGGTCAACTTTAAACGGGTATAACTCGAGTTTTACAAAGAATTAAGTTATGAAATTTGGACAGCAGGTCAATATTGGAAAAACTTGGCTTTTCCAAGTGGATTCACCTCGTTTGGGTGAATACACAAGTTTTGGGAATTTTTCCACTAAACTGACCTGTTGTGGAAATTTTCTGGACATAGCTGTGTTGTACGAATTTTAATAATTTTTGTGTTTGGTTTTGAGACAAAACAAAAATATGGGTTATTAAATGAATCCCAAAGAATATTCAGTAAAAATTTGGGAGTTTAATTAATTGGTTAAGTATTTTAAATAAATTAGTTTTCGTGGCGCACAATCTGTCCTAAAAACGCAGATTGTGTATTATGTGTTTATGTGACTATTTGGAGTCTTATATGATATGTATTTGACATGAAATTATATGAATACTTATAGGAGATGTAATAGACTATAGAAGAAAGGTATGAGGGAAAGTTTAATCGGATTGAAACAATCGATTTAGAGGTGCAAAGTATAATGGGTCACAGGTGGGTTTTTATACTAGTTTTGGATTCAATTAGTCATTAAAATTGGTCAACACCATAAAGTAAGGTTTTATGATGAATTGACTATTTGACTAAGACTTTGACTGTTTGACTAAGACTTTGACTAGGACTTTGACTATTTGACTCAAGGCTTTATTTAAAAAAAAATCTTGTATGTGAAAAAAAAAAAAAAATTTAGAATCATATTATTATTATTATTATTATTATTATTATTATTATTATTATTATTATTATACATTTATGTATGTATATAAGTTGTGAGTTAGGATAAATAAAGACTTAGGCACATTTGTATAATATTAATGTAAAAATATATATATATATATATATATATATATATATATATAAGGGCTTTTTATGTATTAAAATTTTGGGAAAAATTTTGCGATGTTACAGTCTCACCTACTTTTGGAAACTTCGTCCCGAAGTTAAAAGAAAAACACCAGGTATACAATTGGTCGACTACCGAAAACCTTGATAAAATTTCTCACTACCTTAACGTACCTGTAAATTCATGATTACGTTCCGGACCGTAATTATCAATTTACCTTACATTAGGGTTTTGCGTCCTTTTATGACTCTACCGATTGTTGAGCAGGTTCGATAGTCTCCACCAGTCGTTGAGCAGGTTGTAGGGCCTCTCCCGACTGTTGGAAAGACATGATGACCTCTACCAATCGTTGAGTAGGTTGTTTGGTAGTCAACTAATTGTTGTACAAGTAAGCAAGTATGATTATAGATATAGCAATTAGTTCACATTCAAACAAGAATGCACTCAGATGTTATGATAATACTTGAATTTATTACGTGAATCAAAAAGTGTCAATACATAGAATTAAAAAGTAGACATCATTCAAATGGTGGGGTTTGCTGTTAAGTAGCTGGAGGGTCTTGATCTCGATTTAGTTTAGGGCATCGGTTACGGAAATGATTTGGGTTTCCACATTCATAGCATTGACCATAGTTGTATTTACCAGGACGATTAAGATTAGCAACCTGAGCAGGGTTGGTTGGTTGGTGTTGTGGTTGTTGTTACTTTCCTCTTGGTTTTCACCACTGTTATTGCGAGTGCTGCGACGTGGAGACATGATCTGTATAGGACACAATGAAGGTTCAATGTGGCATGAAATGAATGAGGTGATATAAGGAATGTAATCATTTATTCATTAATTAAAACGAATAAACGAAAACGTTGACGTATCAAAGATTTCAGATTCCAATAACATAGTGAAGACATGCTTTAGCCTATAAGTGAACACTCATCCCGAGAATTCCCAGGTAGGCATCCGGGTCCCTCGTCTGATTGGGATATATGCGCAATGCCAGCCTAGACAGAAGACTCAAAATACAGGCGTTCACCCTTCCAGATTGCACGTGTTCGTTATTAAAATCTAGAACTTCGACGAGATCTCAAGGTGGTTCAGGTTAAACCTGAGGGTTTTGCCTTATTAGTCTAAGAGTGGATCCAGTGATGGAGAGCAACCTTCTCGTAGGGATTAATGTAGGGATAAGAAGTAGGAGGGAGATAGAGAATAGCAAGCAAAAGAAGCAAGTACTGGTTAAATCCTATGGTTATAGACTAGATTATTTTTCTAATAACCTAATTCCCTATAACCATGGCTCTGATACCAATCTGTAACACCCCAACCGATGGCGGAAACATCGGGATGTCACGTATTGATGATTGTTCAGTAGCTCATGGTGAATAACAAATTTCATTAAATGATTTAAATAATTTACATACAATTGTTCTACAAGAATTTGTACATCAAATTGAATAAAACTGTGCACACATCTTCAAGCATTAATTCAAATCTTCAAGCAAGTAGAACCTGAAACATGTTAAGTTGAAAATATTTTGGGTCAACAAAAGTTGGTGAGAATTACATAGGTTTTGATAATCGAATAAAATTGTTGTGCAATTCATGTGTCATGGCAATCTAGTCCATATGTAAAAACATACTAGAAGTAAATCGTGTGCATAATCAACCATTGTGACTGTTGTATTGTGGTACATCCCATACGCTCATGGTTCACTCGTTTAAATTGCAGTAACAAACACCCACGCAACCTTTGTAGGAGGCACGTATCCGGGTGGGATTGTCAGTCCAATAGATCTATCAATGTATACCGTTTGGCTGATGAATGTTTATGTTAGAATTGTGCTTACCCTAGTCATGTTCAAGACATAATGCAACATAGAAATACACATAGACACATTGATGATTGAATTGCATAAATAATGTTGTAACATGTTTCACCCTAAAAATGGTGATAAATAGAAAAGGGGCTATGTAAAACTCACCTTAGCAAAATGTTATGTCTCGTAAAAAAAATAGAATAATGTGTTGTGAATGTATGCGAGGCGAATCCCAAAGACTCAACAACGTAGCTAGTCCAAATTGAAGAAAACGAAAAAGAAAGAATATCAAGCTTCCAATTCACCAATTACAAGAGCTTATAATCAAAGCTTCAATTGTAGAAGTAATAGACTATAGAAGAAAGGTATGAGGGAAAGTTTAATCGGATTGAAACAATCGATTTAGAGGTGCAAAGTATAATGGGTCACAGGTGGGTTTTTATACTAGTTTTGGATTCAATTAGCCATTAAAATTGGTCAACACCATAAAGTAAGGTTTTATGATGAATTGACTATTTGACTAAGACTTTGACTGTTTGACTAAGACTTTGACTAGGACTTTGACTATTTGACTCAAGGCTTTATTTAAAAAAAAATCTTGTATGTGAAAAAAAAAAAGAATTTAGAATCATATTATTATTATTATTATTATTATTATTATTATTATTATTATTATTATTATTTATATACATTTATGTATGTATATAAGTTGTGAGTTAGGATAAATAAAGACTTAGGCACATTTGTATAATATTAATGTAAATATATATATATATAAGGGCTTTTTATGTATTAAAATTTTGGGAAAAATTTTGCGATGTTACACGAATATATTTATAATCTTCTAAAAACCAAAGGTTTTGTGCAATAGTGGGTTGTAAGTTGTGCTTAATTGGTGTTTTATGCTTCACATGGTTATACTATGTGTATTGAATGTTGTACATTGAACAACATCCACGCATCTCCTGCTCTCCACATATATAAACAGGCTTCCTCTCTCATCATGTACAGTAATCTCACAAACAAAACCCTTTCTTCAAGACCCGCACCTCACTCTCTCTAATCTCTTTATATCATCTCCATCTCCCTCCATATTCATTACCTATGGCGATGATGGATGTTGTGACAGTTCTACGTGCAGTTAAACGAGGTTGAGATCGGATGGTATAGGGTTGGGATGACATTAGGTTTCCGGCGAATCCACCCTTTGGTACATGTTGACTTATCTTTGACTGAGGTAAGTTTTGATTGTTTAAGGTTTATGTATTTCAGTAGTCAATCGTTTGATATAATCACTAAAGTCTTTGATCTATTGAAAGTTTTGTCTTGAATTGGCGAATGTTTTTTTAGACATTACTATATGTTTTGGTGAACAGATATTTGGAACTCCCAAGGAACACAGGAAATCAAAGCCCTACCATGACCATGTCTTTGTGTTCTCAATCGTTGTTGACCACATATGGTTCCGTAACTACCAGGTTTGTTATAAAGATAGTGTTTTACATATTTATATGTGCATGTATTGATGTTCTTTGAAATAAGTTAATGGTTTGGTTTATCCTATGTGTCAGATATCATGCCCTCATACTGGAGCAGATAAAATTGATCGAGGCGGCTTGGAAATGATGACTCTAATTGAGGCTCGTATGTAAGACCCTAACCCGAAATCACGCGATTATTGCTTAATCTTACGGGTTTTGACCTTAACTAAAAACCACTCCCGATTAAAACTTTGAAATTTTCTTTATAAGTCAACCCATTAAGATCAAATACATGTTTGATTCACACAATTTTTTTTTACATTTTATTAGTTAAAACATATTTTAAGATGTTGCGTTTTAACGGGAGTTCCTTAGATTCTAGTGCGGAAGCTTGTATGAGTGATCGGGTGTGTTCGACTCTTATCGCGACTTGATCCTTGCTCCGGGACTTCCATCACATGTTTACCTAGCACCATTACACAAAGAATGGTTAGTGAGTGGTCAAATGAAACATTTAACTAGTACGATAGTCGTTACACGTCGAAACGGAACGAACCAGGCCAAACGGCCCTTTATCAGGAGAACAAACTGCTGCAACTTTTGCGCAGCAGCGGTTCGGATCGCTTTTACCCCTTCTAAAACCCAAAATCCGACTTTGACTTTCAAATGAGAATTGTTCTACGCTCCGAGAGCTTTTCAGGCATATAAAGAACGCCTCCTAACGATTTTTCTACGATTTTATATGCAATTTTAAAGATCGTGTCGTCATGTTGTTCTCTGCGCGCGGCCGCGCGGTCTCTGTGAGCAGCCACGCAAAGCTTCTGATGTAATTTTGGTGGTTTTTAAGCATGGGAATCATGTCGCAACCGCATTTGATGATTCCCGAAGCCTAAGTATTGACTTGCCGACTAAATAAACCTTTGTTTGACGGAAATCATTGCCTGGTTTATGTCGCCATGATCCGGTTCTTAGTTTTGAATGTTTATGGCGACTTTTACACAAATCGACCCATTTAGACATTTAACTTAAGCAAAACACCATTCGACCACGCGCAATGCGTATAGTTTATGTTGTCAAGTCATTAGACACTTGATCAACTAAAGTGTTTGTCCGATTTGTTCATTATGACTTTGTTATTAGATTTATCCTTTAGTAAATCTTTATAAATTCCTAAAATGCCCCTCCTAGCCAAATCTTTCGATTTAGCCATTCATGGCGACTCTTCTTGATTCAAACCCATTGTTTTGGACTCAATGACTTGTTTAAAAACTTCTAAGTCCATACGGACTTAGAATTTCAACATTTCTCAAGATTGTTCTAATGTGGTCGATTCTAAGCGCCTTAGCGCGCATTAGACATAGTTATGGAAATAACTTACTTGATTTGCACCCACACTTCATGTGGGTACTTTATCACCTATGTTGCTTCGCCCGAAGGCGTTTATTTGACTACGGACTTACCGGGTGGCCTTGACCCATATCCATACCTTGTGTTTATCCTCCATGATTCTTAACATCAAGAATGCACGCGCAATTGCATTTACCTGTATGCTTTCTAAATAGACAACGTTAATTTCTCGGAACTCAAATGGCAATAACTTGCCATTTGACCCGTTTAACTTTATGAATCTTAATGCTTGGAATACAAGCATCAAGTGTTGGATTCACATGGTGAGGACATCACCATTTGACCCGTTTAGACTCCTAGTTCATAATGCTATGTTACCCAAGTTTTTATCTATGGTTCAAGTGAAACAAACTTGACCCATTTAACATCATGCTTAACGACTCCATTCAATTGGTTTAATTGGGATTAAAACATCATTTCTCACATATCTTTATTAGTTGACCCGTTTGATGGATTTCTCCATTTGGTCATAACTCATTATCTCGATTAAGGTCATAAACCACATTTTGTATTGAGTGCACATAAGGTAACTCACTTAATAGATTCTACCCCTTAGGGTTTATCTTTACCTCACACTCAAGATTTGAAACTAATGTTTATAACAATTTAAGCTATGTTATAGTATATTGGTGTAAGTAAAACTTACCTCGCATCCATTCTTGTTTCCATAAGTATTCGCCTTGCATATGTTTGACCCGTTTGCTCCCTCTTGGTTGTACCTAACTTGGGGATGAGTCAAACTTGTCTATTAGAATACATAATATGGAATTTTGTTCACTATCCATAACATCATGTATTCATTATCATTTCTAGCTAAATCCATAGCCATTTTCTTACATGTCTAGTTAAGATTAACTCATCTAGGCATTTCATCAAACACTTGGTTTGCATCCACCAATATACTTAGTTTTCAACATTCTAAGTTTAACAAAAGCACAACCGATTGTCTAATTGACATCATAACATGTTATTTATGCTTTTTAGCCAAAATTCCTCATTAAGAAAATTCCTAAGAGTTAACTAAATCATTAAACATAAAGGGTTTCAACCTAGAGGTGAAACCCCAATTTTCACATATTCACATAATCATATGAGTATAATCAAATACACAATTAAAATGAAATTCATAACCAAATTAGACTTGATTGAGGTTCCCTAAGGTTAGAAAAACCTCCATCAACATACACCTTCACGTTTTTGTGAAAACCCTAGTTTTTCACCATGATCAAGAATGAATCTTACATCAAATTAAGCCAAATAAAAGGTACCTTAGGGTGATTGAACCTTAGATACTTTGTTTTTGTGTAATGCATAGGCTTCCCCTTTGATTTGCCTTGATTTGGAGCAAGAAATTGGAGGTTTAAGGTTTGGTTGGTGAAGGAGTTTGATCTCCTGATGTTGAGATCGACCGTCACACACACAAGTGTGTGTTTTGATTTTATTAAATTGTATTAATAAAACTAGTTTTACCACATTGGCAACTATAGTCCCTCCAAATATCCCCGAGTGTCATTTTCGTATAAAAACTAACTCATAAGCTAGTTTCAAACACCTTTTATTAATTTATAAACATAATATTATTAACTAGGTTATTTCCATACTAGAATATAACCTATATTCTTATCCTCTAAGTCTCGTGTAAATATTTTGCTAATCACGCCTAATGGCGTAGTTAGGCGAACGAATGGTTTTGGGGTGTTACAAGTCTACCCCCCTTAAAGAGGTTTCGTCCTCGAAACCTTTATTGTGTTGTTGCTTTGGTTACACCAAAGAACCTTAGTGTCTCTAATCAATTTTGACCACCGCTCAATCCCTTGACATTCTATAGTCTAACGAGTAGTACTATATATTTATTGTTTGTATCCCTTTAGTCGGCTTTCTAACTTTTATTATATGGAAGCCTTAGCTTTCATAATATGACTTGAGTCATTCTATTATTTCGGTTAACTAGGGGCAATATCTACATACTTACCTCCTACCCGACATTTTAGCTACTTATGTTCTTCGTAGGTCTTCCTTAGATCCGTATACTACCCCCGTCTACCATTATCCCGAATGATGTAATGTTTAAGGGGCCATTCTATCATGCACCTTAGGGTGTCTACTGCAATACTTGATTGTAGCATGCATATGCATACATGTCTATGCGTTTATTTCTAACAAGTAATTTGTCTTGGTTTCCAAGACTAGCCCGACTTTTAACATAGCCGTTTTCTAACTTCTTGGATTCATCCCCGAATCCAACCTCGTTTCTTCTTGGTTTGCTATAATGTTATAAACAAACCTTGCTTTACACTAACATTTTCCTTTCTTTGGCTAATCCTTATTTTAAGAATTTTCCATTTATTTGGTTTACCCAAGTTCCCATTTTGCTAACTCGATTGGTGGTCATTGCCCCAACCGACCCGTTTAAAGACCTTTGAGTTTTAGATTTCAAATCGTTTATATATATTTAGAACGCTTAGTTTTTAAAAGTCCTTTTGATGATTACCGATCTCACTATAAATTGAGGTCGGTTTTCTTTTCATAAAACACGGTGTAGATCGGTCATTACAACTCATTGTATCGACTAATCTCCTGTTATCACGGTTTGCATCCGATTGTAATAACTATACAATCCAACCGTTATTATAATTTGCATTATTGTACCAACGACACAATCTAATATTATTGCAGTTTACACTTTTTCATCCTTAACCCGAGGGTTGAATGATTTACTGATTTGTCACGGCCCAAGACCGCTGTTTTAGGTCATTAATCCCAAGATTCACGACTTACCCGAATGTGATTATGACTCAACCCTTGATTAAGGTTCAAGCTCCTCTTTACGAATTTAGCCTTCTATAAAAGTCCGAGTTTAATTATGACTTAACCTTGATTAAGGTCCAAGTCTATTTTCAAGCTAAATCTGTTTATAACTCAACCTTGATTAAGGTTCAAGTCAATCTTTGTATCAACCTAGGATAACTCGTATCGTATATTGCCCGTTTTGCTAGCCCAACGTATAAGCTGGTGCCTCGCTCAAGGTCTTGCATGGTTCGCATCCCTGCCGTGTTAGACAGTGGACTACGTACAAACGCTCCAGTTTGTTGTCCTCTTCGCTAGCCCAGCGTATTCTAGCTGGTTCCTCGCTCAAGGTCTTGCATGGATCGCATCCCTGCCGTGTTAGACAGTGGACTACATCCAAAATCCCCTGGCACCTCACACTTAATAAGCCTTTGTTACATAGGTTGTATATGTATTAATCATAAGAAACCCATGGTATCATATGTTTAACACTTACCTGGCCAGGGTAAGTAATTCGCATATGATACACACAGACTTATTATAATTAAGGCATCACACCCTATGCAAGCAAATTTTCAGCTCATGCTTGTGCCCCCTATTTTATTTGGTAAAACCTTTTTATTGATATTTATTGGATATTTGGTTTTACCTTTACTCATTTTAAACCAACGATGTGTTTTCGTTTCATAAAACTTTATGTGATCCTGTTCATTGATGTGACCACTACACGACTCTGGTATTCCTTACGTTTTAAACATTAAACAAGATGATTTCCTCATTCCTGGTCCCCGTGTTTAGATTTGCCTTTGTGCATTGGTTCTTCACTATTGTGAATAATGCACAATTCCAACTTACTTTCACTTGGGAATTTGTACTCTGAATGTGAATTCATGTTCAGTTTTCCCAAGTCTTATGTTGTTGTATGCAACTATCATTCATCGAGTGAAAGTTGCACACTAATAAGCATGACATGGTTTCGAGCGTGTACCTGATTGATACTTGCTCCTGTGTTCCCTTTCGTTACCGATCCATTAGCTCGAGTAGTTACTTGACTTGGTCCTTAGCGAGCAAGCTATCGGCCATGCTCCCGAACCCTCCACCACTTCGTTGGGTGAATCATTCGATCTCATCTTGATCGAATTAGGATGTTCTCATGCCTGTCACATTTACAATTCCAATTGATTAGTAACACGACATATCGGTATTAGTATGCATCATTACAATAATATTTATTCTTGTTACGCAAGAATTTCGTTGCCCGAATAAATCCTTGGCTAGGTCCCATACCACCTAACCTTTTCTTTACCAAACTTTTGAGATAGCGTGCATCTACACGATATCACCATTGCTTACTTATAACAATCTCCGATCAAACTCGGATTGTTATTACTGATATTACTTACCGGATTCCTCGATCAAGCCCCGAACCGAACACCCTTCAACACTTTGAGCGCACAGTTTGAGTCCAAGTATCCTTCCCGACACTCGGATCCCTCAAACCAATGGCTCTGATACCACTTGTAAGACCCTAACCCGAAATCACGCGATTATTGCTTAATCTTACGGGTTTTGACCTTAACTAAAAACCACTACCGATTAAAACTTTGAAATTTTCTTTATAAGTCAACCCATTAAGATCAAATACATGTTTGATTCACACAATTTTTTCTTTTACATTTTAATAGTTAAAACATATTTTAAGATGTTGCGTTTTAATGGGAGTTTCTTAGATTCTAGTGCGGAAGCTTGTATGAGTGATCGGGTGTGTTCGCCTCTTATCGCGACTTGATCCTTGCTCCGGGACTTCCATCACATGTTTACCTAGCACCATTACACAAAGAATGGTTAGTGAGTGGTCAAATGAAACATTTAACTAGTACGATAGTCGTTACACGTCGAAACGGAACGAACCAGGCCAAACGGCCCTTTATCAAGAGAACAAACTGCTGCAACTTTTGCGCAGCAGCTGTTCGGATCGCTTTTACCCCTTCTAAAACCCAAAATCCGACTATGACTTTCAAATGAGAATTGTTCTACGCTCCGAGATCTTTTCAGGCATATAAAGAACGCCTCCTAACGATTTTTCTACGATTTTATATGCAATTTTAAAGATCGTATCGTCAAGCTGTTCTCTGCGCGCGGCCGCGCGGTCTCTGTGAGCGGCCGCGCAAAGCTTCTGATGTAATTTTGGTGGTTTTTAAGCTTGGGAATCATGTCGCAACCGCATTTGATGATTCCCGAAGCCTAAGTATTGACTTGCCGACTAAATAAACCTTTGTTTGACGGAAATCATTGCCCGGTTTATGTCGCCATGAACCGGTTCTTAGTTTTGAATGTTTATGGCGACTTTTACACAAATCGACCCATTTAGACATTGAACTTAAGCAAAACACCATTCGACCACGCGCAATGCGTATAGTTTATGTTGTCAAGTCATTAGACACTTGATCAACTAAAGTGTTTGGCCGATTTGTTCATTATGACTTTGTTATTAGATTTATCCTTTAGTAAATCTTTATAAATTCCCAAAATGCCCCTCCTAGCCAAATCTTTCGATTTAGCCATTCATGGCGACTCTTCTTGATTCAAACCCATTGTTTTGGACTCAATGACTTGTTTAAAAACTTCTAAGTCCATACGGACTTAGATTTTCAACATTTCTCAAGATTGTTCTAATGTGGTCGATTCTAAGCGCCTTAGCGCGCATTAGACATAGTTATGGAAATAACTTACTTGATTTGCACCCACACTTCATGTGGGTACTTTATCACCTATGTTGCTTCGCCCGAAGGCGTTTATTTGACTACGGACTTACCGGGTGGCCTTGACCTATATCCATACCTTGTGTTTATCCTCCATGATTCTTAACATCAAGAATGCACGCGCAATTGCATTTACCTGTATGCTTTCTAAATAGACAACGTTAATTTCTCGGAACTCAAATGGCAATAACTTGCCATTTGACCCGTTTAGACTCCTAATTCATAATGCTATGTTACCCAAGTTTTTATCTATGGTTCAAGTGAAACAAACTTGACCCATTTAACATCATGCTTAACGACTCCATTCAATTGGTTTAATTGGGATTAAAACATCATTTCTCACATATCTTTATTAGTTGACCCGTTTGATGGATTTCTCCATTTGGTCATAACTCATTATCTCGATTAAGGTCATAAACCACATTTTGTATTGAGTGCACATAAGGCAACTCACTTAATAGATTCTACCCCTTGGGGTTTATCTTTACCTCACACTCAAGATTTGAAACTAATGTTTATAACAATTTAAGCTATGTTATAGTATATTGGTGTAAGTAAAACTTACCTCGCATCCATTCTTGTTTCCATAAGTATTCGCCTTGCATCCGTTTGACCCGTTTGCTCCCTCTTGGTTGTACCTAACTTGGGGATGAGTCAAACTTGTCTATTAGAATACATAATATGGAATTTTGTTCACTATCCATAACATCATGTATTCATTATCATTTCTAGCTAAATCCATAGACATTTTCTAACATGTCTAGTTAAGATTAACTCATCTAGGCATTTCATCAAACACTTGGTTTGCATCCACCAATATACTTAGTTTTCAACATTCTAAGTTTAACCAAAGCACAACCGATTGTCCAATTGACATCATAACATGTTATTTAGGCTTTTTAGCCAAAATTTCTCATTAAGAAAACTCCTAAGAGTTAACTAAATCATTAAACATAAAGGGTTTCAACCTAGAGGTGAAACCCCAATTTTCACATATTCACATAATCATATGAGTATAATCAAATACACAATTAAAATGAAATTCATAACCAAATTAGATTTGATTGAGGTTCCCTAAGGTTAGAAAAACCTCCATCAACATACACCTTCACGTTTTTTATGAAAACCCTAGTTTTTCACCATGATCAAGAATGAATCTTACATTAAATTAAGCCGTATAAAAGGTACCTTAGGGTGATTGAACCTTAGATACTTTGTTTTTGTGTAATGCATAGGCTTCCCCTTTGATTTGCCTTGAGTTGGAGCAAGAAATTGGAGGTTTAAGGTTTGGTTGGTGAAGGAGTTTGATCTCCTGATGTTGAGATCGACCAACACACACACAAGTGTGTGTTTTGATTTTATTAAATTTTATTAATAAAACTAGCTTTACCACATTGGCAACTATAGTCCCTCCAAATATCCCCGAGTGTCATTTTCGTATAAAAACTAACTCATAAGCTAGTTTCAAACACCTTTTATTAATTTATAAACATAATATTATTAACTAGGTTATTTCCATTCTAGAATATAACCTATATTCTTATCCTCTAAGTCTCGTGTAAATATTTTTCTAATCACGCCTAATGGCGTAGTTAGGCGAACGAATGGTTTTGGGGTGTTACATCGTAGCAACGAGTTCATTAATAAAACATATATATTTGAGGCATATTTAAATAAAAAAAATGCTAAATGGACAGGTTGGTCTAAGGTTTTGTTTAAATCCAATAAAGATATTTGGTGGTAGCTTTGGAGGTCCAACTCTGTATAAGATTCCCTTCTATGTTTCGCCAAATCAGGGTAGGATTGATATAATCACTAAAGTCTTTGATCTATGGAAAGTTTTGTCTTGAATTGGCGAATGTTTTTTTAGATGTTGATGTTGTTGCCAGAGGCGTTTGGGCTGTTTATGGCGACGACTGACGGTTAGTTTCCTGCCACTGGTAGTTCGCTAACCGTTTGTGGGGGTGAGTTTTGTTTGGTTGTGTGGCCCGAGTTTTGCCTTAATTTTTTGGGGTTTCAATGATGTTGTCGTTGTTTCGAAAGGTCGGTGACCAATGCACGCCATCCAACCCTATGTTGCCTTAGTTTGCTGTTATAAAGTATGGGTTTCAGTTGATTGTGTTGCTGGAATGATAAGTGTATAATATTTACTGACAAATGGTGACCATGGTGTGGTGAGGGTGGTGGATGGTGGGTTTATTCCTGCAACCCGCCTCGCAGCCAAGATTCTTTGCAAACTCAAAGCCCTTTAGCGAACACACTATTGTTTGGAGTTCAATCAATGTCATTTGATCCTGCAAATGCATTTGTTTGGTGTGTACAACTTTCTTTTGTGTGTACACGTTATTATGAATTTAACGAATTGTTTAGCTTTGTTTTCAGGCGGGGGACGATTGGTTATTGTTGTGGTTGTTATGGTTAGCGTTGTTGTTATGGTTAGCGTTGTTGTATGCTCTATTGGCGGCCGACGATTTGCGATGACATTGTTGTCACTGTTTTGAACTTTTGATTGGGTAGTTCATGTGGGTTTGTTCATTGTTTATCCGTTGTTTCGCTGGATTGTTTGTGCTTGCCTTTGCCTCTGTGGTGCTAGGCAAATTGTTGGTCGGCGCTAATATAAGGTCTGTCCTTAACTGATATCAATATTTTAGATGTTACAAAAATACTATTTGACTTTTTATATTGTTTTTTCCGCAGCTGCCTTAGTCTACCGCTGATGTTACAATTTGATAGTTTCATGTTGCAACTGATTAGCGCGTCCTTTGTCTAGGCCTTTGTTTCGCGATGGACTTCACAAAGAAATGGCCTTTTGTTGAATATTATGGTGGTTGGCGGTGATGATATTCTATGTTGGGCGCGCTGATTGCAATGGCAGTTCCATGTTGCAACCGATTGGCGCGCCCTTTTTCTTAGCCTTTGTTTGTGATGGGCTAGCCGAGCAGATGGTTTTTTTTATCATACAATCGCATACAATTAGCAAGGTCGGTGGTGCATTTGTTGATGTACACTCTGCGTTGACGTTTGTACTCCTGCATCTTGGCCCCCTTTTGCCACGTGTGCCGTGTGTGGACTAAAGAATTGTTTCTTCATCAAGGGCCACTGTGAATGAGAAAGAAATCGCCAATGGTTGTGTCGGCTGCTGAATTGCATTATCTCTTGGATCAGCCAAATTGTTATGCTTATGAAATAGTTGAACCAAAGTTATGTAACAACACCGCTGCAACAACTGCTCCACTTAGTACTGTTTTGTTATAATAAATACTACATATTAGCCTTGGGAGACACTAATTTAACTCTTTGTGGATTTCTACCCCATATGATTTTGCAAACTGATTACATATTCTTAGCTTTCAGGTTGAAAATCAAAAGGTTGACTTGGAGTTGCTTATTTTCATTTCTACGTTTTCTTTTAACAATATGTTTGAGCTCTGAAATGATATAAACAATTTATGAACTCCACTCTATCTTAAATTTACAGGCCGACTCATTTCCGATATTAAGCAGCAATCATTACAATGGAAATATAATTAGTTAAGCAATCGTGAGTTTTGGAGCTTATGCAGGATTGTTTTTTATACAGACTAGATCTTTGCCCGCGTTACACGCGGTTCACCAACGTACAATTATTTCGAGTGGTAAAACATATAAAAAAATGTAGCAGAAATATTTTATTAAGATTTAAAAGAAACCAATACACATTCTATTCAAATATCATTAAATATTTCTTTATACACCACATTTTTTGTTTTAGTCTTCACTTGGCCATCAGCATCAAGTATAAGTAATTTCACTCCTGCCCTGCTTCTAATCAAATATCATAAAAATATTTCTTTATACAAAACATTTTTGTTTTATTCTTCACCTTGTCATCCGTGTCAAGTATAAGTAACTTAACGCCAGTCCTGATTTTTACTCTTGATAAAGCACCATAAAGCTAGCCATATAAGAGTACAGGGTCTCTTATAAACTATCAACAATAATCTTAAAATCCTAAAAAACAATTCAACCATGTAGAATTTTTACCAAAATAATAAACAAACATCAAATGTAAACACGCAATTTATGTAGATGAAAATTGTCTCAAAATCAAAGCAAACACAAATGAAAACAAAATGTCAACACACAGGAAATAAAAATCCTGACAATAAACCATTGTTCAAAAAAAACGGGTAATTGATCCTATTTTTCAACCTTAGGAATCAAGACCGTGTCTCAGGTGATTTGTTACGGGAAATGAACTTTTCAGACTTGAGGACTTTAGTTGTTGACTGACTTGCATCATCATCCATTTCGTAAACTTTGTCCAAGCTACGCTTTATCTCAGCTTCATCACGAATCAAACTAACTCTAGAAGATGATTCTGGAGTAGTGTTATCTCCAACAGAATCCTACAATTTTAAAAGCCATGTATAAATTGTTAGAATAAACTACATTAAAATGTAATCTGAACACATGTTTGACCAAGTAAACTACTAACCTTCAAAGAGACCGTATTCTGTGTTGAAGAGTCACCTACATCGATATTTTCAAGCAGAGGTTGTTCGATCTAAAAAAAAATGTAATAAAGAACCGATTAACGTAAAAAGGGTTTAAACAATAACTAAATAACAACAAAAATAATAACGATTCATAACAGTAATTATAACGAAAATATTTAAATCATAATAATAACCTGAATGTCAAGGAACCGTTCTTCAAGAGAAGCTACAATTTCCGAATCATTTGTAAGCTTCCTTATACCATAACCATCATCATGCTTATCAATATTAAATTGCCCTACTTTAATTTTGAAAGCAAATTTCTTATCTTCAATTTCATAAAACTCAACAGGAATTACTTTCTCTTCAATAGAAACCTAGATCATACATCATATAAGTAATACAAAGTACAATTACATATATTGTTTAAAGCTCAAAAAAATAGGTTACCTGTTTGCTTTTCTCAAGAAGCTGCATCGCTGACATGCCCAACATTTTTTTTGCTTCTCGATCAAACAATGTAAGGGATGTAATTCCAGTACAATCCTGTACCCTTATTGGAATCCTATACCTAAAACACCAAAACTAAAAAATCAGATCTATATGTAAAAAAATTAGTAAACGTAAACATGAATACTAAAACATAAAAAAAAAAATAATATCATACAATTATAACTTATGTATAGAGAATAGAATTCTTACACTGGATCACCGGAGACAATCTGTTTTGGACAACCTTTATTCGTGCAAATCAAAACTTGTTTAAATGAAGTTACGTCCTTCACCTCTTCATCATCTGGTAAACTCAAAGTTGGCTCAACCTTGTGGTTGCAGAACTCGCAACCAAGGTAATACCAATCTTCGTTAGGATCCACCCCCTTGATTGTGCCAACAACAATTACTTGTTTGTTAACCTGCAAAACCAAAATTAAAAATGTCACGAATAACCTTGAAATGTATTTGGAAAGAAAGTTATTAGGTAAAAAAAAAATTAATTTTATACGAACCTCTGTTATCAATGGAAGATCACGAATACTGCTAAAAGTTGTTTTATTCAAAAATTCATCAGACATATTCATACTACCAGACGATCCCAGGGATCGTTGAGCAGAACATGATTCGCTGGAGATAAACTTTTCAATATAACTGTAATTAAAAAAAAATATTTATATATCTTTAAACAACTCAAAACATATAAATAAAACACAAAAAAATATAACTATTCTACCTTTTCTTGAAAGAACGAATGTCTTCAATGTCTTCATTAATAAAAAGGCGAGTGATAAAGAAAGCATTTTGAACACTTACATTGCCTTTGAAAAAAAAATATTAAAACAGGTAAAACAAATACCGGTATACAAAAATATCTAATCGGAATTTCTAAAAAAAGTAATATATAACATACCTTTATAATTGCTAAAGCTTCCAAATTGAACAATAAGGACTACATGAACTTCATCTTCATTCTGCTTGATGTATTCAAACATCTCATGACTATAATCTTCCCACAAAGAACAGGTCATTTTCATGCCACTACATATAAACAGAATGTATGTTAAAAGGAAAATTATAAAGGGTTTTATACCAAAATATTCGTAGCAGATATGAAATACATACTCTAGATCGATCAAGACAAGGTTCATCTTGCTTTTCCAACCAGCTTTAGTTTCTGTTGGTTCTGGTGGAGTCCATTCTTCAACATAGCCAATGAAATCTTAAAAAAAAGTTAAAACAGTTTTATACGAATACATAATCAATATAGAAAAGGATTAAAATACATTTCGTTAGTATAATAAAAACAAACCAATTCTTTGTTCTGTAGACAGATTTCCACCTTTAATTGACTCAAAAGATGAAAAATTAAAACCGTATTCGCTTCCATCAAACTTACTACACTTTGAAATATTAGTTTCAAAAGTAAATGAGAGCATATCTTCTTTAGAAAAATGTTTAGTAGATTTGTTTTCAGCAAGTTGTGAGTTATAAATATAATAGGTTTCATTTTCATGTGAGAATTTTTCATGCTTCTTCATATATCTACTCCATACAATAGCTTGCATTTTCGACCCCTGTTTGAAAAGAAAAAAAAAATTATTAACAACCAATTTTTTGCAACAAACAAATGTGTAGAAAAAAAGCAAATTAAAAAAAATATGTTAAAAACATAACCTGTTCATCCATAAGAACCATATCAAGAGAAAGAATTTCTCCAGGTTTCTTTCGATTTTCTCGCTTCCAAAGCCTAAGCACCCTAACTTTGATAGTATATTTAGTCATGCGCCAAGTGATGTCATTCAAAAAAGTAATGTTGTTTGGATCCATAATGCTACAACTCTATGGTATCTAAGTATTAGGTAAGATCAATCTAATATGTATTTATAGAGGTTTAACAAAAAAATGTAATAAAAATGTAAAGTTTTTTATTTTTAGTAAACATTACTAAATTATGTCTACATAAATATAACAATTGACCACAAATTGATTTACATTTAAGTGTTTCCATTATTAAGTTAAATTTCGTTTAAATTAATTTTATAATGAAAATATAATTAGCATTGTTATATGTTTACATTATTAAGTTAAAAGTTAATGTTGTTAAATTTTGTTTACATGCATACGATTTTTTGGTATGGTACATTTGAAACTGTGTATAAGTAAAATTTAATTTTTAATAAAATTGTTTGTGAAATTTTTTTTTAAAAGTAACAGTTAGAAATGAAAATCAATTTACATTTAAGTTTTCCATTATTAAGTTAAATTTCGTTTATTGATTTAAAAAAGAAAATAATAATTACCATTGCTACATGTTTACATTATTTAGTTAAGGATAATAATTTAAAGTATTTTTGGAAAATTGTGATGAATATAATTCAGTTGGAAAAGTCAACGTTACTAAAAGTTGACTTTAAAAATAAACAATAACACATTTAAGAAATATAAAATGTAAATTATTGCTAAAAAAGGTTTGGTAATATAAAAATGTTACAAACTTAGTCATAGAATGTATGATGACTTTTTGACTAAAGATTCCTAAATTATGACAACATTAATATAACAGTTGACCAGAAAATTAATTTACATTTAACTGTTTCCATTATTAAGTTAAATTTCGTTTTGGTATGGTACATTTTAAACTTAGTATAATTCATTTTATATTTTTAATAAAATTGTTTGTTATAAATTTTTTTAACTAACGGCTTTATAAAAGAAAAGTAATTTACATTTAAGTTTGTCCAATTTTTATAGGTAAAGTTCGTTTATTCATCAAGAATTTATTTTTTGGAAAAAAATTGTTTATTATTCGTTTTTTAAACTAAGCGATTTAAAAGAATTGTAAAACTGTAATACAATTTAATTAAAATAGCCAAACATTGAATTTAAATACCTTTTATGTTACAAAACTGGTTTTAGTTTATAAAGGGTTGGTTTTAAATAATTGAAATGTACCAAAAATATTTTGATGATACAATTATATTGATTGTTAGTTAATTGTAATAATCTTAAATTTATTTTGTTAACAATGATTGAGATAACTTAAACTTCTTAATATAAACGGAATTTATATTTATTACCAATTAATAAATTAAAATATTTTAGGAAAACTGTCATTAATATGATTGACTTGGAAAAGTCAATGTTGCTAAAATTTGACTTTTAAAAAAAATTATCAAATTTAAAAAATATAAAATGTCACATGATTGTTAAAAAAGTTTTCTGATATAAAAATGTATGATGACTTTTTTTTTTTATAAAAATCCATATGATTGTAATTGTATTACTACTACCTAAACAGTTCACAATTCATAATTACTCAATAAACAACAAATAAAGGTTTAGCATAAACATATATCACGACAAACCAAACATCATATGCACAATCATACATGACAACTAAACCTACCAAAAGTTTACAAAATTAATGTTCAAAAAAACCTTTTTGTTAAAAAGACTTGGACAACTAATGTTACAAAATATAGTTTAGTTGTATCAAAATGTAAAATTTTAAGATGAAAATTCAGTTATTTTAGATTCTTAGATAATAGATTTACTAACTTATCCAAACATTGCTAACTTACTGGCTAAACAACCCAAAAACATTACAATATACATAACCTACTTATTTATTGTTTATCAACATATATATAAACCCAAAAACCACGACTTGCCACATGAGCAGTAAACGTGGAAATGTTTGTGACTACCAACGATAGATCATGTTCTAACTTAAAAAAGTTACCCACCAAAAAGTATTGTCTTCAAACCACATAACAACCACCACTAACCAAACTAACTACCATTACCGCTAACAACATTAGAGAACTCGAACACACCTTGCTTTTGGAAAAACTGGAAATGCATTTGATCACCAAGCTGAAAGTTCTTATCACCTACGAAAGTTGACATACCTCTTATGTTGTAACGGTACTTTCCAGGTTCACCTTCCCTCCCAACAGACACTCCCTAACTAAAACCCTCACCATCACAAATGGTCAAAGCCCTCTTCTTGCACAACCCGTTTTCCCTTGCCCAAGGGGTCTTCATACGCTACGCAAATAACAAATAATAGAATGTTATACAATAATAATATATAAATATATCTTGTCATCTCATTTGGATATGACATAAGTGGACATCTAAATAACCAACAACAGTTTTTCCATAATTGACAACAGACTAACATTTAACATCTAAATAAGTCTAAGTAACAACACTTGACCCATATTAGGAGGTCATCAACTTATAAACCACTACTATGGCTGCAATAACATCTAAAGGCGTATAATAAAACTGTTCGACTAACATGCATTTAAGTTAATAGATTTAAAAAATAAATGATTGCACTTACATAGTAAATGCCATTTGACCCATATCACAAGTAAAGACCATTTCAGTGCAGTTTGACCTCTTAAGGTCAACAAAGTCTAAATAAACAACTAAATTGGTGCAGTTGACAACGATGACCACAGATGACCCATATCACAATTAAAGACCATTTTTACTAAAATGCAAACCTAAAACATTCAAGCTTAATACAAACCTATAACATAAATGCATAATCATTCTAAGTTGAACGCTTAAATAGTAACAAACCAATAAACTATTTCTTAAACCATAAATGTATACCTAAAACATAAACCACTAATCAAATACTAAATCATAACAATCCATTCTAAGGTTTCTATAAAACATCAATCGGATCATAAACCTAAAACATGAAAGCTAGATAGAGACCAAAAACATATTTTCCATAATAATCATCAGTATGTAAGCAGAATTAATTAAAACCTAAATCATAATCCTAAATCAAAACCCTAAAACAATCGATTAATTAAAATCAGTGTAGTATGTAAACAGGACTAAAATACATCTAAGTTAATACATTTAAAAAATAAATATTATTACTTACATAGTGCCTGTCAACAACGAACACCACTGGCACACCTACATCCTCCTCTTCCTCAGAATCATCATCCTCTTCCTCCATATCAGTGTCCTCTTCATCCTCCTCGCTGAAATCATCAGAAACGACAACCTCCTCACTATCATCAGTAGAAACGACAATGATATCTTCATCAGAGTAATCTTCATCATCATCCTCCTCCTTAACTTCAGCTTCCCATTTAAGTTCAGGAGGAAGAGTAAGCTTGTTTTTCTCAAAAATCGACATATTGTATGTGCTCTGTTAAACCAAAAAGAAGTATATACATTTTATCAGCCTTATGACCTATACAGCGAGAAATAAATATAAAGCTAAAGATTTATAATTTATATTTAAGAAAACAGAGAAGACCTCATTTATGATTTCGAAGACAATGAGATGATCAGGTGTGATTGAAAAAGTTTCCTTAATGAAACGCCATCCTTTAGTGACATAAAAGAAACCATCATCAACTGCTAGTTGTATCTGAAACTTTTTACGTGGAGGAGCTCTAACTGCAATTGGGTCCAACGGGAGTTGTCTGTTCATTAAACCATGAACAACGTAACAACTAACATGCTGGTAAAAACAGAAAAAATGTTGACAGGGGTTAAAATAAGTTTTTTTATCAACAAATTGTATAATAAAATATAATGATGTTATTTGATTAAAAAAAACACATACCAGACGCTTCTCACTGGTATAAGGATCGGACAATCTGCAGTAAAAAAAGTTACCAGCTGCATACACTGCATCTTGATGGAAAGTTATCATCCTGAAAGAGCGAAGATTTTCCTCATACTGAAATAGAAAGTTACACCCAGATGGGTACTTCAATTCAGTAATCATTGTTCTCCAACCATTGTAGAAGAACCACTTGCCAGCAATATTCAACACTTTAATTGTGACACCTGGCAACTTCCGGTAACTAACTTTTGAAAACTTAGTAAGTCTACCTTAGCGAGTCGCGCATACGTTACACATGGTCGAGTCGAGTCGCACGTCATTAGGGTTTTAACATACGCAAGTCTCGGGTCCCGGGAATTGGTGATCGGGCGGGAACGTGTCATTTATCATGTATTATATGTCTACAATCATTATGTGACTTGTCGGTATGTGAATATGTGCTAACATGTGTTAAAACGGGGTTTAACGCGCAAAACACACCAACATAGGGGCTATAGGCGATTAGGCTTGGTGGATAGCCTAATCGCATGCTGTTGGGGCGAGTAGGAAGATGCCTACAGGCGAGTAGGGCTACTCGCATGAATAGTCATGCGATTAGGCACCCTACTCGCGTATAAACCTGCATACTCGCGTGTAACGCGCTGGACGACCAAAAACGCCTATAAATACCACCCTTGACCTCCAAAACATCATTTGTGCAACCCTAGCCGTCCCATAACATAACCCAACACCCAAACACCCTCTGGAACCCGTTTTTGCATCAAAATCACCATTTCCAAGCCTATTCCATCATTACCTCTTGATTACAAGGTGTGTTCTTCAAACCCAAACCTTCAAATGATTATGTTTTGCTCCCTAAACGTCCAGACCTGACTTATAAATGTTTTTATCTTTGAAAATCCATTTAAAACCATTTTTAAACAAACCCACACCTTTACATGCGTTATATGTGTTATATATGTTTAAAGATAGGATTTTTAGGATTGAATCATGGTTGTTCTTATGTTATTTTGATGTTTATTGCTGAGATAAGTTAGTATGATGATGTCCTAGGAGTTTGGATGGTTTTGGTGGTGTATTGTTGATATTTGATATTTTGACCCATTTGAAGGATTTTAGACGATTAAGGATGTTATGAGGTGTGTTGTTGATTGAATGATGTTAGGGTTTGCTCTAGGATGATGCTAGAACAGTAGGATGCTATCGGACAACGTGATTATGTGGTTAAATCTGAATATTTGCTATTTCGGGTAAGTTCTTGCATGTTGATGTGATGTTTACATGCTAAGTTGCCATTTTGGGAAAACGCTCGCATTCGGGACTGTTAGAATGATGAAAACTTAGGGGTTTTGCTTGAAATATGTTTGTTAATGTGTTAGGATGATTATTGGATGTTTTTACATGTTTCGGATCTGATTTGGAGCGTTAAACGCGCGAAATTGCATTGTCCAGCTGCAACAGGCGAGTAGCACCCTAATCGCATGATGCTAAGGGCGATTAGGGGTGTACTCGCCAGTAGGTGAGGCCTGCTCGTGTATATAACAGGCGATTAGACCCTGTAATCGCCTGTTGACCAGCCCTAATCACGTGTTGACTTTTCCTAATTGCTAGTTTGATTCCTAATCGCGTGTAATGCTGCTGTATGTATATTTTAACATCCCGGAACATGATTTGACACCTAGGAACATGATAGGAACCCCGGGATTCACCCAATGACTTAGTAACACGTATTCGGATCTGTTTATGCGTTAATCAGACATTATGCTAGACTAGGTGAACTGTTGCGCGTATTAAGTGTTTAATTGCATATGTGGCATGTTGTCTTGTATTTATCTAACACGTGGAATGTCGGGTCACCAATGGGATGTCGAGTCTTGTCTTACATAGTCTAGTTGTCGGTCAAACATGCTTTTCGGATACATAATGGTCATGGACTGGACGTAGGGACTAATGAACCCGATGGGTTATTAGTCTAACTTAACACATATCTTATGATAGGTCGCCAGTAGTTGGGGCTATCATATCTCATAAACGGTTTACTCATATCACGCATACGGATTACGCAACTTAAGGTGAGTTCACGGCCCCACATTTTACAGTTTTTGCTTACGGGGTGAGAAACATGCTTACAAACTATTTTATGACTTATGACTTGTTAAATTCTTATGGCTCATGACTCTTTATCACGTTATACTATGGCTCACTTATCTTACTATACGGTTCATCGAAAATCCCTTGAAACCACTAACATGGGTATATGGCGGGGAAATATGGATAGCGCTATTGGGAACTGACAAACCCCACTCGACGGTTGGACCGGGCGGGTGCATATTGTCTCTAACAAAACAAGGTCTACCGGCGATGACGGTAGCCCATAGGAACTAAGGGTAACACACGGCTTAGTCAGTAATGGTTTCACCCGTATGAGTATCTCATTCTGCGCCTGGTTTGGCGTTCTCATAAGCATAGTAGTAATTGTGATGGTAACGTTTTTGAAGGATCACTGTAAACGTTTAATTAAAACCTGTGAACTCACCAGCATTATATGTTGACTCTTTTAGCATGTTTTCTCAGGTCGCTAAGGTAGCAGCGTATGGATAGGCGCACGTGGTCGCACTGGAGTCGTCTCGTGTCTAGGGTTTCATCTGCACGTTTTGGGATTATGAACTTTTGAACTTATGTCTATTTATGCATGACTTCTGTAAACTTTAAAATGCTTCCGCACTGTTGAATGTTGGTTTTAAACGTATGCATGGTTTTGTTTACGTATGTTTTTACATTTAGACGTCGTTTATTGTGACCGTTGACTTGGATCCTGGTATGTCCCACGCCTCGCGGTAGAACTCCGCAGGTGGAAATTTTGAGGGTGTGACATTAATATCATAGATTTTAGAGTCCAAGGTACGGATTTTGGTGTTACCGGTAGGATAACCATAATCTTCGATCCACTTTTGATAGAGTTTTAGTAACGCCTGATAAGAATTACAAACATTAAAATATTATTAGGAAAAGTATAAACATACTGTACTATATACATTTTAGCATGTAACAGATATCTTACAATACAAACACGGTTGTTACCCTCCGACTCAATCCAAAATCCATAAACCATTGTATTCCAAACGTGTATGCACCTGTAGCAACCACAAAAGATAATCGCAAATACATATCAGCAAAGTAATGTTTATATGAGTATAACATAAAGAATATAAATTGAAGACTAAATTGAAGACTAAATCAATTGAACAACTTTTACTAAATGCAAACCTAATCCAAACAATGTATGATAACAATCCATTCCTAGGTTCCTTATAACATAAACTGAAGACTAAATCAATTGAACAATTTTTACTAAATGCAAACCTAAAGTATTCCTTAAACCATGAATCGATACCTAAAACATAAACCACTAATCAAAAATTAAATCATAAAAATCGGTTCTAAGGTTTCTATAAAGAAAAAAAAGCCCTAAATCAATACCTAAATCATAAACCCCTAACTTGAAACCTAAAAGCATAACAATCCATTCTTAGATTTCTTAAAACATCAATTTAACGATAAATCGTAACCTTAAAACATCAACCCTAAATCATATCTGAAATACAAAACGATTAATAAGAATGAGCAATAATAATCGAAAAAAAAGAACAATAAGTAAAACATAAAACAGAGAAAAAGATTAACATTAATCTAAAATCGATACCTAAAACATAAACCACTAATCAAAAATTAAATCATAAAAATGGTTCTAAGGTTTCTATAAAGAAAAAAAAGCCCTAAATCAATACCTAAATCATAAACCCCTAAATTGAAACCTAAAAGCATAACAATCCATTCTTAGATTTCTTAAAACATCAAGTTAAACTTTAAATCGTAACCTTAAAACATCAACCCTAAATCATATCTGAAATACAAAACGATTAATAAGAATGAACAATAATAATCGAAAAAAAAGAACAATAATAAAACATAAAACAGAGAAAAAGTTAACATTAATCTAAAGTTTAAAAACATAGTTTGAAAATCTGTGAAACAAAAGAAAGAATAATCGATCAATGAACATCGATTTAGTGAAATAACAATCAAAATACAGTTACCTTGGATTGGAGAGAAAGATTATGTTTAATCGCCTTGAATCGCCCTTGTGAGATTAGGGTTTGGGTAGAAGGAGGCGATGATAATATGAATGTGTTATGTCCGTGTTTTTTTTTTTGGGTATATGTATTTTACTCGATTTTTGATTAAAAAAAAAGAAAATTTTATAAATTACCACATTGTGCCATGAGGGATGACCATTAAATGCTAGTAGCCTACATGATTGCCAAGTGTCCCAAAATGCTCCTAAATATTATATGTATAGATTCAAGCTACAAGTCAAGGAAAAACAATCACTAGGATGCAGCTCAAGGTCATAACTAAACATGTAACCTCTTATGTGAAGCATGCTCATTTGTGAAGCTCACCAAAACCTCTTTTGTAAAGCTAGATTCCCCCGCTGCAACGCGCGGGGGAGAGGGGGAGGGGGGCGCAATCTAGTTGTAATTGTTTAAGACAAACTAATTATTCATATAGCCCCAAAGAAAAAATAAAAAAAAGGATAAATACCCCTTAATTTCACATTTCCACCTATTTAATTTTGTTAAAAATGATTGTGTGATATTTATTAACATAATTTTACACGTATAAGAAAAACATATTAAATATAAAACTAATACTAAAGAGCTTTTGGTCATGTTGTGGGGCGTAAACTGATGTTTCTTCTTTATAAGGTTGAGTTTTTCGGATCTATAATGAATAGTGATGCAAATTTAGGAGTATATAAAATTGTTGTAAGAGAAAGATATAAAACTAGTGTCTGGTGTTGACAATCGGGGCATGTCGTAAGATGCGCACAATAGAATATCCAATTACAAAAATACAAATGAAACAAAATGCAACATAGTAAGCATCATGAGAAAATTATGGGTTTGTCTTAGCTGCTATGTTTATTGGTTCAAATATCTTATTTTAGCCGATATAGATAAAGCATTTTACGTAAACACAAAAAAAAAAAATTAAATAAATAAATTGTATTTTTAACCCTTGATTTTATCAAACTGTACATAATTATTTATTATATATTCTCAATCAATGGGATAGTAGTGCAGTAACGAATTTAGAAGAAAATTTGAGGGGTATCATATGCTAAAAAGAATTTGTTCAGCGGTAACCAATAAATAAAACGAAGAAGAAAAAAAAATTGCATTGAAAATGTATTTCGTCAAAAAAGTTGAGGGGTAGCGTGGGCTACCCCTCAACCCCCTCTAAGTCCGTCCCTGGTGGGTATCATTTTCCACAACTAACTTATTTTATTATATCTATAATTGATAATAATCTAATGCGTCAAGTTTGATACCTATATATGTATATCTTTTTTTTTAATGGCCAATTGGAATCACTCACGGACCACTGGAGTATCATCGTGCCACCAGTGATACCACGCGATCATATTCCACTATTAAGTCACCAATTCAGGAGGAAACTCATAATTATGAGAAAACCCCCTTTTGTGAGATTCAAACCCAGAACCTTATAGTCCCTAAGTCTTATCTCACCACCAAGATGCCGCTGGGCTATAATGCCTTTGGCATATATATATGTATATCATTCGATGAATGCTAGAAAATGTTTGATAGTATTAACCTCTAATGGAATATGCCTTGTTCTTTAACTAAAAATGCCCATTTTCACTCTTTTCTTCATGCTATATATACTCGTTTACTTCTTAAACAATCTCCTCATTCCCATCATTAGAAAAATATCAAATATATATATGGAGATGATACAACAATTGTTCATGGTAGCTTTTGCCGCTTTCGTATTCTCAATAGTAGTCGAGAAGCTTGCTTGTGTTACCATCAACGGAGAAGATAGGAAGTCTAAGAGAACCAAAGGCAAGTGTACCCAAAACAAGACTAAGAACACGGGAATGGGCAAGAGCAAAAAAAAAGTTCATTTTGCGGTGCATGATCAGATAGCCACTGTCATTAACAACAAGCTCGTTAAATTAGGCGCCATCAAGCGACCAACGAAGAAACAAATGTTTAGACCTATTGGTTATGATTTGAATGAGGTATATCTTGGTGCTAATTGGATTGGAGAAGAGTTAATGATCTACAAGGAACTTGGATTGCATTTGGAACATCATGAACTAGGATTTGGTGCTATTCAAGTCCAAAGAAAAACACTAAATGATAAAGCACAAACGGAGTTTGTGATTGATGATTAAACGTAAGATGAAAGGAGTGAGAATACCGCCCTTGATTTTGCTACTATAAAATTTGTTAATTAACTAACAAGTGTACCATAAATGTAAAGATGTATACATTTATTTTCACGTTGGTGTAAATATATAAGGAGATAGTAATAAAGAGTGTTAGATGGTAGGTGTTTTCAAATGAACAATTTAACATATACAAAAATGATTAATAAAAAGTGCATTGCTATAAAAAAAAATAATTTGGAATGACGATTTTTTTTTGCCCAACATACTCGCGAAATTGGAGAGGCCTATTGCCCCACTTTACCTAGATTATGTTTGTCTTAACCGGGCTCACACTGACTTCAGAGTTTGGCTTCGGCGTTCCCCCAAGAAACCATGCATACCGCCGATTGTGTATAGGCATGTTGTTTGATTTGTAAATATAAAGTTTAAAATTGTAATAAAAGCAATTGATATATTTTACTTTATATGCCAAGAAAAAATGAATGGGCCCTCTTTTATTATTACTAGATGTTCCATTAGGCTATGTGTTGTGGTCGCGAGTGACCAGATCTTCCACGTGGCTAGCGAACACAACAACAAAGCAGTGTGACCGTTCACGCGAGCAAGACCACGCCACCACACTCACGTGTGGTGACGGATGAAAAGTAGCCGTTGTGTTCAAAAAATCGACTATTGACTGCTGACTGTTGGCGGCGAGCATTATTTTTAGAAAGTATCCAAGTTTTTCAAATCAAACTTCTAAATTTTTTCACTCTTCGCTCTCAACAAAGACCTTCACGCCGCCACCACCAGAGATGGTGGTGGTCGGCCAACGATGCAAACGAGGGTAGAGGGAAAGTGGATACGAGGAAGGGTCGAAAGAGATATAGATTTGGGTTTAGAGAGAAGGTGTTAAGGTTTGGAGTGGTGGCTAAAAAAATGAGGGAGAAAGAGGAACATGAGCTTTTATAGCTAGGGTTTTTGGTAGATAGGAGCATACCGCGTATCGAACCCGTATTTGCGTATAGCGCCTCAGTTTTATTTTAGTTTGTTCAACTAATTTAGTCGATTATGTTCGATTTTAAAAACAAAACAAAACCATGCAATATAGATATAATATTCGTGATCCGACACGTGAATTCGGAACACGCGTTTAAATCGAGTTAATTAAATCGGTCGTTGTTTCCTTCAATTAAAAGGTCTGTTTCCTTTCGAAACTTAATAAATAACAATATATACAAGAAATAATTCTTCTAAAAGTTCGATAATGGTTAAAGCCACACATTTCGACATCCGATTCCCATGTCAGTTACTTTTTGCGTTTTCCAAAACAATGTGTTTTTTGCCGTTTCTCTCGCCGATTTCACATTCGTTTTTTGCGTTCTCCAAAACGTTTCTTTTTCATTGTAATCCATTAAGGTCCAATATGGTCCATTTACACATGTATTATCTACTATTGTATTTTGTGAGCAATTAAGGCTCCATATGAGTCATTAAGACAAATATGATCTACTACTGTCCATTGTGATCCATTAAGGCCCAATATAATCCATTAAGACATATATGTCACACCCCGCCAAGCTGGAAACGCGAGGTGCGACTTCGAAAGATTTCCAAGCACAAAGGTCACACGAGCATTGATTAAAATAAATCGGGAACTTTTATTAAACAACCAGATTTGTTCAACATAGAGTCAATTGTTTAAAAATCAAAACACTGTAACTAGCATGTTTGAACACACCACAGAAAAGGGCTCTGTGTGGGTAACACTCAAACACTGTAACTTTCTTCTTTCGCTTCTTCAATTTAATGTTTTTTCTCCAACTACTTTTTCCATCCAAAATACTGATTGTAGGTTTGTTTTTGTTTCTTTCTCAGCCTCTGACAAGTCTAAGGTGCAAAGGAATAAGTTAACATCTGCTGGCAAAGAACTTGAGTACAAATGTCTTGTTAGGGCAACTGATGGAAAGAAGAACATTTCCACCTTGGTAATATATCTTAACCTAGTTTTTTCCATTCCATATGTTTTCTTCTTATTCGTCTTCGACACATGATGTTTTTTGAGAGAGATGACAAAATGGGCGGGTAACGGGTTGGGCAACTATCAAATGGGTTGGGTGAGTTCGGCTGATGTAACAACCGGCAAAATTAAGGTAATTCCGTACTAATTAACTATACGCGATTAACGTAATTAAACATAATTATGTGTTGGTTATTTAACTGAGGCCTTAGAAAGATAGCAATTCCCAAATAATGCATAGGAATGCATATGTTTAATGACAGACATGATAGGATCATGTGCAAGTAAATCTATCCGGTATGGACACTGGCGATTACCCGGTAAAAATTAAATAAGCGAAACGAACCCCGGACACCCGGGATATAAAATAAAAGATAATTTCACAAAATATAATGAGTTTTGGAACCCCAAAGCCATACGTGAAAACTTATTGTACAAATCTCCCGGTAACGAATAAAGTGCACGTACCGCACCCGATACGCGCCTAACTCATAATTTCACCCGGCAAGAGCCAAAATAATTTATCAACGCTTAAACTGGACTATGTTTAAGAAATATTAAGGTATTTTTAATATCCGGAGGACGCGCGATAAAAACTCGAAAAATACCCGGACGGTACCCGAACAAGATTAACTTAAACATAATAATATTGGGTATTATTTAGCAAAGTGGACCCCACCCAAACACCCCCTTGGGGCCGGCCTATGGCCCACCCAAGTGATTAAATCTTTGTTATCTCATTTAAACTCTTCACCTCCTTAATAATCCAATTATTAAGAAACTAATCATATGGTTGCATGAGATTACATTGGCCAAGAAAAATTAACTAATCCTCTCCACTCTCTCTCTCTCAAACTCACGGCACCAAACACCCTCTTAGTATCCCCAAGGATTTTCATAATCTTACACAATCTAACTAAGATATTACATAATCTAGATAAGATATTGGGTAATCTTTGGAGATTTGGAAGGGATATTATATACACACTGTAACATCGCAAAACTTTCCCCAAATTTTAATTACCCCTCATTTTTGTACCCAAGTTTTTATTCTCCTAATTCACAACATATATATATATATATATTATATAAGTTTTTTTTTATAATAATAATAATAATAATAATAATAATAATAATAATAATAGTGATAATAACCAACATAATGGTTGGATTGAACTAAAACTACAAACAAACCCAACCCCCTTATGAACGAAGCCCAAGCAGGTGGCCCACGAAAATTCTGCAGCCCAAGCCCAATAGCTGGCCCAAAGCCCACTCCCCATTGCCCCTTGACTGTTTAAAAAAAAAAAAAAAGATGCTTTACCCGGGTATCGAACCCGAGCCCCCCCACTCACAACACACGCAGACTAACCACTGAGCCACACGAATCTTTTGTTCATTTATGAACTTAATTATTATTTATAATCACCTTGATTCATGTCTGCTGCTACTTATCGCTTCTATGCAGCAGCCGAAGCATAGTCAAGGTCTTCTCTTGACTCGTGATTGAATCAATTAAGGATATAATTGACTAATTTCATTTCGTGACTTGTAATTATCGAGTATTACGCGTATTACACCCTAATAAACGCAATCAAAACCTTCCATACGAGAGCTTAATCACGCGTTTTACATTCAAAGCCGAGTCAACCTTCCAATCTAACAAACCAGACCCCATCCCTATAAATTGAGCACCTCCAAACCTTCACAACTCGCTCACATATCTCTCCTAACCTCCAATCATTCTGAAACACTCTAAATAATTATCTTCGTTTGTTGTTTGACTTTGGCTTTGACCGAGAAATCTGTTCGCAAACGTGTTTGTAAGTTGGTTTTTGTTTATGGGTTTCTTTAATCGGAACCTACAAAGTGTTTACCCTATGATTAATTAGATTAATATTGGGTAAATCACTCGATTGGAAAACTAGGGCTCGAATTGATAATTTTGGGGAAGAACACATCGATCTGTTTATATTTATTTTAAATCAACAATATCCAAACACGACCACTGGCTTGGACCAGATGGTTGTGTCTGGTGCACTACACCCAGCCCACGCGGGTTCGAACCCTGTGGGCAGCAAACAATTTTTTTGGTTTGTTTTTAACCAAAAACAATTAAAATAGATTTTATATAAATCTTATAAATTCATTTTAAAATACTAAAACACTTTTAAAAACTCTACAAAAATTATTTTTAGTTAAACTGATAGAAAGGTTTAACTTACAATTTTTAGTTTTCAAAAATTTATTTATTTAATATTTATAATAATAAAATCAAGTTTATTCCATTTTATTTATAAAAATCTATAAAAATATCAAAACGATCTCATTAATTTCCACAAAAATTATTTTGAGTTTTTATAACATTAAGCTTTTCAGAAATGATTTTTATTTCTGAGAAATCATTTATTTAATATTTTTAATCGATTTTTGTTAGATTTAATCATAATTAAATCATAATAAATCCAATTTTCATCATTTTTGCACCAAATTTTATACAAATTATTTTTAATCATTTAGAACAGAAATATGATTTTTAAAATAATAATTCTTTAATTTTAGTATTTTTAAATATTAAAGTTAAAATTTGACAAATTGTAATAAATAGATTTAATAATCTATTTTAAAGGAAATAATTTTATAAAAATTATTTTTATACTTTAAACACATTCTTGTAACCATCTTAAGTTTAAATTTCATAAAAAGATTTTTAGTTATTTATTTACTAAATTTCTCTCAATTGGCGAATATTTTTTTATATTAATCAAACGAACAATTATCCCCAATTCGAAGCCCTAGAACTTAAACATTTGTAGACTTGTTAGACTTAGACATATTTATTACCTCATTTTAGGGTGATACTTGATACATTTGGTCAACACATTTCTCAACAGATATAACATTTTACCAAGGTGAGTTTACTTAGCCCCTTTTACTCTATTTTCACTATTTTTGGGGTGAAACATGTTTATAACATCATCATTGCAATTCAATCATCAATGTGTCTATGTGTTTTCTATGTTGCATTATGTCTTGAGCATGATTAGAGTAAGCACCATTCTAGCATAATCATTAACATTGATCAGCCGGCGGTATACATTGATAGATCTATTGGACTGACAATCCCACCCGGATACGTGCCTCCTACAAAGGTAGCGTGGGTGTTTGTTATCGTATAACATATTGGACCATGAGCGTATGGTATGTATCATTTTATAACAGTCATCAAGGTTGATTATGCACTCGATTTATTTCTAGTATGTTCTCACATATGGACTAGATTGACATGACACATGAATTGCACATCATTCTTACTCAATTATCAAAAACCTATGTAATTCTCACCAACTTTTGTTGACCCAAAAACATTTTCAACTTAACATGTTTCAGGTTCTATTTGCTTGAAGATTTGAATTGATGCTTGAAGATATGTGTATAGTTTTACTCAATTTGATGTACAAATTCTAGAACAGTTGTATGTAATTCATTTAAATCATTTAATGGAATCTATTATTCACCATGAGCTACTGAACAATCATTCATACGTGACACCTCGATGTTTCCGCCATCGGTTGGGGTGTTACAGATTGGTATCAGAGCCATGGTTATAGGGAATTAGGTTATTAGAAAAATAATCTAGTCTATAACCATAGGATTTAACAAGTACTTGCTTCTTTTGCTTGCTATTCTCTATCTCCTACTTCTTATCTCTACTTTCATCCCTACAAGAAGGTTGCTCTCCATCACTGGATCCACTCTTAGACTAATAAGGCAAAATCCTCAGGTTTAACCTGAACCACCTTGAGATCTCGTCGAAGTTCTAGATTTTAATAACGAACACGTGCAATCTGGAAGGGTGAACGCCTGTATTCTGAGTCTTCTGTCTAGGCTGGCATTGCGCATATATCCCAATCAGACGAGGGACCCGGATGCCTACCTGGGAATTCTCGGGATGAGTGTTCACTTATAGGCTAAAGCATGTCTTCATATGTTATTAAGATTTAGAATCTTTGATAAGTCAACGTTTTCGTTTATTCGTTTTAAATAATGAATAAATGATTACATTCCTTATATCACCTCATTCATTTCATGCCACATTGAACCTTCATTGTGTCCCTTACGGATCATGTCTCCACGTCGTAGCACTCGCAATAACAGTGGTGAAAACCAAGAGGAAAGTAACAACAACCACAACACCAACCACAACAACAACAAAAACAACAAAGGTGTTGATGCCCGACTGGCTGCGATTGTCCATAACCCTGCTCAGGTTACAAATCCTAATCGTCCTAGTAATTTCAACTATGGTCAATGCTATGAATGTGGAAACCCAAATCACTACCGTAACCGATGCCCTAAACTAAACCGAGACCAAGACCCTCCAACTACTTAACAGCAAACTCTACTATCTGAATGATGTCTATTTTTCTCTTTAATTCCATGTATTGACATTTTATTTTCAATAAATTCAAGTATTATCATAACATCTGTGTGCATGCTTGTTTGAATGTGAACTAACTGCTATATCTATGATCATACTTGCTTACTTGTACAACAGTTAGTTGACTACCAAACAACCTACTTAACGATTGGTAGAGGTCATCATGTCTTTCCAACAGTCGGGAGAGGCCCTACCACCTGCTCAACGACTGGTGGAGACTATCAGACTGCTCAACAATCGATAGAGTCATAGAAGGACGCAAAACCCTAATGTAAGGTAAATTGGGGATTACGGTCCGGAACGTAATCGTGAATTTACAGGTACGTTAAGGTGGTGTGGAATTCTATCAAGATTTCCGGTAGTTAACCAAATATCTAGTAGTTCATTTAGTAAATCAACTCACACGTAACGCGCCTCCTATCCACGCTATGCGAGACAGGTTACTCTATTCATTGTCATGCCCTAACATAAAATTCTTCAAGTCACACTTGTCCTAATTTTTATCCAATCCCCTTTAACCCTGTGTTTTCAATAAACTTCGGGACGAAGTTTTCAAAAGTAGGGGAGACTGTAACATCGCAAAATTTTCCCCAAATTTTAATTACCCCTCATTTTTGTACCCAAGTTTTTATTCTCCTAATTCACAACATATATATATATATATATATATATTATATAAGTTTTTTTTATAATAATAATAATAATAATAATAATAATAGTGATAATAACCAACATAATGGTTGGATTGAACTAAAACTACAAACAAACCCAACCCCCTTATGAACGAAGCCCAAGCAGGTGGCCCACGAAAATTCTGCAGCCCAAGCCCAATAGCTGGCCCAAAGCCCACTCCCCCTTGCCCCTTGACTGTTTAAAAAAAAAAAAAAAAAGATGCTTTACCCGGGTATCGAACCCGAGCCCCCCCACTCACAACACACGCAGACTAACCACTGAGCCACACGAATCTTTTGTTCATTTATGAACTTAATTATTATTTATAATCACCTTGATTCATGTCTGCTGCTACTTATCGCTTCTGTGCAGCAGCCGAAGCATAGTCAAGGTCTTCTCTTGACTCGTGATTGAATCAATTAAGGATATAATTGACTAATTTCATTTCGTGACTTGTAATTATCGAGTATTACGCGTATTACACCCTAATAAACGCAATCAAAACCTTCCATACGAGAGCTTAATCACGCGTTTTACATTCAAAGCCGAGTCAACCTTCCAATCTAACAAACCAGACCCCATCCCTATAAATTGAGCACCTCCAGACCTTCACAACTCGCTCACATATCTCTCCTAACCTCCAATCATTCTGAAACACTCTAAATAATTATCTTCGTTCGTTGTTTGACTTTGGATTTGACCGAGAAATCTGTTCGCAAACGTGTTTGTAAGTTGGTTTTTGTTTATGGGTTTCTTTAATCGGAACCTACAAAGTGTTTACCCTATGATTAATTAGATTAATATTGGGTAAATCACTCGATTGGAAAACTAGGGCTCGAATTGATAATTTTGGGGAAGAACACATCGATCTGTTTATATTTATTTTAAATCAACAATATCCAAACACGACCACTGGCTTGGACCAGATGGTTGTGTCTGGTGCACTACACCCAGCCCACGCGGGTTCGAACCCTGTGGGCAGCAAACAATTTTTTTGGTTTGTTTTTAACCAAAAACAATTAAAATAGATTTTATATAAATCTTATAAATTCATTTTAAAATACTAAAACACTTTTAAAAACTCTACAAAAATTATTTTTAGTTAAACTGATAGAAAGGTTTAACTTACAATTTTTAGTTTTCAAAAATTTATTTATTTAATATTTATAATAATAAAATCAAGTTTATTCCATTTTATTTATAAAAATCTATAAAAATATCAAAACGATCTCATTAATTTCCACAAAAATTATTTTGAGTTTTTATAACATTAAGCTTTTCAGAAATGATTTTTATTTCTGAGAAATCATTTATTTAATATTTTTAATCGATTTTTGTTAGATTTAATCATAATTAAATCATAATAAATCCAATTTTCATCATTTTTGCACCAAAATTTTATACAAATTATTTTTAATCATTTAGAACAGAAATATGATTTTTAAAATAATAATTCTTTAATTTTAGTATTTTTAAATATTAAAGTTAAAATTTGACAAATTGTAATAAATAGATTTAATAATCTATTTTAAAGGAAATAATTTTATAAAAATTATTTTTATACTTTAAACACATTCTTGTAACCATCTTAAGTTTAAATTTCATAAAAAGATTTTTAGTTATTTATTTACTAAATTTCTCTCAATTGGCGAATATTTTTTTATATTAATCAAACGAACAATTATCCCCAATTCGAAGCCCTAGAACTTAAACATTTGTAGACTTGTTAGACTTAGACATATTTATTACCTCATTTTAGGGTGATACTTGATACATTTGGTCAACACATTTCTCAACAGATATAACATTTTACCAAGGTGAGTTTACATAGCCCCTTTTACTCTATTTTCACTATTTTTGGGGTGAAATATGTTTATAACATCATCATTGCAATTCAATCATCAATGTGTCTATGTGTTTTCTATGTTGCATTATGTCTTGAGCATGATTAGAGTAAGCACCATTCTAGCATAATCATTAACATTGATCAGCCGGCGGTATACATTGATAGATCTATTGGACTGACAATCCCACCCGGATACGTGCCTCCTACAAAGGTAGCGTGGGTGTTTGTTATCGTATAACATATTGGACCATGAGCGTATGGTATGTATCATTTTATAACAGTCATCAAGGTTGATTATGCACTCGATTTATTTCTAGTATGTTCTCACATATGGACTAGATTGACATGACACATGAATTGCACATCATTCTTACTCAATTATCAAAAACCTATGTAATTCTCACCAACTTTTGTTGACCCAAAAACATTTTCAACTTAACATGTTTCAGGTTCTATTTGCTTGAAGATTTGAATTGATGCTTGAAGATATGTGTATAGTTTTACTCAATTTGATGTACAAATTCTAGAACAGTTGTATGTAATTCATTTAAATCATTTAATGGAATCTATTATTCACCATGAGCTACTGAACAATCATTCATACGTGACACCTCGATGTTTCCGCCATCGGTTGGGGTGTTACACACACTAGTAAGAATACTTGAATCAAAATCCAAAAACTTCTTCGTCTTCTTCTCTTGGCCGTAGCCTTACACCCCTCCATATACATTCTTCTTACAATTTTTACACTACCAAATCATCTCTAGATCACTATCCTTCAAAACCCCATTGTGTGTTTCAAGAGCTTGGAGCTTAACCCTTTGGAAGAACACACTAAACCCTATCCAATCCAAGGTTCTTGTCTTCCCTAGCCTTGAGCTAGTAGTAAGTTCTGTAACACCCGGTAAATTCTGGTTAGCAACGCTGTCTAGATAAAAGTCTACCTTTGCGAGTCACGCGTAGATTATACTTAACTGGGTTAGTCGAGTCGTGTTACGGTTCGGGAACTGTTAGTTTAGTATAGAGGATCATTAGATGTTAGTCTAGAGGCTCATTAGATGTCAGTCCTTAACCAAGTGTACAAGGGGTGACGATTCGTAGAATCGTCAGAGCATAGGGAACATACAAGTCTCGAGTCCCGGGAATTGGTGAACGGGTGTGAATGTGTTTGTTTACATGTATTATGTGTTTATAATCATTATGTGATTTGTCGGTATGTGAAAATGTGTTAACATATGTTAAAACGGGGTTTAACGCGCAAAATACGCTGAACCAACCCCTATAGGCGATTAGGGAGGGCTAATCGCCTATAGGGAGGGCGAGTAGGGATTCACATGGGGCGAATAGGCCCTAATCGCCCCTACTATAGGCGATTAGCAGCCCTATTCGCCTGATGATGCTGCGTAATCGCCTATAACGTGCTGGACGACTAAAAACGCCTATAAATACAATACTTGACCTCCTAAACTTCATTATAACAACCCTAGTCGTCCCACAACTCGTCCCAACACACACACAACCTCTGGAACACGATTTTGGATCAAAACACAAGATTTCAAGCCTATTACATCAATCTATCATAAATCTAAGGTGTGGTTTTCATTCATGCAATCTTTAATAATGTTTTATTGAATCCCTAATGGTCCAGACCTGTTTATAAACGTATGTGTCTTCTGAAATTCGTTAATAATCGTTGTTAATTGGATTCTAACTATTATGCATGTTGTATGTGTGTTTATGATTAAAAGATAGGGTTTTTGTGATTCAAGAAGGATTGTTAGCATGATGTTAAGGTAGTTACAGATTGATGATGATAGCATGTTGATGAAATTTGAGTAATTGTTCATTAGGGTTACGGTTATGCATGTTAATGTGATGTTTCATGCTATGTGTATTGTTTTTGGGATACATGGTTGCATGCAGGGCTGATAGAACGAGGTTAAACGAAGGATTTTGATTGAAATATGTTTGATATGGTTGTTTGATTGATATTTGATGTTTACACACGTTCTGGATCTGATTTGGAGTGTTAAACGCGCGAAAAACTGGAACAGCTGGGCTAAAGGCGAATAGGGATCCTATTCGCCTATGCTATAGGCGAATAGGAGGCTATTCGCCTGATATGGGTTCCTATTCGCCTATAGTATAGGGGAATAGGGGCCTAATTGCCTTTACTTCATGCATTTACGATCCTAATTGCTAGTTAAGCCCTGAATTGCATGCTTTACGACGTAATCGCCTATAAACTCATGAATTACATACCGCATGACCCTAATCGCCTATAGTATAGGCGATTAGCCTTCCTAAATGCCTGTTGACCCACGTAATCACTAGTTGACTTTTCCTAATCGCCTGTACTGCTGCTGTAAGTGTAATTTAGCATTTCGGGACCCGATTGGACACCTAGGAACATGCTAGGAACCCCGTAACATACCTAGTAACTTAGTAACATGTGCTCGGACTTATTTACGTGATACTTGAACTACGTGTTACAACTTTTTGGATTTTAACGTATGTTAAATGTGATTGCATAATTGTATGTTGAGAGTGCAAGTATAACACGGGGAGTCTCGGGTCACCAATGGGATGTCGAGTCTTGTACATTGGGTTAGTTTAACAGTCACAGTGTTTTCAAACGAACTTGGTTATGGTCTGGACATCTAGGGACTAACTAACCTACGGGTTATTAGTCTAATTACTTGTAACTGTCACATGTTAGGTCGCCGTCTTATGGGACTAGCAAAGCTTGCTGATTTTATTCGTATTACGAAGTAACGCAACCTAAGGTGAGTTTACGGCCCCTCTTTTAACTGGTTTCGCTTTTCGGGGGAGAAAACATGTGTTAAACTTATGTTTTAGTAACAACTGTCATACTATGGGTTTCTATGGTTTACTATACGATCCTTGGAAGTCCCGGGGGAAACCATGAATGTGCGGGTTAGCACAACGGGGAAATGTGAATAGATCTATTGGGAGTAACCAACCCCGCTCGTCGGCTTGGAGGGCCGGGCGAGTGCATATTGACTCAAACAGGAACAGGTTTACTATTCGGGCACAACATCTGGTTTGCGAGTTAGTAATGGTTTTCCAATCGTAGATGTAACAAAACATACGCCTAGCTAGCGTACTTGGTTTACAAATTGATATAGTATGGACAGGTTGAACTTGATACTTTGATTACAAAACCTGTGAACTCACCAGCATTTTTGTGCTGACGTAACTCTTACATGTTTTCTCAGGTCGCTAAGGTAGCACTACGGAACTAGGGCGCACGCGTCTGCACGGCGTCTAGTTAGGATTGCATGGTTTTCAAACATTGAATAATTTGGTTTACTTTTGGATTATGTTTTGAGAATAAGCTTCCGCTGTAATTGGGGATTTAAACTATGTTTTTGAAATTGCATATGTTCATTTAGACTTGTTTATTGTGATCGTTGACTTGGATCCTGGTTTGTCATGCGCCTCGCGGTAAAACTCCGCAAGTGGATTTTTAAGGGTTTGACAGATTGGTATCAGACCCAATGGTTATAATGAACTAGGATTGCATGTAGAGTCTAGTCTATAGCCGAGTCGCACACACTAGACGATCACATAGTACTAAACATTATGGTGGATTACGTATAGCCTTGTCGGGATGTCCCTAAATCATCTGACCTTCCTATGTTACATCATCCGTTCTATCTTAAGTTGGGTTACTTGCTTTCTAGGCAGTGTGGTATATTGGGGTAAATCGTGTACTCTTGAGATTTGTCCATGGCTCGGACATCTCCCTTTCATACTCCAATAGAAACACTTGCCATAAACTACCGTAGCATTTCGGTGTATAGCTAAGAGTCTATGTTCGGTGATTTGAACTTTGAACTAGGAGAACACTTGGAGGACCATGTAGAGCGGTTTATCATTTTGGGTGCACACAAAATCATAAACCGAAATGCATGAAAGCCCTAGTGAGCTCTGGGTTTGAATGGATAGTCCTGAGTTGGATCTAGCTTTGATCTTGTAAATGCTAGTGGTTACCATTAGCTGCGAAACTAAATTTTCTCGTTCTTTCTGTCAGAATCATGTCTGGAGTACGAGGAGGACGTGGAGGTGGCCGCGCTGGTGGGCGTGGTGGTGGTCGTGGTGGTGGTCGTGGGGGTGTAAACCTAACACAAGAAGATCTGAACAACTTACTGCAAGCTGCCTTTCAGTTAGGGCACAATGGTGGTGGTAAGTTGATTTATCCACTTTTGCCTCATTGGTGAACCTTGTTTACATCCTTCGTAGTTTCTCATGCGTTTTATTTCAGGTGGTCCTGTTAACCCACCCCACCCATGTGTACCTACAAGATGTTTCGGGACTGTAAGCCCCAGGAATTCTCTGGCACTGAGGGTGCGGTGAGCTTGCTCAGGTGGCTGGAAAAGGTGGAGTCAGTGTTTCTGATGTGCAACTGCCTCCCAGAGGATCGAGTCAAGTACGCTGCTGCGTTATTCCAGGATGTTGCTTTAACCTGGTGGAACAATATCACCCAGAATATGGGTATAGGGGAGGCGTATGCTATGCCTTGGGAAAATTTTGTTCAACTACTGAAGCGAGAGTATTGTCCAAGGGAAGAAGTTTAGAAGCTAGAGCATGAGGTGTGGAACCTCAAGATGACCGGGTCTGAGATTGAAAAGTATACGGTAAGGCGTAATGAGTTGGCAGTGCTGTGTCCTGATCTGCATGTGCCAGAATACAGGAGCATTGAACACTATATCTCGGGGCTAGTACCAGAGATCGCAGGGTTGGTGGCTGCGGGGAATCTTCCTACATACTCAGAGGTGGTCCGATCGGCTCACAGGATGACAAACTTGAAGGTGAATGAGGGTATCTTGCCTGCTAAGGGTTTGACTGTCAAGGCCCCGGAGAATAACAAGCGTAAGTGGGATAATGAGGGGAAAGGATCTGTGCCAGCATCAGCACAACAGGGTAAGAGGTTCGATAGCGGGGGTTCTTCTTCTTCTGGTACCAAACAGGGTGGTTATGCGGGGAAATTACCTAAATGCAACAAATGTGGGCGTCATCGTTAGGGGGACTGCGACCGTAATCGTTGCCATCGCTGCCAGCGACTTGGGCATTTCGCTAAAGATTGTCGGGCGACACTTCCATCAACCTAGGCCCCAACGGGGGAAACCATGAATGTGCGGGTTAGCACAACGGGGAAATGTGAATAGATCTATTGGGAGTAACCAACCCCGCTCGTCGGCTTGGAGGGCCGGGCGAGTGCATATTGACTCAAACAGGAACAGGTTTACTATTCGGGCACAACATCTGGTTTGCGAGTTAGTAATGGTTTTCCAATCATAGATGTAACAAAACATACGCCTAGCTAGCGTACTTGGTTTACAAATTGATATAGTATGGACAGGTTGAACTTGATACTTTAATTACAAAACCTGTGAACTCACCAGCATTTTTGTGCTGACGTAACTCTTACATGTTTTCTCAAGTCGCTAAGGTAGCACTACGGAACTAGGGCGCACGCCTCTGCACGGCGTCTAGTTAGGATTGCATGGTTTTCAAACATTGAATAATTTGGTTTACTTTTGGATTATGTTTTGAGAATAAGCTTCCGCTGCAATTGGGGATTTAAACTATGTTTTTGAAATTGCATATGTTCATTTAGACTTGTTTATTGTGATCGTTGACTTGGATCCTGGTTTGTCATGCGCCTCGCGGTAAAACTCCGCAAGTGGATTTTTAAGGGTGTGACCTGTGACAAGTTCTAACCTTGTTTTGATTATTAATGTTCATATTATGTGTTCTTAAGAGCAAGTTGTACATTGATGGGTAAAATATGGTTTTGAAACATAAAGATAATGTATCTTACAAGAATAAAAGTGGAAGAATAATAACATGAATAAATCTTGGATTTAATATTAATAATGTGATATTTTATGAAAATGTAGAAATATGTACATACACTTGAGTTGGGTGATGATTGGAACATGATTTGTGAAAAGGACTTGAATATAATAAAAGATGATTTTAATCATCATAAGATGACTAGTTAATGTCAAAAATATATTAGAATGTGTTAGATGATCATGGATGAAAAAGTTACATGTTCAAAGTCTACTCACTTGGATGAGTGAAAATTTGATATATTGGATAAAAACATGAAACCCACATGTTAATAGCATTAATAATGGAATAAAAGACTATTAAAAGTGAAATGGTGTAAAAATAACCAAACATGAAAAATATGATTCTTCAAAGTCCACTAATTTGGAAGGAAAAATGCTAACTTGAAAGTTGAGATGGAAAATGCAACAAGTATAAGTTAAGGGACTAATATTGTAACTTTGAAAGTTGAGGGACTAAAATATGTATTTTAGAAACTTTGGTCCAAAAATGCATTGACGGAAAGTTCGATGTCAAAAACGTAAATAATAGTTTTTCCAAGTGTAGTTTGGTAGACATGAGAAACATACTTGTGTATTTATTGAAAAAAAGATATTTTTATAAAAATAGAAGTTTTATAAAAATAGGAGGTTAAGTTAACTTAACGATTTTATAAAATAAAGGTTTCATAAAATATTAGTAAAGATTTGGGAAAACTTGCACAAAATGGATACTTTTATATAAATGGGAATATAAAAGTATCGGAAACATTTTTGGAATACAAGTTAACAAGTTGGACTAAAGTATATAAAGGTATATTTTTCCAAGTAATATACGTTCGGAATTGGAAGTATGAATAATATTTCCATAGAACGCATATTGAAGGAAAATGTGGAAAAAGCTAACTAACGGACTTAATCACATGAACTAACGATAACGGATAAACGGACAAATGAGAAATGAATGCCATTGCGACAAGATGAAAATATATATATATATATATATATATTAAGAAATAAAATATATATAACAAGGGTGAAACTTATGTAACGCTTTCCTAAGTGTTAGAAAGAATATTCGTGGGAGAAAACATAACGTAATTAATTAAAAACGCTAAACGACACATGGACTTAACAAGGAAAATTCACGCATTGGTATATGTACACATGCTCGTCTCGACGAAATTCTAGTATATCTATTTGAATGGGAAAGTAGATATGCGAGAAGGAAAACCGAGACGAGTAGGTGAAGTATATCTACGAACATGTGAATACCGACAAGATCCTAGTATATTTATTTAAATGGGAAAATAAATGTACGGCATGGTGAGTCGAGTCGGGCGTTAAGAATATATTACCAAACGACAAGAACTTAGCATATTTATTTAAATGGGAAAATAAATATGTGGCAAAGTAAGTCGGATCGGGTAATAAGAAATCATATTATATCGAGCGAAACGATCCTAAGTATAATTATTTAAATGGGAAAATAATTATACGTTGGGTAGAGTCGTGTCGATAATAGTATACAAGTTACAAAGAGTATTGACAAGAATAATATATGACTTGTAAGAAAAGGGTAATCCATCGCCAATGAACCTAGGGTACGAGACTAATTAAACGGGAATTTGGATAATACGTGGTCGGGGAGTTGGGTGTACAGCTTGCCAAGGCACATGCACTATAGGTGTAGTGACTTATACATCTAGGACGTTTGTAGGTGCAAGACCGCAAAATTTGCTATTTTCTCCTTTGAGCCGAGCACAGTTTCAGGTGAGTCTCACGGCCCCATTTCTAAACTATTTAACGTTTTTACGGGGGAAAGATATGTTGGGAATTGTTTGACGGGTTGGATACTTGAGTTGTGATCGCCACTCGGGGTTGAGACCTCTCTACTGTAATCATTAATTCAGGAAAGTGAAACCGAAGGAATATTTGGATAGTACTATTGGTGCCTGACAAGGCCCACCCCTAATCGATAGCGTCGATTTTGCATCGGCGTATGCCTGGGGTGCACGTATACTGAAATCAAGTCGTAGGAATACCGAGTAACGACTTGGAGCGGGGCAATATTATTTGTCTTGGTTTGGTTATAGGCTCAAGTAGAATTGTAGGAATTTGCAACTCCTATAAATTGTCATAACAAGGAAATTCCCATGAAATAAAGTTTTATTAAACTAAAACCTGTGAACTCACCAATATTTATATATTGACAAATTTTTAAACATATCTTTCAGGTAATTGACAGATGAAGGACAACATGGCAAGCAGGGTCGGGGGAATCTCTAAACTGGGCGTTGGATGTTTTGAAGAGGCCTCGTCTCTTTATCCCAAGGAAATCGGGATATAGATTGGGGAGCCTCCTTATTTGTCTTAAAAACAATTTTCAATTATGTATGAATAATCAACATGATTTTCGACGCTTGAATAAATGACCCGTTTCTTTAATTACTTGTGATTTGCATTAACCTTGGCTTAATCCTCTTAAACCGTCGCGCCACGTGTTTCCGCCATAGGCGTGGTGTGACAGCTGACCACTTCAATTTCTTTTTTTTAATGTTACAAATACTTTATGTATTATATGATTCCGAAAACTATAATATTGCGTTTTCTTTCTTATAGTAAAACAATGTTGCAGTTTCTATGCATTTGAATACGCTTTGATTGATTTTGACCCATTTGACTAATTGACCAAATAAAGTGAAAGTGCTCAAAATTAACACTGCTAGAACTTGATGATTTTGGTTTAAATAACAAACAGGTTGGAACAAAGGATCATCAACGGTTTCAAGCATCGTATGCTACCATTTTAAAGGCTCGCATGACATCTTTGAAAAAGAGAGAGAAGAAAGACAAAAGAAAGGCTGTGGATGCTGTCGATAAGAAAGTCTCAAAGGCAGCTAAACCAATGGATGTCGATAAGAAGCCACAATCGTCAGCTAAACGTGCTTAACTTGTATTGCCAACCCGTAGTAATATCATACATCATACTTTATCATGTTTGCATGCTTTCTTTTGTTATAGAGGGTTTTGCCCCTCACCCCGGATCCCATGGAAGATAGATAGATGCAGGTCGTTAATAATATTGAGTGGATGGATGATCAGCTTCTTTTATCAATGAATTTTTGTTCTGCTTATGCTGTACAAGTATTACCAATGCAGGATTACCTGAACTTGACATATGCTTTTGTCTGGTTTTATACCGGGTAAAAACAGGTCGGACTGAGACACTGAGTTGACTCGGACCCCTTATAGGTTCTACATTTGTCATAAATAGTATTTTTTTTAATATAATTGTCACGGTAATAATTTAAATCTTTTTAAACAATAATAATAATCTAATAAATTGACTCAGGAGGTTACCAACTTCTCGTTGACCTTTTAACACGATTTTTTTTTATTTGGTTAAAAATAAACTACGATTTCATTTACAATAATATGTGCTTGCACCTCTACTAGGTGTCTGTAATTTTTGTAATAACTTGATGCCAGTTAAACATGTAAAAGGAAACATCTGAGTAGTTATCCAAAGTGTAATTTAAGTTCAAGGAACTTTATAAATCTGTCTTATGGGATTATGTTAAAAGCATGACTCATAGTTGTATTTGTATGATGCATGCATATCAGGGCCGACATCCCTTCCATGTTGATCACGTTGACCTCATCCTCCATCATGAACTACTCATTCCGAGTGCTTTCCTTGCACCCAATATAGACAGGGTAGAGGGTCGTTAGGTGCTAGGGTCTTGCCTTTTATGAATATTTGTAGCTAGGGTTGTATGATATATAACACTTTAACACACTTTTGGAGGAAATATCTATTTGTTCATTGCACCACATACTTAGGTTAAACAAAAGCCCCGTTTACGGCTGTGCACATATAATGTAATATATGTGTGGCCCTCGGGGGGCAAAAGCAAAGTTACACTAATTTTAACGTTGTTTTACTAATTTCGTCAACCACATAACTATCCCCCCAAGCATTCAACACCCTAATAGACTTTATGATACTATTTCACATTCCGGTAGATTTACCGATCCTGCCCCATCGATAACCCCGGCTTCATATGATTTTTGGTAATTGTGATTTTTTTTTCTTAATATGACCTTTTGTTTCATGTACCTAAATTACCACATACACACACATGAATGTGTGTAAAGTTCCACTCACCAAGTTGCAAAAAGGAGTCTTATCTATTGGCACCAATTAATGGTCACAAGTCATAGTTCATAAAGAAAAAAACATTAAAAAAAATTATCTGATTTGATTAAAAATGACTTTATATGGGTTTTTTCTTATATTAACCCTAACTAATATAGTTCTGCACGTTACCCGTTTCTTTATTAACAATATTTTTTCCACAAAGTTTCTATGTTCTACTTTTACAAAAATTCTGGGCAAAACGTAAACTATGATTTCTAAATAAAAAACAAACACTAAACGCTTGAGTTTGTGAGCTAGCCAAACAAGCCATAATAGTGTGGTTTATGGGAGTGGCGGAGCTTAAAAGATTATATAAGTGGGGATTGGTGCGTGTGTGGGAGGGGGCGAAAGTCACAGGAGATCGTGATGGGGGACATGACATAGCTTACGATCGTTGGCTTTGATCATTCCCCTAGACATCTAAAAGTAACTGGAGGGTGATTTATGCCAAACCTCCAAAGAAAAGGCACATAGTCTACATAATTATACCCGGATTCAATATGTATAAAATTTTCGGACGAAATGCTAAATTTAATTTTACACTACTGAGTAAAAAATAGGGGGGTTGGGTGCCTTTTTAATCTAAACTGTTAATCTATATTAAGTTTATAAAGTTACAAAGGAGGTTTATGAATATTATAAATATGCATAAAGCATATCATTAACCATGAAAAATATTAATAAGGTAAACGAATGGTCTTTTTCAAACCAGGAACCAAGCCGCTAAACCAAAGTTTTTCAAGCCATAACCTATAAACCCAATCGTATAACCAAAACTCAAAGTCTCAAACCGATCTAAGAGTATTTATTTCGTTTGAGAATTTGAGTTATTTAATGAAGTCTTACTTGCATATTTTTTATGATATCTAATTAATGGTCTACGGTGGGACCACGTGATGTGGAGTGGAGTAGGCAAAGTAAACACTTGAATGACTAATATTGATCGGTTTCTTGTTGAGCTCTACAGCTGTATTGAATTCATTCTGTCCACACCAATAAATATTCATGAAAGATTATATTTTTTTTAGGGGGATGACGAGCTACTACCAAACCTCACGGGTACCCCAGTTTTTACACGGTAACATTGTCGTTATAGTCATGGGTAGGGGTCCTGTGAAGGTATTTGTTGGATTTTGGGTTTTTTTTTTTTTTTTTCAGTGTAGTGTTGTCTTTAAAACTGTGTTTTAATAAAGTGAATAAGTAAAGTGATCTGATGTGACAGTGCATGATTGATGAAACCAATAAAATTAAGTGAAGCACCATGTCCCTCTAATAATCTACTTTGTATTATTAAAAAATAAACTAAATGCGTAAATAAGATGCTAATAGTAGATGGTTATTGATTGTTGTAGACTTTTTGTGCTTTATTACATAGGATATGCATGATTATAAAAATTCCGTCTTAGCATTGATTACTTAAAGAATAACCTCTGTCCAGGTGGAGTACTTGACGAGTCATCTCCGAGACTATTCGTAACTCTCCGTTCCACTAAGGTGCTGTTTGTTTTTTCTGCAGGAAAAGGTCTGCAGTCTGCGGACCACATCTGCAGACATCTGCAGGAGAAGAGGTGGACCAAAGGTCTGCAGTCTGCAAGAAGAAGACTGTTTGTTTGTTAACGTCTGCAGGCTGCTGAAATAAACTTAAATTTAAATAAACTGAGTTTTTACAGCAGTCTGGTGGTAGACGGTGGTGGTGATGGGTGGACCGTGGTGGTGGTGGTGGTGGGTGGTGGTGGGTGGTGGTGGTGGACGGTGGTGGGTGGTGGTAGTGGTGGTGGGTGGACGGTGGTAAGTGGTGGTGGTAAGTGGTGGTGGACCGTGGTGGGTGGTGGTGGACCGTGGTGGTGGTGGGTGGTGGTAGTGGTGGTGGACGGTGGTGGGTGGTGGTGGTGGACCGTGGTGGTGATGGACGGTGGTGGTGGTTAACGGTGGTGGTGGACGATGCTAGGTGGTGGTGGTGGGTTGGTGACGGTGGTGGACGGTGGTGGTGGTGGTGGTAGTGGGTGGTGGGTGGTGGTGGATGGTGGTGGGTGGTGGTAGTGGTGGTGGGTGGACGGTGGTGGTGATGGACGGTGGTGGTGGTGAACGGTGGTGGTGGTGGACGGTGGTGGTGGTGGTGGACCGTGGTGGTGATGGACGGTGGTGGTGGTGAACGGTGGTGGTGGACGATGCTAGGTGGTGGTGGGTGGGTGACGGTGGTGGACGGTGGTGGTGGTAGTGGGTGGTGGTGGTGGTGGTGGGTGAGGAGAAGAGAAGAGGAGAAGACCTTTGAAGACCTTAGAAGACTTTGGTCCAAGTCTGCACCAAGAAGAGGTCAGGAAGAGCTTTTGGAGTGAAATGTCTTCCGACAAACAAACAGTCTGCCCGTCCCAAACGTCTGCCCGCGTCTGCGCGGCGCAGACAAAAGAGGTCAGAAGTGCTTCTGGGAGAAAAACAAACACCACCTAACACTGTGTTCCCGAGTTTCATTAAAGGATGGAAGAGAAAGGATCTCCTTCCTCTTCCTTTCTCTCAAATTCCTTCTAAATTGGAAAGATTAAAAAACACACTAAAATCCTCCTTATTATCTCTCTCATTCCCTCTCTTTCTCTCCTACAAAATACTCTGAAACACATTTTTTCCTCACTTTCTTCTCAATTCTTTCTCTTCCATCCTTTGATTGATGAAACTCTGAAACATAGCGTAAGTTGACACCACGTATGAATGTTGTAAATAAAATTAAAAAATAAAAACCAAAATAATATTGGAAAAAAAAGACGTTTATAAATAAGCTCATGTTCTTTCGACAAAATCGTGTGGGTTTCACCCAAAAGGAGGTGTCCGATTAGAAGACCATAAATCGTATCGAATTAGGGTTCCGGCGACGATGGGCGGAGGAAATGCACAGAAGTCGAAAACAGCCCGTGAGAGGAATCTCGAGAAAGCTAAAGCTGCTTCCAAAGGTACCCTCCCTCTAATCCCCTAATCCTTCCTTCCTTCTCTCTCTCTCTCTCTCTTATTATTATTATTCCCATCAAAATCTGATTGATCTGTGTCTTCAGGTAGTCAACTTGAAGCCAACAAGAAAGCTATGAACATCCAGGTTTCTTTTTAATTTTTTATCCATAACTGTTTAAAGTTTTTTAGTTATGGAAGTATGTTGAAGCTTTTTTCTGATTAAGTTTATATAATATAGATAATGATATTATAAAGATAAGTTTGTAGCTATTAGATTGAATAGATCTTGGTTGGTGTTGGACATCCATTTCAATTGTGGATGGCTTTATAAAAGGGAGGTCTTGAGGCTGAGCCATTTCATAGATTCATACTTGTGTATGCATTTATCTCTTACAAGTACTTGCCATATAACAAGTGTTTTTACCTTTTTAGTTACTTGTAGGCATCAGTGTTGTAAGAAATCGCTAGGTGCTAGTCAGTCGGTGAGGTTTTGACTGATGATTATTTGGGATTAATCGGATTGAGATTTTAAATGTATTTTTCAGTTTTATATGTATATACGTACATTTTATATGTAGTTTGTTTTAATAGACGTGTTTAAGCACCTTCCTCGACCCATATTTTGAAGTAGATAGGATTATAATCGCCAGAATTGACTACTGGTTTTGGCCGGAATCGCTAGACTTCCATCAGTTTTTGGCCGATTTGACCACTGTTGACTCTCTAGGCGTCTAGCGGTTAATGGGCCGATTAGATGAAAATTACTATACTAGGTGACCTCCGACTAGCAATTAATAGGCAACTAATCATGATTTTTACCACCATGCTTGTAGCATTTATCTCTTATAAGCACTTGCATTTCTTTCTTGTAGGCATTTATAATTTGAGGCCCTTAAAATTTCATAAATTTAAACTTCTTGTACTGTCACCCTTCTCACACATCTACGAAGACAAACCTAGGTAATAGTAATACTATAGCTAGTTTAGTGAGCTTGGTCTTATCGACAGACTTTGGCATTTTAGGGACCCTTATGCACTTTTTATTTATTAGTTGGGCATTTTTGTCAAGCTCTCCCACTGGGGCTTCTTTGTTATTTGAAAAGATAAACATTTAATTGTTGAAACCAGTGGGTTAGGTGATCTTTGACTAAAAAAACAAGAGGTGGATAGTTGTATGTTTTGTGCTTCAACAAAAGAACCACTAGAGGGAAACATACATGAAATTATGAAAAAAATTAGGCCAATTTTAACAGACAAAAAGAATATAGATCAGTGGTAATCGGGAAGGGTTGAAAAGGCAAAAGGGTACCACGGTTGAAGCGTTTACATCACCGTTGTGACTCGCTGGAAAAAGACACAACAAAGTCTAGTGGCTAAAGAAAAGTCTTCATAAAGAAAAAGCACACATATAGATCTCGTTGAAAAAAGTAACACTAAATAAAATAAATCATCTAGGAAAAACGAAGAAAGGTGACGTCCCAGCCTCCCATGGAAAGACGATAAAGAGGTGGCGTTTCAAGTGTCTGTCAAAGAAACCTTTAACTGTAGAGTAAACTGAACAGAAACCTTTAACTTTAGAGTAAACTAAACACACGTCCTTTTTGACCATCTTTTCCAGTTTGTTTTACACAATGGTAGTGAGGCTTGTAATTTGGTTGATATGTATGGCCGACTAAACCCCTTGGTTAACCGATTTGATGTTGGTAGAACTTTTACTTTGCTTGTCTCAAAATGAAAGGTCGTCTCTATCTTCCTCAAATCTAGTTATTCACATCAAGCTGATGGTGCATGCAGCCTATTCAGATTGGCATCTCTTGTAAATAACATGATCATTGCTCTCTAAATGTACATACATCCCACTTTTGGTATTATGTGCTTAATAAGATCTATCTTTATTAGCCCACTAGGAACGTGTGCTTTGTACTCAACATCATAACATGTAAGGCGAGTTCTTCTTTATACGCAAATAACCTTTTGCAATCTACTTTTGAGACAATCATTGACGGTGTCCTTTAAGGTTGCATAGAACAACATGTCAACATTGCACATTTGCACCACATGTCATTTGACATGGATCAACCACATTATCTTTGCTCAGTGCAATCAATGCGCTCTCTAGCAGCATATAATCTGCCTACTCGAAAACGAGTGTATAATGCACTATATATGGTACTACCGTAGAAAAAATATATGTGTGTTTGTAATTTGCGGGAAGTTTTTTTTTTTTGCCTAAAAGAGACATTTCTACCAAAAAAGCCCTTCAACATTTTGATATGTAACAAGTTCATAATTAATCTCATGTTCGTCTTCTAATCCTCAAGACAATCTTCCTATGCTAGATAATAAACCACCCATAACATCTCCGTCCTCTGACATATGTTTCATATCATCATTAAAGATAGACAGGCTTAAGTAATATTCTGCGGAATTCAACATTTGGTGAGGTTGACATTTCCATCCGTCCTCTGTGATATCAAAAGTTTTATCATAGAATTATAGAATTCTTTTTTTTTTCCCTTAAAAGTTCTTAATGCTCTTTAGAGTCCTCTCATTGGCCTTGTAGATGTAACCTATGAGGCTATGACTGGCTTTCCTTCACAGTCAGCCAATCTTAGGCTACTAACCCAAGGACCTGTTAAGTTGAGAGTGTATAATGTATTCCTCTAAAATGATTGTTGTAAAAGGATAGACTCAGCTACTTTTGCCCTTTGGATCCTTCGAACACTTACAATCTATCCATTCTTGAGAAACGATCATTTTTTTCTCAAATTGTTTGTTTGCTTGTGAAATTGGAAAGAGCAAATCTTGTAACAATGCCCTATGCAAGCTCCTTTGTTTTGTTAACACCTTCATCATAGCAAATCTTGTAACATTGCATTCTTTAAACAATTCACTTTTGGTATTTGTTTTCTGATATTATCCAACTTAAGATCTATGCAATGTGCCTCACATGGAGAAGAAGAATACCGAATGGAACTGTAGATTGTAGAATAGAACTATTGAAAAAGAAGATAGATTAAACCTGGGTAATGCGTCTGAATTTATTCTGGCTTTTACTGCAACTCTGAATGGTAACAGCAATAATTTGCAGTGTTGTAAAAGGCGCTAGGCGGGCGGTGAGGTCCAGCCTAGGGACTAGTCGGGACTAGGCGAAAATTAGGCGGAATTAGGCGTTTTGGTATTTTATACGTATTATATATATATATATATATATATATATATATATATATATACACACACACAAATTTAGGGGTTTTTTGAAAATATGTTAAGATATATACACATAATACTTAGATATATACACATAATACTAAGAAATACCTAGAAATACTTAGAAATTTAATAAAAAAAAATAAAAAAATTAAAAAAAAAAAAAAATAACACCGCCTAGGCCCGCCTAGGCTCCGCCTAACTGCCAAATCGCCCAGGAATCCGCCTAGGGCATAATTCCTAGTTTTTCTTCAGCCTAGCGCCTAGGCGCCGCCTAGGGCGCCTTTTACAACACTGATAATTTGTTAACACCATTTTTGCTGCAACTCCCAATTGGTTGATTTGAGAACTTCAAGCGTGTCATTTGACTTTAGTGGTTGAAGCCAGATTACATGAAGTGCATGAATGACACGCCTCCAGCAAAGCGTCTGCTTCCATGCCGCCTTTTGGGGATTGCTCCGCCTCAATATCTTCGAAGTGATGTGCTGGTTGTCATGTGTGTCTCGTGCCTCAGGGTCATAAACTATGTTAAGTGGGATGATACAAACATATTTCAGCTAGGGTGTCTGTTAGGAGACTTTTAAAAAAACCCGAAGAAGCTTTTTCTTCAAAGTTCATTAAAAGTTTTTTGAGACTACTCACTACATCATAGCTGAAGATTTCTCCAATCTTGGGACTCATAAGTCACCGCTGCTGTGATTTAGGTTTTTACTCATTTACGAAGTTACTGTCGTACAATTATGTGTTTGTTTTTTCTCTTAGCTTTGCACGTTTCTCATGCACAAGCACAACCCGACCTGCGCCCCTTGCTATTCTATATTCTTTAGTTGCTGTTGTATGATGATTGTCATCTTACATTTATTATTTGGGTTTTCTTACTCCATTTTAATTGAAAATGCTAACTTAGTAACTTGTCTTAAAAATAATAAGGCATGAATCTGATAGTGTGGTTTGATTGATTTTAGTGCAAGGTATGCATGCAAACCTTCATATGCACAACATCAGAGGTGAAATGCAGGGAACATGCTGAAGCAAAACACCCAAAAGCTGATGTGTACACTTGCTTCCCTCATCTCAAGAAATGATCTGAGACGGCTATGTGACATGCGTCGTCTTCTCTAAACAAATGGTTTGTGGCATATGTTTATAATATTATCGCGTTTTTATTTAACTTCTTATCTTTCCTGCGTATGTTTAAGATGTTTGGTGATGAATGACTTCTGGTTGCAATAATATATAAAGTTCGAATGCGCTTTTCTTATTTCATGTTTTGGAAAAGAAACTAGTTATCGTCCATGATGCCATTGATGATTCTTTTTACCAACATTCCGTTTCCTTTTCTTTTAGCACTTAATCCGTGCACCTTGATTTCATTGTCTATGCATGATTGATGATTCTTTTTATACTATATATGTAAGGTATGCATCTGCATTCTGCACAAACATTTACACACCAATTATGTTTTAGATATGAAAAAAAAATATTCCATTTACAAGATTAATCCTGCAGGCCTGTTCATTAATTCATACAACAAAAATTGTTGAGATTAAATCCCAAAGTTCGTTTATTAATCTTAACTGGTAATGAGTTTGGTTTCCAACTTGGACGAAATGTCAATCAAAATTAGTTGCAACTTAGAAATCCCACAAATTTGATGTTTTACCGGTTTTACAATTAGCATGAACCATATTCAAATCCATTTTGAATTTTGATGGTGTATGCAACACATGAAATGAACCTTTTGCTGCCATAGCCACGACCGAGGCGAGCAAAAATGTGGGTTTGGGGATTTAAATCTCGAGGGGCATGAAAGCAGGGAGACGATTCTGGGAATGGCGTTTTACATCCTGTTTGTATTTATATTAGTTAGATGAGTGGTTGGCTTCGCGAATGTGGCCTTGGCTTCATGGCCGCAAATAAAAGCGCTTCAGCCACCTCAATTTCCGCCAGTAGGTTTTTTGCATGCTCATTGCGACATGTTACTTGGGTGGGTGGGGGCGTGAGTTGAACTATAATGAGTTTCATTTGTCAAACGAACGACAGTGAAACCTAAACATCCTGACCCGTTCTGAGCTTTTATTTTTGCCTAGTTAGATTAGGCCTATCAATTTTTAAATTTGTGCTAGTTTTGCCACATCCTCTATCTAGAAACATGTTTCATAAAGACCATGTGTAGTGAGTGGGGTGTTATTGGGGCTTGAAATTGAAAAATAGCGCCCAAACACCGCTACGGTGGGGCTTTAAGGGGCGCTATGTGTCTTTAAAATTCAAGAAATGGGTGTTGAGCGTTATTTTTATAGCGTCACTTTTTTGTTTGGGAGGTGGGACCAGATTTCAACCAATAGAAAAAAAGAGGGGGCGTTACTCCTTCCTTCCACTACACTAGTCTAACCGTGACATTTTTTTTATAATTAGATCCATAACCATTTTAATATTCTGATGCAAAATTTTATATAAATTTATGCAAGAATCACATTAAACTAGTGAGATACCCGTCCGCTGGGACGGGTTTTCAAACGGGGGATTAGAAAAGCGTGAAAGTATATTTGGGTTGATGTTATTATTTTGAGTAAGCGAATGTCGATAACTAATCTCTATATAATCTTAAAGTATATCAATTTTAAAAGTTTTGTTAATATATATTATTTATGAAATCAACCATTGAAAAACAAATACTAATTTATTTGTTTTGTTTAAAAAAAAATTATATGAAATCTTGCTATGAACCAAAATGTGTGACAACATTAATACCAACCACACCAACATTACTACAAAAGTTTAATATTAATACCAAAAACCTACAAAACGAAAGTTGCCTTGATCCACAAAACATACCAACATAGCAAGCAGTTTTAAAGTCAGAAACATAAAAATAGAAAGTTGGTTAACATAATTGAACACAAACATGATCTACTTCTTGGAATCGCATTGCATGTTTTCGACATGATTTCTCAGCCTCTTCTTGTAGCTCAATCTTGTTTGTTTAACATTTGAATGGCCAACAACTGTTAAGTTAGGCACATTGTTGTCACCATTTTGTACTAATACCTTAGATTGGCTAAACTCACTCTCTTACTCGTTATTAACAATTCCCTAAACGAAACATACACCGGATGAAGATCATTTAGAAAATAATATATCTAAAATCATATAAATAAAATCATTACCTCTTCTTTCGCGTCGATAGCCTCATCCTCTTGGTCATGAGCAACAATACCCTACACGAAACAACCCAAGATGTTACTTGTATGAAAGAAACTATCTTACTAACATAAAAAGCAAAGAAATATTTTACTTCTATTTTTGCTTTGCTAGACTCGCTCACTCGCACGTTATTGTCAACACCCTAAACAAAACATATAGACGAATGAATCATATTTAGAAAATAAAAATATATAAATTCATATGAAAACAAATCATGTACCTCATCTTTCGCTTGGGAAGCCTCACCCTCTTGGTCATTAACAACACACTAATTAAAGAAATAAACATGTTACTTTTTATATAAAAGTAACTAACTTACTAAGATGAAAAGAACAAATATTTTACTTCTATTTTTGCTTGGCTAGAATTGCCTTCTTGTTCCTTAGAAACGATACCCTAAAAATAACATATGTATTATATTAAAACTAAAAAATCACCGCAATCCAAATAAAACAAATTGTTTACCTCTACTTCAACTTGGGCAAGGCTGCCATATTGCTCCTTATCAGCAGTAACCTAAATGTGAATCTTTAAGCAAATTTCAACTAACTAAATCCATAATATTAATATAAAACATGTAGTATACCTGTAATTCAGATTGGAAGAGGGTGTCATCTGGATTGTTGTCAACAATAATCTAAAAGTAACAAACCAAACATTAGACAAAGACCAACTAATTAACCCATACATTTAGAATAAGACATATAGTATACCTCAACTGTAGACTGTGTAGGTTCACCCTCTTGCTTATTATCAACAATAACCTAAATGTAACATAAAACATAAAAATTAAATAACATAAAAGTACAAAAAATCATTAAAAACCAACAATAAAGTAAAATAAAAATTACTTACTGATGACTGTGTTGAAGCCGAAACCGAATTATCATGTATCTCCATAAAAAGTTCGTCTGCCATCTCCCATTCGTCATCGGTTATCTTTGCAAGCAGTTCTTGATATTCTTCAACTTCATCCTCATTAAGAACACCACACGATGGAGGATTCGCAGTGTGCCCACTTGTAGATATCAAGCTAGGTTGGCTAAGCATGTTGATATCATCACCGAGATATTTAGAAACAGTAAAACGATCAGAACATTTAGGTGGCAAATTATAGTCATCAATCTTAATACGAAGAATAGCCCTTCGAGCACATAAACTATCATTGAGAAAATATAGTATCCAGTTTGGATCATTGGCACCCTACAAAAAAAAAAAAGCAACAAAGTATCAACACGCGCGCGCGCGCACACACACACACACACACACATATATATATATATATATATATATATATATATATGAAACAAAGGTATGTATATTATATTTGTAAAACATTAATCAATTGATAATTATGGATAAAAAAACCTCTAACAAACTCCGGTTGACTAAATCATCAACCGTCATGCCAAGAAGAGATATTGCAGCTTCGTTAAAGAGAACACAGGTCATTTTTTCCTGGCCAGTGTTAGTAACACAAAGATCCAATTTGTACCTGCGCAGTTGAAGTCCATGAAAGTCAAACATGAGCCCAAAAGCAAGAAACGTAGTAGGGTTACCTATAGTGTTGTTTGTGAGACTCCATTGACAGGTAGCAAACCTTCATGCTCTACTCAACCAAACATAGGTGAAAGGACTAACCCAGTTTCCAAGGCATTATTTCAAGATGATAAGTGATCAAACAGATCAATTACTAACCAAGCTGATGGCACTCAAAGTGAGTTTATATTGACTTGTTTAATTAGTTGTAAAGTCATAAAGTTTTGTAACATGAAAAAGGTGTTCAGCAAAAACTGAATCATTTAACCCATTGCCAGACCCAACAAACCAACCAATCTCACAATGAGAACTGGCTCAACCTTTGTCAAAGATGAAACATGGCTTCTTGTGGGGAAGGCCTTCCATGAAAAACTTAAGCGGGTGAGTATGTGTGTGGGCATCGCATCTCTAGGAGCAACAGGAATGGGAAAACCTGCATCAGTTGTATTCATTTATTTTTATATAAGTTATTAAATGGATCATGATGGGAATACATATCATTAAGAAACATAGATGAAATAGACCTTTTGCAGGTCAAAAATGTATAAAATAACTTGTTGGTCAAACTATTTTTCACTTGAATGGTTGTGGTGTTGGGACTGATCCATCCGATGATGCTATAGATGGTGGTGGTGGAATGATTCCACATGCTGTGGGAGCGGGTGGCGGTGGAGAAGCTAGGTTTTGGGTTTATGAAAGAATGAAGGAGGGGATAAAGGCGTATGGTTTTATCTATAATATTTGTAATTTATTAAAAAACTCAAAAAATAAAAATAAAAATCTAGGGTTTGGGTTTATGAAAGAGTGAAGAAGGAGGGGATAAAGGTGTATGGTTTTATCTATAATATTTGTAATTTATTAACAAACTCAAAAAATAAAAATAAAAATCCTACATGATGCCACGTGACATATTCAAATGGGGGAGGAGGCCACCAATGAATGTCATGTCATCAATGTCTTATTCCGTGTATTACACGGGTTGATCAATTTAAGTTAACCAATATCAACTTTCATTAGCATGACTCTCACAAATCATAGCATTACCCACAATACTCAAGAAACAGATAAATATGCATCTTTTCACACATACATACTTCAATGGTCTGAGTGCAATAGGGACATTAAAACTGAGGTTGTCGTTAATGCAGTAGACATTATCCCATTTGTCGTTAAAAGAACATTAGCTCCAACTTTTTGAAGCTTCTCAATGAGGTTTCATTATTAAGGATTTAAGGGTGGCTGGGGCGCCCTTTACAAAGTTGCCGAGCCCCACTTTGCCACGTCAAAATCACACCCATAATTATCAAAATATGTTGTTTCCAATCGGTTGCCTGTTGCTGAGCGGTGAAGTTTGAAGTTTTTTAGGGTAGCCGATGGGGTGGCGGCGGTGTTGTTGCGCGACAATCTAACCGTGCTCCCCCTTTCCGTGAAGTGGCCCGGCCGCCCTAAGAGCGAGTTTATATACTATTTAGGCTTCCATCACACGTGGGTATTCTTTTGTTTATAAAAGTCAAACTGGAATGGATTATCACAAACGAATTCAACTGGAAAGAATTGGACAGAACTAAACCAAAACATCAAGGAAGAAAGCATAAATTACAAACATTAAATCAACTCCAAGACAAACAACAAAATTACTACAAAGTCTGCGAATGTGAAACGCCACATCTTTGACCGCAAGGATTTAATACTTAGCACGGGCACCTGACTCGAAAATAGTAAAGAAACTGAACTTGAGACACTTGTAACTGGGATCAACTGGGACTTCCATAAACAGCACCAAACTTCATAATTTCCAAAGTTTACTATGAGAGTTGAGGATTTATAGGAATAACAAAAGCACTAGACATTTTCATTGAACTGGTACATTTGTCCATCAACGCTCCACTACTTCAAAGAACATCCACATCTTCAAGGAACTCCAATGTTTGATATGTCCTGAGACTTTATTTTACTTTATATCTCAACTTTGAGAGATAATATTCCATTTATCATTTATCAATCCTTTTAAAACATAAAAAAATAATGACTATCTTATGGTAGTGAACAAAAATTAACAACTGTATGAGATAAAATTCATCTGAATAAATTATGATTTTATATATCAATTACATGAGATTGTTTCATAGTGTGACAAACAATCTTTTGTTTAAAAGTATGTTATATAAAGTTTTTACTCTAAAAAAGCCTCTGTTTTAAGTGAAAATCAAAACCAAACGATTTGATGCTACTAACCTCTAGTCACCAAATTGGCTTCCCCTAATGTCTGGAATCACGAGTATTGCCTTGAGCTATCTTGTGACTACAACTCTATTTGTAACCTGAGGTAACAAAAAAAAAAAAAATACAATTACAATTCACAAACCTATAAATGATTGGTAAATCTCTAAATATTTGTAGAACATTTGTTAGTTGATTTATAACTCTAGCATATCTATTTAATGTTAGTTTTTTTTTGGGAGGGGGGAATAAGCTTAGCCTGGCAAATATAGGTTAGTTTGTTCCATCCATATCTAAGAGGTAGAGAGGAGAGGAGAAACAAACCATCCATTTGTCTGATCTAACCTATCAACAACAAAATGCCTAAGAAGTTTTTTATTAGAGATTTCTTTATTTGAAAAAAATGTAAATAAGCATATGGCATGGACCACACTTAACCTAGCAGCCAATACCTGAAAATAACACACAACAAAGTTTGTAGCATGGAAAATTATACAATAACAAAATGATTATTCTTATTTCTATAGTTTTGGTTGAAACCATGATAGATGAACAAAGTTATTGAAAAAGAATTACAAGAATTAAATCAACTGTAAAAAATCCTTCATAAACATTATCTAGTTCCTTCAACAGAACTAATACCTTTAATATCCACTCCATCCTTGGTAACCAATATAGGAAGAGTGCCCCCAAACCAACTACTGCAAGTCTATTTCATTGCAAACCACTTTATTCATTAATATGTAATCTGATAATATAGCACCAAAGAAGAATAATTTTAAAGTAAAGGAAACTGAAGCAAACAAAAAAAGAATAATTCAAGAAAAATCAAAACAAATGTCATACCTTTACAAAAGTAGAAACCCATTTGGTTATTTTCTTGTTCTTTAGCAACTGGTCTTTCAACTTCTATACTGCAATAGATCTTAACGAATAAACAGTAATAACCTAATTATGATAAAAATATACCTAATAACCAAAATGATGAATGTAAATAAAATAATACAGTACACAGAAAAATAAAACAAATTACAGATTAAGAATTATAAAATATAAGTGATAACTTAGATATCTACCATCTGGAAAGACAATGATTCTTTTTACCAACATTCCGTTTCCTTTTCTTTTAGCACTTAATGTTAGAAGGTATGAATTGTATGAAATGCTTCATGAAATCTTCATTACAAACATCGGTATTTATACATGAGGGCCTTAGGGGTGAGCAACGGGTCCGACCCTCTTGGACCCGACCCGGAACCGACCCGACCCGGAACCGTTTATATTAAATTTCTTAGAACCTTACCCGAACCGATTAGTAATGTAAAGGTTCGGGTCCTAGAAGGGTCTAACGGGTCCTAGACCCATATGGTTCCGCTGGACCCATTTTTTTTAATGGCCTCTTGCAATATTCAATATGAAAGCAAAAAACAAAGGAAAAGTAATTGAAATATGAACCGAGACCAATACAAAACCAAAAGAAAAGTACTAACATTAATCAAAACAATATTCAAGTTCAAAGTATAGAAATAAATAAAACGATAGATCAATTTTTCAAACTAACTGTTTAAATAAATTATTTCATTGTTCCCTCTTCAATCTCCAATATGTTATTCCATGAGTCTTCATTCGATCTTCATCTTTTCGACCTTCTCAAAAACATCTACATGAAACAAGCAGTTAGAAAAATACAAAATAAAAAGAACCACATGAATTTGTTTGAGAAAGTAATAAGCTTTACCTTTTGCGTACTCGTGGAATTTCTCATCTTCCTCCTCCTCGTGTATTTCTTTTCTCCCATTGCGAATCCAGTCTTGGGTGCAAATTAACGCCTCAACAATGGTGGGTGATAATGAACTTCTGTAGGACTCTACTACCCGTCCGCCGGTGCTAAAAGCAGATTCAGAAGCTACAGTTGAAACCGGAATTGCCAACACATCTGAAAAAAAAAACAATTAGTTGAACTTATATTTATAAAATATAATACTTCATATAAATAAAACTATTACCTTTCGCCATCCGCGCCAGGGTAGGATATCTAGTTGAATTTACCTTCCACCAAAGTAAGATATCAAACTCATCGCTCATCATTTCCGAATCTTCTAGGAGATATCTATCAAATTCTGTCATATTACCAGATGACTGTCCATCAACACCTCGAAACTGTTCAAGTTTATTCATCCATGTTTTTTTACCCCGACCTTGTTCAGTTCTATTCCCTTGACTAACTGGAATGCTTGAACCGTTTGGTTCCAAATCTTCATATTCTCGTAACAGTTGTTTCATCTCACCTTTAACCTCATCAACCATTTTCTTAACAATTACTTGAAACTCTTGTTTTGTCTTCATCAAATTTAGCTTCATCAACTCGCAACTTTTTGCACAACTATACTCTACCATTGTAAGTTTTACTCGCGGATCCAAGATAGCCGCAAACTCAAACAACTTATTACTTCTATCACCATCATCTTCATAATATTTTTCAAATTTTTTTCTCATCATTGATATCATCGTTAAAAAATCAACATGTTGGTCCTTTTCATCAAACATTTGATCAAGGCTATCACCAATTTCTTTAACCTCGGCATAAACCTCATGTGCTATCACATAATTTGAACATGACAAATCAATTGTTTTACGTTTAAACAATTCTAGTATTGCTGTCATTTTTTTTGCAAAAATCCAATCAGTACGACTTGGAGCAACAGTACGAAAACTACTTTCCTTACGACCAAACAACTCAATAGCCTTTTCTAATTCAATAGCCCTCTCCAACATATCATAGGTGCTATTCCATCTAGTGCTAACATCTAAAGACAACAAACCTTTTGTCTCTACTTTTGAAGAAACCACACATGTTTTGAACGTGTCAAGCCTAGATGGTGATGCTCTTATGTGTTTAACGGCTTCACGTATACAATCAATGGTGTTATTTTGCACTTTCAAGCCATCCTGAACTATCAAGTTAATGATATGGGCAACACATCTAACGTGTAAATACTTGCCTTTATTTATCAAATTTGATAGCTTAGATTTTAATATTTCAACCGCTGCATCGTTTGATGATGCATTATCCATGGTAATGGTCATAACCCGTTGTATCCCCCATTCATCAAAACACTCTTGAAGGGACGTCGCAATATCTTCACCCTTATGACTAAAAATTGGCTTAAAGTTTATAATTCTCTTATGATATTGCCAATTTTCATCAATGAAGTGAGCAGTCAAACACATATAATTAATACGTTGGATTGATGTCCACGTGTCAGTAGTAAAAGATACCCGTTGCTTATTTTTAACAAAAAAATCTCTAAGTTTCTTTTTCTCAACCAAATATAAGTCAAGTATGTCACGAGCTACTGTGAAACGTGATGGGACCTTAAAACTAGGGCACAAAGCTTCCATAAACTCCCTAAACCCTTCTCGTTCGACAAAAGAAAAAGGAAGCTCGTCGACAATAATCATTTTAATAAGTAGCTTTCTAACCTTAACTGGATCGAACTTCCACGTTTTTAACGTACCTTGTCCGTCTTCATTTTTTTTAATCACCAACTTAGGTTGATCTTTTGCCTGATTTTCCGGATTCTCTTTACAGTTTCTAACATGCTTATTTAAGGATGAGGTTCCGTTCGGTCCGGAATCCGCACACAACTCCGCGGAACAATAGTTGCATCTACCTTTTCTTCTACCATCCTCGTCATAGAATTCCGTCATATGGTTCCAACAAAACCCTGTAAGCTTCCTTTTTCTTGTACTCACTTTTTGTTTCCCGACATTTGTTTTTTTTGCGGTTTCTTCGTTCTCATCACTTGAAACATTATGCGGATCCATTCTACATACATCACAACACAAACATACATGTATACGTTGTTAGAACACACAATAATTATTTTTTATTGTATTTCAATAACTTACATGTCAAAGTGATCATACATACATACACATAATCTCATATCATCAACCATCAACCATCCTAGATGTATATATCTAATAATTATTCTATTTCAGTAAGTCTATTATTTATTATATATCTTTCATAAAGTTGCCGACTTGAATAATTACATATACAGAAGATGTCCCCTTGAATTAACATGGGTTAAATAATATAATAATATACATGCACTTCATAGATAGATGGATACTTGAAACATATATATATACACGAAACATGCATCAAATCTGTATACGTCTTAAGAACAAAGATTCATGCATCAAATACATACAAATCACTAAACCTAAACAACATAAGAAGACTACCTTAATATCTTCAAATCACAAAAACATAACTCAGTGATATATTGAGATTGAGTTGCAGGTCAAACGAAGAAGATGAAGTAAGAAGTTACGACTGCACGAATATCATATACATAAAATAAAATCGAATACATACAAGTAACGAAGTTGATGCTGGATATCGGATGACGATGAGGTGATCGATAAATTGAATGAATGGTCTGTCGTTGATAATGAGTTACAATTTGAATTTGAGGCAACGATGTGGATATATTATATACATAAATATCATATCAATTGTATTTTATTTGAAATTCACTTGCCTAAAAAACGTGATATACTGATATTGTTTCTTGATTAAGTAAAGTCAAACGGGTCTAACGGTTTTTAAAAGGTTTCTCACGGGTCGGAACCGGAACCGACCCGGAACCGTTTATATTGGTTTTCTAATACCCTTGGACCGACCCCTATATCTAAATCGGTTCTACTCTACGGTTCTAACGGGTCGGGTCTGTGGTTCTGACGGGTCTTACCCGTTAGTTGCTCACCCCTAGAGGGCCTAGCTAGTGTTAAGGAAATACAATAATTACATAGTAGTATTTATAGCAATTACAAATCATAATAATGAGACGGGTCAAACGCCATAATGATGATGGCTGAAATCGTGGAGCTAATCATGGTCTAATAGTCCCCCGCAGTCGAAGCAGTAGCCGGCCGAATGCACAGACTGGACTTGAAACGATCAAATAATATACGTGGTAGACCTTTGGTGAAAATATCCGCATATTGATAGTCAGTGGGGACATGAAGTACACGAACCGCACCAAGTCGAACCTTTTCACGCACAAAATGAATGTCGATTTCCACATGCTTGGTGCGTTGGTGTTGAACTGGGTTTTGAGACAAATACATTGCTGAAATATTATCACAGTATATGATGGATGCTTGTCGAACCGGGACATGTAACTCGAGTAGCAGATTACGAATCCAGGATAGCTCGGCAGTAGTGTTGGCAACTCCTCGGTACTCAGCTTCGGCACTGGAGCGCGATATGGTTTGTTGACATTTTGAAGACCAAGAAATTAAGTTGTTGCCTAGAAAAACACAGTAGCCTGAGGTGGAACGGCGTGAATCTGGACACCCCCCCCCCAGTCAGCATCAGAATATGCGATTAATTGAACTGAAGTAGAGGGGGTTAAATGCAGACCATGATTAGTGGTGCCGCGAAGATACCGTAAAATTCTCTTGAGATAATTGAAATGTGGTTCACGGGGTGCATGCATAAATAGGCAGATTTGTTGAACTGCATATGCTATGTCTGGCCTGGTAATGGTTAGGTAGTTAGGTACTGAAGAGCATCTGCAAGGCTGCGGTACAGGGTACCATCAGGAAGAAGTTCACCGGTAGTGGAGCTGAGCTTGGATGTGGTATCTGCAGGAGTATGGCATGGTTTGCGATTCTCCATTTTGGCCCGGGCAAGAATGTCTTGGATATATGTTTGTTGAGATAAGAATAGTCCACTAGACGTATGTTTCACTTCTATTCCCAAAAAATGATGTAACCTGCCAAGGTCAGTCATAGCAAATTCGCGAGACATGGCATTAATGAAAAATGATAATAAGTGGTCATTTGATGCCATGAGAATAATGTCATCAACGTAAAGCAATAGATAAGCCATATCCGAGCCACGCTTGTACACAAATAGTGAGCTATCCGAAGTGGAAGTTTTGAAACCACATTTGATAATATAAGAGGCAAAGCGCTGGTACCATGCGCGAGGTGCCTGTTTAAGCCCATAAAGAGAGCGCTTCAACCTGCAAACAAATTTTGGATTCCTGCTATCCACAAACCCTGGTGGCTGAAACATATAGACAGTCTCATTTAAATCGCCATGTAAAAATGCATTTTTGACATCCAATTAATGGATAGGCCATGATCTAGATAAAGCGAGACTAAGTACTGTACGAATCGTGGTTGGTTTTACCACAGGGCTAAAGGTTTCATCACAGTCGACTCCAACTTGCTGTGACTTTCCATTCACAACCAACCGAGCTTTGTATCGCTCGAGAGTTCCGTTAGCATGGAACTTGTGGTGAAATAGCCACATGCACCGAATAATGTGTGCATCAGGCGGTCTCGGTACAAGATCCCATGTGTGGTTATCTATTAAAGCGTTGTATTCAGTTTTCATAGCATCATACCAGTGTGGATCGGATTGGGCATCAATGTGAGATTTTGGGATGGGTGAAATGATTTCGGTATTAAGGTTAAAGGGAACTTTGGGTTTGGAGGTGCCGGCCCGGGAACGAGTGACCATAGGGTGGCGTGGTTGAGTGGGGGGTGCATTTTGGGGCGGAGGTTGTGGGCCGGATGTGTTTGTGGGCTGAATAGATGGTTGGGCTGTATGGGCAGTATTGGTGGTGTTTGGTGGTGGGGCTATTTGGCGAGTTCGTCTAGAGTAAGTGATGGTCGGTGGAATAGGAGGTGGCGTGGGTATGGTAGTGGATGATGGTGAGGGTGTGGGAGGTGAGGGGGTGGTAGATGAGGTGGCAGTAGGTGTAGGGTTAGTGAAGATAAGTGGAGATGGGTCGGTCTCTAGGAAAGTGTATGAGTCGGGTGTTGGCTGGTATGATTTTGAAAATGGAAAGTCAACTTCATTGAAGGTTACATGCCGGGATAGGATGATTTTGCCCGTGGAACGATCAAGGCATCGGTAGCCACGGTGGTCAGCAGGATAGCCTAGGAAGACACACGGAGTAGACCGTGGAGCAAGTTTATGAGGACGGGTGTCGGATTGGTTTGGATAGCATGCACAACCGAATACACGGAGGTGAGTGTAATCCGGGTTTTTAAGGTACAGGGCAGCAGTGGGGGTTCGAAAACCAATGGTTTTGGATGGGAGGATGTTATGTAGGTAGACAGATGTGTGAAGGGCCTCGACCCAAAGATTGGTAGGGAGAGAAGCATGGGTGAGAAGGGACAACATGATTTCGTTAAGGCGACGAATCATGCGTTCGGCTTTCCCATTTTGTTGGGATGAGTGGGGGCATGAGAAACGAAATTGTAACCCATGAGATGTAGCAAATTGTTTAAACTGAGCATTGTCAAACTCCCCACCCATGTCACTTTGAAAGGATTTAATGTTGCGGTGAAACTGGGTGGATATATATTTGTAAAATTATGTAAATTTGGTGTAGGTTTCAGATTTAAATTTTAAAGGAAATACCCAAGTAAAATGAGTAAAATCATCAATAATAACTAAATAATATTTGTAACCCTGTTTGCTGAGGACAGGAGAAGTCCACAAATCACAATGCACAATATCAAATGGGCAAACAGTAGTAGAAGTAGATAAATGAAAAGGTAAATGTTTGTGTTTCGCAATCTGACACGAATCACAAAAAGTACGGGCATGCTTATTACAGGAAATAAAATTATTAGAGTTTAAAATGTCTAGAACATGCATGCCAGGAGGTCCTAAACGGTTATGCCACGAGCCTTGTAGACCTGTGGAAACAAAAGCAGAAGCATCGGGAGGGCTGGAGGCAGTGAGCGGGTAGAAGTGACTGGTACTATCATGCCGACTCAAAATCGTCCCACTCGGGTAATCCTTCACAGAAAAACCAAAAGGGTCAAAATCAACGGTAACCCAGTTATCACGGGTGAATTTCCGTATAGATATGAGGTTTTTAATGATATTAGGGGTATGTAATATGTTTTTGAGTTGGAGTGGTTTAGAAGTTGAGGGTAGGTTCGTATGACCCGATCCAGCAACTGGTAAACGATGTCCATTTCCAACTAATACATTACCACACGAGTGAGAAATCATACCTGAGTCCGATGTGAGATGATTGGTTGCACCCGTGTCCATGAACCATTGTGGGGTCTCCTCTTCTACCGCCATGGTCTGAAATGCTTCGGCTAATTCAGTGGTCTCAAGGGGATTGATGTCCGTGACATGGGCCTGGGCCGATGTGGAGGATGAATTGGATGTTTGGTTCGGTTGTTGTGGTGTGGACCAAGGAGAGGCCCAGCCCGGTAGTGTGGGGTATGGGCATGGAGGGGGAACGGGCCAATAGTTGGGCCAGAAATTATTGGGCGGGTGGGTCCAGTAGTTATTAGGTGTTTGGCGGTTTGAATTACGGCTGGGTCCAGATGGTCTATAGGATCTGTTGTGCTGGTTATCAAAAGAGGTCGGCCCATTAGGCTGACTTGGCCCATTAACCTGACTTGGCCCATCTCGGCGAGAGAACCCACCCCTGCTTCTATTATTGTTTTGAAATGAACGATTAGGTTGAGATAGTCCATACCTATTATTCTGAACTTCATGGCGGCGACTCCCCTGAGTATTAGCCGGAGCTTCTTGACGGCGAGCAGGTGGGTTGACAGCGGCAAGGGCTTCTGATGGTGCAGACACGGGTTCCTGAGCAGTCTGTGTGACACCCGGCAAACTCAGGCTAGTAACGTTGACTAAACTAGTAAGTCTACCTTAGCGAGTCATGCATGTTACGTACTTAACGGGGTCAGTCGAGTCGGTATGATGATTCTGGGAATCATCGGGAGTCGTTACGATGATCCGCGGGGTCATCGGGAGTCGGTCCATAACCATGTATACAAGGATTGGTGATTCGTGGAATCGCCGGGTTTAACGCACACACGAGTCTCGAGTCCCGGGAATTGGTGAACGGATGTAAACGTGTTAGTTATCGTGCATTATATGTTTGAAATCATTATGTGACTTATCGGTATGTGAATACGTGTTTATATATGTTAAAATAGTGTTTAACGCGCCAAAAACCCGTTCCAGCAGCATAGAGGCGATTAGGAGCTTGGGGAAACCCCTAATCGCCTATACTAGAGGCGAGTAGGCTGAGTTGGGGCGAGTAGGAGCCCCAATCGCCTAATTGGGTCTGCTACTCGCCTATACTGCTGAACACGGGTCAAAACACCTATAAATAGAACCTTTGACTCCCCAAACACCATTTGTGCAACCCTAACTGATCCTAAGCCTCCTACACACCTTGAAACACCTCTGGAACTTGCCTTGCCTCAAAACACACCATCACCAAGCTTATACACCCTTCTTTGATAGAATCCAAGGTGTGTTCTTCATCCTACACCTTTGTAATGTTATTGTTTTGGTTCCCCAAAAGTCCAGACCTTGTTTTGCTAAGTTTGTGTCTTTAAAACCCTTTGAAAAGAGTTCTAAAACAAGTCTACACCATAATACTTGCTATATGTGAAGTATTTGTGCATATGATGATTGTTGGTGATTGACATGAATGTTTCCATGAATTTGTTGTACTTCTGATGTGTAGGTGTTGTTAGGATGATTATCTATGAGTTTAAGCCCTTGTTATGATGTTTAGGTGCAAGTATGCATTTTGACCCATTTGGGTAATCCTTGAAGAATAGGATGTTATGATGTGATTCATTGCTTGTTTATGGTTAGAAATCATGCTAGGATGATGATATAACATAGAGATGATGAATTGCAACTTGTAGGAGATGAAATCTGATTGTTTCCATATAGGGAAAGATAAGGTTAGTTAATGAAACCTAGTATTTGCCATTTTTGGAAATAATCGCACCGAGCCCGTTAGAGCAGAGATAAATTGGGGGTTTTTGCTTGGAAAGGGTTGGTTAATAGTTTAGTTTTGATATTGGGTGTTTTTACATGTTTCGGATCTGATTTGAAGTGTTTGGCGCGCGAAATTGCACTACAGAACTGCAGAGGCGAGTAGGACCCTATTCGCATGAGGCTTCATGCGAATAGGCTCCTAAATGCCTAATGTTCAGGCGAATAGGCTCCTAAATGCCTAATGTTCAGGCGATTACAATCCTAAATGCTAGTTTGATTCCTAAATGCTACTTTGACTAGTGATTACAATCCTAAATGCTACTTTGACTAGTGATTACAATCCTAAATGCTAGTTTGATTCCTAATCGCGTATAATGCTGCTGTATGTATATTTTAACATCCCGGAACATGATTTGACGCCTAAGAACATGATAGGAACCCCGGGATACACCCAATGACTTAGTAACACGTGTTCAGACCTGATTATGCGTTAATCGGACATTAGGCTAGACTAGGTGAACTATTGCGCGTATTGAATGTTTAATTGCATGTGTTGCATGATGTCTTGCATTTACCTAACACGTGGGATGTCGGGTCACCAATGGGACGTCGGGTCTTGTCTGGCACGGTCGGTTTAACAGTTAAAGATGTTTTCAAACGTTTATGGTCACGGTCTGGACATTCGGGGACTAGTTAACCCACGGGTTATTAGTCCGGATACTTATACACATCTTATGATAGGTCGCCGCTATTTGGGGCTATCATAGCGTAATTACTTAACTGTTTTCAAGTAACGCAAACCGAGGTGAGTTTCACAGCCCCACTTTTACTGTCTTGCTTTCGGGGGAGAAACATGCTTTGTACAAACTATTTAAAGGTCATGTTATACTATGGGTACTTTATGTTACTATACGGCTTTTATGGAAAGTCCCAGGGGGAAACCATGAATGTGCTGGAACGCACAACGGGGGAAATGTGGATAGATCTATTGGGCCTCACAAGCCCCACTCGACGGCGGGGCCGGGCGGGTGCATATTGTCTCTACCTATCGGGTTACCGAGGCATCGGTAGTCCAGTCATCTGGGCTGGTATCATCTTTTGGTTCATGTTTAGTAATGGGTTCCCAACCGTAGTAGTAAAAACACACAACGTCTAGCTAACGTTCTTATGACATAGTATTAACAGGAATGATCTTTGTGAACTTGTGACAACACTTTTATAAAAGAAAACCTGTGAACTCACCAGCATTATATGTTGACATTTTTGGCATGTTTTCTCAGGTCGCTAAGGTAGCAGTTAATGGGCTAGGCGCACAGAGTCATGCACAGCGTCTAATATTTTGAAGCATATTAAACAATGTTTTGTAAACAATGATATGTCTTTTGGTTGTAAACAAGAATGCTTCCGCTGCTGGTTTACAGCTCAAAGCATGATATTTTAGGCTTTAAATATATTTATGAATGCATGTTTGTTGTATGTTTATTGTGATCGTTGACTGAGATCCTGGTGTGTCACGCGCCTCGCGGTAAAACCCCGCACGTGGAAATTGAGGGTGTGACAGTCTGCCATTCCAGATCACCTCGGATCATTTCAACTGCCTCGTTCCAAGATGGTAGTTCTCTGTGGATCATCGCAGCGATTGTGTCGTATTCCCGTGGCAACCCCCGCACGAGTTGTGGGACTAGGGCTTGTTCAGTCACCGGAGTGCCGAGATCTTCCAGTTGGTTAGCTATGTCTCGCAGATTTTGGCAATAGGCATCCAATGAAGGGGATGTGCTTAGTTTCAGATTTGTGAATTTTGATTGCAACGCAGCACACCGGGGTCCCCTGTTGGTGTGAAAAATCTCACGGACACGAGTCCAAGCTTGAAGTGCCGTAGCATCATTACCCGGGTTCAACAGGTCAAGAAGCTACTTGAGATAATTATCAGCAAGGGTGGAGTATATCCACTGCAATACAATAGCATCAATATTCTTCCACTGTTCGTACGACGGGTCGTCTTTGGAAGGAGGTTCGGACGTGATATGGTCCAAGACTTGATACCCACGTGCGTGAAGTTGGAAGAGTTTCACCCACGCAGAGTATGTCACCTTGGATCCATCCAGAATCCGGATCTTCTTCGTGATGTCGGTAACGGTGTATACGGGGTGAAGAGTGTTGGATGGTTTGGCCGAGGCCTGGGAACCATTTGCAGTGTTGTCTGCCATGTTTGGAGTGAAGAAAAAAGATATTAAATGGGGCTGTAAGTCGGACGAATCCGAGGAATATGAGGGGCAGCGGAATGGTGATCAGAGAAGCTCTGATACCATGTTAGAAGGTATGAATTGTATGAATTGCTTCATGAAATCTTCATTACAAACATCGGTATTTATACATGAGGGCCTAGCTAGTGTTAAGGAAATACAATAATTAGATAGGAGTATTTATAGCAATTACAAATCATAATAATGAGACGGGTCAAACGCCATAATGATGATGGCTGAAATCGTGGAGCTAATCATGGTCTAATACTTAATCCGTGCACCTTGATTTCATTGTCTATGCATGATTGATGATTCTTTTTATACTATACTAGATTTTAGCCCGCGTGTACACGCGGTTCACCAACGTACATCTATTTAGGGAATTATAACATATAAGAAAAATATAGTAGAAATATTGTATTAAAGTATAACACAACGAATACAAATTTTATTCAAATATCACTAAATATTTCTTTATACACCACATTTCTGGTTTTAGTTTTCACATTCACATCACCATCAAGTATAAGTAATTTCACTCATGTCCTGCTTTTAACTCTTGAAAATGCAACATAAAGTTGGCCATGTGAGAAAATAGGTTCTCTTAAATACAATCCAACCTTAGATAAAGACTGTCCTTGCCTTTTATTGACGGTCATTGCGAAACATACACTTATTGGAAATTGACGCCTTTGGAAATTTACTGGAATCTTGATATCAGATGGTTTAATATTTATTCTAGTAATAAGAGTTTTGATACCAATGTTTCCACCTGATATGAAATCTAAAAGATACGGGAGAGTCCCGAGCCTGAAATCTAATAATATTTAGTGTAAGAAATGTGTAATGTGTCTCAAAGAATACGAAGCTGAATTTATGATGGGAACATTAGAATGCATACATAGGTAAACATATTGGTGAGGTTATTATTTAGATGTATAAATATAAAACAAATTAACAAATTATAAATTTATTATGAAATATATGAATGAGGAATATATTATCATAGATTAGATTTGAAGAGATGATTTGGCAAAAGTAATTAAGTGTTAAAAGAATTTGATTACTATGCCGAAGAAGGAAACGAATTACAAAATTAAGTCATAGATTTAAGAAAATCTTTTTGTACACAACATTTGTTGTCTTTGTTTGTGGTTTACCCTGTTTATTAAGTATTAACAGAAATCTATAATTTCAAATTCTACTATTTAAAATTTTAGTTTTTACTTGTAATTAATTTGAGAAAGTTACAACCAAAATTATTAATTGTTATATTTTAAATATATTAGGAAATCATAATTTAAAGATAATAAATAGTTGTAATGGTTACCATTATTAACTTTAATTCAAAAATTTAATTTTTTAAAAGATTAAGTCATTCAAAATGTGTAATTAAAAGCATAATTAGTATGTGTAATTTGTTACCATTATTAAACAAAATTTGAAATTTGAAATTTTGTCTAATTCGTATTTAAATATTTCAAATTTTAATTTGAAATTTGAAATTGATAATTCGTTATTTAATTGATTACCAATATAAGCTAAAATAATTTTAGGATAATACAGGGCAATTAATATGATCAATTAATGTATTAATAAGAGTTGACACAACTTATGTAGGGACTTTGAATCATATTAACTGTGTAAATAAAAGGATAATTAGTTAGTGTAATTATTAACCAAAATTCAAAATTTTAAAATTTGTCAAATTAGAATTTAAACATTTCGAACTTTAATTTGAAATTTTGAAATTCAAAATTCGATATTTAATTGATTACCAATATGAATAATATAGCACAACTAATATGATCAATTAATGTATTAATTGGAGAGTTGACACTACTTATGTAAAGACTTTGAATTTTATTAAATGTGTAATTAAAAGAATAATTAGTGTGTGTAATTTCTTACCATTATTAACCAAAACTCAAAATTTGAAATTTTGTATAATTCGAATTTAAATATTTTGAATTTTGAATTCTAGATAATAATAGTAACAACTAAATAAAAAAGATTAGAAACTATTACTGTGAGGTGAACCATCTCACCATACGAATCTTCATCAATTATTCAATTTACCAATCCAAATTCCAGCTTAAAAAAAGCAAACAAAACTGATATTGTAGCTTACTAATGAACAAACCTACAAACCTTAAAAAACATAAAAAATGAATGAAAATCATATGAACTTACTGATTCATATCCAGCCAACTGAAGATTCTTCTTCAATTTCGTATTCCAAATATAAACTGGCTTATATCGCGAATTATTACAAAACACAGAAAAATAAACTCAGTTATGCAAACTATTTTGAAGCACGGATTACCTGAAAGCAAACTTCACATTTAGGATATTTACCTCAAGTTCAGTGATCCGGTGACCATTCGCATGACATGACAGTGAAAGCACTCTGGATTTTAGGAGGTACCCATGCATCCCAGATACCTACTGTAACCATTGTCACGATTACAACCACCACATGGTTTGATATTTCATCAAACTTTTAAACTATAAACCAATGTCAAATTAAAGAACTAATCTACTGATAGCAGCATATAAGAACTTATTTTTCATAGGTATATATTTACAAAATGGACAAAAAAGAAGAGTATTACCAAAATGCCTTGGGTCATAATGCTTGTCGAACAGTAAGCTTTGATGGTATTCAATCATTTACATCATCAACTACTCGTTATAAATATTGGTATCTTTTCATAAAACAATTTTGGCTGCAAAACCACAGAGTTATACTTTATAATTGTTAACACATAGCCTGCCCAACTAAAACACAAAATTAAAATAGGAAAAAAAAGTAAGCACACCTTGCTATCCCATACGCCGGTGACAATATCAAATACATAAGCTCAGTTTCCTCAAACTCGGCATCATCTTGACTCGGGATTTGAGACGCTCAAAACAACAATGTTCCAGTCAATCACAAAATGTTTCTAATGATCCTTAAGAACGCCTTCCACAATAAATGTAAAAATTTTATAAATTACATGGAAAGTGCTTAATATTTGATCGATGTTGAAAAATCTAATATTAGTAAAAACAAACGAAAATAGTAAATAACTTAAACATACCAATGAACCAATGAGTGAAATAACTATGTAGGCATACCAACAAAGAGGGGAAAACATCGTTACCTTAACCGTGCCACATATGGATCTGCACCATTTATTTAAAAAAGTATAGCAATCAATAAGATAATATTCATAAGACATAGAAGTAACTCTCTGAAGAGCAAATGAGGAAAAACATATGGCCTAGATAAGTAAATTTAGATGAACCCAAAATAGAAATCAATAGTGGAACTATCAAAATCTATACAAAATACTTTATCAGTATTCTAGATTATATGTGAAAGTTAAGAGAAATACATCTCCTGTTTTAATTGTGATTACATGAGGCACAAAACCAACACCGGGTGCATCTGTAAAAAAAAAAAAGTTTAATTGAACATGCACAGAGAATGTTGCGGTAGAGTTGATAATTGGAGCAGACCATACCTGCACTAATTTTACCCATTAGTCATAAGCAAAAAAGAAATAACATTAATAATTATAATAAAGCAAACATATTTGAAGCAGACCATACCTGCACTAATTTTACCCATTAGTCATAAGTAAAAAAGAAATAACATTAATAATTATAATCTATACATATAATATTTAGGAGCATTTTGGGACACTTGGCAATCATTTACCACCCTAGCATTTAATGGTCATCCCTCATGACACAATGTGGTAATTTATAAAATTTTCTATTTTTTTTAAATCAAAAATGTCGTAAATATATAAACCAAATTAAAACACGCTTATAACCTAACCCCCATTTCTTTGCAATCGCCGTTCAACCAAAACCCTAATCATAGACGATCGGCGATCGTCCATATCTGAGCTTCTCTTCCCGTCTTCTTCATCTCATCTTCAAGGTATTCTTTCTTCTATTCTTCCTGATTTGTTTGTCGATTAAGTTTTTTTTTTGTATGTGTTTTGTCTGATTTCAATTATTTACCTTATAACATTATTCTTTTCTGATTCGATTGGTATTCTACTTCATATTGTTTTTATCGTCCATTCGGATTTGAAATCCTGTTTAAATACTACACTGCTTTTAATTAATCTATTGTTTTAGGGTTTTGATTTAGGGTTTTGGTTTAGGTTTTAATTAATCCTGTTTACATACTGATGATTATTATGGAAAATATGTTTTTGGTCTCTATTTAGTTTTCATGTTTTAGGTTTATGATTCGATTGATGTTTTATAGAAACTTTAGAACCGATTGTTATGATTTAGTTTTTGATTAGTGGTTTATGTTTTAGGTATCGATTCATGGTTTAAGAAATACTTTATTGGTTTGTTATTATTTAAGCGTTCAACTTAGAATGATTTTGCATTTATGTTATAGGTTTGTATTAAGCTTGAGTGTTTTAGGTTTGTATTTAGTAAAAATGGTTCAATTGATTTAGTCTTCAATTTATGTTATAAGGAACCTAGGAATGTTTCAGGTTTCGATTTGTAGTATGTCCGAAATACGGATTACAAATATTATCCCTAATTGCTAAGCGGAACATTATTCGTAGTAATATGTTTTAGGTTTGCATTTAGTAAAAATTGTTCAATTGATTTAGTCTTCAATTTATGTTATAAGGAATCTAGGAATGTTTCAGGTTTCGATTTGTAGTATGTCAGAATACGGATTACAAATATTATCCCTAATTGCTAAGCTGGACATTATTCGTAGTAATATGTTTTAAGTTTGCATTTAGTAAAAATGGTTCAATTGATTTAGTCTTCAATTTATGTTATAAGGAACCTAGGAATGGATTGTTATCATACATTGTTTGGATTAAAACACGCATTTAGTAAAAATTGTTCAATTCATTTAGTCTTCTATTTATATTCTTTATGTTATACTCATATAAACATTACTTTGCTGATATGTATTTGCGATTATCTTTTGTGGTTGCTACAGGTGCATACACGTTTGGAATACAATGGTTTATGGATTTTGGATTGAGTCGGAGGGTAACAACCGTGTTTGTATTGTAAGATATCTGTTACATGCTAAAATGTATATAGTACAGTATGTTTATACTTTTCCTAATAATATTTTAATGTTTGTAATTCTTATCAGGCGTTACCAAAACTCTATCAAAAGTGGATCGAAGATTATGGTTATCCTACCGGTAACACCAAAATCCGTACCTTGGACTCTAAAGTCTATGATATTAAAGTGTTGAATATTGCTGGCAAGTGGTTCTTCTACAATGGTTGGAGAACAATGATTACTGAATTGAAGTACCCATCTGGGTGTAACTTTCTATTTCAGTATGAGGAAAATCTTCGCTCTTTCAGGATGATAACTTTCCATCAAGATGCAGTGTATGCAGCTGGTAACTTTTTTTACTGCAGATTGTCCGATCCTTATACCAGTGAGAAGCGTCTGGTATGTGTTTTTTTTAATCAAATAACATCATTATATTTTATTATACAATTTTTTGATATAAAAACTTATTTTAACCCCTGTCAACATTTTTGGTGTTTTTTCCAGCATGTTAGTTGTTACGTTGTTCATGGTTTAATGAACAGACAACTCCCGTTGGACCCAATTGCAGTTAGAGCTCCTCCACGTAAAAAGTTTAAGATCCAGCTAGCAGTTGATGATGGTTTCTTTTATGTCACTAAAGGATGGCTTTTCATTAAGCAAACTTTTTCAATCACACCTGATCATCTCATTGTCTTCGAAATCATTGATGAGGTCTTCTCTGTTTTCTTAAATATAAATTCTAAATCTTTAGTTTTATATTTTTTGCTCGCTGTATACGTCATAAGGCTGATAAAATTTATATACTTCTTTTTTGTTTAACAGAGCACATACAATATGTCGGTTTTTGAGAAAAACAAGCTTACTCTTCCTCCTGAACTTAAATGGGAAGCTGAAGTTAAGGAGGAGGATGATGATGAAGATTACTCTGATGAAGATATCATTGTCGTTTCTACTGATGATAGTGAGGAGGTTGTCGTTTCTGATGATTTCAGCGAGGAGGATGAAGAGGACACTGATATGGAGGAAGAGGATGATGATTCTGAGGAAGAGGACGATGTAGGTGTGCCAGTGGTGTTCGTTGTTGACAGGCACTATGTAAGTAATAATATTTATTTTTTAAATGTATTAACTTAGATGTATTTTAGTCTTGTTTACATACTACACTGATTTTAATTAATCGATTGTTTTAGGGTTTTGATTTAGGATTATGATTTAGGTTTTAATTAATTCTGTTTACATACTGATGATTATTATGGAAAATATGTTTTTGGTCTCTATTTAGCTTTCATGTTTTAGGTTTATGATCCAATTGATGTTTTATAGAAACCTTAGAATGGATTGTTATGATTTAGTATTTGATTAGTGGTTTATGTTTTAGGTATACATTTATGGTTTAAGAAATACTTTAATGGTTTGTTACTATTTAAGCGTTCAACTTAGAATGATTATGCATTTATGTTATAGGTTTCTATTAAGCTTGAATGTTTTAGGTTTGCATTTAGTAAAAATGGTTCAATTGATTTAGTCTTCAACTGCTGTTTATAAGGAACCTAGGAATGTTTCAGGTTTTGATTTAGTCTTCAATTTATGTTATTGGTTTGTAGTATGTCCGAAAATGGTTCAATTGATTTAGATGTATTTTAGTCCATCATGTTTATTATAACTCTTTATATGTTAGTGCAGCCATATTAGTGGTTTATAAGTTGACGACCTCCTAATATGTGTCAACTGTTGTTACTTAGTATTATGTAGATCTTAGATGTTAGGCTTATAACAGATATGGGTCAACTGTTGTTGGTTATTAAGATGTTAAAAATGGGTGAAGTGGTCTAAATGTTAGATTTTACTTTATGGAAAAATTAACCACACCTGTTGTTACTTATGTAGACTTCTCAAACAAATATCGGTCAACTGATTTATTTGTTAGATGTCAAGTGATTTAGATTCATTTTAGTTTCAGCTACACACATAGGTCAAATCTGGTCAAATCATCAGATTACACAAATTGGTTACCAGTTGGTATAAAATATATATTTGATTCAAATGGGTCATCTGTGGTCATCGTTCTCAACTGCACCAATTTAGTTGTTTATTTAGACTTTGTTGACCTTATGAGGTCAAATTGCACTCAAATGGTCTTTTCTTGTCATATGGGTCAAATGGCATTTACTATGTAAGTGCAATCATTTATTTTTTAAATCTATTAACATAAATGCATGTTATTCGAACAGTTTTATTATACGCCTTTAGATGTTATTGCAGCCATAGTAGTGGTTTATAAGTTGATGACCTCCTAATATGGGTCAAGTGTTGTTACTTAGACTTATTTAGATGTTAAATGTTAGTCTGTTGTCAATTATGGAAAAACTGTTGTTGCTTATTTAGATGTCCACTTATGTTATATCCAAATGAGATGACAAGCTATATTTATATATTATTATTGTATAACTTTCTATTATTTGTTATTTGCGTAGCGTATGAAGACCCCTAGGGCAAGGGAAAACGGGTTGTGCAAGAAGAGGGCTTTAACCATTCGTGATGGTGAGGGTTTTAGTTGGGGAGTGTCTGTTGGGAGGGAAGGTGAACCTGGAAAGTACCGTTACAACATAAGAGGTATGTCAACTTTCGTAGGTGATAAGAACTTTCAGCTTGGTGATCAAATGCATTTCCAGTTTTTCCAAAAGCAAGGTGTGTTCGAGTTCTCTAATGTTGTTAGAGGTAATGGTAGTTAGTTTGGTTAGTGGTGGTTGTTATGTGGTTTGAAGACAATACTTTTTGGTGGGTAACTTTTTTAAGTTAGAACATGATCTATCGTTGGTAGTCACAAACATTTCCACGTTTACTGCTCATGTGGTAAGTCGTGGTTTTTGGGTTTATATATATGTTGATAAACAATAAATTAGTAGGTTATGTATATTGTAATGTTTTTGGGTTGTTTAGCCAGTAAGTTAGCAATATTTGGATAAGTTAGTAAATCTATTACCTAAGAATCTAAAATAACTGAATTTTCATCTTAAAATTTTACATTTTGATACAAAAAACTATATTTTGTAACATTGGTTGTCCAACTCTTTTTAAGAAAAAGGTTTTTTTGAACATTAATTTTGTAAAGTTTTGGTAGGTTTAGTTGTAATGTATGATTGTGCATATGATGTTTGGTTTGTCGTGATATATGTTTATGCTAATCCTATTTTGTTGTTTATTGAGTAATTATGAATTGTGTACTGTTTAGGTAGTAGTATTACAATTACAATCATATAGATTTTTATACAAAAAAAAAAGTCATCATACATTTTTATATCAGAAAAATTTTTTTACAATCATGTGACATTTTATATTTTTTAAATTTGATAATTTTTTTTAAAAGTCAAATTTTAGTAACATTGACTTTTCCAAGTCAATCATATTAATGACAGTTTTCCTAAAATATTTTAATTTATTAATTGTAAATAAATATAAATTCCGTTTATATTAAGAAGTTTAACTTATCTCAATCATTGTTAACAAAATAAATTTAAGATTATTACAATTAACTAACAATCAATATAATTGTATCATCAAAATATTTTTGGTACATTTCAATTATTTAAAACATAAGTTGAATGACTTTGTTTTAAAAAAATTTAAAACCAACCCTTTATAAACTAAAACCAGTTTTGTAACATAAGAGGTATTTAAATTCAATGTTTGGCTATTTTAATTAAATTGTATTACAGTTTTACAATTCTTTTAAATCGCTTAGTTTAAAAAACGAATAATAAACAATTTTTTTCCAAAAAATAAATTCTTGATGAATAAACGAACTTTACCTATAAAAATTGTACAAAGTTAAATGTAAATTACTTTTCTTTTATAAAGCCGTTAGTTAAAAAAATTTATAACAAACAATTTTATTAAAAATATAAAATGAATTATACAAAGTTTAAAATGTACCATACCAAAATGAAATTTAAGTTAATAATGGAAACAGTTAAATGTAAATTAATTTTCTGGTCAACTGTTATATTAATGTTGTCATAATTTAGGAATCTTTAGTCAAAAAGTCATCATACATTCTATGACTAACTTTGAAACATTTTTATATTACCAAACCTTTTATAACAATAATTTACATTTTATATTTCTTAAATGTGTTATTGTTTATTTTTAAAGTCAACTTTTAGTAACGTTGACTTTTCCAACTGAATTATATTAATCACAATTTTCCAAAAATATTTTAAATTATTATCCTTAACTAAATAATGTAAACATGTAACAATGGTAATTATGATTTTCTTTTTTTAATCAATAAACGAAATTTAACTTAATAATGGAAAACTTAAATGTAAATTGATTTTCATTTCTAACTGTTACTTTTAAAAAAAATTTCACAAACAATTTTATTAAAAATTAAATTTTAATTATACACAGTTTCAAATGTACCATACCAAAAAATCGTATGCAAACAACATTAACTTTTAACTTAATAATGTAAACATATAACAATGCTAATTATATTTTCATTATATAATTAACTTTAAACGAAATTTAACTTAATAATGGAAACAATTAAATGTAAGTCAATTTGTGGTCAATTGTTATATTTATGTAGACATAATTTTGTAATGTTTACTAAAAATAAAAAACTTTACATTTTTATTACATTTTTTTGTTAAACCTCTATAAATACATATTAGATTGATCGTACCTAATACTTAGATACCATAGAGTTGTAGCATTATGGATCCAAACAACATTACTTTTTTGAATGACATCACTTGGCACATGACTAAATATACTATCAAAGTTAGGGTGCTTAGGCTTTGGAAGCGAGAAAATCGAAAGAAACCTGGAGAAATTCTTTCTCTTGATATGGTTCTTATGGATGAACAGGTTATGTTTTTAACATATTTTTTTTAATTTGCTTTTTTCTACACATTTGTTTGTTGCAAAAAATTGGTTGTTAATAATTTTTTTTTTCTTTTCAAACAGGGGTCGAAAATGCAAGCTATTGTATGGAGTAGATATATGAAGAAGCATGAAAAATTCTTACATGAAAATGAAACCTATTATATTTATAACTCACAACATGCTGAAAACAAATCTACTAAACATTTTTCTAAAGAAGATATGCTCTCATTTACTTTTGAAACTAATATTTCAAAGTGTAGTAAGTTTGATGGAAGCGAATACGGTTTTAATTTTTCATCTTTTGAGTCAATTAAAGGCGGAAATCTGTCTACAGAACAAAGAATTGGTTTGTTTTTATTATACTAACGAAATGTATTTTAATCCTTTTCTATATTGATTATGTATTCGTATAAAACTGTTTTAACTTTTTTTTAAGATTTCATTGGCTATGTTGAAGAATGGACTCCACCAGAACCAACAGAAACTAAAGCTGGTTTGAAAAGCAAGATGAACCTTGTCTTGATCGATCTAGAGTATGTATTTCATATCTGCTACGAATATGTTGGTATAAAACCCTTTATAATTTTCCTTTTAACATACATTCTGTTTATATGTAGTGGCATGAAAATGACCTGTTCTTTGTGGGAAGATTATAGTCATGAGATGTTTGAATACATCAAGCAGAATGAAGATGAAGTTCATGTAGTCCTTATTGTTCAATTTGGAAGCTTTAGCAATTATAAAGGTATGTTATATATTACTTTTTTTAGAAATTCCGATTAGATATTTTTGTATACCGGTATTTGTTTTACCTGTTTTAATATTTTTTTTTCAAAGGCAATGTAAGTGTTCAAAATGCTTTCTTTATCACTCGCCTTTTTATTAATGAAGACATTGAAGACATTCGTTCTTTCAAGAAAAGGTAGAATAGTTATATTTTTTTGTGTTTTATTTATATGTTTTCAGTTGTTTAAAGATATATAAATATTTTTTTTTAATTACAGTTATATTGAAAAGTTTATCTCCAGCGAATCATGTTCTGCTCAACGATCCCTGGGATCGTCTGGTAGTATGAATATGTCTGATGAATTTTTGAATAAAACAACTTTTAGCAGTATTCGTGAGCTTCCATTGATAACAGAGGTTCGTATAAAATTAATTTTTTTTTTCTTAATAACTTTCTTTCCAAATACATTTCAAGGTTATTCGTGACATTTTTAATTTTGGTTTTGTAGGTTAACAAACAAGTAATTGTTGTTGGAACAATCAAGGGGGTGGATCCTAACGAAGATTGGTATTACCTTGGTTGCGAGTTCTGCAACCACAAGGTTGAGCCAACTTTGAGTTTACCAGATGATGAAGAGGTGAAGGACGTAACTTCATTTAAACAAGTTTTGATTTGCACGAATAAAGATTGTCCAAAACAGATTGTCTCTGGTGATCCAGTGTAAGAATTCTATTTTCTATACATAAGTTATAATTTTATGATATTATTTATTTATTTTTTATGTTTTAGTATTCATGTTTACGTTTAGTAATTTTTTTACATATAGATCTGATTTTTTAGTTTTGGTGTTTTAGGTATAGGATTCCAATAAGGGTACAGGATTGTACTGGAATTACATCCCTTACATTGTTTGATCGAGAAGCAAAAAAAATGTTGGGCATGTCAGCGATGCAGCTTCTTGAGAAAAGCAAACAGGTAACCTATTTTTTTGAGCTTTAAACAATATATGTAATTCTACTTTGTATTACTTATATGATGTATGATCTAGGTTTCTATTGAAGAGAAAGTAATTCCTGTTGAGTTTTATGAAATTGAAGAGAAGAAATTTGCTTTCAAAATTAAAGTAGGGCAATTTAATATTGATAAGCATGTTGATGGTTATGGTATAAGGAAGCTTACAAATGATTCGGAAATTGTAGCTTCTCTTGAAGAACGGTTCCTTGACATTCAGATTATGATTATGATTTAAATATTTTCGTTATAATTACTGTTATGAATCGTTATTATTTTTGTTGTTATTTAGTTATTGTTTAAACCCTTTTTACGTTAATCGGTTCTTTATTACATTTTTTTTTATTTAGATCGAACAACCTCTGCTTGAAAATATCGATGTAGGTGACTCTTCAACACAGAATACGGTGTCTTTGAAGGTTAGTAGTTTACTTGGTCAATCATGTGTTCAGATTACATTTTAATGTAGTTTATTCTAACAATTTATACATGGCTTTTAATATTGTAGGATTCTGTTGGAGATAACACTACTCCAGAATCATCTTCTAGAGTTAGTTTGATTCGTGATGAAGCTGAGATAAAGCGTAGCTTGGACAAAGTTTACGAAATGGAAGATGATGCAAGTCAGTCAACAACTAAAGTCCTCAAGTCTGAAAAGTTGATTTCCCGTAACAAATCACCTGAGAACACGGTCTTGATTCCTAAGGTTGAAAAATAGGATCAATTACCCGTTTTTTTGAACAATGGTTTATTGTCAGGATTTTTATTTCCTGTGTGTTGACATTTTGTTTTCATTTGTGTTTGCTTTGATTTTGAGACAATTTTCATCTACATAAATTGCGTGTTTACATTTGATGTTTGTTTATTATATTGGTAAAAATTCTACATGGTTGAATTGTTTTTTAGGATTTAACATTATTGTTGATAGTTTATAAGAGACCCTGTACTCTTATATGGCTAGCTTTATGGTGCTTTATCAAGAGTAAAAATCAGGACTGGCGTGAAGTTACTTATACTTGACGCGGATGACAAGGTGAAGAATAAAAAAAAATGTTTTGTATAAAGAAATATTTTAATGATATTTGATTAGAATATGTATCATTTTCTTTTACATTTTAATAAAATATTTCATCTTATAATAAGATTACAGTCAACTTTCAAAGGGAACAATTCCAAATAAGCGTATGTTTCTCAAAGACCATCAATAAAATCAAAGGACAGTCTTTATCGAAGGTTGTATTATATTTAAGAGACCCAGTATTGTCACATGGTCAACTTTATGTCGCATTGTCAACAGTTAAAAGCAAGGCAGGCGTCAACTTACTTATACTTGATGCTGATGGGAAAGTCAAGACTAAAACAAAAAAATCTTGTGTATAAAGAAAAATATTTTGATATTTGAATAGAATGTGTATTTATTTGTTTTAAATCTTAATAAAATATTTCTGCTACATTTTTTTATATGTTTTACCCCTCAATATAATTGTACGTTGGTAAACCGCGTGTAACGCGGGCAAAGATCTAGTGCATATTAATTTGCATCTACCTCTGCTGTTCATGTCCATATATACGCCCCCGGTTAGATCAGAGACTACCTTATCGGCTCCGTTCGCTACCTCTTAAGCAACACCTCTCTTGCTCCGGCCATGTGTCATCGTTTTCTACCTCTTAAGCAGCACCTCTCTTGCTCCTGGTTTTATTTATCAAATACAAAAGGGATCATGATGATGATGATTGAAGTCGGTTTAGGTGTTTGTGGTCGGCGTGAACTTTTCCTTCACCGATTTTACCGATTATAGGTCTTACTGTTGCAACCATTCATGTCACACCCTCAAAATCCACTTGCGGAGTTTTACCGCGAGGCGCATGACAAACCAGGATCCAAACCAACGATCACAATAAACAAGTCTAAATGAATTAAAATGTAATTTCAAAACACAGTTTAATATTCCCGTTTACAGTGGAAGCTTATTCAAATAAAATCCAACATAAATAAATCAAGTTCAATGTTTGTGAAATCATGCAACTCTATCTAGACGCCGTGCAGACGCGTGCGCCCTAGTTCCGTTGTGCTACCTTAGCGACCTGAGAAAACATGTAAAAGTTTACGTCAGCACAAAAATGCTGGTGAGTTTACAGGTTTTGTATCCAAGTACCAAGTCCACCTGTCCATACTATAACAAATAGAAAACCAGTATACGCTAGCTAGGCGTACGTTTTGTTACTACCACGATTGGAAAACCATTACTAACGCGAATACCAAAAGTATGCCCGATGTAAGTTCCTGTTGTTCCTGTTGTTCCTGTTTGAGACAATATGCACCCGCCGACCCTCCAAGTCGACGAGCGGGGTTGGTCACTCCCAATAGCGCTATTCACATTTCCCCGTTGTGCAAACCCGCACATTCATGGTTCCCCCCGGGACTTCCAAAGATCGTGTAGTACACAGTGTAAACCCATAGTATGACAGTAATTACCAAATAATCGTTTTAACACATGTTTTCTCCCCCGAAAGTATAAAACCAGTTTAAAAGAGGGGCCGTAAACTCACCTTAAGTTCCGTTACTCCTTAACCCGAGTAAACTCAGCTGCTATGCTAGTCCCGTAAAGCGGCGACCTAACATACGACAGTTACAAGTACTTAGACTAATAACCCGCAGGTTAATTAGTCCCTAGATGTCCAGACCATAACCAAGTTCGTTTGAAAACACCGTGACTGTTTAACTGACCCAAAGTACAAGACTCGACATCCCATTGGTGACCCGAGACTCCCCGTGTTATGTTTACGCTCCAAAACATACAATAACGCAATTACACTTAACATACGTTAACGCACAACAAGTTATAGCACATAGTTCACGTATCACCGGAATACATCCAAATATATGTTACCAAGTTATTAGACATGTTACGGGGTTCCTAGCATGTTACTACATGTTAAATCGGGTCTCGGAATGCTAATATACACTTACAGCAGCAGTACACGCGATTAGGAAAAGTCAACTAGTGATTAGGAAAGTCAACTAGTGATTAGAAGCCCTATTCGCCCCTACTATAGGCGAGTAGGGGCTACTCCCCTTTATTTCATGCGATTAGGGGCTACTCCCCTGAACTTACTAGTGATTAGGGCTAATCACCTGAACTTACTAGTGATTAGGGCTACTCGCCTAAACTTACTAGTGATTAGCCTTCTACTCGCCACTTTATAGGCGATTAGCACCTCCATTCGCATGACTATGGGCGATTAGCATTGCTACTCGCCTGTAGTCATGCTGTTCCGGTTTTTCGCGCGTTTAACGCTCCAAATCAGATCCAGAGCGTGTGTAACTACCCAATATCATCCCAAACACTATCCTAAACATGTTTAACCCAAAACCCTTCGTTCAACCTCGTAAAATCAGTCCTGCATGCAACCAAAGCAATCCAAACACCATTCACATAGCATGCAACATTCAATTAACGCATGTAATCATAACCCTATTATCCAATTACTGAGATTTCTATCATCATACTAACAATATTAATTCTGACCTAGCATGATAACACATCAAAACATCATCAAGATTCATAAAAATCCTATCTTTCTAATCATACATACCCATAACGCATGTTTATTAGTTATAATCCGATTAACAACCCTTATTGACGATTTTCCGAAAGCTTTTTCGTTTATGAATAGGTCTGGACCATTAGGGATTGATTAAAAACGTTTACAAAGTGTTATGGATGAGAATCAAACCTTGGAATTGTAAAAGAATGATGGTTAGACCTTGAAACCTTGTGTTTTTGATCAAAATCGCCTTCCAGAGGTTGTTTAAGTGTTTGGGGCGGTTATGGGACGACTAGGGTTGATATTAGGGAGTTTAGGAGGTTAAGTATTGTATTTATAGGCGTTTCTAGTCGTTCCAGCACGTTACATGCGATTGTGCAGCAGTTCAGGCGATTAGGGCTTGTAATCGCCTGAAAGTTCTAGTGATTAGGGCCTACTCGCCCTTATGTATACACGAGTAGGGCCTACTCGCCCTTAAGGGCTCCCTACTCGCCTCCCCTATAGGGGAGTAGACCTCCTACTCGCCTATAGGGTTTGGCCTTGTGTGTTTTGCGCGTTAAACCCCGTTTTAACATATGTTAATGCATATTCATGTACCGACAAGTCACATAATGATTGTAAACACATAACACAAGTAAATACACATATTTACACTCGTTCACCAATTCCCGGGACTCGAGACTCGTACGTTCCGTATGCCCTGACGATCCTACAAATCGTCACCGTTTGTACACTTGGTTAAGGACCGACATCTAACGAACCTCTAGACCAACATCCAATGATCTTCTAGACTAACCAATAGTTCCCGAACCATATCCCGACTTAACTAACCCAGTTAAGTACAATATACGCGTGACTCGCTAAGGTAGACTTTCATCTAGACAACGTTGTTAACCAGAATTTGCCAGGTGTCACATCATCCCCACGTTAAAAGAATTTTCGTCCCGAAAATTTGTACAAGTACAGAAAAAACAAAAGAAATAACGAAGGAAACAAGCAAAAGGTAGAAACCAAAAGAGAGAGATTTACCCGAGTTGTCACATCATCCCCACGTTAAAAGGAATCTCGACCCGAGATTCATTCAGCTGCCGAAGAGACATGTCTCGACTCGAACGCTTCCTTAGGAAAGAGATGAGGATACTTAGACTTCATCTGATCCTCCCGTTCCCACGTATATTCCGGTCCCCGGTTCGAGTTCCACCGAACCTTAACGATACGAATCTTGCTGTGACGTAGGCTACGAATCTTGTAATCAAGGATCTCCACAGGTTCTTCCACAATCCGAAGACGATCATCAACCTTGATCTCTTCTAGTGGAACGATGAGAGACTCGTCAGCCAGACACTTCTTCAAGTTTGACACGTGAAAGACGTTATGTACGTTACCGAGCTCCGTCGGTAGATCAAGTCGATATGCCACCGGCCCAATCCGTTCCAGGATCATAAATGGGCCGACATATCGCGGATTGAGTTTGCCACGCTTCCCAAAGCGTATGACGCCCTTCCACGGTGAGACTTTTAGAAGTACCTTGTCATTGACTTGGAATTCCAGTGGTTTGCGACGCTGATCAGCATAACTCTTTTGCCGGTCCCGTGCCGCCGCCAACCGATTACGAATCTGTACGATCTTTTCCGAAGTTTCGTACACTAGTTCAGGCCCAGTGAGTTGACTCTCACCCACTTCAGCCCAACAAAGAGGAGAACGGCATTTCCGTCCGTACAGTGCTTCGAACGGAGCAGCCTTGATGCTCGTGTGATAACTGTTATTGTACGAGAATTCTACTAACGGTAGATGAGCTTCCCAACCCTTGCCAAAATCGATCACACATGCCCGCAGCATGTCTTCTAAAGTTTGAATCGTACGCTCACTCTGACCGTCAGTCTGTGGATGGTAAGCCGTACTCATGTCTAGTTGGGTACCCAAAGCCTTGTGCAAAGACTTCCAGAAGTGAGAAGTAAAATGGGAGTCACGATCCGAGATAATAGAAACTGGTACCCCGTGCTTAGAAACAACTTCTTTAAAGTAAAGACGAGCCAAACGATCCATGGTGTCGGTCTCCTTAATAGCAAGAAAATGAGCTGATTTCGTCAACCGATCGACAATCACCCATATCTTGTCGTTCCCGCTTGGTGACTTAGGAAGTTGTGTGACAAAATCCATAGTAATCCGTTCCCATTTCCATTCCGGAATTTCAGGTTGTTGCAGGAGACCCGACGGTTTCTGGTATTCCACCTTGACCTTAGCACAGGTCAAGCATTTGCTCACGTATGAGGCTATGTCCGACCTCATGTTTGGCCACCAGTAAAGCACCTTCAGATCTTGATACATCTTATCCGAACCAGGATGAATAGAATACCGGGACTTATGAGCCTCATCAAGAACAAGCTCCCGTAGTCCCCCGAATAAAGGAACCCATATGCGTTTTGCGAAATAGTGCAGGCCATCAGGCCTTCGCTCTAGGTGCTTGTCGGCACCGTGCATAGTTTCAGCTTTAAGGTTTTCCTCCTTCAAAGCTTCCAATTGGGCAGAACGGAGTTGATCAGGTAACGATGAATGAATAGTGAGCTGCAACGCCCGAACGCGACGAGGTTTAGAAGATTCCTTCCTGCTCAAGGCGTCTGCTACAACATTCGCCTTGCCAGGATGGTACTTAATAGCACAATCATAGTCGTTCAAAAGTTCAATCCAGCGACGCTGCCGTATGTTCAAGTGTTGTTGGTCGAAAATGTGTTGGAGACTCTTGTGATCGGTGTAGATGGTGCATTTGGTACCGTACAAGTAATGTCTCCAAATTTTCAACGCGAATACCACAGCACCCAACTCCAAGTCATGGGTTGTGTAGTTCTTCTCGTGCACCTTAAGTTGACGAGAAGCATACGCAATCACTTTCTCGCGTTGCATCAACACGCAACCGAGTCCATGAATGGAAGCATCACAGTAAACAACAAAATCATCAGGACCCTCAGGTAAAGACAAAATAGGAGCAGAACACAGTTTAGACTTTAGTTCCTCAAACGCGGACTCTTGTGATTCACCCCAGTCGAACTTCCTATCCTTCTGAGTGAGAGCGGTGAGGGGTTGAGCAATCTTCGAGAACCCCTGGATGAAACGACGATAGTAGCCCGCAAGGCCTAGGAATTGCCGCACCTCAGTTGGCGTCTTTGGTGCTCCCCAGTCCTTGATCGCTTCGATTTTAGCAGGATCGACATGAATCCCTAGTTCATTAACCACATGTCCTAGGAATTGGACTTCGCGTAACCAAAAGTCACACTTTGAGAACTTGGCGTAAAGTTGTTCCCGTCGCAAGAGTTCCAAAACTAACCGCAGATGTTCCCCGTGTTCGGTCTCGTTCTTGGAGTAGATCAGAATGTCATCAATAAATACAATGACGAACTTATCCAGATATGGTTTACAGACGCGGTTCATCAAGTCCATGAAAACCGCTGGTGCGTTCCTGAGACCGAAGGGCATGACCAAGAATTCGAAATGGCCATAACGTGTTCGAAAAGCAGTCTTTGCAACGTCAGCCTCCCTGACGCGCAGCTGGTGATACCCGGACCTCAAATCGATCTTGGAATAATAACTAGAACCCTGAAGCTGGTCGAACAGATCATCAATACGTGGAAGAGGATAACGGTTCTTGACGGTCAATTTGTTCAGTTCTCTGTAGTCCACACACAATCGGAAACTCCCATCCTTCTTCTTAACAAATAAAATCGGGGCTCCCCAAGGGGAAGAACTTGGCCGGATGAAACCCTTGTCCAAGAGTTCCTGCAACTGACTGGACAATTCCTGCATCTCGGGGGGTGCAAGACGATAGGGGGCCTGAGCAATAGGAGCAGCCCCTGGTACAAGATCAATACCGAACTCGACTTGACGATGAGGAGGAAGACCAGATAAATCATCGGGAAAAACATCAAGAAACTCGCGTACCACCGGAATGTCGTCGCTCTTCTTCTCATCAACAGAGGAAACAGATAAGAGTGCCAAAACAGCTGGATAACCCTTTCGAAGACACTTAAGGGCTTTCATGCTAGAGATGATGTTTAGCGGAACACCACCCTTGATACCGTACACAGAAAGGAATTCTCCATCAGGGAGAGGAATCCGTATAACCTTATCGTAACAGACAATCTCCGCGCGATACAAAGATAACCAATCCATTCCTACCACAACGTCAAAACTACCCAAAGGTACCGGCATAAGGTCGATGGGGAACGATAAACCCGACAACTCTAACTGACACTCCCGAAGAACACTAGTAGCTTCAATCGTTTTACCGTCAGCCAACTCAATAATATACTTGGTCTCTAATGGTACAGATACTACATCTAGCAGTCGACTAACATCCACGGATACAAAACTCTTGTCGGCACCAGAATCAAATAACACGCTAACAGAATGATTATTGAGAAGAAACGTACCGGTGACTGTATCAGGGTCCTGCCTAGCCTCAGCAGCTCCAATGACGAAGGCACGTGCATTTCTGCCGCCGCCCCCGTTGTTACCATTCCCGTTGTTCCCACCCTGTTTCAGTTTTGGGCAATCCTTCTTGTAATGCCCAGTGTCACCACAGTTGTAGCATCCTTGTTTCCCTGTAGTCCCCTGAGTAGTCGGAGCTGAGCTGTTAGTCGGAGCCTGAGTCGATGGAAGTGTAGCCCGACAATCCTTAGCATAGTGCCCAGTTCGCTGGCAGCGGTGACAACGGTTACTGTCGCAGTTCCCTTGGTGATGGCGTCCACACTTGTTGCATTTGGGCAGTTTTCCCGCATAACCACCCTGCTTGTTACCCGAAGACGATGAACCCCCATTATCAAACCTTTTACCCTGCTGTGTAGACCCAGATCCTTTCCCGTCGTTCTCCCACTTGCGCTTATTGTTCTCTGGAGTCTTCGCAGTCGAACCTTTCGCAGGCAAAATCCCCTCATTCACCTTTAAGTTAGTCATCCTATGGGCCGATCGAACTACCTCCGCATAAGTAGGATGATTTCCAGCAGCCACCAACCCTGCAATTTCCGACACTAACCCTGAGACATAATGTTCAATCTTACGATACTCTGGCACGTGCAAATCGGGACACAGCACCGCCAACTCATTCCTCCTCACAGTATACTTCTCGATTTCCGATCCAGTCATCTTGAGGTTCCACACCTCATGTTCCAGCTTCTGTACCTCTTCTCTCGGGCAATACTCCCGCTTCAGCAACTGCACAAAGTTCTCCCATGGCATAGCATATGCCTCCCCAATACCCATGTTCTGGGTGATACCATTCCACCAAGTCAATGCCACGTCCTGAAATAACGCAGCAGAATACTTTACCCGATCTTCTGGGAGACAGTTACACATCAGAAATACCGACTCCACTTTCTCCAACCACCTAAGCAAACTGACCGCACCCTCAGTGCCAGAGAATTCCTGGGGCTTGCAGTCCCGGAACATCTTGTAGGTGCACATGGGTGGGGGTGGGTCAACAGGACCACCTGAAATGAAACGTATGAGAAACCACGAATAACGTAAACAAGGCTCACCAATGAGGCAAGGAAAATGGATAAAACAACTTACCACCATCGTTGTGCCCTAACTGAAAAGCAGCCTGGAGCAAGTTGTTCAGATCAGCCTGTGATAGGTTAATACCTCCACCACGACCACCGGCACCACCGCGACCACCACCACGTCCACCATTGCGACCACCTCCTCGTCCTCCACGCACTCCAGACATGATTCTGGCAGAAAGAACGAGAAAATTTAGTTTCGCAGTTAAAGATAACTACTAATGTTCACAAGATCAAAGCCAGATCCAATCCAGGACTATCCCCTCAAACCCAGAGCTCACTAGGGCTTCCATGCATTTCGTTTTATGATTTTGTGTGCACCCAAAATGATAAAACGCTCTACATGGTCCTCCAAGTGTTCTCCTAGTTCAAAGATCAAATCACCGAACATAGACTCTTAGCTACACACCGAAATACTACGGTAGTTCATGACAAGTGTTTCTATTGGAGTGCGAAAGGGAGATGTCCGAGCCTTGGACAAATCTCAAGAGCACACGAGTTACTCCAATAGACCACACTGCCTAGAAAACAAGTAACCCAACCTAAGATAGAACGGATGATGTAACGTAGAAATACCAACGATTTAGAGACACCCCGACAAGACCTTACGTAAACCACTATAACGTTTAGTACCATGTGATCGTCTAGTGTGTGCGACTCGGCTATAGACTAGACTCTACATGCAGTCCTAGTTCACTATAACCTGGCTCTGATACCAATCTGTCACACCCTCAAAATCCACTTGCGGAGTTTTACCGCGAGGCGCATGACAAACCAGGATCCAAACCAACGATCACAATAAACAAGTCTAAATGAATTAAAATGTAATTTCAAAACACAGTTTAATATTCCCGTTTACAGCGGAAGCTTATTCAAATAAAATCCAACATAAATAAATCAAGTTCAATGTTTGTGAAATCATGCAACTCTATCTAGACGCCGTGCAGACGCGTGCGCCCTAGTTCCGTTGTGCTACCTTAGCGACCTGAGAAAACATGTAAAAGTTTACGTCAGCACAAAAATGCTGGTGAGTTTACAGGTTTTGTATCCAAGTACCAAGTCCACCTGTCCATACTATAACAAATAGAAAACCAGTATACGCTAGCTAGGCGTACGTTTTGTTACTACCACGATTGGAAAACCATTACTAACGCGAATACCAAAAGTATGCCCGATGTAAGTTCCTGTTGTTCCTGTTGTTCCTGTTTGAGACAATATGCACCCGCCGACCCTCCAAGTCGACGAGCGGGGTTGGTCACTCCCAATAGCGCTATTCACATTTCCCCGTTGTGCAAACCCGCACATTCATGGTTCCCCCCGGGACTTCCAAAGATCGTGTAGTACACAGTGTAAACCCATAGTATGACAGTAATTACCAAATAATCGTTTTAACACATGTTTTCTCCCCCGAAAGTATAAAACCAGTTTAAAAGAGGGGCCGTAAACTCACCTTAAGTTCCGTTACTCCTTAACCCGAGTAAACTCAGCTGCTATGCTAGTCCCGTAAAGCGGCGACCTAACATACGACAGTTACAAGTACTTAGACTAATAACCCGCAGGTTAATTAGTCCCTAGATGTCCAGACCATAACCAAGTTCGTTTGAAAACACCGTGACTGTTTAACTGACCCAAAGTACAAGACTCGACATCCCATTGGTGACCCGAGACTCCCCGTGTTATGTTTACGCTCCAAAACATACAATAACGCAATTACACTTAACATACGTTAACGCACAACAAGTTATAGCACATAGTTCACGTATCACCGGAATACATCCAAATATATGTTACCAAGTTATTAGACATGTTACGGGGTTCCTAGCATGTTACTACATGTTAAATCGGGTCTCGGAATGCTAATATACACTTACAGCAGCAGTACACGCGATTAGGAAAAGTCAACTAGTGATTAGGAAAGTCAACTAGTGATTAGAAGCCCTATTCGCCCCTACTATAGGCGAGTAGGGGCTACTCCCCTTTATTTCATGCGATTAGGGGCTACTCCCCTGAACTTACTAGTGATTAGGGCTAATCACCTGAACTTACTAGTGATTAGGGCTACTCGCCTAAACTTACTAGTGATTAGCCTTCTACTCGCCACTTTATAGGCGATTAGCACCTCCATTCGCATGACTATGGGCGATTAGCATTGCTACTCGCCTGTAGTCATGCTGTTCCGGTTTTTCGCGCGTTTAACGCTCCAAATCAGATCCAGAGCGTGTGTAACTACCCAATATCATCCCAAACACTATCCTAAACATGTTTAACCCAAAACCCTTCGTTCAACCTCGTAAAATCAGTCCTGCATGCAACCAAAGCAATCCAAACACCATTCACATAGCATGCAACATTCAATTAACGCATGTAATCATAACCCTATTATCCAATTACTGAGATTTCTATCATCATACTAACAATATTAATTCTGACCTAGCATGATAACACATCAAAACATCATCAAGATTCATAAAAATCCTATCTTTCTAATCATACATACCCATAACGCATGTTTATTAGTTATAATCCGATTAACAACCCTTATTGACGATTTTCCGAAAGCTTTTTCGTTTATGAATAGGTCTGGACCATTAGGGATTGATTAAAAACGTTTACAAAGTGTTATGGATGAGAATCAAACCTTGGAATTGTAAAAGAATGATGGTTAGACATTGAAACCTTGTGTTTTTGATCAAATTCGCCTTCCAGAGGTTGTTTAAGTGTTTGGGGCGGTTATGGGACGACTAGGGTTGATATTAGGGAGTTTAGGAGGTTAAGTATTGTATTTATAGGCGTTTCTAGTCGTTCCAGCACGTTACATGCGATTGTGCAGCAGTTCAGGCGATTAGGGCTTGTAATCGCCTGAAAGTTCTAGTGATTAGGGCCTACTCGCCCTTATGTATACACGAGTAGGGCCTACTCGCCCTTAAGGGCTCCCTACTCGCCTCCCCTATAGGGGAGTAGACCTCCTACTCGCCTATAGGGTTTGGCCTTGTGTGTTTTGCGCGTTAAACCCCGTTTTAACATATGTTAATGCATATTCATGTACCGACAAGTCACATAATGATTGTAAACACATAACACAAGTAAATACACATATTTACACTCGTTCACCAATTCCCGGGACTCGAGACTCGTACGTTCCGTATGCCCTGACGATCCTACAAATCGTCACCGTTTGTACACTTGGTTAAGGACCGACATCTAACGAACCTCTAGACCAACATCCAATGATCTTCTAGACTAACCAATAGTTCCCGAACCATATCCCGACTTAACTAACCCAGTTAAGTACAATATACGCGTGACTCGCTAAGGTAGACTTTCATCTAGACAACGTTGTTAACCAGAATTTGCCAGGTGTCACAATTCAGGACGATTGGGGGGGATTATTGTTGCTCTTGTAATGGAGAAGATTGCTGCAGAGAAGGGTTTAGAGAGAGAAAGTTATTAGAAAGATTGGTTTTAATTAACAAATAGAAAACTTATTAATGGGAAAATTAATATTAATGACCGATTTTGACCAACTAATAATTAATATTAATGACCGATTTTGACCAACTAATAAATGATTTTTGATTTAAAAAAAAACGAAAATTTTATAAATTCTCACAATGGGACACTTGGCATAAGTTGATTGGCTATGTAATTGGAAGCTCAATATGGGATTGACAAGTGTCCACATTGAGTTTCATATATTAGTTGTATAGATAGATATGTAAGGTACGCATCTGCATTCTGCACAAACATTTACACACCAATTATGTTTTAGATATGAAAAAAAAAAAATATTCCATTTACAAGATTAATCCTGCAGGCCTGTTCATTAATTCATACAACAAAAATTGTTGAGATTAAATCCCAAAGTTCGTTTATTAATCTTAACTGGTAATGAGTTTGGTTTCCAACTTGGACGAAATGTCAATCAAAATTAGTTGCAACTTAGAAATCCCACAAATTTGATGTTTTACCGGTTTTACAATTAGCATGAACCATATTCAAATCCATTTTGAATTTTGATGGTGTATGCAACACATGAAATGAACCTTTTGCTGCCATAGCCACGACCGAGGCGAGCAAAAATGTGGGTTTGAGGATTTAAATCTCGAGGGGCATGAAAGCAGGGAGACGATTCTGGGAATGGCGTTTTACATCCTGTTTGTATTTATATTAGTTAGATGAGTGGTTGGCTTCGCGAATGTGGCCTTGGCTTCATGGCCGCAAATAAAAGCGCTTCAGCCACCTCAATTTCCGCCAGTAGGTTTTTTGCATGCTCATTGCGACATGCTACTTGGGTGGGTGGGGGCGTGAGTTGAACTATAATGAGTTTCATTTGTCAAACGAACGACAGTGAAACCTAAACATCCTGACCCGTTCTGAGCTTTTATTTTTGCCTAGTTAGATTAGGCCTATCAATTTTTAAATTTGTGCTAGTTTTGCCACATCCTCTATCTAGAAACATGTTTCATAAAGACCATGTGTAGTGAGTGGGGTGTTATTGGGGCTTGAAATTGAAAAATAGCGCCCAAACACCGCTACGGTGGGGCTTTAAGGGGCGCTATGTGTCTTTAAAATTCAAGAAATGGGTGTTGAGCGTTATTTTTATAGCGTCACTTTTTTGTTTAGGAGGTGGGACCAGATTTCAACCAATAGAAAAAAAGAGGGGGCGTTACTCCTTCCTTCCACTACACTAGTCTAACCGTGACATTTTTTTTATAATTAGATCCATAACCATTTTAATATTCTGATGACAAAATTTTATATAAATTTATGCAAGAATCACATTAAATGTTATTCTGAATTTGTGATAATATAAAATAAAAATAGGTGAACGTTTTTGTTTCAATGACGTGAACAAAAATTTAAAATTTATGAAAATAGCCCGTCAAAATACACATCTAAATGAGCAAAATACACATCGACTTTTAGCCCGTTAAAATACCACGTATCTAAATGAGCCAATCATAAGATAACTGATAGGATCCACGGCTGAGACGGCCAAAGCTTAGCCAGCACAAAACTTAGGGTGTATAAATAGATTCACAAATAGCCAGTTAGAATTTTAGATTAAAATATGTGTAAAGTGTGAGCTAAATTTATTAGACGTCCATGATTTAACTCACATATTTTAGCCGATGACCTTTTTATCTTCGGGGTGATTATCTTTTGGATTTACTCATTTATTATTTTGATTGATTATTTTGTGAACCCATGGTACTTTTCAAAGTTTTATGACGGCTAAATTTTAGCCTTCTTAGCGTGCGAATCATATTAGTCATCTCTCAGTTGGTTGGTTTCAACAGGGCTATTTTAGCAAAGAATGAAAGTCAATGTCTATTTTATTAACGTGTTTATTTTCGTGATGATCACTCTCTTTAAAAAAGTTTTCTATCGACATTTTTTATAAATAAAAAACCTAACGAGAAAAAATAAGATTCAATTCGCTAAAAAAACAAAGCCCAAACTTACTATCTTGAGAATCAATATAGGTAAAAAACTTTAATGGCACAACCAGACAAAACTCTAGAACGAAAAACTTATGATCCTGTCCAAAGCCAATACACGATACCCTGCACGCGTTCAGATGCTCTTCATTCAGTGCTATTGCCATTAAATTCGAGCTCTATTACCGACTCATTATCTCTGCAAATTGCCATTAATGGAGGAGCTGCATCATCCACCGCTGTATCCAGCACACATATATACGTAATTTTGGGTTTATTTGGTGATGGGTTTTATTTTTTTATACTCTATTTATTATTATAAGTAGACTGGACATGGGCCGAAAATTTTCCTGATTTTGTGGCTGCTTGTTGGTGTAATGTTCTAGTTCAGTTGTTAACTTGGTATATATATAGGCAAGACGCATCATCTTTGATTTTGATTAATTTCATCCATCATGAATGGTTTTGGATTGCTCCTCTTGTTCTTCATCTTTCTGATTTCTTCCTCATTTCCTGGTAATTTCTATTCTATTATATATTTTTTTATCGGCTAACGACATCACCTTGGTACCCCGTTTCGAATCCTTTCCGCATTGTCCCTGAGGGCATAAGTCATTTCAACGTCAAGGGGTATATTTTTGGTGGCCCTAGGATTCGAACAATGTATCTCTCCAGGGCGGGAACCTCCCTAAGGAGTAAATCTTCCCACCTCTCCCCAACTGAGCTGGGGTCATTGGCAATTCTATTATATTTACTGTTTATCTTAAGGGGCCGTTTGGTAGCCTCTATAATGACCATTCAGAAACTAACTCAATTGGTTCATAACCTTTGAATGGTTAAGAGGTAACTTTAAGTGTGAATAGTTAAGAGGCAACTATTAAGATGTTACCTCTTAACCATACTTTTTAACCATTAAGAGATTATTAACCATTCAGATATAGTCTCTTAATGACCATTCAGAGGCTACTAGACAACCCTAAGCAGATTCGTTTCTTTCCTTTTTTTTGGGTCATAGATAAAACCAGACCAGATAAACTAGTTCCCACATGAAGAAATAAAGGTAAAAGGTCCGGATAAGAAAATAAATAGAGCAGAACTTCTTGTAAAATGAACTTCCCATCTAGGGCTGTTCACGAGCCGATCCGATCCGAGCGGAGCTTTGCTCGTGCTTGGCTCGTTTACAAAACGAACCGAGCGGAGCGGCTCGTTTACAATCGAGCCTAAAACCGAACGAGCATTCTTCGAGCGCAAATTTTCCGAGCGAGCGCCGAGCGAGAATCGAGCAGAGAATATATGGACGATCATAAAATTGGGATGTTTCCTTCCATGTTTTCATTGTCGGGTGACAACTAAGGTCGAAATTTCCGATGATAACACTAACATTGAGATCCCAGTGTCCAAGGATGAGGCTTAGATTGAGGCTGGTGAGGTGATGAGCATACCTCGGAGAACAGTTGTTGCATTGTGACGTAGGTGTGATATCAAGCGACAATTAACGATGGACGTCTACCTCATGACTTATTGTTTTACTATTAAATATAGTGTTAATTTTTTTTATTGAGTTAAGTAGGCTGGTTATATTTTGTTTGCATATACTTAGTCAAATCCAATAGAATCTTATATATAAAGCCATAAATTTATTTGTAAATTGTGTGTATATTTATTATTAAATAAATAAAAATGTATTCGAGCCGAACCGAGCCGAGCGTACCTTTGCTCGTGCTTGGCTCATTTACAAACCGAACCGAGCCGATCGGCTCATATACAATCGAGCGAAAGATCGAACGAGCATTTTTCGAGCATTTTCCGAACGAGCGACGAGCGATCCACGAGCGGCGAGCGATTTGAACAGCTCTATTCCCATCGAATCGAATGGTTCATTGACGGTTTGTTGAACATTTGGTTCATTTACAATCTTATAGATTGTTTAACATTGTCGTTGGTTTTATATTGTTAAGTCTTTATTTTGATTACCAATGAATTATGTGAAATTCAACATAATATTAGTCTTGAAATAAATGCGCTATACTTATGCACTTGTAGATTGTGCTAGAACCAATGAGTTATGATACATATGGGACACGTTCTTTTTATATCAACACTATGTTGAGAACTGTGATAAACGCATAATGCACTTGTAGAATGGTTAAGTCATGAGAGAGAGTAAGTGTAACGGTTACATAAATGTCTTGTGATTCAAAACACCATATATAAGTTGCTTCAAGACATAATATAAAAGAAATTAACTCACCTTTTTCCCTTTCACTTTTTATATGCTTCAGGATATGGAGATGCAAGTATGAAAGTAAAGGTACACAATTGTAGGAAACTCAAGGTAATTATTATAATATTTCTCCTAACATGTATTCACTTCAAAACCGAATATACACTTCTAGAGATACAACTTTTAGTGAATGACACATCTATCCACGACAGTTTCCAGACATGATGGATCCTAACATTTCTAAAAGCAAATCTAATAAACGTTTTCCAAACATATATCCGGAACCAGGACCGGCTTAAGGGGAGTATTTTAAAGCTAAGGCATTAGGTCCCAATTCAATAGGGCCCCAAAATTTTTAAAGTTTTTTTTTTTATATTATATGGTATTTGTTTTTTTAATCAAAGACTTTAAGCTTAATCTCTATAGTGATAATTAATAGTTGAAATTAGAAGCTACTAAACACAAGTCATGCATGTGTAACAAGTTATTGAACTCCACAGGAGAACATAAATGCTGACCATTACGATCAGGGTAATGCAAGCAACATTCATTTGCTCGATTATCGCCCAATTGATCCGGCTCCAAGTTCAAAGGCATCAATAAGGCATGGACCAATTCAACATGACGTTCCCCTTGTGCCTTACATCCCCAAGCCACCCCCATCTGAACCGAATGCCCACCGACCTTAGCACGCTAGCTAGTTAGCTATCAACCAGTGAAGGTTATTATCTTGAAACTCGTTGCTAAGAGAACGTGTATATTTTGTATGCTTTATGATAGGAGTATGCACCCGAATCACCGGTTCAAATAAAACGGTAAATAAAAGGATAGATCTAACGGCTCGCTTGGATACAGATTCACCACCAAACGAAACGATAGGGCTGCGAATCACTCCCGAAGATACAGATACACCACTCCGGTTATGAATTCGGGTCTAAGATCACCACTCAATATGCCACAATTGAGCTAGCATAGACACGATCAATTTAACCTCAAAATCCATTGAGAGAAAAATTATCCAAAAGAAATTTCATTCATATAAACTCACTGAAAAATAACATTGATCAAGTCTTGCATACATAAAGGGAAACTAATAACCGACACTTGCCACTACTTCTAAAATTAAGGAAAACATTATGGAAATAAAATAAAATAAAATAAAATAACTGAAAAATCAAAACATGCAGTAAACTAAAGCGTGGATTAGTCTTGCATGGGTTGTCAAACGTGGAGTAATCCAGTTGAATAAGTTTGCGCACAATTGACTCGGGTTCGACCCGACTTTGACGACCCGGAATGCCTTATTTCTAATGTCACGGCTATCATTCTCACCGGCTTCGAAAAAGTTTGTCCTCAAACTTGAATAATCAACATCCGGTGGTGGCTCTATCAACATCCGGTGGTGGCTCGGGAGGTATTTCGGGTGGGTATCCGATGGTATATAGCTTGAAACGATACCGTAACCGAAAACGACTCCTCAATGGCTGCATAACTTGAAACGGCATCCCGGTTACAAGGAAACTATTAGTGTTTAGGACCTCAACTGATCTCCGTATACGCATAGATCCTGCTTGAATATCACACTCAAATTCATAAGCTGCATCTAAATTTAACTTGGCTTCCTTATGTTGCAACCCAACTTGTTCGTCCTCTCCCTCTTGATTTTCTGATTTGTTAAGAAGTGTAGATATGATATTGCTATGCTCTTCTTTGGTGAGATGAATTTTTTTATCTTCATTTGATCCGATCTTTTCCACTTCTTTTGATTCATCTTCTTGGACGGATTTACACTCCTGTAAGGCTGATTTGGTGTAAGGTATTGGTGTGAGGCTTATTTTTCGATTGTTACGCACAAACGAGTATGTATTCTTGAACCCATCATGTATAACTCTCCGGTCAAATAACCATGGTCGGCCTAACAAAATGTGACATGCGTCCATGGGCAGGACATCACACCAAAGTTCATCTACATAACTCTTACCGATACTAAATGATAATAAAACTTGTTGAGAAACATAGATACCTTCTCCTTGATTTAGCCATTTCATAACATACGGGGTTGGATGAGGAACTATGTCTAGATTGAGCTTTGACACCATAGTTTGAGAAACCACATTAGTACAACAACCGCCATTAATAATCAAGGTACATACCTTGTGTGCAACAGTACACCGCGTTTGAAAGAGGTTCTCACGTTGTAAACTGTCTTCATGTGCGGCAGACCCGTTCAGAGTTCTTTGTACTAGCATATTGAACATGCTTGACTCGCCTGTTGCATTGGAATTCTTCATAGTGAACATGGTTGACTTGCACGTAAATACTATATATTGGAAGCAACTTAGGCAAGAAGATGATGATATGAAAATTTCCAAGATGCCGCCACTTTTTTTTTTTGAAACTAAAATATAAATAAATGTAGAAGAATGAGTCGAAACAAGATCGCTTCGGCTCTGATACCAAATGATAGGAGTATGCACCCGAATCACCGGTTCAAATAAAACGGTAAATAAAAGGATAGATCTAACGGCTCGCTTGGATACAGATTCACCACCAAACGAAACGATAGGGCTGCGAATCACTCCCGAAGATACAGATACACCACTCCGGTTATGAATTCGGGTCTAAGATCACCACTCAATATGCCACAATTGAGCTAGCATAGACACGATCAATTTAACCTCAAAATCCATTGAGAGAAAAATTATCCAAAAGAAATTTCATTCATATAAACTCACTGAAAAATAACATTGATCAAGTCTTGCATACATAAAGGGAAACTAATAACCGACACTTGCCACTACTTCTAAAATTAAGGAAAACATTATGGAAATAAAATAAAATAAAATAAAATAACTGAAAAATCAAAACATGCAGTAAACTAAAGCGTGGATTAGTCTTGCATGGGTTGTCAAACGTGGAGTAATCCAGTTGAATAAGTTTGCGCACAATTGACTCGGGTTCGACCCGACTTTGACGACCCGGAATGCCTTATTTCTAATGTCACGGCTATCGATAGCCGTGACATTAGAAATAAGGCATTCCGGGTCGTCAAAGTCGGGTCGAACCCGAGTCAATTGTGCGCAAACTTATTCAACTGGATTACTCCACGTTTGACAACCCATGCAAGACTAATCCACGCTTTAGTTTACTGCATGTTTTGATTTTTCAGTTATTTTATTTTATTTTATTTTATTTCCATAATGTTTTCCTTAATTTTAGAAGTAGTGGCAAGTGTCGGTTATTAGTTTCCCTTTATGTATGCAAGACTTGATCAATGTTATTTTTCAGTGAGTTTATATGAATGAAATTTCTTTTGGATAATTTTTCTCTCAATGGATTTTGAGGTTAAATTGATCGTGTCTATGCTAGCTCAATTGTGGCATATTGAGTGGTGATCTTAGACCCGAATTCATAACCGGAGTGGTGTATCTGTATCTTCGGGAGTGATTCGCAGCCCTATCGTTTCGTTTGGTGGTGAATCTGTATCCAAGCGAGCCGTTAGATCTATCCTTTTATTTACCGTTTTATTTGAACCGGTGATTCGGGTGCATACTCCTATCATTTGGTATCAGAGCCGAAGCGATCTTGTTTCGACTCATTCTTCTACATTTATTTATATTTTAGTTTCAAAAAAAAAAAGTGGCGGCATCTTGGAAATTTTCATATCATCATCTTCTTGCCTAAGTTGCTTCCAATATATAGTATTTACGTGCAAGTCAACCATGTTCACTATGAAGAATTCCAATGCAACAGGCGAGTCAAGCATGTTCAATATGCTAGTACAAAGAACTCTGAACGGGTCTGCCGCACATGAAGACAGTTTACAACGTGAGAACCTCTTTCAAACGCGGTGTACTGTTGCACACAAGGAGTGTAAATCCGTCCAAGAAGATGAATCAAAAGAAGTGGAAAAGATCGGATCAAATGAAGATAAAAAAATTCATCTCACCAAAGAAGAGCATAGCAATATCATATCTACACTTCTTAACAAATCAGAAAATCAAGAGGGAGAGGACGAACAAGTTGGGTTGCAACATAAGGAAGCCAAGTTAAATTTAGATGCAGCTTATGAATTTGAGTGTGATATTCAAGCAGGATCTATGCGTATACGGAGATCAGTTGAGGTCCTAAACACTAATAGTTTCCTTGTAACCGGGATGCCGTTTCAAGTTATGCAGCCATTGAGGAGTCGTTTTCGGTTACGGTATCGTTTCAAGCTATATACCATCGGATACCCACCCGAAATACCTCCCGAGCCACCACCGGATGTTGATAGAGCCACCACCGGATGTTGATTATTCAAGTTTGAGGACAAACTTTTTCGAAGCCGGTGAGAATGATAGCCGTGACATTAGAAATAAGGCATTCCGGGTCGTCAAAGTCGGGTCGAACCCGAGTCAATTGTGCGCAAACTTATTCAACTGGATTACTCCACGTTTGACAACCCATGCAAGACTAATCCACGCTTTAGTTTACTGCATGTTTTGATTTTTCAGTTATTTTATTTTATTTTATTTTATTTCCATAATGTTTTCCTTAATTTTAGAAGTAGTGGCAAGTGTCGGTTATTAGTTTCCCTTTATGTATGCAAGACTTGATCAATGTTATTTTTCAGTGAGTTTATATGAATGAAATTTCTTTTGGATAATTTTTCTCTCAATGGATTTTGAGGTTAAATTGATCGTGTCTATGCTAGCTCAATTGTGGCATATTGAGTGGTGATCTTAGACCCGAATTCATAACCGGAGTGGTGTATCTGTATCTTCGGGAGTGATTCGCAGCCCTATCGTTTCGTTTGGTGGTGAATCTGTATCCAAGCGAGCCGTTAGATCTATCCTTTTATTTACCGTTTTATTTGAACCGGTGATTCGGGTGCATACTCCTATCACTTTAGAACATGTAATGGTTTATATTCTGTTTCAATGATGCCACTATAAAAAAAAAGAATTTTGGGAGCAATAAGATACGTAATTAGGAACTTTTATAACTTCTCTTACACGGTGTGGAGCGTGAAAATGGAAAGGGCAAAGCACCCCACGCCCTTGTGACAAACCCTGTCCTCTTCCTCCCGGCGTGGCCCCTTTTGGATGTGGGGGAAACCTACGTCGTTGGGCACACCCACCGTAATTTTCTTTTTTATGAATGATGTATTTTGATTGGTTGGTTTTTTGCCTCTTGTCCTCCGTCATCACCTCTTCTTTTTTCTAGTGTGAAGGGCAAGGCCCCCTTTGCGTATGTGACGTCTACATAGTGAAACAAAAGGGAATTCCACCCATGATCACTCCATGAGTCCATGTGGTCTTAATTATATAAACAGTACTAGCTTATACCTCGGGAGCGTCCCGGGTTGAAAAATCTAATTAAAGTGAATAAAATTAGAAGTATCTAAACTATAAAAATGGCATCTATGTATCAACTTAGATTAGATACTTTAAAAAAAAAAATACCAAAAGATCCATTTCACCTTACAACATCAACATCAGAATATTAAAATCCCAAGCACTTCAAGGGAACAAAGATTGTTTAGCACCAATACATTCAGTCAAAGGTCTTTAACTGCATACAATAAGATTTGAGCTATTTCAGAATATGGTAAAAAAAGAAAACATAGCAATTACCTGTTAGAGAGCGTCTCGGGTTGAAATATCTAATATGACATAATAAAATATCTAATATGACAACATAATTAATGACTTGCCAATATATGATTAATGATTATGGGTTGGGTTACTCTACAAAGGTTACAAAAAATGAGAAGGGTGAGAAGCCACTAGAAAATGACATGTGTCCAAAGGATTAACAAGTGGGAAGGGTAATTTTGTCAAAAACATATGCACATGCAAGTCACATGCCATTTCCACCTTCATTTTTAAATGCCCGTAACTTTTGTATATGTCATCCATTTTAAAAAAAAAATTATACCATAAAATTGAGCGTCTTTTTATCTTTAATATGAGTACCATATTTCTATACTTTTGAAAAAAAAAAAAATTCAAAACCCACTTGCGTAAGACACAATGGAATGTCAAACACAATGAACACCAATTAAATATAGGGTATAAAACACAATCAAGAGTCTAGTAAAACACAATGGACGACATACTAAAGACACAATGAATAGAAGACTAAAACACAATGAATACTTTTGAAAAAAAAGTTGAAAACCCAGTTGCGTAAGACACAATGGATGACATACGAAAGACACAATGAACAAAAGACTAAAATACAATGAATACTTTTGAAAAAAAAGTTAAAAACCCAATTGTGTAAAACACAATGGACGACATAATAAAGACACAATGAACAGAAGATTAAAACACAATGAATACTTTTGGAAAAAAAGTTGAAAACCTAGTTGCGTAAGACACAATGGAGATAACGTAAAACACAATGAGTACCAATTAAATATGCAATGAACAATAGGGTATAAAACACAATGAACAGTCTAACAAAAAAAAATGGACGACGTATAAAAGACACAATGAACAGAAGACTAAAACACAATGAATAATAGACTTAAACACAATGAACAACATAATAAAACACAATGTACACCTAAATACAAAATTCATTTGCGTAAAACACAATTAAAAGTATACTAAAAACACAATGGACAAAGTTAAATCATGTGTAGACTAAAGACACATAAATAACATATTTATAAAGCACACATGCATATCATAACACAATGAACGTGCAGAAGACACAAAGGAGAAAAAAACCCATTTAGCACGATTTTTTTTTCAATTTTAATGTAGCAATGTGGTACTCATATTAAAGATAAAAAAACGCTCGTTAATATGGTGAATTTTTATTTTTTTTTTTGAAAAAAAAAATGTCGTATGAAAAAGTTATAGACGTTTTAAAATGATGGGGGGAATTGACATGTGCATTGCATGTGGAGAGAGAAAGTCAACAAATGTGGTTTTCCTTTTATGCCATTTCTCTAATTTATTATTTATTTTTTTCAAACAAACCAATCTCAACCCTTCAAATATATGATCAATGGATTACAATCCTTCTCACCATTCCTAGAAAAAGTGTCTTGTGTATTTGATTCTAACCCTAATGATTATTATTATTATTATTATTTTAAACAAATCTCTGCCATAAGTTATCATATTCTAATATAAAAAAAGGGTAATTGGGTCGGGTATCACCTAACCCCTGCCCCGACCCAAACCCACAATTTTTTTTTTTAAATTAATTCCAAACCTGACACAATACCTGTCGGGTTACAAAAAATAGTCGTTTCTTTTCTCCGTTTTTTATATAGCACTATGGTACTCGTTGGAAAGATAATAAAACGCTCGTTAATTTGGTGTAATTTTTTTTTAAAAAAATCTCGTATATAAAAGAGATTAACGTTTAAAAGTTATGAGAGGAAACATGAGAGAGAAAATAATAAGGTTTTAATATTTACATTTAGTAGATTAGGTATTTAATAGATTATGTTAAATCATATTTAAACAATATTTATTCCTTTTTTTAATTGGTTTAGAGTTGTCACATCACATTCTATGTGGCATTTCTCAAAAGAGAGATTGCATAATATTATGACATGTCATATAAATGCTTTGGTTTATTATATACTAGCTGGTTACCCTGGGAGGGTCCCGGGGGTGAAAAATCTAATTTTACGTGATAACCTATTCTAATCAGTAATAAGTCATATTCCCTAATCTAAAACCTAATCAGTAATAAAATAAAGAATCACTTATATAAGCTGCAACTATTCAAAAACTCATCACATCTCTCTAATTTCTCACATTCTAATGGCTCTTATAATTCCTAACCTAGTCAACTAAACAAACACTTAAGTTGGAAGTTGTAACCATTGCATCTCGTTATGCCACGTGGCATAATCAAGAGATGGTTGAGGTCACCATTGAACGCCACGCCAACAACTATAAATTCTTCCCGGGAGCATCCTGGGGTTGAAAAATATAACCATTCTAATAATACTAATACTAATAGTAATAATTATTACTCTTGTAATTAAATAAATAAAAAAATAACATTGCTATAAGTTGATACCATGTGTTGCAGTGTTGCGTGATTCTTTCTCCTAGCTTCTCTTGATGAAGTATACCTAGTAAAATTCCAATGATAACATGGCGATTGGGCTGATTTTCAACATCGTAGATAAGAACCTAGTTTAAAAGAAAAAAACATGATTAATGAATAACATGAACACTTTGTGTGTTTTTTTCCTGTTTGAACGAAACCCAACAAAAAATAGTCGATTTTTTCTCCGTTTTTTATATAGCACTATGGTAGTCATTGGAAAGATAATAAAACGCTCGTTAATTTGGTGTAATTTTTTTCTTTAAAAAAATCCCGTATATAAAAGATATAAACGTTTAAAAATTATGGGAGGAAATATGAGAAAGAAAATTTTAAATTTATTTTTAAATTGTTTTTTCCTAAAATAACTCAATTTAATTAAAAAAGGAAATAATTCAAAAACACTAAAATCTTTCAATTATGATGTCACGTGGCAGTTTCATTGAGAGGTTGAAGGCAACATTACACGCCATGTCAGCATATACATTTTCTTTTATATATATTAACTAGCTAATTACCCCGGGAGGGTCCCGGGGTTGAAAAATCTAATTTTACGTGATAACCTATTGCAAATGGCTCAAGTTAACTAACCACAAAATCTCTCAATCATTGTATGTTCATAGTATTCTAATAAGTAATAACTCATATTCCCTAATCTAAAACCTAATCAGTAATCATTTAAAGAATCACTTATGTAAGCTGCAACTATTCAAAAACTCATCACATCTCTCTAATTTCTCACATTCTAATGGCTCTTATAATTCCTTACCTAATCAACTAAACAAACACTTAAATTGGAAAGTTGTAACCATTGCATCTCATTATGCCACGTGGCATAATCAAGAAATGGTTGAGGCCACCATTGAACGCCACGCCAACAACTATCAATTCTTCCCGGGAGCGTCCCGGGGTTGAAAAATATAACCATTCTAATAATACTAATACTAATAGTAATAATTATTACTCTTGTAATTAAATAAATAAAAAAATAACATTGCTATAAGCTGACACCATGTGTTGCAGTATTGCGCGATTCTTTCTCCTAGCTTCTCTTGATAAAGTATACCTAGTAAAATTTCAATGATAACATGGCGATTGGGCTGATTTTCAACATCGTAGATAAGAACCTGATTTAAAAGAAAAAACATGATTAATGAATAACATGAACACTTTGTGTGTTTTTTTCCTGTATGAACGAAACCCCACAAAAAATAGTCGATTTTTTCTCCGTTTTTTTATATAGCACTATGGTACTCGTTGGAAAGATAATAAAACGCTCGTTAATTTGGTGTAATTTTTTTCTTTAAAAAATCTCGTATATAAAAGATATAAACGTTTAAAAATTATGGGAGGAAATATAAGAGATAAAATTTTAAATTTATTTTTAAATTATTTTTTCCTAAAATAACTCAATTTAATTAAAAAAGGAAATAATTTAAAAACACTAAAATCTTTCAATTATGATGACACGTGGCAGTTTCATGAAGAGGTTGAAGGCACCATTGCACGCCACGTCAGCAATGTTCAATTCTTTTATATATATTAATAGATATTAGATTAATAGATAATAGATAATAATAATAGATAATAGATATAGATTATAAATATTTCATTTGATAAAAATGTCTATTATGTTTTCTTTAAAAGACTTGTTTTTTTTTTTCAAACTTTTTTTTTCCTAGTAATAGAATATGAAAAGGCTTTGAGTCGCAATTATTTAAGTAGTTTTAAGTAAATATATGAGTGTTAAATAATTTTTCTTATGTACGTTATTCGTTTAAAGTACATAACATATTTTAATTACAGAAATCAGTAGCGTATTTTATGGGAATAATTCATGTTTAAACATGAACAAGTGCTATTCACGTTGTGACGGGAATTCAGTCGATATCAGTTCAATTCATTAAGATAATGGTATGAAACAGATATCACAATCAAAAGATAACCCAAAAAATAAAGATAAAACTTGATCGAAAACAATATATAAAACGATATTACATTATTATTTTTTTTTCCTCACGATCTATGAATTTTTTTGCAAAAATGGGTAGCTTGCTTAGTATTAGAGTGTTTATAGGTAGAGGGTGTGATAAAAAGCAAAAATGGGTAACTCACCATCCCATTTGCTGACATTGAAAAAGATTTTTGAATGTAGCCATCTCACTTGGCGACTTTGATTCAAGATTTTTGACTTGGCGACTTTGAATGAAATTTTGAATGTTGCCATCTCATTTGGCGACTTTGAATGAATTTTTATTATAATTGAATGAAAGTCGCTAACTTGGTTAGCAACATTGAATGAAAATCGCTAACTTGGTTAACTACATACAATGAATTGTCTTGGATTATTATTGAAGAGTCTTGTGTATTAATAGGCTATTTGAATGACATGAAAGCTTTGCAGAGGTACATGTGGAATAGTAAGGTAGAAAGGAGGAATAGTTTAAGCTTTTAAAATTGGCAGGAGGAGTACGAGCTATGGATTTAAAACCAATGTTATATAACATGGATGATAGAACAAAACCTTTCATCCACAATCATCTGCACCACCAAAACCACCAAACTTTACTTTCAAACTCTGAAGATTTTCCAAAGTTGCAAAATTTTCTTTACGTGAACATGAGTAGTTACGAGTTACACTCGGGGCCTCTTGATCAACGTGTGTTGTTTCTACATAACAATCACCGTGCGTTGTCTGTTTTCACTAATCCAGAAAATTACAACACGCCCTTAATGGTGAAACGTGGTGTTAAAAAGTTATGAGGCTTTCTTGAAGATTTTGATTTTTTTTAAATACTTTTATAATATTTTTGAACACTCGGTTGGCGACCTTCATTTTACCGTGAATTAATTTTAACATATCTTATTCAAAGTGGCTAACTATGTTAGCAACCTTCAAAATTATAATCAAAGTCACCAATCGAGTGTAAGATTTTCAAAAATTTTAATCAAAGTCGCCAATTGAGTTGGCAACTTTCAAAATTATAAAATTTTTTAATCAAAGTCGCCAATTGAGTTGGCAACTTTCAAAATTATAAATTTTTTTAATCAAAGTCGCCAATTGAGTTGGCAACTTTCAAAATTATAATAAATCTTGAATCAAAGTCGCAAAATGAGATGGCAACATTCAAAAATCTTTTTCAATGTCGCCAAATGAGATGGTGACTTACCCATTTTTGCTTTTTATCGCAACCTCTACTTATAAACACTCTAACACTAAGCAAACTACCCATTTTTGCAAAAAAATCACGATCTATAGAAACGTTGGAACTTGGTCTTATTGATTGGAATAATAGAAATAAATAATCCTAACTATTGACTATTGGCCAATAACAGTCTCAACTACGAAAATTACCAATAGTGGTCCCAAATTTCGACATATTGGAATATAATGGACCAAAACTAACGGAGATCTAACTCCGTTAGTGTGATGCTGACGTGGCATCCTACGTGGCATGCCACATCAGCACCACACTAACGGAGTTAGACCTCCGTTTGTTTGGGTCCATTGTATTCCAATATGTCGAAAGTTGGGACCACTATTGATAATTTTCGTAGTTGAGACTGTTATTGGCCAATAGTCAATAATTGAGATTATTTACTTCCATCATTCCTATTGGATTATATCATCAAAAGAAAAAGTTCTATTAGGCTTATTTCATTCCTATGAAGTGGCCAAATTGCCAATCCAACAAGGAATCACAATTAGTTTATGAAAATAACACATTTTATAGATTCTTAATTTATACTCTTCTTTTTAATTTCTCATATGTAAAAAAAAAAAAAAAAAAAAAAAAGAAAAAAAGAAAGAAAGAAGAAGAAAAGAGAGAGAAAAAAATGCATGTTAGAATACGAAACTGATAATTTTTTCAAAAATCTATATAAATTTTCAAATCTCATTATTAGATAAACTAGCTTTTATCTCGGGAGCGTCCCGGGGTTGAAAAATATAACAATTCTAATAATACTAATACTAATAGTAATAATTATTACTCTTGTAATTAAATAAATAAAAAAAATAACCTTGCTATAAGGTGACACCATGCATTGCGGTGTTGCGCGATTCTTTCTCCTAGCTTCTCTTGATGAAGTATACATATGCATCTTTAAAAGAGTAAAATTCCAATGAAAGCATGGCGATTGGGCTGAATTTTAACATCGTAGATAAGAACCCGGTTTAAAAGAAAAAACATTATTAATGAATAACCCGAACACTTTGTGTTTTTTTCCCGAATGAACGAAACCCACAAAAAATAGTCATTTTTTTCTCCGTTTTTTATATAGCACTATAGTACTCGTTGGAAAGATAATAAAATGCTCGTTAATTTGGTGTAATTTTTTTCCTTAAAAAATCTCGTATATAAAAGATATTAACGTTTAAAAATTATGGGAGGAAACATAAGAGAGAAAAATTTAAATTTGTTTTTAAATTCTTTTTTCTTAAAATAACTCAATTTAAATTTAGTAGATTAGGTTTTATATTATTATTTATTTTTTTTATTTGCCACATGACACACTCAAGGAGGAGAATGACTCCTTGAATGTCATGTCATTAAAATGGCTTTCTTAAGCTTTCATTGAATGACAACTCATCAATTTTCAATTCTTTTATTACAAGTTATATATATTATAGATGGTTGTTAACACATGAAAATGATATAGTTCTAAAATCAAGAGTACATAAATTTTAAAATCCTTATTCAAAATTTTATTTCATAACAATCTTATTAAAATAAAACCTGTGTTTTATTTTTACTTCATTATATATGTAACAACCTAAATTTGGATGAAATTTTTATGTTATATAAGTCATCGCAATTTTCCAAATTCAAACATTTCTTGATTTCAAAATACAACTTCATTATAAAAATAAAAATAGAATATACTTCTTGCTCAATTATGTCTCAAAAGTACTTGTTATTACATCTTCAATATTGCCAATGAGTATAGCTCAACTCGCATCGGGGGAAAGTAAATATTTAGGTTATAGGCAAGAGGTCTAAAGTTCGATTCTGATCCTAAGAAAGTTTTATCACAGTAGGTCTTCGAGCGCTGTGTTTTTTACGGAATTGGAGATGATGGGCTTGGGCTACTCTACGCTGTCTTCGATATTCACATGACAAACTTCACCATATTTAGCTATTCTTTCTTGTGAGAAGCTTTCATATTCTAAAATCACATATCACACATGCTTACAAAAGGCTAAGTTGCTACAAGAAAGTATCAACTCCCGAAACCAGGGGCGGACCTAATGAAGAAGCAGGTGCCGCGTCTGTTGCGGCTCAACTTCGGGCGCGTGGTGGAAAATTACTGGAAAATTTGTTTTTTTTTTTTTACAAAATTTGAAAAACGTTGCTACTAAAATGAAAAAATAAAAAACGTTAGTACTGAAAAAATTTCTATATCCGCCACTGCCCGAACCATTAGAAAACCTTTTGTTTTAAAACAATTGAAAAATATACGAACATGTTTCGATTTACATGCTATTAGGGCTTAAAGTTGATCCCTAGAGTGTAAACTCGAGGCTACAACCTCGGGTTCACTCAAAATTTTTCTTTCTAATTTTGGTTTGGATTAACCTAATAACCCGTTTAAGGGGAGTCTAATCACTTGATCTAATCTCGATTTTAACTCAAGTATCATCATCAACCGATCCATTGTTTAGAAGTTTTGTAACTTACTAATTACAATACACAAATGTTTAAGTACCAACACAACCCAATCTATCCATAAATTAAGAGTGTAAGTAGTTGAGCTATTGTTTCAAGCTGGTAATAGAAACGAAACATCTTCTTCTAAACTGGTATTGCCAAATGCCAAGTAGCTTTGTAGGTAGGTAGGTATGGACCCTAAACATGACACACACACACACACAAAAAAAAAAAAAAAACATTCTTCAATATCAAGTAATTCTTGACCCCCCTTTCTATTTCTAGTTGTGTGCTCATCTACCACTTCTCAACTACCCTTCTTTTCAACTCATTATCCTCCAAAGTTTCTTTAAAAACTATCAAACACACAATATATTCTATATAAAACTGAAATATTATAGTTGTAAATAATTAAAAGTAATCTACAAACATACATGTGATGTTATGTTGTATGTATGTAGTTTGGGAAGTCCCACCTATGGGATTAAGCAAGGATCACCATATTTATCACTATCAAAAGTTGGTCATGATATACTAACAAACATCTCTTACTTTAATACTAATATAATATCAAGTAATCTCTAAGTAATCAACTCTTAATTCATAATTTATTTTTCCCTAATATGTTAGAATTATTACTTTGTTAACGTAAGACTCGTGGAACAAGTTTAACTGCTATAACGATGTCCTCTATTTGTTTCAAAACTATTATTACCGTGATGGATGTTAATAAATAACACACTAATGTTGATCATTTTAATGATTACATCTTGTTTTTTATATATAAATATGATCTGATAAATAAATATTTTTTTTATAAGTTTAGCTAGTTTAACATGTGCCAATTGATAGAAGTTTGAGTGAGGAGATGGGGTTTGTTGGTTTAGTACCCCACATTTGAAAATAAAATAAGATGATCGTAGCTTAAGATTAACTTAAAGGTAGATTATGCATTTGTGGAGGCACAAAAACAAAAGGAAATGATATATCCATGATCATCTTTTGACCTCTAGCTAGAAGAGTGATTGGTATTTTATTTTGTTCGTTAACCTGGAATTTTGGAGCTAGGTTACCACAAATCTCATGGATTAAGCTTTTACTTTGCTCTTTTCTTTTCCCTTAAAATGACTTTCTAAAACATATATATTTCAGCTAAGTGAGGTCTCCTTGTTCATATTCAGAAAGGTTTTATTTTAATCTTCCTAGTTGTTTAGAGGGAAAGTATTTAGTTTTTTTACATGTAGTTTATGAAAGGAAAAATCGCTTAAATAGACACGGACTATCCTTGATTTACTAAAATAAACATATTTCCAGGCTAAACGCTAGGGGATTTACATCACGAAAAACAAGGCAAACAGTTTGTTACACGTATCCTGTTAGCTTAGCTTTAGCCGTGATATCCAACCACTTAACAAGCTAAACGTGCCGGTGCAAACTTAAGCGTCTAATAGGTAGGGCTTTTATTCTTCTCTAGCATTCTCCAAGCTTCATTCCAAAAGCTCGGCTCGGTTTAGCCTCTTCCAGCCGTTTCCCTAACTTCTAGCCTTTAACTTTTTTTAGCCGTTTACTTCATTTATTTTTAAGTCCTAGCCATTTGTTTCTCCCCCTAACTAGTTGTTTCCTTAATTTCACCCCTAAAGTCTACCATTTGTTTTTCCTCTCACTTCAAGCTATTTATTCATTTCTTCCCTAAAATTTATTAAAATATTAACTAAAAATTATTTGAAAACTTAGATTTTTATTGAAACAACTAATGCGGGAATTTTATTGTGAAGGCTAATCTTTAAGGGGCTAAATTATTTTGGATTTTTTTTTACAGAAACGTCTAACCTTTGGACTTTAGGGTTTAATTAGAAAGGGCTTAAGTTAGAGCTTGAACTTGAAACACGGTTTCAAACAACCGAGCCTTTATACAAACAAGCCACAAGCAAACATCTAAGATGGTTAAAAAAGTAACGGTTAGGAAGTTGTCATTAGGTGTGTCAACGTTCGTTAAAACGTCTAAAAGAAAAAGTTTAAAGTTTATGACTACATTTTAGCCGGTTCAAGTTTATAGCTCAAAACATTAACCCTTTCAGTTTTTTTAAGACATCTATACATTTTTATTGGTTTAAAGGGAGGGTCCCATAACTTTTTTACGTCTATAGTATACCATTCAAAACAGTGTTATTCACTTCATTTATCTTTCGTAAACTCCTTAAAGTTTAGCCGTTAAAAATGTTTTTTTTTTTTTTTTTTTGATCGGCAGCCGTTAAAAAGGTTTACTTTAGTGATCGGAGAGGAGATCTAGCTTGCTTTGAGTGAATTTTCCCTTTTTGAAAATATATTGTTCCAACGTCTATCTTTTTTTGTTTTTGGAAATTAAGCCTTACAACGTCGTATTATATTAATATTAATAATTAGCCAATAATATTAAATCACTAATACCACTATATATACCTAATTAATCAGACACAATTCAACAGCATCCCTTATTCCCCCCCTTAAACCCGACCACGTCCGGCGATCATATCCTCATTCCGATCACCCTCCATTTTCATCCATATCCCGTCACAATAATATTAATATTGTCCTTCATCATATTCACAACTACTTTAAAACAAATTAAACTAATGGTTGCTGATCTCTCTTCTACCCCAGCTACACCACCACCACCTAAACCACCACCATCTCCAGCTAAACCTAATCGTGCACCACTCGTAACTAATAACAACAATGCCGCTCCTCCGCAACGCCGCCAAAAACATAAACATGTTCCTACCACCACCAACAGGTTCCCCTCACCGGTGACGTCACCATCTCCGGTCACTAACCGGTCACATCATCATAATCATCATCATTATCCTCGGACCGTTGAATTATTAACGAGTGCGAATATGCTGACTAAAACGTCTACCAGAAGTTTATCGGTTTCGTTTCAAGGTCAATCGTTTGCACTTCCGGTTAGTAAGGTTGGAAAACCGGCTAATAACGGTTTAAAAAGCTTTACGCGGGAAAAGAAGAAAGCTCCAGAGACGGTTACGACGGTTCTACGTAAATCTATTACCGATGAGACGTCGAAACTAAACCATATAAAACGCGAAACTATAAGCGATTATGATGAATGTGATTGTACTGATTCTGATCCAGAGAGTGTTTCCTCTAGCAGCACTCATGTTGAAGGAGGTCCACGTGCAATCGTGGTGCCTGCTAGGTTTTGGCAGGAAACTATTAATCTGTTGAGGCGAGTGCAGCCGGTGGTTGCTGTTCCAGCACCACCGCAATTGTTGAAGAGTAAGAAGATGAGTTGTGGACGTAAGGTTGGACCGGAGGGGGTTAAGGTAGCACCGCGATCGCTATTTTGTCCGCCAAAGGATGATGGTTTGGGGAATAAGGTATCGGTTATGAGTATTTGTGGTGAAGCGAAGAGAGGGAAGGTTGGGGAGAAGAAGCTTGTGGAGGCACATGTGTTGAGAGTGTTGCATAATAAGCATTTGCAGTGGCGGTTTGCGAATGCTAGAGCGGATGCTGCTATGGTGGTCAAGCGAGCAGCTGCTCAGGTAACATGTTTTACATAAGTTCCTCTGTTTGGTTGCTGATCTATACTGTGGAAATTACTCCATCTGTCTCAATTTAAATGTAGTCTAAAAACACACATTTTAATAAATCTTTTGTTTGTATGTGGTAAAATGACAATAATATCTTTAAAAGTGGTGCTTGTGTTTTGTTTTTTATGGGCAAAACTGGAAATTGCATTTCTATTTTTGAAAAGGGACATTTAATTTGAGACAAATAATAAAGGAAAGGACATTTAAATTGGGACGGAGGGGAGTAATATAAAGGTAGCCAGCTTTGAAATAACTGTTAAAAGTTATATGTTATCATGGTTTTATGATTACATGTAGAGTGGATTTAATGGCTTTTTGATGAAGGTATTTAGGAACCATACACCATATAATTAGGATTCATACGTTAGTTTGGTCTTGGAAATTCATATAAACTTTGTTATTAATCAATCCTCTTATTTGTTTCTCTTTCTTTCATTTATCATTGACATTGCTACTTTACTAATGAAATAGACTCCTAGCTATTTCCTTTTAACAAATTTAACTACATTTTGTTCATCAAATTACTTGTTGTATATTATTAGCTTGTTAAAACGGATGGGTTAACTCGGCTAGCCTACAGTGGGTTTACTCGTTCGGGTCACAATGGAGAGATTGAAAAAAGGTTCAACTCGATTTGGATCAAAATTGGCTAGTTCAAAATGAGTTTGGATCCAATTAAAAATATATATCAAGTCATAATACCTAGTGCATAAGTCTCTAGCATGAGCATGCCTAGAAGGTGTTGGGCTAACTTGTGGCTAATGTACGCACTCATTGTTACCCTACATTTAGGTTGCAGATATTATTAGCTTGTTAAAACGGATGGGTTAACTCGGCTAGCCTACAGTGTGTTTACTCGTTCGGGTCACAATGGAGAGAAAGATTCAACTCGATTTGGATCAAAACTGGCTGATTTAAAATCCCAATTAAAACTATATATTAAATTATAATAATGTTTATATGTATCTGTCTGTTAACTTTATATATCTATAACGTTTCAAAAGCCTATTTAGAAACACACACACACCCCATCCTTTTGAAACCGAAGGAGTTAGACAGTACATGAAGTGGCTACCACCGTGGTTAGGGGTGTTAAAAATATCCGATCCGAAATATCCAATATCCGATATCTGAATCCGAAACTACCCGTAAAACCGGACATCCGAAATATCCGAAAAGTATCCGAAAATATCCGAAATATCCGAAAAATATCAAAAAAATATCCGAAAAATATCCGAAACTATCCGAAAATTTATATATAAACCATATAAAATAAAATATATCATAATAAAATCAGATATTCTGATTCACTATCCGATCGGATATCCAAAATTTCGGATATCCAAATTCGGAAAGTGAAATCAGCTATCCGAAAATTTCGGATATCCAAGATATCCGGTTTTGAACACCCCTAACCGTGGTAGGCGGTAGGTGATAATGGCCTTGTCATTAGTTCGCATGGTTCTCACAATATTTAGCGTCATTAAGATAACTCTTCCTTGTATATATAGTTTGATTAACTTACTTTATATGACCCGACCTGATCTGATATAAGCATGACCAAAAAAATTATGATTTTTTTAATAAAAGATTTCTAGGTCACTGATAATGATCATAAGTTCACCCAATTATCAACTCATTTTCCATTTGGATCACAAGTTGACCCAAGTTAATAACCTATCATTATCATTTTTTTTTTCATTTTTTTTTGGTGTTACTTCTCTACTTTAATGATTGACTTTCCTTTTTGATATAGAAAGGCTATTACAAAAAAACATCAATAAGATAAAAGTACATGTGCTTTGCCTTTACAAAAGCCATTGGTGTTTTTTTAATTTTTACTTTTGGAACAATTTGTTTTATTTCTCTTTTATACAATCATTACAAATTTGTTTCAGAAAACTATATATAACGCATGGGTCACTATTTCAAAGTTATGGCATTCTGTAATATCCAAACGACTGCAGTTGCAACAATTGAAGCATAACTTAAAGTTGCACTCTCTACTCAAGAAACAGGTAAAAATTTCTGGAAATTCCAACTTCTGTAGATATTGTTAAATTTTGGAAAGTCGAATGTTATCCGTGTTTTAAGTTGGTTCCAAATACAAATATAACAATTCCTGGATCAACTTCATATCAATAATCAATGTGATTTGAATTACAGTTATATTGTCTTCTCATATGTGACATTTATTCTTCATTTTCTTATTTCACAAATGAAGATGTTGCTTTTAGACGATTGGGATCTAACCGACAAAGATTACTCGATCTCTTTAGCTGGGGTTATTGAGGCTCTAGAGTCAAGCTCTCTTTGTCTCCCAGTTTTGTCTGGTGCAAAGGTATGAAAATGATTATGTCTTTTTAAAATAGTGTCCAACATTCATTGGTTTTACTTTTACAGGCAGATATGCAGGATCTGAAGGATGCAATTTGTTCAGCTGCTGATACAATGCAGGCTATGGCTCTCTCAATATGCTCTTTAGTAACTAAGGTTATTTGATTGGATTTAAAAAAATATATCCATAAATATATCTTCAGGACTTAATTTTTATTTCTTTTCTAAAACCATTATATATTAAAAATAGTTTGTTTTTATAATTTTGTAACAGGTGGAAAATGTGAATTTAATGACATCTGAACTTGCTAGTGCTATGAAAACCGAATGTTCTTTGCTTGATCAGTGCAAGGATTTGTTATCAACTTTGACACTCTTGGAGGTAAGTATGCAAGCATGGAAAATTTCTTTTTTTTTTTTTTTTTTTTTTTTTTTTTTTTTGAAAAAGACTCCAGAAAACTGAACCAATAATTCAGAATTAGGCGGTCTGGTTACGGTCCTTTTTTAAAACTGAGTTTTATGGTTCGGATATGGTTACATGCATATGGGTAATGGATCAGAAACAACATATACCACAACATTTATTTATTTTTATTTTTTTGTAAAAAATATATTACCCATCCTTCTATATGTAAGAGACTTGTTTTTCATTTGTGACCCAAAACCTGACTGAAAAATGAACTTGAATTAACGGATATTTTGTTAACCAAATTAACCAAACCGAACCATTTGTAATCAAGACGATTGGTTATCAAATAAAATTAGGATATACAATAGGTTTTGAATTGTAACCCACTGGACCAACCAAAATTTTGCAAGTTAAGCTGCGCTTTGATTATATATTGTTTCAAGAGCTGACACATTTGAAATAAACCAGCAACAGGATTGTAGTCTGAGAGCACACACATTACAACTCATAACTACAGCCACAATGACAGAACGATCAAAGACGATGCCCTTTTCTTTTGACAGCGCATATTACTAACCCGACAGCGGATATTAGACAGGAGCAATTTCTGTATAGGCGAGAAATATGTCTTAGTATTTCACACATATACATATATCATCTTCTTGTACAAAATTTCTTTTGGTGTTCGGCATGATTTGAAGTGTTACAATACAAATGAGGCTTAGGGGACGTGTAGTATGTAGACTCTGTATCAAGGGGTGTGTGTGCGCGTGTGTGTTTGTAATCCGTAACGGCATAACGAACTCATGTGTTTTCAAGCATGAGATTTGGAAAAAAAAAACATAAGGTTAATTTGGAAATATAATATACTTTGAACTAAAGTTATGGAGGTAGGATTTCTCCTGGTTCTCATAACTTGAAAGAGTTCCTAATTGGTCTTTATCTTAATTGATCTTTATCCTATTCTAGTGAATTATAGAAGGAAAAATTTCGTTTTGGAATGTTTTAATAGTTACATAATTTGGTTTCATCCAGATATATTATGAGGGTTAACCCAACAACACACTTTGGAATAAATAAAATAGTGTCCTTCATGAGTCATGAGACAATCTCAAGACCAATAAACCACTAAAGAACTAAACCAAGCTACACATTCACAATTACATTCACGTCTGTTGGAAGACCACAATAATAATAAATAGTTCATAAATTATTATTTTTCAGGTTAATTTTGAAATTGCATTAAATAAAAAAGTCAAATTTACATCTGGATAATGGGTAAGTTAGCAACAAGCTACGCCGCTATCCCGTTTTGAATTGCAACTTGAGTCTTATGGCTTAACCCAAATTGTTGATTGAGTCGTTACTTCTGGAATTTGGTCCCCTAAGTCCCCGACCATCCAATTTTTCCCAATCAAACCCCCCTAAAACTGATTTGTGAAAAGACAATTTTACCCTTTTTCCCTTTCAATTTGCATCAATGTGTTTGCTATTTGTTATTTCCTTCATTTTTGTTTCCCTCCACATTCATATTGAGTTTGTTAACATCAAACATGATTAACACAACTTTAAACACCATGATTAAGTGCACCAAACAATAACTAATCTTGTCCTTAACAACAACCCATAAGCGAATGAACGCGGCCTGTGTTCATGTTCGTTCGTTATTCTAAACGAACGATTTTTTTGTTCGTGTTCGTTCATTTATTAAACGAACGGACACAAATGAACTTCCCACCGAACGGTTCACGAACTATTCGCTGAAAGTTCAGTTCATTTGCAGCCCTACTCCAATATTTGAAATTTACGAGCCACACGTTCCTGGAGATTTTCCGACGGAAGAATTGCATTACGTGCATGATTACACAATGGCTCTGCTATAACTAGGAGCGATACGGCTTAGAGATGCCGTTACAGTGCCAGTGCGTAACACTCCTACAGTGCAGACCCCACCGACTACAGTCACAACTATTACAAGTTGGGCTGAAGGTTACGAAACTGATCTCCTGACCGAATACATAATGTATTCGGATATCGATATGAGAAGTTGGACGGGCGCGATAGTGATCGTGACTGCTTTTTACCCGAGTCAGTTGGGTATTCTTTCTTTTATTAGTTGTGTATTTCTTTAAGTTTAGGTATGTAATAACTTAAATTTTAGGAATGTAATAATTTAAATTTTAGGATTGTATTAAACATTAATATCATAGAAATTTTAAATAATCAAAATAGAAATTAAGCATTATTATCAAAGAAATTACAACTATCAAACTACATTATTTTAACCTAACGCAACAATTGCCATGTCGCAACATGGTTGAAATACATGTCGTGCGTAGCCACATAGTTGACTTGTGTGAGTTGGATTACCATATCCTCGGTAAGATGAGGGTGCTCCATAGTCGTTGCTTCAAAGAGGGTGTTCCATCAGTTACATTTGGCGAAGAGATCCATCCACTTACTAATGAGCGAATCCATGATGTCGGGTTTGGACATCTATCCACGCCGTCACTAACGCGATCTCCTCATTTACATTCCCTGGGCCATTTTTATGAGATGATTAAAAGATGATTTTGGTTTTGGTATTAGAAATTATGGAGTTTTTATAGGGTAAAAATTTATAGCCGTTAGAAAACGGTAATATTACCGTTGGAAAAAATTAAGTTGGTTACTTGTCACACCCTCAAATTCCACATGCGAGGTTTTACCGCGAGGCGCGTGACACATCAGGATCTTAGTCAATGGTCACAATAAACGACAACTATATGTAAAAGATACGTAAACCAAGCCATGAGTTAATAACATAAAACTGACAACGGAAGCTTTAAAATCTTGTTTACAACCCAACAAAAGTAGACAAGTCTGAAACAGTTTAACATTTATGAGACTAAGACTCTAGACGCCGGGTGAGACTTCGTGCGCCTAAATCCATATGCAGCTTACCTTAGTGACCTGAAAAAACATGCCAAAAATGTCAACATATAATGCTGGTGAGTTCACAGGTTTTTATAAATGTTTCGTAAGTTCCAAAGATCATTCCTGTTACTACTATGTTATGCAACGTTAGCTAGACGTCAAGTTCGAGTACTACTACGGTTGGGAACCCATTACTAAACATGTACCGGTATGTAAATAGCCCAGATTGACTGGGCTACCGAATTCACGGTAAACCCGAAGTTAGAGACAATATGCACCCGCCCGGCTCCCAGCCGATGAGTGGGGTTTGTGAGGCCCAATAGATCTATCCACATTTCCCCCGTTGTGCATCCTGCACATTCATGGTTTCCCCCTGGGACTTTGTGCAAAACGCCGTATAGTAATGTAAAGTAACCATAGTATAACATGATCTTTATAAATCCAATTATGTAGCATGTTTCTCCCCCAAAAGTAAAACCAGTAAAAGTGGGGTTGTGACACTTACCTTAGATTGCATACTCCAATGACAAAATATCAACACAGCTGATAGTCCTAACTAATGGCGACCTATCTTAAAGTTTGTATAAGTGTTGTGACTACTAACCCATAGGTTATCTAGTCCTTGATTGTCCAGATCATGACTAAGTATGTTTGAAAACGTGTTTGACTGTTGACCCAACACACCAGACAGACCTGACATCCCGTTGGTGACCCATTACATCAATTAATCAAGTATATAACGTTAACACACAAGTTTCAAGCATAAAACACTTAGTTTGCATGAAAAATCACATATATGAAGAGGTAAGGTCGAATCAGAAGAGTTTCAGGTTTGGTTCAACCCTAATGGGTCCTGATTCGAGCCATCACAGTTTGGTTCGACCCATGTGATGTTCCTTCAACCTATACAAAAGTTCATTCGACCTAACACATGTCAATTTGTAACACCCCAACCGATGGCGGAAACATCGAGGTGTCACGTAGTGACGATTGTTCAATAGCACATGGACTAAATTGTAAATATTAATAGCAAATAACTTCCATCATTCAAAACGAAATACAAAGAGTCTTAATAGAAATCTCAAACATAAATATTAAATGTTCAACTTTTTATTTAAGCACTAGGTCCAGCCTAAGCGTGAAAGCATGAAACATCAAACGTCACCTGAAACATGTACAAAAACAATTTTGTCAACACATATAATGTATTGGTGAGTACATCCGTTTGATATATATAGTAAGGTAAACTTTAGCAATTCGTGTGTTATTTTGCAAGATGTAATAAGTGGAATCCGGGTCAAATCAACCCTAAGAGAAGAAAGCAGATATATATAGTATGCGCTAGTAATAATGTAATACATAGCAATGACGAGGACTCTCAACAGAGTCACAAGGGTATAAACCATAGTACTATTCATTGAAATGCCAGGCCGCCCAGCGGTTAATGATTTGACAGGTCATAGATACACAATATAACACAAGCAAACACACATAAGAATTGCTATTTTAGTAAAAGGAAATATAAACTTGATAGTAAGTACATGAGTCACCCCGAATTGTAAAATAGTAAAAAGGGGAAAGATATACTCACCGTTTGCGAAAGCGATCAAAATCCACTTAAGCGGTCGTGAGCTAAGTAATGAGAATTCCGAAAAATTCAACCTATAATGTGTAAGAATACTAATAAGGAAAAGTCTAAGAGTCTAAAGTATCTAGGGTCTAAGGCATTAGGGTTTGCTAAGTCGATTTGGGGAATTAGAGTTTTTATGATTTAGTCGAATTAATGTAAAAGTTGTATATTAAAATAATATACTAAAGTTTGTAAATGTAATTTAGGTAATATAATTATTACCGATTAAATATTTAGATAACAATATGTTTGAATAATCAAGACAAAATAATTTAGTTAGTTACTTTAACTAAATTAAAATAATACAATAGTCATAAATATATAAATAAATAATTTTTGTGTTACACAATGATTCAACAAGAATAATTAAGACATTAAATCATACGAGTATTTCTATTTTATAAGAAAACATTTATAAAATAGATGTTTAAATTGTATAAATAAATAAATGTGTTATTATGTCTAACTAAACGTAAATAAGACTAATAATACTATACGTGATCCAAAAATATTTATTTTATAGAAAATGGATGATTTCTGATGTAAACCTATTAGAATAATTTCCCCATAATTTATATAAACTTTTTCGTATTTAAAACTGATTTAATGAGATTAAATCATGTTTAAATGATTAAAAATGGGAAAATTAATAAAAAATAAATGTTTTCTTAACCAATAATTTTTATTTCAGTTGAGAATGGGTAGAAATAATTACTCAAAAAGTTTGAGATTAAAATCATTAAAAATGAATTTTTTATCAATTATTTATGATTAAAACAATTTAATTCAATAAAAATATAAAAATAAAACATTTTTCAGAAAATAAAAATGTGGAAATGTTCTTTATGATGTCAAAAAGCTATACCTAAATTTTCATAATTTTTGGGCAAAAGATGAATTTATTATGAATATTTTAAGTTTAATATGTTTATATATTAATATATAGATATAAAAAAAAGAAAACAAAAATCTGAAAAAAAAATAAGTGAAAAGGGGACGCGGGTGCTGGGGTTCGAACCCGCCCCTTCCTGTTTGTATAACACACATACTACCACTACACTAACACTTGTTTTGTTGAATTAATTTATGAAGAATAATATTTAACAAGTAATCCATAACTCATCTTCTTCTTCCCCAAATCCTATGAACCCTAACCCTAACCCCACAATCAATTACCCGCTTTAAGCAACGTTAACACTCTGTGATAAGGGGGAAATGATCGGAATAGACCCTAGAATAAAATGGCACAGAGAATTGTAACTTACAAAGCTCGTTTAAGACGTAGGAATGGCGACGGCGTGCAAGACTTTATCACACAAATTAGAGGATCTTGAACAGGTATGGGAGCGATTAGAGTGAGGGCTAATGTTGGTTATGGTTCAGACACTGAATGGAAACGAGTAATTTATACAAATAATGACGTTTCAGGTATGCCAAAGCTTGATGTCGACGGTTACATATTGGCCGAATCATTACACACTTTAAAACGCGTTTATGATACCTAACCATAGCCGAAACTGAAACATAATGATGGAGAAACGCATTGCAATAATTATTAGGGGTAATTGTTCATTAAAAAGGGGTATTTGGTCTCGCCGGAAAACTTCGCCGGACTTGTTTGCCGGCCGGAAAAACGAATCAGCAGAAAAGTGGGGGAAGGAACATTTTAAAACTTTTGAGACTTGGCAGAATTGGTCCCTCATTTTTAACCTAAGTTAGTTTCAAGGTTTTCTTGTTAGTTTTCCCCTTTATAATAACTAACTAAGTTAACTATTTAACTCAAAACTTGTATAACTTGAAATTTTCATAATATATATATATATATATATATATATTTTTTTGAATAACGTTGCAACATACGCGTTAGATTAAAACTTATACCCGATCCACAATAACTATAAACGATAAAATTTCAGTTCGCTTTAAAAAATTAAATTTGAAAACGACGAAAACTTACAGGGACTATAATGGAAATATTTCAAGGGTTATTTTTGTAAATCTGACGAAAGACGAGGGTGACGGGTGTCACAGGCTCCCCTACTTTAGAAAATTTCGTCTCGAAATTTCTTTCAAGTGAAGGTTTCTGGTGTATGTATGCATGTTATCGATGAAAATCAGTTACAACTTGATCCAGGAAAAGTTTATAAACTCGGTTCGTAGGGTTCCTAAAAGCAGGTATTAGGTTAACAGAAAATTTATGATCGTTTAGGTTCTACGTGCATTTACGGAGCATAGAATTTTACAAGAATAAGATTGTCATTAGCAACCTCCACAGTAAAAGGATGGGTAAGACGAGAACGATCACGAGCAAGTAAAGGTTCAAATTCTAACGAGACAAAAACTCCTATCCATACCGGTATCAAACAAAATTGAAGCATATAAGCTAGTAATAAGAAATGTACCATTGACAACGTCGTTGGTAGCTTGATCTTGGTTAGCGTTGATGTTGAAAGCACGACCACGAGCTGGAGCTGCTTGGATTGCTGGAACTGCTGGAGCTGCTGGAAGTGCTGGGGTTTGCTGACGAGACTGAATGAAAGCAGCTAAATGAGGACACCTATCTTGCCTGTGGTTAGGATCACCACAAGCATAGCAAGCTCTGGGTTGACCAGTCCTCTGGTTTTGAGCATTCCCAGGTCCAGTTTCCCGACAGTGAGAAGCAGTGTGGCCTGCTTTGCCGCAAGTGTCACATTTATAGCAGGGTCGAGTAGTTGGATGGTGAAAGTTGCATGAAATGCATTTAGGGTGTGAACCCGAATAGTTTCCCTGAACCTTTTGAGTTTGGGGTGCAGTAGATGTATTTGCAACAGGAACCTGGTTAAGGGGTGTAACAACAGCATAGTTCTGGTTTCCACCTTTTCGTTTCTTATTGGAACTAGAGGTAGAGACAGAGTTCGCTTGAGACGGTTCAGTAGTAGCAGAGGTTTCAGTAGATCTTTTAGTACCCTTTCGAGTTAGAGTACCATCCTTGACATGCTTGTCAGTAAGAGATGCTGCGAGACGAATGGCATCCTCTACAGTAGCAGGTTTACTTCCCATAACCGAATCATGAATCTGAGGTGGCAGTCCCTCAATATACTTCTCAATTGCCAAGGATACCGGGGTAACCATACGAGGAATCAGTAAGCTCAACTCGTGGTAACGGTTATTGTAGGGAACATTGTTTCCACTATCCTGCTTGAGGTGATAGAACTCATCTTCCAATTTCTTCATCTCACTACGAGGACAGAACTCAGTGGTCATGGCGATTTTGAAATCATCCCAAGTCATAGCTAAAGCAACTTCCGTCCCTCGAGCATGTTTTTCACCATTCCACCAAGTGAGCGCTCTCTTTTGAAGAACACCCGTGGCATGACGAACACGCAGGTTGTCTGGACAGTCGCTATTAATGAACGTATTCTCCACACTTTCGAACCATTCAAGTAACCCAGTGGCTCCCTCAGTACCATTAAACTTGTTGGGATGGCAGGAGTTGAAGTGCTTGAAAGTGCACTTATTCTCACTAGCCCCACCATTTCCATTTGTATTCCCGTTAGAGTTCCCATTCGAGCTTCCGTTCAGGTTAAGGTTTGGAATAATAGCATTAATGATGTTAGGAACAAGTGTTTCCAACTTGTCATTGAGCATGGTCGCGATACGCTGATCAGATTTCAGTTTAGCCTGACGCTTCGAGGCTCTCTTACGAGATTCGCGATCAGACATCTACAAAAGTGAACAATAATTATGAGATTTGATTCCCAAAAATCTTGGAAATGCCATAGTTTATATCAAGACAAGTAACACATAACATGAGATATAGTAATTATAAATTGATATAAGAAAAATTATGAGTATCATAAAGAAAATCATGATAAAACTTCAAATGAATAACAATACTAAGTATAAAACGAGATATAAGAGTGTTTCCAAAGACACTGTTGACTGACTAAAGTAATTGAAATATTATTAGTGACTTGTGGGGGCTTACTTTAGCCTATAAGTGAATGCTCATCCCGAGAATTCCCAGGTAGGTAAACGGGTCCCTCGTCTGATTGGGATTTATGCGAATTACCAACCTAGACAGAAAACTCAGAATACAGGCGCTCACCCTTCCAGATTGCACGTGCCCCGTCACAAATAAATTGCAAAACTCTAGCGGAACTTGAGATGTGGAAAATATATATCCTCGAGATGTGGATTTCACTCCTAACTCAAAGATATACTTCCAAATAGTAAAAATATGATGGAGTGAAACTGATCACTAAGATAAGGATGTCACTCCTAGCTTAGTGAGTAAGTTTCTTTTGGAGGGATAGATTCCTTGAGATTTGGACGTCTCCTATCTCGAAAGGAAAATATTCCAAGATAAAATAAATAAATAAAACATATAAAGAGTGAAACTATTCACCAAGGTATGGATATCACTCCTAACTTGGTGTTTTCGTTCCATTTGTAGAATAAAAATCTTCTCCGAGTATAATGAAAAGTAAAAGGAGAAAATCTATCTAAAGAAATAAAAGAAAGCATGTAATGGGTAGCTTAGTTATAGTCTAGGTCAAAAGCATTTACTAATAACCTAATTCCCTATAACCATGGCTCTGATACCAATCTGTAACACCCCAACCGATGGCGGAAACATCGAGGTGTCACGTAGTGACGATTGTTCAATAGCACATGGACTAAATTGTAAATATTAATAGCAAATAACTTCCATCATTCAAAACGAAATACAAAGAGTCTTAATAGAAATCTCAAACATAAATATTAAATGTTCAACTTTTTATTTAAGCACTAGGTCCAGCCTAAGCGTGAAAGCATGAAACATCAAACGTCACCTGAAACATGTACAAAAACAATTTTGTCAACACATATAATGTATTGGTGAGTACATCCGTTTGATATATATAGTAAGGTAAACTTTAGCAATTCGTGTGTTATTTTGCAAGATGTAATAAGTGGAATCCGGGTCAAATCAACCCTAAGAGAAGAAAGCAGATATATATAGTATGCGCTAGTAATAATGTAATACATAGCAATGACGAGGACTCTCAACAGAGTCACAAGGGTATAAACCATAGTACTATTCATTGAAATGCCAGGCCGCCCAGCGGTTAATGATTTGACAGGTCATAGATACACAATATAACACAAGCAAACACACATAAGAATTGCTATTTTAGTAAAAGGAAATATAAACTTGATAGTAAGTACATGAGTCACCCCGAATTGTAAAATAGTAAAAAGGGGAAAGATATACTCACCGTTTGCGAAAGCGATCAAAATCCACTTAAGCGGTCGTGAGCTAAGTAATGAGAATTCCGAAAAATTCAACCTATAATGTGTAAGAATACTAATAAGGAAAAGTCTAAGAGTCTAAAGTATCTAGGGTCTAAGGCATTAGGGTTTGCTAAGTCGATTTGGGGAATTAGAGTTTTTATGATTTAGTCGAATTAATGTAAAAGTTGTATATTAAAATAATATACTAAAGTTTGTAAATGTAATTTAGGTAATATAATTATTACCGATTAAATATTTAGATAACAATATGTTTGAATAATCAAGACAAAATAATTTAGTTAGTTACTTTAACTAAATTAAAATAATACAATAGTCATAAATATATAAATAAATAATTTTTGTGTTACACAATGATTCAACAAGAATAATTAAGACATTAAATCATACGAGTATTTCTATTTTATAAGAAAACATTTATAAAATAGATGTTTAAATTGTATAAATAAATAAATGTGTTATTATGTCTAACTAAACGTAAATAAGACTAATAATACTATACGTGATCCAAAAATATTTATTTTATAGAAAATGGATGATTTCTGATGTAAACCTATTAGAATAATTTCCCCATAATTTATATAAACTTTTTCGTATTTAAAACTGATTTAATGAGATTAAATCATGTTTAAATGATTAAAAATGGGAAAATTAATAAAAAATAAATGTTTTCTTAACCAATAATTTTTATTTCAGTTGAGAATGGGTAGAAATAATTACTCAAAAAGTTTGAGATTAAAATCATTAAAAATGAATTTTTTATCAATTATTTATGATTAAAACAATTTAATTCAATAAAAATATAAAAATAAAACATTTTTCAGAAAATAAAAATGTGGAAATGTTCTTTATGATGTCAAAAAGCTATACCTAAATTTTCATAATTTTTGGGCAAAAGATGAATTTATTATGAATATTTTAAGTTTAATATGTTTATATATTAATATATAGATATAAAAAAAAGAAAACAAAAATCTGAAAAAAAAATAAGTGAAAAGGGGACGCGGGTGCTGGGGTTCGAACCCGCCCCTTCCTGTTTGTATAACACACATACTACCACTACACTAACACTTGTTTTGTTGAATTAATTTATGAAGAATAATATTTAACAAGTAATCCATAACTCATCTTCTTCTTCCCCAAATCCTATGAACCCTAACCCTAACCCCACAATCAATTACCCGCTTTAAGCAACGTTAACACTCTGTGATAAGGGGGAAATGATCGGAATAGACCCTAGAATAAAATGGCACAGAGAATTGTAACTTACAAAGCTCGTTTAAGACGTAGGAATGGCGACGGCGTGCAAGACTTTATCACACAAATTAGAGGATCTTGAACAGGTATGGGAGCGATTAGAGTGAGGGCTAATGTTGGTTATGGTTCAGACACTGAATGGAAACGAGTAATTTATACAAATAATGACGTTTCAGGTATGCCAAAGCTTGATGTCGACGGTTACATATTGGCCGAATCATTACACACTTTAAAACGCGTTTATGATACCTAACCATAGCCGAAACTGAAACATAATGATGGAGAAACGCATTGCAATAATTATTAGGGGTAATTGTTCATTAAAAAGGGGTATTTGGTCTCGCCGGAAAACTTCGCCGGACTTGTTTGCCGGCCGGAAAAACGAATCAGCAGAAAAGTGGGGGAAGGAACATTTTAAAACTTTTGAGACTTGGCAGAATTGGTCCCTCATTTTTAACCTAAGTTAGTTTCAAGGTTTTCTTGTTAGTTTTCCCCTTTATAATAACTAACTAAGTTAACTATTTAACTCAAAACTTGTATAACTTGAAATTTTCATAATATATATATATATATATATATATATATATATTTTTTTGAATAACGTTGCAACATACGCGTTAGATTAAAACTTATACCCGATCCACAATAACTATAAACGATAAAATTTCAGTTCGCTTTAAAAAATTAAATTTGAAAACGACGAAAACTTACAGGGACTATAATGGAAATATTTCAAGGGTTATTTTTGTAAATCTGACGAAAGACGAGGGTGACGGGTGTCACACAATTCGACCTAAGTAGTGTTCATTCGAGCTAAAAACAAGTTGGTTCGACCTGTGACAAGTTGGTTCGACCTCCAAAGGTCTTCATTCGACCCCACGATGGTCAAATGAGTCTCTGGTTCGACCCTCAGCTGCAAACAACCCAATAAGCGCACCAAATCGCATCTAAACAATCTGAAAACATCACGAAACATCACAAATCACAGTAGTCAACTATCATTAACCTATCCCCACAAAACCCTACTAATTTTACTCCGAAATCAGTCCGTTTACAACTTTCACAAAATGGCAAATTATGGAAATGTCACATCAATGCATGTAAACTTTACCTAAAATGGAAATTTATCAAAATCATTAAATAATCAGCTTAATATGATCAGATTATCATGTATATGAAAACCACTAATCATTTCATCAATAATAACATCATGAACAAACCCTAGATTTAACACAAAACCCCCAAAATGGGCAAAACATCAACATCCATTAACTTGTATCCTATGATAATCATAAACCATCATCTACTACAGTCCTAGACCATTACTATAACATCTACACATCATTCAATCATCGAACATCACATAACACATCATTAACACATGTATTTTTGCATAAAAATTCATTATAAATTATAAGGTTTTGTTTAGAAAGATGTTAGAAAGGTTTTATTCATGAAAACCATCTTAGAATAGTTATGGACCTTTGGGGTTTGATAAAAACCAATGAAAAATGCTTAAAAAGGTTTTAGATCAAGATTACACCTTAGATCTTCTCTTTTTTATGATATAGAAGGTGTTTGTAGGTTAGGATTTGAAAAACAAGGCCACAAACTCCTCCCTATAGGTTTAAGGTTGAGAGAGAGCACTTAGAGGCGTTTAGGGTTTGTGAAATGATGAAAAGTTGCAAAGTATGGTATTTATACCCCAAGTTCATTCGCACCCTACAAGGGTCGAATGAGTTTGAAAAGTGGTCGAATGAGCATGACCAAACTGGTTCGAACCTTCAACTTGGTCGAACCAGTTTCCCAGAATTCCAGTTTCTGTTGTTTTGTCGTTTTAACGCGTTTTAACACATGAACATGCAATCCTAACGTATGTTAAGCATGTATAATCATATAAACACCATTTAAACACGTATTTGCACATCATATACCATATATGGATCTGACGAGGTGGGCCCAATCCAGAAGGATTGGCCTACATCGAATAAGGCCCAGAAAGTCCACTCGGGTTGGCCCACGTTGCAAAAGTGACCAACAGTCTGGATCGCTAAGATTCAAATTACGAAAGGATAAGGATGATGGCCACCTGATAAGCTCAAGCCCCTTATCACAATAAAGGGGAGAACTTTTCAAATACGAGAGATAACGCTTATCTCCATGACTCTTGGCGACTCTGTTATTGGAGATTTAACCCTTGAGGGTTATCATAAAAGGCACGAGAAAACTATAAAAAGGGGACAGGAGGTAAGTCATATTCATTCAGCAACTCCTTCAAAACTCTCTTAACTTTCATCCCCACCACGCATACTTATTCTCATGCCGGAGGGTGGTCACAGGAATCCCCCAATTCCTGTGGCGAGTCCTAACGGTGGTCGGTTTTGTAGGTATTCAGGCTCTACTGTCCGGGTCATCAGGAGCCGGGATCTTCCCTTTTCCTATTAAAGAAGACTATACCCAGGTACTTGTTTCTTCATTGGTGCCATCCGTGGGACAGATCAATACGGAGAAGATTACTGGTGTGTCTTGTGAACCGGAATGGCTACGAACCAGAATACTGCCATAACAACCAGATCAACTGACAGCATGCAGAATCAGCCCCTCCCAACGGGACGAATAGACGGAACTATCATATCAAACTTAGAGGAGGAAGCCAATGGACCCGCACTGGGTTTTCCGCCGGTGACGTCGGTTCCGCAACCAACAAGTGTGCTTAAACCCGTTCTTGGAAGGGGACGCCGATTACCCCATACTCCACTGTGGGAGGCTCCACTCCAACCCTCACTTACACCCGACCGATTGTTAGTACCACATCTCCGTCAACAAGAATTCGGGCCCCTACTCCATCCATGCCATGGATGACTGCAGCTACAAGTATGCCTTTATTCTCTGCCGCTCTAACAACGGCCATAATGTCATCACCACAGGACACTCTGGTACAACCAAGCATGGCTCGTATACCCCGGTCACTCCAGGCAATCAACCTTACATGCCATACTACCTAGTACATCCTTACGGATATATGTATCCAACTCCTACGGGAGGTGCCTACTCATACCCTTATCAGTATGCATACCCACCCATGCAACAGCCTTTTTCGGGTTGGGCAATCCAAGGAGAAACACCATCAACATCTTCAGGTATGAGACTAAACGACGTACGTACCCGGCTTACCTATGAAACTACCCCCAGGGTAACTCAAGCGGCAACAATGATTCCCCACGATCCGCGGCGGGGCGTGACCGCTCCACAGGGTAATGGGAACCAAAATGAGGGCGAAAATGAAGATCTTACTAGGCCTTACCATCCACCGGCCTTGGCCACTTACTCTAAGTTTGCGGCACGAATAGCCAATGCCCCGTTTCCGCCCAATTTGAAGCTCCCTTCTACAGTGGGCAAATACGACGGCACAGGTGATCCTGATGATCACTTAAGTATTTTTGAATCAGTCGGGACCTCCAAGGACTGGCCGCTTCCTTCTTGGTATCACATGTTTGTCCGGACACTCGTAGGAGCGGCAAGAGTTTGGTGGGATAGCCTACCACCCGGGTCTATAGCCAACTGGAACGAAATTGTCAAAGGTTTCTCCCAACAGTTCAACCAAAAGCGGAGACAAACAAAGTACAAAGATGAGGTCATGCATATCCGCCAGAGAGATAATGAGTCTATGGAAAGTTTCATAATCCGTTTTAATAAGGAGCGGCTACAGATTCCCAGCCTTACTAAAGAGTTGGCATGTACGGCTTTCACGATGGGAGTGAACGACGACGGCTTATTATGAAAGCTCCATGGTCCTCACGGATACCCGCAGACAATGGACGAAATGATGACGATTGCCAAGGCATACGTTAAGCAGGAGAAATCCATTGCCATGAACCATGCGGTGCGAAAAAAGCAGGAGGTTGCAAAAGCTACGGATAATCATGACTCCCGAAGTTCCAGGAACAAGGGAAGGTCGGGATCGTTCGGTCAACCTTATTCAAGAGACGACCGCAGGGATGATCGACGAGACCAGCACCGGAGATCTGAGAAGTCACGGGATTCATACTCCAACCGAGGTGACAATTCCTCAAAGCCAAAGTTTGATTACCCAGAGCTCACTAAAACTCCGTCTCAGATTCTGGAAACGGAGAACTTGAGGTTAAATACTCCTCGACCAGTAAAAGATTCCCCTTCAAAAGACAAGACAAAGTTCTGCGATTATCACAAGGGAAATGGTCATGATACGAATGACTGCTTCCAATTAAATAGGCAGATAGAATATTTTGTCAAGACAAGGAAGTTAGCGCACCTGGTAAAAGATGTCAAGCCGATTCCCTCTACCACCCGGGAAGATAAAGCTGCGGGTAAACGACCCTGGGAAATAAATATGGTACGAGCGGATACTGGATGTAGTACGAAGAGGCGTTTCGAGCGTATCGAACCATGGATGGAAGCGGTATTGACAGTACCACCTCACTATAAGGTTCTGAGCATGGAGGCATTAGTTATATTAGCAGCCGTGGGAGATTATAGTATGAAGAGGATAATGGTTGACACCGGGAGCTTAGAAGACATCATTTATGAACCATGTTTACGAAGGATGACAAAAGAAGACCAGCAAATGTTAGCACCCGCACGTGGTCCCGTCAGGGGATTCACTGAGGAAAGTGTGGAACCACTTAGCCAACTCACACGGCAGGAGCAGGGCTCTCATCGACCAACTTTGATCTACTTTCAGGTACACGCACAGGTGCATTCACGGGAAGTACACGCTCGTCGATAAAAAAGAATTTTCGCCTCCAGTGCTTGTCGTGTGTGCTTGAAGGGTAGTTATCTATACAGGATGGGGCACCAGACCAACGATCGAAAGTAAAGTATTCGCCTTTATACACAGGAACATACAACACACAGAATATCTCCAACCGGGGGGTCATGCCCAAGCCCCGTGCACAAAATTCGAAGTGTCGAACTTTGATTAGCCCCAAGGGATGGAGCTGGGAGATATTCACTTGATAATGTGACAACAGATCAAATATGAATTGAGTAATCGACAACCGAAAATCACAAAAAGTAAAGAACTCCGCATAGAGGGTTATTTTTCCAGCCTTGACCGGGAAAGCAACATCTTGTGGCTCCGGGCAGAGGGGACCCCATTCGTCGGAGATATGTCAGTCGGCCAAGAAGGATTTTAGTGCCGTTACCGACCAACTAGAGTTAATCTCGGCAACACTCATGGTGGAACGTGATGTACCAGCTTTTGGGGCCATTATGGAGAGTGATTTGAGTAGGTAAAATTCTCGGTGTAAACTGATGACTTATTCTATACAATACTCACCAATATATAGGCCTTCAGAGTTGACGGTTTGAATTTTGAAATGAATGATGGACGGGGTAAATCATGGTGTTTTAGATACTTAACTATGTGTTTTTAATGCCGTTTGAGCGTTTATATGTTTTGAATGTGATAACTACGCAACTTTGTGTGATTGTAGGCTCAATGGTATATTTGGATGGATTTTGAAGCTTAAATGTGGTTGAGGTTGAGTTTGGATGGTGAACCGAAAATATGGAGGTGTTCATGGACGTTGGAGCGTTAAAGAAGAATTTTGAATAGGCCAAGAACACCCGAGTCAAAGGCTCCTACTACTACTACTACTACTACTACTACTACTACTACTACTACTACTACTACTACTACTACTACCACTACCACTACCACTACCACTACCACCACCACCACCACCACCACCACCACCACCACCACCACCACCACCACCACCACTACCACTACTACTACTACCACTACTACTACCACTACTACTACCACTACTACTACCACCACCACTACTACTACTACTACTACTACTACTACTACTACCACTACCACTACTACTACCACTACCACCACCACTACTACTACTACTACTACTACTACTACTACTACCACTACCACTACCACTACCACTACTACGACTACTACCACTACCACCACTACCACCACTACTACGACTACCACTACTACGACTACTACGACTACTACCACTACCACCACTACCACCACTACTACGACTACCACTACTACCACTACTACCACTACTACCACTACTACCACTACCACTACCACTACCACTACCACCACTACCACCACCACTACTACTACTACTACTACTACTACTACTACTACTACTACCACGACTACTACTACTACCACGACTACCACGACTACCACGACTACCACGACTACCACGACTACCACTACTACCACTACTACCACTACTACCACTACTACCACTACTACCACTACTACCACTACTACTACCACTACTACTACCACTACTACTACTACCACTACTACCACTACTACCACTACTACCACTACTACCACTACTACCACTACTACCACTACTACCACTACTACTACTACTACTACTACTACTACTAATAATAATAATAATAATAAAGCAAACGTAGTAAAGAATGAAAGATTAAAAAGAAAAAAATAATGAAAGAAAGAAAGAAGTGATTTAATGCAAAAAGGCACGAGCATCATCCAAACAACAAAATGGGTCTAGTTATTAATGGCCATGGGGCTTTGTACCCAAACCGTAGGAGGAGCGAGAGAAAAGAAGAATAGCAGTAAACAATTACATGGGACCAGAGATCGATCTCCGTAAGGGCTGATGTTCCAGCCGTATCTTACAGCGACTCCTTGAGCATTTTATGGAAAGTTGTTTGTGTTAGATATAAAAGGATAATAATTGACCTAGGAAAAATCAGCCACCAAGGGACGATTGAGAGCAAGCTTTTGGAGATTTTTGGAGCTACAAACATCAAGATTCACCATCATTCATCCATACTTTCAATTCTAATCATCATGTTCGGTATCATTATTCATATTTTTGAGTTGTTTCTTGTTACTATGCGTGGCTAAACATCTTGTAATCACCTCCGGGTGTATGGTTTAATTGTGAAACCTGAATCTTGTTTACTTTGGTTTATGGATTATTTTTCATTTAGTTGAAGAATATTTGTGGTTTTTATCATTTAAACAATTCACTTGTTTTCAATTGCTTATCTTATTATCATTCACATTCGGTTTTTCTTGTATCGTGAGTAGTTTGATAATTGGGAGGGTAGGTGATACTTGTGGGTTGGTAATTGAATTGTACAAGTTATTATTAAAAACTTGTGTTCGGTTATCACTTGATTTGGACCGTCTAACAAAACTATGTCTATGTAGTATCCAATCATTTAAACAAGAGTAGGGTGGATCATTAACCAGAAGCCTGGAGGGGATTACTTCTTTTACATTATCGTGTACAACTTCTTAAATTCGTTTTCTTAGAATTCTGAAACAAACAACAAATCAATTAGGTTTTTAATTTATTAGTTACAAAACTACTCTTTCCACCAATTCCCTGTGGAGACAACTCAACTTCCATATACTACCATTTTCATTATTTTTGACCGACCCAACGACATCGATCAAAATGGCTATTTATTGGTGTACATGTGTTTTGTAGGTGTTCGTGAGATAGCCATTTTGATCGATGTCGTTGGGTCGGTAAAAAATAATGAAAATGGTAGTATATGAAAGTTGAGTCTTCTCCACAGGGAATTGGTGGAAAGAGTAGTTTTGTAACTAATAAATTAAAAACCTAATTGATTTGTTGTTTGTTTCAGAATTCTAAGAAAACGAATTTAAGAAGTTGTAAACGATAATGTAAAAGAAGTAATCCCCTCCAGGCTTCTGGTTAATGATCCACCCTACTCTTGTTTAAATGATTGGATACTACATAGACATAGTTTTTTGGACGGTCCAAATCAAGTGATAACCGAACACAAGTTTTTAATAATAACTTGTACAATTCAATTACCAACCCACAAGTATCACCTACCCTCCCAATTATCAAACTACTCACGATACAAGAAAAACCGAATGTGAATGATAATAAGATAAGCAATTGAAAACAAGTGAATTGTTTAAATGACAAAAACCACAAATATTCTTCAACTAAATGAAAAATAATCCATAAACCAAAGTAAACAAGATTCAGGTTTCACAATTAAACCATACACCCGGAGGTGATTACAAGATGTTTAGCCACACATAGTAACAAGAAACAACTCAAAAATATGAATAATGATACCGAACATGATGATTAGAATTGAAAGTATGGATGAATGATGGTGAATCTTGATGTTTGTAGCTCCAAAAATCTCCAAAAGCTTGCTCACAATCGTCCCTTAGTGGCTGATTTTTCCTAGGTCAATTATTATCCTTTTATATCTCACACAAACAACTTTCCATAAAATGCTCAAGGAGCCTCTGTAAGATACGACTGGAACATCAGCCCTTACGGAGATCGATCTCTGGTCCCATCTAATTGTTTGCTGCTATTCTTCTTTTCTCTCGCGCCTCCTACGGTTTGGGTACAAAGCCCCATGGCCATTAATAACTAGACCCATTTTGTTGTTTGGATGATGCCCGTGCCTTTTTGCATTAAATCACTTCTTTCTTTCTTTCATTATTTTTTTCTTTTTAATCTTTCATTCTTTACTACGTTTGCTTTATTATTATTATTATTATTATTATTATTATTATTATTATTATTATTATTATTATTATTATTATTATTATTATTATTATTATTATTATTATTATTATTAGTAGTAGTAGTAGTAGTAGTAGTAGTAGGTGTAGTAGTAGGAGCCTTTGACTCGGGTGTTATTGGCCTATTCAAAATTCTTCTTTAACGCTACAACGTCCATGAACACCTCCATATTTTCGGTTCACCATCCAAACTCAACCTCAACCACATTTAAGCTTCAAAATCCATCCAAATATGCCATTGAACCTACAATCACACAAAGTTGCGTAGTTATCACATTTAAAACATATAAACGCTCAAACGGCATTAAAAACATATAGTTAAGCATCTAAAACACCATGATTTACCCCGTCCATCACATTCCCACACTTACCTTTAATTGTCCCCAATCAAACCATCTCAAAACACGACTCACCTACTTAACAAATCACCTCCAATTTCTTCACCTATCGATTTTCCAAGGTCCCCAATCATACCCGTCCCATAGACTTACACAATCGAGATTGACAATCTGGCGAGCAAGTGTTGCGCAATTTTAAAACAAGACTTGCCTATCCAAAACTAACATGCTTATTATCATCTACATATGCTACACACCCCTCACAATGTTCGCTCCTCTCGGTTTAATATCTGGACTAGCGTATAATGTGCTAGTATATAACACTCATAAAACCAAGAATGCGACTTCGTTATCATAGGTTTGTATAACAATCACACATAAGCTATAAACCGTGCACATATCAAAAGGACTTACGGGTTTTGGGCTTCGGGTAAAGGTAGGATAGATTTGGTTCACAAATGGTTCAAAAACAACGGGTTTAACACAAATGTTTGACATCCTTATTCACAAATCACACAAACATACTAACACATCAACTTTGGGCACAATTGACCCATAACAATAACTTCTATTTTTTTTTTTCATTTTTTTTCTTTCATATATATATATATATATATATATTTTTCTTTTTCTCACTTTTTTTTTGATATTGAGTAATTCAAACAATAAGCATTATGAACACATTGGATGTCAACATTTTTATTCAACAAGGTAAACGGGTCAATTTGGGTGATCATGTAGGTTTAACAATTGAAAGGTTTAGGCTCAACATGGTTTACTAATGGTAATGTTTAACAAACGGGTCAACACAAACAACACAAGGGTATCAACAAACGAATGGGTTCCTACATTGCCTTTCTCATCTATGTGCACATTTTGCCTAAAGCTTTAGCATGTATCGAATTACACAAATTCTGCAACTAAGAAGCATTTGGCCTACTCTCATGAAATGAAACGTTTATATCATTAAACATCTAATAGGCTCAAAGTCTCGCAATGTAGGGAAATGGGATGCCGAAATGTATCATATGCAAGTCCTATAAGCATGTTACCCCTAGTTAGGCATCTCTTTTCATTTCCTCTAAAAACGCTCACCAGAAACACTCTCATGAAACTTAAAGGGATAACCATGATTGGGGATCTCGTACTTTCATGTTTGGCAAAAGACTCTTTGGTGATTGAAAATTTAGCTTTTGTGTCTGATTAAGTAGAAAAAAAGGACAACTTTGCAAGATTTTTCATTAAAATATTTTCAAAATTCCACATTTTTCTTGCAAAGGTAAGTACTCCACCTTACTTCCCTCGGGTCCCCATCCCCACACTTGGGATACATTGTCCCCAATGTATGGTGTCTCATGCTTTTCACAACCTCTCTCACTCGACATATTCAAGTTTCAATGTTACCAACCCAGGTGGACTAACATCCCCAAAACAATCAAACAAAACATACTAAAAACGAAAAAACAAAGAAATAACTGCAAATTTACAAAAATATACAAGGCGAGGAACGACACATGACCTGATTAAGAGGAGGGTGCTCATCTGTAAGATGGGCCAGGTGGTCCACCATAAAATTCCCCCAAAAGCTGGTACAATTCTGTCATGTGAAAAATGTTGCCCAAGCCTTGGTCCTGACGCTGATGTGATGATGATGATGCTGATGATTGAGGCGGCTGCTGCTGCTGGGACGGGTACTGATAGGGTGGTGCCCGATATGGGTAAGAGCTCTGAAAATGGGGAGCAGTATACTCCCGTGGCAGCCACATCGACCCGTGAACCTGAGGCGATGGAGGCCTCGGCACACCTGGCCCAAGTGGTGGCATAGTGCTGTAATCCACGAAAGGTGGATTTTCCACGTAAGGAACCCCAGCACAAAGATCCAGGTGCCTCCTATATTCATTTTCATCAAATACTCACATGTTCAATGCCATTTGCGCTTCGATGTGACGAACCCGTTCAGCTCTCATCAGCTGCTCATGTTGCCTCCTGCGGGTTTCTTCCATCTTGGAATTCTGATCATAGAGGCTCTGCTGAAACGAATCCCACGAATCATATTGTGGCGGTCTCATACTCACCACGTACACCTGCATATCATCATCAAAAACACCCCACGAATGTTCGGCCGCCCCAGTTTGCGGCTGATTCAGTTCAACCGGCTGTCTTGCCCCCTCTTCTACCTGCCTTCGGACCAACTCCTCATCACTGGAGTCCTCGTCATCCATTTCTCCTCCTGTTGGTGCTTCCTTTCCCCATTGTAGCACCTTTACTTTGTTCCTGTTGCCCATATCCAGCTTGTGCCACAATTTGGTTCTTTTGTACTTCCATTTTTCAACTACCGACGCCAGGTTAGAAAAAGAGAAGATAATATGTCTTTTCACGTAGGGCACTTCATCCTCCAGTATGGCCCCTTGCTTCTCTAACAAAGCACTCAACAACCTCGCATGTGGTTTCATCTTTTGTTGTTTGAGATTCCTCCCCTTCCACACATGCATAATAACCAAATGGCAAAAGGAGAAAGGCAACTCTCTAGTCATGATCGCATACAGAAGTGGTACTTCTTGAATTCTAATATTCACCATATCACCTCCTCTGGGTGCTATATTCGCAACCAAGAACTTCAGTAACACCCTGACTATCGGCTTCAAGTCATCCCTCTTCATCGAAGAACCCGTACCTGGTTGAAATATTGCTGCTCTCATTGTGTCTTCATCCCCCAATGCATAAGGATGCTTCCAATAATCGGGCTCACCCACATAATCGTAAAATGCTAACCCTTTTGAATCAAAATTGGATAGCTGTTTCACTGTAGTAATGGAGAGCACAACAGTTTTATCCCCAACCCGTCCCGTGAGTTTGACTGTCCTTGGGGGGTTGGACCCTTCTTCCCGCTCTAATGTGCTTAGCCATGCGATAATACTATCGACATAAACCCTTCTCGTTGCATTCCCCTTGAAATCCAACAGCGCCTCCCAACCCAAGTTTCTAAATTTCTCTGTGAACCCCATGGCATTAAAGTCATCTTCAAGCACCTCCCTCTCAAAGCACATGTTATCTAGGATAATGTTACGTGGCCCCATCTTTTCCATGAATAGCTCTGGTTGATAAGCTTGGGGTCTTTTCCAAAGTGGACCTTTTGACCATTCGAGCTTGTACGGTATATCCCCATGCTTTCTTATGGTTTGCTCAGCAATTCCTTGTTCTTCTTGACCTTCCATTCTACCCTCCTCATAAATGACTATGCTTGGACCTGTGGTTTTTCTTTTCTTGGCAGCGCTTGGTTGAGGATTGGAAGAAGACTAGAGTGCCTTCCCCTTATCCTTGCTACCATATGACTTTGACTTCATCATCCTGCACAAACATAACCACATAAACAGAGCAAGTTAGTCCCATCTCATTCAACTACTAAGTGTGGATTTCTAACAATCCTTCCCACACTTATGTGTTGCTATGGCTACCGGGCTTGTTGAACTATTTCAAAAGGCGTCTTTATTAATTATTGAACAAGAATTTAAAACTTATCTAAGTTACCAAGTTCCAATAACCAACAACCTTAATATGAACATTATTCTGAATACATGTGATGTTCAACAAGCCCTACATGTCACATAATAGCCATATCCCTACCAAACAACATTGTCTAGCATAGCAAAATTGAAACTTTTTTTTCATCACATCTCATATCCAACAACATGCTAGAGTTTATATCAATCCGTATTCATATGTAAAAGCTTAATATCTAAACAATGTTCATGCATACATCCACTTACCGGCAATATTCTACCTAAAGAGAGGTAGAGAACGTACCTTTGATGTTTAGATGGGTTGTATTAAGCTTCAATTACACCAATTAAGCTTTAAAATTAAAAAGCCCAAATTTGAAAAATTAGGGTTCTTCAAGCACGATCAGAACGCTTTCAAACGCGGCGAAATCACGAGAAACAAATGGTAGGGTTTTGTTCCTCTCGAAAAAATAAGCAAGATGGACTATAAATTTGTATGATTTGGTGAAGATTTGAAGAAGTTAGAGATTTAGGTGGGTTATGGTGTTCTTGAGGGATAAAGGTTGAAGAAGGTGATAATAGGAATGATAGATGGTGAGAATTAGGGTTTTGATAAGTTTTAAAAAACTTGACCCAGTTCAAACTTGAAACCCGGTTCAGACTTGAACCGGCTCGACTTTGGGTTAAAAGGGGTGTGTACGTAGTAGGTTACGGAAGATGGGAGGGGCTTATGGTTGTCAAGCTCTGGTCAAGGGCTGAAGTTTTGGTTGGTTACTTGTCGTAGCTTATGGAGGTGAAGGGGAGGGTTACGGTAGACATATTCTGGAAGTTTATATGATCAAAAGCATAAAGGAATGTTAGTTACAATTGACTTTTTCTTTCTTTTCTTGTTTCATTCCTTTATTTCTTTCACGTTTTTTTTTCTTTATATTTTTATTTACACTTTTTATTTTCATCTTTTTGTTTTCATTTTTACTCTTTTTTTTCTTTTTTTCTTTTACGTTCATTTTTTTTGCTCTTTATATATTATATTTTATTTATTATTTCTATCTTCTTCTTCTTCTTCTTCTTTTTTTTTTTTACGAAAAATATTAATCCCCTTGCAAAAATTTTAGATATTGCCACCATCCCTTGAAAAATCTAAAGTTGACCCTAACTTTCGGTTCAAGTTACAGACGTACCTGAGCGAGTCAACCTTCCCCACACTTGTGTGAGACACCGGCGTGCTTCAACAACTTGCAAATGGTTAAAACGAAATATACACAAAAACAAAAGATATATACAAAAATTCCGGGCTGCCTCCCGGTAGCGCTAAGTTTATTAGTCTTCAGCCAGACTTGTACCTCAAATGCTCATTCTGAATCATAAGTTAGGGTGCTTAACGCGAAGCTCTCTGGCTGTTTGTCCGGTCCATTGATGTCATTCGGCTCAATATACGGTTTCAATCGGTGGCCATTCACCACTTGCCTCAAATGATCATCGAAGTCTTCAATCTCCACATCCCCATAGTTCCCCACACGTGTGACCAGATACGGTCCAGTCCACTTACTCCTCAGCTTTCCTGGAAATAATTTCAATCTAGAATTGTATAACCAAACTCTATGACCCACCTCGATGTTTTTCAACCGGATCTTGGCATCATGCACCTCCTTGACTTTGTCTTTATATGCCGTTGCACTCTCATATGCCTCGTTTCTCAACTCTTACAGCTCTCCCAATGCCAACTTCCTTGCCTTTCCTACAGCATCATAGTCCATGTTAACCCGTTTAACAGCCCATAAAGCATGATGAGTAAGTTCAATAGGTAAATGACACCCCTTCCCGTAGACCAACCGATAAGGTGTGGTTCCAATAGGCGTTTTGTAGGCAGTGCGATACGCCCACAAAGCATCGTCCAATTTAGTGGACCAGTCCTTGCGGTCGGGTCGCACGGTTTTCTGTAGAATTTCCTTAATCTGCTTATTGGACACCTCAACTTGCCCACTAGTTTGTGGGTCATATGGTGTCGCGATACGGTGGTCTACACCATAATTTTTAAGTAGCTTGCCAAAATAAAAATTTTTAAAGTGGGACCCCCATCACTAATGATCACACGAGGGATTCCAAAGCGAGTAAAGATGTTACTTTGGACAAACTTACACACCACTTTGTGATCATTCGTCTTGGTGGCAATGGCTTCTATTCATTTGGACACGTAATCCACTGCCACTAAGATGTACAAGTTACCGAATGGATTCGGGAACGGGCCCATAAAGTCGATTCCCCAAACATCAAAGATGTCGACAACTAGAATCGGCTGCATGGGCATCTCGTTCCGTTTTGAGATGCTACCCATCTGTTGACATCTTAAACAATTTTTAGCGAACTCAAAAGCATCTTTAAAAATGGTAGGCCAATATAGGCTGCATGAAAGCACTTTGTGGCCCGTCTTTTGACCACTGAAATGGCCACCACACGCTGATGTGTGTACCATGCTCAGCACACATTGAACTTCATCATCCGGTACACATCGTCGGATGAGCTGGTCTGGTCCAACTTTGAAGAGGTATGGGTCATCCCATATGTAATACTTTGCTTGAGAAAGAAAATGCTGCTTCTTCCTCTTTAACCAGTGCTCTAGAGTGGTTACTGTAACTGCATAATTAGCAAAATCAGCAAACCATGGTTTAGTGGAAATAGATAATAATTGCTCATCTGGGAATATGTCATTGATTTCTACTTCCGGTGATTGTGTCTCATGCACCACCCATGACAAGTGGTCGGCTACCACGTTCTCACTCCCCTTATTGTCTAGAATCTTAAGGTCGAATTCCTGCAACAGTAAGATCCAACGAATCAACCTTGGCTTAGCATCCTTCTTTTCCATGAGGTACCTGACAGCACTGTGGTCAGAATAAACAATAACTTTGCTACCCCATAAATAAGATCTAAACTTATCCAATGCATACACAACTGCAAGCAACTCTTTCTCAGTAGTGGTATAATTTAACTGAGCATCAGAGAGAGTTTTGCTTGCATAATAAATAGCCACGGGCTTTTTATCCACCCGTTGTCCCAGAACCGCCCCAACCGCATAATCACTAGCGTCACACACTATCTCAAAAGGGGTGGACCAGTCTGGTGATTGTAAAACAGGAGCCTCAATTAGTTTTTGTTTTAGGGTGGTAAAAGCTTTCATACATTCTTCATTAAAAACAAACGGGACTTCTTTCAGCAAAAGGTTACATAGAGGTTTAGTAATAATAGAAAATCCTTTTATGAACCGTCTATAAAACCCGGCGTGTCCCAGAAAGGAACGAACGCCTTTGACATTTGTAGGTGGAGGTAAAGTTGAAATAACTTGAATTTTAGCATGGTCCACCTCGATTCCCCTACTTGAGATTACGTGTCCCAACACAATCCCTTCCTGAACCATAAAATGGCTCTTTTCCCAACTTAAAACCAGATTTGTTTTGACACATCTTTTCAAAACTTTTGTTAGTTGTGTTAAACATGACTCAAAAGATGTGCCAAAAATAGAAAAGTCATCCATGAAGATCTCTAGAGAGTCCCCGACCATATCTGAGAAGATACTCATCATGCACCTTTGAAAGGTGGGGCGTTACAAAGGCCAAATGGCATTCGCCTGAAAGCGAAGGTACCATATGGACATGTAAACGTAGTCTTCTGTTGATCCTCAAGATGTATGGCAATCTGGTTATATCCTGAGTAACTATCTAGAAAGCAGTAAAATTTCTGACCTGCGAGTTTCCCAACTATCTAATCAACAAAAGGTAATGGAAAGTGATCTTTGGAAGTCGCAGAGTTCAACTTCTGGTAATCAATGCAAATACGCCACCCAGTCACGGGCCGGGTAGCAATTTGCTCACCATCCTCGCCTGTAACAATCTGTATACCTGCTTTCTTGGGCACTGTCTATGTCGGACTCACCCAATCACTATTTGAAATTGGGTAGACAATACCTGCATCAAGCCACTTTAAGACCTCCTTTTTCACCACTTCCCGCATATTCGGGTTCAACCTTCTCTGAGCATCCCTAGCTGGCTTTGCACCTTCTTCAGTGATGATCCTATGCATCACAATGGATGGACTAATTCCCTTCAAGTCTGCAATGGTCCATGCAATCGCCGCCTTATGCTCCACCAACACTTCCATCAATGCTTTTTCCTGCACATCAGACAAATTAGAAGCAATAATAACAGGAAGAGTTTTATTCTCACCTACAAAAGCATATTTTAAATGCTTTGGTAATTCTTTCAGTTCCAGCTGTGGAGGTGATTCAAATGATGGCTTCAACTGTGTGTCAATGTGCTCAGGCAGGCTTTCCACCTGATGTGTCCAGGTGGGTTTCCCTTCTTTGACTGCCATCACCTCCAACTCATCCTCCATCTCTTTCAAAACCTCCCTATATTCAACATCCTTCCTGTCACAAACAAAGCACGTCTCTGTTGCGTCCTCCTCATTTACATGGGGGTGACACGTGTCAATAATGTCTGCCATAAAGCAGTCATCACTGACCAATGAGTTAGATGTATGGGAAAAAACGCTTAAATGAACTTTCCTATTCCCGAATGCCATGTCAACTGTCCCGTTTCTACAATCAATTAAAGCATTTGTAGTTTCTAAAAACGGTCTACCCAGTATCACATTAGGTTGTTTAGTTGTATTTGAAGAGACATAATCCAACACTAGAAAATCAACTGGGTAGTAAAAGTCCTCGATTTTGACAATGACATCATATACTATCCCCCGGGGAAGTTTCAAAGTCAAGTCGGCCAACACTACAGTAGTGTCGGCTTTCTGTAAAGGCCCAAAATCATACTGGTCGTATAAACTCCTCGGTAAGATGCTAACACTAGCTCCGAAATCCAGTAAAGCTCGGTTTATCCTACATTCACCCACTTGAATGGGTATCAAAGGAGTTCCTGGATCCCTGAGCTTAGGAGGAAGTATACCCGACAAAACGGCACTGACACTTTCTGAAAAATCAATTTTCTTTGGAACTTTATTTTGCCGTTTTTGAGTACACAACTCCTTCAAATACTTAGCATTACCTGGAATCTGTTTAATAGCATCCAACAAAGGTATGTTAATCTTTACCTGCTTAAAAATTTCCCACATCTCCTCCTGTTGTGGGCTCCTTCTTTTTACCTTTGTTTCTGGTGGTACCAAAGCTTCAGGAAACGGGATGGTATTACCCCCCACACCCTTTTCCTTAGCTTCATTGTTATTCTCTAATACCCTATTTGGTGATTCAGAAAAAGTTACTTTCTTAGTTTTTTTAGGGCTAACAGATGTTTTCACAGATTCCCCCTCATCATCATCATCATCATCATCATCATCATCACTAATATCCTCCACCACCCCCTCTACAAATGGTGGTGGAGACCCTACTTTATTGTCATAAATCTTACCTAAGCGAAGAATACTTACATGATTAATCTTTGCATTCTTGCCATGTCTCGAGCTAGATGACAGGTGTGCAGGATTCACTGTGGTGGTGCTCGGTAGCTTACCTGGATCTTGACGCATAGTGGACAACTCTTCTGCAATCTGGCCAACTTGCTTCGAAAGGGCCTTGTACTCCTTGTCCCTAATTTCGTTGTCCTTTCTGATCTCCTTCATGAAATCTCCTGTTGACTTCATAAACTCAGTCAACATATCCTTCACTGATACATCTTGTCCTGAAGATCCACCCTGTTGACTTCTCCAGTTGCCTTGAGAACTCCCTTGATTGCTTCCAGATCCTTGCTGATAATTTCTTTGATTGTTGTAGTTCCCTTGGCCTGAATAACCTCTTTGATTGTTTTGATTAGGTACCTGCGATGGAGGATTCAACTTAGAAGTATTACTGTAACTAAAATTAGGGTGACTTCACAAACCTGGGTGATATGAATTAGAATTCATGTCATATGGCTTTCGCTGTCCATAAAGTTGATTTACTTCTTCAGATTTCACTTGTTGAGTAGGACACTCAGCATCCATGTGTCTCAGATCATCAAAAATAGAGCAAACTGTAAAAGAACTAGTTTCCTTTGCTCCATCACTCCTTCCTGCGCCTCTACCAGCTGTCAACTATGCAATCTGTAGCTCTAAGCTTGCTATTCTCTTTTCAGCTTCTACATCAACACCCTTAGCTGCACCTGTTCGGCTTCTTCTACTAGCACGAGCCTGTCTCTTTGATGTCACTGCCAACCTCTCCATATACTCCCAATCCACATCCTCATGGTTAGTCAAAAAGGTACCATTACTATTGGCATTCAAATCTCTAATATCCTCGGGTAATAAGCCGTCATAAAATGACTTAATCAGTTCCCACATAGGTATATCATGATGTGGACACTTCCTTAACAACTCCTTAAACCTCGTGAAGGCTTCATGAAATGGTTCCCCCGAGTGTTGTTGGAAGGTTCTGATAGCCTCCCGAGCATTAGTAGTGCGAGTCATAGTATAATATTCCACTAAAAACTGTTGTTGAAGCTCTTGCCATGTCAATATGCTCCCAGCTCCCAGCAGGCAATGAATGGTACCACAATTTCGCTTGATCCTTGATTGTGAACTGAAACATCATCAACCTCACTTCATCCTGACTAAACCCATGGCCCCCAATGGTGTTACAGATACTCACAAACTCCGCAATGTGTAGACAGGGCTCCTATGTTGCCTTACCATAGAAACTTGGAAGATGGTTCAAATATTGGGGTCTAACTTCAAAGCTCCTTCCGTTCTGATGTGGTGGTACTACGGGTGAAGTGTGCTCGGTGGCCACTGGAATAAAATGGCTCCCAACGCCATTTACAGGAGGTCTGTAATTCACCCGAGGTACTCCATCTACATATTGCCTCTGCCCATTCTCTCGCACTTGATTTCCTGGTTGATTCTGAGGGACCCCTCTCTGTCCCTGATTATGTCCCCTCATATTAAACCCTCGCTGATGTTGCTACTGATATTGCGGACCAAACTCATCATACTCATCATAGTTGAACTGATCCTGATTCATGTAGTATCCATCATCGGCAACTCCTCCATCCAAATCAGCAACTCTCCCATTAAAAGTGCCCGCTGCACCCTGCATACTATCATCTTCATGAAGTGAATCCGTTTCTCTATTACTGTTAGATCTCGGGTTTCGGTTTTGTGGTGGTTGTCGATTTAAGGCTAATGGGTGGTTGGGTTGTTGTTGCTGTTGTGGAGCCTCAAAAGCTTGATCATTTTCATAATGTTCGTCCCACTCGTCATGCTCTTGATGGCCTTGCTGAAATTGTCTAGAACCACCAGCATTCGGATCTGGGTTAAATTGTGGGAATGGTTGTTGTTGTCTTGGAGTTGGTGCTGTTTGAAATGGTCGTGGAGGCATATTGCCCAATGGGTTTTGTTGTGGTGGTATTGGGTCAGGTTGGTTCGGTGGAGATTGGTTATCTTGGTTACTGTGATGGCTCATGTTTGGTGTTGGTCGGGTTTGATGAGTGGCTCTGTTCTTTCTAGCTGTCTTTTCAATTTCTGGATCGTAAATTAGCGGTGAAGTCTTGCCCGAATAACGTGTATGATGCATGCAATTAAAGTACCTGCACAGACACAAAAAAGCAAACCACGCGTAATACTGAACTAAACAAAACAAAACTTAAACTAAAAGACTTGAAAAAGAAAATATTTTTGGTTTTTTTTTTAAGAAAAGCAGTAAAACTAAAACAAAACTAACTAACTAAGCGCACCGATTCCCTGGCAATGGCGCCATTTTGATCGCGTGTCGAAGTGCTAATCAAAAACTATATTAAAAACAACTCCTTAGCTACAAGGACTGCAGTATAGGGAGTAGGGTTGTCGAACCACGAGGAGTATGTGGTTAGTGTTAATAGTATTTTATTAATTAACTAACTAATTAAAAATAATATTTTATGAAGTGAAATGTTGCGGTGCTTGCAAAAGTTAAATTGAATTGATTTGAAAAGAAAACAATAATAATAAAGCCGTAACTCCCTCTAAACTTCGGGTTCTAGGTTTCACACAGTTTTCAGTTTAAAGATTGGGAACCACATAGACATAGTTCTGGAAATTAGTTAACTAGCTAATAGCACATGTTCTTGTCATCAAACCCTATTGTCTACCCAATTGTAAGCGTCAAGTCAACTCTCTTTATGTCACCTAACCCGCTACTAAGTTTTGTCATCAACCGAACAAGTTGTAAAGAAAGGACTCAAAACACAGTTCAACTGTTTAATTAACTAATGCATCAATAATGTTTAAGATGTTTGTCATCACAAGCAAAAACAAAATCCAATACTTAAAATAAATAGAAAAAGTGTGAGACCTATGCGAACCATTCGTTTAGAGGAAGTTACAAAGATTTAGCCTTGCATCTTGGTCGCGTGCATGCCTCCTCTTTGTTTTTCTGTTCGTGCAATCATGCTCTGTGCGTCCCTTCAAGATTTGTTGTCTTCTGTCGAATTGCCCTCACCAAAAAGGCGGCTCGAAAGTAATACACACCGTCAATAATTATATCACCTCCGTAATAAGAAATTGATCTCAATTCTTATTTCTACGAATTGGGCCTGGGCCTATGTCAAGATGATGATGATGATGATGATGATTATTATTATTATTATTATTATTATTATTATTATTATAATAGTAATATTAATATAAATATTAATTTCATGCTCACTCTAAAGTGTACGCGACTTGATCAACTTCCTTCGTATTAAGCTCATATCTCACGAACACCTACAAAACACATGTACACCAATAAATAATTAAGACCGCTTAAAAGCACACAATAAACGACTAAAATATATACAAAACTAACATATTAATAAGGTGTTTTTCACAATACATCAATGAACCGCCAACAGTCACATCCCTGGTCACTCAGACTGTTGAAACGGCTATTTTGATAAATCAGGATGACGTCACATCACGTGCCCGACCTATGCGGCACCAATCCTAAAGAAGATTTTAAAGTTGGTTACATGCCTTAGTTGGTTTATTCACATCCGACACATTTTAATTCTTTTTTAAAGTCTTGTAAAATTCATCAATTCTTATCACTAGACTGGGGGGACATGACGAGGTGGGCCCAATCCAGATGGATTGGCCTACACCGTATAAGGCCCAGAAAGTCCACTCAGGCTGGCACACGTTGCAAAAGTGACCAACAGTATGGATCGCTAAGATTCAAATTACGAAAGGATAAGGATGATGGCCATCTGATAAGCTCAACCTTCTTATCACAATAAAGGGGAGAACTTTTCAAATACGAGAGATAACGCTTATCTCCATGACTCTCAGAGACTCTATTATTGGAGATTTGACCCTTGAGGGTTATCACAAAGGGCACGAGAAAACTATAAAAAAGGGACAGGAGGTAAGTCATATTCATTCAACAACTCCTTCAAAACTCTCTTAACTTTCATCGCCACCACACATACTTATTCTCACGCCGGAGGATGGTCACAGAAATCCCCCCATTCTTGTAGCGAGTCCTAACGGTGGTTTGTTTTGTAGGTATTCAGGCTCTACTGCCCGGCTCATCAGGAGCCGGGATCTTCCCTTTTCCTATTAAAGAAGACTATACCCAGGTACTTGTTTCTTCAGGATCAATCTATGTTTATCACTTAATTCAATTCATGTAATTCACCAACAACGGGACTCAAGACTCGTGTGTGTATATGATAACCCCAATGATCCTTCAAATCATTGAACCCTGGACAACACGTAATGTAAATCAACCCCCGATGATTCCTCGAATCATCAACTCAACTCAACTGACTCAGTTAAATGTAACGTATGCATGACTTGTTAATGTAGACTGACTAGTTGATGAAAAGTTACTAACCTGAGTTTGTCGGGTGTCACATTACTTTTATTAAATTTAAATGAAAATAAATAAAAGATGACTGAATTACAAGTTGTGTCCTTTAGCTTTATAACAGATTGCAAAGAATGCCCTTTAAGTTTAAAATTGATTGGTCTTGTACTTTATCTTTCAAAATCTTGCACGTTATGTCCTTATGGGTAACTCGTTTAGTTTTGTCCGTTAAGTTTGATCACTCAAGGGGTAGTTTAGTCTTTTTATCATTTTATTTAAAATATGTTAATAAATAAAAAAAATAAATTTTAAAATTAAAAATATAAATACATATATAAAACTTTCATCCTGATAACACCAAAAAACCTACCTCAACCAGCCACCACCGTCCCACCTACCACCACCAACCACCACCGCCCCATTGCCACCACCCTCCATTGTGAACATTACCACCCCGACCACCATCTACGTTCACCACCATCCGCATAAACTACCACTCGACAGCACCATCCACGTTACCAATACTATAATTTGATCACGAATTTTTATTCATAACCTTTATTCGACTTACTCTGCACATATACTCATCATCGTTTTCACAAATCCAAGCCTCTATAATCACTTCCTATACCGTCGGACACAACTTGTGCCATTTCTGTTCATGTAACACCCCAAAATCATCCTTTCGCCTAATTACGCCATTAGGCGTGATTAGCAAAATAATATAGTGATACTCGAATAATGAGAACTTGGGTTATGTCCTATTATGGGAATAACACTAGTTCTGCTAAATGAGTTTTAACAACAAAAGACTTCGGAAAAACTTGAGGGGCCATAGTCGCCAATATGATAAAGTGGGGTTTATTAATAAAAATAAAACAAATAAAACATACACAATGTGTGTGTGTGTGTGTGTGTTCGTATGATCTTCAGGAGACCCCAAGAAGGCTCCAACCCTAACTCATCTACCAAGCACAAATCTGCTCAAATCAAGGGGGTTTCTTGATGCATGATGAAATTCTTGTTTATCTAGTGTTCTACACATCACAAGGTATCTTTAGACCCATTTGATTTCACCTAAAACACTTGTATGTGGAAGATGGTAAATTAGGGTTCACATTAAAAACGTGAATTCCTAGCTTCTATGGATTTCTATGTGTTAGTAGACATCAAGGAAGCTATAAAACGTGATGAATTGTTATATGATGTTGATTCGTATTGTGAATTCTCATTATGTATAAGTAGTGGGTTTTTACCCTAAACATGAATTACCCTACTATGTGGTAAATCTTGCAACAATATGTGATTTGTATCATGTATGTATGCTAATTGGTGAATTGATCATGTGCAAATGGTTAGCTAAGCCATGGTGGAATCTAGAAAGTCTTGAACACCTAGAACTAACATGATGAAATTAGTGCATATAAGGTGTTTGATGAAATGCTTGAATGAGAAAATAAATGTGTAGAACATGTATGAACATGAAAACTAGAAATGTAAATGTTGAGCTTGAGGAAAAATGAATACATGATGCCATGGATTATGAAAGAAATCCATATTATGTGTTCTAACAAAAAGAGGGTTTGACATGTCCCTAAGTTAGGTACAAGGACTAGGGAGCAAACAGGTCAAACGGGTGCAAGCTCAATGCATACGGAAGCGAAACGGATACAAGGTAAGTAATACTGACACTACTAGTCTACAAATACAACTCTTGTATTGATATAAGTGTTTAAACTTTGAAGTAGAAAAAAGGTATGACCTCAAGGGGTGAAACCTACTAATCGAGTGATTGATGCGATTTCATGTCAAAACAAAATTCATAGTCCTAAATGAGTCATATGGTGTTGATCAAATGATGGAAATCATCAATTGGGTCAACCAATAAAGCCATATGGTAAACAAGAGTCTAAACTCAGATTTTGGATGAAAATCACATGAATAAGGAATTTAAGTAATCATGAGTCTTAATGGGTCGAAGGGGTGATTCCCTCACCATTCGAACCCGACATTAAAATCCAGTTCTCTAAGCTTTAAGAAACTTGTGGATAACGGGTCAAATGGTAAATGCAATACCATTGAGTCCCAAGAGACTAATGTGGTCAATCTAGAGTGTATGCAGGAGAACATTTGGAAAATTGGGCACTCGTTGCCTAAGTAATCCATATGGGTGCAAGGTATGGGTCAACGCCACCCGGTAAGTCCATAGCTAAATAAACGCCTTTGGGCGAAGCAATGTGGGTACTAAAGCTACTCACATAAAGTGTGGGTGTCAACCAAGTAAGTTATTTCCATCACCATGTCTAATGCGCGCTAATGCGCTTAGAATTTACTAAATAAGAGAAAACTTGAGAAAAGGTGAAAATCTAAGTCCGGAAGGACTTAGAGGTTTTTAAACAAGTCAATGAGTTAAAAGCAATGGGTTGAATCAAAAGTGTCACCATGGATGGCTAAACTTATGGATTTGGCTATAAAGGTTTTGGGAATTTATATATTTACTAAAGGTTAAATCTAATAACCAAGTCATAATGACACAAAACGGAAATGCTTTTAGTTGAACATGTGTCCAATGAGTTGACAATATGATTTTAATGACTTTGGTGTGATTAAAAAGTGTCTTGTAGAGTCTAAGGCCTTAACGGGTCGATTTGGGTAAAAATCGACATAAACATTTAAAACTGGGAACCGGGTCTTAATGACATAAACCGGATGATGTTTTTAGTTAAACAAGAGTCCAATAAGTTCACAAAATGATTATTATGCTTTTTGAATGGTCTAATGAGGTTTTGTAAAACCTATGGCCTTAACGAGTCGTGGTTCCCCTTTTTGGATATGATCCAGAACCTAAAAGGGGAATCCAGGACCTAAAAGGGGATCCAGAACCTCAAGAGGATCCAGAACCTAAAAAGGGAATCCAGGACCTAAAAGGGGATCAAGAACCTCAAGAGGATCCAGAACCTAAAAAGGGAATCCAGGACCTAAAAGGGGATCCAGAACCTCAAGAGGATCCAGAACCTAAAAAGGGGATCCAGGACCTAAAAGGGGATCCAGAACCTAAAACGGGATCCAGAACCTCAAGAGGATTCAGAACCTAAAAAGGGGATCCAGAACCACAAGAGGATCCAGAACCTAAAAGGGGATTAATGCTGGAAATTATAGTAACAAAACTCTTTTTCTTATACTTTCCATCCTACTCGATTCTAGTAACGTTTAATGGGTTAATTAATCGTGTTTAACCCACAGGTACTCGGTTGCACTGGATGGATGATGATCAAGACTTGTTAGAAGAACCGAACACACTCGAGCACTCATCAAGCTTCCGCATTTGAAGTTCCCGATTAAACGCAGGATTTAGAACATGTTTTTAGTAAACCTAATTACAAAAATTTTGTTGGGACCTATAATGTAGAAATCATAATGGGTTGGATTTCACAGATATCAAAGTTTTAAATCGGGAGTGTTATTCCATAAGACCAAAGCCCTTAAGTTTTAAAGTTAATCGCGTGTTTACGGGTTAGGGTCTTTGATGTGTTGCCAAATGCATCACATTTATATAGTAGTTTTGTATAGTTTTTAATCATTTAACATTCGTAAATATCGTGTCTTAGATACTTATTTGTGTCTTGGTGTTAAGCAGGTGTTCGTGGGCTAAAACGAGAGAAAAAGAGTCTAATTGGAGGTGAAACGAGTGCACGGATGAATAAGGAATAAAAAGAAAATAAAATCTGTCAGATCACTTATTCATGCCCCATGAATAACCTCAGGAGTTATTCATGCCCCGCGAATAACTGAATTGGGTTGCAAAATGACTATACTGCCCTTAATGAATCCAGCTATTTACCCTTGCTACCCTCGCGAAGTTATGACTTATTCATGCCACGCGAATAAGTCAGGGAGTTATTCATGGGGTCGCGAATAACTCTTCAGCCCATAAAAAGCCCATTTTCGCAATTAAAAACCTAGCAGCCGTATGGGGATGCAATTCTTCGACTTCCAGAGCTTCTAAGGGAGGATTTTGAGTACTTTTTGCAGTTCCATTTATTCCGGTTGATGCCAGAGCAATCCAGAACAAGTTTTGAAGCCGAAATCATGAAGATGCAAGGCTAAACATCCTACGGTTTCTCCGGGTGAAAGATTCGGTTATTTTGTAAGGACTTTTCTGTTTTGAACTATGTTTTAGGACCAGGTTTCATGAACATACTTATGTGTCTTTGAATCTGGTTGTATGTTTGACTGATTTGAACAGTTTGACTGATTTTCACAATTACAATTCGTTATCGTTTCTTGGTTTTCTTGCACTAGGAATAATTTAACTTTGTGATTTGTGTTTTGATGTTGAATTGGGTTGAACAATTTAAACAGAATCATGTCTATGTGATTGCCTAGCTAGGTTAATTCAGATTGTCTTTACAGTTACCGAGTCAGAAACCCGGAGTGACCGTTTTTCCATATTATTGTCTTTTCTAAAAAAATCAATCATCAATCCGTTTTGCAGCACTGTAGCACTTTTACATTAAACTTCATAAAATTACTTTAGTTAATCTTAATTTAATTAGAAATTAGTAACTTAGCACTTTCCACAAACTCCCTGAGGTTCGACAACCCTACTCCCTATACTGCAGTCCTTGTAGCTAAGGAGTTGTTTTTAAAATATTTTTTGATTAGCACTTCGACACGCGATCAAAATGGCGCCGCTGCCGGGGAGTTCGTGCGCTTAGTGTTTAGTTTAGTTTAGTTTGTTTATTTATTTTCTTAAAAAAAAATTGTCTTTTTAGTTATTTGTTTCCGTATTTTATTTCTCTTCTTCGTTCAGTACTACTCTATTTGTTTTCTTGTTTTTGTGTGTGCAGGTGACTTCTGTGTTGCATGCATACTAGGTTTTCCAAAAAGTCGTCTCCATTGTTATTTGATCCAGAGATTGAGAAGACAGCACGTGAAAACCGTGTTGTTTTTCGTTCAGCAGTAAAGAAGCAATCAAGTTCTTCAACAGTCGCTCAGAGAATTGAAGAAGCAGCTATTGAGATGGCTGATCAGGATAACCAAAATGACCAAATACCCAACCAACCGAATGATCTTATTCCACCTGCTCTACCAAACCAACCCATCCCAAACCCACCACCACCACAACAATAATTCCAACGTGGTGAGTATTTTCAAGCTGCTAACCCACGTCCACAACAAAACCAACAAAATCCAAGAAACCAACCTCGTCCACAACAAGCAGTTATCCCACCCAACCGACAACAGAACCAACAGAGATATGATGAGGGAAGTGTGCATACTTGGGACTCTGAATGGGATCAAGAGGACGAACAGGAACCATATAATGGGAGATATGGTAATTATGGGCATGACATGGAGTATGAGCAGCAGCCACCACAGCGGGTTAATCAGAGGAACCGTGTTCAGGGATACAGAAATAATCAAGCGCCACAAGGGGTTCCTCAATTTAATGTTGGGAATATGGGGATGGGAGATGAGTTACAGTTAGTAGATGGTGTCCCACAGATACGTCAGAGGGCACCGGTTCAGGGGGTTGATAGTCATTTTAGGCCGGTCATTGTACCCAATTCTTCAGCTGTAGTGACACCGGTGAGCAGGAACGGGAGAGCATTTGAGGTGAGACCCCAATATTTGGGTCATCTACCTGAGTTCTATGGAAAAAGATCTGAAGAGCCTTACTTACATATATCAGCATTTGAGTCTGTGTGCAATATGATTGGAGGATCAGGGTTTACTAAGGATCAGGTAATGTTGATGATGTTTCAGTTCACCTTGAAGGACAGGGCAAGGCAATGGTTTGCTACACTACCCCCAGGTAGTATATACACTTGGCAGGATATGCAACAAATTTTCTTGGAAGAGTACTACACCATGAGCAGAACATCTGAGGCTCGGGATGCAATAAGAGGATTTCAGCAGAATTCGGGGGAAGCATTCCATGAGGCTTTTACTAGATTCAAAGAGTTATTGAGAAAATGTCCTCATCATGGGATTCAGACGTGGGAACTAATAAAAGCTTTTTATGATGGACTGACACCAGAGGATGTTAGGGGTTTGACTGCCATTAGCAATGGCACATTCTTTACTAACACTGAAGCTGTGGATTGGGGACACTTGGAAAGGATGAGTGCCACTTCAAAGAGACAGGCACAATCATGTAGGAAGTTGAGACCATCATCTGTCAAGGCAGCAGACTATGAAGCTGAAGAAAGAATTGAAAAATTAAAGCAGCAAAATTTACTCTTGGCAAAACAGGTAGCTCAGCTTAATTTGGGGAAGAGTAGTGAGGCAAAGGCGGCTAATGCTTTTTCGGTATGTACTGATTGTGGAGAGTTGGGACATCTAGCCCAAGACTGCCAGGGGCCTTTGGAGAATACAGAAGAGGTGAATCAAGTTTATGGAGAACGGAAGCAATATGACATGAATTCCAACACCTATCATCCTGGGCTCAAAAACCACCCAAACTTCAGGTATGGTAATCCTAACAATCAATTAAATCCTAACTTTTCTGGTTCTAATGTGCAGGGAGGAAATCAACAACAGGCTCAGAACAGGCAGTATGGATACAATCAAGGGGGTTACTCAAAGAATACCTATAATCAGAGTGGTCAGCAGCAGAGAGGGAATCAGCAAGGCACATCAGGAGGAGGTAATGATCAACTGAGTGCCATTTTGGATGCCATTAAAGCTGTACAAGAAGAGGTCAAGGTAATGCGCAAAGAAAATGAAGTGAGGGATAAGACCATGGAAGCATTGTCCAAGCAGGTCGGGCAATTGGCAGCAGACATGTCTAAGAGAGATCCAGGGAAGCTACCAAGTGACACCACCATTAATCCTCAACACCAGCAATCAAGCTCAAGGAATACGAGAAATGTGCAAATCAACCAGGTAAGTATTTTGCGCAATGGTAAGGTTTATGATAATAAAGTGGGAACTCCATCGCAGTTTGTTGAGGGTGTGGTGGAGGATTTGGGTAGTGATGATAGTAAAGATGAACAGGAATTTGTTGAATTGAACAAAACACCTAACACTGCTTTAGAAAAAGAAAAAAATAAAAATAAAAGTGTTTTGATCAATAATTCCAACCAGGTTGTAGAAAAGGGTGTGGAGGGTAATACCATCCCTTTTCCTGCAGCTCTCATTGATCCTGGTAAGAAAAAGACAGTCAATAAAAGAGGCCCACAATCGGATGAAATGTGGGAAGTTTTCAAACAAGTTAAAATCAATCTTCCTCTTTTAGATGCAATTAAACAAATTCCTGCATATGCAAAGTACTTGAAAGATATGTGCACTCAGAAAAAGAATCATAAAATTCCAAAGAAACTTGACATGCCAGCAGATGTGAGTGCAATAATTTCAGGTACTCTGCCTGAAAAATTACAAGATCCAGGGGCACCAATTATTTCAATTCAAGTTGGTGATTTTCAAATGACACGAGCCCTCTTGGATCTTGGAGCGAGTGTGAGTATACTACCGGGGAGCTTGTATGACCAGTATGAGTTCGGTCCACTTAAGAAAGCTGATACCACTGTGGTGTTGGCTGATTTGACTCCTAAGCTACCCCGGGGAGTATTGTCAGATGTGATTGTGAAGGTTAATGAGTTCTATTATCCTGTCGATTTCTTGGTCCTTGATTATGTTTCTGTTGATAAAACCAAGCAACCGACTGTGATTCTTGGCAGACCATTTTTAGCTACTTCTGACTCTCAGATTAATTGCAGGACTGGTACTGTGGATATGACTTTTGGTAACCGCAAGATGCGGTTAAGTGTTTTTGGTAATGTTTCTAACCCCAATGTTAGTGATGAATGCTTTATGGCAGACATCATTGACGGGCGCGTTCCACCTTACATTCCTAATGATGAGGGGGATGAGTCCATGGTAGAATGTGCTTTGTTTGGCAGGTTATATTCTGAGACAGTCAAGGAATTTGAGGAAGAGGATGCAAAGGTGGAGGCGATGGTAGTGAGAGAAGGAAGACCACCTTGGTCTTATCATGTGGAGAGTTTGCCAGATCACATTGACACAAAGCTGAAACCATCATTAGAGACACCACCACAATTAGAACTTAAAGAACTACCTAAACAACTAAAATATGCTTTTGTTTGCTAATGATACTCTTCCTGTTATTATTTCTGCAGGTTTGACTGAGGAACAAGAGAAAGCTTTGATGAAAGTTTTGGTTGCACACAGGGCTGCCATTGGGTGGACTATTGCAGACTTGAAAGGAATAAGCCCCTCAATAGTGATGCATAAAATCATAACAGAGGAGGGAGCAAAACCGGCAAGAGATGCACAAAGAAGGCTTAACCCGAACATGAGAGAAGTGGTGAAGAAAGAAGTTCTGAAGTGGCTGGATGCGGGTATCATTTATCCCATCTCTGACAGCACTTGGGTAAGCCCAACACAGACCGTTCCCAAGAAAGCAGGGATTCAGATAGTCAGGAACGAAAAAGGGGAAGAAATTGCCACCCGACCTGTTACTGGGTGGAGAATATGCATTGATTACAGGAAGCTGAATGCAGCTACATCTAAGGACCACTTTCCTTTGCCGTTCATTGATCAGATCATCGAGAAGTTATCAGGTCAGAAATTTTATTGTTTTCTTGATGGTTATTCAGGGTATAATCAAATTGCCATCCACCCTAAAGACCAACAAAAGACCACATTTACCTGCCCTTATGGTACCTTTGCATTCAGGCGAATGCCATTTGGGTTGTGTAATGCCCCAGCCACCTTTCAGAGGTGCATATGAGTATCTTTTCAGATATGGTTGGGGACTCACTTGAAATTTTTATGGATGACTTCTCAATTTTTGGAACCTCCTTTGAATCTTGCTTAGAACAATTAACTAAGGTGTTGAAACGATGTATTGAAACAAACTTAGTTTTAAGCTGGGAAAAGAGCCATTTCATGGTTCAAGAAGGGGCGGTGTTAGGGCATGTAATTTCAAAACGTGGGATTGAGGTTGATCATGCAAAAATTAAAGCTATTTCAACTTTACCTCCTCCCACAAATGTTAAAGGGGTTAGGTCGTTTCTAGGACATGCTGGTTTTTATAGAAGGTTCATAAAAGGTTTTAGCACAATAACAAAACCACTTTGCAAGTTACTTTTAAAAGATGAACCTTTTGTATTTGATGAAGAGTGTGTAAAAGCTTTCAACACTTTGAAAGAAAAACTGGTTGAAGCCCCAATTTTGCAAGCACCCGATTGGTCACGACCATTTGAAATCATGTGTGACGCGAGTGACTATGCAATTGGGGCTGTTTTGGGACAAAGGGTAGATAAAAAACCAGTAGTCATTTATTATGCAAGTAAGACATTGGATGGGGCACAACTGAATTATACTACTACTGAAAAAGAATTACTTGCAGTTGTGTTTGCTCTTGATAAGTTCAGGTCTTACATTTGGGGAAGCAAGGTGATTGTGTATTCAGATCACAGCGCGGTGCGTTATTTGATGGAGAAAAAGGATGCGAAACCCAGATTGATCCGTTGGGTTCTCCTGCTTCAGGAATTTGATCTGGAAATCAGAGACAAGAAGGGAAGTGAAAATGTGGTGGCAGACCACTTGTCTAGATTGCCCCATATGGATGCTGAAGTCACTAATGAGATCAATGAGAGCTTTCCAGATGAGCAGCTATTCGAAGTGTCTACTTCACCATGGTATGCTAACATTGTTAATTATTTGGCTGCAGGTATCATCCCAGAGCATTGGGCAAAGAAAAAGAGAACTCACTTGAAGGCTCAAGCGAAGCAGTACATTTGGGATGAACCAGACTTGTTTAAGATAGGAGATGACCAGATAATTCGAAGATGTATCCCAGAATCGGAAGTTCAATGCGTATTGGGACTTGTGCATGCATCGGCTTGTGGAGGACACTGCAGCGGGCAGAAAACAGGACACAAAGTGCTATCATCGGGGTTATATTGGCCAAGCATTTTTAAAGATGCTTTTGAGTTTGCTAAGAACTGCACCAAGTGTCAGCAGATGGGTAGCATAACTAAACGGAATGAGATGCCCATGCAGCCTATCCTCGTGGTTGATATTTTTGATGTGTGGGGGATCGACTTCATGGGCCCGTTCCCAAATTCCAGGGGTTATCCGTATATCTTGGTGGCTGTCGATTATGTATCTAAATGGATAGAAGCAATAGCCACCAGGACAAACGACCATACCGTTGTTTGCAATTTTGTAGTATCAAACATCTTTACACGATTTGGACTTCCCCGTGTGATCATCAGTGATGGGGGGTCGCATTTCAAGAATTTTAAATTCGGTAAATTGCTTAAACGGTATGGTGTGGATCACAGAATTGCAACCCCGTATCACCCACAGACAAGTGGGCAAGTTGAGGTGTCAAATCGTCAAATTAAAGAGATTTTACAAAAGACGGTAAGACCAGATCGTAAGGACTGGTCCACCAAGCTAGATGATGCATTATGGGCTTACCGTACAGCTTATAAGACACCAATTGGCACCACACCATACCGATTGGTTTATGGGAAGGGTTGCCATTTACCGGTGGAAATAGCACATAGGGCATTATGGGCTGTTAAAGGAGTTAATACTGATTATGATGTTGCAGGTAAAGAAAGGAAGTTGAATCTATGTGAGCTCGAGGAGCTGAGAGATGAAGCATATAAGACTGCATCGTCATACAAGGACAAGATGAAGAAGGTGCACGATGCCAAGCTTCGGTTGAAGAAGTTCGAGGTAGGCCAAAAGGTATGGTTGTACAATTCCCGTCTTAAATTATTTCCAGGGAAGTTGAAAAGCAAGTGGACGGGGCCATACTTAATTATGAGAGTTGGTGAATACGGTGATGTCGAGATTGAAGACTTTGATGATCATTTACGTCAAGTAGTGAATGGACATCGACTTAAACCGTACCTGGATTCGTCTGACATCCACGGAACAACAGAAGAGCCGGCTTGCTTTTTGACGAGTGAACCGGATGATGAAGGTAAGTGATAACGCATTCGGTATGTGTAATTGTAGAGTTTGTACAATTTTTTTACCTGTTCTCTTTACCTTCTTCCCCAACTCAACCCTAACATCACCTCCATACCCATCACCACCAAACATCTTCCACCTTCCACCTTCCACCATCTCCACTCCAACCCGACCCCAACCCAATCGCCACCACAACCTGCCGCTTTCCACCACCTTCTCCAAACCCACCGCCCATCTTCCACCTGCGAAACCCAACCCTAAACTTCACCTTAATCCATAACCCACCAACCTGCAACCACCTTTTTCCTCTCCCATCCCGTCACAACACAGCCCGCTTCTTCCACCACCATCTCCAACCAAACCCCCATCTCCAACCAAACCCGACCCCTTCTTCCTCACCTTCCGCCGCCGCTGTTCCACCTCCTTCCCCGACCCAAACCGCCGCTGCCCACCACCCTCCAACCCCTTAACTTCTCCTGTGACAGAACCCGGCCACCACCCATCTCTAACCCTAACCCGACCCAAACTGAACCCGAACCACCATCTACCTCTGCCGCCATCCACCCTGAAAACCCACAACCCGATCCAACCCTAAACTTAACCAGACCAGACCCGACCCGCACCAGCACCATAACCACCCATCTCCTCCGCCCTAACCCCATCCTCTTCACTCGCCGCAGCCCTAACCAAACCCGACCTCTGCATCCAACAACCCCGACCCGACTGTAAAACCACCGCCTGTAACCGCCGCCCATCACCACACCCTTCCTTCCAGCTCCGACCCAAACCATTTGTCACCACAGCTCCTGTGAAACCCACCTTGGACCTTCCTGCAATTTCGTTGTCGTCTAATCGTGTCAGGTCATTGCGAGCAGGTATATTCTTCTTAGTCTGTCTTGTGTGTATTCTGTTGATTATCAATTTCATTAAGGGTCATAATTGTCTAGGTTTCGTTTAGTCTTTGGTTATTCTTGTGTCTTGCGGTTAATTGTCACTAGTTAGGTATGTTATAGAATTGATTTTAGTGCTTGGTTGTCTTGCGAGCCGTGATGTTAGTCAGGATGCTATTGGTATAGTCAGCGTCAAGCTTAGGTTTGAAGTGTTTGTTGAAAGGGTTATTGCAATGTGTTGATTCATGGCGCTAAAGTGGTCTCGAGTAGAGTAGTTAGGCGCTTGTGTTTTAGGCGTTTTCTTGTTATGAGGTAGATGTGATGATATAAGAGTGATGCGGATTATGATTTGCTCTTGGTTATACAAGTCGATAAGTTAAATGTGGCGCCTTGGTAAATTGATATCATGTCCTAAGCATTGGATATGTATAACACTTAGGCGATGTGTTGTCTAGGCCATTCGAGGACTAATGGGATTAAGTGTGGGGGGTCGTTTGAAGTTTTGGACTTAATAAGATCATTTTGTTGAAGTCGCAAGGATGAGATATTTAGGCGCAAAGTCATAAGTAATTAATCGGCGCATGTGTGATGATAATAGGTGAGCATGGATAGTGAAGTGAAGTGAAGTGAGGGTTGAAAAAGGCTTAAGATATTTCCTTGTGTGGTAGTCATGATAGAGTTTTTAAGGAGTCGTTGGGATGATTTGTCTTGAATTAATTGCAGGTTTAAAACGCCTCGCCCGTACTCAATCTCCATTCGGGCGGGGATGTTTTAAATATTATATACATAATGGGTATCCCAAAATTTCAAGTTATTTTAGATTTGTTTATTTAAATTTATGTTATTTTAATTTATTTATTTGTCTGTTCTCTGTTTTAGGTGCGATCGCGACCGAAATGCTATACGGTCGCAATGTTTTATAGTTGAAAAAAATAATAAATAAAAAAATAAAAAAAAATTGAAAAATTAAAATACCGAAAATAGTTGCTTATTTATGTTTACCTAACTGATTTGTATGTTTTTAATCTGTCTTGCAGGATGTCAGGTGAGGGATCATCTAGGGCGGTCGTAGGGGCCAAGCGAAAGAGAGGACCGCAACAGCGGCCACGGGGTGAACCTGGACCACGCGTTACAGGGGTCTCTAGGAGTATTCGGTATGCATTACCTGAGGTTAGGCCACAGCCTGGGGACCCAGTAGAGCCTGTTGAGGACAGGGTTTTAGAGGATCACACACTATTGCAGTTTGATGTAGGTTCTAGGGAATAGGAGAACTGTCAAAAATATATGTTGATCCCTGAGTTACAGCACAGGACGATAAATTGGGAGTTAATGGGTGTGTTAGATCAGCATGAGAGGATGGAGGAGATGTTAGGACCTAAGTGGATGGCTATCTTAGAGTGTGATCGACCGCAGTATAGGGAGCTTACTGTTGAGTTCTATTCCACTTTTAGATACAATGCTGACAGATTTCTTGAGCAACATGCAGTGTCGTTCTCATTAGGCAGACGGTTGTATGAGTTTAGTGTGCCTAGGTTTGCAGTAGTGGCTGGGATTTATACTGACCAAGAGGTGAAGGCATCTGGATTTAGCCGGTTACTTAGGGGTAGTTATAAGAAGAAAAGGTCGAGTTCGATTCTTACTAGGGATTTGAAGGAATTTTGGAGGACTATCGCTGTGGGTGAGTTTGGTAACAACGTGACGGAGTCGAGGATTAGAGATCTAGTTATCAGGTTTATTCATAGGATCTTAGCGTGCACTCTTGTCGCCCGTAAGGGGAGCGGGGACAAGGTGAGTGTACTCGATGCTTTCTGTTTGTATTGTATTATCGGCCGACGGGAGGCCAATCTGGCTACTATTTTGTTATCCTCATTTGCTAGGGGTGCACGTGATGGAGCTAAGAGTAGATTAGGTTTGGGACCTTATGTGACTCGGATTGCAGAAAATTTAGGGGTATTTGACAGGTATCCTAGGGAGCATCTGACTACGGGGCCAGAGACAGTATGTTATGAGATGCAGGATATGAGGATGGCTAAGATGATTACGTATGATGATCCACCAGAGTGGGAGTTAGTACTACCGCATGTCAGGACACTAGCAGCAGAGACTGTACAGAGGACTATGCCTATAGCTAGACGGCAGGTTCAGTCATCTATGGACTGCCCTAGTCCTTTGTGTTTACCATCACCATCTGAGTTGGTCACAGTAGAGCCTGATGTTCAGAGGAGAGATGAGTTAGAGGCAAAGGTTGATATGTTTACGGATATGATGAGGTTCATGATGCAGGGCATGGGTTTGAAGATACCCGAGCGTTTCAGGGGTATAGGTGATCTAGTAGGTACATCTGCAGGAGCTGAGCAGGAGGGAGGCAGTCAGTCTGAGGAGCCTGGGCAGCAGGAGTGATAGCTCGCAGCAGCGCCAACCGGTTTATTTTGTGTTTTTGGTGTACTTTTCCCTTTATTTTGTTTTGATTATCATATGCCTGTATCTAAACTAACACATTAAGGGAAATTGTAAGGGGAGACCGGTTGGGTGGTTTATATTATAGTATATTATATGATACGTTGCTGTTATATGTGTGTTTTGGTTGTTAGAATATTGAATAATTGCCACTTTTGTCCGCGAACGGAATGCTATACGGACAAGTTGGAGGGCAGGGGAGCACGACTTTCAACAACACCGTCGCATTTATCAGGGGAGTCTGTTCCGATTTTCTGTATTTATTTATTTATTTTTCTTTTCGTATTTGATTTTTTTTTGTGTTACTATTCCCTTAGCACATTGAGGACAATGTGTCGCGCAAGTGTGGGGGGTGGCTATACGTCTTTAGAGTGTGTTTTTGTGTTAGTCTTGAGTCATAAAAAAAATAATAAAAAAAAAAATTAAAAAAAATGTCCTAAAAGCGGTCTGATCGGGCATGAAAGCGACTGTTTCAATGCGTTCATTCTGTCTCTGCTTGTGGTGTGTGGGTCCTTAATCATGGTCTAATTCTTTAGAACAGACATATGAACCGTTTTCAGCAGGTATTTTAGAAAAAAATGTTTAGAATTTGCCCGATTAGGTGTAACGAGCTGTCGGTAATAAATGCATGCACACATCGGTAACCCATTTCCACACTTTGGTGAGATCTTGAGCCTACTAGATGATAGATTGATACATATATATTTTCATTTGTTGAGTGTAGGCCAGATGTTTCTCTGTTGCAGAACTTGTGTGATTTGATACATGCCGAGGTTGTAGACTAGATATGCACATAGATGATAAAGGCAATTTAGGTTTTCCCTTTTTCTTTTGATACCCATTTATTTGTTATGTGTTGACCCGTTTACCTAAAATCACCCTTAGTAGCCATGTTGAGCCTATACTCTTTCGTTTGTTAAACCTATAAAGTTACCCAAATTGACCCGTTTACCTTTGTGAAATAAATTGATGACATCCATTGTGTTTATGTTTTGTTCAAGTGATTGAGTTATGTTTAAGTTGTGAAAAAAAAAAGAAAAAAAAAAGAAAAAAATATATATGAAAAAAAATGAAAAAAGAAAAAAGTGAAAAAAAAAAATAGTATGTGTATGGGTAAAAAATGACCAAAGTTGTGTGATTATTGTATTATGGTGCTTAGTGAATAAGGATGATCATTCAAGCGTGTTGAAACCTTTGTTTTTAAACCAATTGTTAGCCAAATCTACCATACCTTTACCCGAAGCCCAAAACCCGTAAGTCCTTTAGATATGTGCATTGTCTATAGTTGAGGTGTGATTGTTATACAAGCCTATGATAACAGAGTTACATGTTTGGTTTTGAGTGAATAATACTAGCGCATTACATGCTAGTCCAGATATTAAACCGAGTGGAGCGAAAAATTGTGAGGGGTGTGTTGCATGAGAATAAAAGCCGAAAGCATGTTAGACTTAGTTGGGAGAGTTCTGTTTTCAAAATTGTGCATTATGGTTGCCTGTTGAATTAACACATCTAATGATGATCTATGAATGGGGTATGACTTTGGACCCTAACTAGTGCATGGCGGGGGCGTTTGAGGTATTTGTTACTTGTTCGTGGTAAGGTTCTGAGCAGATTTGCTTGAGGGCAAGCAAAAGGTAAGTGTGGGGGTATGATGTGTTGCCAAATGCATCACATTTATATAGTAGTTTTGTATAGTTTTTAATCATTTAACGTTCGTAAATATCGTGTCTTAGATACTTATTTGTGTCTTGGTGTTAAGCAGGTGTTCGTGGGCTAAAACGAGAGAAAAAGAGTCTAATTGGAGGTGAAACGAGTGCACGGATGAATAAAGAATAAAAAGAAAATAAAATCTGTCAGATCACTTATTCATGCCCCATGAATAACCTCAGGAGTTATTCATGCCCCGCGAATAACTGAATTGGGTTGCAAAATGACTATACTGCCCTTAATGAATCCAGCTATTTACCCTTGCTACCCTCGCGAAGTTATGACTTATTCATGCCACGCGAATAAGTCAGGGAGTTATTCATGGGGTCGCGAATAACTCTTCAGCCCATAAAAAGCCCATTTTCGCAATTAAAAACCAGCAGCCGTATGGGGATGCAATTCTTCGACTTCCAGAGCTTCTAAGGGAGGATTTTGAGTACTTTTTGCAGTTCCATTCATTCCGGTTGATGCCAGAGCAATCCAGAACAAGTTTTGAAGCCGAAATCATGAAGATGCAAGGCTAAACATCCTACGGTTTCTCCGGGTGAAAGATTCGGTTATTTTGTAAGGACTTTTCTGTTTTGAACTATGTTTTAGGACCAGGTTTCATGAACATACTTATGTGTCTTTGAATCTGGTTGTATGTTTGACTGATTTGAACAGTTTGACTGATTTTCACAATTACAATTCGTTATCGTTTCTTGGTTTTCTTGCACTAGGAATAATTTAACTTTGTGATTTGTGTTTTGATGTTGAATTGGGTTGAACAATTTAAACAGAATCATGTCTATGTGATTGCCTAGCTAGGTTAATTCAGATTGTCTTTACAGTTACCGAGTCAGAAACCCGGAGTGACCGTTTTTCCATATTATTGTCTTTTCTAAAAAAATCAATCATCAATCCGTTTTGCAGCACTCAGCACTTTTACATTAAACTTCATAAAATTACTTTAGTTAATCTTAATTTAATTAGAAATTAGTAACTTAGCACTTTCCACAAACTCCCTGAGGTTCGACAACCTTACTCCCTATACTGCAGTCCTTGTAGCTAAGGAGTTGTTTTTAAATTATTTTTTGATTAGCACTTCGACACGCGATCAGTCTTACAGTTCATCCATCTCTGATTTTGGTAAATGCTTACATGATTTCAATACGTTTTTATCCTAGAATTAAAAGCCCCATGTTTGAATTCGTTTTAGTTAAGGATCGTCAATCAATTTTGGGGATTAAGGGTTTTAGGGGTCGTAATGTTCTTAGGGGAATCTTGACTGATTCGGTTTGAAGTCCAGTTGGTTAAGTTATTGTGGTTTGAAAGTACAGGTCTCGATTGAATATGGCTTTAGCCAAAAAATTTAAGTGGCTGGTGGTGGGTGGAGAACGCGATTGTAGTGGTAACAAGTGGTGGTGGGTTGGTGACGGGTGGTTATGGTGGTGGTGGTGGATTTGTGGTAATGGTGGGTGAAAACTGAGAGAGAAGAGATGAAGATGGTGTGCATATCTAGGGTAAGGTTTCGATGGAGGGGAAATGGGTGCTGATGGAAGGGGTGGTGGTGTTGGTGGTCGGGCAGGTGGTGCTGGTCGGCGACAGGTGGTGGTCGTCGCAGCAGGTTGTGGTGGTGGCAGATATTAAGAGAGAAGAGGGGGAGCGGGGGGGGGGGGTTATATTAATTTTAGATTTTACTTTTTGTGCAAAACTTCGAGAATGTTTGGCTCTCCTTATTTCCACCTCCCTATAACTTATTACTTTTCCAAAAAGTTGAGTTAATAAAGTCTTTGGAAATGTGACTTTTAACTTCTACTTATGAGTTTTTAAAGCATGAAAAAGGAGTTTTTGAAAGTAATGAGAGTGTACCTTTTCAAAACTCCTTATAACTTTTTGTAAAAAGTCATAAGGAGGTCCCAGAAAGTTTACCAAACACCCTCTTCAACTTAATTACACAAATAGGCCATAGAATAGTAAAAAGACAAATTTACCCTTGTATTAGTGTTAAAATCTAACTTGGTTAGTGTCAAATGACGTAACGTGCAAGATTTTAGAACATAAAGTACAAAACTCGTCAATTTTAAAGACAAAGGATATTCTTTGCAATCGGGTATAAAGCTAAAGGACAAAACTTGTAATTCAGTCATAAAAGAATTAGTGAAGTGTTGCCTCCAAAACTATGTTTCAGTTAAGTGAATCAATGAAGTGAAGTGATGTGACAGTGCATGATTGGTTGAAATCGGTGAAGTGAAAAAAACTAAGGTAGCATTTGGTATGCGGTAATGGAAGGTGGAATGAAATGGAATCACCCATTCCATTCCCTCAGAACCATTTCATCCACCCGCCATGTTTTTTTTTTTTCATTTCATCCCCTCTTCATCCTTCATTAACATCAAAACTCACCACCCACCACCATCGCCATTCACCGCCACACACCACCGTCGTCGCCACCATCCACCTCCGCAACCACCCACCCACCTGCCATTGCCGCTATCCACTGCTACCACCACTTGCCACCGTCGTCACGATCACCCACCTCCATCACCACCACCGCCACATATCACCCCCCACCATTACCATCGCTATCCACCACCTACCACCACCATTCTTAACCAATTTTATTCATTCTTCTCTTTAATAGGGGTGGGGGGTTGGGTCCAATTGGCAAAGCCATTGGAGTTAAGGTGTTGCTCCCCTTGAGGTCAAGGGTTCGAGCCCCGCCAAAGACGAATTGGTGTAAACATTTGTTGTTAAAAAAAAAAAAAAAAAAAAAAAAAAAAAAAAAAAAAAAAAAACCAAGAATATTCTACCATGCCTTTAATGGAATCCTAGACCACCAAATTCATTCAATTTATTAAAGTCAAACACGGCTGCATCACCGACCCTAAATCCTACCGGTATTTGGGTTTGGGTTTGGTATGCACAATCACATACATACCCTCTTCTTTTCAACCACCATCCTCCTCTTAAACCACCGGATAAACTAACAAATTTCATTTTTCATCCAAAGATCAAACCTTTATGGATCAATTGCCTTCCAATTCAATAATAACATCTGGGTTTCTTGCTCTTTATTCGTTTCCTGATTCCAATTTAGTTTTTTATCCGTACCCTGTTCATCATCTCCCCTGTATTTCCTTCTAACGGTTTTCTTTTCTTTGCAACCTTTCTTCAATGGGTAAACAACGTAAGTAGTTTGTTTTTTTTTTCCACAATTGTTTGTTTATGTGTGGTTTTGTAATTTGTTGATGTAGTTTTGGATGTAATTTTGTTATTTGGGTTGGATTTAATTGCCCTGACAGGGTCCAACGGGTGTTGTTGTCCGTTTACCTGTCACTTTATTGTAATCGTCATTTTAGTTTTTTAGTGATAACTATAAATATTTAACAAAAAAGGGGTTTTTGTTTGGTTAACAAAAAAATAAAATGGTTTTTTTTTTTTTTTTTTTTTTTTTTTTTTTTTTTTTTTTTTTTTTTTTTTTGTAAAAGTTTGAGTTAGGTTTGATGGAAGGTTGAGATGTGGGTGTGTGTTTATTGATGTGGGTTTTTACAGGTCGGGTTCAGAGGAAGAATGCTGCAATGCTTGATAGTGATGATACGGATAGTGTTGGTTCTTCATCAACTAGCCGGTCGGAGCAGATGATGGGGACGGGTGGGGAGGATGTGCAGACGGATAAAGAGAGTGTGCTTGATCAAAGTTTAGATGCTTTGTTTGAGAAAAGGTGTGTTTTTCTTTTTAAATTTGAATTTTATCTATTGCATATGTGGTTTTATTGGAAACTAACCAAATTGCTTGTTGATATGCAATAGTTTAAGGAATAAACATTTTTCCGGCAATGGCGTATTTATGTTGTTAATTTTGCATTTTATCGAGAACCATGGTTGGTTTGGATTTCAAATTCACTTTAGTTTAATTTGTGATGTATTGTTTTTTTTTTTTTTTTGTGTGTCTAAAGGGGGTCAACAAGGGAGAAGGCTTTGGTGGCAATGATAGAGGGTTTTAGTAGCAACTTGCCTCATGAATTTGTCGAAAAGAAGTAAGAACATTTGTGCACTTACGCTTTCTATACAAGGATTTTATGTTTATTAATAAACGGTTTGAGCATTTTTGTTTTTCTTTTCTTTGTTTTTTTTGGTTAGATTTGCGACGATGTTGCATCAGTGTCTTAATTCTATCAAGAAGGGTTCTGCAAAAGAGGTAGCTTTAGCATCACATGCCATAGGTACATATCCATGTTTCTTTTCTTTTTTTAAAATAATGTTGATTTGATTATTTTAATCGAGTGTTATACAACATGGTTCATTTATACTATTTTATGTTAACAGGATTATTGTCTCTAACTGCTGGTCCTGGTAAGAAAGCTCAAGAAATACTAGAAGAAGCAATTTCTCCCATTTCTGAGGCTCTCAAATCTCGTTCGGATTCATCAAAGATAGCATCGGTAGATTAGCATATAACCTCGTCTGTTTTTATGTTTTTTTTTGTCTATTAAATAATTTTAATTTGATGATTTATTTATTATGGTTGATATATACTGTAGTTGCTAGATTGTTTGGCCGTGATTACTTTTGTTGGTGGAAATGAAGCGGAAGAAACCGATAAGTGCATGCAAATAATGTGGCAAGTTGTCCACCCTAAATTGGGTCCCAACGTATGCATCTCTTTGTATGTTTATTTATCTATTGCTAGCTGACTTTATCATGGTATTCTAAATTCTAATACTATGCAAATTTCAGGTTATTGCCACTAAACCATCACCGCCAGTAATAGCCGCCATGGTATCCGCTTGGTCACTTCTTCTCACAACAATGGACGGTTCCACACTTGATCCCAAAAGTTGGCAAGGGTAAGCAGATTCTGACCCGTTTGAAATAAAACACAACCGAATCAACCCATATTAGTTGATGGGTTGAAATTGCCGCCTCTAAAATTTACAATAGAGAACTGTGAGCTAATATTTGTATACTTACACAGGTCAATTTCATATCTTTCAACTCTTTTAGAGAAAGATGATAGATCTGTTCGTATTGTTGCTGGCGAAGCACTTGCACTTATTTTTGAAATTGGAAATCTTGAAAAATTCTCCGTCCAAGATGTTACACATATTCAAGGTCTGAAAGCTAAAATCTTGAATCAAGTGAGGAATCTTTCTGCTGAAGCGGGCGGGAAGGGGTCTGCAAAAAAGGATCTTAACAACCAGCGGAACACATTCCGGGACATTCTAGAGTTTCTTGAGGTATTTTTGTAGAAATAGTATCTGAAACACGTATTCGTGTAAGATTGTGGTATTAACAATTTTTTTTCTTTCTGTAATAAATAGGACGGTTATAGTCCAGAAACCTCTGTGAAGATCGGTGGAGAGTCACTTACCACCACAACATGGTGCCAGTTGGTGCAGGTTTGTATAATGTTGCTTATTCTTAGGTGTTTTACAGTTTTACCATAGGTGGCACTATAACAATTGTCTATCCCTTTTTGGATAAAATGATTTGGTCGAAATGTTCTTGTATTACTCTATACCTATGTCCTTCATGTTCTGAAATATCGATATGTTGACAGCTTAACTTTATAAAGCGTTTTCTCCGAGGAGGATTCATCAAACACATGCAGGTTTGACCCTTTTAGTTTAAAGTTACTCTATTTATTATATCTATATGAAGACTTGTTTCATTTAAAACCGCGGTTCATTTGTTTCATTTAAACAGGAAAATGAATTTCTTCATGAGGTGTTTGACTTCACACCAAAGAAAAGCCTTCACCCCGGTGGAGATCGTGTATCTGGGACTGAGAAGGTTTGTTGATACTAAAATATAACATTATTTTTCTGAATATCTGTTTATATAATGTATTACTGCTTTCCTTCCAGAGTGATAGATTTATATGGTTATGGATTAATATTTTATTTAATAACATTAATAATTACATAAAAAATACAAAACAAATACTTGGAACTTTCGTTGTAATGTTGTACATGAGTGAAAATCCATATCCTACTTTTAACTGGAAAATATTTGGCTTGTCAACTTTTGGTCCATAATATTTAATAGTCTTGTTATTATTGGGAAAATTTTTAGATACAACTAACTAATAGCATAGTTGTTAAAAGCCATCGCTTCTTGCGCCTAGGCCCATTTTTTAGGCGAGGTGATGTAATTGCGCTTTAAGTCGAGGCAATTGCGCTTTAATTCTCCGGGTGATCGTTTAGGAGCAGATTTCGGCGAGATTCCCAAATTCCGAAGAGTTACTAGCCAAATTCTCTAAATTATGGCTAAATTCCAGCCAGATTTCTACTTTTATCCAAGGAAAACTACTATATACACTAATACGCTAATATTTTTAAAAAATTTAACACTAATTAAATGATATTAAATGTTATATGACTAATAGTCAATATCTTGTTAACATGAATCTTCTTAGTTTGTCGCATTATTTAGTTATTAAAAAGCCTTTTTCTACTGGTACAGAGGATGTACAAGTCTCCAAATTCGGCTCTCAATAAAGCGAGGACACAATATCTGAATAAGCAGCGAATGTTGTCACAGGCAAGTCCTTCCTAGGTTTTTTTTTTTAATTGCAAATGTTACATCCCCTATACTGATACCAATAAATTTAAATTACACCTTTGCCCAGGATTGAACCTTGGACCTCACATTGGCCCTTTTTGGTTTAATTGGATACCCTGAAATGCTATATAATTTTTAGTTCTACACTTTGGGTAGCAAATTCGTATGACACTTGAACATCAAAGCAGATTCTTTTATGAGACCTTTTTTTTTTTAATTATAATTGTTAATTACTGCTTGATAATTTTACTTTTGTGAATATGAAATTAATTTAATTTTGTTTTTCTTGGTGGTATTATCTTGAGCAGGATAAGAATGTGGGTCATTATGCTTCTGGGTTTGATGATTAATGAGAAGCAGAGGCTAAAGTTTTATTAGTGGTAAATCCATTGATCAACAATATGATTGAAACTTGTTACTATTTGGTGATAAAAGGAGGAGGGTTGGTTAGAAGTTATTTATGCATGCATAATTTGAGGCTTCACTTGTATTGAAAATGTTGAGGGAACTAGTGGTGTTTATGACATCAATAAGGCTTCACTTATATTGATATAGGCTGGTAAATGGATCGGATGTGTGGGAGAGAAACCTTTTTAATATTCAATTCAATTTGAGAACATAGGATATGATATATACTATACTAGTTTTTATCCCGGAAACGTCCCGGGTTGAAATATCTAATATGACATAATAAAATATATTATTATTATTATTTTAAACAAATCTCTGGCATATATCATATTCAAATATAAAAAAAACGAATCTCTGTGCCGGGGTATAAATCTAGTGCCACTACAAATGAATTCGGAATTTTGTAATCGATCATTCTAAAAAGAACTTACATGAAATAAGAAAAAAAAGTTAATTATTGAAATATCGAACGCATTAGTCTAAGGGTTATGTGATGCGTTAAAAAATTCATGGGTATATGATCGGGTATATAGTTCGGGTATTTGGGTATGTTGTTTCGGGTAATCGGGTCGGGTATCACCTAATCCTAGACCTGACCCAAACCCACATTTTTTTAAATCAATCCCAAACCTGACACAATACCTGTCGGGTTACAAAACATAATCATTTTTTATCCGTTTTTTATATAGCACTATCGTACTCGTTGGAAAGATAATAAAACGCTCGTTAATTTGGTGTAATTTTTTTCTATAAAAAATCTCGTATATAAAAGATATTAACGTTTAAAAGTTATAGGATGAGAGAAAAAATAATAAAGTTTTAATATTTAGATTTAGTAGATTAGGTATTTAATATATTAGCTTAAAGATTATAATAGATTAGGTTAAATCATATTTATTCATTTTTTTAATTGGTTTACACTTGCCACATCACATCCTATGTGGCATCTCTCAAAGGAGAGATTGCATAAGAGTATGACATGTAGGATTAATCCCTTTGCAATATATATATATATATATATATATATATATATAGATTTATTATTTGTGTCTCATGTTTATGTTAAGCCTAAGGTGAGTCAATCTCACTGCGCCACGTCATTTTAACACAAAACTAGCTTAAAGCAGTCTAAACACCGAAAAACGCCTAATTTTTTAGAGAGAGAGAGAGAGAGAGTAGCGGAAGAGAGTTGTGAGAGGGTGCAAATCGGCGAGCAGAAGCCATGGAAGCTAGCCAAGAATGCTAGCTAGAGATGGGGGCGGTGTAGCTACTAAGCCGAGTCACGCTTGACAAGCCCTCCCCGTCTCCTCTTATGTCCGTTATAAATATGTTCAATACTGCAATAAGTTTATATGAAAGTTGATACTCTTAAATATAAAATACATTTGCTATATCTTCATTTTGACTTTTAGATATTGTGCAAGTTGTTTAAATGATTTTTTTTTCTTTTCTAAAAGGGGTAACACAATCATTTGATACTTAACAATACTTTTTTTATCACACCTTGAACTAACGCCTTTCATTAAAAAAAAAAAAGAAAAAGAAACAAACTACTTTTACAAGCACACCTTTTGTATAGTGTGAATCACATGTTTAAATTGTAAGCTACTCATTTATGTCTTCTTCCTATGGCTAGGGCCACACCATTATCTAGTTGTCATAAATAATGCATATATTGCATCTAACACTATAGAGTTGTGAGAATGTAAATATTGTACATCAAAAACATTAAAACTATGTATCACATATAATAATCTTTGAACCAACATTATAGTATTGAAGACCAAAAAAGAGGGGGAGTAGCTATAGAAAACATAAGTCTCAATATTTAAAGAAACCATATTTTGACGCTTAGATCATATTAGAACGACTGAGACCTATCACGTCTTTCATATACCGCAAAATAACATTTTGTGAATTCTCTCAAAACCCGCCAAGTCCAGAAAGGTGTTTTTTCATCGCTTGGTCTTTCCTGTAGTTATTACTCCTCCCACCCCCTCTCCGCCCGCCTCTCCCTCTACCGCCTCTACCCCGTTCACCAATAGACCCGTTACTATCCTCCCCTTCATTTGAATCGGCGGTCACATTTTGTTCTTTTCCAATACTACCCCTACCCCTACCCCTACCCCTACCCCATCCTCTCCCTCTCCCACCCCCTTCATTTGACTCGGGGTTCATATTTTGTTCTTTTCCAATATTACCCCTACCCCGTCCTCTTCCTCTCCCACGTCCGCCTTGCTCATCGTACTGCCCTTTGTTTGATCTCATGGGGGCATTAACGTCTTTTTTATCGATCTGTTCCCCATCATATTTTCTTTCATTTACTTCCATCACCTTCTGTGCTGCACCTAATGGGAAATTACCTCCACGCCCAAGCCCGTGAATCAGTTCTTTCTGCGCTTGATTAACTATCGATGCTTCGTTGTAATTTGCAGCCGCCACTGAACCTGATACTTTATAACTGTAGTTCTTACCATCTTTCACATAAAACTGAGGTTTTTGTCTTGACCCCCACTTAGAAGCATCCGAAGCCGAAACCTCATTCGAAGTCACCTTTTCACTCAAATCATCAAGCCCTGTATCACCGACGCTTAAACCAAGATCATCAAATGAATCATCGTATTCGTCTTCATACTCAAGAAGTGAATTAAGAGCAAAAGATTTTGACTTTTCGTCTTTGGAATTAAGTATTTCTGAATCGGGCACGTTTGCTGTAGATTTTCTTACAAATCTTCCAACCGAAGAAGAAGATGACGTAGAAGATGGACCCTCGATTTTTGGTTTTGGCGGCGCATAATCAAGTTCAGGTTCAACCAACTTCCCTTTTCCTTTATCTTTTATGCCCACCGGCGGAGCGGTGGTTTTGGCCGGCAGCACCGCCAGGGTAGTATCGAGAGACTGAAGATCCTTATCAAGAGTTCCTTCTAGAATCCTCTGAATAACTTCCTCAGGGTTGTCATTATACACGTCAAGACAAGCCGAAATAAAACCGTTACCATAATCAGGAAACAAGTCTTTCACTTGACTGATTTTTGATTCAGTTATTGCATTATCTTCATCCATTTCCACCGCTTTATTTGACGGCAAATGTAATACATTCGCGCTACTAGAAACCGATATTATTCCAGAAAGAAACCGCAATTGTTCATCATCCATCAAGATCCACCCTTGATTCCCTAACAACTCGAGTCTGGTCATTAATTGGTAGCTCTTTTGAACACTTTGAAGCAATGACATTGCGTTCTTACCCTCGTGAACGGTTGAACATTCTTCACTTATTTCCTGAAATGTCTGAACCAAAATGTCTGAGCGGATAACCGGATCCTCCACTTGAGCTGGGAATATCTTGGAAGAAAATGGAAAATAAGCGCGTTCTTTAAACACGTCTTCACTTAAGTAACTATGATTCAATAAATTCCAACTAAATTTAACTATTCTAGATGCTAACATCTTCAGGCTAACAAAAACTTCTGCCAGTTTATCTTTTTCTGATGTAAATATTATTCGGAATCCTTGCTGCAAAGCTGGCAACAAAGAATCATGCAGTCTTGCAAGAAGTTTCAGCATTTCATCACTTCCATAACTGCGACGAAAATAAAATAAAAATAAAAACAAAAATACATTTGGCTGTATGATTCTTGGCCAAAAGTGTTTACCTTGTTTCAACAAGGGAAGAAAAGTAGACCGCTGCATAATTGTAAGCAGTAACAAGAGCATCCATTGATACAATAGCATCATTTATAAAATCCATTATCTAAAATAGGGAACATGTAAAATATACGATAGCATCAGTTATAAGTTAATGACATTACAATTAAAGATAGTTAAGTCACCTCAAGATAGTCGGTGTGAAGTCGAGTGAAACTAGTGTCTTGGGCTTCACGGGATAAAAAGAGAACCTATACTTAGGCCCAACAGGTGAAAATTTAAGCTATCTAACAAGCAAATTTGACGAAAGATGAAGACGTTTATCAAAAATAAATAATTAAGTAAATAAAAATAAAAAATACCTCTAAAGATGTCGTGCATCGCTCAAACATGGTATGAACTATGTTAAGAAAATGAGAAATAGCAGCAGTAAAACTGTCGTGGATTGAAGGTTGGGCCTTTATTGCGTTATTAACCTGATAGAGAAATAAATACATACCAGACTGTTAAACTACAAGGACAAAAAATTAATTGAGATAAAAACACGATAATAAATCCTCTTCTTCTAAGTAAACAAATCAAAACGACCCACAATGCCACATTGATCATGTGTGAGTTGAAGACACCTTAAAAATGATCAACACACATATCAATAGATATATTTGTTTAGTCTACCAAAAAGTCAAAAACATTTCATGACATCCACGTGTTTGTAACTACTTACAATTAATCGGGTCAACTCTTCATTCTCATGACCATATATGGCACATATATCTAGCAACTTTGGCAAGTCGAGCAACTTCTTTTCCTGCAAAATAACTACATACATATCTGGTAAACAATGATGTGATAACATATTAACATGTCAATAAATGCATAGCTTTCATAATCAAATGCCTCATAAATTTAATAAGATGGCAAATATTTCAATAGAGTGAATTGCACTTTCCGTTTTTATGTTTTAACCAAATCTCAGGTGGTGTCCTTAAACTAACGTATTAACGGTGGATCTCCTTTTTGTTTAAATTTCTATACAGATGGTGTCCTTTTGCCCGAACCCCATTATTTTTTTTTATTAAGTTTGAACATGTGAAGGTAATATCGTCTTTTTCTTCCACCATGACAATTAAAAAACGCAGGTTGTTTGTCCCATTCAATTTCCGACTTAATCTTTTAAAATTAAAACCCCAAGATATGCATATTAGATGTGGAAACATGGGCCTGTTCATCTTCTACAGACTACAATATAGTAAAATGGATTATGGATACCCTGTTCTACCTTGAGTCTCTTTTTCTTCCACTATGTTCAGCCGCCACCACCACCAATTAACAGGGTATGCATCTATGTTGAGATGTGTGGACCATTCAAACTAACCTATTTTAAGTTACAAAAACCATGTTCCAGAAGGCTCATCAAATGAGAAAATTACAGGCATTCATAACTCAGCTTAACACCTTAATTCAAAAATTAAAACTAAAAACTTGATTTAGTGTTGCTGCGATAGAACATAAGAAAAAAAAAATACACAAGTCCTTCCCGATCGTTATGGGGCGGCCGGAAAAACGATTGGAGCCCCAGAAAAAGGAGTGGATCTGAGATCAGGGGTGAGGGTTTCACATGTGTTACCGGAAAAATGAGGCAGTGTGGCGGTTGCGAGGGGCTGATCGGTGAGGGAGACCGGAGATTAGGTTTAAGACGAGAGAGATTAAAAAGTTTAATCCAATTTTTTCAAGTAATTTACATAGATAATCCCTAGAAATATGAAATGACAAAATTGCCTTCACGTGAGTGGCATATGGTCTGATTTAACATTAAAAATTAACCGGGTTAGGGCAAAAGAATAGAACATGTCTAGAAATGGTAACATAAACGGCATGCACTGTAATTACCCCAGTTTAAGGACACCGCCTGCAATTTGGTATAAACTTAAAGGACACAAAGTGCAATTTTCTATTTCAATACTATTTCCCTACCTTTTTTTTACTAGTTCTATGTTATATTTATAAACTCATATATAAATTATCATGTATTGCTTCAATATTCGTAACTTTTTGATAACTTTGTTCCTTTCGTACATTGGTAAAGTCAAAATTTATGAGCAAACTGAACTAAAATGGAAGACAAAAGAGTAAACAGGTAAACACACCTGCGTGATCTTTTGCACTTAGACTGTCGGATGCCTTGGCACCAGGATCCCGATTTGAAGACCTTCACAGTAAACATTATGCAACCATCATGTAAATGATACTACCAAACAACTGTTGAACTCAAAAAAAAAAAAAAAAAAAAAAAAGAAAGAAAGAAACTTAAACATACATGCGATAGAGAATCATAAACACACGCCGGTTTAGCTCATGCTCACCGACAATCACTCCTGCAACTATTCCCTTGGCTCCACGAGAAGGAAAGTCATACCACCTACTTCTATACTTCAAGAAACTCTCAAGAAAAGCATGAAGCGAAGTATCGTTAGCCACTGAAATCAAAACAAGAAGATAAACACCAAGAAATTGATGATTTAAAGTGATAATGTGTTTGCACTTTGCACAAAGCATGGTAGATCAACGCTATACTATTGAAACACCAAACTCTTATTTGTATCTGACCATTACCACATTTCGATCCAATTACGAACGAAAAAAAAAAAAAAGCCAACTAGTCGAAAGTTATGCTAAATGTACCCCCCCCCCCCCCCCCCCACCCCCTCTATATGTCTGTGTGTTCACCTTTATACGCCTGATAATGTGTTTGCACTTTGCACAAAGCATGGTAGATCAACGCTATACTATTGAAACACCAAACTCTTATTTGTATCTTACCGTTACCACATTTTGATCCAATTACAAACACACAATTTTTTTTTTTTTTTTTTTTTTTGCCAACTAGTCAAAAGTTATGCTAAATGTACCCCCACCCCCTCTATACGCCTTTATGTTCACCTTTACACGCCTGTATAGCTACGTCTACTACCATCGATACGTCCGTATACATACCAAATCACATCAATAGGTGGGGGCTACAACAAGCATATAGGGGGTTACAAATAACGATTAGTGGATACCTTAGTCAATTGCATAAGCAACATATAAGTATATAACATATACAACTAATTCAAAGAACCAATCTAGTGCAAAAATCACTTAACAACCATCGTATCACATAACCAACATATACAACTAAAGATCAACCAGTACAATGAAGCAACTTCTTCCACACTCATCCAACAACAACCAAACATAAAACAATCAAACCACTGAAGACCAACCAATGCAATCAAATAATCAAACCAATGCAATCAAATAACCAACAAAATGAAAACAAATAAAACCTTGTTTCCAAAACTCTTTAGGATTTAGCTTCAACAACCGAGAACACTCCTTATTCAACAAATCAACAACTCTTTGAGACTCCAACGGATCCAAACCCCCTTCTTTAGCACCTAAACCTGCTGCAACCGCCTCATCTTGCGGCAAGTAATTTACAAAATTGCCACTGGAACTACTAGACGATGATAAAGATTGTTGCTTTCGAAGAGAATCGGATAGGGTCGGATTCGGGTTTGGGTTTGGGTTCGGGTTGATGGGTTGTGATGATTTGGGTATGAATCTTTGTTGGTGGGTTTTGTTGGGTAAGCCCTTGTTAGAGTATCGTTGATGGGTCGACATTAGAGAGATGTGTGTGTGTGTGTGATTTTGTTAGGGTTTTAGGGGATGAAGAAGATGGTGAGTGATGATTCCGTAAGAAGCGGAGAGATTTCGACGGTGTATGAACGTTCGACGAAATTGGGAAAAAAGGAGCAACAATTGCAAAACGCTTCACTACACACTACCACCTAAGTATTAATCGGAATTAAAATGGATTAGAATTTTGGAGAGAAGCTAACGTACAAAGCATTCTTAAAATACAAAGTGTAAAAAGCAATTACAGCCATTGATTAAGTTTAGAAACAAGATGGCACGATCGTAATTATCCAACGTGTTTTAAGAAGGCGGTTAACGATTAAGGGCAATTATGACAAATTACACATAAACGAATTTGATTTTTTTATAATTAAACCGCCCAAATTATGTCATTAATTGATTGTTTTTATGATTTTCTATAATCGTGGAAAATCATAAACTTCTTCTCCATAAAGAAGATACTCTGTAAACAAAAAAAAAAAAAAAAAACAGAGCATCTATTTAAAAGAACGAAGAAGCAAAAAGAATAATGACAAGTCTTCGATTATACAGAATACAGTTATGAATGTGATAAAAACAAAATTTAGATGCGTGTTTATGAAAGAAGAAGTGTGTATGTCTTTGATTGTAATGATTTCAGATTGTGATGTTGTTAAACGCATGTATAATATACCAAAACGCACCTTTATATCTGTGAGTATTATAATCAAATGCAATGTTGATAAAACGCACTTATAATACACTAAAACGCATGTTATAAAATTGATAGTATTCAACTGCCATTGTAAAAACATAAACGCATGCATTAAAATACATAAACGCATGTTATTGAAAATAATCACCAGTGAATCAGGCGTTGACAGAGAAAAAAACGTTTTACCTTGATACATAAACGCATGCATTAAAAACATAAAACGCATGCATTAAACATAAAACGCATGCATTAAAATACATAAAAAGCATGTTATTGAAAATGATCACCAGTGCATTAAAACATAAAACGCATGCGTTAAAACATAAAACACATGCATTAAAATACATAAACGTATTCATATATAAACTAAATGCACGTTTATTTTAATTGTTAAAAAACAGAGCATTAAAGTTATCGATATCTTGAACTACACTATTATCATCCTGTGCAACTGGATCAAGATCAATTGAAATATCTGGCTATATGTTTAAGCCTGCGTTAATAAAAACATATAATGATTACAATAAACAGGACTCAGTTAGAAAAATTGGTGAAAAGAAAAAAACAGAGTAAGTTGCAAATCATATCTATTAACTCTTCAATGGAATTTTAAATTTTCAATAAAAAGGATCGCACAACGATTGTATCAATATAATCGTGGAGAAAAAATTGTAATCAGTTACGAATATTTTGAAATTTGATTTACGAAAAACAGGGATTTACATATCTGTGAAAAATTATAACGTGATTGAAGGAGATGTAAATGCCTATAATACCCTTGGATGTTTACTAACAAGATTTTTGGTTTGTAACCGTCAACCACACGTGGCGTACGGTGGTTACTTCTTACACTTTGTATTTTAAGGTACTTTGTACCGTATACTTTCTCTAGAATTTTGAGCAACGATAACGTATAAAGCTTCTTAATGTGAGAAGCGTAGAAAGTAATGATTGAATAGGTTTAAAATTCCACATGGTGGTACAATCTTAATTATTAACCTAATTAAAAATTGTTATACATAGGCAGGGGCATAATCGTCTCATTGTAAAATCAAATTTCAGTTGAACTCAAATTGTGTCGTCCATTTTCTCATTTATTAGGTTTAAGATTGGGGAAAATCACGTATTTAATGAACGTACCAAAAAACCACAACGCCTAAAACAAATGCACTGACTTCGAAACAAATCACGTACTTGGAACATGCTCTGTTTTTTAAACAAAAAACAGAGCATGCTTCACTCAGAAAAGACGCATGAGCAAAACCAAAAAATCAGAAATAACGCATGCATAAAATCATAAAACATGCATGCTTTCTTCCCTGAAACCAAAATAACGCATTCTTTGTGTTATGAGCCCAACATAACCCAACCAGCCCAGCAAAAATGTTACCCAATCTGAGGGTCCAACCCAATTAAGAAAAAGTGGAAGAGCCCGAAACCAGCCAAATAAATTTGTGGACTTCATCATCAGTGCCACATCAGCTAGTGCATAACATAATTTGGTTGTTTGCCTATTTAAAGTAATTATTGTGTAATCATGAAGTAAGGAAAAGTTTGTTAGATCTCACTGGACAATCTCTCTCATCCCCCTTCTGTATTCTCTTCCCACATTCTTCTTCTATCAATTATTAATGAAAATAACATTTCCCTTATAATTGTTACTGTTTCATTGTCCTTTAACTTCGTTCATTACAATTTGTGCTTTCATTGAGAGTCGAACTCAAGAGAATTGCAAGAGATTTCGAGCAACTTTGCAGCCGTTTTCAATCCACCTACGAGCCTACCATCACATTGACCTAATACCTTCCAGCAAACCAGTATCCGTTTGCCCGTACCGTTACCCCCACTTTCAAAAACAAGAAATCGAACGGTTGGTGTGTGAAATGCTTCAACAGGGTATTATTCGGCCAATCGCAAGTGCTTTTTATTCACCAGTTTTATTGGCCCGCAAAGAGGATGGCACATGGAGGTTTTGTGTGGATTATCGTGTCTTAAATGCGATAATGGTTCGGGACCGGTTTCCCATTCCATTCGTGGATGAGTTATTCGATGAATTACACAGTGCCTAATATTTTTCTAAACTCGACTTATTAGCCGGTTATCATCATATTCGGATTGCGTGAAGTGATGCTATGAAGACCGCTTTCCGGACACATGATGGTTATTATGAATTTTTGGTAATGCCCTTCGGGCTTACGAATGCGCCGTCCACCTTTCAACGCCTTATGAATGATGTTTTCCGTCCCTTTCTTCGCCGTTTTATTTTGGTTTTTTTGACGACATTTTGATATATAGCAAATCATGGCCAGAGCGCTTGCATCATCTTATTGTTCCTTTACAATTGCTCATTGACAATCAGTTAGTTGCTTAACTCTCTAGGTGCATCTTTGGTCAATCTCAAGTTGTTTATTTGGGCCACATCATCTCGGCTCAAGGTGTGGTTGTGGATCCTGACAAAATTATTACAATTCAGCAGTGGACAGCCCCTAAAAACATCAAACAAGTCCGAGTTTTTTTGGGTATTACAGGGTACTATCATCGGTTTATCAAAAATTGTGCTTCTATTGCCGGTCCATTAACCGATCTCCTCTGCAAAGACACTCTCTGTTGGAACGAGACGACACTTCAAGCCTTCACCAAGCTTAAGGATCTTCTCAGTTCTACCCCAATTTTACGCCTTCCGGATTTCTCTAAACCTTTTATTATGGACATGGTAAGTTGTTTGGTTTTGTTGTTTATTATACAAGTTGTTCACCCGCCATTCATGGACCTATGTGTTTGGTGTATATGGGCCATGTTTTTGTGCACGTGCTAATCATTAGTGCCTTGTTAAACGTATAATTCTGAAAGTTTGACGTTTTTGTTGAAAGATAGTATCTATTGAAATGGACCCCACATATCATCATGGGCCATAATTTGGCACCAATTTATTATGTGTGGTTGATTTTTGGGAAAACATAGCTTTATATATAATTATACCTCTTTTTAATTCCATCATAGAGTTAACAAATGTTCCCGCTTATGTTAACACATGTTAAATAATCATAGCCGAAACAATGCTTTTTATAAGACTTGAATTGGATGGTTATTTGGATCAATAGAGATTGATCTAGACTTGTTAAGTCATAGCCGAAAGTTTATAAGGTGTTCTAGTAGTTTTGGTGATAAAACCGATTATAAGAACCATCTATTATGAACCTTAATCTTCGAACATGGATCAACGAGTTTAGCTATTAAAAACTGGTTACTAGTTAAGTGATTATGTTAAGTTTTGATTCAATAGTCATTACCCATCCTACTCTATTGATGCAAGGACCGATTGATTAACAACTAGGTGCATTATTATAGAAATGTGATTACTAGTTAGTTGATCTCTTAGAAGTGAATCAATGTGTGTGATTTAGGTGTGTACATGGCCAATTGCTCATGATCAAAGGTCAATGGTTTGGGTAAAAGTCGAGTTATAAGAGAAACAAAGGTGGAATGGTGTTCAAAGTACATACCTTCTAATGTGGATATGAGAGCCGATTGCTTGGAACCTTCAACTCTTGAGCTCCTTGAGTACTTGGCCGAGAGTGATAGTGAGAAAGAGAAGTGTGATTGGTGCAAGAAATGAGGGTGGTGGTGAGTTCTTATATAGGCGAAGGGTAAGGACATGAGTGCACATATTTGGAAAAGGATTCATCCTAGATTAGAGCATTGCATATGAGTTTAATCACTAATGCGTGTAAGATAATGTTCAAACAAAAGATGGAATGCACACCTTCTTACTTTCGGCCGATTGTGTGATCAAACAAGGAAGGAAAGTTGACTTATCATGGGAGTGGGTGTCATGCTTGGCTTCTTGTCTATATTGGTGAAACTTGACAACCAGATCATGCTATCCCCCCATGTTCTTGTTTTGGCCGATTAGTATGAGGTGCATACACAATTTAAGGAAGTCTATAAGCATGCCTAGTTGTGAGTGCAAGGGAGCTAGTGTTGAGAATGTTATAAGGGTGGATCGTGACTTGTCATGAAGCAAATATCTTGTCATGCTCCTTATGTGTTCTGTGACACCCCAAGAAAATCTCACATCGGCCGTGGCCAGGAGAGATCCTTGATTCATAAGTAATGTCTTGCCTCTTAAATCACCAACGCGTTTTGGGGCTTAATGTTAGTGGATGGGAGGAGAACTCCACAGTTAAGCGTGCTCAGGTGGGAGCAGTATCAGGATGGGTGACCTCCTAGGAAGTCTCCACTGGGCAACCAAAAACAAATCCGTGAGCTCTGGATGGGCGACCCATCGGGGCAAAGCGGACAATATTGGTGGTGAGAGGGGCCGGATGTTACAGATGAATGTGACACCCTATGAAAATCCCACATCGGCCGTGGCCAGGAGAGATCCTTGGTTCATAAGTAATGTCTTGCCTCTTAAATCACCAACGCGTTTTGGGGCTTAATGTTAGTGGATGAGAGGAGAACTCCACAGTTAAGCGTGCTCAGGTGGGAGAAATTTCAGGATGGGTGACCTCCTGGGAAGTCTCCACTGGGCAACCAAAAACAAATCCGTGAGCTCTGGATGGGCAAAGGCAGGCGCGGATCTATGAATAGGAAATGTTGTGCTATTATCTACAGGACCTAAATTATCAATAGGCTCCCCAAGCACGTTGAAAATTCGTCCGAGAGTCGCTCCACCGACCGGAACACTTAGCGGAGCTCCCGTATCAATTACGTCCATTCCTCTCGTTAGACCGTCTGTAGCACTCATAGCTACAGCTCTAACTCGATTGTTTCCTAATAATTGTTGTACCTCACAAGTCACATTAATTGGTTGACCAACAGTATCTCGACCCATCGGGGCAAAGGGGACAATATTGGTGGTGAGAGGGGCCGGATGTTACAGATGGTATCAGAGCCACTCCTGTGCCGTTCGGGATGGTGGGTACATACCTCATCAGGGACGATGAGACTCTAACAGGGGGTGAATGTGACACCCCAGGAAAATCCCACATCGGCCGTGGCCTGGAGAGATCCTTGGTTCATAAGTAATGTCTTGCCTCTTAAATGACCAACGCGTTTTGGGGCTCAATGTTAGTGGATGAGAGAAGAACTCCACAGTTAAGCGTGCTCAGGTGGGAGAAATTTCAGGATGGGTGACCTCCTGGGAAGTCTCCACTGGGCAACCAAAAACAAATCCGTGAGCTCTGGATGGACAACCCATCGGGGCAAAGCGGACAATATTAGTGGTGAGAGGGGCCAGATGTTACATGTTCGGCCGACTTCATTGGCAAAGAAAGAGGTGATAGTGACCACTCTTAACACAAGGATTTGTCTTTAGTTCCCTCCAATCATAAGCCTGTATAGTTAGAAGCGTAGTGTTTATTGTGGTTGTTTGTATTCGGCCGATAATAGTACAAGGAAGGGTTCAAACTTTGATGATAGTGATGTGTTGTCTTTGTAGTGTCTTGGTCGATCAAAGAGGAAAGAAAGAGAAGGTATGTCATGAGAGTTGACATTTTCTTTTTAGTGCAAGGTTTGTACACACACAGGGTGCCTTGGTGAGTGTGTTTTGGCCGAAGCTAGAGGTAGGGGTGGAAGGTTTGTTGTGTTCTAACAAGCTCCTCTTAGGTGGGGTCTATGTGATACCAAATGAATATAAGGACATGACAAGGATGGATAACTTAGTATTCGAGCTTATAGGCATGTGGATGTGTTTATATATATATATATGATGTCGTATGTGTGAGTATATTTGTATATACATGTATGTGCCGTGTATATGTGTAACATTCGGCAAAAATCGATGTGATTCCGTACGTAATTAGTATATGTAATTAATGGTTTAAGTGCATACTTAAATTAATTGGATTAATTTAGCCCTAAGAGAATAGCAAATTCCCCATAAGATGCATAGGAATGCACATGTTTAATGTTGAAGCACGGCGAAATCGCGTGCGAATAAACTTGTCCGGAATGGACGTTGGTGATTACCCGGTAAAAATTAAATAAACGAAAAGGATCCCGGACACCCAGGATATAAAATAAAGGGTATTTTCACAAAATATAATGTGTTTTGGAACTCCAAAACCATAAGTGAAAACTTTACATACCAATATCCTGGTAACGAATAAAGTACGCGTATCGCATCCGATACGCGTATAACTTATAATTTCACCCAACGAAAGCCTAACTAATCAACCAACACTTAAACTAGACTATGTTTAAGGGTTATTTGAGGCTATTATAATATGCAAATAACGTGCGATTAAAATTCTATTAATACCCGAACGACACCCGAACGCTAAAGTATAAAGCTTAACATGTTATGTAGCAAATATTTTGTGTTGTGGACCCCACAAACACCCACCCAAAACCTGCCACCCCCTTCCCATACTTCCAATCTTTCTTTTTTGTACACATGATCTAGGAATGGATATGTGTATGTATGGGGCAATCTATGGAAATAATATTATAAGAGATTGTATGTCCTTATAGATTGAAGAAATCCCTTTCTTTTTCTTCTAAAAACACACGGCCAACACCCTCTAAAACAATTCACCAAGATTTCTTAAGATCACTAGTACACACATATCCTCATTTTATGGGATTCATATCTAGTAATGGATCTTGTTAAATCTTGGAAGATATGATATGATCTATAAGAGATTACAAGCTTAACACTTGATCAAAACTTTTCTTTTCTTTTTTTCTTTGATGCCGTGAGATACCAAGGGCACACACACACACACACCATCTTTCAAGTTCAAACACCTCAAATTTATTCACAAAACATCCATCTTCTAAACCCCCATTGTGTGTTTCAAGCTAGGAGCTTAACCACATAGGAATAACACACTAAACTCCATCAAAACCAAGCATTGTTAGCTTCCCTAGCCTTGTGCTAGTTGTAAGTATTCTTGATCTTGTTCTTGTCTTTAAAAGTGTATGTTTATTAGCTAGAAGCAAGTTGTACAAGGGGTTAACTTGATAAAGCTTTACATGATGAAACATATGATTTTAAAGACTAAAATGGTGTTATAATGGTGTATAGGGGGCCGAAAATATTGGTGATGGATGTGTATTATTCTTATAGTTTTATAAAGTTCATAAAGACTCAAGAAAATGATGATTTACACATAACTTGTATTTGGAACTTGAATGAACTTAAATATAGTTTTAATCATCATAACATAAGCATTTAAGACTATGTATAGTGTTGATATTGTTAGGAAACAAATTACACAATTTTTACATCTTAAAAAGTCTACACATTTGAAGAATGTAAATTGGACATGTTGGACAAAATACACTAATTACACTTATTAGTATCCTTGATGAGATGATTAAAGACTATTAAAAATGTTGAAACATAAAAATAAACTAACATGACAAAGTTGATCAATTAAAGTCCACTAGTTTAGTAGAAAATTGTTAATCTTGAAAGATTGAATGGAAAAATGTAACTTTTATAAGTTAAGGGACTATTTTTGTAACTTTAAAAGTTGAGGGACTTAAAATGATATTTTTAGAAACTTGTATCTAAAAATATAACTATGGAAAGTTTAGTGTCAAAAGTGTAAAATGATAACTTTCCAAGGTGGATTTGGTAACTAATAGCAAATATACATATGTATCTTGTATAAAAATGTATTTTTATAAAATGGAGTTTTATAAAAATATAGATTTTCTAACATGTGGAAATATATAAAAACAAAGGTTTTTATAAAAATGTTGGATTAAATAAAAGCTTGGTGGAAACTTATATAAAAATGAACACTTTTATATAAATGGGAATATAAAAGTGTTGGAGCATTTTATATATGGAAATAGAAATACAAATATGTTTATAAACTTCCAAGTAATATATGTAGAAATTAAAAGGTGGTTAATTTCAAAAATACATATATTGTTGAAACTTGGAGAATTTAACAATATACTTATATATATGTTAAGTAATCAGATTTGGACGTGTTAACGGACTAAGACGTGGAATTGAACAAATAAGTATTTGTATTAATTACGTCTAAGGAGAAAATAAGAACATATATTTTAAGGGACTTAAAATATATAATCAGGGTGAAAAATACATAACACTTTCCTAAGTGTTGGGAATTTATTTGTGGGAAAAAAATAACGTAAATAATCTAACGATTAAACGTTTAAAACGAGCGTATGGACTTAACAATAAAAATATATATTATCGAATCGACGAGATCCTAGTATATTTATTTAATGGGAAAGTAAATATACTGTAAAGTGAGTCGAGTCGAGTGAGGAATATATATATATAAATATATATATATATATATATATATATATATATATATCGAATCGACGAGATCCTAGTGTATTTACTTAATGGGAAAGTAAATATACGGTATGGTGAGTCGAGTCGAGCGTAGAAAATACATTATCGATCGACAAGATCTTAGTATATTTATTTAAATGAGAAAATAAATATACGGTAAAGTGAGTTGAGTCGAGTGTTAAAAATATTATACCGGACGACAAGATCTTAGTATAATTATTTAATGGGAAAATAATTGTACGTCAAGTGAGTTGAGTCGAGAATAATATTATACAAGTTAATTAATATTCATGAAAGTATAAATGTAACTTGTAACGAGGGTAATCCATCACCAACGGACCTAGGGCATATGTTTAATTAAATGGAGAATTGTATGTAAATGGTGGTGTTGGGAGTTGGGTGTACAACTTGCCGGAAAAACACACGCTATAGACTTAGTGACTTACACGCACTAGGACGTTTGTAGGTGCTTGACCACGGACTTGCTATTCTCTGCTATTTGATTGCACGCTATACTTCAGGTGAGTTTCATGGCCCCATTTTACTGTTTTAATTGTGGGAAAGATATGTTTGTCAAATGTTGTCACATGTTGAAATGTTTTCAAAGGTTAAAATGTGATAAGTGGCATGATGAGTACTTGAGTTTTGTTGTGTGTTCGCCACTCGGGGTTGAGTCCTCGCTACTGCAACCATTAATTCATGGAAATGAAACCGAAGGAATATTTGGATAGTACTATTGGTGCCTGACAAGGCCCACCCCTAATCGATAGCAACGATTATGCATCGGCGTATGCCTGGGGTGCACGTATTCTGAACTAAGTTGTTATTTGCCGAGAAACAACTGGTGATCGCGGGGCATATTTATTAGTTTTGGTTTGGTTATGGGACTCAAGGGATTGCTCATCATCGTAGTTTTGTAGGAGCTAGCTACTCCTTACAAAGGCCACAAGTTGTGCTGGATCTGCACAGGGTGTAAAAATGTTGTTATTACGAAACTAAAACCTGTGAACTCACCAATATTTTATATATTGACGTCTTTTTAAACATATCTTTTAGGTAACTACGTGCTGAATAGATATGGGGCTAGAGCGGTGGAATTTGGGATGTCGGATACTGGTCGGGGTTTCATCTATTGTTACCATCGGGTTGGAACATAAACGGAAATACCCCCACATTGAGACTTAATGTTCATTGTTTTATGAAATGTTTTGTGCAATATTGTAATGAGATACTCATTTTCGACATCCCAATGAATTGATCTTTTCTAATTAAATATGGTTTGTGTTAATCTTGACTTTGATATGCTTTCGAGCATCGCGCCACGTGTTTCCGCCATTGGCGTGGTGTGACAGAAGTGGTATCAGAGCCAAGGTTATAGTGAACTAGCATTTTGTAAAATCTAGACTATAACCGGGTTCGGCTCGAAAACAAAGTTTTCAAAACTAAAACACAACAAAATATTTTTTAGAAAAGAAAGAAATTTGTACATGGGATGTACAAGGGGAAATTCTGACCGACTAGCCATGTGTGTCAATATATGAAGTATTAGGAAATATGGAGAAGAATGTATATGTTGCGTAGGAATCCGATTTTCTAAGATTAGTGAATACATATACGTAGTACGGATATTTTGCCAGTAAGGATGTCGTGTCACGCTTCACCTAAGTCCGCACTCTTGCATCGATAGCCGATACCAGCAAATGGGAAGGACGTCGAGGTCTACGATTAACTCACCCGCTTACGTGCGGACAGGATGATCGGAAGGACTAACCTCTATCGCGCTAATGGACGTTTTCGTGTTGTTAATGTTGTGAAGGCGAAGCTAGTCTAGGCCTTATGTTATATGGATTCTTTGTTTTGGATCAGGAAGCTCGGAACTAGCGGGCACCAAAATTACCTGGCAATACGTGCGGACAGGATTATCATTACGTGTTGTTAATAACTTGTGGTGCACGGTAACCTTGGTGGGTGCTAGGGCCGGGGTTGGTGATCACTTCGTGTCTTGTTTGTCCTTGTTCTTTAGGTTCAGTCTTATCTTTTGGTTGGCCAACGGGTTAAATGGGAGGTCTCGTCGACGTCCCTTGATTTCGATCCTAGCTAACCTAATGAGCTTTCTTCGACATTACCTCTAAGGCACGAACACAGAAGAGCTGGAACGTCTATTCATATGAGTAAGCTGACGTAAGCCCTCACATCGGATAGGGACGAAAGACGATAACTTCCTTGTATAGGAGTTGAATGCCTCCACCACAAAGTTCTTCCAAAGGAGCGGACGTATGAGGATACACGGCCTACCAAAGTGATGAACAATGCGTGGAATGTTATACCCGGAACCCAGTGAAGACCTAGGGTGCGTCCTTGCAAAACCAGTGCGTTTCGGGCACGGGGACCTGTGTGGAACAGTAGTGAGACCCGTGGCCCGTGTGCTACTATGTTGCTATTATAAATAAGTCATTCTTGATCTAACACATGCCCAAGTTGTCTTCGAGGGTCAGGCGTTTCTTCCCCTGTTGGAGGACAGAATCGAAGATGCTGTGTTAGGAAGTTTGATCATTGTTATCTGGAAGGCTCGATAGCCCTCGTCTGAATCGACAGTATTGGTTGTTCCCATGCAGTCGTGGACTGGTTGCGAAATCAGCATGTCGCATTGCACATCCGCGAGTAATAGGGCTTTGCTAAACTTCGATGATGTCGAAAATTTCGGCTACTAATCAAGACCGCGGCATCGTTTACCAGTGTTATGATGACGACGTGCAGTGGAACAGCAAGCCCCAGTCGGCGTTCAGCTATGGACTTACTTGGAAGTGCATACGATTAACTCATGGGAAGCCACTGCTCGATGTATTGAGTGTTTAAGTGTGGTTCAACACCCTTTGCAATAGCGCTGGATAGTATTACAGAAGATAATTCGGGGTAGATTTATCAGTGATGCTTATGTCATACTACCTTTTTGAGGAGTAAAGGTCATCGTAAGACTCCTCAACCTGCATCCACCTGTTTGTTTTTCGGGGATTATTGGTAGTCTCTTTTCACTCGGTGAACGCCCGAGTACGTTCGATGCGTGTGCTGTGTCTTAATCCGTCATAAATCCTAGGGAGTGGAACTACACTTTGGGAATTGTAATCGTAAGGGTGTGTTCCGTAATTATCAAATGTCGCAATACGCTTTTGCTTACATTGAAATCCTCTCGAAAATCAAATGACTGACCACTGGAAGCGGTCATGTTTATCTGGTAAATTAAACTTACCCACAGGACGACAATTCCATTTCTCTTGTTGCAATGTTGAATGTCTGTCACCCTCGTCACAACGATGAAACTAGTTATCTATTTGGAGTGACAATTGATGTGAAGTGTTTTCCATCAATCCCCATAGATATTGAGACAATGTGTCCCTTTGTCACGGTGGTTTATAAACTAAGGTGGTAAGATCCATTCGCTAAGGACAATGTGACATGTCTAATCTCTTGTAATATTTCGATACTCTCACTGGGTGGCCTATCAGGAAGAAAGTTCACTGGCTTCGCTTAGGTGGCGGAGAGACATTTCAGCTAATGACTATCGGTGCTAGGGCCAAGATAACATGCAAGAAGACCCTATGAGAAGGATGACTCGGCTGTTTTGCCAGAGTCGGTATCATTTTCATTTTATCGTGATGTCTCGATAAATCACGATCCTTCTACCTCTACTTGCTATTCCCGTGGTGACCACTATCGTTGATACTGAAAAGGATGTAGGTTGGTTACTAGGTCCTATGGATACTGCTTACCACACAAATAATAACTACGACGAGTCTAAGACTCTGGCCGAGCCTGACGTTATTGCTCCCGTTATTGTTCTATGGCTCAAGCGAGTCCTGTTGACGCCGTTATGTATGTAGCTCCTTCTGTATTTTTGTGAGTTTGTTCCTGTGGCTCTGGTCGAGCATGATGTTGTTGTTATTATGAGACTCCTGCTGGGGTTACTGTCGTTGACTTGGACGCCTCTATGACCGTTGCCAAGCTGCTATGACCATGTCTGTTTCAGGGTGAAGTTCGTTACTGTTAACTCCACTTTCTCTGAGGCTTTCGTTGAACCCCTCGTTATCTTTCCTTGGATTCCTGCCAAGACTAATATTGAAGATAGATTCTCAGGCTTTGGTTGAGTCTGTCAATGCTGCAGTTGCCATTATTCGAATGACTTATGTTGAGCCTACGGTCGTTCTCCCTAAGAACACTATTGGCCTGATAAGTCTGCTAGAATAGGCGAAACCCATTGTTCCTATTTCTGTATGATTACAGATACCTTTGTTGACCCACTCGTTCCTACCATTGAGTCTATGGAGGATAGGTTTGAGGTCGATGGCATGGATACAAATCCCGCCCCCACAAGTAAGCTGAGACGCACCGGGATGCGTGCTCACCATAACAGAGTTTTATGTTGATGTGGACTGTGGATTTTCCATATTGAGCGTCATTTTGACGTGTGCAATCATGCTGTTGTGTTACCCCCAGCGTTTGTGCATGCTTGTAGCCGATTGCACATCCATGTGGTGGCATTGCATTGTCGACGATGCATTCCTGTGGTTGTGATGGCGGAAACATCGAGGTGTCACGTAGTGACGATTGCTCAATAGCTCATGGACTAAAGTGTAAATTTGAATACATTGATTAAATAATTTATTACCTTGAAATGAAAAATACAAAGTACAATGATTCTAAAGCGTCAAGTCTAACTAGATTACAATGAAATCAAAGCTTAAATATAAATCCAAAAGCTTAAAAGAAACTTCTCAATAATAACCTGAAACATGTACGAAAATAGTATATGTCAACACAAAAATGTATTGGTGAGCATACCCTGTTTGAATACATATTGTAGAAAAAGTGTTTCGCAATTCACGTGTCATACTGTCTACAATTTAGTGTTCAAGCTGTGTACAAATGCTACCCAAAATCAAACCTTTCGTTCAATGAATCAAGAGTCACATATATATAGTATTCGCTCATAGTAGGCGATGAATAATCGTTCACACATAACAATAATTAAGTACTATTTATTGCTATGCTAGGCCGCCCAACGGTTAATGATTAAGGTCATAAGTACACACTATCAACGAATCAACAAGTAAAACACATACAAGAATTGCGATTGTGAATATAGAATAAACCATGATTAAGTGAGTGAAGTAATAAGCGTACATGAATCACCCCAAAAGTGTAAAACATGAAAAGGGGAAAGATATACTCACAGTTTGCAAAAGCGATCGAAATCCAACTTAAGCGGTCATGAGCTAAGTAATGGGAATTCCGAGGAATTCAACCTATAATGTGTAAGAATACTAATAAGGAAGTGTCTAAAAAGTCTAAGGTATCTAAGGTCTAAGGCATTAGGGTTTGCTAAGTCGATTTGGGGAATTAGAGTTTTTATGATAAGACGAATTACTATAAAAGTTGTATATTAAAATAATATACTAAATTTTGCAATATGGATTTAGGTAATATAATTATTACTAATGGAATATTTAGATCAACATATGTTTAAATAATTAATACCAAATAATTTAGTTAATTACTTTGACTAAATTAAAATAAATACGATAATCATAAATGTATAACTAAATATTTATGAGTTTCACAATAATCCAACAATGGTAATTAAGATTTTTAAGCATAAAACATTTCTATTTTATAAGAAAAGTATTTATGAATTAGATGTTTAAATAGTGTAAATAAATAATTGTTTAATTATGTCTAATTAAACATAAATAATGCTAATAATACAAGACATGATCCAAAAATACTATTTTTATAGAAAATGGATACTTTCTAATGTAATTTAGTGAAAATAATTTTCTCATAATTTTTATAAACTTATTTATATTTAAAACTGATTTAATGAGATTAAATCATGTTTAAATGATTAAAAATAGGAAAATTAATAAAAATAAATGTTTTCTGAGGCAATAATTTTTATTTCAGTTCATGATGGTGAAAAATAATTTCTCAAAAAGTTTGAGACTAAAACCATTAAAAATGAATTTTTTTATTAATTAAATACGATTAAAACAAATAAATTCAATAAATATATGAAAATAAAACACTTTCCAGGAAATAAAAGTGTGGTAATTTTCTTTATGGTGTCAAGATGTTACACCTAAATTTTTATAATTTTTGGACAAAAAGTGAATTTATTATGAATATTCTAAGAATAATGCATTTATAATTGTTTATAATATCTAAATATGGTTAATAACTAAAAATAAAACAAAAATGAAAGAAACATGGAGCCTAGGATACTCGAACTCGGGCTGCACATTAAGCACTCACATCAGCCAACCACTCCACCATAAACTAACTTGTTAATTGTTTCTTAAATCAAATATATTTAACAAATATTCACAATTCATCTTCTTCCCCAAATATAACCTAAGAACCCTAACCCTAACCTTAAGATTCAATAACCCATTTCAAGGCACGTTACATGCTCTGTGATAGAGGGCTTTTATTCCAGATTATAAACCCAACAAAACGGCATAAAAACATAAGACTTACAACGACGATTGATGCTCGAAAAGAAAGGTACAGGTCCGAAATTTTGAAGTTAAAATTACCAGGTCTTCTGTAACCATTTGGGTTGTTTTGAAGTGTGTTTAGATGCGAAACAGTGTTTCTAAACTGAATTATAGACTCAATTTAAAGGAAACAAGTATGTTTCATAATCATTTAAGACCCGATCGGCTTAAAGTCGACGGTTACATATTGGTTTGCAAACTAACGGATTAAAACGTGATTAATACGTATATAATGACTAGTAAAGGATCGGTTAAGGTGGAGAAACGAATTTGCAACATTAAAATCTAGTTAAAACCTATTAAAAACAAAAATCCATTCTTGCCGGAATAAAATTCCGGTGGCCGGAATCCATTCTTGCCGGAAAAAACGTGATCAGGGAACAAAACAAGGGAGATGGTTTTAAAACTTTCATTCATTGGCAAGTTAAGTCCCTGTAGTTAGTTAGGTTAATTTTATTAATGGTTTGGTTAGATTTTTCTTATAAAAAGTTAACTAAGTTAACAAAACTTATCTTAAACACTTTTAAAATTCATAAAACTTAAAAGAAATCCATTCCGAATAACGTTTCAAGATACACATTTGATTAAAAATGTATAACCGACCCATAATAGAAATAAATGATGATTTTTTTTTTAGTTTGCTCTAAAATAAATTTTGAAAACGACGAAACTTATAGGGGTTATAATGGAAATATTTAAAGGGCTATTATTGTCAATGAGATGAAAGACGAGGGTGACGGATGTCACAATGCATTCCTGTGGTTGTGCTGCTCCTGCAATAGTGTAGCCTTGCTGTCGAGATTCTTTGTGTCATGCGGTTTCTGTTACGGTGTTGTCTGGTTGAAATGCTTCTCTGTTGTCGAGTTGTTCCCGTTGCGGTGTTGCCTTGTCGGGTACTCAGCGGAATTTCTAGAAGTCATACTAAGACACTCTAGTCTGAGTGTTAGCCCATGTATTCCGTTGAGTCTCGTGATTGTTTGGGTAATTGACCGAATCATGTTCGACTTTTGATATGCTCACGCATTTCATGAGCGTTACATCTTCAGAATCTAAGGCATCAGTGACGCCTTAACCTCTTGCGCGCATTTTGATCGACAAACCACACTCGAATCATGTCAGAAAGAAATCCTATGATCCACATATGACGAGGCGAGGCTCGTCTTTATGATAAGGAATTTTGAATGCGTCTCGAACCCTGAAGGTATCGAGTGATTGTGAGCAATATTATGACCCATACCTTTAGGACTAGTAGGAGTTGAAAGATTCAATTCATTTATTGCTCATCCCAGTGGATTCATTGGACGTCGTACGTGCCGACGTGTCATACTGATGATTACAGAAATGCCAGTGTAGACCCACCCAAGGCGTGTGCAGTGGTGGAGTCCCTGGTACATGAATCGGAGGTTTTATGAAACCCTGAATCCAGAAGGGCGTGCAGCATTATCTACTCTATAACGGTGCTACCCTAGCGTTATGAGATGGTCGATCAGATCAGCCCTTCGATTAATGTTGCTATTCCCCTGATGGTAGGTTTATCTTGCCTTGGTGTCGTTGCGTAGATTCTTGGAACAATGGAACCATTTCAACCTTGGATCGATACTAGTGTTCCCAGTTATCCTTTAGTAGCATGGCTCGAGCTAGAGCAAAATCCCTTCTTTTTGACAAACACTGTTGGAGACACCATAGTAATGTGAGCTACCAGGTCAGTACGTATGGTACATGACTAATCAAGATGAGCTTGAAAGCTTACATATTGCACTCATATGTGTGACCATTTGGGTCGTTGAATGGGATGCCTTATGGGAAGGCTCAAGACTATTGCTTGTGGTGCGATTTCAGTTGTTCATATGTTTGTTTTAAGTAACGACTTTGGCGCATGAAGCCGTCAAGCCAAACATGGAATCTATGCCAAATGCAATCATCTATGACTCAATTTCACCTTTTACCTCGAAAGATTCCGAAGAGATGGAACCTTCGGCAAGTGAGGGTTTCGGTTTCAGGACTGCTTTCACTCAAATCTCTGCATGAGATCTAATAGTCAAATTCGAGGGTAAATGGCCTGTGTTGTTCGAATACGACCTCCTAGATTGGTAATGCCGATGGGACTGCCGGTTCCCATGAAGCACATATAACAAAACTAGTACCGGATACCCATGTTTTGGGTAGCTACTGGTGTTCTGTATACTTGTCGCAATGGGGGCCAACGTGTTGATATGTCTTAGAAACCTTATACTCTGTTCGTTGCGACAACAATTTATAATGTCTCATATATCTCTTTCCGGTATTGACCTATGTGCTAGGAGCATCTGGACATTGGTGTTTGAGTCGACTTGTAATTCTCGAGGATTGTGGAACTACATGACCGGTGTGTCGTATATACACCGCTTACTGTCAGGGAACTGACGGGTGAAAGCGACGCAAAAACTTTCGACCTCCATCGGTCCATACTAGGCGCCCTAGTACCATTAACCACAATTGCTCAGATGGAAAGTAGCAATTCAGTACCTAGAGGATTCCACAGAAATAAAGTCCCTTTTTGAATGTAGTTGTTCGGTCGACAAGAACCTAGTATATTTATCTTAATGGGGAGGTAAATATACGGTAAAGTGAGTCGAGCCGAAGGATAAATAAAATGGAATACCCGACGAGGTTTCCAAGGGGACTTTTATGACCATTATGTGGTACAGTAAGATCACCTGTTTGACATCACCATGACACCCGAGGTGTCCCGTGGTCGGATGTGACCCAAGTGATGATTGATTGTTTTCCGGAACCCTCTCATTCCTTACTCATCTGTAAGCTCCGAGATGAGGCATATGGATAACTACCTATACTCTTGGATAGTCGTGGCTAGACACTGGACTGCCGACTTCCATTATATCGGATTGTAGTAGTCACTCTACCTCAAGTTCGACAAACTTTGTACACAAGCATGGTATACTCGATTTGAGATAAGTGTGGCTTGTCATTTTCGGACAAATTGAAGGTACTTGACGGAATTGTTCCGTGACGACACGATTGATGTCTGTGGCACATCGAATTCGTGTGCTTCATCGCCAAAATTTCCTATGTGACATGAATCATCATCCCAACGTTCGGGGTGTACTGCTCGAAGCCCTTGGAGGGCATACGTGTACATCTCTAGTACGTCGACTGACAGACGGAGATAGACACATAGTCTGGTTTGAGTTATTCAAGAGATGGCCAATAAATCTTGCAGATTAAAGACTGCTTGGATGAGATGCGAACCTATTAAGAAGTCATACAGACAAGGCGTAGGCCTTAAGAACTTCGAACTGGTAATAGGCTTTCACTGAGAGTTATGCTCTGAGAGGGTGTCAGTAAGCGTTGAAATTGTAACAGGCCAAATTCTTGGTACTCCAGTGGCACGGAGATATCGATCAAAATTGGTCTCGTGACGATTAAGCTCGAACTATCGCAAGAGCTTAGTGGGACTCTTGATGAATCCCGCAAGTCTGGCCTGGGGAAGCATTGTCAACTCCTCGACCGATGAAAGTCCGATTGACGCTAAGCTCTACTATTTCAGGAAACCGATAGATGTGCCCAATTGGGATGTCCAAGAGCTTAGTCGCAGTTTGTAACACCCAACCGATGGCGGAAACATCGAGGTGTCACGTAAGAATGAGTATACAGTAGCACATGGTAACCAAATTTTAATTGAAATTAATTTAAAGTGCAAATATCCAAACATGGAAATACATAATGAGTTTCAAGTGGAAATCTAATACATCACAAAAGAAAAACCAAACAAGCATAGACTTCAAATTTCCTTCTCATGAAAATACTCTAGTCTTCATGCATCATTATTTCCTGTTGAGTTGTAAAAATGGGGGGGGGGGGGGTAAACTAGAAGTTGGTGAGAATACATAAGCCATGTCAAGCAAATAGTTTAAGTATAAAAGTTTAGCAATTCATATGTTTATCGTAAGTTTAAGTCTACATGAATAAGCACAATATGTTGAATCGACATAATCAAACCTCCGACTAGTTTAGGTCCATCCCGTCATCCACGGTTCACCTTAATAATATGTTGGAACGATAACAATCACCCACGCTACCTATGTAGGAGGTACACGTATCCGGGTGGGATTGTCAATCCAATAGATCTATTATTGAGTATCGCCGGCTTGGCCATAGCTAATGATTATGTATGTTGAAGCGTAAGTCTAACTGTTGTTGTTGTCTAAATCATGAGGCATTAAAGTTTACAACTAGACATGTATGTAGAATTGCATAAGTATAATGTTGCAAGTATGAAGAATTGCATAAACATGGTTACGTAAACTCACATTGGCTAAGGTGAATTATCCTCTTAGCGTTGTGAATGTATGTGAGGCGAATCCCAAAGACTCAACAACGTAGCTAGTCCAATTTGAAGAAATAAGAAATCCAAAAAAAAAGAAAGAATATCATGCTTCCAATTCGCCAATTACAAGAGCTTATAATCAAAGCTTCAATTGTAGAAGTAATAGACTATAGAAGAAAGGTATGAGGGAAAGTTTAATCGGATTGAAACAATCGATTTAGAGGTGCAAAGTATAATGGGTCATAGGTGGGTTTTTATACTAGTTTTGGATTCAATTAGTCATTAAAATTGGTCAACACCATAATGTAAGGTTTTATGATGAATTGACTATTTGACTAACACTTTGACTGTTTGACTAAGACTTTGACTAGGACTTTGACTGTTTGACTAAGACTTTGACTCCAAGAATTATGTTGTCAAGACTTTGACTCTTGACTCAAGGCTTTATTTTCAAATGAATTTATATTTTCCTTGTTTGAGATTATAAATGTAATTGGAAAAATGATTAGCTTTAAATAAGAAATAAAAAAAATCATTAGTTTGAATTAGAAAATAAAAAAAAACACCGTCTTATAAAATGACGATTTTATAAAAAGAATTAGGATAGGACATATGTCATGATTGAAGATTTTTTTTTAAGTACAATGATAAAATGAACTTAGAAAAATAGAGTGCACGGATAAAGATAAGAATACTTAGAAATAAATTAGACTTTATATCATGGATCGGGAAATACTTTAATGCAAAATAAATGGGAAAATTCATGAGGTTACAGTCTCCCCTACTTTTGGAAACTTCGTCCCGAAGTTATTTAAAAACACAGGTTTGAGGATGGTTGGGTAGAAATTAAGGCAGCCGTGGTTTTGAAAATTTTGGGTTAAGGCACGACATGAATTTATAGAATAATCTGCTTTCGAATAATTTGGATAAGAGGTTTGTTATCTGTGAGTTTTAAGGGTAGGATTAGGTGTGTCTTGGAATCGCAAGGTGAATAAGAATCTTAAGTTTTAGAAATCCTAAAAGAAATGCATGAGTTGATGGACTATAGAAAGGCTAAATGAACTACCAGGTAACTAGAGTTTATAATTAATTTCTCTACCGAAAACCTTGATAGAATTTCACACCACCTTAACGTACCTGTAAATTCATGATTACGTTCCGGACCGCAATCACCAATTTACCTTACATTAGGGTTTTGTGTCCTTCTATGACTCTAAACACACATGTAAGTAATGCAAAATAACCTTGTGATTAAATTGTATACAATGTATCCAAAAATAAGTCCAACTGTTGAGCAGGAAAAAGACTTCTACCAGTCAGTGAGTAAGAACCTCTACCGATTGTTAAGCAGGTACGATAGCCTCTACCAGTCGTTGAGCAGGTTGTAGGGCCTCTACCGACTGTTGAGCAGGCATGATGACCTCTACCAATCGTTGAGTAGGTTATTTGGTACTCTACTAACTGTTGAGCAAGTACTTCATCCTCTATCAGTTGTTTGATTAAGTGTACCAATTTACACACACACATAAATTGCAAATTGATAATATGTACATGTAAGCAATCAAGTATCAAGTATAGCATGTGAGTTGTAATAGAGTTGCCCTAGACAAGGTTAATGACTCTAGGTGTGTTTATAGTAAATAGTTTATATTCCATGAATTCTAGTTTCAAATGTTCAAATATGGTAGATAGTCGAATCCTCATGTATAACTAAGGATTATGTTTGATGCAACACATAATCAAGTTTCAATAGTTTGGTTATCATGGGTAACTAGCTCATGTTTGAGAAGGTGAAGGATATGAATTTAGTTCTTGGGGAAATGATGAAAAATCTCGAAACAGACTCAAGGTTGCGAGAGATAGTGAATGTGAAGATGGTTGATAAGGAGTTTATTTTATAGTAAGGAGATTATGTAGCAGTGTAACTTGTGGGGTTTGGATTAAAGATTATAATCAAGTGTATAAGAAAACATGATTGTGGTATATGCCAAATATTGTAAAAATTTGAACAAGTTGAAAATGAGTGAGTGTCGATGGAGAATCTAGAGACTAGATATTATTCATATGGATTAAAAAAAATTATTTTCAAAATTGGTTTTGTACATAAAGCAAAACTTGTTAAATAGTATAAGCTAAGTAGGCTTTGATTAAAATATTACCGTTAGTTGGAGTTTTCAAACATGACATTAGGTTTTGAAGATCAAGGTTCTATTAGTGATTTTTAATAGTTTAAAGCATTATATAGAAAATCGTTTGTTACGTCAATAAATAAAAAAAAATTGAATTTAAGTTCGAGGACATCTTTTGACAAAAAAATATGTACTTTGTAAAGTTACTAGGTAATGAAAATACAACAAGATTTAGAAATTTTTAGTTTGTGCTAAGGTATGAGGTTATAGTTTTTTTTTTTTTTAAATTAGTAACATGTGGAGAAATGAAATAATATGATTTGGGTAGGGTGTTGAATATTTAAAAAGTGGCTAAGATGGTAAGGTGAAGTGTGATTGTGAAATCCATAGATGGTTATGAAATGAGATTGATTTAGGTTGTAAAATTTTGAGATTTTAGAGCTTAGTTTAAGGAAAGTGAGTGTAATCATTTATTCATTAATTAAAACGAATAAACGAAAACGTTGACTTATCAAAGATTCTAGATTCTAATAACATAATGAAGACATGCTTTAGCCTATAAGTGAACACTCATCCCGAGAATTCCCAGGTAGGCATCCGGGTCCCTCGTCTGATTGGGATATATGCGCAATGCCAGCCTAGACAGAAGACTCAGAATACAGGCGTTCACCCTTCCAGATTGCACGTGTTCGTTATCAAAATCTAGAACTTCAACGAGATCTCAAGGTGGTTCAGACTAAACCTGAGGATTTTGTCCTATTAATCTAATGGTGGATCAGGATTGCAGCAGACGAATAAGAGTAGTCACTTGTAAGGCTTGTATAAGGTATAGGATAGGGATAAGAATAAGGAAGCAATTAGGGTTACAAATAAGAGAAGCAAGTACTGTTTTAAATCCCTAAGGTTATAGTCTAGATTATTTTCTAATAACCTAATTCCCTATAACCAAGGCTCTGATACCAATCTGTAACACCCCAACCGATGACGGAAACATCGAGGTGTCACGTAAGAATGAGTATACAGTAGCACATGGTAACCAAATTTTAATTGAAATTAATTTAAAGTGCAAATATCCAAACATGGAAATACATAATGAGTTTCAAGTGGAAATCTAATACATCACAAAAGAAAAACCAAACAAGCATAGACTTCAAATTTCCTTCTCATGAAAATACTCTAGTCTTCATGCATCATTATTTCCAGTTGAGTTGTAAAAATGGGGGGGGGGGGGGTCAACTAGAAGTTGGTGAGAATACATAAGCCATGTCAAGCAAATAGTTTAAGTATAAAAGTTTAGCAATTCCTATGTCTATCGTAAGTTTAAGTCTACATGAATAAGCATAATATGTTGAATCGACATAATCAAACCTCCGACTAGTTTAGGTCCATCCCGTCATCCACGGTTCACCTTAATAATATGTTGGAACGATAACAATCACCCACGCTACCTATGTAGGAGGTACACGTATCCGGGTGGGATTGTCAATCCAATAGATCTATTATTGAGTATCGCCGGCTTGGCCATAGCTAATGATTATGTATGTTGAAGCGTAAGTCTAACTGTTGTTGTTGTCTAAATCATGAGGCATTAAAGTTTACAACTAGACATGTATGTAGAATTGCTTAAGTATAATGTTGCAAGTATAAAGAATTGCATAAACATGGTTACGTAAACTCACATTGGCTAAGGTGAATTATCCTCTAAGCGTTGTGAATGTATGTGAGGCGAATCCCAAAGACTCAACAACGTAGCTAGTCCAATTTGAAGAAATAAGAAATCCAAAAAAAAAAAAAAAAAAAAGAATATCATGCTTCCAATTCGCCAATTACAAGAGCTTATAATCAAAGCTTCAATTGTAGAAGTAATAGACTATAGAAGAAAGGTATGAGGGAAAGTTTAATCGGATTGAAACAATCGATTTAGAGGTGCAAAGTATAATGGGTCATAGGTGGGTTTTTATACTAGTTTTGGATTCAATAATGTAAGGTTTTATGATGAATTGACTATTTGACTAAGACTTTGACTGTTTGACTAAGACTTTGACTAGGACTTTGATTGTTTGACTAAGACTTTGACTCCAAGAATTATGTTGTCAAGACTTTGACTCTTGACTCAAGGCTTTATTTTGAAATGAAATTATATTTTCCTTGTTTGAGATTATAAATGTAATTGGAAAAATGATTAGCTTTAAATAAGAAATAAAAAAAATCATTAGTTTGAATTAGAAAATAAAAAAAAAAACACCGTCTTATAAAATGACGATTTTATAAATAGAATTAGGATAGGACATATGTCATGATTGAAGATTTTTTTTTTAAGTACAATGATAAAATGAACTTAGAAAAATAGAGTGCACGGATAAAGATAAGAATACTTAGAAATAAATTAGACTTTATATCATAGATCTGGAAATACTTTAATGCAAAATAAATGGGAAAATTCGTGAGGTTACACAGTTGGACCATGATATTGTGTTGATAGAGCACTAAGCGTGAACCCAACGAGAACCTGAGTTCACTTAGGAAAAAGGAGATCTCATGAAGCGCAAATACCCCATCATGTTCAAGAATACTATTGTAATGGATAACATGAACTGAATTCCGGTACGAAATTCTCTTAACGGGGGGAGAATGTAACATCCGGCAAAAATCGATGTGATTCCGTACGTAATTAGTATATGTAATTAACGGTTTAAGTGCATACTTAAATTAGTTGGATTAATTTAGCCCTTAGATAATAGCAAATTCCCCATAAGATGCATAGGAATGCACATGTTTAATGTTGAAGCACGGCGAAATCGCGTGCGAATAAACTTGTCCGGAACGGACGTTGGTGATTACCCGGTAAAAATTAAATAAACGAAAAGGATCCCAGACACCCAGGATATAAAATAAAGGGTATTTTCACAAAATATAATGTGTTTTGGAACTCCAAAAGCATAAGTGAAAACTTTACATACCAATCTCCCAGTAACGAATAAAGTACGCGTATCGCATCCGATACGCGTATAACTTATAATTTCACCCAACGAAAGCCTAACTAATCAACCAACACTTAAACACTTAAACTAGACTATGTTTAAGGGTTATTTGAGGATATTATAATAACCAAATAACGCGCGATTAAAATTCGATTAATACCCGAACGCTAAAGTATAAAGCTTAACATATTATGTAGCAAATATTTTGTGTTGTGGACCCCACAAGCACCCACCCAAAACCGGCCACCCCCTTCCCATACTTCCAATCTTTCTTTTTTGTACACATGATCTAGGAATGGATATGTGTATGTATGGTGCAATCTATGGAAATAATATTATAAAAGATTGAATGTCCTTATTGATTAAAGAAATCCCTTTCTTTTTCTTCTAAAAACTCACGGCCAACACCCTCTAAAACTATCCACCAAGATTTCTTAAGATCACTAGTACACACATATCCTCATTTTATAGGATTCATATCTAGTAATGGATCTTGTTAAATCTTGGAAGATATGATATGATCTATAAGAGATTACAAGCTTAACACTTGATCAAAACTTTTCTTTTCTTTTTTTTCTTTGATGCCGTGAGATACCAAGGGCACACACACACCATCTTTCAAGTTCAAACACCTCAAATTTATACACAAAACATCCATCTTCCAAACCCCCATTGTGTGTTTCAAGCTAGGAGCTTAACCACATAGGAAGAACACACTAAACTCCGTCAAAATCAAGCATTGTTAGCTTCCCTAGCCTTGTGCTAGTTGTAAGCATTCTTGATCTTGTTCTTGTCTTTAAAAGTGTATGTTTATTAGATAGAAGCAAGTTGTACAAGGGCTTAACTTGATAAAGCTTTACATGATGAAACATATGATTTTAAAGACTAAAATGGTGTTATAATGGTGTATAGGGGGCCGAAAATATTGGTGATGGATGTGTATTATTCTTGTAGTTTTATAAAGCTCATAAAGACTCAAGAAAATGATGATTTAAACATAACTTGTATTTGGAACTTAAATGAACCTAAATATAGTTTTAATCATCATAACATAAGCATTTAAGACTATGTATAGTGTTGATGTTGTTAGGAAACAAATTACACAAATTTTATATCTTAAAAGTCTACACATTTGAAGAATGTAAATTGGACATGTTGGACAAAATACACTAATTACACTTATTAGTATCCTTGATGAGATGATTAAAGACTATTAAAAATGTTGAAACATAAAAATAAACTAACATGACAAAGTTGATCAATTAAAGTCCACTAGTTTAGTAAAAATTGTTAATCTTGAAAGATTGAATGGAAAAATGTAACTTTTATAAGTTAAGGGACTATTTTAGTAACTATAAAAGTTGAGAGACTTAAAACGATATTTTTAGAAACTTGTATCTAAAAATATAACTATGGAAAGTTTAGTGTCAAAAGTGTAAAATGATAACTTTTCAAGGTGGATTTGGTAACTAATAGCAATATACATATGTATCTTTTATAAAAATGTATTTTTATAAAATGGAGTTTTATAAAAATATAGATTTTCTAACATGTGGAAATATATAAAAACAAAGGTTTTTATAAAAATGTTGGATTAAATAAAAGCTTGGTGGAAAGTTATATAAAAATGAACACTTTTATATAAATAGGAATATAAAAGTATTGGAGCATTTTATATATATAAGTAACCAAGTCTTGGAAATAAAAATAAAAATATGTTTATAAACTTCCAAATAATATATGTAGAAATTAAAAGGTGATTAATTTCAAGAATACATATATTGTTGAAACTTGGAGAAATTAACAATATACTTATATATATGTTAAGTAATCGGATTTGGACGTGTTAACGGACTAAGACGTGGAATCGAACAAATAAGTATTTGTATTAATTACGTTTAAGGAGAAAATAAGAACATATATTTTAAGGGACTTAAAATATATAATCCAGGTGAAAAATACATAACACTTTACTAAGTGTTGGGAATTTATTTGTGGGAAAAAAATAAAGTAAATAATCTAACGATTAAACGTTTAAAACGAGCGTATGGACTTAACAATAAAAATATATATTATCGAATCGACGAGATCCTAGTATATTTATTTAATGGGAAAGTAAATATATGGTAAAGTGAGTCTAGTAGAGTGAGGAATATATATATATATATATATATATATATATATATATATATATCGAAACGACGAGATCCTAGTGTATTTACTTAATGGAAAAGTAAATATACGGTATGGTGAGTCGAGTCGAGCGTAGAAAATACATTATCGATCGACAAGATTTTAGTATATTTATCTAAATGGGAAAATAAATATACGGTAAAGTGAGTTGAGTCGAGTGTTAAAAGTATTATATCGGACGACAAGATCTTAGTATAATTATTTAATGGGAAAATAATTATATGTCAAGTGAGTTGAGTCGAGAATAATATTATACAAGTTAATTAATATTCATGAAAGTATAAATGTAACTTGTAATGAGGGTAATCCATCACCAACGGACCTAGGGTATATGTTTAATTAAACGGGGAATTGTATGTAAATGGTGGTGTTGGGAGTTGGGTGTACAACTTGCCGGAAAAAACACACGCTATAGACTTAGTGACTTACACGCACTAGGACGTTCGTAGGTGCTTGACCACGGACTTGCTATTCTCTGCTATTTGATTGCACGCTATACTTCAGGTGAGTTTCACGGCCCCATTTTACTGTTTTAATTGGGGGAAAGATATGTTTGTCAAATGTTGTCACATGTTGAAATGTTTTCAAAGGCTAAAATGTGATAAGTGGCATGATGAGTACTTGAGTTTTGTTGTGTGTTCGCCACTCGGGGCTGAGTCCTCGCTACTGTAACCATCAATTCATGGAAATGAAACTGAAGGAATATTTGGATAGTACTATTGGTTCCTGACAAGGCCCACCCCTAATCCGATAGCGTCGATTATGCATCGGCGTATGCCTGGGGTGCACGTATTCTGAACTAAGTTGTTATTTTTCGAGAAACAACTGGTGGTCGCGGGACATATTTATTAGTCTTGGTTTGGTTATGGGACTCAAGGGATTGCTCATCATCGTAGTTTTGTATGAGCTAGCTACTCCTTACAAAGGTCAGAAGTTGTGCTGGATCTGCATAGGGTGTAAAAATGTTGTTATTACAAAACTAAAACCTGTGAACTCATCAATATTTTATATATTGACGTCTTTTTAAACATATCTTTGAGGTAACTATGTGCTGAATAGATATGGAGCTAGAGCGGTGGAATTCGGGATGTCGGATACTAGTCGGGGTTTCATCTATTGTTACCATCGGGTTGGAACATAAACAAAAATACCCCCACATTGAGACTTAATGTTCATTGTTTTATGAAATGCTTTGTGCAATATTGTAACAAGATACTCATTTTTGACATCCTAATAAATTGATCTTTTCTAATTAAATATGGTTTGTGTTAATCTTGACTTTGATATGCTTTCGAGCGTCGCGCCACGTGTTTGCGCCATTGGCGTGGTGTGACAATATGTATGGTGTATAAGAGCTAGGTTTTGGTTGTAACACCCCAACCGATGGCGGAAACATCGAGGTGTCACGTAAGAACGAGTATACAGTAGCACATGGTAACCAAATTTTAATTGAAATTAATTTAAAGTGCAAAATTCCAAAAATGGAAATACATAATGAGTTTCAAGTGGAAATCTAATACATCACAAAAACCAAACAAGCATAGACTTCAAATTTGCCTTCTCATGAAAATACTCTAGTCTTCATGCATCATTATTTCCTGTTGAGTTGTAAAAATGGGGGGGGGGGGGTCAACTAGAAGTTGGTGAGAATACATAAGCCATGTCAAGCAAATAGTTTAAGTATAAAAGTTTAGCAATTCATATGTCTATCGTAAGTTTATGTCTACATGAATAAGCATAATATGTTGAATCGACATAATCAAACCTCCGACTAGTTTAGGTCCATCCCGTCATCCACGGTTCACCTTAATAATATGTTGGAACGATAACAATCACCCACGCTACCTATGTAGGAGGTACACGTATCCGGGTGGGATTGTCAATCCAATAGATCTATTATTGAGTATCGTCGGCTTGGCCATAGCTAATGATTATGTAATGTTGAAACTCGTTGAAACTGTTGTTGTCTAATTCATGAGGCATTAAAGTTTACAACTAGACATGCATGTAGAATTGCTTAAGTATAATGTTGCAAGTATGAAGAATTACATAAACATGGTTACGTAAACTCACCTTAGCAAAGTATTAAGTCTCGAGAAATGTAATATGTTTAGCCCCAAAGTTGCCAATTACAAGAGCTTATAATCAAAGCTTCAATTGTAGAAGTAATAGACTATAGAAGAAAGGTATGAGGGAAAGTTTAATCGGATTGAAACAATCGATTTAGAGGTGCAAAGTATAATGGGTCATAGGTGGGTTTTTATACTAGTTTTGGATTCAATTAGCCATTAAAATTGGTCAACACCATAAAGTAAGGTTTTATGATGAATTGACTATTTGACTAAGACTTTGACTGTTTGACTAAGACTTTGACTATGACTAAGACTTTGACTCCAAGAATTATGTTTGTCAAGACTTTGACTCTTGACTCAAGGCTTTATTTTGAAATGAATTTATATCTTCCTTGTTTGAGATTATAAATGTAATTGGAAAAATGATTAGCTTTAAATAAGAAATAAATAAAAAAAATCATTAGTTTGAATTAGAAAAAAAAAACCGTCTTATAAAATGACGATTTTATAAATAGAATTAGGATAGGACATATGTCATGATTGAAGATTTTTTTTTTCAAGTACAATGATAAAAGGAACTTAGAAAAATAGAGTGCACGGATAAAGATAAGAATACTTAGAAATAAATTAGACTTTATATCATGGATTGGGAAATACTTTAATGCAAAATAAATGGGGAAATTCGTGAGGTTACATTGGTTAGTTTTGTCTCATGTTAGGAGGTGTAACTCCTAGGATAGTGGTGATGTTTGTATGTGGATCTATTGCGTGTTGAATGGAAAACTAGTTTATATCGGTTATGGTCGATCTTTTGCATAGGAACACAACTTGATTTCGTCTAAATGGAAAGGGTGCTCGATTACGATATATATTAACATGTATTAGCTTCATAGGTTATTGAATTCATGAACACATGTTTGCTAGATGTTAACACATGGTAGTCTTTGTGATTGCTTACATGTGTCAGTGATGAGTTACTTTATGTTAGGGTGTGGTAACCTCATGAAATGCTTTATGATGATTCGCCCGGGTATTGTATGACTAAACAGGTGTTGTTTGTTGAGTTTTCTGAATAACTCATGCTTCACTAGACGGGGGGGGGGGGGGGGGTATTGTGTGTAAAAATGTCTAAATATGCACGTAAAATGACAGTATTAAATGAAATGCGCATGGATGTTAACCTGGATCGTTGACTGTTGTCACAGCTTGCCATAGGATTCGAGCCGTGTACCTCCCCTAAGCGGGAACCTCCCTAAGGAGTAAACCCTCCCAACTCTCCCTAACTGAGCTAGTAGTTGCATTTTCATCCCCCTTAACGAAAAACCTAACAACCCCCAAGATTTTTAAATGACGATAAATTTTTGTATGTTACCATTTAAAAAAAAGTGACATTACTTAAAAGGAGTATTTTATTCTTTTTAATTTGAGTATAATTCTAATATAGTTTTTTTCATTAAAGAAATTGATATGTTACGTGATTAACATGGTCTATGGGTGAACAACAATTGAATCATTAACCAAAACTGAACAAAAAATAGACAAAACTGAACCAAAAATTAAAACTAATTAGGCTATTAGTCATAAACTAAATCAACCAAAATATGGTTATCAATTTATTTTATATTGATCCCCATTTAATCAAAATTAACAGAGCCAGACCTATTAATTCATAGTTTCATATATTTAGCGTTTATATTTCGTTTTATATATTTCTAAGCAAAAGTTTTAGCTCAGGTTTGGTTTTGGCTATTAACTAAAATTAAACAAGCCGAGGCCAAAACGTCAATCTAACCTAATAAACCGAAATGATTAACTGAAAACTAATTGGTTAATAAAATAAAAACTGACAAATTTGGTTTCAACTTTGGTTGATGATAATAATCAAATCGACCGAACCATGCACACGTGGTGGTGCATGTGTTTCTTGCCGCATCACACAGACACCCTAATAGTTATATCATCAGTAGAAGTAGATTATTTCCCTAATATCTTGGGTTTTCTTTCTGTGAATGTGATAGAAATCCTATTATACAATGAGTGAGTCTCCATGATAGTTGTTTGAATTTTTGTATTAGGTGTTGGAGCAGGGATGAGAATAGTACCGTTTCGCCTAATATGTGCCTAAACTGAAATGGGCTAATAGTTTGGTTTTATCAACAAACTACACCTAAATTATATGTGAAAACTGTTTGCTCATGGTTTGGAAATCTATACTTTACAACCGGATGAATGAACCATTAGGGGAGGTTAATTAAGTGGCAATGGTTTGGTTCGGTTTGGTCCAGACAACCAAACAGGTCTATAGATGCAAATGTGGGTTCCCCTCAATCAAATAACCTTTTTAAATAAAAAAGCAATTTTTCATTATTTTTTTAAAACCTCATTTACAAATGAAAAAACTTATTTTAAACAATTTAAAAATAAAAATAACATAAAATTTTGAAAATATAAATTATAAAATAAAATATATGAATTAAAAATAACATAAAATTTAAAATTAAAAACATTTCAAATATTACGTAGTTAAACAAACTAGATACTTCAAGTTAAACAAATTACATAAGTAAACTAATCATTCTCTCCACCTTCAGAGTTGGAATCCTAATGCACAACTTTTAAATATTATTTTTACTATTTAAATTTTATTTTTATTTTTATTTAATATACTTTTATATTTATATAAACAACAAAATACTTTTTTTGTTTATTTTATTTGAATAATAATGAATATAGTATTTATTAAAAAATAAATATTATTCTTAATTAAATAAATTATAAATAGAGTATATATAAATTCAGATAGTTTACAAATACATGAAAAGTAGATGATGAGATAGAGATTTGGAATGGTTAGGAAAAGGTGGGTTTAGAATTCGATATAATGGCCTGCTGCGGTTTTGGCGGTTTGGATTCCAAACCACCACAACTATTGTGGATGCTCTAAGTATTATGGGGATATTTGCTTGGTTTTATCATCAAACAACCCCTGTAATTGAAATTAAGAATTAAACAAGAATAATTAAAGAAGACAAGATCAATGATGATAATATTGTATTCACTTGGACTCGATTTCTCTTCATATGGGATAACAAATAGACCAGAAGTACGTATAATTTGAGTTGTTTTGAAAAGATATCCAAAGGTATATATTTAGGACCAGTGACCAAATGGATCAATACAAACATATGTAAGCCATTATTTACATCCTACATGAAGTTAGTAATAATAATTGGAAGTTTTAAAATAATTACAATAATCGTATGCACATATTGACCTATATCGTTGGTTGTACGTGAATCAATACATGAATTCAATACATATTCATTTAGCAAATTAATAAGCTATTTATAATCAACTTATTTGGCAAACGATCATGATATGGAGATTGTAGTTAAACATTTTTATTTAGTATTTGTAAGCAATCTATTTGGCTAATTATATAGAGGTCACTGGACTGAAATATAAAATTAATGGATCTTGAAACTAAAGAACACGACACTTTCAAATAAAATAAGCTAGCGCCATATATAACGCAAAAATTTATTAATTAATATTCAATCAACACAATATTTTGCTGATATTATACATATAGATTATGAGTTTATGACCATGAGATTACTTCTCACGACTAGAAAAAAAATGAATTTATAATTACAATTAGTCAGAACAGATATATAATCTATTCGTCTGTGTACGTAGTTAACTTATTAATAATTCATTAACCGGGAAATGAAATAAAAATTTAGTATTTTCAAGATTGTGAAAGCTTCTGGTAGAGACCCATGTCCATCCCATTATAAGCTATGGGAGCATACATCCACATTTCATCAGAGCTCAGCAGCTGCATGCATATATAGGGTTCATGATTAGATATAAAGTTTTATATTTATATTATTTAAATAAAAACATATAACCCGTTGAGAAGAGACAACTATAGTGTCTCAGTGAATAAAAAGTTCTGGCTCGGCTCTTATTAATATTATTACTTTTATTTTTAAGTTATGCTTTATAATAAGCTTGATGAGTTATATATTTATACCTTAATTTGGAGTTGCAAGAACTTGACATATTGGACAGCTTCTTCAAGCATTGTGCTTATGTCAACCTTGGTTCCATTTGGTACCAGGTTTTGAAGGACTTTCAGTCTCTCATTTATCCTCTCTCTTCTTTTCTGTAAACCAAACAAACCAAACGTTAATTCCATCATCATTTCATAAGGCGAACGCGCAAAATTAACCGTTAAAATAATGGACATTCGTCAAATTAATGATCCACACTCACCCTTGCATAGAGGCTTTGAGGATCAGTTGCGGCACCTCTACCAGCTCTAGTTTTATGGTTAGAATTTATTGCAGCAACTCCATTTAAATCATCCTCAGAACTGCAAGAACTCGAACTCGCGATTGGTGCATTACTGCCTTCTACATCATTTGCTTTTACTTCAACATCCATCACCTTCTGCTTCTTCTTTGGCTGCACTTTCTTTTTAGTTTTCTGTCCAAAAAATAAAAATAAATTATTAAACTTTCTTCAAAGATGTGACTGAAAATATTAAAATAATTCCACAACCTCACAATAACCACAATAAAATAGTAAAATACTAAATACTCACATTATCTTTTGAAACCCTAGTTTTCTTTAGTTTATCAAGGTTGACTTTGTCTTCAACTACATTTGGTGATTCCTGCATTTCAAGCTTCCTCTTTGCAGGCGTATGCTCGAGTTTGTCCGGGGTTGGGACGGAAAACGGATGGACTGAATTTTGGATGCTAATATTATTTTTTAAGCATAGAATTTCTTCCATTGTATCATTAGAAAACACTTGTGCAAGTAATGAGGAGTAATTGCTATTGATCATTTCGTCGTAAAATTCGACTGGTTCGTGATCACAAGCACCGTTAGTTGGTAAAGAAATAAGGTTAGAAGATGGGTAGGGAAAAGAGGCTGCAATGCCATTAGTTTCTTGAGAGAAATCATGGTAGAAATTAGGGTTAACATTTTCATAAGCATAGCTAAGATCATGATTGTTAATGAAGGATGGATTAGCAATGATGGAGTCAGTCATTACAGATGAAGCAATGGGAGGAGTTTCAAAGTTCAAACAATGATCTTGCTCACTTGAAAACATGATGCTCAAACTCTCCCATTCTTCATCTAAAAAGGTTCCAAAAGACTCCATTTTGTTAGAGATTGAGGGTTCAAAGAACTAGAGAAAAGATTAATGATGTTAGAAAAAAAAGGATTTGAAATGTGTTGAGGGTTGGAGATGTTGAGAAACATATATATATACACTCTCTATGAAGTATGTTAGTGTGGGTTGACTTAATTAATTAATTGGTAATTATTCAATTATTGGTAGGTATTTTTTTGCACATATGCATTTTAAAATCAAGAGTCCACTGTGGGACAGAACTACCGAGTAAAGTACAACACACAAAAGAATTGTTATAATAATGATAATAATTATTATTGTTGTTCTAAAATTAATTATTATTTTGCCCATGAGGTTTATATCCATTAAAATGTTGCCATTTGAGATGACCAAGTAAAATAGATATTTTAAAGATTATTTGTTTTCCTTATGTTTACTCCCATTTAAAATAATTATATTAGAATGTATTATTATATATGTAACCTTTTTAACTAAACTAATTTGAATCCATCTAGTTTAATTATCTAAAAGGAATATAAAAGGGGACTATTAATTTGAAAGAAGATTATATATACTTCATATAATTTAGATGATATAATATGCCTTTGGAGGGTCTTAAGAGTCTAAACTTCAATCATGAGATGAGATGGTGACTAACACTTATTTAATGCAAAGAATTCCGGATTAAAATATGGTGTAGCCCATTAAAATTAAGCAATTGCCTACATAGGAAAATTATACATGTATTATGTGTGTATATATTATACATATAAGAGAGAGGGGGTTAGAGTCTTTAAGAATTATATATGTATATATGTGTGTGTATATATATATATATATACACACATAGAGAGGGGGGGGGGTTGTTAGAGTAAGAAATATATAAAAGTAGGCATAAGAAAGGCTCAAATCTTGTTTTGAAAATGGTGCTTAAATTTAAGTGTAAAAATATAAACTGATAATTTAATTTTAACATTCAAAATAAACTCACAAATATATATATATATATATATATATATATATATATATATATATATATAGGTTAGAAGTTGTGTAGAAAGTGGTGTTTTCCTAAGAAGTCTAGGAAGCCACACATTAATGACATGTGGCACTCCTAATTTCTATAGAAAGGGTATCTTTGTAATTAACAAATTAAATTAGTTTTTTTAATAATAAAACAATTGATATTAATAACTGGATAATTATGGAATATATTTCAATTTTCAAATTTCCTACTTTTATGCTACTAAATATTAACATACATATAATCATCTTCATCATACAATCTCAAAGAATATCATCACCACCTTCATCATAATTCCTCACGATTTCAACTAAAAACCATTAAAAACGATAAGACACTGTTAGTTGTGATAAAACACTATGCGACGAAATAAACACCGGTAAACCACTATACGAAGAAATAAACATTTGATAAAACACGATGCGAAGAATAAACACCAGTAAAACACCTTGCAAAGAAATAATCACTGACAAAACACCATGCGAAGAAATAAATCAACTAACAACCATTAAAAAAATGATAAGACGATGTTAGTTGTGATAAAACACTATGCAAAGAAATAAACACTGGTAAAACACTATACGAAGAAATAAACATTTGATAAAACACAATGCGAAGAAATAAACAACGGTATGCAAACCTTATACAAAAAAATACATGATAAAAATATCGTTTGATCGTTGTAAATTCATACAAAAACACTACAAAGTTTAATTGATCCATCATTTCACACGTTGATTTTTGTAAGTGGTTTTTTAGTTTATTGATGCTAAACTTTGAGAGAATGCATTCTGAGTCAACAATGAAAAGGATTTACAATTATGTTTCGCATCTTGTTTCCTTTAGAAGAGGGTTATGAAAGATGGAAATGATCAACAAATTATTTTTAATAAAGGAGAGGAGCGTGAATGTAGGGGTGTTGTTCAACCGTTTTTTATTTTTTTCCATTTAACACATTAGTGACTTTACAAGAATACCCCCACATGTTCTAGTTAACTAATGATTATGAAATACTAATTACATAAGTGCCACTCATTTAATCCACACCATTAAAAATCTAATCCAATGGTTGTAAACACTTCCTAAACTTCTTAGAAAAACACTACTTTCTACATGAACCCCACCCTATATATATATATATATATATATATATAATACAACTATAATACAATTTAACTCGAATAGCGTATGTTTGGTGGGCATAAATTTAAAACAATCAAAAATCGCCAAATAGCCATGTTGAGTAGAAAATTTATCTAAATAGTCATGAAAATTATTAAATTACCGCCAAATAGCCACATGAGAAGATAGCATGGCATATGAGGTGAAAGGTTTGGCTCATGATCTGAATTGCATATTAAATATCATGTATGAGATAATGTGTTGCAATGTGTGACAGGAGACGGAAAGTCAAGACTATATTGATAATTCAAAACAGTTAAAAGTTATTTCTCATTGCTTTATTAGTAAATGAGACTAGTTTGATGATGTTCTCTTAAAACAAGTTCATTATCGTATGAAAAGCATTACTAGGTAAATGTAATTAGTTAAAAGCTATTATATATCATAACTTTTGATCATCTCCACTATAACAGATTCTTCATAATAATTCAAAATACGAAATTACAAATCATGAATTGGTTATTTTTGTAAGTGCATGATGTCCCTAGGCTAGTATATATGTTGTTTGGATGAGTTTCGGGGTGTTTGGAGACGTTTATACGCGTTTTTGGAATTATTGGAGGCTATTGGCGAGTAGGGATTGGTTATAGGCAATTAGAGCCCTATACCACATCACTGTTCATGCGATTAGGGATATCTATAGGCGATTACGGCCCAATCGCCTATAGTTAGATGTCTTATAGTTCCTACTCGCGTATACTGACCTGTACGAGTACGGGAGGTATAAATAGGCCCAATCATTGCCCTAATAATCATTTCTTGCCACACACACTCTCCAAACACCCTCCCCAGGTCTGAGATTGCTTGGTTTGATCATTGTAACACTCGTGCTCTGTTTTAATGATATAAACGTTAATCTTTTGACCCGTTTGTGTGTTGTAATTGCTCGTTTATCATTGTTTCAAGTTAGTTTCTGTTATTAAGACATATTCAAGGGATTCCGCACTTTGAATATAACCCTCGTGATTGTCGGGTGACACGTTCGTCGATCCTACAAGTGGTATCAGAGCCGAGGCTCTTATCACGAGCGTTTTGATAGCAAAAACGAGTGAAAACAGGTAGGTTTTTGTGTGAAAGTTGTGATTTTTAATCAAAAACCTGTTTTGAACTTTGAAACTTTGAGTTTTTCACAAAAACCCTTATTTTCAAATTCTTTGTGTGTGTTTATGGATGAAAACATGTGTTTTTGATTAGGTTTTGTTCTAAAATTGTTTTGGAAACTTTTCCAATCATTTGGGGATTAAACACTGCGTTTTGGATAAGATTTTGAGGCAAAAACGGTGGTTTTTGAGCAAAAGTGTTGTTACAGATCAGATCAGGCGATTACAACAACCAGACCCTTCCAATCGCCTATCTATAGGCGATTAGAAACCTTTGCATGCGATTAGAGCTGCATTCGCCACTCCAATCCACGAGTACAAGTTCATTCGCCTGTTCCAACACGCGATTAGAAGCTAATCACTAGTTGATAACTTCTAATCGCCTGAAGTCCACCAATCGCCCCAAATCTTGTAATCGCTCAACTGTTCACTAGCAATTACACCCTAATCGCGTGTAATACTAGTGATTACAACTGTAATCGCCTAATATATGCATGAGTAGAATAATGATCAGACAATTATTCACGAATAGAACAAAAGTCACATAATTATACACGATTGACTCCTAATCGCTATACTATTCACGCGATTAGGAGTTCAAATCAGCCATTCGCTATCATGTTCACACGATTAGAAATTCTAATCGCGTGAACAGTGACTTCGTGCATCAGTCGCGAGTGCCCAAGGATTTGCATTCATTGCCTGTTGTTGAGCCGCTAGCGCCCACGGATTGATTCCGGCAACATTCGCTTGCATTTGCGCTTGTTGCATCCGTTGCGCGTTACGCTCGGCTGAGAATTGCCAAGGGTTCGTGGGTACGTTTGTTTGATTGTTCATTTTTTTAATATATTGTTGCCTTGGTTGGTTCAGATGTCCCCACGGGCTTACCATATGTTTAAGTTCGTTAAAAGTCCGATACTTAGTCAAATTTTCAGTTTCAGGTCCTTATAGGCGAATGGGAACTCTATTCTTGTGTTTATAGGCGATTAGGGATTATTATTGGCGAGTACAGTTGTAATCAGCTTCCGTCAAATCGAAGGAATAGACTACAACGAAGTATACGCTCCAGTTGCACGCCTTGAAGCTATCCGGATGTTCTTAGCCTACGCTTCGTACAAACGGTTTAAGGTGTATCAAATGGACGTTAAAAGTGCTTTTCTGTATGGTATCGTGAAGGAAGAGGTGTATGTTGCTCAACCACCGGGTTTTGAGGATCCGCTTCATCGCGAAAAAGTTTACAAATTGAACAAAGCGTTGTACGGACTCCATCAAGCTCCTCGTGAATGGTACCAAATGCTTAGCAACTATCTTATATCCAACGGGTTCAAACGTGGACTCGTGGATTGCACCTTATTCACCAAGGAAAAGGGTGGTGACCGTCTTCTGGTACAGGTTTATGTTGATGATATTATTTTTGGGTCTACTAATGATGTCATATGCAGGGAATTTGAAAAGCTTATGCAGGATAAATTTGAGATGAGCTCGATGGGGGAGAGGCAATTCTTCCTCGGTCTACAAGTAAAACAATAAGAGTCGGGGATTTTCATCCACCAGACAAAATACATTGCTGACATCTTGAGCCGGTTCCAGATGGAAGACTCTACTCTAGTAGGCACACCGATTCAGACCAATCACGGGATTGGTCCTGACGAGAAAGGACAAACCATTGATCCTTTTCTCTATCGAGCTATGATAGGCTCACTCATGTACTTCACTGCATCAAGACCTGATATTATGTTCGCGACATGTCTACTATCAAGATACCAGTCAAGGCCGAAACAGTCCCACCTGGTTGCTGTGAAGAGGATCTTACGTTATCTAAAGGGTTGTCCGACCAAAGGTCTATGGTACTCTAATGACGATAAGTTTGACCTCTTCGCTTTTAGTGATGCTGACTATGGCGGATGCAAGACAGACTTAAAATCCACATCGGCTGGATGCCAGTTTTTGGGACCAAGACTAGTCTCGTGGCAGTGCAAGAAGCAAGCCTCGGTAGCCTTATCCACCTGTGAGTCGGAATATGTAGCAGCATCGAGCTGCTGCTCCCAGGTTCTTTGGATACAGCAACAAATGAGAGACTATGGTTTGAAATTTCTTAATACTCCCATTCACTGTGACAATGAGTCCGCTATAGCTCTTGCTAAAGACTCAGTTAACCATTCCAAGGCGAAACATATCTTGGTTATGTATCATTTCATACACGATTGCTATGAAAAGAAACTTATCGATATAGTCAAAATCCATACGGATTACCAACATGCCGATTTATTCACCAAAGCTTTTGACGGTACTCATTTTGAGTACTTGTTAATCTTAAACGACATTAAAGTTAAGCAGGATTAGATCCTCATCGGTAATCGTTTTTCTAAATATTTTTCTTTAAAAATTGGAAAAATCCAAAAATATTGTCTTTTCACAAATTTTTAGATTTTTAGGAGGGGGGGGGGAAATTTAGAAAAATACAAAAACATCAGAAAATGCAAAAATTCAAAAAAAAAATTGAGAAAATCCCAAAATAAAAAAAAATGAAAAATGCAAAAATGAGTTTCTTTGGTGAAAGAGGGAAGATGATATTAACCAATCAGTCGGACTGTCTAGACTCTTATCATCTTAAAAATATTGGAACTGATAGGTAGCCTCTACAATGATGTGTCGGTAGGCTCAAAATCATTTCCAAGTTCGGCACGGTGATATAAACCTAAATCAACTAAAACATGTGTGGATCATTGTGTGTTGGCATATAGTCATTGTACCGAAATCTCGTTTGATAGCATGCCAAAATCCGAGGTTTCATGGTCTTTAAGAGGTTGGTACATCCGGGGTGAACTGGACGTCTCTCAGAATAAATAGGAGTGGCACACGTGTCGTACGTTGGGTTCGCAGCCTACAACTGAGACGCCTCTATGTCGTTTCCCAAAAAAAAAATAGAATAAATTCTGATCAGGAGACGTCCGGGAATCCTAAAAGAGCAAAAAGATTCATAAATGCCAAAACCCTATTCTCAAAGAGAATTTGCTATAAGGTATCAAATCATATACCTAAAGCATCGTACCGTGAAAAATCAAATATACGGTATTTGACTTGAACCCTGGTTTGAATCTCACTGGTCTGTCTGTTGCAGTGTTTCTGCAGACCTGATCACCACTGATTCCATTCCTTGTAAAATACGGATGACAACAGCTTACTCACCGGTTACGAAGAAGCTTTGTGCATGACTTGATACGGGAATGTGTCGCGTGGCGGGGAACACCTTGTACATCAGTCTTAATATTACCTTAACGTATCTAAAGTTCCTAGCGATAAAATTTGATTTTGATCTTAGGTGGACAACAATATCGGCAGTTGTTGTAGGATGCTTATTGGTAATTTAAACTAAAAACTGAAAATATAAGGGTTCTAGTAAAGTCTGTACACTGATATGATTCCCTAACCGTTGAAACTCGCAAAAATATGATAGTGTACAGTTAGTTGATCTCCCGTTTTGTTTTATTTATGCTTAGTTAATCATTCTTGATTGCCGATGATGGAATCCTAATCCATTATAATCTTACTTCTTCAAAAATAAAACGCCGAAAATCAACTAGTTGAAAATTATGTTTTTGCCGGGTCAAAACCGTACTTTCTCTTAAGTACAGGGTTGAAAATGGAAACTTTTCAAAGATATGAGTCGTCATCAGAGTCATGTGTTAAAACGGGGTGAAAACGCATGTTTTGAACCTTAACGGGTCAAAAATGTGAGATTTGGTGCTGCAGGGGCAAAGTGGTAATTTGTGTGAAAATTATAGGCCTTTAGTGTTCTAATCGCATGTAGTTTTGGGCGAGTATGACCTATTCGTGTAAAGATTATGGCGATTACATCTTAATCGCTAATCTTAAAAGGCGAATAGGGTGTTTGTCTCATATTATACTTAAGAAACAACAATAGACGATTAGAAATTCTATTCGTGAATTGTCTAGCGAGTAGCTGTACTCGTGGGTCACTTTAAGCGAATAGACTCGCATTCTCCTTTAAGTCACGCGAATAGGAATCTGTTAAAGACCATCACTTAGAAACTTTTCAATCTCATTATTTCAAAACCTCACAACACTGTGCCCGTTCCCTCCTTACCCTACTATCACCAAACTCTTGCCCGTCTCTGTTTGATTGTATAATCGTACTCTACATTATCAAGGTAACATCATCTCTAAATTTCAGATCATATAATTTTGATTTAAAGGGTTAAAATCTGGTATTATGAACCAAAACCCTAGCCCTTGTGTTCTTGATCGGGTAGCATTGATAAGAGATTGTTTATTGAAAATGATTGTTGGGGTTTGTTAATCGGCCCATGTAGATGATAATCCCACCAAAATTTTTAACAAAATCATCTTAAAACAAAAAGCCCCAATTTTGAAAGTCTCAAGAACCCTAACTTTTATCCGGTCAATTATCCCTATAAAGTGATCTGAAAACATGAATCATCATAGGGGTTCCTTAGTCGGGTGTTTTGAGTATTCAATATGACGAAATACGGACTTGAATCAACATGTTCCAAGATTCGACAAAGATTGATACACGGTCCTACTGTTCACGCGATTAGAGCTTCTAATCGTGTGAACAGTTAAGCGAATGAATGTTGGATTCCCCTAATCGCATGAACAGTAACGCGATTAGGGTGATTGTTGTTCTAATCGCGTATAATTAGGTGATTTTTGCTCTACTCGTGTATACATTGAGCGATTACAATTTGTAATCGCCTGATATAGCCTGTTGACCAAAATTCGTCAAATCTTGTCCGTTTTGTCCGTTTATGTGTATATGATCTGTTTGAATTCTTATAACTTGTTTTGATGTTCAGGATGGTGATTTGGAAAACATCACCCAAGCACAACTGTTGTGCTTTTCTTGGACCTGTCACAATGGAGAAATGCAAGACTTTTCAAGGCGTTATTGACTTTTTGAAGCGGTCAAGAATCCACTACGCGATAACCAAGCAACACGCAGCGTACAAGGATATCTTGCTGGAGTTTTACCAGAACGCCAAAGTAGACTACAAAGCTGTACCGATCGTGATCACTAGTTCGATACAAGGAAAGGAGGTCATTATTACTGAATAAATTATTCGTGAAGAGCTACAGTTTGGCGATGCTGATACTGATCCCATAGTGTTTGACGCCATTCTGATTCGTGGAGGTTTTCTAAGGATGAAGTACTTGGGTAAAGTCAACAAACAGCAGATGCTCATGAAAGGACTACTTCCGCCCGAACTCAAGTATCTCACACATGTAGTCTTGAAGTGTATTGGTCCGAGGAGAGGTACTTTTGATGCTATCAGGGATACGTTGGCTTCTGCGATAGTTGCCTTGACTCTAAACAAGCCTTTTAACTTTTCCAAAATGATCCTACATCATCCGAAAGATATCATATTGCAGAAGACGACGAAGACTTCTTTCATAGTTTATCCTCGTTTTCTACAGATGATTATTGATCGCCAAATACCTGGCTTGATGAAGCATCCTGCAGAGTTTATTGTGATTGAAGATATAACTTAGAAAGAGATGAACAGGATGATAAGTTATAAGAACAGACCGAAGTCTGAGTATCCTCCGAGCAGACGCGTATATGGGCATTTGAGCAGAGATGATTATGTGTCACCACCGGGCAATAGGTGGAGACATGATGACAGCGATTCAGAAGATGACGCCCAAATTCATAAGTTGGTGTTTAAAGAAGGGGATAATATAGGGCGAGAAACAGTCGAGTTAGGAGAAAACGCTCCTGGAAGAACCACTGACACAACTGAAGGTAATGAGGATTATTTTGATCTGAACGTTCTAGATTTCTCAGAACCTTCTGGTGCTGCAACAGAACAAGAAGCCCCACGATCTGATAAAGGTAAAGCACCTGTTGATGAAGACGCGCCAGTGAATATAACTGATGCTGAAGATGACTCTGATGACACTGAAAGCGATTCCCCTGATACGTTTGCTGAAAAACAAGAGAGAGCAAAGAGAAAGGCAGCAGAGGAGAAAGCTAGTGCAGCTGCGATTCGAGCTCTTGCTGAAGATCCCACCTATGTTGTGGCACAGGAGGATTTAATTGCAGACTTAGATGCAGAGCTTGACACGTCACCTCCTCCAAAGAGACATAAGACGACTGCTAAGAAGGATAGTGTTCGTGGAAAGAAGACGATGTCTCATAAACCACAAATGGAGAAGACTTCAAGGAAAAGATGGTTTAATCTTCCTGAAGCGTTTGGGGTTAAAGACACTCATTCCTCCCAAGCAGCAGCAATGACAACAACAACAACAACAGCAACAACAACAACAGCAGCAACAACATCATCAGTTCCCACTCCTATTAGTGCAGCTATGCCTGCCAGAGTCACCATGTCGATGCCTACTTCGGTAATCTTCACTGAGCCAGCCTCAGTTACCGAAGCAACGACTAGTTCCCAGATTGTTTCCAATCCAATTGGTGACCGGATTAGGAAGATGCGACAAGAAGTCCGACCTCCGGCTTCTAGGTCGACCGATCAGACCTCTTCTTCAGCATCTGCAACAAATGAACAACTTCAGCGAAAAATCAGCGAGTTAACTGCTATAGTTGCTACGCAAACACGTGAAATAGCTGAGTTGAGAACGAAGAATGCCAACATTGAAGAGAATGAAACGGCAATGCTTGAGCTGATCGGGGAAACAATCCAGTCAAACACAGAGCTGCGAGCGACAGTCGATGCGCTTACATTGTCTAATCAGCAGGTTATTGTATCAAATAGGCAGCTAATGGAATCTCATCAGCAGTTGATGCAGTCGAACCAAAACACTTTGGAAAGACTTGCAGGGGTCGAAGCCACGAACAGCGAGCTTCGACTTATAAATGTGAACAATGAACGTAGGATCACCAAAACTGATAAAGAGAACATAGAACTGAGAGCTAGGTTAAATGAGTTGACTGGAACTCAACCTAGACTCACTGGTGGTACTAGTTCAGAAGCGGCGGCTGGTGCTGATGATGATGATGATGAAGAAAGTAATGATGACGAGGACGATGATGATGATGAATCGGATGATGGTATTGATGATGCTGGTAAGGGTGGTGATGGTGGTGATCCTGGAGCCACAGGTGGTGGCGGATCATCAGCTGGATCTGGATCTAAACGCACGAAGAAAAGCCATGACAGACAAGGAAAGGATCCCGCAGCAGGTTTTTCTGCTCAGGGGGAGCCTGATCACATGAAAAGCAAGATTCAGCAGCTACGGGATGCAATGAAGAAAGCCGTAGTTCCAGTGGAGTATGTTGAGCCGTTGAATTGTTATTTTGCCTATGATGATGAAGGCAACTTACTTCCTCCACCTACGATACCAGAGTATGACATAGAGGAGGGCGAGATACCTCCTGAGATGACCTCTGAGGACATGAAAGAGGTGTATGGACACGTACCCGGAGAATCTTCCGGTGCGAGTCAAAGTCCACCACCTGAGATGCATCCGGACAACAATGAGGTAAATTTGGAAGAAGTAACCAATGTGCTCACTCCCGAATATGTGGTTGATCATACGGGCACTGGTATTCCTAATATTTATGAGGAGATGGTTAATGAATCTGAAGAAAAGCTGAAATCTAATCCTACTCCTGTTCTTGACAAGGTAAAAGAGAGACACGACAAGATCAGGCAGAAATATCCAGATTGGTTTCCATCGGCTGAAGAGGAAAAGAAGAAGAAGGGACCAGTACAAGCTTCTATCTTCAAGAAACGTCTGTCGAAGATGTCTGGAGATGTTATCAGTTGGGCTTATATAGAGAAAACGAAGATGTTGGGCGTGAAATGGGAAGAAGGTATGTTATACTTCAGCCCTTACCGGAATGTCCTCAGTCTCCCTTTCTGGTATATCCGAGATCTGATCAGACTAGACTTTCCTCTTTATTATGAAAAAGAATCCAGCCTGGATACTTTCTATAACCTTCTAGCTAAAGAGAGCCAATCTGAATGGAGATCCCTTAAGTCTCAATATCCTAAGTCATACAAGACTAACAAGATTCATCCTCGCACCAAAAGTCCGATTTGGGAGCATAAGATCAAGCCACCAAACTGTGTACCAAAGATTCCTCTTGTCCCGGTCGAGCAAGACTTCTCCTCCAAGTTCTACTACTGGCACTATGATGCAGTGACTACTGAGGCAGTGATTATCTTGAGCAACTCGCCTAAGCCATGCAGGAAGATCAGGATTTGGGATACGATGTGGCTAATCAACTGCTCAGAGAAAGACGTGGAGACACTGTTCCTGTATCCCATTCAGCATTTGAAGGCCGAAGCTGATCAAGCATTGAAGTATCAAAGGGTGATTCGTTTCTGTCATGCCAACAAAGTTCATGCTGGATGCGACTGGTCAAGACTTTCAAGGATCAGGACGATGTCGATTTGATGAAGACTGAAGATGCTGCATGTCTTGTTATGTTATGTTTGTTCTCAATTTTTGAGTCTGTAAAGTTGTTGGTGTTTGATATAAACGATGTCTTTTGAAGTCTCTGTACGTATACTAGCCTGGTCCAAGGGGGAGTCTGTAAGTGCATGATGTCCCTAGCCTAGTATATATGTTGTTTGGACGAGTTTCGGGGTGTTTGGAGACGTTTATACGCGTTTTTGGGAGTATTGGAGGCTATTGGCGAGTAGGGATTGGTTATAGGCGATTAGAGCCCTATACCACATCACTGTTCATGCGATTAGGGGTATCTATAGGCGATTACGGCCCAATCGCCTATAGTTAGATGTCTTATAGCCCCTACTCACGTATACTGACCTGTACGAGTACGGGAGGTATAAATAGGCCCAATCGTTGCCCTATTAATCAGTTTTTGCAACACACACTCTCCAAACACCCTCCCCAGGTCTGAGATTGCTTGGTTTGATCATTGTAACACTCGTGCTCTGTTTTAATGATATAAACGTTAATCTTTTGACCCGTTTATGTGTTGTAATTGCTCGTTTATCATTGTTTCAAGTTAGTTTCTGTTATTAAGACATATTCAAGGGATTCCGCACCTTGAATATAACCCTCGTGATTGTCGGGTGACACGTTCGTCGATCCTACAATTTTAATCTCTGCACCATATCTACTTGTGTAATATTCTTTTTTTTTTGTTAAATAAATTCATGAGATACGAGTCGACCGCTATAAAAATCAAATTTGGTTAATTTTTCCCTTCAATTTTGAATTCCCAATTTCTAAATGCTCGATTCTGGTATGGATGTCAGGTCCTTCTAGCATAGTTTTATCTTGTGACTTAGATGGTTCGTTTGTTGATAATCAACTTGACTAACCTTTGAATTCTTGGTCTTCTTCTATTTGGTGTAGTTATCTTAACAAAATGCGGGTTTTCACTACAAATAAAAGAACTTTTATTTGAAAGCAAAACTTCTTGTTAATTCACTGGTTAAGATACCAATTGGTGGTAATCGCTATGAAAATTTAGTAAAAAGAATCCAGTTGTTTGTAAAGAATTCACTTGTGGTCATTTCACAGCATATTAACAATGGGCTACACCAACGGATCATTGATGTTTGAAGAGATATGTGCTAAGACGCTTGTACACGTGCGCAACTACCTCGCGTGAGGCCACACCCACACATCAGCAATTAAGGAATAATCAATAGAGGCTTCTGTGGGGTCCGCACGAAACCTAGTATAGAACAGCTGCAGAGAGAGATTGAAATGGACGTTCGACCAATCAGAGGCTAGCATTCCTTGTTAAACAGGGACAAGCGAATCACTTAAGTGCACAACACCGACACACGGTTTTGCTCAACACACAAGCGACTCTTTCTTATTATTCGACTGATGAAATTGCAAAGAAACTTGAATGAATGAAAAACAAAGCAACAACGCTTCCTACACCTAATCGACTCTAAAATAAATATGACGCTTATCTAGAGCAGATCTAATACTTATCTAAACTACTATATAATTCAAACAAATAAACACTTTAATCAACTTTCCTTATTTAGTCCCTTGACTTATGATTTTCGACAAAACCGCCTATTACTTTTCAACAATGCACCGACTTTAACATTCCCTCTCAATGTTGACTAGAGTTATTCTTCCACCAAGATCTTTCACTCCTTGTAATGCTCGTACCCTGTTGAGCATAATTCTTGGATTCGCCTTTATCGCATTATCCGGTTTTGAATGAGAAACAATTTTTGCTTTCTCAACTTCATGATCACACATCATGGTATTCAAAGCAATTCTTCCATTCGCACTTGATGCACGCTCCCTCTCGAACTCAACTCCTTCAACTTTCTCAATTTTCTTTGATTCTTCAGTGAGATAACCCAGGATATAAGACGAAGTTTTTCTTCGTGCAATTCAACCAACGTGATTTCCCTCTCGTCTAGTTCGGTCACGACAGTGTTTTGATTATCCATACTTACTTCCACACTTTCCTCATCTAGATTCAAAACAACACTAGATGATACAATGTTACCTTCAACTGATCCGATTCGGGCACTACATCTTGACTAGTCAACCAAGAGGAGTCTACATCAAACCATTCATCTAACAAATTTGGTTTGGATTCAGTGGGTGCCACAAAAAACATCTTCTTCTTTTCCATTTGCATCAACCCATTCCTTATGCTTGCATGCCCCTCCATATCTTGTTGGTTCCACATACAATTCTTCAACAGTTTTTACCTCCATAACACTTACTGTTGTGGGTCCGTTAGCGACGCCGTTAGTTTCCGACACCAATAGATCAACAGTAGAGTCAACAATGGAATCATTCTTGACTAACTTTTCCTTCTTAAATTTGTCAACTTCACTATCAACATTAACACCTCCTGCATCACCAAACTTACCAACACTCACCTAAACACTCCTATTCACAAACACACCAGTAGAACCATCGTTACCATTCCTTTCGCCATTACAATCAACAGTAACAACACCACCGACTACATTCAAACCAATAACATCTTTTTCGACATCATGCACTTCTTCGATGCTCTTCCTCCCTTTATTTCTAGTTAGGTGCTTCGAACATCCAGAATCGACAATCCACTCGTCTAGATTGTTTGTTTTTGTTTTCATCGAAACCGTGAGAGCCTGCACTTCTTTGACCTGTGCAACCATTGCTTTAGCGTCCCACACTTATTTCTACTTCAGCCTCTGCACTGTATTTTCTTGAGTTAGACAGCTTATGGTTGTCTCCGGTTAGGTGGTTCTAACATCCCGAGTCAATAAACAAATCATCTAAACTGTTTGAACGGGTTTCAATTGTTGCAATGAATGCGCAAACCTCTTCTACTTGGGCTACAAAGGCTTCGGCATCCCATCCTTCTTCAATTTCCACTTTTGCACTATTACCTTCATCTTGTTTTGGTTTTTGACAATCCTTTGCCATGTGGCCTTTCATCCCGCAATTATGACACTTGAATGGAAAGTGTCTCAGTCGAAACTTTGATTCTTTTTCCTGGTTCTCTTTGTCCGATGAATCTTCTTCTGAACTTTCTCTTTGGTTGTCCCGATCCTTTCTATTCCATTCTTTCTTGTTGGTCCGGTCACTTTTAACCCAGTACTTATCCTTGCCTTTCTCATCACTAAGGTTCTGATTTTTGGTGAACCGATTTTGCTCCTTTCTACCTGCATATAAAGCTGTCTTGGTCTCAGTTTTAATTGACACCCCAGCTAACTGTTTTGCCAAGGCTTCTTGTCCAGCAAGAATATTCTCGAACTCAGTTATACTTGGTTGGGTCTCCCATCCTTGGATAGCGGTAACAAAACTGCGATACTTCGACCTTAAGCCGTGAATAAGTATCCGCTTCATGCGATCATCGCTAACCCGAGACTGTGGATCGAGATCACCAATTTCACGACATAAATTTTTAATTTTCAAAAATACTGTGAAATCGGAATATCACCATAGGACGTTGTCATTAGTTCGCCTTCAACAAGTTGCAACCGAGCATCGTTCTTCTTTGTGAACAAGGTTTCAAGTGTATCCCACGCTTGCTTTGGATATTCAAGTTGTTGAATGTGATCGAGAACATCATCATCTACCGTTGTCTTGATGATGAACATCGCCCAGCCCGTTTTCACCTGCTACTTCCCGATAACACCGTTGATATCATTTGTGGGTTGTCTCGTCTCGGTATCGTTCGTTACCTGCCAAGATCCCGAACTTGAAGATACGATTTGATGCACGACGACCATTGTTTGTAGTTGCTTTGATTCTCAGTTTCTTGATTCCACCTACGACCTGAAGTTTGGTCGTTTTCCCGTTCTCCGTTTTGCTTACTGGATCGTGTTCGACTAGAATGGCTACACCTGGATCAAATTCTTTCAACCTTCGATCGCTTCCTGCGCCTCCTCTAGGTTGGCTCTGATACCAGTTGTTAAACTGGGACAAGCGAATCAATCAAGCGCACAACACCGACACACAGTTTCGCTCAACACCCGAGCGACTCTTTCTTATTATTCGACTAATGAAATTACAAAGAAACTTGAATGAATGAAAAACAAAGCAAAGCAAAGGACTTTAAATACTAAACCCTTCCTACATCTAATTGACTCTAAAATATATATGATGCTTGTCTAGAACAAATCTAATACTTATCTAAACTACTAGATCATTCAAACAAATAAACACTTTAATCAACTTTACTTATTTAGTCCCTTGACTTATGATCTTCGATAAAACCGCCCTTTACTTCTCAACACTGCATCTACTTTAACATTCTCTGCTCCACGATCTCCTACCACCACAAGTACAGAAAGGACAAGTGAAAAGGACATTCAACCAATTTGAGAAAGACAACACAAATTCTCCCAACGATCTCACCTGTGGGACCCGCCGCCCGCGCGAATGAGCTATCAATCACCATCAATTCATGGGCTCGTACCATACACTATAAATGCCCCTTCTCCTCGACAATTCTCACACTCAAATACACACACAACTTCACTCTAAGTTTTGTAAGAAAGATTGATTAAAATATTTGTCCATTGATACTCGTTGTAATTGTCACACAAGCATTAATAAAATCTCTTCATTTCCCTTTATATACGTGTATTAGTTTGGATTAGTGTTTGTTCAATGTTCGTATACTGACTATTTACTGACGAAAAATTTACCGACAATCTTTCGGATAATATCTTTTTAATTAGAATTATTCACAATTTCCTGAAAATTAAAAATATTAACATCATCCTAAGACTACACAACGTGTATAAATTAACAAAATCGTACAAATCTACTAAAGTGTATTGAGTTCCAAAGTATATATATAAATGCATTAAGTAATACGAATTCAAAGAAGTATTTTAATGTGCAAGTAGCTACAAAGATAAGCAAACGTGTATCAATACATAATCATCGATAACATTTAAAGGGAAGTATTTCTTTTTTCGGTATTTTGTTTGTTATGTTGGTGATCACCAATGGATCAAAGACAACCTTTATAACTTTTTTCTTTTTTTTGAATGTTTAGATTTTTGTTTGATCCGTAGATGAATTTTTCATAGGTAAAAGCATGCTTTCTAGCAATGTACGTTTTTCATAATATATACGGTTTTTAAATATTAAAGAAGTTCTTATACATATAACATGTGGACGTAGTCAACCAATAAGAAGATGTTATATATATTCTTCCTATTTGTCGTAAGAAATTTGCACCCACATATTGTAAGTACTAATTTTTTTATTTGAATAATTGTTGTACAAATGTATGATGTAGGAAACTTTGTTAACTTGTTTTTTAAGAGTTCCATATAAACAAAAGATTAAAATCCTAAGGGCGGTTTTATTCCTAGAAGTGGGACATGGTAACAAAAAGAATAATCTTTGTCCCCTAGGATTCTCTTAAACCTAATCCAATCCTTGTGTAGAGATTTGAGATATATTACAAGACGTGTGTTCGATCTATGTTTTTGTTATTAGCTAACAAAACGCCAACTTTGACATGAGAATTTAACAATATATTCTCCAAAAATGTAAACCATGCATATATCAGACTGAAATAAATAGACAAAATTTGTATCATCTATGCTTTGAATTATATTAATCACTTGCATTAGCATTACAATGTCGTTATTATGAGTAGTTGGCTGATTTTGTTCATTTTAGATTATCTTGATCACATTGGAAATAAATATATAGGTGGAGCTTCCTGCAAGTGTTGTTGTTTATGAAACTAAACAATACGAAACCAAGTAGAATGCTTAATGCCGCTATTACTTATTACAAATTGCATAAAAACTATACATATATATGGAGCACAAAATAAAATATATAATTAACATAGGAATGTATATAATAAACAAGTTAACCAAAATATAAAATAAGCATCATACCATATCGTTTTGACATCTAATAAACTGGCAATAGTAATGATAAGTTGACGATTTTATTATACTTTCTAAAATAATGAATAGTAGAAATGATTTGTGGTGAAGATCCAAGCCAGTCGGCATACATAGATCGACAAGAAGTAGCTGTGATATCTTACTCCACAAAAACGAACACTAATTTCTAATTCTCTTTGACATTAATTTTATATTGACAAAATGGATCTTAATATTCTCAATTAATTTTGTCGGGTTGATTGATAATAATTTTAAGTGAGTCTATTTTTGCCACCAATCCACATTTTCAATATTTTTCTCTTATTGGTTCTCTGTTAACTCCTACTAACATCGTTTATTTTTTATAATGTGGCGTCAGACTTGGACGATGACATGGATTTTTTAATAACATGGGCTCTCTTCTTCCAACATCATTATCCACATAATCATCTAAGTCATGTCCACGCCAACAAAAAAATCCAAGTCATCGTCTAAGTCCAGGCGACATCATAAAAAATAAACGGCGTTAGTGAGAGTTAACAGAGGACCAATGAGATAAAATATGTAAAAGGTGGACTGGTTGCAAAAATAAACTCATTCAATAAGACAAAAACATGTAAAAGGTAAGAGTGGTGGCAAGAATAAACTCATTTGGGATTATCATTAACCAACTCTAAAAATGTGAGATTATTAAAATCCATTTTGCCTTTAAATTGATTTTTATTTAACTAGCTATTTGAGCATATAAGATTATAGATAATACACATGAAAAATCACATTTCTATCATCTTTTTAAACGTTAACGAACTCTTCCGACATTTAATCATAATCCCACAAAGTTTATAAACTTCTTGTAACACCCCAACCGATGGCGGAAACATCGAGGTGTCACGTAGTGACGATTGTTCAATAGCTCATGGACTAAAAGTGTAAATATTGATACATTGATTAAATAGTTTATTACATTGAAATGAGATACAACGATTCTAAATGTCAACTAAACTGAAATACAATGAATCCAAAATCTAAGTAAAATTTCAAAAGCTTAAAAGTCATCTCATAAATAACCTGAAACATGTACGAAAATAGTATATGTCAATACAAAATGTATTGGTGAGCATACCCTGTTTGTATACATATAATAGAAAAGTGTTTCGCAATTCATGTGTTGTATACTATTTGCAATTATGTAATAAATAATATCCGTTCAAAATCAACCCTATGAATGTATCAAGAATCAAAAACATTTTTAGTAATATGAATCACAAGACAATGACCAAGGTCTCTCAACAGAGTCACAAGGGGTATATACCATAGTACTATTCATTGAAATGCCAGGCCCTCAAAGGTTAATGATTTTGACAAGTCATAGACACACCAATTAACATAAAGCAAACACACATGAGAATTGCTATTTTAGTAAGAAGTAATAGAAACTTCATAATAGATACATGAGTCACCCCAAAAATAGTAAAACAGTAAAAAGGGGAAAGATATACTCACAGTTTGCGAAAGTAAACAAAATCCAATTTAAGCGGTCGAGAGCTAAGTAATGGGAATTCCGAGGAATTCAACCTATAATGTATATAAATACTAATAAGGAGATGTCTAAAAGTCTAAAGTATCTAGGGTCTAAGGCATTAGGGTTTGCTAAGTCGATTTGGGGAAATAGAGTTTTTTTATTATGAATCGCAATAGTGTGAAAGTTTTATGTCAAAATAATATATCAAAGTGTGTAATGTGTTTTAGATAATAATAATTATTACCAATTGAATATTTAGATAAAAATATGTTTTGGAATAATTAAAGCCAAACAATTTAGTTAATTACTTTAACTAAATTAAAATAAATATAATAATCATAAATGTATAAATAATAATTTAAAGTTACATAATGACCCAACAAATGATAATAAAGACTTTCAAATGTAAGAATATTTCTATTTTATAAGAAAAGTATTTATAAAATAGATATTTATTAGTATAAATAAATAAGTAATTAATAATGTCTAATTAAACATAAATAAGCCTAATGATTGAAGACATGATCCAAAAATGCTATTTTTATAGAAAATGGATACTTTCTGATGTAAAGTAATAAAGATAATTTTCCCATACTTTTTATAAACCTATTTATATTTAAAACTGATTTAATGAGATTAAATCCTGTTTAAATGATTAAAAATAGGAAAATTAATAAAAATGAATGTTTTCTGAACCAATAATTTTTAATTAAGTTCATGATGATTAGAAATAATTTATCAAAAATTTTGAGATAAAAATCATTAAAAATGAATTTTTAATCAATTAACTATGATTAAAACAATTTAAATTAATAAAACCATGAAAATTGATATTTTTCAGAAAACTAAAAATATGACAATTTTCTAAGAGGTATCAAGAAGCTACACCTAAATTTTCATAATTTTTAGAGCAAAAATGAATTTATTATGAATATTTTACTATTGTTATGATTTATATAATGATAAATAAAGGAAAATAGAGTGAAAGAAACTAAATAAAAATTAAACAACAAAAATGTTGTTTACAAGGCTCGAACCCGTGAGCCTTCAACATACCACTCACACTTTAACCACTAGACCAAACCCTTAACTTGTGTTTTATTTTGAACAATTATTCTTCTAAACAAAATACCAAGTGTTATCTTCTTCCCCAAATCAATCAACTAAGAACCCTAACCCTAAGCCTTAATCTAATACCCAGATTCAAGCAACAATGGAACCCAAATTTATAGGGCTTTCGATTGGACTTTTATGGAGAATAAAACGGCATCTAACAAGAGACTTACAATAATGATTACGAGTCGAAAAAAAAAAAGAATACATGTCCGCGACTCGGTGCCGATTTCAGAGCTACTGGGCTGATTTAAGTGTTTACTATGTTTTGTTTGGAATGTGCTGGTGTGCAGAAACGAAATGGTATGATCAGATTTATATAGTAGTTGACAAAACGAGCATTTCGGAAATGTTTTAAATATCCGATCGGTTACATTAGAATACCCAAGATGAAACGTTAAAAACTCTCTAAAGTTCGTGTAACGGGTTGTACATCAATGGAGATAGCGGTTACATTCATTAAAACGCGTTAAATGAGCGTCTAGACACTTGCCGGAAACAGAGCTCCGGTGGCCGGAAAAGGCCTCGCCGGAAATAAAAACGGGATCAGGAAGGAGGGAGACTGATTTGTTTTGAACTTTTGGATATTGGCAGTAATGGTCCCTCAAGTATAACCTTGTTAGTTTGGTTATGGTTTAGTCTATTTTTTTCTATATAAAACTTAACCAAGTTACACTAATTTAACCCAAAAAGTTTTATAAACTTTTTAAAACTTGAAATTTTTATAATATCCATTCCGGATGACGGTTCAACATGCTTGTTTGATAAAAACGTATACCCGATCCATAATAAATATAAATGATATATTTTTTTACTCTAAAATAAAGTTGAAAACGACGAAACTTACAGGAACTAAAATGGAAATATTTGAAGGATTATTATTGACAACTAAATGTAAGACGAGGGTGACGGATGTCACACTTCTAATCCATACTATATTATAATGCATGAGATGGTAGTTTAAGATACCCAAAAATTAAGAATTTTATTTTCATTAACAACTTTAAAATGGAGGTAAAATAATCATTCAAACATTTTTACGCTTTAGTATCTCATTTTAGTTACTTTAATTCCCTCATTTCTAGTTAGTAGTTAAACTTTTCTCCCACACCTTATAAAAGTATAATTCTTTTACTTAATCATATCATAACTTTTAAACTATTATGTTTTAAAAACATTTGAAAATACCGTGACGGCTTGCTCATTTATGTCGACATTTGGATATTTGTCTTAGTCAATATTGACGTGTAGATTGAAATGTACAAGAAAGAAATGCGTTAAGTACAAGTGATTATTGCATTGCATGTTTAACTAAAAGAATATAAAAGAAACAAATATTTATTAATTAACTGAATGAATCCAAATTTCACATACAACGAAATGCTTTATAGCTAAAATTTTAAAAGATGTAACTAATATTGTTATAAGGTACGTTCCATTAATGCAGAAGTACACATGTAGCAGGTAACGCGTTATTTAGGGAGAAAATATTAGGGGGGAAGGGGCACAAGCCCCATGAAGCTCCATCCTAACCAATCACACAAAGCCACGTCATTTTTACCTTCAAGTAGCCCTAACACTGAAAATGTCCTAGCCTAAAGATTTTTTTAAAAAAATGAGAGAGAGAGAGAGAGAGAGAGAGAGAGAGAGAGAGAGGTGTAGAAGAGAGAGGGAGAGGGAGAAAGATAGGTGGAAGAGATAGAATGATACAAGCCGAGTGCACCATGAGAAGCCTCAAATGAAAGCCCCTTAGCTTGAGGCGGTGTAGTCGCAGGGCTTCACAAGCCCAATGCCCAAGCCGATGGGTGCCCCTTCCTCTTTTATAAAGCTTGAATAGACATTAAATTAAAAACTAAAATGTAGGTGAAAGTTGAATTACAGATTAACATAATTTGGACACAAGCAAAGAACCTATACATGTTTATTGTTAATATGGTGTTCAATCATAACACCATTTCATGACCAAGTAAAACTCAAAATCGTAAAATTGAGTTTGGTTCTAAATACTGTTCCGCCCAATAAAGAAAAATTCACATCAGTCAAATGCAACGATTCACAATACTAAACATGTAACTCGAAATCTATAGACCTAACTCTGGAGATTCTTAAAACATGATAATATTGTTAAACGTTGTGGTTCATCCTTCCTTTGGCAGTCAAATAATTTGTCACACAGTAGCAATACTACAACACAAGAATGAGCTCTAAGAATGTTTTTTCACATTTGTTATCGATAGCTTCAATTGTAGTACCATGTTTAAATAATCAACATTAGCAGTATGTGCACATGTAATGGGTATGCATGCATATTTTAATAAATATACACATAAATATAAATATAAATAAATAAAAGAAATATTAGTAAACTTTTAAGTATACATAATTAGCAAAATATATAAAACTTTAAAATAATTAACTTTAGAAAATGTAAAGTTGCATATTAGATATTAATTGTAGGTAATTTCTTTTAAAAATCTCAGATGTATCAATTTAGCAGAAAACACCTTATGCATATTATATATCCATGTGATATAAATATCTATGTTAATAACAACAAAACTCTCTAATTTGAAGTGGTTCTTTTTAACAAGTTCAAAAAAGAAATTTTCTAATTTAAAGGGTGGGGAAATCATGACTTTTAAAATTTAAACATCTACTAATATATTAAAGTTTATCCAATAAATACATAGTTTTTTTTTAAACGGCATAAATACATAGTAATGCACACTTATTTCAGTTGCTAAAATACTTAGGCATGGATCTAAATCCAATTCAAAGGTTGAAGCTTCTAAAGTTGGTTCTTTGTTAATTTATGGTTTTTTTTTTCATTCGTCCCATTTGTTAATTATACCTTTATATATATATATATATATATATCTTAGTCATGTAACTGTTAACTTCTTTGTTTTGCAGATTCATTTAGATGAAAAAGATACGAAAATGAACAAACCAATAGTCATACAAACGTCTAAAGTAGTGCCTGAAGTTGTATTTATTAATGTTTAATTTTTAATATCAACATGGTTGTTATTTTATGTGGTATATTGTATGTGTTTTATTGCAACATAATGGTGGTAATTGTGTTGAGATTATTTGCTATGATACAATGTTTAGTCCCTACGCAATTGATCTTCAACGTGAATTTAGTGAAAAGGTAATATAATATTTATCTCATCTTCTATTAACTTGTGTATTAAATATTTTTAATTTATTTTAAGGATCGGATGCATGAAACTATAGGAAGAGATCCGAGAGGCTGTCTGAATAAAAATGGAGTCAAGTTATTGATCTAGACAGTTCTGATGAAAATGACAAATAAGACGCATTTGATGATACTGCATATAGGATAAGATGAAGGAAACTCATCCTCACCAAAATATGTAATAATCAAACATGAAGATACATAAGAAATTCCAGGGTTCGTTCTTGATGATGAATAGTGGGCATACTATATAGATGAGATCATGCAGATTTGGAAGACTTTTGACTAAACTGATCTCACGATTCAAGTAGTTCACACTTGAGCTTTTAGTTTTCAAGTTTTATGTTTATTAATACTTATTTTTCCTTTCGTATGTTACTAGACATGTGCAACGCTTATGACGTAAATTCACCACAACAATACTACAATACTATACGAATTTAAAATAAGTACCGTAATATAAAGTACCACTCCCGACACATTGTACCGGTTTCGTGCTAACATACATGGAAATTAAAACATGATCATAATTCAAACATATAGCACTTTATGTCCGATCCAGCTTATAGGGACTGTTTGGTATGAGGTAATGGAATGGAGAGGGAATGGAATGGACGAGGTAATGGAATGGACAAAGTAATTGAATGGATCATTACCATTCCATGTCTTGTTTGGTTGCTATGTGGAAATGAAACAAAACAATACTTTTTGATGTTGGATAAGCAGGAAAAGATGAAGGAATAAAATCGGTGGTGAGTGGTTGTGGTGGGTGGTGGGTGGTGGTCGATGGCGGTGATGGTAGGCGGTGATATGTGGCGGCGGCGGTGGTGGCGATGATGGAAGGTAGAGGTGGATGGTCGTGATGGTGGGTGGACGACAATGGTGAGTAGTGGCGGTGGTGGGTGGTGGTTGGTGGCGGTGTGTGGCAGTAGCATGGTGGTGGGTGGCGATGACGTTGTTGGGTGGTGGCGATGATGGTGGTGAGTGGTGGCAACGATGGCAATGTGTGGAGGTGGATTGTGGTGATGGTGGGTGGTTGGCGGTGGTAGGCGGCGTTGGGTGGTGTTTGATGGCGGCGGTGGTGGGTGGGTGACGGTAGTGGACGGCGTTGGGTGGTGTTTGATGGCGGCGGTGGTGGGTGGGTGACGGTGGTGGGTGGTGGCTGGTGGTGGCGGTGACGGCAGTGGGGGGGTGGTGGCGGCAGCGGTGGTGGGAGACGGCGGTGGGTGGTGACGGCGGTGGTGGGTGGTGGCGGCGCCAGCGGTGGTTGGTGGTGATGATGGAGGTGGGTGGTGGTGGGTGATGGGTGGTGGGTTATGGTGTTGTTAGTAAAGGGTGAATGAGGGATGGAATGGAAAAAAAACATGGGGTGGATGGAATGGTTTTGAGGGAATGAAATGTCTTGTGGAATGAGTGATTCCATTCCTTTAACCAACCAAACACACTAATAGGTAGCGTTTGGTATAATGGAATGAAAGGGGGAATGGAATGGACCATTACGAGGTAATGAAAAATAGTGTGTTTGGTTGGTTAAGGAATGGAATCACTCATTCCACAAGGCATTCCATTCCCTCAAAACCATTCCATCCACCTCCCATGTTTTTTTTCATTCCATCCCTCATTCACCTTTTACTAACAACACCATAACCCACCACCCACCACCACCACTGTGACATCCGTCACTTTTTATTTTTATAATAATAATAATAATAATAATAATAATAATAATAATAATAATAATAATAATATTAAACAAGCAAAATTTAATCTCCAAACAAATACAAGACCCATCCTTCTCCTTGTGTGATTACCTGAAGCCCAACAACTAGCCAGAACCCAAGGCCCACTGCTTCCCTTCCCTTTTGAAAACAAAAAAAAGAAATACCCCTGCCGGGACTCGAACCCGGGCAGGAGCCGGGTCACACTCACGCGCTGACCATCTGGTCTAGCTCTCTTCTTTGAATAAACCTCAATAGAAATAATATAAAACCCCTCCTAGACGGTTTCTTTTCCTTTCCCTGCTACTGCTGCTGTTACACGACACCACACCACCAATTTTCTTTTTTTATCAACAAAGCCTTTGACCTCAAATTGGATTAATTTAGGTAAGACATTCCAAGAATTAATCATGTATTCATTAACCCACCATCAATCATGCTTAAATCTGCACGATGACAACTCGCGTATTGACCAATTCGAGCAAAATTCACGCGTTAGGCTTAAAGACGGGTCAAAACCTTCCATTTCGTTCGTCTAAGCTTTGCACTATAAATTGGACCTCCTTACACCATCACACATCGCCGAACAACCTCCCTTCACTCTCAATTTTTCTGTTTTAACGATCTGCAATTCAGTTCCTTGTCGCGTTTGACTTTTTCTTTGACCGAGGCTCTTTCACGTTTGCGTCATTGTAAGTTCTTTTTTTTGGTTGGGTTATGATCATCGGCCCTCTGTGATCAATAGCCCCAAAGATTCATGGGCTATTGATCACTAATTGTGGTGATTGGTAAATTAGGGCACTAATTGTGTAGAATTGGGGAAGAACATATATAACAATTAGTGTATTTAATTATTTCAAATTGATAAACTAACAACCAACTGGTATAGACCAGCTGGTTTGCACGCATGGTTAGGAAACCGAACCGGTCATTGGGCCAGGGTTCGAACCCCACAAGTGTAAAACATTTTTTCTCCTTTTTCTTTCTTCTTTTCATATATATATAGTTAACCTTTAATTTTTTTAAAATCGTTTTAAAATACTAAAACTATTTTATAAATTCTACAAAATTTATTTTATGTTATTCCAGTGATAAAGTTTATCATCCAATTTTTAGTTTTTCAAAAATCATTTATTTAATATATATAATAATTAATACAAGTTTATTCATTTATAAATGTAAAATTCAATAAAAATATCTAAACGATTTTATAAAACTCCACAAAAATTATCCTAAACTTGTACAACAATAAACATTTCAGAAATTATTTTTATTCCAGAAAAACCGGTCATTTTATATTTTTAATGAATTTTTGTTAGTTTTAATCATAAATAAATCATAATAAATTCATTTTTCAATATTTTTGCACCAAAATTTTACATAAATTATTTCTATCCATTTAGAACAGAAATACAATTTTTAATTTAAAAATTATTTAATTTTAATATTTTTAGATATTAAAGTTACATCTTGACAATTTGAAATAAATAGATTAAATATTCTATTTTCAAGAAAATAATTTTATAAAAATTATTTTCACACTTAAACCTTTATATTGTGATCATCTTTAATTTAAGATTTACAAAAAGACTTTTGTTTATTTAATTATCAAATTTCCCTTAGTTATTAAACGTTTAATTTATTAATCAAACGAATACTTATCCCCAATTCGGAACCCTAGAAAATACTTATAGACTAGATAGACTTAGACTTATTTGTTACCTTATACATAGGGTGATACTTGACAAACGTTGGATTTCACTTATTCAATTCCACAAGACTTACCACCGTGCTAAGGTGAGTATTACTTATCCCCTTTTTCACTTTTACAACTTTTGGGGTGATTCATGCACAAGTATACAAAACCTTCATATTCATTTACACATACATTTTATTCATTTACAATTCATATACGTGTCTTGTTTATCTTTGTGCTTATGTTTTAACATGAACGTAGCTTACATACAAAATCATACATACAGACATAACTTATGTTATGGTGCTCTTTACATATAGACGTAACTTATGTTACGGTGCTCATTCAGACATAACTTTGTGTTATGGTGCTCTTTTAGACTCACACGTGTTGAGGTGCTCATTATCAATTACATTGTACAACTTTACATATGATCTTTGTCTTGTTTGGTTACTTGCGTGTTTACATAATGCCTTGGTGATGCTAGACACATGAATTGTACTACTTTTCAAATCTTATACTATACGTACAAAACTAAGTAGTGCTCACCAACATTCGTATGTTGACAAAAATTATTTTCGTGCATGTTTCAGGATAAGCTGCTTGACGCTTCACATAGGACCTGGACTTAGCTTAAATTAATCAATTATCTTTATTTTTGTTGTCTTGTATTTAATTCCACAAGTTGTAAAACAATATTCATTAATTATATATTTACATTTTAGTACCATGAGCTTTTGAACAATCATCACTACGTGGCACCTCGATGATTCCGCCATCGGTTGGGGTGTTACAGATTGGTATCAGAGCCATGGTTATAGGGAACTAGGTTATTAGATAAAAAGACCTAGACTATAACCGAACTTCAACTTGCATGCATAATATTTCCTGAATTACCCTACCCCTCATTTCTCTCTACTTTCCTCCTTCTATCTTTCCCTTCCCCTCTCTCTCCATTCTCCTCATCTTTCATCATGGTGCATAGAGATGGTGTCCTACAAGGAGTGGAAATTCTACATCATTATGGAACAGGGACAATACCTTTCATGAAGACACTCTTAGGCATAATGCCTACTCTTATTTTTGCTCCTTCGAAGTTGTTGAACTTTAATGAGCGTGATAAGGACACGTGCAATCTGGAAGGGTGGATGCCTGTACACTGGGTTTTCTGGCATAGGCAAGCATAGCGCATAAATCCATTTACGGACCTGTTATGCTTACCTGGGGATTCCTGGAGTGAGTGTCCACTTATAGGCTAAAGCATGTCTTCTTTGATCATCATTAGGTTCAACTCCTTTGAAAAGTCAACGTTCTTGTTGGGCTTTACAGCTAGACAAGGGCACTCCAAGCATCTTATGCAAGTTTTTCAATAATACTCTCTCGATTCATATACAATATTTTGCATTTCATGATCTTCATATATTGCTTACAAGTTCATACTACATAATCATCTGTACGGTTACACATTTACATTTTCTAATCTTATGATTATTCATTGACATAGATGTCTGCTCGCCGCATGCTCCGTGATGCCAGCCAACGCCCTGTTCGTGCTTCTGGTCGACGTTCTGATCGTCGCCTCGCATCTTTAGTCGCCGAGCAAATTGCTGCAGTGATCCCAAACCTTGTCAGTGAGATAACCCAGAATAGTAACAGTGCCAACACAGGGAGTACAACTCAATTTCGGTGCACTTTCAAACACTTTAACTCCTGCAACCCCACAAAATTCACTGGTGAGGAGGGTGCTACTGGTCTTCTCCAATGGTTTGAAAGCATGGAGAGTACTTTTGTGAACAGTGAGTGTCCTGATGAACTCCGCGTTCGCTATGCTACTAGTGTCCTTCAAAAGGGGGCGCTAACCTGGTGGAATGGCGAAAAACGCAATCGAGGAGCTGATGTTGCTTTATCTTTATCTTGGGCTGAGGTTAAGGAACTCATGATCGCCAAATTCTGCCCTAGGAACGAAATCAGGAAACTGGAGGAAGAATTCCATGGACTGAAACAAGACAGTGGTGAGAATCTTGCATATAATACTCGATATCACGAACTTAGCATACTGGTTCCACACATGGTCACCCCGGTCTCTCGAGCAATCGAAAAATATATCGAGGGATTACCAGACCTGATTCAAGACGTTGTCACCGGAGGCAAAGCCACTACGGTAGAAGAAGCCATCCAACTTGCAGCCACTTTGACTGACAAACATGTATGGATAGGAAACCTAGTTAGGAAGGGCACCAAGACGTCTGCTGAGAAAACCACCCATGTTGTTGAATCATCTAAGACCGTTTTAGCAAAGGCCGCCACTACTGCATCGAATTCTAAGAAACGAATGGGCGATAATCAGCACCATGCTATTGTGGATCCTGTGGCTCAACCCCCTATCAAGAAAGCCTACACGGGAATCCATCCTCAATGCAACACTTGCAAGTATCATCACCCTGCAAATCTTCCATGCCGTCAATGCACTAGATGTGGAAGGTTTGGACACTTTGTCACTACTTGTCGTGTAACAGATTGGACACAGGGTAATCCTCAAACAGCTGCTCAGGAACCACTACAGATTGCTAACGGTCGGGCATGTTATCATTGTGGAGACCCTAACCACATGCGACCACAATGCCCTAAATTGAATAATGTAAACCTAGTGGCACATGGACGAGCTTTCAATATCAATATCCAGGATGACGCTAATCCCACTGGTTAAGCAATGGATGGAATCTTCTTAAGACTCGGAAATCCAATAATTGCGTTTTCATTTTCTTGATTCCATTATCATTTTGTACCCAATTTTATCGCGCTCATTAGCATATAACAGATTTCCTAGCATACTATTATTGGTGATTTATCCTATTGGTTACGTTTATTTTAAATCGTACACTTACATTTATTTGAAACATTTGGACTTGATACTTGATCTTACAGAGCTTTTCTAAGAAAAACATCATTGTTTGTTATATGAAACTTGAATTTTTCCTTTGATTTAACAATCTATTGAACATTTAGTTATTCATGATACTTATAATTTATTTCTATAAGCCACTAAGATAACACTTACACTTAATGGTTGTAGTACTTACAAACTTGCTTGCATAAACATGCTATCAATTTGCAATCTATGTGAATAATAATTGCTGCACTTAATAGAAGTCATCATGCCTTTTTCAACAGTCGGGAGAGGCCCTACAACCTGCTCCACGACTGGTGGAGGCTATCGAACATACTCAACGATTGGTAGAGGTCATTATGCCTTTCAAACAGTCGGGAGAGGCCCTACAACCTACTCCACGACTGGTGGAGGCTATCGAACCTGCTCAACAATTGGTGGGATCATAGAAGGACATAAAACCCTAATGTAAGGTAAATTGATGATTCCGGTCCGGAACGTAATCATGAATTTACAGGTACATTAGGGTAGTGTGAAATTCTATTAGAGTTTTTGGTAGGCATCCAGTACGTTTTCGAGGTATCAAAGGTGTGGTGGGTTAGCTGCGGTACACCCTGTATACAAACACTAATGATGCATTGAAAGTGAGACTGGAAGTCGGACCGGGAACAAACTCTGTTTACTTGGTAGTTCAATTAGTCTTTCTATAGTCAATCAACTTGTACATTCATAAAACTTGAAATTTAGTGTTACTAGATTCTTATTCTCCTTATTATTCGAGACGAACCTAATCCAATCCTTAACTCACACCTATCAAACCCCTTATCCAGATCATTCGAATTTTCCAAACCACTGCTACCTTTATTTCTACCCAAGCATCCATAACCCTATGTTTCAAATAACTTCGGGACGAAGTTTCTAAAAGTAGGGGATGTTGTGACATCCGTCACTTTTTATTTTTATAATAATAATAATAATAATAATAATAATAATAATATTAAACAAGCAAAATTTAATCTCCAAACAAATACAAGACCCATCCTTCTCCTTGTGTGATTACCTGAAGCCCAACAACTAGCCAGAACCCAAGGCCCACTGCTTCCCTTCCCTTTTGAAAACAAAAAAAAGAAATACCCCTGCCGGGACTCGAACCCGGGCAGGAGCCGGGTCACACTCACGCGCTGACCATCTGGTCTAGCTCTCTTCTTTGAATAAACCTCAATAGAAATAATATAAAACCCCTCCTAGACGGTTTCTTTTCCTTTCCCTGCTACTGCTGCTGTTACACGACACCACACCACCAATTTTCTTTTTTTATCAACAAAGCCTTTGACCTCAAATTGGATTAATTTAGGTAAGACATTCCAAGAATTAATCATGTATTCATTAACCCACCATCAATCATGCTTAAATCTGCACGATGACAACTCGCGTATTGACCAATTCGAGCAAAATTCACGCGTTAGGCTTAAAGACGGGTCAAAACCTTCCATTTCGTTCGTCTAAGCTTTGCACTATAAATTGGACCTCCTTACACCATCACACATCGCCGAACAACCTCCCTTCACTCTCAATTTTTCTGTTTTAACGATCTGCGATTCAGTTCCTTGTCGCGTTTGACTTTTTCTTTGACCGAGGCTCTTTCACGTTTGCGTCATTGTAAGTTCTTTTTTTTGGTTGGGTTATGATCATCGGCCCTCTGTGATCAATAGCCCCAAAGATTCATGGGCTATTGATCACTAATTGTGGTGATTGGTAAATTAGGGCACTAATTGTGTAGAATTGGGGAAGAACATATATAACAATTAGTGTATTTAATTATTTCAAATTGATAAACTAACAACCAACTGGTATAGACCAGCTGGTTTGCACGCATGGTTAGGAAACCGAACCGGTCATTGGGCCAGGGTTCGAACCCCACAAGTGTAAAACATTTTTTCTCCTTTTTCTTTCTTCTTTTCATATATATATAGTTAACCTTTAATTTTTTTAAAATCGTTTTAAAATACTAAAACTATTTTATAAATTCTACAAAATTTATTTTATGTTATTCCAGTGATAAAGTTTATCATCCAATTTTTAGTTTTTCAAAAATCATTTATTTAATATATATAATAATTAATACAAGTTTATTCATTTATAAATGTAAAATTCAATAAAAATATCTAAACGATTTTATAAAACTCCACAAAAATTATCCTAAACTTGTACAACAATAAACATTTCAGAAATTATTTTTATTCCAGAAAAACCGGTCATTTTATATTTTTAATGAATTTTTGTTAGTTTTAATCATAAATAAATCATAATAAATTCATTTTTCAATATTTTTGCACCAAAATTTTACATAAATTATTTCTATCCATTTAGAACAGAAATACAATTTTTAATTTAAAAATTATTTAATTTTAATATTTTTAGATATTAAAGTTACATCTTGACAATTTGAAATAAATAGATTAAATATTCTATTTTCAAGAAAATAATTTTATAAAAATTATTTTCACACTTAAACCTTTATATTGTGATCTTCTTTAATTTAAGATTTACAAAAAGACTTTTGTTTATTTAATTATCAAATTTCCCTTAGTTATTAAACGTTTAATTTATTAATCAAACGAATACTTATCCCCAATTCGGAACCCTAGAAAATACTTATAGACTAGATAGACTTAGACTTATTTGTTACCTTATACATAGGGTGATACTTGACAAACGTTGGATTTCACTTATTCAATTCCACAAGACTTACCACCGTGCTAAGGTGAGTATTACTTATCCCCTTTTTCACTTTTACAACTTTTGGGGTGATTCATGCACAAGTATACAAAACCTTCATATTCATTTACACATACATTTTATTCATTTACAATTCATATACGTGTCTTGTTTATCTTTGTGCTTATGTTTTAACATGAACGTAGCTTACATACAAAATCATACATACAGACATAACTTATGTTATGGTGCTCTTTACATATAGACGTAACTTATGTTACGGTGCTCATTCAGACATAACTTTGTGTTATGGTGCTCTTTTAGACTCACACGTGTTGAGGTGCTCATTATCAATTACATTGTACAACTTTACATATGATCTTTGTCTTGTTTGGTTACTTGCGTGTTTACATAATGCCTTGGTGATGCTAGACACATGAATTGTACTACTTTTCAAATCTTATACTATACGTACAAAACTAAGTAGTGCTCACCAACATTCGTATGTTGACAAAAATTATTTTCGTGCATGTTTCAGGATAAGCTGCTTGACGCTTCACATAGGACCTGGACTTAGCTTAAATTAATCAATTATCTTTATTTTTGTTGTCTTGTATTTAATTCCACAAGTTGTAAAACAATATTCATTAATTATATATTTACATTTTAGTACCATGAGCTTTTGAACAATCATCACTACGTGGCACCTCGATGATTCCGCCATCGGTTGGGGTGTTACAACCACCACCCACCACCATCATCACCACCCACCACCGCTGCCGCCACCACCACCCACCACCGCTGCCGCCACCCACCACCGTCGCCCACCACCGCTGTCACCACTTACCACCATCATCGTCGTTTCCGCCACCAACAACCGCCACCACCCGCTACCACCCACCACCACCGCCATCCAACACCACCTAACGCCGCCCAACACCGTCACCCACCCACCGCCGCCTCCACCACCTGCCACCGTCACTCATCACAATTTCCTTTACCCACCACCACCCATCACCGCCACTACTCACCATCATCACCCACCCACCATCACCACCATGCTACCACCACACACCGCCACCAACCACCACCGCCACTACTCACCATCGTCGCCCACCCACCATCACGACCGTCCACCTCCACCTTCCACCGTCACTACCACCACCGCCGCTATCGCCATATATCATCACCCACCATCACCGCCACCGACCACCACCCACCATCCACCACAACCACTCACCTCCGATTTTATTCCTTCGTCTTTTCCTTCATATCTAACAACACAAAGTAATGTTTTGTTTCATTCCCACATGGTAACCAAACAAAACATGGAATGGTAATGATCCATTCCATTACCTTGTCCATTCCATTACCTCATCCATTCCATTCCCCCTCCATTCCATTACCGGGTTTAAAGATTATCTGAACCTAGCCATTAATTGACCATTTCACTCCACCAATTCATTCTGCGTATTTCAACGGCTTAAAATATTATTAACTAAATACATGCTTTATGTTTCACATTTGACAGGTTTTGTAACCTACTGGGAGCTGCACCGCACGATCTCCCCCTCTCTCTTTGTCGGCATATTTTTTATATACTACTTCATACGTCCAATGTAATTTACTAATAATAATGTTTTATTCCATTGTTTATTATAATATATAAAATATACCCTTTTAGTATAAGGTTGGTGGGGAAAGAAACAGTAAATTATATCTCTTATTTGTAAATTTCAGTAAATTCAGGGGAAATGGGAAACATTGTTTGTAAATTTGTTTATTCATTTCTTTCAAACATAAAAATTGATCGATTACATCTCTTAATGGCCCAATGGTTTGGTTTCACTTAGGTTAATTATCATTAATTTTGTCAAGATTAACTGTTGAAGAGTTGAAAGGCAAGAGTTAAGAGAGACAGCTAATCTTGTCTCAATAGCTACCAACCATCGTTCAAATACAACCAATAAAAAATAAAATAAAAAATACACGTATCATAACAACCAATATCACAAACGTGAGTATACAATCTCAAGACACGTAGCATTATATTTTATTCATATTTTGTATATGTTTGTGTCCAAGGTTAAAAAACAAAAACCTATTTTTATTTTACAGAAAAATAATGATTTCTCTTTTTACTTTATGAGAAAATAGATTAGGAGTTAGGACAAACAAGAAGAGTTGGTTTTGGTTTTTGTTTTTGTTTTCGTTATGGTTTTGGATAAGATAATATATATGCATTAATCATAGTTTTCTTAAAACAAAATTTGCGTCTTTATGTGTCTGTCTTTCAGGTACCTACAATAAAGTTTTCTATAGGAGGCTTGGGTTCAATTCTTACTATCTACATTTGGAGGACAATATTGGTGGAGGGGAAATGAGGGATGACCCGGCCATTGGCTTGGGTTCGAGTCCTGACCCCGACCGGTTTTACCGATTATTTCACTATCGTGCCTTCGGGCGGGTGAGTGGTCGGGTTTTCCCGGCAATTGGTGGCCCGGGTACTCTCGAGTACCTGATTCGCCAAAAGGGTGCTCGAGAGTGCTCGAAAATTGATTCGTTGGCCGTTTAAAAAAAAAAGTATACTACAATAAATGTAGTAGTTATATTGCGGGAGTTGAACTAGCATAGCTCTATGGTTTTGTATTGATCTTTTGTACCAACAAAGATGTCTATTCTTTTGCAAACGAATTGAAATAAAGTATGATAGCGTTTTCCACTACTGTGTTTGAACGCCAAATGAACCAACTAGCCATTTTGTAGCATATTTACAAATTTATGAACCAACTAGCATTTTGTAGCCACACGTACAAAAATAACACACAACATGAAATAAGCTCTTGTGAGCAATTTTTCTACGAATGTCAACTTTTGATGAAAGTGTCAAACCTTCAGCTCGAAGACGACCTTGTAGATACCACGTGTTTAGCTTAGGATAACTAGTATGGGGTCGGGAAGCGGGGTCGGGGTGCTTAGGTGGCATTCTGCACCGGTGGGGTACACTGCCCCCCTTTGCTCAGTGTCACTGAGCTTCTTAACGAGGGAATGCCAAATAATACCACAGAAGTCATCCTGATAATTTTTTTTGGTGTTTCCTACACCAACAATTTAGTCGAACCTAGACGAGAGACCACTAATAAACACATATCATGGAGCATCAACCACAAGATATCTGAAATAACCATACGAGGTTCATTCCAATGCAATATATCATTAGGATAATGATACTTGACATATGGCAGATTGAAATTTGCATTTAGGTGAAAGCAAGAAACATTAGATACATCACAGTAAACCTTTAGATAAATCCTAAATTGAAGAAAGCAAATATACAAGTGTGTGCACATGGTTTAAAAGAAATTACAAGATTGTTGGATCGATTTTTAAAGTTACTAACAAGTTGCCATTATTCTTCGAGATTTTGATAATTTGCTAACAAATTAATTTAAGAACAATATAACTAAATACGACCATTAGGAAAATAATATGACCACTAATAGATTGCCTGCATAACAACTTAGGATTTGTTATTTAAATGAAAATGAAGTAATACATTTTTATGTATCTATTGTAATAACACACAACATGAATTCCATCAAGTCCAACGACATGTTTGTAATGAATATAAATAATTGTGGCAAACATCAAGATCTACAGTGATGAAAAACAAAGAAAATTTTATAATACACAAATAGAAAACATTAAAAGATTCTAGAGAGAGTAAAAAGGTAGAGAATTTGTACTTTAAAGTTATAAAACCCCCACGTAATAATTTATAGGGTCATTATTATACAAACATTTATAAAAACCGCTCTTAAACGCATTTGTATTATACGTACTCAAATGTCAGTATGTCACTAATGACATTTGACCCTTGCAACCCCAAACGTATTGGTTTGTTTAGTAATTAAACCTAAGATTCTTTAATTTCTAAAGTAGAAAGCATACTTTTTTCTATTACTTATTCTATATAAACCTAACTATTACCATTAAACAAATTAGTTGACATGTTTATATTAATTTGTGCATGAAAAAGGCCTCTTAACGCAAACTTATAGATTAAATATTCATTAGTACCCTTTTTCACATAAAAATAATTGTGATTATAGAACCTACAGAAAATTAATAGCCTAGTCACAATCAAACAAAAACTAACATGCCATTATACTAAAATGGTTGACTTCAAATTCCATTAATAGATTAGTTAAATGGTGGTACTAATTAATTGATTAATCAATTCATATGCGAAATACGCATTAATACCAAATAAACAAAAGTAATACTCAATGAAACATTCATAAATGGTTTAATCACAACGGTCAGGTTAGAGCAAGTTTACCTATCATTTTTATGAATTAGTTTGATTCTTTTTTAGGGCAATTTCAATAAAAACCATCAAGGCCACCCATCTCCAAGATGAAAATAGCCCCCAAAATAACAAAACAATCACATTACATCAAAATTGCATCATAATGACCAATCAACCGTACTCGTTTTAAATCTGTTTCTATACTAAAGAAAGCCCAAAGCTTAATATCCACAACAATCTCTCACATTCCTCCTCTTGCTATCAAACACCACCTCATTCTTGGCCTTCCAAATCCACCAACAAGTCAAAATCACAATGCCTTGAAATACCAATTTCCTAGCTGCCGACCCATTCATGACTTTATGCAAGCCTAGAATATCCGTAACCAAGAACACCAAGATACACTACGCCAAAAAAGGCCTTTGGCCACACCAAAAAAGTGTGACCATATGTCTTCCGCCACACTTTTATTTTCCAGCTCAAGTGTGACTATATGTCGAGTCATCGTAGGTATCATACGGACACATTTAATTTTAGTGGCCGTAGCACCTTAAAAGTGTGGCTATATAGTACCCGTATTTCTTACTGGAATCAAGAATTCCCTTTACTACGTGTGGCTAAACGGTAGTAACGACCACATAAATTTACTTGAGTGTGACTGTTTCTATTATATAGACACATGAATTTACTAAAAAGTTTGTTTTAGCAACATAAATTAAGGAAACCATGGCAAAAAGGGTTGTTGTAATCAAGCATTATGTCCATTAAGTGTGGCTAAATGGTAGTAATAGCCACATGAATGTCTTGTAAGTGTGGTTGGTTGTATTATATAGTCACATGAATTGATTGTAAGTGTGGCTAAAAACTATTTCTAGACACACAGAACAATTTTTTAATTGTAAGTGTGACTATTGTCTAAACTTTTGTCACACGTAATTTTTTTTTTTACATGACGTTTGCTATCATTTCGTCACATAATAAAAAACAAACTGACAATGGTGTGGCTAATGAATATGTAAAACCACATGATTTTTTTTAATTTTAAGTATGGCTATAGGCTAACCTTTGGTCACACATAATGATTTTTCTCATGACGTTTGATATCATTCCGTCTCGCAGATAAAAATAAAGTGACAATGTGTAACTATTGTCTAACCTTTGGTCACATATTTTTTTCCCATGACGTTTGTTGGGATTGCGTCTCACAATAAAAAAACAAATTGAAAATGGTGTGGCTGATAGGTAACTAAAGCCACATGAAGACCCCAAGTGTGGCTAAAAACTATTTATAGACACAAAAAGCGATATTGTAATTTTTAAGTGTGGCTATTATCTAACCTATAGTCACACATTTATTGTGGTTCTACGTGGGCAATTTCTTGTAACTGGCCAATTTAATTTCAAATTTCATAAAATTAAAATATTGGTAACATGAGAAAACCTAAAAAACAAACTATATTAAAAATAATAAACTAAAATCCATACATGAGTTTTCAACTTAAATATTAAAGACAAACTTTGAATCAAAAGCTATCTACAAAAGTTGTAAATGAAAAGATATCTACATATAACTTGAATAATATTCTAAATGTTTTCTGCACGTCCAAGATTGGTCCTACCAAGGGGAGTGTATTGAGAAACAAATGCCATGACACCTTTCTTGAGTCCCTATTTCTTTTGTTTGATTTCGACACAACATTAACAATCACATTCACATTGTAATCATAGCCCCCATCTCCAACCTGCAAACATAGTTTGTATAAGCAAATTAGGCTTTATAGTTTTCTAATGTTGCTTAAATCTAAGCCAACATGTTCACCATTGCATATCTCTAGAATTTTCACATGAGAATCAATAACTAATAGCAAACAAATTCATTTTTCAAAAAAGTTAATTACAATTCCAAATTCATAGTCAACTACTGATAAACCCTAGAATTTTAACAAGTTTCACAATAAAAAGTAAATGCACAATGCAAATCCAATAACATTAGATAAACAAAGAAGCTTAAAGTTGCAAAAACTAAATAAACACAATTCAATGTATTTTACCAGATTATCTTCAGCCACAAGTACAAATTTGATGGTTAACATACCAAACGATAATTGGATTGGAATAAAAAAGTGTGTGTATACACACACACGAAGTTACCCATGGGGCCAATTTTCATGGCAGAACGAGCAAGATCTCGAAGAGCTGACTGGCACCTGCGCCAGGTATCTTAGGTTTGTTACCTCCAGTAGCCCTTAACTTAACGTGAAGAGCATTGATACCAATCTCTTGAAACAAAACCAAAAGAACCAAAGCATGATCTTAGTATAAAAATTAAATGTTAACAATAACCACTAACTATTGAAGCATTTTCTATTTTCTAAAAAGAATGGTTAAAACTATAGATAAAAATAAAACATATAAAATACCTTGCAACGCATAGGAACATCTTGTGCAGCAAGCATAGCCATAGCAGCATATGGTGAAGATTCATCCATGTCAGCCTATACCTTCATCCCATCTGGTTATATACAGATGAAATGCTAATTACTTTAATACTTAAAAACAAAGTACTAGTGGAAAGTAAAATTTTCATCCTCATATAATTATATGAAATTTTTCAATATGCTATAAAGAATTGGCTAGTGTGATGAGCAGATCACTATTGTGCAGTTGGTAGAAATCTTTCAAAACAAACTGAAAACTTTCAAATAACAACTTAACTATATATGATCTACCATTGTCCATTGTGATCCATTAAGGCCTAATATGGTCCATTAAGACATATATGATCTACCACTGTCTATTGTGATTCGTTAAGGCCCATCATGATCCACTAAGACATATATGATCTACTATTGCTTATTGTGACCCATTAAGGTCCAATATAACCAATAAAGAAGCATATCTCTCTTTCTCGTTCTCTCTCTCTCTCTCTCTCTCTTTATATATATATATATATATATATATATATATATATATATATATATTGGGATTGAAAATTTAAACGTGATCTTTTCAACTTTTGAAGTCCTGCTCTAATAGATTTCAGGGGTGTTTGAAAAGGCCACTAAAATTTTTAAGTCAAACTTCAACATTTGTGCTTTAAATGATTGTACAATATGCTTTAACATGTGTACATGTTGAAAATTATATAAAATGACTATTGTGTCCTTTCTATATGCATTATAATATAGTATAGATAATTAATGATCCATTAAAACGAATATGATCTATTAAAACATATATAATCTTCTATTGTTTTGTGATACATTAAGGCTCAATATGGCCCATTAAGACATATATGATCTACCGGGGATGATCTCGATACTGGTACAGAATGTACCGGTACCAAAAATATCGATCCTGAAAGTTTCAAAATTCAGTATTGTATTGGTTCCGAAATTACTCAGTACAGAATGTTTTCTGAAGGTAAAAATCCGTAAAATAACGTTACCCTACTGAACAGAAAGTAACGATCCCGAAAACGGCAAAAAAGTGGATACAAAGTGGTACCGGAATTTTATCGGTATGGTACGATTCGATATATTTTTTCTAAAAAATGTTGTCTATAAAACAAATAAAAAAAGTATATTATAAAAATGTATAACGTAACTCATATGCTTCACATATTATTTAGGAAAAAAAAACGAGTAATACAAATACGATTTTAAAAATATAATATTCGATAATAGTTTGAATTTTTAAATATGTATCATTTAGGCGGAGGTTTTAGGATGAAATATTATGGAGGGAAGTTTTAGAATGAAATATTAATGGGGGAGTTTTAGGAGGGATTTTGAAAGGAAAATAGAATTCAAATAATTTTGTTTTCTTGTATTGTGTAAAGACTAAAATTTCATAATTATAAATGTGTCAATTGTTTAACATTTTGGCCACACGAATTTTTTTTTTTTTTATTAATGACAATTGATATCATATCATCAGACACAAAAAATGAACAAAGTGATAATAGTGTGGTTAACAATTATATAAAGCCACATGAAATTTTGTAACTTTAAGTATGACTATTGTGTGACCTTTGGTCATACATATCTTCACATGACATTAGCTATCATTTCGTCACAATAAAAGTGTCGATAGCTTGACAATGTTTATGGAAAGCCACACAAAATATTGTAATATTAACTATGGTTGTTGTATAACATTTGGTCACACAAAATAATATATGTGGCCATATGTATTAGCTTTTTGTCACATCATCAAACGTATAAAGTTGTCGTAGATCATATTTGGCAACACTTTTCTGGTGTGGCTACTAAATGTCACAGCTTTTTTTCTAAAGTGTGGCTAAAAGTTTTGAAAAGATACGTTTTTAGTCATATGATACAAATTATGTAGCCATGGGTCATATTTGGCCACACTTTACTAGTGTGGCTAATAAATGTCACAGTTTTTTTTCTTAAAGTATGGCTATAGGTTTTGAATACATATTTTTTTGTCACATTAAACAAATACAGTGACCACATATCCCATTTAGCCACACTTTTTAGAGTGTGGCTAGTAAACGCCACTTTTTTTTCTTAAAGTGTGGCTAAAAGTTTGACCTGTTATGTAATGGTCACATGAAAAATAAAATTGATGGCAAAAAATGTTTTGAAATATCATTTATGAGCTTTAGTCACACATTTAATTAAAGGTGTGGCAGAGCATTTTTAGTAAAAGTGTGGCGAAAGCCCTGTTTTGGCGTAGTGATAGGGGGAGATTACACCATGAAGTGATACCGCTCCACACACAAGCCGAAATCGAACATCCTCAAAAAAGATGGTCTACATTTTCTTCACAGTCCCCGCAAAAAGGACACAGGCTATACTCAACAAGATCGTTCTTGTCACACCACGCCAATGGCGGAAACACGTGGCGCAACGCTCGAAAGCATATCAAAGTCAAGATTAACACAAACTATATTTAATTAGAAAAGATCAATTTATTAGGATGTCGAAACTGAGTATCTCGTTACAATATTGCACAAAGCATTACATAAAACGATGAGCATTAAGTTTTAACGTGGGGGGTTTTAACAATGAATGAAACCCCGACCAGAATCCGACATCCCGAATTCCACCGCACTAGCCCCATATCTATTCAGCACTTAGTTACCTGAAAGATATGTTTAAAAAGACGTCAATATATAAAATATTGGTGAGTTCACAGGTTTTAGTTTCATAACAACATTTTCACAACCATCGACTCGACTCACTTTACCGTATAATTATTTTCCCATTAAATAATTATACTAGGATCTTGTCGATCGATATTCCGTTTTTACAACATGTGCGAAACCTGCACAACTTGTGGCCTTTGTAAGGAGTAGCTAGCTCCTACAAACTATGATGATGAGCAATCCCTTGAGCCCCATAACCAAACCAAGACTAATAATAATGCCCCGCTCCAAGACGTTTCTCGGAACCCAACGACTTAATTTCAGAATACGTGCACCTTTGGCATACGCCGATGCATAATCGACGCTATCGATTAGGGGTGGGCCTTGTCAGGCACCAATAGTACTATCCAAATATTCCTTCGGTTTCATTTCCCTAAATTAATGGTTACAGAAGAGGGGACTCAACCCCGAGTGGCGATCACTGCTCAAGTACTTATCATGCCACTTATCACATTTTATCCTTTGAAAACATTTCAACATGTGACAACATTTGACAAACATATCTTTCCCCCAGTTAAAACAGTAAAATGGGGCCGTGAAACTCACCTGATGTACAGCGTACAATCAAATAGCAGAGAATAGCAAGTCCGTGGTCAAGCACCTACGAACGTCCTAGTGCGTGTAAGTCTCTAAGTCTATAGCGGGTGCTTTTTCGGCAAGTTGTACACCCAACTCCCAACACCACCATTTACATATAATTCCCCGTTTAATTAAACATATGTCCTAGGTCCGTTGGTGATGGATTACCCTTGTTACAAGTTATTTATATTCGCGTTAATATTTCTTTAACTTGTATAGTATTATCCTCGACTCGACTTCACTTAACGTATAATTATTTTCCCATTAAATAATTATACTTAAGATCGTATCGTTCGATGTGATATATTTTAACACTCGACTCGACTTCACTTAACGTATAATTATTTTCCCATTAAATAATTATACTTAAGATCGTATCGTTCGATGTGATATATTTTAACACTCGACCCGACTCACCACACTGTATATTTACTTTCCCATTAAGTAAATATACTAGGATCTCGTCGGTTCGGTATACATATATATATCTATTATTTACTCGTCTCGGTTTTCCTTCCCGTATATTTACTTTCCCATTAAGTAAATATACTAGAATTTCGTCGAGCCGAACATATATATATGTATTTTCCTCGTTAAGTCCATACGTTCATTTAACGTTTTTAATCGTTAGATTATTTACGTTATATTTTCTCCCACGAATATTTTTCCAACACTGAGGAAAGTGTTATGTAAATTTTTCACCCAAGTTGTATATATTTTAACTCCTTAAAATATATTTTTACTCATCTTGACGTAATAATATTTTTCTCGTTTGTCCGCTTTTACGTCTTAGTTTGTTAACACGTCCAAGTCCGATTTTTTAACTTATATATGTATATATAGTTAACCTTTTTCCAAGTCTTCCAACATGTGTTTTTTTTTCTAGAAGTATTATTCAACTTTCTAATTCTCAACACATATTACTTGGAAGTTTTATAAACACTTTTGTGTTTATAACACAAAACTTGAAAACTTATATACAAAAATGTTCCAACACTTTTATATTCCCATTTATATAAAAGTGTTCATTTTTATATAAGTTCTCCCAAGTTTTAGTTTGTCTAACATTTTTATAAAAACCTTTGTTAAAAAAAATTATCCCATGTACAACTTGCATCTAAACACAAAGTATATAAGTTTTAAACAAAGAAAAGTATAGAATACTTACAACTAGCACAAGGTTAGGGAAGATTCATAAAACACAAGATTTTGGATGGAGTTTAATGGGTGTTCTTCCTTAGGTAATGATCCAAGCTTGAAACACACTTAAACTTTGATAAAAAGGGGTTTGTTTTTGGAAGAGTTTTAGTGTTAGAAGTTGAAATAATGGTAAATGTGGATGATCTAAAACTCATGGCCAAAGAACATGAAGGAAAAGCTTTATATTTTTTTTTTTTTGAAAGATCATAGAAGATTATAAAGGACATGTAATCATCTTTCCATGTACCCATGATCTTCCAACAATCTTCCTAGATACATAAGATCTATGCTTGATTCTTCCTTATATCTAATTGTACAAAAGAAATCCTAGGAGATATGGCGAAGGGGTGTTGGCCGATTTCTTGAAGAATTTTGGAGGATTTTGTAGTATCTTCTAAGGATATGCAAATCCATTCCTAAATCTCCATACACCACACTTATAATCTTTCAAGTATCTCCTCATATCTAGTAGTACAAGAAAAATATTATGAAAGTGGTGAGGGGTTAGGGGCCGGTTGGGTTGGATGGTTTTGTGGGGTCCACAACACAAAATATTTGCTACATAATATGTTAAGCTTCATACTTTAACATTCGGGTGTCGTTCGGGTATTATTCGGATTTTATTTACGCGTTCTTTGGACATTATAATAACCTCAAATAACCCCCCTTAAACATAGCCTAGTTTAAGCATTAGTTGGTTAGTTAGGCTTTCGTTGGGTGAAATTATAAGTTATACGCGTACCGGGTGCGGTACGCGCACTTTATTCGTTACCGGGAGATTTGTATGTAAAGTTTTCACTTATGGTTTTGGAGTTCCAAAACACATTATATTTTGTGAAAATACCCTTTATTTTATATCCTGGGTGTCCGGGATCCTTTTTGTTTATTTAATTTTTACCGGGTAATCACCAACGTCCGTACCGGACAAGTTTATTCGCACATGATCCTATCATGTATCATCATTAAACATGTGCATTCCTATGCATCTTATGGGGAATTTGCTATTCTCTACGGCACCAGTTAAATTAATCCAATTAATTTAAACATGCACTTAAACCGTTAATTACATATACTAATTACATACGGAAACATGTCGATTTTTGCCGAATGTTACATTCTCCCCCGGTTAAGAGAATTCCGTCCCGGAATTCAGTTCAAGATGTCCAATACAATAGTATCCTTGAACAGGGCGGGTTGTTTGCGCTTCACGAGATCTCCTCTTTCCTAAGTGAACCCAGGTTCATGCTAGGTTCCCGCTTAGTGCTCTAACAAGCACAATATCACAGTCCAACTACCACTAAGCTCTTGGGCATCCCACTTTGATACCTCTATTGGTTTCTCGGAATAGTAGAGCTTAACGTCAACCGGACTTTCGTCGGTCAAGGAATTAACAATGCCTCCTCAGGCCAGACTTGCGGGATTCATCAAGAGTCCCACTAAGCTCTTGCGATAGTTCGAGCTTAATCATCACGAGACCAATTTTGATCAATATCTCCGTGCCACTGGAGTATCCAGAATTTGGCCTACTATAATTTCTATGCTTACCATCACTCTCCCAGAGTATGACTCTCAGTGTAAACATATTATTAGTTCGAAGTCCTTAAGGCCTACGCCCTGTTCGTATGACTTCTTAATAGGTTCGCATCTCATCCAAGCTGTCTCTAAACTGCAAGATTTACTGGCCATCTCTCGAATAACTCAAACCCGGTTATGTATCTATCTTCGTCTGTCATTCGACGTACTGGAGAAGTTCACGTATGCCCTCCAAGGGCTTTGAGTAGTATACCCCGAACACTGGGATGATAATTCCTATCACATAGGAAATTTTGGTGATGAAGATCATGGATTCGATGTGCCACGGACATCAACCATGTCAACGCGGAGCAGTTCCGTCAAGTACGTTCAATTAGTTCGAGAATGACGAGCCATACTCATTGCAAATAGAGTATCACATGCTTGTGTACAAAGTTTGTTGAACCTGAGGCGGAACGACTACTACAATCCGATATAATGGAAGTCGGCAATCCAGTGTCTAGCCACAACTCTCCAAGAGTATAGGTAGCTATCCATATGCCTCATATAGGAGCTATGGATGAGTATGGAATGAGAGGGTTCCAAACAACAATCAAACATTACATCCGACCACGAAAGCACCTCGGGTGGCATGGTAATGTCAAACAGGTGATCTTACTGTACCACATAATTGTTTAAAAGTCCCCTTGGAAACCTCGTCGGGTATTTCATTTTATTTACCCTTCGACTCGACTCACTTTACCATATATTTACCTCCCCATTAAGATAAATATACTAGGTCCTTGTTGTAACATCGCAAAATTTTCCCCAAAATTTTAATACATAAAAAGCCCTTATATATATATATATATATATATATATATATATATATATATATATATATATATATATATATATATATATAGGTAGAGGATCCAGTAGGAAAATTGTTTTGTGTAGGAAGTGTAGGAAGTGTTTTCAACCGTTGGATTAAATCTGATTAAAACTTGAGATGATGGGCATTTTAGACTTTTTAACCATTTTATTAATTATATCAATCACACGTTTTTAGCAACTTCCTTTAGTGATTATGGAGATTTATTATCCTTAAATAACTAATTATTCTTCCTTTTCAACTTGATTCATAACATCTTCTTAATAAGTAGTGTTTTAACATGTTATGTAGTAATAAGTAATGTTTTAACATGTTATGTAGAACAAATATAAGAAAAAGTACCAACATAATAGTGACATATCAAATATCCAAAAAACACAATGTACCATCATCCATAACATATCCTAGACACAATCCAAAACATAAAGAAACAAATATTTTTCCAAATCACAAAAGTAAAGTCACTTTTTTGCCATTGACGGCCCCAATCTTTTCACCAATTCAAACAAACGCGGTCTTTTCCATTTCTCTCCTTGTATCATCCGATAATTGGTAATATTGAAACTATCCATTAGGCTCATGTTATCAATCACAAGTGTGTCATACGTCATGAGGCTAAAACACATTAGGTAGAAATGGTTCGATTGTAGAATGGGCATGAAAATTAGATCGAACCCAATGATCGCATTGTTCTCCGTCCCTTTCAAACATGATACCATGTTTTCCTCAAAGTGTTTTATCCTCACCCTGACCGACCCATCAAAATCCGCGTGTTCCTGTACACACATACAAATAATAATCATTCCACATCAGCAGTCTGTTTAACAGTTAATAATAACTAGTTTTTTACATAATTTTATCAACGAACGAAAACATTAGTGTTTTCCAGCAGACTAGAACAAGTAAGATGCAACAACAAAATTCAAACAACTATAATCCATCTATAGTTTTTTAAAACAAAATAGAACAAGTAGTGTTTCTAAATCATACCAACAACAAGATGTAACAGTACCACGCAAACAACATAACCCATTTATAGTGTTTTAAAACAGAATAGTGTTTTACAATAGAATAGTGTTTTACAACAGAATAGAACAAGTAATATGCAGCATATAAACTTTCAACAAAATCCAAGAAACACTATTATCCCACCCAAATTGGATTTTAAATCACAATTAAAATCAACATATAAACACTTTCAACATTATAAACAAAACACTATCAAACAACATATAACACTTTCAACAAAATCCAAGAAACACTATCAAAACTAAAAACTGTAAATACCGTTTATTATAATTAAACCCTATATACTGAATTCTAACTCAAAGAATATTCAAACTTACAGTGCTATAAACACTATTATTCCAACTTTCAATAATATAAACACTATTAATCTAACTTTCAGTACTATAAACACTATTAAAACTAAAATAAAATAAAAAAACATATTATCCCACCCAAATTGGATTTTGTAAACACTGGTAGGCCATAGATGAATTCGAGCGATGACATTGAAAAACCATAGCTGGATTTTTAAAACCGTATATGGATTTTTAAAACACTGGTAGGCCCAAATCAGAAAAAAAAAACCCCAAACGCAAGCTATGGTTTTCCAAAAAACCCAACAAAATCTGATTTTAAAACTCAAACCTAAACTAAAATCTGATTTTAAAACTCAAACCTAAACTAAAATCTGATTTTAAAACTCAAACCTAAACTAAATTTGGATTTTAAAAACTCAAAACCTAAGCAAAATCTGTACCTGTCGGTGTAGCTGTAGGGTGTGGCGGTGTTTTATCTCCCTGCATGGTAGTCGGAGGTGGTTGCTGGCGTCGAAATAAAATATCGATTGGGTATTCTTGAGGTATCGGCGATTCTTGAGTTTTGTTGAGGGTTAATAGGTGTTGAAATAAAACACGAAATAAAACACTGATGAGAGACGATTTTGAATTGAGGATGATCGATTGGGTTTGAGTTTTAAAATAAAACATTGATGGCGGTGTACAATGAAGAAGAAGTAGCAGAGATTATGAAGATTTTGATAAGAGAAACATTATGAAGATTCTCAGGAGAGAGAATACGCGTGAATTAAGGAAGAAAATAAATTGTTTCTATATAAAACATAATAAAATGACATTCTTGCCCTCTTTTAAAACATTTATTAGACCATTATACCCTTTATTTTAAAACACTTATTAAATTATATAATGTTTGTTTTAAGAATTGTAAACTTTTGATCTAAGCCATCCATTTGTAGATCAAACGGTTGAAAACACTTCCTACACAAAACTATTTTCTTACCGGAACCCTACCCTATATATATATATATATATATATATATATATATATTTTATTACACCTTATCATTAATATTATACAAATGTGCCTAAGTCTTTATTTATCCTAACTCACAACTTATATACATACATAAATGTATATAAATAATAATAATAATAATATGATTCTAAATTCTTTTTTTTTCACATACAAGATTTTTTTTTTAAATAAAGCCTTGAGTCAAATAGTCAAAGTCCTAGTCAAAGTCTTAGTCAAACAGTCAAAGTCTTAGTCAAATAGTCAATTCATCATAAAACCTTAGTTTATGGTGTTGACCAATTTTAATGGCTAATTGACTCCAAAACTAGTATAAAAACCCACCTATGACCCATTATACTTTGCACCTCTAAATCGATTGTTTCAATCCGATTAAACTTTCCCTCATACCTTTCTTCTATAGTCTATTACTTCTACAATTGAAGCTTTGATTATAAGCTCTTGTAATTGGCGAATTGGAAGCTTGATATTCTTTCTTTTTCGTTTTCTTCAATTTGGACTAGCTACGTTGTTGAGTCTTTGGGATTCGCCTCGCATACATTCACAACACAATATTCTATTTTTTTACGAGACATAACATTTTGCTAAGGTGAGTTTTACATAGCCCATTTTCTATTTATCACCATTTTTGGGGTGAAACATGTTACAACATCATTTATGCAATTCAATCATCAATGCGTCTATGTGTTTTTCTATGTTGCATTATATCTTGAACATGACTAGGGTAAGCACAATTCTAGCATAAACATTCATCAGCCAAACGGTATACATTGATAGATCTATTGGACTGACAATCCCACCCGGATACGTGCCTCCTACAAAGGTTACGTGACATCCCGATGTTTCCGCCATCGGTTGGGGTGTTACAGATTGGTATCAGAGCCATGGTTATAGGGAATTAGGTTATTAGAAAAATAATCTAGTCTATAACCATAGGATTTAACCAGTACTTGCTTCTTTTACTTGCTATTCTCTATCTCCCTCCTACTTCTTATCCCTACATTAATCCCTACGAGAAGGTTGCTCTCCATCACTGGATCCACTCTTAGACTAATAAGGCAAAACCCTCAGGTTTAACCTGAACCACCTTGAGATCTCGTCGAAGTTCTAGATTTTAATAACGAACACGTGCAATCTGGAAGGGTGAACGCCTGTATTCTGAGTCTTCTGTCTAGGCTGGCATTGCGCATATATCCCAATCAGACGAGGGACACGGATGCCTACCTGGGAATTCTCGGGATGAGTGTTCACTTATAGGCTAAAGCATGTCTTCACTATGTTGTTGGAATCTGGAATCTTTGATACGTCAACGTTTTCGTTTATTCGTTTTAATTAATGAATAAATGATTACATTCCTTATATCACCTCATTCATTTCATGCCACATTGAACCTTCATTGTGTCCCTTACAGATCATGTCTCCACGTCGCAGCACTCGCAATAACAGTGGTGAAAACCAAGAGGAAAGTAACAACAACCACAACACCAACCACAACAACAACAAAAACAACAAAGGTGTTGATGCCCAACTGGCTGCGATTATTTCCCAACAAATGGCGCAACAAATCACAACTCTGGTTTCTAACTTGTTGGCTCAAGTCATCCCAATGAATGGGAACGGCAATGGAAATGGAAATGGCGATGGAAATCACATAAAGAACGGGACCTTAGTTCGGAAAGGCGAGAAAACAAGTATTGTGGCCGCAGTAACTACCGAGAACCAGAAGCGCAAGACCAGGGATCCTAATGTAAACCTCACTACACAAGCTTCTAACAAGAAACCCTATACAAGAAACTTACCATTGTGTAACACATGCAAACGACATCACCCCACTGTTTCAGTGTGTCGCCTGTGCACCAATTGTGGTAGGTATGGCCATCTGGTCAACACATGTCGTGAGTCCCCAAACCCTAACACCAACCAACCAACCAACCCTGCTCAGGTTGCTAATCTTAATCGTCCTGGTAAATACAACTATGGTCAATGCTATGAATGTGGAAACCCAAATCATTTCCGTAACCGATGCCCTAAACTAAATCGAGATCAAGACCCTCCAGCTACTTAACAGCAAACCCCACCATTTGACTGATGTCTACTTTTAATTCTATGTATTGACACTTTTTGATTCACGTAATAAATTCAAGTATTATCATAACATCTGAGTGCATGCTTGTTTGAATGTGAACTAATTGCTATATCTATAATCATACTTGCTTACTTGTACAAAAATTAGTTGACTACCAAACAACCTACTCAACGATTGGTAGAGGTCATCATGTCTTTCCAACAGTCGGGAGAGGCCCTACAACCTGCTCAACGACTGGTGGAGACTATCGAACCTGCTCAACAATCGGTAGAGTCATAAAAGGACGCAAAACCCTAATGTAAGGTAAATTGATAATTACGGTCCGGAACGTAATCATGAATTTACAGGTACGTTAAGGTAGTGAGAAATTTTATCAAGGTTTTCGGTAGTCGACCAATTGTATACCTGGTGTTTTTCTTTTAACTTCGGGACGAAGTTCCTAAAAGTAGGGGAGACTGTAACATCGCAAAATTTTCCCCAAAATTTTAATACATAAAAAGCCCTTATATATATATATATATATATATATATATATATATATATTATTACACCTTTATCATTAATATTATACAAATGTGCCTAAGTCTTTATTTATCCTAACTCACAACTTATATACATACATAAATGTATATAAATAATAATAATAATAATAATAATAATAATAATAATAATAATAATAATAATAATATGATTCTAAATTCTTTTTTTTTTCACATACAAGATTTTTTTTTAAAATAAAGCCTTGAGTCAAATAGTCAAAGTCCTAGTCAAAGTCTTAGTCAAACAGTCAAAGTCTTAGTCAAATAGTCAATTCATCATAAAACCTTACTTTATGGTGTTGACCAATTTAATGGCTAATTGACTCCAAAACTAGTATAAAACCCACCTATGACCCATTATACTTTGCACCTCTAAATCGATTGTTTCAATCCGATTAAACTTTCCCTCATACCTTTCTTCTATAGTCTATTACTTCTACAATTGAAGCTTTGATTATAAGCTCTTGTAATTGGCGAATTGGAAGCTTGATATTCTTTCTTTTTCGTTTTCTTCAATTTGGACTAGCTACGTTGTTGAGTCTTTGGGATTCGCCTCGCATACATTCACAACACAATATTCTATTTTTTTACGAGACATAACATTTTGCTAAGGTGAGTTTTACATAGCCCCTTTTCTATTTATCACCATTTTTGGGGTGAAACATGTTACAACATCATTTATGCAATTCAATCATCAATGTGTCTATGTGTTTTTCTATGTTGCATTATGTCTTGAACATGACTAGGGTAAGCACAATTCTAGCATAAACATTCATCAGCCAAACGGTATACATTGATAGATCTATTGGACTGACAATCCCACCCGGATACGTGCCTCCTACAAAGGTTACGTGGGTGTTTGTTACTGCAATATAAACGAGTGAACCATGAGCGTATGGGATGTACCACAATACAACAGTCAACAAGGTTGATTATGCACTCGATTTACTTCTAGTATGTTTTCGCATATGGACTAGATTGCCATGACACATGAATTGCACAGCAATTTTATTCAATTATCAAAACCTATGTAATTCTCACCAACTTTTGTTGACCCAAAATATTTTCAACTTAACATGTTTCAGGTTTTACTTGCTTGAAGAGTTGAATTGATGCTTGGAGTTGTTTGCATAGTTTTATTCAAATTGATGTACAAATTCTTAGAACAATTGTATGTAACTTATTTAAATCATTTAATGAAATCTATTATTCACCATGAGCTACTGAACAATCATCAATACGTGACATTCCGATGTTTCCGCCATCGGTTGGGGTGTTACACTTGTCGACCGAACAACTATATTCAAGATGGGACTTTATTTCCGTGGAATCCTCTAGGTACTGAATTGCTACTTTCCACCTGAGCAATTGTGGTTAATGGTACTAGGACGCTTAGTATGGACTGATGGAGGTCGAAAGTTTTTGCGTCGCTTTCACCCCTTAGTTCCCTGACAGTAAGCAGTGTATACACGACGCCCAGGCCGTACGATTCCACAATCCTCGAGAATTTCCAGTCGACTCAAACACCAATGACCAGATGCTTCCAGCACATAGGTCAATACCGGAAAGAGATATATGAAACATCATAAGTTGTTGTCACAATGAATAGAGTATAAGGTTTCTTAAGACATATCAACACGTTGGCCCCCATTGCGACAAGTATACAGAACACCAGTAGCTACCCAAAATATGGGTATCCAGTACTAGTTCTGTTATATGTGCTTCCTGTGCACTAGTGTCCTATCGTCATTAGCAACCTAGCAAGTCAATTCTGAATAATATAGGCCACACGCCCTTAAATTGACTTTCAGATCTTATGTAGAGATTTGAGTAGATGGAGTCCTGAAACCGGAACCCTCACTCATCGAAGGTTCCATCCTTTCGGAATCTTTCGAGGTAAATGGCGAAATCGAGTCATAGATGCATGTATTTGACATAGACTTCACGTTTGGGCTTGACAGCTTCACGCGCCCAAGTCGTTACTTAAAAACAAACGACGACTGAGATCGCACCACAAGCGATAGTCCTGAGCCTTCCCATAAGGCATCCCATTCAATGACCCAGTTAGTCACATATAAGGGCGCGATATGTAAGCCTTCAAGCTCATCCCGATTAGTCAGGTACCATACGCCCTGACCTGGTAGCTCACGTTACTATGGTATCTCCAACAGTGTCTGTCAAAGACAAGGGATTTTGCTCTAACGCGAGTAATGCTTTCTAAGGGCAACTGGGAACACCACTATCGACCCAAGCTCGAAAGGGTTCCCCTATCCCAAGAACCTACGCAACGAAACCAAGACAAGACATACCCACCATCAGGGGAATAACAATATTAATCGAAGGGCTGAGCTGATCGACCATCTCATAATGATAGGGTAGCTCCCTTATAGAGTAGATAATGCTACACGCCCTTCTGGATTCAGGGTTCATAAAACCTTCGAATCATGTACTAGGGACTCCACCAATGCACACTCCTTAGGTGGGTCCACAATGGTATTTCCATAATCATCAGTATGACACGTCGGCATGTATGACGTCAAACGAATCCACTAGGGTGAGCAATAAAGGAGTCGAGTCCTTCAACTTTTGCTAGTCCCAAAGGTATGGGTCATAACACCGCTCACAAGTACTCGATACCTTCAGGTTTGTGACGTATTCGAAATACCTTATCACAAAGGCAAGTCTCGCCTTGTCACGTGCGGATCACAGAGTTTCTTCCCGACATTGATTTGCATAACCGATCGTTGGTCGACCAAATTGCGCGTAAAAGGTTAGGGCTGGACATAGCGTCACTGGTGCCTCGGATTCTGAAGATGTACCGCTCACGAAATGCGTGAGCATATCAAGGGGTCGACACATGATTCGGTCAATTACTCAAATAACCACGAGACTCAAAGGAATTCATGGGCTAACACTCAAACTAGAGTGTCTTAGTATGACTTCCAAAAAGTCTGCTGAGCACCCGAAATCTTACATACTCAATGTCGGCGCTTACACAATCAAACAAATAGAACAATGACAGCAACGAGGGGTTTAGGTGATGTCTCCATCCCGAGGGAAACCAAGAGTGAAGCAACTGACAAGTCATCACATCATCAAGGTAATCCAACAGCTGTAGCAATACGCCCTCTGAGCAACACGACAGTAGAAACACATGGCAATGACATCAACACATCCACGAAGCACATCAACTAGGGAACACCGCTCAGGAGTCACACGACAACAGAGAAGCATGACGACAAGGCAACACCGCAACAAGAACCGCATGACACTGAGAAACACGACAGCAAGGCTACACTACTGCAGGAGCAGTAAACAATAGGAATGCATCATCGGCGATGCAGCGCAACCACATAAATACGCAATCAGCAAAAATAATGCAACAACGAGCATGCACAATGGTTGGGGGTAACCCAGCAGCATGAATGCACATGACAATATGACGCTTAATATGGAAAATCCCCAGTCCACATCAACAGAAAGTTCCGTTATGGCGAGCACGCATCCCCGTGCGTCTCAGATCACTTGTGGAGGCGGGATTTGTATTCATGCATTCGACCTCAAGCCTATCCTCCATAGGCTCAATGGTAGGAACGATTGGGTCAACAAAGGTATCCGTAATCATAACAGAAATGGGGATGATGGGTTCTGCATAATTTAGCAGACTTATCAGGCCAATATCGTTCTTAAGGAGTACGATCGTAGGCCCAATATAAGTCATTCGAATAATGGCAACTGCAACCTTGACAGACTCAACCCAAGCCTAAGAACCATCGTCAATGTTAGGCTTGCTGAGAGCCCAAGGAATGATAACTAGTAGTTCAATGAAAGCCTCAAAGATAATGGAATTAATAACAACGAACTCCACAAAGACACAGATATGGTCATAGCGGCCTGGCAAGGGTCATAGAGACGTCTTCCTTAACGACATTTATTTCTGCAGGAGCCTCAAATACATCAACAACATCAGCTCGAGAAGAGCCATAGAAATAACATCAAGCCCATCATGGACTATAGAGACAACGACAACAATAAGCTCAACAACAGACATGGAAACAACGGCATCAAGCCTGATAAGTGCTATAGAATCACTGACAACAACAAACTCAGCAAGAGCTACACACTTAACAGCGTCAACAGGACTCGCTTGAACCATTAAACAATAACAGGAGCAACAACGTCAAGCTCAACCGAAGTCTTAGACTCATCGTGGTTATTATATGTGTGGTATGCAGTATCCATACGGCCTAGAAACCAACCTACATCTTTCCCCATAACAAAGATAGTGGTCACAACGAGGATAGCAAGTAGAGGTAGAAGGATCACGATTTATCGAGATACCTTGATAAAATGAAAACGATACCGACTCTGGCAACCCAGCTGAGTCATCCTTCTCATTAGAGTCCTCTTGCATACTATCTTGGCCCTAGCACCGATAGTCATCAACTGGAATGTCTCTCCGCTACCTAAGCGAGACCAGTGAACTTTCTTCCTGATAGGTCACGCAGCGGGAGTATCGAAATACGACAGGAGATTAGGTAGGTCACATTGTCCATAACGAATGGATCTTGCAACCTTAGTTCACAGATTACCGTGATGATGGGACGCAACGTCTCAGGGATTGATGGAAAACACTTCGCATCGGTTGTCACCCTACAGAGATAACTAGTCTCGTCGTCGTGACGAGGGTGACGGACGTTATTGCAACAAGAGCCATGGAATTGTCGTCCCATGGGTAAGTTTAATTTAACAGAATAGCATGAACACTTCCAGTAGTTCGTCATTTGATTTTCGAGGGGGATTTCAATGTCAACAAAAAGCGTCTTACAACATTTGACAATTACGGAACACCCTTACGATTACGGCTCCCTAAGTGTAGTCCCACTCCCTAGGATTTATGACGGATTTAGACACTGCACACGCATCGAACGTACTCGGGCGTTCACCGAGTGAAAGAAGCTACAAATAATCCTTGAAAAACAAACAGGAAGTGGATAGAGGAGTCTTACGATGACTTTTGCACCTCAGGAAAGTAGTATAACATAAGTACCAGTGTGCTAAGCCCATCACAAATCATCTTACGGAATATGATCCCACGCTATTGCAAAGGGCGTTAATCCATACTTGAACACTCACACATCGAGCAGTGGCTTCCCATGAGTTAATCGTATGCACTTCCGAGTGAGTCCATAGTCAAACGCCGACTGGGGCTTGCTGTTCCACTACACGCCGTCATCATAACACTGGCAACAATTCCGCGGTCGTGATTAGTACCCGAAATTTTCGACATCATCGAAGTTCATCACAGCCCTATGACTCGCGGATGTGCAATATGGCATGATAATTTCACCATCAGTCCATGACTGCATGGGAACAACCAATACTGTAGATTCAGACAAGGGCTATCGAGCCTTCCGGATAACAATGATCAAGCTTCCTAACTCAGCAACTTCGACTCTAACCTCCATAAGGAGAAGAAAATACTCGACCCTTGAAGAAAACTTGGGCATGTTTTAGATCGAACATGTCTTATTTACCATGACAGCACAGCAGCACACGGCCACAAGTCTCATATCTGATCCACGTAGGGTCCCGTTCTCAAAATGCACCGGTCTAGCAGGGACGCACCCTCGGTCTTCACTAGGTTCCGGGTATAACCTTCCACGTACCGTACTCGACATTTCTTGCTTCGGTAGGCCGTGTATTCTTGTACGTCCGCTCCTTTGGAAGAACTTTGTGGCGGAGACATTCAACTTCTACACAAGAAAGCTTTCATCTCCCGTTCCTATCTGGAGCGAGGGTTTGCATCAAATTACTTATATGAATAGACGTTCGAGCTCTTCCGTGCTCGTAGCATAAAGGTAATATTGGGTTGGCTAGGATCGAATTCTAGGGACATTAACGAGTCTTCCCTTTTAACTCGTTGGCCAATCAAAAACTAGGACTGAATCTAAAGAACAGGAACAAACAAGACAAGGAGTGATCACTAATCCCGGCCCTAGCGCCCACCAAGGTTACCGTGCACCCCAAACTATTATTACGTGTGCACTCGTAATGATAATTTGCGTTGCCAGGTAATTTTGTTGCCTGCTAGTTCCGAGCTTCCTGATCCAAAACAGAGATTTCATACAACAAAATACATGGTCTAGTTTCGCCTCCAAATCATAAACAACACGGCGACATCCATTATCGCAATAGAGATTAGTCCTTCCGATCATCCCGTCTACAGGTAAGCGAGTGAGCTCCTCGTAGACCACAACATCCTTCCTACTTGCTGGTACCGGTGATCGATGCAAGAGTGCGGACTAAGGTGAAGCGTGACACGACATCCTTACTGGCAAAATATCCGTACTACGTATATGTATTAACTAATCTTAGAAAATCGGATTTCTATGCAACATAACATTCTTATCCGTATTATCTAATACTTCATATATTGACACACATGGCTAGTCGATTGGAATTTCCCCTTGTACATCCCATGTACAAAATTCTTTTTTTCTAAAAATATTTTGTTGTGTTTTAGTTTTGAAAACTTTGTCTTCGAGCCAAAACCGGTTATAGTCTAGATTTTTCAAAAATGCTAGTTCGCTATAACCTTGGCTCTGATACCACTTCTGTCACACCACGCCAATGGCGGAAACACGTGGCGCAACGCTCGAAAGCATATCAAAGTCAAGATTAACACAAACTATATTTAATTAGAAAAGATCAATTTATTAGGATGTTGAAACTGAGTATCTCGTTACAATATTGCACAAAGCATTACATAAAACGATGAGCATTAAGTTTTAACGTGGGGGGTTTTAACAATGAATGAAACCCCGACCAGAATCCGACATCCCGAATTCCACCGCACTAGCCCCATATCTATTCAGCACTTAGTTACCTGAAAGATATGTTTAAAAAGACGTCAATATATAAAATATTGGTAAGTTCACAGGTTTTAGTTTCATAACAACAACATTTTCACAACCATCGACTCGACTCACTTTACTAGGATCTTGTCGATCGATATTCCGTTTTTACAACATGTGCGAAACCTGCACAACTTGTGGCCTTTGTAAGGAGTAGCTAGCTCCTACAAACTATGATGATGAGCAATCCCTTGAGCCCCATAACCAAACCAAGACTAATAATAATGCCCTGCTCCAAGTCGTTTCTCGGAACCCAACGACTTAATTTCAGAATACGTGCACCCCTGGCATACGCCGATGCATAATTGACGCTATCGATTAGGGGTGGGCCTTGTCAGGCACCAATAGTACTATCCAAATATTCCTTCGGTTTCATTTCCCTGAATTAATGGTTACAGAAGAGAGGACTCAACCCCGAGTGGCGATCACTGCTCAAGTACTCATCATGCCACTTATCACATTTTATCCTTTGAAAACATTTCAACATGTGACAACATTTGACAAACATATCTTTCCCCCAGTTAAAACAGTAAAATGGGGCCGTGAAACTCACCTGATGTACAACGTACAATCAAATAGCAGAGAATAGCAACTCCGTGATCAAGCACCTACGAACGTCCTAGTGCGTGTAACTCACTAAGTCTATAGCAGGTGCTTTTCCGGCAAGTTGTACACCCAACTCCCAACACCACCATTTACATATAATTCCCCGTTTAATTAAACATATGTCCTAGGTCCGTTGGTGATGGATTACCCTTGTTACAAGTTATTTATATTCGCGTTAATATTTCTTTAACTTGTATAGTATTATCCTCGACTCGAATTCACTTAACGTATAATTATTTTCCCATTAAATAATTATACTTAAGATCGTATCGTTCGATGTGATATATTTTAACACTCGACTCGACTTCACTTAACGTATAATTATTTTTCCATTAAATAATTATACTTAAGATCGTATCGTTTGATGTGATATATTTTAACACTTGACCCGACTCACCACACCGTATATTTACTTTCCCATTAAATAAATATACTAGGATCTCGTCAGTTCGGTATTCATATATATATATATATATATATATATATATATATATATATATATATATATATTATTTACTCGTCTCGGTTTTCCTTCCCGTATATTTAATTTCCCATTAAGTAAATATACTAGAATTTCGTCGAGCCGAACATATATATATATATGTATTTTCCTCGTTAAGTCCATACGTTCGTTTAACGTTTTTAATCGTTAGATTATTTACGTTATATTTTCTCCCACGAATATTTTTCCAACACTGAGGAAAGTGTTATGTAAATTTTTCACCCAAGTTGTATATATTTTAACTCCTTAAAATATATTTTTACTCATCTTGACGTAATGATATTTTTCTCGTTTGTCCGCTTTTACGTCTTAGTTTGTTAACACGTCCAAGTCCGATTTCTTAACTTATATATGTATATATTGTTAACCTTTTTCCAAGTCTTCCAACATGTGTTTTTTTTTCTAGAAGTATTATTCAACTTTCTAATTCTCAACACATATTACTTGGAAGTTTTTATAAACACTTTTGTATTTATAACACAAAACTTGACAACTTATATACAAAAATGTTCCAACACTTTTATATTCCCATTTATATAAAAGTGTTCATTTTTATATAAGTTTTCCCAAGTTTTAGTTTGTCTAACATTTTTATAAAAACCTTTGTTAAAAAAAATATCCCATGTACAACTTGCATCTAAACACAAAGTATATAAGTTTTAAACAAAGAAAAGTATAGAATACTTACAACTAGCACAAGTCTAGGGAAGATTCACAAAACACAAGATTTTGGATGGAGTGGGTGTTCTTCCTTAGGTAATGATCCAAGCTTGAAACACACTTAAACTTTGATGAAAAGGGGTTTGTTTATGGAAGAGTTTTAGTGTTAGAAGTTGAAATAATGGTAAATGTGGACGATCTAAAACTCACGGCCAAAGAACATGAAGGAAAAGCTTTATATTTTTTTTTGAAAGATCATAGAAGATTATAAAGGACATGTAATCATCTTTCCATGTACCCATGATCTTCTAGCAATCTTCCTAGATACATAAGATCTATGCTTGATTCTTCCTTATATCTAATTGTACAAAAGAAATCCTAGGAGATATGGAGAAGGGGTGTTGGCCGATTTCTTGAAGAATTTTGGAGGATTTTGTAGTATCTTCTAAGGATATAAAAATCCATTCCTAAATCTCCATACACCACACTTATAATCTTTCAAGTATCTCCTCGTATCTAGTAGTACAAGAAAAATATTATGAAAGTGGTGAGGGGTTAGGGGCCGGTTGGGTTGGATGGTTTTGTGGGGTCCATAACACAAAATATTTGCTACATAATATGTTAAGCTTCATACTTTAACGTTCGGGTGTCGTTCGGGTATTATTCGGATTTTATTTACGCGTTCTTTGGACATTATAATAACCTCAAATAACCCTTAAACATAGCCTAGTTTAAGCGTTAGTTGGTTAGTTAAGCTTTCGTTGGGTGAAATTATAAGTTATACGCGTACCGGGTGCGGTACGCGCACTTTATTCGTTACCGGGAGATTTGTATGTAAAGTTTTCACTTATGGTTTTGGAGTTCCAAAACACATTATATTTTGTGAAAATACCCTTTATTTTATATCCTGGGTGTCCGGGATCCTTTTTGTTTATTTAATTTTTACCGGGTAATCACCAACGTCCGTACCGGACAAGTTTATTCGCACATGATCCTATCATGTATCATCATTAAACGTGTGCATTCCTATGCATCTTATGGGGAATTCGCTATTCTCTACGGCACCAGTTAAATTAATCCAATTAATTTAAACATGCACTTAAACCGTTAATTACATATACTAATTACGTACGGAAACATGTCGATTTTTGCCGGATGTTACAGTTCTTCTCCGTAGCGCTATCTTTGTAGGTATCCTATCCAAATCGATCCTCCACATGAAAATATTACACTTGCTTGGGAGCCACTTGCACCAATCAATGACATGTGGAGACCCAACCGAATGACTTCCTTGAAACCAACGCTTAGCTGCAACAACTGAGAAAAAACAATCATCCTCATCGTTCCACTTCCAAGAATCACCATTTCCATATAACCTGATTCCGTGTAACAACCTTTGACACTCCACCGCTTCCTTTTGTTCCTCATCTGTATCCGAATATTTAGCCCATGACCACATTAATGTACCAGCCAAACTATCACCTCCAACTATGTCCGCAACATAACACCATTTATCCCTTTCCAGCCAAAAAAAGCAAAGGAAACAAAACTTTTAAAGGAGTTGAAGCGATCAATGAATCTATCCAAAAACAGATCAAACGATCACTTTCAAGGCAGCCTCTAATCATATGATAAATACCAACACCTTCAATCTTCAACATGTAAACAAACTAGATTAACCAAATCACTTTGACTCATAAGTTAAGTAAAAATAATAGATTAACCAAACAACATTCCGAAAAATCAACATAGTATCACAACTAGAAAATATGTCTTCTTTGACATGCAAAAAATGACACACACCCCTTTTATGACATTAAAAAGTGCGTGTCATAAAAAACATGTCATATTTTGTGAAATCTGATTAATTTATCATGCGTATTTTTGTGTGTCAAGAATTTTGTGTCAACAAATAAAAAAAAAACATGGCAATATCAAAGATTGTGTGTCATATTTTTGAATCCCCAAAATTTAATTTTCCCTTTCACCAAAATTCCTAAATCCAAAACTCAAACTCTAACCCTTCTCCTCCTAAAATTCCAATTCTCATTCTTCTCTGCTCTACTCCCGTAACCATTCTTCTCTTAAAAACCCCTAAACCCTTCTCCTCTTCTCAAACTCTAAACCCTTCGTCACTAGTGATCTTCGAATCGCACACCTTTAGAATTATGTTCCACATTTGTTAAGGTTATAATCCACAAGTCTTGGGGGTTAAGGGTTGAATTTGTTAAGTCAGTTAATCACTAAACCTGACTTATATTTACTTAATCTCTAAATATTTAAGTTGTCACATATAAAGATAATCAAAACAAGGATATTTTATTTAACTCTCATTAGTACAAAGTCGTTTAATTTTTAGAGGGTTCCCCATCACAAGAAGATGATGGCATGTGAAATCCTTCGGTACGGAAAGTGAGAGTTAAGAGAGGTTGAAGGGATCTTGGTCGGAGTTCGCCTCTACAATAATTTAAGGGATAGATTAGAAAACCTGGTGCTTAAACGAGTAGTTTTGCTGTGGTTTGGGAAGTGCCTAAAAAGCAGGACTCAAGTTTTAGAATAAGCTACATGAATTGTGTGCGTTAGGCTCGATGGCACTTATCAACCATGAGAAGACCGGCTTACGGGCCAGCAGTCCGAAGACTCCTTTATGAGGACTCGTGCACTTCCCCTGCACGTGACCCATTTAATTGCTAGAACGTCATCCCTTGTTTATTTCTTTTTCCATCTCCTAACTTTGAAGGGACTGTTCAAAACCCGTTTTCCACATCGATAATTAAAACTATTACTACTGTTAATATAATTAATCTACATATTCGGAGGGTTCCCAACTTCCCATGGCTAGCACGTTTTCTATCCCTACTATTTTGTCTTGTTTATAAAATCGAAACCTTTTCAAAAACTATTTTTCTTTTTGAACCCCTCTATTTTATTTTCTTTTCAAAACCCAATTAACAATGTGATGGAAGGTTGAGTAGGGGAAAGTGTGTTCTCTGAAATACGATACTCGGTATTTACCCTATAAATCTATGCTGCATACGTCAGGTTCTCTGCCCGTGTGTTAGTTTTAGTTTCTAATTAAGTAATTAACGTTTACTTATAAATTTAAAACTCGGTAATGGTTTAATAACAATCTTCTATTTCCCAAAACCAATGTTTTGATGTTTTAAACACCAAGTTTTTGGCATCGAAAAAATAATATCTTTTATATTGCTGTTTAAAACACACCACTCGCCCCATAAAAAAAAAACTATTAATCAAACCCTAATATGTTTTAATTTAAGTTTTTCGCACATCTTTCATTCTACGATCGTCGTGTCACCGATGATTGTGGATAACTACTTCGAATTGGATTTTGATTTTGATTCGTGGGTTTATACAAGAGTCTTTGATTAAATGCATTAAGAGTGTTTGACTGAAGTTGGTTCGTCATTGAAGCGCCACAGTCCAATTTCATCGAAAGGGGCCAATAATATCTTCCAAGTCCTTTTATTGTTTACGTTATTGTGCATTTTTAACTCTGAAAGTTACCATGAACTCTCAATTTTCTTTGACATTCCGAAGTTTAGATCTACTGGAGCACGATTCCAAGTCCTTTTATTTAGGTCAACTGCTGGAGCACAATTAGATGCATATGCACTTGATGGAGTCTACCCTTATTTAGTTTTGATGGTTTGGTATTCAATTTTGATGGTTTGGTCATCACCTTATGAAATGTTGTAAGTCAAAAGCATCATGTAGTCAATTATTAGTCTAATGTCAATAGTAAAAAAAATCTTACCACGTAACAATATTAATTTAGACATTATTGTTTTGTTTTTGCATTTGATCTATGGAACATATATGGAGTAATGCATGAGATGCTCATGCATGCAGTATACACAACAGGAAGCAAATTCGACATGCTTTTGTTACCTGAGTATTGTTAAATGCCTTCTCACCCCCCTCATCATATGAATGCTTTTAAAACTTGCATCACCACCACCATTTCCATCAAATCTACTATGTGTTTGTGTTTGTAATTTTACAATTAATCGATGGGAAGACGATCTTTGTGTTGTGATTAATCACATGTCAAGAGAGTTCATGGACGGCTAAAGAAGATGCAACAAAACATATCAATTATATACATACCAGTAATATATAGCCAAATATCGTGCAGCCTCGTCGCAACGCGCGAGTTCCGACTAGTACTAAAAAAAAGCTCTAGTAAAATAATAACCAAGGTTAATGTATGTTTGTTCTAAGTTAAATGGGAAAAAAATAATCTTTAAATAGTAATTATATAAGTTCTGTTTAGTTCACTCGATTAATTTTTGTTAATATTTATGAAAAGAAAAATCACAACACTAGAACATTTATCCAATATTGAGTCATTATAATTATCATCTATAATAAAGTTTGAGTGACTTTAGTATGAAACTTAAAAAAAAAAAAAAAAAAGCTACAACAATTATACGAACTAATCCCATTCGGTCATGTTGATGGGGATAAATTCTGAATTAGAGACATCCACTTTTAATTTGTTTAAAGATTTGAAATGTTTGATATAAAATTTGTGTTTGATCTTTAAAGGCCTTCTTCATGCACAAAAATCATTAAATGGATGTCAACTAATTTATGGAATCGTGATTATTTTTACAGGGTAAAATAAGTATTAAAAAAAAAAAGAAGTATAATTTCGACTTTAGAAATTACAGAAACTTTGACTTGTTTACTAAACAAAACAATGCGTATGGTTAAGAGTCGAATTTCATAAGGGAAACTTTTTTTTTTTGAACGGCCAACGAATCAATTCCGAGCACTCTCGGGCACCCTTTTGGCGAATCAGGTACTCGAGAGTACCCGGGCCACCAATTCCCGGGAAAACCCGACTACTCACCCGCCCGAAGGCACGACGGTGAAATAGTCGGTAAAACCGGTCGGGATCAGGACTCGAACCCAAGTCAATGGCCGGGTCATCCCTCATTTCCCATCCACCAATGTTCTCCAAATGTAGCTAGTGGGAATTGAACCCAAGTCTCTCATAGGAAACTTTAGGCTCTCAACCAACTAGGCTACAAGTGTTAGAGTTTCATAAGGGAAACTGAGTACATATATCCAAAATAACTTTGATGAATGCTTTAGTTTTCAAGAATCTTCGTGTTATTATTAGAGTTAAAGATATAATAATGGTAAGTTACTTTAAAGGGTTTTTTTTTTTTTTTTTAACAATATGCTTTAGGTATATTTTTTTTTTCTAATTTTTTTTAATAGTAAATGTTATATTTCCTATACTATTGCATCAATAAATTTATATTAATTAATATATAAATTGTGTTGACCTGATAGGGGTTTTCCCCTTGGTAGGTTTGTGAGACAGCGACTTTGCACCGGGGCAGACAGTTTTGAGGGCAGAGGCTAAGAAGGTTGCTAAGCACGAAGCAGCCTGTTTAGAAAATCAACATGTGTTCATGCCGTTTGCTTTTGACACATTTGGATCTCTGGCCCCTGAAGCAGTACGGTTTCTGAAACGAGTGCAGAAGGTGATCCACAGTGACTCGCAGAGCCCTAAGAACCAAGGGTTTGTGTTTAGCAGGATCGGCTTTGCGATTCAAAAGGGGATAGCGGCGCAGCTTGTTGCCTGCTTACCCACCATCTAAATGTAACCTGTTTTGTCTTGGAATTAATAAAAAAAGAAGTAAAACAAACAACATATTTTCTAAATGAAAAGTCAGAACAGTGTCTTAACCTTATTAGTTATTACTCTTACTCAAGTTAAATCTTTTACCAAAAATTTTAGTTTTTTATTGACGAGACGAAAATTATAACCATGCATTGTATTGGCTAACATAAATTGTTTAAAGTTTTAGGCTATTAAAAAAAAGTTCATATTTAAATTTTAGAGACCTTCAAATACTCTTTTTAACATTTAAAATTTGATTGGTATAAATGACTTGCGCGATATAGTCTAGCTAGCGAAGTAGGGTAGGATAGCAAACGAAGCGAAATTAATTTTCCTTCATCTGTTTATCAAATCTTTATTTCAAGCAACTTTATTCGTATTTCCAACTATTTATTTAGACACCACAATTCTCTAATTATTTTCATCGAGTTTTTCTAATCGAGTTAATTAATATATAAATTCAAGTTTGTTTTTTTATCGGCCAAAAAACTTATCACATTCCACCATAATATATAATATACAAGGTAATAACTAGTGAGGCACTATAACTACCAAAAAACACACCTCACCTCGCCTACATATAGAATTACACAATAATTTTCGATAAATTGAAAGACACCCATTTCTCCCGAGTCAAGCTACTTTGTTTTAAACTACCCTCACCTCGCCTACATATAGATAAATTCAAGTTTGTTAATTGGCAATGAGTGATAAGGAGCAAAACATTTACGGAAAAATGTAAATTTTAGTTGGAGTCATTAGTTGTTTAAAGTTTAAACTGCTACCAAGTTACCATGTATATTAATCATATTCACTAATGAACATTAGTCGAGTCAAACTGAAGCATAACATGATAGTAAGTGTATAGGTGTTACCGTGTTAGCATTGACGTAAATGACACGGGTAAATATATATGTATATATATCATGTTTGAGATCACTTGTTTGATCGGCTAACAAAAATATTTCTTCAGCCCGCATACCAACCCTTAGTTTTGTTCTAAACAATTCCTTATGGTTAAGTCTGGCCGGTATGCAGACGCCATAGCCCCCCCTTTTTTGCCCCGTCACACCACCACACACCACCCCCTGCCCCGTCCGATCCCACCCCCGTCCCTCCCATCTCCCTTGGAACATATGGGACGGACCAATTAATAATTTTCTTTCTTTTTTTTATTTTGAACGTTTGGGCATTTATAGACATAATAATTAGAAAAATAAATATTAAAGATCAAAACTTAAAGAAGACACTGATAAGCCATGGAGCTCCAAGCCTTCAATGAGGTTCTGCATTCTTTTTGAGAAGATGAAGTGTTTCTAGAAAAGAAACTTTTCATTTTAATATTAAAGTTTTAAATTCACCCGTTTTAGAAAGAAGTAAATTACATAGCAGATCCCCCTAGTTTAAAGTTTTGTTACCAGCCCCTAGAAGTCCAAATTTAAAAAAAGAAAAACAAATTTTAGCAAATCCGATTAAAAAAAGTTAAAAACCGTTGCATGTTTAATGCAATTTCTAAGTTTTACACCATTTAATTATTTGTATACTTATTTTAATTATAAGTGATGGTTTGTAATTTTTTTTTTTAATTTTAGGATGGTTTATAATTTTTTTTAAATCTAATATTAGAAATAAAATAATAATAATAATAAATGCTTAAATCTATAATAACTTATAATAAAAGAATTGAATATTGATGAGGTTGCATTCAATGGAGGCATAAGAAATCTATTTTAATGACATGGCATTCAAGGAGGCATTCTCCTCCTTGAGTGTGTCATTTGTCATGCCATGTGGCAAATTAAAAATAAATAAATCTATATATCTATATATATATATATATATATGGGCAGGATCAAATACAAAGTAATATAAACGTGCGAAGCGTGCGAAGGATCACTTTGTACATGATAATTACGTAATGATAATTACGTAATGCCTTCATGAACATACAAAAACATTACGTAATTATCATGCACAAATGCATGATAATTACGTAATGATAATTACGTAAGGATAATTACGTAATGCCTTCATGAACATAAAAAACATTACGTAATTATCATTACGTAATTATCATGTACAAATGCATGATAATTACGTAATGATAATTACGTAATGCTTTCATGAACATAAAAAACATTACGTAATTATCATTACGTAATTATCATGTACAAATATCCTTCGCACGCTTCGCACGATTCTCTATTTTTGTAGAATAACCGCCCCCTATATATATATATATATATATATATATATATATATATATATATTGCAAAGCTAATAATCATACATGTCATTATATTATACAATCTCTCCTTTAAGAGATGTCACATAGGATGTGATGTGGCAACTCTAGACCAATTAAAAAAAGAAATAAATATGGTTTAACCTAATCTATTAAATACTTAATCTACTTAATGTAAATATTAATCCTTTATTATTTTCCATCTCATGTTTCCTCCCATAACTTTTAAACGTTAATATCTTTTATATACGAGATTTTCTAAAGAAAAAAATTATACCAAATTAATGAGCGTTTAATTATCTTTCCAACGAGTACCATAGTGCTATATAAAAAATGGAGAAAAAAACGACTATTTTTTGTAACCCGACAGGTATTGTGTCAGGTTTGGGATTAGTTTAAAAAACATTATGGGTTTGGGTCGGGTCTGGGATTAGGTGATACCCGACTTAATTAACCGAAACCAAATACCCAAATACGTGAACTATACACCCGATCATATACCCATGAATTTTTTTAACGCATCACATAACCCTTAGACTAATGCGTTCGATATTTCAATAAATAACTTTTTTCCTTATTTCATGTTAGTTCTTTTAGAATGATCGATTGCAAACTTCCAAATTCATTTGACATTATATAATATTTTGTAATGGCACTAGATTTATACCCCGGCGCAGAGATTCGTTTTTTTATATTAAAATATGATAACTTATGGAGAGATTTGTTTAAAATAATAATAATAATAATAATAATAATAATAACAACAACAACAACAACAACAACTTATGTCATATTAGATATTTCAACCCGGGACGCTCCCACGATAAAAACTAGTTATAATATAAAACCTAATCTACTAAATTTAAATTTGAGTTATTTTAGAGAAAAAGAATTTAAAAACAAATTAAAATTTTTCTCTCTTATTTTCCTCCCATAATTTTTAAACATTAATATCTTTTATATACGAGCAGTGGCGGAGGTTTGTAGGGGCGGGGAGGGGCGGCCAACCCCCCCAGATTTTCGCGCAGAAGTTCCGATTATATAGTATACGTATAGAAAATTTTGAAAATATAGGGTTTCGACCCCCCGAAACTGGTTTTCGACCCCCCGAAACCAGTGACTTCCGAACCCCCGGTGACTTCCGACCCCCCGAACCTTGGGGTCAAGCTTCGCCACTGTATACGAGATTTTTTAAAGAAAAAAGTTACACCAAATTAACGAGCATTTTATTATCTTTCCAACGAGTACCATAATTCTATATAAAAACGGAGAAAAAAACAACTATTTTTTGTGGGGTTTCGTTCATACAGGAAAAAAACACAAAGTGTTCAGGTTATTAATTAATAATAGTTTTTCCTTTAAACCAGGTTCTTATCTACGATATTGAAATTCAGCTCAATCGTCATGCTCTCATTGGAATTTTACTCTTTTAAAGATGCATAGGTATACTTCATCAAGAGAAGCTAGGAGAAAGAATCGCGCAACACTGCAACACATGGTGTCACCTTATAGCAAGGTTATTTTTTTATTTATTTAATTACAAGGGTAATAATTATTACTATTAGTATTAGTATTATTAGAATTGTAATATTTTTCAACCCCGGGACGCTTCCGGGATAAAAGCTAGTAATAATAATAAATGCTTGAGACATGGGAGTGTTGGTGTCTCCACACCCCACTCATGTCTCAAGAAGTTTGAGACACCACCTTGATGATGTAGCATCCTATATGACATGAAAACATGACCTTTTTTATGTCTCCACACCCCATAGCCTAAGTTAACCACAACACACATGTTGACAGTGCTGACTTTGAGCATGGGCCATGAGGGACGGCCTAACGTCTGGTCTCCCCGATGACTTGAAGTTTTTAATTTTGTTATATTATAGTGTGTGTATATATTAAAATAATCTTTACTTTTTAAGTTGTGGCGCTATTATTGTTTTGTTTGTTATATTAGGCATAAATGTTTAAAACTTCAAACCCAATAAAAATGAGTCCAACCTAACTCTTGAAGTTTAAACTAAATTAAAAATCAATTGTGAGCCTAAGGTGTTATTATTTTTTTTTGGCCGGCAAATTTCAATTTTATTCACACCCAACATATGTACAAAACTACTCACAGCAAGTTGCTATGAGAGCAGCAGAAAACAGCCCAAAACAATACATTCACATTCCGCCTAAGGTGTTATTATGTTAAGGAGCGGTGAACGTAAAGCAACAACCAACAATAACGAGCTAGCAACATCAGCAATTGACGACAACAACGAGCCTTTGACGCAAATCAACAACCAACAACAGCGACTTAAAGCAACAACCAATAGCTAGCAGGGACTAAAAGCAGCAACCAACAATTCCGGGTCGTAATTGAGCAGAGTTAAGGAATGTTTTTTGTCTTGGGAAGGGTTTAAGAGCCATTGGTTGCTCTAAAGGAGGTAGCGGATGTCTTCAAAATCAGCTACACTAGCTGTTAAAAAAAAAAAAAAAAATTAATTTCCAGTTTTCAATTTGTTTGTCTACAGAAATAGAGCACATATACTATAACATTAGAGTGGACTGAGTTTGTGCACATACAAATTATCACTTGATACATGCTCAGTCCACAAAATTAATGAAAAGTAGCAAAAGAAAACCTTGTTACTACGTGTTACGAAAATTGAGTAGTTTAGTGGTTTACTTGTATCTCGTCAGAAGTATATGTTGTTGAACAACATGTGCATATTAATAAAATTTTCCGTTGCCTGCATGTTGCATCTAGGGCCGAAAACAAACCAAACGAACACAAATAAATACTAGTTTCCATTCATTCGCTAAGGAAATAATGTGTTCACAAACGGTTCATGAACACTTATCGAACGAGAATGTTCGTGTTCTTCATTAGGGAAATGAACATGTTCATGAGTGATACAAACACACAAATGGACACAAATAAAATCGGTGTAGGCTAGACGTGGATGGCGGAGCGAGCAACGCTGGAACTTGAAACACCAATTAATCGTTACAGAGGTTGATAATATTCTTGATATGAATAATGCGAAAGAAAGTGGATCAGTGCATAAAAAAGGTGGGAATAAGGTTTCTTATTTTATCTGTTAAAGTAATAAATAAATAAGAACTAAATAAATATTAAAATTTTAGATAAAATAAATAAATGTACAAAAATCTTAAATGAACAACATAAACAAATGAACATGAACAATAGTAAATGAGCAAACAGATTACTGAACATTCACGAACACAATTGAACAAACGGGACCTCTGATGTTCATTCATTTAACTTGTCGAACGGAATTTCTTGTTCATATTCGTTTGTTTAATTATTAAATTAAACGAGCGTAAACAAATTTCTTGCCAAACAATTCATGAATCTTCATTGAACATTAAGTTTGTTTGCAAGGATTTGTTGTTAACTTTAGTGGACCGGTTGCATGTGCTAGTATCAACCGTTAGATAAAAATCTACTTGTAAATCTATTTTGCATCTTTGAGTCTACTATTTAAAAAGAAAAGAGTTATTGTTAGCATTCACAACCCATTCATAAAAAAAAAATGTGTGTATCCCCATATTTTAAAAAGTGATTTTGAGGGTTTTTTTTATTTGAAACGGTCAACAAATTTTGTTTCGCTATTTTAGATTTTAAGGGGTTGTGAGCGGAGATTATATAAAATTTTACCCTTCATCTATATATTTGAAAAGTTACTATTCACCACCAAAATTTTTTAATATTTTTTTTAAAGTAGTTGTGAGTGAAAGAGAGAGAAAATACAATAATAAATATATAAAAATATTATTTAATTGAGAATGAAAGAGAAAATGTAGTTTTTATTGTAATTTTAGGTCACTTCTAGTCTCCATAGTAGAACTACTTTTTTTTTTTAATTGAAGGAGACTACAAAAGTTACGTCTTTGTGAGAATGAGAGTTAAAACCAGATTAATTTAAAAAAAAAAAATATTTGACCCGCTAACGAACAACAACTAGGTATGATGTTTCTAAATAACTAGAATTATATTCGAACTGCATTTCCATTTATGATTTATATACTCAATTGACAATTGGCTTATTCATGCCTTTGTTTTGTCTTTTGTTGATAATTTGGGCTTTGAAATTTCCGTATGTTGTCTCATTCTACTGTTGAAGGAAGTATACACAGAAGTGTAGCTAACTATGCTTTGTAACATTTGTGTCATGTAGGTAATGTATAATCTTGTGAAATATCAATATGCTCCAAAAGTGTAAAAACGCATTTTGTTGGTAACAAGTGACTTTTGTTTGGTCCGTGTGTTGTTAGTTCCTTCACCACTCAGTTAATATCTTCACTAAACGCTTACCCGAGTTTACGTAGAGCCTAAGAACTCAAGAACTTTTTGATCACACCGCGTTGGGGGGTGGGGTGTTAAGTACAGGAAGTTGACATAGTGTAGGAAATGTCTAGTTGTACATTACATACTTTGTTGAGCAATTAATTATGGGTGTTAACACTCCTATATATGGAGCTCAAAGTAAAACAATGGACGGTCAATGAATAATGGGTATTTGACCCGTACTTCTAGTTCATAATTTCAAGTCAAATAATAATCTATTGGCTTTCATATGTACAATTCAAAGAATATATGAAAATCACAGAAGGTCAACTATATCTTCCAATAGTGTTATGATCTTCTAGAATTGTTAAAATCACATCCCAATCTCTAAAAGTCAACAGCAGATTATTAATAAATCAAATAGTAAAATATAAATGTTGACTTTGTATGTTGTTACATCTGGCATTGGTCAATTTCGATCTTTTTAGTTTAGTTGTACAAGATTTGGTGCAATGCCAAGTGTTAAGAGCTAGGATGCAATAGTTCATCAGCAGAATACCATATCCCTAAAGGAAAATATGATGATCACTTAAGATCCATCAAGATAACGACCATAAATTATTTGCCACTCTTTGTATTACCACTAGACTCCTCATCAAATATATGAAATGACCTTAAATACACAGGTTACTCCCCGTGAACTATCACCTACAAATATCATGAACTAACATCAACCAGATCTCACACAGCGGTAATAATATCCTATCCAAAAACAACATAGCTCGGAACTTGAGGTGCAAAAACCAAATAATCTAAAACCAGTATAAACTGGTGGTTCGGATCGATTCCCGGACCAGTTTCACTATAGATTTAAAATCGGTTTTCAAACCAATTTTGGATCCCGAACATGTTTCTTTTTTCATCTACTCAACTAAATTTCATTTAAATGAAAGTATCAAAATTATGTCTTAAACCAATAGATGGGCTTCAGGCCCATTGCTATTATATAATTAATCTATACTTATACTTACTACTATTTAATCTTTCTATACTAATAAAAGAAAACACATGAGTAACACATGGCACTCCCTTATGAGTTCTCTAATTTTACTATTTAATATAATAAATTCAAATATAATTATATTAATTGATTTGCAAAATCATAATATAAATACATTAATAATCATAGTTGTAACAGAAATCATTAAAAACGGATTTAATGATTTCTGTTATTAATATAAATACTAAAATTCTATTTAACATATTTATATTTTTTTCGCATTTAATATAATTATGTTTTAATTCAAAATTTGAAATAAATTATTAGACATGCTTTAAAAAGAACTATTAACTAAGTGAATTAAAAATTATTTAAACATTAGTTATTCTTTTTTATATAACATATTTATATGTTATTAACTTTAAATTTAAATCATGTACCTTAAATAAACCCATTTATAAAATTTTGATCTTTTATTCTACGTTTAAAACTATGTTTGTTATGATATTTGATAAATGATTATTAAGTTTTTTTTTTTTATTATTTTGGTCATTGTTTTATATGTTAAATATGCTCAGCAAGTACATACTAATAGAAGTAAATATTATTAAAAAATATTCATTTTTTTAAGATAGCGTATTTTTATGTTATTAAATTTAAATTTAAATCGTGAACGTTAATTAACCTATTTTTTAATATGTGGTCTTTCACTCTAAGTTTAAAACTATATTTCTTATAGTGTTCTGAACAAACAAAATAAAACAAATCAATCCACATTATTTAAATATTTGATTAATTAAAACTAAATATGCTTAGCTATTTTTGTATTATAATAGCTTGATATATAAAATACATTTTATATATGAAAAATCATTGTTTGAAATTTTCATTGACTGTGTTGTTTCAAGTTACTTCAACAGAGAAATACAATATCTAAGTGGCAACAGTCTTTTCATTAGTAATTCGTTTTAGCGTCATTTTCACGCTATTAAATCACGGAATCTTTTTTTTATAATTATAGTCATATTGAACCAATAAATGACATTATGTTTAAGGACCTTGATGTTAGAAAAAAATGATTATACACTCAAGGTTAGAAAATATTTTGGCTTTGTAAGAAACTTGATGTCAAATCCAAATTAATGATACTCAATTGGGATGGTTTAACGGATGAGGAGATATTTTTAAATTAATTTCATTTTTTACATCTTAGCCGAAACAAATTTATCTTATTACTTTTGATTTTTTTGTTGTACCTGCAGTCTACAAGGTAACAGCAACGGTGTGGAAGATATATGTTGAAAAGTTTGGAAACAGTTTTATGTGAATATAAATGTCTTTACAAGAAATTATTTAGGGTCTGATGAATATTTAATATTTTTCGGTTGTAAAGGTAATTTTATTTATTTTAAATATAACATGTAATCTAATTTTCCTTAATTATATTTTTAATTTTATATATAATATATATATAATTTAAATTGTTCAACCCGTGTATCACACGGGTACATAACCTAGTGAGTCATAAATTGATAAGATGGTTATTTCATAATAATTTAAATGGAATCTATTGTACAAGACAAATTAAGTACTGTTATAAATATTCATTATTAAAGTGACTCTCAACATCCTTAACTCCTAATTGTTATTACATCTTGTATTAATATTTGAGCCTATAAATAGAGGCTTTGTACTTTCATATGGACATCAATAAGACAGTATTTCCCCATTCTCCTTTCTATTCTCTATTGCTAATAGGTGTAGTTGTTTTACAACACGTTATCAGCGCTTTGCTCTTGAAGGTAAAATCGCATTATCATAAGGTGAGTTAGTATAGTATCTTTTTCTTGTCTCAATCTCTTGCAATTATCCATGCTGTAATTCATCCGGTTTTGGGTTAAAAGAAGATTCACATCAATATTACCATACAAAGTATTAGTTATTTAGTGTTTAACAAATCGTATTATGTTATTTGGTGATACAACTAAAGAAGGGAATAAAACAAATACCCAAGATAAGGCAAAGGCGATGATCTTCTTACGCTACCATATTCATGAGGCATTGAAAAGTTAATACCTCACTATCAAAGACCCACTCGTCCTATAGACCAATTTGAAAGAAAGGTATGATCACCAGAAAAAAGTGATATTACCAAAAGCTCGTTATGACTGGATCAATTTAAGGTTGCAAGACTTTAAGTCTATAAGCGAGTATAACTCGGCCATGTTTAGAATCACATCACAATTGATTTTGTGTGGTGAAAATATAACTGATAAGGAGATGTTGGAAAAAACATTCTCCACCTTTCACGCCTCAAACATAGTCTTGCAACAACAATATCGTGAAAGGGGTTTTACCAAATACAGTGACTTAATATCATGTTTGCTTGTGGCTGAGCAAAATAATGAGCTTTTAATGAAAAATCATGAGACTCGTCCAGTTGGATGCTGGCAATTTTTCTTACATATGAATGCTTGAATTTGAAGTCATTTTCCTAATGTTTTGTTTGCTTTGTTTTGTGTTTGTGGTTATGTTTCGTTTAATAAAAAAATATATAAGACGTTTTATTTATGAATTTTTTTTGTTTTGTTTGTTTTGAAGCTTATGGAGCGTTTTAAACATCATATTAATAGTGAAGATATAGGCCTATTTGACAGTGCAACTACTCATACAATTTTAAAGAAAAGCAATTATTTCTCTAGTTTAATTATAAAAGAGGCAAACGTCAGTACCATATCTGGTAGTTAAAAATTAATTGAAGGTTTTGGAGAAGCACATATAATGTTACCAAGTGGAACACAATTTAAATTTACTAATGCGTTATTCGCCCCGTTGTCTCAAAGAAATCTAATAAGCTTTAAAGACATTCGTCTAAATGGATACCATCTTGAGACAACATGTGAAGTGTAACATTACGCATTTAAACTTGTACGTTACACGATCGATATTAATAAAAACGTCAAGTTTTATCTTATACGTTAGCATTAATTATTTTTGTCGCATTATTGGAACCTTAATACTATATATATATATATATATTATATATGTGTCGTGTAACAATTATATCAAAAAAAATAATATGTCTTGGCCGGGATTCGAACCCGCGCCAAGACCGGCCCAATTAAACACAACACACTTAACCAACTGGGCTGGCCATCTACTTGGAATAAACCCAGACGCGTTTTAACTTTATCCCTTCTTTCAATTCATCACAGTTGACTTGGTAAGTCAACTGTGATCACGCGTATGTATAATCAAACCTTATTAATTCGTGATTGATCCAAATTTGGCAAACTTATTTGATTTCCGGCCTTGTATGATCTGTATACACGTCAATTAACACCAATCATCAACCAATTTTGAATCAATACGCGTTTGACATTTAATCATAGGTCAAACTTTCCAATTAACCCATACATCGATCCCCAGTATAAATTGGACATCTACGAACCTTTGAAACTCGCTCACATATCTCTCTTAACCTCCTATTATTCTGAAACATCTCTGATAATTATCAATCTATACGCTGTTTGACTTTTGGCTTTGACCGGGCAAACGAACACAATTCAACACTGTAAGTCCAATTGTTTTTGTGGGTTTTGTTAGTCGGCAACCATACAACAAAAACCCTAACATTAATCGGGTTCAAAATGTATGGTTTGTCTGATTGAAAAATCTAGGGTTCGTAACTTAGAATTGGGGATAAACTGGAATGGCACAGCGTATTTATTTTATTTAATCTGAGGATTGTCACAACCACAGGCCTAGGCCAAGTGGTTGTGACCATGGTCTATAACCCTGAGCACCCGGGTTCGAGTCCGGCTTCGGCCACTCTTTTTGTTTCTTTTATTTTTTTTAAAACAACAAATCCTATTATATATATATATATATATTACATTTAAAACTTATAAATTCATTTTTAAATATTAAAACTATTTTATAAATTCTAAAAAAAATTATATTTATTAAATCTGAGTTAAAAGTTTTATTTACAATTTTTATTTTTCTGAAATTCATTTATTTAATATTTATAATAATTAAATCAATTTTATACTATTATATTTATAAAAATCCATTAAAATATCAAAACAACTTTATTAAATTCTACAAAAATTATCCTGAGTTTGTATAGAGTTAAACTTTACTGAAATAATTTTTAATTCAGAAAAATCAATTATTTTATATTTTTAATCAATTTTTGTTAGATTTAATCATAATTAAATCATAATAAATTCAATTTCCATTATTTTTGCACCAAAATTTTATGCAATTTTTTTTTAAATATTTAGAACAGAAATATGATTTTTAAAATAGAAATTCTTTAATTTTAGTATTTTTGAATATTAAATTTATATATTGGCAATTTGTAATAAATAGATTTAAAAATCTATTTTAAATGAAATAATTTTATAAAAATTATTTTTGTACTTCAAACACTTTATTGTGCACATTCTAAATTCAAATTTTATAAAAAGACCTTCTTTTATTTAATTATCAAATTTCCCTTTATTAATTAACATTTTAATTTAAATTCAACCATTGGATATCCCCAAATCGAAACCCTAGGATACACTTATAAACTAATTAGACTTAGACTTATTATTTATTACCTTATTATAGGGTGATATTTGGCATTATTTTGGGCAACACTATTATTTCATCTTTTCAAGAAGTTTAACATTTGCTAAGGTGAGTTTTACATAGCCCCTTTTTATTTATTACCATTTTTGGGGTGAAACATGTTATAACATCATCACTGCAATTCAATCATCAATGTGTCTATGTGTTTTCTATGTTGCATTATGTCTTGAGCATGATTAGAGTAAGCACCATTCTAGCATAATCATTAACTCCGTACAAGCCGACGGTATACATTGATAGATCTATTGGACTGACAATCCCACCCGGATACGTGCCTCCTACAAAGGTTACGTGGGTGTTTGTTATCGCATAACATATTCAAGTGGACCATGAGCGTATGGTATGTATCATATTATAACAGTCATCAGGGTTGATTATGCACTCGATTTATTTCTAGTATGTTCTCACATATGGGCTAGATTGACATGACACATGAATTGCACAACATTTCTATTCATTTTATTATCAAAAACCTATGTAATTCTCACCAACTTTTGTTGACCCAAAATACATTCAAAATTAACATGTTTCAGGTAACAATGAAGCTGAGGCTTGAGTTAGCATGAGGATTTAACATGAAGTTTTATTTGAAGTTATTGAAGTTTTGTTATTTGATATCATGTATTGAATTCCTAGACATCATTTTATATTTGGATATTATGTTTAAATAAATTATTTAAAATTTATATTATACCATGTGGTACTGAAACAATCATCAATACGTGGCACCCCGATGTTTCCGCCATCAGTTGGGGTGTTACAGATTGGTATCAGAGCCTTGGTTATAGGGAATTAGGTTATTAGAAATAATCTAGACTATAACCTTAGGGACTTAAACAGTACTTGCTTCTCCTACTTGTAACCCTAATTGCTTCCCTAATCCTATCCTTATCCTATGCCTTATATAACCCTAAACCTACATGTGACTACTCTTCTTCGTCTGCTGCAATCCTGATCCACCATTAGATTAATAGGACAAAATCCTCAGGTTTAACCTGAACCCCCTTGAGATCTCGTCGAAGTTCTAGATTTTAATAACGAACACGTGCAATCTGGAAGGGTGAACGCCTGTATTCTGAGTCTTCTGTCTAGGCTGGCATTGCGCATATATCCCAATCAGACGAGGGACCCGGATGCCTACCTGGGAATTCTCGGGATGAGTGGTCACTTATAGGCTAAAACATGTCTTCATATGTTATTAGAATTTAGAATCTTTGATAAGTCAACGTTTTCGTTTATTCGTTTTAATTAATGAATAAATGATTACATTCCTTATATAAACTCTCATTCATTTCATTGTGTCTATTACAGATCATGCCTCCTCGTCGCAGCACTCGCAACAGCAATGGTGAGAACCACGAAGAAGGTGGGGATAACCATAACCATGACCAAGTTCCTAACCACAACAACAATGGGGTCGATGCTCAACTGGCTGCGATCATTTCTCAACAAATGGCGCAGCAAATCGCAACTCTGGTTCCCAATTTACTCGCTCAGGTCATCCAAATGAACGGCAACGGGAATGGTCACGGGAATGGGAACGGAAATGGCAATGGAAATGGACCCCAAGCCTGCACCCTTAAGCATTTCAACTCTTGTAACCCTCCAAAGTTTAGTGGTGAAGAAGGAGCTACAGGACTCCTCCAATGGTTTGAGGGTATTGAGAATACCTTCATCAACAGTGAGTGCCCCAACAACTTCAAGGTTCGTTACGCCATGAGTGTTCTCCATAAACGAGCACTCACATGGTGGAATGAAGAAAAGCGTACTCGTGGGGCCGAAGTTGCTCTTGCTATGACATGGGATCAAGTCAAAGAGATCATGAAGGAAGAGTTTTGTCCTCGCAATGAAGTTAAGAAACTTGAGGATGAGTTCCACACCTTAGCTCAAGATAGTGGGGAAAACCTTGCCTACAACACCCGCTTTCATGAGCTTAGCTTATTGTTGCCCCACAAAGTTACTCCTCTACCGGTAGCCATCGAGAAGTACATCGGTGGTCTACCCATGCAAATCCAGGACACAGTTTGGGGTAGAAATCCTGCAACTTTGGAAGAGGCCAAACGTCTAGCGGCCACTCTTACTGATAATCACGTGAAGAACGGTACTCTCTTCCGCAAGGGCACTAAGAAGACGGTTGCCAAAGACACTCCACAGCCTGCCATTGAAGTCAAGCCTGAGACCTCAAGCAACAAAAAGCACAAGGCTAGAAATTATATGGTTGCTGCTACTCCACCTGCTGCCCAAAACCCAGCCAAGAAACCATACACCGGACCTCACCCTTTGTGCAACACTTGCAAGTACCATCATCCAGCACAGGTGCCATGTCGTTTTTGTACTAAGTGTCAAAGATATGGTCACCTGGTGAACGTCTGTCGAGCCCCTCCTACTACCCAAGACAACAATAACCCAGCTCCCAACCAACAAAACAACAGGCCTACTCGTGGTCAATGCTACGAGTGTGGCAACCCTAATCACTACATCAACAACTGCCCTAATCGTAACCGAAACCAAAACCAAAACCAAAACCAAAACCAAAACCAGAACCGCAACCAGAATCAAGGTGCTCGAGGTCGCGCCTACAATCTCAACGCTAACCAGGCTCGTGACAACAACGAAGTGGTGAATGGTACGTTTCTCATTAATAACCACTATGCATCCATATTATTTGATTCAGGAGCTGATAAGTCATTTGTGTCACTGAAGTTTGAACCTTTACTTAACTTACCCCACACTAATCTAGAAGAACCTTTCGTGGTAGAGGTAGCTAACGGGAAGTCTATTTCGATCGACTCTATTATTCGTAACTGCTTGTTGAACCTCGACGATCATACCTTCCCTATCGATCTCATCCCCATGCATCTTGGTAGTTTTGATGTTATAGTAGGCATGGACTGGTTGTCAACTCATTGTGCCGAAATTCTGTGCTCCGAGAAAGTCATACGCATTCCTCTCGAATCTGGTGAGATTTTGAAGATCTATGGTGAGAAACCCTGTGGCGAGCTTAAGCTTATGTCTTGTACTACTGCCCAAAAGTACTTACGAAAGGGGTATACAGCCTTCTTAGCTAACGTGATAGAAAAGAAGGACAAAGGCAAGAGTATCCAAGACATTCCTATTATTCGAGACTATCCTGAAGTCTTTCCAGAGGATTTACCTGGTTTGCCTCCTGCTCGACAAGTGGAATTTCGTATTGATCTTGTTCTTGGTGCTAATCCTGTCGCTAAAGCTCCTTATCGTCTTGCACCCTCCGAGATGCAAGAACTTGCCAGTCAATTACAGGAACTTTCTGATAAAGGTTTCATTCGCCCTAGTTCTTCTCCATGGGGAGACCCTGTCTTGTTCGTTAAAAAGAAGGATGGTTCTCTTAGGATGTGTATTGACTACCGTGAACTCAACAAACTCACCATCAAGAATCGTTATCCACTTCCTAGGATTGACGATCTCTTCGATCAACTTCAAGGAGCAACCCACTTCTCGAAGATTGATCTCCGTTCTGGTTATCATCAGCTTAGAGTCCACGATGAAGATATTCCCAAGACAGCTTTTCGCACACGCTATGGTCACTATGAATTCATGGTTATGCCTTTTGGGTTGACCAATGCTCCAGCAGTATTTATGGATTTGATGAATCGGGTTTGTAGACCCTATCTCGACAAATTCGTGATCGTCTTCATCGATGATATTTTGATTTACTCTAAATCAAAATCCGATCACGAGCAACATCTTCACTTTATCTTGAATCTCCTGAAGAAAGAACAACTGTATGCCAAGTTCTCAAAATGTGAATTTTGGCTTAAGGAAGTTCAATTTTTGGGACATGTCATTGATATGAACGGAATTCATGTTGATCCCGCAAAGATCGAAGCTGTGAAGAATTGGAGTGTTCCTACCACTCCAACGGAAGTCCGTTCTTTTCTTGGTTTGGCTGGTTATTATCGTCGATTCATCGCCAATTTCTCCAAGATCGCTGTTCCTCTCACTACCTTAACTCACAAGGGTAAACCCTATGAGTGGGGACCTAAGCAAGAGGAAGCATTCGAAACTCTTAAGCTGAAACTCTGTGAAGCTCCTATTTTGTCTCTACCTGATGGTAATGATGATTTCGTGGTCTACTGTGATGCATCGAACCAAGGTCTTGGTTGTGTTCTCATGCAACGAGGAAAGGTTATTGCTTATGCGTCTCGACAACTCAAGACTCACGAAAAGAATTATACCACCCATGATCTTGAATTGGGCGCTGTTGTCTTTGCACTCAAGATTTGGAGACATTATCTTTATGGGACCAAATGTGTGGTGTTCACGGACCACAAAAGTCTCCAACATGTCTTCGACCAAAAGAATCTTAACATGAGGCAATGACGTTGGGTTGAATTACTTAACGACTATGATTGCGAAATTCGCTACCATCCTGGCAAAGCGAATGTTGTGGCTGACGCACTTAGTCGTAAAGAGCGTGTCAAACTACAATGTGCGAGAGTTCGTACTGATCTTCAAGATCGCATTCTCCAGGCTCAACACACATCAGTCACCCAAGGTAACATGTACGATGAAATGTCTTGTGGTGCTGAAACACAACTTGAAACCAAACCCGATGGTCTTCTTTATTTCCTTAATCGACTGTGGATTCCTGACCGTGATGATCTTCGTACTTTTCTCATGAACGAGGCTCATAAGTCTCGTTATTCTATTCATCCTGGAGCTGACAAGATGTACCAAGATCTTCGTTATTCTTATTGGTGGCCTGGTATGAAGAAAGACATTGCCCTATTCGTTGCAAAATGTCTCACTTGTTCCAAGGTCAAGGCTGAACATCAACGACCATCTGGTATGCTTGAACAACCAGAGATTCCTGTCTGGAAATGGGAGAGCATAACTATGGATTTCATCACCAAACTCCCTCGCACACCCAAAGGTTTTGACAGTATTTGGGTAATCGTCGATCGTTTGACCAAATCAGCCCACTTTCTACCTATTCGTGAGAAGTATTCTGTGGAAAGGTTGGCAAGGATGTATGTAAGTGAAATCGTATGTCGTCACGGTATACCTTTAGACATTATTTCTGATCGCGATGGTCGTTTCACCTCTCACTTTTGGGAGTCTCTACAAGATGCTTTGGGTACCAAGTTGAACCTGAGCACTGCTTATCACCCTCAAACTGATGGTCAGACTGAACGAACCATCCAGACACTTGAGGATATGCTCAGGGCATGTGTCATTGATTTTGGTGGCGCATGGGATTCTCACCTTCCTTTGGTTGAGTTTTCATACAACAACAGTTATCACGCCATCATTAACATGGCTCCTTTTGAGGCACTCTATGGTCGGAAATGTCGTTCACCTGTCTGTTGGACTGAGGTTGGTGAAGCTCGTATTACTGGACCCGAACTAATCCAGGAAACCACAGACAAAATTCAACTCATTCAGGATAATCTTCTCAAGGCTAGAAGTCGCCAAAAGAGTTATGCTGATAAACGTCGTAAACCCTTGGAATTTCAAGTTGGGGACCTTGTACTACTTAAGGTATCCCCTTGGAAAGGAGTAATTCATTTCGGTAGAAAGGGAAAGCTAGCTCCTCGATACGTAGGCCCCTTCAAAATTCTTGACAGAGTTGGAAAAGTGGCTTACAAACTTGATCTTCCACCTGAGCTAAGCAATGTTCACCCGACCTTCCATGTTTCGAATCTCAAGAAATGCTTAGCGGATAAGAACCTTCATGTTCCTCTTGAGGATGTGCAAATTGATGAAAGCATGCACATTATCGAGAAACCCGTTGAGATTGTTGATACTAGGGTCAAGAAACTCAAGCGCAGTCGTATTCCGATCGTTAAGGTTCGTTGGGAATCTAAACGAGGCCCAGAGTTCACTTGGGAACGTAAAGACCAGATGAAGTCGAAGTATCCACATCTTTTCCCACCAGACTCTCCAACTCCAACTTCGGGACGAAGTTCCTAAAAGTAGGGGAGACTGTAACATTACACATTTAAACTTGTACGTTACACGATCGATATTAATAAAAACGTCAAGTTTTATCTTATACGTTAGCATTAATTATTTTTGTCGCATTATTGGAACCTTAATACTATATATATATATATATATTATATATGTGTCGTGTAACAATTATATCAAAAAAAATAATATGTCTTGGCCGGGATTCGAACCCGCGCCAAGACCGGCCCAATTAAACACAACACACTTAACCAACTGGGCTGGCCATCTACTTGGAATAAACCCAGACGCGTTTTAACTTTATCCCTTCTTTCAATTCATCACAGTTGACTTGGTAAGTCAACTGTGATCACGCGTATGTATAATCAAACCTTATTAATTCGTGATTGATCCAAATTTGGCAAACTTATTTGATTTCCGGCCTTGTATGATCTGTATACACGTCAATTAACACCAATCATCAACCAATTTTGAATCAATACGCGTTTGACATTTAATCATAGGTCAAACTTTCCAATTAACCCATACATCGATCCCCAGTATAAATTGGACATCTACGAACCTTTGAAACTCGCTCACATATCTCTCTTAACCTCCTATTATTCTGAAACATCTCTGATAATTATCAATCTATACGCTGTTTGACTTTTGGCTTTGACCGGGCAAACGAACACAATTCAACACTGTAAGTCCAATTGTTTTTGTGGGTTTTGTTAGTCGGCAACCATACAACAAAAACCCTAACATTAATCGGGTTCAAAATGTATGGTTTGTCTGATTGAAAAATCTAGGGTTCGTAACTTAGAATTGGGGATAAACTGGAATGGCACAGCGTATTTATTTTATTTAATCTGAGGATTGTCACAACCACAGGCCTAGGCCAAGTGGTTGTGACCATGGTCTATAACCCTGAGCACCCGGGTTCGAGTCCGGCTTCGGCCACTCTTTTTGTTTCTTTTATTTTTTTTAAAACAACAAATCCTATTATATATATATATATATATTACATTTAAAACTTATAAATTCATTTTTAAATATTAAAACTATTTTATAAATTCTAAAAAAAATTATATTTATTAAATCTGAGTTAAAAGTTTTATTTACAATTTTTATTTTTCTGAAATTCATTTATTTAATATTTATAATAATTAAATCAATTTTATACTATTATATTTATAAAAATCCATTAAAATATCAAAACAACTTTATTAAATTCTACAAAAATTATCCTGAGTTTGTATAGAGTTAAACTTTACTGAAATAATTTTTAATTCAGAAAAATCAATTATTTTATATTTTTAATCAATTTTTGTTAGATTTAATCATAATTAAATCATAATAAATTCAATTTCCATTATTTTTGCACCAAAATTTTATGCAATTTATTTTTAAATATTTAGAACAGAAATATGATTTTTAAAATAGAAATTCTTTAATTTTAGTATTTTTGAATATTAAAGTTATATATTGGCAATTTGTAATAAATAGATTTAAAAATCTATTTTAAATGAAATAATTTTATAAAAATTATTTTTGTACTTCAAACACTTTATTGTGTACATTCTAAATTCAAATTTTATAAAAAGACCTTCTTTTATTTAATTATCAAATTTCCCTTTATTAATTAACATTTTAATTTAAATTCAACCATTGGATATCCCCAAATCGAAACCCTAGGATACACTTATAAACTAATTAGACTTAGACTTATTATTTATTACCTTATTATAGGGTGATATTTGGCATTATTTTGGGCAACACTATTATTTCATCTTTTCAAGAAGTTTAACATTTGCTAAGGTGAGTTTTACATAGCCCCTTTTATTTATTACCATTTTTGGGGTGAAACATGTTATAACATCATCACTGCAATTCAATCATCAATGTGTCTATGTGTTTTCTATGTTGCATTATGTCTTGAGCATGATTAGAGTAAGCACCATTCTAGCATAATCATTAACTCCGTACAAGCCGACGGTATACATTGATAGATCTATTGGACTGACAATCCCACCCGGATACGTGCCTCCTACAAAGGTTACGTGGGTGTTTGTTATCGCATAACATATTCAAGTGGACCATGAGCGTATGGTATGTACTATATTATAACAGTCATCAGGGTTGATTATGCACTCGATTTATTTCTAGTATGTTCTCACATATGGGCTAGATTGACATGACACATGAATTGCACAACATTTCTATTCATTTTATTATCAAAAACCTATGTAATTCTCACCAACTTTTGTTGACCCAAAATACTTTCAAAATTAATATGTTTCAGGTAACAATGAAGCTGAGGCTTGAGTTAGCATGAGGATTTAACATGAAGTTTTATTTGAAGTTATTGAAGTTTTGTTATTTGATATCATGTATTGAATTCCTAGACATCATTTTATATTTGGATATTATGTTTGAATAAATTATTTAAAATTTATATTATACCATGTGCTACTGAAACAATCATCAATACGTGGCACCCCGATGTTTCCGCCATCGGTTGGGGTGTTACATGAAGGAAATGACGAGTACCTTCAAATAACAAATATGATTTCGGGTAAAAAAACATGTACTAGAAAATTACCCGCACTTGCCTCAGGTTTATATTGCACGAAGATCATTGAAATTGAATCAAATATGGCCATAAACCAAAAGTTTAGGGACCAGGAAAACTTTATCATTTGGCATGACCGGTTAGGTCATTCCGGATCAACAATGATGCGAAAAATTATAGAAAATTCATGTGGGCATTCTTGAAACCCCAAAAAATTCTTCAGTCTAAGGACATTGCATGTGTTGCATGTTCACAAGGAAAGTTAATTACTCGTCCATCACTAACTAAGGTGGGGAATGAATCTCTTAGTTTTTTGGAAAGAATACATGGAGATATATGTGGGCCTATACATCCTTCTAGTGGACCATTTAGATACTTTATGGTCCTAATTGATGCGTCAACTAGATGGTCCCACGTGTGCTTATTATCAAGTCGTAATATGGCATTTGCACGACTACTTGCTCAATTAATACGGTTAAGAGCACATTTTCCTGATTACCCCATCAAGAAAATTCGGTTAGACAATGCTGGTGAATTTACATCCCAATCATTTAATGATTATTGCATGTCTATTGGAATAAGTGTAGAGCATCCTGTACCTCATGTACATACACAAAATGGGCTTCCTGAATCTCTTATCAAGAGACTTCAAATGGTGGCAAGACCAATGATTATTAAATCAAAATTGCTAGTTACGGCTTGGGGGCATGCAATTTTACATGCAGCAACACTAATTCGCATCAGGCCAACGAGTTATCATACTTCCTCCCCATTAAAGTTGGTTTTTGGTCAGGAACCAGATATTTCCCATCTAAAGGTTTTTGGTTGTGCCGTATATGTTCCAATCAATCCACCACAACGTACAAAGATGGGGCCTCAAAGGAGGTTAGGAATATATGTTGGGTATGAATCGCCATCTATTATAAAGTATTTAGAGCCAAAAACAAGGGATTTGTTTACGGCTCGTTTTGTTGATTGTCATTTTGATGAATCAACATTCCCAACATTAGAGGGAGATGAAAAGCAGCTAAATGGTGATATATGTTGGAATGAATTATCATTATCTCATATGAATCCTCGAACTAAACAATGTGAACTTGAAGTTTAAAGAATAATTCATTTACAAAGATTAGCGAATCAATTACCAGATGCATTTACTGACCGAAATAGGGTGACTAAGTCACATATACCAGCTGCTAATGCTCCAATAAAAATCAGTGTCCTGGAAGGATAACCACATATTGGTAACGAGTCTAATGCACGCCTGTAGCGTGGTAGACCAGTCGGTTCCAAAGATAAAAATCCTCGAAAGAAAAAGGGAGCAAATAATGAACATGGTCAAATCGAGGTAGCTTCAATGCCAGAAAAAGAATCTCATAAAGAGACGATAGACATGATAGTTCAAGATGAACATAAGGTACCTGAAAATGAAGAGATCTCAATAAACTACATCATGTCTAGGAAGGTATGGAACCGAGACCAAGTCGACGTCGATAATGCTTTTTCTTATAATGTAGCGCTAGAAATCATGGAAAGCAATGAGGATCATGAACCAATATCTGTTGATGAATGCAAACAGAGACATGATTGGCCAAAATGGAAAGACGCAATTGAAGCGGAATTAAATTCCCTCACGAAACGTGAAGTCTTTGGACCTGTGGTTCAGACACCTAAAGGTGTAAAGACTGTTGGATATAAATGGGTCTTTGTGCGAAAACGTAATGAAAAAAATGAGATTACACGTTACAAGGCACGATTGGTAGCACAAGGTTTTTCGCAAAGACCTGGAATTGATTATGAGGAGACTTATTCTCCAGTGGTGGATGCAACAACTTTTCGTTATCTTATTAGTCTGGTAATACAAGAAGGGATTGATATGCGTCTAATGGATGTTGTGACAGCCTACCTTTATGGCTCACTTGATACTGAAATTTACATGAAACTACCTGCAGGATTTAAAGTACCAGAATCATGTAAATCAAGTTCTCGAGAACACCTTTCAGTTAAATTAAACAAATCATTGTATGGGCTAAAACAATCTGGGTGTATGTGGTACAATCGCCTTAGTGAGTATTTGCTAAAAGAAGGTTATAAAAATGATTCCGTTTGTCCATGCATTTTTATAAAAAGATCAGAATCTGAGTTTGTTATAATCGCGGTATACGTTGATGATTTAAATATAATTGGAACTCCTAAGGAGCTCCACAAAGCGATTGAATACTTGAAAAAAGAATTTGAAATGAAAGATCTTGGAAAGACAAAATTTTGTCTCGGGTTACAAATTGAACATCTTGAAAATGGGATACTTGTGCACCAATAAACCTACATAGATAAACTGCTCAAAAGGTTTTACATGGATAAATCACATTCACTTAGCACTCCAATGGTGGTAAGATCGCTTGATGTTGAAAAGGACCCCTTTAGGCCACCTGCAGACGAAAAAGAAATTCTTAGTCCAGAAGTACCATATCTTAGTGCAATTGGTGCATTAATGTTCCTTGCTAGCCATACACGACCAGATATATCATTTTCATTAAATTTGCTAGCAAGGTATAGCTCATGCCCAACAAAGAGGCATTGGAATGGGGTAAAACAAATATTTCGGTATCTTCAAGGTACTAAAGATATGGGCTTGTATTTTACTAATCAATCGAAAACAGGTTTGGTTGGATTTGCAGATGCAGGTTATATGTCTGATCCTCACACTGGTCGATCTCAAACGAGATATTTATTCACACATGGAGGCACTGCAATTTCATGGCGTTCCGTGAAGCAAACTATCACAGCCACTTCATCTAACCATGCATAAATATTAACAATCCATGAAGCTAGTCGAGAATGTGTTTGGTTAAAGACAGTAACACAACATATTAGTGGATCTTGTGGTATTTCTTCAGGGAATAAAGAGCCAACAATAATACACGAAGATAACGCAGCATGCATTGCACAACTTAAGGAAGGATACATCAAAGGAGACAGAACCAAACATATTTTACCAAAGTTTTTCTTTACACATGATTTACAAAAGAATGGTGATATTGTAATCCAACAAATTCGTTCTAGCGACAATTTGGCAGACCTGTTTACCAAATCACTTCCGACTTCAACCTTCAAGAAATTGGTTCATGGGATCGGGATGCGTCGACTCAAAGAGCTTAAGTCATCAGGGGGAGAATAATACGCGCTGCACTCTTTTTCCCTTAGCTATGGTTTTATCCCACTGGTTTTTCCTAGCAAGGTTTTTAATGAGGCAGCATCACTAAGCGTATTTCATTTTGTGGATAGTCAAGGGGGAGTGTTATAAATATTCATTATTAGAGTGACTTTCCACATCCTTAACTTCTAATTGTCATTACATCTTGTATTAATATTTGAGCCTATAAATAGAGGCTTTGTACTTTCATATGGACATCAATAAGAAAGTATTTCCCCATTCTCCTTTCTATTCTCTATTGCTAATAGGTGTAGTTGTTTTACAACAAGTACATCACTAAATAATACTTAGTGGTTACAATATATTTGATTATGGAATAACTTTTAATTAGTTAAAGAGCTCAATGTTAACATCATATCTATATTATCTTATTAAGAAGGAGTGGTGTACAACATAATAATTTGCATTTCTGTACAACTTAACAAGCAACATGACAACATAATTAAGCAAAAAAATTAAGGGTATTATTGGCATAGTTTTGACAATTAAGACACTTAGGAGGATAGATTAGTAAATTTAACATAATCCAATACCTCACATCCTAAAATCTTATCCCAATTATGCCCTTATGTCCAACTTTTAAAACATAAAATACAACCTAACCTATGATGCATCTTAAATGTAAGACCTTTCAACCCCTCATCTATATTAATATATATACTTCATTATAATCAATTTCTTGAATGCTAATAGTCTTTTCATAACTCCAAACAAAATCTTAGAGTTAATTTCATGCTTTGAAACATTGTTTTGCCAAAAAATTATGTCTTCATTAGATGAGAAGAGAAAAAAATCAATGAGAAGTTAAGACGTTTGCAAGATATGGTTCCCGAATGTTACAAGGTATAAAGATATGAGTTAATCTTTATATACATATATATACATTTTTTCTACTTGTTCATATGTTCTTTGACAATTACAAAATTTAGCTTTACATTTGTGAGTTGAAGTGTATTTCTCATTAAACCCAAAACACTCACCTCTGTCCTTCTTTTCTTCTATTTCTTTTGTGGTTAGACTTCTTCTATAAGGGACCTTAGGTTTAGTATTAGGTGCTGGTAATAAGGGAAGATTGGCTTCACTAGAATTAGAGTTTTTATAGGTTGTATTTATCTTCATAATATATCATTATTTTGCTCCATTTAAATTGGGGAATTGGATTTTAATAACCTGAACTATTTGAAATTAGCCATTGGCACCCCCAACTAAAAAATTGACCATATATAACCTGAACTATTGACTTATTGTAATCTAACACTCACTAACAGTTAAATCACTAACACCGTTAGTGGGTTCGCTTACGTGGCAAGATTTGCTGACGTGGCATGTTTACGTGTCAATCCACGCGTGCACACATCAGCATGCCACGTCAGCAACCTGTGCCACATCAGTGTGTCACGTCAGCAACTTGTGCCACATCAGCAACCTAACAAACGTTGTCAGTTAGTTGGGTACTAGTTTCCAATAAGTCAATAGTTCAGGTTATATATTGCCCACTTTTTAGTTGAGGGTGCCAGTGGTCAATTTTGAATAGTTTGGGTTATTAAAATCCAATTCCCCATTTAAATTTAGTTATTTGCTATAGACAATGGGAATGGCAGTGATGTTGAATGTAATAATCAACTATGTTGGATCGTTGCAGAATCAAATTGAGGTAATTTAATTGTGTAACTAAAAATTAAAACAATAAACAAACAGTATTCAGAATTATTGATGAGAAAATATTTTTCAAAATTAATTAGTACAGTTTTTTTCTCTTCTTTGTGTATTTTTAGTTTCTCTCCATGAAGCTTTCAGAAGCTAGCATGTTTTATGACCTATTAATCTCAACTCTACTTAATTGGATGATATAACCCCTATGAAGGTGACAGATGGCTTTCCTAACTATCTTTGTTAAGAATTTGTGCATCTTGAATCATGCATATTGTTAACTAAATAAAACGGACAAAATTATAAATATAACATTCTAGATGTGCTAATAGGTTTCTAATAATATATTATAAATATTACTTCCACTTACTGCATGGAATGAAAACTGATGTTGCAGGGAACAAATGGACATGAAGGACATATGATGGAGATGATGGTTGGATAAGGGTATGGAGACTTTCCTCAATTTCAATCAACATGGTCTCCTTGAACGTCATGAAATAGTTAACGCTATAAATCTATATATACATGCTCAAATATAACTTTATACGTAAACTATATTTGTTCTAAGACTTTTAAGATATTTGTTGATCTATTTAATGTTCTTGTTAAACGTTGTATGACGTGTGGTTCACAATATTATTTTGCTTTCGGCAATTGTATATTGTTTAAGTTCTAATTCTAATTGATAAAATAAATTAAACACTAGCATAAAGAGAAAACACTAACTTAACTATGTGTTAATTACTTATGTTATTTGTGTTAAGAAATAAGAAATCGAAAAGCCATAAATTCACGCTCACGCTAATGAATCAACCTGAATCTTTATCTTCTATACTATCTCTATCTCTACTACATTATAAAGGATGAGTGATGGCTAAATGTGTCCAAATTGGCAAATTTAAGATGGCATTCTAAGAGTCTCAAGTGTAATCCTCAAGTTTTTACCTCATTTCTTCCAAATTTACCCTTGTGTACCACCTTTGATACCTATTATACAATCCAAACTTGCTCTGCTCCTCCCTTTATCACCATTAGTTATTAGTGAAACCCCCCATTATAATTGAGTGTCTAAAATGAATAATAAGGCCCTCCATTGCAAGACCTTCTGCATAGGATATATGATTTTTTTTAGATTATAAGCTTGGTCTACACACACGTATTTTAATATTTAATTGATAAAGAAAACTATGAAAGCAATTTTGGAAATAACTTTTGGTATTGTACATAGACTTATGAATTAAACGACGTCAATGGGTTTGGTGATAAATATTCAAGTTTATAACACCATCATTGATGCTCAATGTCGTCACGGTTACAAGACAAAAGCAGTTGAAATTCTAAAAAATATGCAGAGGATTAAGGCCTAATAAGTTACCTTATACGCCACTGTTAAACACATATTGCAGAAAATTTGTTTTGTTTGTTAAGATGGTCAATGATGGAGAAAAACTTGACCTATAATTCTCTCATTCACGGGCTTGTCGTTTTAGGCTAGACTGAAACTGCAATAATAATCTTGGAAAAGATGACGGAAAGAGGAGTATTCTATTATGCTGGGGTATATAATTGTAGTTTTCAGCCATCTATTTTTATCTCCAAAAAACAAGGAGTAACCAAGGCGGTCTCTAAGAGTTCAAATAGTTTGTGCGACATGTAAACATGAATCCTTAAAATTGACGTATATTTGATCTTTTGGAGAGGAAATTGGAAAAAAAAACATAGTATTAAAGAAGTTTAAAGCTCAAATCAGTACACGCGCACCAAAAATATCAACAACAAATACGTATGTAAATATAAAGTATATAAAGAGGATAACATAGATCAGAAATTGCAACGAGTAACGGGTAGCCCATAACACGGATATCGTCAACCCCTACATATATCTATCTATATAGACAGATTTAGAAAGACGCTACGAATGACATGTAATCACATTTATAACAAACTTGTTTGAAACCCAAAATGGGTGGTGGTTCGTTATATATATCATAATTGAATATGATATCGGTTGAGACACCCGCTGCAACGCGCGGGCATTCCCACTAGTATATTACAATTCAAGAGTCTCTCAATCATTTTTGGTGTCTCTAAAACTTAACAAAACCAACTCATTATGGAGATGGAACGTCAAAAAATGAATATAGTTAACTCTCTTTTTTGTAGAATGCAAACAAAAAAGCACTAACCATTTTCATTTTCAATTTCCTTTGTGTCTAACTAACATTGCGGGAAAAATCCCTTTCAACTTTCATCTTATCTATTGCCGTAACCAATCTTCCTTAAGTGACTATCTTTAAGAATTAAATTAAATCAAATGATTAAACCTGTTTTTGTAATAGTTTATTTTATATCACAATCATAAGGTGTACTACTTTTAGGTATTGTGTATGATACTGAGTATTTCAATTTGATGACTAAAGCTAGATTGGAGACCGACTTTCTCTGATCAAGTAATAGAAGATTGCAATGAAGAGGAGAAGAACCCACATTTCAAAAAGTCTATTGGATGAATTTTTTTTTTCCAAACTTCACTTCAAACCTTATTTTTTCTGGTATTAAAGACATTATTAAGTATCTAGCTTAATATCGTATGGTTAGCATTTCAAGGCTACGTGACCATTAACATGTGTATTAGTTTAGACATAAGCTAGCTTCATATTGTTTTTTGTATGATGATTATTTAGGGCTTATGTTTGATTAAATCAAAGCTGAATTGAATATGATAACAATTGGTGGCGTTGGGAAAATATCATAAAATACCTTGTAGACACCTACAGATGCAATTTTTGCTTTTAAAGGACTAAATCGTATTGATAATCTATTGGTGCCTAATGATAACTACAGTAAGTTTGAAGATTGGATCATCCCAATATTTGAGTAGATGTTTGAAGAATAAAAGACAAAGGTATTATGGTGCTCCAAAACTAGATAGAAACTTTTGTGTTGAATTTTGATAAATTTTAAACTAGGCCTGTAAATGAACTGAACGTTCATGAACTGTTCGTGAACTGTTCAGCGGGAAGTTCGTATGTTTAAATAAATGAACGAACACGAATACATTTTTTTGTTCGTTTACTTAAACGAACGAACATGAACACGCGTTTTGTTCGTTCATTTATGTTCGTTCATTTATTTTTGTTCGTTTAATTGAACTTTACTTTATTTTTATTATTTATTTCCGTTTCGTTAAGTAACCTTAATTCATATTATATACAATATATTTCCCTTTTGTTAAGTAACCTTAATTCATATTATATTGGTTTTGGTTGCATTGTGATGTATTAGACTTGGTTAAATTGTGATGAATCATTATTAACTTGTTTTTGTTTATGTTCATTTGGGTTCATTTATATTGATTGTTTGTGTTCGTTTAGGTTTTAAATGAACGAACATAAACGAACACAAACACGACAAATTTCTTAATGAACGAACATGAACACAAAAATGTGTTCGATTATGTGTTCGTGTTCGTTCGGTTCGTTTACAGTCCTATTTTAAACTCTCATTTATAATCTTCTTTGAGCAAGTTGTGCATGTAGAAATTTATACCTTCTTTCTTTGTATTTTATCAAAAATATGATATTGTGTCATTATGGTACGAAACAAAATTGAGTCCTCTCAAAATACAGAGACATTGGCTTGCATTAATGCGGCTGGTCAGAAGCTCAATGGGGCAACTTCTTAGGAAAAAAATGTGTGTTTTAAGTATTAAATTAAAGTTATTTATTTATTTTTATAACTAACTAAGTTAAAGTCTCATGCTCTATAACTAACTTGTTTTGTTGTGGCTCAAAGCTGAACTGAATAGCCCCATCCTAAAATAACCAATGTAAGTGTTGTGCTCCCGCCGCAACGCGCGAGCACCCCACTAGTATAAACTAGTGTGTATCAACCCGTGCTTTGCGGTGGCTTCAACATTCAGGCGGCTCAACTTTGCATATCGGAAGTAACCAAACATGTTGTAGTGGGACACAAAACCACGAAAAATAATGTTGACGTCGAAACGTTACCATGAAATTCTATTATATAAGTTACCAAAGAAAACAATCCAACCAGCCAAGACAGGATGTGATAGGAGTTGTCACTCATCAATCATTCAATTTAAAATTTGGGAATTGGATTCTAGTAACCCAAACTTTGTCTCGTTATCTGGCAATAATCTGTACTTAATGAATTCTCCTCAACAGTCCCAATTTTTAAACAATTCTCTTCCAATGATCTTTTTAACTGTTTAACTCTTTCAATTTTGAAAATGTGTTATTCTCGGTTAAAAAAAGTTAATTACAGGAAAATACTTTAAAAGTTGTGACTGTTGTGGATAATTTCTTAAGTACAAATAATGGTATGAGTGATGATTTAACCTTAAAACGTAAATCACAATCACTAAATCTAAATCAGAACGTGAAAATCTAATGATGCAGATCACTCAATCATATAAAGCAAAACTTATGTCTCCCGCAGTAGTTTACAAGGAGCCCAATTAAAGCAAGGATACTAATTAAAGCTCTCAGCGGGTCAAAGATTTGTGCATATATAATTGATGGTTCGGCCCATTATTAGGACCAAACTATTGCTTTCCTTTGCAACATTCCAGTTTCAAAATTTATATTGTATGACATATTTCTACATAAAAATGTGTAAAAACACTTTTTTATTTACTTTTGTTGAGCATCATTTCCCTTTCCCAAAAAGTATTAAACTTGTCGGGCGCTTGTTTTCAATCTTCTATATAGATAAACACTACGAACTTGTTTTACAAGAGTCGTGCTGTGTTCTTGGAACCCATTTTTTTTAATGCAATCACATAATAGACCCAATATCAATAGTTGGCCCGTTAAAACTTACACATAGGCACATAACTCAAGTATTTTTTTTTTTTTTTTTTTTTTGACGGTAACTCAAGTACTTTTTCTTACAATTATCCATACGTCTTGCATACAATAGTAATAAATTTAATGTAGATAAGAAATATGACGTCATTCAAGAAAAAAAATAGATAAGCAATGTAATAGCCACAATGGCGGACCCAAATGTAGTCCAAGGGGTGGGCACCCCTCGTAAAAAAAATAAAAGAAAATAGTACATTGTATAGGCAAAAATTCCGATCGTCATCCTTAAAAGTTTAGTTAAATCCTTCATTTGCAGCCCCAACAAACAAATTCTGAATCCGTCACTGTACAACCATCAAAATTTGTCAATGCAAGGAGAACCTTTCCATTAATGTTCAAAGGATTGTCAATCAATAATCCACAAAACATAATATATGGAGTGTAACAAAACAAAACATAAGAAGTATAATGCACTCCTGAAGATTTTATTATACTAATGATCAATGCCTTGATTTAAATGTTGGATCGATCAACTTACACGATTATAAATCAAATTTATTATAATTTCTATTATCATTTTCTCACAAAACACAAAAGTAACAAAATTCATTCCCTAGTATGAAGAGCAACCCCAAACCCATTAGAAAGTGCATGAACACTTGGATTAAAGGCTGATCTTCCTAGAATACCTTGTTTATACGGCAAAAATGTTTTCTTCTTCATGTCATTCGCAACCGCCCGGTTGACCTTATAATGTAACTCATGAGCTGACACAGGTCCCCTCCTTTTCGACCCTGACCCATGTGTTCCAGGCTCATCGGACCTTACACTCGATCTCAAAAACTCCTCATCATGTTTTCTAAAAATGGCCGAATATTTCTTCAATGGGTCGCGTTCCATAGCACGCCCATCCGAAGCACTTCTAAACAAAAACAAGTTCTTGAAGCTCCATCTTTTCGATCCTTTCCTAGATGAAGAAGCCGAAAGAGTAGAAAACGATGAAACTGACTGAGGTTTTATGTTTTTTGTTGCTGGTGATTGTTTGATCTCCTTTTCTTCTTGTTCATCCCATGGAACCTTCCATCCCCTATGAGTAGACAACGATTGTGTTCTTCTACTTCTACAAGAAACCGGTAAATCACCAAAAGAAGAAAACTTGATCACACCACCATCAAATAACTCCTCAGCCGAAACCGAATCACTAACAAACTCTTCACTGACATCAAATGCAAAATCTTGATCAAGAAATGTATAATATGGGTTGGGAACACCGGGTTTGTTCTCCCATGCGAATGGGACCGAGGCTGGAAAAGGGTTTGGTTGTGTGGTCATGACCGGTGATATGACCTCCATGTTGTGTGTTAAGTTGTTAACGAGATAACATACAATGTGGTTATAGTTATGAAGGGAGGAAATAGGAGATTGGAGTGAGTCAAAGAAAGCAGCCGGCTTCTTGTTTAAGTGTTCCCAACAACATGTGTTAATGTCAATGATTAAGTTCTGCTTTCAGTGTCTCTTCTTGTAGACTTGTCTTTTTGGCAGCTTCATATTTTCATTTCACAAAATAACAAGTTTGTAAGTGAATACATTAACTTTTTTTAAATAGTTATAAGAAAAACAAAAGCTAAAAAAACATTAGTGAATAATGTAACTTTTTCAAGCATTGCATAATAAGAACACATAATAATAATGGGAAATGGATTTAAATACTCCCAACTATCGCCTGTTGGCGGATAGCACTCCCAACTATCACTTTGGCGGATAGCACTCCAAACTTTCAACTTGTTGGATTTTATCACTCCCGAACTAACTGAGGTCTAACCCAGTTAGTGTTTGTGGCCAAAATGTAAAAACCTAAACTTAATGGACATTGTATGTGGCACAAAAGTAAAAACGTAAACTTAAAGGACCTTTTTGAAACTTTTTTTATTACCTTATTATAAATACCCCACCCCCACCCCACCCCACCCCCTCACCCCTGTTGTTCTTCTTCTTCCAGACAACCATCCCCACCAACCACCGCCTCCACCACCATCCCCAACCACCGCCATCCCCAACCACCGCCTCCACCACCATCCCCAACCACCGCCTCCACCGCCATCCCCCACAACCACTGTCTCCTCCGGTCACCCCCAACAACCACCGTCTCCCTTGTCACCCCCATAACCATCGTTTCCCCCATTGACCACCACCGTCGCCTGTCACATCCAAAATGTTCAGCGCCGTCTTCCCCAACTGAAGCTTCCCGATTGACATCTCAACCTTCACTCAAATCGACACCTTCCACTGGCTCCTCGGCAATAATCGAATTGCATCACACCATTTTCATAGCAAATCACTAAACCATAAAACAATATTTGTCATTTGCAGGTGAAGCCCTATGACTCCATCCGTGAAGTCTGCATATTCCTATTCGTTGGTGCCGTAACCCTAGCTCGGCCTTCTGATGTTCTCTCGTTGCCCTGAACATAAGCATGATGAACAAATTGGGTGTAGAGTTTGTTATATAGTTTGGTTGATTCGGTATCTGATTTAACACAGTTGGGCCCTGAAGATGAGTTTAATTACTTTGAAGGTTCGGTTCCGGTGAAGGTGGTGGTTTCCGGTGAGGGTGGTGGTTTCCGGTGAGGGTGGTGGTTTCCGCCCCTCTCTCTCTCTCTCTCTCTCTCTCTCTGAACTCCCCCTCTCTCTCTCTCTCTCTCTCTCTCTCTTTTCTCTCTCTCTCTCTCTGAACTCCCTCTCTCTGTTGATGATGATGATTTTGTGTTAATAATAATAATAATAATAATAATAATAATAATAATAATAATAATAATAATAATAATAATAATAAGTTTCAAAATGGTCCCTTAAGTTTTGTTTTTTACATTTTGGCCACAAACACTAACTGGGTTAGACCTCAGTTAGTTCGGGAGTGATAAAATCCAACAAGTTGAAAGTTTGGAGTGCTATCCGCCAAAGTGATAGTTGGGAGTGCTATCCGCCAACAGGCAATAGTTGGGAGTATTTAAATCCATTTCCCCTAATAATAACAATAACAATCGGTTAAATTTGGTTGACAAAGGCATAGATCTTCCATCTACATTATGTTCATGTTGTGTGAAAGAGGAGAGTCGTTGGAACATGTTTTTACTTACAATGTGAAGACTTTTTTTAACGGCTAATGTTACTGTCCTCACTACTTTACATCAATATTATTTAAATACTTCAATTCCTTGCACACGTATTAAATTTTAGACCTCCTATTTAAGAGGCTTGTGCCTCTACCATTTAGACTATCCCACATTGGCGAGATTGCGAAGACTTGGATATCCATTGTAAATGGGTATATTTCCAATTTCCGACGTCTGTAAGGCCAATAAATTAAGTGGGTTGGATTAAATCATTCGTGTTGACAACTTGATAGGTTATATGGTGTTTCAGGAATGAGTGATGTTTTAGGTGGTGAACAAGTCTCGAGATCCCATTTTTGATTTTCTAGGTATTTTGTCTTAGATACTTATGGTTCGTTAATTGGAATTGTGAAGTCAATATTAGTTGGGCTAGTTTGTTAAAAAAAAAAAAAAAAAAAAAAAAAAAAAAAAAAAAAAAAAAAAAAAAAAAAAACACTCTTTCATGGCTTTGTAATTTGTTTCTCATCTACTCCTCGCTCGTCCTACTATAAAACTAGGTTAGCTTCTTGTGTATTATACGAGTTAAATAAATATAACTTTATATACCTAGTAAAAAATGACTTGTCTTAATGCAATCTCTTAACACGTATAAACATCTAGATATTATTTATTTTTTTTAAACTTTGATGTGATAGTTGTTCTCTTAAATTAATTATAATAATCTTAATGATCATAGTTTTTAACTTAGTGGTATTTTAAGAATTAAATGGAAGCTTTTAAGTAGGAAGATAAGTTTATTTGAAAATGAGAGAATCGTATGGTTGGTCCCTGTGCTTTCCAAATTTTGCACTCTTGCTCCTAGTGGTTCACTAATTACACCATTGATCCCGAGGGTTGTAAACTTATTACTAACATGATCCAAATGAATTAATTTCGTTACTCTATTGGTCCTTGCCTCTAACGATCGTTAAAATTCTCTGTTAAATAGATATGAAATGTCCATTTTGCCCTTATAAAAAAACAAAACATTATAAATAAATACACCACCCCATCCCATCCCACCCCACCCCACCCTTACCTTATCTTCTTCCCCAACACCTCCACCCTACCACCACTGCCACCCAAACCATTTCCCAAACCTGCAAATGGCACCGATGGAAGATAACCAGCCACCACCACCTGCAAATGGCAAACAACACAACACCACACCCCACCCAACTCCTTTCACCCAACAATATTCTAGAGAGAGAGTGAAGGCAGAAAGAAACAAAACAGAGAGAAAGGAGACGCCGGCGACGAAGATCTGGGTTCCGATTAGAGTTCCTGTTCTGATTGGGGGACTTCAGGTGTAGATGGTGACTAGGGTTTCGAGCAAGTCAGAGAGACATGGTCATCTCTTTTTTCCCCTGAACCAACACCATCGTTCCCCTCCTTCCCCCTGAACCATCGTCGTCGCCTTCTCCCTGAAACCCTCACCAGAAATTACTCTCACCTCCGTCTCCACCACCACCTTCAACACCAGTAATAACCCAACTGCAACTCTACCCCTTCCTTTCAGATCCAAACAAATAATAACTCCAACTCAATACCCATCAATACGGTGGCGATTGGTGTCTGCCGCCATCGGAACAGTGGAGCAGGGAGGAAAACGGTGGTGGTAACCGGTGGAGGCATCGATTGAACGTTAGTAAGGGTTGCTGTAAAGGGAATTCGACGGTGGTGGTCAGACTCGGTTACGTTAGTAATGAATATAGACATAGGTTGGGTTCTGGATGCTGTGGTCACAGGTGGCGATGCTGGTGGTGATTTCTGAAGGTGGAGGTGGTTGATGAAGAAATAGGGTTAGTGTGATGGGGGAGATGGGGGTGGTTTGAGGAAGAAGAAGGGGTGGGTTGGGGGTGGGTTTAAAATTATTCTTTTTTATGTTTTTTTAATTGAATAATAAGGGTAAAAATGTAATTTACTTGTTTTTAACGGAGGAAATTAACGGCAGTTAGGAGTAAGGACCACACGAGTGCAGTTTTGACAAGCTTAAGGACCAACGGTGTAATTATTAAAGCCTAAGGAGCAAGTGTGCAATATTTGTAAACCACAGGGACCAACCATGCGATTCTCTCTTTGAAAATTGATAATTAATTTTATGTTAAATTTATGAAAAATTAGATTTAAATACTTCAAACTATTGCTTCGATATCACTCCCAACTATAATTTTGACTACTAATACTTTCAACTTACACTTTGTTTATTATATCACCCCAAACTAATATGCAAATACTTCTTCATCATCAAAATTTGACCCTGGTTTCAAAATGAGGGTGACATAAACAAAGTGTAAAGTTGGGAGTATTGGTATTCAAAGTGATAGTTGGAACTTGGGAGTGATATCAGCCAACAAACAATAGTTTGAAATATTTAAAGCCAATTTTCCTAAATTTATTTGGTTAATCATACAATAACTACTAATAATTAAAGAAAATGTATCTATAAATAAAAACTAGCTAAGACACCCATGCTAGCAGTGGGGTGTCAATAAGAAACTTGGTAAGTGCATTTTCATATCAATTAAACTATAACATATAAAACATTACGATAATAAATAAGATACATAGTCTGTTGTGTTCTTAATAAAAAAGTTCTACTTCAAGAAAAAAATCAACCACACAAAATAAAATTACTAAAAAGCTAAATGGGTTAAATATGTGTTTTAGGAACATTGAGAAAAATAAATCCCGATCGTTTAATAGTAAAAAAAATGTTTTATTTTGAATATAACTTCATTTCTCAAAATACTAATGTCGGAATGTTGAGAAGAACAAATCAATTACAACAATATATATGTTTAGTTTCTTTGTGGCAAATAATTAGAAAAAAAAACTAAAATTATTAAAATAAAACTAAATTGTATTGTTTATAGTGTAAAGAGCTTATTATTTATGCTCTTTTCCCCTTTTCTTTTTTTACCTTTTATGATTAGGAGTAGAAGGACGAGTAAGAACGAAAAAAATATTGAGGTATAAAATTTAGCCTTGGCCTTTTCATATCATATCTTAAAATTGGTGTTACATTTGTGGTCATCTAGTTTGCTTAATAATGTAATAATAATATATATGAGAGGGGTGAGGGAAACGAAAAATAGGATGAGCTTATGTTTCAGAGTTTCATTAAAGGATGAAAGAAAGAGGATTGGAGAAAAAATATGTTTCAGAGTTTTTTTTAGGTGGGAAAGAAAGAGAATGAGAGGGATAATAAAGAAGTTTTTAGGGTGATGTTGAATCTTTTCAATTTGAGAGGAATTTGAGAGAAAAGATGAGGAGGGAAATCATTTCTCTTTCATCATTTAATAAAACTTTGGAATAGAGCGTAAGTGTTAACACATGTCCTCCGTTATTTTATTTTATTATGAAGCATAGATATAGATACACACCAAAAGAGATCATAAAAATACTATATTTTCCCTATTTCTTTTTCATCTTCTCAGTAAATTCACAAACATGCCCACCAAAGCACAATGTTATTTTTTGTTTCATATCCTCTCTCTTTCACATATTTCTTTTAATCTCAAGCTTTTCCAATTGAATTTCGTGAAACCTGTCATTCTCTTCGATATAATTTCCAAACTTTGTTTGTAATTGGGTTCCGTAGAGGACCTTGCTCATTTCCCATTGAGGTGGTAAACTTGGCTAGAATTAATCGTAATGGAAAAGTTTACATGGGTTGTTGTTGGTAATTGCAACTTCAGTCCCTCACATTTATTTTCTAAGTTTTAGCATATGACAACTTCAGTCCCTCACATTTAATAAATTGCAACTTCAGTTCCCCTACATTTATTTTGTTTATTATCGGTTGCACCGGCCAATACGGTTCAATCCGTCGCGCGCCGCCGCAACACGCCTCGGGTCAATGTCATCCAACTCACTACCGTTGTCCTATGGTTGTCAGACACTGTTTCGTCACCGGGTTTACCGTATAGCCGGTTACTGTTCGCGTTCACGGTTTTCGGTTGTTTGAGTATGTTTTCTTGGTTTCCCACGCCACGACATCGGTGGTAGCGCGGCGTCAGCAAGTCGATCAAATATAATACGTTTCCGTTTCACAATATAATGTCGGTTTAATGTAAGTTTCTATGCCGCCCCAACGCGCGGCGGGTAATCGGTTGATTATTTGCTACCTGTTCGACACATTGTGACGCCCCCGCAAACCGCGACGTCGGGTAAAAAACGCCCAGCATATCCGTCGTGCGCCGCCGCAACGCGCGGCGCCGGTAAATACTAGTTTTTATTAAGAGTAAAAAAAGTATATCTTTTCTAAATGAGTTAAATGCCATTTTCGTCCTTGAGGTTTGACCATTTTTGCGAGTTTCATCCAAAAGTTTATTTTTTCTCATCTGAATCCAAAAGTTTTCAAATTCTTGCGGGTTTCGTCCAACTCGTTAACTCCATCCATTTTTTCTGTTAACTTTTTGTAAAAAGACCAAAATACCCTTATATTTTATATTGTTTAATAAATAAACCTGTATATTTTAATTTGAGTCTCTCTCTCCTACCCCCCCTCCCCCCCTCTGCTTTCTCCTCTCTTTACTCTCTCTCCTACCCCTCTCTCTGTCTCTTCTTCAACAAACACAACCTGTGTATTTTTCAAAATTCTTAGTTAATGTTTATTTTAATTGTAGTCATAAAGTCAAATAACACAAAAAAGCAGTGAAAAATGCCTACCGATATGTTGGTGATATGAATTGATTGCAGTTGTGCCTTTGCCGAGTAGGAGGAGCCTTCATTCATATTTCTTTTCTATATTACGTCCCATCACCTCCTTATCACCAGCAAACAGGCGTTACCACTTACCAGCAAACGCGGACCGGTGTCATAGAGAGAAGCGGAAGACAATCAACGGCGATGATTTTCTGTGGGAGATGACAACGTTAGGAATCGATTGATGTGGTGTCGTTGTGTTTCTGTTGATCTGTGTGTTTTTTTGGGTCCAATTCTAGGGTTTTAGGGAAAGAACCTGTTTAATCATTGATTTAGATGTTTCCGAAGCTCTGAGGTGTTGAATTACGGTTGAGTTATAAGGTTTCAGTGAGAGAATTGGTTTAATTGTTGTTTCAGATGTGTGTTGAGAGTTGATGTCATGGTGAAGGTGGGAAGAAGATGAATGGGGGGTTTTTGGTTGATTAGGGTTTCGTGACATTTGAAGGTGGGAAGAAGATGAATTGGGGGTGAGTGATTAAAAAAAGAAACAAATTGACAACTTTGCCCCTGACTTAACTAACATTAACTAACGGGGTTAACGAGTTGGACGAAACCCGCAAGAATTTGAAAACTTTTGGATTTGGATGAAACTCGCAAAAATGGTCAAACCTCAGGGACGAAAATGACATTTAACTCTTTCTAAATTAATCAAAAGAACGTCTAGATAATTTAATTAGTCAAAGTAACTATTTACATGATTTTCCCGTGTTTGGAAATTAACATGTGAATTACAAAGACCAACAAAATTCATATAGGCTTTGATGAAGGTGGGAGACAAGATTATATACAATTATTTATCATGTATTCTAAACCAACTCTTTCCGCTTTTTTGTTATGATGATTTTGAAGGTGGGATGTAAATGATCCACTTGTAATCCGCTTATTAAAAGTTCAAACAGGGTTAAATCTTTAACACAAGTTTAATATGCCAACTTTAACAAGCCAAAAAATGCCTTACAAAACTAGTTTATTATGCATAAAAATATAATAATTAGTTTTTGTTTAATATCTTAGATATATAAATGCATTTTTTTTAATTTTAATATATAAGTATGTTAAAAATAGTAAAATAACTTATGTTATACATAGTATGTTTGGGCATTAACCCTCACTGTAGAAGGAAGAGGAGTGGAGGCTGACCTAAATTGATATGAGATGGTTCAGGATAGAAGTTTGTGAAAACGTGAGATCAAGGTTAAGAATTTTAGGGGAAGATAAATAATTAAATATGTATCTTAAATGTGTCTTAGCTACTTAGATCTTCTATGCTTTAGGTAGATTTTACATGTGACTATCTCTTTGAATTTTATGATGTTACATATGTTTATTTTTATTATGTTGCTCCGAGTGAATGACACTAGTTCTTTTGTTATTACAAGCCTTTTTTTTCTAATTTTTTAAGTCACGTTTGTTTGTTTGTTGCTTGTTTTGGTGCCCTATGTCTCTGTATAAGCAATCTCTCTATCCATCATAATAAAGCTAAATTTGCCTATATCTCACTATTCTCTATACCTATCAATAGTTTTGCTATTTGTAGGTATGGTTGTCATAAATTTTCATGTATTCACATAATATAAAATTTTACACATGTTTTAGTTTGTAGTTTACATATGTTTAAGCTTTACCATTTACGCATACAAAACATTTTTATAAGAGTAGTTTAGAGATTGAGAGATGAAAGGGGAATTAATTAAATTGAAAGATATACTTTTTATAATAAATAATTATTTTAATCGCCTTCTCACACCGTTTGATCTTTCAGGTATACGTGTGTGCGCACACACGCACACACATTAAAACTATAAGATAACTACACAAATATCGTAAATTAAAATTAAAAAAATGTTATTATAAACAGGGGCGGATTCAAAGCTTCTCTAGGAGGTGCCGAGGCACCCGCTGAGATCCGGCTAACATCCATTAAATCTATACAAAATGATCGGTGTTCGTTTTTAGGACCCTTTTCAAATGCCAGAAAGGCACCTTAGGTGATAAAAAAACTAAGAAAACAAACTAAGAATAGATAGATCCATAGTTCTCCGGCGACATTTATTTTTCCGACGTCTGTTTCCAGGTGAGAGAAATTTGAAGCTTTCATGATATGTTTACATCTATCCCCTTTAGTTTAGGTAGTGTTGATAAAACGAACCTTTTAGTTTGAATTGATTTTAAAACATCCCTGAAGTTAGACTAGTTAATATTAATTTATTAAATAATTATTAAACTAAATCCAGTAGATAAGTAAATTGGGTATATCAGTAAAATATGTTTTATCACTATAGCTTCACAAGTTTGGGGATTTGTCTCGCGACCGGAAGGAAGTGATACACGGTGTTATCATTATAGTTTGTTGGCAGATTGGAAAGCTAGAAACTAGTGGCCTTTCGAGAATAAGAAGATTAAAGTTGTGAAAGTGAAGACTTTGGGTTTTCTATGGTTTAAAAATAGACATAAGAACAAGTTAGTAGATTGGGATAATTTGCGTAAATTTGAAATGATGTAATTTTCTTGGTTTTTGGTGACCCTGTTTCTACTCGAGACAGGGTGCGTCGGTTTTGGTATTTTTGAAGTTCAACTTAAAAAGAGTAATATGTTTTAGTGATAGATTAATCAATTGATATATGGCGTATACACATTTTAAGTATGCCCAATGTACAACATTGTTAATAAGTACGAACTTATCGATTTTACCTAGCCCGTTTTGTCTCGACCTATTTCGTCCTTTTGACCTTACAAATTTTTGCACCCCCTCACGAAATTTTCTAAATCCGCCACTGATTATAAAACTAATACAAAGTTTAAAAAGTTTAAATATGTATAATAAATGTTACATAAAAGAGAAACCTTTTCTAAAATATTAATAATTATTTTATGTAATATATTAAAAGTATATTATTACAGTTGGGTGTGAGGAGCCAAATAAAACCCATGGACCCTTTAGAAGGCATGAAGTGTTTCGTTTCCTTGAAGAAAAAATGATTCTATGACTAAAAGACATGAATATGCCTATACTTATCTAAAAAGTATTTATTATTGAATAAGAATAGCTAGTTCTAGCCAGATAATTTAAATCTATATCTATCTATACATATAATAAACCAAAGTTATTTTAATGACATGGTACTTAAAGAGGGTATTCTCTTCATTGAGTGTGCCATGTGTCATCCCATGTGACAATGGCTTTATTTTAGGAAAATAATAATTTAAAATTTAAAAACAAAATTAGATTTATATCTCTAATGTTTTCTCCCATAACTTTTAAACGTTAATATCTTTTATATACGAGATTTTTTAAAGAAAAAAATTACACCAAATTAACGAGCGTTTTATTATCTTTCCAACGGGTACCATAGTGCTATATAAAAAACGGAGAAAAAAACGACTATTTTTTTGTGTGATTTTGTTCATACAGGAAAAAAACACAAAGTGTTCAGTCTATTCATTAATCATGTATAGGCAAGTCATTAGTTATGTTCAAACCAGTAAATATGATTTTTATTTACAACAAGTGTTAGCATTGGAGTTGTACATTGTTTTAGGTTAGGTTTTAGAGTTATACAGTGTGTAAGGATATGCACTAACATTGAAGATACATTGTTAATTGTTTTAGGTTAAGTGCTACCCGAAGCTTTCCTGCATGTAACTGTAAAACGCATAAGTCTATTTCAGGTGTAAAATTGATATTTCAAATTAGATTTCTCAACCCGGGACGCTCCCGGGATATATTAGTTTAAAAAAATTGTGGGTTTGGGTCGGGCCTGGGATTAGGTGATACCCGACTCAATTACCCTTTTTTTATATTAGAATATGATAACTTATGGCAGAGATTTGTTTATAATAATAATAATAATAATAATAATAATAATATTCATTAATCATATATTAGCAAGTCATTAATTATGTTGTCATATTAGATATTTTATTATGTCATATTAGATATTTCAACCCGGGACACTCTCCAACAGGTAATTGCTATGTTTTCTTTTTCTACCATATTCTGAAATAGCTCAAATCTTATTGTATGCAGTTAAAGACATTTGACTGAATGTATTGGTGCTAAACAATCTTTGTCCCCTTGAAGTTCTTGGGATCTTGATATTCTGTTTTAGGTGTTGATGTTGTAAGGTGAAATGGATCTTTTGATATTTTTTTTTAAAAAGTATCTAATGTAAGTTGATACATAGATGCCATTTTTATAGTTTAGATACTTTTAATTTTATTCACTTTACTTAGATTTCTCAACCCGGGACGCTCCCGGGGTATAAGCTAGTATAGATATAGTCTAAATAAGAATTGTCAAGTAATTAGAGACCAAACAAAAAACATTTTCACTCTTGAACATTTCCTATTGAAGAATAAAACATGTTTTATTTAGTAGTCCCGATTTGAACCTGTGTAAAGAGAAATTTATATATTTATAGAAAGTGTGGGAAAAATTTATGAGTAGACACATGTTTCTGTTTCATTATTACCCATGATTAAAAAAAGTTGTAAATTTTAAAAATATGTCTTGTCTATCCTCACTACAAGAAAACTTGTTTGATACATCGACCTTTCCCAACGACATTTCAGCTGCACAACGTTGTGTCTACGAAATATCACCGGTTCAGGGTATCTATACCAACGACACATTTAAGCTACACGTAATATAATATACATAATACAATACATGTCACACCCTCAAATTACCACTTGCGGGATTTTACCGCGAGGCGCATGACAAACCAGGATCCAAGTCAACGATCACAATAAACAACTCTATATGAAAAACGTAAACAGACGTAACCATTAATTTAACCAGCGGAAGCGTTTCAGTAGCATTTAATCAACTATGCTATCATCTCAAAAACCGTTCAAAATACTTTTATTACAAAACGTGCACTAAATCTAGACGCCAATGCAGATCCGTGCGCCTAGTCCCGTTCATTGCTACCTTAGCGACCTGAGAAAAACATGCCAAAAAGATGTCAACATATAATGCTGGTGAGCTCACAGGTTTGTTCAAAAATGTTACCAAAGTGTTACCATGTCCATACTATATCAATGTTACCAAGTACGCTAGCTAGGCGTATGTTTCATTACTACTACGATTGGAAACCATTACTAGACACGTTTAGCAATGTTCAGCATGTTTAAGCAGCCCGTATGTTCAGCATGATACCAATGTACCTGTTCGAGACAATATGCACCCGCCCGGCCCTCCAAGCCGACGAGTGGGGCAGGTCACGCCCAATAGATCTATCCACATTTCCCCCGTTGTGCAAACCCGCACATTCATGGTTTCCCCCGGGACTTTCCAAAAGATCGTATAGCAATATAAAGTTAAAACCATAGTATGACATAAGTTACCAAAACCGTTTAGTGCATGTTTTCTTCCCCAAAAGTTAAAGCAGTAAAAGTGGGGCCGTGGACTCACCTTAAGTTGTGTTCTTCAAATATAAGTAAAGATGTTTAGCCCTTGACAATCCCTCTACCGGAGATCTATCAAAATGTTCACATAAGTGTTCCGACTAATAACCATAAGGTTATCTAGTCCCTGATTGTCCAGATTGTAGCCAAGTATGTTTTAAAACGTGTTTAAATGTTTAACCGACACACTAGACCGACCCGACGTCCCGTTGGTGACCCATTACCCTAACTAATCAAGTACACATAGATTACACACAAGGTTCAAGCATAAAACACTTAGTTTGTATCAAAAATCTCATTTCTACATCAGAACGGTCGAACCAGTCAGTTTTAAGTCTCCTTCGCACCTTTTTGTCTCCTTCGCACCCTTTTACATCTCGTTCGACCGTTTGATGCTTCCTTCGCCCGTCTTATCACATTCGTCCAATAAAATGCCAGGTTCGACCCTGGATCCCTCCTTCGCACCATCGACTGGTCAAAGGAGGCCAGGTTCGCCCCTGTTGCATAGTTTTTCCTAAAAACGCTTCAAACACATTCAAAACGACCCGAAACATCATCAAACACAGCAGTCAAGCATGAATAACTTATCCCTACAAAACCCCATCGATTTCCCCCGATAATACGTCCGTTTCAGCCCTTTCCCAAAATGGTAAAGATTATGGGAACATCACTTTCATGCATGAATTATTTACCCAATTTGGAAACTTTTGAAATCGATTCATGTTTAGCTTAAAATACTCAGTTTGTCGATCATCCAATCTCTCTTATTAATTCTATTGATCATAAATATTCATGCATCAAGTATTAATCCAATAAAACCCCCAAATATCAATATACCCAATCCTAACCCTAGACAACCATAATCCAATCATTAACAACAATCCTATATCATGTTTCTATCATAGATATAGCAGCAAATCAGTGAACAACACATAACACTACATAACACACAACTAACACATGTTATTCATTATGAAAACCTATGTTAAATGATCATGTTTTGATTTAGAAAGATGTTTAAAAGGTTTTTAATCATAAAAACACCCTTAGAACAGATCTGGACAATTAGGGTTAGATGAAAACGAATTAAAATGCTTTTAAAAGATTTAGGATTATGAACACACCTTGGATTCTTGTTTAAATGTTGTAGATGGGTTAGATTATGAAAAAGAAGAGCAAAAACTCCTTCCTTAGTGTTTAAGATCGTTTGAGAGCGTTTTGGGACGGTTAGGGTTTGTGAAATGATGAAAAATGACAAAGGTTGGTATTTATACTAGTCTTCCTTCGCACCAACTCATTGGTCGAATGTAGTCTCCTTTGCCCCTTTCACAGGGTCGAATGACCCTTGTTTGGTCGAAGGGAATTTCTCAAATTCCACTTCCCTGGTTCGCCCATTTTACAAGGGTCGAACCAGGCAATTTCTTCTCCTTCGACCACTCGAAGTGGTCGAACCAAGACCTCTTTTAAACTAGTTTTCCAGTTTGTCGTGTTTAACGCATTCTAACACATCCTAACACATAAGCATGCATCCTTAGTCTATATTTAACACATTTAGGCACAGATAATCATTTACACATCATTTAAACATATCTATGTATATAATTCACCACACAACCCATAATCTACACATATACTTAATTAGTTCATGTAATGTCACCAACAACGGAACCCGGTACTAGTGTATTACCAAAACGACTCCCAATGATCCTCCAGATCATTGTACCCTGGACAATCCTAACTTGACCCGACTCAACTAACCCAGTTAAGTTTGTTTATAAACGTTTCTCGCTAAGGTAGACTTAGATGTTACTACTATGTTTAAGCCGAACATGCCGGGTGTCACATCATCCCCACGTTGAAAGAATTTTCGTCCCGAAAATTGCGCAAAGCCCAAAAAGAAAGAAACGAAAAGAACAGAACAAAAAGAAACTTACTGGATGTCACATCATCCCCACGTTGAAGGGAATTTCGACCCGAGATTCATTCCGCTTTAGCAGTAACATGCCTCGATTCGAACGCGCGCTTCGGAAAAAGATGAGGATACTTAGATTTCATCCGATCCTCCCGTTCCCATGTGAACTCCGGTCCACGGTTCGAGTTCCAACGGACTTTAACGATGCGGATTTTACTCCGACGAAGGCTACGAATCTTGTAGTCGAGAATCTTGACAGGTTCCTCCACAATGCGAAGACGATCATCAACCTTGATCTCTTCCAGTGGTACAATGAGAGATTCGTCAGCCAAACACTTCTTCAAGTTAGACACATGGAAGACGTTGTGTACACTACCGAGCTCCGCCGGTAAGTCAAGTCTGTATGCCACCGGTCCAATCTGATCCAGGATTGCGAACGGTCCGACATAACGAGGGTTAAGCTTGCCACGCTTTCCAAAGCGTATGACACCCTTCCATGGTGAGACTTTCAGAAGTACCTTGTCCCCAACCTGGAACTCTAAAGGTTTTCGACGGCGATCGGCATAGCTCTTCTGACGATCCCGTGCAGCAGCCAAACGTTGACGGATCTGTACGATTTTCTCCGAAGTTTCGTACACGAGTTCCGGACCAGTGAGCTGGCTCTCGCCCACCTCGGCCCAACAAAGTGGTGATCGACATTTCCGTCCGTAAAGAGCCTCGAACGGAGCTGCCTTGATGCTGGAGTGATAGCTGTTGTTGTAGGAGAACTCCACTAACGGCAGGTGGATCTCCCAACTTTTGCCAAAATCGATAACACATGCCCGAAGCATGTCTTCCAGGGTTTGAATCGTCCGCTCACTTTGTCCATCAGTTTGCGGATGATAAGCCGTACTCATATCCAACTGAGTACCCAAAGCCTTGTGCAGAGCCTTCCAGAAACGCGAAGCGAAACGAGAATCACGATCAGAGATAATAGAAACAGGCACCCCGTGCCGAGCAACCACCTCCTTAAGGTAAAGTCGAGCTAACCGCTCGAGTCCATCGGTTTCCTTAATAGGTATAAAACGTGCCGATTTCGTCAGCCGGTCAACAATCACCCAAATCATATCATAACCACTAGGTGACCTTGGCAGCTTGGTGACAAAATCCATCGTGATTCGTTCCCACTTCCATTCTGGAACCTCTGGTTGTTGCAGGAGACCAGACGGCCTCTGATACTCTACCTTGACTTTAGCACAAGTCAAACATTTGCTGACATAAGAAGCTATATCAGCTTTCATGTTCGGCCACCAATAAAGTATCTTCAAATCCTGATACATCTTATCGGAGCCAGGGTGAATAGAATACCGGGATTTGTGAGCTTCATCCAGAACAAGCTCGCGCAATCCCCTGAACAATGGGACCCAAACACGTCCCGCAAAATAGTGTAAGCCATCAGTCCTGAGTTCGAGATGCTTGTCAGCACTGTGCATCGTTTCAGCCTTAAGGTTTTCCTCCTTCAAGGCTTCCAACTGTGCAGAACGGATTCGGTCAGGAAACGACGAATGAATGGTGAGCTGTAAGGCTCGAACACGGCGAGGGTTCGCAGACTCCTTCCTGCTCAAGGCGTCCGCCACAACGTTCGCCTTGCCAGGATGGTACTTGATGGCACAGTCATAATCGTTTAGGAGTTCAACCCAGCGACGCTGCCGCATGTTCAACACCTTCTGGTCGAAAATATGCTGGAGACACTTGTGATCGGTATATACTTCACACTTGGTACCGTACAAGTAATGTCTCCAGATTTTCAACGCAAAGACCACCGCACCCAGTTCCAAGTCATGAGTAGTGTAGTTCTTCTCATGAACTTTGAGTTGACGAGAAGCATAAGCAATAACTTTCCCGCGCTGCATCAACACGCAACCGAGACCACGAATAGAAGCATCACAGTACACGACGAAATCATCCGTACGCTCAGGTAGGGATAAGATAGGTGCAGAACAAAGTTTAAGCTTCAGCATCTGAAATGCTGATTCTTGTGGTTCATCCCAGTCGAACTTTCGATCCTTCTGGGTAAGAGCAGTGAGGGGTTGAGCGATCTTCGAAAATCCCTCAATGAAACGACGATAATAACCCGCAAGACCTAGGAATTGCCGCACCTCAGATGGCGTCTTCGGTGCTTCCCAATCTTTAATAGCTTCGATCTTAGCCGGATCGACATGAATTCCCAGTTCATTCACCACATGTCCTAGGAATTGAACCTCACGCAACCAAAAATCACACTTCGAGAACTTAGCATACAACTGCTCCTGTCTCAAAAGCTCCAAGACCAACCGCAGGTGTTCCTCATGATCCGCCTTGTTCTTGGAATAGATCAGAATGTCGTCAATAAACACGATGACAAACTTATCAAGGTAAGGTTTGCAAACGCGGTTCATCAAATCCATGAACACCGCCGGTGCGTTAGTGAGACCGAAAGGCATGACCAAGAACTCAAAATGGCTATAACGAGTGCGAAAAGCAGTCTTCTGAACGTCAGCCTCCCTGACGCGCAACTGGTGATAACCGGACCGCAAATCAATCTTCGAATAATAACTGGAGCCCTGAAGCTGGTCAAAGAGATCATCAATGCGAGGAAGAGGATAACGATTCTTGATGGTCACTTTGTTAAGCTCACGATAATCAATACACATACGAAGACTTCCGTCCTTCTTCTTCACAAACAAAATAGGAGCTCCCCACAGGGAAGAACTCGGTCGAATGAAACCCTTTTCCAAGAGTTCCTGTAACTGGCTGGACAACTCTTGCATCTCGAGAGGTGCAAGACGATACGAGGCTCGGGCAATAGGAGCTGCGCCCGGAGTGAGATCAATACCAAACTAAACCTGACGATGGGGAGGAAGACCAGGTAAATCATCAGGAAACACATCAGAAAAGTCACGAACCACCGGAATATCCTCAATCTTCTTCTCATCGTCAGTAGAAACGTTAACAAGTGCCAGAATGGCCGAACAGCCCTTCCGAAGATACTTGCGGGCTTTCATACTAGAAATGATACTCAGCGGAACACCGCTTTTCTCGCCACGAACCGAAAGAATCTCTCCATCGGGGAGAGGGATCCGAATAACCTTGTCAAAACAAACGATCTCCGCTCGATACAACGATAACCAATCCATGCCAACCACGACATCAAAACTACCCAAAGGTACCGGCATAAGGTCAATGGGGAAAGACAAACCCGACAGTTCCAAACGACATTCCCTAAGGGTGTGTGTCACTTCGATTTTCTTACCATCAGCCAATTCTATTAAGTACTTAGCCTCTAAAGGTGTGGGTACTATATCTAGCAATCGACTAATATCCAAAGATACGAAACTATTATCGGCACCAGAATCAAACAAAACAGAAACATAGCGATCATTAAGAAGGAACGTACCGGTAACTGTGTCTGGATCCTGCCTAGCCTCTGCAGATCCAATGACGAAAGCACGTGCAGTCCTGCCTCCGCCGCCATTGTTCCCGTTACCGTTCCCGCCCCTCCCGTTATCGCCCTGCTTAAGTTTGGGACAATCACGCTTGAAATGCCCCGTGTCACCACAGTTATAACACCCCTGCCTCCCCTGAGTCCCCTGAACAGCAGGAGTAGGAGTAGCCGCAGGAGTCTGAGTTGGGGTGAGTGCCACCTTGCAATCCTTAGCATGGTGCCCCAACTGATGGCACCGATGACAGCGAGCCCTATCACAACTCCCAGAGTGATGAAAACCACACTTGTTGCACTTGGGATGCTTCCCAACATACCCACTCGTCTTCGACCCAGAAGAAGACCCAGATGTATCAAACTTCTTTGCTGGCTGAGCTGGCACTACACTCTTCCCCACACTCTCCCACTTCCTCTTGTTTCCCTCGGCAGTCTTCACAGCAGCACCCTTGGGTGGCAAAACGCCTTTCGCCACCTTCAGGTTAGTCATCCGATGAGCTGATCGGACAACTTCAGCAATAGTGGGAAGATTCCCAGCAGCCACCAACCCAGCAATCTTGGGCACTAGTCCAGACACATAGTGCTCGATCCTCCTGTACTCGGGTGTGTGTAAGTCAGGACACAACACCGCCAGCTCGTTCCTCCTCACAGTATACTCCTCAATCTCCGACCCAACCATCTTGAAACTCCAGACCTCATGCTCCAACTTCTGTATCTCCTCCCTCGGACAATACTCACCTCTCAAAAGCTGCACAAACTCCGCCCAAGGCATAGCAATAGCCTCCCCCAGTCCCATGTTCTGAGTAGTAGCATTCCACCACGACAATGCAGGCCCTCAAATGTCGCAGTGGCATACTTCACTCGGTCCCCAGCAGGACAGTTACACATAACGAACACAGATTCCACCTTCTCCAGCCATCGGAGCAGTCCCACCGCTCCCTCAGTTCCAGCGAAGTTATGGGGCTGACAGTCCCTAAACTTCTTATAAGAGCACTGAGGTGGGGGTGGATTGGCACCAACACCTGAAACACGGTACATGACTAAAACACAAACGAAAGGACACGAAACCCAAAAATGAGGCAAGGTCGACAAAATCAACTCACCACCCATGGCATTAATCCCGGCCTGGAAATTAGCCATAGCCATGTTCACTTGCTGTTGGAGCAAGTTGTTCAGTTCAGCCTGGGTCATGTTGATGTTCCCACGACCACCGCCTCCGGCACGACCACCACCGCCAGCACGGCCACCGCCGCCACCACGACGTCCACCACCGCGAGCACCAGACATGATCTAACAAACCAAGAAATCGAGAGATTCAGATTCACTCCCAGTGTCAACCACTAGAAATTTACAAGAGTTAACCTAGGGACAAATTCAGGACTATACATCCAAACTCGAAGTCCATCGGGATTTTCATGCATTCCAGTTTATTATTTCGTGTGCACCCGAAATGATAAACTGCTCTACATGGTCCTCCAGATGCACCCCTAATCTAGACCCCAGTCACCGAACATTGTCGCCTATGTAGCAATAGGTGCAAGTGTAAGAAGGCATGTGTGTGCTAGAACCAACAAATCAACCCCTCCTCCTTCAATCCAGAAGAAGACAAGAGTAGGTAAGAACCCAAATAAAACGGATGATGTAACGGAGAAGCATGATGATGATGTAAGGACACCCCGACAACGTTAATACATATCCCATTAATAGACCCAAAGTATGTGACCGTCTAGTGTGTGCAACTCGGCTATAGACCAGACTCTACATGCAGTCCTAGTTCACTATAACCATTGGCTCTGATACCAATCTGTCACACCCTCAAATTACCACTTGTGGGATTTTACCGCGAGGCGCATGACAAACCAGGATCCAAGTCAACGATCACAATAAACAACTCTATATGAAAAACGTAAACAGACGTAACCATTAATTTAACCAGCGGAAGCGTTTCAGTAGCATTTAATCAACTATGCTATCATCTCAAAAACCGTTCAAAATACTTTTATTACAAAACGTGCACTAAATCTAGACGCCAATGCAGACCCGTGCGCCTAGTCCCGTTCATTGCTACCTTAGCGACCTGAGAAAAACATGCCAAAAAGATGTCAACATATAATGCTGGTGAGCTCACAGGTTTGTTCAAAAATGTTACCAAAGTGTTACCATGTCCATACTATATCAATGTTACCAAGTACGCTAGCTAGGCGTATGTTTCATTACTACTACGATTGGAAACCATTACTAAATGTTATATGATTGTTTTCTATTATCACAATTATTAGTGTATTGATATTAACAATATTATGATGATGATTACTGGCCACTCATTTTTTTTTATCATAAAACAAGCCATGCATCGATAAATTTATGTAGATTAGAAGTTTAAAAACTAATTTAACTAGTTGTATAAAATCACGCGCGTTGCGCGTTTTACAATCGAGATTTAGATGAGAAGTTAATCAATCAATGAATTATACAATCGAGATTCCATTTTGGTTGTAAACGTTAAAAAAAATAAAGAAATCTACACATAAGGTAACACATGAAATTTGTAACGAAATTACATAAGATTATGTTATTTATATTAATAGTATATAATATATTAAATTTTTTTAATAAAATAATACGAATAAAATAATAGTATATAATATATTAATTAGGGATGAGCAAAGAAGGCCGAATACCGATCCCATTCCGTCCCGATCCTGATACCGTACCGAACCGATACCGAACCGAGTGGTTTCGGGATCGGTATCGGTACCCATATTTATGGATTTTCGGTTTCGGTATTATCGGTATCGGTACGGGATCGGTATGGTATCGGTATTTTAAGGTAAAATACCAATACCATACCGGTACCGTACCGATATCGTAAAGTTTTTGAATAAAATAATAGTATATAATATATTAATTAGGGATGAGCATACAAGGCCGAATACCGATCCTATCCCGTCCCGATCCTGATACCGTACCGAACCGATACCGAACCGAGTAGTTTCGGGATCGGTATCGGTACCCATATTTATGGATTTTCGGTTACGGTATTATCAGTATCGGTACGGGATCAGTATTTTAAGGTAAAATACCGATACCATACCGGTACCATACCGTTCTGTATCGGTATTGTCGGGATCGGTATAATATATTAATAGTATATAATATAATATATTAATAGTATATAGAGTAAATTGCCAAAATGGCCCATCAGGTTTGGCCCAAAATGCTTGTTTGGTCACAAATATAATTTTTGTGCCAAAAGCACCCCTCACAGATCAAAAATTGCCTAAATGGCCCATATTTAACAGAGTTTTTAACGAGGAATAAAAAATCAGTTAAGTCTGAGGGGCAATTTTGTCATTTCATGTTCTAACGTTTTAAAACCCCCTTTTAACTGCAATTATCGCCATCCTTGTTTGAAGACTGTGGTGGTGCACCGGCTGCTGCTGCATAAACCTTTGCTGTGCCGGCGCAAAGCTCCACACCGTCTTCTTGACCCGTACCCTTGTACTAACAACCGCTAATATTGTTCATCATTTACCATGACAATCGAGTGACTATTATTAACCAACCACCATCCTCATCCCTAACCACTGTACATAACTATCATTTTCACCTTTATCCACCATCAATCATCAAGTATGCACCCTATCCCACCATAACCCGATTGTCATTCAAGAACACCACCACTACTCAATTTTCAGATCCATCTCAGATTATTGTATAAAGAAATAGAGGTTGATTTGGGTTTACCTTCAAGGTCAAATCTAGTCTAATCTGAAATCCATGATACTGTCACCGTAACCACCGCTATCGCCCTTGTCACTGCTGTCTTCTTCTTGTAGACATGTCCGGCCGGCTGGAGGTCTCGGCCGGTCACCTTCTCTCCTGCGCCTTTCTCTCTCTCTCTCTTCGATTTCTCTATCTCTCTCCCATGCTTCCCTTCTTCCTTCCTCTTGGCTCCTCCTCTCTCTCCGTCGATCCATCTTTCTTTCTCTAGCTTCTATAACTGGAAAAGAGGAGCGGTGGGTTTGTTGTTTGGTTGTGTGGTCGCCGGAGCTCCGCCGTGAATGATCGGAGCTCCACCGGTCCTCCTCTTCTGGTTTCGTATGACGACGGTGTTAGTAGTGGTGGTGGTTTCAGATGATGACAAGGTATGGTGTGAGGAGATAAGGGTTTTGAGAGGAAGGGAGGGGAAGGGAAGACTAAAGAGAGAGAGAGAGAGAGAGAGAGAGAGAGAGAGAGAGAGAGAGGGGGGGGACTAATGATTGAGGGGTAGGAGGAGCTGTTGGAACATGAAAGGACGAAATTGCCCCTCAGACTTAACTGAGTTTTTCTTCCTCGTTAAAAACTCAGTTAAATATGGGTCATTTAGGCAATTTTTGATCTGTGAGGGGTGCTTTTGGCACAAAAATTAATTTTGTGACCAAACAAGCACTTTGGGCCAAATCTGAGGGGTCATTTTGGCAATTTACTCTAGTATATAATATAATAAAGTTTTTAAATAAAATAATAATATAAATAAAATATTAATATGATCCTATCCCGTCCCGATACCGTACCGAACCGATACCGAACCGAGTGGTTTCGGGATCGGTATCGGTACCCATATTTATGGATTTTCGGTTTCGGTATTATCGGTATCGGTATTTTAAGGTAAAATACCGATACCGTACCGGTACCGTACCGATACCGATACCGATACCGAACCGATACCGTACCTTTCGGTATCGGTATTGTCGGGATCAGTATAATATATTAATAATATATAATATAATATATTAATATTATATAATATAATAAAGTTTTTAAATAAAATAATAATATAAATAAAATATTAATATTTATGCTATTCATTTGGTGTTACTATTCATTTAAGTTTGAAAATTAATATATTGTAATGTTATATAGTTGTTTTATTATCATGATAATACGTGTACTAATATTAACAATAGTATGATAATTATTATTAAACAATTTGTTTTTATAATAAACACAACACAAGAAAAAAAATTGTTTGATATGCTCAACAAAGCTTTCTATGTTTTTGGGGTTTCTTTTTACAATTTAATAACATAAAACATAGCATGTTAAATATTTTTAAAATAATTGATCAAACATTTTTTTGTCAACAAATGTTCCTAATTTAAAGACGTGAAAAATAATCTTATAGCAAATCAAGCGCGAAACAATTTGTAAATTTAAACTTTAAAATGTACTACTAGAGTTTATCATATAAATACCTAATAATACACACCTATTTCATGTGTTAAAAAAAATTAGGCATGGATCATAATTTTACTTCAAAGGATGAAGCTTCTAAGGTTAGTTCTTTGTTAGTTTATGGTTTTCATATTTTATATAAAAGTTAATATTATATATAAATATAATAATAACATGTTTATAGGAAAATCAATGCATATATGATTTTAATTGTAACACTTTTGGTGTTGCACATTCATTTTAATGAGAAACATATTGATTTGAACAAACCAATATTCGTACAATGGCTAATGTTGTATTTTTAAAGTTTAATGTTTTTGTATATCTTTAATATTAACATGTTTGTCATATTATGTCGTATATTGTATGTGTTTTATTGCACGATAATGGTTATAATAGTGTTGAGATTATAATGCAATGTGTCACACCCCGACTTTTCCCTCGTCGGTTGTGACGTTTGGTAGCTTCGCAGCGCAGCGGAAAGATGCATCTAAGACTCTTATTTCCTGAACGCCATTTCTAAGTAATTAGAGACAATATGCCCCCGCCCGGCTCCCAGCCGTCGGGTGGGGTTTGTCAGGCCCCAATAGATCTATCCATATTTCCCCGATATGTGTTCCCACATACTCATGGTTTCCCCCGGGGACTCCCTGATGAAACGCCCGTATAGTAAACAACCATAACCATAGTATAACATGATCTTTAAAATAATGTAAGCAATAAGCATGTTTCTCCCACCGAAAGTAAAACAGTAAAAGTGGGGCTGTGACACTCACACACCCATTTCATTTCTTAAAAACTTGTTCGTTTGAAATTCCTCAGGTTTCCATAAAAGAAGCATGTCTTTCCCCCAAAAACATTTATAAGACAGTAAAAAGTGGGGTATGAACTCACCTTAATTTCCTCGCTTAGCTAGCAAACAAAGCCTGAAATCTCGACCGACTTCCTCGTGCCCTAATACAACAAAGGACACCTTAAAAGTCTATCACATATAAACCTAGCCTATTATCCGGCTAAAAGATAGTTTATCCAACTATCTAGACTCGTGTGTATTAACTCGAGTCTTAATATGCTTTAACTCGACGAACCGACCGTGACTTATCTTACTTATGCATTAACACATGACATAGTACCCAAGTTGCGCACTTGTCACTATTCGTGTGTACACCACGTTGGACTAATGCCTCGAAATGTATACCTTATCCTGAGCCGTAGCTCGTCTCGTTAGTCGGATAAATGTATTTATCGTGTGAGTTTATTTTTAGGAAAATAAACTTTGCAAAAATACAATTCTGGTTATTAATTCCGATTAACAACATATGTTACTTCCTTTCCAAAATCCGAACATTTAAAGTATTCAAAACTTTGTTTTTTGTAAAAATAGTTTCCAAGTAAAATGTTTATATATTTTTAAATCCAAACAATAAACATTATTTAGATACTGAAAACCTTTCGAAAACTCGTCATACTTGACGTTCGGCGAAACTATATATATATATATGTTTTGAAAATATTGTCCGGAATTTACTTATTATTGTTAAACATATCTTTTGTCAAAACGTCGCTATTTTGCCTAACTACACTTATTATGACACTTGGAAAATTATTTATAGAACATTCACAACGATATTAGTTTCATTGCGCTTCGGATTTTATAAAATTTCGACAGAGTTTCCTCTGTTTTTGCATAAACCAGACAACACAAGTTGTCTACAAATTTCCCAAAATCAATTTCAAAACACAAGACTACATTTTATTTATCCGCAATCAACGAGATTTATACATTTCGACACTTTGTATAAAGTATACTTATTTATATAAATTCATATAACAATATACAAACATATAGTTAAACAGTTTAGTCCAATATACGATATTATACACGTCACGCAATTGCCCATCTTTCCGATTATACTTTTCATTTATTATCTTAATCGGTTCGTTCACGAGTTAATCCGTTTGTATTTGTTATATATATATATATATATATTTATGAATTATGAATAAGACAAAAATAATAAATACGAATTGTTTGTTATACCAAGGTCACGCGCGGGTATCCACTGTTAGTCAGTAATGTGGGTTGGCTTGGATTACTTAGTGTCGTTTCGTTTCGACGCATTGACTGAGCCGCTTAACCGAGGTTGACCGGACCAAAACGCACTTCTACCAGATCTGACCCGTTTGACCCGGGTTGACCAAAGTTGACAAGTCCTAAAACAAATCCGAATCTGACCCGACCACCAAAACGAAATCAAAGCCAACCCGACACCACCTAACCCCAGCCGAGCCATGACCTTAGACCAATGAGACCACACCATCGGCCATAAATAACACCCGAACCAGAAACCACCGTCGAACCAGCACCGAGACCCACGAGTGCCGCCTCCATCTGGAACGAAACAACCACCATTCAACCATCCGAACCCTCACACCATCGGACCAGATCTGAACCCGAACCACAACTGTAACCCAAACCAACCAGGAACCACCTCGATCTTCGTCACCACCAACCAAAACTACCACACCATCGGACCTGTACAATGCAACCCCCCAGACCACCCGAACCCAAGCCACCTCCATCATTGACACCACCACCGATCATCTTCTACCTCTAAACCACAACCAAACTCGCCACCAACACCTCAGCCACCACGGTCATCACCAACAACTTATCGTGCCACAAGCAGACATAAGATGTTCTCCAAACCCGCAGGACCACCACAGTCACGAACCACCTGCCAAGACCTTCTCCCAAACTGACACCCTTACCCATTTGTCGAGCCCTCACCCTCACGAAACAACCATCAGTGAGGCGCCTGCAACCATCAACGTCACAGCTTGTTTTGGAGCTTGAAACTCCCACGCCGCCACAACCATCAATGGTGGTGGCCGGATTCTGCTATAGAGGGGAGGAGGGATAGCCAAGAGAGAGAGAGAGAGAGAGAGAGAGAGAGAGAGAGATCGGGTGAGAGGGATAGGAAAAACAAAGAGAGAGAGTAGAGAGAGCGAGAGGCGGGTGGATTTTTCTTTTGGGTGGCTGCAAGATGGAATGAGGGAAGAAGAAGTTGAGATGCTTAAATACCTAGGGTTCGTTGGTAGGTGGACACCGCGTATCGAACCCATTTTAAACATAAAATTCCTCGGTTTCTATTTGGGCTCGGTTATTGGTTATAAAAATTAGTCGGTTTTGTTCGTAATTATAAAGTATAGTAAACCGAGCAAAAATATAAATATTTTCATTATCCGATGCGTGCTTTCAGTTCACGCGTTTAAATTGCGTTTATTAAATCGGTCGCAGTTTCTATCGTTAAAACGATCAATTAACTTCCGGGACTAATAATTAACAATATTTATAATAAATATTTATTTTTAATAATAAAAATCACATCAGTATAGATCGGAAATTGCCGGTTGTCACATCCTCCCCATGGTACAGAAATTTTGTCCTCAAAATTTGAGGTAGGATATCATCCAAGAACCAATGGTAGTACAACAAAAATAGTCAACGGACTTGCCGGTACAAATGGCACGAGATAAATTTCCATAATCAACTGAATGCAAGGTGTAAACAATAACTCTGTCAACAAATACTATTGGCGCACCTCAAACGAAGCAACTTGTGCACCAACTTTTTCATTACACACCACAAGGCGTGTCTGCATTTAAGGCAATAACAAACAAGTTGATGAAAGTGAGACATGTCAATTAAAATCATTCATTATTCCAAGTCGATTGAATATTCACCGCAAGGTGCTGTATCAAATTCCAACAATTTGATTCAACTGAAATGTCGACTTTAAAGAAACTCATCGAAGAAGTATCAAAGGATTCATTGCCCACAATGGCCTAACATAGAAAGACTAGAAGACAAACATTACGAGCAACGTAATGATAAAACAAATCATTAATGAAACAATTGTTTGATGTGAAGTCCTACGATGGACCATCACAAATTTAAAGAATCCAAACATACAATAGTTGACACATGTACAAAAATACGTGTCTAATTTGGTGAAAAGAATAAGGAATCAACAAAAATTAAATTCCTTTATGATTGAATGTCAAAGGCCACAAATACAAAAGAAGAGAGATGTAAATCTTACTCAAAAGATATAACTAGGTTCTACAATATGAACCTTAGAAGCTCAAGAAACAAGATCATCAAGATCTTAAACTGGTTTAAGAAAAGCAAAGTCACAAATGACACGAACATGGGTGAATCGGCAATCACGTCCGTAACAACAAAAGAATGAATAACCCTTATCCATTATTTATATATATACAACAACATAATACAATATAGATACCATCACGATAGATGTTCTTAGAACTATCAAGTGCCTGTAAATTAGCAATAACGTGACGTCTGCGTTATCGAAAATTTACCTCACCAGTTCATCCTATTAACCTCCATCATGAGTTATATCTCAAGCACTCATTACATTCATATAATAACATGTATATATAACATAATTTAATGTTCGTCGTGGGCACCACCTTTCCTAGTGCTCTTCCCGTCCACATTCCAGCTTCGCAGTATCATCGGCAAAACGAGGTTCCTAATCAAGATGTTTCCGACCCAAATCTACCTTGATGACATAGCATACTCCGAACCCGGGATGCGAGACCACATATGCTACAACAATCCCCTTGCCAACTCGTCCAACCACGTGTGAGCGTTCTAGGTACGTCCAAGCTTGAGTCGACAACCATTGGCGATACGTATTATATATACTTTACATAAATACACATAGTATATAAACAAGTAAATTGTTCCTCATACCAAGAAACAATGACTCAGCTAACTTTATGAGAATAAGCACTCTGATATCTAAAGCGATGACTCGCCAGTCACTAGTGAGGTACACCTAGCCATCACGTGCTATTACCCTTTCTATATACACTTATAGAAAAATACTGACTTCCTATTCACATAAGAAAAATAAATGTTCCTTGCATGAAAGGAATGTACGCTGAGCTAGTGTAACACACTAATAGTCATGTAACTTGTTTGGCAACGGTTGGAATTCCAGTTCCTAGGCGCTCATACAAAATATTGTGTCTTAGAAATTTTGGTCCCTATCTAGAAACAAACTCAGGTTAAAGCCTAGATATCTACACAGACACCTAATTCGCTAAAACCTATGGCTCTGATACCAAACTGTCACACCCCAACTTTTCCCTCGTCGGTTGTGACGTTTGGTAGCTTCGCTGCGCAGCGGAAAGATGAATCTAAGACTCTTATTTCCTGAACACCATTTCTAACCCTCTAGGATCTCCGATCCCAAGACGTCGCCCACTCCAACCGTGCCGTTACCAAAGTTTAAACCTGAAAGACATACTTAAAAAGTCAGCATAAAGCTGGTGAGTTCATAAGTTTTGCAAAAGTATTTCCAAAAGTTTTTATAAAGGAGTTTCCATAAATCTGAAAAGATCATTCCCGTTAATACTATGTTATAAGAACGTTAGCTAGACGTTAAGTATCGTTACTACTACGAGTTGGAAACCAATACTGACCCGTGGATCCGTGATATGTATGCCCAGTAAGTAGGAACCACCGTCATCATCGGTGGCTCCAAGTAATTAGAGATAATATGCCCCCGCCCGGCTCCTAGCCGTCGGGTGGGGTTTGTCAGGCCCCAATAGATCTTTCCATATTTCCACGATATGTGTTCCCACATACTCATGGTTTCCCCCTGGGACTCCCTGATGAAACGCCCGTATAGTAAACAACCATAACCATTGTATAACATGATCTTTAAAATAATGTAAGCAATAAGCATGTTTCTCCCACCGAAAGTAAAACAGTAAAAGTGGGGCTGTGACACTCACACACCCATTTCATTTCTTAAAAACTTGTTCGTTTGAAATTCCTCAGGTTTCCATAAAAGAAGCATGTCTTTCCCCCGAAAACATTTATAAGACAGTAAAAAGTGGGTTATGAACTCACCTTAATTTCCTCGCTTAGCTAGCAAACAAAGCCTGAAATCTCGACCGACTTCCTCGTGCCCTAATACAACAAAGGACACCTTAAAAGTCTATCTCATATAAACCTAGGCTATTATCCGGCTGAAAGATAGTTTATCCAACTATCTAGACTCGTGTGTATTAACTCGCCACCAACACCTCAACCACCACGGTCATCACCAACAGCTTATCGTGCCACAATCAGACAGAAGATGGTCTCCAAACCCGCAGGACCACCACAGTCACGAACCACCTGCCAAGACCTTCTCCCAAACTGACACCCTTACCCATTTGTCGAGCCCTCACCCTCACGAAACAACCATCAGTGAGGCGCCTGCAACCATCAACGTCACAGCTTGTTTTGGAGCTTGAAACTCCCACGCCGCCACAACGATCAATGGTGGTGGCCGGATTCTGCTATAGAGGGGAGGAGGGATAGTCAAGAGAGAGAGATCGGGTGACAGGGAGAGGAAAAACGAAGAGAGAGAGAGAGAGTAGAGAGAGAGAGAGGCGGGTGGAGTTTTCTTTTGGGTGGCTGCAAGATGGAATGAGGGAAGAAGAAGTTGAGATGCTTAAATACCTAGGGTTCATTGGTAGGTGGACACCGCGTATCGAACCCGTTTTAAACATAAAATGCCTCGGTTTCTATTTGGGCTCGGTTATTGGTTATAAAAATTAGTCGGTTTTGTTCGTAATTATAAAGTATAGTAAACCGAGCAAAAATATAAATATTTTCATTATCCGATGCGTGCTTTCAGTTCACGCGTTTCAATTGCGTTAATTAAATCGGTCGTAGTTTCCATCGTTAAAACGATCAGTTAACTTTCGGGACTAATAATTAACAATATTTATAATAAACATTTATTTTTAATAATAAAAATCACATATGTATAGATCGAAAATTGTCGGTTGTCACACAATGTCGAGTCCCTACAAGTCTAATATTCAAGGTGCATTTAGTGAGGTGATAGTAATATTTTTAATTTTTCTTTTTTTAGTTTATATTTTTATTTTCACATTACTTGATCATTGTATATTATCTAAAACTCATATTAACATTTTAGGTAGATTTGTATGACCAAATGAGCGATTGTGTATAATATATTAAATAGATATGAAGTAAATAAATAATTTGAGTTAACAATCAAAACGTTGAAGAAAGTGGCCATTGAATAAGAAGTAAGAGAAATTCATATGCTAAAGCTATTTCATTTGATTTTAGTTATTGATCGAGTTGCTTTAGTTTAATATTTTCCTTTTAAATAGGTTATTTTTATTTACAGTGGTGTATTAATTTTTATTTTTATTTAAGTTTCAATCTCATACAATATATTCTAAATAATATATGTCTTTAACACTATAATTTATTTATGTTTCTCAACATTTTGGTATACCTTTAGTTAAAAAAAAAAGTTGTATTAAAGAGTGTTTTTATCACAAGCTATAGCGAGTGCCAGTATGAGTACCATGATGAACCGAACTAATGACAGTAAATGTAATTTAAAACCGATATTGGTAATCGTTTTTCAATAATATGTAACGCATTCATATGCTAAACTATTTCATTTGTTTTCTAGTTATTGATTGAGTTGTTTTAATTTAGTTCTTTCCTTTTAAGTAGAAGGGATTGATCCAAAGACCAAATACCAAAGAATATGAAGCTTGATCAGAAGTTGAAATCCTAACCCAATTTATACACATTACCTTATAGTTTCTGTGTCAGTATTATGAGATACAAGAAATTTCAAGAATCTATCTTGATGATGAATGGTGGTCTGAAAAATGGATTAGATCATTCAGATTTGGAACACATATGATTAAATTGATCTCATCATGATTCAGTTAGTTCACACTTAGCTTTAGTCTTCAACTTTTATGTTTAAGACTTATTTTTCCTTATTCATATGTTAGTTTATTGCATCGATTATTTCTTAAAGTACTTGATAATTTAAATGCTAAATCTGTTAGTTACTAGACATGTGTAACGCTTATGACGTATATCCACCACAATGATGCTACAACAAGTATTATAATTTGAATAAGACACGAGTATCACTAGGCAAAGTGTCGCACCCGCCGCATCGCGCGGGTTTCCTACTAGTGTTTTAAAAGTTGTAATTACTTATACTTTTAAGTAATACTATACATAATGCATTTCACAATAGTATTTTAAAATACCCAAACGTTAAGAACTTTTTTTTTCTTTAATGCATAAGACACAAACTTAAAATGAGGATAAGTTAGTCATTTAAACACTAATTATATTTTACTCCCCTCATCATAATTACACTTTATTTCCCTTAACTTTTACTTAGTTGAATAATATTTACACTTGTTTTATTTTATTTTAAGCCAACTACCCCCATGATTTCTAAACGACCATAATTTTTCCGTACATTAATATTTTTTTTTTCAAAAAATTACATAAAAACGAGCATGCGTATTTTCTTTAATTTGAATATAACATTTACAATATTTTTAAATTTTTAAAAATTGAGTTGTTACGTAATTATTAATATCTGGGAGTGAGAAATAACTGAACCGTTAACTGAAACAAAACCGAAATCAATTGAAACCCGAATTAAACAAAAACAACTTAGAATTGTTTATTGATTTTTTTTGTACCTTTAAGTAACTGAAATTAACCAAACCAAAACTGAACCAATATATGAAGAAATAATGAGTATGACTTGGGTACAATGTGGGGTGGCTACTCGTGTTCACTGCAGAATATAATCCTTTGCTCACAACGAGACTAGATCCGTGGCCCGTTAAATAAAGAAAGAGTGAAGAGATGATACACAAATACACAAGATATAAGTGGTTCGATCTAGTTGACCTACGTCCACTGAAAAAGGTAGTCTTTATCGCTATGAACGATTACAAATATAAAGATCCATCGACCCCCAAAAAGGTAGTGAAGCCTCCTTTTTATAAAGGTGCATGGGCCCGGAGCTTTCGACCCATTTCAGGAGCGGTGGGCTTGGGCCCAGGAACTGGCCTGTCTTCCAGAAGCCCATCCAGTTGGGTTTGGACCAACGGTTTTCATAAACCACACCAGGTGGGAATGGCGCCCTGCCATTGGTCCACATGGCACGCTGTGATTGGCTGTCAGGGGCGGCACCCTACCCCTGGTATATGTGGCGCGTTGTGGTGGAATGCAGGGACCTCTTTTCTTCCTACTGGCAGAGGGTGTCAGGTGGCTAGCTTCATCTAGAAGATTGGCTGAAGTGACGTCTGACACATAGGAGGTAGTGCAACAACTGGGGCTCAAGGGGAGCTGCACCTTGGCGCAGCCAGCTGTTTTATTCCGCGGGTGACTATCGCCATATTTGGCTAGGAGATGGCGCGGTTGGATTGCACTTCACATGTGATATTCGCAAAACCTGTCCTCCATCGAGGGCTGGTGCTCCACTGATCGTACATTATATCAGTGTTGCTTCCGCCATCTAGGAACATAAACTAGTGGCACCGTGGATTTGTTTACATCCGCCCTCTTCGCGGTTGTCATCCTGGTGGCCTCGGCCAGCCTTGTGCACATTTTTTTTATCAAGTGGCCCAGCTGGCCAGTCTTGAGTGTGGCTCCTATTTCCAGCTTCAGACTATATCTGTTGTCTGTAAGATGGCGATAGTCATTGTGGTACTCATAAAACTTAGTGGTATCCACGTTCTTGCGCTTTCCAATGGCCTTTGGCTCCTTGAAAGTGATTTGCTCCGTCTTGAGTACCTGGGAGGGTGTTTTTGTCAGAGGGGTCCAATCAGTGCTTTTCTTGGAATGTCCCCTATATTCCCGCGAATGCTTATTGTTGATCGTTTGGCGGGCGTCGTTAGCGGATGAATACTTGCCTTCGTCTGCAGATCTGGAGATACGCGACCAGACAGACTGCGTATTTTAGTTTTTGTTTTTGTTATGGGTCTGCTTGAAACTGCACTGCTGCTTGAGAAAGTGCTCAGAGGATGCAAAGATTTTGGATGCCTTGATAACTTCATCCCAGGAATCTGGGATCCGTCTTTACCCGATAGGGTTTTCATGAGTTCCTCACTGCAGACCCCATTAATGAAGCTCGCGCGTGTGAGTTCTTCGCCGCATCCGATCTGCAACGCTTCCTTGTTGTAGCGCATGATATAGTCCTCGATGGACTCGTTATCGTGGCTCTGGGATAATAGGACATGTGACTTGTCCTTTTTGTGCTTCATGAGGTGGGAGAAATGGTCTTTTGACTTTCTGATAAGATCATCGAAGTCCGTGATTCCTCCCACATGGAGATTATCAAACCAAACCCTGGCAGCGCCCGTTAGCGTCTGGGCAAATAGATGGCACTGAAAAAGGTAGTCTTTATTGCTTTGAACGATTAGAAATATAAAGATGAGATACAAGTGTATTACAAGTGTGTGTGTTTAAAAGTGGTAGATCCATCGACCTCCAAAAAGGTAATGACGCCTCCTTTTTATAGAGGGTGCACGGGCCCGGAGCTTTTGGCCCATTTCAGGAGTGGTGGGCTTGGGCCTAGGAACTGGGCCTGTCTTCTAGAAGCCCATCCAGTTGGGTTTGGACCAACGGTTTTCATAAAGCAAACCAGGCGGGATTGGCGCCCTGCTATTGGTCCACGTGGCGCGTTGTGATTGGCTGTCAGGGGTGGTGCCCTGCCACTGGCACACGTGGCGTGTTGTGGTGGACTGCAGGGACCTCTTTTCTTCCTACTGGCAGAGGGTGTTAGGCGGCTAGCTTCGTCTAGAAGATTTGTAACACCCCAACCGATGGCAAAAACATCGGGATGTCACGTATTGATGATTGTTCAGTAGCTCATGGTAAATAATAAATTTCATTAATTGATTTAAATACATTACATACAATTGTTCTCCAAAAATTGTACATCAAAATGAATAAATACTAGCTACGCATCTTCAAGTATTAACTCTAATCTTCAAGCAAGTAGAACCTGAAACATGTTAAGTTGAAATTATTTTGGGTCAACAAAAGTTGGTAAGAATTACATAGGTTTTGATAATCGAATAAAATTGTTGTGCAATTCATGTGTCATGGCAATCTAGTCCATATGTGAAAACATACTAGAAGTAAATCGAGTGCATAATCAACCATTGTGACTGTTGTATTGTGGTACATCCCATACGCTCATGGTTCACTCGTTTATATTGCAGTAACAAACACCCACGCTACCTTTGTAGGAGGCACGTATCCGGGTGGGATTGTCAGTCCAATAGATCTATCAATGTATACCGTCGGTTGATCAATGTTATGCTAGAATTGTGCTTACCCTAGTCATGTTCAAGACATAATGCAACATAGAAAAACACATAGACACATTGATGATTGAATTGCATAAATGATGTTGTAACATGTTTCACCCCAAAAATGGTGATAAATAGAAAAGGGGCTATGTAAAACTCACCTTAGCAAAATGTTATATCTGTTGAAAAATTGAATAGTGGTGTTGCCCAAATGTGTCAAGTATCACCCTATAATAAGGTAATAAATATGTCTAAGTCTATCTAGTCTACAAATGTATAAGTTCTAGGGATTCAAATTGGGGATAAATGCTTGTTTGATTAATATCAAAAATGTTTGATAATTGAGGGAATATTAATAAATAAATAACCAAAAATCTTTTTAGGAAATTTAAATTTAAGATGGTCACAATAATGTGTTTAAAGTGTAAAAATAATTTTTACAAAATTATTTTCTTTAAAATAGAATATTAATTCTATTTATAACAAATTGTCAAAATTTAACTTTAATATTTAAAAATATTAAAATTAAAGAATTATTAGTTTAAAATTTATATTTCTGTTCTAAATATTCAGAAATAATTTGTATAAAATTTTGGTGCAAAAATATTAAAAATTGAATTTATTATGATTTAATTATGATTAAAACTCACAAAAATTGATCAAAAATATTAAATAAATGATTTTTCAGAATTAAAAATCATTTCAGAAAAGTTTATCATTATATAAACTCAGAATAATTTTTGTGGATATTTATAAAATTGTTTTGATATTTTAATGGAATTTTATAAATATAATAGAATAAAATTGATTTATTTATTATATATATTAAATAAATTAATTTTTGAAAACTAAAAATTGTAGGTGAACCTTTTACATCAGATTAGCTTGAAATAATTTTTTTTGAATTTATAAAAGGGTTTTAATAATTAAAAATGAATTTATAAAATTATATGTATTATATGTAATTATTAGAATTTGTTTGTTTAAAAACGAAAAAAAAAAAGAACAAAATTATGCCACTGCCGGGACTCGAACCCGGGTGGCTCAGGATGATAGCACCAGACACAACCACTTGGTCTAGACCAGTGGTTGTGTTGGTTTCTTGTTTAAATAAAATAAATAACACAACAGAATCGTGTTTATCCCCAAAATCAAACACACGAGCCCTAGAATTTGCAATCGATACAATTAGTGATCAATAGCCCCTGAATCATTGGGGCTATTGATCGTGGACTGCCGATGAACAAAACCCATAACAAACATCAAACTTACAGATAAGATTAGGATACGAATTGGTCGGTCAAGCCCAAAGTCAAAACGTGATTACAAATCAAGAACAGAAGATTTTTGAGTAAAATTGAGGATTGGAATAGGATGTTCGGTGATGTGAGGATGTCCTCTGGTGTCCAATTTATAGTATAAATGTCTAGATTATTTATTTGGAAAGGGTTGACTTGGCTTTAAACGTTGACGCGTCGATGGTTAATTATAGGAACAATTGAATGACAATTGACGTAGGTATGAATCATATTAGGCCGGATATTACGTTGTGTGTCAATTCCATCTTCAATCACGAATTAAAGCTGATGATTTTGGTAAGTCTTGATGCACAGTTGACTTTCTAAGTCAACTGTGAGAGTTGTAAGCTAGTGTTATAATTAAAGTGAACCGGGTTTGAAACAGATATGTATGCTAGACCAGTTGGTTGTGTGTGTTATGTTGTGTGTTGTTGGCTCCGGTTCGAATCCCGTCAGAAGCAATCCCTTTTTTTTTTAAAACAGTGAAAGGTGGGAAAGGCTAGTGGGCCGGATCCAAGGGTGTTGGGCCGGGTTTGGTTTTTCAGGGAATTGGGCTTGTCTGGATGGGCCATTGTTGGGTTGGGTTAAGACTATTAGGGCTAAAACAACTAATTATTTTTTGTTGTTTCCACATTATTGTTATTATTTATTATTATTATTATTATTATTATTATTATTATTATTATTATTATTATAAACCTTTATATATATATATATATATATATATATATATATATATATATATAAGTTGTGTGGTAGTAAAATAAAGACTTAGGCACATTATGAATGATAAATAAAATATACGTATTAGAATTTGGGGAAAATTTTGCGATGTTACAAGATTGGCTGAAGTGACGTCTGACACATAGGAGGTAGTGCAGCAAGTGGGCTCAAGGGGAGCTGCACCTTGGCGCAGCCAACTATTATATTCCACGGGACCATCGCCAGATTTAGCTAGGAGATGGTGTAACATTTCGTATTTTTAAATTATGTACGTTTATTAGTCAATCAATAAAACGTCACATTTTTATCATTCTTATACGTTTTAAAAATATTTTGGGATACTTTTGGACTCGTATAATCATACTATAAACATGAAATAACATTATAGTTGTGAAATAATTGTAAAAAAATAAAAGGCATGGACCGGAAATCGAACCCGCGTCCATGGCCGGGTCTGACGTAACAACACATCCCTTAACGAACTGGGCTACAACCCTATCTGTGATAACCATCAACTCCTAACAAATATAACGCATCCTTAGTTTATACACAATTGACTTTTGAAAGTCAATTTGCGAGACAATCTTTCCAAAACAAGTCCAATCCGCGTTTTTTTAATTCAAATCTGTTATAGAAAGATAACCGACCTATTCAGCTTGATTACCACGTCAATTAACATTCAAAACCTTCCAAACTTATGAATTATACGAGTATAGTAGTTTTGATGGGTCAAAATTACCAAATTTACAAGAATACACGATTAGTATAAATTGATAACCCCCACTCAGGCTCTATGCACTGATAATCAAATCCCCACAACCCAATTACCCTTAAACGACTCAAGATCTGTGTTTTTTTTCTTGGTTTGACCTTGTCGTTGACCACGTCGAATCGTGCCTTTAATCCATTGTAAGTTCAATTTTTTTATGGGTTTTGTTAGTCGGCTGATTACGTGCAATAGCCCCAACATTACATGGGCTATTGGTTGTTAATTATTACGATTAGGAAAGCTAGGGTTCTAAGGATCAATATTAATCGTTCTCAGGGTCAGACCAGTTGATCTGGCTTGTGATTTTAAAACCACTGAGCCGGCCAGAGACTCGGGTTCGAGTCCTGGCACAAGCAATCAATTTATTTTTGCTTTGATTTTGTTTCCTTTTTACATTTTTATTTGCTATATTCTTTTTAAAATAGTTTTTAAATACTAAAAGTGTCTTAAAAATTCTATAAAAAATCTTTTATGTTAATCTAATGACAAAATTTAATATACAATTTTTAGTTTTTCAAAAATTATTTATTTAATATATATTATAAATATTAATAGCTATGCCATTTGTGGGATCTACAGGGTATGGTTGTTGTTGTATATTATAAATATTACAAGTTTATTCAATTAAAATTTTAAAATTCCATAGAAATATCTAAACGACTTTGTAAAATCCTACAAAAATTATTTTAAACTTGTAGATCAATAAGTATTTCAGAAATAAATTTTATTCCAGAAAAACCGTTTAGTTAATATTTTTATTTAATTTTTGTTATTTTAATTATAAATAAATCATAATAAATTCATTTTTCAATATTTTTATACCAAAATTTTACATAAATTATTTCTATTCATTTAGAACAAAAATATAAATTTTAATTTGAAATTTCATTAAATTTAATATTTTTTAGATATTAAAAACTACGTTATGACAAATAGAAATAAATGTATTAAATATTCAATTGTTGAGAAAATAATTTTATAAAAATTATTTTCATATTTAAAATCTTATAATATGACCATCCTTAATAAAAAATCTACAAATATATTTAATTATTTTCCAAATTTTCTTTTATTTATTAACTATTTATCTAATTAACGATTAATCAATTTTCAATCCCCAAATTAGGAACCCTAGAACTACTCGTAGAATAGAAACTTAGACTTTTAAGTTTTCCCCTTTACTCAATTATTGCCTTATAAATAGGGTGATAGTTGGACACAAGAGCCACAATTATACTATATCAAGGAACTCGATTCTAGCACTAAGGTGAGTTTACATAGCCCCTTTTTTGCTTTTCACTATTTTAGGGTGAAACATGTTACAACATCAATTTACAATTCAATCATAAGTGTCTATGTGTTATTCTATGTTGCATTATGTCTTAAACATTACTAGGGTAAGCCCAATTATTTTAGCATAATCATTAACATTGATTAGCGGACGATATACAATGATAGATCTATTGGACTGACAACCCCACCTGGATATGTGTACCTCTTACATAGGTAGCGTGGGTGATTGTTATCGAACATATAACATAATCGAGTGAACCATATGCGTATAGTATGGACCACAATATTCTAGTCACGAGGTTTGATTATGCACTCTATTTACCTAATAGCTTTGTTTTCACATATGGACTAGACTTACCATGACACTCGAATTGTACAAGTTTTTATTCAATATTCAAACCTATGTAAATCTCACCAACTTTTGTTGACCCAAAAATATTTTCAAAATTAACATGTTTCAGGTAACAATGAAGCTGAGGCTTAGAGTATGCTTGAAGGATTATTATGAAGTTATTTGAAGTTGTTTGCTTTAATTATGTTATGTACTAGAAATTTTTGGATTTTTAGACAATGTTTCATTTGGATATTTATGCTATGAATAAAGTATTTAAAATTTCAATATATACCATGTGCTACTGAATAATCATTCATACGTGAGACCTCGATGTTTCCGCCATCGGTTGGGGTGTTACAGATGGCGCAGGTAGATTGCCCTTTGCATGTAATGTTGGCAAAACCTATCCTCCGCCGAGGGCTGGTGCTCCACGGAGGTGGGTTATGGAGACGATGTTGTGGGGTAGGGTGCGCCTGCGCGCCAGAATTGGTACCCTACCCCTTCAATATATTCATATATTTTCAACCTTTATACCTCCATTTCATATACTTTATAGTAAAAAAATTAAACAAAGTTTGGTTTTGGTTATTAATCAAAGTTTGGTTTTGGTTAACTAATCAAACTGAAAACCGACAATCTAATCTAATCAGATAAACCGAACTAATTAGTTGAGTGTTTAATAAGATCAACTAACCGATAACTTTGGTTTCGGTTGAGGCTAATAATTGAATTTAACAAGACCATGTATACCCGTAGAAGTGATTGGTGCTCCCTTGTCACTTCAAGCGGACACCGTAATAGTACTATGTAAAACATGTAAAATTATATTTTTGTACTTCTTATATATTATAATATATATTATAATCTTCTATAATAAATAAATGAAAGCAATTGTGGGACACATGGCACCTTATGGGGCTTCTAAGTTTTTTTTTTCGCTCATTCCCAATAACCAGTTTTGAGAATAAAAGTGGATCTTTTATGACTATAATTATGGTCGATCCCCATTTTTAGAAATAAACTTATTTGTAAACCCTAATTTCCATTTCTTCTTCTTCCTGTAACACGATTTCAAAACAAATATAAAGAGACAAAGAGATGAGAGAAAAAGAGAGATTGGGATCAACAGTGCAACAAGGAAAAAAGAAAAGGGGCACTAACTTCTATCATTTACTTACTGAATCAAAATCCAAGTAAAACTTTATGTGTTGCGATTCTTACGGTTACTAAACAAAACATGGACTTCCTTTACACGCTTTCTTTATTTTTTTTCATGATTATGCATACATAACCTAACAAAAAACCAATCCTTTCTATAAATCGATTCTGATCTTCCATTTTGAAGAAACCCTAATCAGTCGTCCTCTCCTTAAAGATGATTCTTGATCTTCCGTTTATCATTTTCGATTTCTGCATTTTAATAATATTAAATTAAAGCTAATATTCAAATTGTTTAATTTTCTAACCAAAACTCTTGAACTAATCATCTTCACTTTTCTGATCAAACTGTGCGATGTCGTCGTTGCGGTAATTGCTCCGGGCAAGATCGTCATCTCCAACCACAAAGAGATTCGTGTGTAGTGCTTTGGAAGAACGTTGTTATTATTGATCTCTCAACAGATCCTAAGGTATATCACTTTGAATTGCATTCTAATTGATTTGTGATTTTTGTTTTAATTAGGGTTTTTAGAAGTTACTTTTCTCCATCATAGAAAACCATATGTTAGTTATTTAGGAATGAAGTCATTTTGCATAGCCTTTTATTAGGTATCATTTTTTTGTTTTGTTTTTTTTAATTAGGGTTTCAATAGAGTGAAAAATGATTTGGGATGTTGTGTTATTGTTCAATAGTTTTTTATGGTTTTGTTTGAAATAAGAAAATCTTGCTCGTTCTGTAACAAAGTTTGGAATTTTATCTCATTAACGGTTTATCTTCATCAAGGGTAACTGTAGGTTTAATGTTTTGTTTTATAATTTTATCTCATTAACGGTTTATCTTCATCAATGTCATTTTCCTTATTGCAGATGGAAAAGATGTAGATTATTTTAAGGTTATGTATGTCAAATATTGTTGTTATTGGAAACTGAATTTCTTCTTTTCAGTCGCACTAGATTGGTCCGGAGTACTTTAAGAGAGGTCCAGATGGAAATGTTATCCACAAGACAAACGTGCCATATTTCCGCCTTGAGCTCCGTGACATGGTATGTAACTTAAATTAACATAACTTTTTCTATGTTTTTGCTATCTAATATTTAAAGTGAAAAATGATCGATCCTATATGGCAAATGGTTAGTATTTGTTTATCAGGCTCTTCAAACTCAAAGGTATGAATATATTTCTTCAGCTAGATTATCGCGCTTCAATTATGTCGGATTGCTAAGTTTCATTGTTGGATTTTAATATCAAGTATGTTGTCTTCTGCTCAATACCTTTTCTCATGACTAATATTTTATTTATTTGAGAGACTAACATATGATACTTTTGATTAATTTGGTCAAGGATTTTTATTTCTTTGAAGTTGGATACATTACTTACCATGCAGTTGTTCTTCATTATTAATATTATTATTCTTATTGTATGTCTTAATACAACTTAAATTGTTCAACCCGTGTATCACACGGGAAGATAACCTGGTATAATATAGATTAGAGAATAAGTTCGTGTTTTTAATTTCTCTTATTTAATTTTCTCACATCATAAACACTTGTCTACAAGGAACAAGAACAACGTTTATTTTTACAATTTCTTTATTGATCGCAATCTTTGCCACGAAATCAATCCTCATTGTTCTATCTTAATAAAATCAATGGCTTGATTTCATTCTTATCTATACTACATTATAAAGGAGGAGGCATGGGAAAATATGTTCAAATTGTACAAAGTAAGATGGTATACCAAGGGTTTCTTTACAATTTTCTAAATTTTATCACTTTTCTTCCCTAAATGCCCCTAGAAGCATTTGATGGAGGGTAAATTGGACTTTTAGTCATAAATAGGAGGCTAAAGAGTGTTAAATTGGAGAATATGAGGAGGGATTATGAAGAGAGATGAAATTTCTTTCGATGGCGAAGTTGGTGAAATTTCTCATTCAATCAAACGTGCGTCTGTTTGTTTCCATTGAATTGAAATAGTAGGAGGTCCTAAGGTTAAAGTGACCGTCCTCAATAATAATATGAATGCTAAAATCAATTTCTCCTACCCTGCTATTGTGTTATAATGTGATTCGTCTTCAATGGCGAATTGCATCAGCCCTTTTCGTTTTCAGTGCCCCCCCTTTTTTAATAGAATTTATTAATCTCATTAAAACAGAATACGGAAGTTACATCATAATAGCAGGTAGACGGGCAACAAGCTGCGCCGCCACCCCTTTTTGAATTGCAAACCCTAGTCTACTAAAGACAAAACCTTGCCCCCCTGGGGATGAAACATTGCTGTGGAAAACCCGTTGGACCCTGGTCAAGAAACCTTGCCCCCTTTATAATCCTCAATGCTCATTCAGGAGACACAATTTCGTATTATCAAATTTGAGCCCTCCCTTCACGCACAAAGATAGTGTTTTCTTCTTAAAGCTCTAGAGACTTTGATCAATGGTACTTTTAGCTAATTAATTTTCAGATACATTTCGTTTTATTTACAATTCAATTTATTGAATCAACATATTGTTTATGAATAGGGGATGCACAAGTTATTAAGTGTGAAAAAAAGAATCAACAGTTAGTCCACTTGAACAGAATTCTACAATCTGTGAATTATCTATTTTTTTACCATATGGTTATATATTACATTAATAGTGAATAGTATGATGTAGTATTAGAGATGTAAAAATATGATGTTATAACTACTTATATAATTATATGTTCTATACAGTATAATATACTTCGACAAGATAATGAGACTTCCCTTGAGAATTTGGGTTTGTAATCTATAGATTTACCCTCCATTCATAGTATTGTTTTTCACATAATCTTGATATCCTTGGTTTTTGTAGTCTTTAATAACCAATCCATTGGTGCAACTTAGGAATGATGAATAAAGTTGTTGATATGCAGAGAAAAGGAGAACGAATTACTTTGTAAGTTTTTATTGTTATCACTTATCAGGGTTTCTTTCTTTCTTATTTTTTTTTTTGGGGGAATTTTGACATTATTGCTTAAAAACTGTTTTAGGGTCTGATAATATTATCAATTTTATTAAGCGGTTCCCTCAACTGTTTCCATATGATTTGCAACTTGGTTTATGGAGCGGAAACTATACAATTACTGCTCACAATCGTTAACTTGAATAGGGTTTCTGATGAAAGTAGTTATGTTTGTCAGTTTTGATTGATTCAAGTTTAAAGTTGTTAATAGCATGCTCTATTTTGCAACACATAAGCAACAATGCAACACCAAAGATAAGAATATCTACTTTGAGAAGGTCAAGCAAAATACACAACCAATCCATTTCGCCTCCAAGCATATAAATAGAAGTGAGTATCAATATCATTGCCATGTATATATTTGATGTGCGAATAAAAAAAGTAACATAATAACATTTTAACATGTTTCATTAGTAAGAGTCACATCTAAAAGTGTAGAGTAGATTACAAATACATGGCAAAATGCGTTCTTTTGTTATGTACTTACTTTTTGTTAACACCCCCCCCCCCCACTCGGTGGAGAGCGCATGCCCTTTTAGAAAAATATGCCATCAGGAGCTCATATTGGCCCTGAGCCTACTACAGATAGATTCATTGCTGTCATGGTATGTCCTATGTCCTAGATCCTTTTGCAAATGAGTATGTTAGGTTAAAAATATTGCAAAATAAATTGAACTGGTTAAACAATCTTTGTCCACATTTTACTTTGCATTATGCAGAATAGGACTGATGAGAGAAGTATTCCAAGGAATACGGTTGCATTTCAAGCAGACATGCCGTTCAACGGTCTAAATACTTTTTGAAGTGCATTCTTGTCTAAATTCCAATGTTCTCAAACGGCTCATCCTGTTAGTTATTATTCATAAAGCATGCGAAAAATATGGCAGTTAATTGTTTTTTTAAATTTTCCTTAATACCAAATTGCTAATCATATCTTATGTTGTTTGACTAAAAAAAGTTGTTGGAGCATATCACATTTATCGACACTCCTGAGTTCCTATCAGGAGAAAAACAAAGAACACAAAGAAGCTATGACTTCACAGGTGTCACATCTTAGTTTGCTGCAAAATGTGATCTGATTTTACTTTTGTTCGATCCTCATAAACTTGATATCTATAATCTATATCTATAATATCTATATTATCTTATTAAGGAAGAGTGATGGCCAAGATAAAAATTTTGTCAAGCATCTAACTATTCAAGCAACATGTACAATTGAATTGTGCTTACATGATGGGGGTAGAATTGGAACTTTATGGACATTTAAGACACTTAGAAGGGTATAATAGTAAATTTAGCATAATCCAATACCTCACATCCTAAAATCTTATCCCAATTCTACCCTCATGTCCAACATTTAGAATACAAAATACAACCTATGATGCATCTTAAATGTGAGACCTTTCAACCCCTCATAATCATTAACCTATCATAATTATCAACCTTTCATCATCATCATGATCAATTCATTAGTAACTTCTTCCTCTTATATATCTATATACTAGTGGGTTAGCCCGCGCGATGCGGCGGGTGTTGCCAAGTCTCTTGTAGAAAGTGTTTTCTAGCTTGATCTGTCTTAAACACTGATTATATTTTGGTACCGCCAGCACTACTATATCTAAATAAGATGATACTAAATTTAAATAATATTTACATATAAAAATATTAATATTATCATATACAAACATTTAATATTACTAATGGATTAATTATACAAGACTAATGTAAAGTCTTTGATATTACTATGGTTCATTAACTATATTGTGGTGTAATTAAAGACAAGTTTAAAAGACAAATTTGCCCTTAAAAAGTAGTTAAGATGTGCATTATGTATTGTATGATAAGCATATCTACTTGTACCTCTTATTTTTTAAGTAGTCCTTGGAAAATGCTTTATAATATAGTATAGATATAGATATAGATATAGATATAGATATAGATATAGATAGTATAGATATAGATATCGATTATCTATATGGGGTCAACAACAACAAGAATCACCACATAAATCACCAAACGCAATTCTTTGGTTTCTCACCTCAAAACCCTTCTATCATCACATAATGTAGTGACTTTTTACATTATTATAAAATTGATGAGGAAATTAACAATAATGTAGTGACTTTTTACATTCATAACCTCCATGTCTTCATTACGTTTGTATCAATATTATAATCTTATAAATAGTGGTCATATTTTTGGTATGTAAATAATGCGGTGACTCTTCACATACATAACTTACATATCTTTCAATGTTTATAGACGTATAAATAGTGGTCCTTTATTTGGTAACTAACTTGTTGTATTAACATGGAGGTCATGGGTTCAATACTCACTAACAACTAACATTAGAAGAAATTTGGCCGTTCAAAAAAAAAAAATTGGTATATGAAACATATCAATGAATAAAGTTCTCTTTTCCTTTATTCTTTCTTTCCATACATGATGTCTAGAGTCTTTTTCTCATGTTTATATGACTTGTATGTTGGTTGCTACTAGATTGTTATTTTCTAACACGTTATTAGCACGAGCTTTCTTGTTGCTCTTCGTTTTTTTCCACTTTGAATCCATAGTCTAACCTCGCCTTGTGCTGATACGTTTACATAACAATGTAAAAATATAACCGTCACATGTATGTTGCTGTTATAGCCACTGGAATCAAAAGTAATTAGAAATCACAATCAATCTAATCCATCTCCATTCACAATTCAAGTAATAAATACATACCTTTTTCTTTGTGATGTATATACATAAAATACGAATGAACAATTTTAGACACATTTACTGATTTGTGTAAATTTTTTCTTCAATTTTAGATTACTTTTTTTTTTTATTCAGACCCACCTTATTTCCCTTGCAAAATTGGTTATGTTGTATTTTTTTTAATGATTTTTGCATAGTAGGATTTAAATTAAAAAAAAGGTTGTTTTATTATAGCTATCTAATAATCAATCAAAATTTTAGTAGCATAATTTGTTCCCATTATTGGTTGCTAATCATAATTTGAGTATAGAAGGTGATGGGGTGAGGGTTGCTTGGTTACGTAAGTATTGCAAACGGAGGCCAACGATTTTAATGGTCTGTCGTTTCTCTTTTATTGTTAATCTCAAATACTATTAAAATTCTTTAAAGGCCAATTGTTTTTCACTCAAATTGAATGAATTAGTAATTGAGATTTTATTAAAAAAATTTGAATTCCGGTCTGGTTCATCCGGAGCTTGAAATGTTTTGATTTTTTTTTTAATTTAGAAGGTAGAGATGAATAAAGATATGAAAATGTTTATTAATATTGTTGGTAAAAATGGAGGGGAAAACAGTTAATAAGGTCATATTCAATGTGAGATGGCTCAAGTTACAAGGTAGAAATCCATAACTTTTTTTAGATTTTTAATTTGGTATCATATATACTATTTAAGCCCTAATGTGTACATGATTTTCAATTCGATAATATTTTCAATTCTTGTTTTTTTTTCTTGGTCCGGAGACGCATTATACAACTCTATTGATTTGATTATATATGTCAATTGTAGAGGCATAATGCACGATGCATTAATATATATTGGTTATGAATACAAAGAATATGTAGTTGTTAAGTCTTGGGTAATAACCCATTTTTCACAAATGGGTTAAATATATATTTATTTAACAACTAAAAACCACTTAACTTGTTTGTCTTATTAAAAGTTACAAATAAAGTTTTATAAAACATATAAAAACAATATTACCAGTAATGACAATATGATATTGACCAATAATGACACCATGGCATAATTTTTTGTCGTCTTCTCAACCAAGTTAGTAGTTTGTTAACTAATTAATAGTTTGTTTATATTTATTTTCTACAAGTCCATGAACTATCTTAAAAATAAAATCCATTAACAATATATTTACTAGATCTAGCACACCTTTAAAATCAAATACTACACAATATATCATGAGAGAATCGATAAACTAACAGTAACGAATATCGCACGACAAATTGTCTTCCCGCAGCAACGCGCGGGTTCCCCACTAGTACATTATAAAGGAGGAGTGATGTACAACATAGTCATTTTAATTTCCGTACAACTTAATAAGCAACATGTACAACATATTTAAGCAAGAAATTTAAGGGTATTATGGGCATAGTTGTGACAATTAAGACACTTATAAGGTAATTTGGTAACTTTGTCTTAGTCTTGTACTCAAATTGTTAAAAGCTATTCCCACCCCGCCCCTCCTGAAAACCCAAACGACTAATGCTGTGTTCCCAAGTTAACTAAACTGGAGAAAAGAAAAGAAAGGAAAGAAAGATGTGTTCCCGAGTTTCATTAAAGGAAGGAAAACAAAGGAAAACAAAATATGGTGTGTTCCCGAGTTTCATTAAAGGAAGGAAAAGAAAGGAAATGGAAGGAAAACTAGTTAAAATCCTTTAGTTTAGTTTTCCTTTCGATTTGGAAGGAAACGGAAGGAAAGAACATTTATCCTTTCTTTTCTTTTCCTTTCCCTTCGCTTCCTTCAATTTTTTTCCTTTCTTTTCCCTCTTTTAAGTTAACTCGGAAACACAGTGTAAAGATGCCTTCGTGAGAAATCAATCGACAATAACATGCGATTCAATTCACCAAATTGAATGGGATGTCAGTTTACAATCCCTTGTGTTTATAATCTGTAATGCTCCTTCCATAGACATTATCACTTCATCCTATTTGATTAGATTCTACCCACTCTTTCATCACGCCGATTATGATGATGACAACACCATAAAGACGACGACGGCAAAGAAGAAGAACAGAAGGGTTTTCTGTTTGGATGTGAACCCAATTAGTTAAAATTGTAGCACACCAAGTTTGCATTCGTTTGCTCATTGGATTCTCTATTCTTTTTTGAAGTTATCACTAGACCCTGTTATTGCAGTAAGCTCCCTTGTCAATAACCCTCACCTTTGTTAGTATGATTATGATGATGGGGTTACATATAGTTCTATGATTTTGGTTTTATAAAATAGGAATTTAGACTTTGATGAGAAAAGGAAAAACAAGAAAGATGCGTTGCTTTTAAAAATGGTAGTGCCCTAACCTTTTGTACTTATGCCTATTTCATTTGCACTATGTCAAATATGATCAGAATCAAGCATATCTTGGTGGGATTTGGAATTGTAGCAGCTCATCGTGCGTAGGGGCGAAGGATGTTGAGGGTCAGGGGTGGCCCTGGCCCCTGTTTTTTTGACCCAGTGGTATAAATTTGCGATTTTCGTAGGTAAATCGAGTCCGGGTTGAGTCCGGCCCGCCGATTTGCCACTACCGATCGAAAAAAATTGAGTCCGGCCCCTCCCGATTCGAGAACCAAGCTTCGCCCCTGATCGTGCGAGCTGTTCTTTTTTTTTTTTTATGCATGACACACGCTTGATGAAATGTTGTTCTTTGGTGGTTATGCTTGCGTGTCGTTTTTTTCGCTTCCTAATGTTATCATGTATGTTTTACTCACAATTCCAAAGAGTTGCCTTTTGGGCAGCTATAGGTCGCCTTCTCTAGAGCAACCTCATCTACCTATCTTAAAATATTTGTAGCACCTAATGAAAGATCTAGGGTGTCACAAAACCAAAAAAATATTGTATACTCCGAGTTGTTAGCAGAGTATGAAAGTCATGAGGTTATTCTTGCAATCCTTGACCATTCAAGACATTCAATAACACACACATACCTCTAAGCTGATATGCACTTATTAACAAGAATTTTGGATTTCATTACATAACAATTAACAATTCTTGAACAGGTAACTCAAGATGCAGGAGGGCAGGTTTGCTTCTTTTCTTCCTCAGGGTTCCCCAGTTCCAATTAAAGTTCATTTCGTTAGGAAATGGCAGCCACGGAGCAAAAAAAAAAAAAAGCGATACCTTGACACACATGTAAGCTACATCTAACGAAAAAAAAGCGATAACAATTAACAATTCTTGAACAGGTAACTCAACATGTAAGCTACATCTATTAACAATGATAGTTCGTTTTCCAATTTTATTGAATTCTAAAATGCATGCATTAAACAGGGGGATGGGATTCAGGTGAGCGTAGTATACTGGTTGGACAAAGATATATATGAAAAGAAAGTAACTTTGACATTAGATAACTACCGAGAATGTCACTTCAACCAGCAAACATTCGATTGGGAACCAGTACAGTTTTAAACCCAATTCCATCCCCTAAAGACTTTCACGAAAATTGTTTCTATTTTTGCCCGCTATAGACTTCATGGCATAGATTGAACGCTCACACCCTGGAAAAACTGTTGATGGCCGAGATTTCCTGTGGCTCTATCTCAGAGACATCAGGTATGTTAATGCACAAACATTCTTAGGTACGTCGTGGTTACTTATCAAAGGGAATGCATATGACCCGACCAAATACTTGCTTTACACCATATATATACGTACCAAAAAAATAAAGAATTAGGACAGCATGTCCTTACTTATGCTACAAAATGTCTTACACAGTGGTGACAGATAACTACTACATTATGGGAAGCGGCACTACCATTTTGTAGCACAAAGGCTATGTTGTCTGCAGAATAACCGATAATCACAGCAATCACATCACTCTGAGTGGGCACTTTTCACAGTAAGACAATTACATTGTTTTTTTTTTTTCAAAAACCTCTTCTGTTTCAGTAGCAGCTTCGGATTTTTACCTCCTACCATTTTCGCTCCATTTCTAAACACCTAGACAAATAAAACACACATAGGTTCACTTACGACAAATCTCTAGATTTATGTTACTGTATAACCTGAGAAAAAAAAGCCACCTAAAAGAGTAGCATTTGTCTTTTTAGGCACAAAAAAAAGCACCTCTGCTACGTTTGTAATTCACAAAGACAACAAAAAAAACTATTTCTACCAGCCAGAGGTAAAAAAAAAAAAAAAAAAAAAGAACAACCAATGATCTTTACCCAGACTAGGAACAACTTGCATTTTTTTATCAACCAATTTTCTCGGGTTGCACATAATGAAAGGTGTTCATTCTTTGGGAATTTGTCTCTTGGATCCTCAATTTCTTTGGCTGAGCTTCGCCAAATCTATCACGTGGTAAGGATTAAATAGAATTTTGAGTTTATTTTGTTTTGCCTTTAACAATATATGTATAATTACATTATTCTGACATTGAATCAGGTTGTGCTTGCTGAATCAAACTAAACCAACCAAAAAGAGTATGCACTCTGCTTGTCTTGGGCGTGCGGGTTTTTTTTTTTCACCCGCGCCTTTTGCACCTTGGCTGCGTCTTGGGTTGTGGAATTGATTTAGCCATTTTGATGCAATAATTATGTGATTAGAGAAGTGGCTACACTGACATGGCAATCTTATACATTTGGAAAACCATTTAAGCATAAACTTTTAAGATTAGTGTAAATTTCATGTTTGATGGTCTGATGTGTTCATATTTTGTTTTGAGGTTCACTTTAGTAACTTAAACTTCAAAGTTGATGTTTTGGGTATGTTTTATGCTCATTAATATGTAGTTTTGTTTTAATAAATTATAGTTTCAAAAGAACGATTGATATTAAGAACAGAGTCACAAATAGTTTGGCAAACAATGTAGAAAGCGATCTTATCAAGAAAAAAAAGGGAATAATGGCCTCAAACAAATGATACCGGATGTTGTTCGGATCTTCATTGTTATTGTAGTCTATGTTTATGAGTTTCAAAATTTAGTAACCAATATTTATGTGTTATACCCTACTACTAGCCTTTTGCTTCCTACATACTTCGTATCATTATAACGAATCATACACAAACGGCATACATACAAACACCACAAACCCCAACAACTAAAAGACAATAAAACAAACACACCCGCAACAACGCGCGAGCATTCCCACTAGTAAGTGATGAATTCAAACGTGTCATATCATCTTTGAGAAGACATGATGATAAAATCCTCGTGGTCTTGAGCAAGGCTGATCAAATTGATACTCAATAGGTAAGAATTGTCCCATGTGTTTATTCTAAGTTGGCCAGGAAACAATATTGTTTATTATTTAATTTTGTTTGTAGCTCATGAGGGTGTACGGAGCACTAATGTGGTCACTTGGTAAAGTTTTGAACACTCCAGAGGTTATGTGTGTTTACATCAAGTATGCTATGAATTATGATTGCCATCTTGTTGCAGTTGTGTAATTTTATTTTTTTATTTATAAACTCATGCGACATATTTTTTAGGTCAATATGTTTAATGACAAACCCATAAACGCAACTGATGATGGGCCACTCGGGGTGGCATTTTATTTGAGAAACAGCAAGATGACCTTCTAAGCGACTTAAAAGACATACCTAAAAAGGCTTGTGACCACAGAGTGAGTTAATTTCTTGCATTTAATTCTGTTATATCAGGTTTCATATATGTTTTCTTATCTTTACGGACAAGTCCCTCAAACTAACGCGAATTATTTTCAAAACGTGGCAAAAACCGAAATAATTAATAAACAGACGGAAAACAATTACTTCACTATTAACTATCGATTCCGTCGCAACGCGCGGATACCCCACCAGTATTCTTGTAAAAACACATTTTACTTGTATGAGCATTTAGTTAAGAGGAAGAAAAGAGTGTGTTAGTACACGATGTCCCTAGCCTAGTATAGGTGATGTTTGGTATGGTTTACGGGTGCTTGGGTGTGTTTACAACTTGTTTTGGGCTGATTGGCAGTTTCACACGATTAGAAATCCTTAGGGGCGAGTACACAGGGTACTCGCCTAGAATTTGTGCTGATATGGACGAGTACAACTTCTACTCGTGTGTAAGGTCTTGTACTCGTGTCTAAGGCCCAAGACGAGTAGGACAGGTATAAAAGCCTCCAATCATTGCCCTAATCATGAAGTTGTAACATCACACATTCCCCGAGCACCCTAACCTGGTCTAAAGGTCTGAGATTGGTCTGTAAACACTCATGCTCTGTTTTATCAATCGATTCAACCTTTCAACCATATTTTGTGTGTGTTTGATGCTTCATTTATCATAGTTTCATTGTCGTTTTGTTGTCCGAACCTGTTTAGAGGATTCCGCACTCTAAATAAGTAAAGCTCGTAATTGTCGGGTGACCTGAAAGTCGATCCTACAAGTGGTATAAGAGCCTTGGCTTTTATCACAAGTGTTTTGATAGCAAAACGAATTCAAAACAGTGGGTTTTTAGATTGAAAGTTATAATTTTTATGTAAAAACCTGTTTTGAAGGTTTGAAAGTTTGTGGCTTTGATAAAAACAACATTTTTCAAAATCTAAGTGTGTTTTAATGGTTAAATATGTGTGTTTTTTATTAGGGTTTGTTCGAAAAGTGTTTTTACAACTTTCCTAATCATTTGGGAATCAAACACAATGTTTTTGTTAGATTTTGAAGCAAAAATGATGGTTTAAGTGCAAAAGTACAACTCGGACTCGCAAGAGGCGAGTAGGGTTTTTGGTAATTGCTCCTATTTCACACGATTAGAAGTGTACTCGTGTCTATTACACACGAGTAGCCTTCTAATCACCCCTAATCTTGTAATCGCCCCTAATTTTGTACTCGTGCTACTGTTCACACCATTAGACTTGTAATTGCCTGAAATACACACCATTAGACTTGTACTCGTGTGTTATACTCGTGTGATTATTTCTACTCATGTGCAACAGTGCTGTAACCAAAATTTGCCTAAGTATCAGACTTTTATCGAACTTTAACATATGGCAAACTTGTGGGGACATCTGAATCAACCGAGACAACAATATAACCTACAAATTAACAACCAAATGAATGTAACCACGAATCCTTGGCATTTTTCGACTGAGCATAACGCGAAACGGATGCAACAACACCAACAACAAGCTAATGTTGCAGGAACCAATCCGTGGACGCATTCAGAGAAGAAATCAATGTCAGACACTAGTCAAAGTCAACCGAATCAAACCAGACAACTTAACCAGTTTCAGACAAATCAAGAAACAGTTGTGATTTCGATTACTCTTGCAGTTCACTCTGTCCCAGCAAACACGGATGCCACGAGTGTATTTACTATGCATACTGAGAAAGGTTTTGACCAGAAGACACAAATCATGGGAGGTGATAACAGGGAAATTCGTATTTTGCCCAATGAATAGAGTCTGTGGAATTAAAAGAAGCGTTAGAGAGTGCTCAAACCTCAGAAGAGAGTACAGATGCAGATAGTGAATCATCATCCAGTGAAAAAGATCCTGAATGAAGTTCTGAATAAATCAACAGAACTGATGAAAATTGTTCAACTTCTGAAAGGAGTGAATCAAAAGAGGAAGATGCTGATGATCAAAATCCAGAAGTTGGAGTTCAAATCAAGCATGGAACTGACTATATTGCACAAGGATCTTTCAGGATTGTATGTTCTAACTGTGCCGAGCTCCAAGGTTAGATTGAAAGGTTGTCTGAAAACCAACAGATTCTTACTTGCGATCTTGCTAGTTGCGTAACCGTAAATGAAGTTTTGAGAGCAAATGAAATTTTAATGAAAGAAAACTCTAGATGGTTTTCAGTTTGCAAAGTTTGTTCTAAGTAAAGAAAGAATTAGCGCAAACAAAACATGATTATGAAAGGGCCAAACATAAGCTATATGGTTTTCAGTTTGCAAAGTTGTGCTAAGTAAAAATGATGTTGATCGTAAAAGCCAGTCTCGGCAAAATGAAAATCAAGGATTTGGTTACAATAAACGTTCTGTAAATAGACAGAAAGTGATATTGAAACCAAAGGCTTTACCAGAGGTAGACCTTGAGGATTCTGATAAAGAATCCCTAGAAATTGAGAAGGCTCAATCAGGTTAACATAGCACTATTAAAAATCACATTTTGTGTGAACCTGAGCCGGAAAAGAAGCACCTTCAGTTTCCCGAAGGCACGGAAGGGCTATACATGTTGGTGGTATCTGACAAAGTGTTTTATGATAAAGAGTTTCCCATTAAAAATGTTAATCAATCCTTAATTAAACATGTTTTTGAGGAAATACCAATTACCGAAGCTCAAATTAGAAAACTCGTTGATCAGAAGAAACAAGTTGAACACAAACCCACTAAACATGTGAATCAAAAGAATCGGTCTGGGAAAAATCAAAAGGGTCCCAAGATCAATGAACTTAAGCCTATCAAATCGAAAGGTACTAATCAGATGAGACATTCTCTTCAAAATCATCAAAGAAATTTTTCACCATCATCTGATTATGATTCATATCCGAGTACTTCTCGATTTAGAAGCTCACAAGGGAGCTGTAGCCCTAGATTATCTTAGCTTAGATCGAGATAGTTACGGTATGAACCTCAGTTCTATTAGGAGTGGAGGTCATGCTATGAATGTAACGAGGTTGGAAACTTGATTGCTAATTGTCCCTATCTAAGAAAATTAAAGGGTAAAACATTTAAACCCCCTGAATACAACAACCAAAGATACAAGTCACATGAACAACAAGTTCAGGTGACACCAAAGAATGTGAAAAAGAAACAAAAGGTTGTTGTTGATGGTGCAAAGCCTAAAGATGACCATGCACCAAGCTCAAAGGCTCCACCTAAGGTTGCAAAACCCAAGGGAGCCCCAAAAGCAGGTCCAAAGACTAACCAAAGGGCAAAGCCACCGGCTGACCCAAAGGTGAAGCCTCATGTATCATCCAAATCTGTCAAGCAAAGACCTGTAAAGGCTAAGCATGACCAGATTTGGAAGCCAAAATCAGCTGAAGCACCATCTGTGAGTTTATCTGCTTCATTAGAACCATCTACATCAACTGCTGTTGATGAGTCATGGTAGATGGATGGAGCTACCTATGATTGATGACCTAGGCTGACCAAAGATGGTTAAGGCTTGGGTCCCCCTCCAGAACTAATCTTTGAACGGGTGTGTAGGGTGTTCCAGGAGGAACAACCAGCAGTCATTTGATTGTTAACAGTGGGGCATCTTAGCACAAAATAGGTGTCATATCGCTCCAGTAAATTGATCAGAATATATTTGGAGGATATGTAACCTTATCCAATCCAAGGAAGGGATCTATTATCGAAGAAGAAGAAGAAGAAAGAAGAAAATATGTTCGATGAGTTTAATTCAAGACCCAGTGTTTTGACTTAACAACGGATGTTAGTAATGAATAAGAGTGGACTGGGTGATTGCTGCAGAACGGTTCCTTCATTATCTAAAGGGTTACCGACTAAAGGTCTATGGTATCCTAATGGTGATAAGCTGGATCTCGTTAACTTTAGTGAATTTATCAATGGTTGTTACAATATTGAAGCTGGATCCGCAATGGGTGGATATCATTTCTTGGGAGGTCATCACATGTGTTTCCTGCAACCTACGAAGCCGAATCAGGTAGCTGCATTGAGCTGCTGTTTCCAGGTTTGTCTTTGGATACATCAACACACAAGCTTGACTACGGTTTGCATTTTTTATCACCTCCATCTTCTTATTGATAGTGTAACTTCCATAAGAATCACTAAGGATCCAAAAATTTGAGTAAACCACATCGGAAATTCAGTTTTTGTAAATATTTTTCTTAAAAAAATCACAAAAATCCAAAAATATTGTTTTTTTGCAAAATTTTAGATTTTTAGGGGGGGGGGAAATCAGAAAATACAACAACATCAGAAAAAATCAAAAATAAAAAAATGGGAAAATCAAAAATGAGTTTCTTTGGTGAAATAGGGAAAATGATATCAACTCATCAGTGGGACTATCTGAATCCTTATCATTTTAAAAGAATTGGAATCGATAAGTAGCCTCTACAATGATGTGTCAGTAGGCTCAAAATCATTTCCAAGTTCGGCACGGTGATATAAACCTAAATCAACTAAGAATTGTGTGGATTAACATTGCGTTGGCATATGGTCTAAAAACCTAAATCTCGTTTGATAGAATGCCAAAATCTGAGGTTTCTGGTCTTTAAGAGGTTGGTACATCCGGGGTGAACTGGACGTCTCTCAGAATACAAGAGGGTGGCATATATGACGTACGTCACAACCTACAACCGAGACACCTCTGTGCCATTCCCAAAGAAAAAGAAAAGAAAAACAAAAAATAGAATAAATTCTGATAAGGAGATGTCTGGGAATCCTTTAAGAGCAAAAAGATCATAAATGCCAAAACCCTAATTCTGAAAGAGAATTCGCTCTAAGGTATCAAATCATATACCTAAAGCATCGTACCAAAAATAAATTAACGGTATTTGACTTGAACCCTGGTCTGGATCTCACTGGTCACTTTGCTACAGCATTCATGTAGACCTAATCACCACTGAGTCCATTCCTTGTAAATACGGATGACAACAGCTTATTCACCGGTTACGAGGAAGCCTTGTGCATGCCTTGATACGGGAATATGTCACGTGTGCAGGGAACACCTTTAATCAGTCTTAATACTACCTTAACGTATCTAAAGTGCCTAGCGATAAAACTTGATTTTGAGTTTAGGTGGACAACAATATTGGCAGTTGTTGTAGAATGCTTATTGGTAATTTGAACTGAAACTGAACAAATAAGTGTTCTAGCTTAGTCCGTGCACTGATATGTTTCCCTAACAGATGAAACTCACAAAAATATGCTTGTGAATAGTCTTTACATTTCCTGCATTTTTAAATTTCTGTTTGATTATCTTGAAAAACCAAAAAAAGATTTTTCTTTTGTCTTTAATCTTTGATTGATCGATGTTGGAATACAAGTATTTCTTCAATTGGAATCTCATATCCGAACCCGAAACACAAACAAAATCTAAAATTTACAACATTCAAGGGTCAAATATCACTTTCAGGGTCACAATTTGTCAATCGTGAGAGTTTGGGGTGAAATTTGAAAAGATCTAAATGTTTAGGGGGAGAATGATTCATTTATCCAAATGGTGGTCATAATGGACAAATCTTGAAAGTTCATAAAATGATAAACTTCAAGAATTTGATTGAGTCCGGATTATTTGTCGTATCTAATACAAGTTGTAGTTTGTGTGCAGCTTTTATTAATTTTCTACAGGATCAAACACAACGAGTGTGCATATCATGATTCAAACGACAAGACATGAAGCAGAACAAGGCCTAATCCTGAACAACAAATTCATCCTGAACAGCAGGAACTTGATATTTCATCTTCAGAGAAACCAGGTCGTAGTAGAGCTTCGGCGATTGAAGCTGAAGAAGATGAGAATCAAGAAATGAAAGTGAAGATGATGTTTATCTTCGTCCAAGTCATAGAATCATCAATCATAATAGCGGAGATTTTTTTATTCCTCCAAAATTATCGAAGCTAATCGACTACCAAGACGAGATCTTATGAAGCCACGACTAAAGCTCAAATCAGTTGATAAATTCAAGTCTTCAGATGTCATACACTGTGGTGTTGCCCTAAGTTGAAGAATGTTGGATATGAAGAATTAAAGACTCGAAGGTCATATATCACTAACTAGGACCAATGGGGAGTCTGTAAGTGCACCATTTGTATGTCCCCAGCTAGTGATAGGTCCCTATAGATCGTTGGCTAGGTTAATCCGAAGTTTTTCTTTGTAATCATACTAGCTAGGTCCAAGGAGGAGTCTGTTAGTACACGATGTCCCTAGCCTAGTATATGTGATTTTTGGTATGGTTTATGGGTTCTTGGGTGTGTTTACAAGTCGTTTTGGGCTGATTGGCAGTTTTACACGAGTAGAAATCCTTAAGGGCGAGTACACAGTGTACTCGCCTGGAATTTGTGCTGATATGGACGAGTACAACTTCTACTCATGTGTAAGGTCTTGTACTCGTGTCTACGGCCCTGGATGAGTAGGACACGTATAAAAGCCTCCAATCATTGCCCTAATCATGAAGTTGTCACATCACACATTCCCCAAGCACCCTACCCTGGTCTAAAGGTCTGAGATTGGTCTGTAAACACTCATGCTCTGTTTTATCAATGGATTCAACCTTTTAACCGTATTTTGTGTGTGTTTGATTCTTAATTTATCATAGTTTCATTGTCGTTTTGTTGTCCGAACCTGTTTAGAGGATTCTGCACTCTAAATAAGTAATGCTCGTGATTGTTGGGTGACTCGAAAGTCGATCTTACAGAGTGTGTTTTACCCCAACCCAATACCCTAATATATGTTTCTCACTTATTTCATATATCCATATATCATGAATACCTCTTTGAATCTCTCTATGCTTTCTTGGATAATTATAATCAACATAATCAAGTCAACATAAAGTCAACCATGTTAAGAAATTAGATTTATCAATACGTAGTTGTGTTTGTTGGTTAGTTATTTGGTACTTAAAACGGCTACTTAATCGCAAGATCATCATGAATAATATTTCCACGTGTAAGTAACTCAAACCGGGAAATGGTCTATTAACGTACGTATTTCTCATACTAGACTCATAAGTTAGCAAGACTGAATGTGTTACAGTGAGCATAAGTCCAAACTAATACTCCCTCCGTCCCAATTTAGATATCCATTTTTACACTTTTTGTAGTCCCAAATTAAATGTCCATTTTTAAGTAATTTTCAGTAATTTAGACAATCAAAGATTTGAAATAATAACTTGAGGATATTATTGTCATTTTACAACATACAAACAAAGATTTCTTAATCTGTGTGTTTGTGGGCCGAATGACATCTAAATTGGGACGGAGGGAGTACGTCTTACGCTGCTTAGTAATTACTTTGAAGTTTAAGCACTTTAGCCAAAGTTGAAGATTAGATTACAGGATATAAATATGAATTTAAAAATGGAAACGCTTAGCCATACACTTAGTTTAGAAGACTTACGAAGATGGTGGAAATCAGAATCATCAGGTTCTATATAACCTAATTTCTTGTGTAGAAATTATGTGGTGGGAAACATCTAAAGAGTGTTCATATAGTTGGTAAACAACCGTAGGTGTAACATTTTCCATTACAAAAAATATCTCTTAATCCCACAATCTCAACCACCCATCCACAATATTTTCTCAATGTAAATGGCTTTGTTGTATTCGGGACAAGTAGATTCACCTTTTATATAAAAAGTTTTGATTCCAATGCATATAATTGTGTCTCAAACCCATTACAAATGGTGCGTCTAATTTCATAGGATTGAATGCTAAACAAATGCAAGCAAACCAATAAACCTTAAAAACAATTGTGCGAGACAAATGAGCGCTAAACTGCTAATGTATTCAATCACAATTATTTATGTAATTGTTTGCTAAACACTGAAATTTCTATAAACGCTCGCAAGTATATTATAAAAACTATGCATGTACATGTTGTTGGCCCAGATACAAATGTTGCAGCGGAGTATCTTGATATCAATACACACAAAGATGAAAAACAAAACTTGAATAAACGAACAAATGATTATTTGGATTGATAAATGTTTCGAATAAGTGTGTTTGGGACAATAAAGAAACAAGAGTATAGGATTGTTTTGTGTACAATCTTGATAGTCACAAATGAAAGATACATGTCCTATACATATATGAAATCAAACGGTGTGTCCTTTGACAGTTTATGCTCGAAGCATTGTGACTGTTTTGTCTGATTTAACTGCCACCGGTTGGATTTTGGCGCCAATTAAATGATTTCAACTGTCAGGGGTACTTTGGTCCTTTCATAGTGTGTCCCGCCCTTTTATTTCTTGTTTGCTGCTGCTTCTGTACGTATTTACTGACCCATTTGACTCTAATATGTTGCAGCCTTGTGAATCTACTGTGAACCTTTTGATGCAGCCTTGTTCATGACCGAATTGACCCATAGAAATTTCTATCCTATCTATGCTAATGTACTTATAACTAATGTTTACATCCAATGACAAACATACTAATACATACGTACATACTAATGCAGAAACATATGTTCAAATTGTACATACTAAAACATAAAAGCAGAAAGTTATATTTATCATTCTAACACCCTCCCTTAAATAGAACTAGGCTTCATTGATGATCTTGGTAAGGTGTCCATTGCTTCTTGTAATGCCTTTTCAACTTGAGAGAAATCAAACTTTTTTTTCTTGATAGATTGATTTGCCAAGTTCCAATCACCTCCCATGTAAAGAGCATAATCTTCATGCATTGTTGTTGAATTTTGGTGAAGCCGATTCATAAGCTTTGATACAATTCCGGTTTTCCTCACTTCACTATACCCAACACTATCCTTGTTTTCTTAATTTGCAATGTTTAGGGCAACTTTGTACACTTGGTATTGCCACTAAACATCCAAATATTTTGCATAAAGAATTCGGATCATATCTTTATCTTCATAATCTAACCCCAATTCTTTTGCTATTATCACCCAAATATTATATTTTGATACCCTTTCGTGTCCTCCTTCTCTTTTAACATGTATGTAAAGATCGAATAGATTCACTTTCTTTCCATTTTCAACGACGGGTGGGATGGGTCGGTTTGGAACTTTTAGATAAAAGTTCAAAAACCATGAAACCATTCGAAGGAAATGATCCTTCAACAAATCCCTATGAGCCCATGGATAATCTAAGTGATCTATTATGTCTAAGAATTCAATGCACTTTTCTATGAAATCTATTTCAAGATCATGAACCGATTCTTCATTTTCTTATATTATTTTCTAGAATTGAGGGATAATTCTTCAAACTACTCATTCAAGTATTCATTTTTCTTCTTCTCATGTTCACGATCATCTCCTAATTCCCTCAACATAAATTCCCTATCATCCTTATAATCTTTCATCTTCTTATATTGCATACTTTCATTCTTAAACATGTTTTGGACACTACATACATTCCCATCAATCTTAACAATGAAACCTTGAAGCCTTAATTGGTGTAGACTTTGTATGTTATCATCTAAGTCACTTGAATAAAAAACATTGGGTATTAACAAAGAATTGTCTTCGGCCTCTACATCAACCATACCTACACCCCTTATGAATATAAAATCATTCTTAATTCTACTTTCTACACCAAAAGATTTCTTTAGTTTTAGAAAGTGATCAAGGTTTCCACTTATGTGATTTTGAATTTTGGGACTTACATACCACACATCTCTCCATGTACCAAATCCGGATCGCTTTAGTATGTACTCTTCTTCATTGTGCAATCTTTATTGTGGATAATAACTTATGCCAGTATCTATGGCATCTTTGATTAATTGAGCGTTTTCACCCTTCTCCTTTATGCGGCATGCACTAATAAGATGGCCCGGTGTGTGGCAATAATAGCATGATATTGTTTCCACTACTTTTCTTAGCATTTCTGCCCTCCTTTCCCTCCGGTTTTTGTGTGAATCTTTGTAGTGACTTTCTGGATTGTAGTATGAGTTTACTAATTTTTGAGACATATTTGACACAATTGATTTGAAAACAGAATTTCGGTGAAACAGGAAATTCTTTAGTAATCGAAACAGGAAATGGAAAGTTTGGAAATCAAAGATGTCGAACAACACTTGGCTCTGATACCAGTTTGGTTCATGACCGAATTGGCCCATATAAATTTATATCCTATCTATGCTAATGTACTTATAACTAATGTTTACATCTAATGACAAACATACTAATATATACATACATACTAATGCAAAACATATGTTCAAATTGTACATACTAAAACATAAATACAGAAAGTTATATTTATCATTCTAACACATGTGTCATCTCCGAGAGACTTTGTACACTTCCTAAATATTTTTTGATAATAACATGTTTATACTTATGAAAGTATATATATATTTTACTCATTCAGTTCCATATCCTCGCCAATGATCTATAGATCAGGTGGTGGAATGACTTGAGTTCTCTTTAGAAGACTCCCTATCCGCATCAAATAGTGAGGAATTTGTGCGCAATCGATGGTGAAAAAAAAAGTTCCATATCCTCAGACCTCAATTAAAGGGTTCATGAATTAAATATCACCTCTTTAATATTTTTATAAATTAATTACCTTATGAAACAATCAAACAACCCATGCTCTAAGATGGTAACATTTAATTAAAACAATGTCTTAAGATATATAACCTAACATTAATTCATCTATATATTACAAGAATCAGATTGTGTCACAAAACACCTATGTAAATAGTTTGATGATTGGGATCCTATACAGATTTGTGTACTTGCCAAAAAAACTTATTTGTATAAAAGGTACCTGAAATGGAAATCGTAAGGGCTAACCTGAACACGATCTGAAAGTGGTTCGCTAGTTTTTCTTTCGAGACACTTCATTGCTACTTTGCCAACTTCACTAGGCAATTGTAGGCATACCCAGTTAAGAAAAGACTCCATGTCGTTGGCAAAATCAAACATATACCAATCCAACAGTTTTGGTATCATTAGCGGTTTCTTTGTGGTTGAAATCCCAACCGTAGCCTGCAAATACTCTCTTTTTGCAACTTCAAGTTCATTTTCAACTTCAGAAGCAGTGTACACTCTTACCTTAATTCCAGAAATTTTCATAGTATTATATAAAATGATGCAAAAAAGAGAGTGATATTATAAATCTATCTTTTCATGTAAATATACTGAATTGTATAGTGTTTAAGGGTGTAAATGAGAGATGAGCTAGCGAAAAGCTTGAGTTGAGCAGAGGTTAAATTAAACGAGCTCGAGTGTAATGTGAAGCTCAAGTCAGAGGTTCACATACCGAGCTTGACTAGGCTCGCGGGCCTAATCAAGTTTATTATTTATACAAATATAACGCTTTATAATGAACCTATAACTACATAATAGATGTTATTTTGTATAAATGTAAGTAAAAAGTGGCCGAAAAAATATATATTCTGTGTTTATATTAAATGTTATATATATATATATGTGTGTGTGTGTGTGTGTGCGTGTTTAGTTATATATTATAAAAATATATAAATAAATAATAAATGAGCCGAGCTCGAGCTTTAGGTATAGAGTTGGAGACTTGTTAAATTAAACAAGCCAAGTGTGCTTGAGCTCAACTAAACTCGTTTACAACCCAAATGGTGGTAATCAAGTAACAGATCCATGATTTCCGACTAAGGTATGCAGTAACATATTATTTTTATTTAGGAGATTCACTAACTAGTTTTCTTCATTTAACATTCAGATTGATAACTTACAGCAGGAGAGGACCAGCTTCCGCATGATAATGCAAATGTTACTAGTGGTTCAGACAACTCCAACCCAAATATGCTTCTTGCAGTTAATTCATCGTTTTGTAATCCCTTTGGCGATGTCTGAAGCATTAAGGACAAATCATGTAATCAATTTTAGATTTCATAGTTTATGGGTTAAGAAAATAGAAGAGGATGAGGAGTTTCACTTACATACGTTGTGTGACAGGGGAGTCGCAGTATGCAATGTTCAATGCTAAATGCATTTAAAAGATGACTACCAACATTTATTTTTGCCTGATGAGTAAAGAGTAAGAGTAAGGCAACATATATGGTTACCGAGGTGACAATCACAGCCCGTTTACTTCATGGGTCTTTTTGGGTTGTGTTTTTATCTCAAATGGGTCAAATCCGAAACAAATAAATAGAATGGAAAGTGCGTGTGGCATTACCTCATGCATTAGTTCAAGAACTCGTTCAGGTGTCTCTGGTATTCCATGTTCAAGAAACGCCTGATACCATCGCACGAGATATCAAGATCAATTTAAACTAACACATAAGCAATAATGAAAACAAACAACTCGGAAAGTTAATCAAATACATTCATCATGCACGCATTATATATATTGATCCAGAAAGCAAGCTTCTCTTTATGTGTGAGGCTTGTTAAGTTTACCGATGCAAGTTTGTCTATCAGGATCCTGAAAAATAAAGAAATAACATCACATATCTACAAACAAGAACAAGAAATTATCTTACTATCAAGTACTTACTTCAATCGTTGTGCTATGAACACAGAGATTGTTGTTCGGTTCTTATTGATAGTGGTTGCTTCCACTTCATACAAATACTTATATGGACCAATATTCGTGTTCTCAAATTGATAAAAGATATCATAAGGATCCTTAAAATCCATTGCCCATGGATTCTCACATGATGCTAATGAAGGCAACATTTCTGTCATTTTCACGACCGAATTTGAGCTCATTCTTTCAAAAACAAACATTAAGCATTTCAAGATACTTTCTGAAATCTTATTCGGCCCGTCATCTCCTGAAAATACCTTTTCAAACTACAAAAATAATAAAAATAAAAGTAAACTAACTAGCGATAGATTTTTTCGAAAGATACAAAAATCAACATCATCATACTCATGTTGGAATAAATATACGTTATGTCTTGTATATTTATCGGTGTAGCCATTATAATCATTTTAAGTTTGATCAATTGCTAAATACTCTAAGCCCATAACTGATTAGTCTTTGATGGACGGACTTATCATTAGTTGGGCCTAACTGGGGTGTCCCCTGGGTATGCAAAAATAGGAAGAGATTACTAGGGTTGAGGGACATCACAACATAATAATCATAACACCTCTCAGAATTCGTCCCTCTTCCTCTCTCCCATAACTGATTCCTGCAAAGGATCATTAGCCATCATAAGTGCATACCCTAAAGGGAACTCGAACCGACTGACAGTTATGTCGACCTCTTCGCTTTCAGCATCAGCAGCAGGTCTCACGAATCTCTCAGGTATATGTTTATTAGTTTTCCATTACATATCAACAAAATCGATTCAACATGTGGTATCAGAGCGATGTTGCTCATAATCGATTTTGTTGGTTTTCCATAAGTCTGGAATCTAAATTGGAAAACTGTTTCAATACCTGAATAATCGAAGAACTCAGACTTTTGGCTAATGATGTTTAACAGCCATATTAAGCCAATCGAGAAAAAAATTGTCAGCCGTTTATTATTTTGGTCGTATAATGCATTCGAGATCGATGATGAACGATGTTTTCTTATAAAATCTATTAAAGTTCGAGGATTATGATTCCAGTTATGGTTATGTTTATTAGGCTAATGATTAATGTTTATGAAGTTTTTTTGGTTGATGTTCATTCGAATATCATCAAGAAATCGAAAAAAATTAGTATAATCTGCTTAGGGTTGGGATTGATAGTTGTTAGAGATTTTAGGATAAGTATCATTCCCTAAAATTTGCAACCTAAAGAATCAAATCCTAACCAAAATTAAGAGATATTATCGGTTCCATAATTAGCTCAACAGATACTTGTTCCTTAAGGAACAGCGGTGTCCGACCCATCAGGAGTGTCCGACCAAGCATAACAGTGCCCGACCATAAGTCTGTGTCCTACTTGTTAGCCTGTGTCTGACCTCATTAGCCGGTGTCCGACCCATAATAGTATCCGACCAAGTTTTCTGTTTTGAGCATTAAGGTACTTAAGAACCATTATATCATTAGCGAAAACCCACTTATTTTTCAGCAAATACGAACCCATAATACGGAAACATCTATAAAATTAGGGGGGGGGGCAAAATACTTAGACCTTGCTTAACTTGCAATAACATTTGAGGTGTCACTTCTGCCCAAAGGTGATGTGTCACATTAGGTGGTTATATAGATCTCGTTAAGCATTGTAGCTCGTTCACATAAGTGCCATAAGGTTTCACTTCTGCCCAAAGGTGATGTGTAACAGATTATGTTAGTGAACTGAGCGTATTGCATTAGGAATTTGAATGTTTCACTTATGCCCAAAGGTGATGGGTTACATTCACTGTCGCCAATTTAATACTTAAATAAAGAGCGTATAGCCAAAGCTAGAGCATTGTATTTAAGTAGCTTATGTCTTTTTGGTGTTATGAATAGTTATCACAGCTTCATTAGTATAATGGTCTACGTCCTGCCTGCCTTAGATAATCAGTTGCCCCCTCATATCACTATAAGTTCTTCTCTAATGTTGTATCTTATTATTTCTCTTTTTTCCCCACTATTAGCTCCCAACTGCGGCATCACTACCTTAACTGGTGATAACTATGCTGCCTGGAAAGATTCGCTTATGTTGACTTTTGCACTGCTGGATTTCGATTACGCACTGAGAGAGGATGCTCCTCCCGAACTCACTGACAAAAGCACCGCTGCTGATAAAATGGTGAATGAGAAATGGGAGAGATACAACCGTATGTCCCTCATGTTCATTAAGAACTCCATTAGCATGCCTATTAGAGGATCTATTCCAGAGTCTAAGGTTGCTAAAGAATATCTGGCTTTTGTGGAGGATCAATTCAAAGGAACCTCAAAAGCGCATGCTTCCACTCTTATTCTGAAACTTGTGACAACTAAGTATGACGGGAGAAGCGGTATTCGTGAGCATATTACGTCCATGAATGATATGGCCCATAATCTTAAGGGTTTAGAGATGGAAATTAGTGACGGTTTCCTAGTGCATTTCATCATGACTTCTCTACCCTCTGCTTATGATGCTTTCAAGATCAACTACAACACACAGAAAGAAAAGTGGACAATGCAGGAGTTGATCGCTATGTGCATGCAAGAGGAAGAGCGGATGCAGCTGGAGAAACTTGAAGTTGCTTACCTTACCACCGCTAATCCAAAGAAGAGGAAGAAACAATCTAACAAGAACCATAATGTTAAAACCCAGAGGAATGAATCAAGTGCCTCATCTAGCAATAAGAACTCCAAAGGTAAGTTCCTCTGCAATTTCTGTAAGAAAGAAGGACATAAGCAGAAGGACTGCCATGACTTTAAGGAGTGGCTAACTAAGAAAGGTAATCATCTACTTATGATACTTGAGTCCTTTAACTTAAATTTTCCATCTAGTACTTGGTGGTTTGACTCTAGTTCTATGGTCCATGTGACCAATTCTCTTCAGGGATTCCGTACGATCCAGAAGCTGGCAAGAAACCAAAGAACACTTAACGTTGGGAATGGAAAGTCACTTATTATCGAAGCCGTGGGAACATTAGAATTAAAATTCAAAACTGGTTTATGTATTGTTCTTTATGATACCTTATATATTCCTGAGATTACTTGGAATCTTGTATGTGGACCTAAGTTAGACATGGATGGTTTTGACGTTTCTCACGGTCATGGCAAACTTACGATTACTTATGATTCCTAAGTGTATGGTCATGGTTTTCTGGATGGTGGTCTCTATAAGTTAGAACTAGATGATGATTTTTCCAAGTCTTTGTTATCATATAATGTTAATGAATTACTAACAAAGAAGAAACACAAGAGAGACTTAGAAACTTCATCCATGTTGTGACATCAATGTTTATGCCACATATCACGAGAAAGGTTAACCAGACTCGTGAAGGATGGGGTATTACCCTCTCTTGATTTCGATGATTTTGGAACATGTGTTAAATGCCTTAAGGGCAAGATGACGTTGGCAAATAAGAAAGGTGCCACTAGGAGCTCTAATTTATTAGAACTCATTCATACTGACATTAGTGGCCCTTATAACGTTGCTGGCATAACTGGACATACTTCATTTATCACTTTTATTGATGATTATTCTCGTTACATGCACTTGTATCTCATTAAGGAAAAGTCTGAATCACTAACAACTTTTAAAGAATATAAAGCTGAAGTTGAAAAGCAATTAGATCATCAGATAAAAGTTGTTAGGTCAGATAGAGGAGGTGAATATTATGGCAGACATACTGATGTGGGTCAAGCCCCTGGCCCATTTTATGAGTTTTGTAAGAGCCAGGGGATTGTGAACCAATACACCATGCCTGGTACTCCTCAGCAGAATGGTGTAGCTGAGCGAAGAAACAAAACCCTTATGAACATGGTGCGCAGTATGTTAGCCAACTCAGGTTTACCTTTGTTCCTCTGGACTGAAGCCTTAAAGGCATCCGTTCATATACTCAATAGAGTTCCTAAGAAGTTTGTCCCCAAAAATCCTTACGAACTTTGGACAGGTAGGAAACCGAGTGTTAGATATATGAAAGTATGGGGCTGTCTTGCCAAAGCTATGTTATATAACCCTTTCTTACGTAAACTTGACATGAAGACCATCAGTTGTTTCTTTATCGGATATCCCGAGAACTCTAAGGGTTATAGATTCTATTGTCCTTCCCTTGTCACTCGTATTGTGGAAACTAAGCGTGCCGCATTTCTAGAGGATTTCAAGGTCAGTGGGAGTAATGTAAATCCTTATGAAGAATTGCAAGAAATACAAGATGCGGGGGAGACAGATTTGTCACTTACAACAACTCCGATGATTCCTCTTGTACCCAATGCCAATTCTATCCCTAATGTCACTGCACCAACCCCTTCTCAGCCAGATCTTCACGAACCAGCTAATGAAGACCCAACAGACAATCATCACCATGACAATGCTGAACCAGAAAACCCGCTTCGAAGGTCATCAAGGTCTAGACGGCCTACTAATTTTAATGATTGTGTTACCTTCCTTACTGAAGCAGATATGGATACTGGAAAGCTTACTGATCCTAACTCTTATAAAGAAGCCATTAGCAGTGAACAGTCTTCTGAATGGATTAAAGCCATGACTGACGAGCTTGAATCCATGAAGAAAAACGACGTTTGGGATTTGGTTGAATTACCCAACGGTGCAAAAGCCGTAGGATGTAAATGGGTGTTCAAAATAAAACTAGATCCGAATGGGAAAGTTGAACGCTATAAAGCAAGATTGGTTGCGAAAGGCTACACTCAGAAAAAGGGAATTGACTATCAAGATACGTTTTCACCTGTCTCTCGAAAAGATTCCTCAACGATTGTTATGGCCCGCGTAGCTCATTTTGATTTAGAGCTACATCAGATGGACGTTAAGACTGCTTTCCTTAATGGTGACTTTGACGAAGAAGTGTTCATGAAGCAACCTGAAGGCTTTAAACACGAAGGTCAAGAACATCTAGTCTGGAAGTTGAAGAAATCCATATATGGTTTAAACCAAGCCTCACGTCAATGGTACTTAAAGTTTGATGAAGTCATTAAGAGTAATGGTTTCATGAAGAATCAAGTTGATCAATGCACCTACCTTAAGATGAGTGGGAGTAATTTTACTATTCTTGTCCTTTACGTTGATGATATCTTACTGGAAAGTAATAGCTTAGATATGTTGCATGAGTCGAAGCGATTACTTTCGTCTAATTTCAACATGAAGGATCTCGAAGAAGCCTCTTATGTCATTGGCATCGAAATACACCGAGACAGACACAATGGGATTTTAGGTTTGTCCCAAAGGGCCTACATTGATCGTGTTCTCACACGTTATAACATGCAACATTGTAAACCTTCTCCAGCTCCGGTAGCTAAGGGAGATATCTTCGGTATATTCCAATGTCCGAAAACAGATGTGGAGAAAGAACATATGAGAATGATACCTTATGCCTCAGTAGTCGGTAGTCTTGCTTATGCTCAAGTCTGCATGCGTCCAGATATCGCTTATGTCACTGGAATGCTAGGCCGTTACTTGAATAATCCTGGCCGCGATCATTGGAAAGCATCTAAGAAGGTGTTAAGATATTTGCAAGGGACTAAAGACTATAAACTGACTTACAGAAGAAGTGATAATTTAGAAGTGGTAGGATAATCTGACTCTGACTTTGCTAAATGCAAAGATGATAACAAATCCACTTTGGGGTATATCTTTATGTTAGCAGGTGGACCCATTTCATGGAAGAGTCATAAACAGAGACTTACGGCAACATCCACAATGATGGCAGAATACATAGCTGTGTATAACGCAACATGTCATGGAATGTTGATTAGGAATCTCATTACTGGACTCAAAATTGTCAATTCCATCTCTAGACCATTGAAGCTTTACTGTAATAACTCAGCCGCCGTTAGTTTCTCGAACAGTAACAGTTCGACTGGCGCTGGTCATTTCTTAGATACGAAGTATTTGTTCGTACGTGAACGAGTTGAGGAAAACAATCTTTGTATCGAACACATAAGTACTAAGGATATGCTTGCGGATCCGATGACTAAAGGTCTCCCACCAAAAGTATTCGAAGATCACGTTTCGAAGATGGGACTTACTAATGATCTTACTTAGAAGCATATGTACTTATTTGACCATTTATGTTTACTTATGACTTATGATTTATGAATAATGACTTATGTTTAATGAAATTTCCTCATTATGATTTGTTTGTCTATTAGTATGTTAAGCTAGCATAATGACATAAAGACAATAATACAACAAAATAACATCTAAGGGCATAACGATACTTGATCCTAATGTTAAGTTTTAGATTTGGATTGTAGTATGATTAATGGGGGTCCTAAGTCGAATAAAGACGTAACGGCTGGATTTTTCTGCTACAGTTTGGGTTTAGAACTAAAAATGAGTATTGATCTCTGGAGACTTATGGAATACTCATAATAAATGATTACTCGGCTAAGTGGGAGAATATTGGAATAAATATACGTTATGTCTTGTATATTTATCGGTGTAGCCATTATAATCATTTATATTATGTTTGATCAATTGCTAAATACTCTAAGTCCATAACTGATTAGTCTTTGATGGACAGACTTATCATTAGTTGGGCCTAACTAGGGTGTCCCCTGGGTATGCATAAATAGGAAGAGATTACTAGGGTTGAGGGACATCACAACATAATAATCATAACACCTCTCAGACTTTGTCCCTCTCCCTCTCTCCCATAACCGATTCCTGCAAAAGATCATTAGCCATCATAACCGCATACCCTAAAGGGAACTCGAACCGATTGACAATTATGTCGACCTCTTTGCTTTCAGCATCAGTAGCCGGTCTCACGAATCTCTCATGTATATGTTTATTAGTTTTCCATTACATATCCACAAAATCGATTCAACAACTCAGTTAATCCCACCTATAGCAAAGCTAAGGTAGGGTCTGAGGAGGGTAAGATGTAGACAGTCTTACCTCTACCCCTAAGAATAGAGAGGTTGCTTCCAGTGAAACCCCCGGTTCAATGTGGTTTGGTATCAAACCTTGGACATAAGGCACAAAACTCTTAGCAATTGGGACAAACCCGATCGGTGCATGTACCCCTTTGTGTTTTGGCTATCCACGCCACCACATGATGCATGATTAACCGTCCGTCGTTTTTAACGTTATTTTCACGAAAGTAGTAAAATAACGTTAAAATTAGTGCAACTTTACTTTTGTCCCCCAAAGGCCACTCATATATACATTATATGCGCACACCGTAAGTGGGGCGTACAAAAATCAACATGTACCTGTAATTTTCGTGTATCCAGATATCTTTCTGCTGCCATATGGTCAATGTGAGATCTTTTCGATAATGATTTAACCATTTGAAATTTTGGATTTGGACATTGCTGATCGTTCGTAGTCAGATTTGTGTTTTTTGAATCTTTTGTAGGATGATTTTCTTGAAAATCAGATGAGTTTTCAAGATTTTTCTTCAAGAAAGAAAGGCGGATAGCTTCTTCATATTGATTTTGCCTAAGCTGAACCACTTGTTCTTCTAGCTTTACAACTTCTTCTTCCAAAACAGCCACTTCAGCTAGGAGTTCCAATGTCTGTCAATACACAAAATTAGATAAGAAATTGGTACGTTTATAATCCAGTATTTATGTGTTAATACCAACCAGTCCCTAATAATCTTGACAGATAAATCAACCCCATTATTGTTAATTAGCAATAGAAATATGCATATCAGTATGATATATATCAGAAACTATGCATTTTAAGTCATTGATTTAAATATTCAAGAGCATAATCAACACATAAACATGAACACATCGCATAATGATCTACAAAACAGCACTAAACAACCAATTAAATAGTGACTTAAATGTAATGCAACTGACAATGAAGGAAACAAGTGTCCTACCACCGGAGAGAGATAAAGAGGAAGGCGAGGAAGAGCCCCTAACGGTCGGGTTAAGGCCCATTCTAAAGCCCTGTGAACATTCTCTTCGTGCGTAAGCCGCTTTTTAAGTCTCTCTACCTGAAAACAGAATCCCAAAACAATTATAATGTATAGATATTCAAAACACAAATATAAAGTCAATGGTGACAACAAAGTACATCTTGTTGCAATGCTGTTTTTCTATCTTTCCCATAACATCTTCTGCTTGCGTTAGTCTTGTCAAAGTCTACTTGTATTCGCATATCAACCATTTTCTGTACAAATAAAACTCAATGACATAGAATGCAATAACAAAACAGACACAAAGACTTTCATTAAACACCTTATAAGTGCATAAAGATAACATGATTACCTTAGAATCTTTTAATGGAGTCCTGATCATGGACATTGAATTTCTTTTTGGTCTGTTATTCATCTTCAACTATGCAAAAATTGGAAAATAATAAAAAATAAATAAATAAATTTTTATGAAGTGCAAGGTGCATGCCTTGATTTAAGAAGCTGTAAGACAGGTTGTGGTGCGTCATCATATGTTAACGTGGGAGCTTCTCTTTATAATGCAAGCATCACCTTCTATCTACTTAATTAATGTTTATATTAAATAATCAATGTATGTATTTTGTCAAGACATATTGGACAAGTTCAAGTGATCAACCGTGGTGGGGAACTATATTAAATTGTTGTGATCGTAGTAAAATTATTAATTTTACTAAGGGCAATTAATGTAAATATAGGGGAGGACCACTTGAAAGGATTTGAACTTGAGATGAATAAAAGCCATTAGTCGCCCTTTGAGGGGCTATCAAATTGTCAAATGCAAGGGTCTCATTGCTATTAATTATTGGGTTTAAAATAAAATAAAGAGTAAAATGCAAAATTACTAGAAATTACAACTATGGTCATTAGTGTTAGCTCCACTATCAAATATCTTGTCCATCTTGTCCCTGAAATGTAAAATGGATGTCGCTTCTTTTTTGTGTTAATTTATTTTAACTTTACTTCAGCCTTTAAATTTAACTTGTGGGAAATTTGCACGGTGCGATGGGACCAAAAAATTACAGTGTTGTATTTTTTCCGTTTCTTTATGAATTGTTTAGTTTTTTTAGGTTATGAAGATAAGTCTGCGCTTTATGGTAGGTAACGATTTTTCCACAAAAGTGTATGTAAGCCATAACATGAAACATACTTAACAAAAAAACACCATGCATGTTCAATCTACTGTACACTTCTAGCCAGTCATACCGAAGAAAATATGTTAGAATCTTGGTCAGCATGTTACTCATTTGATTCCTACATCAAACATATAGATCTCAATGATATTAATACTCACGTCTATGTGTGCTTGGAGACGAAATGGTTCGGTTGTGTATTCTAGTTTACCCTCTCAAGGGATCTTTGGTGTTGAATTGATGCTTATTTGTTGCAAAATAGAGCATCCTAGCATACATAAATATTAAACTTCAAACTTAAATCATATCAATATGGCAAAACATGATTACATGCATTAGAAACCATGTTCACGTGGATGACCAGGAGCAACAATTGTATAGTTTCCGCATCATAAACTAACTTGTAAATCATACAATAACACTTCTAGGAAACGCTTAATAGCATCTAACTCTAAAACACTTCTTAAGTAATTTCCTCAAATTCAAAATCATCTAACTCTAAAACACTTCTTAAGTAATTTCCTCAAATTCAAAAAACAAAGCAGATAAGACTAAAACAAACCATTAGTGTACAAATTAAATAAAATATTACTTGTTTTGCTATCTTTGGACAACAACAACCTTCCAATCCTTCCACAACTTCAAAATTAAAACCAATTTTCGCTACGGATCTATAAATAAAAACTACAGAGAGTATAAATAAGGAATAATGGAAATAAATAATCCTAACTATTCACTATTGGCCAATAACAGTCCCAATTACGAAAATCACCAATATTGGTCCCAACTTTTGACATATTAGAAACCAACGGACCCAAACTAACGGAGGCTAACTCCGTTAGTGTGATGCTGACTTGGCATGCCACGTAGGATCATTTTGCCACGTAGGATGCCACATAGGATTATTTTGCCACGTGGCATGCCATGTAGGATGCCACGTAGGATCATATTGCCACCTAAGAATGCCACGTCAGCATCACACTAACGGAGTTAGCCTCCGTTAGTTTGGGTCCGTTGGTTTCCAATATGTCGAAAGTTGGGACCAATATTGGTAATTTTTATAGTTGGTACTGTTATTGGCCAATAGTGAATAGTTGGGATTATTTATTTCAATTTTCCTATAAATAACAACATTTGTAAAGAAACAAATTTTTTCAATGTTATAACTTAATACAAAGGAAACATAGGTGGTTAACTTAATCATACTTAATTGTATATAAGTAAACGTGACCCGGACACGAAGCATTTAGCTACATTTGTTCGTGGGTTCAACCCAAAACTGAATTGAATGCGTTTAAACTAAACTCAAACATATAAATTAAATTTAAGGTAAGCTTTGTGTAGTATAAGAGACTCACAACCCTTGTAACTGTAAACTTTTGAATCATTCCAAATAAAATGTATTTTAAACATTTTCTTTCTAAGAAGTAAAAATAAACCTAACAAAATGAAACTAAAGTGTAGTTACCGCAGTTAAACATACACTAACACCAGAGGCGGATGCACTTGAAAATACACGGTGGGCCGGTCGTCCTGCCGAGACAAAAAGCTATATATATTGCTCACATTTGTTTTATTTTCTAGTGCATTACGTACGGTCCATCAAAATTGAAGTGACTCAGCCCATTAAAGAATTAAAAACGTCTGGCCCACCCAATATCAACAGACAATAGGTCATAATGCGAATTAATATTTTTGACAACCCTTATTGCTACTATACATCAGAGACAAAAAAAAATATAGATTGAGCAAGGCATGACATGAGAAGAAAAGAGAAGCTACACATATAATCGACAAACAAATGAGTGGCTTTAATTGGACGCGAAGTTTTAATCTATGGTCCCAATGTCTTTGAGTTTTGACCTATGTTTTTATATTTTGTGATTTCCTCTTTGTTATATGAGGTTTTTAGAATTTTTAATTTATGTTGACTCAAAGTTTTAATCTATGGCCCCAATGTTGTTAAAATTTCGTAACCGAGAAGATGTTGAACCAAATTCGGCAATCAAACATCAAAGTTGCTTAACCTAATTTGGTGACGTCTTCACATAATTTTAAACAAGGACTATCTTTAGTAATAATCGAGGTATGTTAATTATTATCGTTTCTTTGTGTCCCATTTTAATAGACCCGTATTATGCCCCCCGTACAAAAATATTATGTATCCGCCACTGAATAACACACCAAAGTTGGTTTTATATTTTTATGTAGCCAAACTAATTGCATCCAGACCAAAGTTTTATCTTTTTTTCCGGGAGAAACTCACTGAAACTCTAATTTTGCGGTTATTTAAGTAACAACTTTAACAAGTTTTGAGTTTTAACAAAAGCTGATTAGCTCTTTTTGCAATTGGCGCTTAGAATATTAACTGATTTTGACTGATTATGGTACTATTAATGTGCAGGTGTTAAGAGGGATGCCATATGGTGAGGGTGAAACGCTTATTGAAATTGATGGAACATATATCACAAACATTTTGTTCAAAGTTGATAACAAGATAATGAAAAATTATGGCTTTTAATTGAGCAACATGTGAGCTGAAGTAGAATCCTATAAATGCAACTTTGATTTATTTGCTTAAATAAAGAGAATGGGAGGAAATTATTAAGATAGATAATTCTTTTAATAACAAAAATGTTTTCAAGGCTAAAGAGTACAACATGTGGTCTATAGCTAGCACCAAAAGAATGTATCTATTAAGGTGCCTTACACATATGAAAGATGTGTAAACATAATAATAGAGTAATAGTGCTTAGCTCTCCGTCATTGCATGCTGATTCGACCAACCAAGTTTTTTTTGCAATAAGTGACCATTTCTTATAGTCATGTTTTTCAACAAATACTCTAATACGATCATCCTCCTAATTAGAGGCATTTCGTTAAACATGACAAACACACCATTATAAAACAATGACTTTATCGATTTGCAAAAAGGGATAATCCAAAAGATACCTCTTTGATCCAAGGTCCTTTAACAAGTTCAAGACTAAAAATTTTACCAACGAAGCAATCATGCAACTATCTAATTTTCCTGGAACACACACAATATCATTTCTTAGTTATCAATGTGTAACAGTAGAATGTTAGACCTATTCCATATTCTATTGACCAATTACCTCTTCAAATAACAATAACCTGCTCTCGCACAAATATAATGTTAGATATGAATATCAATCTATCAGCAAAGCCAAATGTTAAAACATGCAAAGGAACAAAGAACCAAACAATTGATAAGTCAAAGACAGGTGCAAATTAAGGGAAAAATTAAGCACGGGCTACCGAACCGTATGTTGCATTAAGCCTATAGCAATGCCGCAAGGTTCGCCAGATATGGTCGATTCCGGTGATCAACCTTCTTACTCTCGACAGTCCCACTCTCTCTATTCGGAACTCTCTTGGGTATAATTTACGCTGGGGAAAGAAGATTTGGGGTTTAAAGGACTGGTCATAAAGTGGGCTACTGAACCGTCTTTAACTGCGACATTTAACATTTTAACAATTAAACCACTCATTATTGAAGGGCAAAGACTTATTAACCCCTATAAATTTTTTAGCAAATGCATCAAATGTTTGTATTTTGTGCAATTAAACTTGTAATTACTAAGTTTTACTTCCTAGATGTTTTATAATATAGTATAGATAGATATAAATAATAATAATAATAATAATAAATATGTAACACATATATTTCTGTTTTCTCACCCACCACTACGTCAAAATTTCTAAAAACAACTTCTACCCCAGTTGTTCCAAATGATTATGATTGAACAAAATCTAAATTGGATCCATTCTAAACTTCGGATCTGATTCTCAAATAACATTCTATTTCTTGAGTCTAATTACTATATAATAATATATGTGATTTTATAAACACATGCTTTAAAAACTTAAAGTTTTGATTGATAATATAATAATTCAAGATGCTTTCAAAATTTAATAAATGACTTTATGAATATTGTTTCAAAAACAAAATCCTTCGAAAAAACTGACAATTTTATATAAAAAGTATTTAACCTTATTAATAATTTTTTTTAACATAGAATAAGGATTTATATAAATAGCAAGGTGTAGGCAACCTTTAGAGCTTTTCTACATTCATAGCAAGGTGCATTCAACCATTTCATTCAATATCACAAAAAATGTACAAGTTGCTTTTGCAAATAGGGGTAGTATTGGAAGAATTTTCTTGACATCTTGGGTGTGAAGCAATGAACTCTTCATATGACATCTTAACTTTGGACAATTTGGACATATTTGCCCATGCCTCCTCCTTGTCGTAACAAATGATCTCAGCGCGATACAAAGACAACCAATCCATGCCTACCACAACGTCAAAACTACCCAAAGGTACCGGCATAAGGTCGATGGGGAACGACAAACCCGACAACTCTAGTTGACACTCCCGAAGGATACAAGTAGCTTCAATCTTTTTACCGTCAGCCAACTCAATTATATACTTAGCCTCTAATGGTACGGGTACTACGTCTAGCAGTCGACTAACTTCCATAGATATAAAACTTTTATCAGCACCGGAATCAAATAAAACACTAACAGAGCGATTATTGAGAAGGAACGTACCGGTAACTGTGTCAGGATCCTGCCTAGCCTCTGCGGCTCCAATGACGAAGGCACGCGCATTCCTGCCACCGCCCCCGTTGTTCCCGTTACCGTTTCTATCCCTCACATCCCCGCCCTGCTTCAGCTTCGGGCACTCCTTCTTGTAATGCCTAGTCTCCCCACAGTTGTAGCAACCCTGTCTCCCCGCAGTTCCTTGAGCAGTAGGAGTCGAGTTAGTAATTGGGGCCTGGGTCGATGGAAATGTCGCCCGACAGTCTTTAGCAAAATGCCCAAGTCGCTGACAGCGATGGCAACGATTACGGTCGCAGTCCCCCTGATGATGACGCTCACATTTGTTGCACTTAGGTAATTTCCCCGCATAACCACCCTGTTTGGTACCAGAAGAAGAAGAACCCCCGCTATCGAACTTCTAACCCTGTTGTGCTGGCACAGATCCTTTCCCCTCATTATCCCATTTACGCTTGTTACTCTTCGGGGCCTTGACAGTCGAACCCTTAGCAGGCAAGATACCCTCATTCACCTTCAAGTTTGTCATCCTGTGAGCCGATCGGACCACCTCTGAGTATGTAGGACGATTTCCCGCAGCCACCAACCCTGCGATCTCTGGTACTAGCCCCGAGATATAGTGTTCAATCCTCCTGTATTCTGGCACATGCAGATCAGGACACAGCACTGCCAACTCATTACGCCTTACCGTATACTTTTCAATCTCTGACCCAGTCATCTTGAGGTTCCACACCTCGTGCTCTAACTTCTGAACTTCTTCCCTTGGACAGTACTCTCGCTTCAGTAGTTGAACAAAATTTTCCCAAGGCATAGCATATGCCTCCCCTATACCCATATTCTGGGTGATATTGTTCCACCAGGTCAAAGCAACATCCTGGAATAACGCAGCAGCGTACTTGACTCGATCCTCTGGGAGACAGTTACACATCAGAAACACTGACTCCACCTTTTCCAGCCACCTAAGCAAGCTCACTGCACCCTCAGTGCCAGAGAATTCCTGGGGCTTACAGTCCCGAAACATCTTGTAGGTACACATAGGTGGGGGTGGATTAACAGGACCACCTGAAATAAAAACGCATGAGAAACCACGAAGGGTGTAAACAAGGTTCACCAATGAGGCAAAAAAAATGGATAAATCAACTTACCACCACCATTGTGCCCTAACTGAAAGGCAGCTTGCAATAAGTTGTTCAGATCTTCTTGTGTTAGGTTTACACCTCCACGACCACCACCACCACCGTGACCACCACCACGCCCACCATTGCGGCCACCTCCACGTCCTCCTCGTACTCCAGACATGATTCTGACAGAAAGAACGAGAAAATTTAGTTTCACAGCTAATGGTAACCACTAGCATTCACAAGATCAAAGCTAGATCCAACTCAGGACTATCCATTCAAACCCAGAGCTCACTAGGGCTTTCATGCATTTTGGTTTATGATTTTGTGTGCACCCAAAATGATAAACCGCTCTACATGGTCCTCCAAGTGTTCTCCTAGTTCAAAGTTCAAATCACCGAACATAGACTCTTAGCTATACACCGTAATGCTACGGTAGTTTATGGCAAGTGTTTCTATTGGAGTATGAAAGGGAGATGTCCGAGCCTTGGACAAATCTCAAGAGTACACGATTTACCCCAATATACCACACTGCCTAGAAAGCAAGTAACCCGACATAAGATAGAACGGATGATGTAACATAGGAAGGTCAGATGATTTAGAGACACCTCGACAAGGCCATACGTAATCCACCATAATGTTTAGTACTATGTGATCGTCTAGTGTGTGCGACTCGGCTATAGACTAGACTCTACATGTAGTCCTAGTTCACTATAACCATTGGCTCTGATACCAATCTGTCACACCCTCAAAATCCACTTGCGGAGTTTTACCGCGAGGCGCATGACAAACCAGGATCCAAGTCAACGATCACAATAAACAAGTCTAAATGAACATATGCAATTTCAAAAACATAGTTTAAATCCCTAGTTACAGCGGAAGCTTATTCTCAAAACATAATCCAAAAGTAAACCAAATTATTCAATGTTTGAAAACCATGCAATCCTAACTAGACGCCATGCAGACGCGTGCGCCCTAGTTCCGTAGTGCTACCTTAGCGACCTGAGAAAACATGTAAGAGTTACGTCAGCACAAAAATGCTGGTGAGTTCAGAGGTTTTGTAATCAAAGTATCAAGTTCAACCTGTCCATACTATATCAATTCGTAAACCAAGTACGCTAGCTAGGCGTATGTTTTATTACATCTACGATTGGAAAACCATTACTAACTCGCAAACCAGATGTTGTGCCCGAATAGTAAACCTGTTCCTGTTTGAGACAATATGCACTCGCCCGGCCCTCCAAGCCGACGAGCGGGGTTGGTTACTCCCAATAGATCTATTCACATTTCCCCGTTGTGCTAACCCGCACATTCATGGTTTCCCCCGGGACTTCCAAAGATCGTATAGTAAACCATAGAAACCCATAGTATGACAGTTTTTACCAAAACATAAGTTTAACACATGTTTTCTCCCCCAAAAAGTGAAACCAGTTAAAAGAGGGGCCATAAACTCACCTTAGGTTGCGTTACTCCGTAATACGAATAAAATCAGCAAGCTATGTTAGCCCCGTAAAGCGGCGACCTAACATATGACAGTTACAAGTAAGTAGACTAATAACCCGTAGGTTAGTTAGTCCCTAGATGTCCAGACCATAACCAAGTTCGTTTGAAAACACCGTGACTGTTAAATTAACCCAATGTACAAGACTCGACATCCCATTGGTGACCCGAGACTCCCCGTGTTATACTTACACTCTCAGACATACAATCATGAAATCACACTTAATATACGTTAAAATCCAACAAGTTGTAGCACGTAGTTCAAGTATCTCATAAATAAGTCCGAGCACATATTACCAAGTTACTAGGTATGTTACGGGGTTCCTAGCATGTTCCTAGATGTCAAATCGGGTCTCGGAATGTCATAATATACTTACAGCAGCAGTACAGGCGATTAGGAAAAGTCAACTAGTGATTACGTGGGTCAACAGGCATTTAGGAAGGCTAATCGCATATACTATAGGCGATTAGGGTCATGCGGTATGCAATTCATGAGTTTATAGGCGATTACGTCGTAAAGCATGCAATTCAGGGCTTAACTAGCAATTAGGATCGTAAATGCATGAAGTAAAGGCAATTAGGCCCCTATTCCCCTATACTATAGGCGAATAGGAACTCATATCAGGCGAATAGCCTCCTATTCGCCTATAGCATAGGCGAATAGGATCCCTATTCGCCTTTAGCCCAGCTGTTCCAGTTTTTCACGCGTTTAACACTCCAAATCAGATCCAGAATGTGTGTAAACATCAAGTATCAATCAAACAACCATATCAAACATATTTCAATCAAAATCCTTCGTTTAACCTCGTTCTATCAGCCCTGCATGCAACCATGTATCCCAAAAACAATACACATAGCATGAAACATCACATTAACATGCATACCGTAACCCTAATGAATAATTACTCAGATTTCATCAACATGCTATCATCATCAATCTATAACTACCTTAACATCATGCTAACAATCTTTCTTGAATCACAAAAACCCTATCTTTTAATCATAAACACACATACAACATGCATAATAGTTAGAATCCAATTAACAACGATTATTAACGAATTTCAGAAGACACATACGTTTATAAACAGGTTTGGACCATTAGGGATTCAATAAAACATTATTAAAGATTGCATGAATGAAAACCACACCTTAGATTTATGATAGATTGATGTAATAGGCTTGAAATCTTGTGTTTTGATCCAAAATCGTGTTCCAGAGGTTGTGTGTGTTGGGAAGAGTTGTGGGACGACTAGGGTTATTAATATGAAGTTTAGGAGGTCAAGTATTGTATTTATAGGCGTTTTTAGTCGTCCAGCACGTTATAGGCGAGTACGCAGCAGCATCAGGCGAATAGGGCTCCTAATCGCCTATAGTAGGGGCGATTAGGGCCTATTCGCCCCTAATGAAGCCCTACTCGCCTCCCCTATAGGCGATTACAGCTCCTATTCGCCTATAGGGTCCGGTTCAGCATATTTGGCGCGTTAAACTCCGTTTTAACATATGTTAACACATTTTCACATACCGACAAGTCACATAATGATTGTAAACACATAATACTTGCAACCAAACACATTCACACTCGTTCACCAATTCCCGGGACTCGAGACTTGTATGTTCCCTATGCTCTGACGATTCTACGAATCGTCACCCTTTGTACACTTGGTTAAGGACTGACATCTAATGAGCCTTTAGACTAACATCTAATGATCCTCTATACTAAACTAACAGTTCCCGAACCGTAACACGACTCAACTAACCCCGTTAAGTATAATATATGCGTGACTCGCTAAGGTAGACTTTAATCTAGACAGCGTTGTTAACCGGAATTTGTCGGGTGTCACACCGTTGACCTTTAAGATTTTGGAATTCTTCCTCATAGTATAATCTAATAACATAAAAATTAAATCAAGTTATTAAATTAAACAAGTTTAGGGCAAAATCCTGGCTCCAATTAAACCCTAATTTCTACCTAAAGTCATAATTATTTTCAATCTTAATTCTTAAACAACTAAACAAGTAAAGATTTGAGATTCCCCTCCTATTTCTTTTCTTTTTGGCATTTTCCCCTAAGGCACTAATCCCCTCTTTCTTTTCTACGGCTCCTCTTTCTTTTCTTCTTGCTTTTCTGAGTTTCTTGTTCATTAGGGGATATCTCCGATTGGCCGATTCACTTCCTCATAGTTTCTTTTTGGGTTAAAATTTGTTAGTGTTTAGGCTTAGGACTTTAGGAGTTAAAAATTGTTAGTTTTTGGCCTTTTGATTTTAGGATTTGGGCTTTACATTTTATGTGTTTTGGGTTATAGTTTTGGTTTATATAACTATTTTAAAAAACTGGGGGTCAAAACCGTATATACCAAAAAATTCTATATGAATACTATATAATCGAAAGTTCTGAGCGAAAATTCGGCGGGGTCAAACGACCCCTTGCCGCCTATATCATGCGCCTATGAATCCAACCAAGACCACCAGTGGTACCATGATTACCAAGATGAGAGTAAGACTACCACTGTTTATGATGAAATAGCCGACGACATCAAAGGCGATCATCTTAGAATCTGAGTTTGATCGTTATGATGTTTGTGTGATAAAATAGTGAAGTGAAGATAAACTATAAATGGTAATTGCAGCGGAATTAAACATTAAATCATAACAAACAGGACAATTGTTTTCAACAAGTACTTATTAATCATCGTATATTTTTGTACAAGTATACAATCTCCCCCTCAGCCTGATCACTCCCATCATATAAAACCTGAACTTGAATAACTCAAACCCGACCAACTCGAACCTTAAATAGATCGGTTATCGGGTCACTTTTTTCCAACAAAAAACCGATCAAGCCGACCCGAAAAAACCCAAAATCGGAAACCCGAACATGTTATGTCTTTTTTTTATAGATGTGTTTAAGATTAGATTCTTTGGCATCTTGAACATCAAGTTTTAGATATTTTAAACACTTTTATATCATGTCGTTAAATAATGTTTAAATTTTGATAATATTTTTCTTAGTATCACGATGAATTTTCATGATATTTTTGTAAGAAAAAAATGTTTTTCATATTACATATAAACCTAAAAACTGAACAACCCGACCCGAACTAACCTGGACCCGAATAACCTCAACCAGACTAACACGAACTTTAAATGGTTTGGTTATCGGGTTACTTTTTGTCAAAAAAAACCCGAAACCCAAAAAAAATAACCCGAAGAACGCACTTAATCTAAATTGTTCAACTTTGCTCGATTTTTAACCCAATGGAAGCTTGGGCCTCTTATGTCCGCCATAAGTCTCGCAATATCAACTCTTTTTCTTGAGAAAATTGTTTCATTTTGTATCTTCCATATCCACGAGCATGCTATAAGAATTAGCGCATGAATCATTCTTTTCTTAAACGCCGACCCGGAAAAGTGTGTGTGTGTGTGTGTGTAAGTTTAATAAGTCACAAACAGAGAAGGCAAAGATGGGCGGGATCGCTAACTAGTTCGATATCATTTGTAGCAGTGTGTTTGGGATGATCACGACACACACATAACAGGATGTGAGAATTTGTTCAGTGGTTTCTATTTTTCGCAGCAGAGTGGGCATAGAGTATTAGGGATGATCACATTTCTTCGTTTTAAAGTCGCCCGAGTCGGCATACGATCCAAATTTATCCTTCACGCGAAAATGTTACCTTTTTGGGTACCCACTTGTTCCATTCAAACTGAGAGATATGCGCATCATGGGTGTGGTCAAGTAGTAGTTTCCTAATGGACTGTACAGTGAAGTTTCTGTTGGCCTCCGCGGCCTATTCCCATCTTTCTGTGATTTCTTTTATAGATGCGTTCGATAGCAGCAACGTCAAGCTGTTCAGCTCTACTATTTCCTAAGCAGAAACAGGTACCCGGTTCCATTCCCACCTGTGAATATTACCCGTTTCTAGCGACTGAATTCTATCCCAAACCTGGCATCCGTTATATCTTTCAAGTGAGAATTGTAGAGGATATTTATGTTGTCCTGAACCATTTGTTCAATTCAAACGGATAGACTTAATATTACATAGAGTGCTGGGTAAGGGCAAGAGAACAAACCGCAAGAAGTAGGTGTTATCTACATAAAGGAGCCTTTGCCCTCCAAAACCCAATAACCATGAAGTGGCAACGAAGGGCACGGGGCATGTATTTTTTTTTGTAAGAGTTAATTGCCAATTTAGTCCCTGACATTTGACCAAAAATGCCCCTTTAGTCCAAATAGTTTTCTTTTCTCATCTGCGTTCCTGTGGTTCCTTTTTTTTATTTATTTTTTTTGTCATTTTCATCCAACCCCATAACTTCGTCAAGAAAAGTCAGTTAAGTCAGGGGTATTTTGGTCACTTTACATATATACTTCTTTTTTTTTTTTGCCATTTTCATCCAAAACCCATTTTGAATTTATTTTTCTTTTTTGCTTTTTAAAATATATATACACACACATATTATAAAACTCACCCCTCCCCCTCGCTTTCTCTCTAACCCTACCACTACCATCAGTTCCATGGTAGGTCTTATTTGGCCTTGACTTGCAATTTTATCATTATCTGGACACCCATCACATATTTCTTCCTAACTTCTGAATAATAATCTTCATAACCCAAATTTCTAGGCCATGTCCCAAAAGCAGCAGTCTCAGTAGCGCCCACCCTATCACATGCTTCAGCATAACCAGCTTGTTGGAGAGTTTTCCAAAATTTGGAAAGCGGTTGCGACTGGGTGATGGGCTCGGGTTTAACAAAAGTTACTCGCCTTTGAAAAACACTCCCTAAGTTCTCTTTGGTCAAAAGCATTTCATCATTATCAACAGCGGTGTCCCTAATTCCATCAGATGGAGCAGCATTTAGGTCTTATTGGGGGGTTAGGGTTTGCTCCGATTTGAGGATAGACGGTGGTCGTTGTGTTAGATGGTAGCAATGGTGATGTTAAACAATGGTGGTTGTGTTAGACGGTGGCGGCAGTGGTGGTGGTGGTAGCGCTGGTGTGACACCCGATAAACTAAGGTGAATACTTTTACAAACATATAAATCTACCTGAGCAAAACATTTTACATAACGTACTTAACCGGGTTAGTTGAGTCGGTTCGATGATTCGAAGATCATCGGGAGTTGGTTCATAGTTGCATAGTGTCTACAATTGTCCATAGTCAAATGATTCGGGAAATCATTGGGAAAACACACACGTGCACACGAGTCTTGAGTCCCGTGGTTGGTGAAAATATAACTTATTAAGTATTATATGTTCCATGATCGATTAACAACTTGTGAATGCATTATTAGGTGATTTGATGTGTTAACATGTGTTAAAATGGCAACTTGGGGTCGTGAATGCGAATGAGAAAGTAAAACTTCCGATTTGCATGGAAAATCACCCATTCACACGGTTTAGTGTGCGAATGGGAGCAGACTATAAATACATCTATTTGCCTCATTTTCATCATTTCACAACCCTAACTCGCCCCCAAGTGCTCTCTCTCAAACCCCAACCTATAGAAACGAGTTTTTGCCCTTACTTATTAGATCCTAAAGCCAAAACAACTTTTATATCAATATCAAGTGATGATTCAAGGTGTGTTAATCATCTAAACCCTTTTCAATACATTTTTATACATTTTTGATAAATCCCAAGTGTCCAGATCTGATTATAAAAAGTTTTCTTAAGTAAAAACTTTTCTAACATCTTTCTAAAATAGATCTAGACCTAAATAATGAGTAGGAGTGCTAACTAGTTTAATATCATTTGCAGCAGAGTAGGCATAGAGTGTTGGGGATGATCACGATACACACATGACAGGATGTGAGAATTTATTCAGTGGTTTTTCCTTTTCGCAGCAGAGTGAGCATAGAGTGTTAGGGATGATCACATTTCTTCGTTTTAAAGCCGCTCGAGTCAGTATAAGATCCAAATTTATCCTCCACCTGAATATTTTTACCTTTTTGGGTACCCACTTGTTCCATTCAAACAGAGAGATATGTGCATCATTGTTGTGGTTAGGTAGTAGTTTCCTAATGAACTGTACAGTGAAGTTTCCGTTGGCCTTCGCAAGTCATTCCCACCATTCTGCGATTTCTTTTGTGAATGTGTTTGACAACAGCAACATCAAGTTGTTCAGCTCTGCTATTTCCTGAGCAGAAACAGGTACCCGGTACCATTCCCACCTGTGAATGTTACCTGTTTCCAGCGACTGAATTCTATCCCGAACCAAGCATCCTTTTATATCTTTCAAGTGCGAACAGTAGATGATATATATACTGTCCTGAACCATTTGTTCCATTTAAACGAATAGACTTAACATAGAGTGGTGGGTAAGGGCAAGAGAACAAACCCCAAGATGTAGGTGCCGTCTACATAAAGGCGGCTTGGCCCTCCAAAACCCAAAACCATGAAGTGGTGACGAAGGGCACGGAGCATGTAATTTTTTGTAAGAGTTAATTGCTAATTTAGTCCCTGACGTTTGACCAAAATGCCTCTTTAGTCCAAATAGTTTTCTTTTCTCATCTGTGTCCCTATGGTTCCTTATTTTTTTGTCATTTTCATCCAACCCCATAACTCCGTCAAGAAAAGTCAGTTAATTCAGGGGTATTTTGGTCACTTTACATATATACTTCTTCTTTTTTTTTTTTTGCCATTTTCATCCAAAACCCATTTTAAATTTCTTTTTTTTTTTTTTTGCTTTTTAGAATGTATATTATAAAACTCACTCCTCCCCTCTTGCTTTCTCTTTAACCCTACCACTACCATCAGTTCCATGGTAGGTCTTATTTGGCCTTGATGTGAAAATCTATCATTATCTGGACACCCATCACATGTCTCTTCCCAATTTCTGAATAATAATCTTCATAACCCAAATTTCTAGGCCATGTCCCAAAATCAGCAGTCTTAGTAGGGCCCATGCTATCACATGATTCAACATCATCATCCTGTCGAAGAGTTTTCCGAAATTGGGAAAGCGGTTGCGACTGGGTGATGGGATCAGGTTTAACAAAACTTACTGCCTTTGAAAAGCACTCTCTATGTTCTTTTTGGTCAAAAGCATTTCATCATTATCAACAGCGGTGTCCCTAATTCCATCAGCTGGAGCAGCAGTTAGGTCTTATTTGGGGGTTATGGTTTGCTTCGATTTGAGGTTAGACGGTGGTGGTTGTGTTAGATGGTAGCAAAGGTGGTGTTAAGCAATGGTGGTTGTGTTAGAGGGTGGCGGTGGTGGTGGCGGTAGCACCGGTGTGACACCCGGCAAACTCAGGTGAATACTTTTACAAACATATAAATCTACCTTATCAAACTATTTTACATAACGTACTTAACTGGGTTAGTTGAGTCAGTTTGATGATTTGGGGATCATCGGGAGTTGGTTCATACTTGCATAATGTCTACAATTGTCCATAGTCAAATGATTGGGGAAATAATTGGGAAAACACACACGTACACATGACTCTTGAGTCCCGTTGTTGGTGAAAATATAACTTATTAAGTATTATATGTTTCATGATCGATTAACAACTTGTGAATGCATGATTAGGTGATTTGATGTGTTAACATGTGTTAAAATGGCAACTTGGGGTCGTGAATGCGACTGAGAAAGTAAAACTTCCCACTCGCATAGTATAGCATACGAATGGGTGTCTTGGAGCCCCATTCGCATGGAAAATCACCCATTCGCACGGTTTAGTGTGCGAATGGGAGCAGACTATAAATACATCTCTTTGCCTCATTTTTATCATTTCACAACCCTAAGTCCCTAACTCGGCCCCAAGTGCTCTCTCTCAAGCCTCTACCTATAGAAACAAGTTTTTGCCCTTATTTCTTAGATCCTAAAGCCTAAACAAGTTTTATATCAATATCAAGTGAAGTATCAAGGTGCGTTAATCATCTAAATCCTTTTTAATACATTTTTATACATTTTTGATAAACCCTAAGTGTCCAGATCTGATTATAAAGACTTTTCTTCAGTAAAAACCTTTCTAACATCTTTCTAAAATAAATCTAGACCTAAATAATGAGTTTTCTTACAAAAACACAAGTGAAAATGATGTTGGTGACTATCCTATGTGTTTTGTATTGATGAAATGATTTGTCGATGATGTTTAAATGATTTAGGACTGATTTGAAACATGATATATTGATGAATGAATGATTATTAGGTGTTTTATGAACTTTTATCAATTTTTGGGGTTTATGTTAGAAACCTAGGGTTTGTAACATGAACATGATGATAATAATATGATTAGGGATTCATTAGGGTGAGTTAATCTATGCTTGATGATCTGGAAATGATGTTATTTTAATACTTTCCTTTTTGGGTAAATTTCTCATGCAATTGATGTGACATCTCCATAATTTGCTATTTTGGGTATAGTTGTGATTTGTTATGAGAAACGCATAAATTTATGATTGAAAAAGGTGTAGTAACATGTTATTTGGGTAGATAAGGTTAACTGTAGTGTTTGGTTGCATTTCGTGAGGTTTTCGATTGGGTTTGAAGGGTTTATGTTCGTCAAAATAGCTTAACAATTGTGCAGGTACGAATGGGAACCCATTCGCATGGTCGAACATGGGAATGGGAGGAAAATTTTCCCATTCGCATGGATGAAGTGTGCGAATAGGAGAAACAAAAACCCATTCTCATCAAATAAACTCATTCTTATCAAAAGTCCATTCTGATGATGAGAATGGCTAATCTTAAAACCCATTCACATGGTTTAAGTATGCAAATAGGAGGACCTAAAACTTATTCTCATCATATCAACTCATTCTTACCAAAAATCCATTCTGATGATGAGAATGGCTAATTTTGAAACCCGTTCACATGGTCTAAGGATGTGAATGAGACTAGAATAGTCGCATTCTCACCAATGTAGAATATTATGAATCTTTGATGTAAACTAAGTGTTTTATTTGTCGTACTTGTATGTGAATTGTATGTACTTGCTAAACTAATATAACGGGTCACCAACGGGATGTCGAGTCTTTTGTGATCGTGTCATGCATTCAAACACATTTTCAAATATACATGGTCATGGTCTGAACAATTGGGGACTAGTTAACCTAGGGGTTATTAGTCAAGACACTTATAAACACTTTATGATATGTCGTCGGTATTAGAGACTATCATCACACGTGGTTAACTTATTTTGAAGAAACACAACCTAAGGTGAGTGTCACAGCCCCACATTTTATTGTTTTCATATTTGGGGGGAGAAACATGCGGTACGAACTTTACAAACTTTTAGACCAACGTATTACATTATATCACATGGGTACTAAGTGACATTACATCGTTTAAAGTCCTTCTAACGTGTGAACCATTAATATGTGGATACATAGCTGGGAAAGTGTGAATAGATCTATTGGGCCCGACAAGCCCCACTTGGGTCGACTGGAGATCGGACGGGTGCATATTTGTCCTATCAAACTTACGGCACCGGGTGATGTCCAGTGGCGGGTATTGAGGCAGTTCTAACGTTCAGCAATGGTTCACGACACTTTAGTATCATGTCATGATGTCTATCTAGCATCAGGTATAGATGTAAGGATTGTTGGGTCTGGTTTTACAAACTTTACTTACGTTTGCAAACTTTAAACTCTATGACGCACCGGTACTGTATGTGTTGACTAACATTGCATGTTTTCTTAGATCGCTAACGTAGCTGCACTGGTTTAGGATGCACTACAGTTCACAGCATCCGTCTGTCTCATGCATCATTTGATAAACTTTCTTTCAAACGTTTAAACTATTGTGTTTTTTGTTTGTAAACTAGGTAACTGCTTCCGATGTACTATGTTTGTCAAACTTTTAAACGGTTGGTTTTATCACGTTATTTTCATATCATATAGTTGTCGTTTATTGTGACCGTTGACTTGGATCCTAGTCTGTCACGCACCTCGCGGTAAACCCCGGCAAGTGGAATTTGAGGGTGTGACAACCGGCGCCGACAACGTTAGACGACGGTGGTAGTGGTTTATGGCCTGTATATTTATAGTTATGAAGGGTTAAAAGAGAGTGGATGAAAATGGCAAAAAACAAAATGAAAGATGTACATAGACAATAATACCCTTGACTTAACTAACTTTTTTAACAGAGTTAAGGCAGATGATGAAAATGACTAAAAATGGAAACTCTCAGGGACACAGATGAGGAAAAAATATTTGGACTAAAGTGACATTTTTTGTCAAACCTCAGGGACTAAATTGGCAATTAACTCTTTTTGTAATTAAATTATTTTTTATTCTTATTCTTTTATACAAACAAAACACTTAAATAAAAAAAACATTTACATTAATAATATTTTTACTAAAAAAAGTACATAAAATTAAAAAAGAATACATAAATAAAAACACTAAATTGCATAGTCTAATTATCAGCGTCGTCGTAATTGTACTAAGGAAGATGCCAAGTTTAAATCAAATCTGCTTGAAGTTGTGATATGTCTATTTGTTAAGATACCGCGTCGGTTTACTAGTCTCGCTTCTTCATTGATGACTACAATATTTGGTTGCATATCATCTTCGTAGTATTTGCAAAATGTGTGTCTTTCATCCTCCAAAATCATATTTTGTAAAATAATGCACGCGTACATTGTATTTCTAATTCTATATTTTCCCAAAATCCAACACGGCGTGCTTAAAATGCACCATCATTTATGCAAAACACTAAAATCTTGTTCGACATCTTTTCTTGCTGCTATTTGAACTTTGTTTAACTTTGTTCTCTTTTCATCTAACGTTGTATCTTGTGTAAATGCTTTTATAGTCACAACATAATTAGGGTAAATACCATCCGTTATACAATACTCATATTTGTATACCCTGTCATTTACAAAAAAAAAATAGGCATTTGGTCGAACCTCGTTTATATACTCGTTGAAAATGGGTGGTTGATTGATAATATTTACATCATTATTTGAAGTGGCCTCACCAAAGAATGCCTGCCAAAACAAAAGAACATGTGATACAACCACTTCAAGCATCATAGTCGGTTTTCTATGATGTCCACTAGTGTGTTTAGCTGTGCCACGTAATTAGACAAACTCCCCCATACCATTCCTTACAATCTATACTACAAATCATCTTAGAGAAACCATGTCTATCATCATGAAACTCCAAAAAATTTTGTGTGTCACTAAACGTAGGTTTCTCAAGTACTTTTTTACATAGAGTTCAATACCTTAGTCACAAAATTGATGAAGACTTTCCCTTGTCGCTTGTCCCGACATTTTTAAAAATTCATCCATTATGTCAGAACTAGTACTGTAAGCTAATTGTCTAATAGCATCCGTAATTTTTTGCAACATGTTAAATCCCATACCACCATGCGTATCAGGTTTTTGTTATAGGGTCAAGTTATCCTACACAATTTATCAAAAAAGAGAATGGTGAGAATGATACAAAAAACACAATAGATCACAAAATATAACACAATGAGTTAAAAAATATAACACAATGCTAATAAATATAACATAATGTAGAGGAAAAAGACACAATAAATCACATAAATGACACAATGACGAAATAAAGAAAAGAAATAACGATATAACACAAATTCTAAAAACTACAAGCTAAAAATCCAAAAAATCAAAAACCTAAAAACTAAGATTGTAGAGTTCGATGAGATGGTTCCAATGTCGCTTGAATGAGTTCAATCGGACTCCGTTTGATACCATTCTGATCGATGTCGTTGGGTCAATCAAAATTAATGAAAATAAGTAGTAAAGTGTAAGTGAGTCGTCTCCACAGGGAATTGGTAGAAAGTATAGTTTTGTCTAAATTAACTAATGCCTAATGATTTGTTTGGATTGATTGAGAAAAAGTAAGAAAGCTAGGAACTTTGATTTTAAGTTGTATACAATAATTAAAAGAAAGTAACCCCCTCCGGATCTCTAGTTTGACGATTCACCCAACTTGTTTCAATTAGTAAGAATAGCACATAGACATGGCCTTGTTAATTGGTTTTAATTCAAGTGGTAACTAGACAAAAGTTTTTTATAATAACCTATACAATCCAATTACCAAACCATATATGCCAAATACCCTCCCAATAATCAAACTGCTCACGATGCAAGAAAACCGAATGCGAATGATCAAAAGATAAGCAATTGAAACACATATAATTTGTTTAAATGAATCAAACCACAAGTATTCTTCAAAACATAAAGAACAATCCAAAAATACTAAAATGAATCAAGTTGAGTTTCACATACAAACCATCCACCCGGAGGTGGTCACAAAGGAATTAGTCTCCCATCTCCATTGCAAGATCTTCACTTGATGTGTAGTTGGAGATTGAATGCATGAATTGATGATTAAGATGATGATTAGGAATGATTAATTGAGGGAAAAACACCTTGGGAATGATTAAAAACGGCTAGGGTTAAGTGTTTTTACGTTTGGGAGAATAATTATCTATTTATAGGGTTTAAACCATTAAATTCATAACTTATGCTGGCAGGGGCGCAAGGTCAGACAAGACCAGCGCACCTTGCGCTGGTAACCTTCTCAGCTTGCGCTGGGGAGCACCAAATTTCCCAAACTTTCTGTGATGCGCCGGGATCAGAGCACGTGCGCTCAAAGGCATTTTACCTTGCGCTCCAACTCGAAATTTCTTCTTTTCTTCACACTTTCACTTGGGATTGCATCTATAAACTTCCAACCTCTTGTCTAGCTTCCAAAACCTTCATATTAAGCTCCAATTAACTTCATTAAGCCTCAAGTACCTGCAAATCCCAATCATTCTCAAAGTAACTATGTTTTATGATATAAACCACTTAAAAACACCTAGTTACACATACTAAAACATGGTTAAACATCCACCCATCACATTCCTATGACTTTCTATTTTTTGTATTTATAGTCACCCTTTGAAAAATGCATGTACTATCGTTTCTCTTATCTTGACAAAACTGAAAGAAAACGTTCACTATCTATACTACTATATAATGGGTTCTGGATGGGTAAGATAATAATTTTCATTTAATTTTAAGACACTTAAAAACATTATATTTGTATTTGGTACAAGTGTTAATGCATGAATAATTTCTCATTTATAATTTTGTTCCTCTACATTTTAGCATTTAATAATGTAGTCATTGTAGTGTAATAAATGACAAAAAATAATGTAGTGTTATTACATCTAACATTTATATTTATATAGCAATACTATTTTATAAAAGCTTGTAAAAAACTTATTAACTTATACTAAAAATAAACATACAAATTTGACTAACATATTCAAACTCAAATAAAAGAAATATGCATCGTTCCATTCGTGACTGACAAGGTTATTAGGAAAACCAAAATAATTGTCAAACAAAAATACATGATGACTTTTAGTTTAAAAGTACAACAATTAAATAACTTATTAACTTATACTAAAAATAATACATAAAAATTTGACTAACATATTCAAACTCAAATAAAAGAGATAGACATCGTCCCATTCATGACTAATCCGGTCATTAGCAAAACCAAAATAATTGTCAAACAAGAATAGACGATGACTTTTAGTTTAAAAGTTATTGTATATGTAATAAAGTTTACGGTTAAAAATTACAATCAGACAAATGTTGTGTTAATCAAAAGCAACGACATGGTTATTGTGTTAATCAAGAGCAACGTCATGGTTTCTATGATCCCTGCGTACAACACAAATTCTCCTTCACATCTATAGGTGTCTCATTAGACGAAACAATCACCAACATGAGAAATGGTGTATATACATTTGGAGCATATTCGGGAATATACCACAAAATCGACCAATTAGTACCAAGGGATGGCAAACCCATCCCACACGCCATTCTTTATTTTTTTATGGCTCCATTTAGAGTATCTAGCTACTTTTTTTACCAGATACTGAAATCTTGTCTTTTGCATCAAGTTTTCAGTATTCTCTTGCTTCACTTTATATTTTCATACGTGTTTTCAATATCAAAGGACTTCCAATAAAATAATTGTCAAACAAGAATACATAATGACTTTTAGTTTAGAAGTTATTGTATATGCAATAAAAGTTTACGGCTAAAAATTACATAATCGCCAACATGAGAAATGACATATATATGTTTGGAGCATATAAGGGATTATACCACAAAATCGACCAGTTAGTACCATGGGATGGCAAATCCATCCCACACGCCATTCAATATTTTTTATAGCTCTATTTAGAGTATTTAGCTACCTTTTTCCAGAGACTGAAATCTTGTCTTCTGATTCAAGTTTTCAGTGTTCTCCTGCATCAATTTTTTTTTATTCGTGTTTTCAATATCAAAGGACTTCCACCAAAATAATTGTCACACAAGAATACATAATGACTTTTAGTTTAAAATTATTATATATGTAATAAAAGTTTTCGGTTAAAAATTACAATCAGACAAATGTTGTGTTAATCAAAAGCAACGTCATGGTTATTGTATTAATTAAGAGAAATATCATGGTTTCTTTGATCAAATGTGGTGGTTTCTTTGATCCGCGCATACAACACAAACTTCTCCTTCACATCTATGTATGTCTCATTAGACGAAACAATTGCCAACATGAGAAATGGCGTATATACGTTCGGACCATATACGGAATATACCATAAAATCGACCAGTTAGTACCACGAGATGGTAAACCCATCTCACACGCCATTCTTTATTTTTTATGGCTTCATTATAGTATTTAGCTAAAAAAAAATTTTTACCAGAGACTGAAATCTTGTCTTCTTGTTCAAGTTTTCAGTATTCTCCAACATCGCTTTATATTTTCATACGTGCTTTCAATATCAAAGAACTTCTCTTACATATATTGTGTTCAGGAGTATTTCTTTTAGTAATTATTTTTCACTTATGTTTTTTGTATTTATAAAACTCTATGGTGTCATCTATTGTTTCCAACTGTGGGTTAAATTTACACCGCATGATATTTATTACAAACTTAACATGTTATTCTACTACATCTACACCTACTTTCTACTAAAATCGTACACCCTCCGATCATATATTACACATTATTAGCATGTTTGTATAATGTACAACACCAACAACCTGATTGACCAAAAACAACAGCCAAACACAGTGCAGTCCCGTCGCAACGCGCGAGTTCCTGCTAGTCGTTGTTAATGCATCTCCTCATGTCCATAGCTTAATATTGTAGCTTTATAGTTGTTTTCATTGTTTAGATTGAGTTGGGCAATATTGTAATTTTGGTAATGTTACATGAGTATGAGATACCCCATCTGAATGAGCCAAGCTCCCATTCGCATGGGGCTTGGGGCAAATGGGGTTGTGTATATAAACTCATCTCCCTCATTCTCATAGTTAGTTATTGAGTCTTGATGGTGTTTGTGTGTGTTTTTTTGTAAAACTCTCCGTGAGTTGATTGAATATAAAAGAAACTTTGGAATATTTGTGTTTGTTTATGTTTTATATTCGTTTATTCCTTGTTCTATCACACACGTGTATCATGTTTTCGTCTCCATATTCGTAAGAACCCGTTGAATTCTTTCTTGTTTGATAAGGACAACCATCATAGCTCGTAAGGTGAAAACACATATAGAGAAATAAAAACAAATTGAAGGTGGCATATGGCAAATACTATTAGAGAACACGACCCAAACAATTTCCAAATAAATTCTTATCAAGAGAATCAAGTACGACAAATAAAGAACGACACATAATCGATGTGTTCGCACTGTCACTATGTCCACGGAAATAAATAACAAGACCTTTTATTTATATAGATTACGGGAATACAACTAGATATAAGTATTTATATAAAACGAGTTACACTTAATGACTTGGAATCCAAGTGTGAAAAACTGATTAAAAATTGATTCGGTCGTGATGTTACACCCTAAGACTCTAGCAACGGTAGTGAATGGATCAACACGAAGCAATAAGAATTCGCAATTAGCATTAAGCACCACTTGCAGTCACAGTGGCGGATTTAGAAAATTTCGTGAGGGGGTGCAAAAATTTGTAAGGTCAAAAGGACGAAATAGGTCGAGACAAAACGGGCTAGGTAAAATCGATAAGTTCGTACTTATTAACAATGTTGTACATTGGGCATACTTAAAATGTGTATACGCCATATATCAATTGATTAATCTATCACTAAAACATATTACTCTTTTTAAGTTGAACTTCAAAAATACCAAAACCGACGCACCCTGTCTCGAGTAGAGACAGGGTCACCAAAAACCAAGAAAATTACATCATTTCAAATTTACGCAAATTATCCCAATCTACTAACTTGTTCTTATGTCTATTTTTAAACCATAGAAAACCCAAAGTCTTCACTTTCACAACTTTAATCTTCTTATTCTCGAAAGGCCACTAGTTTCTAGCTTTCCAATCTGCCAACAAACTATAATGATAACACCGTGTATCACTTCCTTCCGGTCGCGAGACAAATCCCCAAACTTGTGAAGCTATAGTGATAAAACATATTTTACTGATATACCCAATTTACTTATCTACTGGATTTAGTTTAATAATTATTTAATAAATTAATATTAACTAGTCTAACTTCAGGGATGTTTTAAAATCAATTCAAACTAAAAGGTTCGTTTTATCAACACTACCTAAACTAAAGGGGATAGATGTAAACATATCATGAAAGCTTCAAATTTCTCTCACCTGGAAACAGACGTCGGAAAAATAAATGTCGCCGGAGAACTATGGATCTATCTATTCTTAGTTTGTTTTCTTAGTTTTTTTATCACCTAAGGTGCCTTTCTGGCATTTGAAAAGGGTCCTAAAAACGAACACCGATCATTTTGTATAGATTTAATGGATGTTAGCCGGATCTCAGCGGGTGCCTCGGCACCTCCTAGAGAAGCTTTGAATCCGCCCCTGTGCAGTCATTAGTGTTCCGTAGCAAAACATAATTGTATCATGTTAAAAGGAATTTGATCAAAGTTACTTTTATATTATTATTGTTATGCCCATAAATTTCAATACTTAAAAACATTGGGTATTTTGTATGTTTAAGTTCCCATTAATGCACAATTGTTCTTAAGAAAATCATTGAAGCTCAATTAGTGACCTTTACTAAAAGACTTGTTAGGTCAAAATTATAAGGAATTATTATTTAATTTAAATAAATTGGATTGAATACTTGGGTTATATGAAACACTTGCTTCTTTTTTTTTTTTTTTTTTTTGAACGGCAAATTTTTATTACACCTTTATTCTATCTCACCTTGTATTTGCAAGGATTTGAACGCACAACCTTACATTTATAAGGGGGAACACTATACCACTAGATTAAGAGGTCGTAGGTAAACCCTTATTAATTTTATTTATAGACTATAAGTACGCATATTCCAATTACAACACCTATAGTATTCAAGTCAATAATACAATTTAAAAAGGTTGTCTTCAATGAAAATACCTTTAAGTTCACCTTTAATTAATAACCGTGATTGTACGGTAAAGTTGGACTACTTTTGCATATACACTCTCACAATTGCTTAAATTTTTGAAATTCAAATTCTACAAACTAAGATATCATTTCAAAGATGATTACATAATAGATTAATATAACACATACCTAACATAAAGATATATACAAGCAATACACTTGCTTTTTATGAGAAGGAGAAAACATAAACAACTATAACAAAGTCAAACCAATTGAATGCATGCCACACTACTTGTTCCATATGGTGTTCACTTGTTAATCTTGACCCTTCTATCTCCTTCATAGTTCTTTAGCTACAAACAAAGCTTGCATGCATGCATGCAATGCAAATATTATATATGAAATGAAATAATAGAACATATATAGTAGTTGTTGTATCGGGATCATCAAGGCTAAGGATCAAAGGCAGTTGGGCCAATCGAGTGACCAGCGCCAGGACTATGTCCAGGTGTGGTTGGGCGATAATCTTCCTCACTTACAAATACAAAACTTGAATCCTGTCCATGGTCATTGTCCGTAGAGATCGGTGTCACTTCACTAGTCCTTTGGTGGGTTGTTGTATCCTTGATACTCTCGAGACTCAATGCTCTTCCTTCACCAGAAGTGAAAAGAAATGTTGCTCCTAGTAGTAGCACAACAAGTGCAAAGTACTTCATATTTGGAATCTTGCAACTACTCATAAGTGGGTGTGTGAGGATATAATGGAGGAAAAAGTGAATTCGGGTTTGTGGGTGGGTGGGGGGGGGTTAGTGGTTTGTTTTGGCGGTGTATATTGCTTGCAAGTAAGAGATGCCTATTTAGGTTATGTATATATAGGCAAATGAAAATGAACCAATATATGATGTTGATCAATTCATATACGCAAACACAAAGAAATGTTTAGTGGATTTTTTTTAAATGTCAACTTTACTAGCATTTCTTGTTCATCAACAACACTTCAATAAACATATATACATCACATACTTAAGTATATACGTCTCCCAACATAATCTTTCTTGTCTAAGGCATCACTACAATACACATTTTTGTCTTGTTATATTAGTAAAACGATTCTATGATAAAGCGATAACTAAACACGATTTTATATATACATTTTACGTACCTTTTCGAATTCTTGATAAGTATACGAAGAACATCGATCTACAAATTAAGATATATAAATCAGAATAGATACAAATGTGTAGGAAATAATTTGGGACTTTTAATTAACATTTATAGAATTACTTTTCAATGGGTTAAGCTAAAAAAATGGGTTTATCAATTTTGCAAGAATGATGATTTTTAACCATATATTCTAGTAACTTTTTTTTATTTAAATAGTAAAAGTTCAATTTAGATTAAAATCCAATTAATAAAATGAAGCATAATTCAAATATGATATAATGTGTATAATATATATGCAAGGCTTTCGAGAAAAATTAACATATATCATGCAGTGATGGTTCAATGCCATTCGTCTAAGACCATGTGTATGTGTAGGGGTAACCTCATAACGCCCCTTAATGCCTCGCACAACGTCCCCCGAGGCGTTTCCTTCACACATTGGTTTTGGTGTTAGAACCACTTTGGCACTTTTCGACATGTGATTTGGTGCCGAAAATCTCTCAAACTGTGAAATCGATCTTTAGATCGTTGACAAACTTGTGTATAAAAGTACACTGCCAACATAGAGAACCACTATCAAATGCTGAAGATTGTATTGTATGCATCAATAAGTGTAAATAGAGGTCCACAAGAACCATGTTGGTGCCTTGGTTTATAAAGCTTACTGGTGTACAACAAAAGAAGCACTTTTATGATAAATATTACAAGTTGCAATACTAAAGTTCCCACGTTGTGGGATAGATGTGCAATTCTACTTCTAAGTTGCATACACTTTTTGGATTCACGGTATGGATACGTGTTATCATTAAATTAGTAATTATTGTAATTGTAAATTTGTAATATAATATTAGAATAAATCCTTTCTACTTTTGAAAAGTATTATTGTATTTCAATTTAATTTTGGTCGCATACGGACGCAAAAAGTGAGAAAAAAATATATATACAGCTAAAAGTATTTTCCATCACTGGCCGTATAATGTACTTGTAAAGATAATTTAAATATAGTTCGCAGCCTATCAAAAATTATGAAAAAAAAAACTAAAATCAAACAATAAACTTCGGTTGTAAATTGGTCGCAAAGCTGTCACAAGAAAAAAATAGCATTTGTAATTATAATTTTAATATCCATAGCAACACGATATTATCTGCCAAGTTTGGAACCGTTAATTATTGGGAATCAAGGTATCAAATACGAAGCGGAAGCGGTTTATATATTTTAACAAAAGTCGATTATATATATATAAGTTAATCTTATTAATCCGATTAATAAAATATTCCCAATCAGGATCAAGGTTAATCGCGTATAAACAAATAAATAATATAAACAACCATAGGGGGTTTAGTAATCAACATTTGACGACTACACCGGAATTGTAACAAGCGGGTTACAACGAACCCTCGCTAATAGGAAGTTCACAACCGAGCACGAGACACCCGAAAGCAGCAACCCACAATGAGGAGGCGGCGATGGCTTGATCGGCAGCGGTTTAGGCCGGCCAAAACCTTTTCTTGGAGAGAAAGGGAAGTTGTTTTGATAAAAAGTGTTATTATGGTTTGCACCTTAATCCCTTTTTTTATAAAACATAATCTTAAATTAAGCCCCTTTGTTTTATTTATTATAACCTCCTTAATAATAAACTAATTTATTATTAAGTCCCTAACTTATTATTTCATAAATAATATTCCTCCTTAAGTTGAGCGTTATCTGATTCGTGTACCAACGTGTAACTCTTCGAATCGTACCGAGTCAAAGTACATATAGTGGAAGTATAGACAAGAAACCCTCCCAAATGAAAAAACCCTAAAAACCCAATACATGGTCTATATTAAGCCACATCACCCACTATATTATAATATTCAAAGGGGCAATATAGACATTTTCACTATCCCCTTCTCTCTCTCCCTTTATATATATATATATAGGGTCAGGATCCTGTACAAAGTACATTTTTCGTGAGAAGTGTGAGAAGTATTAAAAATTGATACTTAGGCATCATTTTTTGAAATTAGTCGTGATGTTTTAGATTGTTTTGCCTATAAAAACACCAAACATAACAATTAAAAACCGAAAACAATGTATTTTAGGCTTAAAACTTAAAACACCATGCTAAGAACATTAGCAGTGTGTTTTAGCTGTTTTTTAAATTTAATGACTATAATACATTGTATTGTGTTTTAGATTGTTGTGTTTGGTGTTTTTCAAGTTAAAACAACCTAAAACATCATTCCTAAATCCAAAACATGAGGTCTGCATGTCAATTCTTAGTCCTTCTCACACTTCTCACGAAAAATGTACTTTGTACAGGATCCTAAACCTATATATATATATATATATATATATATATATATATATATATATATATATATATATATATATAGTGAGAGGTTCAATGGGGAACCTTAAAAAAGTGGGAAACTGGGGAACCCCTCTAGAAACCCTTGGATTATGTAAATCAATGGTTGAGATCAAACTAAGCAACCATAAGCTTAATTTTCAGCCAGGGGTATAATCGGTATTTAAAAAAAAGATGACATAACTGAATAACCATTCACATAACTCTCTCTCTCTCTCTCTATCTCTGCTCTCCCTCTCCGCTCTCCCCTTCTCTCTACTCTTTCTCTTCTCTATATCTCTTCTACTCAATTGAGTTCATCCATGGTGGTTCTTAAACTTTTATTCATGTTCATGTGAGCAAATAAGGGGTTCAGAGTTTGCTTTAAATGTACAAACACTTTTGATCGTGTTCCTGTTCAGCAAATTAGGGTTTTGCTTCTGCAACTTCTCAAGGTGATACATTCCGAGTCAAAATAACCTTCAATTCTTGTATATTTGGTAGTTTGAATGTTTTTATGAATCTGTTGTTTAATTATGTGTTCCAATCTTACTCATCTCTTCCATTAACGCATAGATCTAAAAGTTTGTCTGCTAAAAACTTGTTTGTGTATTATAATGGTCCGTTGACCTGCGTGTTGCCGTGTTTTCTTTTGGTTATTGATGTTTATTTATAGGAAGAACTTTATTAGATGGTTGGCATGTTCTTCTTCCTAAATCAAATAAGTTTAACATGTTAAGTGATTTTATTACATAAAGTAATGTTTGTGTGTTTTGATCTTACACCTGTTTATACATATCTTATTCATCTCCATTTGTGTTTTAACAATAATCGAACTAGTAACGGTTGGTTGCAGGTAGTAAGTTTTGCAGATGTTGGTTAGGTTATTATTAAGGTTTGTGAATCTGACGCGTCTATGTAGTTTTGGAACGGAGAGAGTAATAAAAATGTGATCCGGTTGTTTATACTCATCTGCTCCATCAATGCCTAGATCTAAAAGTTTGTCTGCTAAAAAGTTGTGTGTGTTTTATAATTATCTGTTAACTTGCGTGTTGCTGCATTTTCTTTTGGTTGTTAATGTTTTTTACAGGAATAAATTTATTGGATGGTTGGCCTGTTTGTGTTGTTGCTAGAAATATGGACTATCCTCTGTCATAGACTAAATCAAATAATGTATAACATGTTAAATTATTATTTTATTAGATGGTTGGCTTGCTAGTGTTGCTGTTAGAAATAGGGACTCTCCTCGGTCATAAACTAAATCAAATAATGTTGAACATGTTGAAGTATTTTATTAACATGTTAAATTATTTTACTAGATGGTTGGCTTGTTCGTGTTACTGCTAGAAATTTGCAATATTTATGTCTCCTCTGTCATAGACTAAATCAAATAGTTATGTGTTCCAATCTTACTCATATGTTCCATCAACGCCTAGATCTAAAACTTTGTCTACTATAAAGTTGTGTGTGTTATAATATCTGTTGACTTGTGTGCTGCTGCATTTTCTTTCGGTTGTTGATGCTTTTACAGGAAGAAATTTGTTAGATGGTTGCCCTGTTCGTGTTGCTGCTAAAAATAGGGACCTTGGCTTTATCGGACCAGCCTACTCCATTGCAATTGCTTGCGTGACATTTTGTACTACAGCAGATCATATTTGTCAAAGGATCGCTGATTTGATTATTCCTGGTGGTGCAGAAGCTTGCTATAAGCCAATAATTTTGCGAGATTTTGTTCCCTATAATGCATTATCTTGAAGAAACAATGATCATGGCTTTGTTAGGGGAGAAGGGGTTGACATTTTTATAACTTTCCACCCATGATACAGCTACTAAAGACCTAGTCGCCGGAGAGAACTATTGCAGACCTAGTAGCCGATGCAATCAATTATGTCTCTAACCTATCCTGGTGTCACACCCTCAAATTTCCACCTGCGGAGTTCTACCGCGAGGCGTGTGACACACCAGGATCTAAGTCAACGGTCACAATAAACGACGTCTAAATGTAAAACATACGTAAACAGAAACCATGCATAGGTTTAAAACCAACATTCAACAGTGCGGAAGCATTTAAAGTTTACAAAAGTCATGCATAAATAAAACATAAGTTCAAAAGTTCATGATTCCAAAACGTGCAAATGAGACCCTAGACGCGAGACGACTCCAGTGCGACCTCGTGCGCCTATCCGACAGCTGCTACCTTAGGGACCTGAGAAAACATGCTAAAAGAGTCAACATATAATGCTGGTGAGTTCACAGGTTTTATTTAAACGTTTAAAGTGATCCTTCGAAAACCGTTACCATCACAGTTACTACTATGCTTGTGAGAACGCTAGCTAGGCACAGAATGAGATACTCATACGGGTGAAACCATTGCTGACTAAGCCGTGTAGTGACCCTTAGTTTCCTATGGGCTACCGTCATCACCGGTAGACCTTGTTTTATTAGAGACAATATGCACTCGCCGGTCCCACCGTCGAGTGGGGTTTGTCAGTTCCCAATAGCGCTATCCATATTTCCCCGCCATATACCCATGTTAGTGGTTTCTAAGGGACTTTTGATGAACCGTATAGTACGATAAGTAAGCCATAGTATAACGTGATAAAGAGTCATGAGCCATAAGAGTTTAACAAGTCATAAGTCATAAAAGAGTTTTAAGCATGTTTCTCCCCCTAAAACATAAACCGTAAAATGTGGGGCCGTGAACTCACCTTAGGTTGCGTATTCCGTTTAAGAGTAAACCGTATGCGTGATATGAGTAAACCGTTTGTAAGATATGATAGCCCCAACTATTGGCGACCTATCATAAGATATGTGTCAAGTTAGACTAATAACCCATCGGGTTCATTAGTCCCTAAGTCCAGTCCATGACCATTATGTGTCCGAAAAGCGTGTTTGACCGACAACGAGACTACGTAAGACAAGACTCGACATCCCATTGGTGACCCGACATTCCACGTGTTAGATAAATACAAGACATCATGCAACATATGCAATTAAACACTTAATACGCGCAACAGTTCACCTAGTCTAGCATAATGTCCGATTAACGCAAAAACAGGTCCGAACACGTGTTACAAAGTCACTAGGTGTATCCCGGGGTTCCTATCATGTTCCTAGGCGTTAAATCATGTTCCGGGATGTTAAAATATACATACAGCAGCATTATACGCGATTAGGAATCAAACTAGCATTTAGGATTGTAAATGCTTAAGTATAGGCATTTAGGTTAAAATAAGGTCTCGAAGGCCGAGTACTCCCCGAGTAATCGCTACAAGGTAGGTTGCCGAGGACCGAGTACCATACGCCTAGGCCGAGTACTCCCCGAGTACTCTCCGACTAGGCCGAGAACTCCCCGAGTACTCCCGACTCCGACTAGGGAGCGCCTAGCGACTTTTGCAACCATGATTGTAAATGCCTTATGTATAGGCATTTAGGATTGTAAATGCTTAAGTATAGGCATTTAGGATTGTAAATGCTAGTTGTTGAGGGGAATAGGCCTCTATTCGCCTATATATAGGCGATTAGGGCTTGTATTCGCCTGAACATCAGGCATTTAGGAGCCTACTCGCCTGAAGCCTCATGCGAGTAGGATCCTACTCGCCTCTGCAGGTCTGTAGTGCAATTTCGCGCGCCGAACACTCCAAATCAGATCCGAAACATGTAAAAACACCCAATAATCATCCTAACACATTAACAAACATATTTCAAGCAAAACCCCTAAGTTTTCATCGTTCTAACAGTTTCGAATGCGAGCGTTTTCCCAAAATAGCAACTTAGCATGTAAACATCACATCAACATGCAAGAACTTGCCCTAAATAGCAATTATTCAGATTAAATCACATAATCACGTTATCCGATAGCATCCTACTGTTCTAGCATCATCCTAGAGCAAACCCTAACATCATACAATCAACAACACACCTCATATCATCCTTAATCATCCAAAATCCTTCAAATGGGTCAAAACATCAAGTATCAACAATACACAACCAAAACCATTCAAACTCCTAGGACATCATCATACTAACTTGTAATAGCCATAAACATCATAATAACACAAAAACAACCATGATTCAATCCTAAAAATTCTATCTTTAATCACATATAACACATATAACACATGTAAAGGTGTGGGTTTGTTTAAAAACGGTTTTAAATGGATTTTCAAAGACAAAAACATTTGTAAGTCAGGTCTGGACTTTTAGGGAGTAAAACATAATCATTTAAAGGTTTGGGTTTGAAGAACACACCTTGTATTCAAGAGGAGATGATGGAATAAGCTTGGAAATGGTTGTTTTGATGTAAAAATAGGTTCTAGAGGGTGTTTGTGGGTTGAGATAGGTTATGGGACGGCTAGGGTTGAATAAATGATGTTTTAGAGGTCAAGGGTGGTATTTATAGGCGTTTTTGATCGTTCAAAGCATTTCAGGCGAGTACGCAGCAGTATAGGCGAGTAGGGCTGCTACTCGCATGAAACATCATGCGAATAGCCCCCTTTTCGCCCCTATAACCTCCTACTCGCCTATAATAATGGCGATTAGGCTATCACACACTAGCCTAATCGCCTATAGTCCAGGTGTTCGTGTTTTTGGCGCGTTAAACCCTATTTTAACATATGTAATCACGTTTTCACATGCCGACAAGCCACATAATGATTACCAACATATAATGCACGATAACTACCACGTTCCCGCCGGTCACCAATTCCCGGGACCCGAGACTTGCGTATGTTAAAACCCTAATGATGTGCGACTCGACTCGACCGACCTTGTTATGTGTAACGTATGCGCGACTCGCTAAGGTAGACTTACTAAGTTTTCAAAAGTTAGTTACCGGAAATTGCCGGGTGTCACATCATCCCCCTGTTGAAAGAATTTTCGTCCCGAAAATTTCCCGAAGTCGAGGAGAGAAAACAAATAAGAAGAAAAAATTTCCGGGTCGTCACATCATCCCCCTGTTGAAAGGAATCTCGTCCCGAGATTCTTTCGGCTTCAACAGTGATGAGTGTCGACCTCTGTGCCCAAGTATCGTTTCCCCAAAATACAACAAGTGAAGGTCATAAACCAAACGTGACAGTAATAACCGGGAAACCACTTTCCCAAATGTGAGTATGAGACAAGAGACCCCCGATCGAAGGCCTACTAGAGACTACTATGATCGGTATAACTAACCCACCGGTATCGTCCAAGTAGCATCCCCAAAGGACCCTCATCGACCCAAAGAATGAGAAACAAAGACCAAACCATAAAGAAAACACCCGAAAACACGAACGCACAACAATGCGGATAAAAGTAAAACCAAGCCGTAACAAGAGATAAGAGAGAATACGTACGGGTAACAGTGTCTGGGTCCACCTGGTTCTCCCTAGCACCGATCACATAAGCATGAGCACGAGTAAACCGGCCACCGCCTTCATTGTCTCTATCCTTCCCTGCAGTCCCTGTGCCCCCTTGATTCAACTTGGGACAGCTTCGCTTGAAGTGCCCCGCTTCTCCACAATGAAAGCAACCCTGGTTCCCCTGTGGAGCAGGGGTAGTAATAGCAGTAGTCTGAGTCGTCCTGGAAAGGTTGACCCTACAATCCTTGGCAAGATGCCCCGTCCTCTGACAACGCTCACAGCGAAAACTCTCACAAGTACCATAGTGATAAAACCCACAACGCATACACTTAGGGCTTTTCCCCGCATAGCCCCCTTGTTTCTGATCCGACGCTGACCCAGAAGCTTCAGCCTTCTTCGCCACCGGTTGTCGCTGAACCCCCGATGAACTCTTATCCACGCTTTCCCACTTTCTCTTATTCTCTGCCGGCGCCTTCACAGAAGAGCCCCTAGGAGGCAAGACACCCTCATAAATCTTCAAGTTGGTCATCTTAGTAGCCGACCGCACAGCCTCTGATATAGTAGTAGGATCCCTAGCAGACACCAATCCCGCAATCTCTGGCACCAAACCTGCAAGATACTGCTCTATCCTCCTATACTCTGGTGTAGACAAACCTGGACACATCACTGCTAGCTCGTTGTGCCTGATCGTGTACTCCTCCACCTCAGAACCGACCATCTTAAGATTCCCATATTCCTGTTCCAACCTCTTAATCTCCTCACGCGGGCAGTACTCATCCTTCAACCTACGCACAAAATCCGCCCAAGGCATGGCGTTGGCCTCCCCAAGACCAAGTGTCTGTGTGACGCAGTTCCACCACGTCAAGGCGGCTCCTACAAAAGTCCCCGAAGCAAACTTCACCCAATCCACTGCTGGAGTCTCACATAAAGCAAACACCGACTCAGTCTTCTCCAACCACCGAAGCAACTCCACAGCTCCCTCCGTACCCTGGAAGCTGAGAGGCTGACAATCCTTAACATAGCTGTTACATATGTAACAGCACAAACTTTGTTTATTTTTTTAAAAAATATCCTATCGGCGTTTTTTTTATTTTTTTGGCCCAAAACGCTTTAATACATGTATGTTACCTTGTGTATTTTTTTCAAAAAAAAAATAAAAAGATTTAGATGGTTTTTACAAGGGTTTTCTTAGTTTTCTTAACTCAAGTGGGTTTTCAGTTTATAATTTCCCTATATATATATATATAGGAAGTATATGGAAGAAACCCACTTTAGATGAAAAACTCAAACCCAATGCTTGGTCCATATGCTTCCACATCATCCCACCAACAATTAATCTCTATTATATTAAGAAGGTTAGTTTGGACATTTTCATCACCCCCTTCTCTCTCACTATATAAATTGTTTCCCCCTCTTTCTCTTCATTTCTTTTTCTTTTCAAATTCAAATTGCAGAATCTCATATGTGCTCTCTACCCTATCTCTGCCCTCCCCTCTCTATGTCTCTCTCTATAACCACCACCACCACCACTACCAGCACAACATAGCATCGAACAAACCTTCTGATCTGCTCTGTTTTGCGCTGATCTTTGAACCGAAGTGAGAGTAAGAATCGAAGCTTGTCTCCTCTGTCCAGATCTTGAGATTTGTCCAGAACTTTGGTGCGATTTAATTTTCAAATGTGATTTTATTATTTTATTTTAGTGAGATTTGTCCAGCCCTCTACCCTATCGAAGCTCTCTGTTTTGTTATTTTATATATTCTATTCTTCTTGATCAAATGAAATACCCTTTCTCTGTTTTGTTATTTTAAAATTCATAAAAACTCTATGCTTTTTGTCGCTATTTTTATTGTAAATATAAAAATGAAATACAAATATATAAAAAGTTTAAAGAAAACTAAAATGAACTTCAATGGCAAATCTTGAGATTAATTAATACAATATATATATATATATATATATATATATATATATATAGGATTTGGATCATTTGAGAAACCACCATTTAGGGAGAGAACCAAAGAACCAAGTGTGAACACAAATACCCCTCCGCCAAAAAATAAAAAAAATAATAAAAAATTATATAACCTAAAAAAATAAAAAAAGTAAAAACACCAAAATGTTTTTTTAGTGTTAATCTTTCTGAAAAAAAAATAAAAAAAATACAAAAAAAAATAAAAAAAACAAAAAAATGGCATTTTTTACGTCATAATTATGTCAGGTCTTATGCACATGTGCATTTCACTATTAGAGCACACTTTTGAATAAATTATCAATTGCCATAATGAAATGATCATTAAATAGACGTGATATGATATATAAGGTGGAAAAAAATTTATTCAATGATCTTTAAATAAACGCGAAGTGCATTTCACTATTATAGTTAGGTTTTTTTTTCATGGGTTTAGCTTTAGGGTTTAGTTTTTAGGTATGATGGGAATGGGGTTAGGTTTTTTGGGGTTGTTGGTGAATAAACTTAATAAAACCTCTATATAAAACTATAAAATAAGATAATTGTACTACATGCACATGTGCATTTCACTATTATAGTTAAGTTTTTTAATAGGTTTAGCTTTAGGGTTTAGTTTTTGGGTATGGTGGAAGAAGGGGTATCTTTTTTTTGGGGGGGGGGGGGGATGGGATGGAGCGTTTTGGTTTTTGGGGGGTGTGGGTTAGCTGCACATGTGCATTTCACAATTGGGGGGGGGGGGGGGGGTTGGGCGGTGTGGGGGATGGGAGGTTTAGGTTTATAGGGAGTGAGGTGGGTGGGTTTAGGTTTTTAGGGGGTGGAGGTGGGGTTTTTAGGGTTTTTTTTTTTGTTTGTGTTGACAATGGTTCTCTGGTTCTCTCCCTAAAGTTGGTTGTCGTATGATCCCTACCCTATATATATATATATATATATATGTAGGATATAGGTTTTGAGTTTTGTTAGAATAATAATAATAATAGTTTTGGGGATAGTTTTTGTTCGCATACCAAGTGTTCGATCAAATGCTTGAATGAAAAAAAAAAACTTATGTTAACCTTTTTTTATTTTTTTATTATTATTATTTTGTTTATGTTAGATTTTTATTAGATTGGGGACATGAGGTTGATAGATCACATGTGATTTATGAATAAATTTGTAGTCTTTTTTATGTTAGTATATGATAACACATGTTAGTGATGCCCCATTATGTGTTTGAGGATCCAAAACTAACATGTGTATCTGTTTCAGTGTTGGTTTTCACGAGTAGGCTATTGGAACAAGGCGGCGTTGGTGATGTGGCTGTGGTAAGTGATGTTTTTTTTATAAAGATTATAATTTTTTAATCTTTTGGTGAATAGGGTGTTTAAATAATTTTTGTATTCCGTTTTAATAATTTTTTGGCAAGTGAAATTGTTATGAACTCGTATAGGGTACATGTCTATTTTTTGCGGTCCGCGTCTTGTATGCTCACACACATTAGTAATGCTAACACATGCTAGTATATACCCAACTAACAGTTGTTAGGGTCCATATGGCATACGTTATTTTCAGTAAAATATATGTTTTAAAATATGCTAACACATGCTACTGATGTATTGTTGGATTTCAAACCCTATTAATCGTATTTGAGTAGTTGTATTAACATAGTTAAAAATTGAGTATTATTATTATTATTATTATTTATTATTTAAAAGCAACAAGATTTTTTTGTCGAGTAGGAACCACTTAGAATTGTGTCTATTTTTTGCAGGTTTAATCTTGTATGCTCACACACGTTAGTGATGCTAACACATGCTAGTATATGCCTAACTAACAGGTGTTAGGGTCCATATGACATACATTAGTTTCATTAAAACATATGTTTTAAAATATGCTAACACATGCTACTGATGTATTGTTGGATTTCAAACCATATTAATCGTATTTGTGTAGTTGTATTAACATAGTTGTAAAAATCGCGTTAATGTTGTTTATACACATGTTTGAGTATTATACACTTGGCACTTCAAATTGAGTACGATACACATGGCATTGCAGATTTGGTATTGTTTATACACATGTTAGTGATGCAAACACATGCTAGTATATACCTAACTAACAGGTGTTAGGGTTCATATGACATACGTAGTATATGCCCAACTAACGTGTGTTAGGGTTCATATGACATACGTTATTTCAGTAAAACATATGTTTTTAGAATATACTACACATGTTAGTGATGTCTCATTATATGTTTCGGAGAGCCCAACTAACACGTGTTATCTTTTTTTGTAGGTGAAGAGATGTTTTGTGTTAAAGATGAAGATGGGTATTAAGAACGAAGCATAGCTAGATCTTTTTTATGTTGTTATGATAGTTTTTATCATTCACAAATAATTATGTATGCATGAAAACTTTTTTGATACATTTTTAGTATTGATTGTAATGATCGTTTTTATCATTTATTAACTAAATACACATTTTATGTGATCTTTTATTATGTTCTTTTAGTATATGCCTGGTAACACATGTTAGCGATGCCTCACACGAGGTCAGAATTTTGCATCACAAGACTAACGTATGTTAATTTTTCGTGCTGGAGAAAGTGCCATAAAGTAGGAGAGAGATGACTTGACAAGTGTCAAATCAACCTTTTTAAACCTAGGATTCAGAAAATTAGAGTGGCCCACTTGCTTTAGTAAGATTACCATATTGCCCTTTTGTGACACCCGGCATATTCTGGTTAATACGTTTCATACTTTACATACATACATACGTTTCATACTTTGCATACATACGAGTCTACCTCGACGAAAACATGGAAAACAACTACTTAATATCATACTTAACCGGGTCGGTTGAGTCGTGTCGATGATTCGGGAATCATCGGGAGTCATTACAATGGTCCGAGGGATCATAGGGTGTCGGTCCATAACCATGTGTACAAGGATTGGCGATTTGTAGAATCGCCGGGCTTAACGCACACACGTAAGTCTTGAGTCCCGGGAATTGGTGATCGGATGGGAACGTGTTAGTTATCATGCATTATATACTTATAATCATTATATGACTTGTCGATATGTGAAAACAGGTTTATATATGTTAAAATAGTGTTTAACGCGCAAAAACCCAAAATAATATGCTGAGGGCGAGTACGGGAAGTATCAGGCGAATAGGGCATGCAATTAGCCCTACTCGCATGTAAACTGGCGAGTAGGAGCCCTACTCGCCTGTTGCAGAAGCCTACTCGCCAGATCTGAATGTGACGACTAAAAACGCCTATAAATACCACCCTTATGTTACAAAACACCATTTGTGAAACCCTAATACACCCCAAAGCCACCCCACACCTTATCCAACCTCTGCAACACGTTTTTGAGCAAGAAACCACATTTCCAAGCCTTACACCTCATAATCTCACCATTTCAAGGTGTGTTCTTTATCCCAAACCTTTATAATGATATTGTTTTGATCCCTAAAGGTCCAGACCTAATTTATAAACATTTGTGTCTTTGAAAACTCATTAAAATTGGTTTCAAAACAAACCCAAACGTCTATACTTGTTATATGTGATGTATTCATGCAAGATAGGATTTTTATCGTCTAAACATGATTGTTCTTGTGTTATTATTATGTTTCTGATCTAAATAAGTTAATATGATGATAACCTAGGAGTTTGAAGGTTCATAGATGTGTAATATTGATATTAGGCGTTTTGAACCGTTTGAGTGAGTATGGTGGATTGATGATGATATGTTGTGTTTTGTTGATTGTTGAGGTTAGGGTTTACTCTAGGATGATGCTAGAACAGTAGGATAATGTCGGATAACGTCGTTATGTGATGAAATCTGAATATTTGATATATAGGGTAAGTTTTACATGTTGATGTGATGCTTACATGCAAGTTATGCTATTTTGGGGAACCGCATGCATTCGGGACGGCTAGGGTGATGATAAATTAGGGATTTTTGCTTGAAATAGTTGGGTTAATGTTTTGGGTTGGGTATTGGGTGTTTACACATGTTTCAGATCTGATTTGGAGGGTTAAACGCGCAAAAAGGATGGAACAGATCAGAACTAGCGAATAGGAGTTCTAATCGCCATTATTATAGGCGATTAGCTCCTAATCGCCTGAACTATAGGCGATTAGGAGCCCTATTCCCCATTTTACTAGTGATTACAACTCTATTCCCCATTTTACTAGTGATTACAACTCTATTCCCCATTTTACTAGTGATTACAACTCTATTCCCCATTTTACTAGTGATTACAACTCTATTCCCCATTTTACTAGTGATTACAACTCTATTCCCCATTTTACTAGTGATTACAACTCTATTCCCCATTTTACTAGTGATTACAACTCTATTCCCATTTTTACTAGTGATTACAACTCTATTCACCATTTTACTAGTGATTACAACCCTATCCACCATTTTGACTCTCCTAATCACTAGTTGACTTTTCCTAATCACATGTTTGCTTCCTAATCGCGTGTACAGCTGCTATATGTATATTTTAACATCCCGAAACACGGATTGACGCCTAGGAACATGTTAGGAACCCCGTGACATGTCCAATGACTTGGTAACACGTGTTCGGACTTAGTTTTACGTTAATTGGCTGATATGTTAGATTAGGTGAACTCTTGCGCGTGTTACATGTTTAATTGCATATGTTACATGATATCTTGCTTTCGGCTAACACGTGGGATGTTGGGTCACCAATGGGATGTCGGGTCTTGTCTGGTGTGGTCGGTTAAACGTTTAAACAGCATTTCATATGTACACGGTTATGGTCTTGACTGCTAGGGACTAATCAACCTACGGGTTGTTAGTCTAACACCTTATATGCTCGTCATGATAGGTCACCGGTATTTGGTGCCGTCTATTGAGCAGGTTTACTTGTCTTAGTGAAAGGAGCAGCATCAGGTGAGTTTCACGGCCCCACTTTACGTTTTACATTTCGGGGGAGACACATGCTTTATACATATTTCATAAATTATCATGTTATGCTAGTGTTAAATTCATTTGTGCTATACGATACGTAAAGTCCCGAGGAAACCATAAATATGCTGGATAGCATAACGGGGGAAATGTGGATAGATCTATTGGGACTTACAGACCCCACCCGTCGGCTGGGAGCCGGGCGGGTGCATATTGTCTCGGTCATAACGCTACCGGGGAATGGTAGTGCATAATCGTTTCGGGCAAAAATCATATATCGTTGTCTGTAATGGTTTCCGGTCGTAGTAGTATTACTCATGCGTCTAGCTAACGCTATCATTTCTAACATGGTGATAACATGATTGCTTTTATTACTTAAATGTTTAACATAAAACCTATGAACTCACCGGCATTATTTGCTGACGTTTTTAGCATGTTTGTCTCAGGTCGTTGAGGTAGCAGCTTATCATAGGCGCACAGAGTCTCACGGCGTCTAGGATTCATATGCATCTTACTTAGCTTTTCAGACTTACGTACTTTTGCATTTTGGGTTGTAATAAAGTTTTACGCTTTCACAGCGATGGATTATCTATGAAAACTTGTTGGTTTGTTTGTGTCATTTTTACGTATCATATAGTGTCGTTTATTGTGACCGTCGACTTAGATCCTGGGTTGTCACGCGCCTCGCGGTAAAACCTCGCACGTGGAATTTGAGGGTGTGACACCTTTATCCAATTTTATATTATAGTGGCCCACTTACTTTTGATTATTAAATAGAAATTAATCATGGACCATTGATCAAACTTGATCAATGGTCACAATAGAGTTTCTAAGGTTTTTCATGAAGATGAGGTTTCTTATTTATCCATCCCCTATATGTATATATACACACACACACATATATATATATATATAAATGGGGAGGATAAATTGAAAACCCTTCCCAATTAAAGAAACCTTGGAATCAATGGTGCGTATTAAAAGCACTTTTCTGATTTTTAAAAATGTGTATTTTAATGCCTTAAAGTACAACAACTCAACAATGGTAGAATAGTAAAATAACACTTTGTCACCATCTCATCTCTCTCTTCTTGTCACTTGTCAAATCCTACTTTTCCCCCCTCTCTCTTCTTGTCACATCCGTCTATTTCTTCATTTCTTATTTTATGTATAAAATGTTGTTACTGTTATATGGGGCACAACTAATATGTATGTGACAACTTGTATCTCTGTCAAAATACTACAACTCGTATGTTACAACGCTTTCTGTTACAACGTATAAGAAACTTGTTGTAATATAATATATATATATATACACACATATCTAGCTCCCCTATCTAGCTACATAAAATATTACAACTTTTGTTTAGTATGTTACAACTTTAGTTTTATTATGTTACAACTTTTGATATTGTGTTACAACTTATATACTTCTAGTATGTTACAGTTTTTATTACTATACTTCAACTTAAACCCCCGATGTTAGATCTATGTAACATGATTTGGATTAAGAAGAAATAAAAAAAAATACATTTCATTGTATTTAAATAAATAAAAAAATATAATAACAATATGTTGTTGATTAAAATGTACATTTGAAAAAGAAAATATAATAAAATGCCAAAAAAGAAAAATGTTCATTGTAACAAGCCATCAAATGTTCTTCTCACCTTTCATAAAAACCCTATCTCCACAACAAACACATAATAATACTTATAATTAAAATTTTGAAATAAATCCAAAATTGTAACAATATTACAATATAAATTTGTAATCTTGTTACAAGGATTATCTCCTAAATTTTCTTTCAAATAAAAAGATTATCTCCTAAATTTTCAAATAAAAATAAAATTGTAAAAGGGTTCAAATAAGAAACCACATATATACCTATAAATATTATTTAAATAAAAAACATGTAATAAAAGAAAGAAAGAAACTTACTTAACCACTTTTGATTGCTATGCTTTTTCCCAGAAGCATAAGATGTTCAACAAACCCACTAAGGGTAACAAAGGCTAGTTTTGTTTGGGGTTGTCGAAGGGGTGGAAAAAGGTGGTACGGTTACGATGGTGGAGGTGGTACGCCGACGATCTGTCGGGTCACACATCTTCAAGCTTCGTCAGTGATGATGGCGGTGGTGTTTTTTGTTGTGTTACAAATCTGTAGTTATACCAAAACCCAAAACAAAAAACCTAACTCACCACCATTGTTGTGTTACAGATCTGTGGTGCAGATGGGTAGCCTTTTGGGGATGGGTATGAAAACCCATATCCTTAACGAAACAAAAGAATCGAAATTGGTGTAAGTTTTTATGATATTTGAAATTATTATACACTATACTAAGGTGAGGAGAATTGGAGTTACCTGGTGATGGGTAGTCTTGATAACTCATTTCTTAGTTGGTTTTTGTGGGGATGAGTTTATAGATTTGAAAACAATAATCTGGTTTGAGAGGATTTAGGTGGAATTAGATGATGTTAAAATGAAATAGAAGAGAAAGATGGTGAAATAAGAAGATAGAAATATTCAGAAAAAAAAGGTGTCTCACTTCTGACATCTCTGTAACAAAGAGAGAGAATATGTACATTATTACAATGTGCTGAAAGTGCCCGTCTAGGAGAGTTAAATGTTACATACGTGGCAGATTTTGAACCTTTCATTGGGTTTGCAAAGTTTCTTTAACTCAAGTGGGTTTTCTGAATATAGTTCCCCTAATATATATATATATATATATATATTAGTTAATTTTATTAATCCGATTAATAAAATATTCCCAATCAGGATCAAGGGTAAACGCGTATAAACAAATAAATAATATAAACAACCATAGGGGGTTTGGTAATCAACCTTTGACGACTACATCGGAATTGTAACACGCGAGTTACAACGAATCCTCGCTAGTAGGAAGTTCACAACCGAGCACGAGACACCCGAAAGCAACAACACACAAAGAGGAAGCGACGGCGGTGGCTTGATCGGCGGCGTTTTAGGGGTCCTGATTTGACTTGGTGAAATCAGGAGCTCCCTTACATGTCTGGCTATGTCAGGTAAAAGGGGTCCTAGTTTGACTGAGTATGGACTCCAAATGGAGTTCTTGGTGAATTTTGTTGGCCGTTCAAAAAAAAAAACACAATTGATAATAGATATGTTATGTGACATATTTCGTCTTTTTCTTATAATTAACTAGCTGATTACCCCGGGAAGGTCCCGGGGTTGAAAAATTTAATATGATTTAATAAAAAATGATATAAGAAGAAAACTCAAATCACGAAAAGAGTAAATAACTTAAACATAATCAATCTTAGTTAAAAAAACGTTTATTTAAAAAGTTAAAAGAATAAAAAGCATTAACCATATTAAACATAATACAGTTCTAAAATGATAACCTTCAACATATAATCATCTTCACGTAATTTAAAATATGTTACAATTTGACTTTGACTTATATAGATGTAAAATTCATGATCACATTGAAAACAAAAACACTTATTTCAATACAATGACTTTGTAAAGAAAAGCATATACGAATTTTCTTTGAATACATGAATTTAGATTAATAAATGTTTATTAATCTAAACTTAAATCACTTTCAATAATCAACGAAGAAGAAAAAACTTCAAAGTCTTTTAAAAAATTTTAACACTTACTTATTGATGAACAGAAGGAGAATTCAGAAACTTTTTAAAAATGAATGGTTTGATGTTAATGTAATCATATATTTATAATGGCTACTCAATAATTCTATATTAAATTAATTTGTAAATAAAATTTTCTATTTTAAATTAGAAGATATGCATATCTTCTTTTATTTATTTTTAAATAAATATTTTATTAAACTTACTGTAAACAAATAAATATTTAAATTTTTATGTTAATCCTTATACATAATTCGAAAACAATATTTATATATAGTATATATCGAAAATAATATTTAAATTTTAAATATTTTCAATTAGAAGATATGCATATCTTCTTTTATTTATTTTTAAATAAATCTATACATCTAATAAATAAAACTCTATTGTGACACATGGCACTCCCATATTGCACCATCAATTATCTCTCCTTCCCATATTGTGCCATGTGTCTCAACAATAGAATTTATAAACTTTTCTTTTTTTTAATCCAAAATTCAATTAAAATATAAATATGGTCAAAAATCATCTCCCCTCTCTCTTCATAACTCCCCTTTTTAATCACAATTATAACAATTATTAAGTTTCCTTCTTCACGTTTCCATCCTTTTGTTTTGCTTTTCTTAAGTCCATATGTCCTAATTCTCACACAAAACAATCATCTTCTCAAGAAATTTTGTTTAAATGTTTTTGAGGGGTTTTAGGTTTTTGATAGAAATTTTGATGCTTTTTTTTCTAATTATTTTGGTTAGATGATTTGATTTTTTTTTTTTTTTTTTTTAAAAATGATATCTTATCTAATTAATTATTCAGAAGGGTTTGGATCCGACACATCAAGGTACACAACGTATTCCTAAATCTTTGGTTTGGATTCATCTCCGATTTAGTTTCTATTAAGAAGGGTTTCTTCTTACTATTCGTTATTACTTTTTTTCCGGTTTGGATTCAAATGGAGATGGGTTATGAATCCGTATGTGTTTTGGCTATCTGAGAAGCAGTTTTCTATTAGTCTCCATTGGGTGAGATCTGTATTTTGTTTTTGTTTTTTTTCTGATATAATTATATCTTAATCTTTCGTGGGAGATTAATGTTTTTGTGCCTTTGTTTTAACTGATAAACTATGATTTAGCTTTCAATCTTTGATTTTTCGTGTATTATTGTTTAGATTTAATAATATTTTAGTTTTAGGGTTCATGTTTAGGTCTAATTGAATTTGGTTTTGTTTTCAAATTTGACAGTGATCAAGAATCTATGAACATAAGAACACAGTTTTCACAGCTCCTGAGCATCTGAAAATGGTAAGATTTCTTGATCTTTTAGTGTTTAAGTTTATGTAAGTTTGGATGTTAGTATTAAATAGTCAGTTTTAGGGTTCATGTTTTTTTTTCTTTTTCATACTGATTTTAATACTTTAGGTTTGAATGTATATTTATTAGGCTAAGATTGTTTAAAGGGTTCAAAAATTTTCATCAATTGTTCTTATTTGTTCTTGAAGATTTAATATAATTCGGATCTTCAGAAGATTGAGATAATGTTTTTTAGTAAAACTCTTTTGTTTGGTTGGTGATTGGATGGATCATGGATCTTGGATTTGGGTGCACCCGATTGCATCATGTCAAAATCGGAGAGTGGTTTAAATTTTTTAAAAAGAATCTACAATCTTTTCTATTTTCAAGCTTTTAATTTTATGGAATGATTTAAAACTTCCGATTTATGGGGATATGGAATTGAATGATATTATTTAATGTGGATATAATTATATATTAACTATAGTTACGCCCATTCCAAATTCAAAGATTTAACCATATAAATAGTTGTTAGTAGTCAAAACTATATTTATTACACAATTTGATAAAATGTTTTAAATCTTTAAGTTTTTATGTCAAAGTATGGCAATGTTTGACTTTTATATGTATATATTTGTGATTTGTGATTTATCATTGTTAAATAAGATTAATTAGTATGTTTGAAAACATAATAATTTTTTTGTAAATCATTAATAGCAAAGTCAAAGTAACGATTTTTTATGTAAATTACAATCACTACAATTGTAACTGTCAAACTATTTTTGGTACATTTTAGACTTTAACATTTTCATCAGAATTAATTTATTTTATACATTCAAAAATTAAGATTTAAAAAACATCTGTTTTTTAAAGTCAACTACATTTAAAGAGACAAATAAATGGTTAATTCTTTGATTTGTCAAATTACTATTTTTAGGTTATAATTAGCATTTATCATGATTTGCACAATTTTGGAAATATCTAATTTTAATAATTATTATTTCAATTTGATTAATAACTTTTAAACATAATCGAGTTATTATTAATTATTAATCATATATATATATATATATACATATAACCGTTTTATAAAGAAATTTAAATTTGAATTTTTATTAAAAAAATTAATACGCCTGGTTTACCTTTTTATATAATCAATATTGTATATTTATTTTTTGTAAATAAACTATGTTTACATATTATTTTCTTTAATATGATTATAACGTATTATCAATTTCAAATTAAAATTCAAAATATTTAAATTCAAATTAGACAAAATTTTAAATTTTGTTTAATAATGGTAAGAAATTACACATACTAATTATCCTTTTAATTGCACATTTTGAATGACTTAATCTTTTAAAAAAATTAATTTTTTGATATGATGTTAATAATGGTAACCATTACACCTATTTATTATCTTTAAATTTTGATTTCTTAATATATTTAAAATATAACAATTAATAATTTTGGTTGTAACTTTCTCATAAATACAAGTAAAAATTAAAATTTTAAATACTAGAATTTGAAATTATAGATTTCCGTTAAACTTTAAAAATATTTGAATACTAAATGTTTTATTTAAATATTTAGATTTACATTTAATTAACACATTTAAATATTTAATTCAACTTTTTGAATGATTTGAATTTTTCGAATTTTGATTACTAGAATTTAAATTGACAGATTTCAATTAAACTTTATAAATATTTAAATATTTAATGTTCTATTTAAGTATATAATTTCATATTTTGATATCTATATTTTAATTTTTAAATTTTTTTAACATTATAAAAATTTTAAATTTTGGATAATAATGGTAACAATAAGACTTAATTATAACATTTAATTCATATTTTGAATTATCTGAATATTTTAAAAAAATTCAAACTTTGAATTTAAATTCATAATTGTAACAGTTATTCCTACTATGATCATTAAAATAGAGATATTATAATTAAAGATTTCCTAATATATTTAAAATTTAACAAATAATAGTTTTGAAATTTAACAAATAATAGTTTTAGTTATAAATTTCTTAAATTAGTTACAAGTTAAAATTCAAATTTTGAATACAAGAATTTGAATTGATAGATTTCAGTTAAACTTTATAAATATTCATATATTAAATGTTTTATTTAACTATATAATTTCATATTTTAATATCTACAATGGTAACAATTAGACTTAATTATAACATTTAATTCGAATTTTGAATGATCTGACTCAAACGGTGTCTTACTTTTGCTCCCTCCGTCCCATTAGAAATGTCCATATTCCCTTTTTTATTTGTCTCATTTCATATGTTCACTTTAAAAAATTATTAGCCAATTTACAAATTTACCCTTAAAAACACTACTAAAATAAACAAAAAATATGATGGACCCACATATGACAAGGGTATTATTGTCATATGACAAGCAAAAAAAAAACAATAATTTAATATGCCTAAAACTTTGTGTTTTTCAAACCACGATAGTTCTAATGGGACATAGGTAGTATCATTTTATCAGAATTATTTTTCACTACTATTTATTTTTTACTAGATAATACTCCTCAGATACCATCTGATAACAAGATTCATGTGAAGTTTCAAAAGGCGTCAATTCTCAATATCCGTATGTTTCGCAATGACCACCAATAAAAGCCAAGGATAGTCTCTATCGAAGGTTTGATTGTATTTAAGAGAACCTGTATTCTCACATGGCCAACTTTATGTCGCATAATTGTCAAGAGTTAAAAGCAGGGCAAGAGTGAAATTACTTATACTTGATGGTAATGTGAATGTCAAAACTAAAACAAAAAATGTGGTTTATAAGGAAATATTTAGTGATATTTGAATAAAATGTGTATTCGTTGGTTTTAAATTTTAATAAAATATTTCTACTGTATTTTTCTTATACGTTATACTACTCCAAATAATCGTACGTTGGTGAACCGCGTGTCCACGCGGGCAAATATTTAGTATGCTATTAAGCCTCTCACCTCAACGTGCCACGTGGCACATTCAATGGAGGTTGAAGCCTCCATTGAATGTCACATCATCATAAGTCAATTCTTTTATTAATAGATTATAGATTATCTATATTTTTTACTTAACAAAGTTTTAACTCATGATTTTGATTTTATAATATAAATTTACGTATTATTTATTAAATTATATATATATAAAAAAATACATGTGACAATTATTGGTTCCTCAAGTTGTGGTATGTTCTTTTTGGTATGTACTTGGAATCTTTGGGAATAAAGGGTGGTTGATATTGGTTCCTCAAGTTGTGGAAGTTTCTTTTAGTCCATTATACACTTTTGATACCCATTATTGATTACATTATTGCAGGTTAGGTAATTCATGCTTCAACTTTATCTCACCTATTTTGAGTTGCTTTATTTTAGAATGTTATAAGTCTATTTGTGTTAAACCCATTAAGATTAGGTTTTATTATTTATACAGTCTCTAGGATTGTATTTGATATACATAAATATACAAACTTCTTTATGTTAAAACTTTACAACCTTGGGAGTTGGGAGCAGCACGACATGTGTATCCACGACTAGCACAATCCTAGCGCAATAGTGATTGCATATAAGCTTGGGTTCTCGGAAATTTGGTGCATCGTCCGCGTGAACTGTGAAGTGAAGTTCCCTATCAAATCCACTTGTTTACAGCTTCGTACCCATAAATTATCTTGTGGAAAAATATGTTGGTAATGGTCTTGCTCTATAGGTTATCTTTTGGATTGTGCTCTTTACTTTTTAGTACTCACACATAGTCTTGCTCTATATTTTGTATTTTATATGTGAACAAGCCCAATATTCTCAAATGAACTTTCAGTCCTGTTAAAACTACGGGAGAGGTGTACAATTTTTTTTTTTTGCACAACTAGTTAGGGTTATAAACCGAATCGGTTTGGTCAACTTTGGTCAAAATCAGATTATGGAGGAAAAAATTCAAATCCTATAAAAACGGGCGGTTTGGGTCGGTTTGGAATTCGTTTGGGTCATGGTGGTTTCAAATGTGGTATCGGGTGGGGTTGCAAACTGGTTTGGAAATCCAAACTGGTCATTTTTTACATCTCTAGGCCCTACGGGCTATGGAGTTATGGATCCAACTTTGATCTTTAGGGCCTTGCCAGACAATGGTGGGATACTAATATAGGCCACAAAACCATATATGAACATTGGGCCTTTCTTGTGAAATAATCACATGAAACTAGATCTAGTTATACCAATAACTCAATAAGGTGGTGTTTATTTTTTATAGCAACATTTCCTGCCCTCTTTTGTATGCGTTACGTAGACGCGGGAAGGTATTGAGGTGGTGCAGGCGGTTTGTTTTTTGAAGACATGGGCCTAAAAAAATGTCTGCCCTTCCTCTTCTTGGGGCAGACATTTTCAAAACACTTCTTATGTCTTCTTGACAGTTGACTCTTCTCATTTCTCTCATCCATTCATCAGACTCTCCCGTTCTCTCATCTCCCTCACAAAACCGAAACCCTAGCTTTCCAATCTCCCTTCTCACCCACCTGCATCACCACCGTCAGCCACCCTCCTCCTCCCCCACTGGTGTCTCCCTCTCTCTCCCAGCGCCGCCGCCTCACCTCCTCCTCCCAGCGCGCCACCTCACCTCCTCGCTCCACCGCCCTCCTCTGTCCACCCTCTTCTCTCTCTCATCTTCTTCTAAAGGTGATAACACGAACAATACCATGAGGTCAACAATATAAACAAACGGCACCTTAAAATTTGATGAGGTAATAATTATGATAATGTACCCAGAGGGCCTTTGGCTTTGGTCTAGTGATATCAAAGTGTTGATAAAACTTTGTTTTTTTCAAATGGCGTGGGGTTCAAATTTCATAAATAACAAAAAAAAAATTAGCCATTAAAAAAAATAATTATGATAGTGTGGGCGTTAAACGAAGGTTACCCAACATATAATTTTTTTTAACGGCAAATTTCACTCTTTGTGAGACTTGAACCCATGACCTCACCTTAGGTATTCCTAGAAGCACCATTGGGGTTACCCAACATATCTAGTTGAGTAATGTAAATAGTGCCACGTAGGCAGGAGATGAATCTCCCTCACACTCACGTAGGGAAGGAATACCTAGTGTTAATATGAGTGGGTTTTTAATTAATTTGATTATTTTTATAATTCTTTTTTCACAATGCATATTATTTTATTAAAGCAATTTACTAATAGTTTTAAAAAAATACATATTAATTAATTCTGTTTCGTTAAAATTTATGTCGGAATGTACATAAAAAATGTGTATTTCATATTTTATTCAAAAAAACAAGTATAAGTTATTTGAGAAAAATCAAATCAGCTGTTAATGAAATATTATAATATAAAAAGATATAAAAAAAATTTGCTGTGTTGTCACCATCTTATTGGTTGACGCAAGATGAAGTTTTCTCATTGGGGAAAAACCTCTCGCCCCCTCTTAGCTCACTTGATGCACCGACGTGGAGAAGCTCCCTCATACTCACAAGTATACGTCGTATGCCCTGACCATCCTCATGAAATATATGTTGCCTCCAATACCACTCCATGCCTTCCATTTGATCATGTGCTTTGTGAGGTATTACAGAAACGAGCTATCAACAACACCAAGACATTACACTCCTATCCCACTCGATGCCTTCCATTTCATCATGGTTGTACATTTCGAGTGTGTGCCTTTGAGAGGAGGATTGTAACATCAAAACTCTAGTAATACCAATATTGTCCACTTTATTCATGAGGTGAGGAGCTCATAGATTTGTTTTTACTTGCCCACATTTTAATCATATTCCGCAATTAATGCATCTAAAACTTGTTAATACGTTTAAAACACGAGGAGCATTCATTATAATCTGGTACTATCTGGAATTAAAAAAACAGAGGGAATTTATGTCACTAATAGTTCGAGCTACAGATAGGAAGGTCTAATTTAATCTAGGAAAATCTTATTCAACCAAAATAAAAGCATTCACATTAGGTTTTTATATTGTGAGGGACTGAGGGTGGTGGAGATGTGGAATCTATTGTTTATCGGTATATTTTGGGGAATATTGTTTTCCTGCATTTATTTTTTTAATATTTTGGAAAGTGGTTGCGAGTGGAAAAGAAATAAAAGGTACTCGATAAAAGTATAAAAAGTATTATTTAATTAAAAAAGAGAGAAAAAAATAGTGATTTTAGTGTAATATGTGGATGAGATGGAGAACCTATAATGAATGCTCTAAAGGTCAGGTTAGGCTACCCGTTTTGGGTTTACATCTTATTTCTATGATGGGATAGGGTGGTCATCAAAGCATCACACCATGTTCAACCAATCCACATTAGCCACCTCAATCTATGACATTTTGTCACATTTCACAAGGGATGACAATCACATCCATCACTAACTCTTTTTTTACTAAACTACAAAATTAAATAAAATTATATAAAATAAAATACAAACATTACATAAACTTAAATCAAATAACATTACATAACATAAAATAAAAACATGAGTACTAAAATTAAATGACATTTAATAAAAAACACAAAATAAAATAATAACATTACGTAAAATAAAATATAACTAGGAAAACATAATTAACCAAACGTAATTTTGGCCTTAAAATTTGTCACGCCGAAACATGGTCAAAACTTTAGCCCAACTCAGAAGTATACTCGATTTGAGAAAGGCCTGTAGCCTCGTCTTCGGCTAGGTTGTGGTCTTCATCCATGGTTTTTTAAACATTTTTCAAAGCTTTCACACTTCACTTTGAAATCCGACCACTTGTGCGAGATTAAATCACAAGTGCATTGTGTTCCACCGACGAGGACACTAAATTCGGCTAAAAACTTAGCCCATTGTGGAGCTCAATTGGCCTGACTAGACGAGCTCGTGTTTTCATGTACGTTATTATAGGGAATTACTAGCGCAATTTCTTCCTCCCCGGTCCAACGCATCATTTTAGAAAAAAAAATAGTTTTTGAGAGGTGAAAAAGGTAGGATGGAGATTAGAAAATGGTAGTGCTGGAGAGTTGAAAATGGTAGAATTGTGAATGAGGAAATAAATAGGTAAGATTTGTTTATACATAGGGCGTACTCAAGAAGGAGTATTTTGAAGCTTTAGCTTTAGGCCCCCACCATAATCCAATAAGGCCTCCAATTTTTTAAAGATTTTTTTTTAAAATATATATGACATTCGTTTTTAATTAATGAAGAAGCACAAATCCAAATATAATCAAACATATAAGAGAAATGAAGAGATGTTTATTGATACAAGCTAAGATGATTACAAGGAACATGAATCTAATCGTTAAGAGCTTGGATTGTCTTCAACTAGAGATGGAGAACCATACCTAGTTCTTCTTCCTTCTCTTGTCCAGATCTATACCTTTGTGAGAGTTGGGCTGACGGCTCCCTATAAGAGCATGCCCTATATGGGAGGTTAACACCCCTTAAATAGGGAACTCCATGGCCATCATCTTGGACCTCAAATATAATGGGTCAAGCCCGCTTGGAGGTTTAGTACCATACCTCTTCAAGTCCCCTCAGTCCAGTGTTGCACTTGGGCGTGCAAGCGTTTAGGTGGAGCGCTGGACTTTTAAGACAACTTGGCAGTGAAGATTACAATTTTTTTTAAAATGTGCCTCCCACTTGTTGTACCATTTGTTTGTTTTATGCTCCGTGCTCGTTACGCTTTAAAGCGTTGATGAGCGTGTGTTTCATGCTTGGAATGGGTAAACAGGGTGTACCGTTTAGGCGTGTTCTCCGGTTGATTTTCTACATTTTACTATGTAGATGTTTGCAATGTCAAGGTTGTCGTTTAAACGTGCACCTGAGTTGTTTATTTCTCTATATTTTACTATACAGATGTTTACAATGTCAAGGTTGGCGTCTAAATGTGCACCCGGGTTGTTTATTTTTCTAGATTTTACTATATAGATGTTTACAATATCAAGGTTGGCGTTTAAACGCACACCCGACTTGTTTATTTTTCTGTAATTTACTATACAGATGTTTACAATGTCAAGGTTGGCGTTTAAACGCGCACCTAACTTGTTTATTTTTCTTGTATTTACTATAAAGATGTTTACAACGTCAAGGTTGGCGTTTAAACGCACATCCGACTTGTTTATTTTTCTGTAATTTACTATATAGATGTTTAGAATGTCAAGGTTGGCGTTTAAACATTCATAAAGATGTTTACAACGTCAAGGTTGGCGTTTAAACGCACATCCGACTTGTTTATTTTTCTGTATTTTACTATACAGTGTTTACAATGTCAATGTTGGAGTTTAAGCGCACCCCCGACTTGTTTATTTTTCTGTATTTTACTATACAATTGTTTACAATGTCAAGGTTGGTGTTTAAACGCGCACCCGACTTGTTTATTTTTCTGTATCTTACCATATAGATTTTTTTATTATAACTTTTCTGTATCTTACCATACATGTGTTTAGATTTAGGGGGATGTCTTGTTGTGTGAGAATTAAAATTGTGCGTGCTGGATCTCCCCATGCGTTTAGGATGTCAAGATCAACGTTTAAGCGCTTTCTTGACTTGTTTATTTTTTTTTATCTTACCATACAATTTTTTTTAAAACACGTGATGTGTGTAAACGTGGTTTGTAACTCGTGCATTGTGGATTGTACTCCACCATGTTTAGAGGTGAGGTGAAACAATGTTTCACAGTTTTCCTTTTTATTTATGTTTTTAAACTAACAATAAAGAAGATAAATACAATACTTGAAACTTGGATATGCGTAATCAGATGTGAGGATCCAAAAACAAGAATGAATACAGATATGAAGGTTTCCAACCTTGTAGTCTTGCAAAATGGCTTTAATAAGCATAAATCTGAAGCTTTTGACCCACGAACATGTGTGGATCAGCCAAATAATCACGGATCTAGAGGTTTGAACAGGGAAGAACAAAGTGTGATTGTTGTCGGGTCCCACTGATGGCGCCAATAAAGAAGCACCAATCCAAATATACTCAAACATATATGAGGAACAAAGAGATGTTTATTGATACAAGCTAAGATGATTACAAGGAACATGAATCTAACCGTTAAGAGCTTGGATCGTCTTCAACTAGAGATGTAGAACCACACCTTCTTCTTCTTCCTTCTCTTATTCGGATTTGTACCTTTGGAAAAAGCATCTGTTTTAGTATTTGCTTTAGGTGTCACATCCCGCCTAAGGCGGAAACGCGAGGTGAGACGAACATGGTTATCACAAACATTGTTTATATGAGAAATACTAAATGTCATTTATTCCATCAAACACATAAGTCACATAGTCGAATACAGATTACAAATCCTAACAAATGTTTCAAACAGCTACGTCAAAACCACAAAACAAGGCCTTCCTTATGCAGTCCTAAACTTGGCTCCTTAACGTCCTTACATGGTTTCCTGAAAAACATGCTTACAAGTGTCAACTAAAAAGTTGGTAAGTCCGTAGGTTTTGTTGACTCGATAAAATAGTTTTGTTGCTCAGAAAGTTTCGTTGTCTATGTCCATGCAGAATATAGTTACCATGAGCACCATAACCAAACCACGACGTTCGTGTTCACCCCGCCCCAATGCCTTATCGCGAGTCATTGTAAAGTATGGATAATATGCATTTATATGTGTTAGCGCGACTAAAAGTGAAAGGGGGTCTCAACCCAAATAGTACTATTCATATGATCCACGGCTTATTGCTAAGCTAATGGTTATAGTTGTCCAGGGAATTTTTGTTGATCTGCGATAATTGTGGGTCTAACTCATGTAACACATATTGTTGTCATGTACATATGTTGATCTGTAGCATGTTTCTCCCCCGACGTTGTAAAACAGTAAAACAGTAAAAGGGGCCACGAAACTCACCTGATGTCTGGTTATGTGATCAAGCAAAGCAGAGAGATTGAAGTAACTACTATTCCGAAAAAAAGTGCCCTATAACGTCAAAGACATCTTAAATTGTGTGTACTTGTCGTTTACCATACAAGTTGTTCACCTGTCTTTTGTGGACCCTAGTATTGGTGTACGTGGGCCATGTTTTGTGTACGTGATGGTCTTAAGTGTACTTGTAAAATGTACGTTTCTGGAAACCCCGGTTGTTTTGTAAAATGGTGTTTATTGTAAATAAAACGGCCTCGACATGTCGTCATAGGTCCTAAGTGGCTCCCAATTTACACGCGTGGCTGGGTTTGTGATAAAACAAGTGCTTAAACATACGTTTAGACCTTTATATTATGCAAGCATATGTTTTAGCTTTGTTAACATGTGTTATAAGGTGGTAGCCGAATCAAACACACATCGTGGGTGTTGAAATGGATCATTGGATGGACTAGATTTGGCTGACCTAGGGCCGAGTAAACTGAATTGGGATCGATGGAATCAAAGTTTAGAATCATGGGGACTTACCGAATGATGGTTAGGTATCAAGAAGCCTCTTGATCTCCTACTCGGCCTTGTACTCTTCAAAAGAGTGGTTATGCTTCGGCTATGGTTAGAGGGGATCTGAATTTAGTGTGTGTAGTGAAAGGTTTTTGGTGTGGCAAGGATTATGATCTATGGCTCTCCTTATATAGTGCGTTACAAGGCAAGAAAGCTTCTTGATTCATGACTCCATTGATAAGTACAAGCTACTAGTTTGGTGAAAGCCTTGGATGAATGATAAGTTTCCATCGTAAAATGAGTTGGCCGATTCCTCATGCCTTCAAATCAAGTTGTTTTAGGCAAGTTTTGGGTCCAGGGAAGTGGAGATTACTTGGTTAGGTCCTAATTATGTGTAAGAAGCTTGGTTTGTCTCCTAGTGACATGCATGTGTAATAAGACAAGATTATGGTTAAGATTTTGTGGGATTTGGGGGAGGTTTGATGCCTGCCACGATTTTAAGAAAGGGAAAGGAAAGATAGGTGTGATGTTGACACAAGAATGTTGGCAATGTGTAGTCATTTTCGGCCAATCATGCCTAATCCAAAGTAGAAAGCTTGCCATGCATGAGTAGGTTGTCAATCATCATTGTCTTGTATCTATTTTTGTATAAGAGAGTGTGTATGTCACCCATGATGCAATCGCCATCCATACATGTGAGGTTTCAAGGTATCTTTGGCAAGTATTCATAGGTTATTAAGGGTAGTGAAAGTAGGTTAGATCCTTTGGTATAACTATGTTAGTTGTCACATGATGTGGACTTGTGAGTGTGCTAGTATTCGGCCAACAAGAAACAAAGGGGTAAGTTCTAAAGGTGTGGGATAGGGACTTGTCATGCTTGAGCACTTGTGTGTGTGTGTGTATATATATATATATGGGAAAGTTAATTTAAGAACACCTATATTTCGTGCGAACCGTGAGAACGGTATCTAAAACCATTCAAATTCAAAATTTCTTTTTACACTTGTCTTTATTACTAAAATTCAATCTCAAAAACACAATTTACGCGTAAAAATTCAAACGTATACGAAAATAATTTGTTTTTACACATGTGTAAATTTACTATTTATACATGTGTAAACTGTTTCATTTACACGTGTAAAAAGTTAATTTGAAAGTGTTTTTACAAGAAAAGATGAATTATTTGGAAAGAAAATACATTTATTAATGTTGTATTTTGATTATAATGAGGCTTGTATTAAAAAGTTATTTTGATTAATTTTTTTACTTGTTCTCACGGTTCTCACAATATTTAGCATTCTCAAGATAACCCTCCCATATATATATATATATATATATATATATATATATATGTGTGTGTGTGTGTGTGTGTATGTATATATATATATATATATCTACGCATATATGTGTATATATATAAGGTCGTATGATTTTGTCTCATCTAGTTCAAGTGTGTAAGTATGTATCTGTAAAGTATGTGTGTAGGAATTGTCATTTTCACCATGTGTGAAATGTGTATATGTATAATATTGAACTAAATTTTTATTCTACACATGTGTATTTGCTTAAAAAATATATATATAGTTTTAGTCTCATAAAATCTATACGCTTTTGTTGATCCTTGTGATGGTCATGGTGTTCGAGTAGAATTCACTTCTACATATTCGTTCAAATAATGAGGCGTAATGACACACTTATTCTAAACACGTAGTGAAATAAAGATAGTTAATTGTACGGTATCAGCTAGTGAAGTTGGTGGGTGTCACATTAGGCCTCCTAAAAGGTTGAGTCGTTGACAACTAGTTTCGCTTTGCCGCACTTGTGGTGTACATCATGGCCTCGGTAGATTTGGTCCATCGCTGCTAGGCGGGAAGGTGTTCACGATTATCACAACTATCACATATGGTGAAGAAATACCAACCAAATAACACTCGACAATATGAATAAATACGAAGAGATTCTATTAATATGTGTGAGCACGATTACAAGGACTAATGACAAGTATTACAGGAACAATATTTTGACCAATATTTTAACAAAACATAGAGTATTACAATGTGTGTGTGTGTCTTTTAGTGTGAGAGATGTCGACCTCTTTCTTCATGGGGTGAAGGGGTATTTTATAGTATCTGTGGGTCGGCTCCAGGTGTCGGTGATGATTGACAACTCATTCACGTGAGCCCCACAGGTGAGGCCGTTGAGGGAATTGGTGTTGTCCTTCTTTAATTGGTCGGTTGTCCTTCCTATTTGTCCTTTCTATCCTTACTGATGGCAGGAGATCATGGAGCAAGGAATGAACGCCTCTGATTGGTCAGTCGTTCTTTTCATTCTATCCATGCAGCTGTCACGTACTAGGTATCACGCGTGTCCCACAGAAGGTTCCACTGATTGTTCCTTTAAGGTTGTCTTCTGCTCAAGTCCTTTTGCGGGATCTACGCGTGTGCGTGCTGGTACATATCTCTTCATGTCCCTTGGTCTATTATCATTTGTGATTGCACAAAGGGTGATAGACATTATGTAGTGTAATTGTTTTTTAATTGTACTTTATGCGGGTAGTGGCTGACGCAGCTGACAATAATAAATGTTGTGGCCCCTTGTTTCTTTCAGTCAGGGTGAAACAACGTTTTTAGGCAGTCATAAAGGCCCGTGTCAGTTGCTTTTTCAGTGTTCAGTCGTCCCATCCCTCTCTCCTTCACGTGTCGTTTTCTAATTGGATTGTCGTGTAGCTAACGTGTCCGTGTTTCAAGGTGCATTAATTGCTCAACCTTTAAAAATGAAGGAGAGGCCTCAATAGCAGGTTTACACTTCACTTGTTTACTTTCAAACTTTCCTTGTTGCTTTGAATTCTGAAAATTTCTTCATACTTCAAATACTGCGCGCTATGGCCTCGTCGTCTAATCGTCATAACCCAAAAAAGAAAGATAATAAATATCTAGTTGCTGAGGAGATAACTGCACAATGGGGCTCTGGGGAGTTTGCATACTTCTGCAAATCATTTAGGATTGCTCCTTCATTTGAGGAAACCCCTCCCGCTCATGGAGAGGTTTTTACTAAGCCGCCGAGGGGGGAGATTGGCATATATGAGGCCTATTTTGTACAGTGCAAGTTTAGGTTGCCCGTGACCACATTTTATGCTTCTGCGTTGGAATATTACCAGCTTCATATTAGCCAGTTGCATCTTTCTGCAATGTGTATGCTTACGTGATTCGAGTTTTGTTGTAGAGCTCAGGGTGTGGAGCCCCTTATTGATATGTTTAACGTCGTTGGTGATTGTCACTTCTGTCCTTGCTGATGGCAGGAGATCATGGAGCAGTGAATGAACACCTCTAATTGGTCAGTCGTCCTTTTCATTCTCTCCATGCAGCTGTCACGTACTCCCTCCGTCCCAATTTAAATGTCCATCTTTCTATTTTTTGTTGTCCCAAATTAAATGTCCATTTCCAAAAATAGAAATGCAATTTTCAGTTTTGCTCAAAAAAGACAAAACACAATCAAAGATTTAAGGATATTATTGTCAATTTACAACATACAAACAAAAGATTTCTTAATTTGTGTGTTTTAGGGCCCATGACATTTAAATGGGGACGAAGGGGGTACTAGGTATCATGTAGGCCCCACAGAAGGTTCCACTGATTGTTCCTTTAAGGTTATCTTCTGCTCAAGTTCTTTTGCGAGGTCCGTGCATGTACGTGCTAGTACATATCTTTTCAGATGGTCTATCGCGTACTGCCTAGTATGGCATAACTACCGTTAAAAAAATCCCGAATAAGGTTATCCGGAGTGGGCGGGAAGAAAGGGGGAAGGCTTTGGGCTGGGGTACATGCACCGATCGGGTTTGTCCCGATTGATAAGTGTTCTGTGCCTTATGTCCAAGGCTTGATACAAAACCACATCGAGCCGGGGGTCTCACTGGAAGCAGCCTTTCTATTCTTAGAGGTAAGGCTGTCTACATTTTACCCTCCTCAGACCCTACCTTAGCTTTGCTATATGTGGGATTAACTGAGTATGATGATAATACTAGTCAAATGTAATTACTAGATTAATACAAGAAATAAATTCATTTAGTTTAAGGCATTTGAGTTAGATGTTGCCCTCCTCAAGATCAATTATTTGAGCCTGGTTAAGACGTATTAAATGTAAGTTAGGCCGTTAAAAAATATAGTTTAAGCTATCCTGAATATGAAAAGATACAGTGCGTACAAAAGTTTGTTAAATAAAATTTTGTGTTGCTTTTAAAAAATATGCGTGCAAGAATCGGTTCACAAACCGAAACCGAAACCGAAACAAACCGAACCAACAAAACCGGTCTAAAACCGAACCGGTTTAATCAGGAATCGGTACTGTGACGAACCATTTTGAAACCGAAACCGGTTTGATAAAAAAAACGATTTGTACACCTCTAAATTCCCTAGTGCCAATAGATTTTTGTTGTTGCCCAAACAAGGTTGCTGCTTATATAATGGGCCACATTTAGTTATTGGTTAAAAAAGGACGTTAACAATGGGCCACTATTAAACGTCAGCGTTATTAAGTGTTCAGTGTTCTCAACCTTTAATTATACTAACAGGATGCCGCACCATAATGCGGTGGAAAACACAAACATTTTTTAAAGGTATGTATGGTTCGGTTCAGTTCAATTGTTAGTCTCAACAAAAACCAAAGTTATCAGCTAAATGATCTCATTGACCAATTGGCTAACTAGTTCAGTTCATTTTGTAAAATTGTTGTTTTTTAATTCCGTTTAGATACTTTTTTTAATAACCAAAACCAAACTTTTTCTAACATTTTGGCTTAGAGGTACATGAAATGAGTGTATAAAACTATAAATAAATGAAATGGAAGCTAAGAATATATGAGATGTTCGATTTTTGGTTTAGCTAATTTTGGTTAAGTAATGATATAAAAAAACCAGATAACCAATTTTAAGTTACTTCGGTTGTTTGGTTAATTCAGTTTTCAATTGATTTGGGTTGGTTACGTCAGTTTTCGGTTATTGCTCACCCCTAGATATTGCTAGTCACGTAACACGTCAATATTTTTTAAAACTATAATATAATAGTAATATTACAAATCATGTCCTCCACAGAGATGAATAGATCTTAAACAACAAGTTCAATATCACCTATATGCAAAGCTATTCTGGCCACTAATCGATTGATTCTTCCAAACCTTGTATATTAGTTCAAATTAAACCACAACAGTTCATTCCAGGTGAACAAACAGTAAAAATCAAGTATATAAAGGCGTAAAGCATGTTAGATCTAATAGCATTGAAATTTATCTTGATCTTGCCTATACAACAACAGAAAACTTCGATAAATAAATAAGGGTGGTGATATTAACCCCCCCCCCCACTTCTATTCCCACCCCCCGGGCGCTTTGGCCAAAGCGAGGCGCTTTGGTTACTTTTTTAACCACCTCGGTCCGAGGTAAGTTATTCTGATTTGACCCCAGGCGCCTCGCTTAGGCCTATGCGAGGCGCTTGGAATCCAGATTTTTTTTTTGGTAAATTTTGTGTTTTGGTGGTTTGAATTGGTTTTTTATTTTATTTTTTTAATTTTTTAATATAATTATTGTAAAAAAATTATAAATATTAAAAAACAAAATAATAACTTACCTCGACATTTAAGCCGAAGACACTTTCCATCCAACACAGGGTTCACTAACAGTGGTGTGGTCTACCTTTTTGCTTATGATCTAACACCAAATCTCATTATCTGTCAACGATGAAGGCAACCTGAAAACAACCGGATGGTGGTAGCTATAGGTAAGAACATTGTGGATGAGGATTGTTTATCTTCCCATTGATTTCAAGTATGTTGCCTGCATCGTTGATAGATATCTCTCTGACAACAACTGAAGGCAACCTGCAACTAGGTGATGGCCATACCGATGTGAGGGTAGTCCATTGGTATTAATGGCAAAGTGATTTGTAAGGGAAGAAGAAGAGAATGTTATACATGTTTACCTTCCCATAGAAACTCTGAAGACCTTAACGGAGGTTTGCCAGAGGGTCATTGGTCTTCAGAGTTTCCAACCCCTAATACACATTCATCAAAGGATATTCATGTGAGAATGCATAGTACGAAATTCTTTTGACAAACGTCTGCCTGATATCCAGCTGCTGGAATTGTTTACCTTCCCATTGATTTCAAGTATGTTTACCTTCCCATGGAAACTCTGAAGACCTTTACGAAGGTTTGCCAGAGGGTCATTGGTCTTCAGAGTTTCCAACCCCTAATACATTCATCAAAGGATATTCATGTGAGAATGATTTCGTACAAGATTCCTATGCAAGCAAGTCAAATTCAGTTGTTGGACCAACTTGAGATATGAGTTTGATTAGCTTGAATCTCTCTGATCCATGGTATCCACTAACCGTAGCGATTATCGTGTGTCATGGATCCTTTGAAAGTGGATACCATGGATCAGAGAGATTTAAGCTAATCAAACTCATATCTCAAGCCGGTGCAAGTTATGAAATGACACATGTAGAATGTAATGTCATGCACAATGTGTACTCACAGTGACATCGAACACTTTATATGAGTAAAACGATTGCTTTACAGTGCTGAAAACGACTATCGTCACTCTGTATGGGTGGCTTCTTAGCGCCGATCCTACTGTCGATTTCTTTCCACAACCATTGCTCCAATATAACTTATTAGTTTCAGGTTTATAACAATCTCACTCTCTCTCCCTTCGTTCTTCTCTAACCTAGTATCTCTTCCCGAACATCAACACCATGAACCCTAATCATCTAACCTTCATAACTTACTCAAATATTAACTAAGGTGATTCATAAGCTGGGATTATGAGAAACAAGTGGACTTACCTAATGATTATGATACTGCAGGAAAATGGTACAATCTGATGATTAACCATGTGGACTTACCTGAAGAAGGACTTGTGCTATTTCTTTTCAAACCCTTCCATCTTATGGAAGTTGCTAAAATAGTTAAAAAAATGTATTTGTGAATAATACATTCATCAAAAAGACCATCTCTTTGTCAGAGGGTCACTATTCATATACCATTGTTGTTGGATGTTCATGTGAGAATGCATAGTACAACATTAAAGAAGGACTTGTGCTATTTCTTTTCAAACCCATCCATCGTATACCTAACACACTACAATTATTCACTATTTTATACATACAACACACCTTCATCGTTGACCGTACTGTTCTTCTTGATCTTGATCTTCACACTTGCTTTTGACAAACGTCTGGCTGACCTGAAGTTCCTTTGCAACCAGGTAGAAAGGAACTAGGTTGCAAATATAAGAATCCATCACATCACGATTTTCGGCGTCGTAAAGCGATCGTTACTGTAATGATCAGAAACATTCCAAATAACTGTAACGATCGCTACGGTTTCCTTCATCGTTGACCGATATCTCTCCGATAACAACCCTTGTTTGATTATACTCTTTATGTATGAATAGTGACCCTCTGGCAAACCTACCTCTGTTTTGAATTTGTTGCTTCCATAGAGAAGTTATCAATCTCACTGTAATGATCAGGAACATTCCAAATAACTGTATAATTTCAGCTTTTGTTTAACTATTTTAGCAACTTCCATAGAGAAGTTATCAATCTCACTGTCCAACTGAATTCATCATCCTTGTCTTAAAACCCTTGACATCGCTGTTTGATTATACTCGTGTTCATCCTTTATCAGGTTGCCTTCATCGTTGACCGATATCTCTCCGATAACAACTGAATTCATCTTCCTTGTCTTAAAACCCTTGACATCGCTGTTTGATTATACTCGTGTTCAGCCTTTATCAGGTTGCCTTCATCGTTGACCGATATCTCTCCGATAACAACTGAATTCATCTTCCTTGTCTTAAAACCCTTGACATCGCTGTTTGATTATACTCGTGTTCAGCCTTTATCAGGTTGCCTTCATCATTGACCGATATCTCTCCGATAACAACTGAATTCATCTTCCTTGTCTTAAAACCCTTGACATCGCTGTTTGATTATACTCGTGTTCAGCCTTTATCAGGTTGCCTTCATCGTTGACCGATATCTCTCCGATAACAACTGAATTCATCTTCCTTGTCTTAAAACCCTTGACATCGCTGTTTGATTATACTCGTGTTCATCCTTTATCAGGTTGCCTTCATCGTTGACCGATATCTCTCCGATAACAACTGAATTCATCTTCCTTGTCTTAAAACCCTTGACATCACTGTTTGATTATACTCGTGTTCAGCCTTTATCAGGTTGCCTTCATCGTTGACCGATATCTCTCCGATAACAACTGAATTCATCTTCCTTGTCTTAAAACCCTTGACATCGCTGTTTGATTATACTCGTGTTCAGCCTTTATCAGGTTGCCTTCATCGTTGACCGATATCTCTCCGATAACAACTGAATTCATCTTCCTTGTCTTAAAACCCTTGACATCACTGTTTGATTATACTCGTGTTCAGCCTTTATCAGGTTGCCTTCATCGTTGACCGATATCTCTCCGATAACAACTGAATTCATCTTCCTTGTCTTAAAACCCTTGACATCGCTGTTTGATTATACTCGTGTTCAGCCTTTATCAGGTTGCCTTCATCGTTGACCGATATCTCTCCGATAACAACTGAATTCATCTTCCTTGTCTTAAAACCCTTGACATCGCTGTTTGATTATACTCGTGTTCATCCTTTATCAGGTTGCCTTCATCGTTGACCGATATCTCTCCGATAACAACTGAATTCATCTTCCTTGTCTTAAAACCCTTGACATCACTGTTTGATTATACTCGTGTTCAGCCTTTATCAGGTTGCCTTCATCGTTGATCGATATCTCTCCGATAACAACTGAATTCATCTTCCTTGTCTTAAACCCTTGACATCGTTGTTTGATTATACTCGTGTTCAGCCTTTATCAGGTTGCCTTCATCGTTGACCGATATCTCTCCGATAACAACTGAATTCATCTTCCTTGTCTTAAAACCCTTGACATCGCTGTTTGATTATACTCGTGTTCAGCCTTTATCAGGTTACCTTCATCGTTAACCGATATCTCTCCGATAACAACTGAATTCATCTTCCTTGTCTTAAAACCCTTGACATCGTTGTTTGATTATACTCGTGTTCATCCTTTATCAGGTTGCCTTCATCGTTCAACGATATCTCTCCGATAACAACCCTTGTTTGATTATACTCTTTATGTATGAATAGTGACCCTCTGACAAATCGCGTAATGATAGTCGTTTTCGGCGTCGTAAAGCTATCGTTATTGTAATGATCAGAAAAATTCCAAATAACTGTAATGATCGCTACGGTTAGTGGATACCATGGATCAGAGAGATTCAAGCTAATCAAACTCAGGGCAAGCCTTGTTTGATTATACTCGTGTACAGCCTTTATCAGGTTCTTTTGGCCACAGGTACAGAAAGGTTATAAATGTTCATGTCGTTTCAGGTTGCCTTCATCGTTGACCGATATCTCTCTGATAACAACTGAATTTTACTTGCTTGCCTGAAAAGTTGTACCGGTTATAGAGAGAAATCAACAGTCGGATCGACTGTTGATTGGTATATAGAGAGCAAACTGACAATCATTCAAAATTTAAAGTTACCGCTAACCTCTGCGTCATCATCGACTACAGCAAACCGACGATCTTCCTCCACAGCACTCCTAATGGGCCTCTCTTTATTTCACGGTACGATTTGTGTTTTTGTTGCTTTTTAAATAATAAGTTTTGTGTTTATCAAACCTAACGTCTGAGCAATGATTTATTATTATTAATTTATTTATTGTTATTTTATTTCCGTTTTGAGGGTGTAATGATGATGATGGTTATGATTTTGAGCATAAACCATGACTATATTACATTATTATTATTATTATTATTATAATTATTTATTATATTTGTAACTTAGTTCCTTTGTTTTATTATTATAATAATTTATTATTATCAAGAATCGGAAATTAGTAAAACGATTTATGAAAGTATCAAGAATCGGGAATTAGTAAAATGATCGGATGTGACTTCTGAAAACCACAAACGATCAATTAACCAATTACGAAACGCGTCAAACAGAGACCGGAAGTCCAGCATGTCGATTAGACATGCAAAAATCGTGTTTCGAAAAAATATGGGTATCGAATGTATAGTCGGAGCACCAAGTAGAATGATTCACGAAAGTTGAACAAACTTGGGTTGGCTGGGCTTTGTTGGACGTAAAAGAAAAACAACAGAATTCAACATATGTTACTGTCTAAATCTGTTTAATATTTAGGTTAATACACTTACTGTCATAGCATTTAATATGAAATTGTTGAAGTTGGATGGTTGATGTATTATTTAGCTTTTAAATTGTTAAGTGTGTGCAGATCTAGCAATGGAATCAGCCTGACCACACAATGATGATAGAACACAATAGTCCACCACTTAATACGCAAATTGACCCATCGAGAGCTCGTTTCCCATTGTATGGACCCCGCTCCCTGTTGTTTCATTTCATGGCTCCTTCCTTTTGTCGGTCATATGGGTATAGCGCGAGAGGATGGAGTTATAACTTCACTTTTGGATCCGTGGCTTGTTACGTCCAAATAAACAAAGAAAAGGTACTTTCTTTTCGTTATTGAACGCTTTGAAGACTTTTCACATTATGCCTTACGTTTGTATTCGTTTGCTACAGTTCTCTATGAACAAAAGTGAAGAAGAATACAGTCTTGCAGAATCAGGAAGAAACCAAAACCAGAATCACAACCAAAGCACATGGGATTCGGGATTCGGCATTAAGAAAGAGCAAGCAAGAATACCAACACCGAAGATATAACATTTTGACTTGCAACTGTCACTCGTTTGTGGCTCATAATCTGAACAGGATGGAGTTTGAGGGTGGCGGGTGGAATGTGGTTAACGTCGCAACAATGATCCTGCTGAGAGGACGATGGGCGTCCATGTTTCAAACTTATGCCCCATTTGTGATCATATTCTTTGCAGGAATCACTTTTGGGGGAGTGCATTTTCTTTCTTTTTTGGCATTCTTTGCAGCATTTGTTCTTGTTGGATGGTATCTTTTGGGTACTTATTGTTTCAAAAACTTTATACAGCTGTAAGTAACGTTTTCGTTCAAGCCTCGATTTGACTTTGACCGTATTAATGAATCAAGACTGTTGTTTATATGACAATTTGGTTTGCCATGGTTGTTTTGATTCAATTATAATGAGGAAAATAATTGTTTCAAATGGTAGTTATATGTGATGATTTTTGTTTCTTTGATCCCATTAATATCATCCTTGACTTTTGAGGTCAAACATATCTACGAAGTTTGTAGCCCTCCTACTCCCTCATCACCAGATAACTCAGTGTTTGTAGGTCAAGATATATGGAGATAAAAACCCTACCTTTTTCGAGTGTATATTAATTAAGGTTGGCTCTGAAGTAAGGGTGTAAACGAGGCTACCCGTTCATGAGCTACTTATGCTGAAGCACATGTAAGTAAAGTAGCTCGAGCTTCACATGTTGAGTTTGACTATGCTCTCGCAAGCCTTATCAAACCTATTATTTGATGTCTGTAGATATTAACATTTATGATTTGAGATTTAATTATATAATATGTTTCTTCTTTGGGGTGTCTCCTTTTATAGTTTTGGACAACATTTAGATATTGACAGTTGAATTAATTTATTCCATCATATTATTATTATTATTATTATTATTATTATTATTATTATTATTATTATTATTATTATTATTATTATTATTATTATTATTATTATTATTATTATTATTATTATTATTATTATTATTATTATAGGGGTGCACTTTATCCCCCCACCCTAAAAAAACATTAAAAATTCTTTACTAAGGATACATGCACACTTATAAGCTAAAAAACTTGAATCAAACAAAATCGAGCTAAAGAACTAGGATAAATTCTCAATCACACTTAGTTGTTTTACTTCCTGTACCTGCCCCATGATGCACTCGTCCCAAACAACTTCGACCAACAATCGTTCGAGTTTGTTTGACAAACGTCGCGGTTTGCTATGGTAACTGGACCATTGATCTCTTAACTAGCGAAATCTTAGTGGGGTCACCTCCAAGTTCTTCAAAAAGGACCAACAAGTTATTGCTTGGCTTTAACCAAGATCTGGAAACATGGTACCATCTTTGCGTTGGTTGACCACATCCGAGTTGACAAGTCAGTGGCCGGTAGACTGCAGCATAATGGCACCCTTGGCAATCACAATTAGCATAAGTTGACCAATATATCCCTATGCTTTTACCATTGATCCATGCTTCGCCTTTTCCCGTACTACTCATGTCTAGAGCCAATGGCTCATCGTCGTCAGGTTCATTAAAGTAAGCCTGCAAAGATTTCAAGAACCATATGGTTATGAAATCTTTATCAATAATAACGTTTAACGATCTTGATTTCTGGACTTTAGCCATACCTTGTGCCATGGTAACGGTTGTTGTTTCTGACTGATTAAGGAATCTTGAGTCCACTTGATGTAAGAATTAGTATTTGGGGAGATAACATTCAAAGCCTCTCCCTTTAGACTGGCCTGTAAAACAAATAGCAAATCCGAGACAGAAATTAGGGGTGATGATTTCCACTCATTTATTCATGCACGGGTCAATTTGGGTTAGCTTTCATTTCATAAAATCTCCTAAACCATTTTATTCCAAACTGACCGGTTTTGACCCGTGTTGAAGTCTTGGTTTAAAATCCGGGCCTAGGCGCGTAAGGAGATCCAAGGTGCGCCTACTTTTGACTACACACTTGAGGCGCAAAAGGTTCATGAACAAGCGACATAAGGCACAGTCATGAGGAGTACCCGGCCCGGGCAAGGTTTTGTTCAGGATGTTGTACATATAACCTTTTAGGTTTTATATATGTGATATATATTAAATCATATATAAATCTTGTTATAGCTAAATTTTGGATAGGCGATGCTATAAACCTATGAGATTGTACAATATATAAAAACTGTGCCACACGTAGGAAAAGCGATGCACCTTGTGCCTCGGCTCAAGACCCTGTCGCCTCGGTGTGCCTCGCGCTATCTAAAACCAAGACTAAATTTTGACCCATTAATCAACCCAAAAAAAAGCATTACGCACCTGGTAAGTCTAGTTGACCCATGCCAAATCCATTTTTCGTTGTCAAGACCATAAAGAGCCACCAGACCTAAGACTCTAGTCTCCCATGCTTCATAATGCCCTCCCATGTTCTTCACAAAAACAAAACATCAACTTTCAGTCTTCATCAATATATTGCAAACACAAAAATACAATAAATCAAGAAACTGACCGGATGAACCAATATCAACACTGCAAATAATAAATAAATAATAATGATAATGATAATATCAATAATAATATAAAACCATATTTGTTACTTATGTGATAAATTATTATAAACAGTCTTACCTAGTTGTATACCAGAGATAATCACTAGTATCCCTTGTGATATTAATTTGCTCCAATAAGCCCGTTGCAGTGAAGGTAGAGCTTTCATCACTAACCGTTAAATCTTCGGTATACATCTCCCAAGAAAACATATTGGAATCACTAAGTTTCATTTCCATTTGTGTGGATTGAACTTCGACCTGTTCCATTTTTACAAGAATTACAAAAAAGAAAAAAAATATATGAATAAAAGTTATAACTTGTTTAAAAACATTGTCATACATACGTTCGCTGTATTGTAAACCACAGTGTTGCAATCGGGAAGTATACTTATGGACCAAGGAGGTAAAGTGTAGTGTTTGTTATTAAACGTCACTTTGGCAGCATTGAAAAAGAATAATTTAGTAAGATGGTTTCTAAGGTTTTTTTATTGGGGAAATGAAGTTAGATTTAAAAAGATTAAACCTGTTGTAGGCTTCCCAAAGAGGTGATAGCGGGCTCTGCTGAAAGTAAAGCCGGCTCACATTGTTTGATAACCTTGTGAAGATTCTTTAAGTGACTGTAAATGAATCGTTAACATTTCAACATTCAAGTTAGAGATGGCCTTTTTCAATCCGTGTCGATTTAGGCTATAGTTTATTTTCAACATTTCAAATGATGACCAAAGTGTATTCAATGCTTACAACCTCTTAAATAACTATATTCGACAAAAAAACTAAATCTAAGTATGTAAACAACTTAAAAATGGACAAAAAACAATGGTGGGTCAACACGGCGCTTATAAAAATTGCCCCTTTTTACTGTAACTTGTTTTGATATGTCACCCAATCAGCTCAACTAACCCATTTTTACTTTACTGTCGACTTGAATTTGAACCTTGATGTAAAAGATGTATGTTCATGCTTGATTTTGGAAACTAATAGGTTTTGCCTTAAAAGTCAAAGTACAGATAGATAGTTTTAGCCTTAACGTATTCATCAATTGGAGCGTCATAGTCATAACTAGTAGTAATAAACGGGCCACCAGCGGATCGACCAAAATTTGTGCCTCCACGGAACTGCTCGGGTTTCATACAAGAACAATTCAGATGTTACTTTAAAAGTGATATTGTCATGTTACAGTACAACCGTTTTAACTGTTACAAAAATAAAAGCATAGATAAACCAACCATGTAGTAGTTGAAGAATGATCCGCCCTTATGTATGAAGCGGGCAACACCAAATGCCAAATCTTGAACGGGCCTCTCGTAAATGGGCCCGCCAAATTCTGTAAACCTGTAGGTATAAATGAAATGGCGGTTTGTTAACCAAGCATATGATAATGAAATTAAGAAAGAATATTCACGAAATTACATACCAGCCGCTCCAAGTCTCGGTCCACATTGTGGGCTTGTAAGGCTTGTTGGACGAAAAATCATCACAGTAAAAACCATTTCATGTGTTTATCTGACAACAAGGCCCTAAAAAAAGTATTAACTATTAAGCAAGCTTTCAGCCCATGTGAGCGGGTTAGATCAAGCTTACAATAGGATCGGGAGCATCATCTTGCTTGCACATAACACATGGGACACCGGTGTCCAATTTAACCGCCATATTTGCAGCCCAAGTCATGTAGTTATAGCCCGCTCCTCCATACGCCTTTCCTACAGATTCATACTCATTCTCAACCTGCACCAATCATCATTCAAAGTTTTATAACAGTCTGTAATCAACTTTAAAACCAATAAATTCATGAACTTCATCATAGCATGTCATAAATTCAAATTTAATGATCACCAACCAGTAATTAAATACAAAAAAAAAAAGAAGATTAAATACTGTATAAAAAAATGCTTATACCTGAGAAAGAATAATCGGGCCTCCTTGCGATTCGAACATCTTTTCACTCTTCATTAAGTTGACAATTTTCTCTGTAAATCCTTTCATTGCCCTCTGCATTTGTGTATAGCTTCTTTTTTAGTAAATTAAATTGCTTGTTCTTATAAAAAAAAATATATATATAGAAAAAATAATTAAAAAAAATTGGAAAGTGTTTCCTTAAATGGCTCATTATCAGTTCTGAAACTAATGCCAGGAACATACTTCAGCCAAACTGGAAACCCTCTGCATAATAATTTATCACAAATTTGATAATTTCAATAACTTCAGTTATTTGAAAGTCAATCCTGACCCATGCAGCTCTAAAATGGTTTAATCTACCAGGGATATAAATAATTGGCCATTAATATTATTTTAGCGTCTTAGATGTTTAAAAATTTATATGGGAATCAAAATGTTAAATGTTCTAGTTAAAAATACTTTGCGCGTGTCGCCCTCGGTACGCATATAAAATATACGAACACCCAACTAAAAATATAATTAACCGCGGGGCCTAAACTAGTCATTGTTTAGGGGTCGTAGGAGGTTAATACGGTGTTTGGTATGTCTCGAAATTGGACCCGAACATAACCGAGCGATACCCGAAAAAACTAATATATATTATTATGAGATCATAAAAGTCAAAATGTGATCTTTTATTTCACCCAACCAAACAAACTCCACCCCCATCACCTACATAACTATTCCTTCTATATCTCAACCTAATATTGAAAGTATCGACTTAAGATTTGAATTGTTCAAGAATCATTTTGATGTCTCAAAATTATTACGACCTTGCATTTAAATAATATGATATGGATTTAATAGTGGGATATTAATAAGTCAAAGGACTATTGTTGTACAGTTGAATAGTTGGGGGGCAAGGTTGTAATAGTCTAAGAATTGTTAGTTGATTAGTCGTTAAATACGGTCAAAGGTAGTTAATGGAAGTTATCGACTAGTTTAACCGAATATTGTTGTCTTCTCCTCCTTCCCTTCTATTCTTCTTTGTATTCTTCCCACCATTAACAAACCATTAAAGCTCTGCTCGTAACATTGGTATCAAAGCCAATATCCTGTCAGAAGCTTAATTTTCGGCCATCATCATCTCTAATCAGCGATTAAGTCATCTCCTTCATTACTCTGTTCTTTAATTCTTTGATTCTTTCTACTGATTCTTTCATTAGTGTCGGACTAATCACTTGTGATCAATCCAATCCATAGTTGGATCAATTCGTGATCTTGCTATTCTAATTCATTCACAATTTCAGTCAATTTCATTGTCTTCTTCGTTCTTGATCCAATTTTTCATTTTCCGCCATTAGAACCCTAACCTGCAACATAATAATAATAATAATAATAATAATAATAATAATAATAATAATAATAATAATAGTATTCCTATAAATTTTCAACACATTTCAACCCTCCATAATAATAATAATACAATCACTTTCAACATGACTACCATAAGCCAATCAGAAATCGAAAAAACTATTCAAAACCATACCACATCTCTTTTGAAATTTGAAGCTTTCATGGAGAAAACTGATAAATCTTTCCAAGAAATGAAACAATTAATGGAAAAATTATCTCTTAATCAGATTCATCCCAATATGCAAACATTAAGTAATTCAGGGTCTGGTGCATCAGACAATTCCAATTTAATCAATTCAAGAATTGAAAGGTTATACAGGCTTGGAAAGATAGAATTCCCTAAGTTTAATGAGAATGAGGTTGAGGACTGACTGGATATGTAAGTGTGAGCATTTTTTTTTTAATGTGGATGACACACCTAAGTCATTCAAGGTCAGGTATGCAGCCATTAACCTTGATGGTAAAGCCATGAAATGGCATTCTTCCTTAGTGAAACAACTAACTAAACCAATCTCAGAAGTAACATGGCCTGAGTATTCTGGAAACATTATTGAAAGATTTTCAACAAATCAATTTAATGATGCTATAGGTATCCTTACATTTACTGTTCAGACTGGTGAATTAGAAGAGTTCTGTGAAAGATTTGATGAAAATCTGTTGAGGGCCAATATTTGTGAAGAATATGCAGTCAGCATCTTCTTGAATGGGTTAAAACCAAAACTGGCTGGACCAGTAAGAATGTTTGAGCCAAAATCCATGAAAGAAGCCTATAAGTTTTCAAAGAAACAAGATATGGCCAACAAAACCTTACTAACTAAAAACAAAACCTATTCCACTGTCAACAGCAAATATTATCCTAACCCTACACCATTTCTTCTTTCAAACCTGATAACACTTATCTTGCAAACTCTAATTTCAAGACATCTTTTAACCATTCTTCTAACCTAAAACCACCTGCTAATACCAGTTATTTACCCTTACTACCAACACCACCTATCAACCAAAGATTGAGCAATAACAAAAACAAACTTAATGTTACAACCCGGCCACAGGGGGCCTGGACGAAATTACAGATTGGTACAACATTCACGCAAATGCAAGCAACAGCGGAAGCGGTATAGAAATAACTATCTTTATTAATATAATTTATACAATTTAGTACAATTTCATTAACTAAAACTAGTCCCTGATCGTACTTGCGCGGTAATATCTATGGTTACTCGATCGTCTTCTGGTTTGGCCACTGGTTGTGACTCCGAGCTGCAATCATACATTCTTCGTATCTCCAAAACCGGTACCTGAACACATGCTTAAAATGGTTTTGGGTCAACAATAATGTTGGTGAGTTCGTGTGTTTAGTTACATAGGCGCCCAAAATAGTTTATCAAAACAGTTCCAGTTATTCCAAACAAGTTTAACAGCTTTCAACATGTTTATTTGGTTATGGTGTTACAGTCCTACAAGCTGGCTACTCAACCCTTGGAACCTAGCCCATGCTTAACCATGTCTAGATGTAACAACATAAACATAAACTATACCCGTTATTGTCATAGTTCTCAACCTATGTCCTGCCCCATAGGTTCCCCAATGGCAAAATATATGCCGCAACGACCCGTCGGTCTCAATGGGGGTTTCCGGGTCTAGGCCGGACCACTGTGCGTGGGGGTTTCCCCAAGTAGTACTACCCATATATTAATTCGGCTCTATCCTAGAGTTAACGAGTGCCTGGTTCGGTCTCGCAGGTAATCACGCTTTGTAAAACTAACACCCATAACGTATAAACAACTGGAAGCATGCGTCACCCCAAAACAGTTATAAAAGCAAAAAGAGGGGAGTTCACGAAACTCACCTGGTTACATAGCTCAAAAATATAAAAACCGGTGCTCGGTATCGAATACCGACATCCTCCTGGTTGGGCCCTATGTCGACACATATTATTATTAGTATTTGGTTTTATTCGTCATTGTAACAACCGGCAAAAATAAGGTAATTCCGTACTAATTAATTAATATATGATTAACGTAATTAAATGCAATTATGTGTGATTTAGTTATCAAGGCCTTAGGAGATAGCAATTTCCAAATAATGCATAGGAATGCATACGTTTAATGGTAAAACATGATAGGATCATGTGCGAATAAACTATCCGGTATGGACGTTGGCGATTACCCGGTAATAATTAAATAAACGAAAAGGATCCCGGACAACCAGGATATAAAATAAAGGGTATTTTTCACAAAATATAATGAGTTTTGGAACTCCAAAACCATAAGTGGAAACGTCTCATACAAATCTCCCGGTAACGAATAAAGTGCGCGTACCGCACCCGATACGCGCATAACTCATAATTTCACCCGGCAAAAGCCAAAATAACCAATTAACGCTTAAATTAGACTATATTTAAGAGTTATTAAAGGTAATATTAATGTCCGAACAACGCGCGATTAAAACCCGAAAAATACCCGAACGACGAGGGATTTAACTTAACAAGTATTGGGTAAATATTTGGAGTTGTGGACCCCACCTAAACCCACCAAGGGCCGGCCTAATGGCCAAGTAATCCCCTTGCATGGTTGTTTTAATTATAACCTACAAGTCTATGGATAATGGGCATGCATGGACAAAAGATAATGTGTAAGAGTATCAAGTACAAAGCATGCCCCACTTGCTCTTCCCTTGTAAGAAATTTCGGCCAAATGGCCATGTAAATCCAAGACAAATGCAATCTAGTTAAACACTAGGACACTCATGTATGCATGCTTCCAAAAGATCCCATATCCTACTAATTTTATAAGTATGATTACATGATATCTTGGAAAGATTATAATCCTTTCTTTGATTCTTAAAAACCCACGGCCAAACACCTTACCATATCCATCCAAGATCATTTCCTTGTACTTCTTAAATCTCCTAAATCTTTAGTAAGATCACATGCAATCCATGGAAGATATGGTGAGGTTATAAATAACATGTGTTCATACATAAGATAACAAGCAAAAACTCTTCTCTTTTCTTTCCTTTGGGCCGTAGGTTTCACCTCCCCCACACAAACATTTCTTTCAAGTTCAACACTTCCAAATTACTCTTAAACATCCATCCATCAAAACCCCATTGTGTGTTTCAAGCTTGGAGCTTAACCAATAAGGAAGAACACACTAAACCCCTCTCAAAATCCAAGGTTTTGTCTTCCCTAGCCTTGTGCTAGTAGTAAGCTTCTTAACCTTGTTTTGATTTTTAATATTCATGTATGTGTTCTTAGAAGCAAGTTGTACATGAAGGGTTTAAAATGTGGTTTTGAAACATAACTTTAATAGGTTTTACATGAGTAAAATAAATGATTAAAGATATGTAAATGGATCATGGATTTGATGACGATAAAGTAGTGTTCTTGAAAATGTATATAATCTACACATACACTAAGTAGAATGATGATCTACACGAGATTTGAGGAAGAAACTTGAATGTATTAAAAAGTAGTGTTAATCATCTTAAAATGATCATCTAAGATATAATATATGGTGGAACATATTGGAATGTCATAAATAAAGAAGTTGCAAAATTAAAGTTTACACACTTAGATGGATGAAATTTGGATATGTTGAAGAAATACATAAAACACACATATTAGTAGCCTCATGTATGAAATATAAGACTATTAAAAGTGTTTTGATGCAAAAATAACTTAACAATAAAAAGATGAATCTTCAAAGTCCACTAACTTGAGTGAAAAATACTAACTTTGGAAGTTAGAGTGGAAAAATGCAACATTTGAAAGTTAAGGGACTAATGTTGTAACTTTGAAAGTTAGAGGACTAAAAGGAACATTTTAGAAACTATTAGTCCAAAAATGCAATCATGGAAAGTTTGGTGTCAAAAGTATAAGTAATAATTTTCCAAGGTTGATTTGGTAAATACTAGTAAACGTACTTGGGTATTTTGTATAAAAAGTATATTTTTATAAAAGTGAAAGTTATAAAAATATGGGTTTGTATTAACATAAGGATTTTTATAAAATAGAGATTTTATAAAAATGTTAAACAAAAATTAAAACTTGAGAAACTTATACAAAAATGAATACTTTTATATAAATGGGAATATAAAAGTATTGGAAGCATTTTTGTATCTAAGTTAACAAGTTGGGCTAAAAATACAAAAGTATTTTAAAACCTTCCAAGTAACATGTGTTAGGAGGAAGAAATATGAATAATATTTCTATAAAACACATGTTGGGAAAAACTTGGAAAAATTGACTATTCAAGCTAAGATATCGAACTAAGACGCGTTAACGAACCGTACACGGACAAAACATGAGAAAAATGGCAAGATGAGAAAATATATATTTTTAGGAAGTAAAATATATATATATACTTCATGGGTGAAAACTAATAAACACTTTCCTAAGTGTAGAAGGAATTATTCGTGGGAGAAAAACATAACGTAAACAAGTAAGACGTTAAACCAACGTATAGACTTAACAAGGAAAATTACACGTTTATATATATATACGCTCGTCCCGGCAAAATTCTAGTATATCTACTTAATGGGAAAGTAGATATGTGGGAAGGAAAACCGAGACGAGTAGACAAAGATATATATCTACATGTGTATACCGTGCCGACAAGATCCTAGTATATTTATTTGAATGGGAAAATAAATATACGGCATGGTGAGTTGAATCGGGTGTTGAGAATATACAATCGAACGACAAGATCTTAGCATATTTGTTTAAATGGGAAAATAAATGTGCGGCAATGTGAGTCGGGTCGAGTGTTGAAATAAATATTATATCGAGCGATGCGATCTTAAGTATAATTATTTGAATGGGAAAATAATTATATGTTAAGTGAAGTCAAGTCGATGATAATAATGTACAAGTTAAGGAAATATTAACAAGTGTAATATATAACTTGTAATACAAAGGGTAATCTAACGCCAACGGAACCTAGGATACGCGCTAAATTAAACGGGATTTGGAATAACTTGTGGTCGGGAGTTGGGTGTACAACTTGCCGAGGCACATGCACTATAGGGATAGTGACTTATACGTCTAGGACGTTTGTAGGTGCGAGACCCCTTTTTCTATCTACCTAGTTGAGCCGGACGTCGATTCAGGTGAGTTTCACGGCCCAATTTTAAACTATTTTTACGTTTTCGGGGGAAAGATATGTTAGGGAAAATGTTTGACGGATTTATTACTTGAGGTGTGACCGCCACTCGGGGTTGAGACCTCACTTCTATAATCATTTATTCAGGGAAATGAAACCGGTGGAATATTTGAATAGTACTATTGGTGCCTGACAAGGCCCACCCCTAATCGATAGCGTCGATTATGCAAGAGGGTATGCCTGGGGTGCATATATTCTGAACTTAAGTCGTAGGATACCGAGTAACGACTTGGAGCGGGGCATTATTATTATACGTCTTGGTTTGATTATAGTCTCAAGTAGATTTATAGGAATTTGCAACTCCTATATATTGTCATAACATGGTATTTCCCGAGTATTCAAGTTTTGGAAACTAAAAACCTGTGAACTCACCAATATATTTATATTGACGAAATTTTAAACATATCTTTCAGGTAATTAGACGAGGACAATCATGGCAAGCTGGGCCACGGAATTCTCCTATGCGGCGTTGGATATTTTGCGGGGTTTCACCTTTATTTCCCAAGGCTATGGGATATATTTGAGAAACCTCTCCATTTGTGTTATAAACAATTTACTTTATGTGTAATGTTTTGAACAAGATTTGACGCCTAAATAAATGACCCATTTTCTTAAATTACTTGTGATTTGCGTTAACCTTGACTTTATACGCTTGAACCGTCGCGCCACGTGTTTCCGCCATTGGCGTGGTGTGACAGTCATGGTTGCGCGTGGGGACGAGCTCGAGTGTATGGTTCATATTCTATGTTTCCTCTCATCTTATTAGTCCAAAGTCTAAGTCCAAGTCTAATTAGTCGTCGAGTCCATATTTCTAAGTGTCACATGTTCAAGTCTATGTTCAAAAGTCCGAGGTACTAATTATAATGTTTATAAGGTTCTAAGTGTCAAGTATCCAAAAGGTTCCAAAGTTCCATGTTAACTAAGGTTTAGGCGACTAGTCCAAACATCCGAGTTCACATTATATCATCCTAATGTCATCATATCCGTTGTCCAAGTACCGAGTTCATATGTCGTTCTATCTCCCACTTGCGTCCGAATGTTACTTACTAATGTTCGTTTAAGTCTTATGAGTCATTATCTAACATAGCTTAGTATAGGTCTTTATATATTTATGTAACATTCTTTATCCTATGTTCGCCTAATCAAATCCATGTCAAATCGTCCATATGTCCAAGCGGCGTAGATAGTCCAAGGCGTCTAAATGCTCTAAAGCTTCATGTTGTCTAATGTTTATGCGACTAGTATAAATGTCCGAGTTTAATTGTCCGTAAGCTAATGACCCAAGTATTCATCCAAGTCTTAACTCATATATTTATACTTTTTCAATATATATATATATATATACATATAATAAACCAAAGCCATTTTAATGACATGGCACTCATAGAAGCATTTTCTTCCTTGAGTGTGTCATGTGTCATTCCATGTGGCATTGAGATATTTTAGAAAAAAAATAATTTAAAAACAAAATTGGATTTTTCACCCTCATGTTTCCTCCCATAATTTTAAACGTTAATATCTTTAAAATACGAGATTTTTTAAAGAAAAAAATTACACCAAATTAACGAGCGTTTTATTATATTTCCAACGAGTACCATAGTGCTATATAAAAAACGAAGAAATTTTTTGTGGAGTTTTGTTTATACAGGAAAAAAACACAAAGTGTTCGGGTAAATCATTATTCATGTATAGACAAGTCACTAATTATGTTCAAATCAGTAAATATGAATTTTTTTTTCAACCAGAGCTGAATAGGTTAATAGAGTTATACGTTGTTTTAAGTTAGGTATCAATATTAGTATGTTAGAGTTGTACATTTGTTTAGTCTTTAGGATAAGTGTTAATATTAGAGTTACATTAAAGTTCTACATTATTTTAGGTTAGGTGTTAGCATTGGAGTTGTACATTGTTAATTTGTTTTAGGTTAGATATTAATATTAGAGTTATACATCAGTCTATTTCATATGTAAAATTGATGTATCATATTAAATTTTCAACCCGGGACGCTCCCGGGGTATTATCTAGTGTGTATATATATATTGGTTAATCATATTTGCATCCTAGTCTCATTTGCCCGATTGTCCAATCCACGTGTTCAAGCCATAACATCCTCACATGACTAGTCCGCAAAGTTAACTAATGTCTATGCCACTAATTCGAGGGTCCAAGCTAATATGTGATTAAACCAAGCTTTATCTATACTTGTTAATACATATTTATACTTTGGTCTTGGTCGGACACACTCGTCAAGTCCCACACGCAAATATTGTATACTAATATAGATGAGTTTGTAGTCCGGTTATACCTTGAGCTCGACCTTGATTCGTGACAGCCAAAACCGACCCAGTTGACTCGGTTAACCCGAAGGTTGACTCCAGTTGACCAGGGTTGACCCGTCCTTTGACCCGAGCCCGACACCAAAAACCAACTGCCCCCAACCATGACTTTAGGCCACCACCTCTGCCATGAACCCTCATCACCACCGAGTCCCCCTTGTTTAATCCCTGACCCGAACCGAACCACCATCTAGAACCCTATCTTCACCATTATCACCCACCATACTGATAGGTTGGTAAAAACTTAAGAATTAACAAAGCTAAATTAATTGATTAATGCATAAATGATTATGGAATAGCACTACTTTGATGTGTCTTATGATTTTCAGGTATTAACACAAAAAGGATGCAAATCTGGAGTTTTTGGAACATATCAGGAGCACAAGGAGTGATAAACCGAACAAGAAAAGCTGAAACGGGTGTCCATGACAAGTTGGCGTCGCCTACAGCAGTTTTGGCGTCGCCTACAGCACTCGCGTAGGAGAAGGGGACCAAAATGCCGTAGGACAGAGCAAGATCTTGTAGCCAAAACAGACATGGCGTCGCCTATGCCACTTTTGGCGTAGGCTACGGGACTCGCGTAGGCGATGCCAAAAGTGGCGTAGCCTACAGCACCTGCAGTCAAACTTGGGTTTAATGTTTTTAATGCGTATCAAAACGGAAGTTTCGATTTTTTTGGCTTTAAAACACCTTGAAGGCTCATAATTTGGCATCTCTATCATTACCACTCCATCTTGTCAAACCCATATCATTCCATATCATTGAAGAACACCAAATCATCCTATTATTCAAGCCTTTGAAGATTCAAGACCCAACTTTTGAAGAATCAAGCTCCATGGCCATGAGTGGCTAGTCTCTTTGTATCACGCCTAGGAAGTAAACAATTGAAGTTCTAGGGTTTAAACATTTGGGTATTTCTTTAAACTTTTAATTGTGTGATTGTGTGTTTGAATCATTGTATTAGATTGCGATTAATCTTATGTTGAATTCATTTTAGTTAATTGATCTTGTGCCAATTTCTAGTGTCATGAACATGTTTTCTTGCTCTAATACAAACATAGGGTTGTATGTTCTAGGTAATGAAGTGTAGTTTAGTCCATCTTTGATGTTGATGAAACTTGACACCTAAGCCTATTGAACAATCACCCCGTTAACACCAATTGCACTACACTTGTTTGACCCATTTGTGAAAACCTTAGACTTTAGTTGTTGAAACCTAGGTGTGATCCTTTTAATTAAATTGTTTACAAACTTTATTATTTTTCACATATAATATCAATTCAAGTTTTTAATATAACAACAAAACCCTTTTCAATCACATTCTTAAATAAACCAATTACCAACTTCATAAGTCTCTAGTAAACTTCATAAGCGACACCGTTTAATCAACTACATAATATCCACTAACCACACGCTCCTTGGATTGATACCCTACTTATCCTATCTACCTAGGTTAATTAGGTTTTGTATGAACCGTGACGACCGGCTCATCAAATGGCGCCGTTGCCGGGGAGCTAGTGCGCTTAGTGTTTAGTTTTTAGTTGATTATTGTGATTAACTGTTTAATTTGTCTTTGTTACTTCTTTTTGTTCGTTTTTACGCGTGGTGTGTGAAGTGTGCAGGTGACAGATAATGCATGCATGCCACATGTGTAAAATCTGAAGATTGGGAATTTAGCAAGACTTGATCATCATCATCACAATGTATTGGGAAGATGATGATAATACTTGTCCTTGTTGTGGTAGCCCATATCATTTGTGGCGAGATTGTGCAGTGGCCCGTAAGAAAATGGAAGCATTCAAAAAACGACAAGATCGTATTATTTTTGGGCTCGAAAAACCTGGAGGTTCACATTTATCTTCTTCACATCGTCAGTCACGCTATTCAAACTCCCAAGGCTATTATCAGTTAAATAACAGGTATCAAGGGAGTTCATTTAGCCAAAGGACGCAACAATATCGAAACCATGAGGAATATGATGACTACTATACTAATAGCCCTCAACCGGCATATGAAGAACCTCAAAACTCACTAGATTCCAAGTTTGATGCTATCATAAATATGATGAAAGAGTCGCAACAGCGAAATGAATTGAGAGACAGAGCTCATGAAGCTTTGGTCATGCAGGTTCATCAACTAGCCGAGGAATTTGCCCAACTTAAACGTGAGCGTGATGAGTTGGCTAGTGGTGTAGTGGTAGATGCTGATATAGATGAAGATACTGCAAGTCTTTCTGAATGGTTAAACCCAACTGAAGACTTAGCACCTCATGAAGATTTGGTGGCTGAGGTGAAAGTTCATCACGAATCGCATCCCGTGTTGATTAAGGCACCCAATAAAGAGGAGGATGAAGGTTCAAAGATGAAGAAGAGGAAGGTGAGTTGGGAGGACATTGGGCAATTTATTGTAAAACGGCCCTGCAACAAGAATGACTCAATTCTCATGCCAATAACTTGGAAGCAATTGTGGAGTTGGCATGTGAACTACCGAGTGTATGTTGGAAACTCGGTAGGAAAATGTGGGATAAAACTTTCATGCATATATTTGATGAACAAGTGGAAGGAGAAGGAACAAATTGGGGAACATAAAGTAAACTACCGAGCTTATCTTGGTAACTCGGTAGGAAAATGTTCACTTCGACCCCCGTGAGTAAGAGGTACTTGTTAGTTTTTGTATATTTTTGTATTTTTTTTTCCTTTTTGTTCGTTTTTTTTTAATTTTGTTTGGTAGGTAAATAAACGTTGTGGGTGTGTTTCCTATATAACCCTCACGAGACCTCACTCGTCCTCATAACCGGGCTACCGGGAGGTTTAAAGGATCTATCTTAGTTAGTGTATATTTTGTCCACTGATCAAAATTAACTAAAAGATTACTTGGTAATGCTTTTCAACAAAAAGTAAAACCGATAACTCTTAGTGTTTTTGTGAGAAGCTTGCTTCTACACACTTGCGAGTTGCAGGTTTATTTATGATGGAAGTGGAACTATTTTGTTGAAGAACACATGGAATTGAAGAATGAAGAACAATCAGGTGCATCTATTTCCATCTCTTTAATTTTGATCGTTTACTTAGATTTAATAAGTGGATTGTAAACTGTATATTGTTGATTGGAGTGAATTTTTTTTTGGTTTGGCTTTAACACATTCCCATAAACAATTTGAAACTTTCCCTACACATTGAGGACAATGTGGACTTTAAGTGTGGGGAGAGGAGAAAAATTTAAACATTTTGAAATCCACCATTTAAACACTACATATTGAGGACAATGTTTATTTTTAAGTGTGGGGAGGGGGAGAAAAATATACAATTCTGAAAAAAATGTTTGTCCTTAGGTGTTACTTGAGTTTGTGAAGCCAACAAAATTTTTATTTTAGTCCCAAATTTATTTGTTGAATCATGAGTGACGATCCTTAGTCATGGTCATAACTCTTTAAGTTCCTCGATGTGTTTTTCTAATGATTATTAAAAAAAAGTATGAAATGCCGAGTCGGAAAAGACAAGTGAAGGGTATAACATTTTTGCATATCGGCAACCCATTCCTCTTTCATGTTCTTGTGAGATTTTTGAACCACCACAACATGCTAACACCCTAAAAATCCCACATCTATTGGCATGTTGTGTTCTTTTGAATTGAGTGTGCCATTATAATTGTATGAAGTAGAACTTGCAACTTTCGATACGCTTGCCACCTTAAACCAATGGTGACACAAGAATGATTAAGGCATTAGGATTGGCCTTTTTATTTTTACACCAATATGATATCCTTGACCCAAAAACAATATCCCCTAGTTAAACAAATTTGAGCCTTTAACCTTTCACTTGATCACCCATTTCAACCTTTTTGACCCATTTAACCTTTTCAATTTTTAAACCCGGAGTGATGAAAATTTGATTGTAGGATTTTGCTTTGTATTGTATATAATTTGCAATGTAGTGCAAAAAAAAAAAAATGAAAAGCATGAAAACAAATACGTTTCAAACAAATGAAAGTTCTCATAGAAAAGCACAAAAATATGCTTGAGTTAGAGGTTGAATAAAAAGGCGCAACATTGCCTTATAGTTGAGTAGTATTTAGTTGATATAATAAAAGTCGAATTTTCATCACCATAGTCACTTCAAATATCCCATTCCATACCCTTCGCCTAGCCCCATTACAACCCCTTAAAGACCTTTTGACTTGTGTTCACTATTGTGTAATTTGGTAAAGGGCGATTGAGTTGCAAGCCTATACTAATATGCATTATAATCGGTTTTGAGCGATTAGTATAAAATACTAGTACATTATGACTAGTTTTGATTAAACCGAGCGGAGAGAACCATTGTGAGGGGTGTGCAAGAATGTGAACTTTGATCTTTGTCGGATTTGGTTAGGCATCTTTTTGTTTTATGAAATTGAGCAACATGGAAACCATTGGAATGTAAATCTACTGAGAGGCGTAAGTCTTGTGAGTTAGGGTATGCCTAGGGACCGCATTTGAGAATCGACAAGAAATGTGGGATCTTTTGATTCACTTAGTTGGTTTGCAATAAACAAATTTGCTTGAGGACAAGCAAAGCTCAAGTGTGGGGATGTGATAGGTTGGTAAAAACTTAAGAATTAACAAAGCTAAATTAATTGATTAATGCATAAATGATTATGGAATAGCACTACTTTGATGTGTCTTATGATTTTCAGGTATTAACACAAAAAGGATGCAAATCTGGAGTTTTTGGAACATATCAGGAGCACAAGGAGTGATAAACCGAACAAGAAAAGCTGAAACGGGTGTCCATGACAAGTTGGCGTCGCCTACAGCAGTTTTGGCGTCGCCTACAGCACTCGCGTAGGAGAAGGGGACCAAAATGCCGTAGGACAGAGCAAGATCTTGTAGCCAAAACAGACATGGCGTCGCCTATGCCACTTTTGGCGTAGGCTACGGGACTCGCGTAGGCGATGCCAAAAGTGGCGTAGCCTACAGCACCTGCAGTCAAACTTGGGTTTAATGTTTTTAATGCGTATCAAAACGGAAGTTTCGATTTTTTTGGCTTTAAAACACCTTGAAGGCTCATAATTTGGCATCTCTATCATTACCACTCCATCTTGTCAAACCCATATCATTCCATATCATTGAAGAACACCAAATCATCCTATTATTCAAGCCTTTGAAGATTCAAGACCCAACTTTTGAAGAATCAAGCTCCATGGCCATGAGTGGCTAGTCTCTTTGTATCACGCCTAGGAAGTAAACAATTGAAGTTCTAGGGTTTAAACATTTGGGTATTTCTTTAAACTTTTAATTGTGTGATTGTGTGTTTGAATCATTGTATTAGATTGCGATTAATCTTATGTTGAATTCATTTTAGTTAATTGATCTTGTGCCAATTTCTAGTGTCATGAACATGTTTTCTTGCTCTAATACAAACATAGGGTTGTATGTTCTAGGTAATGAAGTGTAGTTTAGTCCATCTTTGATGTTGATGAAACTTGACACCTAAGCCTATTGAACAATCACCCCGTTAACACCAATTGCACTACACTTGTTTGACCCATTTGTGAAAACCTTAGACTTTAGTTGTTGAAACCTAGGTGTGATCCTTTTAATTAAATTGTTTACAAACTTTATTATTTTTCACATATAATTTCAATTCAAGTTTTTAGTATAACAACAAAACCCTTTTCAATCACATTCTTAAATAAACCAATTACCAACTTCATAAGTCTCTAGTAAACTTCATAAGCGACACCGTTTAATCAACTACATAATATCCACTAACCACACGCTCCTTGGATTGATACCCTACTTATCCTATCTACCTAGGTTAATTAGGTTTTGTATGAACCGTGACGACCGGCTCATCACATACCACCACCCCTGAGCCGCTACTAACCACCATCGAAACCTCACTTTATCACCGAGCAACCATAAACAGAAATCCACCTTCACTGATGCATTATACCTAAACCCAATCAGATCATCAACAACCTCAACGAGCTATTATAGAGGTTAAGAGATTATTGGGTTTACCTTGGTCTGGAAAAGATCTGGTCACAGAGGCGGCGCCACCGCCGCTTGGAACCACCACAGTAATAGATTATATTTATAGTAAATTATTATTGTGTAAATGTACATAAATTAGTTCCTATTCTTATGCCATGATTGGTGCCTTGTAATCATCTATATAATGGAATGAGAATTGTGAAAGAGTCAAGGACTCAACTATTTGACTTATCATGGTATCAGAGCATCCTACCCAATCACTCCTCTTCTTCATCCAATAATTCTGCCGCCTCTACCTTTCTTCTTCAATTTTTTTCTTTCCAATTTCTTTTCGTCACCCTCTGTTCAATAACATCCACCATGGATTCACAAATCCACCCTGCCCTAACAGTATCAAATATCAAATCCTTTATTCCTCTCACCTTGGAAGTCGACTCGGTTCATTATGGAACTTGGTTGGAACTTTTCCGGATTCACTGTCGGGCCTTCCTCGTATCAGACCATCTCGAACCCCGCATACCGGATCTCACCTCTGACTAGTCGTCTTCCTCATCCCAGAAACAACCAGAATCCACCGAAACACCCAAAACAACCACCCTACCACTCTCTTCCACCGCCTCTTGGGAGCGTCTGGACGCCATTGTACTCCAATGGATGTACGGAACCGTCTCCCCGAACCTGCTGAACATGGTTTTTAAACCCGGAACCACCGCTTACAGTGCGTGGAAAGCCATTGAAAATTTATTTCAAGACAACAAGGCGGTTCGTGCGCTATTTCTGAAACAAAAATTCTCCACCACCCGACTCGAAAATTTCACCTCCATGACCACCTATTGTCAAGAACTTAAATCACTTGCCGACCAACTTGCAAGTGTCGATGCACCTGTTGATGATCAGGACCTTTCCCTTCAAACATTAGCCGGCCTAACCGATGCATATGAAAGTATCGGTACCGTCCTCGCCAATACCAAACCTTTTCCTTCCTTCAACGAGATCCGATCTCAACTATGTAGGCACGAAAACCGCAAGGCCAACCAGTCACAACAGGCTGCCAAAACAGCCGGTACGGCCTTACATACAACCAACAAATCCAACTCGTCTAACCCGCACCAACCGCCCCACACTCAACCCGCAAATGAATACCGGTATGACTACTATGCTGAACGTGCTTGGGGACGCGGTCGTAGAGGTTGTGGGCGTGGTCGAAACACTTGGCCGAGGGGTCGCGGAGTCATGTCAGGCGGATATAATTACTCCTACGGCACCTCACAGTGGCCTCCCAATTCCATTCATTACACTCACGTAAGCCCACACACTTGGCCCAACAATAGCCCATCACCTCCACCTTGGGCCTCTTGGAGTCCACCACCATGTCCATATCCAACATCAACTCCTACTGCCCAAAACAATCAGCCCGGTCTACTTGGGCCTAGGCCCAACTCAGCCCACGCCGCCTACACTCCTACCAACATTGAGCAGGCCATGTACACCATGTCGTTGAATCCACCGGATTGGAACTCTATTATGGATACTGGCGCTGACGGCGGTCGGAAGCTCGCCGGCTCCTCTTTCTTCCTCTCAACTCTTTGTTTCTCTTTCTACATATGTGTGTGTTTGAGATAAGAGAATGCAGATATGTGGTGTGTGTTAGTTTTATAATGACAAGTGTGTGTGTGTGTGTTATATTATAAGAGTGCCATGGGGCACATGGTACTCATGCCATGTGTCCCATGGTGACCAATCACATTAAATCGGGGCGGTTCGGGTTCGTTTCGCGTATCAGCTCGGTCTCGTAATGTGTATGCTAATAACAATTATTATATTAAATGGTTCGGTTTTTTAATTTCGTACATAACCGACTCACTTATTATTAGTTTTGGTTCACTATTATTACACGAAAATAATATTAATACGCGGAAAATTTTGGGGGTCTGTGCCGGGTTGTTACACTTAACCTGCCTAATAAGGAAATGGAGGCCAAAAGATTGAGGGGAGAATGTTTTTGGTGCCCTGAAAAGTTCTCATCTACCCACAAATGCCCTAATAAACAGTTGTATGTTTTGGAAATTGAAGATGATGAAGAACAAGAGGAAACAGTCTGTCAAGAACCTTTAGAAATTATGATTGACACAACCAACAATGACCCTCTCATTTCAATACATGCTTTAACTGGTGTTCCCTCTTTTTCTACCATGCAAGTGGTTGGAAATATAGGTACAATAACTTTGCATACTAGTGAGAAACCCGCGCGTTGCGGCAGGACAATTAAACCGAACAAAAAATAGATGGAAAACGTTAAATCACACACATGCAAGGCGGCAAGTTAACTTGCCATATTAAAAAAAAATAATAAAAAGTTAAAAATCATCATAGAAAAAGCTACTAAGTCGAAACCGTAACAAATTCACATAAAAGGGGAAATAAAAAACTAAAAAAACACTTTGAAGACTTGTCTGCCTCTACTTAGATGATTTGTACATTATCACACGCAATTTTTTTTTAAACGAAGCTTACATTGAAACGTATATAAAAATAGCACCAATAAAAGAACTACTTCTTTCACTTTCTTCTAACACAAGATAAAACTTTACGTTGTTTAGTAGGGTAAGCTCGATTTTGCTCTCAATATGTCACGTTATTCATGCAGTAGATATTTCCTAAACGACTCAAATACCTAAAAGTTTAGTAACATTGTTATGAATAATAATAGATTAAAATAAAACATGTAGCATTATGAAAATTCTTTTTTACATGTTTTGTATTTAATATGTTTTGTAGAAATAAATGTTATGACCTATCATAAACATGACTCTTGATTTCATTTAGATTATTAAATATGATGCTTAAAAGACTAATTTGCCCTTAAAATGTAGTTATTATGTGCATTGTGTGTTGTATCATAAGCAAATTAACTTGTACATCTTAAATTTTATGAAGTCCTTGTCAAATGCTTTATAATATAGTATAGATATAGATATAGATATAGATATAGATATAGATATAGATTTAAGGGAAAAGAGAACGTATCGAACTGTTGATATGGGCAAAAGACTACCTTACCTGTTTTGACATGGACCCGTTTGAGGTAGTTACCCGACACGACTGACCTTCCTATTTTGCCATCTCTAGCTATGAGCTATATCTTTATTTTCATCTTATGTTGCTGGCTGTCGGTTGTTTACAGGTAACAAGAAGGCTTAAATCCATCAACGTATAAAGATGCTAATGGTGTGCAACAACTGAGGTGTAGTCGTGACGTGTACTCTAATATATGGCTAATTGCATTAGAAACGAATTTTGTCAGTCTTTGGTAACCAACTCTTTAGTCTAGCATTATACAAGTATCAAGATTCATGGGCGTGAGGAGATGTTTGGGCTACGTGGCATTTTCTGATTGGCTTGTTTCTTTTTTTTTTTTTTTTTTTAAATCTAACACACAACTAATAATAATAATAATAATACTCCTTTCACCCTCATTTCACTTCCCATAATTTTCACCCTTCACATGTAAACCCCACAAGTGCCACATGACGCTTCAATCACACTCTCTCATTATATTCTAAGAAAAGAACATCAAAAAGTGTGTACGAAATCCGAGGGCTTTTAATCAAAGGCTCGTTGAAAGCGACCTCACGTGAGCACTTGTGGAGCATGCAAACTTTCTGGTCTCATCGTCTGCGTGTCCAAATTGTTGTCTTCATACACAAGCTATTCCCGGCCGATCATTCTTCACATTTTTCTTCTTTTCAATATCAATCACACCGACCCATTTTCTCTTTCTCTCTTTAAACCCATATATATTCTGAATAAAAAAAAAAAAAAAAAAAAAAAAACATTAACTGAAACAACAGAACACATAACACATTATTATTTATTGTTTCTAAATTTGTTTGTCCCAGATTATCATACTCCTCAATAACATTAACACCCCCATTTTATTTTATAGATTTAATAACACTAATAATATTATTATTAACAATAATAATCTTCCTCTGTTTCCTTACTCCTCAAGGTACTATCTTTCTCTTTATTTTGTCCTTAATTTGTATTTCTTTACCCAATTACTTGATTTATATAAATGCTATTGCTAAAAACATGTAATGGGTATGTCTTGATTTATATAATTCACCTTTTTTCGCTTCAAATTTTCAATCTTTTTATATGGGTTCCCTTCTTGAAACCCTAAATTTGTACCTATTAATGTTATTATTATTATTATTTTTACCATGAATTGAGCTATCTTGATACTCTGATCACCTGTTTATGTATTTAACTGTTTCATGTTTTGTATTTGCATATACATATTATTGATATGGATACTTTAGGAGTATAATTAGATAATAATAATAATAATAAGATAACAAGGAATCAAGATTTTTAATTTTTTATCTGATTTTTTTTTTTTTTAAATTTTGGGCTTTATTCAGGATCTTGGAGCTGCTTGACACATTGGTTTGGGTTCTGATTATTTATATGTGACTGTTGTAAATCATCTGTCTTGAGTGGCCTGTTAGATTAGATACTGTTATTATGGAGAAAGTTAAAACAATTCTAACACATACATACCCTTACCCGCATGAGCATTCTCGACACGCCATGATTGCAGTCGCGATCGGTTGCCTGTTTTTTATCTCATCAGACAACATACATACACTCATCCACAAGTTAGACAACAACGTAAAATGGTGGTCCATGTACGCCTGCTTATTAGGCTTTTTCTATTTCTTTTCGTCTCCTTTCGTAGGGAAGACAATTAAGCCGAGCTATTCAAATTTCAGTAGATGGTAAGTTTTACTTTTTTAAAATTCTATTTTTTTTTTGAATTTTTTTTATAATTGTTGATACTTTTTTGCAGGTATATAGCATGGATATTAGTGGCTGCTGTATACCATCTTCCCAGTTTTCAATCAATGGGAGTGGATATGAGGATGAATCTTTCATTGTTTTTGACAATATACATTTCATCCATTTTTGTACTCATTGTTTTTCACTTAATTTTTTATGGGCTTTGGTATGTGGGCCTTGTTTCTCAAGTCGCAGGGAGGAGACCCGAGATGTTGACCATTGTTCAAAATTGTGCGGTATGTTATTCGGGTCAAACATGTAACTTTTGGTATTGCTGAGGAGTGTTGGCTTCGGGTTGGGTTGACCTGAAACACTTTCTATTAAAGTTTGTTGTAAATAGTCAGGGTGTCAAATATTATTGAATATATGTATGCATTATGCTAATGATAACATACTTCTTTGAGTCATAAAAATGTACTCTAGACTACTTTTGACCCATTTGATGTGTTTGCTTTCAAGCTAAGATTTTTTTTTTCAGTTATACCCATTTGACCCGTTAGAGATTAAACGCTACCCAAATTGACCGATATCATATAACATTGATGGTTTTAGTTTTCATGGTGTGATTACTTTGTGTAGGTGTTAAGTGTGGCATGTTGTGTGTTTTATAGCCACTGTGGCAATCAAGCACTGAATGAAAAACGATTGGGCCGAAGAGATTCGGGCCTGTTTTCCCTTTTGAAGAAGGGTGAACCAAGCATATGGCTTTCAAAATTTCTTAAAATGTATGAACTAAAAGATGAAATCTGCAAATCATGGTTTGCTCCAGTTGGGTCTGCAGGCGATTATCCACTTCTTTCTAAGTGGGTTATATATGGAGAAGTATGCCTTGTGATTCTCATTTTATTCAGTCTATAATTAAGGTTTTGATTATGTATCAACTTATTTGTTTAAATTTTTTTTTTCTTTTTTTTTTCAGTTTTCTTGCAGTGGCCCATGCGAGTCATCGGATGAAATTTCTCCTATTTATTCATTATGGGCAACGTTTATAGGCCTTTATATGGCTAATTACGTGGTCGAAAGATCAACAGGGTAAGTTGGTTGCTTCCAGTTTTATACAAAAAAAAAAAAATAAAAAAAAAATCAGGTTTTAAATGTTCTATTCTAATCATCAGATGGGCGCTTACTCATCCTCTATCGGTCGAAAAAACCGAGAAGTTGAAAAACAAGCAGATGAAACCTAATTTTCTGGATATGGTTCCTTGGTATTCAGGGTATGATATCTTTTGTTGTTTTAATATATATAATGTATGTATCTTTATGTATGTGTATGCATGCATGAATGTTTGTATGTATGTTGCAGGACATCAGCTGATTTATTCAAGACTGTGTTCGACCTCCTTGTATCCGTGACTGTATTTGTTGGAAGATTTGACATGCGAATGATGCAGGTTCAATATCTTTATAAATTGTAATGAATATGATTATGTATATGCATAAATTAACCGTTGTTTTATGACCTTATTTTGCTTCCTTCCATAGGCGGCAATGAGTAGAGTCCACGAAGGGGTAAAAGAGGACTTTTTATACGATCAATTCAGTGAAAAGGATCAACTTTGGTTTGATTTCATGGCCGATACGGGCGATGGTGGGAATTCATCTTACTCTGTTGCCCGACTTCTTGCACAACCTTCACTATATGCTATAGATAATAAATCTCTAAAACATTTACCTCGTGGAGACCTACTTCTTATCGGTGGTGATCTTGCGTAAGTTAATTACGCATTTACCTTTCCTTTATAATGTATACAATTATGCATGTATGTAAAGTGTAAATACGGTTTGTTTTGGTTTAGGTATCCTAACCCGTCAGCGTTTACTTATGAGAAGCGTTTTTTTCGGCCTTTTGAGTATGCTCTTCAATCACCATCATGGTATAAAGACGTGCATATTGCTGTAGAAAAGCCTGAACTACCCTTTGGCGTAACTGATTTAAAACAATATGACGGGCCCCAGTGCTTTCTTATCCCCGGAAACCATGATTGGTTTGATGGGCTTCAAACATTTATGAGGTATATTTGTCACAAAAGCTGGTTAGGTGGATGGTTAATGCCGCAGAAGAAAAGCTACTTTGCTTTGCAGTTACCGAAAGGATGGTGGGTTTTTGGTCTCGATTTAGCTCTTCATAATGACATGGATGTCTATCAGTTCAAGTTCTTTGCAGAGTTGATCAAGGAAAAGGTAAAACTCCAAAACTAAATTTATTAATGTTTTGATGATATATATAAGCACTTGTACGCACTTTTTACTGAAGATAGTGGAAGGGAGAAAGAGAGGTGGTTATGCGGTTAGATAACCGCCTTATGCTTTTTTGTTTCAGGTTAAAGAAAACGATTCTGTGATCATAATGACACATGAACCCAACTGGCTTTTGGATTGGTACTGGAATGACGTTACCGGAAAAAATGTTACATATCTTGTTAAAGATCATCTAAAAGGAAGGTGTAGACTTCGAATGGCGGGTGATTTACATCATTACATGCGTCATTCTCGTGTTCCAACCGAAAATCCCGACTCTATACAACATTTACTTGTCAATGGTTGTGGTGGGGCGTTTTTACATCCTACACACGTGTTTCGTGGCTTTGATAAAGCATATGGTACAGCTTATGAAATGAAAGCCGCCTATCCTGGAATTGAAGATTCGAGCAGGGTTGGTTTTGTTTTATTTTGTTTGATTAAACGACGTGCATGATTTATTACTGAATCGTTAAACGTATGCTCGTGTTATACAGATTGCTCTCGGAAATATCTTGAAGTTCCGGAAGAAAAATTGGCAGTTTGATTTCATCGGCGGGTTCATTTACTTCATATTAACGTTTTCTATGTTTCCACAGGTATGTATGACTTATCGTATAACTTGACCGGTAAAGTATTTCGATCAAATAATATGTAATGCTCGTTTTTTCAGTGCAACCTCGGCCATATTTTACAAAAGGATGACACATTTTCGGGCCATGTACGGAGTTTTTTCAGCACCATATGGGACGCTTTTATGTACATGCTCGGGCAATCTTATGTGTCATCTATGGGTGCTTTATTATTATTGGTGGCTGCGGTATCATTCGTTCCTCCAAAGGTGTCACGGAAAAGGAGACTACTAATCGGGCTTCTGCATGTTTCGGCTCATCTTTCGGCTGCTTTGATTCTTATGTTGTTAATGGAATTAGGCGTTGAGATATGCGTTCAACACAACCTTTTAGCGACTTCCGGTTACCACACATTATATGAATGGTATAGACAAGTGGAAAGCGAGCATTTCCCTGACCCGACCGGCCTTCGGACGCGTATAGAGCAATGGACTTTCGGCCTTTATCCTGCATGCATCAAGTATCTAATGTCATCTTTTGATGTTCCTGAGGTTTGGTTTTCGCACTTGTTTCTTTTTCGGGTGTGGTGAACGTTAATTATTGTTAGGACTATGAATTTCTAACACAACACGAACCTAATATGTAATTCGCTAGTTTAGGGTTAGACTAAACACGTTCAGGACAGCTTTTGGTCAACCACTCTTATCTAAACATGTCGTGTTCGGTTGACCTGACGTGTTTACAGTTTGGCCCGTTCAACCTGTTTAATTTTATAATTATTTCTTTTGGTTCGACCTGCCTACCCACGACACGACCTATTTGACACCCCTAACTATCTTATAATCAGGTGATGGCTGTGACACGGAGCAATATATGCAAAAACGGGATGATTTCCCTCTCGAGAGGCGGTGCAACAATATACTATGCATCTGTGTTTCTTTACTACTGGGTGTTCTCAACACCTGTGGTTTCACTTGTGTTTGGAAGCTATTTATACATTTGCATCAATTGGCTTCACCTACACTTTGACGAAGCATTTTCGTCCTTGAGAATCGCCAATTACAAGTCGTTCACACGATTTCACATCAAGACAGATGGCGATCTTGAAATATTCACTCTTGCAGTCGATAAGGTATGTCTTCCTCCCCATTCTTTAACCTAAAAACACGCTAAATAATAATAATAATAATAATAATAATAATAATAATAATAATAATAATAATAATAATAATAATAATAATAATAATAATAATAATAATAATCTAAACTTGTCGTTGAAACGGTTTACAAGGTCCCGAAAGAATGGAAGGTGGATCCCGGATGGGACAATGAGGTGAGACAGCCACATCAAGCAAGCCATCACAGAACGTTTCCAAGCAAATGGAGGGCGAATGCTTTTCATCAAGATCCTGTAAATACTGTACGGATCGTTGACCATTTTGTTATTCAACCTACTCACAGATTGCAGGTAGCAGCAGTAAACGGGTCAGTGTCTCACTGACAACTTAGATCATAATTGTAGGGTTACTTGTAATAGAAGTTCTAGCGTATTCATACGCAGATGATAGTTGACTACAAGATTTTTGAAGCAATACATTGATTAACTATTTGGTTTACCGCATGATAATCAGACGAATTATCGTTCCCATGTACATGAAACACTTGCTTGTTTCTTTTAAGCATTTGTTCTTCTCGTCTCGCGACCAATGCTGCAATGAATATAATATTATAAATTAACATCAACTCATGTAAAAAAAGCTGAGAAACATGCAACAGAACTTAAGTTAGGTTAAGACCTGTCCCAACGCGTTAAGCTTATCTCGCATGCCCTTCAATAACTCTTCAGGGTCCCCAGGCCACTGGCAAATCGCGAGCTCTTTTCCTTCTAGTAACTTTTCAGATACCTATATCCGATATCAGAGAGTAGAGTTACAAAATTTGGTTCTCAATGTGACCCAATAAATCATGTTTGGCATTGCATTTTGTTGCAGCGAAAGCTAGATCGCCTATTTGACCTGCTGGGTCAGTTTTAGTTTTGCTATATGTGATTACTACACCTACAAGATGCCAAACACTCCCCATAGATGGTAATAAAACACACACCTCACCTTTCTTGCTATCACTTGACCACCTGCAATGTGTGAGAAGTAAATATTGTAGAGATGACAGAAGAACAAAGGCGGACTTTCGGCTGCAAGTTCTTCCAAATACTTAACATACTTCTTGCTTGTAAACAACGGTTCGGGTATGGTTACATCCTGTTGGCCAAGCCATTCTATATCCTTTGCAAAACTTTCAGATCTTTCTAATCCACTATTTCTAAAGTATGCAACTGCAGAAATCAAGTCCAGATCCATCATCAAACTTAATGAACATTGCGCAATAACAAAATCACAGTAAAACCGTAAACAATTTAGGTCAATCCATCATCAAATTTCATGAACAAGCAAATGTATAAGTTTATAATACGGATATATTAACTGATTTCGTGCTAATTAAATTTTTTTTTCTTTCAAATGCTTTAATGCTCGAAAGGTAAAGCTGTTTGTTCTATTTTTGAACCTACCAGTTTACTAAATTGTCAAAGATGTAAGGTTTGGCATAAGCGAAAAGGGAAACACGGCTCAATCTGGCAAACCATCAAAACCAAACCGTTTTGACCAGTGTGGCCGGTCCATCCGACACAACCAATCCGTCGAGGGCAGTTATAATTTGAAAAAAAGAAGAAGAAAGGCACAATGCGGCAAACGGCCAAAACTGAACCGTTTTGACCAGTTCGGCCGGTCAATCCAACGGCAACCCAACCGATCCGTCCAGTCAGTTTTAAATTTAGGGTTTTAAACGAGCCGAGCCAGGCCTAGGCCTTACTGGGCTCGAGCTTGGGTTGTCATGCTTTTATCGAGCTCGGGCTCAATAACTAAACGAGTCATGTTTCAAGCTTGAGCTCGGGCTCATTAAGGCTCTCCTCGCTCAAGCCTTTTACCGATCCAATCCCGAGTAGCTCTCGAGCCGTTGCGCATCATTTACACCCCTATTTTTAATGGGAAAAAAAACCATACTTATCGGTTCGGTCCAGATATTCCAACGAAAACAACCAAACTGATCCATGAACACCCCTACTAAATCCGACCCAACAAATCCAGCCAGTTCGGTTCTAACTAAAAAAACCGTACTTAGCGATTCGGTCCAGAACTTGAGTTAAAACTGTAATAACCGGACCGTAAACACCCCTACCAAGTCCAACTAGGGTCTGCAGAGAGGGAAAAGAAAGAAACTTACAAGAAACATCTTGAGATTCATCAACCATACGCTCAATCGTACTAAACACAAACTGACTATCAACCAAATACCTCAAAAACCCATCCAATTCAGGCTCCCATGCCTCATCATCATCATCACTTTCCCTGTCACTAACATTTTCTTTCTCATCTAATTTATCAGTCTCAACTTTAAGCTTCTTGTCACGCAATTTCATGGCCACAAATCTCATTTCCTCAGTAATCCCCTGCGCCTCACCTGGTCGGAGCCGCCTGTACGGCTTCCGCTTCTTCTTAACCGGTGGCAGCAGGTTCTGGGTCTCGTCTTGTGGTGGTGAGATTGTTGAAACATCGGTTGTTGGGTTTGTACAGTGGGATATTAATGGAACCCTGATGGGGTTTGTTAGGGTTATGTTTATTTTATGGGTGTTTGTTGAGTAGATAGGATAATGGAGTGAGGATATTCGAGATGGTGGTGGTAGTGATGACGGAGTGAATGGTGGTATGTTTACTGGTACTGATGCCATGTGTGGTGGTTTCATGGTGGACTTCTTCTTGCGGTTGACTTCCGGTTAATCGGAATATAGGGTTGCCGCAGGGCAGCTGTAGTCTATCCTTCAATTTTAGAGAATTGCAAAAATGTTTCCTATGTTTTGTTTCAGTTCACTTTTATTTTTGTTTTGTTTTTGTTTTTTTTTTTTTTTTTTAAAGTGGGTTTACAAAAAAGCATTTTACAATCGTTTTATACTTCTATTACACAAATTACACAAAATGTGTGTGATGCAACATGAAAATCTTAGTGTTTTACATGGATAAAAAATTATAAAGAAAAATATTGATACGGATTTTGATTCTGATAACAAGGATACCAATACCGATGTTTGGTTGATGACGGCTCCGTTCGTCACCATATCATTGTTTTGAATACAATTCGGTTTTCAATGTAATTTATATCAGAATGTGGATAAAAAAAAGTTAAATGCAGCCGCCGCGTATTTACTGGGTGAAACCCATGCGTTACAGTGGAGATGTTAAAATTGTAAGGTTGAGTTACATGGTGCGGTTTGGCTTTTGAGGGCGCCCCTCCCATTTGGATGGTTTTTATTGTTCGAGCCAACAGACATAGGGGGTCCACACCTCACCTTCACTCCTGTGCTCGCCATGCCACTCAAGAAAGAGTCATTGACCGTTGACGCCACAAGAACAGTGTTTGAGGTGTTAAGGACTGATGTGGCTGGGGGCACTAGACTTCATCGCACAACCTTAGAGCAACGTTTTAAGAATTTTGGGTTCTTTCACGAAGAAGCATTTAACCATTTTTCAATGTATGTCATATTAACCGATTCACCTACTTTAGCCTCCAAAGACATGATCCATGGTAAAGAAGTAAATGAGAATATGTCACAACCTAAAGTGTAGTGTGGGACTGGGATTGGGAGGTTATATTAGGCCCAATTGTTTATTGAGCCGCAAAAAAATTGGCCAAGCCCGGGAGGCTTAAAAGAAACCCACATATTTATAGTTGAATTTGTAACTTGTAAAAAAAAAAAAAATTGTAACTTGTAAGTTATAACTTAAATTAATTAATTATTATAATTTAATAAATATTTGTTTTTATCAAATTAAACATTTAATTACTACATCCGTATTTTTAATTTTGCTTCCAACTTTTGATAAACTAAATTAAAACAATTTTTTACTTAATATTCTACTTTAAATTGTTTAGTTTGACTAGACTGAGATTAACAAAACAACTTACAAAAACTCAGTCCTTCCAAATGCTTCATCTACTGACTATCATAGGATATCCATACAATTTGAACAATGCCTGAAATCAAACTATCAAAGTGAACAATGCTCAAAAGAAAGGGAGACCTAGATAGCAAAGAATCACATTGTTGTTTAAAATTAAGATCATTTTTAAGAACACATATAAACCTTAATCACAAGTATGAACAAGAATGTTATGTCATAATTCATGATACAATGTATGAAGGCACATTATTATTATTATCACCTGGTATTACCTTTGGTTGTGAAAAAGATATATAAAAGGTAGTATAATAATTTCAAAATGTAACTTGTTGCTAATATGTTAGGTAGTTGACATGTATGTATTTTGTGAAGAAGAACCATGCAGGACTAAGGGGAAAGGGGCGCTCAACTGATTTGCTTTTCACTTCACTGATTTCTACCAATCCTGCACTGCCACATCAATTCACTGATTCACTGAAACACTTTTTTGTAGGTAGCACTCCACTAATTCTTTACCTCACTATCAATTATTTTCACATATAATAATAATAATAATAATAATAATAATAATAATGGTGTTTTAAAACAACTAGCAAAAGCCACAAAATGAAATCAAATAATAATAATAATAATAATAATAATAATAATAATAATAATAATAATAATAATAATAACAACAAGAGTGGTGTTAGCAAAAGCCACAAAATAAAATTAAATAATAATAATAGTGGTAACACCTTCTTTTTCCTTCCCTTTAAAACAAACCTGCAAGTCACCGGCAAAGCCACAAAACCGTCTTCTTCCTTCCCTTCAAATATACACAGGGGCGTAGCTTAGTTGGGGCGGGCGGGGGCACCCCCCCCCCCCCCCCCCGAATTTTCGCACAGAAGTTTCGATTATATAGTATTCGTATAGAAAATTTTGGAAATATAGAGTTTCGACCCCTCAAAACTGGTTTTCGACCCCCCGAAACTAGTGACTTCCGACCCCCCGAACCTTCAGGTCAAGCTTCGCCACTGAATATACACAATTCGTCTTTGAGTGGTGGTGGTGATGATGATTGTTGAGAAAAAAGTGGCATAGAAAGAAATAATATTTTATTTAGATTCACGGGTTTACATCCGTTAACTACAACCAGGATTTGGTTCACGGATTCACTACCAGCACCGGTGGCGGCGGTGTTACCGTGCTGGTAGTGGGATGCCCGTGACCAAATCTGGTAGCGCCCCGTCCCCCTAACATTACAAGTAGGAAGCAAATGCAGAAGCCATTGTAACAAAGTCAGACAGGTCTGGTTGAATATTGATTGCAACAAAATGAACTAAAACAGAAAGTAACAAACAATTCTTTGTTTCAGCAACACTGAATTGTTTCTAGTTTTTCATAATGACAGGATGCATCAATATAGATGAGCTGATTTTTTTCTCCAAAACTTCCACCATCTTCTTGAAGTCAATGTTGACTTATCACTCCACTCTTAACAATTATTATACCCTTTTTATTACCTGTGGATATAACCTCAGCTGAAACATGAAGAATACCATTAACATCTATCTTAAAGCAAACCTTTAACTTCTGTTCACCTGCAGGAGCGGCTGGAACGTCATCAAGAGTGAACGTGTCAAGAAAGATATTTTTTTCAGTTTTTCTGCCCTCACCCTGATATACATCAAATATCACGGATTCTTGGTTGTCAAAGGCTGTAACGTAAACCTCTTCTTTCATAGTAGGTATGGATGTGTTCTTAGGGATAACAACACTCATATCATCTACTAACCTAACTCTGATGCCAAGAGAAAGAGGGGTCACATCTAATAGAACCAAATCCTGCACCTTTTTGCTTCCATAACCACTTAAGTTTGCAGCCAACACTGCAGCGCCATATGCAACAGCTTCATCAGCATTAATGCTCTTACAAAGTGGTTTCCCATCAAAAAACTCCATGAGCATTTGTTGTACTTTGGGGATCCGAGTCGACCCACCAACAATAACCACATCATCAACATCATTCTTGTGCATGTTTCCATCACGCAAACAATTCTCAACGTGCTTAATACACATGTCGAAAAATCCAGCATTTATCTCCTCAAACTTTGCCCTACTGAACCTTGTCGAGAAATCAATTCCCTCATACAAGAACTCAACATTAATCGGTGTTTGAGTCGTTGATGACAATTCCCTCTTTGCTTTCTCACAAGCTATCTTCAACCTCATCATTGCTTTCGCATTCTCACTCACATCCTTCCCTTCTTTATTCTTCAATAGTTGGACACAATGATTTACCATCAACTTGTCGAAAGTTTCGCCACCCAAGTAAGTATCACCGCCCACGGCTTTAACAGTAATCTTACCACCCTTGGTGATATTAAGAAGTGAAACATCAAAAGTTCCTCCACCCAAATCAAATATCAACACATTTTTCTCTTCTGGACAGTTTACGTCAGCACTCCTATCTAAACCATAAGCAATTGCCGCTGATGTTGGTTCATTAATCAGGCGCATGACATTAAGGCCCGCCAACACACCAGCATCCATGGTCGCCTGGCGTTGCTTATCACTGAAATATGCAGGAACCGTTATCACTGCATCCGTAACTTTTGTTCCAAGAAATGCTTCAGCAGACTCTTTCAAATTTTTTAAAATCATTGAAGATATTTCTTCAGGTGAAAATTTCTTTTCTTTCGACTCGTGTTCAAATACAATGATTGGCTTTTCTCCAGACCCTTCAATAACCTTAAATGGTCTTGTGTCAATGTCTTTTTGCACTATGCCATCACTGAATCTAGCTCCCATTAAACGCTTAACATCTGAAAAACATTTTAAAAACAAGTTGCGGCGTTAGCAGTTTTTGAATATCAAAACTAAGTCTTATGAAACTCTATTCATAAATTCAAATTTTGGGGTCAAAACAAAACTATGCATAACCAATTGAACTCGACTAAGTAACTCTACAACCTCAAACGCAAGGAAACCAAAAGTATTAAATGCAAAAAGTATAAACACGTGTTGGTTGTTGTCAAATGGTATGATACCAGAAATACAAGATCAATCAAAGAACAGAAAGACTTTTATTAAACTCTTTGACTAAGACCAACAACAATCACTGGAATCACAAATACAATCTCTAAACAAAACAACCTCACGAACTAGACAGGATTACAACACTCTTAGCACTTATTCGAGATGAATAAGTGCAGAATCTTAATACAAAACCCTAATCGCCCTGAGAGAGATGTGAGAGACAATGAACAAAGAAAAGAAAGTGTTACGACTGATTAAAGTTGGAGAGAGAGAAGATATCCAGCTTTTATACTCGGGGAATAGGCTCGGGTAGAAACACACCCGAGCCAATACGAACCATCCGATCTAATTGAAGAAACACACAAGGCAAAGATCTGAGCCGTTTATCTATAGGCATGGGGATTGCCACGTTGGCAATCCACCAGACTTCAACACAGCTAAACAAGTGGGCCGTATGTGGGCTAATCCCATTTCTTCTTATGTATAATCCAATAAGCACCCTGAGCCCAAAGCATCTTCTAATCCAGCAACCATCAACATGAGCAGCCCATTAGCAATCCAAATCCAATCCAATGCTTGTGTCCACAGCAGTCAATTTTATTATGAAATCAAATACAAAATATGTGTAAGAACATTAATAAACACAAAAGAACTATATACATATACACATATTTTTAACACCCCCCCTCAATTTGATTTACCTGGGGCAAATGGGTCAAAAAGGTGAAGTTGATCACTAAGAGTATCATGTTGATAAACCAAAAGACCTTTTGTAAAAATGTCAGCCAATTGACTTTGAGAATCAACCTTCACAGGTTTGACAACACCACTAGTAACCAAGTCTCTTAGAAAAAACAAATCTATACCAAAGTGTTTTGTTTTATCATGAAACACTGGATTATTGGCAATAGCCAAGGCTGCACTATTGTCACAATATAAGTCAATAGGTGTTTTTACTAAGATACTTAGTTCACTTAAAACATCTTTCAACCAGACTATTTCACAAGATGCAGCACACATGGCTCGAAATTCTGCCTCAGCAGAAGATCTAGAGACAGTTGACTGCTTCTTACTTTTCCAGATAATCAAATTGCTACCAAGGTAAATACAAAACCCAGTTACAGACCTTCTGGACTCTATACATTTAGCCCAATCAGAGTCTGCATAAGCCCTTAGACTAAATGAGCCTGACTTAGAGAATGAAATCCCTTTGCCAGGGGCACCTTTAAGATACCTCAACAGTCTCATAGCTATTTTTAAGTGACTACTACAGGGCTTATGCATGTACTGACTTAGAAAATGCACAGAGTATGAGATGTCAGGTCTGGTATGAGATAGGTAAATTAATTTACCTATCAATTGTTGATAACCAGTAACATTTTCAAGGGGTTTATTATCATGAATAAGCATATTATTAACAACATGACTAGGCTCAATAGGATTTCCAACTGGTTTACACCCAGTCATCCCATATTCAGCCAATAACTCAGTACAATATTTCCTCTGAGTTAAACATAACACATTGTTATCCCTTACAACTTCAATGCCTAAGAAATACTTTAATTCACCAAGATCTTTTATCATAAACTTAGTTTTGATAGCATGTTTAACTTTATCTATTTCATCAATAGAATTACCAGTTAAGATTATATCATCAACATACACTAACAAAACCAGAAACACAGATTCACACATTTTAGTAAACATAGAAACATCAAATTTACTTTGCACAAATCCTATATCATACAAGGCAGATACAAGCTTAGTATTCCACATCCTAGGGGCCTGTTTCAGCCCATACAAGGACTTATTAAGTTTACATACTTTATTATTACTAACAGTATCAGTAAATCCTTCAGGAATTGACATATAAACATCTTCCTTTAAGTCCCCATATAAAAATGCATTGTTTATATCGAGTTGAAAAATTTTCCAATCAAATTCAACAGCTAAAGAGATAACACATCTAACAGTTACTAGCTTAACCACAGGAGAAAATGTTTCATCAAAATCAATGCCCTCCTTTTGGCTAAACCCCTTAGCAACTAGCCTAGCTTTGTACCTCTCTATCTCACCACTAGCTTTGTATTTAATTTTGAAAATCCATTTACATCCAATTTTACTTCTTCCTTTAGGAAGATCAACTATATCCCAGGTCTTATTTCTATGCAAGGCTTCTAACTCCTCATTCATGGCCTTGACCCAGTTTGAGTCTTTAGAAGCCTCAGCAAAATTCCTAGGTTCACTACTTTTGTTTAACATTGAAGCAAAACATTGATTTTCAACAGAAAGATTGGAATAATTAATATATTTTTCTAACCCATACTTTACCCTGCCTTCTATAATAAAATCATTAAACCTTTTAGGCACTTGTGACTCTCTATTAGACCTTCTAACAACAGATTCAGTCATACCATTAGTATCACCCTCAGAACCTAAGTTGTTACTATCATTATCAGTATTCACATCCTCAGCCCTATCAGGTTCTAAACTAACACTCCTAGGCTGCTCTTTCTCAGCCAAGCCATTAGGGGTTCTGTCTACAGAACCTGACTGCTGAGACCCATGTGTTCCTGACCCTAAGTCAACTGGATTAAGTCCAGTTTCAACCTTTCCCTCATCATCGGGATCATTTACACCCAAGGTATCTGAATCTGTGTTTTCATATAAGTCAAAGAAGTTCAAGTTTGTAACATGTTTCAAAGGATTTGAGTCAAATTTTTCATAGACAGTTTTTTCCTTGAAAGGAAAAAAACTTTCAAAAAATTTAACATCTCTTGAGAAAAAAATGGTTTTACTGTCCAAACTGAACACCTTATAACCTTTTTTCTCATAAGAGTATCCTAAGAAGACACATTTCTCACTTTTACTTACTAACTTATCTGACTCATTAAGTACAGTACAAAAACACAAACAACCAAATATCCTAAGGTGTTCAAGGAAAGGTTTAAATCCATACATCAACTCATAAGGAGTTTTTCCAGCTAGCACAGAAGATGGAGTCCTATTGATCAAATAAGCAGCAGTCAATATACATTCTGACCAAAAACGAATAGGTAAAGAACTTTGAAATAGCAAAGCCCTAGCAACATTGAGCAAATGTCTATGTTTCCTCTCAACAACCCCATTTTGTTGAGGTGTGTATGCACATGTTGTTTGATGTATAATGCCTTTAGAGTTACAAAAATCTTTAAACTGTTTGTTTACAAATTCTGTTCCATTATCAGATCTAAAAATTTTTATAACTTTCTTAAACTGCGTTTCAATTATATTCTTAAAATTTACAATATAATTAAATACTTCAGTTTTAGTTCTCATCATACACACCCAAACAGCTCTAGTGAAATCATCCACTATAGTTAGAAAGTACTTATTTCCATCCCTATCAGGAATTCTATAAGGACCCCAAACATCCAAGTGAATAAGATCACCCAAATGCATAGACTTATGTTGACTAAGAGGGAATGGTTCCCTATGTTGCTTAGCCCTAAGACAAACCTCACAAGGGTCAGTGTTATCAATCTTGGATAGACTAAGTCTGTCCTTTAACACATTGACCACTTGATCTGAGGGATGCCCTAGTCTGGCATGCCACATGTTGTATAATTTCTTATTATCTAGACACACCTTGTTAGACAAACAAGAATTTCCACACATGTAAAGTCCATCCATTTGTTTACCAGTCACCGGGGTTTTCTTGGTTAACAAATCCTGAATGTAACAGTTATGTTCATCAAAACCAATAAAAAACTTATTATCTCTGGCTAGCTTATGGACAGACAGCAAATTAACAGTGTATTCAGGAACAACTAACACATCTTGTAAATCAACACCATCAGCTAAGTGTAATGTACCAATTTTAGTTACCAATGCAAATGTTCCATTAGGGTGTCTAACCCTAATATTTAATTGAGATACATCAACATAATCACTCAAAAAATTTTCATTATTTACCATATGTTCATTAGCTCCTGAATCACATATCCACCCAATCCCTTTTAGTATCCCACTACTACTAACAAAACAATAAATGTTTGAACTAACAGAAGAAGCACAGAATATACTACCTGTAACATTGCAGTTTTGAGCAACATCACTAGGTTTCTCATTTAGAAAACTCATTAGCTTAGCAAGTTGTTCACTAGACAAAGAAGGAATAGGCATATTAGAATCACTAGTTGAACTGTTAACTACAGCTGCCTTCTTGTTTTGATTCCCTCTGGACCTCATCCAGGTGGGATATCCAATTATTTCAAAACATTTATCTATAGTGTGACCGTTTTTATTGCAGTGAGTACACTTAAGTGAAGGATTAGACTTGACATTCCTAACAGGTTGATTTACTTTAGCAACAAAATTAACAGTTTGACTATTCTTAGTTACATTAGAGGAATTCCTATGTGACTCTTCTCGAGAAACAATAGCAAAAGCCTCTTTCACAGTAGGAAGAGAGTCTTTTGTTAACAAATTTGTCCTAACACCTTGATAACAGTCATCTAGTCCCATTAAAAACTGCATTAATTTGATCATATGACTATAGTTATTGAATTCTTTTGAGGCTTCACATGTACAAGAAGGCAGTTGTAGTATCTGATCAAGTTGTTTCCACATTACATTCAACTTATGGTAGTAATCTGCCACAGTTGAACTATTTTGTTTAAATGAGTTGATTTTTAAATGCAAATCAAAAACAACTGATCCATCTACTTTATTATATGTTTCCTTTAAATCCTTCCACACCTCAGAGGCAAGCTTGGAGTATACTTGTCCCAAGTATAACTCTTCTGAAATAGAGTTCAGAATCCAAGTCAAGACTACTGAGTTACATCTATCCCATTGTCTTATTAACACATTATCATCATCAGGTTTAATACAACTACCATCAATGAATCCAAGTTTGTTTTTAACTTGTAAAGCTAAGATCATAGCATTAGACCACACATTATAATTCTCAGTGCCTTTTAGTTTCACATTAACAATATTCAAGTTAGCAGAATCACTAGCATGTAGATACAAAGGATGACTAGCATCAAGTTTACTAATCAAAGTAGCACCAAGTCGTGCATCACCAGATTCACTAGACTGACTACTATGTTCAGACATAGTAACACACAAAATAACAGATACAAACACACCACAGAAAAAAGAATAAAGCTCAAGACGCAATCAAGTAAACACAGACAGACAAAACCCTGCCAGTGATCAAGATACCAGGTTCATCACTCAAAGGTGCCTGGCCATGTCTTAACAAGGGAGTCTGATTCCTAGATCTATAACTCACACACACAGATCAGAACAAACTTGACACACAACAAGTAATGAGCCAACTCCGGTCCCCCTAACCCGGACAATGCTCCTAGACACTGACAGAAAAAAATAAAAACAGTTAAGGAACAATCTCACCAAATGGGGACCCAAGTTAGGGTTTCTCCAAACTCGTAATCTGTAACCTTCACTTAGGGTTACAGATCAGAGAGCAAAAGAATAAGCCTCCTCAGCGTTCAATGCTTCTTGAACCAGCACCTCAATCCTTGAAAAAACAAACTCAAGATCCAAACAAATAGTAATAGATCTGGATCTGAGCAAGTTCTTTCACCCTGGAATAGGCACGAACAATCAACAGGAACAGAGACCACCAGAAACCCTAATTTTCAGCGGAAGACCAAACAACAAGAACCTGGCTCTGATACCATGTCAAATGGTATGATACCAGAAATACAAGATCAATCAAAGAACAGAAAGACTTTTATTAAACTCTTTGACTAAGACCAACAACAATCACTGGAATCACAAATACAATCTCTAAACAAAACAACCTCACGAACTAGACAGGATTACAACACTCTTAGCACTTATTCGAGATGAATAAGTGCAGAATCTTAATACAAAACCCTAATCGCCCTGAGAGAGATGTGAGTGACAATGAACAAAGAAAAGAAAGTGTAACGACTGATTAAAGTTGGAGAGAGAGAAGATATCCAGCTTTTATACTCGGGGAATAGGCTCGGGTAGAAACACACCCGAGCCAATACGAACCATCCGATCTAATTGAAGAAACACACAAGGCAAAGATCTGAGCCGTTTATCTATAGGCATGGGGATTGCCACGTTGGCAATCCACCAGACTTCAACACAGCTAAACAAGTGGGCCGTATGTGGGCTAATCCCATTTCTTCTTATGTATAATCCAATAAGCACCCTGAGCCCAAAGCATCTTCTAATCCAGCAACCATCAACATGAGCAGCCCATTAGCAATCCAAATCCAATCCAATGCTTGTGTCCACAGCAGTCAATTTTATTATGAAATCAAATACAAAATATGTGTAAGAACATTAATAAACACAAAAGAACTATATACATATACACATATTTTTAACAGTTGTCAAACAAAACTTACCAAAAACAGTATTTTTGGGGTTCCAGCTGCTTTGATTTTTTGCAGCCTCGCCTACTAGCATTTCTATTCCATCCCATGCAACGCATGACGGGGTGATTTTGTTACCTTGTTGATTAGGAATGATCTCGACACGATTGTGCTTATCGAACCAAGCCGCGACACATGAATATGTTGTTCCAAGATCAATTCCAATTGGAGTTCCTTCAACTCTCCTGGCCATCTTCAAACACGTATGGAGTTTGATAAAAATGTTTTAAGAGTGTGTGAATATATATAGGAATGGAAGTTGTCTTTAAATTTTAAATCTGTAAGAGAAACCAAGGGACATATTGAAAAGCTAAAAAAGCTTCCATGAGTAATCAAGTACAGTTTTTGGAAAATGCAACAACTCATCGGTTCATCTTAATTGTTTCTACGAACCATTCACAAAAAAGTTAGATAATTTTTTAATTATTTTTTAAATAAAGTAAAAATACTCAATAAAAAAATTAATGAATTCATTAAATTAAAAAAATACAGAACACTTCATTTAAATTAAAAAAATAAATAGCTAGAAAATAAAAATAACATAACATAAAAAGTAATAACATAAAATATTTTACTCGTCATCATCATGAAGATCATATTAAGTCTTGATGTGTTCACGCAACCTCAGAGCTAGACAATGGCGAACCTTTTAAGGGGGCATGGGTTACCTGACCCCCTTGTTTTTTGTCAGTAGTGTAGATTTATGCATATTTGTTCAAAATTTTATAAGTACTGAACCCCACCCTACACTATAGATTTGTTCAGGCTCCGTCACTAAAACTAGCTCACATCCCGCTCCTGGAGTAATGGGGATGGGTTTCGAAAAAAGTTCAAGATCAACCGCCATTTATCGATCCTTTCTTATTTGAAGGTGTTCTTGTCGATCTTCATATTCTTTTGTCCTATTCTCCGAACGTTGTCTTTTGGTGTCGGTTAATGCTTCTAGTCTTTGATTCATTTCTTTAAAACGCTCGTTGTAGTCGACACCGGATGACGAATACGTTTTCTTTCCCGTCCCTCCCCCGAACATGGGAGTTCTTCAAATATTGGAAGGTCATCTTCTTCATACTTGTCCTCCGTCTCGTTCAAGTCAATATTAACTCAAGCGTTTGAAGATTGGCTTGCGTCCGGTTTCATAAGGACTGGTTTTGACTTTTGTCGACCAAAATAAAAAATAGTTGTACACTGATATCTCGTTTGTTTTTTTTGGTTGATTCATGTTTGATCATTATTTTCTATTGATTGATTCATCCATTCGATTGTCTTGTTCTCTTGTATTCGTCTTGGTGTTGTTGATTTGTTCCCTTCGGCTTGTCTGATTACATTTGACTTATAATCGTTAATTTTGTTCTTGTAATTCTTGTTCAGTACAATAAAATCATTGAATTGTTGACAACTAGCAAGTGATTTTAAAACATTTATCTTCCTTTTGAAAATTCTATGTTATCCAATGAGTTCATATATAGTGTCTTTCAATAGTGAGACCATTTTACTACCGTTTGTACATTTTTGGAAAAAAAAAAACATCTCTTAAACTTCCTTTTGTCATTATATATGATGGAACAAAGAGACATTGCCTCATATTTCTTTAAGGTTAAACATCTCCAGGTGATTTCTATCCTAAATGCTTGACTGAAGGGATACAATTGCTTTTTAGAAAGTTGTTAATAAGTGGCGGAAGTTGAATAATATGTAAGGGCCGTGAAAGTCATGAGACCGAATACAGAGAGGGTCAGACTCAATACGTATAAAATTTTTAGACGAAATAAGCTTAAATTTATACTATTGAAAAAAAAAAAACAAAGAGGCCGTAAAAATTACATCGTTAAACCCGTAAAAATCACATCAACTTTATTTTTGATATAATAGTATAGACTGGTCGGGTTCGATTCCCACGGGAGGCATGTGATGGATACCCCCACCCTTGTGGTGGGGTAGGTGGTTGGGAAGTGATGGAGAGACCCTTGACCCTTGTGGTCATGGGTTCGACTCCTGATCCCTCCAGGTTTTACCGGTTCACTACCGTCGTGCCTTCGGGCGGGTTTGTGGGCCGGGTTTTCCCTGGAACAGGAGACGGGTGGGCCGAAGGGCTCTGTCCGTACGGACTAGAGGTCGTCTGGGGCCCCTTTCGGCCATTGGGGGCCGCGTACAGAGTACCCGGCAATACTTTAGTTGATCGTTCAAAAAAAAAAAAAATAGTATAGACTGGCCCTGGATGTTAGCCGGAGCTCCACCGGTTGCACCACTTGCCGTTAAAAAAAAAAAATAGTATCAAGTTGTCTCCTCGTCTAATTCAATTTATAGATTTTTTCATAAATAAATGCTCAATTTTTTACTAGATGAATTAAACCCTAATGAGAATGAAAGTTTGCTGTTTACAAAATCAGTTTGTAAGAAAACAAATTTTTAGTAAAAGGCATTGTTGCCATGTAAAAAGCTTACGGATATAGGCATATAGCAATTTACTTAAGATGCTAAATAAAGTTGTTGAATTAGGAATTAAACCTAATATCAATCTAGTTAACATCATAGTCCGAAATTTCCCTGTTTACCTGTGTGACATGTCGCCACACCAGCTTTTCACCCATTTTTTTCAGTTTTCTTCATAGTACGTGTGTTGTTATAAATTTCCTAAAAACTAAACTATTTTAATTAAAATAAAACTACTTAATTTAAACTAAATAAGTATTCAAATAAAAAACAATTAGTTTAACTAAAAAATACATACTTAAATAAAAAAACTTAAATTTAACTAAACATTGTTTCTCAAAATTTGTCATGCCAAAAAGTACTCGAATTCCTGGTTCCAGTGATGTTTGTACTTGACATGGCCTGGGCCACTTCAATCGCTTCCTATTTTGTTTGGTCACCCTCATCGTTCATCAACTTGTTCAGGATGTGATTAAATCTTGTAGATTTTGCACAGATGTCCCTAAACTTGCAAAGAATTTGATCACCATTGCGACAGGTCTAACCTAAATGTTAACGAAATTGTTCAAATGATGCATTCCAAAACGACCTTGATGTAGCAGGCTACGTTTCTATGTAGACACTCACCCAAGCAGTAGCTAAAGTTGTGTCTCCTTCTTCAATTCAGGGTTTCCTTGCCATTTGAGATGGATGATATATATATATAAAGATCAAATACAAAAGAGTTGAGCTTACTAAACATGAGTAGTGAATATGGAATTCTTTTTTCCATGTGTTCAAGTATGTTTCCTAGATGAAAAATATAATAAAAACATATTTCTGTAAAATTACTCTAGTATAGTAATTACATTAATATTTTTTCGATTTCGGGACTAAAATTTCTTATGCATGTTTAGCAAGATGAAAAAAAATTAATTTTTTTTTCTCATTCACTTCTCACGTTAAAACTCATTTGTATAAGAAATTTATTCTCTCTCTCTCTCTATATATATATAATATATATATATATATATATATATATATATATAGTAAAAGGTTATATTGGAAACCCTTGTTATAGTGAAAACCTTGGAAACTCTATCTGAAGGGATAGGGAGCCTAATCCGAAAGGCATCCCTATCCCCATGAAACAGCAACCCTGCGTCAAACCACGGCGGAACAACGCACCCGCGCGAGGATAAGTAATCAACGAGCCTCGCGCGCCAAGACATGATAAGCAGCAGACATTATCTGATACGTGCGTACAACCACGCGCGGAATCTTCCCTTAGCACTTTTCATACGAGGTACAAAGAACGACAAAAGGAAGATTTATAAAGATCTATGTCAGTATACGCACCAGCAGGAGAAGGACACGTGGCAGATAGTGCAATAGGAGAACGGCTACACTATGCATACTGTCGTCGAACAGTGACCAGCAGGCATTACCTCGCCAACTGTCAGACATCACATCAGACGGCAGAGATAGCCTGAACACTGTAGCAAGTACAGCATCACTGTGCACCACCAGAAACCCGCCACGTGTCCGGCTACAACAACGACCACACTGTAGCGTGACATCATCAACAGTGATCAGCCTTTCCCGCCAATTTCAGAAGGACCATGGACCAACAGTGATCAGCCTTTCCCGCCAATTTCAGAAGGACCATGGACTTGGGCCTCGGTTGGGCCCAAGCCAAGAGTGTCACCTGTGGGCCTTTCCATGCAGCCCACTTCGGTGCCTATAAATAGGATTAGATGCAATCCTTGTATTCTCATTCAGAAATAGCCATAACAACCACATACAACTCTTGTAATCTCTCATTCTTAATAACATTCCGGTGTACTTACAGTGGACGTAGGTCATTAAAGACCGAACCACTTAACTCTCGTGTTCTCACACACTTCTAACACACACTCACACACACTAAATCTCCAAACGGGTTAACCATCACGGTTTGGGTAAATGATTAAGCTTGTAGTTGCATAAGTATAAACCACCCGGTGATTAGTAATAATCACCGTGTTACATATTGTTTCTTCATTGGCGCCATCCAACGGTTAGAACAGCCCTATTAACTCATCTTTTAACCCACCCATGGCTGAACCCAACCCTAACACTTCTGCCCTTAACCATACCGGGTGTAACACCCCAACCGATGGCGGAAACATCGGGATGTCACGTATTTGATGATTGTTCAGTAGCTCATGGTGAATAATAGATTCCATTAAATGATTTAAATGAATTACATACAAAAGTTCTAGAATTTGTACATCAAATTGATTGAAACTATACACATATCTTCAAGCATCAATACAAATCTTCAAGCAAATAGAACCTGAAACATGTTAAGTTGAAAATATTTTGGGTCAACAAAAGTTGGTGAGAATACATAGGTTTGTGAAAATAAATGGTAACGATAGTTTGTACAACATTCAAAGTTGTATGATGATAGAGTATGATACCGACATGTAGCAATGCGTCTTTGTACAACCAAACCTTGTGTCGACCGATGACTAACTCGCAAGTTAGTTAAATGTTATTACTGTTATCGATCATCCCTAAGTCTATGCGGGGGATGGGTTTGTCAGACCTATAGCGCTATAATCTAAACAGGCGGCTTGATCATTGTTAATGATTGTACTGTGTCTTTTTGTTACAGTCAAATGATAGAATGATGATGTAATTGAATCACAAGTAAATATGTGTAAATGATAGTATAAAATGTTTAAGCATGTTTCACCCCAAAAATAGTGAAAATAGAGAAAAGGGGCTATGTAAACTCACCTTGGTAAAATGTTATTCCTTGAAAAATAGTGTGTTGCCCAAATATGTCAAATATCACCCTATAATAAGGTAATAAATATGTCTAAGTCTATTAAGTCTACAAATGTATAAGTTATAGGACTTCGAATTGGGGATAATTGCTCGTTTTGATTAATATTAAAAATGTTCGCCAATTGAGAGAAATTTAGTAAATAAATAACCAAAAATCTTTTTATGAAATTTAAACTTAAGATGGTTACAAGAATGTGTTTAAAGTGTAAAAATAATTTTTATAAAATTATTTTCTTTAAAATAGATTATTAAATCTATTTATTATAAATAGCCAAAATCTAACTTTAATTTTCAAAAATACAAAAATTAAAGAATTATTATATTAAAAATCATATTTCTGTTCTAAATGGTTAAAAATAATTTGTATAAAATTTTGGTGCAAAAATGATGAAAATTGGATTTATTATGATTTAATTATGATTAAATGTAACAAAAATTGATTAAAAATATAAAATAAATGATTTTTCAGAATTAAAAATCATTTCTGAGAAGCTTAATGTTATAAAAACTTAAAATAATTTTTGTGGAAATTAATAAGATCGTTTAGATATTTTTATAGATTTTTATAAATAAAATAGAATAAACTTGATTTAATTATTATAAATATTAAATAAATAAATTTTTGAAAACTAAAAATTGGGTGTTGAACTTTTATCTCAGATCAACATGATATAATTTTTGTAGAATTTTTAAAAGGGTTTTGGTATTTTAAAATGAATTTTATAAATATATATAAATATATATATAAGTTAAGCTAAAAAGAAAAAAGATGGTGTTGTGGGACTCGAACCCATGGTTCTGGGCGGTTCAAAGGTTTACAACAAGCATCCAAACCATCTGGTCTGGCCACCAGAGTTGTTTTATTTCTGTTTAGAAAAATATTTAACATAAGAACAAGTCATTCATCTTCCCCAATTATAACTAAGAACAAACCCTAGTTTTCTTAATAAAATGATTCGACGATTATTAACCCCTGTAAAGTTGGGGTTAATGCTCGTCTATGGCCGATTAGTAAAACCCACAAAAGAAAAGTAACTCACAGTGATGTACCACGTATGATTGTCGGGTCAAAGCAAAAGTCAAACGACGAACAAAGATAATTATTTAGAGTGTTTCAGAATGATTGGAGGTTAGGAGAGATATGTGAGCGAGTTGTGAAGGTCTGGAGGTGCTCAATTTATAGGATTAAGCACTGATTTGATGAAATGGTAAGGATTGACTATATATTAAATGTTATACGCGTTCTACATAAAAATGGAAGTAATTGATGGCGATTGTTCGTGTGTTTGACTTGGTGATGGCCGATAATCAAGCTCCCAAGTCAACCCTTGATTATTACACGTTAATTTAGTTGATTGATTGGTAAAATTTTGAAAACTAAAAAAAATCTGCTGCTGCGCGCGCTACCAGTGGACAAGGAAGAGGAAACAGAGCATTAAAACTCGGGTTAAATATAATTAAGGTTGAATTAGAATCAATTGAAGGGTGTGGCCCAGCTGGTTAAGGCGCGTGGTTTGAATGGAAGGTCGCCGGTTCGAAACCCGGCTGGACCTTTGTTTTTTTGATTAAAATGGGAAAAGAAAAGGAGGGTAGTTGGGCCGGCCTTGGGCCAAGCTTGTTGGGCTGGGCTGCTGGGTTTAGTGTTGGGTGGGCCGGAAATAGCAAAGGTTTCTTGGGCCAGACTTGATTCACCAATGAAATAGTTTAGCCAAGGTTGTTTTGTTTTTTTTTTTTTTTTAAAAGCTGATTATTATCTATTATTATTATTATTATTATTATTATTATTATTATTATTATAAACTTATATATATTCGTGTAAATATATATATATATGTATGAATAATTATTATTTCATTCGGCTTAAAAATATATCAAAAATAATAACAATAAAATTTGTCGTTTTAATCCCGAACAATTATTTAATGCGAAATGTTACAGTCTCCCCTACTTTTAGGAACTTCGTCCCGAAGTTAAGAGAAAACCAGGGTTACAATTGGCCAACTACCGAAAACTTTGATAAAATTTCACACTACCTTAACGTACCTGTAAATTCATGATTACGTTCCGGACCGTAATTACCAATTTACCTTACATTAGGGTTTTGCGTCCTTTTATGACTTTACCGATTGTTAAGCAGGTCTGATAGTCTCCGCCAGTCGTTCAGGTGGTAGGGCCTCTCCCGACTGTTGGAATGACATGATGACCTCTACCAATCGTTAAGCTGGTCGTTTGGTAGTTAACTAATTGTTGTACAAGCAAGTATGATTATAGATATAGCAATTAGTTCACATTCAGACAAACATGCACACAGATGTTATGATAATACTTGAATTTTATTACTTGAATCGAATAACGTCAATACATAGGATAAAAGTAACCAATAGTCAAATGGTGAGTCTTGTGGTTAGGTAGCTGGAGGGTCTTGATCTCTGTTCAGTTTAGGGCATCGGTTACGGAAGTGATTTGGGTCTCCACATTCATAGCATTGACCATAGTTGTATCGATTAGGATTAGCAGCCTGAGCAGGGTTGATGGGTTGGTTGGCATTAGGATTTGGGGTCTCGCGACATGTATTAACTAGATGGCCATACCTACCACAATTGGTGCACAAGCGACATGCTGAAGCAATGGGATGATGTCGGTTGCATGTGTCGCACAATGGATGGTTTCCTGTATAAGGTTTCTTGTTAGAAGCTTGTGGAGTGAGGTTTGCAGCAGGATCCCTGGTCTTACGTTTCTGGTTCTCAGTGGTTATTGCGGTTACAATACTTGTTTTATTGCTTTTCCGAACTAAGGTCCCGTTCTTTACGTGATTATCAGTTAAGGTAGCTGCTAAACGTTTGGCTTCCTCCAAGGTGGCAGGATTCCTTCCCCACACCGTATCCTGGATTTGCATGGGCAGACCACCGATGTACTTCTCGATGGCTACCGACAGGGGAGTGACTTTGTGGGGCAACAATAAGCTAAGCTCATGAAAGCGGGTGTTGTAGGCAAGGTTTTCCCCACTATCTTGAGCTAAGGTGTGGAACTCATCCTCAAGCTTCTTAACTTCATTGCGAGGACAAAACTCTTCCTTCATGATCTCTTTGACTTGGTCCCATGTCATAGTAAGAGCAACCTCGGCCCCACGAGTACGCTTTTCTTCATTCCACCATGTGAGTGCTCGTTTATGGAGAACACTCATGGCGTAACGAACCTTGAAGTTGTTGGGGCATTCACTGTTGATGAAGGTATTCTCAATACCCTCAAACCATTGGAGGAGTCCAGTAGCTCCTTCTTCTCCACTAAACTTTGGAGGGTTACAAGAGTTGAAATGCTTAAGGGTGCAGACTTGGGGTCCATTTCCATTGCCATTGCCGTTCCCGTTTCCGTTGTTGTGACCATTCCCGTTGCCGTTCAATTGGATGACCTGAGCGAGTAAGTTGGGAACCAGAGTTGCGATTTGCTGCGCCATTTGTTGAGAAATGATTGCAGCCAATTGAGCATCGACCCCATTGTTGTTGTGACCAGGACCTTGGTCATGGTTGTGGTTATGGTTATCACCACCTTCTTCGTGGTTCTCACCATTGTTGTTGCGAGTGCTGCGACGAGGAGGCATGATCTGTAATAGACACAATGAAATGAATGAGAGTTTATATAAGGAATGTAATCATTTATTCATTAATTAAAACGAATAAACGAAAACGTTGACTTATCAAAGATTCTAAATTCTAATAACATATGAAGACATGCTTTAGCCTATAAGTGAACACTCATCCCGAGAATTCCCAGGTAGGCATCCGGGTCCCTCGTCTGATTGGGATATATGCGCAATGCCAGCCTAGACAGAAGACTCAGAATACAGGCGTTCACCCTTCCAGATTGCACGTGTTCGTTATTAAGATCTAGAACTTCGACGAGATCTCAAAGGGGGGGTTCAGGTTAAACCTGAGGATTTTGTCTTAAGAGTAGATCCACTGATGGAGAGCAACCTTCTTGTAGGGATGAGAGTAGGGATATGAAGTAGGAGGGAGATAGAGAATAGCAAACAAAAGAAGCAAGTACTGGTTAAATCCTATGGTTATAGACTAGATTATTTCTCTAATAACCTAATTCCCTATAACCATGGCTCTGATACCAATCTGTAACACCCCAACCGATGGCGGAAACATCGGGATGTCACGTATTTGATGATTGTTCAGTAGCTCATGGTGAATAATAGATTCCATTAAATGATTTAAATGAATTACATACAAAAGTTCTAGAATTTGTACATCAAATTGATTGAAACTATACACATATCTTCAAGCATCAATACAAATCTTCAAGCAAATAGAACCTGAAACATGTTAAGTTGAAAATATTTTGGGTCAACAAAAGTTGGTGAGAATACATAGGTTTGTGAAAATAAATGGTAACGATAGTTTGTACAACATTCAAAGTTGTATGATGATAGAGTATGATACCGACATGTAGCAATGCGTCTTTGTACAACCAAACCTTGTGTCGACCGATGACTAACTCGCAAGTTAGTTAAATGTTATTACTGTTATCGATCATCCCTAAGTCTATGCGGGGGATGGGTTTGTCAGACCTATAGCGCTATAATCTAAACAGGCGGCTTGATCATTGTTAATGATTGTACTGTGTCTTTTTGTTACAGTCAAATGATAGAATGATGATGTAATTGAATCACAAGTAAATATGTGTAAATGATAGTATAAAATGTTTAAGCATGTTTCACCCCAAAAATAGTGAAAATAGAGAAAAGGGGCTATGTAAACTCACCTTGGTAAAATGTTATTCCTTGAAAAATAGTGTGTTGCCCAAATATGTCAAATATCACCCTATAATAAGGTAATAAATATGTCTAAGTCTATTAAGTCTACAAATGTATAAGTTATAGGACTTCGAATTGGGGATAATTGCTCGTTTTGATTAATATTAAAAATGTTCGCCAATTGAGAGAAATTTAGTAAATAAATAACCAAAAATCTTTTTATGAAATTTAAACTTAAGATGGTTACAAGAATGTGTTTAAAGTGTAAAAATAATTTTTATAAAATTATTTTCTTTAAAATAGATTATTAAATCTATTTATTATAAATAGCCAAAATCTAACTTTAATTTTCAAAAATACAAAAATTAAAGAATTATTATATTAAAAATCATATTTCTGTTCTAAATGGTTAAAAATAATTTGTATAAAATTTTGGTGCAAAAATGATGAAAATTGGATTTATTATGATTTAATTATGATTAAATGTAACAAAAATTGATTAAAAATATAAAATAAATGATTTTTCAGAATTAAAAATCATTTCTGAGAAGCTTAATGTTATAAAAACTTAAAATAATTTTTGTGGAAATTAATAAGATCGTTTAGATATTTTTATAGATTTTTATAAATAAAATAGAATAAACTTGATTTAATTATTATAAATATTAAATAAATAAATTTTTGAAAACTAAAAATTGGGTGTTGAACTTTTATCTCAGATCAACATGATATAATTTTTGTAGAATTTTTAAAAGGGTTTTGGTATTTTAAAATGAATTTTATAAATATATATAAATATATATATAAGTTAAGCTAAAAAGAAAAAAGATGGTGTTGTGGGACTCGAACCCATGGTTCTGGGCGGTTCAAAGGTTTACAACAAGCATCCAAACCATCTGGTCTGGCCACCAGAGTTGTTTTATTTCTGTTTAGAAAAATATTTAACATAAGAACAAGTCATTCATCTTCCCCAATTATAACTAAGAACAAACCCTAGTTTTCTTAATAAAATGATTCGACGATTATTAACCCCTGTAAAGTTGGGGTTAATGCTCGTCTATGGCCGATTAGTAAAACCCACAAAAGAAAAGTAACTCACAGTGATGTACCACGTATGATTGTCGGGTCAAAGCAAAAGTCAAACGACGAACAAAGATAATTATTTAGAGTGTTTCAGAATGATTGGAGGTTAGGAGAGATATGTGAGCGAGTTGTGAAGGTCTGGAGGTGCTCAATTTATAGGATTAAGCACTGATTTGATGAAATGGTAAGGATTGACTATATATTAAATGTTATACGCGTTCTACATAAAAATGGAAGTAATTGATGGCGATTGTTCGTGTGTTTGACTTGGTGATGGCCGATAATCAAGCTCCCAAGTCAACCCTTGATTATTACACGTTAATTTAGTTGATTGATTGGTAAAATTTTGAAAACTAAAAAAAATCTGCTGCTGCGCGCGCTACCAGTGGACAAGGAAGAGGAAACAGAGCATTAAAACTCGGGTTAAATATAATTAAGGTTGAATTAGAATCAATTGAAGGGTGTGGCCCAGCTGGTTAAGGCGCGTGGTTTGAATGGAAGGTCGCCGGTTCGAAACCCGGCTGGACCTTTGTTTTTTTGATTAAAATGGGAAAAGAAAAGGAGGGTAGTTGGGCCGGCCTTGGGCCAAGCTTGTTGGGCTGGGCTGCTGGGTTTAGTGTTGGGTGGGCCGGAAATAGCAAAGGTTTCTTGGGCCAGACTTGATTCACCAATGAAATAGTTTAGCCAAGGTTGTTTTGTTTTTTTTTTTTTTTTAAAAGCTGATTATTATCTATTATTATTATTATTATTATTATTATTATTATTATTATAAACTTATATATATTCGTGTAAATATATATATATATGTATGAATAATTATTATTTCATTCGGCTTAAAAATATATCAAAAATAATAACAATAAAACTTGTCGTTTTAATCCCGAACAATTATTTAATGCGAAATGTTACACCGGGGACGTCGACACTCAATCCCCGGAAAACCAAAACACACCACACACTGTCGTCAAACAACCCACTTCACGTCTTGAACCGGACGTTGAGATCCGGGACGTAGACTCGGGTGATGACAGTGACGGCGGTTCTGAGGAGGACCCGGACCAGTGGCTTTGAGTACGCAGGTATGTCGGTAGACTGGCCCGTCCAGGTCTGGTGCCATCTGTTTGCACAGACCCTAACCAGCGCGGCCAGAGTCTGGTTCGACAACCTCCCCGCCGGGAGCGTTAAGGATTTCGACGACCTCACCGACAAGTTTGGAAATCACTTTTCACACTTGCGCAAACACAAGAAGGACAAGGCGCATATTTTGTTATGTCGTCGACACGATCATGAAACCATTGAAGATTTCATAGTTCGATTCAACAAGGAGGCCTTACAAATAGGCTGCGGGGAAGAGCTTACCCGAGCAGCATTCATACACAACGTGCGAAGCCCAGAGCTAATGAAATGCCTCACGGGCAAAGACGGTATTCCGGAGTCCTGGGATGAACTCATCCACTCCGCGAAAATATATGCCTCCTCCGAAAGATCTTTCAACCAGATGCACGGTTTCCAGCCGCAACACCATAATAATAATAATAATAATAATACACAAAAACAAATCTGTCTGGAGCCGCATCTCGGGCACCGCCGATGAGGGAAAGTACTCCCCCGCGGGCGATGCCCGCCAACTCATCAGTAAGAAGCAATCGCGGGACTAGCGTGGACATTCAAAGAAAAACCACGATTGGACCCCGCTGACAAAAACACCATCCCAGGTCTTGAAAACAGAGCAAGTCACGCTGAAAGAAGCCAACCCTTGGGGAAATGAAGGAACGTGGACCGAAGCAAGTTCTGTGATTCGGTCATCTCACAGACAACTGTTATAGCCTAAAGATGGAGATCGAGGCCGCGCTGAAGTCGGGGCAACTGGGCCATTTGGTAAAGAACGTCCATCGCACTGGCAAGGGTAATGCGGGCGATGAAAATCAAGGAGAGGGGTCGCGAAAGAAAATCCGTGACCTCAACACTCATGCCGCCACACTCGTCCCTCGTCATCACAGCAACATGACCAAGCATGGCAAGAACACCCAGCACGGCAAGCGCACCCGTCTGCAACCACTCGATGACTCATGGAAGGAGGCCGATGTCCTCATGCCAAAAGTCAGAGGCGGCGCCTCCTGCACCGCCCCACTAGTCATAACTGTCGTTTTCAGACATTACCGCACGCGGTACATGTTCTTAGACGACGGCAGCAGCACAGATATCATGTACGAGCAATGTTTCCAACAATTAGATGCAGAAGACAAGGCAAAGCTCGTACCGGTCAATGAGCCAATCTCAGGTTTCATTCATGAGACCATCATGCCGCAGGGCATGCTCTCCCTGCCAGTCACATGGTCCGATGGCACCCATGAGCGCAAAGAGATATGTGACTTTATGGTTTTACCAGCCACTTCAAATCATGACATTCTACTGGGTCAGGAAGGCATCGCGCGCTTTAACGCCAACGCTTCAACGGCGCACGCGATGGTCGGTTTTCTGACCAAGACAGGCATTGCATTCATCAGAGCCAATAAAGACTGCCACACCACTGAAGCCGCCAAGCCTCCTAAGATGGTCAAAACAAACGCCCGCACCGAGCCAGAAAAATGGGCGCTGAACCCTAAATTTCCGGAGCAAACGGTGATCATTGGCCATGAAATCTCCGAAGCCATACGCAATCACTTGAAGCAACTTCTGATCAGCAACATGGATGTCTTCGCGTGGCAACCAGCAGACATGGTGGGTGTTCCCCGCGAAATAGCGGAACACAGGCTCAACGTCTACCGCTCCGTAGAGCCCATAGTACAGAAGAAACGCAGTATGGGCCCGGAGAAAACAAAGGCCATGAATGAACAAGTCACCGAGCTGCTCAACGCGGGCATCCTTCGCCCTATCAGATATCAAACCTGGGTGGCTAATCCTGAAATGGTCGCCAAAGCTAACGGAGTGATGTGTGAAATGTGTAGTAAATAAATCGGTCAAGTTTTAAAAATGGAAACACTGCTAAACCACACACTACCGGCAAGTGTACCGGTCGAAAAGTAGTAAAACAAGTAAGTCCGAGTATCGAACCGTGGACACAAATCTAGCGACTCTTGGTACTAAACCTCTATCGACTCCTAGCCTAATAATTTGGTTTTTGAGAAAATTATTTTTAAACTAAATAAATAAACAAAACAATTAAATCTACTAAGACAGACACAAACAGAATCAGGAAGCAAAACAGACAGCTCAAAAACTAGAGAGGAACTCAGATATTATGGAAAACAACTACCTAGGTCTAGAATCCTACCCGCAACTCACAACGCTCGGCAATGGATAATGGAATGGCTACCGGGTTCCTAAAAATACACCTGACTCAAGAAAGCCCTAAAGAATGCTAGATCACCTCCCGGTCTCACTAACACCTCTTGGAAAATCCTAAGGGACGTGTAAATCACCGGTTTCTAGTTCGGATCACCTCCCGGTCTCACCTCACTAGGGAATGCTAAGGTACTCAAAAGACTCGCTCACCTCCCGGTCTCGCTAATCTCAACACACCCAAAAGTGTGAAGGAGTTATCTAAGGTTGTTGACAAAAACTCGAATTTGCTAGGGAAACTAAGGTAAATAAGTAAGGATCTCCTCCCGGTCTCACCTATACCCAAAACCTAAGAACTAGACAAACCGACACTCTATCTCCTCCCGGTCTCAAGAGTGGCAAAACACTAATTTCAAAGGCTTACAAGGTTGCTAATAGGGTTATCTAAGACAAGAAACCACTAGATTAACCACTAACACAAAGTCTATGGAAAATCATGTAAAACTCTAAATATTGAAACTACTAAAGTAACAAACTAGAGAAAAACGCAAAGCAACAATCAAGCAAACCAATTACTAAAAGTATTCATACGCATTTTTATCAACAACACATAAATATTTTACCAAAACATTAAGCCAAAATTATATTATCCAAAACCGAACGTTAAAAGTCAAAAAGTAATCATCAATATGACCTAGGTAGCGTAAATGTTTAGCTACTCATCATGTTCAAATATAAAACACAATAATTTTTAGTACTAAACATGGTTGGAATAAAATTAAAACACGCAAAAGTGTGGCAAAATAAATATAAAAAGAGTATAAAAATTGAACCAAACGTCTTGCGTCTTCAACCCAAACCTCCTCGCCTTGAAGTGTGCTCCCAATGCTAAAAAAAATTGCCTTGATAAGAATAATGTTGCTCTATTTCGGCTGCTGTGTCCCCCCGGGCCGCTTCTGTCAGATGCTCTTCACAATTTATATATGTCCTCGTGATATCAATGTGCAGCCGTCCAATTGTGTTTATATTCGTGTTAGGGTTTTTTATTTTTAATTTATTTTCCTTTTGACTTTCTTTGATTGGGCCATGAGATTATTCAAACGAAGTCCATTGACTTTTTTTAATTTTTCTTGTTAATAATTATAATATTATTATTAATATTATTATTAGGAGTAGTATTATACACCAAGCTCGCATATCGGGTGTTCTTAGCTCGACCAAGATTCTTCATTTACGCTCCAACGCCCATGAACACTGGCTCTCAAGTGTCGGTGTTTCTATTAAAATTCTTTCATTTTTAGCTCATTTTCCACGAACACCTATAAAATAATAAAATAAATAAATAACTATAAAAACGACACGAAACGAATAAAAATCTAACTAAACAAGATACAAATTACATTGGAAAAGAGATGTGTTTTGCAACACATCAAACATCCCCACACTTAAACCTTTTGCGTCCCGAAAAAGAATTATACAAAACCTTAAACATTTTCAACAAGGCATTTAACAAAAACGATAGCATCAAACAAGGTCAAAAGCAGGCTACGAAATCAACAAGCATAGCGGTTTCACAAGACTTACATCGTTCAAAAGGCTGACTAGTCAAGGTGATATAATTTTAAAAACAAGGCCTACCTAGTCAAGCTTCACTTACCTTCAAGCAACCGACTATGCACCTGTAAGCACCCCTCACAATATCACTCATCTCTCGGTTATATATTTATTTGGAGTGAATCTCTCAAAACCGAACTATGAAGCAAAATTATCATAAGCTTGTACGTCAATCAAATCTCCACCTAATTGCTAAAACAAACACAAATCAAGAGGACTTTGAAAGGGTAGGTAGGGGTTAAAGGTAGGGTATTTTGTTGGGAAAAATTGGCTAAAAAGAAAAATAAGAGATAAACCGGATAAACCATAAACAAATAAACTCTAACTCTTTGGTCTTCTCGACCCACAACCTTTATTCTTTTTTTTTTCTTTTCTCTCACTTTTTCATATATCTTTTTTTTTTTTTTCAGTTTTTCAGTTTTTTTTTTTTTGTCACGGCTACACTTTATGCTGATATATTTTTTTTTTCACATTACATAAATATATACAATCCGGTAATCAATATAAATACAATGGGTGACAAACGAAAGGTTTAGGCTTAAAGTGGTTTCTAAAGGTAAAAATGGCGAAACGGGTCAAATAACAAAAACAAACGAAAAGGCTAAACAAAAATGGGTAATCCTAATGCCTCTATCATATTTGTGTCAAGTCCAAGCTTAAGGTCTCAAAATGCATCAAAACGCACAAGTTCTAAAATAATGCAACAAAGTCGGTATATCACATATGAAACGAAATAGTGAATATTTATATATAATATTTAAAGGCTCAAAACTCACTGTCACGTGGAAATATGGGTTACCGATACTAGCAAGTGCAAAGCCAGTTAACAATCCAGCTTGATCCACTATCCCAGGCACCCCAAACATTTTATTTCAGAAAAACAACTAAGTCAAGCCTACTATCCCGCAACTTAAAGAAACATATGCTAAGACCCGTAAACCCGACAATCGACCCCGCTTTTAACCGACGTATTAAATTGAAAAGGCTCGTTTACTATGCGCAAAAAGGATCGGGACTAACACAAAACCCACTTTTTTTTTTCTTTTTTTTTTTTGTTTTTTTTTGTTTTTTTGTTTTTTTTTGTTTTTTTGTTTTTTTTTTTTTTTTTTTTTTTTTGACTCAACCTACAACTAAGCAGAATAAAGACGAAGTCTCCCATCCCCACACTTAGAAAGACACAGTGTCCTCAATGTGCTCCAGGATACAACGCAGACTAAAAATAAAAATGCAAAAATACGAAAAAAATATATAATAACAACAAAATAAATGGAACGAACTCCCCTGGAAAATGTGGCGATAGTTTGCAGAAAGTGTCCCGTCCGTCCATCATCTACAGCCGTATAGCATTTCCTTCGCGGCCATAGTCAGAATCCTGCAAAAATAAACTAAAAAGAAAATGAAAGTACAATGACTCAATGACAAGTGAGATGCCTGTTTACAAAAAATAATTTTAAAATCGACCCCACCCGAATGGAGATTGAGTACGGGCGGGGGAGATCCAACAGTGTAAAGGGCCAAGGCAATCCCACATGACTCGATAAACTAAAAATTGTATAAAAAAGAATGAAAATAAAATAAAATAAAAATATACTTGGCGGATGATGATACAAACTCTACACTTGGGTTTTAACCCAAGTTCAATCAGGTGGCTTCTCTTTTATCCACCCTTTATCCAACCCGTTTAATTCAGATTGTTCACCATTATTTGTCGAAAGACGAATGGTGAATCTCAAAAAACGTTTGAAAAATTCAAACGGGTCAGAGCACCTATTTCTAGACTTACCTGTACCAAACTTTATATGTGGAATATGATAAGTGGTCCGGTCCATGTAACAGTGAACCCTCTCCCGTGACGGTGGCGGCATGGGCCGGCAATCCTGAATGTGATGAGGTGGTTTTGTCTTCTTCTTTGTTACCACCTCTTCCTTTTCTTCCTCTTTTGGTGTATCTTTGGACTCCGTTGATGGTTCCCCCATAAGTAATGTTTCTAAAAAGGTAAGATCACCAATCGGGTCAAATTCTTCTTCTTCAAGAGTTGGTAAATTATCCAACTCCTCACCAAACTCGTCTTTCCAAGATGGTACATGCATATCTTCATCTTCATCTTCATCTCCCATCTTGTTCTCCTTCTCAGTAACCTCTTCAATCACCCCGACGTCTTCTTCAACCTCACTATCACCCCGAAAATCATCTTCAATGGGTTCTTGTTGGACCGGAGGTGGGACTTCTTCGTCCATTATCGTCTCCGGTTCTGGAGTGATATCATACGGCTGTAAGTACGGATTTTCCCCTTCATACCAATCTACAAAGATCCTTGGTACTGAAGAGGCAAGAAAACTATCGGGCTCCCTCAAAATAGGCATATAATGATTTTGCATTTGTGCGTAGATGCCTTCTTCATTGTAACCAGCCTGGTCGCGCTCTCTTATGTAGTCTGCTACAGTCTTTCTTCCACTTGCATCTGGCATCCTAAAATTTTTACTGCAAACAGACACTAAACAAACAAATCACGGGCACCAGATAGAGAAAATATATAAAAATAAATAAATAAATAAAAATAAAGAGAAGAAAAATAAATAAAAATATCTACAAAATAACTAGATCCCCGACTCGGGTCGTCCTCGAAAGCGCACTGTGTGTCCCCGGCAACGGCGCCAAAAACTTGATGTGTGAAATGTGTAGTAAATAAATCGGTCAAGTTTTAAAAATGGAAACACTGCTAAACCACACACTACCGGCAAGTGTACCGGTCGAAAAGTAGTAAAACAAGTAAGTCCGAGTATCGAACCGTGGACACAAATCTAGCGACTCTTGGTACTAAACCTCTATCGACTCCTAGCCTAATAATTTGGTTTTTGAGAAAATTATTTTTAAACTAAATAAATAAACAAAACAATTAAATCTACTAAGACAGACACAAACAGAATCAGGAAGCAAAACAGACAGCTCGAAAACTAGAGAGGAACTCAGATATTATGGAAAACAACTACCTAGGTCTAGAATCCTACCCGCAACTCACAACGCTCGGCAATGGATAATGGAATGGCTACCGGGTTCCTAAAAATACGCCTGACTCAAGAAAGCCCTAAAGAATGCTAGATCACCTCCCGGTCTCACTAACACCTCTTGGAAAATCCTAAGGGACGTGTAAATCACCGGTTTCTAGTTCGGATCACCTCCCGGTCTCACCTCACTAGGGAATGCTAAGGTACTCAAAAGACTCGCTCACCTCCCGGTCTCGCTAATCTCAACACACCCAAAAGTGTGAAGGAGTTATCTAAGGTTGTTGACAAAAACTCGAATTTGCTAGGGAAACTAAGGTAAATAAGTAAGGATCTCCTCCCGGTCTCACCTATACCCAAAACCTAAGAACTAGACAAACCGACACTCTATCTCCTCCCGGTCTCAAGAGTGGCAAAACACTAATTTCAAAGGCTTACAAGGTTGCTAATAGGGTTATCTAAGACAAGAAACCACTAGATTAACCACTAACACAAAGTCTATGGAAAATCACGTAAAACTCTAAATATTGAAACTACTAAAGTAACAAACTAGAGAAAAACGCAAAGCAACAATCAAGCAAACCAATTACTAAAAGTATTCATACGCATTTTTATCAACAACACATAAATATTTTACCAAAACATTAAGCCAAAATTATATTATCCAAAACCGAACGTTAAAAGTCAAAAAGTAATCATCAATATGACCTAGGTAGCGTAAATGTTTAGCTACTCATCATGTTCAAATATAAAACACAATAATTTTTAGTACTAAACATGGTTGGAATAAAATTAAAACACGCAAAAGTGTGGCAAAATAAATATAAAAAGAGTATAAAAATTGAACCAAACGTCTTGCGTCTTCAACCCAAACCTCCTCGCCTTGAAGTGTGCTCCCAATGCTAAAAAAAAATTGCCTTGATAAGAATAATGTTGCTCTATTTCGGCTGCTGTGTCCCCCCGGGCTGCTTCTGTCAGATGCTCTTCACAATTTATATATGTCCTCGTGATATCAATGTGCAGCCGTCCAATTGTGTTTATATTCGTGTTAGGGTTTTTTATTTTTAATTTATTTTCCTTTTGACTTTCTTTGATTGGGCCATGAGATTATTCAAACGAAGTCCATTGACTTTTTTTAATTTTTCTTGTTAATAATTATAATATTATTATTAATATTATTATTAGGAGTAGTATTATACACCAAGCTTGCATATCGGGTGTTCTTAGCTCGACCAAGATTCTTCATTTACGCTCCAACGCCCATGAACACTGGCTCTCAAGTGTCGGTGTTTCTATTAAAATTCTTTCATTTTTAGCTCATTTTCCACGAACACCTATAAAATAATAAAATAAATAAATAACTATAAAAACGACACGAAACGAATAAAAATCTAACTAAACAATATACAAATTACATTGGAAAAGAGATGTGTTTTGCAACACATCACGGAGGCTGGCGCATGTGCGTCGATTACAAAGATATCAACAAGGCGTGTCCCAAAGATTGTTACCCTCTGCTAGAAATTGATCTAAAGGTGGATTCACTCGCCCCATATCGGTTCAAATGCTTCTTGGACGCATATAAGGGTTACCACCAGATCCAAATGGCCAAGGAAGATGAAGACAAAACCGCGTTCCGAACGGACGCGGGCATCTTCTGCTACACCAAGATGCCTTTTGGTCTGAAAAACGCGGGCGCGACATACCAACGTCTCATGGACACGGCCTTCGTCAATGAAATTGGCGTACGACTGGAGGTGTATGTTGATGACTTAGTCATCAAGAGCAAGGATGAAGGAAACATGCTTCGAGATATCCAACAGACGTTCAATCAATTGCGCAAAGTGTGCATGAAGTTGAACCCGAGCAAATGTTCGTTCGGGATGGAAGAGGGCAAGTTTTTAGGCGTCATTGTAACGCGGGACGGTTTCCGCGCCAACCCAGAAAAAGTATAAGCAATCGAAAGAATGCCGTCTCCCGCTTCCGTCAAAGAAGTACAAACATTAATGGGCCGCCTGGTGGCCCTAAACCGATTCTTGTCAAACTATGCTTCAAAATCATTCCCGTTCGTGGACACTTTGAAGAACTGCTTAAAGAAGAGCAACTTCCGCTGGACTCCAGAGGCGGAATCAGCATTCCAGGCAATGAAACAGTGCCTAATGAACCTCCCGACACTAACAGCGCCGCTTCCTAAAGAACCGCTTACGCTTTACCTCTCCGTCACGGAACGAGCGATAGGCGCAGTTCTGATGGTTGAGCGCAGAGGAGTTCAAACGCCAATTTATTACGTCAGCCGCACATTGTTAGACGCGGAGACAAGGTACACAATAATGGAAATGCTGGTTCTGGCACTTGTTCACGCGTCTAGAAGGCTCCGCAGGTATTTTCAAGGCCATCCGATAAACGTCCTCACAGACTATCGGATAAATGACATCCTCGCCAAGCCCGAACTGTCCGGCCGCCTAGCCAAATGGGCCATCGAGTTGGGGGAACATACGATCAATTATAAACCCTGGCCCGCAATCAAAGGACAGATACTTGCGGACTTCGCTACAGAGATACCGGCCGACAAAGTCCAAGAATGCAAAGCCGAAGAATCACCCGCGCCAGCGCATAACCCGTCGCAAAAATGGTCCCTATTCACAGACGGGGCCTCCAATGACGACGGCGCCGGCGCAGGATTACGCCTCATCAGCCCAGATAAACACGAGTTCACGTACGCCATCCGCCTCGATTTTAAAAGCACAAACAACGAGGCGGAATACGAAGCGTTGCTGGTAGGCCTCCGCATTGCGGAAAAAATGGGGGCCAGGCACGTTGAGGCACACGTCGACTCACTACTTGTCGCGCGACAGATCAATGGATCATACGATGCAAAGGACGAAACCATGGCCTTATATCTGGAGCAAGCCAAGCAACTCATGCGACAGTTCGACTCATGCACCGTCGAGCACGTCCAGCGCAGTGAGAATAAACCAGCCGATGCGCTGAGTAAAATGGCATCCACAGTTTTCGCACACATGGCCAAAGAGGTGCGAGTTGAAGTCCTTGAAAAACCATCTGTCCCGCTGCGACAAGTCCATGTCATCCAAACAGGCAGTGCGTCCTGGATGACCCCGATCAAAGCTTTCTTATCTTCCGGCATCCTACCTGATGACAAATCAGAGGCCCGAAAGATCCAACACAAGGCTTTACATTACCAACTCATAGAAGGCACTCTTTACCGCCGATCTTACCTAGGGCCACTGTTACGATGCGTGGGCTCCGCAGACACCGCTTCCCTCCTCAGAGACGTACATGAGGGAATATGCGGGATACACGCTGGCCCAAGGATGGTAGTAGCAAAATTGATGAACGCAGGGTACTACTGGCCCGGCATGCACGTGGACGCGGTCAGCGAGTTGCGCAAATGCGACAGTTGCCAGCGCCACGCCCCGAACACCCTGCGTCCCAAGAACAACTTGGTACCCGTTACAGCGGCATGGCCGTTCCAAAAATGGGCTGTCGATTTGGTTGGGCCATTCCCAACAGCCCCGGGCAACGTCAGATATTTAATCGTAGCCATCGACTACTTACTAAGTGGGTCGAGGCAAAGCCTCTGGCCAAGATCGATGGCGCGCATGTCAAGAAATTTCTTTGGGAGTTCATTATTTGCCGATTTGGTTTACCGATGCAGCTGGTCAGCGACAATGGCACACAGTTCGAAGACCAATCCCTTCAAGAATGGTTGGCTCAAATGGGTGTAAAACAAATATTCACATCCGTTGCGCATCCGCAAGGCAACGGTCAAGTGGAAAGGGCCAATCGCACAATCGTTGAAGGTATCAAGACAAGGCTTGGAACCAAGAGGACAGGGTGGGTAGACGAACTGCCGCACGTTTTATGCGCCTACCGCACCCTCACAAAAACAAGTAACGGCGAAACGCCGTTCAGCCTAACGTACGGTTCCGAGGCAGTGATTCCCGCAGAAATGACTTATCCTACCGCACGAGTGCTAATGGCCGAAACAACAGACAATGACAGAGAGCTCCGCATGAACCTTGACCTATTAGAGGAACGCCGCGATCTCGCGGCAATCAAAGAGGCAAGATATAAAACTCAACTAGAGCAGTACTACAACAAGCGGGTCAAAGAGCTCACATTCAATATCGGGGACTACGTCTTCCGCAACAACGAAGCCTCTAACGCCGAGAAACCAGGGAAATTAGCTCCGACTTGGGAAGGGCCATACAAAATACAAGAGGTGCTAGGCAAAGGCGCCTATGCGTTGGAAAGACTAGATGGCACCCCCATCCCGCGATCTTGGAACGACGCACAGCTAAGACGCTGCTACTTGTAAAACTGTAACATGGCTACACACGCCATATCATTAATGAAAAAGTTTCATATATATGTGTTTCTACTTGTTTTTCGCGCCAGGGTCTTCAAGACTTAGGCAAAATCCCGTCGGACCAAAAACCGCGAGCCAACGTAGTAAGATAAGCCTTCAAGACGCGCCACAGGCACGTCGGGCTTATACATCTTACACTTGGACGACGCGCCATGGTCTTCAAGACAGATTTACTTGTCGGACCAATCAGCCCGCTTAACACATGTCCGCGCACAATCCCTTGTCTTCAAGAACTTACAGTTCGGACAAGAGGAAGACGCGCCACATAAAACGCGGCCAAATGGTCTTCTAGGCAAGGCTCTTACGCGCCTAACTCGGACTCCATGGCACAAGTCGCACTTCACTACAGTCTTCAAGGCAAAAATGCATGTACAAAGCGCCAGATTGTCTAGCCCAGTGCGCGCCCTAACTTACACTTACACACCGGGTGACGACTTGGTTAAATAAGTAAAAGTTGGAGCGAGAGTAAACACAATATAACAAACTTACAATTTCATTAAAACAGGGACTTAAAAACCCTTCATATTTACAAAATTGAAAAGAAAATTACAAGTACAGCGCCTACTCATCATGCGCCCCAGAAGAGCCCCCGCCAGAAGGATCCCCGCCAGCAGCCCTCGCCAACTCATCGGATTTATCGATAAAGTATTTTAAGGCAGCAAGGGGATCCGCATTGTTGTTGCATTCAGCAATGACTTGGAGGATAGGAAAGTCAATCTCTTCAAACTTGGCAAGCTCCGCCTCATATTCCTCCTTCAGCGGCTTGCCATAATGCTCGGCATCCTCAAGCCGCCCATCACTTTGGGCACTCAGGAAACCATCCGCATAGCCCTCGCCATATCCAAAAGCTTGTGCGGCGGCAGCAATGGAGGCAACCTGATCGCCCAACTTGGGCTCCTGCCAAAATCTTTTAAAGACCTGAAGAGAAAACACAAAGTTAACTACTTGCAAGCAACAAGAATCAATAACAAAGTAGGCGCAAGAACTTACCCCATTCATTCCATCCGTCATCAGCCAGTGGATGGAATTTTGCATCTGGGTCTGAGCAGTGACCGCCTCCTCCAGTAAGTGTTGGGCCGCCTGGCACTCCTTAACGGCCGCAACACGAGCCTGGTCAGAGGAATCTAAGTCCCGCTCGAAATCCTCCTTCGCCCCAAGGATCTGGACCCTCTCCTGTTCCAAGAAAGAGACGCGCTCCGTGGCTACAACAAGGGCCGCGTCCTTGGACTCAAGCTCCTTGCGCATTTCCACATATTTAGCAGTCCTCTCGGTGAGGGCCTTGCTTTTCTCCTCCAGCTTGCGGACCGCCGTCCGCCTCTCCTCCTGCACCTCGGCCAGAGTATCCTTTACCTTCATTGTTTCAAGGTTGGCCTTCTTCCAGGACTCTGCCCAACGGCGCTTTCCAGCAGCAGCATCCTCCTCAAGCTTGGAGACTTTTGCTTCTGCATCATGGGCACGACGGCGGTACTTGGCAATTTCTGCCTTGAAGGCAGCCTCTTTCTCCGCAAGGCTCGCCTTCTCCGCCTCCACCCTCTCGATATCCTCCCACACCGCCGAATCTCGGCGGCGCAGCGAGTCCATCATAGAAAGTTGAGTCGCCTGATTAACGCACAAGGCGACAATAAGGTCCTGACGACTCAACAGATCTTGGTGAGTGCGCTCGTAGGGAGGCACCACCTCGCTGACAAATTCGATGGCGGCCAGGGAGTTCGAAAAGGAAGTATTCTCCCTGATCGCCCAGCGAGGCTGCCAGATAGCATCTCCACCAGCCCAACAGGAGCCATCATAAACTCCTGATGGCCCCTCACCAACCCTTGATGACTCACGCCGAGTTTGGCGTGAGCCACCGCTAGCACCAGCAGCGCCCTGCTCCATGAGCGCTCTCTCAAACCCATCAGACTCTTGGATCCGGTCTTGGGTCTCAGCAGCAGCGTGCTCACGGTCTTCGCGCTCCCTCAGAAGCCGAGCCTTGTCCTCAAGAAACAGCTGCTCTTGAAGACGAAGCCGCTCCGCCTCTGCTTGCTTCTCTGCCTCAGCCTTTCGTTTGGCCTCATTGGCAGCAGCTACTCTTGCGGCCTCAGCCCTCCGAAGGGCTTCATCGGCCTCCGCCTGCTTCCTTGCAGCGGCGGCGATCCGCTCAGCCTTAGCCTTTTGCAAGGCTTCATCGGCTTCCACCTGCTCTCGAGCCACCTCCTGTTCTCTCCACAGCCTTTCCTCCTCTACCTGAGCCGCCTCCGCAGATGGAGACACAGGAGGAGGGGTAGGAGTTATCTTGGGCGACACTATCAAAGGAAAACAGGATATTCAGAGAAATTCAAAGTTAAAAATTCCAAAGGAAAATAAGCATCGCTTACCAGGCGCTTTCTTCTTTATCAGCTTCTGGAACAGAGGCTGTCGAGTCGGGGCAGCGCTGATCCCCACAGAAAAAAAGGGGGCGCTCCCTCCTTGCTCCCCAGCAAAGCTGACTTTCTGCTTGCCAGCGCCCGCAGCAGCAGTCTCTGAAGTCGCCACTGACTCAGAGATTTTAGTGGCATCCCCACTCTCGCCCCCACCAGCCGAGGCAAGAGACACACCCTCCGCAGCAGCAACACCGCTGGTAGCAGCGCTATCAGGACGAGCCCTCTTCCTCCTCTCTAGCTGAGAGGACTCAGCTTCCTCTTCATCTTCCGAGGGCGGCCCATCCTTCCGCCGTCGGCGCCCCTTTACAGCATCTCCTGCTGAAACGGAAGAACCCGAGTCAGAAAGAGCAACCTTTGCTCGATACCCATGCCTCCGCGGCGCGTGTTTCCAACGTCCACGCCCCGCGGACGAGTTCAGCGGCGGAACGATTTTTACTGAAAACTCAGTAGAATCATCTCCAAAAACGCTAGTGCCGAAAGGATCCGAAGACTCACCGGTTGTATAATAAGGCTTGGGCGCGGTGGTGAGGTCAGGATAGTAGAAGCAGTCAGCAAACGCATCTATACAAGAGGTCTGACCCTCCGCCAACGGTCTCCGCTTGATACCCTTCTCTTTGCGGGCAGCATAAAACTGGAACTTGTCCACACCTACAAAAATAAACAATAAGGGAAACTGCGCAGAAAACATAAAAGGAAAAAATAAAGTACATACCCAAATCCGCAATGTAAGGCTCTTTGCCTGCGCGGATGCCAAGGCGGCTCATTCCAAGAAGGAAAAAGATGCCCTCTGTCAAATTGTTGAATTCCAGCTTGGTGGCATTGGAGGTAAGGGTAAGGAACCAAGCCTGCTTCTTGAAATCCTTGGGCACAGCCATGTCCGCTACACGCTGCCCATCCCCTATAACCTTCCAGGGGAGACTGATGGGGATCACACCCCTCTTCACAAAGAAAAACTTCTCCTTCGCCCAATGCAAGGACTTAGGAGTGTGAGTGGCCATAGGCGGCACCTTTGGGCATGGCTTGAACGAGAACCACATCTCGTCTCGCGCCATAAAGTAGAAGACATTGAACCGTTCAACGGTTGGCTCAATGTCTAGGGCGCGGCATGAAGCTTCAAAATGAACTAACCTCAGAAGCCCGAAGGCGGTTAGTTGTGTAGGCCCAACGCCATAGGCCACCATGGTGTCAATCTGGAAGCGGGTACATGGCAGGTGGAATCCACACTTAGCAAAGTGGGCCTCATACAATGCCAACCGACCGCTACCGGCAGAGAGAACAGTGCTGGTCGGAGACGGAAGGGTGGGCTCCCACTCCGGCAGAATACCGTACATAATACAGAACCGGTTGAAGGCCTCCTAACTCCAAACACAATAGGTGTTGGACATCAGTTTCTTCTCCTTTATCTTGCCATGTTCGACAAGAACCTCTTCCTCCACCACCTCCTCCACAGCCGGCTCCATCCTAACATCCTCGGTGGATGGCGACGGACTCACCGGAACTTCAGACATTGTCAAAATAAAAGTCGCTGGAAACTGGAAAAGATAACCGGAAAACTTGAAGATCCGCCGGAAACTTCAAGAAAATACGAAGACTCAACGAATCCAAAAAATAGAAGACAACGATGTAAGAAATCAAACAAGAAGAAACTTGAAGTTTCAACAATGAATCTTCAAGATCAATGAGATCTTTGAAGATTAAACGGAAACTTCAAAGAAAGAAGATGACCGGAAGTTTGAGAGAAAATGAGAGCAAACAAGAAATAAGAAAGATATATGAGTGTAACCGTTCATATGAGCCCTAATGGGGTTTATATACTCATCGCATTAATGACAGTGGGACCCACCAGGGAGGCACTAACCGTCACAACTTTTCAAATTCCAAGCACGAGATGACGACACGTGTCAAGGACGCGGGCGGACGGTTCAGATGGTAGCGTGTGACAGTTATACACTGCACACATGCCAGATGATCGACACGTGTCACAAGATCTCACATTATCTACAAGGAGGGCGCGTGAGAACCCACGCGCCTGACAGAAGACACGTGCCTACTGACACGTGGCACAATCTCAACCATGAAGATAAAACGTCATACGCGTGACGTCCCACGCTCCTGACACCAGGTGTGTGACAACCTGCACCCTTCACTTTTCATAAATGTGCATAATTGGTTCCTCAACTATTTCAAAATTTTCATTTTTAACCCTCGTATATTAATAGGACCAAAATTCACAATTTAATAAAACTTATAATTTTTATAAGTAAAAGTATGCACTCACATCTACACCCGAGCACGTATGTTCCAGACCTTGATACTCAAAGCCCTTAATTTTCGGTCCTAAAACAACTTAGAAACCGAAGGAAACAAGTCCAGAACTTAAAATTGCTTAAATTAGAAAAATTGATTTTTTTTTTAGCTCTCGCGGTCCGCTGAGACAGTCAAACAGTCAAAGTACCAGTCAAAGTCCTAGTTAACGTCCTAGTCAAAATCCTAGTCAAATAGTCAATTCATCTTAAAACCTTACTTTATTGTGTTGACCAATTTTAAAGCCTAATTGAATCCAAAACTAGTATAAAACCCCACCTATGACCCATTACACTTTGTACCTCTAAATCGAATGTTTCAATTCGATTAAACTCTCCCTCATACCTTTCTTCTAGAGTATATTACCTCTACATTTGAAGCTTTGATTATAAGCTCTTGTAATTGTCGAATTGGAAGCTTGATATTTTTCCTATTCGGTTTCTTTTCTTCTAAATTGGACTAGTTTCGTTGTTGAATCGTTGGATTGCTCGCATTTTCACGCTCGCTTAGTCATCTAGTCATTTGGCTAAAGTGAGTACTTCCTATCCCCTTTTTGCTTTTATTCATTTTTGGGGTGTTACATGTACACTTATACAAATTACAAATACAAGTTCACATTTTTACAATACAATTCTAGTACTATGTGCATTTGCTTACAAACGTGCTTTATGCTTAGACATTTCATGTAGAATACATTTGTACTTAGTGAAATCATTAACATTGTACAAGCCGACCTTAACATTGGATAGCGTTATTGGATTGACAACCCGCCTAGGTTGATTCTCCCCCTTTTTCATCGGAGAATCTATGGTCATTGTTAAGTTATTATCCATTTATTGGATAAGTACACCGCCGTTCATTTAGTACATTATACAGTCACAGGATTGATTTCGCTCATTTGTATGTTACATAGTTTACATAATTGCACTGTATCTTTGCACTTGAATTGTATACTTTTTTTTCAACTTACTATATGTATTAAAACTAGGAATGCTCACCAACATTTCTTATGTTGACAAAACCTATTTTGTACATGTTTCAGGTGCAGTTTGATCTTAGTACTATAGCATTGGATTTTAGTGCTTGCTTTTAATAAGTTATTTCAATTTTCATGTTTCATTCAGACTTTGTATTTCTTTTCATTTCATCTATGTAAGACAATTTAAATTATTCAATAATATATTTACATTTTAGTACCATGTGCTTTTGAACAATCGTCACTACGTGACACCTCGATGATTCCGCCATCGGTTGGGGTGTTACAAGGCGAAATATTGGTAACTGCAACCACGATGTGACGGCCCTCAGTCTGCACAACCAGACAATCACTGAACACGTCAGCAATAATTAAACTTCCATCAGAAGTTATTGATCATTCGAATTCCAGGCGCATTTACTCCAATTTATGAGAGACAAATTGAATGTCAATGATTTAGAATTTATCACAAACTCCAGACCCGCATTAATCACCCCAGCAGCATTTAATTTCAAGGCGGAAAGTTGACGTAAAGTTGCAAAAGACGTTCCCCGCCCAACTCCTGCAAAGGTAAGGCGGAGAATGTCCTTCTCAGCGGAAAGTTGACGTAAATTTGCAAAAGACGTTCCCCGCCCAACTCCTGCAAAGGTAAGGCGAAGAACGTCCTTCTCAGCGGAAAGTCGACGTAAATTTGCAAAAGACGTTCCCCGCCCAACTCCTGCAAAGGCAAGGCGGAGAACGTCCTTCTCAGCGGAAACTTGACGTAAATTTGCAAAAGTCGTTCCCCACCCAAACTCCTGCAAAGGTAAGGCGGAGAACGTCCTTCTCAGCGGAAACTTGACGTAAACTTGCAAAAGACGTTTCCCGCTGAACTTTTCAAGAGGCCGCGTTGGAACACATTCAAGAGCTAAACATAAGCAGATGAGCTTTCATCCGCGACCACCATATTTTGAGTCTAGCACTCCACCTTCTCACCAGCGAGCAGGAGAAGTCCTAGACTAGGGGGACTTGAAGGGATAGGGAGCCTAATCCGAAAGGCATCCCTATCCCCATGAAACAGCAACCCTGCGTCAAACCACGGCGGAACAACGCACCCGCGCGAGGACAAGTAATCAACGAGCCTCGCGCGCCAAGACATGATAAGCAGCAGACATTACCTGATACGCGCGTACAACCACGCGCGAAATCTTCCCTTAGCACTTTTCATACGAGGTACAAAGAACGACAAAAGGAAGATTCATAAAGATCTATGTCAGTATACGCACCAGTAGGAGAAGGACACGTGGCAGATAGTGCAATAGGAGAACGGCTACACTATGCATACTGTTGTCGAACAGTGACCAGCAGGCATTACCTCGCCAGCTGTTAGACATCACATCAGACGGCAGAGATAGCCTGAACACTGTAGCAAGTACAACATCACTGTGCACCACCAGAAACCCGCCACGTGTCCGGCTACAACAACGACCACACTGTAGCGTGACATCATCAACAGTGATCAGCCTTTCCCGCCAATTTCAGAAGGACCATGGACTTGGGCCTCGGTTGGGCCCAAGCCAAGAGTGTCACCTGTGGGCCTTTCCATGCAGCCCACTTCGGTGCCTATAAATAGGATTAGATGCAATCCTTGTATTCTCATTCAGAAATAGCCATAACAACCACATACAACTCTTGTAATCTCTCATTCTTAATAACATTCCGGTGTACTTACAGTGGACGTAGGTCATTAAAGACCGAACCACTTAACTCTCGTGTTCTCACACACTTCTAACACACACTCACACACACTAAATCTCCAAACGGGTTAACCATCACGGTTTGAGTAAAGGATTAAGCTTGTAGTTGCATAAGTATAAACCACCCGGTGATTAGTAATAATCACCGTGTTACATATTGTTTCTTCACTATCAAACTCTAACTTCCCGACTTTTTTTTTTAATGAAAATTTTAGGGTATGTAACATACATGATTTTAAGCATATTGGACCAAAAAAATCGAAAAAGCGCCGAGCCGTTTTTTTTAAATAAAAACCGTCTTCGGGTAAAAAATGGGTAACACGTGTTAGTTTGGCTTAACATGTGTTAGTGGAAATTTTATTTATTTATTTATTTTTTTTAAAAAAAGGGCTTGGCGCTTTTTTGATTTTTTTTTGACCCAAAATGCTTAAAATCATATATAGTACATGCCCTAATTTTTTTAAAAAAATAAAAAATTGGGAAGTCAGAGTTTCCAGAGTTTTCACTATAAGAGTTGGTTTCCAAATTATCCTTACCCTATATATATGTGTGTGTGTGTGTGTGCGCGCGTGCGCGTGTCTGTTTGAGAGAGATGATCTATATTTTTTTTTGACCCGACTCGTTTATGGAAAAAAATTTACGTCAAAACGTAAACCAGCTTGAACTTATATCGAGGCGTACATAGTAATAAGCACATAAGAAAATAATGAATTTTTTTTAAGTTAAAGAATGAAAATACAGTGATTAAACTTGAAACTTTAGGAACTTAAGGGACCATAAGGGACCATAATGACATTTTACAACTTTTTTTAGAAATTTGGTAAGATAAGTGTCATTATTTAAAGTTGAGGGACCAAAGCCAGTGACTTTACCACCGACTTTGATTTTTAGTATTATTTTAGGACTCGCACATTTGTGTGTGTGTGTACGGGGGGGGGGGGGGTGTTCAAACCGAACGATAAAGACGTATAAACATTAAACGATACACGTGCATGTCGGGGTGTTAAAACGCCAAACTTAGACCCAAACGTAAAACGTGATCGTAGAAAAGAATAACTAAGTTGAAAAAATAACAAAAACCATCTGTAAAAATTGACATTGAAAGAATGATAAGAAGTCAAAACTAATAGGTTCAAATAAATAAGTCGTACGGTTAAATAAAGTCGTTTTAATGTAAAATAAACTTTAATTAGTTTAGGGGCTATATGATAACTTTATTGAATCAAGAGGTATAAAACGTAATTTGGTTGAATAAAAAAGAAAACCTATAAGTTTTGTAACATTTTTTTTTGCACAAATAACATACCAATGTTTTGTTTATTTTCCTTCTAAAATTAAAATGATCGCTAATGTTTTAGTTGAATCAAAAGATAATATTAGGATTTACTAATTGAAATTAGCTTGAGTCCATCCACGTTAAAGCTGACGGTCAATCAAACTAAAGCTACTATTTTTCTAATAACCGAATTAATCAAACCATTTATAATAAAAACCAGTCAAAGTATGAAAAATTAAAAACCGAAACATTAGTTATAGTTCAGTTTTAGCCTATAACTGAACCAAACCGAACCGACCAACCTCCACCCCCATTCTACCCCCAACCTAAAATACCAACATTTCAACATTAAACAATTTAGATCCATCCATACAAGTGTTTGATTTTTTTTTTTTTTTTTGAACAAATGCTTTCATTCACAAAACGTCAAAACCGGTCTTCAAAACAAAGACCGCCGGCTCAATCCTTTACAAAAATATACAAAGGAAAACGACACCAATTTTTCCACACCACCCTTTTACCTTTAAACCTACTATTGACCCAAAGAAACGTGATCGACTTCACACTAGCGACTATATTCTCCACACAAGGCCACTTCCCGTTAAACACCGAGTCATTTCTAGCTTTCCACATTGACCACATAGTCGTTATAATAACCTCGTGCACGATCTTTTCACTCTTTTTACATCCCTTCACCGTTTTGTAAATTTCTAAAAGGTCTTTGATCTTGAACGCGTAAATAGGGTCAAGCTGGCACCATCTTCCGATCCATTCCCACACATTTGTAGCAATGATGCAATCGGACATAACATGTATAACTGTTTCCTCAACGTGACTGCACCAATGACAACTTCTATCCGCAATCTCCACATTTCTCTTTACTAACGCCATTTTTGTAGGGATCCTATTCATTTCTGCTCGCCAAGCCATAATCATGCATTTCGTAGGAACCCACAACACCCATTTAATAACAAACGACTGATCATAAACCATCCTTTGCATCAACATTTTTGTAGTCCCATTTGTTGTAAAATCCACTGCGGCCCAAAACCAAGAGTCTTGGCCCAACACCACCCCTTCATTTGTTAACAAATCACACAAAGAAACCCACATAGAAACAAGTGTTCGATTGAATTGACATGCTTCAACGTTACGTTTCAATGGTTCTTTTCTCACATTTAAGACGGGTTCTTTTCGTATCTTGAAACTAACACTGTGTTCCCGAGTTTCATTAAAGGATGGAAGAGAAAGGATCTCCCTCCTCTTCCTTTCTCTCCAAGTCCTTCCAAATTGGAAAGATTGAAAATCACACTAAAATCCTCCTTATTATCCCTCCCATTCCCTCCATTTCCCTCCTACAAAAAACTCTGGAACACATTTTTTTCACACTTTCTTCTCAATCCTTTCTCTTCCATCCTTTAATGAAACTCTAGAACATAGTGTAAATTCATATGTGACCGATACAAATTACAAAATTAGAAAATTTCAACGTACTAAACTTAAAACAATAAAGCATGTGACGATTGACGACCCTGAAATGTTTACTTTTCAACATTCAAGACATTCAAACCAAAACGAAACTAATAACGTTTCTTTTCCCTCAATCATATACTTCTTATGCTACCAAAATATAATACTTTGATGTAGCCATAATATACGTTGGTGCTGATATTTCACAATTCAAAGATATATAAGATAAATAAGATAACTATCAACGTCAAAAACTCTCTTAAAGACAAAAATAAAATATATAATATATATATATATAGAGACACACTTACATGTAATACATAACAATAATTATTTAAAAAATGCTTCGTATTTTTTTTTTCAATTTTGTACTTCTTACAAATAAACACATAGATTATATACATAAAAAAAATTAAAAAACAAAACAAATGTTTTCCTTTGTTTTATTGATCGTTACCTACACACATCTAAATACTATAACCAATACTTTATAACCTTTTATTTGAATCAATTTTTAGTTTTTTTTTTCTTTCTTTCTGATCTTTCAATTTTATGTTCATTTTTCTGAAGAATTAGGATATAGTAACACTTGATGTATACACGTTTATGTCTATACATATATATCCCATTTCAACGTCCATTAATTTTTAAAATGAAACTTTGTTTCTGCACAACTTGAATTAGTTCACAACTATCACGATACTTGAAATTTAAATAATAAACATTAATACACGTTTTTATTGATGCGTAGGCCAACTAATTTAAATTAACTCTTTATATTATAAGTTTACGCCACGCTAACTAATTGAATATAGTTATAAGATGGCTTTGCGGTTGCCATTTTCTTCTGGGTTTCTTTGTTGAAATCTACATTGACATTTTAAATACATATCAGATCTAAAAAAAAATACGTTTTTTTCTAATACGTACCTTAATTGCAAACTAGACGACTTTCAACGACGAAACTCGAAAGCATATTTACTATTTAGCAATACATGGGTGAATGAAGAAAGAGATAATCTCTAACGGATTAGTTGTCATCATCATCATATTCAGTTAATTCCACCAATAGCAAAAGCTAAGGTAGGGTCTGAAAATGGTAAGATGTAGACAACCTTACCTCTAATCCATGGGAATAGAGAGGCTGTTTCAAATGAGACCCCCGGCTCGATAGTGGTTTTGTATCAAGCCTTATCTCTAACGGATTAGTAATGATGTTAATAAAAGTAGTTTTTAGTTTTAAAATTTTCACCTTTTTTGATAGCAAATTGGGATCACTAACGGAACAATAGAGTATCATACTGTTACTAGCGGGAAAAAAACCATTTGAGAATCGAACCCAACACCAAATGGTTTAAATCGCGTGATGTCACTAGGCTATAATCGCGTGAATTTAATTTTTTAAGTGTCTGTCGATAATCTACGTTGAAAACTTCATTGAATAATAATTTTTCAAGTGCATCATCAGTTCATCATTTATGTTGATTTTATTATAGTACAAATTTCACATTTTTTTTTATAGTTATTCTATCGCTTGTGTATCCACAACATTCACAATGGTTAAGATAAATGCGAATTATACCACAAACACCTAAAACCAATATTTTTATTGTCGGGTTTCATCCTTGGAGATTCCGGATGAGTAGGGTTGTTCACGAGTCGAGCCGAACCGAGCGGACCTTTGTTCGTGCTTGGCTCATTTACAAACCGTACCGAGTCGATCGACTCGTTACAACCGAGCCAGAAACCAAGCGAGCATTTTTCGAGCGCACATGTTTTCGAGCGAGCGACGAGCGGCGGATTTTTCGGACAACCATATATTTGGGATGTTTCCTTTAATGTTCTCGCTGCCTAGTAACGGCTGAGGTTTGACGGTCCGAGGATGATACTAAGTCTGAGGTCCGGTTGTCCGAGAATGAGGCTCAGGTTGATGCCAATGAGGCGATGAGCATACTACAGAGAACGATTGTCGCGTTGTGCATAGGTTGATAGCGGGAGACGATTGATGGCGGACAACTAATGGGAATAGGATGTCAAAGATGTCTTTTCACGACTTAGAGTTTTACAATTAAACTTAGTACTAAGTTATCATTGGGTTGACTGGCTCCATTAACTATATATATAATTAGGCCTGTAAACGAACCGAACGTTCATGTACTGTTCGTGAACTGTTCGGCGGGAAATTTGCTTATGTTCGTTTATTTAGATAAATGAACAAACACGAACACAATTTTTTGTTCGTTTAATTAAACGAACGAACATGAACACATGTTTTGTTCGTTCATTTATGTTCGTTTATTTCTGTTCATTTAATTAAACTTTACTTTATTTTTATTATTTATTTCCCTTTGGTTAAGTAACCTTAATTCATATTATATTATATACAATATATTTGATATGTTTTAAAATTTGATCCTAACCCTAACATTCTAAACATATCAGTCGCTCTCCACACTTCACAGCCCCAACTCCCTTCTTCTCCACACTCCACAACCCTCCTAATTTAGATTTTGTTTTGGTTGCAGTGTGATGTATTAAACTTGGTTGAATTGTGATGAATCATTATTAAACTTGTTTTTGTTTTTGTTCATTAATGTTTGTTTATGTTCATTTGTGTTCGTTTATGTTCATGAACTGTTCGTTTAGGTTTTAAATGAACGAACATAAACGAACACGAACACGACAAATTTCTTAATGAACAAACACGAACAAAAAAATGTGTTCGTGTTCGGTTAAAGTTAAATGAACAAACACGAACACGCCTGTGTTCGTGTTGTTCGATTCGTTTACAGGCCTATATATAATTGTATATATGCATATATTAGGCAAACCTAATACAGTGGTTTGTTTAAAACTAAAAATATAATTGTAATTAATGTGTATATATATAATTATATATATAATAAATTAATAAAAATTATATCGAGCCGAACCAAGCCGAGCGGACCTTTGCTTGTGCTTGGTTCGTTTACAAACCAAACTGAGCTGATCGGCTCGTTTACAACCGAGCGGAAAATCGAGCAAGCATTTTCCAAGCAGATTCTAAGCGAGAGGCGAGTGATCGGCGAACGCCGAACGATTTAAACAACCCTACTGATGAGTTTATCGTCGGGTCAAAGGGTATCAATGGAAGACCACAAAAAAATATAAATATATATATGTATGTATAATTGTTTTGTTAAATTGTATATTTGTATGGATAAATACACTTTATAAATTTTCAAATAAAATAAAGTGTTTAAAAGACAGGAGTGCATGAATATTGATGTTATATACTCCTAAGTTGTGTCCATAGTTACGTAACTTTTGACATATGTTTTTTAGTTGCAAAGTAACATACTTCAAAATACGTTATTTTTTTTTTACAATAAGTACTTAAGAGTCAGTGGCGGACCCAGAAATTTTTTTCATGGGGTGTGAAATTTCTAAGCACCTAGATCGTTTATCCATCAGGTGGCACGGGTTGGGTCGGGTCCGGTTGGGTTGACTCGTATACCAAAAATAATAATACTAAAATTAATCAACAAAAGAAAACCAAAAGCAAAAAGTAATTTAAACATCGTTACATATGCATAACAAAATTCTAAAATCTAAAGTTGTGGATACATCTCGGCTAATTGTAGAACTTTTGGAACATCAAACGCACCAAAATTATCACAAGGACTCAAGCTATTAATACAAACAAGTAACTTAGATGTTACCTCATTAAAACGGTTTCCAAATTTCTAGATTTACATATCTAGAATCGAACTGAATAGTTAGATTCATTTGAATGAGCTACACTAGACTATAGTCTCACTCATTGTACTTGATCTTATCTACATAAAATCTTATTGAACCTCATAAAAATTAGACAATAAACTAAACGAAAAAATAAGTAAAAAAGAAATTAAATAAAAAGAAAAACATATTAAAAGTTAATGTGGACTTTGCCTGTTACCATACTTCTACATATTTTAAATTCTTACACTTAAAAAAAGCAAATAGCTCATCTTCTTCACATCAAATTAAGAAAGACCTGCAACCTTTTCACAAAGTCGTTGCTCGCCGAAAAAAACAGAGAAAAATATATACACACCGACTTTTCTACCAAGCGTATGGATCACGGATTTAGCTTCAAGACTTATAAAGGGGGGAGAGGAATGCTTCTTTCCTTGCTTTTCCTCGATTTCAAAAATCAAAGGGATGCGATTTAAAATTTTTATGGGGTGCAGACGGGATAAACGCATATATATAGACACTAAATTTTATGGGGTGCAGACGGGATAAACGCATATATATAGACACTAAATTTTTTTTTATGGGTTGTAGGTCCGCCCATGTCAAGAGTGCACCCTCAGTTTCTAATATTGGCTTTATCGGTTTGTTTCACAACGCCATCGCTGACACTTTAGTTCGTGATTTCAATGACCATCACCCGATGAAGAATACCGCAAAAGTGAGGCAAAATGGGTAAATGGATTGGGGTACTTCTCTAACACCACCCAAGTAATTTGGGTATTTGTTTTTATGAAAATGGGTGAAAGTGAGGTGTAACGATATAATTAGTTCTTTTAGGTTATGTTTGTTTTTTCAGAGGTAAAAGCGTATGTAGTCTGCGGATCACATCCGTAGACATTTGTAGAAGAAGAGGTAGATCAAACCTCAGCAGTCTGTAAGAAGAAGACTGTTTATTTTTTAACGTCTGTAGACTGCTAATAAAATGGTGTTGTTGTACGGACGGTGGTGGTGGGTAGGTGGTGGTGGTGGTGTGGAGGTGGACGGTGGTGGACACTGGTGGGTTATGGTGGTGGTGGACAGTGGCTGGTGATGTTTAGCCCTCTGTAGACTTTAGAAGATCTTAGAGGTGGTTGGGCCAAGTCTGCACCAAGAAGAGCTTGCACGGTCGTTTTTTAATGAAACGTTTTCGAGAAAACTAACAGTCTGCATATTGTAATGTCTACGCATGGTCTACATAGCCCAAACATAAGAGCCTGCGTAGATTTTTTTTTTTTTAGAAAACAAACAACAACTTAGATTGAACTTAGAAAGTTAGGATACTTCAGGTTGTGTCTCTGGTTAGTACCCTAAAAGTTGAATCCTTTCGACTTAAAAGTTACTCCACCTTAAGTGACATGTTGATACCATTGAACTACACATTAGGGATGAGCTCGGCAGGGGCGGATCCAGCTTATAACTAGGGGGTGCGGACGTTGCGGCTCAACTTCGCGCGCGTAGTGGAAAATTAGTGGAAAATTTGGTTTTTTTTTTATGAAATTTGAAAAACGTTGCTACTAAAATGAAAAAAAAATGAAAAACGTTACTACTGAAAAATGTTTCTAGATCTGCCACTGAGCTCGGTATCAAGCCATACCAAATCAATACCGATTATTGGAAAAACGTAGTACTTGATATCGAAAACATACGATATGGTATCGGTTCGGTACCAACATGGTATCAGTATTTGAGGTAAAATACCGCTATCGAACTGAAAATACCGATACCAATTTTCGCCAAAACTTGATACTGAATTGGTACAAAAAATGAACCGATATCGGTATTTTCAGTATTTAATAACGAAATGGTAATGAAATGCTCATCCATACACACTGTTGGCGTACTTATGACGTGAAAGATGCATCAACCAATGTATTGCGATAAATACAATGACAACACAACGATTAATTCAATTCAACACATTGCTGTTACAATAAATGCTTGCCTTTTGTCATTGTTTCATTACCACATTCCACTTGTGCTTTCTATGCGTATCCCCCACAAACAAACGTTTGTTTACTTTCTCTTTAAATAGAAAATTATTTGTTGCAGGGTGTTCATTGTTTGAAAAAATCCGACACTCAATACCGATAGGTTTGCTTCGTCACAACACAGATAGGAACGTTAGAAAAATCATAAAAACGAATACTAATACAGGTGTCCATATGGTAGTTTGATTCGTCACGGTAAATAACAAAAAAATATAAGGCGAGATTGAATCTTAAAAAAAAAAAAATTAAATGTTTTAAAGACATGTATCATAAAAAGTATAAGTGTGTGATTAAAACTAAAAAACACAAGAAAAAGACAAAAGATAAATGTTTAAGGGATGAGATATTGGCACACTCCACTTGGTTATTTAGACACCATTGTAACCCTATATGACGCATATTGGGTTATGAGTATGTTTGACAAGGAGTTTTTAAGAGGTTTTAGGAGCTTCAAGCTTTTAAGAAAAAACTCATACTCAATAAAAAGCCTTGTTTGGTTGAAGGAGCTAGAAACTTTTAGGTTAGGAGAAAAAGCTTTATAGTAAAAAGCTACTAGTACTAGCGTTTAAGAAACAACTCTACTAGCTACAAGCTTTTAATTAGTAAGAGCATGTTTGGCTCTCTTTATTTTCACCTCCTAATAACTTATAACTTTTCCAAAAAGTTAAAAGTTAAAATAAGTGTTTGGCAAATAGAAAATGACTTAATCTTTTAACTTTTTGTTGATAAGTTGTTTTAGAAAAGTAATAGAGGAGTGACTTTTTGAACCTCCTTATAACTTATTGTGAAAATTTACCTAACATACCCCTTATCATCAATAAACAACTTATTTGACTTTTTAAATAATGTCATTTTTTTGTCATTTTACATAAATAAGCTAAGCCAAATACATTTTACAAAACAACTTATTGACTTATTGGTTTTTCCCATCACATAAGCTAACCCCAGAGGCGTCCTCGAGAATTTACGTACTCCATCCAAGCCGTTAAAAATATGCCCCTTAATGTTTAATAAATTAAATAATTTAACTAAATGTTACGAGGATCAATAGTATAGCAATAAACATAACAATTGCAAAATACTAGTATTATAATGAGTAAAATTACATACCGTAATAGACTAGTATCTAACTGACGATTCGTTAAGTTCTCCTGGTATTCTTGCTAGCAAATTGGTGGACCAACTCTTCGCACTTTATACAATCTATGATTTCGTTCTTGATAACTATCATCGCTAACCCGTTAAGTCTTTCTTAGGACATTGTGGATCGTAAGTATGATTTCAACGACTTTAATTTTGAAAAGCTCCTTTATGTGGATGCCATTGTGACTGAAATGATGAATAACATTCTATACGCAATGCACACATTTGGGAAATAACATTCTTTTTTCATATGCTCCAAAACATCTATAGGGTCGGTAAATTTTTGTGATGTGTCAAATAAGTTCAACTCTGAACGGAAAAAACTTTGTTTTTTATTTTTTTTATTTAGTAGGTTAAAAAGGTACTGGGCTTATAATGTAATGGGCTTTGAGTTAATAATATTCAAGTTTTAAATTGATTATTATTGGGCCCAATGTTTAAGTATTCAATGGGTTTTCTATTTTAAAAATACACACACATATATAGAAATTTTATAAAAAGAAATTGTGCCCCCGGCTTGGGCCAAAGCCGGCTATGGCTAACCCCAACACTTTTTTGAAAAGTCCTTAATAAAAAGTTATAAGTTGATAACTCCTTTTAACAAAAAGTCCTTTTAGACTCAAATAAGTTTATCCAAACATGCCCTAAATGACACAAATATCCATTCTATTTTAAAAATAAAATAAAAACCTTCTTTACAAGCTTTTAATTATGCCTATTTTGGTCATTTTATACATTTTATTAAAATTTCAGCTACTCTGCCAAACACCAAAATATATTTAAAAAGCTTCAGCTACCAGCTTCCAGCTACCAGCTAGTTTTGTCAAACATACCATATATGTCACATATTGTAACCCTATACGCCGCGTATAGGGTTATATGCCACACATAAGATAACCTTGTACTGAGAAATATGCATGTGCCAGTTGTTAGGGTCAGCTGGCACCTATAGGACACATTTAGAGTTTTACGTGTCATATAGGTTACAAATCTTTTATTTTCAATCAAACCTTGCAATAAATCCATGTATAAGCCTACCTATATGACAAGTACAGTGTTTAATGTGTCATATAGGTCTTCAATATTTTATGCAGTGCCAAACTTTGCAACAATTAATATTTACCGAGTTTAAACGTCTCTTTTTAAAACATTTGTTAATATTTATTTGTATGTGTGTCGTTTTTCAAATATTTGTTAATATCTATCAGGTTTTACGTACGTGTAATACTTATCGGTTTAAACATGTTGTTTTGAAACATTGATTATATGTATCGCATTTCAGGTGTTGTCTTGAAACATTTGTTAATATTTGTCGTTTTTACGTTTATGACACTTACAGGGTAATATGCGGCATATATTCGACCTCATATGACACGTATCACATTAAATGCCACATATAACGTATAATAACACTTTGCAACGCACTGCACACAATGTACTTGAATAATGTGAGATGTCAATTAACCTAGATGGAGCATATAAGGTTCTATGCGGCATATAGATAACCTATATGACGTGTATAATGTATTACGCGACATATAGGTGCCCATGATCATACAAAAAACCTTATATGCCACATATTGTGTAATATGTGGCGTATGTATCATATATGATGCATATAGGGATTACACGACATATAGACAAAACGAGAAAGGTTTGGACATTATATGCCACATATAGTGTATTATGTGACGTATAGGGTTTGAAAACGGGCTTAAAGTTGTCGTTTTAGGCATGAGTCTTGATTTTTTCTGTAATTAATCCCTATATGACACATGTAACACTATATATATCATACATATGGTATCAATTTACTAAAATTGGGTATTGCTCTAACACATTCCATGTTTAATAGTTCTGAGTAAAAGAATGGAACAATTCGTAAAACTAAGATCAATAACATTCTACATGCAATGCATGCATTTAGGAAATAACATCATTCTTTCATATGCTCCAATCCATAGGGTCGCTAAATTTTTGTGGTATGTCAAATAAGTTCAAATCTGAATAGAAAAAAATGTTGTTTATTTTATTTTATTTTTTATTTAGTAGGTTAAATAGGTATTTGGCTTATAAATTTTACGAGCTTTGAGTTAATAATATTTAAGTTTTAAATTGTTTATTATTAGACCCAACGTTTAAGTGTTAAATAAGTTTTCTATTTTAAAAATACACCCCCCCACACACATATATAGGAATTTTATAAAAGAAATTGTGCCCCCGATAAAAATAGGCCCAAGCCGGATGGCCTCCCCGGCTTAGGCCAAAGCCGCCCATGGGGATTACGGCGTTCGCCCGAAAACCGTACCGCCTCCACACGAGTTTTCTTACTGGAGTAACAGCTGGATGAAAACCAGGTGAGCTCAAATTCGAACTTGCATCAACTAGTGAACCACAAGCTCTTATCTTCATTGCATTGTGTGCTTCAGGATTCAAACTTGTGACCAGACCCTCCCCCTTCTCTTATTTTATTTACTATAACTAAGGGGCTGTTTGGTAGCCTCTTAATGAGGCTCTTAACCATTCAGTGCTGAATGATTCAGCATTCAACGCGTTTGTTTCAGCCTCTGAATGGAATGGTTAAGGCTGAATCATTAAAACTTGGGATGTTGCTGAACCATTAAGCACTGAATCATTAAGCACTGAGCTAGGCTGAACCTTAATGAAACTCTTATACCAATGTGGGACAAGAAAACTAGCCATTAAGAGGTCCAACTTAATGATTCAGCACTTAACCATACAGACCTCTTAACCATTCAGACCTCTTAATGATTCAGCACTTAATCAACCAAATAGCCCTAAGTTTCAAGCTTGACACGTATCATTTTAATTAAAAAATCTCGTAATGAATATTCAACAATTAATGAAAGTCGAAATCACCCTAAAATACAAGGCTTGAATATGTCAACTTGTGGAGCAGATTAAAAAGTGGAAATCCTTCAAATGAACCGTCGATCTTTTGGTTAACTTTTATTAAATTTGGCCAGGAATTATATATGATATTAAAAAGATAAGTTGTCACGCACGTAAACACTAAACCATGCAGCTTGACGTTGCATGAGCGCAGACTTTAGGACACTCTGAAAACTTCTACGTGTGACTTGCCAAATAAACTAGATCAGATCAAGCTGTCAGTTCGTCTTTCCGTAAATAACTAAATTTCAATATTAAAATATTATTAGGGGGTCCGTAGCCTAGTTGGTTAAGGGCCTAAAGTTTTTCATGCGAGGCTTGGGTTCAATTCCCACTAGCTACATTTGGAGGACATTGGTGGATGGGAAATGAGGGATGACCCGGCCATTGGCTTGGGTTCGAGCCCTGATCCCGACTGGTTTTACCGACTATTTCACCGTCATGCCTTCGGGCGGGTGAGTGGTCGGGTTTTCCCGGGAATTGGTGGCAATTAGTGGACCGGGTACTCTCAAGTACCTGATTCGCCAAAAGGGTGCCCGAGAGTGCTCGAAATTGATTCGTTGGCCGTTCAAAAAAAAAATATTATTAGGGGGACGGGCGCTCAATGTAAATTCTTTCCACTTAACTAATTTTAACCAATCATGTTTTGCCACATCACTTTACTGATTTACTTCACCGAAACACATTTTTGAAGGCAACACTCCACTAATTCTTTTATTTAGAGAAAATTGCTCGAATAGTCCCTGTGATTTGCACAATTTTCACCTATAGTCCATAAGTTTTAAAATTACAGCCATAGTCCTCAACTTTTGGTGTTTCTTAACTTGGATAGTCCTTGGAGTGACTGTGAAATTACTAAATTACCTTTTTGATGGATGGAGGTTAAATAATCCAGTTAAGTGGATGTAAAATTACTAAATTACCCTTACCCCAATTAAAATAAAAAAATCAATTAATTAATAAAATATAAAGAGGGCCCACTTAACCCCTTAGCCAATTATTTTTCTCCACCTATTTAAGTGGGGCCCACCAACTTCATCTTCTTCACCCTATCACCACCACCAACCACCACCAACCACCACCACCACCACAACCAACTACCAACCCATATCATAACCCTACTACAACCATAACCCATATCATAACCCTCTGTCCTTACCCGTCTTCAACAACCAACCATCAGTCGTCATCATCGACAACCACCACCCTCATCACCTCTGGTAACCACCACTGACCTCCACTGTCCACCGTGAACCACCATCCTCTTGACGCACCAATCGTTATCATTCAAAGACAAAATATATAGCAAAGATTGATAGCCTTACCATGTTTGTCGGACCTTTGAACTACCACTGTCAAGGGTCACCAGTGGCTCCGTCGTGACTCCTCCCTGCACCGGATACCCTTCTATTTCCCTCACTCTCTCTCTAGATCTCAGATCTGTGTGGGTATAGGTGTTTTGTTCGGGAGCCATATACTTTTAAAGGGGTATTTTTTGTTTGTTGTCTTGATTTTAATTTTGCTTCTTTAGGGATGAATCGGTGATGAAAACTGCTATTGGCGTTCTTGGAGATCTAGCTGATACTCTTGGAAGTAATGTCGGGGCATTAATTCAACAATCTCTTTCAAGTAAATACTCTTGGAAGTAATGTCTTGATTTTAATGTGCTGTTCCACATGGTTATAGTATTAGGGTTATGGTGGTGGTGGTGGTGGTGGTGGTGGTGGTGGTGGTGGTGGTGGTGGTGAAGATGAAGTTGGTGGGCCCCACTAATAATTAATTGATTTTTATTTTATTTTAATTGGGGCAAGGGTAATTTAGTAATTTTACATCCACTTAACTGGATTATTTAACTTCCATCCATCAAAAGGGTAATTTAGTAATTTCACAGACACTCCAAGGACTATCCGAGTTAAGAAACACCAAAAGTTGAGGACTATGGCTGTAATTTTAAAAACTTAGGGACTATATGTGAAAATTGTGCAAACCACAGGGACTATTCGAGCAATTTTCTCTTTTATTTATTTTCATTTAAATACCCAAACTTTTTTTTGTTTTTAATTTTCACACGGTTTTAACTTTTAAACAGGTTATTTAAACTTTAATTCATACGATTACAACCGTCCCACCAAACGGTCAGCAAAATTAATTTGTAATTCTTGGAAATCGTCGATTGAATTTAATTGAATTCACCTAAACGGTCAAACCTTTAATTTTAATAGTTCAACCGTTCAAAATTTTGTATATAAATAGATGAAACCGTGGGGTTAAAAGCCACACTTTACCACGATTTAAAAAAAAAACAAACACCCACCAAGATGAATCCCTGGACCGAGGAACAAGAGATTGCATTAGCGGTGTGCTACAAGGACGTCACAAACGACCCGGAGATTCAACAACTCCCAAGGAACGAAGGTCGGCCTACCCCCGAAGGGGTTTTGTGCCCGCGTGTTGAGCGACTTCAACTAACATGTTGGCACCAACAACAAGACCCTCCGAGACATCCAGTTGAAGTGGGCCGATCTCAATATCAAGTATCAGAGGTGGACCACCCTCTACGAGCAAACGATGAGGGACGATCCAGCCTCGATCACGAGTTGGCTATCGACTTAACTCACTATGAGTATGAGGCTCTCGATACGACAACAATTTCGACCATGTCGAGGCATGACAATTGTTGCGCCAACCTTATGTTTTTTTTTCTTTGTTTTAATGTATTTTTATTTTATGTTTAATATTATTATGTTTTAATGAAATGTTCTTATTTATGTTTTTTAGTTAATTAGATTTTAAAACAAATGGTTAAAATAATAAAAAAAATTTATAAAATAAACGATGAAAATAATAAAACAACACTAAAAAACACACAGTTAAACCACACAAAATAGCATTTATAAAAGTAAAAAATAAAATAAAAACGATTACCAGTACGGTAAATAGAACCAGCAAAACAGTTTACGGGACCACTACCAGCCTGGGTGGCGGCGGTATTACCATGCTGGTAATGGGTACCCGTGAACTATTCGGGTAGCGCCCCGTCCCCCATATAGAGGCCCAAAATGTATATATGCAAAGTAACTAAGGGGCTGTTTGGTAGCCTCTTAATCAGCCTCTTAACCATTCAGGTCTGAATCATTCAGCATTCAGACTGTTTGTTTCAACATCTGAATGAGATGATTAAGTGCTGAACCATTAAGCTAATAAGGGATGTTGAATGATTCAGCTCTTAACCATTCAGAGCCTCTTAACCATTCAGACCATCTTAAGTAGGATAATTCTCGAAGGATGCTTCAGAAAGATCGACATATCATCGGCCAACATATATATAGCATACGGGGATTCTACAATAAATCAAAATAATTTAGAAGACTAATAATCTTAGTTTTGTATTTCCCTTCTTGACAAACTCACGTACTTATTAATTATGTCTTAAGTTTAAATTTTTGTCTATCAAAAGACTAGAACACTCACCATTTGAAAATAGAAACCACTATGTATAATCTCTCATACCAATACTAGAAGCCCTTTAGTAGAACTGGTATTTCAAAATATACATGACAATTAAAATTCGCATTAAATAAAAAATTTGTGCATCTACGTATTTAATAAAGAATAAAGATTGTTACTTAGATACATTTGAGACATGCCCGTCAAAAGGAAAAAGGTTTACGAAATGTCAGCTTGGTATAAAAACTCATTTGGTTAGATCTTTTGGTTTTTAATCTATGGTTGATTGAGTCAGTACAAAATAGTAAAGGCTAGATAAGTTTTAGTAACGTTAAGGAAAACCTGAATGGATAAATACATTTTTGATATAATAACTTTTTGCTTCTAACAATTACAAATGAACCTTTATTTAAGTTATGTCAAAGTAACAAAATATTAACTTAAGACTTGATTAAAATAAAAGTTTGCGACCGAACGGTCAACAATATTGTGATGTAATTTCGTATTTTGTTTTTTAATGAAAGGGAATATTTGTATGTAATTTATACTATTATAGACAAAAGATCAAATACAAACAAAATTATCGTGCGAACAGTACGAACTGAAGGGAACAAAAAAAAAAGTGGCGGTGACATTTTCGTAAATAATGACCACCACTCTTGTTGTATAATTACTCTAGTGTATATAATTACTCTAGAGTAATTACCATAGAGTAATTATATAATTACTCTAGTTATATAACTACGCTATATAATTACTTTAGAGTAATTTTATAATTACTCTAGTTATATAATTACGCTAGAGTAATTACTCTAGTTATATAAAGTTTCCAATATTTACAGAAATGCCACCGCGTGTTTTTTACTTCAGTTCGTACTGTTCGTACGATAAAGCCTATTTGTACGCGAACTTTACTCATTATAATACATCCTAGATGAACATCAAGGTAATTTCACTACTTTTTTAAGATGGTATATGAAGAGGTATAAGCATACATCTCTTTATTTTACCCACTTTCTTCCTATTATGCCCCTTTATACAACATATTATGCCTATGGTACATGTGGCTAATACACAGTTAATATCTTCTCCAATATGTAACCCCCATTGTTACAACCCAAATAGGAGAACTCATCCCAAAAGACTAGTTTGATGGAAGAGAGAGCCCACTTGGGTTATAAACCCCACATTGGTTGCCCATACAACCGATGTGGGACAAGTCCCATACCTTGCAATGATTTTAGTCCATAACAATCGACCCTCCTTAAGGGCCAACGTCCTCGTTGGTCACGACTGTCTCTCTACAGGCCACCACCCCGTGGGCCACCACTTTGAGTTTGGCTCTGATACCATTGTAGGATTGACGAACGTGTCACCCGACAATCACGAGGGTTATATTCAAGGTGCGGAATCCCTTGAATATGTCTTAATAACAGAAACTAACTTGAAACAATGATAAACGAGCAATTACAACACACAAACGGGTCAAAAGATTTACGTTTATATCATTAAAACAGAGCACGAGTGTTACAATGATCAAACCAAGCAATCTCAGACCTGGGGAGGGTGTTTGGAGAGTGTGTGTGGCAAAAACTGATTATTAGGGCAATGATTGGGCCTATTTATACCTTCCGTACTCGTACAGAGCAGTACAGGCGAGTAGGAGGCTATAAGACATGTTCCTATAGGCGACTGGGCTCTAATCGCCTATAGGAAGCTTCTAATCGCATGAACAGTGATGTGGTATAGGGTGTAATCGCCTATAACTAATCACTACTCGCCTATAGCCTCAAACATCCCCAAAAACGCGTATAAACGTCTCCAAACACCCCGAAACTCGTCCAAACAACATATATACTAGCCTAGGGACATCATGCACTAACAGACTCCCCCTTGGACCAGGCTAGTATACGTACAGAGACTTCAAAAGACATCGTTTATAACAAACACCAACAACTTTACAGACTCAAAATTGAGAACAAACATAACAAAAACATAACAAGACAAGTAGCATCTTCAGTCTTCATCAAACCGACATCGTCCTTATCCTTGAAAGTCTTGACCAGTCGAATCCAGCATGAACTTTGTTGGCATGACAAAAGCGAATCACCCTTTGATACTTCAATGCTTGATCAGCTTCGGCCTTCAAATGCTGAATGGGATACAGGAACAGCGTCTCTACATCTTTCTCTGAACAGTTGATCAGCCACATCGTATCCCAAATCCTGATCTTCCTACATGGCTTAGGCGAGTTGCTCAAGACAATCACTGCCTCAGTAGTCACTGCATCATAGTGCCAGTAGTAGAACTTTGAGGAGAAGTCTTGCTCGACCGGGACAAGAGTAATCTTCGGTACACAGTTTGGTGGCTTGATCTTATGTTCCCAAATCGGACTTTTGGTGCGAGGATGAATCTTGTCAGTCTTGTATAACTTGGGATATTGAGGCTTAAGGGATCTCCATTCAGATTGGCTCTCTTTAGCTAGAAGGTTGTAGAAAGTATCCATGCTGGATTCTTTCTCATAATATAGAGGAAAGTCTAGTCTGATTAGATCTCGGATATACCAGAAGGGGAGACTAAGGACATTCCGGTAAGGGCTGAAGTACAACAAACCTTCTTCCCATTTCACTCCCAACATCTTCGTTTTCTCTATATAAGCCCAAATGATAACATCTCCAGACATCTTCGACAGACGTTTCTTGAAGATAGAAGCTTGTACTGGTCCCTTCTTCTTCTTTTCCTCTTCAGCCGATGGAAACCAATCTGGATATTTCTGCCTGATTTTGTCGTGTCTCTCTTTTACCTTGTCAGGAACAGGAGTAGGATTAGATTTCAGCTTTTCTTCAGCTTCATTAACCATCTCCTCAGAAATATTAGGAATACCAGTGCCCGTATGATCAACCACATATTCGGGAGTGGGTACACTGGTTCCTTCTTCCAAATTTACCTCATTGTTGTCCGGATGCATCTCTGGTGGTGGACTTTGACTCGCACCGGAAGATTCTCTGGGTGCGTGTCCATATACCTCTTTCATGTCATCAGAGGTCATCTCAGGAGGTATCTCGCCCTCCTCTAAGTCATACTCAGGTATCGCAGGTGGAGGAAGTAGGTTGCCTTCATCATCATAGGCAAAATAACAGTTCAACGGCTCAACATACTCCACTGGAACTACGGCTTTCTTCATTGCATCCCGTAGCTGCTGAATCTTGCTTTTCATGTGATCAGGCTCCCCCTGAGCAGAAGAACCTGCTGCAGGATCCTTGCCTTGTCTGTCATGGCTTTTCTTCGTACGTTTAGATCTAGATCCAGCTGATGATCCGCCACCACCTGTGGCTCCAGGATCACCACCATCACCGCCTTTACCTGCATCATCATTACCATCATCCGATTCATTATCATCATCGTCCTCGTCATCATCTTCTTCATCATCATTATCTTCATCATCATCATCACCAGCACCAGCCGCAGCTTCTGAACTATCACCACCAGTGAGTCTAGGTTGAGTTCCAGTCAACTCATTTAACCTAGCTCTCAGTTCTGTGTTCTTTTTCTCCGTTCTGGTGATTCTACATTCGTTGTTCACATTTGTAAGTCGTAGCTCGCTGTTCGTGGCTTCTACACCTGCAAGTCTCTCCAAAGTATTTTGGTTCGACTGTATCAGCTGCTGATGAGATTCCATTAGCTGCCTGTTTGATTCAATAACCTGGTGATTAGACAATGTAAGCGCATCGACTGTCGCTTGCAGCTCTTTGTTAGACTGGATTGTTTCCCCGATTAGCTCAAGCATCGCCGTTTCATTCTCTTCAATATTAGCATTCTTGGTTCTCAACTCAGCTATTTCACACGTTTATGTAGCAACTATAGCAGTTAACTCACTGATTTTTCGCTGAAGTTGTTCATTTGTTGCAGATGCTGAAGAAGAGGAGGTCTGATCGGTCGACCTAGAAGCCGGCGGTCGGACTTCTTGTCGCATCTTCCTAATATGGTCACTAATTGGATTGGAAACAATGTGGGAACTTGTCGCTGCTTCGGTAACTGAGGCTGGCTCAGTGAAGATTACCGAAGTAGGCATCGACATGGTGACTCTGGCAGGCATAGCTGCACTAACAGATGTGGGAACTGATGATGTTGCTGCTGCTGTTGTTGTTGCTGCTGTTGTTGTTGTTGTCATCGCTGCTGCTTGGGAGGATTGAGTGTCTTGAACCCCAAACGCTTCAGAAAGATTAAACCTTCTTTTCCTTGAAGTCTTCTCCATTTGCGGTTTTTGAGACATCGTCTTCTTTCCACGAACACTATCCTTCTTAGCAGTAGTCTTATGTCTCTTTGGAGGAGGTGACGAGTCAAGCTCTGCATCTAAGTCTGCAATTAAATCCTCCTGTGCCACAACATAGGTGGGATCTTCAGCAAGAGCTCTTATCGCAGCTGCACTAGCTTTCTCCACTGCTGCCTTTCTCTTCGCTCTTTCTTGTTTTTCAGCAAATGTATCAGGGGAATCGCTTTCAGTGTCATCAGAGTCATCTTCAGCATCAGTTATGTTGACTGGTGCGTCTTCATCAACAGGTGCTTTACCTTTATCAGATCGAGAGGCTTCTTGTTCTGTTGCAGCACCAGAAGGTTCTGAGAAATCTAGAACATTCGGATCAAAATCATCCTCATTGCCTTCAGTAGTGTCAGTGGTTCTGCCAGGAGCGTTTTCACCTAACTCGACTATCTCTCGCCCAATATCATCCCCTTCTTTAAACACCAACTTATGAATTCGGGTGTCATCTTCCGAATCGCTGTCATCATGTCTCCATCTATTGCCCGATGGTGACACATAATCATCTCTGCTCAAGTGCCCATATACTCGTCTGCTCGGAGGATACTCAGACTTCGGTCTGTTCTTATAACTTCTCATCCTGTTCATCTCTTTCTGAGTTATGTCTTCAATCACAATAAACTCTGCAGGATGCTTCATCGAGCCAGGTATTTGGCGATCAATAATCATCTGCAGAAAACGAGGATAGACGATGAATGAAGTCTTCGTCGTCTTCTGCAATATGATCTCTTTCAGATGATGTAGGATCATTTTGGAAAAGTTGAATGGCTTGTTAAGAGTCAAGGCGACTATCGCAGAGGCCAACGTATCCCTGATAGCATCAAAAGTACCTCTCCTCGGACCAATTCACTTCAAGACTACATGCGTGAGATACTTGAGTTCGGGCGGAAGTAGTCCTTTCATGAGCATCTGTTGTTTCTTGACTATACCCATGTACTTCATCCTCAGAAAACCCCCACGAATCAAAATGGCGTCAAACACTATGGGATCAGTATCAGCATCGCCAAACTGTAATTCTTCTCGAATGATTTGTTCAGTAATAATGGCCTCCTTTCCTTGTATCGAACTGGTGATCACGATCGGTACAACTTTGTAGTCTACTTTTGCGTTCTGGTAAAACTCCAGCAAGATATCCTTATACGCTGCGTGTTGCTTGGTTATAGCGTAGTGGATTCTTGACCGCTTCAAAAAGTCGATAACGCCTTGAAAAGTCTTGCATTTCTCCATTGTGACAGGTCCGAGAAAAGCACAACAGTTGTACTTGGGAGATGTTTTCCAAATCACCATCCTGAACATCAAAACAAGTTATAAGTATCACAAGCAGATCATATACGCATAAAGCGGACAAAACGGACTGAATTCGGACAAATTTTTGACGAATTTTGGTCAACAGATTGCATCAGGCGATTACAGCTTGTAATCGCTTAATGTATACACGAGTAGAACAAACATCACATAATTATACACGATTGACTCCTAATCGCTGCACTATTCACGCGATTAGGAGTTCAATATGCCCATTCGCTATAAAGTTCACACGATTAGAAATTCTAATCGCGTGAACAGTAGCATTCGAGCACCAAAGATTTGTCAATTCTGAATTTTGAAGATTTGAGTCCGGATTTTTGTCACATTTAGTCCTAAATCACCCGACTAGAAGAACCCCTATCAAATATTACACTAATAGATCAGATTCAAGGATTAATTAGACGGGTTTCAAAAGCTAGGGTTCTTGAAGCTTCAAATTTGGGGATTTTGATTTGGAGGTGTTTTAGATCAAAATTTTTGTATAAACAGAATCTATACGGCCCGATTAACAAAACCTCATCATCATTTATCATTAACAATCATGTCTTAATGCTGCCCGATCAAGAATAAGACGGCTAGGGTTTTGGTTCATAAAAAAACGGGTTTCAACCTTTAAGACTAGATGTTAAGATCTGAAAGTTTGATATAATGTTACCTTGATTATGTAGAACAAAAACCTATGATCAAAAATTCACGGGCAATAGGGTATGGTTGTGTTCGGATTAGAGGGAAATGGTATAACAGTTAGAAGGTTTGAAATAATATGAACAAAGAAAAGTTAAGTCTCCCTTTTATACCTGTTGATATTCGCTATCACAATAGGCGAGTGAGTTTGTACTCGCTAGAAGAAACAAGCGAGTAGCTTGTAATCGCTAGACCAATAGCAAGGATACAACCCTGATCGCCCAAGCCAACAAGCGAATAGAATTTTCTAATCGCTCAAAGTTACAAAACGTGTAGTAAAGTACAAAAGGTTCTAATGCTGGACACTTATACACGAGTGTGTCTTAATCGCGTGAATATACACACGAATAGAACATACTCACCCTTAAGAACACACGATTACCACAAAATCGCTTATACACACGCGATTAGAAGACTAGAATGAGCGAATTTTTCACACAAATTACCAAATTGCCCCTGCAGCACCAAATCTCACATTTTTGACCCGTCAAGGTTCAAAACATGTGTTTTTCACCGCGTTTTAACACATGACTCTGATGATGACTCATATCTTTGAAAAACTTTCATTTTCAACCCCTGTACTTAAGAGAAAGTACGGTTTTGACCCGACAAAAACACAATTTTCAACTAGTTTATTTTCGGCGTTTTATTTTTGAAGAAGTAAGATTACAATGGATTAGGATTCCATCATCGGCAATCAAGAATGATTAATCAAATAAAACTAAGCATAAATAAAACGAAACGGGAGATCAACTAACTGTACACTATCATATTTTTGCGAGTTTCATCAGTTAGGGAATCATATCAGTGTACGGACTTTACTAGAACCCTTATATATTCAGTGTTTAGTTTAAATTACCAATAAGCATCCTACAACAACTGCCGATATTGTTGTCCACCTAAGCTCAAAATCAAGTTTTATCGCTAGGCACTTTAGATACGTTAAGGTAATATTAAGACTGATGTACAAGGTGTTCCCCGCCACGCGACACATTCCCGTATCAAGTCATGCACAAAGCTTCCTCGTAACCGGTGAGTAAGCTGTTGTCATCCGTATTTTACAAGGAATGGACTCAGTGGTGATCAGGTCTGCAGAAACGCTGCAACAGAGAGACCAGTGAGATCCAGACCAGGGTTCAAGTCAAATACCGTATATTTGATTTTTCACGGTACGATGCTTTAGGTATATGATTTGATACCTTTGAGCGAATTCTCTTTGAGAATAGGGTTTTGGCATTTATGAATCTTTTTGCTCATTTAGGATTCCCGGACGTCTCTTGATCAGAATTTATTCTATTTTTTTTGTTTTTTTATTTCAGGAAACGACATAGAGGCGTCTCAGTTGTAGGCTGCGAACCCAACGTACGACACGTGTGCCACTCCTATTTATTCTGAGAGACGTCCAGTTCACCCCGGATGTACCAACCTCTTAAAGACCATGAAACCTCGGATTTTGGCATTCTATCAAATGAGATTTCGGTACCAAGACCATATGCCAACGCACGTTGATCCACACCTGTTTCAGTTGATTTAGGTTTATATCACCGTGCTAAACTTGGAAATGATTTTGAGCTTACCGACACATCATTGTAGAGGCTACTTATCAGTTCCAATATTTTTAAGATGATAAGAGTCCAGACAGTCCGACTGATTGGTTAATATCATCTTCCCTTTTTCAGCAAAGCAACTCATTTTTGCATTTTTCAATTTTTTTTTTGATTTTGGGATTTTCTCATTTTTTTTGAATTTTTTTTCATTTTCTGATGTTTTTGTATTCTTCTGAATTTTCTCCCCCTAAAAATCTAAAAATTTGCGAAAAGACAATATTTTTGGATTTTTCTGATTTTTTAAGAAAAATATTTACAAAAACGATTACCGATGAGGATCTAATCCTGCTTAACTTTAATGCCGTTTAAGATTAACAGGTACTCAAAAAGAGGACCATCAAAAGCTTTGGTGAATAAATCGGCACGTTGGTAATCCGTGTGGATTTTGACCATATCGATAAGTTTCTTTTCATAGCAATTGCGTATGAAATGATACTTAACCAAGATATGTTTCGCCTTGGAATGGTTAACTGAGTCTTTAGCAAGAGCTATAGCGGACTCATTGTCACAGTGAATGGGAGTATTAAGAAATTTCAAACCGTAGTTTCTCATTTGTTGCTGTATCCAAAGAACCTGGGAGCAGCAGCTCGATGCTGCTACATATTCCGACTCACAGGTGGATAAGGCTACCGAGGCTTGCTTCTTGCACTGCCACGAGACTAGTCTTGGTCCCAAAAACTGGCATCCAGCCGATGTGGATTTTAAGTCTGTCTTGCATCCGCCATTGTCAGCATCACTAAAAGCGATGAGGTCAAACTTATCGTCATTAGGGTACCATAGACCTTTGGTCGGACAACCCTTTAGATAACGTAAGATCCTCTTCACAGCAACCAGGTGGGACTATTTCGGCCTTGACTGGTATCTTGATAGTAGACATGTCGCGAACATTATATCAGGTCTTGATGTAGTGAGGTACATGAGTGAGCCTATCATAGCTCGATAGAGAAAAAGGATCAACGGTTTGTCCTTTCTCGTCAGGACCAATCCCGTGATTGGTCTGAATCGGTGTGCCTACTGGAGTAGAGTCTTCCATCTGGAACCGACTCAAGATGTTAGCAACGTATTTTGTCTGGTGGATGAAGATCCCTGACTCTTGTTGTTCTACTTGTAGACCAAGGAAGAATTGCATCTCCCCCATCGAGCTCATCTCAAATTTATCCTGCATAAGCTTTTCAAATTCCCTGCACATGAGATCATTAGTAGACCCAAAAATAATATCATCAACATAAACCTGTACCAGAAGACGGTCACCACCTTTTTCCATGGTGAATAAGGTGCAATCCACGAGTCCACGTTTGAACCCGTTGGATATAAGATAGTTTCTAAGCATTTGGTACCATTCACGCGGAGCTTGATGGAGTCCATACAACGCTTTGTTCAATTTGTAAACTTTTTCGCGATGAAGCGGATCCTCAAAACCCGGTGGCTGAGCAACATACACCCCTTCCTTCACGATACCATACAGAAAAGCACTTTTCACGTCCATTTGATACACCTTAAACCGTTTGTTCGAAGCGTAAGCTAAGAACATCGGGATAGCTTCAAGGCGCGCAACTGGAGCGTATACTTCGTTGTAATCTATTCCTTCAATTTGACGAAAGCCGAGGACAACTAATCGAGCCTCATTTCTGATAATCACCCCACGGTCAACCCGTTTACACTTGTAGACCCACTTTGTTCCAATTTTCTTCGAGCCCGGAGGTAAGTCAACTAAGTCCCACACCCCTAGCTTTTGGAACTGCTGAAGCTCGGCGTGCATTGCTTTAATCCATGGTTCTTCCCTCAGTGCCTCTTGCACAATTCTTGGTTCAGTTTGAGATACATATAGACCGAAGGACCAATCGTTCTGATGACCTGCTTTCCTGATCTCCGAATAGAGTGCCAAGGTACCTGTATTGTCACTTGGACTAGCATTTCTGAGCTGACTGCGCGTCATAACTCTGCTAGCCGGATCACCAATCACATTCTGCATCGGATGAGTGTCGTGAATCCGAGATTCTGGATGTGCCGGCACTGGATCATCCGAATGCAGATTAAGGTTCTCCAAACCTTGAGATAAATTTGTCTCTGCGGCGCTTGAACTGGAGGGAGCAGCAGGTTGCATATTAAAACTAGAGAGATCGATCTGAAGACCTATCCCTGGAGCTGCTGAAGAAGAAGGACCAGCTTGATTGTTTCCTGTCGGAATAAATGGAGCTGTAGTGGTAGATTCACCATTTCCAGCTTGTTCTTAAGTAAGAGTTTCACGAGACTCTGCAAATTCGTCGTCTGAAGATGAAGATTCGAGAACCTCTGCTAACGCTTCCTGAAAGACTTCCCAACTTCTGCTACTGCGGTTTTACCAGGGGGACTGGTGGATGCAGAGGCATCAGATGGTGCTGGCGCAGGTGCATTCACCACGATCAGACGCATTAGCGGTGAGCTAGCTGCGTTTTCACACTCGTAATACATTTGCGCTACAGCATCATCAACCAAATTATCCACGTTGAAAGAATCAAATAGGCTCTTATAATCAAACAACCAATCAGGTCCAACACCAGGTGCATTGGCAGTATAGCGTTGAACATCGACATTAAGCCACTCTTCAACGCAATTGGTTCTTTTGTTGTACACTCTTTTATTGGGAGTGCTGTAACCAACAAAGAAACCTTCTTCTGCCTTTGCACCAAACTTCCCATCGGGATGTATCATGGTGCATGGAGCTCCGAAAGGTTCCAGAAACTCTAAGTTTGGTTTCCTCCGGTTCAGAAGCTCGTAAGAAGTCTTGCCAAGCTTCTTTACCGTTAGAACTCTATTTAGAGTGTAACACGCGCAGTGAACTGCCTCGTTCCAGAAGATCACAGGCAAGTTCGAGTCTGCGAGCATTGTTCTGGCTGCCTCAATAAGAGTCCGATTCTTTCTTTCTGCAACCCCATTTTGCTGAGGAGTGTACGGTGCTGTAAATTCATGATAAATACCCTTTTCTGCACATAACGACTCCATAGCATGATTCTTGAATTCTATCCCATTATCGCTTCTAATCCTACGGATCTTTAGCTGATATATGTTTTCCAGTTTCGTGAACAGATTCTTCAAGTATTCAAAAGTTTCACTTTTGTGCTTCATACACACCACCCAAGAAAACCTAGAATAGTCATCCGTAACCACCAAGAAGTATAAGTCACCGTTCTTGCTCTTCCGATTGACTGGGCCAAACAGGTCCATGTGCAGCCGTTCGAGTGGTAGACTAATTGAGTTTGTCTTCTTAGGCTTGTGAGACTTCCTTTTCTGCTTCCCTTTCTTGCATGAAACACAAACGTCGTTTAGATGGAAATTTTTAACAGAAACACCTTCCACCAGTTGATTCTGAACCAGATGGTTCATTTTTCTCAGGTGGATGTGCCCCATTCGTCTGTGCCACATGATCGATTCCTTTTCTGTCGCCTTAGACAGAAAACAAGTGACTTGACCTTTTGCGGTCATGGCTCGGCTCATATCCAGGACGTATAAGTTGTTGACCCTGGGAGCTAAGATCATAGCCCACTCTTTCGGTATCTTAAATCCAGGTTTTAGAATGAAACATGCATTGTCATCAAAGAACACAGTGAACTTCTTGTCACATATCTGCGAGACGCTCAGCAAGTTGTGGTCTATTTGTTTGACAAAGCTTATCTTCTCAAAGCTTACAATACCCTTACTCATACTGCCTTCTTTTGTGATATAACCCCCTTTATTACCAGCAAAAGCAACATACCCCCCGTTGATATTCTTTATGTCAAAAAGCAGGGATAAGTCGCCTGTCATGTGCCCAGAAGCTCCACTATCAACAATCCATAGGCTGCTGATAAGGCCCTGTGGAACTCCCTCCACAAACATTCAAAGTTTAGTGGTTATGGGGGACCCAAGCCTTCATGGTCTTGGGTCTACCATCTTCATCTAATGTCGGAAAGTCAACCCATCTTCCATTTGGAGTTGGTGTTGTTCCCGATGGTCTGGCAGTGTTCTCACTTGCAGATGATTCTCCACTTTTGGTTGGTGACTTGGGTCTCCAAACCTGTTCAGGTTTCTTTGGCTTGGGCTTCTTCTTTGCTTTGGGGCTAGAAGATCCAGCCTTAGACTCCTTAGGAGGAACAGATTTAGGATCCACTTCAGATTTAACTGTACGTGGAACAGTTTTGGGGTTGCCCTGTGGTTTAGCTGCAACCTTTGCTGGTGTCTTAGGTGCTGCTTCAACTTTTGTGGGAACAGTGCTCCCCCTCAACTGTGGACCCCTGCCATCAACTGGCTTTTGGTTCATAGCAATCTTGTTTCGGTTATCATAAACAATCTGTTTTCCCTTTTGTTTTTCAGAAAGTTTCGGGGAAACAGGTTGCTAAGTCTTGCTCAAACTGGGAGAATCATCCACTTTGATCTTTTCTCGTCTCATATTAGGGCACGCAGCAACTAAATGCCCACGTTCCCCGCATTTATGACAGGATCTGTATTCTTCAAATCTTGGAGATTCGGACTTGTTCTCCTTTTTGTTCTTTTTGCTAGATGAACTGGCAAATGAGTTTTTGTGCTTCAGATCCTCAAGGCATTTTCTTTGCACATCGACATGAGGATCGTCGTTTCTCTCATTTCCGGTAGATCTAACAAACTCAGTAACATGCTTCTTCGGACTTTTTCTCTGAGCATGACTTTGAGGATTAACGGTGTTTATCTTTTGATTTTTCTTGTTATGTTCGTTTGGCTGATTACCCTGGTCTTTTCTACCCTTACCCTTACCCTTCTTATTATTCCAGGTTTCCTTTTCCACGGTAATGACAGATTCTTGCCAGATTTTGGCAATTAGACCAGGGGCGATACATTTGAGAGGGACTTCCTCATCAGCATATACCATTTCAGACCCTTTTAGTTTATAAAACACTTTAATCCTTCTGTCATCCTCGGTTTGCACTTTCGGTACAAGTTCACTCAAGGTTTCAGTAGTAATGATATGGTTTTCAAGAGGAACGTTTTGAGTTTTGACCGGTGCATACCTAGGAGGCTCATCAAGCTCATCATCCGACAAGTCAGTGTCATACACACTAATATCATCAGCTTTCTCACCAAGATTGACAGCTTTAGCAGGAGTAGCAGTGTATGCGCGTAGGATCGTCAAATCTACAAAGATAGTGATCAAACAAGTTTGATTCAGGTGCGGAATCCCTGAATCAATCACAAAATGATAATAATATCAACAAAACACAGAAATCAACTTTAAAAGCTTCATTTCATTCATAAAAACACTCAATTACACGTTATAATAAGCTTTACAATCAATATATGACTTGAATTAAGTTTACACAAAATCATAGGGAGAGACTCAAATAGGAGGGAAACAAAAATGACCAAAACTTACATTCAAAATGAGCTTAACCTATTTATAGGCCTGCACATTCGCTCATATTTCTTAGTCGAATGTGCAGGTTCGTCCATTCATCATGGTCAAACCAAGCTATACATTAACATCTATTCTACCTTCGACCTCCTATCTCTCCTTCGCACCTTTTTCTCTCCTTCGCACCTTTATAACTTCTCATTCGCCCATTCAGTCTTCCTTCGCCCATTCGTCAAAACACACTAACATATGTTAATTGTAATCCAAAGCATTAGTCGCACAAAATGCATCTACAAACTCCCCCTCAACTATTGCTTGGATTGTTTACGCTCTTGGTCCATCCTTTTGTTCATAAGCTTTATGTGCAATAACGTCTTTTGTTCTTTAGTCATCACCGGTTCAAACACTTGTTTCGTCTTTTTCTTTTTGACATCAGGAGCATCTTGAATCTTCATGAACTTCCCAAGCTTCTTATCAAAATCGCATCCAGTGTTTATATCATAAGCAAAGCACAGAAATACCACACGCTGGTATTTACTTGCTTGTTCAGCATCCTTCACATCACTGAATATCAGATTGTAATACAACATAATTATATCTTCATGTGAACAATTCACCAACCACATAGGATCAAATATGTGTATTTTCTTGAAATTCTTTTCACCATCCTTCAATACAATCACAGCCTCTGCAATCTTCCAATCATAATACCACCAGATAAAATCTTTTGCAAAGTGTTGTGGAATTTGCAATAACGGTATATGTTTCAACACTTTCGGTGGTTTGTACTTTAGAGTCACCTTGGGCAAACCGGTAATAGTATCAATGTCTTTCTTGTGAACAATCCGCTTTGGATACTGAGGTACAAACAAATTCCACTTCGTCCTGCTTTCCCTTGCCATTCGATCAGCAAAATAAGAAATGTGATCGTTCGAGGATCCAGTCAACCTATGTCGGCAAATATCACGAATAGCCCAATACGGGTGAGTCTTCAGATCATGAAATCTGTCAAAATACAGTATCCCCTTCTCCCACTTAACGGCTACACACTTCAACTGCTTTATAAACTTCCAACCCAACGCCCTTCCTTTAAACATCTCATTGTGAAGTTTATAAAAGCTCCCCTGAATCTCTGCTTTCGGACGATTGGCTTCTTTCTCTTTCAATTGCCTCGGTAACTCTTTCAAAATGTCAGATTGTTCGATATGCGGTTTATCATGCCCCTTGAACACTTCTTCAACAAACTTATCACTCTTTTCTTTAGCAAGTTTCTCGGCTTCTTTTAGTAATTCTTCAGTGAAAGCAGCAAATCCAGAATCTTTGTCTTTCTTGAAATATTCTGGATACTCTTCACTGGTTATATCTTCAATTTCAATCTCCACAAACGCAGGTACGTCACGATCATCAGAATGATTTCCAGCTTCCTTTTCAGGTAGATTAGGAATCTGGTTATCAGCCAATAGTTCTTCCAACGTTTTCCCAACCTGCTTCGCCAAACCTTCCAAAATCTCCTTTGACATTGCCGCAGAAACTTCACCATCTTCTAAATCTGGATCATTATAATCTAATTCAAGCATCCTGTCACAAGATTCAAAGATCTCAGAGAATGTACTAGTCATGTCAATCGTCCAGACTCGATCAGTTAGCATCTGACGATACATCTGTTTATCATTTTCAGACAATGACTTCAGATTTTCATTCCAAAAGATCGTATCATCATCAACCGATCCTCCATGAGCTTTAGAACTGGATTCACCTCCTTCTCCAGATCCACGTTTCGCATACTTATACTTATCTGTATCGTCATCATCATTATAATCATCATCATCATCATCATCATCATCATCATCATCAAATGCAGAGCTGCCTCCATCACCAGATTCACCATCCGAACCATCATCATCTTCATCATCCTTCTTCTTCTTCTTTTGAGGAACATTACCTGCATCTTCATCAAGATCCTCATCTTCCTCCTCCTCATTATCAGACGGTTTGAAATCAACCTGCTCCTCGTCTTGTTCTTTATCCTCTTCATCTTCTTTTAGTTAAGGAGCTCGAGAGTACAAGTCTTTTATCAGATTGTCCATGTGCTTGTTACTCTCTTTTAGCTTCTTGTTATCTTCTTTCAAAGTTATGTATCGTCTGGTGTTTCTTTGTTCGTGTTTCAACAACTTCTTATTTTCTTTGCGAAGTCGTTTGATTTCAGCTTCAAGTGCTTCCTGATTGTCATGTGATGTCTCAACAACGTCTAGCATCTTCTGATCGTTGTTCTTCAGTTTCTCAATCTCTGCTTGCTGCTGATTAATTATCTTCATCATATCAGCTAGCTTCCGGTTCACAGCGTTCATCACATCGCTATCAACTGTGACTTTTGGAGTAGAAGCTTCAGCAACAGCAGGCAGCTTTCCTTTCTTAATCTTCTTTAACACTCCGTCCAGTGCATTATTGAATTTATCAATAGGCAGATCAGTATCTTTCTCAGTTCCTGATGATGTTTTCTGTTTCTTTGCAACTGGACTTGCAACTGGTGATTTCGAACTAGATGCTGGTGGAAGTTTCTTTCCAGCAATCAATGATTCAATCTCTCTAGCTCGCTTCTCCATGGGCTTTAACACTTTCTCTTTCTTCTTGAATTGGGGTTTCTTTGGTTTCTCCCCTTGTACTGGCGATCCAGGAAAATCTCCTGATCCCAAACCTAATCCCTCATCATCTTCATCTAAGTGAATAGGGCTCTTAGTTCTCTGATCCTCCACTGATCTATTCAGACTAGCAGACTCACCAGCCATAGTGGCCTTGGGCGTGGTGCTCTTTACAGTCTCTTCATCAGAATCCCATCGCTCGTCTTCTTGCGTCTCCTCAGAATCAACCGATGCTTCATCCACAAGATGTAATCCTTTCTTTGCCATACTTTTGTGCCTTCTTGACGCACTTTTCTTCTTTGCTGGTTCAGCTTCAGCCTGAACTTCAATTCTAATCTCTTTCTCTTTACCTTTACCACTCTTTGCTCCCACGTTCACCACCTGACGCTTTCGTTTTGCCTCAGGGTCAACAAAATGTAACGGATTTTCTTCGTCAGATGCACTGTCAGCATGCCTCACCTTATCTTTACCAGGATCTTCATAATCAATCCTGACTAAGTGACCAAATAAACGTCTCACTGGTGGTCTTTCATTCACTGACAAGCCTTTATACGCTTTCATTCTGGCAAGAGTATTAATGTTCATATGTTCCTGAACAATAATCTGCTTTGGGTCTCTCTTCAAATTCTTATACTTCAAATCGAAGATCATCTGAAGGAATCTAGGATATAACAAAAACTTCCTAGTCCTTGTACCTCTCACTGGCTCTAACAAATGTTCCATAAGCATTCCTGATACATTGAACGGTTTGTTCAATATAAGTGCTACCATCAACGAGCTTATGCTTTTCCTCATCAGATCATAACCACCAGCTGCTGACCCGATGACATGTATCATCACATGTGCTAAGTACTTGAATTGAGGACAGAGCTTTCCTTTGTGTAACGAACCATCAGTAATCGGTCCGTTATATTTCATTCTGAGAAAGCACTTCCTTTGTTCAGTCCAGCTGAGTTCTCTGGGATCTGTCTTTTCATCTTCAAGTTTCAACGCTCCCCGAATATCATTCTCTGACACAATAATCAGCACTCCTTGAATCTTGCTGACCAGAGAGGATTCACCTTCCCAGAAGTCCATTTTCGCGTTTGTCCAGAACTCCTGTAACAAATCTCTGTAAATAATAGCAGGTGTAGCAATTGCATCAATCACCCGACTCCTCTTCAGAAACTCAATAATCCCAGTAAACTCCGTGTGCTTCTTCACGTCTCCAAGATATGCACAGCAGTTATGTGCATTCTCAAATGGTAGAATATCAGTCTTCGCTGTCTCGGCAGCCTGTGAGGATGATCCAGCGGGAACACTCGTATCTTCCTGTTCAGACATGGTTAAAACTGCAAAACAAATCAAATAAACGCGTTAAAAACAAACAAAATAAACAAAAATTGAAAATTTGGATTTTAAATTCTACATTCGCCCAAATAAAGGTTCGAATGAGAAAACTTGGGTGCGAATGTGAAGTTTCAAGGTTCGAATGTGAAAAGTTTTGGTAAAAATGTTTCATTCGACCGTTTAACTTCCTTCGCCCAGACAAACCTTCTCCTTCGCCCGTTTTTGCACGTTCGACCGTTCGTAAAAGGGCGAAGGTGTCAGTTCTTCATTTAAAATTTCAATTTTGAAATCTAGGCTGTTTTAACTTGTCATTTTGATTTATCTAACACCTAAAACCTCCGATAAAGCTTTCCTAATCATCAATTTTAACAAACAACCATTGATTTAGTGTTTTCTTATAAAAACTAGGGTTCGAAACATTTTTATTAATCAATTGATCATTCTGATGTTTTAACACCCTAGGTTTTTGAATAATCTCCCCCTAAAACACTCAATCAATGAATCCTTAACAAAAATATGTCCAATTATCGTTGTTAAATCCCTGTTTGATAACAGTTAGGTCTTGGACTGAAAATTCAAAGATTAAGCATTCAACTCATGATGAAAACCTGTAATAAGTGGTGCAAAATGATCAGCACAAGTAGACGAACACAATGGTATGATATAAAAGTCACGAGCAACAAGTGGACTTAGGATCAGAATTTTTGAAATTTTTTTCGAATTGGTCGAATGAGCAGATAAGGCTTTATATAGGCTGCTCCTTCGACCGTTCATACCGGTCGAATGTGAAGCTTTTGTCTCCTTCGCCCCTAATTAAAAGTGCGAATGAGACATAAGGGTTCGAAAGAGACAATGTCTTAAGAACTCTCACATTCGCCCAAATTTAAACGTACGAATGAACAAAAAATTCCTCCTTCGACCCAACGAAGGGGCGAAAGTGAACAGGAATTTTTGAAAATTTTACCAAATCTCAAAATCGAGTCCCGTTCAAAATATTTTCCAACTTTTAAGCATCCGACAAACATATTTTCTCAATTAAAGATTACAAAGCTCAAATGGTTCATCAAGGTTTAGAAAATCGTCATCAACCACCATCAGCTATCAAAAATAAGATAGAAATGTAAAATCTTTTTGGATTTTCTAAAGTTTATGTTAAAACACACCTAAAATCTTTTTGAGTTTTGCAATTTTTGACGAGAAATATAAAATGCAGAAATGTAAAGATAAAGCAGTAAATGTTTTGGGATTTCCGGTAAAGGGATCATATCAGTTATTGAGAAATCTGATCACACCGTTGATCTTTTGATTATTATCATTAAAGACAATGTGTGATCTGGCAACTGCTGATATTGTGATCCACATAAACTCATATGCAGACTTTTGTGCAGTGCCTTAGACTGATACTATTATGTATAGTATAAACGTAATTGTCTGTGGTTCCCACGCACACGACATACTCCCGTATCAAGAAGTAAATGCACAAAGACTCATTGTAAAGCGTGATTATGCTTTTGTCGTCTGTAATTTACAAGGTATGAGGCACAGAGGTATACAGGTCAGCAAATTAATGCAGCAAAGTAACATGTGCACTCTACCAGGTTGAGGACTGATATCAATCATGATTTGCATCAGTGATTAATACGATGTAATAGATAATCTTTGATTATCATAAAACATGGAAAGTTCCTCAATTCGGTAACTTTAGGATTTGGCATAAAGCTCTTTTATAAAGACACCCTATCTGATCTAGGTCCGTAATGACTTACAACAGAAGATCAGAGAGGCTATCCCCAGACAACTAATAACATAACGACCCAAAACCTCCGAGTTTTGTACAGATACCCTATCAAATGAAATTACGGTACTAAGACCATATGCCCATGAGGAGTTCATCCACACAACAATTCGTTTGATATGTATGTATCAGGCACGCAGTATTAGGTCTACGAAGCCTATCAGCACATCACACAGACTCAAACACACGCCCTATATTGCATTACATGTCCTTAGAATGTGTCAGATCCCCACTGATGTACTATCATTTCCCCTTTTTCTCCAGGAAATCATTTTTGGTTTTTCTGATTTTTATAAATTTTTGAATTTACTGTTCCCAAGGATAAGCTGGAGTATTTCAAATATGTGACTGCCCAGATATCATTTGTTCACAGAAATCTGACGGCATTAATCTAAGGGAAGAAGATATAGCAGTCAGCAAAGAAATTTTCTAATTTTTTATGGATTTTGAAAATTTTCAATGTTTTTGGATTCTCGAATTTTTCTGAAAACAGTAAAACTAAACTAAAAAGCGATAAACTGAGGTGGTGATCAGTCTTGTTTTTCTTTAATAGCGTTAGCTTTCAAAAGATATTCAAATCTCGATTTATCAAAAGCTTTGGTAAAAAGGTCTGCGCATTGGTAATCAGTGTGGATTTTGACCATATCGATCAACTCTTTAGCGTAAAAATCACGGATAAAATGGTATTTAATCCGGATATGTTTAGCCTTTGAGTGATTTACTAAGTCTTTTGTTAATGCGATTGCGTCTTCATTATCACAGTAAATAGGGGTTTTAAGAAATTGCAAACCGTAGTCCACCATTTGTTGTTGGATCCAAAGAACCTGTGAGCAGCAGCTCGATGCTGAAACGTATTCTGCTTCACATGTGGATAATGCAACTGCGGTCTGTTTCTTGCACTGCCAGGTCACGAGCCTGCTCCCCATAAACTGGCATCCAGCCGTTGTGGATTTGCTGTCTTTGTCACAGCTGCCCCAATCTGCATCACTAAAAGCGATTAGGTCAAAATTATCATCATTAGGGTACCATAGTCCTCTCGACGGACAACCCTTCAGATATCTAAGGATACGTTTGACAGATGCAAGATGACTCTGTTTCGGCTTCGATTGATAACGTGTACAAAGACATGTGGCAAACATTATATTAGGTCTGGAGGCGGTGAGATACATCAGAGATCCGACGATTGCTCTGTATGTAAATGGATCAGTTAGCTCCCCCTTAGCGTCAACTCCAATCCCATGATTAGGTTGTATTGGGGTATCCATCGGCTTCGAATCATCCATCTGGAATCGGATCAAGACTTCAGAAACGTATTTCGTCTCGTGAATAAAGATCCCCGTTGGTCTTTGTTCCACCTGCAAGCCTAGGAAAAACTGCATCTCTCCCATTGCGCTCATCTCGAACATTTCCTGCATAACACGTTCAAATTCTCTGCACAGAAGTTCGTTAGTAGACCCAAATATAATATCGTCAACATAAATCTAGACTAGAAGCAAGTCATCGCCTGTTCGTTTAGTGAACAGTGTGCAATCTACCAAACCTCGCTTGAATCCTTTTGAAAGAAGATACGTGCTCAGCTCCTCATACCATTGCCTTGGAGCCTGGTGCAACCCGTAGAGAGCTTTGTTCAAAACGTAGACCTTATCCCGGTGAATAGGATCTTCAAAGCCTGGTGGTTGACCTACGTATACTTCCTCCTTGACCACACTGTAGAGAAACGCGCTCTTGACATCCATTTGATACACCTTAAATTTCTTGTATGATGCAAATGCCAGAAACATTCGAATTGCCTCTAAGCGTGCAACTGGTGCATAGATCTCGTTGTAATCGATTCCCTCGACTTGATGAAATCCTTGTACAACCAAACGAGCTTTGTTCCTTACGATCACTCCTCTATCATCCTTTTTGCATTTGAAAACCCACTTCGTTCCCATCTTCTTTCTTCCCGGGGGCAAATCTGTCAGTGTCCAAACGCCAAGTTTCTGAAACTGCAACAACTCCTCTTGCATTGCTTCCACCCAAGCGTCGTCCAAAAGAGCATCCTTGTAAGTTCGCGGCTCAACCTGCGAAACATAACAAGCAAAAGACCAGTCATTCTGAAAACCAGATTTTTGTATTTTGGCATATAAAGCAAGATTGCCAAGGTTTTCTGGTGAGTTAGCATTCCTCAATTGTCCTCTTGCCATCACACTGCTACCAGGATCACCAATAACCTACTCAATCGGGTGAATTCGATGTATCCGAGATTCCGGATAATCGGGTACTTGGACTCCCGTCTGAGTAGTTAAGTTCTCTGCAGAAACCAGATCATTACCCACATTCGATGATGAAGCACCATTTGTAGTTGGGTTCACTCGTGGTGTCACTGTAGCATGATCTAAGATAGCTTCACTTGTAACATCATCGTCGTCATCTTCTGATTCTGATGAATTCAACGTTGTGGAAGCTTCTTGAAATACCTCTTCTTCAACGACAGGAACATTGGTATCATTAGAAGCTGCTTGAGGTATCACGGTGATCGGACGCACCAACGGTGATGTTACTGCGTTTTCGACCTCGTAATATAAACGTAATACAGCCTCTTCAACCACGCTATCTAGGTTGAATGATTCAAAGAAATCTTTGTAATCAAACATCCAGTCTGGACCGCTTCCCTGTAAATTCTGAGTATATCGTTGCACTTCAACGTTAGCCCACTCCTCGACCTGACGAGTCCTTTTGTTGAATACCCGTTTGAGCGGGGTTGCATATCCAACAAAGTATCCTTCCTCAGCCTTCGGTGCGAACTTCTCAGATGGATTAAGCATAGTACAAGGAGCTCCAAACGGTTCTAGATACTCTAAATTCGGCTTTTGACGATTCAACAGCTCATAAGAAGTTTTGCCAAACTTCTTCACCGTTAAAACACGATTGAGAGTATAACAAGCTGCGTAAATTGCTTCGTTCCAGAACATTACTTGAAGATTTGAGTCCGCAAGCATCGTCCTCGCCGTTTCAATTAGAGTCCTGTTTTTACGTTCCGCGACACCGTTATGTTGTGGGGTATACGGAGCACTGAATTCATGATGAATTCCTTTGTTTTCACAAAGATCGTCCATCTGTGCATTTTTAAACTCCGTCCCATTATCACTCCTAATCCTCTTGATCTTGAGACCATAGATATTTTCCAGACGAGTGAACAGAACTTTCAAATTATCAAACGTGTCGCTCTTTCGGTGTAAGCACATAACCCATGAGAATCTTGAAAAATCATCAGTCACCACAAGACAGTATAACTCCCCAGCATGACTCTTACGCTTGACCGGTCCGAACAGATCCATGTGCAAACGTTCAAGTGGCAGTTCAACGGAATTAACTTTCTTTGGCCTATGGGATTGTTTGTGCTTCTTACCCTTTTTACAACTCACACACTTGTCATTTAAGTGAAAATGTTTGACGTTCACGCCTGTGACAAGTTCATTCTTCACCAATTGATTCATCTTTCTTAGGTGAATGTGTCCCATTCTCCTGTGCCACATAATGGATTCTTTTTCTGTAGCCTTGGAGAGGAAACACGTGACTTGGACTTGGGGGGTCATTGCTTTCGACATATCGAGAATGTACAAGTTGTTCACTCTCGGCGCCTTTAACATCACCCACTCTTTCGGTAACTCGAAACCGGGCTTGAGTATATAGCAAGATTTGTCGTCAAAGTACACAGAAAATTGTTTGTCACATATCTGACTAACACTGAGCAGATTGTAATCTATTTGCTTCACACAGGAAATTCTCTCAAAACTCACAATTCCATTGCTCACACTACCCTCCATGGTAATATAACCTCCCTTGTTTCTTGCAAACGCTACATAACCTCCATTGATGTTTCTAATATCAAATAGTAGCGAAAGATCCCCTGTCAGGTGACCAGAAGCTCCACTGTCAACAATCCAAAGACTGCTCACAGGGCCAGCTGAAGCTCCCTGCACATATCAAGTAAAGAAGTTAGATTTTTGGGGGGGACCCAAGCATGTTTGGTCATGGGTCTTTGAACAGTTTGTTTCAAAGATTCAGATTTTTCACAAACATCTTGATTTTATCAACCTTTTTCTTTTCACACAAATCTTTCTCATTTTCTGGTTTCACATTTTGTTGTGAAGTTGAAGCACCCTCAGAACCCTTTGGCGACCAAGATTGTTCAGATCTTTTCAAGATCCGGATCTGAGATTTTGGGGTCTCAGCCGGTTTCTTTACTTCATCCTTGAATGATACTTTCTTGGTTACCTTCTCCGATTTAACAGAGACAGGTCCAACTGTTGGTTTGACATTAGGTTTAACAGGAACTTTTTTGTCGTCAACAGTTGCGTTCACCATTGGTTTCTTCAACGGTTTCTCAGTGGCTATCCGGTTGCGTCTATCATATGTCATCGGACGATTTTCCCTCCTTTTGAAATAGTTGCTTTGGTTATAAAAAGGTGCTGGTTGAGGGATAAACCGTCTCTGTGGATAACAGTGATTATCAACCGGACATTCATACTTTTGCTTCATCTCCACCTCGTGCCTCTTGTGTCTTACATACGGGCAGTCGGTAAGTAAATGCCCTCTCTCCCCGCACTTAAAACATGCACGGTTCTCTTCATAATTATCCTTGACATTCGACTTAGAATAACTAGCGATAGGATATTGATCATCCATACACCTTCTTCTTAAACTCTCAGGAGCGGGGTCCTTTGAGTAAGTCGGCTCAAGAAAACCATTTGACTTATCTTTTGGTTTAACGAATTGTGTGACATTGACCTTTGCTTCTTTAGGAATATCCGAATGAATTTTCTTTAAGATTGCTGGAGGTATATCGATTGTTCGCTCATGTTTTGGGAACCAAATGGTACTTTCCTACCAGATCTTTTCAATTTTTGAATAATTTGCAAATTGAATTGGATATTCTTCATCAGAAATTATCTTATCGGATCCTTGCATCCAATAGAAAACTTTGACAGGTTTATCACACGATTCATTTTCTTTTTCATCTGACTTTTCAATTTTCTTTTCATTTTTCTTCTCAACTTTCTTTTCAACAGGCTTCACTGATTGATTCTTTCTGTGAGCGTTAGCCATGGGATGGACAATCTGAGATGGTGAAACAGGTTCAGTAGTAATGATGTGATTTTCATCAGGAATATCACTCACTTTTTCAACAACCGTCTCAGACTGTTCATCCTCTTCATCAGAATCATCAGCAGCAACCACACCATCATTATTTCCCAGAACAGGTCTAACATCAGAATACGGGTCTCCCACACTAGATGTGTTTGACTCGTTATCCGATGTAGCATCAGATTTAACTGAGCTCTCTGGTGCTATTGAGTGCAAATTATGATTTTCAAACAACACCGGAGCTGGGACAGCTTTGTAGTTTGCACTACTAGGCTGTGAAGGCTCTTCTATAATGTGGTCAACAACATAAGCGATGTGCTTATAACTTTCAAGCTTTTTGTTTACTTTCTCTGCAAAGCACTTGATGGTGGCCATTTCCAATTTTGTGTTTTCTAAATCATTGATATAGTTATTTATGGCCATTTGTTTTAAAGACAAAGTCTTTTTCAATTCTGAAACATCTTTCTTATAGCCATCAAGTACTCTGTTAAACTCTTTTGATTCTTTTTGATATGATTGACAATTGATTTTTGCACTCTCAAGTTGAACCTTGAGTTGCTTATTTTCATCTGTCAATTTATCACAAGCTTTGCAATTTTTAACACAAGTTAAATTTGAATTAACAATAGATTCAGTACTTACCTGTTTAGGAGGTTCTGTCATGGCCATCAGTGCAAAGTGTGCTTCCTTCCCAGCGAAAAACTTGGAATAATCAATTCTGGTGCAAGCATCATCCACTATGCATGATTTCCGGGTCATCAAGAAGTCAGCTTCAGCAAGCAACTGGTCAATGTCATCATCCATTGAGTTAACACTAGATTCAGAGTCAGACTCACTCTCCTCATCAGAATAAGTAGAATCAAACTGCTCTGGAATATCAACAACTGAATCAAGAATAATTCCAGATTTCTTTTCTTCACAATCAACATTCATCTCTTCATTCAACTCAGTCATCTTCTCAGTCACAATCTCTTCTTCAACCTCCATCGGCTCATCCAAATTCATTTTCTGTGCCACACAAGCCACATTACCAGCTGTAATTTCTTCAACACCCAACTGCATACCGGTCCAATCAAAACCCTCATCCTTTTGTATCACCAAAGCTTGATTTGGGTTCTCGGTTTGGGTTTGTTTGTTTGGTGTAGAAATGGGAATGATTGTTCGGTTTGAATTATGTTGTGTTTGGTTTTGGTTTTGTGTTGTGGATTGTCTAGCATTGTTATTTTGTTGGGTATTTTGACGGTTTTGATAGTTGTTTTGAGGTTGAAAGCTTGAAATGTTGGGACTTTGGTATGATACTTGGTTTTGATTTTGTCGGCTTTGGTAGTTAGAGTTGAATGGATTTCTATTACCTTGTTGTGCTGGCTGTGTGCACTTTCTTTTGAAATGACCTTTTTCACCACAGTTAAAACAAGTGACTTTGGCTTTGTTGAAGCCATAAGTGGTGTTAGGAGAAGTTGAAAGATCAGTTCTCCCGGTCTTTTGAATAAAATCAGTGGCTCTTCTCATGATACTTGCAAAGGCCCATTGAATATCCATGAGTTCCATTTCTTCCTTGTCAATCTGTGCATAGTCCTCATTGGTCAAGTTGTTGTTCCCAATTTGACTAGCAACCAATCCATTGTACGATGCTACCATTGCTGAAACTAATGCTACATGTTGTTGGGCAATTTCAACAGTAACATTGTTTAGATTTGATGTTTCCAACACAATCGGGCTTTGGTTAGTTTGACTCTGGTTAATTTGCAACTGGTTCATTTGAGGATTGTATGGTTGTTGTTGTTGAGGTTGGCTAGCAGAGTAACATGCTGCTTGTTGCATGGGTGAAAATAGTGGAATATAAGTAGTTGTAGGATATGATAGTGAGGTATATGAAGATGTTTGAGCAAGGTAATTGATTGGTGTTTTGGGTGTTCAACAATGTTAGATACGCACGCGATGTGTGGAGCAACATTAGAAGTAGAACTGGAAGTAGAATGAGAAGTAGATGTACCACCAAGATACAATTCCGGATTCTGAGGAATTTGAGCCCTTTTAGCTTTCCTCTTTTCCTCCATCTCCTTGTTTTCCAGTTTCTGTATAAACTCATTGATCGTCCAATACTGGTACGCACCCTTCTCTTTTAACACCTCAATATGTTGGTTCCAATACGGTGGCAATGCATCGGCAAACTTGTCCACCAATTCGGACATAGGTATGCTTATCTCATTGCTTGAAAGCTCTGTGAGTAAGTGGCAATACCTTGGGACCAACTCTTTCAACGTCTCGTTTCCCATGTAACTAAAATTCTCAAACTCTTTTCGAAGCTCTTCCATCCTTAGCTTCCTAGTCTTCTCATTTCCATCATGCCTGTTCCTTAACATATCCCACAACTGTTTAGAAGTTGTACAAGACCCAAACTGATGAAGCAAGTCAGTATTGATGGCCTGGGATAGTTGAGAAAACGCCTTTTTCTCAATAGCAAATTTCTTCTTTTCGTCATCTGCTAGATTTTCCAATGGAATAGGCTCTCCCGTGTTCTCCAAGATCGGAGCAACATAGCCTTTCGCAATCATCTGCCATGCCTCAGTTCCCTCTAAACCCATACCCTCCAAATGGATCTTGAATTTTGTATTCCACGTGTTGTAGTCGACCATTTCCATAAGCTTAGGTGGACGGTTTCCACTCCACGAGGACAAGTCTTGAATAAGAGTTGATATGGCATTAGTCGTATGTGAGTGAACCGCTGCTGCTGCTACTCCCCAATAGTCACCAATTGGTTGCGGTTGTGGTTGTGCAACGTGTTGAGGAATAGTACTAGTCATCGCCATGTAATTGATAGGTTGTGATGGTTGACTAGACTTTTGGGCAGCAACCGACCAAGGATCCATGGTTGTCTGCTGTTGTGGTGTCGTGTTAGGTCGTGGTGTAGTAGGAAAGTTCCACATCTTGCTCTGAAAATGATTAAACACGAAAAGATTAGAAAAGTTTAAAATAGATTTCTCCTTCGAATGTGTCGAGTGGTCGAATGAGTCAAATTGTTCTCCTTCAACCGTTTGAAAAGATACGAATGAGAGATATGACAAACACAAATCACTTTCGACCATTTAAACTCTCTTTCGACCGTTTGAATTTCACCTTCGACCGTCCGAATGGTCGAATGAGACAAATATGGTCGAATGTACACCAATACACTAACAAACTCTAGGTTCGACCAGTTAAAACACCACCTTCGACCAAAAATCCTTTGGTTCGACCAAATTAACACACACGTTCGCCCATTCTCCCTAGGATCGACCCTGCACTTTTAAAAACGGTTATTCTTTGAAAATCAGTTAATTTTGATCAAATTTTTCAAAAGTTGAAAGAATTTGATGATTCTAATCAAGTTTTGCTTCGGATTTGATTTGGAACAAGTTTATCAAAGAGAATTATGCATTTTATCCATGAAAACAAGCTCTAATCAATCAAATTATCACCAATTATGTTTTATCAATGAAAACAGAAAGTTTTTGATCAAAATAGGGTCCAAATCAGCTGTAAAATTATCAATTTGTGGTTGTTTGATCTATAATGGCTCTGATACCACTTTGTATGCGTGTAGGATCGTCAAATCTATAAAGATAGTGATCAAACAAGTTTGATTCAGGTGCGGAATCCCTGAATCAATCACAAAATGATAATAATATCAACAAAACACAGAAATCATCTTTAAAAGCTTCATTTCATTCATAAAAACACTCAATTACACGTTATAATAAGCTTTACAATCAATATATGCCGTGAATTAAGTTTACACAAAATCCTAGGGAGAGACATAAACAGGAGGGAAACAAAAATGACCAAAACTTACATTCAAAATGAGCTTAACCTATTTATAGGCCTGCACATTCGCCCATATTGCTTGGTCGAATGTGCAGGTTCTCCCATTCATCATGGTCGAACCAAGCTATACATTAGCATATATTCTACCTTCGACCTCATATCTCTCCTTCGCACCTTTTTCTCTCCTTCGCACCTTTATAACTTCTCATTCGCCCATTCAGTCTTCCTTCGCCCATTCGTTAAAACACACTAACATATGTTAATTGTAATCCAAAGCATTAGTCGCACAAAATGCATCTACAATCAGCCTTAGTAACATTAGCAGGTTTAGCTGCTTCAGTTACTTTGGCCACCTCTGCAGCTTTTGCTCCTTCAGCTACCACGTCCACAAGTTCCTCCTTCGGCAAGACATCAAAATTGTGATTTTCGAATATCACCGGAGGTGGACACTGAGAATATTTGGGACTGGTGGAAAAGCTTTCCTTTTTTGAGTGTTCAACTATGTGATCAAGAACATATTTGCAGTTTAGATAACTCTCAAGTTTCTTCTTGATCTTCTCATAGTCGCGATTGACAATGGCCAATTGTTTCTTAGTGTCTTCTACCTCATTTATGTAATTATTGATAGCAATTTGGTTATTAGCTAAGGTTTTCGACAGTTCAAAAACACCCTTCTTGTAATTTTCAATTGTACTTAGAAAATTTTTCTCCTTTTGTTTTAAGGAATCAATTGACCTTTGCAATGGACCAACATCAGCTTTTAAATTCAGATTCTCCTCAGTTAATTCTTTAATTCCGAATTTTAGCTGATTACACTCTACACACTCTAGTTTAGAATTAGAGGAAGAACTTACCTTGTTTGACGATTCAGTAATGGCGATCAAAGCATAATGAGCTGTAGTCTTCTGAGCTTCAAAGAATTCGCCAAAGTTCTTCTTAGTGAAGTCAGCATCCACAAGAAACGATCTTTTGCCGATCAGCGCATCTGCTTCAGCTAACAAATCCTCCAAATCTTCTCCCATATCAGAATCACACTCAGAGTCACAGTCAGACGCTTCGACTTCAGAAGTAATAACGTCAGACTGACTTGAGGTTTCTTCAACTTCAGCTGGTGCTTCAGACGATTGTTGAGCAAAACATGCAGCACCACCCTGAGGAGCTTCTTCTCCAGTGATCAGATGGTTCCAGTTGAAACCTTCATCAGCTTGAATAACCAGGGCTTGTCCTTGATTGTTGTTTGCAGGAGGCCTCTGGTTCTGGTTCTGGTTATTTACTGGGACAATAGCTCGCTCAGTATTTGGATTAGGTTGTGCCTGAGCTTGTTGCCTCTGATTTTGATTTGCTCTGTTGTTGTTGAAGGGATTCTGATGTCCTTGTTGCTTCGGTCGGTCACATTCTCTTGCAAAGTGCCCTTTGGTGCCACAGTTGTAGCACGTGACCTTCGTTTTATCAAACCCAAACTTAGTGTTGTTGTTTATCATAACATCTCTCCATCCTGTCCTGTCCATATACTCCTTTGCCCTTCTCACCACACTTGCGAAGTGCCACTGAATGTCTATCAGATCCATGTCGTCTTTATCGATCTACGAATAATCCACCTGAGTCAGATGAGGATTCCCGATCTGTCCAGCAACCAGTCCACTATAGGAGTTTACCAAGGTTGACAGTAGAGCCATGTGTTCTTGAGCTAACTCTACAGTCACCTTCTCTAAACCTGCGGTGTTTAGCTGCTCTAGGACTGGGTTGGACCGATAGCCACCTTGACTTGAAGTCGATTCACCTCCATATCCACCATAACTTGTAGTTGGAGCCCCACCAAAACCTGAAGGAGAAGGTCCACCAAAGTTTGCAGTTGCCTGCGCTGGTGCTGCAAGATGGGAAAATGGGTTAACACCGAAATGATTAGTATTAAAATTCAAAGGATACTGGGTTGGTCCGAAGGGATAAGTTGGAGGAGGAACATCAGCTGGGGGACCATAATTGTCAAATGCATAAACTGTGTCCGGGTTAACCACAAAAGCAGTCTGTGGTTTGGTTCCACCCACACTGGTGTCCTGAAGAGGGTTCCCGTAATAGATACTGGGATTTTGCGGAATGAGCGCCTTGTTTGCCCTCCTAATCTCCTCTATCTCCTTGTTCTCCAGCTCGGTAATGAACTCGTTGATGGTGAGAGTCTGATAAGCATTGCTTGACTTCAGGATGTCCAACCATTGATGCCAATGAGGAGGTAGCGCCTCAGCAAATCTTTCTACAAGGTCTGCAGATGAGTATAAGACCCCGTACTGGTACATTTCAGACATCAAGTGGTAGTATCTTGCAGTCATGTCTCTTAGCGATTCGTTCCCAATAGCATTGAAGTTCTCGAATTCATTCTTGAGTTGATCCATTTTGACCTTTCGAGTCTTTAGATTTCCCTCATTACGCTCAGCAAGTGCTAACCAAAGCATCTGTGACGTGGTGCACTGAGCGAATTGATGAAGTATATCCTTGGGAAGAGCTTGTTTCAATGCTGCCATCGCCTTCTTTTCATAGTTGTACTTCTTCCTCTGATCTTCATTCATATCTTCTAGTGAGATCGGAGTATTCGAATTCTCAACCATCGGCCTACTGTACCCTGTCTCTATAGCTGACCACACGAGACCATCGATACCCTCAACATACGTCTGAAATCTACCCTTCCATCAATGGTAGTTGGACATGTATTGCAGTTTTGGAGCCCTATTCGAACTACCCGTCTCTAAGTCACTCATGAGAACGGAAGACAGATGATTCGTCTGTGAATTCACAGCAGCCGCGAGTGCCCAAGGATTTGCATTCATTGCCTGTTGTTGAGCCGCCAGCGCCCACAGATTGATTCCGGCAACATTCACTTGCATTTGCGCTTGTTGCATCCGTTGCGCGTTACGCTCGGCTGAGAATTGCCAAGGGTTCGTGGGTAGGTTTGTTTGATTATTCATTTGTTGATTATATTGTTTCCTTGGTTGGTTCAGATGTCCCCACGGGTTTGCCATATGTTTAAGTTCGTTAAAAGTCTGATACTTAGTCAAATTTTCAGTTTCAGGTCCTTATAGGCGATTGGGAACTCTATTCTTGTGTTTATAGGCGATTAGGGTTTTTTTATAGGCAATTACAGTTGTAATCACTAGTATTACACGCGATTAGGGTGTAATTGCTAGTGAACAGTTGAGCGATTATAATTTTCAGGCAATTGGGACCCTTATAGGCGATTAGGGACTATACCACACAAGAGGGTGGCGAATAGGCCCCTAATCGCGTGTAAGAGGGGCGAATAAGATACTAATCGTGTGAACTTGCTGCTAATCGCCTAAAGATAGGCGATTGGGAGGAGTATGATAGCTGTAATCGCCTGATCTGATCTATAACAACACTTTTGCTCAAAATCACCGTTTTTGCCTCAAAATCTTATCCAAAACGATGCGTTTAATCCCCAAATGATTAGAAAAATTTCCAAAACACTTTTAGAACAAAACCTAATAAAAAACACACGTTTTCATCCTTAAACACACACTAAGAATTTGAAAATAAGGGTTTTTGTGAAAAACTCAAAGTTTCAAACTTCAAAACAGGTTTTTGATTAAAAATCACAACTTTCACACAAAAACCTACCTGTTTTCACTAGTTTTTGCTATCAAAACACTCGTGATATTAGCCTCAGCTCTGATACCACTTGTAGGATCGACGAACGTGTCACCCGACAATCACGAGGGTTATATTCAAGGTGTGGAATCCCTTGAATATGTCTTAATAACAGAAACTAACTTGAAACTATGATAAACGAGCAATTACAACACACAAACGGGTCAAAAGATTTACGTTTATATCATTAAAACAGAGCACGAGTGTTACAATGATCAAACCAAGCAATCTCAGACCTGGGGAGGGTGTTTGGAGAGTGTGTGTGGCAAAAACTGATTATTAGGGCAATGATTGGGCCTATTTATACCTCCCGTACTCGTACAGAGCAGTACAGGCGAGTAGGAGGCTATAAGACATGTTCCTATAGGCGATTGGGCTCTAATCGCCTATAGGAAGCTTCTAATCGCATGAACAGTGATGTGGTATAGGGTGTAATCGCCTATAACTAATCACTACTCGCCTGTAGCCTCAAACATCCCCAAAAATGCGTATAAACGTCTCCAAACACCCCGAAACTCGTCCAAACAACATATATACTAGCCTAGGGACATCATGCACTAACAAACCGGTTGTATCGTTTTTCTCACAAAAAGATTCCTATCATGTCCTATAATTAGTTCACTGCTTATTTGACCCTCAATATGCTATTATAGCTACATTGTGTTCTTATTTTTCAATATTAATCTCTATTATACATGATGACTCATATCTTGATAGTTATACCAATACAAGTGGTTAAATTAATATTTTGTGTTATTTGGTCGGTGAAGCTTATTGAACCACTACCGATTGTGGAAACATCGAGGTGTCACGTAGTGACGATTGTTCAATTTTTTTTCAATAATTTAATTTAATTTAATTTAATTTGACAATTCCAAAACCTCTAGTGGGTTGCCCGCGCGTTGCGGCGGGGACCACAAAACTTCGGTTGGTGATTTTCAGGGCGTGCACAAGTTGTTATTTGCCTCAATTTGGTTTTGAGCCATAACCATAACTTTCGATTAAGGTATTTCAAAAAAAGATGAGTTTCAATTATTTCAGCTTGGTAAATTGGTTATGAGCATTGGGTACAATCAGTTGTCGACTAATAACTGGAAATTTAACATGAGATGAAAATTATCATAATATCCTCTAACCTCATGAACCAGTGGAAATTTTGTGAGCGATATCTTGTTCCAAGCCTTGCTAGAGTTTTGGTTTCTCTTTGCGACAACATGATACTTGCATGATTTTGGTATTGTTTGTTGAACTAATAGAAATGGAGCACAACAGATTAAATGCCATGATTGCAAACCGTTTGCGAAGTTGTGGTTATCTATGATGTTACTCTTGCTCAAGTCATTTGGTTTTTGTATTAACTGAAGCAATATAAGCCAAAGTATAAAGTAGTGCTTTTTTTTAAAATTATTTTCTAATTATATATATATATATATATACACAATTAGCAACTTGGGTCACCTCTAAGAGTCACCACCCTTCATCATCACTTGGAACCGTTTCTCAAATTAGTTAGTTGGGTCACCTCTAAGAGTCACCACCCTTCCCCATCACTTGATAACGTTTCACAAATTAATTAGCAACATTAATCTCCTCTGGGAGTCATCACTCTTTCCTACAATTAGCAACTTAGGCAACTTCTAAGAGTCACCACCCTTGCCCTCCCTTCCCACCGTTTCATGTCACACCCTCAAATTTCCACTTGCGGGGTTTTACCGCGAGGCGCATGACAAACCAGGATCCATGTCAACGATCACAATAAACAACTCTATATGAAAAACGTAAACAAACATAACCATTAATTTAACCAGCGAAAGCATTTAAAGAATTTAATCTCTACAAAACAGTGTTCCCAAGTATCCAAGACACTTATTACAAAACGTGCACTAAAATCTAGACGCCAATGCAGACCCGTGCGCCTAGTTCCATTCATTGCTACCTTAGCGACCTGAGAAAAACATGCCAAAAGATGTCAACATATAATGCTGGTGAGTTCACAGGTTTGTTCAAAAATGTTACCAAAGTGTTACCATGTCCATACTATATCAATGTTACCAAGTACGCTAGCTAGGCGTATGTTTCATTACTACTACGATTGGAAACCATTACTAGACACGTTTAGCAATGTTCAGCATGTTTAAGCAGCCCGTATGTTCAGCATGATACCAATGTACCTGTTCGAGACAATATGCACCCGCCCGGCCCTCCAAGCCGACGAGTGGGGCAGGTCACGCCCAATAGATCTATCCACATTTCCCCCGTTGTGCAAACCCGCACATTCATGGTTTCCCCCGGGACTTTCCAAAAGATCGTATAGCAATAATAAGTTAAAACCATAGTATGACATATGTACCAAAACAGTTTAGCGCATGTTTTCTCCCCCAAAAGTTAAAGCAGTAAAAGTGGGGCCGTGAACTCACCTTAGATAGCGTTCTTCAAATATAAGTAAAGATGTTTAGCCCTTGATAATCCCTCTACCGGAGATCTATCAAAATGTTCACATAAGTGTTCCGACTAATAACCATAAGGTTATCTAGTCCCCGATTGTCCAGATCGTAACCAAGTATGTTTTAAAGCGTGTTTAAATGTTTAACCGACACACTAGACCGACCCGACATCCCGTTGGTGACCCATTACCTTAACTAATCAAGTACACGTAGATTACACACAAGGTTCAAGCATAAAACACTTAGTTTGTATCAAAAATCTCATTTCTGCATCAGAACGGTCGAACCAGTCAGTTTTGAGTCTCCTTCGCACCTTTTTGTCTCCTTCGCACCATTTATAGTACGTTCGACCGTTTGATGCTTCCTTCGCCCGTTTATTCACATTCGTCCAGTAAAAATCCCAGGTTCGACTCTGGATCCCTCCTTCGCACCATCGACTGGTCGAAGGAGGCCAGGTTCGCCCCTGTTGTATTATTTTTCCTAAAAACGCTTCAAACACATTCAAAACGACCCGAAACATCATCAAATACAGCAGTCAAGCATGAATAACTTATCCCTACAAAACCCCATCGATTTCCCCCGATAATACGTCCGTTTCAGCCCTTTCCCAAAATGGTAAGGATTATGGAAACATCACTTTCATGCATGGATTATTTACCCAATTTGGAAACTTTTGAAATCGATTCATGTTTAGCTCAAAATACTCAGTTTGTCGATTATCCGATCTTTCTTATTCATTCTATTGATCTTAAATATTCATGCATCAAGTATTAATCCAATAAAACCCCCAAATATCAATATACCCAATCCTAACCCTAGACAACCATAATCCAATCATTCACAACAATCCTATATCATGTTTCTATCATAGATATAGCAGCAAATCAATGAACAACACATAACACTACATAACACACATCTAACACATGTTATTCATTATGAAAACCTATGTTAATGATCATATTTTGATTTAGAAAGATGTTTAAAAGGTTTTTAATCATAAAAACACCTTTAGAACAGATCTGGACAATTTGGGTTAGATGAAAACGAATTAAAATGCTTTTAAAAGATTTAGGATTATGAACACACCTTGGATTCTTGTTTAGATGTTGTAGATGGGTTAGATTATGAAAAAGAAGAGCAAAAACTCCTTCCTTAGTGTTTAAGATCGTTTGAGAGCGTTTTGGGACGGTTAGGGTTTGTGAAATGATGAAAAATGACAAAGGTTGGTATTTATACTAGTCTTCCTTCGCACCAACACATTGGTCGAATGTAGGCTCCTTCGCCCCTTTCACAGGGTCGAATGAGCCCTGTTTGGTCGAAGGAAATTTCTCAATTTCCACTTCCCTGGTTCGCCCACTTGCATGGGTCGAACCAGGCATTTTTCCTCTCCTTCGACCACTCGAAGTGGTCGAACCAGAGCCCCTTTTTAACTAGTTTTCCAGTTTGTCGTGTTTAACGCATTCTAACATATCTTAACACATAAGCATGCACCCTTAGTCTATATTTAACACATTAAAGCACAGATAATCATTTACACATCATTTAAACACATCTATGTATATAATCCACCACACGACCCATAATCTACACATATACTTAATTAGTTCATGTAATGTCACCAACAACGGAACCCGGTACTAGTGTATTACCAAAACGACTCCCAATGATCCTCCAGATCATTGTATCCTGGACAATCCTAACTTGACCCAACTCAACTAACCCAGTTAAGTTTGTTTATAAACGTTTCTCGCTAAGGTAGACTTAGATGTTACTAATATGTTTAAGCCGAACATGCCGGGTGTCACATTTCACAAATTATTATACATACAATTTGCAACACCATAGAACCGATTCCGACTTGCAAGGTTTTTTTTTTCTTATTTCCAAATCCATTTTATTTTAATAACCCGCTCCAATATCTTTCCTTTCCACATCTCATTTTCACCAACACAATTTATGATAGTTTGCAACTGTTTTCCAGATTCATCTTTCATGTAAGGATTCTTTATTGTTCCTTTGAATAACGAACAAGTTCAAAAAACCAACAAAGAGGTGCATATTATTGTAAAATCCTAACCTAGGCGTTGCATCTTTTATGGAACTGTCGTCTGTTCTGATAGCATCTTCCGGAAAGAGACATCAATTACCACATAACTGCTACACTCATAAATCACCGGATAATTACAATAGGAATCATAAAAGGCCGAATTTTCCACCACGAGACCGCGACTTTAATTTGGTAGAATTGGCCGGCAATCCCAAATAAAAGCATCTATACCATATTATGTATACCCTATTACAATTACTGATTGAAGAAGATCGCTCATTCAATTCCTTTTTTGGTCTACAATTATTATAAGTACATAAGAATTGAGAGTGTAGATTCCTCTTTGGTCTTTGTTTGATTTTGAAGATTAATATGAAGATTGGTTCGTTTAAATTGGAAAATCGCATTGTTCTTATCAACAGAATTCATTGATTCGATAATATTGTTTAAAATCAAATCGGTGTTTTGTGGAAACAAAAAAAATTCATATTTCGTTTAATCATAAAACATCAAAAGAAGAACTTTCGAACCGATCATACGAAATCAATATTTTGTCGGAATGAAAATCACAAACAGCCTTGCAGAAAAAGAGTCTGAGCGGTGTTTTGAGTTTATCACAAGTCAAAAGAATAAAGTCAAATATCGAAAGAAAAAACATGTTGTTATGAGTGCTTAATTTTTTTTATTAAAATAGAAATTTTAATACTTCTAATTTCAAAAGAAACAGCGAACAAATAAAGCCACAAAATGAAAATAAATAGTTTACTTAAAAATAGTTTATTTAATCATATTTCTTAAACTATGTAAGAGTAAGACGCTGAAATTGGAGATTTTTGTTGTTGAATTAGGTGACAATTTGTTTTGTTATCATGTCTATAAATGCAAAACTTTATTTATATTTGACTATTTGACATTATTTTTTTTTATTTGATTGGGTTTTGTTAATTTTGAATAAAAAGAAAATTAGTATTCTGTTAATTGAGGTTGGTTGATTTTTCTTTTGGGTTATTTTAAAATATGCAAAAGATATAATTCGTATGTTATGACCAAGACAATTTCAAACTTAAAAAAATATAACATCATTTTCAGTACAAAGTTACGGCCCCAAAATTCTGGTCATTCCCCAAATACTTTGTCTTTTGAAGTAGAATGTTTTAGGTGTGTTGGTGTAGGTTAGGGATAATGCAAAAAAATAAAAAAATAAAAAATAAAATAAAAATAAAAAGGAAAGAAGGTTTGAATAAAGTTAAGAATTTTCGCACTCATCCGATGATACAAAAACATTCATAATCAAGATCCCGCCGTAGCGCCCGGGCAAGCGCAACTTGTTTATAACACAATTTGAATTTAAAGTTTAACTTGTTGCATGGAAAAACTTTATTAATTAATTTTGAGAATAAGCAAAATGAAAATACATGTGTATAAAAGCAGAAACATCAATCGAAAAAATAATCCACCCTGAATTTGAAAAGTTAAACACATATGTGACATCTTTAAAGTTCCAAATTCAAAATAGATGTTTATAGTTTCATGCTTTTAAAGTGTGTTTAAAGATTTTGTTATAACGATATTAAGTTTAAACCGTATGTCAAACTTAGATTATCAAAGCAAACAACATAAAATTTTGGTTGGTTTTACTGATTAATTGACCGAATCTAGATAAAGAATGCATAAAAAAAAAGCTAAAATAGATATAGTTAAAACTTAAAAAAGTACTCCAATTATTATATGGTTAAACATAATCCATTAATATAAACAGTACAACTTAAATAAATAAAAACCGCACTGCAATGTAAGAATTACATAGCCTAAACATTTTCAAATATTAAAAGTAAACAAAACCATTTGGTACGATATGAAATATCCTAAACCGAATGACATACCAAGAATCGAGATCATTCTTATACATGATTAAGACTATTTTGTTGGTTTTAATATTTAAGATTATTTCATTTAACAATGCTTAAAATAAAACACGCACCTGAGTGTGAAAACCTTCGTCACTATTGATCATCATTGGTGGGGTTGACACCTCCATTGATGGCTTATGCATAGCTTGTTCCATACTATTTTGTTCAAATAAAAAGAAATACGTCAAACCATTTATACTAACCTAATCGGATAATTGCAAACCCTCTAAAGACAATGCATAAAAGCAAAATTATAAAAAACTAAACACACAACAGAAAATGAAAACCACCACTTCCATTGATCATTGATGGGTTCTCAATAAGGTCTTCGTGTTTCTTTCATTCAAAACAAACAAATATCAAACAACATATGAATTAGAACAAAAAACTAAAAAACCTACATTTGATCTGCTGGGATTCTTGTGACGTCTAAAGATATATGGTGAATAAAGAAGCTAGTCATTTTCCCATTTGTACACAAATAAGTGAGTTCAACTTTCTAACTCCTCTTTTTGGTTTTGAAACTCACTCTAACATTGTCACAAGTCACAAGTGTTATAGTAATTTGCCATTGGGGTTGGTGGCCTAATGGTAGAAGCAAAGCTTCTAGGAACACCTAAGGGGGAGGTCATGGGTTCAAGTCCCACAAGGAGAAGAAATTTGCCGTTAAAAAAAAAGTGTTATAGTAATTTAAAGAGACATAAATTAAACTTTTCAACTTCTCATATAAGTTTTGAAACTCATCTTTAAATTGTCACAAATATTATAGTAATTTAAAGAGTGTAGAAAAGACAACTTTGCCCCTAAACTAACCTCATTTACTATTGTACCATAAGCATAAACACTTGTATTTACTTAAATTTTACGGTCATCCTTCCCTCATGCTTTATAATATAGTATAAATAGATGAGAAAGTAAAAATAAAGTAGAATACATGAGTGTTGTCATACATGAGATTATCATATGGCTTTAGAAATCACAAGGATATAAGAATCGTATTTATCTAACATGAATATATAGGTACGAACCATAATTTTCTCTATATTATTTTGTATAGCTATCCAATTTCTTTTTAAGGAAAAGGCAGAGGATCATAGGCACGTCTCCATCATCTGCTCATATTGATCAACTTTAACCTTTCACAAAATTTTAAATGACCAAATACAATACAACAGTTATCCGCAATATTCTCGTACACAAAATTCTTTATGAATCTGCAGAAACAAAAGAAAATGGTTCATTAATTGTTTTCATGGTAGACTGAAGCCATAAGATACAAATTAAAGAAAGAAACTGGTGGCAATGCCTAGTAACAAACCAAAGATTATAAAGAGAATAAGGAATGAGAGAGTTGTTTCATTGAGATGTATATAATACCAACACAATGACCACTATTTATAAGGCCCTAAAAGAAGGTATAGACAAATGATTTAGGAACATGGATAGTCACTAATAATTTATAAAGGAGTTAGAAACATGGATAATCACTAATAAATTTATTATTTCATAATCAACTTAATTGTTAATGTAAAAAGACAACTTCACCCTTTACTACATTCATTAAGTTATTGTACCATATGCATTATATGTTGTAATTACTTAAATTTGGTTGGAATCTTTCTCTCATGCTTTATAATATAGTATATAGATAATTCCTTTTAATATGTATGTAAAGTGATTTACGTTTTTTTGTTAATTTAGATTAAATGAATAGAATATTATATTAATTAGAATTCTTCATAATAAGGATGTAAATATACATTAATGAATTAAAACGTATATGATGTTATAAATTGGACTAAATTAAATAGAATTGAAAATTATGATTAATTTGCCAATAAAAAGTCATGGCAATAAACGAGAACTTGTTAGAAATGCATTTATATAACCATTGGCATGACCTCATATGTCATTATGTTGTCATTCACATACAAAGTCTCCTCTTAATCACCATTTCGATTACAAGAACGCAGCCATTGCCAAGCTCCCATTAACACCCATTTCGAACATAAGGATCTCAAGATCGTCTATATACTGGTTATTTTCGTCTATTTCAATCAAGGTACGGTTGATCTATACGTTATATATTCTAAAATTCTATAAATGTTACTTAATATTCAGAACTATTTTAGATATATGAAGTTATTATTGGAGCACTTTATATTTATACACACACATTATACACATTATATAAGCTTCTCGGTGACAATAAACAAAGCGCAAGGACATACTATTCCGTATGTAGGTGTTTACCTCCCCGAACCTGTATTCTCACATGGTCAACTTTATGTGGCGCTGTCAAGGTGCACCACAAGGCAAAACACAAAGGTATTGGCACACCCAAGCAACAGGGATAACGAAAGCTGGGTCTACACTACAAATTTAGTGTACCGTGAGGTTTTACTAGACTAAATACCATAGCCTACATCAAAACAACGGTACATCACTACAAGCTAGCATACACATTATTGTGTTCAAAAGTATTTATTCAAAACATTATTCTTCACTTATGTTTTTTGTATTCACATAACTCTATGGTCCAGTTCTATTGTTTCACACTTTGTGTTACTTTCAAATCGCATTGTATTTAAATCAAACTTAACGTCTAACTCTACTACGCTTTCTACTCCTATACATAAAATATTTGTACTATAAGTCAATTTTATACTTTCTTTAATATTTATGCTACCACTTCGTTAGGAAATCTATAGTAATAGTAGTAATAATAATAGTAATCGTAGTAATAGTAATAGTAATAATAATAATATATATCATCTCTATATAAATGTATCCTCTACGGTTATCTCTATATTTTGCCAATAAAACAAGTCTTAAAGCTACATGTACAAGTCTAAAGCTAAACATAACAATTTTACATATATACAAATGATATATAGCCAAACATCGTGCAGCCCCACTGCAACGCGCGGGTTCCTGCTAGTATTGTATAGATTTCGTTGAAATATATAAATAGAATAATGTAAAACAACAATTTAATAAAATCCAAATTATTTTTTTCTGAACATAATAAAATCCAAATTATTCAAAGGTCATATGAAGATTGTTTTATTATACTGATTGACCAGTTTCGTCACTCTTTTTTCACATTTACGTCGATCTATATATGAGTTAACCGTGTGAGTAATCGTGCTGTTAAATGAATGTGTTTCACTGTTTATATATTTTCTTGTGGTTTCTTGTTGGTGATTTTAATGTCATGAATATCATTTGTATAGTATAATTGGGTTCCTTAAGACCAAAGTGATATTACAATATATTGGTACAAATTACAAGGTATGTGGCACACACTTGTTTGAAACCATTGTAGTTTTAAGAACCAACGGATTAGGAGGTCCAACTGTCCAAGGGGTTTACGCCCCCTTGGTGTGGTTCAAGGTTGCGCCGTAGGTGTGAACCAAGGGGTAGAACAACTTCGTTTACTAGTGGCCAGTTGTAGATTGTAGCAAGTTACTACAAATCAACAAGTACGAGCAATGGTAGTAACTAGTTATTTATCAATCATCATAGCAAGTCTCGCGGATACATATAATTCAGAAGAATATGTGAGTGATTCGTACACAACATCCTTTTCCTTTATCAAGGGTTCTAAACTTCTACCAATTGATATCTTTTCAAAAATAATTCAAAGTCAATTTCTTGATTTGTTCACCTTAGTAATTGAGTTAATGCGAATAGCGTTTTCTTTTTAGGGTTTTGAATTATATATGTAGCCGAATAATTTTCAAAACTATACATGTCAACCGTCATTTTAAAATATTGAGCTACCTGTGTAAGGAAGGCTTTTGGTCCAATCATGTTAATGATTTTTTTTACAATTCTTTTTGTTTATCTCGAAGTTATATAACACAAAAACAACCAATTACAAATGACATGTAGGTAAACGGGCCACAAACTGCGCCACTACCATTTTTTGTATTGCAAAACCTACTCTATTGAAAATAAAACAGCCCTTAGCAGCCGGAGAACTACTTTGCACAACTTTCTTCACGAGATCGAGGAACTTGAATGTTTATTGGTTCTTGTATTTCTCTTTGAATTATACAGTTGAATTTTTTAGAGTATTATCGAAATATTTCAATCTAAAAAGTGACAACAATAAGACACATAGACATCAAGGTCTACAATATTGGAGATAATTTCTCCTCCAATAGTTATGCAGTCAAGTCAACGACTTAAACTAAGATGAAGTCAAAGTCAAAGACATAATTGCTTGATTTAAGCCATTACTTATATTTCTTTTATGATTAATAGTTGATTTAGTTTTCTTATAAATAGCTACTAGGAATTAGTAGCAAGATGTACCAAACATTAATAAGAAAACATATATCTTTCATCTCTATATTCTATCTCTATACTTCTATTCAAATAAAGCACCTAGCCGTTTTGATAGTCGGTGGCTAGAAACCGAGCAGCCCTCCGGCTGCGGCTGAACCAATAAACTAAACCAAATAGAAAATCGCTTCCGATTATATTCTTGATCATTTCCATCAGCATTGTTGTTCTTAAAGTAATAGGAGGGGAAATAGGTTGGAGCTGCTGACGTAGAAATACATATATCTGATAACCTAGTGTTGTAGCATGGATTAACTTTCGCCTGTACGTTCATACAACATTCATCAGTAATTTCATTATAATATACACATCATCTTCTAACATTTTAAACATGGACATAATTCAATAAGGGAAGGAAAACTTACTAAACTAGACATTTTTGTCAAACTTTTTTTTTCCCAAAATAGACATTGACTGGCAGCTAAGACTTATCTCGCGTTTTTCAACAGCTTAGCCAGCGTTTGTCTATTTTGGTTATTTTGATTTGTCAAACATCTATTTTAGTAATTTTCTTATTCAATAATCATGTAGGTAGAGCATATTAAACTTTTTGTGATTGAGACCTCGTAAGTGGAGAAAATGGTAGGTTGTAGACGTTGGATATCGTTGGATATCAAACGTAGGGATGACAACATTGGTTAAGGTATCGTTCAAACGAGTGTTTCCTAGTTTCTCTCTTAGTAGATTACGAAGATATTTCCCATTGTACTTTGGTCCAATTAGCCTTTTAACGGTCTTGATGATTGATCCCCATATACCCCTGTATGGAAATGTAAATTGCAACTTTATTAGTTTCTCTTACCACAAACTTATAAAATTAGATGAATTAATAATTAATTAGCAGAATTTAAAATGGGTCATAATTTAACCATTGTTGTGGAAATATCTTTGGGTCATGCTCCATATAGAACGGTACAATATTTTTGGCTGCGTAAAGAGGTCGATTGTTTTCGGCTGGAGCGGTTAACATGGATGTCACAAGACCGTCGGTGCTTGTTCCTGCAATGGCGTCAAAGTAATATGCAAGTCTTACATTGTTTCCATCCAGTTCCTACATTATCATCACATAGATTTCGTTATATAACGTTAATTAAACGAGTTTATTGTAGAACTCTAGTGTTTTGTGGTGGTGGAACCATGGTTGGTTAAGTGTGTCTTCTGGCCCCCTCAGTCACTCGAATTTGTTAGAGTTTTATATTTTTAAAATGAGTTTTTAAGGAAAAAATTTGAGTTGGACCTCATAGTTGTAATGATAGAGAAGAAAACCTTATGATACTCTACACTAAAATGTTTTGGTTCAGCACTTTATTTTCGTAGATGACAAACGTATACCTGAAGTTGAGATTCGAGTAAAGCAAGTATAGTGCCAGGAATGATCCCTCTAATATCTCCTCCATCGATGCTAAGAACGGTGATAAGTTTTCCTTTTGTAGCGGGTCCAGTGTGGCTTGCTTTCGCCATTGATATCTGCTTATAGCCGAAAGGTCGAGGAAAGTTTAAGATATGGCCAGAAAAGATTATTCAACAATGTGATTTGGCTTATACAAAAGAAAATCGTGTGTTCGGTCTTTATATAGAGCTATATTTAGGGCTGGTATACCAGGTTACACGAACCCGTTAAGATACGAACATGTTAAGACACGAACACGAAACTTGTAAATACGAACACGACATGAAATCTAATCGTGTCATTTTTTTTCAAACACTAACACGAACCTGTGTATAACAGGTTAACACGATAAGACACGATAAGGAACACCTAGTAAAATAAGTTAACACGACAAGACACGATAAGACACGACAAGACACGACAAGACACGATAGGACACGACAAGACATGATAAGAAACACGATAAGGCACGATAAGACCTGTTAAGACACGTACACGATAAGACACGAACATGAAACACGTAAACACGAAAACGACACAAAAATAAACAGGTCTTAACGTGTCGACCTGTTATAGACACGAAACCTGTTAAGGCCAAACATGAAACCTGTTAAAATTGTGTAGTTTCGTATCAGGTTATCGTGTTCGTGTCTAAATTGCCAGCCCTAGCTATATTGCTGCTCGATGTGATGTAATCATAGACATCCAATACGGAGAGTTTGAAGAGTCTCTTCTCAGGGCATTCACAATAGATACTCAATAATAGTGTGAGGGTGCCCTCTATATTATATAGAGTATGTATAAGTGGTTGTGAGTAAAGGAGAGAGAAATAATATAGAGGAGAGACTGTTCATCAGTAAATTTGGAGGCAACACTGTTCACCCTCCAAAATTTTTTAATATTTTTAAAAGTGGTTGTGAGTAGATGATAGAGAAAATGTAATGATAAAAGTATAAAATAAGTAGTATTAAATAGAAAAGGAGAGAGAAATGTAGTGATTTTTAATGTAATTATAGAGATGAAGTGTTTATTGTGAATAGTCTCATGTAACGTGAAAACAACTATAACCAATTCAATACTGCCATAAATTTCAATCATGAGAGAACCGTTACCAAGTACCAATTAATGTGTCTTCCTGCAGGTTTAGGGTCATGTTATTTACACCGGATTTTTTAGGGTTTTACAGCTCTCTACGGCTCGTAGAGGCCTCTACGTGCCGTAGAGGCCTCTACGTGCCGTAGAGGTGTCAGAGCATTGAAAACCACATCCCTCTACGACTCGTAGAGGCCTCTACGGGCCGTAGAGATGGGTGCCAACTGCAATGATTGACACGGGCCTCTACAGCTCGTAGAGGCCTCTATGAGCCGCAGAGGTCCCTTTACAGCTCGTAGAGGCCTCTACGGGCCGTAGAGGTGGGTGCCCATTACAATGATTGACACATGCCTCTACAGCTCGTAGAGGCCTCTATGAGCCGCAGAGGACCCTCTACAACTCATAGATGCCTTTACAAGCCCTAAAGACCGGTGCAAATAAGTTTTAGGGTGGTGTAAATAAGGGGAGCCCACGTTTATTTGTCATTAAAGGTACGTATCACATTATTCTTTAGAAAAAAAAAAAAAGTGCAAATCGTACATTTTATATTGTGGAAATTTTATATGATGGACCACATCTCTTCGAGGTAATTAAATCTATACATATAATAAACCAAAGCCATTTTAATGACATGTCACTCAAAGATGCATTCTCTTTCTTGAGTGTGCCATGTGTCATCCTATAATAAACCAAAGCCATTTTAATGACATGTCACTCAAAGATGCATTCTCTTTCTTGAGTGTGCCATGTGTTATCCCATGTGGCATTGAGATATTTTAGGAGAAAAAGAATTTAAAAACAAAATTGGATTTTTCACTCTAATGTTTTCTCCCATAATTTTTAAACGTTAATATCTTTTATATACGAGATTTTTTTAAAGAAAAAAATTACACCAAATTAACGAGCGTTTTATTATCTTTCCAACGAGTACCATAGTGCTATATAAAAAACGGAGAAAAAAAATGACTATTTTTTTGTGGGGTTTTGTTTATACAGTAAAAAAACACAAAGTGTTTAGGTAAATCATTAATTATGTATAGGTAAGTCACTAATTATGTTCAAATCAGTAAATATGATTTTTTTTTCAACCAGAGCCGAATAGGTTAATAGAGTTATACGTTGTTTTAAGTTAGGTATCAATATTAGTATGTTAGAGTTGTACATTTGTTTAGGCTTTAGGATAGGTGTTAATATTAGAGTTACATTGAAGTTCTACATTCTTTTAGGTTAGGTGTTAGTATTGGAGTTGTACATGGTTTTTTGTTAGATATTAATATTAGAGTTATATATCAGTCTATTTCATATGTAAAATTGATGTATTATATTAAAATTTTCAACCCGGGACGCTCCCGGGGTATAATCTAGTAATTAAAATAAAAGTGTAGTTTTGTATAAGATAAATTAGCAAATATATAATTGATATTTACCGCACGCCTTTTTGGCATTGATATCGATAGGGTGATAAACTTAGAATTATTCTCCAAAGTGATATAATACAACTCTTAATAAATTATATGTGTTTTCACGTTACATGAGAAGAGACTTTTCAAACTCTCCAAATTGGATGTCTATGCTTACATCACATCAAGCATAAATATAGCTATATAAAGATCGAACACACGATTTTCTTTTGTACAAGCGAAATCACATTATTTGTTGATTAATCTTTTCTTGCTATATCTTAAACTTTTCTCGACCTTTCGGCTATAAGCAGATATCAATGGCGAAAGCAAGCCACACTGAACCCGCTACAAAAGAAAAACTTATCACCGTTCTTAGCATCGATGGGGGAGGTATTAGAGGGATCATTCCTGGCACTATACTTGCTTTACTCGAATCTCAACTTCAGGTATATGTTTGTCATCTACGAAAAAAAAGTCCCGTACCTAAACCTTTTAGTGTAGGGTATCATAAGGTTTTCTTCTCTATCATTTACAACTATGAGGTCCAACTCATTTTTTTCCCCTTAAAAACTCATATTTTAAATATAAAAGTTTAACAATTTCTAGTGACCGAGGGGGACAGAAGACGCACTTAACCACCCATGGTTCCACCACGACAAAACGCTAGACTTCTACAATAAACTCGTTTGATTAACAATATATAACGAAATCTATGTGATGATCATGTAGGAACTGGATGGAAACAATGTAAGACTTGCAGATTACTTTGACGTCATTGCAGGAACAAGCACCGGCGGTCTTGTGATATCCATGTTAACCGCTCCAGACGAAAACAATCGACCTCTCTACGCGGCCAAAGATATTGTACCGTTCTATATGGAGCATGGCCCAAAGATATTTCCACAACAATGGTTAAATTATGATCGATTCTAAATTGTGCTAATTAATTCATCTAATTTTATAAGTTTGTGGTAATACAAACTAATAAGGTTGCAATTCACATTTCCATAAATATAGGGGTATATGGGGATCAATCATCAAGACTGTTAAAAGGCTAATTGGACCAAAGTACAATGGAAAGTATCTTCGTAATCTACTAAGGGAGAAACTAGGAAACACTCGTTTGAACGACACCTTAACCAATGTTGTCATCCCTACGTTCGATATCCAACGTCTACAACCCACCATTTTCTCCACTTACGAGGTCTCAATCACACAAAAAATTAATATGCTGTAGTGACATGATTATTGAATAAAAAAAAGTACTAAAATAGACATTTGACAAATCAAATTTACCAAAATAGACAAACGCCGGCTAAGCTGGTGAAAACGCCAGTTAAGTCTTAGCTGCCAGTCAATGTCTGTTTTGGTAAAAAAGTTTGACAAAAATGTCTAGTTTAGTAAGTTTTCCATCCCTTATTGAATTATGTCCATGTTTAAAACGTTAGAAGATGATGTGTATATTATAATGAAATTACTGATAAATGTTGTATAAACGTACAGGCGAAAGTTAATCCATGCTACAATGCTAAGTTATCAGATATATGTATTTCTACATCAGCAGCTCCAACCTATTTCCCCTCCTATTACTTTAAGAACAACGATGTTGATGGAAATGATCAAGAATATAATCTTATTGATGGTGGTATTGCGGCTAATAACCCGGTATAGTATAGATACTTATATACTGGCAACAAAAATACTTTTATGAAAAAATAAATAAAAACTAAATTGTTAAAATTTTTGTATTATCACTCATTCGAATATTTGAAAACGCTTACTTTTTACATACAAATACGTATGTTATTTACATAAAGAGTTAATTGCCAATTTAGTCCCTGAGGTTTGTTAAAAATTGGCACTTTCATCCAAATCTTTTTATTTGGTCAATTTAGTCCCTGCGGTTTCATTTTTTTTTGTCATTTTAGTCCCTGTGGACTAACAAGATTTGGATGAAAGTGACAATTTTTGACAAACCTCAGGGACTAAATTGACAAAAAAATGAAATCACAGGGACTAAATTGACAAAAAAAAAGATTTGAATAAAAGTGACAATTTTTCACAAATATCAGAGACTAAATTGGCAATTAACTCTTACATAAAACTATTGAACTAATTTGTTCAAATGTTCTTTAATTTTTAAATGATACCTACATGTGTGTTTATACTTTACATGGAAATACTATAACCTACACATTGATCCGTAGGTTGTCTAAGTGATAATACTTACATTTGACTTTTTTTTTTTTTTTTTTTTTTTTTTTTTTAACAGAAATTTTTTAACATCTTAACACCTTATTTCAACCTTACCTTGCATAAATCTTTTCTTATCTTTTTTCAAAGTTTAGGAAAGATAAATACACGTAAATGAATTGCTTATATTTTAAAAGATTTTAATTAATATTGTAAAGGAAATGATTTATTTTGTTCGTTTTGTTCTAGCGAAAAATTGTTTTGTATGATATATATGTGAGTAGGAAACTTCTATCGTTGTTATTTTTATTTATTTTTGAACGTACGACTATTTTTTTTTTCACCAATAAGATTTAAACCGTTTTTACGTTGAAAGAAAAAACCTTATTCAATACTTTGATCAAGGACGGATCTGGAGGGGGTTGAGGTAGCCCACACTACCCTCAAATTTCTTGAATTATTGTTAGTGCAATTTTGTTTGTTCTTTTTTTTTATGCATGGGCTATCGGACAAAAAATCTTTTAGCCTGCACTAACCCTTAACTTTTTTTCTAGATCCGTACCTTGATATCACTAAGTCAAAGCCCCTTTGGTTCTATTCTTGTTATTTATATTTAAAAGAGAAAATATATGATCTCGATTTTCATTTTACAATGTTTTTTAGATGCTCGTTGCAATAAGTGAAGTGACAAAACAAGTGTTAAAAGAAAATCGAGAATTCTTTCCTATTAATCCTATGGATTATGGTCGGTTCCTCATGATCTCAATCGGCACTGGTGCACCAAAAGAAACGAAACCATACAATGCTAAAATGGCTTCCAAATGGGGTCTTTTTGGTTGGCTGCTTCACAACGGTTCCAACCCTATCATCGATGTATTCACTCAAGCAAGTGGAGACATGGTCGATGCCCACATTTCTGTGTTCTTTCAAGCAGTTCATTCCCAACAAAATTACCTACGAATCCAAGTAATATTCAAACATGTTTTTTCAAATTACCTATAATGATTTTATATATATGTATATAATTTTTATGTAGCATGTTTACGAACGAAACTTGTACTTTTATGCGCTTTTTGAAACTTTTTGTGCTTTTAGATAGTTTGCTACCTCTGTAAGCAAATTCGACAAAGTTCGCTTGGGTGGCAAGTAAATTTCATAAGAGTTTTTCACCATAGTTACCATTTTTTACTATATGATGGAGAGCAAAAATTGAAAAATAAATAAATAATGCATTACGTAAAGTGTCCTAGCTTTTTACCATTTTTTTTAATTTACAAGCTGTAACTTAAATGCAAAAATAAAAGAATAATTTTTTAAAGTATAATTATTGTTTTTCGATTAATAGAGGGCAAATTTACATCTATATGAAAAGTAGATTGGCAACAAGCTGCGCTGCAATCCCATTCTGAATAACAAAACCTAGCCTACTAAAAATAATGTGCATTTTTGCACAAGTTATAGACTAAAAAAGGAAAGAATTGAAGATTGCTTAAAAAAGGGAAAGTTTTCGGTGACAATTTTGGAGCCCGATGGAATTTGGGTCCAGCCGTCGAGCCAAAATGTGACGTTTGCCAAATTTTCCAGCACATCAAGACCGTTCTGTCACGTGCTTGTGTGCTTCTTAACTACACTGTACTCTCGTAGGCCGACTTATGCTCTTTTTAAGTTTTGTCATTTTCTGTCATATTTCCCTTTGTCTAGTTCGCTTACCACCCAAGTGAACTTGTGAAGTTTGTTTATAGGTAGCAAACTATGTGGAAGTAGAAGATGTTCCAGAAAACATCTAGAAGTACACTAGCTAAACCACCTACTAATACGAAAAACCCTAATATAGTTACTTCAAACTTCACACTAACTGTATAAATAATTGACAAATAAACCTGCAGGAAGACACATTAAGTGGTGATGAAGCATCGGTGGATGTTGCAACGAAAGAGAACATGGTGAAACTCAGAGAAATTGGTGAAAATCTGCTGGCAAAACCTGCTTCGAGGGTTAACTTAAAGACTGGATTATCTGAGCCAATAGGAAATGGCCAGACCAATGCCCAAGCTCTTAAACGGTCAGGAGATTTCAATTTGCAGTATGCATGAAAATTGTTAGTAAATAGTAATATCTTAAACTAATACTATATAATTCAAACATACGTGCAGATTTGCAAAATTGCTTTCAGAGGAGAAGAAGCAACGAGAATCATCGAAAACACCTTCAGAGTTGTACAATGGTTTCACTTAGAAGTTCCCAGATCCTGATATCACACATGAACAAAAAAAACACACAAACTCACATGTATGATAGTTAAAGTAATGCAATGTAAATTACTAGGTCTAAAATGGTTTGCTATTTCTTATGTTTTCTTTATGTACAATAATAATATGTTTGTTTTGTAATAAATATATCATTTATGGTTTAATTCTATATGATATGATGTGTTACTATCTTCGGCGAGGTAATTTGATGTTACTTATCTATATTATCTTATTAAAGAGGAGTGATGACCAAGATTGTAATTTTTTCTAGCATCCAACTATCTAGGTTACCTTATTAAGGAGGAGAGATGGGTAGGATAGTAATTTCACAACCATTTTAAGATGGCATATCAAGAGGCACAGGCATAAATCCCTAACCTTTACCATTTTCTTCCCATTATGCCTTTATGTACAATATTTGATGGCACATGTATAAGTCACTAATACAACTCGTATAATTGAAATAAGTAAACCCTTAATAAGTTAACCAAATCATTAATCATTCGTAACCCCCAATAATCTAATGATCTATGTTACCTTATTAAGGAGGAGAGATGAGTAGGATAGTAATTTCACAACCATTTTAAGATGGCATATCAAGAGGCACAAACATAAATCCCTAACTTTTACCATTTTCTTCCCATTATGCCCCTATGTACAATATTTGATGGCACATGTTTAAGTCACTAATACAACTCGTATAATTGAAATAAGTAAACCCCTAATAAGTTAACCAAATCATTAATCATTCGTAACCCCCAATAATCTAATGAGATTGATTATGAAACACTAGAGGTTACAATTGAAACCCCATTTATATCATTCGTAACCCCCAATAATCTAATGACATTGATTATGAAACACTAGAGGTTACAATTGAAACCCCATTTATACCACTCAATCCTCTTGTATTTTTAATTGCCAAATATAAAGGGACACCAAAACTGGAAGAAAGTGACCGGAGAATTCCTTACTTTCCTGGTAGGTGGAACTCAATTTATCTATGGTGCTCTACACTATATTGGCATGTTACAACATGTAATTAAGTAATGGAAAACTTTTGTTTTGATTTAGGTATATGTTGAATTTTGGCTTAAACAATTGATTTGACTCAGAAGGTACATCTTGTATGCATACTATACAAATTTTTGTTTTAAGTTGTGACATTACCTGATTTTTAGAGTGGATTGATGCTTTCGGAAAATCGTTCGTGATGAGGGCTTTGGAACAATGTACAAGGGTTTGGTCCTGAAGTCAGTCAAGGTTAGTGTGTTATTAATCAATACCTATAACACCATTTTGTAAACAAAAAACTTTCTTCTAACATCAAGGGTTTTTTTTTTTTTTTTTTTTTTTTTTTTTTTTTTTTTTTTAGGTGGTTCTATCAAGAGTGATTGCATTTGTGACATGTGAGGTGGTTAAGGATGTACAAAGGTAGAGATGATGCATCACATTCTTATTCAACTATCATGTTAGTTACTTTGCTTGCAGAAAGGGTAAGGAGATAAAAGCACCACTAATATCATTGAGTTATATATTGGTTTTAGATAATAAAGATATTGGAAACAAGCCTATGTTGATTTATTCTAGCCGACCCGGAATGTATGCACCCAGAACACTGTTTTATGTCCGGTGTACTTTAAGTTTTAAGATTTTTTCCATCAGTATGTATGAACATCGATAGTAAGGAAATGCTCACCGACTTTAGGCCAGGTTTAACAAACCTGGAATTGATACTATTGTTTAAGTAGTTTTATATAATAGAGATTATGGAGTTTATTGTCAACTATCATTTGGTTTGTTGGTTTCCATTTATATCACTTTCGTTGTTGACATATTTCTATAATTCTATCTTCATGCACTTACTATAGAAGTTATAATAATAATACTCCAAGAAGTTTTCATGAGATGCTGGAACGCCTCGTAATATGCTTTGTTAGTAACTTGGAAAGACCAAGCCTTTGATTAACTTGTGCTCGATATCTTCAAAAGCTTAAAACTTGGTATTGACTAACAAAATCAAAGAATTGATTTTGGAACAGATTTAATTTGGTATATACTATAACTAATTTATCTCCCATATATTTGTTACGATGAAACGATTCCATGTACTTAAACACAAGGGTGGACCTTAGTGATGTGTAGACCGGGCCTCGGCCTGGTCTCTTTTTTCGTTTCGTAGTGTAAATTTTACCGAAAATTTGTATATGTATTGAGTCCGGCCCGCCTAGATTGAGTTCGGCCCTACTAGGTGTTTGGTTGAAGATCCGTCACTACTTAAACACGTAAATCAACAATAGTCCGGTGATAAATCATTCATATGTGAAAAGTGGCTTGAGAATCAACAACTATTTTTTATGTTTGGTTTAACGGTCCCGCAGCAACGCGCTGGCTTCCCACTAGTTAAAGCAACATGTACAATTGAATTATGCTTATATAATGAGGGTATAATTGGAACTTTATAGACATTTAAGACACTTAGAAGGGTAGAATAGTAAATTTAGCATAATCCAATACCTCACTTCCTAAAATCTTATCCCAATTCTACCCTCATGTCCAACTTTTAAAACATAAAATACAACCTATGATGCATCTTAAATGTGAGACCTTTCAACCCCTCATAATCATCAACCTCTCATAATCATCAACCTTTCATCATCATTATCATCTCATTAGTAACTCCTTCCTCCAATATATCTATAATATTATCTATATGGCGTTAACAACAACAAGAATCACCACATAAATCACCAAATGCAATTCTTTGGTTTCTCGCCTCAAATCCCTTCTATCATCACAGATTCCTTACCGTATCTTTCATTTTATTTAGAATTTTCTTTTTTTTTCTCTATGGCATTTTATCAAAGCTTGATGCGCAAACAGTATTTCCTTTCCATATCTTTCATTTTATTTATTATTTTCTTTTTTTTTCTCTATGACATTTCATTGAAACTTGATACGCAAACATTATTTCCACTGAAGCTTGATACGCAAACATTATGATGTAAATTAGTATTTTTTAGGAATCTTGATTTAGTTGGTCAAACAGTTTTTTTTAACCATGAAACTGTGTTGATGGAAAAAAAAGGACTTCGTGGATTTATGGTGATTGATGATAATTGACAGGTGGGATTAATATTGTCTCTAAATAGCAAAAGATGGATTCGAGATCACTGGGGACAACGCGAAAGGAAGCAGAGGTGAATTTTGTTTTAAGTACCAATTTTTATACCTATGATACATCATAAAGGTGAGACCTTTCAAACCCTCATAATCATCAACCTCTTATAATTATCAACCTTTCATCATCATTGTCACACCCTCAAATTTCCACTGCGGGGTTTATACCGCGAGGCGCATGACGAACCAGGATCCCATAGCCATAAGTCACATGAACGACTCTAAATGCCCAACCATTTAGTTCGTTATTTCAAAACCAAGTTTAATGTTTAACCAACCCAAATATAAGTATAGCGGAAGCGAACGAAAAAAAAACAGTTAAATAAAGTCTGCGCAAAACACCGCGCCCAAAACCAAAAGAAAGTAGTTAAAAGTTTTAAAGATAGTTTAATGTTTGAGACCCATGACATGATGCATGCCCTAACTGTGCTCCTTTCCTAGTTACCTGCAAAAGCATGCTATCGTGTGTCAACATAAAGCTGGTGAGTTCACAAAGTAAAGCAAACATGTATAAAAATGTGTTGGTTTCCAAAACCACGTAACCAATTAATAACGTAGGTCCTCCAGACCCAAAAATGTTCAAGAGTTATCAGTTTAAGTGTGTCAGGGGTAACTAACCCACTCAATGTAACTAAACAGGATTATTGGGACACCTTCAGTAAATAGTAATTTGCCTCGATAACTGGTGTCTATCAACACCAGTTCTCAAATGTGGTCAGAAGTTCATGCACGTGCCTCAAGCACCTCAGACATGAGGTTGCTGCACAACCTAATAGCGCTATCAACTAATACCCCGCTCGCCTCCAGCGATTAACCCAATAATATGCAAGGACTTTCCAATGATAGAGTGTTTAGTTTACAAAGGACCAATAAGTTTTAAACTGATCAAAAACCCGATCCACACAAGGAATCGTAAAACCGACCCACACAAGGAGTCAATACCTGAGTAGTCCCAAACTGGACTAGAAAACGTTTACCAAAGTTGTCTCTAACCCGAGACGCATGCTTTTGAGAAAAAGAGTAGTGAAACTCACCTTAGTGTGCAAGCAAAAGAAATCCAAACCGCAAGTAAGGTATGCTACCGACACCCTAATATAAGTGTCACTAAGTATGTATAGATGTAATATCATTACACCATATAACTCGTTTGTCCAAGGCGTTTAAACGTTCAAAAGTGTGTAGGTGACACCTAGTGACTCTACATGCAATAGTAAACCCTACGAACTCGTTGGTGAATATGTTGGTTATAATTAGTTTTCACATTCCATATGCGTCTCATACAAGTGCCCGCTCAGTTACATATCAATTACATAACACCTATGACTTCAATTAATCACATAAGCACATAATATACAATCTGTGTTTTTAGGACAGATTGTGCGTCATCAAAACTAATTTATTTAAAATAGTTAATCAGTGAATTAATCTCCCAAATTTTTACTGAATATTCTATGGGATTCACTTAACAACCCTTATTTTTGTTTTGTCTTAAATCCAAACACAAAAATAATTAAAATTCGTTTAACACAGCTATGTTCAGAAAACTTTCATAACAGACCAGTTTGGTAGAAAAATTCCCAAAAATTGTATATTCATCCAAACGGGATGAATCCACTTGGAAAACTCAATTTACTTCAATGTTAACCTTCTGTAAAAATTTCATAACCCAAATCTTTACAAAACTCGAGTTATGATGACTCAAAGTCGACTCAGTTTATTAACCCGAAATTCTGATATGACCTATTTTCAAAGAAAATTCGAAAAACGACTCAACCAACGTCCAAATCACTTGATTTTACCTATTATGAAAAGCTAAGACCAGGTGTGATTTAACCATGCAAAGAAAATACCAAAATCACCATGTTAAAGTCGTGTTACAGTCCCTACAAGTTCATCTAATCATTCTGTCCAGATTTTAGTTACGCCTAAATCTTTCTTTAAACGACTACCGTGTGCATACAAACAACCAATAATCTTCAATAACCATTAACAAACATTCTTAATACCTATTTTGATCAGATTCTATCATTATTCATGCAAAGATTACAACTTTAATGATCAAAACTTCAACAACTTGCGCAACAAGTAATTTATGATATTACTAATCGCCTATCATCATGTTTAATTCGTTTAATCTTCAAAAACCTCAAGTTTTAATGATTATTAAATGCTTTCAGACCTGGACAAACCTTGTTATATGATTTTTATAACATAGAAATAAGATTAAAGCGTAAAGGATTAAAGATTATACCCCTAGCTCTTTGATACAATCAACCGAACGCCTTAGGAGCTTCCCAATCGATGATCTTGAGCCTTTGCAGGTTGTTAGGGGTTAATAATTCGTAAGGGGGCAGTAGGGGCGATTAGGGTTGAGTTTAGAGGTTGCATGGGGCTTAAGAGTGTTTAAATAGGGGTGTGAGGCGGTTTAGACCCGTCAGGGTTGCTCGCGCGGCCGCTCGCAGGCCTTCGGCCCGCGTGAGTGGCCCGTTTCGTCACCCGACGTGTTTTCCTTTGACGTTATCGTTATTTCTGTAGATGTAAAAGTGTGACTAAAGCTTTGGATTGTAAAACACATTTTGTTTTGTAGATATCGAAGGTGCGAAGGAACAAAATAGAAGGTGCGAAGGAGGACTGAAAGGTGCGAAGGAAGTGGATTTGGACGAATGAAGATTAGATTATAGTAAAACTTGGTTCGACCAGTTGATGTGGGCGAACCTGCACATTCGCATGAACAGTTTGGGCGAATGTGCAGGCCTATAAATAGGTCAAGTTCATTTTTGAATGTAACTTTGATGATTATTATTCCCTCCTCTTTCTGAAAACTCTCTCTAGATTTTGTTAAACTTGTTTTCCGTTTAAACCTTGATTGTATTCATAATTCAACGTGTAAACAAGTGTTTTATTAATGAAAATGATTGAAAATGATGATCTGTGTGTTTGAATCTGTTTGATTATTATTTTGTGATAGTTTTAGGGTTTCCGCACCTGAAACTAACTTGTTTGATCAATCTTTGTTTGTTATCGATCCTTTCACGCACATACAAAGTGGTATCAGAGCCATTTCGGATCAAACAACCACAAATTAATAATCTCTCAGTTGATTTGGATCCAATTTTGGTCAAAAAGTTTCTGTTTTCAATGAACAAACTGATGTGATAAGATTTTGATCGATTACACCTTGATTTCGAGTTTAAATTGGATAATTCTCTTTATTAAAGTTGTTCCAAATCAAATCCGATTCAAAACCTGATTAAGATCATCAAAATCCATCAACATTTGAAAAACATGATCAAAATTAACTGATTTTCAAAGAATAACCGTTTTTGAAATCACAGGGGTCGAACGAGAGAGTTTGGTCGAAAGTGGAATTCATTTGGGTTGAAAGAGTGATTTTGTGTACGAAGGAGGTGTTTTAGTGGTCGAAGGAAGACTTTGATTGCTTATTTTTCACATTCGCACCTTTGTTTCACCTTCGTCTAATCGAACGGTCGAAGGAGCTGTAAAACGGTCGAAAGAGAGTCTTAAGTGGTCGAAGGAGTTTTTGTTGATTAGTTTACATTCGTATCAATCATAAACGGGCGAAAGAGAACTTTATTTCTCCTTCGCACGTCCGTATATACGAAGGAGCATTCTGTTTTGAAACATTTTTAATCTTTTCGTGTTTAATCGTTTGCAGGACAAGATGTGGAACTTTCCAACAACGCCTAGACCTACTCAAGCACCACAACAGCAGACAACACAAGATCCGTGGTCCATTGCAGCTCAAAAGACTAGTCAACCATCACAGCCGATCAATTATATGGCAATGACTAGTTCGGCACCACAACAAATTGTTCAACCATTACCACAACCGATTGACAACTATTGGGGAGTCGCAGCAGCAGCAGTCCATTCACAGACGACCAACGCTATATCCACTCTTATTCATGATCTATCTTCTGGAAGCGGCAATCGTCCACCGAAGCTAATGGACATGAAGGAGTATAATACTTGGAAGACGAAGTTTAAGATTCACGTTGAGGGACAAGGACTTGAAGGAGCCGAGGCATGGCAAATGATTGTGAAGGGTTACGTTGCTCCTATTCTGGAGAATACTGGAGAACCAATCCCTTTGGAGAATTTGGCGGATGACTAGAAGAAAAGGTTTGCGATAGAGAAGAAGGCATTCTCTCAGCTATCCCAGACGATCAACACTGATCTATTACATCAGTTTGGATCGTGCACTACATCCAAACAACTATGGGATATGCTGAGAAATCGACATGATGGAAATGAGAAGACCAGGAAGCTTAGGATGGAAGAGCTTCGGAAGGAGTTTGAAAACTTCAGTTATATGGGTAATGAGACCCTAAAAGAGTTGGTTCCAAGGTACTGCCATTTGCTCACTGAATTGTCGAGCTATGAGATCAGCATTCCAATGTCGGAATTAGTAGATAAATTTGCTGATGCTTTACCACCCTACTGGAACCAACACATCGAAGTGTTAAAGGAGAAGGATGCTTACCAGTATTGGACTATTAACGAGTTCATCCAAAAGCTGGAAAACAAAGAGATGGAGGAAAAGAGAAAAGCTAAGAGAGCTCAGATTCCACAGAATCCTGATTTATATGTGAGTGGTACATCTAACTCTCTTTCTGCTTCAAGCACCACCTCTAATGTTGCACCTCACATAGCATGTGTGTCTAACGTTGTTGAACCAACAAAAGCACCCATTAACTACCTTGCTCAAACTTCATCCTACACACCATCATACACACAACAACCTTATCAAACACCAAACTTTATTCCACCACTTTCACCATTACAACAAGCCGCATGCTACACATCAAGTCAACCTCAACAACAACAACAATATCCTCCTCAAGTGAATCAGATGCAGATTACTCAAGCTCAATCAAGTCAAAACCCGATTGTGTTAGAGACCTCAAACCTTAACAATGTGACTGTTGAAATTGCTCAACAGCATGTTGCTCTTGTATCTGCTATGGTTGCTTCTTACAAAGGTTTGGTAGCAAGTCAAATTGGTAACAATAATCTCACCAATGAGGACTATGCTCAAATCGACAAAGAGGAAATGGAGTTGATGGACATTCAGTGGGCTTTTGCAAGCATTATGAGGAGAGCCACTGATTTTATTCAGAAGACTGGCAGGACTGATCTCTCAACCTCTCCTAACACCACATACGGATTCAACAAAGCAAAGGTTACCTGCTTTAACTGTGGTGAAAAGGGACATTTTAAAAGAGAGTGCACACAGGCAGCACAGCAAGGTAACCGAAATCCTTTCAATTCTACATACCAAAACCGACAAAACCAAAACCAAAATCAAGTGTCTTATAACAGTCCCAACATCTCAAGCTTTCAACCACAAAACACTTATCAGAACCGTCAACAAAACACCAACACCAGACAATCCACAACTCAAAACCAACCTCAACAAAACTCAAACCGAACTATAGTTCCTATCTCTACACCTAACACACAAAACCAAAACCAAACTGATACTCAAAACCAAGCACTTGTGATCCAAAAGGATGAAGGTTTTGACTGGACTGGTATGCAATTGGGGGTGGAGGAGATCACTGCTGGGAATGTTGCATGTGTGGCACAGCAGATGAGGTTGGATGAGAATGAAGACATTGAAGAAGAGGTTGTGATTGAAAAAGTGTCTGAGTTGAAGATTGAAGAAGTGAATGAAGATGTGATTGTTGAGAGTGAAGACAAGAAATCGGGGATGATTCTTGATTCTGTCACTGATGTTGGAGTTCAATACGATTCAGCTTACTCGGATATGGAGAGCGAATCTGATTCAGAGACTAGTGTGAATTCACTAGATGATGATATTGACCAACTGCTAGCTGAAGCTGACTTCCTGATGACCCGCAAGTCATGTATGGTGGATGATGCATGCACCAAGATTGACTACTCCAAATTCTTCGCAGGAAAGGAAGCTCACTTTGCTTTAATGGCCATGACAGAACCTCCTAAGCTGGTAAGTTATGAAACTCAATCTCAAGCGTGTGTTAAATGTGATAAATGTGCTGATTATGAAAAACTGACTGATGAAAACAAGCTTCTCAAGGTCCAACTTGAGAGTGCAAAACTCAACTGTCAGATTTATCAAAAGGACTTAAAAGATTTCAACAAAGTTCTTGATGGTTATAAAAAGGATGTGTCTGAACTGAAAAAGACATTATCTATTAAACAACTTGCCATTAATAATTACATCAATGAAATGGAAAACACTAAATTGGAAATGGCAACCATCAAGTGCTTTGCGGAAAAAGTTAACAAGAAATTAGAAAGTTACAAGCATATAGCATATGTAGTCGATCATATCATTGAAGAACCCTCCCAGACGAATAGTGCAAACTATAAGTCAGTTCCATCTCCGGTATTGTTTGAGAATCACACTTTACACGCAATACCACCGGAGACTTTAATCAATCCTGATTCCACATCAGAAAATGAGCCTAACACCTCCAGTGTCGGGGATCCATTATTCTGATGTGAGACCAGTACTGGGAAATAGTGAGGGTGTGGTCGCTACTGATGATTCAGATGAAGAAGATGAGTCATCTGAGACGGTTGAAAGTGATAGTGATATCCCTGATAAAATCATATAATCACTACTGAGCCAGTCTCACCGTCTCAGATCATTCATCCAATGGTAAATGCTCATCGTAAAAATGAGGTTAAGAAAAATGAAAAGTTTGTTGGTAAGAGTTTTGAAAAGAAAGAGGTAACGAAGGTTGAGAAAAATGTGAGAAAACCGGTTGAAAAGAAAGTTGAAACCAAAACTGAGAAAAATGTGGTTAAACCGGTAGAAAAGAAAAATGAGTTTAAATCTGAGAAAACCAATGATGTTAGCAACGAATCGTGTGACAAACCTGTCAAAATCTTCTATCGGATGCAAGGCTCCGATAAGATTTTATCCGATGATGAGTTTCCGATTATGTTTGTCAATTCTTCAAAAATCGAAAAGATCTGGCAGGAAAGTACGATTTGGTTTCCAAAATTTGAAAGAACCAATGACATTCCTCAAGAAATTTTAGACAAAATTTATTCGGATAAAGAAGCAAAGGTCAATGTCACACAGTTTGTTTTGCCTGTTCATAAAGAAAATAGTTTTATTGAACCGACTTACTCGAAGGACCCAGCTCCTGAGAGTTTAAGGAAACAATGCATGGTCGATCGATATCCCATTGCTAGTTTTTCCAAGTCGCCGATCAAGGAAAACTATGAGGAATACCGTGCGTGTTATAAGTGCGGGGAACGGGGACATTTACTTGCCGCCTGCCCGTACGTACGACACAAAAGGCACGAGGTGGAGATGAGGCAATATCATGAGTATCCGGTTGACAATTATGGCTATCAACAGAGACGGCATTTTCCCCAACAAGAATTTTATCATAATCAAAACAATTTTTATAACAAGGGGGAAAATCGTCCGATGACGTATGATAAGCGCAACCGGATGGCCACTGATAAATCTGGTAAGAAACCTATGATGAACTCAACTGCTGATACCAAAAAGGTAGCTCCTAAACCTAATGGTAAACAAGCAGTTGGACCTGTCTCTGTTAAATCAGAGAAGGTAACCAAGAAAGTTGCTTTTAAAGAAGAAGTAAAGAAACCGACTGAGACTTCAAAATCTCAGATCCGGATCTTGAAAAGATCTGAGCAATCTTGGTCATCTAAGGAATCTGAAGGAGCCTCTACTTCACAGAGCGAGAAGAATGAGAAAAAGAAGGTTGTTAGTGAGAAGAAAGGGGTTGAAGTAACCCAAGATGTTTGTGATTCAAAAGACTCTTTGAAACAACCTGTTCAAAGACCCAAGACCAAACAGGCTTGGGTCCCCCGAAAGAACTAATTGATCTACTTTATATGTGCAGGGAGCTCCAGCTGGCCCTGTTAGCAGCCTATGGATTGTTGACAGTGGAGCTTCTGGTCACATGACAGGGGACCTCACGCTACTCTTTGACATCAAAAACATTAACGGAGGTTATGTGGCATTTGCTGGAAATAAGGGAGGCTACATTACCATGGAGGGTAGTGTAAGCAATGGGGTCGTAACATTTGAGCGGATTTCTTATGTGAAACAGATAGACTACAATTTGCTCAGTGTTAGTCAGATTTGTGATAAACAATTTTCTGTGTATTTTGATGACAAATCCTGTTACATCTTGAAACCTGGGTTTGAGCTACCGAAAGAGTGGGTGATGCTGAAGGCACCGAGAGTTAACAACTTGTATATTCTCGACATGTCTAAAGCAATGACCACCCATGGCCAAGTCACGTGTTTCCTCTCCAAGGCTACAGAAAAAGAATCCATTATGTGGCACAGGAGAATGGGACACATCCATTTGCGAAAGATGAATCAGCTTGTGAAGAATGAACTTGTCACGGGAGTTAATGTCAAACACTTCCATCTGAATGACAAGTGTATCAGTTGCAAGAAAGGAAAGCAGCACAAACAATCCCATAGACCAAAGAAAGTTAATTCTGTTGAGCTGCCACTTGAACGTTTGCATATGGATTTATTCGGTCCAGTTAGACGTAAAAGTCATGCCGGGGAATTATACTGTCTTGTGGTGACAGATGATTATTCAAGATTTTCATGGGTAATGTGTTTGCATCAGAAAAGCGACACTTTTGACAATTTGAAGGTTCTGTTTACACGTCTGGAGAATATATATGGTCTGAATATCAAAAGAATCCGGAGTGACAATGGGACGGAGTTTAAAAATGCTCAGATGGAGGATCTTTGTGCAAACAAAGGAATTCATCATGAATATAGCGCTCTGTATACACCCCAGCAGAACGGTGTCGCAGAGAGAAAGAACAGGACTCTTATAGAGACGGCGAGAACTATGCTTGCGGATTCAAATCTTCCAGTCATGTTCTGGAACGAAGCTATTTACGCGGCATGTTATACTCTTAACCGTGTTTTGACAGTGAAGAAGTTTGGCAAGACTTCTTATGAGCTGTTGAACCGACGAAAGCCGAATCTAGAGTATCTAGAACCATTTGGTGCCCCATGTACAATGCTGAATCCTTCGGAAAAGTTTGCACCAAAGGCTGAAGAAGGTTATTTTGTTGGATATGCAACCCCATTAAAACGGGTATTCAACAAAAGAACTAGAAAAGTCGAGGAGTGGAACAATGTCGAAGTTCAAAGATATACACAAAATATACAGGGTGGAGGACCAGATTGGATGTTTGATTACAAAGATTTCTTTGAATCATTCAATCTAGATAGCATGGTTGAAGAAGCTGTACTTCGCTTATACTACGAGGTCGAAAACGCCGTAACTTCACCGTTAGTGCGTCCGATCACGGTAAACCCCCAAGCAGCTTCTAATGATACCACTGCTCCTGTATTGGAAGAAGAGGTGTTCCAAGAGGCTTCTACATCGCTTATTTCATCAGAATCAGAATATGAAGACGATGATGCAACAAGTGAAGCTATTCTGGACAACGCTACAGTGACACCACCAGTGAACCCATCTAATACTGATGCTTCAACATCGAATGTGGGTAATGATCTGGTTTCTACTGAGAATTTGACAACTCAAACGGGAGTACAAGTACCTGATTATCCGGAATCTCGGATACATCGGATACACCCGCTTGAACAGGTTATTGGTGATCCTAGTAGCAGTGTGATGACAAGAGGGCAGCTGAAGAATGCTCAAGCACCAGAAAACATTGGCAACCTTGCTTTATATGCCAAAATTCAGAAATCTGGTTTTCAGAATGACTGGTCATTTGCTTGTTATGTTTCGCAGGTCGAGCCGCGGACATACAAGGATGCTCTTTTGGATGACGCCTGGGTGGAAGCAATGCAGGAGGAGTTATTACAGTTCCAGAAACTTGGTGTATGGACCCTAACAGATTTGCCCCCTGGTAGAAAGAAAATTGGTACCAAATGGGTGTTTAAATGCAAGAAGGATGACAGAGGAGTCATAGTGCGAAACAAAGCTCGTTTGGTTGTTCAAGGTTTTCATCAGGTTGAAGGAATCTATTACAATGAAATCTATGCACCGGTTGCACGCTTGGAAGCCATCAGAATGTTCCTCGCATTTGCATCATGGAAGAAATTTAAGGTGTATCAGATGGATGTAAAGAGCGCTTTTCTTTACGGTGTGGTCAAAGAGGAAGTTTACGTAGGTCAACCGCCGGGCTTTGAGGACCCTATTCACCGGGATAAGGCTTATGTGTTAAACAAAGCTCTCTACGGGTTGCACCAGGCTCCGAGACAATGGTATGAGGAGCTGAGCACGTATCTTCTCTCGAAAGGATTCAAACGCGGACTGGTAGACTGCACACTGTTCACGAAACGAGCAGGAGATGATTTGCTTCTCGTACAAATTTATGTTGATGATATTATATTCGGGTCTACTAACGAACTTCTGTGCAGGGAATTTGAACAAGTTATGCAGGAAAAGTTCGAAATGAGCGCTATGGGAGAAATGCAGTTTTTCCTCGGCTTGCAGGTGGAGCAAAGACCAATGGGGATCTTTATTCACCAGGCGAAATACGTTTCTGAAGTCTTGAGCCGATTCCAGATGGATGATTCGAAGCCGATGGATACCCCGATACAACCCAATCACGGGATTGGAGTTGACCTTAAGGGGGAGCTGACTGATCCATTTACATACAGAGCAATCGTCGGATCTCTGATGTATCTCACAGCGTCAAGACCGGATATAATGTTTGCGACATGTCTTTGTGCGCGATATCAATCGAAGCCGAAACAGAGTCATCTTGCAGCTGTCAAGCGTATCCTTAGATATCTGAAGGGCTGTCCATCGAAAGGACTTTGGTACCCTCATGATGATAATTTTGACCTAATCGCTTTTAGTGATGCAGATTGGGGCGGCTGTGACAAAGACAGCAAATCCACAACGGCTGGATGTCAGTTTATGGGGAGCAGGCTCGTGACCTGGCAATGCAAGAAACAAACCGCAGTTGCACTATCCACATGTGAAGCAAAATACGTTTCAGCATCGAGCTGCTGCTCACAGGTTCTTTGGATCCAACAGCAGATGGTGGATTACGGTTTGCAATTTCTTAAAACCCCTATTTACTGTGATAATGAGGCCGCAATCGCATTAACAAAAGACTTAGTAAATCACTCAAAGGCTAAACATATCCGGATTAAATATCATTTTATCCGTGATTGTTATGCTAAAGAGTTGATCGATATGGTCAAAATCCACACTGATTATCAACGCGCAAATCTTTTTACCAAAGCTTTTGATAAATCCAGATTTGATTATCTTTTGAAAGCAAATGGTATTAAAGAAAAACAGGACTGATCACCACCTCAGTCTATCACTTTTTAGTTTACATGTTTACTGTTTTCCAGAAAAATTTCGAAAATCCAAAAACATTGAAAAATTTCAAAAACCATAAAAATTGAAAAATTTCTTTGCTGACTGCTATATCTTCTTCCCTTAGATTAATGCCGTCAGATTTCTGTGAACAAACGATATCTGGGCGGTCACATATTTGAAATGCTCCAGCTTATCTTTGGGAACAGTAAATTCGAAAATCTATAAAAATCAGAAATTTCTAAAATGATTTCCTGGAGTATAAAGGGAAATGATAGTACATCAGTGGGGATCTGACACATTCTAAATAATGTAATGCTATATAGGGCGTGTGTCTGAGTCTGTGCGATGTGCTGATAGGCTTCGTAGACCTATTACTGCGTGCCTGATACATACATATCAAACGATTTGTTGTGTGGATGAACTCATCATGGGCATATGGTCTTAGTACCGTAATTTCGTTTGATAGGGTATTTGTACAAAACTCGGAGGTTTAGGGTCGTTATGTTATTAGTTGTCTGGGGATAGCCTCTCTGATCTTTTGCTGTAAGTCATTACGGACCTAGATCAGACAGGGTGTCATTATAAAAGAGCTATATGCCAAATCCTAAAGTTACCGAATTGAGGAACTTTCCATGTTATATGATAATCAAAGATTATCTATTACATCGTATTGATCATTGATGCAAGTCATGATTAATATCAGTCCTCAACCTGGTATAGTGCATATGTTGCTTTGCTGCATTAATTTGCTGACCTGTATACCTCTATGCATTATATCTTGTACAATTACAGACAATGAAAGCATAATCACGCTTTACAATGAGTCTTTGTGCATTTACTTCTTGATACGGGAGTATGTCGTGTGCGTGGGAACCACAAACAATTGCGTTTATACTATAAATATCAGTATCAGTATAAAGCACTGCACAAAAGTCTGCATGTGAGTTTATGTGGATCACAATATCAGCAGTTGCCAGATCACACATTGTCTTTGATGATAATAATTTCAAAAAGATCAACGGTGTGATCAGATTTCTCAAAAACTGATATGATCCCTTTACCGGAAATCACAAAAATATTTACAGTTTTTCATTTACATTTTTGCATTTTATTTTCTCGTCAAAAATTACAAAACTCAAAAAGATTTTAGGTGTGTTTTAGCATAAACTTTAGAAAATCCAAAAAGATTTTTCATTTTCATCTTATTTTTGATAACTGATGGTGGTTGATGTCGATTTTCTAAACCTTGATACACCAATTAAGCTTTGTAACTTTTAAAATGTGAAAATATGAATGTTGAATGCTTAAAAGTTGGAAAATAATTGAACCGGGACTCGTTTTTGAGATTTGGAAAATTTTCAAAAATCCCAATTCTCATTCGCCCATTCGTTTGGTCGAATGTGGGATTTTTCTTTGTTCATTCGTATGCTTTGATGGGCGAAGGAGAGTGTTCATGATAATTATCTCATTCGAACCCTTTTATCTCATTCGAACCCTTTCAATAGGGTCGAAGGAGAGAAAAGTTTCTCCTTCGTATGAACAAAACGGGCAAAGGAACAGGTCTATATATATCCAGTTCCTCATTCGAACCCTATTTATAATTTTTTCCAGATTTTAATCGTAACCTCACCTTATTGCTCGTTTGTTTAACATCATTCCATTGTGTTCGTATATTCATACTGATCATTGTGCTATCATTTTTACAGGTTTTCATCCACAATTCAGCCTTTAATCCCTGTTTTAGTTTACGAACCCTAACTGTCCAATCTCGTTTAAAAACAACATAATAACACTAATTGATGCTCAGGGTTTATTGTGTGTGTGTTTTAGGGGGAGAAATAATCAAAACCAGAGTTTAAAACAAGTCAGATTGATCATTCATTGTTTAAACCCTAGTTTTTGGGTGAAAACACAAACACAATTCGTAATTGATGAAACTGTTGGTTTAGGAATGATTATCGGCATTATTAGGCCCTATTTCAATCAAATGGACATGTTCAGGATCTTTAGATTTCAAAATTGAAATTTCAAAAACATGAACTGCTTCTTTCGACCAGATCGAATGGGCGAAGGAAGAAGCTCATTTGGGCGAATGAGAATTACTTGGGCGAATGAAACACTTTATCAAAAATCAATACATTCGTACAAATTATTTCTCATTCGTACCTATTCATAATCACCTTCGTACCCCCGTTTGGGCGAAGGAGGAAGTTTTTGACAAAAAATTTTCAATTTTGATATTTTGACGATTTCTAACTTGTGTTTTTGTTTGTTTTGCAGATCTAACAATGTCTAAACAGCAGAAGACGACGGAACAAGCAGGATCCTCATCACAGCCTGCTAAGCAGCTAGATTTTGAGAATGCGCACAACTGTTGCGCATATCTTGGCGATGTGAAGAAGCACACAGAATTTGTCGGCATCATTGAGTTTTTGAAGCGAAGCAGAGAAATAGATGCCATTGCTACGCCGACAGTGATCTACCGTGATATGATACAGGAATTCTGGTCTAATGCTAAACTAGATTTCTGGAAGTGCGAATCTTGCTTGACGAGCAAAATTCAGGGACAACGAGTGATTGTGTGCGAAGAAGATTTAAGAGAAGCACTGAATCTGGATGATGATCCGAAAGATCCAAAGGAGTTTACATTCATGGATCAAAGAAAGTGCTTTCTCAGGATGAAGTACAACGGACCTATCACTGACGGTTCATTGCATAAGGGAAAACTGTGCCCACAGTTCAAATATCTGGCACATGTTTTAATCCACGTATTCGGATATGCAGCAGGTGATTATGATCTAATGAGGAAGAGCATCAGTTCGATGATGGTTGCTTTAGTATTGAACAAACCGTTCAATATCTCTGGCATGCTGATGTCTCACTTACTGGAGCCCGTGAATGGAACGAGGAACCTGAAGTTTCTTTTATATCCTCGTTTTCTTCAAATGATATTTGATCACAAGTACAAAGAGCTGAAGAGAGATCCTAAACACATTGTTGTTCAGGAACACATGTCGTTAAACACACTAGCTATAATGAAAGCTTATAAGGGTTTGTCTGTTGAAGAACGTCCTCCTGTTAGACGTTTGTTTGGACATCTAGCTAGGGTGGATTATAAAGATCCGGGTGAGGGGCTTGTAAGGAATGTGAACAGTGATTCTGATGTTGATAATCCTTTACATCATGTTGATCCTGACGCTAAGCGCAAGAGACAAGTTGTGAATGTAGGCGCGAAGAGTGGTAAGACAAAGAAACCAGAGATAAGGATTGAGGTTTCTGAACCAGAGAAGAAGAAAAGTACTCAAGGAAGAAATAAGAGGATGGCGAAAAAGGGTTTACACATTGTTGATGAAGCTTCCATTGATTCAGAAGAGACGATTGAGGAAGAACAATGGAATTCTGATGCTGAAACTGTAGAGACCACCTTGCCCAAGGCCACTGAGGCTGGTGCGTCTGCTAGCCAAAGAGAAGAAGATCAAGGGAACAAAAGTCCTATTCCCGTTGATGTAGAAGATTTGGGTTTTAATGCTGAAGAGACGTTTGTTGGTTCTCCTGTGCAAGCTGTTAGAAAAGAGAAGAAGAAACAGGAGAAGCCGAGTATAAAGAGAAAGAAAGAGATAGAATCATTGATAGCTGGAAAGAAACTGCCACCAGCTACAAGTTCTAAATCACCGGTTACTGCACCAGTTCAAAAGAAACAGAAGACTGCAACAACATCTAGCACACCACAAACTTAAGAAATTCCAATGGATGATGTGAATGAAGCATTGGATAATGTGCTAAAGAAAATCAGAAAAGGTAAACTGCCTGACGCTGTTGAACCACCAAAGAAGACAAAAGTATCGGTGGACAGTGACATCATGACTGCAGTGAATCAGAGATTTGCTGAGATGATGAGTCTGATTAACAAACAACAGACGGAGATTGAGCAGTTAAAGTCCAATGACAAGAAGATGTTAGAAGTCGTAGTCACATCGGCAGATGATAATGAGACCTTGAAGAAGACAATCAAGAAATTGAAGAGAGAAAACAAGAAGTTGCTGAAACATGAGCAACGTAACACCAGAAGGATCATAGTCTTGAAGAAAGAGAACAAACAGCTGAAAAAGAGTAACAAGCATATGGATGATCTGATAAAGAACTTGTACTCTCAAGCTCCTCAACTTCAAGCTGGTGAAGTGGAAAAAGAAAGAGAAGAAGAGCTAGTTGATTACGAACTGTCTGATGAAGAGGAAGATGATGAACTAGATGAAGATGCTGGTAACGATACAAAGAAAAAGAAGAAGGATGATAAAGATGATGGAGGATCGGATGATGGATCGAGTGATGGAGACGACTCTGCATTTGATGATAGTAGTGATGACGATGATGATGACGTTGATAAGTTTACTTACGAGAAACGTGACTCAGATAAGGGTGGTGAATCGAGCTCTAAGCTCCTGGTGAGAATGTTGATGATGAAGATATTTTCTGGAACGAGAGATTGCAGTCATTGTCTGAAGAAGATAAGAACAAGTATCGCCAGATGCTCACTGATCGGGTCTGGACGATAGACATGACTAGCAGGTTCCCAGAAATATTTGAATCTAACAATAAACTATTCGAGTTGGAGTATGATGACCCTGATCTTGAGGATGGGGAAGTTTCTGCGGCTATTTCGAAAGAGATTCTTGAAGGTTTAGCAAAGCAAGTAGGCAAAACGTTGGAAGAATTACTTGCAGATAACTTTATTCCTAAGATTCCTGAGAAAGAAGCTGGAAATCATTCGGATGATCGTGATGTTCCTGCATTCGAGGAAGTCGAGATGGAAGATATTACTAGCGAAGAATATCCACAATATTTCAGAACAAATCAAGATTGTGGATTTTCTTTCTCAGACGAACTGCTAAACCATGCCGAGAAGCTTGCAAAAGATAAGAGCAAAGTCTTTGAAGATGAAATCTTTAAAGGACATAACAAGCCACGGTTCGAGCAATCAGAAAGCTTAAAAGAGTTGTTGAAGAAGTTGAAAGAAAAGGAGAATAATCGCCCGAAACCTGACATTCAAGGCAGCTTTTACAAACTTCACAATAAGATTTTCAAAGGTCGTGCATTGGCCTGGAAGTTTGTTAAAGAGTTGAGGTGTTTCGCAGTAAAGTGGGAGAAGGGGATCTTGTATTTTGAGAAGTTTCATCACTTGAAGACCCTTCCGTATTGGGCAATCAGAGACATTTGTCGTCACCGTTTAACGGGAGCGTCAAATAGTCAGACTACTTATTTTGCTGAGAAGATGACTCGAGAAAGCCGAACTAAGTGGGACTTGTTTACACCACAATATCCAAAGCGAATCGTTCATAAGAAGGATATTGATTTGATAACTGGTACGCCCAAAGTGACATTGAAATACAAACCACCGCAAGTGTTGAAAAAGATTCCTTTGATGCCTATTCCGCAACACTTTACCAAAGACTTCATCTGGTGGTATTATGATTGGAAGATTGCAGAGGCCGTGATCGTGTTGAAGGATGGAGAGTCGAATTACAAGAAAGTGCATATCTTTGATCCCATGTGGTTGATAAACTGTTCACATGAGGATATCATCATGCTATTCTATAATCCGATCTATTCAGATGCTAAAGATGCTGAGCAAGCAGGAAAGTACCAACGTGTGGTATTTCTGTGCTTTGCGTTTAATATCAATGCTGGATGTGATTATGATGAGAAGTTGGGAAAGTATGTGGAGAAGCAAAAGGTGCCAGAGCTGAAAACAAAGAAACAAAAACAATTTCAGGAACCGGTGTTGACCAGAGAACAAATGATTCAAAGACATATCAGACTGTGGAACAAAAGGTTGGACGAACAACGACGAACACAATCCAAGCAATAGTCGAGGGGGAGTTTGTAGATGCAAAAGTGCGACTAAAGCTTTGGATTCTAAAACACATTTTGTTTTGTAGATATCGAAGGTGCGAAGGAACAAAATAGAAGGTGCGAAGGAGGACTGAAAGGTGCGAAGGAAGTGGATTTGGACGAATGAAGATTAGATTATAGTAAAACTTGGTTCGACCAGTTGATGTGGGCGAACCTGCACATTCGCATGAACAGTTTGGGCGAATGTGCAGGCCTATAAATAGGTCAAGTTCATTTTTGAATGTAACTTTGATGATTATTATTCCCTCCTCTTTCTGAAAACTCTCTCTAGTTATTGTTAAACTTGTTTTCCGTTTAAACCTTCATTGTATTCATAATTCAACGTGTAAACAAGTGTTTTATTAATGAAATCGTTTGAAAATGATGATCTGTGTGTTTGAATCTGTTTGATTATTATTTTGTGATAGTTTTAGGGTTTCCGCACCTGAAACTAACTTGTTTGATCAATCTTTGTTTGTTATCGATCCTTTCACGCACATACAATTTCGGACCGTAACAAGTGCAACCCCATACGTTAAGACCCTAATCAACCTAATGATCCACCTTTAATGATTTTATTAACGTATTCGGTTTAGGTTCACACAATCACGTATGGTTTTCACATAAGTTCATCGAATATCACAGAGACACATAATCGCAATCAATCCAAATTAGTTCATTATTCACCAACGTCCGAGGTTCACTAATCATGTATTCAGTTGTTAACTCACAACAATGCAACGTGTGTCCTATCTAGCTAACCCTAGTTAAGTATAATGCAAAGAACGTAACTAGAGTTTAGTTAAAGTGAGAACCTGAATTTGCGGGGTATCACAATCATTATCATCATTTATTAGTAACTCCTTCCTCTTATATATTGTGAATTTTGTTTTAAGTACCAATTTTTATACCTATGATACATCTTAAATGTGAGACCTTTCAAACCCTCATAATCATCAACCTCTTATAATTATCAACCTTTCGTCATCATTATCATCAATTATTAGTAACTCCCTCCTCTTATATATCTATCTATAATCTATAATCTATAATCTATATCTATAATCTATAAAACATTATAAAGGAGGAGTGATGACCAACATGGTCATTTTCATTTCCATACAACTTAAGAAGCAACATGTACCACATATTTAAGCAATAACTTTAAGGGTATAATAGGCATAGTTGGGACAATTAAGACACTTTGGAGGTTATGATAGTAATTTTGTGTTTTGTTTTTAGTTAAAAAGTAAAATCTCATCCCCATATTACCCTTCCACCTTCCACCTTCCAAGAAATCAATGATCTATTGATGACAAGTTATTGTTTCAATTTAATTTGATGACAACTATAAAATCATCATTTTGAATCATAATATTCACCTTTAATCCACCAACTCAAACATCTACTGTCGGTTTTGAAATTCCACAAGCATTTTATGATTCTGATTGTCAATCCTAGAAATCACTGGCCTCAAATCCATGTTGTTCAATTGAACCTTTTTAGAGGTATTTCGTGAACTCAATGAATCTGATGTTTTTTAATCATTTAGTATGTTTTTTCGAGGTACTTTGTGCGTTTGTTTAATTGTTTGTGAAGTGATCATGTATGTTTTATGGAATTTTCACGTTTTGGACAGAGGATTTTTGTGAAATTAGTTGGGTTTTTCCTTCTAATTAGGGCTTAATTTAGGTGTAGGTTAATCTATAATGGTGTTTATTGTGCTTCTTATCAGATGTTTTGATTTGCAACCAAAAAATGAAAAAAAAAACATGCTTGATTAATAATGGTCAAGGCATGAGTATTTACGATATGCTTAAAATCTTGTTTGGTTCATTTGTTGCAGAGTGATATTTGCGGATTGGTTTCACGGCTACAAGAGTTGTAGAAAAAGAATTTAGAATTTGATGAAGCAAAAAAAGACGTCAAAGCTTAAGAACTTTTTGATGTATTCTTGTGGTTTAATCCATCTTATTAGTTTTAAAGTATAATTATTGTTTTTCGATTAACAGAAGGGAAATTTACAGCTATATGAAAAGTAGACGGGCAACAAGCTGCGCTGCAACCGATTTCTAAATAACAAAACCTAGCCTACTAAAAATAATGTGAATTTTTGTACAAGTTATAGACTAAAAAAGGAAACAATTGAAGATTGCTTAAAAAGGGGAAAGTTTTCGGTGACAATTTTGGAGCCTGATGGAATTTGGGTCCAGCCGTCGAGCCAAAATGTGACGTTTGCCAAATTTTTCGGCGCAACAAGACCGTTCTGTCTCGTGCTTGTGTGCTTCTTAACTACACTCGTACTCTCGTAGGCCGACTTATGCTCTTTTTAAGTTTTGTCATTTTCTGTCATATTCCCCTTTGCCTAGCTTCCCCTTTGTCAAGTTCGCTTACCACCCAAGTAAACTTGTGAATTTTGTTTAAAGGTAGCAAACTGTGTGGAATAGAAGATGTTCCAGAAAACATCTAGACGTACACTAGCTAAACCACCTACTAATATGAAAAACCCTAATATAGTTACTTCAAACTTCACACTAAGTATATAAATATTTGACAAATAAACCTGCAGGAAGACACATTAAGTGGTGATAAAGCATCGGTGGATGTTGCAACGAAAGAGAACATGGTGAAACTCAGAGAAATTGGTGAAAATCTGCTGGCAAAACCTGCTTCGAGAGTTAATTTAAAGACTGGATTATCTGATCCAATAGGAAATGGCCAGACCAATGCCCAAGCTCTTAAACGGTCAGTAGATTTCAGTTTGCACTATGCATGAAACATGTTGGTAATATCTTAAACTAATACTATATAATTCAAACATACGTGTAGATTTGCAAAATTGCTTTCAGAGGACAAGAAGCAACGAGAATCATCGAAAACACCTTCAGAGTTGTACAATGGTTTCACTTAGAAGTTCCCAAATCCTGATATCACACATGAACAAAAAAACACACAAACTCACATGTATAATAGTTAAAGTAATGTTGTGTATATTACTAGGTCTAAAATGGTTTGCTATTTCTTATGTTTTCTTTATGTACAGTAATAATATGTTTGTTTTGTAATAAATATATCATTTATGGTTTAATTCTATATGATATGATGTGTTACTTTCTTCGGCGAGGTAATTTGATGTTACATATATAGGAGAAGAATAGAGTGCTACTAACAAAAGGTTATTTAATGGTAAAACTATAATCCTACTAAAAACAAAATATATATGCATTCACTAGCCGATCTTCTCTTGGGTCGGACAAGGCCTTGACCCGCCCAACTTTTTTCGCTTTTTAGTGTCAATTTTACCGAAATTTTTCAAAAAAAGTTATATGTATTGAGTGTGGCCCTACCAAACTGAGTCTGACGCTATCAGGTTTTTCGTTCAAAATCCACTATTGTGTACATCCAAACTAAGATAATACATAAATGATTGAAGATAAACTTAGGGGGAAGGGACACTACCATAACTTTTTTTCAATATCACTTATTTCAACAACTGTCACGTCACTTCACTGATTCACTTTACTTTTATGATAAAACTCGGACCTGGTTCCTACCCAATTTTGGGTTAAAATAAAAAATCCCGTTTGTGCATCTCTATTTCAAACTAAATAATGATTTATGCACCTTTCTAAAAAAAGTTCCTTTGCCGAATTCGCCATTCTGGCCCAATAGCGACGTACATCTTTTGTCCAACACTCCAACCAACCCAGAATCTTATTTATTTTGCAGCCCATCACTTCTTTACATTTTTCAAATACACGAGTATACATACTGATAATACTGTTAGCAATCATACTTAATTACATTTAACATGATTGATTGTATTTTAGTGTATATATCATTCCATAAAAATAGGATGGATAGTTACCAAGTTTATTTGTATCATTGTAATTATAAAAACCCCTTTGAGGTTAATGAGAATAGACACAGTTGATAAACTTTCATGGTATCAGAGCGCAATCGCTCTATACCTCTCTAACCGCTTGCACAGCAGACTTCGGTCACCTGCAGCCGTTGTCCTCGGACGGCCCTGCAGCAGCCTTTTCTTTCCTTTTTTTTTCTTTGCCGATCGTCCCTTGTTCATTGCCATTCATGGTAGAAGACGCTGCAACCACAGAAACACCCAAACCCACCAACCAGCCCCTTCACCCGGTTTATTCGGTAACCAATATCCTCCAGAAGGTCCGTATGCTTGATGGCGTTAAAGTTTCTTACTCAACGTGGGTTCGCTTGTTTCTCTTGCATGCCCACGGTTACAGAGTGCTCTCTCACATCGATGGTTCGCAATCGCCTGAGGAAACCGATCCATCTTATCCCTCGTGGTTGGAGATCGACTCTATCGTTCTCCAATGGATCTACAGTACCCTCTCGGATGACTATGTCAGACGGGTACTCCTTGAGAATTGTACCACGGCTCGTCAAGCATGGCTGAAAGTTCAAAACCTCTTTCATAATAACAAGGGGGCACGCATTGCCGCCCTTGAACACGAGTTTGTCAATATGACACTCAAGTCCTAACCGTCCTTAGAAGATTATTTTCTGCGTCTTCGGGAACTCGCTGACCAATTGAATGACCTTGTTGACACTCCTGTCACTGACCGACGTTTGGTTTTGCAGATGGTACGAGGGCTGCCAAGTGAGTATGACACTATGGGGTCTATAATAAATCAATCTCAACCTTCCTGGGAGGATGCTTGCGAGATCTTACGGAATGAAGAAAAGAGAAGGATGGCTCGAGATACACTGGAAGGGAATCATGTTGTTGCTGCCACTCACACATCCGCCTCTAACCCAGCTACTCCCTCACCACCCACCGCTGCCCCAACCAACAACAACCCACCCCGTGACTCCTCTCGAGACAACGGCACTAGATCTAACCAGCCTCGCAACAATAACAGGAACCGCCCACGTGGTTCAACCAATCGCCCAAACACTCAACAAAACCGTACCTCCTACGGTCACCCTTGGCCTCCTTCGAACCCTACTGTACCATCTCCCTATCCTTATTGGACCCCTCCCTCTTACTGCACTCCTCCCCCATGTCCCTTTCTTACAACAGGCCCATGGACCCAAGCATGGAACCCCTATGGTGCAGCAGCCCAACATCCCTTCTCGGCCCAACAGCCCTCGTCACAACCAGCAGCCCAATCATCTTCAGCTACTAGCAGCCATCAGCCGAGGCCCACTATACGGACCTTGACGCTCTTGATCCTTCCCAAATTGCTCAGGCCATCCAAGCTCTATCGGTTGATCCGGAGGATGAAAACTGGGATATTGACACAGGGGCGACTTCTCACGTGACACTCGACCAAGGTACTCTTTCTAATCTCCCTCTGTTTTCTCACATAAAGTCTGTATTAGTTGGTAATGGCATTCACCTTCAGGTTCTTGGATCCGATAACACCACCTTACACACACCCGCCAAAACCTTTCACCTTAAAAATGTTTTGTACAACCCTCACTTTATTCGCAACCTTATTTCCGTATGACAGTTCACTATTGACAATTGTGTTTCTGTTGAATTTGACCCTTTTGGCTTTTCTGTGAAGGATTACAGGGATGGCACGCCCCTGAGCCGCCACGATAGCTCCAGTGGCCTTTACTCCTTCAACAAGACCTCCTGGCTAAAGTTTTTGTCTCCATCACTACACCTCAGTCATGGCATGATCGGCTCGGTCACCCGGGACGCCACGTCATGGATTATCTTAGTTCTAATAAATTTTTGCCTTGTAATAAACTTGATTCGTCTTTTGTGTGTCATGCTTGCCAGTTAGCGAAAAATAAACGCCTTCCTTTTGTTGATTCTATTACCACTACGGCTGTGCCTTTTGCCATTGTTCACTGTGATTTGTGGACTTCACCTATCCGTAGCACCATCGGTTACAAATACTATATGGTGCTAATTGACGACTTCACCCAATACGCTTGGGTTTACCCATTAAAATTCAAGTCTGAAGTGTTCACTAAATTTACAAATTTTCACGCCTTTGTTCAAATTCAATTTAAATTAAAAATCCAACAATTTCAATGTGACATGGGCGGGGAATTTAATAACCACATCTTTCTTAATTTTTTTAATAAACAAGGCATTCAATTTCGCTTCTCTTATCCCCACACATCTCAACAAAACGGCAAGTCGGAGCGCATGATCCGTCGCCTCAATGACATCATGCTATCATTCCTTCACGCCTCCCTACCTTCCCGTTTTTGGGTCGAAGCCATTCACACTGCATGTTATTTACACAATATCCTCCCCACCAAAACCCTTCAAAATCTCACCCCATGTTCCGTCCTATACCACCGACACCCGTCCTATGAACACCTTCGGGTGTTTGGCTGTGCTTGCTATCCCAATGAGTTCTCTACCCGTCCACACAAACTTCACCCCAAGTCTTCCATGTGTCTATTCTTGGGTTACTCAGCCAATTATCGGGGATATCGTTGTCTTGATCTTTCCACGGGCAAAATTATTTTCTCCCGTCACGTTACCTTTGCCGAAACCACCTTTCCTATTACCAACTCCACTGATCCTAAACCCCCACCCACCTTCTGTGATGATATCCCAACCTCATCCTTTATGTAACACCCCAATTTAGTTAATAAAGAGTCAAGGGGGTTATTTATGAACCTTAACAACTTAGGGGACTACAATTGACCTAGCGTCAAAGTTTCTATGTGGTGAACACCATTTTAAAGCCACGTAAAGTGACTAGGATTAGTCACCACCACCATTTTTTTTGTCAAACCTTTCATGTTGTACACCATTTATTTTGTGAACACAGAGGAATCCAACAGACAAACAAATTTCTCAAATCCTCTATATATCTTCATTTGTGTGTGTAAAGGCACAACAAGACAGAGAGAGTAAACGTTGTGAGAAATTGAGATTATCAATAAATTAAAGTGGTTGTTTTAGTGTCGTGAGTAAAGAAAAAGGTGGCTAACCTCGATCACGTTATCGATTAAAAGGGGGTGGTCAAAGGCGGTGAGTGTGTGTAGCAACCGACTGTTCCGGGGCGGTGCAGCCACGACGGTTATGGAGTAATAATCGTCGGAGACTGGCGGAGGTTTAAGATGGGTTAGAGGGGTGGTAATCGGTGGTCGTTTAGGCCGGTGGTATGTGGCGCCGGTACCCAAGCAACCTGTCAAAGGCGAAACTGAACCGCGCTGGCGATTTAATGGGCGTTCGGTGGTGGCGATCTCGAATCCGAACAAAGTTTCAATATCGATGTTGGAGGTATGTTTATATAATTTGGTGAAGTGGTTCTTTTTGGTTTAAATGTTTAGCCTACAAAAGAGGTATATCCCAACTTCAACAAAGGTGATGGCTTAGATGGATGAACAATTTAATGGTTTTCAACTATATATGGCTTGTTTTAAATGGTTATATACAGTAACACATTCAAATGTGGTAAACTCATTCGACTTAATGATGGTCACGAGTTGCATCCGTTGATTTCATCAAATCAACATACTAAAATAGTAAAGCCAAAATTTAGATGGAAAATGTTGAATTAAAGAATAAAGGTGTTGGATCAGTATTGCTCTTTTGTATGAACTTGTTAGTGAACACTTAGGTGTTTAGCAAGTTCTTGATCAATGATAGCACCGCGGAATGTTATGGGTTTAAAGCTACACTTATCAACAGGAGTTGTAACTCCCCCTGGATTGAAAAACTAATAAATGATAAGTATTTATTAAGAATCTAAGTATTGAATGAGAATGAAACACTTAAACAGATTCTCAATAAATATGAAATGGAAATAACAATAATATGTGTTGAATGATTTCTGTATTAAAATCAATATCTAAAACAGAGGGATGAACCCTTCTATTTATAGACTTTACAAATACATGAACCTTGCCAAAAAGCAAGTTCAGAAACAAGTTGCAGTCTTGGAACTTGTACATAAAGTAAAAGTAATACTAAACCAATAAACTACTTATACAAAGGCGGTGGAAAAGATCTTCTCATAAGTACTGATGAATGACAAACTACTGATGAGTAGTTTGTCTTCAGTAGTTCTTCAGTAGAAATGTCTGGTTTTAACTTCAGAACTTCTGATGACTTTTCTTCTTCAGTACTTGTGGAATCTCTTCTTCAGCAGTTTGATCTTTCTTCTTCAGCAGTTCTATACTTAGAATATCTTAACAGAAGTGAATTAGACTAAGGTTTGCAAAAGTGGTTTCACCAATCCTTTTTGTCCTAACAATCTCCCCCTGGATTGATGAAGCCAAAACCTTACTAATTCCTTATTGTTCTCTTCTGTCCTTCATAATTTTCCATATTCCTTTGAACATGGAATTCTTCAGCTGGTTCAGTTGTTCATCAGTGAGAGACCCTTTCTGTGGTTCTAGATGTTGGATTGTAAGCAGGTCTTGAGTTGATAGCTTCTTCAGATCATTCATCGACTTATAGGCCCTGCTTGTCTGATCTCTTCTTGTCACAAGTACTGAGTTGTTATCAGTAAAGGACCATCTGATGATAGGTACTTTGGACTTGTCAAAGTCTAAAGTGTAGGGAACCATGGTGGTACCCTGGGATTCTCCTGAGTGTTGGATGTTTTCAACTTCAATGACTCTCAGGTGGGATTCACTTCCTTGTTGTTGTTGCATCACATTAGGTAGTTGAAAGGTTGGTAAATGATGTTCAATAACTACCTTAGTGGAAGGATCCCTGAATTGTGTGATCAGAGGTTTTTCTTCTATGTCAAAGTCAGAATGGACTACTGTACTTCCTTCTAGTAATACCATTCTGAAATCAGTCTTCACATTCTCCTCTGATTTCTTCTTTTGAGTAGCTGGTCTTCTTTGAACACCAGAAGTTTTAACTACTGAAGTTGGTACTTCAGCAGTTTGAAACTTCTCTGGATTTGCAGCCCTTGCAGCCTTATATTTTCTATAAGTGTCCATTAATCTTTCTTCTTTCCATTTGGACACAGAGGCTTTTGAACCATAACCATTTGCTACTAACTCTTCTATCATCTGAGCTCTCTTGGCTTTTGCATCTTTACTTGTTGCAAGTTTGTCTGCAATAAGTTGAGCTCTTCTTGTCAGCTCTTCCATGGAGAGTCTCTTTAATGTGTGGGCTTTGATCTTGCTGTTCTTAGTAATATAAGACATCAGTTGATGTCTTTTATCTTCTTCAGCAATTCTGTCTAGGCTAGCCTGCCTTTGAAGTTCAGCTTCATAAGCCCGTAGCTTTTCATCCAGGCTTAAGTCTAAGTCATCCCTTTCTTCCAGTGTTTTCCAAATCAGATCTTCCTTGGCTTTCTTCTGAGCTGCCACTAAACTCTTCTCAAGAAGTTTTGCTGATTGAGAGATCGGAGAAGGGTTTAGTACATTCATTGTGGTAACTGTTGTAATAGGCCTAGGAAGAACAGGAGTTGGTTGAATAGGTTCAGTTGATCTGGAAGGCTCTTGTTCAACAGTTTGAGTATTGGAAGTGTTAACATCTGATGGGTTGACAACAACTGAAGGTTTGTCAACTACTGAAGGATTGTCTTCAGTACTTTCTGATTCTTCATCAGAAGTTTGTCCATCAGAGGTTTCTTCATTGTGCCCTTGGGATTCATCAGACTTTTCAGCATCTTCTACTTCTTGAATAGAGACACCAAATTGTTGGGCCAGTTTTTCTTTTCTGGCTTGATCTCTTTGAACTCTTTGTAGGATAGCCACTCTTGCCTTTTTCCTGGCTTCATGTGACTCCATAGGTTCCTTAAATTTCTCCCCCTTTTTGGCTTCATCAGTTTTTGAAGTTGAAGCTTGGGAGAACTGACCTGTAAGATTAGCAATCTGTTTGCTGTTGAAGTCAATCTTGTTGGACAGATCGTTCATCTTTGTCTGTATCACCCTAAATTGGTTCTTTATGGACAGCTCCAAGTTAGCTGTGTATGTTTGGAAGTGATTCTTGATGAGGGTGTTCATCATATGGCATAAGGGACCATCTGGGCTGCATAGCTGGTTCATGTCTATGCTTGATTGCCCAGGGAATTGGGTAGGCATTTGCAGTGAGGGGTGTGTTTTTTGTTGATCTTCTTGTTGTACAGAAGATGCCACTCTAGGGGAATCAGGGATTAAGTGGACTTTAACCTGATCTGGTGTGACTAGCTTCTTGAGCATAGATACACCAGGTGCAGGACCTTCACTTGTAGCCGTCAATTCAGTAGTTTGGTGTTTTGAAACATCATCCAAGTCAATGGAATCATCTGAATCCCTGATTACATCCTCAATGAGGACTGTATCAGTTACATCATGAGCTGAGCCCAACTCAGTTGTCTCATGTACCTCTTTTTCTTGGTTCAGAGGATTTCCTACCTCAGGCATTAAGCCTTCATCAGTAGTTGCCACAGTTGAGGTCTTAGCTATGTTGCTTCTTTCCTCAGATCCACCACTGGGTGGTAAATGAGTAGTAGCAGCCTCAAAAGTACCAATAGTTTCTAAGTTTGGGCTTAGAGACCCTGGTTCATCCTCATCTCTTTGGTTAGGGCTTTGAGTGTCCACATCCATGTCAAATTCTGAGGCTATGTCCCCTGTTTGATGTGGTTGTTGGGGACTGACATGTGTAGATGGGACTTTCTCTTTTAACCCAGAGAGAAGTTTGGCTATTTCAAAATCAGGTTCAGAAAGTTGGGGTGCTGGTTCAGTAGTTTGGGCAGTGGGTTCAGCAGTTTCAAAAGAAGCATCAATAGGAATGGTTTTCTTAAGTCTTTTTTCTTTTGAAAAGAATGGTGATTGGTGCTCTTGGTGGGGTTTGAGATAGATGAGACTGAGAGGATGTTTCAGTCACATCTTTAAGAAGTGCAGATTGCACAATAGGTTGTTCAGGCATCTCAACCTCCTGAACAGCTTTTCTTTTTGGTTTGGTGGGTTTTTGTTTTTGTACCTTGGGTTTCTTGGCCTTTGGAGGTGTAGGTTAGGAAGATGAGGGTTCCATGGGGACTGGTTCTAGTTCCCCTTGGTCATCTTCTGGCCAGGCAGCCTGTTTGTTGTGCCTAGAGTATGCTTGTGAGGTTAAGGGTTTTAAAATTTCAGTTTTACCTACAAGCACCTCATCACCCAGTTCTTTGATTATGCATTGCATAATGAACCTTGGGTATAACAAAAACTTCTTTCTAGTGTTATTATGATGTAACACCAACTCATTAAAGAAAAGTTTTGATGCCCTGAAATTTGTTTCATTCATAATGGAATGAAAAATTGGTTGAAAGGTTGAGGGCATCTGGTCATAAGACCCTGTTTTAGGACTCAAACACATAATTATATAATGAAACAAAAGTTTGTATTTTGGTTCAAAATAATTTTTAAAGATGGTAGCTTGTGAGAGAGTACCTTGATAACCACATTCAGTCATGGTTAGGTGGATTGCAGAGTTTTCAAACTTTTCAGGGGCATTCACATCATTCAACCCCAATCTGTTTGCAAATGTGGCCGGTGTGATGGCCATGTGTCTCCCTTTAATTGTTGAGTTGAGAGAGATAACCTCATCATCCACCATCACTGTCTCAGCGTTAGGCCAGAACTCATTGAGAGTTTCAGGATGTATTGGTGGGTCTATTGTGAGAGCGGTGAAATATTGGGATTTGATGACGAGATCAATGATCACATCGTATTGGGACCAGCCTTCTTGTTTTTCTAAGTAGGCTCCGAGATTGTGTCCCTGTTTAAGAACTAAAGCCATGTGGTTTGTGTGTGTATGAATCGAACAGTGTTTTTGCAGGTTCAGGGTTTGAGAGCTTTCTTGAGAGAGAAGGAGGGAATTTTTGTTTTGAATGGATAAGTGTTGAAAAAGGTATTTATCAGAAGTTTTAAACCGCCTAGAACTTCTTTATCAGAAGTTTTAAACCGCCTAGGTCAAACTTCTGATGTGGGAAAAGTCTGATTTGCCCTTTTTGACTAAACTGCTGATGAAGAATTATTTTCATCAGTAGTTCCCACTTTCTCTTCAGTAGTTTGAACAACTGATGAGAAATACTTTATAAATACTTTATTCGTAACTTCTGAAGGTTGTTTTATCAGAAGTTAATCACTTTTCAGAAAATATCCCCATACTGATGTTTTGTTTATCAGCAGTTTCTCTTTTGTTTGTTTTTCAGAAGTTTTTCAATTTTTGAAAACAGATGTAAGTGAAAAATAAAAATTTGTGCAGAAAAAGTAAAGAGAAACACTTACAAATTTAGCATCCCTAGCATGGATACTAACTTCTGAAATGTTGATGTGTCAAGGGGTTTAGTGAATATGTCAGCTATTTGATTAGCTGTTGCTACATGTTTCACTTTAATCTTGCCTTTTTCATAGCAATCTCTTATGAAATGATACCTGATTTCAATGTGTTTAGTCTTTGAAAACTGAACAGGATTTTGAATGATGCAATGGCAGATTTGCTGTCTACAAGCAATGGTGTCTTGGTCTCTTTGATTCCATAATCAAGAAGTTGATATTGGAGCCATTGTATCTGTTGTAACACCCCAACCGATGGCGGAAACATCGAGGTGTCACGTAAGAATGAGTATACAGTAGCACATGGTAACCAAATTTTAATTGAAATAAATTTAAAGTGCAAATATCCAAAAATAGAAATACATAATGAGTTTTAATGTGGAAATCTAATACATCACAAAGATCAAGCAAGCATAGACTTCATATTGTCTTCATGAAAATACTCTAGTCTTCATGCATCATTATTTCCTGTTGAGTTGTAAAAATGGGGGGGGGTCAACTAGAAGTTGGTGAGAATACATAATCCATGTTAACCAAATAGTTTAAGTATAAAAGTTTAGCAATTCATATGTCTATCGTAAGTTTAAGTCTACATGAATAAGCATAATATGTTGAATCGACATAATCAAACCTCCGACTAGTTTAGGTCCATCCCGTCATCCACGGTTCACCTTAATAATATGTTGGAACGATAACAATCACCCACGCTACCTATGTAGGAGGTACACGTATCCGGGTGGGATTGTCAATCCAATAGATCTATTATTGAGTATCGCCGGCTTGGCCATAGCTAATGATTATGTAATGTTGAAACTCGTTGAAACTCGTTGAAACTGTTGTTGTCTAATTCATGAGGCATTAAAGTTTACAACTAGACATGCATGTAGAATTGCTTAAGTATAATGTTGCAAGTATGAAGAATTGCATAAACATGGTTACGTAAACTCACCTTAGTATAGTATTAGGTCTTGAGGAATAGTATGAGTGTAGCCCAATAGATTGCCAAGTATTACCCTATGTATAAGGCAACAAATAAGTCTAAGTCTATCTAGTCTACAAGTATATTCTAGGTTTCGATTTGGGGATATCCATTTGTTGAATTTATAATAAAATGTTTTAATAAATAAAGGGAAATTTGATAATTAAATAAATGAAAGTCTTTTTATAAAGTTTGAATTTAGGATGTTCACAATAATGTGTTTGAAGTATAAAAATAATTTTTATAAAATTATTTTCTTTAAAATAGAATATTAAATCTATTTATTACAAATTGTCAAAATTTAACTTTAATATTTAAAAATACTAAAATTAAAGAATTATTAGTTTAAAATTTATATTTTTGTTCTAAATATTCAGAAATAAATTGTATAAAATTTTGGTGCAAAAATATTAAATATTGAATTTATTGTGATTTAATTATGATTAAAACTAACAAAAATTGATTAAAAATATTAAATAAATGATTTTTCAGAATTAAAAATCATTTCAGAAAAGTTTATTATTATACAAACTCAGGATAATTTTTGTGGAAATTTATAAAATTGTTTTGATATTTTAATGGAATTTTATAAATATAATAGAATAAAATTGATTTAATTATTATATATATTAAATAAATTAATTTTTAAAAACTAAAAATTGTGGATGAAACTTTTACATCAGATTATCTAAAAATCATTTTTTTAGAATTTATAAAAGAGTTTTAATATATAAAAACAAATTTATAAAATTAAATGTGTTATATATAATTATTTGTTAAAAATGAAAAAGAAAACAAAAGGGGATGCCACTGCCGGGACTCGAACCCGGGTGGCTCAGGATGAATGCACCAGACACAACCACTTGGTCCAGACCAGTGGTTGTGATTAATTCCGTTTTAATTAAAATAAATATACTATGCAGAATCAAGTTTATCCCCAAATTAAAACTCACGAGCCCTAATTCTGCAATTGTTTGATTCACACATCAATAGCCCAATTAATCTTAGGGCTATTGATGTGTGGATGCCGATGATCAAAACCCACTAAAATAATTATACTTACAAAGCTGATACGAATACGATTGGTCAGTCAAGCCAACAAGTCAAAACGCGATTGTAATATTAAGAACAGAGGATTGATGTGAAGAATTGGGGATTAAGAGAGATGTAATGGCGAGTTGTGAAGGTCCTACAATGATCAATTTATAGTGCCATGATCTGGAACGATGAATTTGGCAATCGTTGACAATACCTTTAATGTGGAACGCGTATATGGTAAAATTGGTAATAATTGACGATCAATAATCGTGTAGCCGAGTCATAATGGACCGGTAATCGTGTAGTGTTGCCAATTATAGCCTAATCACGAGTTAATGTGATTGTGTTAGGAAAGACGCGTCTCACAGTTGACTTTTCAAGTCAACTGTGAAGGTTTTTAACTAATGATATAATTATAATGCAACGGCTTGAATCAGATATGAAGTGCCAGCCCAGATGGTTGAGTGTGTTGTGTTGTTGGGCCGGTCTTGGGCGCGGGTTCGATTCCCGGCCCAAGCACCTATTTTTTTGATAATTATCCAACACATAACCAGATGGTTGAGTGTGTTGTGTTTTAGCCCATAAAAACTTTTATTTTGTTGGAAATGGCATAGGCCAGAAATAACCTGATGGCTTCAAGCCTTGCTACTGGAGCAAAGGTTTCATCATAGTCAATTCCTTCTTCTTGAGAGTAACCTTGTACTGCCAATCTTACCTTGTTCTTTATTATAATACCAGCTTCATCTTGTTTGTTCCTGAAAACCCATCTTGTGCCAATTGGTTGCTTGTTTGGTGGTAAGGGACAGATTTCCCAAACCTGTTGCTTGTTGAATTGAAGCAATTCATCTTGCATTGCTTGCACCCAATTGTTGTCTTTGAGGGCTTCCTAGTACTTCTTTGGTTCCAACTGTGAAATAAATGCTGAGAAGAGATAGAAGTTGGAAAGCTGGTTTCTTGTAAGAACACCTGATGCAATATCACCCATGATTTGATCAAGTGGATGGTCTTTGTGTTCGACCAGTTGTTGTAAACCACTGACAGGTGTTGGTGGCTCATGTTCTTCAAACAAGCTACTGAGGTCTATTATATCTGGTTCAGCAGTTTCAGTGTCTTCAGTAGTTACAGGTGCTGAAGCAGATGTTTGAGTTTGTTCCTCAGTATTTGTTGAATCAGAAGTTTGTGAAACTTCTGATGGTTTTGAAGTTGACTTAATGACTGTTTGAGGAGTCCATGGTGCTGGATCCTCATCATCAAACCTTTGATCACCATAATAAGTAGGTTTGGATGAAGTGACAGTCTTTTCAGGTCCAAAATGGAAGCTGTCAAGGTCAAAAAGTTCAGCAGGATGTGCTGGAATGAGAGTGTGTTTTGACTCATTGAACTTGACATTCAGTGTTTCTTCTACTATCCTGGTTCTTGAGTTAAAAACCTTATAGGCTTTTCTAGTTGAAGAATAACCAAGAAAGTAACCTGAATCAACTTTGGTAGCAAACTTTGAAATAGATTCCTTAATGTTCAAGATGAAACATTGACACCCAAAAGCCCTGAAAAAGGAGATAAGGGGCTTCATGCCATGAAGAATTTCATAGGCAGTCTTTGAATGTCTCTTGACAATAAGGACTCTATTTTGAACATAACATGATGTGTTAACTGCTTCTGCCCAAAAGTATAATGGTAGGCCAGAATCAGCTAACATTGTTCTTGCTCCTTCTATTAAAGTTCTGTTCTTCCTTTCTACCACACCATTTTGTTCAGGAGTTCTGGGAACACTGAATTGTCTAATAATCCCTTTAGACAAACAGAATTCATCCAGAGTTTTGTTCCTGAACTCTGTCCCATTATCACTTCTAATGGTTTTGACAGGTAGAGAATATTGCTTCTCTACTTGTAGAATGAAGAACTTGATGATTTCAGCAGCCTCATGCTTGGAAAATAAGAAGAATACCCATGTAAATCTTGAGTAGTCATCAATGATGACTAAGCAGTACTTCTTCTTACCAAGACTCATGATTTTTACAGGCCCAAATAAGTCCATATGGAGTAGTTGAAGACATGCAGTTGTTTTTGATTCTTCAATAGACTTATAGGAGGACTTATGCTGTTTTCCCTATAAACAGGATACACAGTGTTCTTGACACTGGTATACTTTTAAGGGTAGACCTCTGACCAAGCCCATTTTTGTGACTTTATTTATGGTTTTAAAGTTCACATGGCCAAGTCTCCTGTGCCAGAGATCAGTTTCTGAAGTTGATGCCTTTGAGAAGAAACAGGCAGTGTTGTTCAGTACTTTGTCTTTTTCAATGTCCACTGCATAGACATTGCCACATCTTTTGGCTATTAACAAAGTGTGATCTTCAATGATCTTCTCTATCAACTTCTGGCCTTCTGGTGATATGATCTTGCATGCTGTCTTTGTGAAAAAGGAAGAATATCCTTTATCACACATTTGTGACACACTCAGCAAGTTGTACTCAAGGTTTTCAACAAGATTGACCTTGTCAAACTGTATTTTGCCAGAGGAGACATTGCCATGTCCTAGCACATATCCCTTAGCATTGTTCCCAAAGGATACAGATGCATCTCTTTGACTGATAAAATTGTTTATCAGGTATCTGCATCCTGTCATGTGCATTGAGCCTCCACTGTCTACATACCAAATGCTATTTAAGCCTCTGGAAACTCTCTGCACAAGATAGCAAATTAGTTAGATTTAGGAACCCAAGCCAGTTTGGCTTTGGTGTGAGCGTTGGATTTTAGCTAAAACAGGATTATATGATCATACAAGTCACAAATCTAGGTGCGGAAACCCTAGATCTGAACAAATTGATAAAACACAAATCACGACACAATCAAGATCATTTTCAATAACATTTCATAGATTAACTTTCATTCAAAAAGCATTTACAATGAGTTTATGTTAATCTAGATCACACAGATAATCTCTCAAAAACACTTCTAAACCTGAACTGAACCTGGACACAAATGACAACTCTCTTACATTATCAAAAACTCAAAATCTATATATAGGCACTGCACATTCGCCCCTTATAACTGGTCGAATGTGAGTATTTTCCACATTCGCCCACATCAAGTGGTCGAATGTGTCTTCTTGTACATATCCATTCTTCCTTCGTCCGGTCCAAAACTACCTTCGCCCATTTCAGTCTTCCTTCGTCCATTTCTATCTACATTCGCCCCATCCTGATTCACCTTCGGCCAAACTCTAACATATGTTAATCAAGTATATCCAATCCTTAGTCGCAAAACGCATCAACAAACTCCCCCTCGACTATTGATTGGATAGTTTTCTCTGATAGTCCATCGTCTTGTTCATCAGTTTGATTCTGAGCTGCTTCTTCTGCTCAGAAGTCATTGGCGGCTCGAATGTTTTCTTCACAGGCTTTGACACATTGGCCATCTTCACAGTCTTGCCAAGTTTACCCTCCAAGTTGCTTCCAGCATTTATATCATACGCAAAACAAACTCCCACAACTTGAGTATACTTTCTCGCTTGAGCAAAGTCATTGGGTTCATAGTAAATCGGATTGTAAAACAACATGATGATGTCTTCGAATGTGCAATTGATCAACCACATAGGATCAAATACATGAACATGCTTGTATTTATCCTTTCCATCTCTCAGCTTCTTCTATCGACTGGTTCAAGGATTCAGACTCACCAACCATAGTGGCCTTACGTTTGGTGGTCCTCACGTTCTCATCATCAGAATCCCACTGCTCATCAACCTCAGTCTCTTCTGAATCTACAGACACTTCATCCACCAAACCCGATCCTTTCTTCGCCGTCGATTTCTTTCTAGCTACTTGTTGCTTAGCGCTTCCCTGATCTATAGCCTTTCCCTTGCCCTTCCCTTTGGCTCCAGGATTGACTACTTGACGTTTCCGCTTAGTGCTTGAATCAACATACACTAAGGGATCATCGTTATCCGAGTCACTATCATCATGTCTTGCTTTGTTCTTGCCAGGATCAGTGTAATCCGGACGAGCCAAAGCGCCAAATAATCTCCTGTTAGGTGGCTTCTCACTATCAGGCACACCTTTATAACCTTTCATCCTCATCAAGGTTCTAATATTCATATGATCTTGACCTAGAATCATAGTCGGATCCTTTTTCAGCATAGGATACTTGTAGTCAAAGATCATCATTAGAAACCTCGGATACAACATAAACTTCTTATTCTTCATTCCCTTTAGCATCTCCAGCATATGGTCAAGAATCATCCCAGAAACATTAAATGGTTTGTTGAGTGTCAACGCAACCATTAATGAACTCAAACTCCTTCTCATCACGTCATAACCACCACTCACACAACCAAAAACATGAATCAGAACATGTGCAAAATACTTGTACTGCACTCCCAGCTTCCCCTTATACATAGATCCGTCAGTGATTGGACCTTTGTATTTCATTCTTAAGAAGCACGCCTTCTGTTCTGTCCACGATAACTCCCTGGGATCTTCACTATCTTCGAACTTAATCTGTAATGCCTCCCGAATATCAGCTTCAGTCAAGAACATCTCCATCTCCTGAATTTTGCTCTTGATGATCGTCTGATTCTCCCAGTAATCATACTTCGCATTCTGGTAAAAATCTTCTATGATGTCTTTGTATATGATGGTTGGTGTGGCTAGAGCATGAACAATCCTGCTCCTCTTCAGAAACTCTATAATTCCTGTAAACTCCGTGTTCTTCTCAACGTCTCCTAGATAAGCGCAACAGTTGTGCGATCGTTCAAAAGGCCAACTGCTAGGAACAGATGTTTCAGCTACTGGTACTGGATCTTGAACTGTGATCTCAGCTGGAGTTTCAACATTCACTGCTGGTGATTCAATATTCTCGGGTTGTTCAGCCATCTGCACATGAAAATCAATAAAAACACGTCAAAACACAAAAACGTCAAAATTTTAAAATTTTGGTCAAAACTGATCTGCACATTCGCCCCTTTTGAAATGGCCGAATGTGAGAATATGTGGTCGAATGTAAAAATATATGGACGAAAGTGAACATGATCTTGATTAGAAGTCACATTCGTCCATTTTATTGTTCATTCGCCCAACCCGTTCCACTTTCGCCCGATTTATAACAACCGAATGTGAAATATTTACCCCCAAAATTTAAATTTTTGCCAAATCTGTTTTTAAACCATAAAAATGATTCAAATGTGCTCTATATTGGCCGATTATTACTCGTTCAACACCAATTGTCCATTTATTTCATTCTACATCAGTTTTTAAAAGTGAATTAGGTTTAACTAAGTTCAATCACTCATTCAATCAATTTAACTATGTTAAACACTAATTCCTCATTATATCTCCCCCTAAAACTTATGTGGAATGAAATGCTATCAAAAACAACAATTAAAACAGACTCGAAGACCATGAACTGTGAAACCCTAGGTCCGATGATAAACACGATGAATCTGTGCATATTAACAGTCCAATACCTGTGAAAATTGTATCAAATTGATCAGAAAGAACTAGGGAACAAATCAAGGGAACATAAAAGTCACGAGCAACAAGGTCTTGGTATGACAGAAATTTTGAAAAATTTTGAATGAGGGGCTCGAACCTGAAAGACATATATATAGAGGTCTACATTCGCCCGTTTGAAGTGGACGAATGTGGGTTAAGTCCACATTCGCCCCAAATTAATGACACGAATGTGAAACTGCTCCACCTTCGCCCCTATTTAAAGACCCGAAGGTGGATCTTGTACCCGGAAGTGAAATTGTCACCCGGAAGTGTAAATTTCCACCTACGCCCAAAACAAAACGGTCGAGTGTGATGATTTTTCCACATTCGACCCATTTAAGGGGCGAATGTGAAATGGAAAAATCTGAAAATTTCGCCAAATCACGAATTCGAATCCCGTTCAACATTTTTCAATCCGTTAAACTTCCAAAACTCAAATTTTCACATTTTGAATGTTACAAAGTCCAGATGGTGTTATCAAATCTCAGAAATTGACCATCAAGCATCCCCGGATATCAAAAATAAAGCAGAAATGCAAATCTTTTGGATTTTCTGAAATTTTTATCAAAACACACCTAAAATCTTTTTGGATTTTGTAACTTTTTGACAATAAAAGTAAAATGTGACAAAGTAAAATGCATCAAAGTAAATGAAAACAGTAAACATTTTGTGATTTCCGGTAAGAGGATCATATCAGTTTTCTGAGAAATCTGAACACAGCGTTGATCTGTTTCAATATTATCATTAGAAACAATATGTGACACGGCAATTGCTGATATTGTTGTCCACATAAGCTCACATGTAGACAATTACGCAATGCTTTAAAATGATACGAATTAGATGTATTAGACTAACACATTGTGGTTCCCACACACACGACATACTCCCGTATCAAGAAGTAATTTGCACAAAGACTCATTGTAAAGCGTGATTATGCTTTCGTCGTCTGTAATTGTACAAGATATAATGCATAGAGGTATACAGGTCAGCAAATTAATGCAGCAAAGTAACATATGCACCATACCAGGTTGAGGACTGATATTAATCATGATTTGCACCAATTATCAATACGATATTATAGATAATCTTTGATCATCATATAACATGGAAAGTTCCTCAATTCGGTAACTTTAGGATTTGGCATAAAGCTCTTTTATAAAGACATCCTGTCTGATCTAGGTCCGTAATGACTTACAGCAGAAGATCAGATAGGCTATCCCCAGACAACTAATAACATAACGACCCTAAACCTCCGAGTTTTGTACAAACACCCTATCAAACGAAATTACGGTACTAAGACCGTATGCCCATGAGGTGTTCATCCACAAACGCGTAGTTTGTTATGTTTGTATCACTAATGCACGCAATATATAGTCTACGAAGCCTATCAGCAGATCACATGTAATCAACATACGTCTCATTAAAACTATACAATTCTTTAGCCTGTGTCAGATCCCCACTGATGTACTATCATTTCCTCTTTTTATCCAGGAAATCATTTTGGGTTTTTCTAATTTTTAGGTATTTTGAAAATTTTTCAATGTTTTTGGTTTTTCTGATAAAAAGACTCCCCCTAAAATAAAGAACATATTTTTGGGTTTTTAATTTTTCTGAAAAACAAAACAAAAAAAATTTGAAAGAAACAATCCACTTGAAAGCATCAACTTCTTTGAGGATTAAACAACCCCCTCGAAAGCATCAACTTCTTTGAGGATTATGATAGTAAAGAGAAATTCCCAATTAGCAAAGAGAAATTCCCAATTAGCAAAAAATTTAAAACTAAATCTAAAAAGTAAAAATGATAAACCGAGGAGCCGATTAGTCCTGTTTTTCCTTTATATTGTTTACTTTCAAAAGATATTCAAAGCGGGATCTGTCAAAAGCTTTTGTAAACAAATCTGCACGTTGGTAGTCAGTATGGATTTTGACCATGTCAATCAATTCCTTAGCATAACAATCACGGATAAAATGATATTTAATCCGGATATGTTTAGCTTTAGAATGATTTTCAGTATTTTTAGTTAATGCAATTGCGGCTTCGTTGTCACAGTGTATAGGGGTTTTAAGAAACTGCAAACCATAATCGACCATCTGTTGTTGGATCCAGAGCACTTGCGAACAGCAACTCGAGGCTGAAATGTACTCGGCTTCACATGTAGACAGTGCGACGGAAGTCTGTTTCTTACATTGCCAGGTAATTAACCTGCTCCCTAAAAACTGGCAACCGGCTGTTGTTGATTTGCTGTCTTTGTCACAGCCGCCCCAATCTGCATCACTAAAAGCAATAAAATCAAAATCATCATCATTAGGGTACCAAAGTCCTTTTGATGGACAACCCTTCAGATATCGAAGGATACGCTTGACCGCCGTCAGATGACTTTGTTTCGGCTTCGATTGATAGCGAGCACAGAGACACGTTGCATACATAATATCTGGTCGAGACGCTGTCAAATACATCAGAGATCCGATGATTGCTCTGTATGTAAATGGATCTGTCAGCTCCCCCTTAGCGTCCACTCCAATCCCGTGATTGGGTTGAATCGGGGTATCCATCGGCTTAGAATCCTTCATCTGGAATCGGCTCAAGATGTCGGCTACATATTTCGTCTGGTGAATGAAGATCCCGTCGGGTCTTTGATCCACCTGTAAGCCGAGGAAAAACTGCATTTCCCCCATAGCGCTCATTTCGAACTTCTCCTGCATAACAGTTTCAAATTCCCTGCACAAGAGTTCGTTAGTTGAACCAAATATAATATCATCAACGTAAATCTGTACTAGAAGCAAGTCATCTCCCGTCTTCTTCGTAAAGAGGGTGCAATCGACGAGGCCGCGCTTGAATCCTTTGGAGATGAGGTATGTACTTAGCTCCTCGTACCACTGTCTTGGAGCCTGGTGCAAACCATATAAAGCTTTGTTCAGCACGTAGACCTTGTCCCGGTGGATTGGGTCCTCAAAGCCTGGTGGCTGCCCGACATAAACCTCCTCCTTGACTTTACCGTACAAAAATGCGCTCTTGACGTCCATTTAATAGACTTTGAATTTCTTATATGAAGCAAACGCAAGGAACATCCGAATAGCTTCGATTCGTGCTACTGGTGCATAGATTTCGTTGTAATCAATTCCTTCGATTTGATGGAAACCCTGCACAACCAATCTGGCTTTGTTCCTTACAATAACTCCACGATCATCCTTTTTGCACTTAAACACCCACTTAGTGCCTATTTTCTTTCTTCCCGGCGGCAAATCAGTGAGCGTCCAAACTCCTAATTTCTGGAATTGCAATAACTCCTCCTGCATTGCCTCAACCCAAGCATCTTCATTCAAAGCGTCTTTGTATGTCCTTGGCTCTACCTGCGACACATAACATGCAAACGACCAATCATTTTGGCTACCAGATTTCTGAATTTTGGCATACAATGCTAAAGCACCAAAACTCTCTGGCGAATTAACGCTTTTAAGCTGCCCTCTGGTCAACACTCCACTACCAGGATCACCGATAACTTGCTCCAACGGATGAATACGATGAATCCGAGATTCCAGATTAACAGGTACAATCACTCCCGTCTGAGCAGTCAAGTTCTCTACAGCATCCTGATCATGACCCGTGTTAGATGATGAAACAACATCTGGATTTGGAGTTGGGTTCACAGTTTGCTCTTCTAAGTCTTCTGCATTTTCAAGAACGGCTTCTTCAAATTGTTCATCTTCAGATTCTGAAGTGTCTAATGAAGTTGAAGCTTCTTGAAACAACTCTTCTTCTTGTGTAGGAGCACTGGTATCATTAGAAGTTGGTGGGGGGTTTACAGTGATTGGACGCATCAGCGGTGAAGTTGCCGCGTTTTCACACTCGTAAAGTAATCTGATCACAGCTTCTTCAACCAAGCTATCTAGGTCACTGTCAAAACCCGATTTAATGTGTAGTTTGCTGCATAAATCGCCTCATTCCAGAACATTACCGGAAGATTTGAGTCAGCGAGCATTGTTCTAGCAGCCTCAATCAGAGTCCTATTCTTTCTTTCAGCAACACCGTTCTGTTGCGGGGTATACGGAGCTGAATATTCATGATGAATCCCTTTGCTTTCACAAAGTTCATCCATCTTTGCATTTTTGAACTCCGTCCCATTGTCACTCCTGATCCTTTTTATCTTCAAATTGTAGATATTCTCCAGTCGAGTGAACAGAACTTGTAGGTTGGTAAAGGTGTCGCTTTTGTTCTTCAAACACATCACCCATGAGAATCGTGAATAGTCATCAGTGACGACTAAACAATAAAGTTCTCCAAGATGACTTTTGCGTTTGACCGGTCCAAAAAGGTCCATGTGCAATCGCTCAAGCGGCATCTCAACAGAGTTAACTTTCTTCACTTTATGGGACTGTTTGTGTTGTTTTCCTTTCATGCAGCTTACACACTTGTCGTTCAGATGGAAATGTTTCACGTTTACTCCATCGACAAGTCCATTTCTCACTAACTGATTCATTTTCCTCAGATGAATGTGCCCCATTCTGCGGTGCCACATTATCGATTCTTTTTCGGTCGCCTTGGATAGAAAGCATGTTATCTGTCCCTGTGATGTCATCGCCTTGGACATATCAAGAATATAAAGATTGTTGACTCGAGGTGCCATCAACATAACCCACTCCTTTGGAATCTTGAAGCCCGGTTTGAGAATATAGCAGGATTTGTCATCAAAATGCACAGAAAATTGTTTATCGCATATTTGACTGACGCTCAACAGATTATAGTCTATCTGTTTGACATAAGAAATCCGCTCGAAAGTCACAATCCCATTACTCACGCTTCCTTCCATTGTGATATAACCTCCTTTATTACCCGCAAACGCGACATATCCTCCATTAATATTCTTCACATCAAACAGCAACGCCAAATCCCCCGTCATGTGGCCTGAAGCTCCACTATCAACAATCCAGAGACTGCTAATAGGGCCAACTGAAGCTCCCTGCACACAAAAAGTAAACATTTAGTTCTTTCGGGGGACCCAAGCCTGAGTCTTGGGCCTTTGAACATTTGATTTCAAAGAAACATCCTCAATGACTTTTTCAACAACTTTTTGTTTTGAATCAACCGTTTTCTGATTTTTCAAAACAGTGTCATTTTTCTCACTCACCTTCGAAGTAGAAGCTCCTGGAGTACCATTAGGTGTCCAAGATTGTTCAGACCTTTTGAGAATATGAATTTGAGATTTTGGTTTCTCAATAGGTTTCTGAACATTGTTACTAAAAGTAACTTTCTTAGCAACCTTATCTGAATTAACAGACTTAGGTCCAACATTTGACTTGACAATTGGTTTTTGTGGAACCTTTTGTCTATCAGCTGTTGTGTTCACCACAGGTTTTCTCCAAGATTGTTCCATTGCAATCCGATTCCTCCGATCATATTGAAATGGACGGTTGTTCCTCATTTGAAAATTGTTTTGATTATAAAAATGTTGTTGTTGAGGAACAGCCCGTCTATGTGGTGGAACATAATGATCAATCGGCTTTCTCATGGAATTCTTAACCTCAACCTCATGTCTTTTGTGCCTTACATATGGACACTGAGCAAGTAAATGCCCGCGTTCTCCACATTTAAAGCATTTTCTATATTCCTCAAACACATAATGAGCATTTGGTGAAGCAAATGATCTGACAGGAAATTGATCATTATACTGTTGATTTCTCAAACTCTCAGGAAGTGGTCCTTTCGAGTAAGAGGGCTCATGAAAACCATTTGCTTTATCATTTGGACGAATAAACTCAGTGACATGGATTTTTGGTTCTTGAGGAACTTCTGAAAACAATTTCTTTAAGATTTCTGGTGGAATTTCATTGGTTCTCTCATGTTTTGGAAACCATATTGTGCTTTCTTGCCAGATTTTATCAAGTTTAGAATAGTTAACATTTTTAATCGGAAATTCCTCATCAAAAATGATTTTATCGGATCCTTCCATCCGATAAAACACTTTAACCGGTTTGTCACTTTGTTCATTCAGCTCATTCTTTTTAACCTCATTCTTAACAACATTATCTTTCTTAACATCAATCTTTTCAGACTTTTTATCACGATTAGCATTTGCCATCGGATGAACATGATCAGATGGTGACACTGGTTCAGTAGTAATGATGTGATTTTCTTTTGGAATCTCACATTCATTAACAGATTGATCACTACCAGTATCATCATTTTCTGAGTCTGAACTATCACTCTCAGCATAAACACCCTCATTGTTCAAGCCCAAAATCGGTCTCACATCGGAATATGGATCACCAATACTCGAGGTATTAGATTCCTTTTCCGATGACGAGTCTGATTTTACCAAACTCTCCGGTATAACTTGGTGATAGTTATGGTTTTCAAAAAGAACCGGAGATGGTACAGACTTGTAATTGGTGGTGTTATCATCAATGATATGATCTACCACATAAGCAACATTCTTATAACTTTCCAGCTTTTTGTGCACCTTTTCAGCAAAGCATTTTATGGCTGCCATTTCCAACTTGGTGTTTTCAATTTCATTGATATAGTTGTTTATAGCCAATTGTTTCAATGACAAAGTATTTTTCAAGTCGGAAATGTCCTTTTTATAGCCATCTAATACTTTGTTAAAAGCATTTAACTCTTTGCGAGTAGATTGACAGTTCAAGATAGCACTATCTCGTGAAATTCGGAGTTGTTTATTCTCCTCTGTCAATCTATCACATGTTCCACAATATTTATCACTCATAACATCAGTGCTAGATTCAGAACTTACAGGTTTTGGCGGTTCAGTCATGGCCATCAACGCAAAATGAGCTTCCTTTCCAGTGAAAAACTTTGAGTAGTCGATCTTGGTGAAAGCATCATCAGCTATGCACGACTTCCTCGTCATCAAAAAATCAGCTTCTGCCAGCAACTGATCAATATCATCATCTAAAGAATCAACACTTGCCTCTGTGTCTGATTCGCTCTCAGAATCTGAATAAACTAATCTACACTCCTCGGGAACATCAGAAACTGAATCAATCACCATTCCAGAACTCTTTTCCTCAGCCTTAACCTTAACAGGTTCACTCTCCACTTCCATCTCAGTCTCAGAATCATCACTTTCACTCTCCTCAGTTTCTTTCTTCTCATCAACTGCCACCGACTCTTCCATATCAACCTGATAAGCAACACATGCCACATTCCCACCAGTAGTTACTTCCTCAACTCCTATTTGCATACCCGACCAGTCAAACCTCTCATCCTGCTGAGTCACCAAAGCTTGGTTCTGACTCGCATTCTGTTGAGTCTCATTAGGTGTAGTGATAGGTACAACTGTTCGGTTTGTGTGATTAGGAGATTGGTTTTGAATCTGGTGTTGCGTGTTTGGTTGTCTGTTTTGGTTGTTAAAGTTTCGGTTTTGGTAGTTGTTGTTATTCTGGTAAGAAACTTGGTTTTGTTGACGATTCTGGTAATTTGCATTGAAAGGGTTTCGATTACCTTGTTTAGGTGGCTGGGTGCATTCCCTTTTGAAGTGTCCTTTTTCTCCACAATTAAAACACGTAACCTTCTCCTTGTTGAAACCATAGGTTGTGTTGGGAGAAGTTGCTAAATCAGTCCTTCCAGTTTTCTCGATGAACTCTGTTGCTCTCCTCATTATACTCGCAAAAGCCCATTGAATGTCAATGAGTTCCATCTCTTCCTTGTCTCTCTGTGCGTAGTCTTCGTTGGTTAAGTTGTTGTTCCCAATCTGACTAGCAACCAACCCATTGTAGGATGAAACCATTGCTGAGACTAATGCAATGTGTTGCTGAGCAACCTCCACAGTCACATTTCCCAAGTTAGATGTATCCAAAACCACCGGTTGTTGTTTATGTTGAGTAACTTGGTTTGATGGTTGTTGTGTTTGGTTAGCGGTGTAAAAACTTGCTTGTTGCATTGGAGAGATTGGTGAAATGTAGGAACTATATTGTGGTGGTGTGTATGATGGTTGTGAGTAGGAATTGTATTGTGGTGGTGTGTAGTTGGTGGTTGGTTTTGATGAATCCATGACATTGGAAATACATGCAACATGTGGTGCAACGCTTCCAGAGCTCGAGTTTCCAGTTGAAACTGAAGTACCTCCAAAATACAAACTGGGATTCTGAGGAATCTGTGACCTTCTAGCTTTCCTCCTATCCTCCAACTCTTTGTTCTCCAGCTTTTCAATAAACTCTGAAATGGTCCAGAATTGATAAGCATCCTTCTCTCTGAGTACCTCCACATGCTGATCCCATTGTGGTGGTAAAGCATCTGCAAACTTATCCACCTGCTTAGTCATTGGAATCTGTACACCATAACTAGACAATTCAGACAATAAATGCATATATCTCGGAGTTAGTTCTTTCAAAGTTTCATTATTAATAAAAGAAAAATTCTCAAACTCCTTGACTAATTCCTCCATTCTCAGACTCCTGGTCTTCTCGTTACCATCATGCTTCCTCTTCAGCTTATCCCAAAGCTACTTTGACGTAGTACATGTCCCAAACTGATGCAACAGATCACTTGTGATTGCCTGTGTCAGTTGAGAGAACGCCTTTTTCTCTACCACATATTTCTTCTTTTCATCCTCAGTCAAGCTTTCCAGAGGAATCATCTCACCTGTATTCTCCAGAATCGGTGCTGTGTATCCTTTGACAATCATGCTCCATGCCTCTGCTCCTTCAACTCTCATGCCTTCCAGATAGATCTTGAACATGGTGTGCCACTGGTTATACTCTTGCATATCCATGAGCTTCGGTGGCCGAGTTCCACTACCTGTAGACAAATCCTTAATCAAAGTAGAAATAGCATTAGTGGTTTGAGTATTTACCGCCGCTGCAGCTACTCCCCAGTAATCTGATTGTAGTGCCGGATGTGCTACACTTTGAGGCATCGTGTTAGTTGTTGTCATGTAGTTATGTGGTTGTGAGGATTGCGTGTTCGTCTTTTGCGCTGCCACTGTCCATGGGTCCATTGTCTGCTGTTGTGGTTGTGTTGTTGCTGATCCCGGAGTAGTTTGAAAATGCCACATGATCACAATCTGAAAATCTCAACACTTAGAAAAATTTTCAACAAAAACTCTAGGTTCGCCCGAAATTCAACACTTTCGTCCAAATACTTCTACGTTCGTCCAAAACTTCTCACTTTCGTCCCTTTTGGTTCTACTTTCGTCCAAACAGTAACACCCGAAAGTAGCTTTGTCCAGAATGTAAATCAATCTAACAAATTTTCACTTTCGCCCGAAATGAAAACGGTCGAATGTGGGAATTTCTACCCGAAAGTGAAAAACTCAACAAGAAAATTCCAGGTTCGCCCAAAAACTACTCAGGTTCGCCCACTTTTTATCAGGTTCGACCACAACACTCAGTCCAGGTTCCAGGTTCGCCCAAAACTAGCAGATCTCATTTTTGAAAAACGGTTATTGTTTGAAAAACGGTTATTTTGATCTCAGATTTTCAAAAGTTCATGGATTTGAATGATCTCAATCAGGTTATGTTTCGGAATTGATTTGGAACAACTTTAAGTCTTGGAAAACTTGAATTCGACCACAAATTCACCTTTAAATCGATCAAAAACTCTTAAAAACAAGGTTTATGTAAAAACAGATGATATTTTGTCAAAAACATGTCCAAATCAGCTCTGATCTTATCAAATTTGTTGTTGTATGATCCTCTACGCTCTGATACCACTTTGTGAGCGTTGGATTTTAGCTAAAACAGGATTATATGATCATACAAGTCACAAATCTAGGTGCGGAAACCCTAGATCTGAACAAATTGATAAAACACAAATCACGACACAATCAAGATCATTTTCAATAACATTTCATAGATTAACTTTCATTCAAAAAGCATTTACAATGAGTTTATGTTAATCTAGATCACACAGATAATCTCTCAAAAACACTTCTAAACCTGAACTGAACCTGGACACAAATGACAACTCTCTTACATTATCAAAAACTCAAAATCTATATATAGGCACTGCACATTCGCCCCTTACAACTGGTCGAATGTGAGTATTTTCCACATTCGCCCACATCAAGTGGTCGAATGTGTCTTCTTGTACATATCCATTCTTCCTTCGTCCAGTCCAAAACTACCTTCGCCCATTTCAGTCTTCCTTCGTCCATTTCTATCTACATTCGCCCCATCCTGATTCACCTTCGGCCAAACTCTAACATATGTTAATCAAGTATATCCAATCCTTAGTCGCAAAACGCATCAACAGGTTTGCTCTTGAGAACATTTACAGTTTGTTCTTGACCAAGTTGAGAAATCCATGTCTTTTTGGCAATGGATTTTTCATTAAGAACAATGGTGGTATCCTTTTGAGGACCACCATCAACTTTGGTCATCAGTAGTTGTACCAAGTTTATGAGATCCTTAATCTCAGCAGTTTGTGAAACTGCTGATGATTCAGGTCTAACTACTGAAAGAGAATTTTGAGAAAAAGATCTTTGTTGAGATTTTGTCTTTTTCTGAGAAAAGGTGTTTACTGGTTGTTGTTTCTTGGGAGAAAAAGTTTTTACAAAATCATTTTTTATTTGTTTTCCCACAACCAGTTGTTGATTTTTCTTGTTGAACTGAATACCTGAAACAATTTTTCTCCCATCTTTAGTAGTTTTGGGAGAAAAATCTGTTGGTGTTTCAGTGTGATTGTACCCTATGCCAAACCTAACATTTGAAGCACTTTGTTTGTTTAGCAATAATTGGTACCCCTTACAAGATTCAACCCATTTTTCACATGTAACCTTGGTGTCAGCAAGCTCTTGTCTGACATTTCCTAGGTCATTTATCATGATTTTAATTTGTTCTTGGGTTTCAATAGCAGTGTTAGTTAATTTAGAAACTTCTTTTGTTTTTGCAGAAAGTTTTCTTTCTAAATTACATTTCATCCGAGTGAACTTTCTCTCAGAGTCATTTGCTTTTCCTTGTAAGTGCACATTAGTCTCTCTTATGAGAGCAAAAGATTCTTTGCAAGAATTTGAACACAGTTTTGTCAAAAATTCTTTTGATACTTGTGACAAGGCAGATTTTGAGGTGCATCCCTCAAATGCCATTAAGGCAAAGTTCTTTCTGCCATTGTCAGGCTCTCCCCAGTTGATGTCAAACATCTTGTTGTCTGCATCAGGATTACACTCTGTGGTGTCAAAAGGAAGACTGCTCCAGTCAACATACCCTGAAGTAAATAAACATTGTTGAGAGGGTTGCTAAGGCTGTGGAGGTTGTTGAGCAGCTGGAAAGGGAGGGATTGATTGTTGGCTCTGCATCTGTTGAGCAGGCATCTGTACATATTGTACTTGTGGCACATATTGGTGTTGTGGAGCTTGTGCCTGTACAAAATGTGCACTCCCTTGTGTTCCATTATTCCTGTTATAATTGGGGTTAAAAATGTTTCCAGACTGAGATTGGTTAAAGCCAGAGCTTCTACACTCTCTAGCAAAGTGTCCCAACTTTTGACACTTGTGACATCTAAGTTTAGATTTGTCAAAACCAATTTTTGTTGAATTGTTGAGTCTTGGAAACTTCCTTCCTGACCTTTTGTAAAATTTATTTGTTTTTAAACTTAACATGGCCAGTTGGTGCAAAATATCCATTTCTTCTAGGTTATCACTACTGAAATTATTTAAATCATCCATGATAAAACACATGTTATCAGCAGTTTGACCAAAATCATTATTGTCATAACCTGGGAATGATCTTTCAGAAGAGATCCCAGCAATTATGTCAATATGGTCAAAAGATCCAAAACTTTTTGAACAAGTTGGTGAGTCTTGTCCCAATAGTGTTGTACTACCTGGTAGATAGTCATCAGCAGTTTTGCCAGAACTTTGTAACTTTTTCTTTTGATCAATTTCTCTTTCAAAAGTAAGTACTCTCCCATGAAGTTTTGTAAGAGTGAGGGAGCTAAAGTCTGGTGAAGATCTTAAGACTATAGAATATGTTTCCCATTTTTCAGGTAAAGACCTTAAAAATCTATGAAGCATAGATACAGTTGTGTAGGTCTGACCATTTAGTTTTAGCTCAAATATTAATGAGGGGAATCTTTCAAATTGTTGTGTTAAAGTTTCCCCATTAATGTGAGCAAAAGTTTCATATTGTTGAGCCAGGATTTCTCTGGTGTTGGCAATCACCTCTTCAGTTCCTCCAAACTGTTCTTTGAGGCAGTCCCAAAGCTCTTTGGCAATATCACAATGTAATAGGCCAGAGTAGATTTCATTTGGGAGTGCCATTGCCAACATAGAGAAAGCTTTTGCATCAAGCTCATGTTTTAGGAAATCATCATCTGTATAGTCTTTTGGGTCTTTTGGAATCTCTTCTTTAGTTTCAAGATTAATATTTACTGGTTTATGAGGACCATATATCACAGATTTCCAGCAACCTGTGTTGGTCTGTGATAAGGTATGTGCCATTCTCCTTTGCCAGATGTTATATTCATTTATTACTAGCATAGCAGGTTTATTGGCAGAACCAGTATTATGAGGATCCATTTTAAAGAGTATTGATTTGTCAAATATCTCTTAAAGTGATGGATGTTGATAAAAGTGAGCTTATAATCCTTTATTGAATATCAATAAGAGCCTGTGTCTGATTCTCAATGTGTTAGATTGATATGTGATAAGATAAACCAGTGCTCTGATACCAATTGTTGGATTAGTATTGCTCTTTTGTATGAACTTGCTAGTGAACACTTAGGTGTTTAGCAAGTTCTTGATCAGTGATAGCACAGCGGAATGTTATGGGTTTAAAGCTACACTTATCAACAGGAGTTATAACTCCCCCTGGATTGAAAAACTAATAAATGATAAGTATTTATTGAGAATCTAAGTATTGAATGAGAATGAAACACTTAAACAGATTCTCAATAAATATGAAATGGAAATAACAATAATATGTGTTGAAGGATTTCTGTATTAATATCAATGTCTAAAACAGAGGGATGAACCCTTCTATTTATAGACTTTACAAATACATGAACCTTGCCAAAAAGCAAGTTAAGAAACAAGTTGCAGTCTTGGAACTTGTACATAAAGTAAAAGTAATACTAAACTAATAAACTACTGATACAAAGGCGGTGGAAAGATCTTCTCATAAGTACTGAAGAATGACAAACTACTGATGGGTAGTTTGTCTTCAGTAGTTCTTCAGTAGAAATGTCTGGTTTTAACTTCAGAACTTCTGATGACTTTTCTTCTTCAGGACTTGTGGAATCTCTTCTTCAGCAGTTTGATCTTTCTTCTTCAGCAGTTCTATACTTAGAATATCTTGACAGAAGTGAATTAGACTAAGGTTTGCAAAAGTGGTTTCACCAATCCTTTTTGTCCTAACAAAAGGATAAAGTGTTGAAATGGTTTTAAGAACCATGAATAACATGGGATGTAGTAAAACCCATTTGGGCGTTTGATAATCTAAGGTGAACGGGTAGATACGGCTCATATAATTGAATTTAAAAAGGGTTATGGGTCGGTTAAAAGTGAACCATAATATTCGAATATGTTTATTTATCGGTTCATTTGTTTCGAGTCTTAGGCTAAAAAGCCTAGTACAACCGGTGACATGACATATAAATAATCATGGGGTGTTATGATTATTTAGGTGGTCGAGTTTGAGGTAGGATTTGTTAAGCTCTATGGAAAACCGGTTATTGCGTGATGTTACGGGTAAAGGTGAGTTCATACGACTCCCCTAACATCATTTCATATGATATTATCTATAAGGTTATTTGGGTTGTAAAACTTGTGTATACGTGATTTATATATATGAGTAAATATAAATGATGTTATGGTTATATAATGGGGAAAATAAATATTTGTGTATGTGTAACGTGGTAGGAGTTAAATCACCATCATGTGATAAATATTGCCACGAGTGTAACGTGGTGGGAGTTAAATCACCATCATATGATAAATATTGCCACGGGTGTAACGTGGTGGGAGTAAAATCACTATCGTGTGATAAATATTGCCACGGGTGTAAAGTGGTGGAAGTTAAATCACCGTTGAGTGATAAATATTGCCATTGGTGTAAAGTGGTGGGTGTTAAATCACCATCGTGTGATAAATATTGCCACCGGTGTAACGTGGTGAGAGTTAAATCACCATCGTGTGATAAATATTGCCACGGGTGTACCGTGGTGGGAGTTAAATCACCATCGTGTGATAAATATTGCCACGACTGTAACATGGTGGGAGTTAAATCACCATTGTGTGATAAATATTGCCACGGGTGTAACGTGGTGGGAGTTAAATCACCATCGTGTGATAAATATTGCCACAAGGTAACGTGGTGGGAGTTAAATCACCCTTGTGTGATAAATATTGCCACAAGGTAACGTGGTGGGAGTTAAATCACTATTGTGTGATAAATATTGCCATGAGATCATTTTATGTGACATTACTTATGAGGCTATTTGTGTTATGAAACTTGTGTACACGTGTATTTATATAGGTGATACAAATGATATTATGGTGATATAATGGGAAAAATCTATATTGCCACATGTATAATGTGGTGGGTGTTAAATCACCATAGTGTGATAAATTTTACTACGGGTGTAACGTGGTGGGTGACAAATCACCATAGTGTGATACATTTTGCCACACATGTAACGTGGTGGGAGAATAATCACAGTTATGTGATAAAAATTGTCATGAACATAATATGGCAAAGGGTTTAATTCATATGTTATAAATTGCAATTTGCCATAGCTTGATTATGGTAGTGGATTGGTGGTTAAAACTATGATTTGGAAAACATTGTTACATTGTTGATAAATGAACTCACTTAGCGTGGCTAATAGTCGTTTAAATAATGTTTTCCGGGTAAATCACCGGTACAGGACTAGAGAAGTAAAGCCGAGCCTCGGTTTGTTGATGGATCGAACATTATGTTATAACCCATTTTTGGATATATAAATTATGGGTTATTTAAATAAGTCCGGTTAGGTAAACTTACTCAACTCATCAAATAAATATATAATGTGAATTATTAAAGGTGTTGTTCTATCACATTATATTGGTGTAATTGCTTCCGTTGTAAAAAAATGGGACTGTTTTTGGAAGAAACTAATATAAATAAGTGTATTAAAAATACGGGTGTTAAAAGTTGGTATCAGAGCAATGGTTTAGGCGAACTAAGTAGTTTATCAGAATACTTTGACTTAAACCGTATGCTCTTGATATGTTGTGTAAGTAGTGTTCGATCCGAGGCTCGAATTAAGGTGGGGATTAAATTTGTTAAAGTTCCCTTGATTATATATTAAAGTTGTATACATACATTAAGTTGTATGTTAAGTTGTTAAATAGCATAAATTTTATGCTAAGAGTTTTAATCCGAAATTTGTGAATTTTGACATGATATGATAACAACAATAATGTATGTGTATAGTGTATGGGCAATCACACCTGGCCAGTGATGATTGTAAATACACGGTACCATTACAATTTTGAAGTGGTCATATGATTGTCAAAATGAGCAGAGAGGTGTGCAGGTGGGAAAAAAATGCATGTGCATTGTCTATTAGATAGTGCTTTAATATAATATAGGAAAAGCCACAGAAACTATCTAGTAGATGAGTAGTATAAAATATATGAATTTGGGGTTTATAGGATATAGTAAGTATCCTAAAACTGTATCATCATTTCAGACATAAGAAATGGCAATTTCACAGCACGTAAATGAAAACTTAATTGAGGGGGAAGGAAGTCAACTCGTCAAAAGGGTCGAGGTGACGAGTTACCCACAATGAATTAACGGGGACAAATGCAGGATTAAATTGAAGTTTGGTTAAGACCCAACTTTAGACAAATAATGTATTGTCTAGCTAGCGATGGCTAGTTAAGAATTAAGATAGAGGTGGGGTCATATAGACGAAGCCAAAATCTTCAATATTAAAATATTAAATTAATGTCGTCGGTACCATGCTATTAAGATTTTGGTAGTGGTAAAATTTAGAAGAAGTAAGACGGAAAGCAGGCTGTTGGTAGCTACATTCCGGGGATGGGTCTAATGGCCGAATAGCACTACACGACGATAACTTAATGCTGGAAAAATGGATCGCAAGTGGGAAACAATGGTGTCGAGTGTTTCGTAACTGTTTTGATGATTGAAAGAGTTGTATTTAGCGGCATGTTAAAGTTCGGTTTGAGGAGCCAAAACAAAGAGTGACCAAGTGATGTCTATCATTGGTCAATTGGGGATCGTGTGCAGTGCTCATGGTGATCTATTGCATCCAAGTTATAAACTTGATAACTTGAAATAGGCGGGAGTAGGTTCATTCATTCGCTCGCAAGTTTAGTGTATCTCAAACACTATTTAACTTGGAGCCTAGTTTGAGTAATACATAGATGAAAATATGTATTGGGGTTGGTTTTGAATTCTTAAATCTTTTCATAGGTCTCGATTTTGGTAGTGAGACTCGAGGGGTTGGAAATTAAGAGGAGTGTACGAATGTACCCAAGAAAATGATGGTGCACCAAAACCAACAAGTTGTTTTTTGTAACTAGGGGTACCGGTTCGAATTTTGGAGATAAATATTGATGATAATGGACTTTATCATTAAACTTTTAGTCAATGGAATGTTATTCGAGTAATAGTGAGTAGGTTGATCAAATCAACTTGTTACATATCAAAAAAGTCCATGATATGGAAAGATTGATAGAGAGTTATGCAATGAAATGGCATTGAGAAAAGAAGAATGCACAAATGATACACTCGACATAGATGTCATGCGGATAAGGCCACAAGGGTGTTGTGTGGCCAGTGTAATACATATAAAATATGATCACTCTTGTTATTAAGTGATCGGGGGATTAACAGGAGCTAAATACATTACAAAAAAAAGTACCCGTTACGAAGGATTGACGACTTATCCGATCAACTCCAAGGAGCAAGTTAGTTTTCATAGATTGGTTTAAGGTCGAGTTATCAACAGCTGAAGATGAGGGAGGAAGATATCCCTAAGACGATATTCCGTACGTGTTACGGGTATGACTTACAATTATGTCATTTGGTCTGATAAGCGTCACCGCTGCTTTTCATTGATGTAGTGATTCGGGTGAGTCGACTAATTTTGAAATAGTCGGTTATCATTTTTATTGAGGACATCCTAATCTACTTGAAGAGTAAGGGAAATCATGTTTGCCATATCCGAAAAGTGTTGGAGATGTTGAGAAGAGAGAAACTTTTACGCAAAGTTCAAAAAGTGTGTGTTTTGGCTAAGGGAGGTTTAGTCCCTAGGCCATATTATAAACACTGATGAAGCTTTGGTTGATCTGTCAAAGGTAGAGATTGTCATAAAGTGGAGCGTATCAAAGACGCCTATCGAGATTCGAAGTTAACCAAGAAAGAAGTAAAGTTTGAATGGGGTTCAAATCAAGAGGATACATTTAAAAAAAACGAGTATGGTGTTAAGATTTGATTTGGTCGCATGTAGGGTGCCAATTTCAATTATTTCAGATAAGGATACATAATTTTCTTCGCACTTTTGCAGGAAGTTTCATAAGAAGATAGACTATTGCCCAACATATCGTACCATCCTCAAACTGATGGTTAGAGTGAGGGAACAATACAAACTCTTAAGGACGTATTACGTGTGTATATTATTGATGGTGGATGAAATTAGGATAACCAGTTCATAACCAGTTACCTTTAATAGAATTTTTGTGTAACAATAGTTATCATGCATGTATTGCCATGAGATAATTTTATGTGACATTACTTATGAGGCTATTTGTGTTATGAAACTTGTGTATACGTGAATTTATATAGGTGATACAAATGATATTATGGTGATATAATGGGAAAAATCTATATTGCCACATGTATAATGTGGTGGGTGTTAAATTACCATAGTGTGATAAATTTTACCACGGGTGTAACGTGGTGGGTGACAAATCACCATAGTGTGATAAATTTTGCCACGCATGTAACGTGGTGGGAGAATAATCACAGTTATGTGATAAAAATTATCATGAACATAATATGGCAAAGGGTTTAATTCATATGTTATAAATTGCAATTTGCCATATCTTGATTATGGTAGTGGATTGGGGGTTAAAACTGTGATTTGGAAAACATTGTTACATTGTTGATAAATGAACTCACTTAGCGTGGCTAATAGTTGTTTAAATAATGTTTTCTAGGTAAATCACTGGTACAGGACTAGAGAAGTAAAGTCGAGCCTCGGTTAGTTGATGGATCGAACATTATGTTATAACCCATATTTGGATATATATAAATTATGGGTTATTTAAATAAGTCCGGTTAGGTAAACTTACTCAACTTATCAAATAAATATATAATGTGAATTATTAAAGGTGTTGTTCTATCACATTATATTGGTGTAATTGCTTCCGTTGTAAAAAAATGGGACTGTTTTTGGAAGAAACTAATATAAATAAGTGTATTAAAAATATGGGTGTTAAACTTTACTTTTCAACACCAACCAAATCCACCTCATAACACACCCAACCAAACCGTCCATTCACCCAACTCCTCGGCCCAATCACACTCTCCTGGCCCACACACACCTTCCTCTTCCTCAGCCCAAATACACGGCTCCCCTCACCCACAACCTACTCGCCCAATAGGCCCACCACCTGGCTTTCCTCCCAAGCCCACTCCCAATCCGGCCCACCCTCATAACCTCTCCACGTCCAACAGTACAGGCCCAACCACCATACCCGAGCCCACTACTCAGCAAGCCCAACCCGTCCAACCTCCACCTACTCATCCCATGGTCACCCGGTGTCGCGCAGGTATTTCCAAACCTAATGTGCCGTTTAACCTATCTACCGTCACTAGCCAAATTTCACCCTTACCAAAGTCCCACCTCACTGCCTTACAGGATCCAAACTGGAATGCTGCCATGACCATGGAAAACAAAGCTTTATTGGAGAATAACACGTGGGAGTTAGTACCGAGACCTTTGTCCGCCCCGGTTATTCGGTGTATGTGGTTATTTAAGCACAAGTATAAATCTTCTGGTGAGTTGGAACGATACAAAGCTAGATTGGTTGTGAATGGTAAAAGCCAAACGGTTGGGGTCGACTGTGACGAGACGTTTAGTCCGGTAGTCAAGCCAACAACTATTCGAACTGTTTTGAGCTTGGTAGTTTCACGTTCTTGGCCCGTCCACCAATTAGACGTCAAGAATGCTTTCCTTAATGGAGACTTGTAGGAAACAGTTTATATGCATCAGCCTCCGGGCTTTGTAGATTCTAACCATCCTGGTATCATCGTTTTTCTTCTTGGTATCATCGTTTTTCTTCTTTTATATTGTAGTGCGGCTTCAAGAGTAGTGTATGTGACACATCTCTATTAGTCTATAAGCACGGCGCACAAACCGCATACTTACTGCTTTATGTTGACGACATTGAACTCACTGCATCAGATCCTGCTTTACATAATCGCATCATTGCTATGCTCAAGGGAGAATTTGCCATGACTGACCTCGATCGTCTACATCATTTTTTGGGTCTTAAGGTTGAACAAAAAAATGGAGGTTCCTTCTTATCTCAAACCGCGTATGCTACTGACATTTTAGCACGCGCAAATATGTCTAATTGCAAGCCATGCTCCACATCGGTTGAAGTTGGAACGAAGTTGGGCTCCGAATCTGGGGCACCCAGTGTTGATGGTACCGTTTATCGCAGTCTTGCTGGTGCACTGCAGTACCTCACCATTACTCGTCCGGACATCACCTATGTAGTTCAACAGGTTTGTTTATTCATGCATGACCCACGGGAACCTCACTTGCAGTTTCTCAAACACATTTTGCGTTACGTTCGTGGCACCTTGGACATTGGTTTACATATCTCCCCGTCAAAATCCACTTCACTCACAGTGTATTATGATGCTGATTAGGGTGGGTGCCCGGACTCGCGTCGATCTACCTCCAGCTATTGCATATACTTGGGTGACAACCTCATTTCTTAGAGCTCTAAGCGCCAACCAACTCTTCCTCGCTTAAGCACGGAAGCCGAGTACCGTGCTGTCGCCAACGCCGTTGCTGAAACCAGCTGGATCCGCAATCTTCTCTTAGAGCTTGGCGTTCTTCTCAAACAAGCAACAGTTGTTTATTGCGACAATGTTTCAGCACTCTACCTCACACAGAACCCCGTCCAGCACCAGCGCACAAAGCATGTTGAAATGGACATCCATTTTGTCCGTGAAAAAGTTCGTATTGGTGATGTTCGTGTCCTACATGTTCCTGCCGACTTCCAGTATGCTGATATTTTTACTAAAGGACTTTCCAAGCAACTCTTGACTCGTTTTCGGTCCAGTTTGTGCCTTCGACAGGCTACAGTTCAAACTGTGGGGGTCTGTTAGCAATCATTGTATTTTAGTGTATATATCTTTCCATAAAAATATGATTGAGAGTTACCAAGTTTACTTGTATCATTGTAATTATAAAAACCCCTTTAAGGTTAATGAGAAGAGACATTTGATAAACTTTCAAATACGACTATGCGAGCGAGTACGCAATTAAATAAGGTTAACAAATAAGTGAACGTTATGTGTATCAAAGTTAGTAGCAAATTAAGACAAGAACTTGAGAGAATTGGAGATAAAGGAAATGGACTAATTTATCTTTTTGCTTAACATTACTCAAAGGAACAAACACTTAAATACTACAAAGAAACATGGACTCAACTAACCACTACTGTGAACATGGAACAAAACACAACGTCTGGTAGGGAGCACCCCCCCCTCTACACCCATTATTCTAGACACACTACAAGCAAACAAAACAAACAAACCCACGATAGATGAATGTTTGACCCGGTCCGACCCGGTACAGATCAGAGCGGTCATATAATAATTAAAAGCTTCTTTTTTTATAATTTATATCTATCTATATCTACTAGTATATCATCCGCGCGTTGCACCAGTCTGAAGCTCGGTGCACAAGTTATGAGACATAGCATCTACATACAAAATACGACATCATAATTCAAAAGAACTTCCCTTTGTCTTCACAAGGCGTCAATTTCCAATTAAGGTTTGTTATGCTGTGACTATTAACAAAAGCCAGGGTCAGTTACTAAAGAAAGTTGGCGTTATGCTTTATGGTTCATGCTTTTTACAAGTTATATGACATAGTTACAAAAGATATTTATCCCTCATTAAAGTACCATTTGAGTTTCTTGCACTTTTGCAATTACAAAAGATAAACCCATAAATAGACGTTCCTGTTTTGTCACTTTTCACGCCTCCTTATCTGTATATAGAAGGTAAAAATTCTTTAGAAACTAAGTTTTTGCAGTTAGTATCGGGTTATCCAAATTAACCCGTTCATATATAAGAGTCATTTACTACTCTAATTTAAATGTTATTGAATTGAATTTGTGTTATGCTACAAAACGAAAAGCAAAGTACCTTTGATCCAAAGCTTCAATTCTTCAAGTTGACGTTGTGTTGGTGGAGGTGCTGTCATAGGTCAAAAGAGGAGCCACAATGGAGTAATAGTAAGCTAATCATTTAACTCTTAGCTGACATGGTCCCCCTTTATCGCCAAAATCTGTGCAAAAAAAATCTGATCAAAACATATTAGATTATGTCAAATAGGTCTAATGGTTTATTTATGTTGTAACCATGTTTAACATAGACGCGGCCTGCCATTTTATAAAAAAATATATCTCTTCTTACCCTATCGTTCTTCCTCATCCGTGTCAATACAAAGTATATCAACACTAAACTGAATTCACCAATGTATACGATACAGGGAGTAATTTATCCTCCAGTATCATGTGTCGTAAATAAATAAACTACCAATCTTTTTTATCAACATGTTGGCATCAGATAATGAGATGCAGATGATGTACGAATTCATTAGACAACACCTAAGAAAATATATCAGTACATAACCATCATTAATGCCCTGTCACAATACGAAATATAATGGTGCAAATGAGTTGTGAAGATAAACTGTACATGTGTAAAAAAAGAAAATGATGCAATAATGTTATCTGCCAGAGGCTTAAAAGTTGATACTTTTAGCTAAGGTACAATTGAGCTCAATCCTCTAGAGCTTTAGATTCACAAAAGTGATGGTATCTCAAAGGCAAGCTTGTTTTTCTTTCAATGTAATTTCTGTTTCTAGCTTGATAGATGTGTACATATTGAAGAAGAGCGGGTTGGGTAACAAGCGTGAAGGGGTTGGTCGCATTCAATACGGGTCAGGTAGGCATTATAAGAGAATGATCAACCACATTTTATTCATAATTCGTACAAGATATATATACAATGAAGAAAAGACATATTCTAGCCTATAATTAAAAGTAATAAAACACTTTGACTATGACCATGACTATGACTTAGTCTTTGACTTAGACTTTGACTTGAAATATATATTCAAAATATACAAATAATAACATTGAGAATTTGGTGCATCTCTAATATGCCCCCGCAAGATGGACGGTCTTGGAATAAGTCCAATCTTGTATAGAAGTAGATGTTGTCATTGTTTGAGTAAGAGAAGAAGTTGATGATGTTGAAGATGTAAAGAAAGATGAACTTGATTAACCAGATGAATCAAGAGAAAATACATTGTTTTTTTATTGCAGGTGAAGAGAATTTGGTGCATCTCTTATATGGATGATATAGAGATGGTTAAAAGCCATAAAGGAGAAATAAAGAAAAATGATCAGAGGGTAAACGGAATAGGTGAAAGAAGATTAGAGGTACAGTTTGTCCGGAACATAAACGTTGTGGCACAAAAAGGATTTTAGATTTTTAGGTTTTGCAGTACCTGGTAGAAGGAGAATAAGTTACACTTGAACTTTGAAGGATTAACAAAGTGTAATAGTTAGGTAGGTTGATGTTGCTGAGGGGGTGAGATTATAGAGTTTTGAAGATGTTGGTAGATGTAAGTTTTGGAGATGTTGGAAAGGTGATAAAAATGGTAGGAGTTGTTTTGAATATTTTTAGAGTGGTGGTGATCACGGAATAGTTGAAGAAAGGGAGATTTAGGCAGACATAGTGAGGATCAGTGGATCACAGTAGCCTAAAAAGAAATTTAGGGGTGATGGGCGACGGTTCCCATGTTGATAGGATCAAGAGCTTTCTCGTTGGAGATAATGCTCTGATACCATATAAGAGAATGATCAACCACATTTTATTCATAATTCATACAAGATATATATACAATGAAGAAAAGACATAATCTAGCCTATAAATAAAAGTAATAAAACACTTTGACTATGACCATGACTATGACTTAGACTTTGACTTGAAATATATATTCAAAATATACAAATAATAACATTGAGAATTTGGTGCATCTCTAATAGGCATGTCCACATTTATTTTATCCATCTTTAGAAATTTTGTAAATATTTAATTGCATTTTCATAAATATTGTTAAATCTAGAGTTCCAGGAGACATGGGCCTTCTGTGACACCCGACACGTTTAGGTTAACATTTTATAAAACACATAAGTCTACCTTAGCGAAAAAAGTTTTCAAACATACTTAACTAGGTCAGTTGAGTCGTTATGATGGTTCCGGGAATCATCGGGAGTCGTTACAATGATCCACGGGATCATTGGGAGTCGGTCCATAACCATGGGAACACGGATGGGTGATTTGTAGAATCGTCGGGTTTAACGCACACACGTAAATCTCGAGTCCTGGGAATCGGTGAACGGATGGAACGTGTTAGTTATCATGCATTATGTGCTTACAATCATTATGTGACTTGCCGGTATGTGAATACGTGTTTATATGTGTTAAGATAGTGATTTCGCGTAATTGCATGACATTATAGGTGATTACGCGTAATCACCAATATTATAGGCAATTAGGATCCTAATCGCCTATAGCAAATGTCTTATAGAAACATGTCTTATAGCATCCTAATCACGTGTACTGTTTACGCGATTAGAGCCTAATCGCCTATAATTACATGTGGTATAGCTCCCAATCGCCAGTTATACATGTCTTATAGAATCCTAATCGCCAGTAACAGCCCCGTACTCGCCTGAACTGCATATGACGACTAAAAAAGCCTATAAATACCACCCTTATGTTTTAAAACATCATTTATGAAACCCTAATACACCCCAAAGCCACCCCATACCTTATCCAACCTCTGCAACACGTTTTTGAGCAAGAAATCACATTTCCAAGCTTTACACCTCATAATCTCATCATTTCAAGGTGTGTTCTTCATCCCAAACCTTTATAATGATATTTTTTTGATCCCTAAAGGTCCGGACCTGATTTATAAACATTTGTGTCTTTGAAAACTCATTAAAATCAGTTTCAAAACAAACCCAAACCTCTATACTTGTTATATGTGATGTATTCATGCAAGATAGGATTTTTATCGTTTAAACATGATTGTTCTTGTGTTATTATTGTGTTTCTGATCTAAATGAGTTAATATGATGATAACCTAGGAGTTTGAAGGTTCATAGATGTGTAATATTGACATTAGGCGTTTTGACCCGTTTGAATGATTATGGTGGATTGATGATGATATGTTGCGTTTTGTTGATTGTTTGAGGTTAGGGTTTACTCTAGGATGATGCTAGAACAGTAGGATAATGTCGGACAACGTCGTTATGTGATGAAATCTGGATATTTGCTATTTAGGGTAAGCTTTGCATGTTGATGTGATACTTACTTGCTAGTTATGCTATTTTGGGAAACCGCATGCATTCGGGACGGCTAGGGTGATGATAAGTTAGGGGTTTTTGCTTGAAATAGTAGGGTTAATGTTTGGGTTGGATATTGGGTGTTTACACATGTTTCGGATCTGATTTGGAGGGTTAAACGTGCAAAAAGTCAGAACAGAACAGTACTAGCGATTAGAGGTCCCTAATCGCCTATAATATAGGCGATTGGCCCCCAATCGCCTGAACTATAGGCGATTGTGAGCCCAATCGCCATTATTACTACTGATTACAGCCCTACTCGCTAGTTTGACTCTCCTAATCACCAGTTGACTTTTCCTAATTGCATGTTTGATTCCTAATCGCGTGTAATGCTGCTGTATGTATATTTTAACATCATGAAACACAGATTGAACACCTTGGAACATGTTAGGAACCCCGTAACATGTCTAATAACTTAGTAACACATGTTCGGACTTGTTTATGCGTTAATTGGGCGTTATCCTAGATAGGGTGCATGTTTGCGCATGCTAAGTGTTTAATTGCCTAAGTTGCATGATATCTTGTATGTGGCTAACACGTGGGATGTCGGGTCACCATGATAACGGTCGCGGTCTGGACAACTTGGGGACTAATTAGCCTTCGGGTTAGTAGTCATCACACTTATGTAAACTCATTGATAGGTCTCCACTAGTAGGGACTATCACACACGTATCGGATTTCTATATTACTGAGGACGCACTATAAGGTGAGTTCACAGCCCCACTTTTTACTGGTTTTACTTTCGGGGGAGAAAACATGTTGGGTACTTGTATTCATAAAAGGTGTGTCAACTTACGTTTTCGTATTCATTAAAGGTGTGTCAACTTACGTATTCGTATTCATAAAACACGTGTCATATCACGTTTTGGTATTCATAAAACCTATGATTTGCTAAGTACTCGTATTAGTAAAGCTTACAGGGTAGTCGTTGGTTACTATATGGTATTACGTACTGGTATTCTTGAATTCTTTATGTGTTGGGGTATTCTTTTGGGTTGCTATACGATTCGTTAAAGTCCCGGGGAAAACCATGAATGTGCGGTGGTTGCACAACGGGGGAAATATGGATAGATCTATTTGGGCGTGACCGGCCCACTCGTCGACTGGAGGTCGGACGGGTGCATGTTGTCTCTTGCGGTATTCTTGTATTCTTGTATTCGTGTATTCGGGCAGGTGTATTCATGTATTATTGTATTTATGTATTCGTGTCCAGTAATGGTTTTCCAATCGTAGTAGTGACAGGTGTTCATCCGGTTGGTATGCATGTGGCCTGGTTTGGCCAAGGGTATTCTTTGAAACTTTTGGAGTCGTTTTACTTAAAAACCTGTGAACTCACCGGTATTATTTGCTGATGTTTTTAGCATGTTTGTCTCAGGTCATTGAGGTAGCAGCATATCATATGCGCACGGAGTCTCACGGTGTCTAGGATCCACATGCATTTTGTTTAGCATTTTCAGACTTTCGTACTTTTGCTGCCGTGTTGTAATAAAGTTTTACGCTTCCGCAGCGATGGATTATTTATGAAAACTTAATGGTTTACTTATGTGAGTTTTACGTATCATATGGTGTCGTTTATTGTGACCGTTGACTTAGATCCTGGTTTTTCACGCGCCTCGCGGTAAAACCCCGCATGTGGAATTTGAGGGTGTGACAGATTGGTATTAGAGCCAATGGTTATAGTGAACTAGGACTGCATGTAGAGTCTAGTCTATAGCCGAGTATCACACACGTTAGACGGTCACACATAGTTGCGAGTCGTGTCATTTAGTAAACATACTAATCTTGTCGGGTTGTCGGTGTCCTCGTCACACAGTATCGTATTATCTATCTTTGGTCTATTTCCCCACTCATTCTATCTTCTTCTTCGGGTTTGAAGATGAAGAGGCTTATCGCTTATGCTTGGCAGTAGTGTACATTGGAGTGGCTTCGGCGCATTCTTGAGATTTTTCCGGGATTTGGATACCTCCCCTCTATGCTCTAATGTACATACTTGCCTACACACACCCTATCCTACACTAGTACTTGTCATAGTACCCCCTGAGTGATTGTTCACTTTGGGGACCTTCGTGCGATAACGGCTTCTTTTAAGGATGGGGGTGTCGGGTGATTGGAAGTTCTAGCTAGAAGCACGCCTAGAGGACCATGTAGAGCGATTTGTTATTTCGGGTGCACACGAAATCATAAATCGAAATGCATGAAAATCTTGGTGGACTTCGAGTTCGGACAGATGATCATGCTGGAACCCCGTTCTAAATTCATTTGGTCACTAGTAGTTGATCTAGTAGTGGTGCTGAGTATCTTGTTTCGTGTTTTGGCAGAACATGTCTGGTCGCGCTGGGGGACGTCGTGGTGGTCATTTTGGTGGTCGGAATGGCGGTGGACGCAATGGGGGTCGAGGCAACATTAGTATGACCCAGGCTGAGCTGAACAGCCTGATTCAGGAGCATGTGGCAGCTGCTATTGCTGCACACCAGGCCGCCCAGCAGGGCCATGGTGGTAATTTAATTACCCCTACCCTCATTCCTTATCTTTTGTTGTGTGGTGTTCATTTTTGTGATCAAAGTTGCTTGTTGTATCAGGGAATGCTTTTCATCCTCCACCACCTCCACCTCCTCCAGTCCACTGTACTTACAAGATGTTCCAGGACTGCAAGCCCCATAACTTCAGTGGGACTGAGGGAGCTGTGGGACTACTTCATTGGTTGGAGAAGGTCGAGTCCGCTTTCTCCATGTGTAACTGCCCTGAGGAGTATCGTGTGAAGTATGCTTCAGGGACATTCGAGGGACGTGCCTTGACTTGGTGGAATTCGACGGTGCAGACTATTGGTTTACTTGAGGCCCATGCGTTGCCATGGACCGAGTTTGTGTATCGTTTGAAGATGGAGTATTGTCCCAGCGATGAAATTAAGAGTTTGGAGCATGAGCTGTGGAATCATCAGATGGTGGGATCTGAGGTCGAAGAGTATACCTCTCGTTATCATGAGTTGGCACTTTTGTGCCCGGATTCTGTGACTCCCGAGTATAAGGCTATTGAGTTCTACATTAGTGGGTTGGTGCCTGCGATTCGCGGGTTGGTGACCGCGAATGATGCTACTACACTTCGGGATACCATTCGGTTGGCTCATAGGCTGACCAAACAGAAGGTTCAGGAGGGTGTTTTGCCTCCTAAGGGTGCTGTGGTGAAGACCTCTGATGGCAACAAGAGAAAATGGGAGAGCACGGGGAAAGGTGCAGTTCAGCCTCAGCAGCAGCCGAAGAAATTTGAGGCTACAGGTTCATCATCTGAGCAGAGTCAGGGCGGGTATACTGGGAAGCTGCCTAAGTGTACTCAGTGTGGGTTTCATCATACGGGAGACTGTGATAAGTTTCGCTGCCATCGCTGTCAGCGGGTTGGACATCATGCTAAGGACTGCAGGGTCACTCTACAGCCACCACCAGCTCAGACTGTTGCTCTTGCTCCCGCTCGTCAGGAGAGGCATGGTTGTTACAACTGTGGTAAGGTGGGACACTTTAAGCGGTACTGCCCGGAGCTGATTCGGGATGGGGCTGGGGCAAATGGAGGTGCCGGAAACAATGAAGGCGGGGGTCGGAATGCACGTGCTTAGATCATCGGTGCGAGGGAGAACATGGAGGATCCTGATACTGTTACGAGTGAGTATTCGTTTCTTGATCCTTATTATGCTTGTATTCATTCTCATTCACATTGTTTGGCGTTTCGCATTCATCATGTACGTTCAGTCGGGTACTTGGTTATCATTTTGCATTCATGGGTCTGATATGGGTCCTTTGGAGATGCTACTTGGACGGTACCGGTGTGTCATTTATACCGATCACAGTAGTCTCTAGTAGGCCTTCAATCAGGAGGATTCGTTGTTTTGCATTTAACTCGGGGATGGGCGGTTCCCCGGCTTGGAGTGTCTATTGTTATCTTTATTCGTTCATGGTTATCCCTTTGTTTGCACTCTGGGAAACGTTACTTGGGTTAGGTCGACACTCATCACCGTCGAAGAGTGAATCTCGGGGCGAGATTCCTTTCAATAGGGGGATGATGTGACGACCGGGAAAATTTTTCTTTTTATCGATCGTTCTCTTTGACTTCGGGAAATTTTCAGGACGAAAATTCTTTCAACAGGGGGATGATGTGACACCCGACACGTTTAGGTTAACATTTTATAAAACACATAAGTCTACCTTAGCGAAAAACGTTTTCAAACATACTTAACTAGGTCAGTTGAGTCGTTATGATGGTTCCGGGAATCATCAGGAGTCGTTACAATGATCCACGGGATCATTGGGAGTCGGTCCATAACCATGGGAACACGGATGGGTGATTTGTAGAATCGCTGGGTTTAACGCACACATGTAGATCTCGAGTCCCGGGAATTGGTGAACGGATGGGAACGTGTTAGTTATCATGCATTATGTGCTTACAATCATTATGTGACTTGCCGGTATGTGAATACGTGTTTATATGTGTTAAAATAGTGATTTTGCGTAATTGCACGACATTATATGTGATTACGCGTAATCACCAATAGTATAGGCAATTAGGATCCTAATCGCCTATAGCAACATGTCTTATAGTAACATGTCTTATAGCATCCTAATCACGTGTACTGTTCACCGCGATTAGGGCCTAATCGCCTATAAGTACATGTGGTATAGCTCCCAATCGCCAGTTATACATGTCTTATAGAATCCTAATCGCCAGTAACAGCCCCGTACTCGCCTGAACTGCATATGACGACTAAAAAAGCCTATAAATACCACCCTTATGTTTTAAAACATCATTTGTGAAACCCTAATACACCCCAAAGCCACCCCATACCTTATCCAACCTCTGCAACACGTTTTTGAGCAAGAAATCACATTTCCAAGCTTTACACCTCATAATCTCATCATTTCAAGGTGTGTTCTTCATCCCAAACCTTTATAATGATATTGTTTTGATCCCTAAAGGTCCAGACCTGATTTATAAACATTTGTGTCTTTGAAAACTCATTAAAATCAGTTTCAAAACAAACCCAAACCTCTATACTTGTTATATGTGATGTATTCATGCAAGATAGGATTTTTATCATTTAAACATGATTGTTTTTGTGTTATTATTGTGTTTCTGATCTAAATGAGTTAATATGATGATAACCTAGGAGTTTGAAGGTTCATAGATGTGTAATATTGACATTAGGCGTTTTGACCCGTTTGAATGATTATGGTGGATTGATGATGATATGTTGCGTTTTGTTGATTGTTTGAGGTTAGGGTTTACTCTAGGATGATGCTAGAACAGTAGGATAATGTCGGACAACGTCGTTATGTGATGAAATCTGGATATTTGCTATTTAGGGTAAGCTTTGCATGTTGATGTGATACTTACATGCTAGTTATGCTATTTTGGGAAACCGCATGCATTCGGGACGGCTAGGGTGATGATAAATTAAGGGTTTTTGCTTGAAATAGTTGGGTTAATGTTTGGGTTGGATATTGGGTGTTTACACATGTTTCGGATCTAATTTGGAGGGTTAAACGCGCACAAAGTTGGAACAGAGCAGCACTAGCGATTAGAGGTCCCTAATCGCCTATAATATAGGAGATTGGCCCCCAATCGCCTGAACTATAGGCGATTGGGAGCCCAATCGCCATTATTACTAGTGATTACAGCCCTACTCGCTAGTTTGACTCTCCTAATCACCAGTTGACTTTTCCTAATTGCATGTTTGATTCCTAATCGCGTGTAATGCTGCTGTATGTATATTTTAACATCCCGAAACACAGATTGACACCTAGGAACATGTTAGGAACCCCGTAACATGTCTAATAACTTAGTAACACATGTTCGGACTTGTTTATGCGTTAATTGGGCGTTATGCTAGAAAGGGTGCATGTTTGCGCATGCTAAGTGTTTAATTGCATAAGTTGCATGATATCTTGTATGTGGCTAACACGTGGGATGTCGGGTCACCAATGGGATGTCGGGATTTGTCTGGTTGGTCAGATTAACGTTTAAACATGTTTTCAACATAGACGGTCGCGGTCTGGACAACTTGGGGACTGATTAGCCTTCGGGTTAGTAGTCATCACACTTATGTAAACTCATTGATAGGTCGCCACTAGTAGGGACTATCACACACGTATCGGATTTCTATATTACTGAGGACGCACTATAAGGCGAGTTCACGGCCCCACTTTTTACTGGTTTTACTTTCGGGGGAGAAAACATGCTGGGTACTTGTATTCATAAAAGGTGTGTCAACTTACGTTTTCGTATTCATAAAAGGTGTGTCAACTTACGTATTCGTATTCATAAAACATGTGTCATATCACGTTTTGGTATTCATAAAACCTATGATTTGCTAAGTACTCGTATTGGTAAAGCTTACAGGGTAGTCGTTGGTTACTATATGGTATTACGTACTGGTATTCTTGAATTCTTTATGTGTTGGGGTATTCTTTTGGGTTGCTATACGATTCGTTAAAGTCCCGTGGAAAACCATGAATGTGCGGTGGTTGCACAACGGGGGAATATGGATAGATCTATTTGGGCGTGACCGGCCCCACTCGTCGACTAGAGGTCGGACGGGTGCATGTTGTCTCTTGCGGTATTCTTGTATTCTTGTATTCGTGTATTCGGGCAGGTGTATTCATGTATTCTTGTATTCATGTATTCGTGTCCAGTAATGGTTTTCCAATCGTAGTAGTGACATGTGTTCATCTGGTTGGTATGCATGTGGCCTGGTTTGGCCAAGGGTATTCTTTGAAACTTTTGGAGTCGTTTTACTTAAAAACCTGTGAACTCACCGGCATTATTTGCTGACGTTTTTAGCATGTTTTTCTTAGGTCGTTGAGGTAGCAACATATCATAGGCGCACGGAGTCTCACGGCGTCTAGGATCCACATGCATTTTGTTAAGCATTTTCAGACTTTCGTACTTTTGCTGTCGTGTTGTAATAAAGTTTTACGCTTCCGCAGCGATGGATTATTTATGAAAACTTAATGGTTTACTTATGTGATTTTTACGTATCATATAGTGTCGTTTAATGTGACCGTTGACTTAGATCCTGGTTTGTCATGCGCCTTGCGGTAAAACCCCGCACGTGGAATTTGAGGGCGTGACACCTTCCTTTTGAACCATCTGAAGTAGACTCGTTCGGGCTTGTTTTATCAAACTGGGCTCCACCAGCTTCCACCGGTTTCTCAGTGTCGGGTTCTTTCTGGCTCTGCGTTTGGTCCTTGAGCGCAGATGCATCGGTGCTTTCTCTTTGGTCATCTCTATTTCATATGTAACATATTAAATATTACAAAAGTATGCTACTAAAATCATAATATCTTTTATAAAGTTAAAACTTAAAAGAGTTGAAAGATTTTATATATTAAGTTATTTACTTCGATTAGTGTTGAAGAAATAACTTGGAAGCAATAAAGAGGTCAAATAATAACAAAAAAAAAAAAAGAATGTTACATGCCATTAAAATAAGAGCATTAAGAAATGTTGTGTATACCTGCAACCATTCTGGCAGCTGCATTTGCATATATAGCCGAAACAGCTGAACAAAGCTCCTTCATATCTTCTGGCCGGATAAGATCTGCTAAAAGAGACCTTCACACAATCGACTACTTAGCTTCAAAAGTATTTAAATGATACATGGTTGAGGAAGCATGTTCGACCCATTTATTTGTTAATGGGTCCGGGTCATGTTTTATCCTAAATGGGTGAAACAGATCTACCTAAACGGAGAACATGCCAAAAGTTACCCAAAGTCTAATTTTAATCCATAGTTCATATGACCTTGTAAAGCGCTTTTTTCGATTATTAATAATTGTAATAGCATTGTTTTTGTAATCGTACTATACACGTTAATTAATTATATCTTTTTTAAAGGACTAAAAACCGTTTGCAGTCAACCGAACCCAGCTTGTTTCTAGCAGGATCCATTTTTACCCGCTACCAACCCACCTTACCCGTCTACTTTACCCCCTCTAGTGGTCTAGTATATGGAAGTATAGTTATTTTTAAATCTGTACCTGTACGTGAACTTTGACGTGCCTACTAGTGCCGCATTAGCAACCTGTGTGGGAGGAACATGAGACAATGAAGAGGAAGGAGTCAACGTTTTATTGTGATTCGTTTGTTGAATATATGACAAATTTCAAGTTCAAGTCAAATAAAAGTCAACTATATAACAAGAATATGTGCTAATACATGTTGATATTATGCAAGCCTATGAGTGGAGGAATCTTTTTCCAAAGGCACACCAAAATATAGGTCTTGGACCTTTCCCTTTGGAGAACCATAACCAGAGGTTCCAATAGCACCAGTGATGGCGGTATTTGCAGCCTGTTGAAGATATGCAATATTATTGGCCGAATCTCCATGGAAAAGGGCCTGCCGTTCTTCACTTCCTTCATAATTCTTGCAGTCAATGCATTTTCTATTTTCTGAGCAGAAAATGTTTGCTTGGAAACACTCACAGTATTTCTTTAAGCATCCTGATTTTTTGCAATGGCATCCTTTATTATGCTTTCCCAACACAACAACTTCACCAGCCTCTTCCTGGGTCATTTTAAACAAAAAATAAAAAAGAGCAGGTAGAATTAACTAATTCACTTGGCTAATCACTCATCATGTAGCAACGGTTTAATAGACATAACATCTTTTTTAAAAACCACGCACAGTATCCTATGTATATGTAATAACGGCAATCCCATTAACACAAAGCATTTTAAATTGTCAATCATCAAGCAATCAAGTATTGCCTTTGCAAAAAACTTGACATAGAAATAATAATGGTTTCAAAACTTGGTGATATTGAACGTTGCGTCTTGATACACAGTTAAACACGAATGTGGTTTCAAAACTTATTAATAAACTTGTTTATATCGTCATGTTTACAAATTCACTTGATCAATGTCACAATTCTCATAATATCATAAATGCCTATCTACATGATACACACTAGTACATTACTCTCTAAAATGATTAACTTGGCAACTTATCCAGTATGTCTTTTCAGAAAGCTTATTCACCAGATTAGAATACACTTTATATACACCTTGTGCCTTAAAACAAGTAGCCGCTATGAGCCCAAAGAGATGCCTTAACGATCCTTACAAACAAACGATCTTTCAATGTATAAATTTCGTAAAAGTTTGGACAATTAAAAGGTTTCATGTTTACCCAGTCCTAACGGGTAACACTTAGATTTTCTCAAACATTTCATAACAATTAAAAAAATTTCGACTTTAATGAGATTTCAACCTATAGTTTAAAGGAATGTTTTAATACAGAAAATTCTATTTTTCAAAATTCATCAAGGCATCTGGGATCATTCATAACCCTCACGCCATTTTAAATCTTGGTCTTTTGAAACACATTAGAATTACACATATTTCATGAAATGGTTTCATCTTGCATTTTATAAACTTGTTTTGCATATTTATAAGTCAAATGTAAACCTTCTTGTTTTCGTATACGGATCCAACATATGTTTTCGGGAAAAGAAATTTGCGACTGATAATATGCCTTATAATAATTTTCAACACGACTTCTCGTAAACACATGAAAGAGTGTACTTACGAAGTCTTTTCATGTGAACCTGTTTTAAATCTAAAACATTCTTCGATTTCTAAAAAGTTATTCTTATGCATTACTACTATTCTTTCAACTTTATCACAAAGTTTGAGTAAACTACGTTTTTATAAACGAAAAATTTATCTTGTTACACTTGCACACTCTTAGTCGCAAAACTTTTGGTCTAACAAAATATTGGATATATTCTCATCGGAATGTTGCTAGATGTCATTTAACGTATATATACAAAACTACTAAATTTAAACTCTCATGCCAGTAGACTATACGCCTGTTCTGCGCATTTTCATTTGCAGTAAATTTCATTACTTTATTCTTACATTATTTTTTTATTATGTCCGTGTATTATCTTATTTACGATTATTCTTGCATTATTCTTTATTGGTGGTTATTCTTACACGTTATTTGCAATTATTCTCGCACTAGTTATTAGTAGTTATTCGTACAACACTAATTTTGAGCATTAATTCAACTCGTTTACTTTCATTTTGTGTAATTGTGCGATTTACTCGATGTATATTATACTATTATTTCAATCAAAAATTTTATGCTATACTTATATACTTACATGAACGCATATTTGGTATGCATATTTTTTTTCCTGCCCCGGCATGGCATTTGTCACACCCTCAAAATCCACTTGCGGAGTTTTACCGTGAGGCGCATGACAAACCAGGATCCAAGTCAACGATCACAATAAACAAGTCTAAATGAACATATGCAATTTCAAAAACATAGTTTAAAATTCCCAAATACAGCGGAAGCTTATTCTCAAAACATAATCCAAACGTAAACCAAATTATTCAATGTTTGAAAACCATGCAATCCTAACTAGACGCCGTGCAGACGCGTGCGCCCTAGTTCCATTGTGCTACCTTAGCGACCTGAGAAAACATGTAAGAGTTTACGTCAGCACAAAAATGCTGGTGAGTTCACAGGTTTTGTAATCAAAGTACCAAGTTCAACCTGTTCATACTATAACAATTTGCAAACCAAAGTACGCTAGCTAGGCGTATGTTTTATTACTACAACGATTGGAAAACCATTACTAACTCGTAAACCAGATGTCGTGCCCGAATAGTAAACCTGTTCCTGTTTGAGACAATATGCACTCGCCCGGCCCTCCAAGCCGACGAGCGGGGTTGGTCATTCCCAATAGATCTATTCACATTTCCCCGTTGTGCTAACCCGCACATTCATGGTTTCCCCCGGGACTTCCAAAGATCGTATAGTAAACCATAGAAACCCATAGTATGACAGTTGTTACCAAAACATAAGTTTAACACATGTTTTCTCCCCCGAAAAGTGAAAGCAGTTAAAAGAGGGGTCGTAAACTCACCTTAGGTTGCGTTACTTCGTAATATGAGTAAAATCAGCAAGCTATGCTAGCCCCGTAAAGCGGCGACCTAACATATGACAGTTACAAGTACTTAGACTAATAACCCGTAGGTTAGTTAGTCCCTAGATGTCCAGACCATAACCAAGTTCGTTTGAAAACACCGTGACTGTTAAATTAACCCAATGTACAAGACTCGACATCCCATTGGTGACCCGAGACTCCCCGTGTTATACTTGCACTCACAAACATACAATCATGCAATCACACTTAACATACGTTAAAGTCCAACAAGTTATAGCACGTAGTTCAAGTATCACATAAATAAGTCCGAACACATGTTACCAAGTTACTAGGTATGTTACGGGGTTCCTAGCATGTTCCTAAGTGTCAAATCGGGTCCCGAAATGCTAAGTTACACTTACAGCAGCAGTATAGGCGATTAGGAAAAGTCAACTAGTGATTACGTGGGTCAACAGGCATTTATGAATGCTAATCGCCTATACTATAGGCGATTAGGGCTATCTGGTATGCAATTTATGTGTTTATAGGCGATTACGTCGTAAAGCATGCAATTCAGGGCTTAACTAGCATTTAGGATCGTAAATGCATGAAGTAAAGGCAATTAGGATCCTATTCGCCTATACTATAAGCGATTAGGGCTCCCCCTTCAGGCGAATAGCCTCCTAATCGCCTATAGTATAGGGGATTAGGGTTCCTATTCGCCTATAGCACAAATGTTCCGGTTTTTCGCGCGTTTAACACTCCAAATCAAATCCAGAACGTGTGTAAACATCAATTATCAATCAAACAACCATACCAAACATATTTCAATCAAAATCCTTCTTTTAACCTCGTTCTATCAGCCCTGCATGCAACCATGTATCCCAAAACAACACATATAGCATGAAACATCACATTAACATGCATAACACTAACCCTAATGAACAATTACTCAGATTTTATCAACATGCTATCATTATTAATTTGTAACTACCTTAATATCATGTTACTAATCCTTCTTGAATCATAAAAACCCTATCTTTTAATCATAAACCCACATACAACAAGCATAATAGTTAGAATCCAATTAACAACAATTAATAACGAATTTCCAGAAGACATTTACGTTTATAAACAGGTCTGGACTATTAGGGATTTAATAAAAACGTTATTAAAGATTGCATGAATGAAAACCACACCTTAGATTTATGATAGATTGATGTAATAGGCTTGAAATCTTGTGTTTTGATCCAAAATCGTGTTCCAGAGGTTGTGTGTGTGTTGGGACGAGTTGTGGGACGACTAGGGTTATTAATATGAAGTTTAGGAGGTCAAGTATTGTATTTATAGGCGTTTTTAGTCGTCCAGCACGTTATAGGCGAGTACGCAGCATCATCAGGCGAATAGGGATGCTAATCGCCTATAGTAGGGGCGATTAGCATGCTATTCGCCTATAGCATGTCCCTATTCGCCCCCCTTATAGGCGATTAGGACTCCCTATTCGCCTATAGGGGTTGGTTCGGTGTATTTTGCGCGTTAAACCCCGTTTTAACATATGTTAACACATTTTCACATACCGACAAGTCACATAATGATTGTAAACACATAATACTTGCAAACAAACATATTCACACTCGTTCACCAATTCCCGGGACTCGAGACTTGTATGTTCCCTATGTTTTGACGATTCTACGAATCGTCACCCTTTGTACACTTGGTTAAGGACCGACATCTAATAAGCCTCTAGACTAACATCTAATGATCCTCTATACCAAACTAACAATTCCCGAACCGTAACACGACTCAACTATCCCAGTTAAGTATAATATACGCGTGACTCGCTAAGGTAGACTTTAATCTAAACAGCGTTGTTAATCGGAATTTGCCGGGTGTCACATCATCCCCAAGTTAAAAGAATTTTCGTCCCGAAAATTGCACAAGTACCAAAAAGGAATAACAAAAGAACAGATAAAAGATAGAAACCAAAAGAGAGATTTACCCGAGTTGTCACATCATCCCCACGTTAAAAAGGAATCTCGTCCCGAGATTCATTCAGCTGCAGAGGTAACATATCTCGATTCAAACGCTTCCTTAGGAAAGAGATGAGGATACTTAGACTTCATCTGATCCTCCCGTTCCCAAGTGTACTCTGGTCCCCGGTTCGAGTTCCAGCGAACCTTAACAATGCGAATCTTGCTATGACGTAGGCTACGAATCTTGTAATCAAGAATCTCAACAGGTTCCTCCACAATCCGAAGACAATCATCAACCTTGATCTTTTCCAGTGGAACAATAAGAGACTCGTCAGCCAGACACTTCTTTAAGTTGGACACATGGAAGACGTTATGTACGTTGCCGAGCTCCGTCGGTAAATCAAGACGATATGCCACCAGTCCAATTTGTTCCAGAATTGTAAATGGACCGACATACCGAGGGTTGAGTTTGCCACGCTTCCCAAAGCGTATGACGCCCTTCAACGATGAAACTTTCAAAAGTACCTTGTCATCGACTTGGAATTCCAATGGCTTGCGACGCTGATCAGCATAACTCTTTTGCCGATCCCGTGCCGCTGCCAACCGGTTACGAATCTGTACGATCTTTTCCGAAGTTTCGTACACTAGCTCAGGCCCAGTGAGTTGACTCTCACCCACCTCAGCCCAACAAAGAGGAGACCGGCATTTCCGCCCGTACAGTGCCTCGAACGGAGCTGCCTTGATGCTCGCGTGGTAACTGTTGTTGTAAGAGAATTCTACTAACGGTAGGTGAGCTTCCCAACCTTTGCCAAAATCGATCACACATGCTCGCAGCATGTCTTCTAAGGTTTGAATCGTGCGTTCACTCTGACCTTCAGTCTGTGGGTGATAAGCTGTACTCATGTCTAGCTGGGTACCCAAAGCTTTGTGCAAAGACTTCCAGAAGTGAGAAGTAAAATGGGAATCACGATCCGAAATAATAGAAACCGGCACCCCGTGCTTAGAAACAACTTCCTTCAGATAAAGACGAGCCAAACGATCCATGGTGTCGGTCTCCTTAATAGCGAGAAAATGGGTTGATTTCGTCAACCGATCAACAATCACCCATATCTTATCATTTCCGCTGGGTGACTTAGGGAGTTGCGTGACAAAATCCATTGTAATCCGTTCCCACTTCCACTCCGGAATCTCAGGTTGTTGCAAGAGACCCGACGGTTTCTGGTATTCCACCTTGACCTTAGCACAGGTCAAGCATTTGCTCACGTATGAGGCTATATCCGACCTCATGTTTGGCCACCAGTAAAGCACCTTCAGATCTTGGTACATCTTATCCGAACCAGGATGAATAGAATACCGGGACTTGTGAGCCTCATCCAAAACAAGCTCCCGAAGTCCCCCGAATAAAGGAACCCATATACGTTCTGCGAAGTAGTGCAGGCCATCAGGCCTTCGCTCGAGGTGCTTGTCGGCACCGTGCATTGTCTCAGCTTTAAGGTTTTCCTCCTTTAAAGCTTCTAACTGGGCAGAACGGAGTTGGTCAGGTAGAGAGGAATGAATGGGGAGTTGCAACGCCCGAACGCGACGAGGTTTAATTGATTCCTTCCTGCTCAAGGCGTCTGCTACTACATTCGCCTTGCCAGGATGATACTTAATGGCGCAATCATAGTCATTCAGAAGTTCAATCCAACGATGTTGTCGTATGTTCAAATGTTGTTGGTCGAAAATATGTTGAAGACTCTTGTGATCGGTGTAGATGGTGCATTTGGTACCATACAAGTAATGTCTCCAAATTTTCAACGCGAAAACCACTGCACCCAACTCCAAGTCATGGGTGGTGTAGTTCTTCTCATGCACCTTGAGTTGACGAGAAGCATACGCAATCACTTTCTCGCGTTGCATCAACACGCAACCGAGACCATGAATGGAAGCATCACAGTAAACCACGAAATCATCAGGGCCTTCAGGCAAGGACAAAATAGGAGCAGAACAAAGTTTAGACTTCAGTTCTTGAAATGCCGACTCTTGTGGTTCACCCCAGTCGAATTTTCTATCCTTCTGAGTTAGAGTGGTGAGGGGTTGAGCGATCTTCGAGAACCCCTTAATGAAACGACGATAGTAGCCCGCAAGGCCTAGAAATTGCCGCACCTCAGTTGGCGTCTTTGGTGCTCCCCAGTCCTTGATCGCTTCGATCTTAGCTGGATCGACATGAATTCCTAGTTCATTAACCACATGTCCTAGGAACTGAACTTCGCGTAACCAAAAGTCACACTTTGAGAACTTAGCGTAAAGTTGTTCCCGTCGCAAAAGTTCCAAAACCAAACGCAGGTGTTCCTCGTGTTCGGTCTTGTTCTTGGAGTAAATCAGGATGTCATCAATAAACACGATGACGAACTTGTCAAGATATGGTTTGCAAACGCGGTTCATTAAATCCATGAAAACCGCCGGTGCGTTTGTGAGACCGAAAGGCATGACCAAGAATTCGAAATGGCCATAACGTGTACGAAAGGCAGTCTTTGCAACGTCAGCTTCTCTTACGCGCAACTGGTGATAACCGGACCTCAAATCAATCTTAGAGTAGTAACTAGAACCCTGGAGTTGGTCGAATAGATCATCAATACGTGGAAGAGGATAACGGTTCTTGATGGTCAATTTGTTCAATTCTCTGTAATCCACACACAATCGGAAACTTCCATCCTTCTTCTTAACGATTAGAATCGGGGCTCCCCAAGGGGAAGAACTTGGTCTGATGAAACCCTTGTCCAAGAGTTCCTGTAACTGACTGGACAATTCCTGCATTTCGGGAGGTGCAAGACGGTAGGGGGCCCGAGCAATAGGAGCAGCCCCTGGTACAAGATCAATACCGAACTCAACCCGACGGTGGGGAGGAAGACCGGATAAATCATCCGGAAATACATCAGGAAACTCGCGTACCACAGGAATATCGTCGATCTTCTTCTCATCGGTAGAGGAAACAGATAAAAGTGCCAAAACGGCCGAATAACCCTTTTGAAGATACTTAAGGGCTTTCATGCTAGAGATGATATTTAGCGGAACACCGCCCTTGATACCGTACACAGAAAGGAATTCTCCATCAGGGAGAGGAATCCGAATAATCTTGTCGTAACAAACAATCTCCGCGCGATACAAAGACAACCAATCCATGCCTACCACAACGTCAAAACTACCCAAAGGTACCGGCATAAGGTCGATGGGGAACGACAAACCCGACAACTCTAGTTGACACTCCCGAAGGATACAAGTAGCTTCAATCTTCTTACCGTCAGCCAACTCAATTATATACTTAGCCTCTAATGGTACGGGTACTACATCTAACAGTCGACTAACTTCCATAGATATAAAACTTTTATCCGCACCGGAATCAAATAAAATACTAACAGAGCGATTATTGAGAAGGAACGTACCGGTAACTGTGTCAGGATCTTGCCTAGCCTCTGCGGCTCCAATGACGAAGGCACGTGCATTCCTGCCGCCGCCCCCGTTGTTCCCGTTACCGTTGTTCCCGCCCTGCTACAGTTTCGGGCACTCTTTCTTGTAATGCCCAGTCTCCCCACAGTTGTAACATCCCTGTCTTCCCGTAGTTCCTTGAGTAGTAGGAGCCGAGTTAGTAGTTGGAGCCTGGGTCGATGGAAGTGTTGCCCGACAGTCCTTAGCAAAATGCCCCAGTCGCTGACAACGATGGCAACGATTACGGTCGCAGTCCCCCTGATGATGACGCCCACACTTGTTGCATTTAGGTAATTTCCCCGCATAACCACCCTGTTTGTTACCAGAAGAAGAACCCCCGCTATCTAATCTCTTACCCTGCTGTGCTGGCACAGATCCTTTCCCCTCATTATCCCATTTACGCTTGTTATTCTCCGGGGCCTTGACAGTCGAACCCTTAGCAGGCAAAATACCCTCATTCACCTTCAAGTTTGTCATCCTGTGAGCCGATCGGACCACCTCTGAGTATGTAGGATGATTTCCCGCAGCCACCAACCCTGCGATCTCTGGTACTAGCCCCGAGATATAGTGTTCAATTCTCCTGTACTCTGGCACATGCAGATCAGGACACAGCACTGCCAACTCATTACGCCTTACCGTATACTTTTCAATCTCTGACCCAGTCATCTTGAGGTTCCACACCTCGTGCTATAGCTTTTGAACTTCCTCCCTTGGACAGTATTCTCGCTTCAGCAGTTGAACAAAATTTTCCCAAGGCATAGCATACGCCTCCCCTATACCCATATTCTGGGTGATGTTGTTCCACCAGGTCAAAGCAACATCCTGGAATAACGCAGCAGCGTACTTGACTCTATCCTCTGGGAGACAGTTACACATCAGAAACACTGACTCCACCTTTTCCAGCCACCTGAGCAAGCTCACCGCACCCTCAGTGCCAGAGAATTCCTGGGGCTTACAGTCCCGAAACATCTTGTAGGTACACATGGGTGGGGGTGGGTTAACAGGACCACCTGAAATGAAACGCATGAGAAACCACGAAGAATGTAAACAAGGTTCACTAATGAGGCAAAAGTGGATAAATCAACTTACCACCACCATTGTGCCCTAACTGAAAGGCAGCTTGCAGTAAGTTGTTCAGATCTTCCTGTGATAGGTTTACACCTCCACGACCACGACCACCACCGCGACCACCACCACGCCCACCATTGCGGCCACCTCCACGTCCTCCTCGTACTCCAGACATGATCTGACAGAAGGAACGAGAAAATTTAGTTTCACAGCTAATGGTAACCACTAGCATTCACAAGATCAAAGCTAGATCCAACTCAGGACTATCCATTCAAATCCAGAGCTCACTAGGGCTTTCATGCATTTCGGTTTATGATTTTGTGTGCACCCAAAATGATAAACCGCTCTACATGGTCCTCCAAGTGTTCTCCTAGTTCGAAGTTCAAATCACCGAACATAGACTCTTAGCTATACACCGTAATGCTACGGTAGTTTATGGCAAGTGTTTCTATTGGAGTATGAAAGGGAGATGTCCGAGCCTTGGACAAATCTCAAGAGTACACGATTTACCCCAATATACCACACTGCCTAGAGAGCAAGTAACCCGACCTAAGATAGAACGGATGATGTAACATAGGAAGGTCAGATGATTTAGAGACACCCCGACAAGCCCATACGTAATCCACCATAATGTTTAGTACTAAGTGATCGTCTAGTGTGTGCGACTCGGCTATAGTCTAGACTCTACATGCAGTCCTAGTTCACTATAACCATTAGCTCTGATACCAATCTGTCACACCCTCAAAATCCACTTGCGGAGTTTTACCGCGAGGCGCATGACAAACCAGGATCCAAGTCAACGATCACAATAAACAAGTCTAAATGAACATATGCAATTTCAAAAACATAGTTTAAAATTCCCAAATACAGCGGAAGCTTATTCTCAAAACATAATCCAAACGTAAACCAAATTATTCAATGTTTGAAAACCATGCAATCCTAACTAGACGCCGTGCAGACGCGTGCGCCCTAGTTCCATTGTGCTACCTTAGCGACCTGAGAAAACATGTAAGAGTTTACGTCAGCACAAAAATGCTGGTGAGTTCACAGGTTTTGTAATCAAAGTACCAAGTTCAACCTGTTCATACTATAACAATTTGCAAACCAAAGTACGCTAGCTAGGCGTATGTTTTATTACTACAACGATTGGAAAACCATTACTAACTCGTAAACCAGATGTCGTGCCCGAATAGTAAACCTGTTCCTGTTTGAGACAATATGCACTCGCCCGGCACTCCAAGCCGACGAGCGGGGTTGGTCATTCCCAATAGATCTATTCACATTTCCCCGTTGTGCTAACCCGCACATTCATGGTTTCCCCCGGGACTTCCAAAGATCGTATAGTAAACCATAGAAACCCATAGTATGACAGTTGTTACCAAAACATAAGTTTAACACATGTTTTCTCCCCCGAAAAGTGAAACCAGTTAAAAGAGGGGCCGTAAACTCACCTTAGGTTGCGTTACTTCGTAATATGAGTAAAATCAGCAAGCTATGCTAGCCCCGTAAAGCGGCGACCTAACATATGACAGTTACAAGTACTTAGACTAATAACCCGTAGGTTAGTTAGTCCCTAGATGTCCAGACCATAACCAAGTTCGTTTGAAAACACCGTGACTGTTAAATTAACCCAATGTACAAGACTCGACATCCCATTGGTGACCCGAGACTCCCCGTGTTATACTTGCACTCACAAACATACAATCATGCAATCACACTTAACATACGTTAAAGTCCAACAAGTTATAGCACGTAGTTCAAGTATCACATAAATAAGTCCGAACACATGTTACCAAGTTACTAGGTATGTTACGGGGTTCCTAGCATGTTCCTAAGTGTCAAATCGGGTCCCGAAATGCTAAGTTACACTTACAGCAGCAGTACAGGCGATTAGGAAAAGTCAACTAGTGATTACGTGAGTCAACAGGCATTTAGGAATGCTAATCGCCTATACTATAGGCGATTAGGGCTATCTGGTATGCAATTTATGAGTTTATAGGCGATTACGTCGTAAAGCATGCAATTCAGGGCTTAACTAGCATTTAGGATCGTAAATGCATGAAGTAAAGGCAATTAGGATCCTATTCGCCTATACTATAGGCGATTAGGGCTCCCCTTCAGGCGAATAGCCTCCTAATCGCCTATAGTACAGGGGATTAGGGTTCCTATTCGCCTATAGCACAGATGTTTCGGTTTTTCGCGCGTTTAACACTCCAAATCAAATCCAGAACGTGTGTAAACATCAATTATCAATCAAACAACCATACCAAACATATTTCAATCAATATCCTTCGTTTAACCTCGTTCTATCAGCCCTGCATGCAACCATGTATCCCAAAACAACACATATAGCATGAAACATCACATTAACATGCATAACCCTAACCCTAATGAACAATTACTCAGATTTCATCAACATGCTATCATTATTAATCTGTAACTACCTTAATATCATGTTACTAATCCTTCTTGAATCATAAAAACCCTATCTTTTAATCATAAACCCACATACAACAAGCATAATAGTTAGAATCCAATTAACAACAATTAATAACGAATTTCCAGAAGACATTTACGTTTATAAAAGGTCTGGACTATTAGGGATTTAATAAAAACGTTATTAAAGATTGCATGAATGAAAACCACACCTTAGATTTATGATAGATTGATGTAATAGGCTTGAAATCTTGTGTTTTGATCCAAAATCGTGTTCCAGAGGTTGTGTGTGTGTTGGGACGAGTTGTGGGACGACTAGGGTTATTAATATGAAGTTTAGGAGGTCAAGTATTGTATTTATAGGCGTTTTTAGTCGTCCAGCACGTTATAGGCGAGTACGCAGCATCATCAGGCGAATAGGGATGCTAATCGCCTATAGTAGGGGCGATTAGCATGCTATTCGCCTATAGCATGTCCCTATTCGCCCCCCTATAGGCGATTAGGACTCCCTATTCGCCTATAGGGGTTGGTTCGGTGTATTTTGCGCGTTAAACCCCGTTTTAACATATGTTAACACATTTTCACATACCGACAAGTCACATAATGATTGTAAACACATAATACTTGCAAACAAACATATTCACACTCGTTCACCAATTCCCGGGACTCGAGACTTGTATGTTCCCTATGTTCTGACGCTTCTACGAATCGTCACCCTTTGTACACTTGGTTAAGGACCGACATCTAATAAGCCTCTAGACTAACATCTAATGATCCTCTATACCAAACTAACAATTCCCGAACCGTAACACGACTCAACTATCCCAGTTAAGTATAATATACGCGTGACTCACTAAGGTAGACTTTAATCTAGACAGCGTTGTTAATCGGAATTTGCCGGGTGTCACAGCATTGTCGGCCCTATGCCGGCTCACACCCTTCGGTCTAAGGGGTTGTTTGGTTCACCTCTTAATAGTTCATTAAGAGGTTAGCCTCTTATTCGGACAGAGGTTGGAGTTGTTTGGTTGCAAAAATCCCACCCTCTTAATGGTTCAGTTAAGTCTGCCCACTACAGCAACATATCAATGCTGAATAAAAAAAAAAAGAACTCATCACCCTCACCTTCATTCACAGCTTCACCCTCACCTTCATTCACAGCTTCCCTTTCCCTTAACCAAAACCCTACCCTTTCACCTCTCATCTCCCTATCTCCACCCACCACCACCTCCCGCCGGCCCTCCTCCGGCTGGTACTCTTCCCTCTCTTTCACCCATGCCCTGCTCCTCCTTCTCTCCTACTCCTGCTCGTCCCTCGTCCCTCTCTCCTGCTCGTTCTCTCTTCTGCCTCTCGTCCCTCTCCTCCCCACCTCCATCCCCGCCGCACCTGCCGCTCCTACCGTCCTCTGGTTATGTGGGTGGGTGTTGCCGCTCGTCCCTCTCCTCCCCGCCTCTGGTTATGTGGGTGGTTTTGTTAAGGTTAAAGGAAAAGGAAAAAAAATGAGAGTGCAAGCAACAGATCTCGTGATGTGTGTTTATTTTCTAGAAATGAAAAAAAGGAGGTAGGTGGAAAAAGAAAGAAAAGAAAGAAAGATATGATATATATATATATATATAGGATTAGGTTCAAATGAAAACACACTTTTCGTAAAAGAACCGCGAGAACACCGACGTAAAATGTGAATTTAAAAAAAAAAATTTCCACCGGTGAAAAAACGGGTAACCTCGACGTAAAAAAAAAAATATATTTTACAGCAGTGTAAACGACCATGGCCCACCGTATTTTGTCTTATTAGGCAAGGGAATATTCCCTTTTTTATTTTATTCCACTTTAATTGTGAGCCACATATCTTTTTTGAATAAAATAAGTGTGTGGTGGAAAAGTGTGTTCTTTAGTTCTTTTACGAAAAGTGTGTTTTCATTTTACCTTTTCCCTATATATATATATATATATATATATATATATATATATATATATATATATATATATATTAATTGATTTATTATAATGGGTCAGGTTCCTGTACAAAGACCATATTTCGTGAGAAGTGTGAGAAGGATTAAAAATTGATATGTACGTATTATTTTTTGAACTTAGTCATGATGTTTTGCATTGTTTTGCCTAGAAAAACACAAAACATAACAATTAAAAACCGAAAACAACGTATTTTATGCTTAAAACTTAAAACACCATGCTAAGAACATTAAGCAGTGTGTTTTAAGTGTTAGGTAATGTGTTTTACCTATTTTTTAAACATTGCATTGTGTTTTAGATTGTTGTGTTTGAAATTTTTCAAGTTAAAACAACCTAAAACATCATTACTAAATTTAAAACATTATGCCTACATGTCAATTTAAAATATGTCCTTTGTACAGGAACCTAAACCCTATTATAATTTTAGAAAAATAAGTGGGGGTAAAAAAGTAATTTTGTAAAGTTATTCAGAGGTCTAACCAAACAACTCTTTACTGGTTCAGCACTTACTGTTTCATAGCCTCTTACCCATTCAGGCATCTTACTAATTCAGCACTTACTAGTTCAGCACTTGCCAAACAGCCCCTAAGACTCCTGATTAAGGGACTGTTTGGTTGATTAAGTGCTAAATCATTAAGATGATATGAATGGTTAAGAGGCTCTGAATGGTTAAGAGCTGAATCATTCAGCATCCCTTATTAGCTTAATGATTAAGCACTTAACCATTCCATTCAGATGTTGAAACAAACAGTCTGAATGCTGAATGATTCAGAATTGAATAATTAAGAGACTGATTAAAAGGCTACCAAACAGGCCCTAAGTTAATAAATTTATGCAATGAATGCGCAATTCTGTGACTTGAATACTATGGTATTCCTAACTATTAAACCTTTTTTTTTTTTTTTTTTGTATAATAACAGTTTTGATTTTGAATATGATTAATTACTCGTGTTAAAATTTTGTGCTTCCTACTTCTTTAATAGCGTAAACTCATTTTTACATATTTTTTTAGCATAAACTCATGTTACAAAGTGTTTTGATCAATCCATCTAAGTTCAACCAACATAATATTGCTCAAAAGAATTCATAATTTCATCCACAAATATAATAAACGAATAAACTACGGAGTAAATCATAATATTGTATGCATCACGACTCACGAGTGAGCTAGTCATACTTGGTGAGTCTATAGATTATGGAAGATCATATAGGATATTTTATAATGACACAAAATCGAATAAAAGCAAGATTCATCTCACCAAGTGTGCATAAAAAAATTAAAAAAGAAAAAAGAAACTTGTGACCAAGATTCTTCTCGTGATGCATGCAATCTTGTCTTCGATATCTACGTTTAGAGTTTTTTTACATATTTATTATGTTGTCGTAAGCGGGTACCACTAAGTACGAACACCGTAACATTAAGGTTTTTGTTGTTAACTTTACTTCAAGATATTTTATTGTAAATATATTTTATTTGTACATAACTAGTATTAAGTCCCGCGCGTTGTGGCGGGGTGTAAAACCATACCAAGTAGAACTAATGCCACACCATCAGCGACCACTAACACCAAAAAGCTCGTAAAAGTAAAATAAATAATATAAGGAAAATTACACCAAATGAAACGAAGGCGTAAAATCGTAGAACATGCACGCTCGTTACGACGTGTTAATGCCAAAAGCGTAAAATCGATGACTTTTAATAACTATGGTTAATGTGAAATAACTAAGTTGGTCTAGGACCCGCGCATTGCGACGAACTTGTTATAACTCGCAAAATTTAGAACGGAACTTAAAACGAAAAAATTGCGTAAGATGAAAATTATGTGGGATCAAAGTTGAAAGAAAAAAGTGTTAGAGATAAATCGTAAAAGATGAAAATCTTTGCGTTAAAGTAAAAAAATGAGAAGTTTTGGAGTTAGAAGTGGAAAATATCAAAATTGTTAGTGTTAATTTGTAAAAGATGAAAATATTTGTGTTAAAAGTAAAAAAGAAAAATATTTGAGCTAAAAGTGTAATATCAATTTTTTTTTTTTTTGAAAAACCCCACTAAGCATAGGGTACAACCCCTCATTGCAAAAATTCTTTGGTTATTAGTATTATTTAATTTTGTTTTGTTTTTTTGTTTTTTTTGGGAAAACTCATTGACTAGTTCTAAAAATGTACAATTTAATTATCCATGCCATATTCATTTGAAGCGGTTTTCAGAAAAATAAACAATAAACAAACTTCCAGATTATCACTACAATTTTAATCCGGTGCATGATTTCGATTTCTCATTTAACCGACGTACGGATATATCCTTTATTGCTAAACCGACGCGACGTAGGTTACTAATTGTATTAATATACCCTAAGCATAGGGTGCAACCCCTCATTACACAAATACTTTGGTTATTAGTATTATTTAAATTTCATTGACCAGTTCTAAAAATGTACGATTTAATTATTCATGCCATATTCATTTGAAGCGGTTTTTAGAAAAATAAACAATAAACAAACTTCCAAATTATCACTACAATTTTAATCCGGTGGATGATTTCGATTTCTCATTAAACCGACGTACGGATATATCCTTTATTGCTGAACCGACGCGACGTATGTGACACCCGGCATGGGTGAGGCCAATGCTATGTTGTGGTCCGAGTTTATTTTGATGTTGCGAGCAGAGTACTGCCCAAGTGATGAGATCATGAAGTTGGAGCACGAGTTTTGGAATCTGAAGATGGTTGGGTCCGAGATTGAGGAGTTCACTGCTAGGCACAACGAGTTGATTGTGATGTGCCCCGGTTTGGCTACACCAGAGTAGCGGAGGATTGAGCACTACGTTGTTGGGTTAGTGCCGGAGATTGTTGGGCATGTTGCCGCCGCTGATCACACTACTATGTTGGCCACGGTTCGGGCAGCTCACAAGCTGACCAACATGAAGGTTGCTGAGGGCGTTCTACCTCCGAGGGGTGCGGCTGTGAAAGCCCCCACGGATAATAAGAAAAAGTGGGAGAGTGCTGGGAAGAACGCTGGATCGTCTCAACAGCATGTGAAGAGGCATGATGTCGCGGGGTCGGCATCTGAGCAGAAGACTGGGGGTTATGACGGGAGGAACCCGAAGTGTAACACGTGTGGGTATCACCATGTTGGGGGTTGCGATGAGTTTCGATGTAATCGTTGTCAGCGAGTCGGTCACATGGCTAAGGATTGTAGGGTCAATCTTCAGCCAAAACAGACTCAAGCGGTTTTCCCCACTCCTGCTTCTCCTCGGAGAAACCATGGGTGTTTTAACTGTGGAGAGACTGGACACTTCAAGCGGGATTGTCCTAAACTGAGAAAGTCAAGGGTGGCAGTCGAACTGCTCCGGCTCGTGCTTATGTCATCGGTGCTAGGGATAAGGTGGAGGATCCCGATACTGTTACTAGTGAGTTCTCCTTTTTCTTGTTATATGTTGTACTCTGGTCGTTTTAATTCGTGTTGTTTGGCGTTCGTATTCATCAAGTGTTTTCAGTATTGGGTTTGGTTATCGTTTTGTATTCATGGGTCTGATGTGGCTCCTCTGGAGATGCTACTTGGACGGTACCGGTGTGTCATTTATATCGATCACAGTAGTCTCTAGTAGGCCTTCGATCAGGAGGAATCATTGTTTTGCATTCACCTCGGGGAGGGTGGTTCCCCGGCATGGAGTATATTTGTTATCTTTATTCGTTCGCGATTTTCATTTCGTTTGCATTCTGCGAAACGTTACTTGGGTTAGATCAACACTTATTACTGTTGAAGCTGAGTGAATCTCGGGGCGAGATTTCTTTCAACAGGGGGATGATGTGACGACCGGAAAAAATTTCTTTTATCACTCCATTCTCTTTGACTTCAGGAAATTTTCGGGACAAAAATTCTTTCAACAGAGGGATGATGTGACACCCGGCATGTTTGGGTTTACAATTTATAAACACATAAGTCTACCTTAGCGAAAAACGTTTACTAAACATACTTAACATGGTCAGTTGAGTCAGAACACAGTCCGTATTCTCTAGGGTTCAATGATTTGGAGGATCATTGGGGTAAGCACACACACATGAGTCATGAGTCCCGTTGTTGGTGAATTACATGAATTAGATTAAGTAATAAACGTGAATTGATCTGTATATGTTGTAGAATCTGCAAATGCGTGTTTAAACGATGATTAGATGATTATCCATGATTATATATGCTTAACATAGGTTAGGATTGCATGTTCATGTGTTAGAATGTGTTAAAATGCGTTAAAACGGCAAAACTGGAAAATCTGGGAAACACATGTACAGGTTCGACCTGTAGGGGGGTCGAACCTAGGAATGGGAAATCAAAACATACATTCGACCACTCAAAATTCTCATTCGACCTATGAGGGAGGTCGAACCTGGACTGGGTATAAAGACCACACTTTGTCATTTTTCATCATTTCACAAACCCTAAACGTCTCTAAACACTCTCTAGCAACTTTAATCATTGGGGAAGGAGTTTTTGCCCTTGTTTTCCATAATCTAACCTACAAACATCTTCTAAACAAAGATCAAAGTTGTGTTCTTCATCCTAAATCCTTTTTAAAGCATTTTGATTCATTTTCATTAAACCCCAAAAGGTCCAGATCTGATTCAAACATGTTTTCATGGATAAAAACCTTCCTAACATCCTTCCAAACAAAACCTATTCATAAACAATGAGTTTTCATATAAGTTAACATGTGTTATGTTGTGTTAATGATATTTTTATGTTGTGTTATGCATTGTTTGATGATTGATTGCTGTGTAGATGTTATAACAATGATCTAGGGCTGTTGTTGACAATGATTTAGGATTGGGATAGGTTACAATTGATTATTGATGATGTTTTGCTCAATTTTGGGGATTTTAGGTTAGATTTAGGGCTTGTTCATGATGTTATTAATAATGATATGATTGGGGGTTTTCTTGTGCATGATAATCTAGGCATGTTAAGTTGATTTTTAAGAGATTTCTGAAAGTTTCCTAATTGGGTAAAGATTGCATGCGTTTGATGTGACATCTCCGTAATTTGCCATTTTGGGTAACTTGTAAAACGGACGGATTTCGGGATAAAATTGGTAGGGTTTTGTGGGAATATGTTAATGATAGTTGACTGCTGTGATTGGTGATGTTTCGTGATATTTTCGGACCGTTTAGATGCGTTTTGGTGCGTTTTATGAAGTTTTGCAGCAAAGGGTCGAACGTGGAACTCATTCGACCCTTCGTGGGGTCGAATGTAGCTCAAATGGGTCGAATGTAGCTCAAAAAGTTCGAATGTGGAGGTCTGGGGTCGAATGTGCATGTCTGGGGTCGAATTAACACGTTTTAGGGTTGAATTAACATACGTTAAGGTCAAATAAACATGTGTTAGGGTCAAGTAAACATGTGTTAGGTCGAATGAACTTGTGAATAGGTTGAATGAACATCATGGGGTTCGAACCAAGGGACCATGGGTCGAACCAGAAGCCCCTGGGGTCGAACCAAACCCAAAAATCTTTCGGTTCGACCTTACGACTTCGTATATGCGATTTTTGATGCAAACTAAGTTTTTTATGCTTGAAACTTATGTGTTAACATTATGTACATGAATAATTGATGTAATGGTCACCAACGGGATGTCGGGTCTGTCTGGTATGTCCGATTAACGTTTAGACACACTTTTTAACACACGTAGTTAAGATCTGGACAATCGGGGACTAGTTAACCTTCACCTAGGTCATCTTCAAAATCATCATCATACTCATCATTGTCATCATCTTCCTTTTCCATCCTATAATCTGAGTCTTCAGAGTCCTCATCCTCACTGTGTTTTTCAACATCTTCTGCATTATCATCTAAATTACCTTGACCATTATCTACATTATCATCTAAATTACCTTGACCATCATCTACATCAATCACATCACTATCTATCCACTGGAGTGCAAGCAGTCTTCTACTAGCACCAGCTTTATCAGGTCTTGGATCATGCTTAGCTTTATCATGAGATGGACAATGACTAGCTTTACCAACAGATGGACCAACATCTTCAATCTTCTCAATAATAACACTTAAACTGCCTTTATGTGGTGACACAAAATATGTTTCCAACTTTGTAACCCAATGCTCAACATACACTTCTATAACCTTAGTCCTAACCACAAACTTACACATCTCTAAGACATCTTGATCAGACCCTAGAGCGCTAAGACCAATATCCAAATTTTCACCAGGAATCTTAAAGTGGTAATACACAACATCATCATCAGAATAACCTAACAACTTAAACATAGAGTTAAATTCCATCACTGAGAACTCATCAACATCTATGTTGTCCAAATATTTCATTTTACCTACATACCTTCTTCCTTGGTAACCTAAAAACTCTCCCCCATGAAATACATGGATGCTAAACATCGTAGGGCAACCATCTGTAACAAAAAAAAATGAAAATTTAGGTTAAATTTCCATATTGTAAACATGTTAAATTTAAGCCAGATTGTAAAAAAAAAAAAAAAAAAAAAAAAAACACATACCATATTCTTCGTAAGGATCAAAATACACTAATGGCCAATGAACATTCCAGATTGAGAACTCTATCATCGTTGAAGAACAATTTTGAATCAAAAAGCACGAATCAGATGATATGATTAACTTCATTTAGGGTTTTAATCTGGAAGAAAAGAAAAGGGTAAATGGATTTTAAATAGGATAAATGGGGTTAAAAAGGGGATAAAAGGACAAATATGCCCCTCACGTAGGGTGCACGTGGGGGGGGGGGGGGATGGGGGGGACTTAACTGAGATTCTAACCAACGTTACGTTTTTCGACTCAAAGGGTTATGTTTGGAAAACTGAAGTGCTCAGGTAGTTAAGCATTTTCATTTTGGATTCAACTAGTTAAAACCAATATAACACAGGGACGCAAATAGTAACTAGGAAGATACTAAGGATTAACGTTCTACCTCATTTATCATCCGAAGATTTTATAGCCATATCAAAAACAAATCGTTCACTTGGAAGGCTAACATCGACTTCATACCACACCATCTTCTAATTGCACTCCAAACACCAAACGAAAAACCACACCCCGAGAAAATCTATTCTTGAGAGGTCCATCCAAAGTCCAATGATCCAACCAAAAACGGACCGATTTTCCATCCCCAAAAGAAGCTTTTAAATAGTTTATGAAGCTCTTATCACCAAATTTCATCTTATCTCCCAATCAAGCGATTACGGCCCACACCCCACTCGAGTTAGAAGCAATTGGAACAAACGACTATCTTCGCCTACTTTTATGACATGCTATAAGCCTATAACCACTCTTTTCCATAAACTATTCTCTTCACCTTTGAATCTCCATAACCATTTAGATAACAACGCCTCATTGGTATCTTTAAGATTTGAAAGACCCAACCCTCCTACTTTTTTAGGAGGCGTTAATATCTCCTAAGCAACCCAATGAATTTTGTTAATCGAATCTGATCCCGCCCACAAAAGCTTTTTATAATCTTCTCAAGGTTGTCTATAATTTTTAATGGCTCCTTATACAAGGAAAAATAATAGACTGGGAGACTTTATATGTCACACCCCGCCAAGGCGAAAACACGGGGATGCAACCATCGAAAGGTTTTCAAGCACAAGGTTCAAGCAACACACATTTTATTAAAATAGTACCACCATGAAAGATGGATATTGTCATAAATTAATTAAACCGACATGATATCATTTATAAAATGAAATAGTATCTGAAATTCATGGAAATGAAAATAAAACGTCATGGGATTGAGAAAACCCATCCAAAGCGGTGCCACATAGTGCATGCTCGAGCCTGTCCCTCAAATCCTTGTGGCCCTCCATTAGTTACCTGAAAAACATGCATAAAGGATTTGTCAACAGTAATGTTGGTGAGTTCACGGGTTGAATGTAACGAGTAAAACCAACGTGTAATTCGTGTATGTCTAATCATAGGATAGCAAAGCGAATGATTTCTGTGCAAACCATGAGTCCCATAACCAAGCCTCTTGACTGTTATGCCTCACGCATTGTACACTAAAGACAATGTATGTATAGTAGAATATGACACTACAACAAAAATGGGTTTTTAGTACGCACAAAAGTGTCCTAAAATGTTATTTTATAGGACTTTTTATTTAATAGGACCAACGGTAAAAGCGTTTCATGTAAGGGGGTCGTAATAAGTCACGAAACTTAAAAAGCGTCCTAATATCTCAAATGAGATTATGAAACCAATTTTATGGTCGCATAATATGTCCCAAAAAAAACTCCTTATAAAACATATTAGGACACTTTTACAAGGTTTTAACATGTGCTTACCTAGTTTTAATCTTTTAATACACATACAAGAGTCCTAAAAAATTAAGTTATAGGACCCTTATGATGTAACATTATAGAAGCATTAGTACCAAAAAAAGGGTCCTAATATCTCAAATAAGATTATGAAACCAGTTTTATGGTCGCATAAGATGTCAATGAACAAACAATATAGCGTCCTAAGAAAAGCATATTCGTACACTTTAATAGGACCAAATTTGAAAGTCCTAACAAGTCATGATACAACGGTTTTTTAAACATATACACACACAATTTTATGATATATTGTATATAACATCAACTAACGAAAGAAATAAAACTTTATTATATTTCAAATAAACATATTCATAACAAAAACACTAAACATGAATAAGTTATAGCATCATCCAACATAAAGTTTTGTAACATTTAACAAAGAAACTAAAAGCAACGAAAGAGATAAGCAGCATAGAATCCTGAGTCATCATGTGTCCTCAATCCTCACGGACTACCTACAAATAAACCATCCGTGTATAAGCATTAAGTTCCAGATTATTAAAATTATTCGTATCACAAAATTAATAATTACATACCGAGATGAAAGGACAAGGCCATGCAATGGAGGCACCAATACAATCTTGAATTGTGGAAAATAACCCATATGGTCTCACCAACTTTTCATCTATTTTTATTGCTACTTGAACGTTTACCTCACACCATTCTTGTCCAATCTCTGTACCACCAACTAGCTCATTTTGGTCCAAGCTCTTCACCCATCCTCTTGCTACAATCTCGGCAGAGTTTAGAATGCTTTTGAGGACAACTTCATCTCCGACCTAGATTTTAGTTTTCAACAAACATATCAAACTCTAGTCACAATAGTACAAGTAACGTTTCACAAAAAAAAAAAAAGATTTATATAGAAAAATACCCGTAAACGTGGAGGTCCATTGGTTGCAATGGGAAAATGTGGTGATGTAAGAGGTGGAACACTAGGACCATCCGTACTCCCTTTAATCTCCGATACTTGGGCTTGTAACCGAGCCACAGTACTAGTAAGTTCTTCACATTTAGACTTCAATTGGATGTTTTCTCTACGACATGTTGAACGACTTGATGTTACACCCCAAACATCAGAAGCACGAACACCCAGACCATACATGACTGCATCACCATTTCGATCTTTCCCCATTACTTTAGGAAAAACATCATCTGGTCCAGGCTTATCGATCGAACCATCAGGAAGATTAGAACTAAGTTGTTGCATCTGTGCCTGTATTAGATATAGTAACAAAAATAAGATATGTATTTTTAACAACATCAAGAACATAAAGAAAAGATATGTATATGAATATATAAGAAATTACTTACAATTGCATTTGCAGCTTCCACATTTTTTGTAGTTCCATGTTTGGAGAAACATGCACGAAACATTTCCAATCGACTTGGGTCTTGTCCCACAGATGCCTGTTTGAATAAAAAGAAAATAAGTAGTAACAACGGATATCGACATGCTACATTAAGAATTGCACTATTTCATACAATCACCTTTAACTCTTCACGGACTCGAGCATAACTTTTTTTACCCGTAACTTGCACCATCTTCTTTTTTGACCGATTCACCTTGTTTTTTTCACTTACCATCTTCAATAGAAAATAAAATATCATAATGAGAAATAAACTAATTGTAACATCCCAAATTTTGAGGATTTATATTTGAAGTGTAAGGTTATTTCATACCTTAGACTTTGTTTTATTCCAATACTTCACAAGTCTCCTCCATTGTTTTTTTTGAACTTGTTTTGGCCTAAAATTTATTTATTCCTGAAGTGACAAAGACGGATCATAGTAGCTTTTCTTAACTCTTGCCCTCCAGTTCTTGACCTTCTTCCCAAATGATTGCAATATCCAGCCTTCAGCATCTTCTGGAATATCAAATTTTGTCTAAAAATGGAACATGTCACATTAGAAAAGAAATACTTTAGTCATTCATTAACAAACATAATTTTAATTATGTACCTTTATGAAGTCGAGCAACGTTTGTTTTTTGGTGTCCTTAACTTTATTCCATGGCTTATAAATCGGACAGTACTTTCCACTCCTTGAAAGGGTTCCCATGAAATGGGTTAGTTTACTAATTTTGTCACCAATAGGTTGTCCAAGTTCATTAACTAAAATAGGAATTCTATCCCCTTTTTTCTTGGGCCCAAACTTCTGGCATACGCGTAGGTCCTCTTACTCTTTTACGTACATTTCGAACTGCAAAAAGTGAACATGATTTACAATGTACATGTATATATTAAAAATACTATATAAATTGAAAGGCAATATATTAAGTATGTACGTTTTCTTAGTTTTATTATAGTTTCTTATATATTCATCATGTGTCACACAATATATGTATTGAGAAACAAAAAAAAAATGAAGCAATCAAGTAAATTAGATAAACCTGCTTCATTTTCTAGTTGTGGGACTTCAAACTCTTCATCAACCAATTCATCTATCTCATTTTCTAAACCATCCATGTGTTTATTTCCATCATCTTCATCGGTATCTTGTTCTTAATTGATATATATAGTTACAAAAACAGTAAGCATCGAAAACAGTTAATTGAATCAAACTTAATACTAATTGAATATCATAATAAAATATTTGAAAAGAGAAAATATATGTACCATGAAATATCATGTCACGCTCCCCGTGGTCATCATTGTTGTCGACTGCAAATAAATTTCGTTTAGCTACAACTGATCGCCCTCTCGTGTGGCCTTCATCAGACTCTGATACACTACTATTTATTGGCCTCGTTGTGTCAATCACTTGTCTCTTTTGCATATGAGATTTTGTAGACGTTAGCACATGAGAGACATTAGGAGCAATAACTCGTTTCTTTGCTAAATAAGCATATCTTTTTATGGACTGCGGAGCAATGTATCTTGGATGTTTCTGTAAGTCAAACGGTTAGAAAACATACATAAAGACATTATATTATCCAAATTTGTTATTAGTACCTTTTTAGTGATATTTGTAGCAACTTCTTTTAAATAATCTTGATCAACACCAACATCTTTCTCGCTCGTATCAATTGGTTTCTTTTTATTTTTCTTTGTTTCATCACGCTTGTAATTTTTCAATCCCAGGGCTTGTAATTTTTTTTTGTTCTCTAGAATATTCAACATTCTACTCTTTTCATAAGCATTCATATGTCTTATAGGGCTTTGGCCTTGCATGCTTTTATCTTCCATTACTAGTGTACACAACAAAGAAAAATTCTTATCAGATCAAGTTATCAAGACCTAGGACATGTTAAAAGTTTTAAATTTTCTCTTAATTTCATAAAAAATGGTCAAGGCACAAAATGTTGTGTTCTTTTGTGAATACAACTGCAGAGATTATAACAATAAAATGCAAACCATAATCCACTGCCGAGCATGATTAACTATTTAATAGCATGTAACAGTAAGGCTAAAAGTGCAATACCGTCAGTGAACTTCTTTGGCAGAAAACGACGACATTCAAGAACTACTTCTCATTACGGTTTGTTTGAACAAACAAATCATATAGTTACGCCAAAATTGAGATTAATAAGCATACATCAACTCACATGGTATTTAATACATAATAAAGATGATTAAAACTTAGCCAAACAATCTCTCTACGACTCTACATATAAATGATTTCGAATAACGAAATCGTTTACCTTCGATTTGTGATTAACTTGAAACACATCAACTGATAAGATTGCTTATGATTGAATAGCGCCAATGTAGGATAATTGAAGAGCACCATTCATATGGGTTGGGTTGCCGGTTAAAATTTTTGTAGGATAATTGAAGAGCGCCAATGTAAAAAATGAAAATGAAAAAGAATATAGAAGGTGGATCTGTGAGCGGGAATAAAAGAGGGTCTGAAATTTTGGAAAATAAAGGGGCGGGACTTCAGAATCCATTCCATTCACAATTGATGATAGCAAGTTATTATAATAAATAGAAAATTAAAAAAGAAAAAGGTCTATAAATCAAATCTTAGTGTTGTGAGGTTTACGTAACAAACAAATATATTAATGAAAATTAAGATATCATTTTTTATTTTTGTAATTTTCATCCAATAGAATAATATAAATATGTAATCATGTATATATACATTCCATATTTTCATCCATTACTAAATTCCATTTTGCCTTTTTTTTATTATTACTCAAATATCAAGGGTCCTGTTACAGTGTATTATAATAACACCATCATGATTAAGCGTCCTATAAAGGTTAAAGTTATAAGACTCAAATGTTAAGTATACTATTAAGTTATGTTATAATAAAACTCTAGTGAAAAAGCGTCCTATAAAACTGATGTTTTATGACTCAAATATCATGTGTCCTATTATGGTGTATTATAATAACATCACAATTATTAAGCGTCCTATAAAGGTTAAAGTTATAAGACCCATGTGTCAAGTGTCCTATTAAGTTATGTTCTTATATGACTTCTACTAGAAACGGTCCTATAACATCAAACATTTATGACTTAACTGCAAAGTGTCGTATTAAGTTATGTTATAATAGGACCCCAGTGATCAAGTGCCCTATTACATTACCACATAATAGGACACCCACAACTAAATGTCTTATAAATTACTTTATTAGGATCTACATTTTAAGGGTCTTATTAAGTTATATGATAATAGGACCCAAAAGAATCATCCATCGTATTAAATAACTTTTTAGGACACTGGTTTAGTAGCGTATATTATAAAAGGACCCCAAAAGTTCATTCGTCCTATTAAATAGTTTTTTAGGACCCCATTTTCCAAGCGTCCCACACAAAAGGTCCTTAAAAGCCATTTTTGTTGTAGTGTGAACACTCTTTTGTATGTAACCGGTTAGAGCGACTAACCAAGAGTGGGGTGTCAACCCAATAGATCTATTAAAGTGTTCCATAGCTTTTGATAGCTAATGGTTATAGTAAACGTTGTACGAGGACTAATGAGCTCATGAACCAATATGTCTCATGTTCCACAAGGCAGTCATGATAGAATATACACACACTTGTAAACGACACTAGTATTGAAGCATGTTTATCCCCCAAAATGTAAAATAGTAAAATGGGGCCGTAAAACTCACCTGATGGTGTCATGTGTGGTCTAGTGAAGCTTGAGAATGTGAGATAGCCACCGTCCGACAATGATTGCCCTATGATTGTTAAGAGCATGGTAAATTGTATGTTTTTGTCGTTTATCATACAAATTGTTCACTCGATATTTTGTGGGCCTTGCCTTTAATGTATGTGGGCCACGTTGTTTGTGATGACCTTAAGTGTACTTGTGAAATATATGTTTCCCGAGATTCCGGGCGTTTTGTTGCACCATGGTTTCCATTGTACCCAAGGTGGACCCCACATGCTGTCATGGTTATGAAATAATGCCAATTCATCATGTGTGGTCGGTTTTTAGGAAAATACTCATTTAACTTAGGCCTAAGCCTCTTTTTAATACCCGAATGAGATTAACACATGTTTCGGCTCATCTTAACATGTGTTAGCGGATTATGGCCGAAACATATGCATGGTGTTTGCTTTGAACCCGATCGTGTATAGGTTCAAAACGAGTTGGTTTAGGCCAATCTAGGTACAAGTGCAACCATGAGATGTGTTTTAGATGTGTTAATGGTGTAAGCCGATTGTAATCTCATTTGTTTTACCCTCAGTTTTCGAACATAATATCAAGTTAGTTTAGCTCAAAACCTGATCTAATAGTTGATCATACACGCTTGATTAGGTTGAAACATGTTATCCCGGTTACTATAGTAACACTAGGGCCGATTGGTAAACATTTAAAGTAGTGTTAACTAAGTAACGTGTGTTTAAATGACATAATGTCTAGGCATTAGTCGCGTGTTTGCCGATTAAAGAGGTTAAAGGTCGGGTGACTTGTGTGATTTAGGAAAGCTAGTAGACGAGTTAATGATCTTACCTAGTTGAATGGAAATGAGCACCACCCGATGCGATCTTCTAGTAACTCAAGGCCTTGTGTTCTCATTGGTTGGTTCAAGGATTTCTCTTGGTGTTGTGATGGGGAGGGTTCGGCCAAGTGATATTGTGGAGGAGAGGGTATGTTGTGAGGTGTTGGTGCAAGAATTAAGCTTACTCAAGCCCCCTTTTTATAGTGTAATCCATGGCAAGTTCATTCCCTTGATCCTTGTAGTTTTGCAAGTACATTCCAAGTTTGTATAAGAAGTTGACATTGGATGAAAGGGACTTGAGCTCTTGTGTTCATGGGGATCAACCAAGTTATAGGAATCAAGAAAGATCATACATGTTTTGGGATAATGTCATGCCTAGTGTTGTTCCTAAACAAGGTCGATTATGGTGTTAGTAATGGTGGATTTGTCCTTAAGTATAAGGCATGTGAGGTATGGACAAAATGACTAGAAAGTTGTCATAGAGATGTCCCTTTCGGCCGAATTTTGGAAGGAAGAAGGAATATTTGTTGGTTGCCTAGAAGGGTATAGGATTTTCCTTGGATGGTGTGGCAAGTGTAGCTATTTTTGTGCAAGTCTTGGCCTCTTGTTGTGACAATGACACATGAATGGAGGCTTGTGCTTTGCTTCGGCCGATTAGGGAGTCCAAGAGGCTTCCTAGTTTGAGTTAAGACAACCACATGGAGTTGAATGGTGTCATAAGTATAGGTGCTAATTTGGTATAAATATGATCATACTTTTGTCCCTTGTGATCCTATTCTTTCGGCCCAAACAAGGAGAAACAAACAAAAGGTTATTTGTGGAAAGGTCTTGAGATGGAGTTTAGTGTGTAAGGGTTCTAGTTTAGTGTAAATGTGGATCATTGTCATAGGGTTTAGGGTGGGATTGGCCGAAATGTTTCATATTGTAGAGGTGATAGGTGACTAGTCCAAGAACAAATAATTGTCATGTATGTGTGTACATGTGATCGATTAGAGGGCAAGTGTATATGTATGTATATGTGTGCGTGTGTATATATATATACACACATGTGTTCATGGTCAAGTGTTTATTCCCAAGATAAGTTCATGTGATAATCAAGTTATGCAACTTCTTTCCAAACCATGATGTTGGTGAAATAGGTTGTGAGCTCGAGTAGGTGTTTTTGTCCACACATACTCTAGTTATTTTAGATGTAGGAACATCCAAGTAGGTGATCATGAGTCGGGTATTGACTAGGGATTTCTGACGACATCAACATGTATTAGTGCCCACTAGTTGTGATCATGTATGGTTTATTGTAGGATAACAATTGTGATCTATGATCATGTGTTAGTGGGGCAATTTTCATGTGTTAAAGTGTGGTAACCTCACGAAAGGTTTGTTTGGTGGGTTGTCCGGGTGTTGTATGACTAAACAAGCGTTCCATGTTGAGTTTTCTGATTAACTCTTGCTTCACTAGACTGGGGGTACGATGTATGTAGAAAGGTGTAATGATGCACATAAAATGATAACAGTAATTAAAAATGTATGGATGTTGACCTGGTTTGTTGACTGTTGTCACATTATAGAATCGATTTGATTAGGATAACTCTCCCTCCAATAGATAGGAATTTAGCTTTCCATAAGGATAGCCTTTTTTCAAAAACATCGACCACCTTTCTCCAATTCAAGCAACGATTCATATTAGTTCCAACCTTAATACCCAAATAATCAAAAGGGACCTCACCTACCCCACATCCCACAATAACGGCCATATCTTGGATCTCACTATTCGACACTCCCATCCTAAACAAACTTGACTTATCGATATTGATCTTGAGGCCCGAACATATGTGGAATATTCGTAATATCCTAGCCATCTTTTTAATATTATTTTCATTCCAATCCCCCATAATAAGGGCATCATCCGCATAAAATAAGTGAGAAATACAAGGCCCCTCATTACCAATCTTTAGCCCAACAAATTCATCTACTTCAATGGCTTTGTAAAACAAACCTGACAAGGCTTCCATGACTATTAATAACAGAAATGGTGACAAAGGATCACCTTGCCTTAAACCCTTATCGCATAGGAATTCGAAGGTGGGAGACCCGTTAAGAAGAACGGCGGATCTCGCGGACTTAAGGATCCCTTCTATCCACAAACACCATCTTCCCGAAAACCCCATTTGTTGTATGATCGAAATCAAAAACCCCCAATTGACATTGTCATAGGCTTTTTCGAAATCGATTTTCATCAAAAAAAAACACTTTGCCATCTTTCTTTTTAAGCCAAGATAGAACTTCATTCACCATTAAAGGCCCATCTAAAATATTTCCGCCTTTTAAAAAACCTGTTTGATCTTCAAAAATAACCAAACCAATGACTTTTTTAGGACGATTTGGAAGGACCATAGAAATCACTTTACTAATCATTCCCATAAAAGTGATAGGTCGATAATCTTTTAATTTCGTAGGATTCTTAATTTTGGGAATCAAAGTAATAAAGGACGACCCACAACCCCTACTAATAGAGCCCAAATCATAAAAATAAGATAAGATATCAAAAAATCACCTTCCAAGTCATCCCAAAAATGCCGAACAAACTGGAAATTAAAACCACCGGGACCTGGAGCTTTATCTTGTTCACAATCAAAAACAGCTTCCTTAATCTCTTCTCTAGAAAAAGGGGCGATGAGACTTTCACCCAAATCTTTCGGAACCTTTTTAAATTCCCAGTTCTAAGTAAAGGTCGATTCTTGATTTTTTCTGAGAAATGGGATCTAAAAAATTTTAAGACTTCTCTCTTAACAAAATTCGGATTAGAAATCCACTTCCCATTAACCATTAAACCAGGGATAGAGTTAATCGCCTTTCTACCATTAATTACCCCATGAAAAAAAGCGGTATAGTCATCTCCAAGAGCCGCCCACCGGGTACGAGATTTTTGTCTCAGATCCTTATTTTGCGCCCCTTCTAGTTCTCGGATTCTGTTGTGACACTCAGCCCATACCCATTCCTCTTCATCTTTTAGATCTCGTTGCTCACCCATCTTCTCTATAAACCCAATGTCTTCATTAAGAGCCGTCCATTCTTCATTTTCTTTATTATCCGCCGCCTTCCAATTCCTCAAAATAATTCGTAGTTTTTTTTTCAAAAAAAAAAAAAGACATCACATTAAGTAAAACATTCCATAATGCCTTCTTCTCACGCACTTTTTATGGAGCATAAATGTTCAAAATATTCAATTTCTTATCCACTTCTTTAATATAACCTGAAATCAAAACAAAATTCTGATGAGTTTTTGTAGAACAAACTTTGAAAACCTTTGGATCCTATACAGTAACCAATCCACCAGAACGCCCCCTAGAGTCAACCGATTGCAAATCCATTTCACTATTACCCCAGAACCTTTTCATTTCATTAATTCCCACATTACTTGTTCTTGTTTCTTGTAAAGCTAAAATCGAGACATGGTGTTCCAACTTTAACTTCCTGGCCCAATCATCCTTCCCGGTAACCCCTATCTCTCGTACGTTTAATGATAAAAAAAATCATAATTTAACAAACTTTATTCCTTCTTCCCTGATCGTGTTCCGAATTCACTATTAGTAAAATCCGCCCCCATTTTGACACCCAATTTAATGGTTTCACTTACCTCATCCTCTTCTTGATTCTTGGGACTATTAACTGTAACCATTCTTTGCTTAACGGGATTTGAATTCAATTCGAAAGATCTTTCATTGTCAGCCTCCTTCATTAAATCTTCAAACGATTTCAGCACATCTCCTGTGTGTCAGTCATTGGTGACTATTGGAATAGATCTTTGTTCACCTTGTTCACCATTGACACAATCAGACAGATGATACAGTTTCCCTGACTCACAGCTGAGCTGATTAGTTTCATTTTAGAGATCACCTCTTTCACTTCCATTGGCCCAATTAGTTTAACCAAATCAAAAGGGTCCACCTCCTTTATGGGCTTGTTTTTATTTTTTCAATTTCTTTTTGTAGGCCCACTGGACGATCTTGACTTTGACCCATACTTTTTGAAAAGCATCTTTTGTTTGCGTTTTTTAGAAAACTTTAAAGATAGAGAATATCTTGTTTTGTTGACTTCTTTAATCTCACTCTCTTCCAATTGGTCTCCTTGATTTTTGTCACTTTCATAACTGCATTGACTAATGTCATAATTGTCCAATCCTTCCTTTTCAATACCCCATTTATTTTCAATAATACCTTCCATATGAGTGTGGGGGTTTCCTTAAAATTATCCGCCTCATTAATGATAATCGCAGAAACCATGTTCACCAGGGTTTGAACCTCCTCCGATTGTTTTCCGGCAACCTCCTCATACGACTTATCTTCATGGGATTCATTAGACTTGAACAAAAAAAATCTGGAATCCAGTCACACATCTCTTCCATGACCCAAACTCTAAATTTTTTATTACGCCATCGTAAAATTATCTCGTCTATAATTCTTCGGCCTTCACCTACTAAAACCCCCACATATTCATACGATAGATCACCGCTGTCCTGCTGGACCTTAGCTCTATGGATTACCTTCTTGAAACGTTCCCCTATCATATTGAGAGTGTCAGTGCATAACATATTTAACGGGATACCTTGCACTTTTAACCATGCGATTCTTTCGAATGGGAACGATTGACCTTCCCATACTTTTAGGATAATTTATCTAGTACATTTACTTTCGAAATATGTAGTAATCTATACTACATTATAAAGGAAGGGACATGGGCAAATATATCCAAGTTTTTCAAAGTTAAGATGGCATACCAAGGGTTTCTTTGCAATTTCCTAAATTTTACCACTTTTATTCCCTAAATGCCCCTAGAAGATAATCAACTTTTATATGAAAATAGAACTCACCCAAACTAAATAAAAACACGGGATAACAATATTTTTGAACAAATTTCATATAATGGCGATGAAAGATAATAATTTATGTTACCACAATGAATAATCTTATCTAAGCTAAACTTGTATGAGTTTTAAAACTTTAAAATATAGTGACTGAAGTCTTCCTAGAGTTAAAGTCAAGCTAACCAGAACACCTTGTTTATATCATTCAACGTAATCATTTTTGTTTTCAATTTTAATCTTGATATTACGTAAAATTAGGCTCTATAGCTTTTATTAGTTGATTAATTTTTCGGCGTTTTATGATAGATTGATGATATGATATACGTGTCGTTAATTAGGTATTGGTTAAAGGATTGTCTGTTTGTTTAGAAAATTTAAGGTTGGTGTAGTCTTTTATTGATCTGCTTTGGTAGGAGAAATTCCATGGTCTGAAAATTATTATTTCAAATATATCCAAGTCCAGTCTTTGTTCTTGATGATTCAGTCTATATGAACAACTCATCTTCACCAGTGAAATGTACTCCAATTACCAAAAAAAAAAAAAAAAAAAAAAAAAACCTAATCAATCATTGTCTTGGATTATAAAATTGTAGATGATGATTAGTTTAAAATAGCAAAAAAAAAAAAAAAAAGCTCAAAAGTGTATTTTTAATGAACAAAAGTACAAAACCATATATGCTACACTAATTATGAACAAAAATGTTTCTAATCTACTTGACCGACCAATTTCAACCTGTGCGCTAACATCTTTTAGACTGTTAAATCTCTTAAAGATGTTTTAAGGATGCCAACTCCCCCTATACACACTCACACACATATTAGTTCTTTTTTTCTTCAGTTTTATTCCAAATTAGAGAAACAATAAGCGTTGGAGGTAGAGAATTTAATGAGATGCAAGAACCAAGGTAAAATTTCTATGGCATTTATCAGTTAATTTTTTTTCATTTATTTTTAGTTTGAAGTTCATATTTTGTGTTAACAAGGAAGAAAAGGAAGCAAACCTGAAGCAATTCAGAAGAATTTGTTATTTAAAGCAAACCCAATACCAAGCTTCTACCATGAGGGTCCACCGCCAAAGGTTGCGCAAAGAAGGTAATTAACAAATCATTTAGCTTCTAATGGTTTGTTAACACATATATTGTTATCACTACAAAGTATTGATTATATTCATACAAGATCAATGTGTTCTATTTAACTAAACAATTCTAATGAGCATAAAGTCTCCCAAAGTATTATATCCAGTTCATACAATCTCGCTAAGAAAAAAAATCCACTATTAGCTTTATGAGGGTGTTTGGATGTGCTTTTTCCAAGTTATTATCTTATTATTTGATTTTGGGTATTTAATATAACAATATCACTTTTGCAAATACATATCCAAACGGTCCTTAAATGTTCAAATTTTTAGGTGGAATTGTGAAAACATCCTAACTGAAGCCTTAGCTAAAGGAGTGGCGGCTGGGGATATGTAGCTAGAGGTTGACCCTATAATTGAAGGATTATCTACCAGTATGTAACTTTCGAGCTGTAAGTAATTACCATTCAGTTGAAAGGTACCGGGATATGTAGCTAGAGGTTGACCCTATAACTTCTTTTATTGTAATTGATACATTAATTTATAGTACTTAGCGTGCACCCTATGCGCAATGGGTTCACTTGTTGCCAAGATGCAAGGGGCAAATGCGCCGTTTGACCCAAATAACTACGACTTGGCTATTTGATAATATATGTATATTTATTTCTATTCAAATTGAGGTTATCCTTTTCTTTTCTTTATAATGTTTGTCTTCATGTTCAAGATTGCCATGGTCTCAACATTGAAACACAAAATCATGTTGAGCTGTGTGGAAGGAAATACACGTGTCTTGGCTTATGAATTTGCAACCACGGGATCTCTATATGACATATTGCATTATATGAACACTTGTATACACTTTTGTTTATGTGTTTAAATTAACGGATATATAAGTTGAAATATAATTGGTGTTAGGTTTAAAATCTATATAATATGCATATATACATGCAGGTAAGAAGGGTCTGCAAGGAGCACAACCAGGGCCCGTGCTTGATTGGGTGCAGCGGGTAAAGATTTTTATTGATGCAGCAAAGGGACTGGATTATTTGCATGACAAGGTCCATCCTTAAATAATTCAGAGATATTATGTCTAGCAATGTGTTGTTATTTGAGGATTTAAGAGCCAAGATTGGCGATTTTCAACCATTCAAAACAATCATCCCGATATGGCTGCACACTTGCGTTCTACTCGTGTTTTGGGAATTTTTGGCTATCGTGTGCCATAATAATACTTATATTATAAACCATTTTCATATATATGCGTCTACCCAACGGGAAAGTGGACCGGATGGTTCGGCTCACCGGCTACATTGGGCAATTTTTTAGCTGTTGGGTAAGGTTGGGCAAGTCTATTACAAATTTACAAATCACAACTTTTAATTTCTAAATGGACAGTGACGTTCATATAATAGTGTATACAATATCATATTATTACTACATGCTTTTGTCATGTAAATGAACTTTATCATTTAGCAAGGTGTCTTCAATTGCACGGTTAATGTAGATATGAATGGCCGGACAGCTTACACAAGAGTGATGTTTATGTTCATATTAGTCTGTTATAGTAACATACCTTTTGTTTATTAAGATTTTTTCAATAATGCGTACATGGTTTTTGCGGTGAGCTGTAATCAGTTGTAAGTGGTGGTGCATATTTCTTTTCTTTTCTTTCTACGAATAATTGTTAAAACATAGTGTGCACATTTCTATTCTTTTTGCGTAACTTGCGGCAAAAAACCTAAATATCATTATGTTGTATCGCAATCCATTTATGGATCCCGCTGTAACACGCAGTAAACACACTAGTTATATATTTAAAAGCAGGTGATTTTGTATTTTTGTTAGGCATTTTCACTTTAATTCATAAACTGCGTAATAAAGCTATATTTTGGATTCGAAAGATAAAATATTAAAAAGTTTCGTCAGAATAAATAAACTACATATATTTTGTTTAATTAAAATTTAGTTCCTCCACTTTGTCGCAGTCATGCATGACTTTTTATTATCACGAGATAAGATTTTATGATCCACGAGCGGTTGGAGTTAAAGTTGTTGAATATTAATTTATTAATTGTCACGGATTATTAATTTAATATTCAATTGTCACGGATTATTACCCATGGCCTCTTGATTTAGTGGTATGGTGTCCCCCTTACAAATGTAAGGTTGTGGGTTCAAATCTTTGCAAATGCAAGGTAAGGTGGAATAAAAGTGTAATAAAAATTTGCCGTTCAAAAATAAATAAATTGTCACAGATTATTGACTATTATTTACAAGTGACTTAATTATTTTTTTTAACTCCGAAAATTTTATATAAAAAAATAAATAAAAAAAGGCATCTAAAAACTGAAAACCAATAATTACAAGATAACATCTTGGATATTATACTCACACCCCATTTCCCAAATTGGGGTTACACATTCTATATCCACTTTTAACTCAAAGAAAATACGTGGTAGTTTTTTAATGAGGTCTACTGTTCGTGTAAGGTTAACATGTTTTAAACGTTTTTTCACTCAGCCCCTCTCCTTGCAAATCTCCCAAGCCTGGCCATAACCAAAACAATCCCTCCGATGATATTCATCCAATTCTTATGAGCCCTTCGTATCCATCACCGAAGCAAGAACTACTTATTAGAGATGCATCAAATTGTCAAGGTTATTAATTGTATATTTTGAATATGTATTTCAAGTTAAAGCTTAAGTTATAGTCACGGTAATAGTCAAAGTGTTTTATTACTATTAATTATAGGCTACATTATGTCTTTTCTTCATTGTATATATATCTTGTATGAATTATGAATAAAAAGTGGTTGATCATTCTCTTATATGGTATGAGAGCATTCTTGCTCCAACGAGTACCGATCTCTCTCTCTTCTTGAAACAATGTCTTATTTTTCTTAATCTAAATCACAACTTCCATGCCAACTTTCAACCCCATCTTCTACTTTGCTTCAAAACACTCATGTGTTTCAATACCTTTGTCACTTATTTGCTTCTTACATCTTCTACTATGTGGTGATCACCACCATCAATAAATTTCTTTAAAACATCCCCTATTATTTCTTTTTTTTTTTTATCACCTTTCTAACATCTCCAAAACTAACATCTTCAAAACTCTTGTCTCATCCTTTCAGCAACATCAACCTACCTAACTTGATTTACAAGCTTTTTCAGATTTAGATTGGGGAGACATACATGGAGGGAGATCTACTACCGCTTATCTATTATATCTTGGATCTAACATCATCTCTTGGTGTTCCTCTCGACAAAAAATGGTCTCCCGCTCTTCAACTGAAGCATAATACAAAGCACTCGCAAATGCCGCAGCTGAAATCTCATGGGTTAAAAATCTTCTCCAAGAACTTGGCCTTCACACGATGCGCACCCCAACTCTCTTTTGTGATAATCCCGGTGCTACTTACCTATGTGCTAACCCGGTTTACCACTCACGTATGAAATATGTAGCTCTCGACTACCACTTTGTTCTTGAACAAGTCAATGCCGGTCAACTAAAGGTTTTTCATATTAGTTCAAAGGATCAACTAGCCGATGTCCTCACCAAACTGTTACCCTGATTACCATCTCTCATTCCGTTCCAAGATTGGAGTCTCCGACAGATCCTCCATCTTGCGAGGGCGTATTAAGGATGCTATCACAAACAACAAGTCAAGTCAAAGTCTCAGTCAATGCTACTAATTAATTACCTCATATTCAACTCCTTGACCATTGACTGTCAACACCAAGTCAAGTCAATTCAAAGTCCTGGTCAAGCTACTAATTGATTACCCCAAATTCATCTCCTTGACCATTGACTGTAATTATGTTCTTACCTTGATCATTAACTGTAACAATGTATTTATACCCTTATCTTATATGTAAAGTTGTACAACAATTCACAAAAATCATTCTCAATTATAGAAAGAAATTAATTAGGTTGGTCATGATATGTTAAACCGTGAGCTAAGGCCATGGGGTATACCTTCACACCAAGAGTGTTAACAGTGACGTGGCATGTTAACTTTCATTGTACACCACTCCCTTCCCATGTTAAGGGGCATTAAATTGGCACTAAGTTAACATGTTAACATGACTTGAAAGAGAGAAAGTTAAGGGATGAGGTAGAGTTAAGGGGCGTTAAACCATTTCCTTGAAGTGAACTAGTGTGAAAATAGACAAAATGGAGGATGTGACATCTAGGTGGAGTTAAAGATGGTTAGAGTATACCCCATGGCCTAACTATCATTTCTTAGGTTTATTTATTAAACTTATCCATGTCAAATGCATATCAATCAATTCATAGACGGCTTTTAAATTAGAACCAAGAGATATGGAATATATAATTGATTGTGACCGTCAAGGTAACTTGATCAATTATTTGTTAGCTAAACTACGTTTTTGAGTGGTGCAAGTGGATATCTCAAAAGTGCAATATTTGTATTTTGGTGGCTGAGCAAAGTTCGACCGTTTACTTACTTTGGAGGCCTTGAGAAAAACAAACATCCAAATGCTCTTTGATCCGTGTGTTTTATGTGATTTGGGGTTTCAATCGGCTGTTCATGTGCTCTCAGCTTGTGGTGTGGCTTCGGTGGTTTCACAACGCATTAGTACACCTGATCTCTTGAATAATTTGGTTCTCCATTAGATTAAAACTGAATTAAGTCATGAAAATAATCCATATCTTGTTGTATATTTATATTTACATAATTATTTGATAAATAAATCCCTCATTTAATTTTGAGATTTAACCATAAGAGGCGCATCTCATAGTCATGTATTTATCTTTATCTAGTAAGCGTCATTGCTTAATATTGCCTTAACCTAACATGATATGATCAGACATCATATTAGATATCGGATCACCTACAAATTGTTATATGCATATAGATTCGTGTGTGTATATATATATATATATAATTATTTGCATATATAAACTACTAATAATAATAATATATCTAAACGAGAAAAATACATAGGTAAGTTTAAAAAAAATAATAGATAAACAACCAAAGATTCATAATTTTCATAACGGTTAATGGGGCTTTTGCTAGTTCGCCATCCGGGATTGGCGGATTCTACGAGTACACCACCATGGCCTCCTCCATCTCGCTAGATGGGAACAATATTGGGTTGGTGAATGTATTACAAGATGGCTGAATATTTGAAATTAACACTTGTTTATTGAGAAGCGCAGGGTTCAAGTGATTGAGTTAGAACACTCTTGTAAGACCTTTGATCTCTTGAGGATTCAAGCAATGGAGATAATGTGTCACAATAAGAATGAGTACGAAATGGATTGAACCCTTGAATGCCTCCTTCAACCTAACTAGTATAATATCAGTAACTTTTTTCTAACAACTTAAAAAATTATTAACAACTTGCCAAGCAGTGGCGAAGCTTGACCCGAAGGTTCGGGGGGTCGGAAGTCACCGGGGGGTGGAAGTCACTAGTTTCGGAGGGTCGAAAACCAGTTTCGGGGGTCGAAACCCGATATTTCCAAAATTTTCTATACGAATACTATATAATCGACACTTCTACGCGAAAATTCGGGGCGGTCGGCCGCCCCCGCTGGCCCCAACTAAGCTGCGCCAGTGTTGCCAAGGTAACCCTGTAAAACAAAACATACACATTGTAACTCTCTTAAATTTATACATGTTCTCCTCACCACAACTTTTATTTATTTAATGTAAATTTTGGTTGTTTGGGTCAGATGGTGCATGTTACTATATATTATAAGGACAAACAACTAAAAGTAGTCTGCCCCTAACTCTACTTGTTCACATTCTCTCTGACAAAACTCTCCCCCTATCACTCTCCCTATCTATATTATTGTCATCTCAATTTGTGTTGCTAGTTATCACTAATCTAGTAAGCATGAAACTTTTAGATAATAAAGTAGAGGATGAGCACACACACTTGAAACAACAATCTACACCACTCCAACAAAATACCCAAAATCCATCACCATCACCATCTCCACCACCAACAACCACTACATCACCACCATCTCCCACCCATGAATTCTCCTTTTCCATCTCCCTCCACCCCCTCCCATCACCAACCACCACTCATCACCACCATCCCAACACTTATAATACAAACCACAATCATAAAACCAATACTACCACCACCACAACCACCACTCTCCAACCATCATCACCACCACCACCACCACCACCACCGGCAGCCATTGACTTATCTCCAGCAGGTGACATATTCTTCCACGGCCACCTCCTCCCTCTCCACCCCCTACCCCACCCCCCTCAAGACTCCCCTCGTTCATCAATCAACTCAATGGACAGTTTTACCCTCCCCATGAACCTACTCTACCACCACACAAACCCTATAGGCACCACGAGCTTCCACTGCCACCACCACACCACCTTCTCCGACTCCGATGACCCCGATGAACCCGACGACCCCGAAATCACCATCAACCCTCCCAACCCACCAAAGCCCAAACCTTTTTCAATCTTTAACATACCCAAGTGGAAAAAAAGGTCAGATAATGACACATTAACATATGAAGACCAAACCAAACAAAGAACCACCAAGAAACTCAAGCTAGACTTAAGTCAACTCATCAAGAGGTACATGAAAATGGTTAAACCTTTATTATCCTTTCCAAAGTCAAAAAGGTCCAATACTAGATATAAGTCATATAATAACCATCAGTCGTATTCATATTCAACCAACTCACTGAGTAGAAAACAACCGATGGACATAATGAATAAAGGCAGTCGGAGACGAGGTATGTTATCTGCTCCAGCTTCCATGAGAGCTTCACCGGCGAACAGTGGTGTGCTTATTGCATCAGGGTTTGTGTCTCCGGCTAAAAGTACGAGTGAAAGTAGTATGGAAGAGTTGCATGCTGCAATACAAGCTGCTATTGCTCATTGTAAGAATTCTATTGCTATTGATCAAGACAAAGTTATATCACAAAGCTCGTAAATGTTTGGTTTCATATATTCTTTTTATGATAATTGTATGTTTCAATGGTGTTTTGATTTATAATGTCACGTTTTAGGAGCTCCATAAAATGTTGTGAATATCTCGAGTGACGGGTACCGTACGATCATGTGGTCAAGTTCTTTCATGTTCCCCGTATACATTTATGAGGGTCTTACATATAAGTACATTTTGTCTATACATGTGTAGGACCCATATGTATGTGAATAATTTAGCTATATATTGGGAAGGATCAAGCAGATTTTTCTATCTATGATTCAATAATTAATATGATAAAAAGTATGGTATGATTGTAGATTTATGATAAAAAAAAAAAAAAACAAAAAAAAAAAAATTGTAGTCGTCATCAAAGGCTCATAACATGCTTTAAGCTATCTTGTATAATAGAGTATTTGTATATTAAGTAAATAGAACAATTTATAATAGCATTTAGTGATAATTATATTCTTCCAAAAATAGGAGAGGTGGTTACTCCCTATATATGTAAATTGTATTATGCCTTGTGAGATCAATGAGAAATATAATTTAACATGGTATCATCCTATACCTTGTGATCCTGTGCCCTACACAAAAACCCACGGCTGCCGTCTTCTTCTTTCTTCTTCTGACCGCCGCAGCCCTCTTCCTCACCACCTCTCTGCTTCTTCTGTCCGCTTACATCCCCACCACTCCTCTGCCACATACACTCTGCCCTTCGCTCACTGTCATGGACCAGAAACTCCATCCCGCACTCACCGTCTCCAACATCAAATCCCACATCCCCCTTGTTCTCGAAAAAGACTCCCCGCACTACAACACATGGTCCACCCTGTTCTTGGTTCATTGTCAAGCATTTGAGGTCCAAGAACATCTCGCTCCTCGTCTTCCTCCGGCTCCTACTTCATCCGATGCAGCCCAACTCGCTGCTGCAGCAACCGCTGATACCCTTTGGCGTCGTCTTGACGCCCTCGTGTTGCAATGGATCTACGCAACAATCTCTCAGCCACTCCTCCATGCCATCCTCAAACCCGGACAAACCGCACACGACGCGTGGCAAGCCATCCATGAAGAATTTAATGACAACCAAACCACTCGGGCCATTTTCCTTGGCCAAGAGTTTGCTACCCTCTCGTTGGATAATTTCGCTTCCATGTCGGATTATTGTCAACGTGCCAAGGACCTCGCTACTCAACTCGGCAGCCTTGGTTCACCGGTGGATAATCGCCTTCTTGTTACCAAAATCTTAACCGGACTCCCTGAGCAATATGATAGCATTTCCACCGTGCTACAAAATCGTGACCCTCTCCCTGATTTCAACGAGGTCCGATCCCGTCTTAACATGGAGGAACAAAAGAAGAAACGCCAAACCACACGGGCCGCTCAACAATCTGCCACGGCACTCGCCGCTACCAATTCGTCCACCGCTCAGCAGCCGTACTTCAATTCTGACCGTGGTCATGGAAGACACCGGGGTCGCGGTCGAGGTCGTGGCCGGTCAACAGGCTATCGTGGACGTGGGACTTCATCTTCAAATGCACAGCAGCCACAGACCCATCCTTATATTGTTTTTCCCACGAGTTGGACTCAGGCCCAATGGGCCGGCCTGCTACAGCAGCCCACACAGAACCAGTCTGCAACCTCTAACAACCCGCCTTGTCCCTATCCCTCTAAACAGCCCACTGGTCAAGGAATTCTTGGACCCAGGCCCGACCAGGCGTATCACACTGGCTACACCCCGACTGATATTGAGCAGGCACTCTATACCATGTCCCTAAACCCACCAGATCATGGAGTTATGGACACCGGGGCTTCTTCGCACTCCGCCAACGAGCAAGGTATCTATTCCCCGTCTAATTTTAATAAATGTACTAATATGAATATTATTGTTGGTAATGGCATGAGTATACCGGTTGTGGCGACAGGCAATCAAACCTTACCCCCACCCTTTCCACCTTTAAAATTAAACAATGTTTTATTTGCACCTAAAATTATCAAAAACCTTATTTATGTCCGTCGTCTGACCACCGATAACTTACTGTCCATTGAATTTGACCCATTTGGTTTTCTTGTGAAGGACCTCAAAACTAGAGCACCTATCCTCCGATGCAATAGCTCTGGGGATCTCTACCCGCTCACACAGCCTATCCCTCTCCAACAACACCACCACTCTGCTTTTGCTATTGTTACTCAAGATCGCTGGCATCAACGCTTGGGTCACCCCGGCAACACTTTATTGCATTCTTTAAAATTGTCATCTTTTATTGTGTAACAACCGGCAAAAATAAGGTAATTCCGTACTAATTAATTAATATATGATTAACGTAATTAAATGCAATTATATGTGATTTAATTATCAAGGCTTTAGGAGATAGCAATTTCCAAATAATGCATAGGTATGCATACGTTTGATGGTAGAACATGATAGGATCATGTGCGAATAAACTATCCGGTATGGACGTTGGCGATTACCCGGTAATAATTAAATAAACGAAAAAGGATCCCGGACACCCAGGATATAAAATAAAGGGTATTTTCACAAAATATAATGAGTTTTGGAACTCCAAAACCATAAGTGGAAACGTTTCATACAAATCTCCCGGTAACGAATAAAGTGCGCGTAACGCACCCGATACGCGCATAACTTATAATTTCACCCGGCAAAAGCCTAAATAACCAATCAACGCTTAAATTAGGCTATATTTAAGGGTTATTAAAGGTATTTTTAATGTCCGAATAACGCGCGGTTAAAACCCGAAAAATGCCCGAACGACACCCGGACGACGAGGGATTTAACTTAACAAATAATGGGTAAATATTTGGAGTTGTGGACCCCACCTAAACCCATCCAAGGGCCGGCCTAAGGCCATCTGGTTACCCTTTTTATTTTTATTTTTATCTAAATCATCCACATATCCAAAGGACTAAGCATGCATGGATGGGATTAGGAGAAATCTTAACAAGTACAAGGCATGCTATAATCTTACTTTTTGTAAGAAAAATTTCGGCCCATGGCCAAGTAAATCCAAGACAAAAATCTTCCATGCTACCACCTAAATACACACACTTGAGTACTTAAATCTAATATAGAAATCTCATGTGTGATCTTGGAAAGATTATAAGAGATTGCAAGAGATCACATGTCCATCTTAACACACAAAATCTCTCCCAATTCTCTCTCTATCTCACGGCACACACACACTTAACCAAATCAACCAAAGATAACCAAAGTACACAAAACAATCTCCATTAGATTACTTGTAATATTTGAAAGATATGGAGGATTTATAAATGGAAAGCATGTGGTGAATACTTGGATATCAAAGCAAAAACTCTTCTCCTTCTTTCTCCCTTGGCCGTAGCCTATAACACACACACACACACACACTATTCTTTCAAGTTCAACACTTCCAAATTACTCCTAAGCATCCATCCATCAAAACCCCATTGTGTGTTTCAAGAGCTTGGAGCTTAACCACTTGGAAGAACACACTTAACCCCTCTCAAATCCAAGGTTTTTGTCTTCCCTAGCCTTGTGCTAGTAGTAAGCTTCTTAACCTTGTTTTGATTATTAATATTCATGTATGTGTTCTTAGAAGCAAGTTGTACATGAAGGGTTAAAAATGTGGTTTTGAAACATAAGCTTTAATAGATTTTACATAAGTAAAATGGATGATTAAAGACATGTAAATGGATCATGGATTTGATGATAATAAAGTGGTGTTCTTAAAAAGATATAAAATCTACACATACACTAGGTAGGATGATGATTTGGTTATGATTTATGAAAGAAACTTGAATATGTTAAAAAGTAGTTTTAATCATCTTAAAATGATCATCTAAGATATAATAGATGATGGAATATATTAGGATGTCATAAATGAAGAAGTTGCAAAATTAAAGTTTACTTACTTAGAAGAATGAGATTTGGATATAATGGACAAAAACATTAAACACACATATTAGTAGCCTTATGTATGGAATATAAGACTATTAAAAGTGATTTGATGCAAAAATAACTTAACATTAAAAAGATGAATCTTCAAAGTCCACTAATTTGGGTGAAAAATATTAACTTTGGAAGTTAGAGTAGAAAAATGCAATTTTTGAAAGTTAAGGGACTAACGTTGTAACTTTGGAAGTTAGAGAACTAAAATGAATATTTTGGAAAACTATTAGCCCAAAAATGCAATAATGGAAAGTTTGGTGTCAAAAGTATAAATAATAATTTTCCAAGGTTGGTTTGGTAAATGCTAGTAAGCATACTTATGTATTTTGTATAAAAGTATATTTTTATAAAATGGAATTTTATAAAAATATGGACTCCTTCTAACATAAGAATTATTATAAAAACAAGGTTTTTATAAAGATAGAGACAAATTAAAAACTTGGGAAAACTTATATAAAAATGAACACTTTTATATAAATGGGAATATAAAAGTGTTGGAACATTTTTGTATATAAGTTGGCAAGTTTGGATTAAAAATAGAAAAGCATCTTTAAACCTTCCAAGTAATGTGTGTTAGGAATTTGGAATATGAATAATATTTCTATAAAACACATGTTGGGAAAAACTTGGAAAAATTAACTATACAAGTTAAGACGTCGGACTAAGACACGTTAACGGACAATAAACGGACAAAACATGAGAAAAATGCCGTTGCGGCAAGATGAGAAAATATATATTTTAGGAAGTAAAATATATATATATATATATATCATGGGTGAAAATTTACTAACACTTTCCTAAGTGTTGAAGAAAACTATTCGTGGGAGAAAAACATAACGTAAACAAGTAAGACATTAAACAAACGTATGACTTAACAAGAAAAATTACACGTTTATATATATATATATATATATATATATATATACGCTCGTCTCGGCAAAATTCTAGTATATCTACTTAATGGGAAAGTAGATATGTGGGAAGGAAAACCAAGACGAGTAGACAAAATATATATGTATATATATATATATGTGTATACCGTGCCGACGACATCCTAGTATATTTATTTGAATGGGAAAATAAATATATGGCATGGTGAGTCGAATCGGGTGTTGAGAATATACTACCGAACGACAAGACCTTAGCATATTTATTTAAATGGGAAAATAAATGTGCGGCAAAGTGAGTCGGGTCGGGTGTTAAAAATATATTATATCGAACGATGCGATCTTAAGTATAATTATTTGAATGGGAAAATAATTATACGTTAAGTGAAGTCGAGTCGAGGATAATAATATACAAGTTAAGGAAATATTAATGAGAATAATATATAACTTGTAAGGAAAGGGGTAATCTAACGCCAACGAAACCTAGGATACGCGCTGAATTAAACAGGATTTGGAATAACTTGCGGTCGGGAGTTGGGTGTACAACTTGCCAAGGCACATGCACTATAGGAATAGTGACTCATACGTCTAGGACGTTTGTAGGTGCGAGACCCCCCGTTTGCTATCTACCTTTTGAGCCGGACGTTGATTCAGGTGAGTCTCACGGCCCCATTTTAAACTGTTTTACGTTTTCGGGGGAAAGATATGTTAGGGAAAATGTTTGACGGAATAATTACTTGAGGTGTGACCGCCACTCGGGGTTGAGACCTCACTTCTATAATCATTTATTCAGGGAAATGAAACCGGTAGAATATTTGAATAGTACTATTGGTGCCTGACAAGGCCCACCCCTAATCGATAGCGTCGATTATGCATTAGTGTATGCCTGGGGTGCATATATTCTGAACTTTAGTCGTAGGATACCGAGAAACGACTTGGAGCGGGGCATTATTATTATACGTCTTGGGTTGATTATAGTCTCAAGTAGATTTATAGGAATTTGCAACTCCTATATATTGTCATAACATGGTATTTCCCAAGTATTCAAGTGTTGGAACTAAAAACCTGTGAACTCACCAATATATTTATATTGACGAAATTTTAAACATATCTTTCAGGTAATTAGATAAAGACAATCATGGCGGGCTGGGTCACGGAAATCTCCTATGCGGCGTTGGATATTTTGCGGGGTTTCACTTTTATTTCCCAAGACTATGGGATATATTTGAGAAACCTCTCCATTTATGTTATACACAATTTACTTTATGTGTAATGTTTGAACAAGATTTGACGCCTAAATAAATGACCCATTTTCTTAAATTACTTGTGATTTGCGTTAACCTTGACTTTATACGCTTGAACCGTCGCGCCACGTGTTTCCGCCATTGGCGTGGTGTGACAGAAAGTGGTATCAGAGCCAAGGTTATAGCGAACTAGTAAATTTTCTTTAAAAACTAGACTATAACCGGATTTGGTTCAAAAGATAAAGTTTTCAAAATATAAATATATATATGCTAAACGCAATAAAGTAATTTTTTAAGAAGCAGTGGGCATGAGGAGATTCCGACCGAGCTAGCCATGGGTATTGATATGCAGTACGTAGTATTAGAAGTTAGGAAGGTTACTGTTAAATGTACGCCTTGACTATCTAATTAAATAACTCATATGTACTAGTACGGTTCTTTTGCCAGGGATGTCTGACGCAGAGAGTATAGCCCCTAGCTACGACAGTAGCTTACAGATTATACCAGCACCTCCAGCCGAGCCAGTTGAGCTAGTCGTGCTCGACTCAGAGGAGGACGACATGGAGTTGGACGCCGCCGCCGCAGGCTCAGACGGCGACAGTTCTGATGAGACAGATCCCAGTGAGGATCCATATTGGGCCCCCGCTGGGGATGACGCGGCCGCCGTGGCCGACGCGCCGCAGGCCGACCTACACATTATACCACTACCTGCCGCACCACTACCTCCACACCCGGTTAGAGCTGTCAGGGATTTCCCTGCAGACTGCGCAGGTCCCTCGAGACCCGCCCCTGCCCAGTCGGAGACTGTGGAGTCTCCATTTGACCGCCAGGCTCACGTCGATCACGAGCCACTACCCGTCCCACACATTACCGTTCCTCCAGGCATGAGGCTTATGCCGATTGCCCGTGGACGAAACGGGTGGATCTCGGACGACTCGGACGACGAGTCGGTAGCTTCTGTAGACCACATGCTGGTACCCTTGATACCGGCCGTCTAGGAGGAGCCCGTGGCTCCAATGATGGAGGACGCCCCTGCTGCACCTATAGCCCCACCCGCACTACCCGAGCCCGTACCACAGGAGGGGCCAGCCTCAGCAGGACCCATCTTAGAGGGCAGCCCGCCCGTAGCTCTGAGCTACGCAGGGCGGGCATGACAGCATTCGCCACTGCGAGCCCTCCTACCCCTACCATAGTGGTGTCCACCCCGGAGTGGGCCACTATTTCACAGCCCCTTATGGCCCCATTGGCCGAGCTCATAGCACCACCCACCGCACCCATGACACTGCCCATCCCCACCTTACCTATGCTGCCACCCCACCTTGAGATGCCTACCATGCCCTTACCCGCACCTTACACCTTAGGTGCCGGAGCCCCCTACATGATGACACCACCTGCACCATACCCTCTGGGTGCAGGAGATCCCTACCTGATGCCACCCCACTTCACCCCCGGACCACAGGGTTTTGCCCAGCTATTCCCCCACTTATCGATGCCGGACCCAGTTGGCCCGTCCCAGCCAGTCTACCCCGACATACCTGGGCCATCACAGCCCCACGGGATAGCACCATTATCCGGACCAGCTTGGTCCTCAGCTATTTCACTGGAGCGAGATTTTCAGACTCTCGCCGACACGGTGCAGCGCACCGTGAGACAGATGGAACAGCAAACCCGACTTATGTGGGCACGTATCATTGATGCCCGAGATGCCCTAGCACACTATGCCGAGGAGTTGTTGCGCATGGACGCGCATTGTGGGATCACGGGCGATGCACACTTCGCGCATCGACAGTTGTTGTATGATCGCATCATGGCGATCAGTATGACCATCAGCACGCACGCCCCTCAGTATCAGTTTCCGCCACCACCACCACAGTAGGGATACTTCGGAGACACTTGAAGAATCACCTGCAGATGTATATAGTAGTAGCAGTATGGTAGCATAGCACGGGTTATAACACTCGTTTGCATTTTGCCCAGCCGTGCGGGTATGCCGGCATATGATATGATGTTTTTATTTATTTCAGAACGATGTATTGTATGAGGGATGTTATCCCCTATTTTTTTATTGTAAACAAAGCATTGTACTCGTACTATTGAAATTAATGAAAAATCTTATTGTTATGATGGTGAAATATGTTGTTGTATAACTGTGACTGTCTACGATTATTATTGCTTACTCCATATATGGTGATTTGTGTGATTGCGTGGTGTTGTTGTGTCGATTATTATGTTCATGTGATGAGTTGCTACTTATGCTTTGTGTATGTCTATATTCGTGTGAATGTTCGCCAAAGCTAACCTTTAATAATTATTATTGAAGAAAAATGGCACCGGCTACCCGGAGCAACAGTGGCAACGACGGGTTGCCCACAACACCCGCTGAACTAGAAACACTAGTCTCGGAGCGTATAGCCCGAGCCATAGCGGAACACGAAGCCGCCCGCTCTGAGCGATCGCGGGATAGAACTGGGAGCGACCAATGTGAAACCTCCCCCATTGGTAAGAGGTTTATGAATAAATGAAAAAGCGATAGGAAATTATCATAAAACTCCTATCCCATAATAACATACTACCTTATTATTGCAGAAACGGCCTCGCGAGAGCGTGGCTGCACTTTCAAGGCCTTTTTGGACAGTAAGCCGATAAATTTCAGCGGCACAGAGGGATCTGTCGGACTGATTAAATGGTTCGAAAAGACCGAAGCAGTGATCCGCATCAGCGGTTGTACCCCTCGAAAATCAGTCATGTACTCCACGAACTTGTTTCTGGATCAAGCGCTAACTTGGTGGAACAACCAAGTACATACACTGGGAGATGATGCTGCTTACTCCCTACCATGGTTGCGATTGAAGGAACTTATGATCGCCGAATACCGTCCGGCGAGTGAAGTACAGAAACTTGAAACGGAATTCTGGAACCTTACCATGGTTGGAGCAGACGTGGCTGGGTACACGTCCAGATTTCATGACCTTGCCCGACTAGTGCCTCGTTTGGTTACCCCGGAGAGCAACAAGATAGAGCAGTACCTATTCGGACTGGCGCCACAAATACGCAGTATGGTCACTTCTTCCAAACCCACGACCATGCGCGAGGCTATCGATCTCGCTCTAAGCCTCACCGAAGACGCTATTCGAATGGGAACCTTAATCCGGCAGGTTTCGGGACTGAAAATTTCTGAATCTAGCAGCGTGGAGGGTAAGAATCTGGGGACGAGTTCAGCTGTTGTGTCGAATGATCAGGGGAATAAACCTAGGTTTGGGAAACGTAAGCGGAATGAAGGGAAGAAGGATGGATCATCGGGTAATGTGAACAAGAAGGGAAAGGGATATGTAGCCACAGGGCGCGAAAATGGTGGGAAACAGGGTAATCAGGGGAGAAATAACGGGATAACTTGTGGGAAGTGCCACCGCTCGGGGCACAAGACAGAGGATTGCCGGTCAGGAGCACCGAAGAATGGAGGAGCAAGACCCTGCTTCGCGTGCGGGTCACTTGACCATTGGAAGAAGGATTGCCCCAAGGTAAACAACCAAGCCCGCGGGCGGGCGTTTGTGATTGGAGCCGGTGATGCACGACAAGACCCCAACGTGGTCACTGGTACGTTCCCTCTTAATGGTCATTATGCCTCTGTATTATTTGATACCGGTGCTGACTTTTGCTTCGTATCCATTGAGTTTAAAAGATTACTTGGGTTAAAAACTAGTAAACTAGATACACCCTACTGTCACACCACGACAATGGCGGAAACACGTGGCGCGACGGTTCAAAAGCATAAAGTCAAGGTTATTGCTAAACACAAGTAATTTAAGAAAATGGGTCATTTATTATGACGTCAAATCTTGTTCAAACATTACACAAAAGTTAATTGTTTTTAAGATAATCATAGAGGTTTCTCATATATATCCCAAATGCCTTGGGAAATAAAAGTGAAACCCCGCAAAAGTTTGACGTCGCATTGGAGGATTCCTTGACCCAGCTTGCCCGGTGCTCCTTCATCTAGTTACCTGAAAGATATGTTTAAAGGTTTCGTCAATATAAAATATATTGGTGAGTTCACAGGTTTTTAGTTTCCAAAACTTGATTACTTGGGAAATACCATGTTATGACAATGTATAGGAGTTGCAAATTCCTATAACTCTACTTGAGACTATAATCAAACCAAGACGTATAAATAAATATGCCCCGCTCCAAGTCGTTACTCGGTTTCCCACGACTTAAGTTCAGAATATATGCACCCCAGGCATAACCTAATGCGTAATCGACGCTATCGATTAGGGGTGGGCCTTGTCAGGCACCAATAGTACTATCCAAATATTCCACCGGTTTCATTTCCCTGAACAAATGATTATAGAGGCGAGGACTCAACCCCGAGTGGCGGTCGCACCTCAAGTAATAAATCCGTCAAACATTTTCCCTAACATATCTTTCCCCCGGAAAACGTAAAAATAGTTTAAAATGGGGCCGTGAAACTCACCTGAAACTCTGTCTGGATTACTAGGCGGATAGCAAAGATGGTCTCGCACCTACAAACGTCCTAGACGTATAAGTCACTATTCCTATAGTGCATGTGCCTTGGCAAGTTGTACACCCAACTCCCGACCACAAGTTATTCCAAATCCCGTTTAGTTAAGCGCGTATCCTAGGTTTCGTTGGCGTTACATTACCCTTTGTGTTACAAGTTATATATTACTCTTGTTAATATTTCCATAACTTGTATCTTATTATCATCGACTCGACTTCACTTAACATATAATTATTTTCCCATTTAATAATTATTCTTAAGATCGCATCGCTCGATATAATATATATTCCAACACTCGACCCGACTCACTTTGCCGCACATTTGTTTTCCCATTTAAACAAATATACTAAGATCTTGTCGTTCGATTGTATATTCTTAACGTCCGGTTCAACTCACCATACCGTATACTTATTTTCCCATTCAAATAAATATACTAGGATCTCGTTGGTACGGCATACACATATATATATCTTTGTCTTCTCGTCGCGGCTTTCCTTCCCACATATCTACTTTCCCATTAAGTAGATATACTAGAATTTTGCCGAGACGAGCGTACATATATATAAATGTGTAATTTTTCTTGTTAAGTATATACGTTTGTTTAACGTCTTATTTGTTTATGTCATGTGTTTCTCCCACGAATAATTCCTCCAACACTTAGGAAAGTGTTTATTTGTTTTCACCCATAATGTATATATATTTTACTTCTTAAAATATATATTTTTCTTATCTTGCCGCAATGGCATTTTTCTCATGATTTGTCCGTGTATGGTTCGTTAACGCGTCTTAGTTCGATATCTTAACTTGATTAGTTAATTTTTCCAAGTTTTTCCCAACATGTGTTTTATAGAAATATTATCCATATTTCTTCCTCTTTTCACATGTTACTTGGATGGTTTAAAATACTTATGTATTTTTAACCCAACTTGTTAACTTAATTACAAAAATGTTTCCAACACTTTTATATTCCCATTTATATAAAAGTATTCATTTTTGTATAAGTTTCCCAAGTTTGTTTAATATTTTTATAAAATCTCTATTTTATAACAATCCTTATGTTAAAACCCTCTATATTTTTATAACTTTCAAAAATACACTTTTATACAAAATACCCAAGTATATCTACTAGTATTTACCAAAATCATCCTTAGAACTTTATTACTTACATTTTTGACACCAAACTTTCCATACTTGCATTTTTGGACTAATAGTTTCTAAAATATCCATTTTAGTCCTCTAACTTTCAAAGTTACAATATTAGTCCCTTAACTTTCAAAAGTTGCATTTTTCTACTCTAACTTCCAAAGTTAACATTTTTCACTCAAAATAGTAGACTTTGAAGATTCAACTTTTTATTGGTAAGTTATTTTTGTATCAAAACACTTTTGTTAGTCTTGTATTCCATATGGAAGACTACTTATGTGTGTGTTTTATGTATTTGTCCATTTTAACAAAATATCATTCATCTAAGTAAGCTAACTTTAATTTTCCATCTTCTTTATTTATGAACTTCTAACATGTTTTACCACATGTTATAACTTAGATGATCATAATAAGATGATTTAAAGTTACTTTTAACATATTCAAGTTCATCCCACAATTTTAACCAAAACATCATACTACTTAGTTTTTAAATGCAAACTTTACATATTTTCAAGATTAATACATCATCATCAACAAATCCATGGTTTATTTTCATATTTTTAATCTTCCATTTTACACATGTAAAACCTATTAAAGATTATGTTCAAAACCACTTTTTAAACCCTTCATGTACAACTTGCTTCTAAGAACACATACATGAATATTAACAATCAAAAACAAGATTAAGAAGCTTACTACTAGCACAAGGCTAGGGAAGACAAAACCTTTGATTTTGAGAGGGGTTTAGTGTGTTCTTCCTTAATGGTTAAGCTCCAAGCTTGAAACACACAATAGGGGTTTGGATGATGGATTGTTTTAAGTGTTTTGGAGATGTAGAAACTTGTAAGAATGAAGTATGGGGGAGGGGTAAAACTCACGGCCAAGAACAAGGGGAAGAAGAGTTGTTTTGCTTTGTTATTCAAATCTCTAACACATGTTATTTATAGCCTTATCACATGTAATCTTCCATGGATCTTGTGATTATTACTAAAGATATAAGAGATTTAGGAAGTACAAAATGATCTTGGATGGATATGGAAAGTGGGAGGGTGGCCGTGGGTTTTGGGAGAGCCAAGGAGATGGCTTGTGAATCTTGTTTAAGTGATTGTGATCTTTCCTAATCTTTCCCTTGATCTTATACACACAAGAGTGCTCTAGTGCAATGATGGTTTAAGCTTTGTCTTGGATTACATGGCCTCTTGGCCGAAAATCTCTTACAAGGGGACAAGAAAGTTGCATGCTTTGTGTACTTGCATGATCTTATGCTTTGTCTTACTCTTGCATGCTTTTCATCCTAGCCTTAGGTTATAATTACAACAACTTGCAAGAAGATAATATGGAGAGTAATAAGGCCTTTAGGCCGGCCCTTGTGTGGGTCTAGGTGGGGTCCACAACTTCAAATGTTTACCCATTGTTTGTTATGTTTAATCCCCCGTCGTTCGGGTGTCGTTCGGGTATTTTTCGGGTTTTAATCACGCGTTATCCGGACATTAAAAATACCTTTAATAACCCTTAAATATAGTCTAATTTAAGCGTTGATTGGTTATTTAGGCCTTTGTCGGGTGAAATTATGAGTTATACGCGTATCGGGTGCGGTACGCGCATTTTATTCGTTACCGGGAGATTTGTTCAAGACGTTTTCATTTATGGTTTTGGAGTTCCAAAACTCATTATATCTTATGAAAATACCCTTTATTTTATATCCTGGGTGTCCGGGATCCGTTTCGTTTATTTAATTATTACCGGGTAATTGCCAACGTCCATACCGGATAGCTTATTCGCACATGATCCAATCATGCTTTACCATTAAACGTATGCATTCCTATGCACTATTTGGAAATTGCTATCTCCTAGGGCCTTGATAATTAAATCACACATAATTGCATTTAATTACGTTAATCATATATTAATTAATTTGTACGGAATTACCTTATTTTTGCCGGTTGTTAGATTCTCCCCCCGTTAAGAGAATTCCGTCCCGGAATTCACTTCGAGTTCTCCGGTACAGGTGTCTTCTCGAATAGGGCGGGGTATTTTTGCTTCATCCGGTCCAGCCTTTCCCACGTGAACTCCGGTCCACGCTTGGCATTCCAGCGCACTTTGACCAATCTGATCTTGCTGCGCCTTAGTTTTTGGACCTTCCAATCAGTTACCTCGATTGGCTCTTCAACAAAATGTAACTTGTCGTCAATCTGGATTTCGTCTGCTGGAATAATGAGAGTTTCGTCGGATAGGCACTTTTTCAAATTTGACACATGAAACGTGTCGTGTATTCCACTAAGCTCTTGAGGCAACTTGAGCTTGTATGCCACTGTGCCTACCCTGGACAAGACTTCGAACGGTCCAATGTATCGCGGGTTCAACTTTCCGCGCTTCCCAAAGCGCGTGACACCTTTCCAAGGTGACACTTTCAGTAGGACCCTGTCTCCGACTTGAAACTCTAAAGGCTTTCGCCTCATATCAGCATAGCTTTTCTGGCGGTCCCGGGCCGCTTTGAGGCGTTCCTTTATCAAAAAGACCTTATCCGTGGTCTCTTGGACAATTTCGGGCCCGGTGAGTTGTTTTTCTCCAACTTCCGCCCAACATAATGGCGATCGGCACTTGCGTCCATATAGAGCTTCAAACGGTGCGGCTTGAATGCTCGTATGATAACTGTTGTTATAAGAAAATTCCACCAATGGCAAGTGCGTATCCCAATTACCTCCGAAATCAATCGTGCATGCCCGTAACATATCTTCCAATGTCTGGATGGTTCGTTCACTTTGACCATCCGTTTGGGGGTGATATGCGGTGCTCATGTCGAGGCGAGTACCGAGGGCTTCGTTCAAACTTTCCCAAAATCTGGAAGTGAAACGACTATCTCGATCGGAGATGATAGAAACAGGTACGCCGTGTTTAGATACCACTTCCTTAATGTACAAACGGGTCAGTTTCTCCAACCTGTCCGTTTCGCGTATCGGGAGGAAGTGTGCAGATTTCGTCAATCGATCTACGATTACCCAGATCATGTCATGGCCGCTTGTCGTCTTGGGTAACTTGGTAATGAAATCCATGGTGATTCGTTCCCATTTCCATTCCGGTATTTCCGGTTGCTGGAGCAAACCGGAAGGTTTCTGGTGCTCAGCCTTGACCTTTGCGCAAGTCAAACATCGCGCAACATAGGCTGCTATATCCCTTTTGAAGTTCGGCCACCAATAAAGTTCCTTCAGATCGTGGAACATCTTGTCTGCACCAGGGTGAACCGAATATCTAGAACTGTGAGCTTCGGCCAATACTAGCTCACGCAATCCACCATATACTGGGACCCAAATTCTATTCATGAAATACAGTGTCTGGTCCGCTTTTGGTTCCAGTGAATCAACCATCTTTCGTAACCTTTCACCTTTGACATTCTCGGGTTTGAGGGCGTTAACTTGAGCTTCACGAATTCGTTCAGTCAGATTCGTGTGGATAGTCAGACCCAAAGCTCGAACACGCAATGGTTTAACCCGTTCCTTGCGACTCAAGGCGTCGGCTACGACGTTCGCCTTACCGGGATGGTACTTAATTTCACAATCGTAATCATTTAATAATTCAACCCATCGCCGTTGTCGCATGTTTAAATCCTTCTGATCAAAGATGTGTTGCAAACTCTTATGATCAGTGAAAATCGTGCACTTGGTTCCGTACAAATAGTGCCTCCATATCTTGAGAGCGAACACCACTGCACCTAATTCCAAATCGTGTGTAGTGTAGTTCTTCTCATGGATTTTCAGTTGCCTGGAAGCATATGCTATTACTTTTTCTCGCTGCATCAATACACATCCCAAACCTTGATGCGAGGCATCACAGTAAACCACAAAGTCTTCCGTACCGTCTGGAAGTGACAGTATCGGAGCGCCACATAGCTTGTCTTTTAACAATTGGAATGCTGCCTCTTGCTTTTCCGTCCACTCAAATTTCTTATCCTTTTGGGTCAGCATGGTTAAAGCTTGTGCTATCTTTGAAAAGTTCTCGATGAACCTTCTGTAATAACCCGCGAGGCCAAGAAATTGTCGTACTTCGGTGGGAGTTCGAGGGGCTTCCCAATTTTTAATTGCCTCGATCTTGGCGGGATCCACGTGTATGCCCTTCTCGTTTACCACGTGGCCTAAAAAGTGAACTTCCCGAATCCAAAAGTCACATTTCGAGAATTTAGCATAGAGCTTCTCTTTGCGTAATACTTCAAGAATTAACCGAAGGTGATTCTCGTGGTCTTCTTTCGTGCGTGAATAGATCAGAATATCGTCAATGAAGACGATGACGAATTTGTCCAGGTATGGCTTACACACGCGGTTCATTAGGTCCATGAAAACCGCTGGTGCGTTGGTTAAGCCGAACGGCATCACCAAAAATTCATAGTGTCCATACCGGGTTCTGAAGGCCGTTTTTGGTACATCTTCTTCTTGTATACGCAACTGGTGATAGCCTGACCTCAAATCGATCTTGGAGTAATAGCTGGAACCTTGGAGCTGATCAAATAAATCGTCGATCCTGGGGAGAGGATAGCGATTCTTGATTGTTAGTTTGTTCAGCTCTCGATAGTCGATGCACATGCGAAATGTGCCATCCTTCTTCTTCACAAATAAGACGGGAGCTCCCCAAGGTGAGAAACTCGGTCTTATAAAACCTTTGTCCAATAATTCTTGTAGCTGGCTGGACAGTTCCTGCATTTCTGATGGAGCTAGGCGGTATGGCGATCGTGCCACAGGAGCTGCTCCGGGAACGAGATCGATGCGGAATTCGACTTGTCGAGGTGGCGGCAACCCCGGCAAATCTTCTGGAAATACATCCGGAAAATCTCTGGCGACTGGAATGTCTTCCAACTTTCGCTCGTCGGCCTTCTTGTCCACTACGTGTGCCAAGAATGCGACAAGCCCTTTTCTTAGACACTTACAAGCCTTCATGCTCGAAATAATCCTTAGTGGCGTCCCGTGTCTTTCCCCTTGAATTGAGAGAGTTTCACCGTCTGCGAGGGGAACTTGAATAACTTTATCGTTGCATACCACAATGGCACGGTGCGCGGACAACCAGTCCATGCCGACAACGATGTCAAAACTTCCCAATACGACCGGCAATAAATCAATCCCAAACTCGTGCCCACAGAGTTCTAACTTACAATCTTTTGCTACCTCTCTCGTTTCAATAGTTTTACCATTAGCCAGTTCTATAGAGTAGGGTGTATCTAGTTTGCTAGTTTTTAATCCAAGTAGTCTTTTAAACTCAATGGATACGAAGCTAAAGTCAGCACCGGTATCAAATAATACAGAGGCATAATGACCATTTAGAGGAAACGTACCAGTGACCACATTGGGGTCTTGCCGTGCATCACCGGCTCCAATCACAAATGCCCGGCCGCGGGCCTGATTGTTGATCTTGGGGCAATCCTTCTTCCAATGATCCAACGACCCGCATGCAAAGCATGGTCTAGCCCCTCCATTTTTCGGTGCTCCAGAACGGCATTCTTCAGTCTTGTGCCCTGTGCGGTGGCACTTCCCACAAGTTAACCCATTGTTTCTCCCCTGATTTCCCTGCTTGTTACCATTACCACGTCCCGTGGCGACATATCCCTTTCCCTTCTTGTTCGAGCTACCCGACGCTCGGTCCCTTTTTCCTTCATCCCGTTTTCTTTTCCCAAACCTCGGCTTGTTACCCTGGTCGTTCGTCACAACAGCTGAGTTTGATCCCTGATTCTTGGCCTCCACACTGCTTGCCTCAGAAATTTTTAATCCCGAAACTTGGCGGATTAGTGTACCCATGCGTATAGCATCTTCGGTGAGACTGAGCGCAAGATCAATGGCCGCGCGCATGGTCGTAGGTTTAGAGGCAGTGACCATGCTGCGTATTTGCGGTGCTAGGCCGAACAAATAACGCTCAATTTTGTTGTTCTCCGGGGTAACCAATCGCGGCACTAATCTGGCAAGATCGTGGAATCGAGACGTGTAACCAGTAACGTCCGCTCCCAACATAGTGAGGTTCCAAAACTCTGTTTCCAATTTCTGTACCTTGCTCGCAGGACGGTACTCAGCAATCATCAGTTCCTTCAGTTCTGCCCACGACAGGGAGTAAGCAGTGTCATCACCCAAAGACTGCACTTGACCATTCCACCATGTCAGCGCTTGGTCCAAGAACAAATTGGTGGAGTACATAACCGACTGACGTGGGGTACATCCACTGATACGAACAACAGCCTCGGTCTTTTCAAACCATTTGACCAGGCCAACTGATCCTTCCGTGCCGTTAAAATTGAGCGGCTTGCAGTCGAGGAAGGCTTTGAAGGTGCAGCCACGCTCTCGCGAGGCCGTTTCTGCATTAATAAAGTTGTATGTTATTACGGGATAGGAGTTTTAGGATATTCTCCCATCGCTTTATCAATTACTTTCAACTTCTTACCAGTGGGGGAAGTTTCCTGTCGGTCACTCCCAGTCAAGTCGCGAGATCTTTCGGAGCGAGCAGCTTCGTGCTCCGCGATCGCGCGGGCTATGCGTTCAGAAATCATGGTTTCGAGTTCGGCTGGTGTTGCGGGCAGTCCGTCTGCTCCGCTATTGCTTCTAGTGGCTGGTGCCATTTTTCTTCAATAATAATTATCAAAGGTTAATTTGGCAAACATTTATACAATATAAAGCATAAACAACAAACCAGAATATGAACACAATAATCAACACCATGTCATCACACAACATACCAACACATCATACAGAAATAAATAGTAATCAACACAACATCACCACACAAATATACAAACCACAACATATGGAGTAAGCAATAATAATCATAGACAACAACATATTTCACCATAATAATAAGATTTTTCATTAATTTCAATAATACTAGTACAATGCTTGTTCATAATACAAAATGGAGAATACATTTCTCATACAATACATTGTTTTTGAAATAAATAAAACATCATATCATGTGCCGTAATATCCGTACGGTTAGGCAAAATGCAGACGAGTGTCATAACCCGTGCTGTACTACCATACTGCAGCTACTATGTACATAAACTGGTGGGTCTTCTGTGCATCCCTGATACATCCTACTGTGGCGGCGGTGGCGGATACTGGTACTGCGGCGCGTGCGTACTGATCGTCATACTGATCGTCATGATACGCTCGTACAAGAAATGTCGATGCGCAAAGTGCGCATCCCCTGTGATACCGCACTGAGCGTCCAGGCTCAGCAACTCCTCCGCGTAATGCACCAAAGCATCCCGCGCATCTATCATCCTCGTCCACATCAGACGTGTCTGATGCTCTACCTGTGTTACGGTGCGCTGCACCGTGTCAGCGAGAGTCTGAAAGTCCCGCTCTAGAGTGATGGCAGTGGACCATGCTGGTCCAGACAAGGGTGTCATCCTGGGTGGCTGGGATGGTCCGGGTATATCTGGGTGTGTGGATGGGAATGGCCCAAAGGGGGCTGGTATCGGTATGTGCGGTAGTAATGGAGTGAAACCTGGTGGTCTGAGGGTGAAGTGGGGTGGCATCATATAAGGGTCCCCTGCACCTAGAGGATACGGTGCAGGTGTCATGATGGGAAGGGTGGGGATCGGTATAGTCATGGCTACTGGGGGTGGTGGCATGGGCTCGGCTAGTGGGGCTACTAAAGGCTCCGAAACAGTGGCCCACTCTGGAGTGGATACCACAACAGTGGGGGTAGGAGGGCTCGCGGTGGCAAAGGCTGCCATGCCTGCCCTGCGTAGCTCAGAGCTATCGGCGGGGCTACCCTCAAGTACATGTGCTGCTGGCCCCTCCCGCGGTGCGGGCTCGAGTGGTGCTGGTGGGGCTATGGGATCAGCAGGTGCGTCCTCTAACATTGGAGCCACTGGCTCCTCCTGAACAGCTGGAATCTCGGGTACCAGCATATGCTCTACTGACGCTACGGACTCATTGTCAGAGTCATCAGATATCCACCCGTTCCTCCCACGGGAGATCGGCATGAGTCTCATGCCTAGAGGAATGTGGATGTGGGGTAAGGGTGCTGGCTCATGCTCCACGTGAGCCTGTCGGTCGAATGGAGACTCTACTGTCTCCGACTGGGCTGGGATCGGCCGGGACGGTCCGGCACAGCCCTCAGGGAAATCCCTAATAGCTCGGATGGGGCGTGGGACTAACGGTGCGGCCGGTACAATGGGTAGCGGCGCGTCGACCACGGCGGGTGCCCAATCAGGATCCTCGCTAGGATCCGTCTCATCCGAGTCGTCATCCGAACCTCCGTCGACGTTCATCTCCACGTCTTCGTCCTCTGCGTCAAGTACTACCAGCTCGACTGGCTCAGGCGGTGGCGCAGGGATGATCTGAATGCTGCTATCGATACTGGGCGCTATACTACCAGCGTCCGACATCCTGGCAAAAGAACCGTACATGTATATATATGAATTAATTTAAATTAGACAGTTAAGGCGTATATTATCAGTATCCTTTCTAACCTCTAATACTACGTTAATGCATAACGATACCCCTGGCTAGCTTGGTCGGAATCTCCTCATGCCCAATGCTTTCTTGAAAAATTACTTTATTGTATTTTTGCAACTATAAATATTTTTCTTTTGAAAACTTTATCTTTTTGAACCAAATCCGGTTATAGTCTAGTTTTTAAAGAAAGTACTCTAGTTCGCTATAACCTTGGCTCTGATACCACCTTCTGTCACACCACGACAATGGCGGAAACACGTGGCGCGACGGTTCAAAAGCATAAAGTCAAGGTTATTGCTAAACACAAGTAATTTAAGAAAATGGGTCATTTATTATGACGTCAAATCTTGTTCAAACATTACACAAAAGTTAATTGTTTTTAAGATAATCATAGAGGTTTCTCATATATATATCCCAAATGCCTTGGGAAATAAAAGTGAAACCCCGCAAAAGTTTGACGTCGCATTGGAGGATTCCTTGACCCAGCTTGCCCGGTGCTCCTTCATCTAGTTACCTGAAAGATATGTTTAAAGGTTTCGTCAATATAAAATATATTGGTGAGTTCACAGGTTTTTAGTTTCCAAAACTTGATTACTTGGGAAATACCATGTTATGACAATGTATAGGAGTTGCAAATTCCTATAACTCTACTTGAGACTATAATCAAACCAAGACGTATAAATAAATATGCCCCGCTCCAAGTCGTTACTCGGTTTCCCACGACTTAAGTTCAGAATATATGCACCCCAGGCATAACCTAATGCGTAATCGACGCTATCGATTAGGGGTGGGCCTTGTCAGGCACCAATAGTACTATCCAAATATTCCACCGGTTTCATTTCCCTGAACAAATGATTATAGAGGCGAGGACTCAACCCCGAGTGGCGGTCGCACCTCAAGTAATAAATCCGTCAAACATTTTCCCTAACATATCTTTCCCCCGGAAAACGTAAAAATAGTTTAAAATGGGGCCGTGAAACTCACCTGAAACTCTGTCTGGATTACTAGGCGGATAGCAAAGATGGTCTCGCACCTACAAACGTCCTAGACGTATAAGTCACTATTCCTATAGTGCATGTGCCTTGGCAAGTTGTACACCCAACTCCCGACCACAAGTTATTCCAAATCCCGTTTAGTTAAGCGCGTATCCTAGGTTTCGTTGGCGTTACATTACCCTTTGTGTTACAAGTTATATATTACTCTTGTTAATATTTCCATAACTTGTATCTTATTATCATCGACTCGACTTCACTTAACATATAATTATTTTCCCATTTAATAATTATTCTTAAGATCGCATCGCACGATATAATATATATTCCAACACTCGACCCGACTCACTTTGCCGCACATTTGTTTTCCCATTTAAACAAATATACTAAGATCTTGTCGTTCGATTGTATATTCTTAACGTCCGGTTCAACTCACCATACCGTATACTTATTTTCCCATTCAAATAAATATACTAGGATCTCGTTGGTACGGCATACACATATATATATCTTTGTCTTCTCGTCGCGGCTTTCCTTCCCACATATCTACTTTCCCATTAAGTAGATATACTAGAATTTTGCCGAGACGAGCGTACATATATATAAATGTGTAATTTTTCTTGTTAAGTATATACGTTTGTTTAACGTCTTATTTGTTTATGTCATGTGTTTCTCCCACGAATAATTCCTCCAACACTTAGGAAAGTGTTTATTTGTTTTCACCCATAATGTATATATATTTTACTTCTTAAAATATATATTTTTCTTATCTTGCCGCAATGGCATTTTTCTCATGATTTGTCCGTGTATGGTTCGTTAACGCGTCTTAGTTCGATATCTTAACTTGATTAGTTAATTTTTCCAAGTTTTTCCCAACATGTGTTTTATAGAAATATTATCCATATTTCTTCCTCTTTTCACATGTTACTTGGATGGTTTAAAATACTTATGTATTTTTAACCCAACTTGTTAACTTAATTACAAAAATGTTTCCAACACTTTTATATTCCCATTTATATAAAAGTATTCATTTTTGTATAAGTTTCCCAAGTTTGTTTAATATTTTTATAAAATCTCTATTTTATAACAATCCTTATGTTAAAACCCTCTATATTTTTATAACTTTCAAAAATACACTTTTATACAAAATACCCAAGTATATCTACTAGTATTTACCAAAATCATCCTTAGAACTTTATTACTTACATTTTTGACACCAAACTTTCCATACTTGCATTTTTGGACTAATAGTTTCTAAAATATCCATTTTAGTCCTCTAACTTTCAAAGTTACAATATTAGTCCCTTAACTTTCAAAAGTTGCATTTTTCTACTCTAACTTCCAAAGTTAACATTTTTCACTCAAAATAGTAGACTTTGAAGATTCAACTTTTTATTGGTAAGTTATTTTTGTATCAAAACACTTTTGTTAGTCTTGTATTCCATATGGAAGACTACTTATGTGTGTGTTTTATGTATTTGTCCATTTTAACAAAATATCATTCATCTAAGTAAGCTAACTTTAATTTTCCATCTTCTTTATTTATGAACTTCTAACATGTTTTACCACATGTTATAACTTAGATGATCATAATAAGATGATTTAAAGTTACTTTTAACATATTCAAGTTCATCCCACAATTTTAACCAAAACATCATACTACTTAGTTTTTAAATGCAAACTTTACATATTTTCAAGATTAATACATCATCATCAACAAATCCATGGTTTATTTTCATATTTTTAATCTTCCATTTTACACATGTAAAACCTATTAAAGATTATGTTCAAAACCACTTTTTAAACCCTTCATGTACAACTTGCTTCTAAGAACACATACATGAATATTAACAATCAAAAACAAGATTAAGAAGCTTACTACTAGCACAAGGCTAGGGAAGACAAAACCTTTGATTTTGAGAGGGGTTTAGTGTGTTCTTCCTTAATGGTTAAGCTCCAAGCTTGAAACACACAATAGGGGTTTGGATGATGGATTGTTTTAAGTGTTTTGGAGATGTAGAAACTTGTAAGAATGAAGTATGGGGGAGGGGTAAAACTCACGGCCAAGAACAAGGGGAAGAAGAGTTGTTTTGCTTTGTTATTCAAATCTCTAACACATGTTATTTATAGCCTTATCACATGTAATCTTCCATGGATCTTGTGATTATTACTAAAGATATAAGAGATTTAGGAAGTACAAAATGATCTTGGATGGATATGGAAAGTGGGAGGGTGGCCGTGGGTTTTGGGAGAGCCAAGGAGATGGCTTGTGAATCTTGTTTAAGTGATTGTGATCTTTCCTAATCTTTCCCTTGATCTTATACACACAAGAGTGCTCTAGTGCAATGATGGTTTAAGCTTTGTCTTGGATTACATGGCCTCTTGGCCGAAAATCTCTTACAAGGGGACAAGAAAGTTGCATGCTTTGTGTACTTGCATGATCTTATGCTTTGTCTTACTCTTGCATGCTTTTCATCCTAGCCTTAGGTTATAATTACAACAACTTGCAAGAAGATAATATGGAGAGTAATAAGGCCTTTAGGCCGGCCCTTGTGTGGGTCTAGGTGGGGTCCACAACTTCAAATGTTTACCCATTGTTTGTTATGTTTAATCCCCCGTCGTTCGGGTGTCGTTCGGGTATTTTTCGGGTTTTAATCACGCGTTATCCGGACATTAAAAATACCTTTAATAACCCTTAAATATAGTCTAATTTAAGCGTTGATTGGTTATTTAGGCCTTTGCCGGGTGAAATTATGAGTTATACGCGTATCGGGTGCGGTACGCGCATTTTATTCGTTACCGGGAGATTTGTTCAAGACGTTTTCATTTATGGTTTTGGAGTTCCAAAACTCATTATATCTTATGAAAATACCCTTTATTTTATATCCTGGGTGTCCGGGATCCGTTTCGTTTATTTAATTATTACCGGGTAATTGCCAACGTCCATACCAGATAGCTTATTCGCACATGATCCAATCATGCTTTACCATTAAACGTATGCATTCCTATGCACTATTTGGAAATTGCTATCTCCTAGGGCCTTGATAATTAAATCACACATAATTGCATTTAATTACGTTAATCATATATTAATTAATTTGTACGGAATTACCTTATTTTTGCCGGTTGTTACACCTACTCCATAGAACTGGCTAATGGTAAAACTATTGAAACGAGAGAAGTAGCGAGAGATTGTAAATTGGAACTCTGTGGGCACGAGTTTGGGATTGATCTCTTGCCAGTTGTGTTGGGAAGTTTTGACATAGTTGTTGGCATGGACTGGTTATCCGCACACCGTGCCATCGTAGTTTGCAACGATAAAATCATTCAAGTCCCCCTCGCAAGCGGTGAAACTCTCTCAATTCAAGGGGAAAGGCACGGGACGCCGCTAAGGATTATTTCAAGCATGAAGGCGCGAAAGTGCTTAAGAAAAGGGCTTGTCGCATTCTTGGCACACGTGGTGGACAAGAAAGCCGACGAGCGGAAGTTGGAAGACATCCCAATAGCTAGAGATTTTCCGGATGTATTCCCAGAAGATTTGCCGGGGTTGCCACCACCTCGACAAGTCGAGTTCCGCATCGACCTCGTTCCTGGAGCTGCTCCTGTGGCACGATTGCCATATCGCTTGGCTCCATCGGAGATGCAGGAACTATCCAGCCAGCTACAAGAATTGTTGGACAAGGGTTTTATAAGACCGAGTTTCTCACCTTGGGGAGCTCCCGTCTTATTCGTAAAGAAGAAGGATGGCACATTTCGCATGTGCATTGACTATCGAGAGCTGAACAAGCTAACCATCAAGAATCGCTATCCTCTCCCCAGGATCGACGATTTATTTGATCAGCTCCAAGGATCTAGCTTTTACTCCAAGATCGATCTGAGGTCCGACTATCACCAGTTGCGTATACAGGAAGAGGATGTACCAAAGACGGCCTTCAGAACCCGATATGGGCACTATGAATTTTTGGTAATGCCGTTCGGCTTAACCAACGCACCAGCTATTTTCATGGACTTGATGAACCGCGTGTGTAAGCCATACTTGGATAAATTTGTCATTGTTTTCATTGACGATATTTTGATCTATTCACGTACCAAAGAAGACCACGAGAATCACCTTCGGTTAATCCTTGAAGTACTATGCAAGGAAAAGCTCTACGCTAAATTCTCAAAGTGCGACTTTTGGATTCGAGAAGTTCACTTCCTAGGCCACGTGGTGAATGAAGAGGGCATACACGTCGATCCCGCCAAGATCGAGGCAATTAAAAATTGGGAAGCCCCTCGAACTCCTACCGAAGTGCGACAATTTCTTGGCCTTGCGGGTTACTACAGAAGGTTCATCGAGAACTTTTCCAAGATAGCACAGGCTTTAACCATGCTAACCCAAAAGGATAAGAAGTTCGAATGGACGGAAAAGCAAGAAGCAGCATTCCAATTACTAAAAGACAAGCTATGTGGCGCTCCGATACTATCACTCCCCGATGGTACGGAGGATTTTGTGGTTTACTGTGATGCCTCACATCAAGGCTTGGGTTGCGTATTAATGCAACGAGAAAAAGTGATAGCATATGCTTCCAGGCAACTGAAAATCCATGAGAAGAACTACACTACACACGATTTGGAATTAGGTGCAGTGGTATTCGCTCTCAAGATATGGAGGCACTATCTATAGGAAACCAAGTGCACAATTTTCACTGATCATAAGAGTTTGCAACACATCTTTGATCAGAAGGATTTGAACATGCGACAACGGCGATGGATCGAATTACTAAACGATTACGATTGTGAGATAAAGTACCATCCCGGTAAGGCGAACGTTGTGGCCGACGCCTTGAGTCGCAAGGAACGGGTTAAACCGTTGCGTGTCCGAGCTTTGGGTCTGACTATCCACACGAATCTGACTGATCGAATTCGTGAAGCTCAAGTTAACGCTCTTAAACCCGAGAATGTCAAAGGTGAAAGATTACGAAAGATGATTGATTCACTGGAACCAAAGGCGGACCCAACCCTGTATTTCATGAATAGAATTTGGGTTCCAGTGTACGGGGGATTGCGTGAGCTAGTATTGGCCGAAGCTCACAGTTCTAGATATTCGGTTCACCCTGGTGCAGACAAGATGTTCCACGATTTGAAGGAACTTTATTGGTGGCCAAATTTCAAAAGAGATATAGCGGCATATGTTGCGCGATGTTTAACTTGCGCAAAGGTCAAGGCCGAGCATCAGAGACCTTCCGGCTTGCTCCAGCAACCGGAAATACCGGAATGGAAATGGGAACGAATTACCATGGATTTCATTACCAAGTTACCCAAGACAACAAGCGGCCATGACATGATCTGGGTAATCGTTGATCGATTGACAAAATCTGCACACTTCCTCCCGATTCGCGAAACGGACAAGTTGGAGAAACTGACCCGTTTGTACATTAAGGAAGTAGTGTCTAAGCATGGTGTACCTATTTCTATCATCTCCGATCGAGATAGTCGTTTCACCTCAAGATTTTGGGAAAGTTTAAATGAAGCCCTCGGTACTCGCCTTGACATGAGTACCGCGTATCACCCCCAAACGGATGGTCAAAGTGAACGAACCATCCAGACCTTGGAAGATATGTTGCGGGCATGTGCGATTGATTTCGGTGGTAATTGGGATACGCACTTGCCTTTGGTGGAATTTTCTTACAACAACAGTTACCATACGAGCATTCAAGCTGCACCTTTTGAAGCTCTATATGGACGCAAGTGCAGATCTCCGCTATGTTGGGCTGAAGTTGGAGAAAAACAACTCACCGGGCCCGAAATCGTTCAAGAGACGACGGACAAGGTCTTCTTGATAAAGGAACGTCTCAAAGCGGCCCGTGACCGACAGAAAAGCTACGCTGATATGAGGCGAAAGCCTTTAGAATTTCAAGTGGGAGACAGGGTCCTACTAAAGGTATCACCTTGGAAAGGTGTTGCGCGCTTTGGAAAGCGCGGAAAGCTGAACCCACGATATGTAGGGCCGTTTGAAATCTTGTCCAGGGTAGGCCCGGTGGCATACAAGCTCAAGTTGCCTCAAGAGCTTAGTGGAATACACGACACATTTCACGTGTCAAACTTGAAAAAGTGTTTATCCGACGAAACTCTCATCATCCCTGCTGACGAAATCCAAATTGACGACAAGTTACATTTTGTTGAAGAACCAATCGAGGTAACCGATTGGAAGGTCCAAAAACTAAGACGCAGCAAGATCAGATTGGTCAAAGTGCGCTGGAATGCCAAGCGTGGACCGGAGTTCACGTGGGAAAGGCTGGACCGGATGAAGCAAAAGTATCCCGCCCTATTCGAGAAGACACCTATACCGGAGAACTCGAAGTGAATTCCGGGACGGAATTCTCTTAACGGGGGGAGAATGTAACAACCGGCAAAAATGAGGCAATTCCGTACTAATTAATTAATATATGATTAACGTAATTAAATGCAATTATATGTGATTTAATTATCAAGGCTTTAGGAGATAGCAATTTCCAAATAATGCATAGGTATGCATACGTTTGATGGTAGAACATGATAGGATCATGTGCGAATAAACTATCCGGTATGGATGTTGGCGATTACCCGGTAATAATTAAATAAACGAAAAAGGATCCCGGACACCCAGGATATAAAATAAAGGGTATTTTCACAAAATATAATGAGTTTTGGAACTCCAAAACCATAAGTTGAAACGTTTCATACAAATCTCCCGGTAACGAATAAAGTGCGCGTAACGCACCCGATACGCGCATAACTTATAATTTCACCCGGCAAAAGCCTAAATAACCAATCAACTCTTAAATTAGGCTATATTTAAGGGTTATTAAAGGTATTTTTAATGTCCGAATAACGCGCGGTTAAAACCCAAAAAATGCCCGAACGACACCCGGACGACGAGGGATTTAACTTAACAAATAATGGGTAAATATGTGGAGTTGTGGACCCCACCTAAACCCATCCAAGGGCCGGCCTAAGGCCATCTAGTTACCCTTTTTATTTTTCTTTTTATCTAAATCATCCACATATCCAAAGGACTAAGCATGCATGGATGGGATTAGGAGAAATCTTAACAAGTACAAGGCATGCTATAATCTTACTTTTTGTAAGAAAAATTTCGGCCCATGGCCAAGTAAATCCAAGACAAAAATCTTCCATGCTACCACCTAAATACACACACTTGAGTACTTAAATCTAATATAGAAATCTCATGTGTGATCTTGGAAAGATTATAAGAGATTGCAAGAGATTACATGTCCATCTTAACACACAAAATCTCTCCCAATTCTCTCTCTATCTCACGGCACACACACACTTAACCAAATCAACCAAAGATCACCAAAGTACACAAAACAATCTCCATTAGATTACTTGTAATATTTGAAAGATATGGAGGATTTATAAAAGGAAAGCATGTGGTGAATACTTGGATATCAAAGCAAAAACTCTTCTCCTTCTTTCTCCCTTGGCCGTAGCCTATAACACACACACACACACACACTATTCTTTCAAGTTCAACACTTCCAAATTACTCCTAAGCATCCATCCATCAAAACCCCATTGTGTGTTTCAAGAGCTTGGAGCTTAACCACTTGGAAGAACATACTAAACCCCTCTCAAATCCAAGGTTTTTGTCTTCCCTAGCCTTGTGCTAGTAGTAAGCTTCTTAACCTTGTTTTGATTATTAATATTCATGTATGTGTTCTTAGAAGCAAGTTGTACATGAAGGGTTAAAAATGTGGTTTTGAAACATAAGCTTTAATAGATTTTACATAAGTAAAATGGATGATTAAAGACATGTAAATGGATCATGGATTTGATGATAATAAAGTGGTGTTCTTAAAAAGATATAAAATCTACACATACACTAGGTAGGATGATGATTTGGTTAAGATTTATGAAAGAAACTTGAATATGTTAAAAAGTAGTTTTAATCATCTTAAAATGATCATCTAAGATATAATAGATGATGGAATATATTAGGATGTCATAAATGAAGAAGTTGCAAAATTAAAGTTTACTTACTTAGAAGAATGAGATTTGGTTATAATGGACAAAAACATTAAACACACATATTAGTAGCCTTATGTATGGAATATAAGACTATTAAAAGTGATTTGATGCAAAAATAACTTAACATTAAAAAGATGAATCTTCAAAGTCCACTAATTTGGGTGAAAAATATTAACTTTGGAAGTTAGAGTAGAAAAATGCAACTTTTGAAAGTTAAGGGACTAACGTTGTAACTTTGGAAGTTAGAGGACTAAAATGAATATTTTGGAAAACTATTAGCCCAAAAATGCAATAATGGAAAGTTTGGTGTCAAAAGTATAAATAATAATTTTTCAAGGTTGGTTTGGTAAATGCTAGTAAGCATACTTATGTATTTTGTATAAAAGTATATTTTTATAAAATGGAATTTTATAAAAATATGGACTCCTTCTAACATAAGAATTATTATAAAAACAAGGTTTTTATAAAGATAGAGACAAATTAAAAACTTGGGAAAACTTATATAAAAATGAACACTTTTATATAAATGGGAATATAAAAGTGTTGGAACATTTTTGTATATAAGTTGGCAAGTTTGGATTAAAAATAGAAAAGCATCTTTAAACCTTCCAAGTAATGTGTGTTAGGAATTTGGAATATGAATAATATTTCTATAAAACACATGTTGGGAAAAACTTGGAAAAATTAACTATACAAGTTAAGACGTCGGACTAAGACACGTTAACGGACAATAAACGGACAAAACATGAGAAAAATGCCGTTGCGGCAAGATGAGAAAATATATATTTTAGGAAGTAAAATATATATATATCATGGGTGAAAATTTACTAACACTTTCCTAAGTGTTGAAGAAAACTATTCGTGGGAGAAAAACATAACGTAAACAAGTAAGACGTTAAACAAACGTATAGACTTAACAAGAAAAATTACACGTTTATATATATATATATATATATATATACGCTCGTCTCGGCAAAATTATAGTATATCTACTTAATGGGAAAGTAGATATGTGGGAAGGAAAACCAAGACGAGTAGACAAAATATATATGTATATATATATGTGTATACCGTGCCGACGAGATCCTAGTATATTTATTTGAATGGGAAAATAAATATACGACATGGTGAGTCGAATCGGGTGTTGAGAATATACTACCGAACGACAAGACCTTAGCATATTTATTTAAATGGGAAAATAAATGTGCGGCAAAGTGAGTCGGGTCGGGTGTTAAAAATATATTATATCGAACGATGCGATCTTAAGTATAATTATTTGAATGGGAAAATAATTATACGTTAAGTGAAGTCGAGTCGAGGATAATAATATACAAGTTAAGGAAATATTAATGTGAATAATATATAACTTGTAAGGAAAGGGGTAATCTAACGCCAACGAAACCTAGGATACGCGCTGAATTAAACAGGATTTGGAATAACTTGCGGTCGGGAGTTGGGTGTACAACTTGCCAAGGCACATGCACTATAGGAATAGTGACTCATACGTCTAGGACGTTTGTAGGTGCGAGACCCCCCGTTTGCTATCTACCTTTTGAGCCGGACGTTGATTCAGGTGAGTCTCACGGCCCCATTTTAAACTGTTTTACGTTTTCGGGGGAAAGATATGTTAGTAAAAATGTTTGACGGAATAATTACTTGAGGTGTGACCGCCACTCGGGGTTGAGACTTCACTTCTATAATCATTTATTCAGGGAAATGAAACCGGTAGAATATTTGAATAGTACTATTGGTGCCTGACAAGGCCCACCCCTAATCGATAGCGTCGATTATGCATTAGTGTATGCCTGGGGTGCATATATTCTGAACATAAGTCGTAGGATACCGAGAAACGACTTGGAGCGGGGCATTATTATTATACGTCTTGGGTTGATTATAGTCTCAAGTAGATTTATAGGAATTTGCAACTCTTATATATTGTCATAACATGGTATTTCCCAAGTATTCAAGTGTTGGAACTAAAAACCTGTGAACTCACCAATATATTTATATTGACGAAATTTTAAACATATCTTTCAGGTAATTAGATGAAGACAATCATGGCGGGCTGGGTCACGGAAATCTCCTATGCGGCGTTGGATATTTTGCGGGGTTTCACTTTTATTTCCCAAGACTATGGGATATATTTGAGAAACCTCTCCATTTATGTTATAAACAATTTACTTTATGTGTAATGTTTGAACAAGATTTGACGCCTAAATAAATGACCAATTTTCTTAAATTACTTGTGATTTGCGTTAACCTTGACTTTATACGCTTGAACCGTCGCGCCACGTCTGTCCGTCGTCTGACCACCGATAACTTACTGTCCATTGAATTTGACCCATTTGGTTTTCTTGTGAAGGACCTCAAAACTAGAGCACCTATCCTCCGATGCAATAGCTCTGGGGATCTCTACCCGCTCACACAGCCTATCCCTCTCCAACAACACCACCACTCTGCTTTTGCTGTTGTTACTCAAGATCGCTGGCATCAACTCTTGGGTCACCCCGGCAACACTTTATTGCATTCGTTAAAATTTTCATCTTTTATTGATTATGGGAAATGTAACATCACGCATTTATTAATTATACGTTACGGATTAAAACGGCAAGTCTTATTATTATTATTTTTTTGGTGATATTTTAGACCCCAATACAATGATAATTATTCACATATATATATATATACATATATAGATTTATAATAATAATAATAATAATAATAATAATAATAATAATAAAAAAAATAACTAAACTAGTTAGCTAATTTAACCCAACACCTCTAAGTCTACCCAAACCCACCAACCATCTACCTCTTGAGCCCATCCCAGCCTGGCCCAACAACAGTGCCCAGCCCACACTGGCCCAACCCCTTGTCTGTTATAAAAAAAAAAAAAAAAAAAAAAAAAAAAGTTTATGTCTAAGCCGGGTATCGAACCCGACTCACCAGCAAACAACACCCACACAACCACCACCTGAGCCACGTATGTGATTTGTTTTAAACCCAACTCTTTTTATATAAAACACTTCTCCTCTTTCCTTCCCTGACCTTCGAACAGCAGCAGCTGGTTGACCCCATCCAAACCCAATTTTGACCAATCTAATTAACAACTTTAAACGCGTTTTAATCCAGAAATGGCATGGGTTCGTGATTATCGGCCATCAATGACTATAATCCACGATAAACAGCTATCAATTATACCCAATTTAAACTATACGCGTATTACATTAAAACCTAGGTCAACCTTACCAATTGATCAACCTGATCATCCACACTATAAATTGATGATCAGCGAGCCTTCACAACTCGCCATTAACCCTCTCTCTATCTTCAATTTTCTTTATTATACACTGATTGATCTTCGCGAATTCAATTTTGACCTTGTGGTCTTGACCGAGCAATCCAGATCAAAACAACATTGTAAGATTAATTATTTTTGTGGTTTATGTTCATCGGCATCCACACATCAATAGCCCTATGATTAATTAGGCTATTGATGTGTGAATCAATATATTGCAGAATCTAGGGTTCGAAGATTTTGAATTGGGGATAAACTGATACAGCGTATTGTATATATTTAATTTGAAACAAGATTAATCACAACCACAGGCCTAGGCCAAGTGGTTGTGACTGATGGTATTTACCCCAGCCACCCGGGTTCGAGTCCCGGCTATGGCTCCCATTTTTGCACCTTTTTCATCTTTTTAAACAAACCACATATATATATATATATATATATATATATATATATATATATATATATATATTACACTAAATCTTGTAAATTCATTTTTAATTATTAAAACCTTGTTATAAATTCTAAAAAAATTATTTTTAACAAATCTGATGTCAAAGTTTCATCTACAATTTTTATTTTTCTGAAATTCATTTATTTAATATTTATAATAATTAAATCAATTTTTTTCTATTATATTTATAAAAATCCATTAAAATATCAAAACAATTTTATTAATTTCTACAAAAATTATCCTATGTTTGTACAATGTTGAACTTCACTGAAATGATTTTTAAATCAGAAAAATCATTTGTTTTATATTTTTAATCAATTTTTGTTAGATTTAATCATAATTAAATCATAATAAATTCAATTTTTATTATTTTTGCACCAAAATTTTATATAATTTATTTTTAAATATTTAGAACAGAAATATGATTTTTAATATAATAATTCTTTAATTTTTGTATTTTTGAAAATTAAAGTTAAATTTTGGCAATTTGTAATAAATAGATTTAAAAATCTATTTTAAAAGAAATAATTTTATAAAAATTATTTTTATACTTCAAACACATTATTGTGAGCATTCTAAATTCAAATTTTATAAAAAGACTTTCTTTTATTTAATTATCAAATTTCCCTTTATTTAATTAACATTTTATTTTAAACTCAACAATTGGATATCCTCAAATTCGAAGCCCTAGAAACTTATACATTTATAGACTTGGTAGACTTAGACACATATATTACCTCATTATAGGGTGATACTTGATACATTGGGCAACACACTATTTTTCAAGAGATAACGTTTTGCTAAGGTGAGTTTACATAGCCCCTTTTCTCTATTTTCACTATTTTTGGGGTGAAACATGTTTAAACATTTTATACTATCATTTACTCATATTTACTTGTGATTCAAGTACATCATTATTCTATCATTTGACTGTAACAAAAAGACACAGTACAATCATTAACAATGATCAAGCCGCCTGTTTAGATTATAGCGCTATAGGTCTGACAAACCCATCCCCCGCATAGACTCAGGGATGATCGATAACAGTAATAACATTTAACTAACTTGCGAGTTAGTCATCAGTCGACACAAGGTTTGGTTGTACAAAGACGCATTGTTACATGTCGGTATCATATTCTATCATCATACAACTTTGAATGTTGTACAAACTATTGTTATCAATTATTTTTCAAAAACCTATGTATTCTCACCAACTTTTGTTGACCCAAAATATTTTCAACTTAACATGTTTCAGGTTCTACTTGCTTGAAGAATTGCTTGAAGATATGTGCATAGTTTATCCAATTTGATGTACGAATTCTTGTAGAACAATTGTATGTAATTTATTTAAATCAATTAATGAAACTTATTATTCTCCATGAGCTACTGAACAATCATCACAACGTGACATCCCGATGTTTCCGCCATCGGTTGGGGTGTTACAGATTGGTATCAGAGCCATGGTTATAGGGAATTAGGTTATTAGAAAAATAATCTAGTCTATAACCATAGGATTTAACCAGTACTTGCTTATTTACTTGCTATACTCTACCTCCCTCCTACTTCATATCTCTACTTTCATCCCTACAAGAAGGTTGCTCTCCATCACTGGATTCACTCTTAGACTAATAAGACAAAATCCTCAGGTATAACCTGAACCACCTTGAGATCTCGTCGAAGTTCTAGATTTTAATAACGAACACGTACAATCTGGAAGGGTGAACGCCTGTATTCTGAGTCTTCTGTCTAGGCTGGCATTGCGCATATATCCCAATCAGACGAGGGACCTGGATGCCTACCTGGGAATTCTCGGGATGAGTGTTCACTTATAGGCTAAAGCATGTCTTCATATGTTAATAGAATCTAGAGTCTTTGATAAGTCAACGTTTTCGTTTATTCGTTTTAATTAATGAATAGATGATTACATTCCTTATATAATCTCATTCATTTCACTGTGTCTCTTACAGATCATGCCTCCACGTCGCAGTGCTCGTCTTAACAGTGGTGAAAATCATGATGAAGGAAGTAGCAATCACAACCACAACCACGATACTAACCACCACCATAACAACAACAACAATGGTGTCGATGCCCAACTGGCTGCAATCATTTCTCAACAAATGGCGCAGCAAATCGCAACTCTGGTTCCCAACTTACTAGCTCAAGTCATCCAGTTGAACGGCAACGGGAACGGCAACGGCAACGGGAATGGAAATGGAAATGGACACCACAACGGGAATGGACTTCCAGCCTGTACCCTCAAGCACTTTAATTCTTGCAATCCCCCAAAATTCAGTGGAGAAGAAGGAGCTACAGGACTCCTACAATGGTTTGAGGGTATCGAGAATACCTTCATCAACAGTGAGTGCCCCAACAATTTTAAAGTCCGTTATGCCATGAGTGTTCTTCACAAACGAGCACTCACTTGGTGGAATGAAGAAAAACGCACTCGCGGAGCTGAAGTTGCACTTACTATGACGTGGGATCAAGTCAAGGAAATAATGAAAGATGAATTTTGCCCACGTAACGAGGTCAAGAAATTAGAGGACGAGTTCCACACCCTTGCTCAGGATAGTGGGGAAAACCTTGCTTATAATACCCGCTTTCACGAGCTAAGCATGTTATTGCCCCATAAAGTCACTCCGCTACCTGTAGCCATCGAAAAGTATATCGGTGGTTTGCCCATGCAGATTCAAGACACGGTATGGGGAAGGAACCCTGCTACCCTTGAAGAAGCCAAACGTTTAGCAGCTACCTTAACTGATAATCACGTAAAGAACGGGACCTTAGTTCGGAAAGGCAATAAAACAAGTATTGTAGCCACGGTAACTACTGAGAATCAGAAGCGTAAGGCCAAGGATCCTGATGTCAACCTCACTACACAAGCTTCTAACAAGAAACCTTATACAGGAAACCATCCTTTATGTAATACATGCAACCGACATCATCCCACTGCTTCAGCATGTCGCTTGTGCACCAATTGTGGAAGGTATGGCCATCTGGTCAACACGTGTCGTGAGACCCCAAATCCAAATGCCAACCAACCCACCAACCCTGCTCAAGCTGCTAACCTTAATCAATACAACTATGGTCAATGCTATGAATGTGGAGACCCAAATCACTTCCGTAACCGATGCCCTAAATTGAACAGAGATCAAGACCCTCCAGCTACTTAACAGAAAGCCCTACCATTTGAATAATGTCTACTCTCTCTTAAATTCCTTGTATTGCACTTTTGATTCAAATAATAAATTCAAGTGTTATCATAACATCTGTGTGTATGCTTGTTTGAATGTGAACTAATTGCTATATCTATAATCATACTTACTTACTTGTACAACAATTAGTTGACTACCAAACAACCTACTTAACGATTGGTAGAGGTCATCATGTCTTTCCAACAGTCGGGAGAGGCCCTACCACCTGCTCAACGACTGGTGGGGACTATCAGACCTGCTCAACAATCGGTAAAGTCATAAAAGGACGCAAAACCCTAATGTAAGGTAAATTGATAATTACGGTCCGGAACGTAATCATGAGTTTACAGGTACATTAAGGTAGTGTGAAATTTTATCAAGGTTCTCAGTGGTTGACCAATTGTAGGCCTAGTGTTTCTCTTAACTTCAGGACGAAGTTCCTAAAAGTAGGGGAGACTGTAACATCACGCATTTATTAATTATACGTTACGGATTAAAACGGCAAGTCTTATTATTATTATTATTTTTTTTTGGTGATATTTTAGACCCCAATACAATGATAATTATTCACATATATATATACATATATAGATTTATAATAATAATAATAATAATAATAATAATAATAATAATAATAATAATAATAATAATAATAATAAAAATAACTAAACTAGTTAGCTAATTTAACCCAACACCTCTAAGTCTACCCAAACCCACCAACCATCTACCTCTTGAGCCCATCCCAGCCTGGCCCAACAACAGTGCCCAGCCCACACTGGCCCAACCCCTTGTCTGTTATAAAAAAAAAAAAAAAAAAAAAAAAGTTTATGTCTAAGCCGGGTATCGAACCCGACTCACCAGCAAACAACACCCACACAACCACCACCTGAGCCACGTATGTGATTTGTTTTAAACCCAACTCTTTTTATATAAAACACTTCTCCTCTTTCCTTCCCTGACCTTCGAACAGCAGCAGCTGGTTGACCCCATCCAAACCCAATTTTGACCAATCTAATTAACAACTTTAAACGCGTTTTAATCCAGAAATGGCATGGGTTCGTGATTATCGGCCATCAATGACTATAATCCACGATAAACAGCTATCAATTATACCCAATTTAAACTATACGCGTATTACATTAAAACCTAGGTCAACCTTACCAATTGATCAACCTGATCATCCACACTATAAATTGATGATCAGCGAGCCTTCACAACTCGCCATTAACCCTCTCTCTATCTTCAATTTTCTTTATTATACACTGATTGATCTTCGCGAATTCAATTTTGACCTTGTGGTCTTGACCGAGCAATCCAGATCAAAACAACATTGTAAGATTAATTATTTTTGTGGTTTATGTTCATCGGCATCCACACATCAATAGCCCTATGATTAATTAGGCTATTGATGTGTGAATCAATGTATTGCAGAATCTAGGGTTCGAAGATTTTGAATTGGGGATAAACTGATACAGCGTATTGTATATATTTAATTTGAAACAAGATTAATCACAACCACAGGCCTAGGCCAAGTGGTTGTGACTGATGGTATTTACCCCAGCCACCCGGGTTCGAGTCCCGGCTATGGCTCCCATTTTTGCACCTTTTTCATCTTTTTAAACAAACCACATATATATATATATATATATATATATATATATATATATATATTACACTAAATCTTGTAAATTCATTTTTAATTATTAAAACCTTGTTATAAATTCTAAAAAAATTATTTTTAACAAATCTGATGTCAAAGTTTCATCTACAATTTTTATTTTTCTGAAATTCATTTATTTAATATTTATAATAATTAAATCAATTTTTTTCTATTATATTTATAAAAATCCATTAAAATATCAAAACAATTTTATTAATTTCTACAAAAATTATCCTATGTTTGTACAATGTTGAACTTCACTGAAATGATTTTTAAATCAGAAAAATCATTTGTTTTATATTTTTAATCAATTTTTGTTAGATTTAATCATAATTAAATCATAATAAATTCAATTTTTATTATTTTTGCACCAAAATTTTATACAATTTATTTTTAAATATTTAGAACAGAAATATGATTTTTAATATAATAATTCTTTAATTTTTGTATTTTTGAAAATTAAAGTTAAATTTTGGCAATTTGTAATAAATAGATTTAAAAATCTATTTTAAAAGAAATAATTTTATAAAAATTATTTTTATACTTCAAACACATTATTGTGAGCATTCTAAATTCAAATTTTATAAAAAGACTTTCTTTTATTTAATTATCAAATTTCCCTTTATTTAATTAACATTTTATTTTAAACTCAACAATTGGATATCCTCAAATTCGAAGCCCTAGAAACTTATACATTTATAGACTTGGTAGACTTAGACACATATATTACCTCATTATAGGGTGATACTTGATACATTGGGCAACACACTATTTTTCAAGAGATAACGTTTTGCTAAGGTGAGTTTACATAGCCCCTTTTCTCTATTTTCACTATTTTTGGGGTGAAACATGTTTAAACATTTTATACTATCATTTACTCATATTTACTTGTGATTCAAGTACATCATTATTCTATCATTTGACTGTAACAAAAAGACACAGTACAATCATTAACAATGATCAAGCCGCCTGTTTAGATTATAGCGCTATAGGTCTGACAAACCCATCCCCCGCATAGACTCAGGGATGATCGATAACAGTAATAACATTTAACTAACTTGCGAGTTAGTCATCAGTCGACACAAGGTTTGGTTGTACAAAGACGCATTGTTACATGTCGGTATCATATTCTATCATCATACAACTTTGAATGTTGTACAAACTATTGTTATCAATTATTTTTCAAAAACCTATGTATTCTCACCAACTTTTGTTGACCCAAAATATTTTCAACTTAACATGTTTCAGGTTCTACTTGCTTGAAGAATTGCTTGAAGATATGTGCATAGTTTATCCAATTTGATGTACGAATTCTTGTAGAACAATTGTATGTAATTTATTTAAATCAATTAATGAAACTTATTATTCTCCATGAGCTACTGAACAATCATCACAACGTGACATCCCGATGTTTCCGCCATCGGTTGGGGTGTTACAGGAAATTTCATAAAACTCATTGTGAACCTTGCATTTTTGGTAAAAGCGTACGTTTGCCATTTTATGATTCTCAAAATTCTACTCGTTTACCTTTTGACATAGTTCACAGTGACCTTTGGACATCTCCGATACTTAGTACCGGGGGTCACCGTTATTACATTCTTTTTTTGGATGACTTTACAGACTTCTTGTGGACATTCCCCTTAGCTAACAAATCACAGGTGTTTAATGTGTTCTCCCAAATGTATACTCTTATTCGCACCCAATTTGAACGAAACATTAAACAGTTTCAGTGCGATAATGGGAAAGAATATGCAAATCAACAATTTTTTAACTTTTGCAACCAAAACGGTATGCATTTTCGTTTCTCCTGTCCCTACACATCCTCTCAAAATGGGAAGGCGGAACGCAAAATTCGTACCGTGAACAACATGATCCGCACCTTGTTAGCTCAAGCCTCTTTACCCCCCAATCTATGGCATCATGCTCTAGAAACCACAACATACCTGCTAAACATACTACCCACCAAATCTCACAACTTTCGCTCACCCACATCATTACTTTACAAATGCATTCCCGAATACGAACACCTTCGTGTTTTTGGATGCCTTTGCTACCCCATCTCACCCCCCACCACCATACACAAACTTGATTTTCGCTCCCAACCATGCGTGTTTCTAGGGTACCCACCTCACCACCGGGGTTACAAATGCCTTGATTTGTCCACCCGTCAAATAATAATCTCTCGTCATGTCCATTTTGAAGAGTCCATTTTCCCATATACCATTCAATCTCCCACTAAACCCCCATCCTATGAATTTTTAAACCCAACGATTCTCCCTTCCATTTGGGATCACATAACATCCCAAACAACTCGATCTGCCCCTTCTACACAAAATAACGTGACCCACAGCCCAGCCCCATTGTCAGACCCACCGTTCCAAAACCAACAGACCAACACCTTCCCATCTTCCGGCCTATTTAATACCCAACACACAAGCCCATCTTCCACCCTATCTCCCACTACCGCCCCTTTACCAGACCAAACAGGCCCATCAACACAGCCGCTTGGGCCACCCACTACCGCTCAGTCCTCTAGCCCACAATCTGTCACCAATCCGTCCGACGGCCCAGCTTTAAACCAGCCCAACATACACCCACCCCCTCAACCGTCACAACCCGCCCGTACCATACACACATGTTCCATGAGCGGCATATCCAAACCCAAACACCACTTCAACCTTCACACCACATCTATCGTCCCTTTACCTAAAAACCCCCAGGTTGCCTTAGCCACTCCCGAGTGGTACAATGCCATGTCCAACGAATTTAGTGCACTTATTAAAAATAAGACCTGGGAGTTGGTACCTCGGCTCCCGGACATGAATATTATTCGGTGTATGTGGTTATTTAAACATAAATTTAGATCTGATGGCAGTTTGGAGCGATATAAAGCTAGGCTTGTGTGTGATGGCAGAAAACAACAAACAGGTATTGATTGTGGGGAGACGTTTAGTCCGGTTGTCAAACCGGCAACTATCAGATTGGTTTTATCTCTTGCTTTAGCAAAATCTTGGCAGATTCATCAACTTGACGTCACTAATGCTTTTCTACATGGAAATCTGGAAGAAACAGTGTACATGCATCAACCCATGGGGTTTCGGGACAAACACTTTCCAGATCATGTTTGCAGACTAAAGAAATCATTGTATGGCCTCAAGCAAGCACCACGAGCCTGGTATCAACGGTTCACTGACTTTGTTTCCTTGCAGGGATTTCATCAAAGCAAGTCTGACAACTCTCTCTTCATTTATCACAACGGACCAGACGTTGCCTATTTGCTTATATATGTTGACGACATTATCCTTACCACTTCGTCAGATGCCCTGCGCAAACGACTAATGTCAACATTATCTAGTGAATTTGCAATGAAGGACCTTGGCTCCCTGTCTTATTTCTTGGGTATACAGGTTACGCGAACAGGTAACCAAATGTTTCTATCTCAGCAGGCTTATGCCAAAGACATCATACACCGAGCTGCCATGGATTCTTGTAAGCCAGTTGCCACCCCCGTTGACACCCAAGCTAAACTGTCCAACGATTCAGGTCCTCTTCATGATGACCCCACTATGTACCGAAGTCTCGCCGGGGCTTTACAGTATCTCACTTTCACCAGGCCAGATATCTCTTATGCAGTTCAGCAAATCTGCATGCACATGCATTCACCTAGAGTTACTCACTGGAACGCCTTAAAGCGTATTGTTCGGTATATTCAAGGGACCTCCACCTATGGACTTCATCTTGGTCCCTTTACTGATTTTTCTCTTCGTGCATACACCGATGCAGACTGGGCCGGTTGTCCTGACACCCGGCGCTCCACTTCCGGATATTGTGTTTACTTTGGAGATAACCTCATCTCTTGGTCATCAAAACGTCAATCTACCATCTCTCGCTCCAGTGCTGAAGCCGAGTATCGTGGAGTAGCTAATGTTGTGGCCGAAATCTGTTGGCTTCGAAATCTTCTTCTCGAGCTCCATCATCCGCTCACGCGCGCTTCTTTAGTCTATTGCGACAACGTCAGTGCCATCTACCTATCAGGCAACCCGGTACAGCATCAACGCACAAAACACATTGAGATTGATATCCATTTTGTTCGCGAGCACGTCCAACATGGCCATGTAAAAATCCTCCATGTGTCCTCTCGTCATCAAATTGCCGACATCTTCACTAAAGGACTTCCACGTATACTGTTCGATGATTTCAGGTCCAGTCTCAGCATCAGACCTCCCTACGCTTCGACTGCGGGGGAGTAATAGAATATTTGTATATTAAGTAAAAAGAACAATTTATAATGGCATTTAGTGATAATTATATTCTCCCAAAAATAGGAGAGGTGGTTACTCCCTATATATGTAAATTGTATTATGCCTTGTGAGATCAATGAGAAATATAATTTAACATTGTATTAAAAGGAGAATTGACCACAAGAAGACTTGCCTAAGCTAAACACAAATTGAGTGATACCACAATGTTGCAAAATTTGCAAGGTTTATTGCATGAAGGATTCCTATTAAAAGAGTTTGGGCAAGTTCTATGACGCATTAATATTTAAAGATGCTACAATTCAAGTTCGCCTAAGTTTTTCGACATTCATTTGATCCCTTCTTCTTGGGTTTGAGACTTAGAAGTAGGGTCGCGTAAAGATTTTTGGGCCCAATCCGTGCAATAAAATATGTATGCATGCATTACTATTAGACAATAGAGCACAACAATCCCCAAACCAAAGTCATGTACATATAACTTTTGTTTTGTATTTGAAGGCCCTAGAAAAATGGGGATCAAATCATTTTTTATTTATTTCACTCTCTATTAAGCCATCCATGCTTGCAACTATTACTCGCACTACTTGACTTCACTCTAGGAATTTCTACATTACCCTTTATTTAGCACATCCAGTTCTTAAAATGTGTCTTAACCTTTTTTAAAATATTTGAGAAAGATCATGGGATGGGAACTTCGAAATCCACTCAACCTCTTCGGTCAAGGTACCGCAATCCTGCATGATGTGGTTTCATGGACAATAATTTGATACCATAAACAAACATTGAGGAGAGGAATTTAATCCCAAACTAATATATATTCCTAATGTAAGAAGGTTGCTAAACACGAGACAACATGTTTAGAGAATCAGCATGCGTTCATTCCGTTTGCCTTCGACATTTTTGGATCCCTAGCCCCTGAGGCAGTTCGCTTTTTGGAGCGGGTGCAGAAGGTGGTCCACAGTGACTCGCAAAGCCCGAGGAACCAAGGGTTTGTATTTAGTAGAATAGGCTTTGCGATTCAAAAAGGGATAGCGGCGCAGCTTGTTGCTCGCTTACCCATTATCCAGATGTAACTTGGTTTTTACCAATGAATATCTAAGTGCAAAAAAATAAAAATAAAAAAATAAAATAAAAAAATAAAAAAATAAAAATAAAATGATGAACATTTACTAGACGGTACAAGCTTGAAGCTTTTAAAATACATTACATTAGGAATATATATTAGTTTGGGATTAAATTCCTCTCCTCCTCAATGTTTGTTTGTGGTATCAAATTATTGTCCATGAAACCACATCATGTAGGATTGCGGTACCTTGACCCAGTGGCGGATCTAAAAACATATTTTAATGATGTCACTGTTTTTAGATGCTCAAATTTCATATAACGGACACAAAAAAATTTGGGTCAGGTCAGGTTGGTCAACATTTAGATTAAACAATGAGGTATACTCATTAAGTATATCAAGACCAAAATCCATGTCCACTGCATTTTTAAGGTAATCGGCTTGAAACAATATGATTAGCAAATGGTAAATCACCATAAGTAGCATCAATATATGGTTCATCAACCAAATAACGCATGCCAAAATTTATGATATTGCTATGTTCTTTTTTTTTTAACGGCAAACGCTTTATATAAAAATATAAAGTGCCAGCAAGGGGCTAGAAACCACGTACAACAAACCCCAAACAAACAAAGTAAACCCCAACACCAAAGAAAACAAACACAAGAAAACAGTTACAAACAAGAGGAAACATCAAACTCTACCCACATATCCCAAGATGGCTCTCGGATATTGGAGCGAGTTGTAAGCCAAAAAAAAGCATCCTCCTTTATACGATCCACCGTCACCCTCGGCGGAGTGAACATCCCACGATTGCTATATTCTTAATGTCCTTGGTTCACGCGTAGAATTTGAATGAATAAACAAAAACATATATAATAATAACTAGTGCGTTTCAAAGGCGCGCGTTGCGCGCCGCCTCTAAAGCGCTAACACATTCTCTCGCATCAAAGCCACCCTATAACATTTTCAGTTTGTACTGATCTGGAAAGGTCAAAGCCTCGGGAAATACCAAAAGTACCGTGGTTACCTTTTTCTGCAATTTGACCCATTTAATGCAAGCTCTTCAAAAGACTGGTGTACATTATATTGAGTTCTCGCGCTACATTTCGTAAATAAATATTTTGGCTCTTTATCAAGAGCAATGCCTTCTTCCCTGCTCACAAATCTTCCAGTATCTTGCAATGAAGTTTACAATTTATGCGCAGAAAGTTTTCGGTTTATAATTTACTCAACAAATTAAATGTAACATTGTAAATTGAACACTGAATCAAAACTACCTTCACAAAAAACACTATCTGACAAAAGTTTGTTGTAGCTTTTTATAGCTCAAGGACTTCAAGGCTAGCCATCCTCCATCGTACTTGTGCGACCACTAAAGATCTCAGCCTAAATTAACATAAAAAATCCACGAGGAAGGTGCATTTGTGTAGGGATCATCTACTTCAATTCTTTTCATGTAGAGTTGTAGAATTCTACTTTGGTCTTTGGGTAAAATATTCCAACTGTTTAGTAACTATGCCAGTGTTGTTAACACCTATCGGAGAGCCTTTGCAATTTTGGAAGCTTTGTTCTTGAGGCGTTTGACTTGGAAAACCCTGCAAAACCTTGATACACTTTTCATTAGCAATTATTTATATGCAAAACTATTACTTAATTTCAAAACTTCATTAGAACTTCCCTTTCAAAATAGACTTCATTAGAACTTCCCTTTCAAAAACAGGGTAGTTCCTTAAGATGCACAAGAGATCTTTAATGGGTAAAAATCGACCATATAGATCATACTCACTAAAATGGCAACTATTGTAGATACATACAAAATATTAACCAAATGAAAAAAAACTACAACTCAACCTTAAAACTTACATAACGGGCATGTTACTCAATTGTAGATATATACTACTATCGTATTGAATAACGGACGCCCTACACACTCACAAACTTGCTTTTAAGAAGTGCGAGGCGAAATGTTTAATATGTTTTTTTGCGCCTAAAGCGTGTTTTTTTGTATGATGTGCGCCTCACTGAATTAGAAGCGCAAGCCTGAGCCTCAACACGCGCCTTGTTTAAATCCAAGATCACAAAAGAGACTATAACTAAACCTAACATCTCGTTAGGTAATAAATGCCCATATACACCATTTTGAAACATATCTAAAGTAAAAAAGACAGATATCCACAAATACTCACCTCTTTTAAAGATGCATTTTTCACAGACTTTACGCCCCTCCGGATCAGTAACAAAACTCAATTTGGATATCCCAAAACTAAATGAGCATGTAGCTTCTCCTTTAAGGAGATTATATCATAAATACTATAACAGAACCAGCATTGTTTACTTTCTGACCAGTTGGATCGTTTTTCATATTTCAATTACCATTAGTTTTAGGAAAGTTACCAGTAACAATTTAGATCAGTGGCGGAGGTTTGTAGGGGCGGGGAGGGGCGGCCGACCCCCCCGGATTCTCGCGCAGAAGTTCCGATTATATAGTATACGTATAGAATATTTTGAAAATATAGGGTTTCGACCCCCTGAAACTGGTTTTCGACCCCCCGAAACCAGTGACTTCCAAACCCCCGGTGACTTCCGACCCCCCGAACCTTCGGGTCAAGCTTCGCCACTGATTTAGATCAAACTGACCTTGACTTTGCAATCACAATATGAAACTCCACACATTACCACGTACCCATTTATTTAAACGGGTCTAATAGATAACTCGACCATTAATAACCATGTCAAGTGTAGACACAATTTTTCGTTAGGAAACTCATCGATTCAAATCGAAAACCAGCATATACACCCATAAATATTCAAGTTTCATTCAAGCAACGTCAAAATGAAAAGTGTTGAATGTAAGTAAGAAATTTCCAATGTCTTCTCTTTGTAAGGATAAATAACGTTAATAATTTCCCTATGCAAAGAAGCGGAAGATTTACGTGTGTCGCCGAAAGCTACCATTGAAACCTTTGAATCTGGCTGGAATATCGGAGCTATATCAGAGCTATGTTTTCAGTGACAGGAACAATCGGTGGTGGAGCAGTAGCAATCATCGGAATTGAGGGCTCTACAACCAGACCAGAGATGGTCGGTGGTGGCGAGCTGTGATTCTACAAAACACCTTGTGAAATTCACGTAGAAAGTTACCAGAAAATCGATAAGATACATATGCTTTGACGGAAAATCCTACAAATGGAGAACTGATGATGTTAATTTCAAACATATGTAGGGCATGATTAAATCTTGCAAACAAAAAGAACTTAAGTTGGTCAAATAATCCACAAAATAACTTAAACTATAAGCAATTGAAACTCTTAAACAACAAAATAAAATAGAATTTTTGAAATTACCTTAACGGTCAATTAGAGATGTAGAAAGTCAATGGATGTTGAATCAGAAATGTAGGTTCTCTAGTGTATGTTGGGGTAGGGTTTGGTTCGGTTTGGGCTTCGATGGTAGACGGTGGTGTGTGCGGGTGTTGTTAGCGGTTGTCGTGGGGAAGTGACGACGGAGATGGTGGATAGAGGATGTTGGCTCCGGTGAGGATATAGTGATGGCGGTGGTTTGGTGTGGGTGTTTGATGACGTTGGACGAAGACCAATTGAAGGGTTTACAGATTACGATGGTGAAGGCTGTGGTGGAAGACGGGTTTAGTGGGGGTGATGGACTGAATGATGATGGTGTTCAGTTGCGGGAAGCAAAAAGAAGAAAAATGTGATGTGGACACATGGATAGGACCTCGATGTGGCCTGCTGCTGCGTATAACGCTGGGGAAGAGGTGTAAATGCCACCGAGCAAACACGTGTACAAGAATACAGAGCAACACGTCACAACAAAGGGGGAAAATATTAAAAAAAAAAAAAAAATAGAGCAACACGTCACAAAACAGGTTCTAGGAATCGAACCTGGGCAACTGTGATAACAAAGCTACTACCAAACCAATGGGCTAAAGTCAGATATTGAAAGCCTAACAAAACAATAAAACTATATCTGATAGGTACCGAGAGAGCACACTTGAGTACTATTCATCAACATTCATTTATTAATATATAGGATAATATCCGAATTTTAAAAATAGTTCAATTAATTCATTAATAGATCTTCAATTTTTTAATTTGACCATTAGAGTACCCGTAGTGGCTCGTTATCCGGGCGTTTTAGGCCACCATAGCGCCGGGAACACCGCCCCCCCAGGCGCTATGGTGGCGTTATGGGGTATAAATGTTTTGAAGGTAACGAGCGTTATGGGGTATAAATGTTTAAACTTGACCGTTGCAACGGTCATATAGCCGTTCAAAAAATAATTAAAAAAAAAAATTTATTCTAGTCTATATATATATATATATATCCATTCTATATTTCTACAATACACACATACAATACACACATACTTTTACTCTCAAAAAAATTCAACACACAAAAAATCATTAAAATGTCGTCCCCTCCTAACTCCGATGATTCGTTTATGGATCTATATAATCGGTTTTTTAAAGAAGACGACGCGGAAGAGGAGGCGGCCGTTACGAGTGCGGTTCAACTAGCGTGTAGCGCGGTTGAAGCTATAGGTACTTCCGTCCCACGGCCGATATTGTCTAGGCAATATATAGAGCGAGACCGTGTAGCCGCCAATGAGCGTTTGATGAATGACTACTTCAATGCCGATCCGGTTTACCCCCCTGATTTGTTTAGACGAAGATTTCGGATGCGTAAAAACTTATTTTTGCGCATCACCGGAGACTTAGAGAACAACTATGACTACTTTAAGCAAAAACCCGACGCTAGAGGGTGTTTAGGATTCACCGCAATTCAAAAGGTGACTTCCGCAATACGTGTGCTCGCCTACGGGAACACGTACGATATCAATGATGAGTACTTGAAGATGGCGGAGAAAACCACACGCGATACTTTGGTGTATTTCTGCTACGGTATTTACAAATATACATTTGATTTTTTTATATATACATATAGTACGTACATATTTTTTATATTTACATTTGATTTTTTTAGGTATATGCCAATTATATGGAAAAAGATACTTGAGAAACCCAACATGGAGCGACCTTCAACAACTATATGAAGCGCATGTTCAAAAACATGGATTACCCGGTATGATTGGTAGTATAGATTGTCGTCAGTGGCGATGGTATGCTTGTCCAACCGCATGGCGAGGTCAACATACACGCGGTGACCAAAAGGGACCAACGTTGGTTTTACAAGCAGTTGCCTCACAAGACATGTGGATTTGGTCAGCCTTCTTTGGTCTAGCCGGGTGTATGAATGACATAAATACTTTCCAGCATTCGCCATTGCTAGAGTCTTACATTGGCGGAACAATACCGAAATGTGGGTTTTATGCAAATAATAATTACTACGAGCATGGATACTACTTGGCGGATGGTATATATCCGGAGTATTCAATGCTTGTCAAAACGTTTAGTCAGACTCAAGATGAAAAAAGGCAATATTTTAAAAGAGTTCATGAGTCTGCAAGAAAGGACGTTGAGAGGTGTTTTGCCTGTCTTCAAGCACGATGGCATTTTGTAAGAAATCCTTGTCGTATGTGGGAAAAAGAAAGGATTAGAATGGTGATGTATGCTTGTATCATAATGCATAATATGATACTTGAAGACGAAGGAAAGGCAATATGCCCAAATTATGTAGCAGGAGAAGATGTTCCAGGGACGCAAGCGACACAGCAGGAGAGATTCCAAAACAGTGCCATGTTGCGTTCCAAGGAGTTACATAACGCGTTGAAGGCGGATTTGGTGGAGGAAGCATGGTCGATTCGCCCGATTCATCAGAGCCAGGAAGAAGAAGAAGAAGATGATGATGATGATGATGAATTTTATGAAGAACAAGGAGAAGAAGAAGAAGGAGAAAACCAAGAAGGAGACGACGACGACGACTAGTTTTTTTAAGTATTTGTAACTTTATTTAAGTATTTGTTGTTTTTTACTATTTTTATCTTTTATTTATGGTTTGTAATTTTTTTTTTAGTATTTGTATTTTTTTTTTGTTTTAGTATTTGTAATTTTTTTATTTTTAATGAAATATTATTAACTATTAAATATTCTTATTTAAATAAAAAACAATAATTAACCAATCATTACCAATCATTTATAACCCCAACATAACCCTCCTTCTCACTACACCCTCTTTTTCCATAACCCCAACATAACACCTTTTCTATTACTTTTTAATATTTTAATCCTATAACCCCAACATAACTATCCACCACTACACATACCCTTATAGAAAACAAAGTAAAAGGAATATTTAATGACAACTTCAGTATAAAGTATACGCTATACTTTCAAGAGGTTATCAAAAAAATTATAAAGGGAAGAAGGTCGAACTCGTGACCATTTAGATATAAGAAACACGTCTAGCAACTGAGTTATGCTTCTCTTTTGTTTATGTTGTCACATTAAATACATTTATCAATTCATTAATATTTCTTTTGTATTGCCTCTATTCAAAATTCAATGATGTTCCAGGAACTCGTTCGGTTCTACGTAGATCCGCCCCTGCCTTGACCGAAGAACGAAATTAGCATAGAACACAATACACGAACGAAATTAGCATAGAACACAACCAAATTTGCCTCCATTACTTGGACCGAAGAACTAGTCTTAGGGAATGATCAAATTTCCCTATGACATGAGAACTAGCACCATGGTGGATATGGATTAAATCCCAAACATCACCAAGTGACGAGTAGCCTTTTTGTTTGGCTAGTTATCTGTTCAAAAAACTCACTAGTACACAAAAGACCAAAAGATGCGGTGATTTAAGCTAAAAGATGTGGTTTTAGACCCGCATCTTATAGCCAAGCATCAAAAGGCAACATTCAAAAGATGCGGGTTTAAGGGAACCGCACCTTTAGACCGAGCAACCGCATCTCTTATCTTTTAATTTTAACCTCATCTTTTGACAAAAGAACAGCATCTATTGTCTTTAATTTTAGCAACCAAAATGTTTTAAGATGCGGGTATCAACCGCGTCTTTTGGTATTTTAAGCCAAAAAATAATTTCTTTTATTTTTTTCAGTTTCCAGGAAATTTTATTAAAAAAATTCCCAATATATACAAATATATATACCAAAAAATGAAAATCATATACAAAATCAAATTAAAACCAATATGAATAAACCAAATATATGAGTTACAAAAGTTTCAAGGTAACACAAACACATATATGTCTAAGGATGAAAGTCATATACAATAACTATCCGAACCGACATCTTCATACTTTCAACCTAAACCGACGTCTTCAATTAATACTCGCAACCAGAATTGTAGAAATTGCCTGAAAAAACATAATGTTACATTAATAAAAATGTAGATTAAAAAATATACACAAGTGCCTATATGTTTAAAATGCAATCTTTATATTCGGATGTTAAAATATTATCATACATGCATACACATAAATCACAAGAATGCTACAATCGACTAATACACATACCGAATCATAAATCACAAAAAAACACACATAATTATACATATTTAGTTGACCCGTTAGATATAAATGAACATTAAATGGTAGAATTTAAGCTAACCTTATGACGCCTTTACAAAGTTCATGACCGGCTACCAAACACCTTCTTAATCCAAAGCGTCATTAATTCTACGACCATAAAATCGATTTCCTCATGCGATGTAATGTCTTCCGTATTCCATACCTGAAAACGAACAAAGTATCTAAATGTATACAATTTTCTTTTGAACGGCCAACTAAAACGCCAATATTATTACCACAAAAAACGCTAGCAAGTAGCAAGCAACATCCACCAAGCCAAAAACAAAAACAACCCATCATGTTTCCAAACCCATTTATCCCTCTGATCTGAGAAGTTTTGCTTACTTATAATGCCAACCAGCTGCTGCCATTCTAGTGTTTCAATCCCCATAATTAAATCCCTTTTCCAAATCCCCAAACCTCCTTGTACAATGGTTCCCAATGTATACAAATAAATAGAAAAGTTGATACTTGTATGCATTAAACACTTACTGTATTAACAAAATCATGTTGAATAATATCAACAAACTCCCGCATATGTTTAATAACCATAAACCCGCATTCCCAGCCGTCTGCTTGTTGGTAGCACTGCATTTATTTCACAATTAATTATTTTAAATACCTAAAAAAACACAATTATATAAAAATAGAAAACATACATTTGTTATTGTCCAATTAAATTCTCTCTTGAAACCTCTAGCAATTAAAGACGAAATGGCATAGCTGCTCTTGCTCTTTTCCTTTTTCTGAGAATCAACAATAAATGCGCTTGCGGTGCTCGGTTCAAATATTAGAAGAGTCTTGTGATCACTAAACAATAAAAATTATAGAACAATATTATGTATATATATGTGTGTATGTATATTGGAAAAGTATATATACTACCTCGCATTATATGGTGCAAGAAAATATCTTTTGTTGTTATGATACTTGTGTATTTCCTTGATGTGTTTTATCACAGCCTCTGGTTCTCTTACACATTTTGAACCATTAATGAGCTCCGGATGAAGGAATGCACATTTAGAGTTGGGCGACAGAAAAAAAAAAATACCTTATATGTATACACACATACATATGATAAAGTTAGTAAAATAAACTATATTTAAAAATATTATTGTACCATATTAAAACAATAATAAAAACTTACATCGCAAACGTATGTAATACGCTGACATCAAGTCAGTCCCTTAAAAATAACCTTAACAACTCCGAGTATGCGATTAGATTTGTAACCGATTTGGGATACATCCTTTGTGCTGAAGACGTACAAATCTGACGGCGTGTCCCAACGACTTCATGTAGTCGATCAAACATGACTCGAATGAGACCGGTTTTCTTCCTTACTTTCTCCAAGGCCAGATTCAATCCAGCATCATCCCATGTATCGTATTCGGAACCATTTATGAGTGTTATTTGTGGTTCGACGGGTTTGGGTACGTGTTCCGAGACAGGTACAAATGCGGGTTTGGTTTTGGTTTTGGTTTTGGTTTTGGTTTTGGTTTTGGTTTTGGTTTTGGTTTTGGTTTTGGGTTTGGTTTCGGGTTTGCGAACGGGTAAGGGTTTGGGTTCAGGTTCCGGTACCCGTACACGAGAATTTGTAGCGGTTTGTTGTTGCCCCATAGATAATAACTGAAAACAATTATAAAAATATTTATACAAAAAATATACATGTATATATGGATTATTAAATAAAAAGGTTTTAGAAGACTAGCCATATTAAGAAACCCGCCAGCAAAATGTTCTTGATTTTCCACATGAAGTGGAAGTTGGTAATTTTCTTCATCAACCTAAAATAACAAACAAATTTTTTAAACACTAACATGTCAAACTAAATTAACAAAAGATATAAGAGTAAATGGGTAGACTACCAATTGTGGAAAATAAGATGAAGTGATCATTGTGTATTTCTGGCGAGTCATCTCTAAAACTCTGTGAACCACGACTCGAGTCCACTCTCAGGGCACTAGCTGACTTGCTAGGCGTCCCTGGGTTCAAAAGTTACAATTTTACAAAAAGAATATATTGTAGTAAATATTGATCTAGTAAAATATACTATAATATATAAACAAAAAGAAATACCCTTATTGCATTTCGTGGCCATTGAACAATCTGATGAACCAGATCTTCAACCACTGCAACTTCACTCGTTTTTGTGACATCATAGAGATCCAACTTCTTACGTGCGTCAACAATATCATCCACTGTAACCTTGATACAACCCTCTGCTATTGGGCTACAATGTATGTCCGTTGACGTGCTCGGCCATGCCTCACCGTTAGCCACCTTCACTAGCTTATCAGCCACACTTATTAACATCTCACATTTGGTGTGACTCTGCAAAACCATTTAACATTTTTAATATGTGTAAATAACAATTTTATTTAGAAAACTATATATACCTTTATAGGTGGATAGTCGACCGGTCCATCACACAATGGATTTCTGTTTATAATTTGTGTCGCGATGACACAAAGGTGGGTTCTTTGATTATACAAATAATATCTAAAAAGATATGTGTCCATCGATACTTTTTCTAGTTTTTCCTCAATGGCAAATGAATAAATATCTAGTCGAGTTGTTAACAATTTGAAAGTTTGAAGTAAAAATTGTTTAAGCATAGTATTTTATTATGTTGTTAAATGATAAGAATAACTCATGAACATGATAAATAATATATTCCTAAACATTTTGGTTCCTAGTTCTAAACGGTAATCTAAATTCAAAAACTGTTAAAACAGTCAATTCCGAACTATAAACCCAACCGTATACATCTCAATCAAGCCTATTGGTTTAGGTTGAACAGTTCGATTAGTTTCAATAATATATATTAACACCTAAACACCTCTAATATTATATAATATGAATAAATAATGACAAGAACCATGGAACCCACAAGTAGTCATAATCCGACAAATATCAAACCCAAACATATAAATAATGAAATTTATCAAAAAGAAGGTTAGAAGTATCATCACCTTCGGAGTAGAACTGAGATGGTGACGGTGACGGTTGTAGGGTTTGAGACGATAAAGCTTTGTGCTGGTCGGCGGAGTTGGTGGCTGGTCGTTGTTGTGCTGGACGGCGGAGGTTTGGTGGTCGACGGTTATGAGCTTTTGATAGTATAATGGTGTTTAATTTGGGGAAAAGAACTGCTAAGGTGGGGTTTAATTTGGGGAAAAGATGGAACTGCTAAGGTGAGTTTTGGGGGGTAAAGTTTGACAAATGGCGGGTTTATTAGAAAGAAGCTGGTTATGGATTTTATGTTTTTCTAATTTTTTACTTCTAAGTTTTTTTTTTCGATACTTTATTCTTAGAAAAAGTAAACCTTTTTATTCTTATCATAACATTTACTTAAAAAAAAACAAAATTTAAACATACTAAACTTTACAAGCATGAAGTTTAATTTACAATATAAGGGGGATAGGGCGCTACCAGAACTGGTCACGGGTACCACACTATCAGCACGGTAACAACGCCGCCACAGTTGTTGGTAGGGGTCTCGTGAACCAATTTCTGGGTCCATCTAACGGGCTGGTAGTGTGGCATTTGGTTTCTCTTAGTTTTAATCAACCCAGTTTTATAGATATCAATTCAATTCACTCAAAACATGGCTTATTAAACATAAGACTAGAGGTACAAACGAGCCGAGCTCAAGCTCGGCTCACTTCGAGCTTTGTTTTTAAAGCTCGAGCTCGGCTCGTTTAGTGTTTATTAGTTAATATATTAAATAAAAAAAATATAAATATAAGCTTGTTTAGAATGTTTGTTGTTATATCTATATATTTTGGATTTTGGTACTATTTTTGTCCATTTCACCTAACTCAATTAAAAACTAACGTTAAGTCAGGGGTAACCTTGTCATTTTGCCTAGTTAAATGAGGGGCAATTTGGACCCTTCATCTTTTATGATTATTTTAATCAATAATATGTTTCTATTCATTTTCCCCATTATACTATGTATAAATTTAAACCTAAGATGAACAGTAGAATAAAGATGAATATTGTCTTTTTTTTTTATAAAAAAAACATCAAATGCCACGTGCTAGCTCTCCAGACATCCCACTGCTGCCCCTTTTCTTCTGATAAACATCACCGCTTTCGTCAGTCTTCCAAGTTCCACCTCCTGCGCTTCCATTCAAGACGACCGACAGAGATTATCTCCATACCAATCAAATGCTTACAAGGCGATGGTGGTTTAGTTGACACCCCAGACAGTCGACGCTCGATGGTTAGGGTTTATGCCCTTAAGGTCATGACAGAGATGATGCGTTGAAGAAAACTTGAAAGTTTGTTTGGTAAGCTTTAATCCTTCTGATTCGTCAGCATATTTAAGGATTTTGTGTGGATTATTGTATGTTCAAGAACATCCTCAACTGGTTTTAAATGAAACCTTAATTATTAAACCCACTCAAATGTGAACCCTAGATTCCAATTCTCATATATAACTGGCATCACTTGTTAGATTGAACCTTCAGATCCTTAGCTATGAGTGAAGAAGGTTGAGGTACAAAGAAGGAAGGCAAACGAACGGTGATGTGATTGAACTTCAAAAGCTGCTCCAGCAGACATTGTAGGGAGAAACAAAAGGAAAGACCGAGATGAACACATCGTTCTTATCTAGTTTAGTGGTGGGCTATGGTAGTGAATAATGGCTAATAGGATGGGAGGTTTTCAATTAGTAGTGAAAAGGTAAGCAGTAAAAGGATAATGATGAAGAAGGTGTTGGAAAGAGATGCACGTTTGGTTGTTCACATCAACAACTGCAAAATTAATAGATAGAACAAAACAGAGGGGTTGTTGAAATGTGGTTTCATGGAGAGGTTGAGATGTGGGAGAAGGAGGGGTTTCAGGGAGAGAGGTGGTTGAGATGTGGGAGGCGGTGGTGGTGAGGGAGGTGGGGGTTCCGTTTTGATTTACAGATGTAGAGAGAAACTCACGTCTCCAATCTGCGAACCGGAAGCTGAGGTACTGTAGTGGAGGATTAAGGTACGGTGGTGGGTTTCAAGGTGGGGGAGGAGGAAGACGGTGGGTTTTAGGGTGAGGGAGAGGGTTGAGGTATGGTGGTGGTCAATTCAGGTATTATTATTATTATTATTATTATTATTATTATTATTTCAACATATGGTGGTCGGTTTGCAGGAGTGGTGGATGAGATGGTGGTGGGTTTTAGGGTGAGGGAGGAGGAGGTGATTGATGATGAGGATGGGGATGTGCTGCTGAACACACAAAGAGAGAGAATGGGAGTGGGGTAAGGGTTAATTTTATTTAGGAAAAATAAAAATATTTTTTTATTAAAATTTTTAAAATGTAGGCAAAAGGACAAAATTGCCTCTGACTTAACGTCATTTTTTAACTAAGTTAGTGAAATTGACGGAAATAGCACAGGCTCAAGTGTTCCATTGCAAAAAAAAAAAAAATAGAAAAAAAGAAATTGGACTCAAGCAGCAAATTTAATCAAACCTCAGGGATGAAAATGGCAGTTAACTCCTCTAATATTAATACCTAACCTAAAACAATATACAACTCTAATGGTAACACCTAATCTAAAACAAACTAACATTAATTTTCAACCTCTTATTCTTAATGTTCGAAATACATGTCTCAGATTCTAAGTAAACATTTACAGCCCGAGTTTATGATTGATAATACCTTATATTGGCACGGAACATTATTCTTCCCTAAATCAAATTTATTAAAACCCTAAATCACTAAAAACACACGATTTTGATATAACTTTTGAAAATTAAAAACACACGATTTTGATCTGACTTTTGAAAATTACCACTGAAGAAACAATAAGTAACACGGTGATTAGTACTAATCACCGGGTGGTCTGTACTTACGTAACTACAAGATTAATCCTTTACCCAAACCGTGACGGTTAACCCGTTCGGATATTTAGTGTGAGTGAGTGTGTGTAGAAAGTGTGTGAGAACACGGGATTTAAGTGGTTCGGTCGTTAATGACCTACGTCCACTGCAAGTATACCGGAATATTATTAAGAATGAGAGATTACAAGGATTGTATGTGGTTGTTGTGGTTATTTCTGAATGAGAATACAAGGATTGTATCTAGTCCTATTTATAAGCACCGTAGTGGGCTGCATGGAAAGGCCCATAGGTGACACCATTGGCTTGGGCCCAACCGAGGCCCAGGTGCATGGTCCTTCTGGAATTGGCGGGAAAGGCTGATCACTGTTGATGACGTCACGCTACAGTGTGGTCGTTGTTGTAGCTGGACACGTGGCGGGTTTCTGGTGGTGCACAGTGATGCTATACTTGCTATAGTGCTCAGGCTATCTCTGCCGTCTGATGTGATGTCTGACAGTTGGCGAGGTAATGCCTGCTGGTCACTGTTTGACGACAGCATGCAGAGTGTAGCCGTTCACCGTTTGTACTATCTGCCACATGTCTTTCTCCTGCTGGTGTGTACACTGACATAGATCTTTATGAATCTTCCTTTTGTCGTTCTTTGTACCTCGTATGAAAAGTGTTAAGGGAAGATTCCGCGCGTGATGGTACGCGCGTGTCAGGTAATGTCTGCTGCTTATCATCTGTCTTGGCGCGCGAGGCACATTGATTATTTGTCCTCGCGCGGGTGCGTTGCTCCGCCGTGGTCTGGTGCAGGGTTGTTTCATGGGGATAGGGACGCCTTTCGGATTAGGCTCCCTATCCCTTTAAGTCCCCATAGTCTAGGACTTCTTCTGCTCTCTGGTGAGCAGGTGGAGTGCTAGACTCAAAATATGTTGGTCGCGGATGAAAGCTCATCTACTTGTGTTTAGCTCTTGAATGTGTTCCGCCGCAGATTCTTGAAAAGTTCGGCGGGGAACGTCTTTTCCCATTTTACGTCATAGTTATGCCGAGTTGGGCGGGGAACGTCTTTTGCAAATTTACGTCAAGTTTCCGCTGAGAAGGACGTTATCCGCCTTACCTTTGCAGGAGTTGGGCGGGGAACGTCTTTTCCAATTTTACGTCAAGTTTCCGCTGAGAAGGACGTTCTCCGCCTTACCTTTGCAGGAGTTGGGTGGGGAACGTCTTTTCCAATTTTACGTCAACTTTCCGCTGAGAAATTAAATGCTGCTGGAGTGATTAATGCGGGTCTGGAGTTTGTGATAAATTCTAAATCATTGACATTCAATTTGTCTCTCATAAATTGGAGTAAATGCGCCTGGAATTAGAATGATCAATAACTTCTGATGGAAGTTTAATGGTTGCTGACGTGTTCAGTGATTGTCTGGTTGTACAGACTGAGGGACGTCACATCGTGGTTGTAGTTACCAATATTTCGACTGGTGTCAGGAGCGTGGGAAGTCACGCGTCTGACGTTTTGTCTTCATGGTTGGGATTGTGCCACGTATCAGTGGGCACGTGCCTTCTGTCAGGCGCGTGGGTTCTCACGCGCTCACCTTGTAGATACTGTGAGATCTTGCGACACGTGTCGAACATCCGGTATGTGTGCAGTGTATAACTGTCACACACTACCATCTGGGCCGTCCATCCATGTCATTGACACGTGTCGTCATCTCACGCTTTGAATTTGAAAAGGTGTGACGGTTAGTGCCTCCCTGGTGGGTCCCATTGTCATTAATGCGATGAGTATATAAACCTCGTTGGGGCTCATATGAACGGTTACACTCTTATAACTTTCTTCTTCCTTCTTTGCTCTCATTTTTCTCTCAACTTCTGGCCATCGTTCTCTTTGAAGTTTCCGTTTAATCTTCAAAGATCTCGCTGATCTTGAAGATTCATTGTTGAAACTTCAAGTTTCTTCTTGTCTGTTTTTCGTTGCTTGTTAGATCTTCATATTCTCTTGAAGATTCTGGCAAATCTTCAAGTTTTCCGGTCACCTTTTCCAGTTTCCGACGACTTTTAATCTTGACGATGTCTGATGTTCCTGTGAGCCCGTCGCCATCCGCCGAGGATGTTAGGATGGAGCTGGCTGTGGAGGAGGTGGTGGAGGAAGACGTTCTTGTCGAACATGGCAAGATAAAGGAGAGGAAACTGATGTCCAATACCTATTGTGTTTAGAGTCAGGAGGCATTCAACCAGTTTTGCATTATGTACAATATTTTGCCGGAGTGGGAGCCCACCCTTCCATCTCCGACCAGCACTGTTCTTTCTGCCGGTAGCGGTCAGTTGGCGCTGTACGAAGCCCACTTTGCTAAGTGCGGATTCCGCCTGCTGTGTACCCGCTTCCAGATTGATACCATGGTGGCTTATGGTATTGGGCCCACACAACTAACCGCTTTTGGGCTTCTGAGGTTAGTTCATTTTGAAGCTTCCTGCCGCGCCTTAGACATTGAACCAACCGTTGAACGGTTCAATGTCTTCTACTTTATGGCGCGAGACGAGATGTGGTTCTCGTTCAAGCCACGCCCGAGGGTGCCGCCTATGGCCACTCATACTCCTAAGTCCTTGCATTGGGCGAAGGAGAAATTTTTCTTTGTGAAGAGGGGTGTGATCCCCATCAGTCTCCCCTGGAAGGTTATAGGGGATGGGCAGCGTGTGGCGGATATGGCTGTGCCCAAGGATTTCAAGAAGCAGGCCTGGTTCATTACCCTTACCTCCAACGCCACCAAGTTGGAGTTCAAGAATTTGACAGAGGGCATCTTTTTCCTTCTTGGGATGAGCCGTCTTGGTATCCGCGCGGGCAAAGAGCCCTATATTGCGGTGGAAGGTATGTACTTTCCTTTATTTTTTTCCTTTTGTATTTTCTGCGCCATTTCCCTTATTGTTTGTTGTTGTAGGTATGGATAAGTTCCAATTTTATGCTGCCCGTGAAGAGAAGGGTATCAAGTGGAGGCCTGTGGCGGAGGGTCAGACTTCCTGTATAGAGGCGTTTGCTGACCGCTTCTACTATCCTGACCTCACCACCGCGCCCAAGCCTTATTATACAACCGGTGAGTCTTCGGATCCCTTCGTCACTAGCATTTTTGGAGATGATTCTACTGAGTCTCCAGTAGAGATCGTTCCGCCTTTGAACCCGTCCGCGGGGCGTGGACGTTGGAAACACGCGCCGCGGAGGCATGGGTATCGAGCAAAGGTTGCTCTTTCTGACTCGGGTTCTTCCGTTTCAGCAGGAGAGGCTGTAAAGGGACGCCAACGGCGGAAGGATGGGCCGCCCTCGGATGATGAAGAGGAAGCTGAGTCCTCTCAGCTAGAGAGGAGGAAGAGGGCGCGTCCTGACAGCGCTGCGGCCAGTAGTGTTGCCGCTGCGGAGGGTGTGTCTCCTGCCTCGGCTGGTGAAGGCGAGAGTGGGGATGCCACTCAAATCCCTGAGTCGGTGGCAGCTTCAGAGACTGCTGCTGAGGGTGCTGGCAAGCAGAAAGTCAGCTTTACTGGGGAGCAAGGAGGGAGCGCCCCCGTTTTTTCGGATATTTAGTGTGAGTGAGTGTGTGTAGAAAGTGTGTGAGAACACGGGATTTAAGTGGTTCGGTCTTTAATGACCTACGTCCACTGCAAGTATACCGGAATATTATTAAGAATGAGAGATTACAAGGATTGTATGTGGTTGTTGTGGTTATTTCTGAATGAGAATACAAGGATTGTATCTAGTCCTATTTATAAGCACCGTAGTGGGCTGCATGGAAAGGCCCATAGGTGACACCATTGGCTTGGGCCCAACCGAGGCCCAGGTGCATGGTCCTTCTGGAATTGGCGGGAAAGGCTGATCACTGTTGATGACGTCACGCTACAGTGTGGTCGTTGTTGTAGCTAGACACGTGGCGGGTTTCTGGTGGTGCACAGTGATGCTGTACTTGCTACAGTGCTCAGGCTATCTCTGCCGTCTGATGTGATGTCTGACAGTTGGCGAGGTAATGCCTGCTGGTCACTGTTTGACGACAGCATGCACAGTGTAGCCGTTCACCCTTTGTACTATCTGCCACATGTCCTTCTCCTGCTGGTGTGTACACTGACATAGATCTTTATGAATCTTCCTTTTGTCGTTCTTTGTAACTCGTATGAAAAGTGTTAAGGGAAGATTCCGCGCGTGATGGTACGCGCGTGTCAGGTAATGTCTGCTGCTTATCATCTGTCTGGGCGCGCGAGGCACATTGATTATTTGTCCTCGCGCGGGTGCTTTGCTCCGCCGTGGTCTGGTGCAGGGTTGTTTCATGGGGATAGGGACGCCTTTCGGATTAGGCTCCCTATCCCTTCAATCACCAATTAGGTTGAATTTGGAAAGGTTATGCTTCGGATTGAAAATAGAACAAGTTTTGTGAATTTTTTTTTGAAATCGACTCCAAATCACTCAAAAACCATGTTTTTCTGAAAACATCTAGGGTTGAATAATTTTGGACTAAAATCTTTAGAAATTTATTAATTTGCAATCGTGAGATTGAGCACACAGCTCTGTGATGAACCGATCGTTACGGGTCATGCAAAACCTAATTAACCTAGGTAGATAGGGTAAATAGGGTATCAATCCAAGGAGCGTGTGGTTAGTGAGTATTTCTTAGTTAACTTTGAATTTGTTACTTATGAAGATGCTAATTAATCATGCAATATGCAAATTATCATTTAAAAATTGGTTGAAGAGTTGTTGATTAATATGAAACTTAAATTAAATTTGTAAGAAGTAAATAATAATATTTGTAAACAATTAGATAAAAATGATTACACTAAGGATTGGGTAATTGAACACTAGGGCTTTCAACAATTGGGTATAATTGGATGAACAAGGATAATGCAATTGGTACTAACGGGTTGATTGTTCAATAAATTTTGGTATCAAGTTTCGTCAACATTCAACAATGGACTAAACTATACTTTATCATTTAGAACATACAATCCTATGGTAGTGTTGATGCAAGGAACCATGCTTATCTCACTAGAAATTGGCACAAGATCAATTAACTAAAAATGAGTCTAGCATAAGATTAATCACTACTCAACACAAATAATTCAAGTACATAAGAACATTAATCAAAAGTTTAAACAATACCCAAATGTTTCAGCCCTAGATATCAAGAGCTTACATCCCCAGTGTAATACAAATGTTTTTAGCCAAGCATGGCTATGGTGTTCATCATCTTCAAAAGAGGGTCTTTAATCTTCCCGAAATTGATACTAGAACTTGGAGAATGATATGTGATGTTTTGTCTTCAATGGTGATGATTAATATAATGAAGAAGGAGATCAAAACAGCTAAAAACTCAGTCTTCCCTCATAAATCCGTCATTAAAATGTTTTTGATGATCATTGACTTGAAAAAGAAAGTTTTTTGACCATCCTACGCCACTTTTGGCGTATCCTACGCTAAGTCAGATTTGCCTGAGCTGTCTTCTGCTGCCCTACGCCACTTGATCCATCCTTGCCTACGCCACTGGCGTAGGATACGCCAGTTTTGGCGTATCCTACGCCAAAAATCCCGTCTTCTTCCGTTTTTGATTTTCCAGCTCACGTAAGCTTCCGTTTCTTGCCCGAGCAACTCCAAAACGTCATATTTGCTTCCTTTAATCATTAAGTCCTGAAATAACATAATAACATCAAAGCAACACCATTTGACAACTTAACGTTCCTTATAATTCATTTATAGACGTGTTTATACACGTCTTTTGATCAACCCATCACTCTGATACCACTTTATAGGATAAATATCTCTCAAATCACCACGTAATCTCACAATATGTAAACTGAAAGGTGCGAAATCCCTCTCGATCTAGCAAAATGATATAAAACTAAACAATCACGCACACGATTTCATTTTCAACCTTTATCATAATCATTGAAACTTTCAATAATGTTTACATACTCGATTATTGATAAATAGACTGATCTAGGTATTTGAACAGAGTATTGGCGCTCAAACTTGACAGTTACAAATGACAAACTACCCCAAACTCTATTGAAACACCCTAGGCATATCCCACATCGTCTGTGGACTGTAGAGATCTTTGTTCATAAGTAATGTCATGCCTCTTAAATCACTAACGCGTTTTGGGCTTAGTTGGCTGTGGAGCACATAAAAACTCCACAGTTAAGCGTGCTCAGGTAGGAGTAGTACTAGGATGGGTGACCTCATGGGAAGTTTTCACCCGGGCAACCAAAAACAAATCCGTGAGCTTCTAGTGGACAATATTAGATGATATTATAGGCAGGGTGTTACAAAATGGTATCAGAGCCACTCCTATGCCATCTGGGATAGTGGGGGCAAACCTCATCGAGGACGATGAGTCCTGGGGGGTGATTATAACACCCTAGGCATATCCTACATCGTCCGTGAACAGAAGAGATCTTGGTTCATAAGTAATGTCCTGCCTCTTAAATCACCAACGCATTTTGGGCTTAGTTGGATGTGGAGCACATGAAAACTCCACAGTTAAGCGTGCTCAAGTGGAGGTAGTACTAGGATGGGTGACCTCCTGGGAAGTTTTCACCCGGGCAACAAAAAACAAATCCGTGAGCTTCTAGTGGGCAAAGCGGACAATATTGGATGATATTAGAGGCGGGGTGTTACATCTATCTCAAACCACCTATATATAGACAAGACCCATTCGCACCATCGAAGGTGTGAATGTCTGTATTCTAACATTTCAACATGCGAATGAGTCTTATTCTGACTCATTCGCATATACTACCATACGAATGTCCCTCAAACAACTAACGACAAACAAAATTTGACTGACCCGAAAGCTACAGACACATATATGAATATGTATCTACATATATTACTTGTCGTGTTTTCTATTTTTAAATGTGGTGTGTAACCTAGTGTTTTTGGAGTGTTTTGAAGGTTTTTTTTTTTAACTCAAATGAGTTTACAAATTATCATTTCCAAACATATATACACACACAGGTATAAAAATGTCTTATTATTATACACAAATATATTATACAAAAAAAAAAAAAACAAACTATATGAGATAGAGTAAGAGATGCGGTTATTGAAACCACACCTTATAGTTTTTTTAATAAGGTACAAGAGATGTGGTTGTTAAAACCGCATCTTATAATATGTATATGTTTTTAAAATAAGGTATAAGATGCGGTGTGAACGGAACCGCATCTTTTAGTGACATTTACTTTTTTAGATAAGCTTTAAGATGCGGTTTTAATGTGAATCGCATCTTTTGGTGTCACATTTTTTTGAATAAGGCTATAAGGTGCGGTTAAGGTGGCGAACCGCATCTTATAGCTTTTGCCAAATGCATCTTTTGTTCACTTTTGTATAGTGTGTTTCCTGCTTAGTAACAAATGTGTATAGTGTATATACATCAACATCTGTTCTTGCTAAGGGTTCAAGAAAAAGAATAGCAAGAACCTTAGATTATGTCAAAACTGAGTAAAGTTGGTTTCGTTAACATTCAAGGTTGATTATCAAACATGAAACAATCATAGCACTTTTACTTTGGTTTTTACCTAGAGATAGGGTTATGACCGAAGAATACAACTACCATCTTACCAAGTATAACTCACCTATAGTCAAACTAGCTATTAGTGGGGTCTCAAAAGGATGGATGTAGGCAAACCTTACATCATACCCAAAGAATGAATTTTTAATCTCCTAGACCCCAATTTATGCTTATAATGTTTCCTAAACATGTTTAACGTGTGACGAAATAAAACCCAGTCACTTACGGCTTGGTTGTAAAGTTATGGGAAACATGTTAAACATGTTGTGGAACTTGAATTTCAATAATTGAAGTATGGGAAATGGTTTGAATATAGATATAAAATGAAATGGGTTGATCGATTTGGTTTGAAAATCCTTTACTAGATACAAACATGGATTTCTAAGTGCATAAGTTGGTACAAGATCTCATATTCAGCTTTGTGTCAAGATGACTATATAATATCATATATCTCCATATAGAATAATAGGTAATATAGTGAATTGGATCGAATGTACTATTCTCGTTATTCAAAGAAGATTATATAGTGGTTACTACAATGGCTTGATTCTAGGAGGATTATTGACTAAGAATATTGACTATGACTAAATAGTTACAAAGGCATAAAGATAGCTCTTTGACTATGATTATTGAGCATGACTATGACTATTGACTATTGACTATTGATGATTGATTGGTGTTAATACGCCCCTACAAGATGGAGGATCCATTGGATACGCCAATCTTGGAGCGAATGGAAAGAAACGGTGATCGTGGAAGTGGTTTGGTGAGGACATCAGCTAGTTGATCCTTTGAGCTAATGTGAAAGACCTTTAAGTGACCGCCATTGACTTGTTCACGAACTAAGTGGTAGTCGAGGGCAACATGTTTCATGCGGGAATGCTACACTGGGTTGGCACAAAGGTAGGTGGCACCGGTGTTGTCACAGAAAAGAGATGGTGTACATGCCGTGCGGAGACCAAGTTCTTGGAGAAGATTTTTAACCCATGACATTTCAGCTGCGGCGTTTGCTAGTGCATTGTATTCTGCTTCAGTGGATGAGTGTGAGATCGTTTTTTTGTCTTGATGAACGCCAGGAGATGATATTGGATCCAAGATATAATATATAACATGTAGTAGATTTTCCTCCGTCATGTATGCCTCCCCAATCAGAATCTGAGAAAGCATTTAAATCAAGTGAGGACTGTTTATTTAACAATAACCCATGGTGCAGTGTTACTTTCAAATAGCGGAGAGCCCGTTTGAGAGCTTACCAGTGTGACTGTTTTGGGTGGTGCATAAATTGGGAGAGTTTGTTGAAAGTGAAAGAGATATCATGGCGGGTGAAGGCAATGTATTGAAGTGTGCCAACAAGTTTGCGATAAGGAGTTGGATCAACGGGTGGAGAGGCATCTGAAGGGATAAGCAGTTCAGAGACGCTTAGAGGGGTGAGGACCTCTTTGGCACCATCCATTTTGAAAGTGGTTAAGATGTCCTGAATGTGCCTGTGTTGCGAGAGGAATAGACCATGAGGAGTTGGAATGACTTCGATTCCTAGGAAGTGATGTAGAGGGCCTAAGTCTTTGATCAAAATTTTTTTGCTTAGGGCTTGAACAAAGATGTCCATGAATGGATTATTGTTTCCAATGAGGACAATGCCATCGACGTAGACGAGTAGGTAGCAAGTGTTACCATTTGTGTTGTAGACAAAAAGAGACGCATCAGAGAGACATTTTTAAAACCGAAGCTAATGAGGAAGGAGGTTAATTCATTGTACCAAGCCCGCGGGGCTTGTTTAAGGTCGTAGAGAGATTTCTTGAGTTTGCAAATGTGATTAGGAAACGCTGAATTTGCAAATCCGGGTGGTTGAATCATGTACACATCCTCATGTAAGGTGCCATGAAGAAATGCATTATTGACGTCTAGTTGGCTTAACGACCACCCTCGAGAGAGTGTGACTGTGACAACCTGCACCCTTCACTTTTCATAAATGTGCATAATTGGTTCCTCAACTATTTCAAAATTTTCATTTTTAACCCTCGTATTTTAATAGGACCAAAATTCACAATTTAATAAAACTTATAATTTTTATAAGTAAAAGTATGCATGTTTTATACTCACATTTACACCCGAGCACGTATGTTTCACACCTTGATACTCAAAGCCCTTAATTTTCGGTCCTAAAACAACTTAGAAACAGAAGGAAACAAGTCTATAACTTAAAATTGATTAAATTGGAAAAATTATTTTTTTTAGCCCTCGCGGTCCGCTAAGACAGTCAAACAATCAAAGTTCCAGTCAAAGTCCTAGTCAAAGTCCAGTCAAAGTCTTAGTCAAAGTCCTAGTCAAATAGTCAATTTATCTTAAAACCTTACTTTATTGTGTTGGCCAATTTTAAAGCCTAATTGAATCCAAAACTAGTATAAAAACCCACCTATGACCCATTACACTTTGCACCTCTAAATCGATTGTTTCAATTCGATTAAACTCTCCCTCATACCTTTCTTCTAGAGTATATTACTTCTATATTTGAAGCTTTGATTATAAGCTCTTGTAATTGGCGAATTGGAAGCTTGATATTTTTCCTATTCGGTTTCTTTTCTTCTAAATTGGACTAGTTCCGTTGTTGAATCTTTGGATTACTCGCATTTTCACTCTCGCTTAGTCATCTAGTCATTTGGCGAAAGTGAGTATTTCCTATCCCCTTTTTGCTTTTATTCACTTTTGGGGTGTTACATGTACACTTATACAAATTACAAATACAAGTTCACATTTTTACAATACAATTCTAGTACTATGTGCATTTGCTTACAAACGTGCTTTATGTTTAGACATTACATGTAGAATACATTTGTACTTAGTGAAATCATTAACATTGTACAAGCCGACATTAACATTGGATAGCGCTATTGGATTGACAACCCGCCTAGGTTGATTCTCCCCCTTTTTCATCAGAGAATCCATGGTCATTGTTAAGTTATTATCCAATTATTTGGATAAGTACACCGCCGTTCATTTAGTACATTATACAGTCACAGGATTGATTTCGCTCATTTGTATGATACATAGTTTACATAATTGCATTGTAGCTTTGCACTTGAATTGTATACCATTTTTTCAACTTACTATATGTATTAAAACTAGGAATGCTTACCAACATTTCTTATGTTGACAAAACCTATTTTGTACATGTTTCAGGTCCAGTTTGATCTTAGTTCCATAGCATTGGATTTTAGTGCTTGCTTTTAATAATTTATTTCAAATTTCATGTTTTGTTCAGACTTATGTATTTTTTCCCATTTCATCCATGTAAGACAATTTAAACTATTCAATAATATATTTACATTTTAGTACCATGTGCTTTTGAACAATCGTCACTACGTGACACCTCCATGATTCTGCCATCGGTTGGGGTGTTACAGATTGGTATCAGAGCCATGGTTATAGGGAATTTGGTTATTAGAATGCCTTTTAGCCTAGTCTATAACCAAGCTTACATTCACGAGTCCTCTCGTGTTTATTTCTCTTTATCCTATTATTTTTTTTCAAGATATTTTCGCTATGATTCTTTTTCATTATTCTTTCGGTGTGTTGTTTAAAGAAGAAGATACTTGTATTTTACAAACGAAACGATATCACCAAGTTAGGAGTGACATCCATACCTTGGTGATTAGTTTCACTCATCTATATCTTATTTACCTTAGGAATATATCTTTGAGATAGGAGTGACATCCACACCTCAAATAGTATTTCTTTCAAAAAGAAACTTAACCACTAAGCTGGGAGTGATATCCTTAACTTAGTGATTGGTTTAATTCCACAATCGTTTTCAATTTTGAAATACATCTTTGAGTTAGGAGTGAAATCCAAATCTCAAGGATATATTTTTGCATCTCGCTTTTAACCTCGCTAAAGTTTTGGAATTCACTATTGATGGGGCACGTGAAATCTGGAAGGGTGAGCGCTTGTATCCTGAGTTTTCTGTCTAGGCCTGGTATTTCGTATAAATCCTAATCAGACGAGGGACCCGTATACCTACCTGGGAACTCTTGGGATGAGCATTCACTTATAGGCTAAAGTACGCCCCCACAAGTCACTAGGAAATTTCAAATACTTGAGTTGGCCAAAGTTTCCTATAGAAACAATTCCAATGTTTTATATCATTAATATTTATGTTTGTTTATCATTTGAAGACTCAATTTAATCACTTGTTGTTTCATATGCTATTATTCATTGATCATTCGCTTTTGTATTCCTTATAATCATTATTAAAACTTTTTGTTCGTTATATTATCGCATTAAAGCTTACACTATTCCACTTATGCTTTTTGACTTTTACGCTATAAGGTATTACTCTTTTTGAGTTAAAACATTTTTACCCACGACTTAAGTTTTAAACTCTGTGTTTAACTTCGACCACATCCTGATTTTAGAAATATTGCGTCATCATATAGTTAAAAATAAACATGTTTTCCCAAAACTTATTATTCAATCTGTCTTATATCTTCATGTTTACAAACTTACATGATCGAAGTCACAGTATATCCTTTAATTATGACTTTTGTATCCGTTTATACAACTACAATACTTTCAAGACGATATATTCTGATATATCTAATACTAATATAGCCACACCCAGTCGTCCAAGCCATAGCCAACTACCATTAGTTAGCACTTCTTAGTCAGACTAAACTCATACATATATGCCTACCTACACGATACGCACTATTACACAACTCTCTAAAACGATTAATTTGATAACTTATTCTATAAATCTTTTCACAAAACCTATTCGCCAAATTAGAACACACTTTTCACACCTTGTGCCTTGAAACAAATAGCCCGCTATGAGCCCAAAGAGATGCCTTAACGATCCTGCAAATAAATGATCTTTCAATGTATAAATTTCGTAAAAGTTTGAAAATTTAAAAGGTTTCAAGTTTACCCAGTCTTAACGGGTAACACTTCGATTTTCTCAACATTTCATAACAATTAAAAATTTCCGACTTTTCAACCCACAAGTTAAATAAATGTTTAAATACAGAAAATTTTATTTTCCAAAATTCGTCAAGACATCTGGGATCATACACAACCTTCACATCATTTTAAATCTTGGTCTTCCGAAACACATTAGATTTACACACACTTCATGAAATGGTTTTATCTTGCATTTTATAAACTTGCATTGCATATTTTACAAATCAAATGTAAATTTGCATGTTTTCATATAACGTATCCAATATATGTTTTCGGGAGGAATTTGCAACTAATAATATACCTTATAACACTTTTCAAACTCAACTTCTCGTAAACACATGAAAATGTGTACCTACGAAACTTAAAACATTCTTTGGTTTCCAAAAAGTTATCCTCATACCAGTAGACTATACGTCTGTTCTGCGCACTTTCATTTACGGTAAATTTCATTATTTTTTTACACCATTCTATTTATAGTTACGTTCGTACATTTTCTTATTATTTTTGTATTATTCTTTTGTTGGTAGTTATTTTCACACGTTATTCGCAACTATTCTCGCACTAGTTATTAGTAGTTATTCTTACAACACTAGTTTTGAGCATTAATTTAACTCGTTTACTTTCATTTTGTGCAAATTGTGCGATTTACTCGGTTTACGTTATGCTATTCTTTCAATCGAAATTTTATGCTATACTTTTATACTTACATGAACGCATAGTTGGTGTGCATATTTTTTTTTGTTGTGAACAAAACCCTGTTATACTTTACATTATTTTGTTCATCATCATGGCCAACTTATATACTAATTGATAGCTCGTATGAGATCTAAGCCAGTTCCCATGTACGACTCGGTTCAGAGTATTCCTCTAACCCAAGGGGAACGGTGTAATCCTCAGAGCTTATCAATATGGTTGTTTAGAGCCCAATGATGTGAACAAAAATTTACTGGTTAAGGGTGAACCCGAAAGGTGAAGAACCCCTAATCATGTCTTATACTTACACATTAATCTCATTACGGTTAAAAGGTGAACCTGAAAGGGGAAGAACCTCTAACCGCATCTTATACTTGAGCAGTATCTACTACTTAACACATTTTGGTTGCACGCATTGTTTCTTGTATTACTTATGTTAGTGTTATGGAAAAGCATAGCACCCTAGTGTAAGGTAAATCGATGATTACGGTCCGGAACGCAATCATGGATTTACAGGTACGTGGGGGGTGGTGTGTGATTCTACTTAGGCTATTGGTAGACAATCAGTACGAGTCCAAAGTATCAGTAGTGTGGTGGGTTAGCTGCGGTACACCCTATATATAAGCACGAGCGATACTGCGGGAGCGGACTAGAAGTCTGACCAAGAACCTACCCATTACTATCTCTTTATTAGATCGTTGACTAATAGCTAGAATTTTCGATAAGAATGTTCTTACACGAGCTTCAATTCGACTTCCTAGAGTCTTTCTCTGGACCATCCACATAGAAAACACAAACTTTGTATACTTTTACACTCTCTGTTAGTCGAAATCCTGTTACACGTCCTTAATAAAGTTCGGTCGGAAACTTCTCTAAAGTAAGGGAAGCTACTATAACACTGCCCTACTCTAACCAGTTACATACTTTTTCCCAAACCTTGCCCATTATAAACTCTTAATTCTCTAATCTTGGGTCAAACTTTAAGGATTTTCAAACTCTTATTTTGGGTATTAAACAACTACTTCAAACTTTGTCAAATCATGGCTGATGCATTTCTTAAAATCTACTTGCCTTTTTACAAATGCCTTTTGTTTCATGGAAACCTTCACTTGAAAGTAATTTCGGGACGAAATTTTCTAAAGTAGGGGAGACTGTGACAACATGCACCCTTCACTTTTCATAAATGTGCATAATTGGTTCCTCAACTATTTCAAAATTTTCATTTTTAACCCTCGTATTTTAATAGGACCAAAATTCACAATTTAATAAAACTTATAATTTTTATAAGTAAAAGTATGCATGTTTTATACTCACATTTACACCCGAGCACGTATGTTTCACACCTTGATACTCAAAGCCCTTAATTTTCGGTCCTAAAACAACTTAGAAACAGAAGGAAACAAGTCTATAACTTAAAATTGATTAAATTGGAAAAATTATTTTTTTAGCCCTCGCGGTCCGCTAAGACAGTCAAACAATCAAAGTTCCAGTCAAAGTCCTAGTCAAAGTCCAGTCAAAGTCTTAGTCAAAGTCCTAGTCAAATAGTCAATTTATCTTAAAACCTTACTTTATTGTGTTGACCAATTTTAAAGCCTAATTGAATCCAAAACTAGTATAAAAACCCACCTATGACCCATTACACTTTGCACCTCTAAATCGATTGTTTCAATTCGATTAAACTCTTCCTCATACCTTTCTTCTAGAGTATATTACTTCTATATTTGAAGCTTTGATTATAAGCTCTTGTAATTGGCGAATTGGAAGGTTGATATTTTTCCTATTCGGTTTCTTTTCTTCTAAATTGGACTAGTTCCGTTGTTGAATCTTTGGATTACTCGCATTTTCACTCTCGCTTAGTCATCTAGTCATTTGGCGAAAGTGAGTATTTCCTATCCCCTTTTTGCTTTTATTCACTTTTGGGGTGTTACATGTACACTTATACAAATTACAAATACAAGTTCACATTTTTACAATACAATTCTAGTACTATGTGCATTTGCTTACAAACGTGCTTTATGTTTAGACATTACATGTAGAATACATTTGTACTTAGTGAAATCATTAACATTGTACAAGCCGACATTAACATTGGATAGCGCTATTGGATTGACAACCCGCCTAGGTTGATTCTCCCCCTTTTTCATCAGAGAATCCATGGTCATTGTTAAGTTATTATCCAATTATTTGGATAAGTACACCGCCATTCATTTAGTACATTATACAGTCACAGGATTGATTTCGCTCATTTGTATGATACATAGTTTACATAATTGCATTGTAGCTTTGCACTTGAATTGTATACCATTTTTTCAACTTACTATATGTATTAAAACTAGGAATGCTTACCAACATTTCTTATGTTGACAAAACCTATTTTGTACATGTTTCAGGTCCAGTTTGATCTTAGTTCCATAGCATTGGATTTTAGTGCTTGCTTTTAATAATTTATTTCAAATTTCATGTTTTGTTCAGACTTATGTATTTTTTCCCATTTCATCCATGTAAGACAATTTAAACTATTCAATAATATATTTACATTTTAGTACCATGTGCTTTTGAACAATCGTCACTACGTGACACCTCGATGATTCCGCCATCGGTTGGGGTGTTAGAGTGATGTAAAGAGCAGTACGAATGGTGACAATTTTTGTTAACGGACTAAAGGTATCAAAATAGTCCTTACCGTACTGTTGATGAAACCCTTTTGTGACTAGGCGCGCTTTAAATTTATCAATAGTTCCATCGGGTTTTCGTTTGGTTCGGAATACCCAATTGCATCCGATTGGATTTTGGGTAGTATGAGGGACAAGCTCCCACGTATGGTTTTGAAGAAGAGCGTTGTATTCAGGATCCATTGCTTGTGGCCATTGTGGATCTTCATCGCTTGGATGTGAGTAGAGGGCTCAATGGATGTAGGAAGTGGGTGAAATGTAGTGGAGTTGATGAAGTTGGAATTGTAATATTTTGGGTTAGGATTGCGAGACCGTTGTGGGCGAGTAGAGGTGGTAGGAGAGGGGTTAGTTGAAGGAGTTTGAGATGAGGAGGCGGTAGAGTCTTTGGAAGGATGTGTAGGTGAATTAGGCTGTGTAGGAGGTGAGGACTGTGTATGGACAGCGGAGGACTGTGTAGGGATAGCGGAGGACCGTATAGAGGACAAGAGTTGTGTAGGGTTAGGGGAATGTTGTGTAGGTGTAGTAGAAGGTTGTGTAGGGTCAGATGAGTGTTGTGTAGTATCAGGCAACTGCTGTGTAGGTGCAGCAGAAGGTTGTGTAGGGCCAGGAGAGGGGTGTGTAGGAGGTATGGGTTGGGGTGTGGGATCTGTAACACCCCAACCGATGGCGGAAACATCGGGGTGCCACGTATTGATGATTGTTTTCAGTAGCACATGGTATAATATAAATTTTAAATAATTTATTCAAACATAATATCCAAAATGTGAAATAATGTCTAAGAATTCAAATACATAATATCAAATAGCAACTTCAATAACTTCAAACAAACTTCAAGAAAAATCCTCATGCTAACTCAAGCCTCAGCTTCGTTGTTACCTGAAACATGTTAATTTTGAAAGTATTTTGGGTCAACATAAGTTGGTGAGAATTACATAGGTTTTTGATAAAATGAATAAAATGTTGTGCAATTCATGTGTCATGTTAATCTAGCCCATATGTGAGAACATATTAGAAATAAATCGAGTGCATAATCAACCCTGCTGACTGTTATAAAATGATACATACCATACACTTATGGTCCCAATGAATATGTTATGCGATAACAAACACCCACGTAACCTTTGTAGGAGGCACGTATCCGGGTGGGATTGTCAGTCCAATAGATCTATCAATGTATACCGTCGGCTGATCAATGTTAATGATTATGCTAGAATGGTGCTTACTCTAATCATGCTTGTTGGGCTATATTTAAGTAGGTTTACGCTTGTCTTTATTAAGCCTATTTGTGTTAGTTGGGCTTAGTTTAGTTAATGGACTTGGGTTAGGCCATGTGGGCCAAGGCTTTAGTGGACACTATATAATGTTTTGTTTGATTCATTGTTAGGGTTAGATAGATTAGACTTTCACTAGACATTCATTAATCCTCTCAATTGTAACACAAGAGCCACCACCTTGTACCAGACAATCCTAGAGGTTGTGTGCAAGGTGAAGCAGCAATATAATCATTTTCATCGTTTTTAATCTTTTGTTCTTCACATTCAATCTTGTTTTCCGCACTCGATTGTTTGTTTGATACCCGGTAGAGAAGATCTTGGACTTACAATTGGTATCAGAGCCTAAGTAGTCTTACGAAGGCTCGGTTCGGTATCATTTGAAGAACAAAAAGAAGAATTTTCGGTGCTGGCCGTCGTGTTTTGAAACAGGTTCTACTTGCATCTCTTTCTTAATATTTATTTTTCTAATCATTTTGGGTGTTTTTTAGAATTTTTGCAGATTTATTATTAAGAATACGAAGAACAGGTGATGAAGATGGGTGTTTGATCTATTTTGATTATTCATAAAGTGTTTCCAAGGATTGCAGATCTATTTTGGTTGTGGTCAACTTGTTTCCATAATTCTAGGGGGTCGGTTATTGAAAAGTTATCATCAACAAAATTTTGAGTTGGCAAATTAATAGAGTAATCAGTGGCCAGACAACTTCATTCAAGAACCCGTCGAAACTCGAGAACACTATTCAGATCCGAACATCTTGGTCGGACACTACCAGAGAGCTCGGACACCCAATCACCTCGGACACACCCCAGCTCGGACACCCGCCACGTCACTCGGACACCCCAGCTCGGACACAGTCACACCTCGGACACAGAGCCACTCCTCGGACACTCCTTTTCACCGGTCGGACACTCTCCATCCCACCTCGGACACAGTTTTAACCTCGGAAACTCCTTCATCGGACACAAGCTATCACCTTGGACACCCGCTACGCACTCGGACACTCCAGGTCGGACACTCCTCGGCACCTCGGACACTTAACCCAGCTCGGACACACCTTCACCGGAGACCACCTGCACCTAACTAACCACCATCATCTTCACTTTTCATCAAAATCTGCAACCCAACCCTTCACGATCCACCACCCGGACGCCCACCACTACCTGAGCCGCTAACCTCTAACCACCAACTCAACACCCTCACAGCTCCGAACCCTATTCGAAAACCATCACTATAACTCGAACCTGCACCACCCCCTGTCGGAATCCTTGACCGGAACAACTACCACAAACCACCACTCGCCTCCACCCTTGTGACCAGCCACAAACCCAACAAGCCCAGACCCAACCCGTCACGATTCATCAAACCGGAAACCCACCAACTCAGAAACCCAACACCCATCCGAAAACCTCATTTTCCATCACAGACTTCGAGCCGGTTATGTGTCCTTGACTATTTTGGAACTCATCGGAATTTTAAAAAGAGAAAGAGCAGAGAAATTGTTGTTGTGGGTGTTATATGACAAAAGAAAAGAGAAGTTAATTATAAGAGAGAGGAGGTGTTGGATTTGTAAGAGAAAAGGAGTTGTTGCAGTAGATTGAAGAGAGAGAGTCTCGAGTTGAACAGAGAGGAAAGAGGGCAGATTGAAGGAAAGTATTGTTTTGGATTGTGTATTTTATGAGAAAATATAAAGGAAGAGAAGTGTATTATTGAAGAGAGTCTCGAGAAGTACAAAAGAAAAGGGATTTTGTGATCTCTTTTATTGTATTGGATGTGACAACACATAATAATAATAATAATAATAATAATAATAATAATAATAATAATAATAATAATAATAATAATAATAATAATAATAGTGATCTTTTGGAGTGTCCAAGCTTAATTTGGGGGGATCGACTTTATTGTATACGGTTTGTCTTGTTGACTACGGTTGGACGCCCGGTGCTCGATCTAAAATTTTTCGTGAAACGTCTACATTTTTGGGGGATCGACCTGATTACATACTGACTTGCTGGCTACGGTTGGACGTCCTGTGCTCGGTGTGAAACAATATTTGTGAACGTCGAGATTTTTTGGGGGATCACAATTAAATATTAAAATGTCTTCTCAAAGTGAGGTGTTTGAGCAGAGATTTGAGAGTTTCGGTTACATTCCTGGTGAAACTGTATATGCACTGCTTGACAGATTTACCGAACTGCTGTCAGAAATGAAGAATGCAGAGATTGTGATAGCAAATCGTTGGGTCAACAAGAGTCTTCTGTACGCTTTAAAAAGAATACCAGATCAACCGAAATGCAGCTGGTTTATGAACGTTAATCGGATCATTACGGAAACAAACTGGTCCAAAATGACACCGGATGAGTTAATCTCATTCATCAAGGAGTTAGATAAGCGTCTCACACTGAAGACCCAAAGTGACACCTCTGTTGCAGTGAGTTCGTCCGCTTCTGATACTACATCTTCAAATTCTGATTCATGCTGCTCATTCGCTCCTGATGCTCATGTTGTTTCTGCTGCTCCTGCCGCTCCCGCTGCTCCTGTCACATCTGCTGCTCCTGCCGCTCACGCTGCTCAAGCTTTCATGGCACAACAGAATGACCATGTGCCATCCGCAGCTGAGGTATTTTCCGAAACTTTAGCTGAATCATGTTGCACTGAAAGGTGCAAACGAAAAATTAAGGGTTTTAGAGAAGAAACTCTTTCTGCATACAAGCAGCTTGAATACGAGAAAATGGCCACTTGGGACATTAAAAAGAAATTTAATTCTTATAAAGAAATGGTCGAACAACAAAAACTTGATATCAAGCGCTTGCATCAGGAGGTGAGTGATCACAAGTGTCGATATTTACACTTCAAACGACTGTCTGATACTTTAACTACGGAATTGATCGACTTAAAATCTAAATTTGAAAATGCCGATTTTCATTTTAAAAAATTCGATTGTTCCAGTCCCAAAGTTGAAAAAATAATCAATACCCAATTAAAGTTCAGACCAAAGGACGTGAGGAATAAGGGAATTGGGTTTGTGGAAATTCCACCACCCTTTAATGAAAATTATTCCTCAATTCCCATGTCGGATGAAGAATTGTTGGCTCTGCCTGTTAAAGGATACGGTCCTCCAATAGAAGAGCCAACCAGTCGACCATCGAGGGATCAAGTTGAGATCTCCAAACCTAAATCAGTCCCTGTCCGAATCTCTAAACCCAAGAACAAACAACCTAAGCAGGAGCAGGCTCCATCAAAAACCTTTGTCAAGTCTCAAGATGCTTCAAAGCAGACCGAGACGTTAAATTTTGAGAAAAATAAAGAAATTGACAGAGTTTTTGATGTGAGGAGAGATGAAGTTCCAGTTTCAAATGACACAACTAAATTGAATGATGTCTTAAAAGAAACCGTTTTTGAAACTGAACCAAAAATTGAGCAAACTGAACCGACCGGCCAATCAGACTCAAATGTGCCATTTGAGTTTGATTTAATGAAAACTTTCAAAAATCTCTGTGAAAAGTACATGGCACAGCATACCGTTGAACCAGCTGCCCCACCAACTTCTGAAAGTGACTCCAAATGTGAATCACCCGAAACAACCGAATCTGAGAAATCAGTATCAGTTGAATCGAGTGAATCCAGCTGTGAGTCCTCTAGAGCAGCTGAGTCAACGGGGGATTCAGTAGAGCCACCACAAGTGTCTGAATCAAGTGGCTCGTCTGAATCAAATGTCACACCCTCGACTGAGCCAGAATCTGAAAAATCTGTGTGCTCAAGGCCAGTCGAGATTAAACAAGAATGTGAGGATCCCTCATCCATGACTGTTGGCACAGGTGTGGTAAAGCCAATAGTCCCTGAATTTAAATGTGTGAACATTACTGATGCTTCTACTTCATGTGCAGATTTAGAAAAGGTAGAAGTTAAGGTTGAGGGGGATGATATTGTTTGCACTAACAGTGCAGGTGTTTGTGTGAAACAATCTAATTTGTCTGCAGATGCTATACCATATGTGCAAAAGACTGTTTTCGAGTTATCTGTTATTGGCACAACCGATAAATATGTGCCACCACATAGAAAAACTACCTGTGCTAACTCTTCTGAGCAGGTTCCTGAATTTAAACAGAAAGTTCAAGGACAGTCATCATCACAAGCACAATCTTGTTCACACGGGTGTTCAAGATGTTCTAAGCAGAGCAGAAAGACTAGGAAGCCTGCAAACAAATCATCCAACAGATCCCATCACTCACATTCATCAGTGGGATCAAACAGACCGGGATATGATCTTTATGCAAAGAAGCAAACATGCTACACTTGTGGAAGACCCGGTCATATTGCAAGAAATTGCACAAGTCGTCCTTATGTGCCCTATTATCGACAACATCAGAAGGATATGCCTAGGGATAACTACTACTCCAAGCCAATGAAGGTTGATAAACCTAAGGCAAGGAAGAACATGAATCCCAAAGTTAAACCGTCTGATGGAGACTGGAATACTGCCAAGAGCAAACGGAAGGTTGTTCAACCACAGAAATCAAAACAACCTGAGAAACCGAAAGCTGCTACTCCGAAAGTAGCAAACCCGCTTGTTAAGCCTAAACAAGTCTGGAAAGCAAAGGCGGCAGCTACACCAGTCCTAAATGAGAAGAAGGACATGTGCTTGAGAGAAGTGTCTTTCATAGATGCTTCAGGAGTGCCCAGGACCGCGATGGCCTGGGTACCAATGTTTAACTAATCTCCTCATTTAGTGCAGGGACATCCAAGGAGGATTGTCGACGACCACTGGTATGTTGATAAAGGTTGTTCCATGCACATGACAGGTGACATCTCTCTGTTATACATTTATTTTAAATTTTCAAACAGTGAGTATGTTTCCTTTAAAGGAGATAATGGAGGTAAAATCAGCTAGAGATGTACGCTCAAAATCTGATGAATTGAATTTTGAACGTAATTGGTCTTTAATTCGAGAATGGTTTTAGAACAACACAAAAAGATTTTTCTTAGTTTTAGTTTGTAAATTTGTTCTTTAAATTCTCAATTTTAAGCACAAATTTAGGGGGATATATATCCTCAGAAAAATACAAAAACAATAGAAAATTCAGAAAATGAGAATTTCATGGTGCGAAAAAGAAGAAATGATAGTAAATCAGCTGTTGAACTGTCACACCTTAAAATTGAAAAGAAAATTAAATCGAGAGTGATTGCAGCTCCATTATACGATGTACTGGCAGGCAAGCTGCACAACAACTCAGTCCAAAATTAATGCTAAAGATAAAGGACTGTGTAGTTTGTGGGGAACACATCATAGGCGTATGATTTTATGGTCTTAAATCTTGCGTTGATAGATTGCCAAAATCTGAGATTTCAGGTCTTTAAATTGTTGATACATCTGGGGATGTCCTGGCTGCCCTTCTGCTGCATCCAGATATATGCTGACCTAGGCACAGTCAGGACGTCTTAAAAGAGCAATAAGGAAATGCCAAAACCCAAAATTCTCAAAGAGAATTCAAGCTAAAGGCACAAATCAAAAGCCTAAAGCGATGATCATACCGAAACATTTGGTATTTGCCCTAACCCTGGTCGGGAATCCATCGGTCTCTTTGTTGCATCCAGATATATGCAGACCTGATCACCGATGATCTTGACCTTGTAAAACATACAGATGTCAGCAATTTACTCACCTGTTATGAAGAAGCTTTGTGCATACCTTGATCGCGGGGGTATGTCATGATGTGGGACACACAGTTATTCCGGTCTAACACACGTTAAGAAAATAAGAAAATATCGGACTTGAGGACGTGTGTGTATGTTTGTTTAAGTGGATAAACGATGCTGGTAATCGTCTTGGACTGTTTTCTGGCACTTTAATAAGTATACCATAACCACTATACAAATGATGTGTTACAATTTGACAAAGCTGATATGATCTTCTTGCACATGATTCTCACCAAAAAGATGCATTGTAATTGGTTTGAATTTTTATTTTAATTTGTTTGTTTTCGTTTATAAAAAATTAACCATTCTTGAGGATTTGACCGATTCTCAAACAAAATTCAGGTTTTTTGAGATTTTAAAAATGAAGTACATGGATGTACTTGGTGTTCATGTGAATACTGGACCCTCTGTTATATAAATTATTTGCTTACAAAATTCTGAGAATTTGCAGAATTTTATTCGAATCAAGAAACAGGGGTTGATGAAGAATGAAAGAGTTCCAGTTGCTGACAAGCATGAATCTCCACACTGAGAAGATGTACCTGAGTCAGAAGAACCTGAAGTGAATCATCTTTTGACAATGAAAGTACAAGTGAAGAAGTACCTAAAAAGTTGCTTGAAAGAGAAGATTGACAAAGAAAAGAGCTTCTGAGAATCCTCCTCTCACGTTCTCTTTTAGCTATATGTTCAAGCAAAAGCTGATGATGATTAAAGTTGTGAAGCTACCTCCAAGAGAACAAGAAAGAACCCAAGATTGGAAGATCAAGATCTGAAGATTCTTCCTACTAAGCCATGATAAAGACAGCATAAACCTAGGGGGATATTGTTGGGCTATATTTAAGTAGGTTTACGCTTGTCTTTATTAAGCCTATTTGTGTTAGTTGGGCTTAGTTTAGTTAATGGACTTGGGTTAGGCCATGTGGGCCAAGGCTTTAGTGGACACTATATAATGTTTTGTTTGATTCATTGTTAGGGTTAGATAGATTAGACTTTCACTAGACATTCATTAATCCTCTCAATTGTAACACAAGAGCCACCACCTTGTACCAGACAATCCTAGAGGTTGTGTGCAAGGTGAAGCAGCAATATAATCATTTTCATCGTTTTTAATCTTTTGTTCTTCACATTCAATCTTGTTTTCCGCACTCGATTGTTTGTTTGATACCCGGTAGAGAAGATCTTGGACTTACAATGCTCAAGACATAATGCAACATAGAAAACACATAGACACATTGATGATTGAATTGCAATGATAATGTTATAACATGTTTCACCCCAAAAATGGTGATAAATAAAAGGGGCTATGTAAAACTCACCTTAGCAAATGTTAACTTGTTAAAAAGATGTAATAATTGTGTTGCCCAAAATGATTCCAAATATCACCCTATAATAAGGTAATATATAATAAGTCTAAGTCTAATTAACTTACAAGTGTATCCTAGGGTTTTGATTTGGGGATAATCAATTGTTGAATTTAAATTAAAATGTTAATTAAATAAAGAAAAATCTAATAATTAATGGAAGAAAGTCTTTTTATAAAATTTAAATTTTGAATGTACACATTAAAGTGTTTGAAGCATAAAAATAATTTTTATAAAATTATTTCATTTAAAATAGATTTTTAAATCTATTTATTTATAAATAGCCAATATTTAACTTTAATATTCAAAAATACTAAAATTAAAGAATTCTTATTTTAAAAATCATATTTCTGTTCTAAATAATTAAAAATAATTTGTATAAAATTTTGGTGTAAAAATGATGAAAATTGGATTTATTATGATTTAATTATGATTAAATCTAACAAAAATTGATTAAAAATATAAAATAAATGATTTTACTGATTTAAAAATTATTTCAGTAAAGTTTGACTTTATAAAAAGTCAGGATAAATTTTGGAGAAATTAATAAAATTGTTTTGATATATAAATGGATTTTTATAAATATAATAGCATAAAATTGATTTAATTATTATAAATATTAAATAAATGAATTTCAGAAAAATAAAAATTGTAGATGAAACTTTGACATCAGATTTGTTAAAAATAATTTTTTTAGAATTTATAAAAGAGTTTTGATATTTTAAAAAGAATTTAAAAGATTAAAAGGTTTTAATATATATATACTTAATGGTTTGTTTAAAAAAAGAAAAGAAAAGAAAAGAACAAAAAGCAAGGTCAGAGCCGGGACTCGAACCCGGGTGACCACTGTGGAGGACCATGGTCACAACCACTTGGCCTAGGCCGGTGGTTGTGATGTTTCTGGTTTAAAATTTATTAAATACACAACGCGAAAACAAGATTATCCCCAATTCCATCAGAACGAGCCCTAGAATTTGCAATTGGGCAAATCAGCCAACATTAGCCCGATTAATGTTGGGGCTTTTGTTGGTTGATCGCCGATGAATGAAACCCACACAATTAATCGTACTCACAGTGTAGAATTGATGATTATAGCCGGGTCAAGCCAAAAGTCAAACGACGAACCCAATAATCAAAATCAGAGTGAATAAGAGAGAATGGGAGGTTGAGAGAGAGTTGTGAGCGAGTTGTTAAGCTTCGGAGAGGGTCTATTTATACTGATGTTCACTGGTTATGGTTAATTGGAAGGTTTGACCTTCGATTGAATTCATACGCGTATAATTGATTAATTGGTCAACGATTGTCGTGTAATCGATGTGTAATCGTGTTGTAATAGGCCGGTAACCTCACAAATTTACCAATAATAGATCAATTATACGTTAATTTGATGGATTGATCAACAAGGTAACCCACAGTTGACTTTCCTTGTCAACTGTGAAGGTTTTAATGTGTGTATATAATTATAACGCGTCTGGGTTTAAAACAAGATGATGGTCCAGCCCGGTTGGTTAAGTTGGTGTGTGTGTGTGCGTTGTGGCTCGGGTTCAAGACCCGGGTAAAGCAGTTTCATTTTTTTTGTTTTTAGATGGGCCGGCTTTCTAGGTCTTGGGCCTGAAACCAGGTGGGCTGAGAACTTGGGCTTCAAATAAGGATGGGTTATATGTGGTAAGAATCCAAACAATGTAATAGTTATTATTATTATTATTATTATTATTATTATTATTATTATTATTATTATTATTATTATTATTGTTGTTGTTGTTGTTGTTGTATAGGAGTTCAAAATATCACCAAAAATAATAGGGCTTGTCGTTTTAGTCCGTAACGTATAAATGATTAAATACGAAATGTTACAGTCTCCCCTACTTTTAGGAACTTCGTCCCGAAGTTAAGGGAAAATCAGGGTTACAATTGGCCAACTACCGAAAACTTTGATACACTACCTTAACGTACCTGTAAATTCATGATTACGTTCCGGACCGTAATAACCAATTTACCTTACATTAGGGTTTTGCGTCCTTTTATGACTTTCCGATTGTCGAGCAGGTCTGATAGTCTCCACCAGTCGTTGAGCAGGTGGTAGGGCCTCTCCCGACTGTTGGAAAGACATGATGACCTCTACCAATCGTTAAGTAGGTTGTTTGGTAGTCAACTAATTGTTGTACAAGTAAGCAAGTAGATATAGCAAGTAATTCACATTCAAACAAGTATGCACACAGATGTTATGATAATACTTGATTTTATTATTTGATTCAAATAGTGGCAATACATGAAATTAAAGAGAAAATAGATATTATTCAAATGGTAGGGTTTGCTGTTAAGTAGTTGGAGGGTCTCAAGCGGGGTTGTTTGGAGCGTCAAGAGCGTCGGTAGCAGGGATTCGACAAGCATCTGCAAGATGCCCATACCTTTGACAATTTGTGCACTGTCGGCAGGGTACTTGAGTTGGATGGTGATACTGGCAGGTATCACACTTAGGTAGGTTCCCATTGTATTGTTTCTTGGTGGGTGGGGTAGTGGTGTCTATTGCAAAATTCCTGACCTTGTTCTTCCCGTTGGTTGAGGCCTCGGTTTTGATTTCAACGGCAGGTTGGGGAGTATCCTTTTTCTTTTCCCCTTTACGAGTTAGGGTTCCTGCTTTCACATGGTTATCTGTTAGGGTGGCAGCCAAACGCTTTGCTTCTTCCAAAGTAGCAGGGTTCCTTCCCCACACTGTGTCTTGAATTTGCATTGGTAAACCACCAATGTATTTTTCGATTGCAATAGGTAAGGGAGTGACCTTGTGGGGTAGCAGTAAGCTAAGTTCGTGAAAACGAGTGTTGTAAGCAAGGTTTTCCCCACTGTCTTGAGCAAGATCATGAAATTCATCTTCCAGCTTCTTAATTTCATTACGAGGACAGAACTCTGCCTTCATAATGTCTTTAGCTTGATCCCAAGTTAGGGCTAGTGCAGCTTCAGCTCCGCGAGTGCGTTTTTCTTCATTCCACCAAGTGAGTGCTCGTTTGTGAAGAACACTCATGGCATAACGGACTTTGAAGTTGTTGGGGCACTCACTGTTGATGAAGGTATTCTCAATACCCTCAAACCGTTGGAGGAGTCCAGTAGCTCCTTCTTCACCACTAAACTTTGGAGGGTTACAAGAGTTGAAATGCTTAAGGGTGCAGGCTTGGGGTCCATTTCCATTGCCATTGCCGTTCCCGTTCCCGTTGTTGTGACCATTCCCGTTGCCGTTCAATTGGATGACCTGAGCGAGTAAGTTGGGAACCAGAGTTGCGATTTGCTGCGCCATTTGTTGAGAAATGATTGCAGCCAATTGGGCATCAACACCATTGTTGTTGTTGTTGTTGTTGTGGTTAGTATCGTGGTTGCGGTTGTGATTGCTACTTCCTTCATCATGATTTTCACCACTGTTAAGACGAGCACTGCGACGTGGAGGCATGATCTGTAAGAGACACAGTGAAATGAATGAGATTATATAAGGAATGTAATCATTTATTCATTAAAACGAATAAACGAAAACGTTGACTTATCAAAGATTCCAAATTCTAATAACATATGAAGACATGCTTTAGCCTATAAGTGAACACTCATCCCGAGAATTCCCAGGTAGGCATCCGGGTCCCTCGTCTGATTGGGATATATGCGCAATGCCAGCCTAGACAGAAGACTCAGAATACAGGCGTTCACCCTTCCAGATTGCACGTGTTCGTTATTAAAATCTAGAACTTCGACGAGATCTCAAGGTGGTTCAGGCTAAACCAGAGGATTTTGTCCTATTAGTCTAAGAGTAGATCCAATGGTGGAGAGCAACCTTCTTGTAAGGATGAAAGTAGGGATAAGAAGTAGGAGGGAGATAAAGAATAGCAAGTAAAAGAAGCAAGTACTGGTTAAATCCTATGGTTATAGACTAGATTATTTTTCTAATAACCTAATTCCCTATAACCATGGCTCTGATACCAATCTGTAACACCCCAACCGATGGCGGAAACATCGGGGTGCCACGTATTGATGATTGTTTTCAGTAGCACATGGTATAATATAAATTTTAAATAATTTATTCAAACATAATATCCAAAATGTGAAATAATGTCTAAGAATTCAAATACATAATATCAAATAGCAACTTCAATAACTTCAAACAAACTTCAAGAAAAATCCTCATGCTAACTCAAGCCTCAGCTTCGTTGTTACCTGAAACATGTTAATTTTGAAAGTATTTTGGGTCAACATAAGTTGGTGAGAATTACATAGGTTTTTGATAAAATGAATAAAATGTTGTGCAATTCATGTGTCATGTTAATCTAGCCCATATGTGAGAACATATTAGAAATAAATCGAGTGCATAATCAACCCTGCTGACTGTTATAAAATGATACATACCATACACTTATGGTCCCAATGAATATGTTATGTGATAACAAACACCCACGTAACCTTTGTAGGAGGCACGTATCCGGGTGGGATTGTCAGTCCAATAGATCTATCAATGTATACCGTCGGCTGATCAATGTTAATGATTATGCTAGAATGGTGCTTACTCTAATCATGCTCAAGACATAATGCAACATAGAAAACACATAGACACATTGATGATTGAATTGCAATGATAATGTTATAACATGTTTCACCCCAAAAATGGTGATAAATAAAAGGGGCAATGTAAAACTCACCTTAGCAAATGTTAACTTGTTGAAAAGATGTAATAATTGTGTTGCCCAAAATGATTCCAAATATCACCCTATAATAAGGTAATATATAATAAGTCTAAGTCTAATTAACTTACAAGTGTATCCTAGGGTTTTGATTTGGGGATAATCAATTGTTGAATTTAAATTAAAATGTTAATTAAATAAAGAAAAATCTAATAATTAATGGAAGAAAGTCTTTTTATAAAATTTAAATTTTGAATGTACACATTAAAGTGTTTGAAGCATAAAAATAATTTTTATAAAATTATTTCATTTAAAATAGATTTTTAAATCTATTTATTTATAAATAGCCAATATTTAACTTTAATATTCAAAAATACTAAAATTAAAGAATTCTTATTTTAAAAATCATATTTCTGTTCTAAATAATTAAAAATAATTTGTATAAAATTTTGGTGTAAAAATGATGAAAATTGGATTTATTATGATTTAATTATGATTAAATCTAACAAAAATTGATTAAAAATATAAAATAAATGATTTTACTGATTTAAAAATTATTTCAGTAAAGTTTGACTTTATAAAAAGTCAGGATAAATTTTGGAGAAATTAATAAAATTGTTTTGATATATAAATGGATTTTTATAAATATAATAGCATAAAATTGATTTAATTATTATAAATATTAAATAAATGAATTTCAGAAAAATAAAAATTGTAGATGAAACTTTGACATCAGATTTGTTAAAAATAATTTTTTTAGAATTTATAAAAGAGTTTTGATATTTTAAAAAGAATTTAAAAGATTAAAAGGTTTTAATATATATATACTTAATGGTTTGTTTAAAAAAAGAAAAGAAAAGAAAAGAACAAAAAGCAAGGTCAGAGCCGGGACTCGAACCCGGGTGACCACTGTGGAGGACCATGGTCACAACCACTTGGCCTAGGCCGGTGGTTGTGATGTTTCTGGTTTAAAATTTATTAAATACACAACGCGAAAACAAGATTATCCCCAATTCCATCAGAACGAGCCCTAGAATTTGCAATTGGGCAAATCAGCCAACATTAGCCCGATTAATGTTGGGGCTTTTGTTGGTTGATCGCCGATGAATGAAACCCACACAATTAATCGTACTCACAGTGTAGAATTGATGATTATAGCCGGGTCAAGCCAAAAGTCAAACAACGAACCCAATAATCAAAATCAGAGTGAATCAGAGAGAATGGGAGGTTGAGAGAGAGTTGTGAGCGAGTTGTTAAGCTTCGGGGAGGGTCTATTTATACTGATGTTCACTGGTTATGGTTAATTGGAAGGTTTGACCTTCGATTGAATTCATACGCGTATAATTGATTAATTGGTCAACGATTGTCGTGTAATCGATGTGTAATCGTGTTGTAATAGGCCGGTAACCTCACAAATTTACCAATAATAGATCAATTATACGTTAATTTGATGGATTGATCAACAAGGTAACCCACAGTTGACTTTCCTTGTCAACTGTGAAGGTTTTAATGTGTGTATATAATTATAACGCGTCTGGGTTTAAAACAAGATGATGGTCCAGCCCGGTTGGTTAAGTTGGTGTGTGTGTGTGCGTTGTGGCTCGGGTTCGAGACCCGGGTAAAGCAGTTTCATTTTTTTTGTTTTTAGATGGGCCGGCTTTCTAGGTCTTGGGCCTGAAACCAGGTGGGCTGAGAACTTGGGCTTCAAATAAGGATGGGTTATATGTGGTAAGAATCCAAACAATGTAATAGTTATTATTATTATTATTATTATTATTATTATTATTATTATTATTATTATTATTATTATTATTATTATTATTATTGTTGTATAGGAGTTCAAAATATCACCAAAAATAATAGGGCTTGTCGTTTTAGTCCGTAACGTATAAATGATTAAATACGAAATGTTACAGGATCAATGGGAGATTGTGTAGGGTGTGAAGGCTTTAGAGGATTTGGTATGTTGTGAAGAAATGATTCATAGGTGATAGTGGGAGATGCGGAGTTATTGGTGTGGGATGGGAAGATGTGTGGTATGAATTCAACATGGCGAGAGTGATATAGCTTGTTGGTGGCTGGATCAAAGCATTTGTATGCTGATCTGGAAGAGGAGTATCCAAGAAAGATGCATGATGCGGAGTGAGATTGTAACTTAGAGGTGCTGTATGGGCGAAGCCAAGGATAGCAAAGACATCCAAACGGTTTTAGTTTGGAATAGGTGGGAGCAACATTGAATAACATGTCATAAGGTGATTTGTTGTTCAAGATGGTGGTGGGTAGACGGTTGATGAGATAAGTGGCGGCTTGAAAGGCATGTGGCCAAAATTGTGATGGGAGTTGAGCATAGTGGAGGAGGGCAAGGCCCGTTTCAACAACGTGTCGATGACGACGTTCGACCACCCCGTTTTGTTCGGGTGTATGAGGGGGTGTGGTGTAGTGAGAAATTCCATGAGTTGTGAGAAATGGTTTAAGACCAATGTATTCACCACCATTGTCGGTAAATAGAGAGATAACATGTGTTTGAAATTTTTTTTCCACTAGTGCTTTCAATTGTGGAAAAAGGATGAAGACGTCGGATTTTCTTTTTATCGGATATAACCAAATGTATTTAGAAAAATAATCGACAAATATGACATAGTACTTGAAGCCGTCAATGGATGTTTGGACAGGACCCTATACATCTGAGTGAACGAGTTGCAACGGTTTATTTGCAACAAATGAGTTTTTACCAAAAGAAATTTTATGGCCTTTATTTAACGAACAAGATTTGCAATGAAAAGACTCGGGTGACACTTTATTACCATTAAGTCCTAATTTAGAAATTAAGGACTTGAAGGCTTGAAACGAAGGATGTCCAAGGATATGGTGCCACGCAAGTAGAGATCTTGTTGTTGTTGCATTAATTTGAGGAGAGAGTGTGGTTGGTCCGTAGTAAACGTCATTGACGTTCACGCCCTGCATGAGATGCGCCCCCGTGCGTAGATCCTTTACCAAGAAATGATATGGAAAAATTCCACAGAAACTTGATTAGTACGACTAAGTTTTGCAACAGAAATAAGATTATTACGAAGAGATGGAACGATTAAGACATCATTTACGAAAAGCAGTCGTGAGTTGGTGTGAAGGGTTGTTTGACCAATGTGTGTGATAGGAAGGGTTTTACCGTCACCTAAAACAATCTCATCCGGGCCACCATATTCGGAAAGAACATGCATTTGGTTGTTGTTGTTGTTAGTGTGATTGGAAGCGCTTGTATCCCACATCCATGGAGTGTTTGGAACCGCAGTGTGAGAAGATGTATTGTTCACAACCGGGTATGAGTAGAGACTTGATGGTCGTGTAGGAAGTAGCTAAGTTTGTGACAATCTTTTGTTACATGACCGGGTATCCTGCAAAAATAACAAAAAACGTTAGTTTGGCTGTTGTAGGTCGGGTTGTTTTGAGTTTGGGTTGCGGATTTGTTTGACCACGAGGAGGGTCGGTTTTGTAATGAGGGGTTTGAGGCTGAGGAACAAGGGTTCCGATTATAGTTTTGGTTTGATTGATGAACAAAAAAAGGAGCCATTGAGGCTGCAAATCAGAAAAAAAAAGATGAAAGGGTTGTGTGGGCTGCGGACAGAAGGCTGTTGAAAGCTGTGATGGATCGGTTGGCTCAAGGGAGCTTTAGGCTCTTGATACCATATAGAGTAATAGGTTATAGAGTGAATTAGATCGAATGTACTATTCTCATTATTCAAAGAAGATTATATAATGGTTACAACATTAATACAATAGCTTGATTCTAGGAGGACTATTGACTAAGACTAAATAATTACAAAGGCATAAAGATAGCTCTTTGACTATATTGACGATTGATTATTGATTGGTGTTAATACTCCCTAGAGAAAATTCAAGAGATGACTATAGAATTACACTTGCACAAGCCGATCAAAGTTGCAACTTCACCCAAACTAGTTTCATAAGTTGCGAGCTAACTTGAGCCGATTTTTGTAAAAGAAGGATTTGCTTGGCGTGAAATACTTAAATGTTCAAACGTCTCTCTTAAAATTATTGACTAAGATACTTTAGTATTCAGATTTCACTCCAAAAGATTTTCATTTTCATGAGAGGTATTTATTAAAACAAGTGTATAAAAAAATAAAACTTAGTTTTAAAGACATATAGACATTAATGCATAAAGAATAAAGAATAAGAAACAAAAGTACCTAATATGTGTCCATGGTTGTACATTTATGACTAGAGTGAAGGAATTGCTAAATGGTCACAGCTTCAGTCATGTCATGTCCTACTTTAAGAAATGGACTTTTTTACAATTTCCCCACATATAGATGCAAACAAAAAACAAATAAGTCATATCTTCTTCTTATAATAAAAGAGTAGCTAGGGGGTGAGGTGGCCCCTTTCTAGGGTGTCCACGTCAGCCTCCAACTAAATAAAGATACCCGCGGGGCTCCGACTTAACCCATTCTACATACCTAGACACCCGCCGTATATAAACTTGTAATCCATTTTTCTCTCTCTGTTAAGCGGCACTTCCTTTGTCTTCCTCACCAAGACACTAACAATCGTCTCTGCAAATCGATCGAAGGTATGTTGATTGCATCCTTTGTCTTCCTCTCCAATACACTAACTATCATCTCTCTAAGATTGTTATTATATAGATAGATTTCTTTGCATTTTCAGAGAGATACCAATGGATTACGGATGCTGAAAAGTTATGATTTTTAAGGGTTCCTAAATCCTAACAATGGGGTTTCATCATATAATATTAGGCTGATGAATAATTGAGTCTTAGTTGTTCGCACCACTTCTTTTTTCTTTTCAGGTAGTACAGTTTCTTGTGAGGTGTGATGTTTGTTTGATTCTGCGAAACCCTAATTCTCATTCTCCATGGAACAAGAGCTTTCTTTCAGATTTAGAGAACGTCAAACCGGTATCGATTCTTCACTCCTTTTAATTTTGAATTTTATATGTATATGCTAAAATCTGAAGAACTTTGATAACCTAAACCAATTTAAGGAGTGTTTTGATGTAAATTATGTTGATAATCTCTACCTGAATTCGGGTTGATTAGTTTTGAGAGTTTCTGTAGACTGGTTATTATTATGGTGTTATTTTGATCAACAAAATTATTACTTGCAAAATATTTTACTAATAGGTTACAAAGACTAAGATATTTACCCACTTCATTGGGGACATTATCTAATTAACTATTAATTACCTAGATGCATATTTTTTGTGTTGATTCCAAATCCCATAGGATATAGTTATATATTAATTCCATCTTGAATTATTTAAATGGAACATGGAAGTATGAAATTAGATGTTACATATAAATTATAAAGCATTGATTAGGTTTTTATATGGAAATTTTGAAGGGTGTTGTTAATGACACACCATCAGACTCTATCATCATTTACCTGTGGGTTTCTAGCGTTCTTTACCGGGTATTTAGACACATATAAGCTTTATATATGTTTTAGTATTGACATGAAAATACATGAGGCGTGTGCCTAACAGTCAAGTTTTTGCAATGGTTTTAAGACGCGTTTTTTAGGCATGTGGCTTGAGGCGCTAGGCGCTAAGAAAACGAGTCTGAGGGGCACCTCATGGGGTTTAGTTTCTACATACACCTCTAAGGGTAGATCCGTTAAAGAAATGTGCACCTCAGGGGGTTTAGGCTGTTTTTTTTATTCTGCTTAGAATTGTTCTTTCTGTTCTTTCTAACAAATGGCGAAATAATGAAAAGTATCATCACTTTCAACACCTATAAAACACAAATGTACAGCAACATGTAGCTTAAATTTGCATTACAGGCATTAACTGTTTAATTAAATGGCCTATATAATCTTGCCTTATGGTTTTAATACCATATATAAAAAAGCATTCTTTTTATTTTTTGCTATTTAAGATCATAATGAGATGGAATACATGTTATTCTTGCAGTGTCTATTTCGCTTCAGCCTACGATACTTCCTTTTGTCTTTTGCTTTTGAAAAGGGGACGTTGCGTTTTCCTTCAGGTATGCGTTCTCCAACCTTTGTCCTCATGTTTGCCTCTACCGCTTAAGAATTAACGATTATTGTCCCTCATTTCAGCCCTATTCTATGCTGCAACTCAGCTGCTCTCCTCAGTGTATCTTGTAAAATGAATCTGACATCACCTTCTACTAAGCGCCGGAGGGCCTACGGTTCTTACGAAATTGGTGAATCTTCACAAAGTGGTCAACTACGTAGGGTATCAGGAATGTCCGCATCAGTTGCGGCGCTTCATACATATTCTGATTGTGGAGATTGTGTTTGCGTGTGCGAATTTTGCAGCGCTATGTTCTGGTATGATGAAAGGCTTCTTTATGCTTCACGCTCCAATCATCCAAGATATAATCACTGTTGCAAATCAGGAACTGTTAAGATGCCATTTCCTCTTCAGCCACCGGCTAACATTAGACACTTATTCCCGTAGTAGTTGAGCTATATATCCATCTACACAACTCTACCACGGTGGTCAGCTACTCAGCCACCCTCCGTTCCCATTTAATGCAATAAACCATCGCGTGAATGTGTTGAGGCGATGATCTATTTTATCAATTTTCTTACTTGAATCATGCTCCATTGGTAATACACGTTGTAAGTGTCAATTCAATTTTTCAAATAAATTATAGGTTTGTACTTTAAAGTTTTCTAATTTTATTTGTTCAAATTTCAGTTTAAGGTTGTAAGGTTAGTGGGGTTAAATGAAATATTAACAGTATGTGAATGGTGTAGTATTTGTAGTGATGTATGGTGATCGCTCTATAACTCATGTTTTCTGTATTCTAAAATGATGTTGATGGTGAAAAAGGTCTGAAGGGTGAAACCGTAAAAAAAAACAGACCTTCATTTATGTTTTATTAAAGCTATTTTCTTTTTAACATGCCTCTATGCTTATAACAGTTCAACCAGCAAAGACTGTTAAACGGGAGCCCGTCACTTCAGCTTCAAGATCGCATAATAGTTGTTATCCCTCCACCCCACTGGAAACTCTCCTGAACCAATGGGTACGTTCGCAATCATAGAGTTTTAATTGTTTTCATTCTTATTAATAGTGTGACTTCCTATTCATTGTGTGACTGCTTAATAAAATTGAACAGCCAAACGGGTCGAATCGGTCAAAAAGGAACCCAAACCCGAGCCTGTAGACTATGAAGAGGCACCCCTACCCCTACCTGGTTCCTCCAACACCTCATTTTCTGCAACTGAGTAGTTACCAATATCTTTTATGCTTCTCATTAATCCGTGATCTTTGTGCTTACACTAGGGGTGTCAAAATGGTGGGATAGGCTGGTCGGGTCTGGTTGAGTCGGAACACCCTATCTTCAATCCGTTATGATATTTCTCCTGTTAAAGCAATTTACGTATATACACAATACATTAATGATTTATATATAACGTGCATAAAGAACCACCATTATGGCCTTCTAACGAATAACACATTTTGAAAAACATCTAAATAATTTAAATGATTATATGCATGAATTACCTTCATGGGTGAAGTTGAAAACTAAGGGAATTCTTCTCAAGAATAGCGCTGATCTTTGGTCGGTTTTGTATCAAGCCAAGCACGGTTTAAAGGCTTTGATACAAACTTAGTCAATATTTACAAAGGAGCCTAGGGACATGTGTGAGTTTCTGCTCGAAAATGAGCTAAATGTTAGTTTCACTTCTAGCGTGTTTGTTGTACACATTACCCGCTGATAAAGTGTTAACTACGACACCATGTTCTTTGCACTCTGTGCTTTTGTAAATTCTAACTAGGTTCAATGACCTTTTGATTGTTGCTTTGAATTGCCAAACTGGTTTTATGGTTTATAACAATGACATTTTTTGGTTAGTGATGTTGAGATAATACATTCAAGCTGGCTATACAAAATCTTTAGTCTTGCACATAAGGTGAACACCAAATTTGAAAGTCAAAAGGTAAAATTCAATTAACTCAATGGTGGAACCCACAAAGCCATCATTAGTTTCTAAGTGACCCATTGAATCAACTAACACGTGCATCTGAGTTTAACCGTTGAGCCAACCTTTAAAACTATATTGTTTGTTTTTATTTGTGATTTCCAGTGTCAAAGGAACCAATTGAAGATTCTACGGTTCATTAAAGCCACTTATCACTTTCATCAAGAACACATCTTCTAGAAAAAGTTGTTCTTGAAGCTCTTGATTCATACCAATCATTGCCATTAGCAATGCTAGAGGTAATTTAACCATAATTAATCTTTAAATCTTTGATTCTTGAGTTTAACGTCACAAGCTTTAATTTTTTTTTTTTATCATTTTTATATTGTTTTATTAGCGTGCTACGAATGATCTATCAAGTATAGGTCTTACTGATATCTTATATGTATGTTGTAATGTGATGAGAGGAACCAAAACACAGTGACTAGAGACAAAAAGGAAACATCACATATAGCTAATTGCTAACATGTTTCATGTGTCGTCCCAAGAGGTTTGCACCCGAATCCATACATTTTTTTTGTTCTAAATGTATATGTTTCGCATTAGGACTTAGATTGATTGATGGTTGTGGTGGTGCAGCCGTGCCCATGGTTAAAACATCAATATTCATTACTTTTGAGAACCAATAAATACTTGACTAAGTTGGACTATTTTTTCTCTGTTATCATAGTTTTGATTGATGGTTATGTTGGTGTAGCCATGCCTATGGTTGAATGTCACAACCCGACCCAGGTGGGCCCGGTCGGCATAAAGATTGATACCAAACTTGCACAGCGGAAGTAACAATTATTATATTTAAAGGTTTTTATACAATTTCTAATCCAAAATAATAATACAATCCAATACATATTTAAAATAGTTAACCATTGCAGGGACGAATCGTGGCATTCGTCGAAGCAGCTTCAGATGAAAGGTCCACTAGCGGTAGCGGTATCTACTGAACGTATCCCTTATCTCCAAGTAGTGCGGTCCTTGGACTAGGTATCCTCTAAAGCAATCCTCTACCTTGTAGTTATATCCGTACACATCTCTAATCCCCAAACTTGCTTATGACCTCATACTTCACATCTATCCATAAGTAGTACCTGAACACATGCTTAAAAGAGTTTGGGTCAACAAATATGTTGGTGAGTCCGTGAGTGAGTTTAAATGGTTTTCAAAATAAGTTTATCATCTCAAAATAAGTTTATAGTTCAAAAACAAGTTTAATAAGTTCATAACGGTTCAGCTCATGGTTTAGCACTGGTGATGTACAAGTCACACCCCAATCCTAACACTGGATCCATTTGCTCCCATTATGGACTCCCTTGGCAAAATACATGACACATACCTCAATGGAGGGTTTCCCGGGCTTCTGGGTCCACTGCGTGCGGGGGATTCCCCAAGTAGCGCTACCCACATATTAGGCGGCCCAATCTCCCATTGGGTTAATGAGTGTGACGGTTCGGTTATCGGGAGCACATCTTGTCACATCACTGGTTCATCACATTCTACTAGTTAGCCACTGGAAGCATGTATTCACCCCAAAACGTTTATAAAATCAAAAAGAGGGGAGGTTCACGAGACTCACCTGGAAGTAATGCAGATGAATAATTTGTGATACACGTAGCGCCTGATGTCTGACTCTGGTAATCTTCTGGTCGAATCCTAAGTCGGCAACATTATTAGTCTTGGTTTTATTTGTGGCGGTTATACGTGTGGGACGAGCTCGAGCGTATGGTTTCCATTTATTACAATTCTATTTTTATGTTTGGGTTCGGTAATCCTTAACCTATCCCCTTGTACTTGACAAGTAGTAATTATACTATGTCCATACTAAGGTCAAGTGTCGTAAATTATTATCCTTATGTCTTGTATCATGTTTCGAGCCCTAAGTCCAACATTGCCTCCATGGTTCATTTCAAGGTATATAATATATATCTACATTTATGTAAGTGTTCACAAGGTATGTTTATCCGTTCATGCTTAACATGTAATGCTTATAATTATATTCGGATTTTAAGTCTCACTAGTTCGGGTTTACTACTCAGTCTAATGCTTTAGGTTTATGCTAGCGGCTAAGGGATAAGTATTGATTTCTCACCTTATATCCTAAATTTATGTCCAATTGTCCATATGTCCAAAGTGTCAAGTTTAAGCCTTGTGATGTTCATGGCTCTAATTTAACTACCTTTAGATCATAAATCCAAGTGTCAAATCAAGTTGCGAAAGTCTAGGTTTCATTCTTCCATCCCAAGTCTTAAGTGTCGAGGCCCAAAGCTTTTGAGTCCTAGGCTCGTATCATAGTCACATTCGAGTTCTTGTCTTATTATTATTATCATGTCCAAGTTAATCGCCTAACGTCCAACTTCCATGTATCGACTTAAGGTGTCCAACTAGTATTCGGACTAACTCATGGTTTTGTCATGGTCCATAGAGGCTCGTCAAGACCCACACGTCATATCTACATAAAGGTTAATTAGTATCATTATGAAATTAGTAAGTTCGGTTGTACCTCTCGCTCATTTTAGGTTCGAGTTGACCAGGTTCTGTCCTAGTTGACTCTGTTGACCAGGTTGATTCGGTTGACTTTTGTTGACTGCTCGGTTGACCAAGGCTTGACCCGTCCCCCTTGACTGACCTGAACCCCTAACCTGGCTGTCATCCAAAACCGTATCCATCGATATTCTCCCAATACTTTCCTGATCAACCTTTGTCACCATCGGCCTCGTCAAACACACTCGACCAAACCCGACCAAAATCCCCTTGTCTGTCCCAATACTTGGCACTACCATCTTCATCCTCTACTCGTGTACAGTCTCACTATAATCGGCTCTCACCATAGCCATCCTGCAACTCACCATCATCCCCATGGTTCACCATCAACAATGATCCTCATCCTTCTCAACAACATAAGATTATACCAAAAAGGGGTTTTACCTTCGTGACTGGATCTGATCTGGCTGGAACTCAGGCTAGCAACCACCATCACTGTCGTCGTCTTCCTTGTTCCTCTTCCCAAGCTCTCTTTCTCTCCCTGCTTCTCTCTCTCTTCTGTAACTCTCTCTTCCTCTCGGCTCTGCTCTCTCTCTCTCTATAATAATGGGTCTCTATAATCATTGGTATAATAGTTGAGGTGAGAGGGTGGTAGTGTGTGGAGCTGCGCCGCCGGAGCCTCGCCGGAGGTGGAGGAGACCTCCGGCTTCTCTCTTTCTCCTACTCACTCTCTCTCTCTCTCTCTAACATAAAGTGTATGTGTGTATGTGATGTTTAGTGAAATGTGTGTGTGGTGTTGTATTTTATAAAGGAACCAAGGGAAGGTGTCACCAAGAGGGGAGTACAAGTGTCCTCTCCCTTGGTGACTCACCCTTTCCGAACGGGCACGGGTTCGGGTTCGTATTCGGGTTTAATCTCGGTCTCATACGTGTATTATAATAATATCGGTTACGTTATTCGGTTCGGTTTTCAATTCCGTACATAATCGTATCACTTATTGTTTTTAGTTAAAATAAATGTGAAAAATTTTTGGGGTCCACTTTGGGTTGTTACATTCTCCCCTCCTTACAAGAATTTCGTCCGCGAAATTATGGTCGGGGTTATATCTCGCATTTCAATTACCATTCACATAATCTTTGTTAAGGTTATCCGGTTCTATAGGGTCACTTATGGATGTAAACTCGTGTTTTATCACTAGGTAGACCGATTTTACTATTGAAAGTCAAAGGAATGAGTTTAAAAAAAAACACATCACAAAGTTACAAGGGTTTACGTATACTAGGGCTTTGTGTTTGTTACAATGGATCTTAAAAATAATTTTGCGGATTGTAAAATACAAAATGGTACTAGACTTAGTCAATCCGACTTACAGGGCGACGATATGGGAGTTAATTTCCTGGTCTCATTTTCGACGTATCGTAGGTGTTTATATATAGGGTGTACCGCAGCTAACCCACCACACCTTTGATAACCTCGAAAATGCACGGGAAATTTCAAAGATTCATATTTGTTTTTGGTTCGATTTTTAGTCTTGTTTCCGATGCATCATTGGTGTTTATATATAGGGTGTACCGCAGCTAACCCACCACACCAATGACGCCACGTAAACGTACTAAAAATCTCCCCAAAAACTTGATAGAAAACTTTCTAGAAAAGTCCTATGTGTGTCCCGAGAGTTACTAATCCTTAATAACCTTATTTTTAGTGAGTCGAATACTTAAAATATGGTGTTGTGATCTTAAAACATGTCACTCTTATCCGCCTTTATTCCTAATACTTTGGCTAACTTTACCTATACCGTCTGAGCAATGGTTGTACTCTTAAGCCTTTAAAGTTTTCCATGGTTCATGATGTAGAATATGGTGACCAGTTGTTGAAAAACGCCAAAAGGTTAGATGTCTAAACACCATATGTTGTTCACAATCAAAATAAAGGTGTACAACCTTCCTTTAGTATCTTAAACCTTAGTTGCTTACCTGGTCGAATTTCCATCTATGAATATTTCCCCTACTAATCTTCGACTATATTATCCTATTCTTGTCAACTCCTTCTCATAACAATTATCGTGATCGTATATGCTCCCCCCCCGTTAGGGCGTATCTATACAATTCTTAATATGTTTCATACAGATGACTCATCAATATGCTAAAAAGGTTATGAAACTAACCCGAAGATTTTGCCACTAATCTAGAGACAACATTGAGTATTAAGGTAACAAGACATGTATCAAATCTTAGGAATACCTCATGTAGCGTTTAATCATAGTCTCTTCGAGTTGCCGGTTAGGATACTCATGGTGATCGTTACATTCTTAAGCCTAGATGACCGCCTTTCCGGTTGACATTCCTGAATCATCTCTAAAACCTGTTAAACGATCACGAATCCGACATAATATATTTACCTTAATTCTGCGAAGTTCAACATCGATCAAGTCCGAATAAAATGATCTAGTAACCAATGGTTTAAATTTCTAACTTTGGTCTAGTTGATAAGAAAATACTAATGCAAGGTTTGACACATATAGGCGCACAATCTTACACTAAGTGATAACAATCTAATAGGAAACAAACTTATCGGATTAGGGGTATCCATTTGCTGAGTTGATCCAATTTCACCTTGACATTTCGGGTTCCTTCGAGTTGCAGCACCGATTTTTGGCGAGGTACTTGATTCCCATGGCTAGTTCCCACTAAGTCAGGGAAAGTTAATCTCGTACAATATCGTCCGCTAAGGGTCAATATACGTATACATAAGTAAGGGGAATAAGTACTACGGTAGTCTTGTATGTGCATATATAGAGATATCATCAAACATACCAGGTTATACTAAATTCAAAGCCTTAATATGGTCACATAATTGTATCATAGATTCGTCACGACTTCAAGGTAGTTCATTTTATTGAAAAGGTTTATGGTTACCACGGTCAACACTTAAAATTTTGGCGACTCTTCGGATTTCTTAGAACTTTTTTGTGCCTGTAAATTCACAATTACATGACGTCAAGTGTAATCGTCAATTTACCTCACGAAATTATTCTAGTAATCTCCGCTGTAGTCATAAATTTTAGGTGTTGAATCGTGCCCATATACTGGTTGAACTGGTTCTTGGTCGATTTAAGCATTCCGGTGTGTTCAGGTACTCAAGTTTTGACTTACCGTGCGGCTACTCTGGCTGGTCTTATGCGTGTCCGAGGTATTTCTTAACTAAGTAGTTCTCAAATCTTAAACTACGATCTCTCGGTCGTAGCCTAGGAATTTTCCGCAAGGGAAGTCCTAGTGTGCTACAACCGTTGCTCTGATACCAACTATCACAACCCGACCCAGGTGGGCCCGGTCGGCATACAGATTGATACCAAACTTGCACAGCGGAAGTAACAATTATTATATTTAAAGGTTTTTATACAATTTCTAATCCAAAATAATAATACAATCTAATACATATTTAAAATAGTTAACCATTGCAGGGACGAATCGTGGCATTCGTCGAAGCAGCTTCAGATGAAAGGTTCACTAGCGGTAGCGGTATCTACTGAACGTATCCCATATCTCCAAGTAGTGCGGTCCTTGGACTAGGTATCCTCTAAAGCAATCCTCTACCTTGTAGTTATATCCGTACACATCTCTAATCCCCAAACTTGCTTATGACCTCATACTTCACATCTATCCATAAGTAGTACCTGAACACATGCTTAAAAGAGTTTGGGTCAACAAATATGTTGGTGAGTCCGTGAGTGAGTTTAAATGGTTTTCAAAATAAGTTTATCATCTCAAAACAGTTTATAGTTCAAAAACAAGTTTAATAAGTTCATAACGGTTCAGCTCATGGTTTAGCACTGGTGATGTACAAGTCACACCCCAATCCTAACACTGGATCCATTTGCTCCCATTATGGACTCCCTTGGCAAAAAACATGACACATACCTCAGTGGAGGGTTTCCCGGGCTTCCGGGTCCACTGCGTGCGGGGGATTCCCCAAGTAGCGCTACCCACATATTAGGCGGCCCAATCTCCCATTGGGTTAATGAGTGTGACGGTTCGGTTATCGGGAGCACATCTTGTCACATCACTGGTTTATCACATTCTACTGGTTAGCCACTGGAAGCATGTATTCACCCCAAAACGTTTATAAAATCAAAAAGAGGGGAGGTTCACGAGACTCACCTGGAAGTAATGCAGATGAATAATTTGTGATACACGTAGCGCCTGATGTCTGACTCTGGTAATCTTCTGGTCGAATCCTAAGTCGGTAACATTATTAGTCTTGGTTTTATTTGTGCGGTTATACGTGTGGGACGATCTCGAGCGTATGGTTTCCATTTATTACAATTCTATTTTTATGTTTGGGTTCCGGTAATCCTTAACCTATCCCCTTGTACTTGACAAGTAGTAATTATACTATGTCCATACTAAGGTCAAGTGTCGTAAATTATTATCCTTATGTCTCGTCTCATGTTTCGAGCCCTAAGTCCAACATTGCCTCCATGGTTCATTTCAAGGTATATAATATATATCTACATTTATGTAAGTGTTCACAAGGTATGTTTATCCGTTCATGCTTAACATGTAATGCTTATAATTATATTCGGACTTTAAGTCTCACTAGTTCGGGTTTACTACTCAGTCTAATGCTTTAGGTTTATGCTAGCGGCTAAGGGATAAGTATTGATTTCTCACCTTATATCTTATATTTATGTCCAATTGTCCATATGTCCAAAGTGTCAAGTTTAAGCCTTGTGATGTTCATGGCTCTAATTTAACTACCTTTAGATCATAAATCCAAGTGTCAAATCAAGTTGCGAAAGTCTAGGTTTCATTCTTCCATCCCAAGTCTTCAGTGTCGAGGCCCAAAGCTTTTGAGTCCTAGGCTCGTATCATAGTCACATTCGAGTTCTTGTCTTATTATTATCATGTCCAAGTTAATCGCCTAACGTCCAACTTCCATGTATCGACTTAAGGTGTCCAACTAGTATTCGGACTAACTCATGGTTTTGTCATGGTCCATAGAGGCTCGTCAAGACCCACACGTCATATCTACATAAAGGTTAATTAGTATCATTATGAAATTAGTAAGTTCGGTTGTACCTCTCGCTCATTTTAGGTTCGAGTTGACCAGGTTCTGTCCTAGTTGACTCTGTTGACCAGGTTGATTCGGTTGACTTTTGTTGACTGCTCGGTTGACCAAGGCTTGACCCGTCCCCCTTGACTGACCCGAACCCCTAACCTGGCTGTCATCCAAAACCGTATCCATCGATCTTCTCCCAATACTTTCCTGATCAACCTTTGTCACCATCGGCCCCGTCAAACACACTCGACCAAACCCGACCAAAATCCCCTTGTCTGTCCCAATACTTGGCACTACCATCTTCATCCTCTACTCGTGTACAGTCTCACTATAATCGGCTCTCACCATAGCCATCCTGCAACTAACCATCATCCCCATGGTTCACCATCAACAATGATCCTCATCCTTCTCAACAACATAAGATTATACCAAAAAGGGGTTTTACCTTCGTGACTGGATCTGATCTGGCTGGAACTCAGGCTAGCAACCACCATCACTGTCGTCGTCTTCCTTGTTCCTCTTCCCAAGCTCTCTTTCTCTCCCTGCTTCTCTCTCTCTTCTGTAACTCTCTCTTCCTCTCGGCTCTGCTCTCTCTCTCTCTCTATAATAATGGGTCTCTATAATCATTGGTATAATAGTTGAGGTGAGAGGGTGGTAGTGTGTGGAGCTGCACCGCCGGAGCCTCGCCGGAGGTGGAGGAGACCTCCGGCTCCTCTCTTTCTCCTACTCACTCTCTCTCTCTAACATAAAGTGTATGTGTGTATGTGATGTTTAGTGAAATGTGTGTGTGGTGTTGTATTTTATAAAGGAACCAAGGGAAGGTGTCACCAAGTGGGGAGGACAAGTGTCCTCTCCCTTGGTGACTCACCCTTTTCGAACGGGCACGGGTTCGGGTTCGTATTCGGGTTTAATCTCGGTCTCATACGCGTATTATAATAATATCGGTTACGTTATTCGGTTCGGTTTTCAATTCCGTACATAATCGTATCACTTATTGTTTTTAGTTAAAATAAATGTGAAAAATTTTTGGGGTTCACTTTGGGTTGTTACATTGAAGCATCAATATTCATTCCTTTTGAGTTTTGATAACCAATAAATAATTTATTGAGTTAGACTATTTTTTTCTCTGTTGTCACTCTTTGCACAAACTTTTAGTTTGTAAACTACTTTTAGATTGTAAACAACTTTTATTCATTATTAAACTTTTAGTTTGAATGATAATGTCATCACTATTGTTTGTTTGTAAAATATATTTTTATTTAGTTAACTTGACAACCCATTTAATTAATTAATTACATTCTGTTTATAACTCACAACCTGTTTATGGGCTTTTTAACCCATTTACAAAATATTTACATATTTCCAACCCTTTTATCTATACATGAAACTTATATAAAAAATATATATGGTATTAGCGTATTTGTATATTGTACAGTGAAGTTTTTATGGTTGAGAAATCAACATGAAATATTGTGATTTATGATAAGTGCATAATGTTGTATTTCAAGTAATAAATTATCTTTTTTCGTCTTAATCTCTGATGTAATTTCGAGCCTATAAAATTTTAGAGATATGACTAACAACATAATTATGCCACTAAATTTGATCTTTCTTTAATAGTTAATGTGTTATGTTCTTTGTTTATGATAAGATGATATGCCAAAAGTAGTTTAAAGGTCCTGCAAGGACAAGGAAGTGATTCCTTGGTTTGAAGTTTATGATACTGGATGTGATATTAAAAAAAAACTTATTAATGAATGAACATTATACATTTTTTTATCTTCCAAAAGATTATTAGGGTGTGAATGTTTCTACCTTTTTGTTGTATAGAAATCTACACATGTAAAATTGATTAGTATTTTTTGTACGTATTTTGACTTTTCAAATTATTTCAGGAGTGGTGGAACCGGATATGTTTATGATTTTAAAGAGACTAGATGAGGGGTGTGTGTATTTAATCTGCCCAAGATTCTTTTTCTCGCTTCTTTTATTTCACCCATTCACTATAGCTAGATGATAACCCGATAATCGTATCTTATGTCAAATATCATTTTATGATCCTAAATATTCATTAGTAACTATTTAGTATTTACTTAATTCAATCTGACACATGTTTCTAGCGTAATTGAGTTGGGTAGGTTTTTTCAGGTTTGTGAAGCTAAAGTTTTCCTTCTTTAGGTTGAGGTGGGTTTTCTGCTTTTTCCCTAAATTTTCATTTTTTTACTTTTCATATTTTCACTTCATATATATTGCTGCTATTTTATTACATTAGCAGTTCAACAAACATTGTGATTTCCTTATCCATAAGTATATGATCATATTTCTTTTCTTGTCTCATACTTTTTAACATGCTTTGTGCTTGCAGCCAGATTTGAATAATGTAACTGAATACATGCTACAAGTGAACAAGGACCTGGTGAAGAAAGTGTCACTTGAAGCCTGTGCATTTTGGACTTTTGGTAACCCATTAATTGTGGTTATTTTCACACCATTTACATGTTTATTAAGTTAAAAGTTATATATGTAACGTTCACCTATGTTTCAACAACTGAGAACATATATTATATGCCATATTCTTGATTTTTTTTAATTATATTTGGCTTCATGTTATGACACTTTGCTTGAATAGCTTTGTTAAAAATTGGTTGTTGAAGTTATAATATAGTTTTCATATAAAGAATAATTAGCATACATAAGTATCAGCTAAAAAGTTTGGTATAATATTTGTTGGAAAAAAGTGGATTAATGTTGTAATTCTTGAGACGTTAGCCGGTGATGGTGTATATATATATATATATATATATATATATATATTGTTTTATTTATATTTTAGGTTAAAGCAATTGTAAAAGTATTTTGGTTCTCAATCTGTAATAATTGTACCAGTGTGGTGTGTTCATATATGTTTGAACTCAGTTCACTCTTTTTAGACATGCCAAGACATAAGGAAGGAGCTTACTGTTAGATGTTAGTGTTGTATTTCCTCATGGTTAGCATTGTCAGGCTTTGTTAGCTTCTTTTAGGTAGCTCGATTTTTTAAACAATTTTGATAATAGTTGAGGTGCTCTTTCTTTTAATGAAAATATGTAAAACTAGATAAGAGTTGAGGGGTCGATGTAGCCAAATGAATCAATGTAGTGGATTGTGAAACCTGCACGCCATGTTTTGGTGTATGTGCATCTTCTCGCTTTTCATTTTATCTTTTGTTTACCCGCGAAGTTCACGGGTCTCTAACCTAGTATTAAATAAGTGATGATTTATTATACAACTAACAAAGAAATCATATACATACATAAAAAAAATATAGAATTAAAGTATTTACGCTCAAAAAAATAAAAAATAAACAAGACTGTGAAAAGCAATTTAGAGGGTGTTTGGGATTGAGTTTGGAAATGTAAAAGTGCTTTTGGTTAAAAATGCTTATTGGCTTATGACTTTTTTAAAGGAAGTTTTAAAAAAGTGTGTATTAACTTTTGAGATGAGAAATGTCAAAAAGTCAATAGATTGCCTTTTTTTAAGTGTTACGCTTAACTAATTCTGAATATTGGTTGTATGGGTGGTAAATTTCTAATTTTTTTTCAAAAGTCAAAAGCCAAAAGCCAGGATTTCTAACTTTTCAAAAACAGTTTTTCCACCCTTAAAAGCCAAAAGCCAAAAGTCAAAACAGAAAGTGCTTTTGGGTTACACAAACAGCTTATTAACTTATTGGCTTTTTAGAAAAGCCAATAAGTTAATAAGTTCTTTTGAAACTCAATCCCAAACACCCTCTTAATATAAACTTTAGAGACTAAAAATGTAATTCAATAAATGTTTGGGCCCAAAGCCCTGAACTACAGACTACATCAAACGTTTGGGCCTAAAATAGATACTACCACAAATGTTTGGATAAACTACAGTGTATACAGAGTTACAGACTACCACAAATATTTAGAAACACAGAACAACAACAGATGAAGATACCATAAAAGCATAGATCAAAATCAAGAACCCAAAATGCAAAGCCCAATTCCTCTTGAACTTATTAAAGTAACTCTTTGCTAGTTCCTGATAATGTATCTCAAACTCATCACCACCAACATCTTTGCCACCAGCATTTGTATCAACCGCACCCGTGTTCATCCGCCTGAGCCGCTCGGTGGCTAACCCAAGGGTCAGCTTGTGGCATCTCCTCTGATATTTGAACCCATTGATGCACCGCAGGGTCTGAGCCACCGACACGTAGAAGATGAGGTGGGAAAAGGAGAGGATGCCGATGGGCATCCAACAGTGGCAGCACTTGAGGCTGGGGGAATGGACCAGCACGGGAAACACTAGTGCTAGGAAGAGGAAGAAGAGTTGGAAGAGCTTCCATAGCTCCTTTTTCTGTTGGTCAACCGCTCGTTTTTTTCTCGAGGGTCTTCTCAAAATGGAGCTGTATTATGGTGGTGATGCTTTGCATGGCGGTCTCGCTTTGTGTGGAATAGTTATGGTGACTGTTTTCATATTCTGCCATTGAAGCATGAAGATGCAAGCACCTGTTGGCTGTTGTAAAGTGCAACACTTAGTTTAGCATGTAACATCTATAATATAGACAAGTTAATGTTGATGATGTGAGATCAATTTTTGAAACAGTCAAAACATCTCAAAGACATTAGGGGCGTAAGTCCGGACATAAAACGATATAAACAGGTTTTAGGTTAGCTAACGTAACACGCTTAATTAAACAAGTCAACCCAAACACGACTTGTTTAATAAATGAGTTTAGCCAAACACTACACACTTAATAAAAGGGATAAATAAGGTTCGGATTTAAAGTTTTGATAATTTAACTTCTAATTTTTAATCTAACAGCTAATTTTCAAACCTGAAATTATTTTTCTGTCTTGAAATCTTATCACTTATTAATTTCCAAAAACTTTATAAAACCAATTTTGTTAGTTGGGAACGAGAGATAAAGAAACAAAAACAATTACGAAACCAATTACAAAAAAATGTTTCAATATTCAAGCCAAAGTAACTAGTTTAAAATGATACCAAGTCACTAGGTATTGCTTGTATTCGCAAACGAACATTACACAGGTCAACCCAAACGCTACACAATTTTAAGTGAGCCAGACACCACATTAACGGATATATGGGTGATGTTCAGGTTAAGCAATTCACCCACCAACCCGAAGCCATCAACCTGACATGATTGACACACATAAAAGACATGATGACTAGTTTAATAATTGGAAGTTCATTATCAATTGGACTTCTTATACTTTTGCAATATAAAGACAAGAGACATATGTGAAATTAACATAGGCAAACTGCTGAAGGCCTGAAGTCAAAACTCATCTTTTTCAAGAAAACCTGTAGCCATGAATTAAAGTTCAGATATTTTGGAGTTTTACCATATATAACATGTTAATTCTGTATTGGGCACTTAGCTCAGATTTAGATCTGTATTAACTTAAAGTGTATTCCAATCTCTAAGTAAATGTGTTTTACAAAAAAGAAGTTATTTAATTAATAAACTATTAAATAATCAAGCTTTTTAGTAGATTATTACAACATCAAACATCATAATCATTACTCAAATCCATATTTTTCACAATCTTTTCCATTAGTTAACAAGTCAAAAATCGAAGAAGTTAGGTTAAAGGTCAAAGAACAGAGACAAAAAACACTGGCTAAAAAAATTAAATTAAAATACCTAAATTAAACTAAAACAAACACAATATTATAATATAATAATATTAAACATGGTAGAAACTGTGTTGTCTGTAGTTCTGTACATCACTTTTGGGGAAGAAGACAAGAAGGGTAAAGAAGGAAAAACATTTCTTTAAACTTTTTGGATTCAAATTTAAATCTTTTTTTTTTTAAATCCCACTATTCATAATAGAATCCGTAACATCGACATTTTTATAACTTATGAATTAATAAAACAAAAATAAAAGAAATCTTGAAGAATTTAAGCATACCCAAGTTCAGAGTGTAGTTCTAATTCCAACCAGTGGCATCCAAATCACTGGAAAAATACAAATATTTTTAAGTTCAGAAAAAAAATATAGAAATAAAGACATGAAGGAATGTGTGCATATGAGAATGAAAGAGTACCAAATTGCAGGAAATGAGAAGCTCCTCCATTTTTAGTTTAGTTTATCAATGGGTAAACCTTATATAACTTATTTTGGGGATAGAAAAATTATTTGAATCTATTTATATACATCTAATATTTGAAAGCAATGTGGGACACATGACATTCCCACATTGCAAGTTCAATTCTCTCTCCTTATCTCATTAAGCCACATGGCATGATGTGAGATTTTATAAAATTTTTCTTTTTTTTAAATCAAAAATCATAAAAATATTAATACCCTAAAAAAGCACACAGTCATAACCTACCACACATCGTAGTCGCCTCCTTCCAAATCAAGAACCCTAATCAAACTAATCAAGGGCGATCCAAGGTTTTCTTCATCTGCTATCCAAGGTTTTCTCTATTCCATTATTATTTCAATGAATCGATCTTGATCTCTCCTTTTCTCTGTGTTTTTTTCGTTTTTTCCTGATTTCTTTGTCGATTAAAGGTTTTTTTCTCTGTTTTGAGTGATTTTGATTATTTATGTAACATCACGTATAAATACATATTTTTTTAAAATTATTTCAAAACATAATAATTAATAATAATAATAATAATAATAATAATAATAACAATAATAGTAATAACAATATATTTAGTTTAAAAAAAAAAAAAGAGAGGTTAGATCAAACAAAAAGCCTAGCCCACCATTCCCTTATTTGTGATCGGAGCCCAAGAAGCCCAACTCCCCCCTCCCCCTTACCCGACTTGGAAGCAGCCCAACAAAAAGGAAAATAATCTCGGCCCACCTTTGGATTTGGCCCAAACTCACTTTCCATTTTCTTTCTTGCTGTGCGATTGTGCAACTGCTCGGCAGATTTGACCACAAATCCTTATCTTTGACCCTTTAATTGATAAACTTTTGTGATAATGGGAACTAATTAACTACTGATTATCCCGCGCCCATTTAATTGATATAACTTTGTGATAATGGAAACCAATTATAGCCATGAAATTTCGCTTGTCTTTGACCACCACGGGTCAAAGATTGAACCCTTCCAATTATACGTTCTTATTATAAATTAAGCACTCCCTTCTGTTCTAATAGTGCCGAAAAACACACACACAATCTCAAATCTTTCTCTGTTTGCTGAAATTCGCATAATCAAAGTTGTTTGACTTTTATGTTGACCCTTCTAATCGAGTTCTAAACCTTTTGTAAGTTCCAATTATTTGCAAGTTATTATTCTCTGTTATGAGCCGTGTAATAACCCTATAATTTATGGGGTTATTGGTTGTTAATTGATTTGAATTAGAAACTAGGGTTCCTAGTTTATAATTGGGGAAGATGATACCAGGACGCGTTACTTTATTAACATATCAGAAACAATTTCAAACAGATATCTGATCTAGATCAGCTGGTCACGTGTCCTGTTGTGAACCAACCTGTCCTGGGTTCGAATCCCATAACCACCAAATAATTTTTTTTGATAGATTTAAGAATATATTTTTTATTCTAAACTTTTGTTATACATTTTAAATACCAAAACAACTTTATAAATCCTATAAAATTTATTTTATGCATTTCAAATGGTTAAGTTTGTCACACAATTTTTAGTTTTTCAAAAATCTTTTATTTATTATATATAATGAATATTATAAATTTATTCAATTATAATTATAAAATTCTATAAATATATCAAAACCATTATATAAATTTCTACAAAAATTATTCTGAGTTTTTGTAACATTAAGCTTTACTGAAATAATTTTATTTCTAAAAAATCATTTATTTAATATTTTTAAGCAATTTTTGTTAGTTTTAATCATAATTAAATCATAATAAATCCGATTTTTAATATTTTTGCACCAAAATTTTATACAAATTATTTCTGATTATTTGGAACAGAAATATGATTTTTAAACTAATAATTCTTTAATTTTAGTATTTTTAAATATTAAAGTTAAATTTTGACAAATTGTTATAAATAGAATTAATATTCTATTTTAAAGTAAATAATTTTCTAAAAATTATTTTTATACTTTAAACACATTATTGTGACCATCTTAAATTTAAATTTTATAAAAAGACTTTTGTTTATTTATTTATCAAATTTCTCCTATTATTCAAACATTAAACAACCGAGCATTTATCCCCAATTCAAAGCCCTAGAATATAATTGTAGACTAGAAAGACTTAGACATATTTATTACCTTGATTATAGGGTAATATTTGGCATTGTTTGGGCAACACAATATCCTAATTTTCACGAGACACAACATTTTGCTAAGGTGAGTTTACATAGCCCCTTTTTCTGTTTTACATTTTGGGGTGAAACATGTTTAAACATTTTATACACTATCATTTACTCATTCTTACATTGTTGAAACTTGTGATTCAATTACACTATCATTTACTCATTCTATCATTTGACTGTAACAAAAAGACACAGTACAATCATTAACATTGATCAAGCCGCCTGTTTAGATTATAGCGCTATAGGTCTGACAAACCCATCCCCCCGCATAAATTCAGGGATGAAAGATAACAGTAACAACATTTAACTAACTTGCGAGTTAGTCATCAGTCGACACAAGGTTTGATTGTACAAAGACGCATTGTTACATGTCGGTAATCATACTCTATCATCATACAACTGTGATTGTTGTACAAACTATTGTTATCAACTATATTCAAAAACCTATGTATTCTCACCAACATTTTGTTGACCCAAAATATTTTCAACTTAACATGTTTCAGGTTCTACTTGCTTGAAGATTTGAATTAATGCTAGAAGATGTGTGCATAGCTTTATTCAATTTGATGTACGAATTCTTGTAGAACAATTGTATGTAATTTATATAAATCATATAATGAAATTTATTGTTTACCATGAGCTACTGAACAATCATCAATAAGTGACATCCCGATGTTTCTGCCATCGGTTGGGGTGTTACAGATTGGTATCAGAGCCATGGTTATAGGGAATTAGGTTATTAGAAAAATAATCTAGTCTATAACCATAGGATTTAACCAGTACTTGCTTCTTTTACTTGCTATACTCTATCTCCCTCCTGCTTCTTATCCCTACTTTCATCCTTACAAGAAGGTTGCTCTCCATCACTGGATCTACTCTTAGACTAATAGGACAAAATCCTCAGGTTTAACCTGAACCACCTTGAGATCTCGTCGAGGTTCTAGATTTTAATAACGAACACGTGCAATCTTGTAGGATCGATTTGGAGCTTGAATGTGATTTTGATGAAGAACAAGATGAAAATAATGATGAACACACACTTGAATATGACAATAAAAACCCACTAGATGATTTGCATAGATGAATACATTAAAACCCCAAAATCTCTAGCATGTGTGTTGATAGAAAAACCCTAATCTCTATCTATTTATAGCCCAACACACTTAGGCTTATTACATTTAGGTCCCTAGGGTTAACTAAATACTAAAACTCTCACTAAACAAGAAAACTATTTTTAAAGTAATAAATATATTTTGTCTAAACAAAATATATTTATTTATCCGTAGCGTCTTTCTCTATCATAGCTTGAGCTTCACTCGTCGATCTATTATCTGAATTTCTCAACTCGCCTTACGTGTTGACTGTGACTCGTTCGACTTTGACTTTTGTTGACCGAACTTTGACTTGTTGACTTTAACTTGTTGATAACATTAGACTACCAAATTTAGACCCAACAATCTCCCCCTTAGTCTAATGTTATCAATCTCTTGTATCATCTTTAGAATCGTCAAACTCTACATACTATGATCTTCAATTTAGGAAGCTTCAGTCTCAAATTCAATACCCAACAATACTCCCCCTAGACTGATGCTTTCCAAATTTTCTTTGCTGAAGGTGTTCTTGTCACTTTGCTCATTGAGAACTCATACCTCACAATCTCCCCCTTTTTGCATGCATCATCTTTGAAAATCAAGAACAAACTTTTTTAACTCTCAGTAGCTTGAGTGGTTTAAAAGACGTAGGAGGAGGATTCCTAACTCGGTGTCTTTTGCAAACTTGAGGAAACAGGTGCTTTGGTTTGGTATCTTGCTCCATTGATGATCGGCCATCATTGCAGCAAGTAGTCGAAGAAGCCTATCCACAATCACAAACACAACTCCGAATTTTCTTTAGACAAATTTAACAAATAGACAAAACCGTATTCATCTTGGTGTGTAATCAAGTAAGTATCTCAAACGGCTTGAAAAACAAATAATGTGACATGGAAGACTTAAAAACAAATGTACACAAATAAAGATTTTTTTTTTAATTTTAATCCTTTTTTTTTAAAACAACCATCAACCTTCGAGATATAGAAGGGATCAGATATGGGATCACACTAACTTGAAAAGCCTAGCCACGTTTCAACTTTCATGAGGATAGCTACAACCCAAGAACGATTGTCGGTATGTTTGTCCTCTTAAGTCCATGCCTCTCGTCTTTCAACATACTTTTGGTGATGAGATTATCATGTTTTTGGTAATATTGATGAAAATTTCGTGGACCCCACTTGTGCTAGGTATAAGCCTACCAATCCTCAAGGTTTATCGAGATATAATGATGAGAGCTTCAGGTCTATGTTTCCATAAGCAGAGAAGATGATCATTATTTCAATCAGATGATGAGAGCTTCAGGTCTATGTTTCCATAAGCAGAGAAGTTGATCATCTGATTGTTGAGCTATTTATATATATTTGCACGTCACTAACATTGCGTGTCTTTTGGTGCTCACTTGATTTGTTGGCCCCGCATTGGTAGCCTGCACTCTTAGGTGTCTTTTGAATATATATGCACAAAATTTTCTGTGTCTTTTAATCTCTCAACCTATGTATGACCGGACTCAGCCTGTGCAGACCTAAAACATAGTGGGAATCCAGTTTTTCTTGTAGATTTATTACTATTCACCTTATAGCAGTTTACTCAACTTGAAGGCTGAACCTACCGACACATCATTAACTTGTAGTTGGAACGTCCTTCAGATCCTATTCATGTGCAGACATAAACAAGTTAGTTCCTATCATTTCCCATATAAGATCAGGATTATTTGCATTAATCACATCTCATGGCCGAGACTATATTTTCATACTCCCCCTAAACTTTAATTTTTGTACAACCCTTTTCTTTTTAATAATTTTTTTTAAAAAATAATATTTACAAAAAAAAATAAATCTTCCACATCAGACACACATAAACATATATCAGCAAGAAAATGAGTGTGTGACAACGGTGTCAATTGTGCCATCAGGTCAGATACCATAACCAAACCTGTGAGATTTCCGCTCCAACCCTATTCTTGGAACAACCACTGTTACTAACCGTGTTACTAACAGTCCTCCATGGTAGTTCCTGCACTCATGAGTAAATTAATTAGAGAGTGGAACCCAGGCCATCGTGGTCCTGGTTTGTCCTTTTACATCAATGTAAGTAACTTCTTGAAACACCATACCTTTTTCCTCATTAGTTTCTTGTTCAACTTTTGTTTTGATTTGCCAAACCTGTTTTGGTTCAAAAAATTTGTTTGTGAAAGATTTAATTTTTGAAACAATTTTTTGTTTAAAACCTGGAGGAATAGATTGTGGTTTTGATGCTTTGGTCCTTTTAATCTTTGAATCATGTGAAACCGGCTTCACATGTGGAGATCTTGATGGAATATGAGTCATCCTAACATTCAAAGATGTGTGCATTTTATCCTTTGATCCAAAGAAGCAATCCGCATTACCTTTTCCGCTTGGATTTTGTCGTTCTGGACATTGCTTGAGCACATGACCTTCTTTACCACACCTAAAGCAAGCCTTGAATGGCTTTTGATAATTTGTTGTCCTGCGTGAAGCAACTGGGGATGTAGATTGTTTTGAGCTTGATTCGGCTTGTTGAGAAGCTTTGGGTTTTACAACACCTTTTGACTCTCTGATCTTTGACCCCGTGTGATTTCCATTCATCACTGATTCATCATCTGAAGTTGAGCAATCTTCTATAAACAGATCTTCTTCCAGTGAATCTTGATGGAGTTGATTTGCAGTGTCAACTCTATCATCAAGTTCTGACACTGAAGTTTCTAAGTCATTTGAGCTTTCCCATTCTCTGGATGAACAAAACTCCGAATCACTTTGTGAATCATCTTTGCATGATGTTGACGGAGTAAACTCTGGAATTTCTTCAGTTAAGAACTTTCCAAACCTGTTATTCTCAAGAGCGGGAACAAAAACAGGTGGAGCACAAACGGTTTTATCATCACAAAATGCAGATTTTAAATCAGCACATTCATGCACAATATCATCATGACAAACATCAGAACGTGAGATAGGTTTCTGCCTATCACAAACATTTACCACACCATTCGAATCAACATTAGGTCTAGGTCCAGTACAACCATCCAAATTTAAGACGGTCTTAGTCTTTTCATTATTCCAAATAAACCAATTAACTGTTGAGTAACTGGCTTCTGGGTGACCCAACCCCAAAGTCTTTCCACCACAACTGTCATCATCTTCAACTTCTGCCTTTTGTGTCGCTTCTGCATTGCTTTTAATCATATTAGAGTTTGATTCAGGCGTGACACATTCTTTTTCGAAAAGATCATTTTTTGGATGTGGTTTTGGAATGGGTATATATTCACTTTTGCTCAAGGGTAAAAATAGAGATTTTACAATTCCCTTTTTATCCTTATACCCAATTCCATCCTTGACGAAAGATTTCCTTGAACAATCAAGGATATCTGTATGAGCATGCTTGCTTACATTCCATTTGTCCACAACAATTTGGAGATGATTTGTTTCATTTCTAGATATTTCTAGTTTTTCAGTTAAGTCATTTATTAAAAAATCTTTTCTGAGAACAAATTCTTTTAGAGTGTGCATTTCAGCTATTGTTGCATTTAACTTTCGTTGATATGCTAACTCATTTTCTTTCATTTCAGTGTTAATTTTTCGGATGTCATCCATCTCTCTTAAAATTCTCCTATTGTGGGACAAACAGTAAGCGACGGCTGTAACACACCTTGGTGAGCACAGCTTTGATTTTATTTCAAGTGGAATACTTACCAGATCTCTCTCCTCAACCTTCTTCTGCATGCTCTGCGGTGGTTGATCAGCCTTGCTTGTGGAAGTCTTCTCAGCAACTAAAGCTTCATCAGCAGCAGCCTCCTTTCCTTTGTTTTCACTCAACACACTTTTTAGACCAGCCTTCTCCATCCCTTCTCCTTTTGGTATCTCCGCTGATGACCCTTCCAAGGAGCTCACACCAAGTGTTGATTTTGTGCAGATCTTTGCCATCAGTGCCTTGTTGTTGTCGACTTCTGCAACCGTAACTTCTTCACCCCAGTCACAGTCGTCCTCAGTCAATGCCTTTGGTGCTTGCATTTTAGCAGCCTCATTTTCGTCGATTACTGCCACTAATCCTTTTGTAGGCTTGATCTCATTTCCAGAATTTGCTGAGAGATTATGAAGAGTCCCAGCTGAAATAGAGGATGGATTGGAGCTTTTCATGCTTATAGGAGTAGTGAAAGCCATGTTTCTAGATACTGATGTTGGTGGACTTGATATTGGAACGTAACCGACTTGATTCATCTCTCCCTTTGTGACATCATTTTCAAATGACTTTAAGGAATTTATCATATCTGACAAAGTCATTGGACAAATCATAAAGTCCTCTCTGACCGTCATGAATTTCAAGCTCCATTCCTTTGGGAGTGAATTGAACAACTTCTTGATTGAATTGCGGTTGTTAACAGGAATCCCGACTTTCTTCATCTTTGTGAGCATATTCATGAAACGATCGATGTGACTGCTTAAACTTTCACCACGAATGCTTCCAAACATGTCATACTCCTTTTGAACCATGTCTTGCTTCTTCTGAATCATGTCCTGATTTCCTTCATAGTAGTCACACAAGGCATACCACAAAGACTGAGCAGTGGTATACTCTTCGAACATGTTAAAAACATCATTCGACAGAGCCTTGGTAAGAGCATCGTAGGCTTTGTGATCACGTTGAATCAACTGCTTGTCAAGGTCTGTATAAGTAGTTGGATCAGTGTTGAACACCTCTCCTGCCTCTGTGGTCCTCATTGGGATGTGTGGTCCGAGTTGAACTGAGGTCCATTGGGTGAAATCATTCACATAATAGAAGGCTTTCATACGGTTCTTCCAGGTTCCATAATCTTGTGCACCCATTAACTTAGGGATTCGAGATATGGTTCCAGTTTCCAGTTCAGCTTGGGTTATAGGATTCATGGTTAAGTTGTTATTGTTACCAGCCATTGATTAAAGTTGATTTTGAGATTGATTTTCTGAATTTAGAGTTTTAAAGTCCAATACTTAGTCCAAGTCCTTAAGTGCGCAGTCCTTAAGTGCGCAGATTTAAGTATGCAGAATTTAAGTATGCAGATTTTAAGTATGCAGATTTTAAGTATGCAGAATTTAAGTATGCAGAATTTAAGTATGCAGATTTTAAGTATGCAGAATTTAAGTATGCAGAATTTAAGTATGCAGATTTTAAGTATGCAGATTTTAAGTATGCAGATTTTAAGTATGCAGAATTTAAGTATGCAGAATTTAAGTATGCAGAATTTAAGTATGCAGATTTTAAGTATGCAGAATTTAAGTATGCAGAATTTAAGTATGCAGATTTTAAGTATGCAGATTTTAAGTATGCAGAATTTAAGTATGCAGAATTTAAGTATGCAGATTTAACGGTTTGTTGATCTGATGGCACAAGAAACTTCGGGCAGAATAACGACTAGAACACACGAATAAGTACACTGTGATAAAGCCACAGAAGGCTAAATCACTGTCTCCCAAAGTTTCCTTTGGTAAGTGCTCAAATAAGTATGCAACTTATGAGTTAAGTGCGCAAATAAGTATGCAGAATAAGAAACAAGTGCGCAATTTATGAGTTAAGTGCGCAAATAAGTATGCAACTTATGAGTTAAGTGCACACAGCAAGAAATAAGTATGCAGAATAAGAAACAAGTGCGCAACTTATGAGTTAAGTGCGCAAATAAGTATGCAACTTGATGAAAAACCCAAAAAAAACTTTAAACAATCTATAAAATCTTCAAGAAATATGTATGCAACTTATGAGTTAAGTGCACACATCAAGAAATAAGTATGCAGAATAAGAAACAAGTGCACAATTTATGAGTTAAGTGCACAAATAAGTATGCAACTTGATGAAAAACCCAAAAAAAACTTTAAACAATCTATAAAATCTTCAACAGAAATCAGATTAAATGACGAATTTGTAGATGGTTAAATCCCAAATTCGAGAACCTGGCTCTGATACCAAATTGTAGGATCGATTTGGAGCTTGAATGTGATTTTGATGAAGAACAAGATGAAAATAATGATGAACACACACTTGAATATGACAATAAAAACCCACTAGATGATTTGCATAGATGAATACATTAAAACCCCAAAATCTCTAGCATGTGTGTTGATAGAAAAACCCTAATCTCTATCTATTTATAGCCCAACACACTTAGGCTTATTACATTTAGGTCCCTAGGGTTAACTAAATACTAAAACTCTCACTAAACAAGAAAACTATTTTTAAAGTAATAAATATATTTTGTCTAAACAAAATATATTTATTTATCCGTAGCGTCTTTCTCTATCATAGCTTGAGCTTCACTCGTCGATCTATTATCTGAATTTCTCAACTCGCCTTACGTGTTGACTGCGACTCGTTCGACTTTGACTTTTGTTGACCGAACTTTGACTTGTTGACTTTAACTTGTTGATAACATTAGACTACCAAATTTAGACCCAACAAATCTGGAAGGGTGAACGCCTGTATTCTGACTTATGACTGTAAAACTAAATTCTTTTTTAATTTAACTGTTTTTTTTTCAGAAACATTACTTTAACTACTTCTATCATATGCAAATGCAACTGCATTTGTACCCGAATCAAATCTCTCCGTGGCCAATTGATGTAAATGCCAGGTCAGTTATTTCTGTCTTATGCTTTTCAAATTTTTTTTCTCAAAATATAATGTATTTAAGTTCTAATGTTCATGTTGAATACATTTAGTGGCGGAATGAACGGTTACTTGTGGCTGTGGCAGAGAAATGGTTGCCAATTGGTACTTTTTATCCGTTGTTTATAACTATAGTTGTGATTACAAGAACTCTATTTCTAGAGTAATAATCCAAGTCTATGGATAAAACGAAATCAGAGGTTGAATGCATTAGCACTTTGCGACTTTCAAACGTTTGACCCTGTTTGTTTATGCAGTTGGACAACAATCACACAATTAGCTCACCATGGTATGCTGTTAGTTCCAGTCGGGTACACATTTGGGGTAATATGTTCAAAATGGACTCAATTCGAGGGGCTGGCGTGTTCACCGGTGATGGGACCCGTGAACCATCTGAGACAGAATTAGCACTTGCTTAACACCAGGGCAAGTACATGGCTGGTGTGGTTAAAAAGCTAGCTCGGGTTTTACTTTAACCATTTTCAGTTCATGATCTGTATGGTTTTGAATTTGATTCTTGTTTTGTGATTACACATGATTATTCTTCTTTTTATTGCTTAAAATGCTGTACATTTGGCATATATTTGATTTGTTTTTACTGATCGGTACATAATTTTAAAAAAAAATTGTTCATGCTAGGATCTGTTGTTTCTGTGTATGCATTGAATCAAATCCTTCTTTTGGTTAAATATTCAGGCCTGTATGCACTAAAGCTAAAGTTGTGGGTATTATTAGTTTCTGGCAGGAATAGAGAAGTTTCTGGAAGAAGGGCACCGTTCATTGGTTGTACTCATGACGCGGGAGTTACATGCGATCGAGGCCCACACTTTTCAGAAACACAAGTTGAAGACCATCTTGATTCTAGAAACAGAACCTTTAACCCTAACAAGAAGCATAATTCTCCTCATAATCACATTGACAGGTAAGATTTAATAACCGTCGTCTCATCAATTATTTTGATCTTAACAACCTTGTTTAGTTATTCTTTATATTGTTTAACATGTACAACCTCCAAACCTGCTTTATATCAAGATGTATATATAACTGATTGTTTTGTTTATGTAATCATATTAATGCATTAAGAGAAGCTTTTTCCCGTTGCTGATGCAACAACATTTTTCACTGACTTGCATCACATACTTAAGATGATAGCTGCCGGCAATACAAGAACTGTATGTCATCATTGGCTTGGTCTTCTGGAACATGTAGACTATCTTGTCTTCAGTTCCTTTATTTACTAAGTTTCACTGTTTTTCCTTGTTTTTGACGAGTTATATATTATTATTTTTATCAAGAAATTCAACCTCCATTTGATGCTAAATGCCGACAAAGAGTTCCTAGCTCAGAAAAGTGCACCGCATAGTGATTTTACAATGTCCGCAAAGTCGACACTCATGTGCATCACTCTGCATGCATGAACCACAAGCGTCTTTTAAGGTTCATTAAGTCCAAGTTAATAACTCCGGGGGGTTGGGTTTTAATTGGGAATGGCATAGGGGGTTGGGTCTGAGGTCGAAGCCGAAGAACTGCAGCTGTTATATGTTGGGTCTGTCACCTTAGAATCCAGATGCGATATGTGGGTTTGGGCTTTAAATGGGGTTGGGACTTTCTTAGTTGGGAGCTTCAAACAAGGTATTGTGGAGCGGCGGTACACTGCTCCTTCATAGGTCTTCAGGCGCAATACATGGGTGCCAAAAAAGGCCGAGATCCATGCTTGGAGGGCTGAATTAGATCGCCTGCCGACTTTATCAGCTCTGCAGCGAAGAAATATTCTGTTCGGGTCTGTTTCATGTCTATTCTGCAGCCATTTTGTGGAGTCTTCAGATCACGTCTTCATTAGCTGTGGATTTGCACAAACTGTCTGGCAGCTGGTTTCCCATTGGTGCAGTCTTCAGCCGATTTATGCATTTAGTGTGCGAGACATCCTGGATTTATCAATACATATTGGCGGGTCGTTGAAGAAGCGGAAAGCGGTGCACGCGGTGTGCCTCATCGTACTATGGTGCATATGGAAATCGAGGAACGACGCTATTTTTAACCAGGACCAGCCGTCCATTTCGGCGATGTTAAAGCGCTCAGCTATTTATGGGTCAAGACACGGTCTAAACAAACGGGGTTGGATTGGGACATTTGGAGAGGTAGTGATATCTTATTGATTATGTAAAATGATATTATCTTATTGATTATGTAAAATGATATTATCAACTTTAAAATTTGTTCATGCAGGTATGACCTGAATGTTGATTTATTGGATCCAACATCTAATGCCAAACACCTCCTTACTCAACATATGCTAATATGTTGGTAAAATGGGAAATAATAAATAAAAATTTAAAATAAAGAACTCACATCTTAATATGAGAAGCCATGAACTACTGTTGTTCTAATGTATAAAAGCTTTTGTGATTTTTAGATATCAAGTATCTTTTGTTGGTGAGTTTGTTGTAATTCATTTTTATATGAATAGGACAGGTCCTTCACTTGTGTGTAATTATGATTGTATTTTATTGATTATGCTGTTGTTGGTAGCATCTTCCATTATTGTTTGATGCCGTTTATTTTACATTTAGACAATTCCAACTTGATGGAAATGTTGTGAACAGAGCACTTACCAATTTAATTTTAGTGGACGAGATATCTGGATGCATTAAGTAGTTTCAAGTTTGGGTCCAGTAATCTTTTGGATCAATTCAGGTTGTATATGAAAAAGAGATGACGAAAGATGATGTTGAGCTCGAGCCACTAACCCTTGGTCCAGGTAGTGTGCTATATATTAATGTGTAGGGAGGCGAGACTATTCAACTATGCTAAATTCTATTGTATAATATTTTATGTGTATATATTGATATGTGAAGTAAGTTAGTTTAGTTAGATTGTGTAATTTTCAAATTTTAAATTAATAGATGTAAAGCTTCCTCTTTTATCACATTGGTTGCAGGTTCTTGCCATGAGTTTATCTTAAGAGGAAATTGTTGGACCTGCAAAATTTTTCACGACTATGGACACCTATGCCAGTAAACAAATCACATCAGAGTAATTTATGGCAGCTTTCGACACACCTAAACTCCATTGGAATGTAACCTCTCTCTCTCTCTCTCTCTCTCTCTCTCTCTCTCTCTCTCTCTCCCCGTGTGTGTATTCATTAAAGTTTATTTTTCAGTTTCATTTAGACTTGCAATTTGCAGTTCTCAAGTGGGTTCTCAATCAATTATATTGGTTGCGTGGCTCCCGATATTGAGAATACTTGCTACTCTATCCAAGGATGGTACTCTTAAAGTTTGGAAAACATGATTTGCAGTAAATTCTAATAGGTCTCAGGTGCAATCTAACTTTTTTGAGCCTGCTGGTGAGTTAGGATATATAGTAATTTCCACTTCTAATGTTCGGTTATAATATGATTCGTTTCAATCATATATTGGTAATGATTTATTCTTTTTTTAATGTTTTGCAGCAACCGAGCAAATTGATGTCCCACGCATTTTATCCTAGCAAGGTGGTGAAACTATTTATCCTCTACCAAAAATTAGAAGTCTTTAAGTTCATCCAATATTGAATCTAGCAGCCTTGACGTTTGCAGTTAAGTGTTGTCTTTAGTATTCATCTATATGAATAGATTGTTTAAATGTCAAAAAGTAACCGGTTGTTTTTTTTTTTTTTTTTTTTTTATAGCAGAATGCCTATACTTGGGAAGGAAGAAAGCAACTCTTTGTGACTATGATAGAACTATAGTGACGGTCACAAAATTTGTGAATGTGATAGAACCATAGTTATGGTCACAAAATTTGTGACTGACAGAACCGTAGTGATGGTCGCAAAACTTGTGACTATGGTAGAACCGGAGTGACGGTCACAAAATTTGTGACTGGGTTTTCGTAGGCAAATTAATATGTGATAATTTATGTAATAGCCACACTTATACACCACATATCACTAAATATACTTATACTTGATGGTGATGAGAATGTCAAGACTAAAACAAAAAATGTGGTGTACAAGGAAATATTTAGTGATATTTGAATAAAATGCATATTGCTTGCTTTTAAATTTTAATAAAATATTTCTACTATATTTTTTTATACGTTTTACCGCTCCAAATAATTGTAAGTTGTTGAATCGCGTGTCAACACGGGCAAAAGTCTAGTGGATAATATAGCATTGACAAGTAGTAGGTAGATCAATTAAATTCAAAAATTTTCACTTTTAATATTTTCGTAATACTTTAACGAAGTTTTTAAAGGTCCATAAACTGTATTTTAAGGTTTTGAAAATTAACTTGGTTAAAAAGAGGCTACATTCTTAATATTAGGTGTGGCATAGGCAAGTCTTGAAAGGACTATCCATCACGTTAGTAAATTGTGGGCCCTTCTCTTATAATGATAATATCAGGACTACCCAAGAGGATGGGAATAGTATTCCTTGTGTAGTCCTCCACTCCTATTGATCCAATCTTTTTTTTAATTCTAATTTATATAAAACTATATAATTAAAAGCAACAAAACAAAACAGTGCACTCCATCATATCTTCATCTCTCCTCATTTTTCACAAAACCAACAAAACACAGCAACACCTGTGCTCTCCATCATATCCATATATATATCTCTCTCTCTCTCAAAACTTTGAAAAACTAGTAAATCAAAGATATATAGATACTGTGAATTAAAATTACTCACGTGGATGAACGATTGACCGGAGGGTCGGCGAGCAGGCGACAATAGGTTGTGACTTGTGACTGTGGAGACCGGAGGAAGGGGAGATGGTAGTTGCTGGTTTAATTTTCTTTTTTAAATAAAACGGTCATATAAACATTGGGAGGGACCCACCAAACAATTGAGCCAATCAAAGCTTCCGTCTTCGTCGTCCAATTTCAGACGGTTTGGACGGGTGTAGGGCGTTGGGGGCGGTGTTAGACGGGCTGGGACGGAGACGACGGGGTGGGGACGGCCCCCACTCCGGATAGTCTTAAGAGCATGCCGAATTCTAAAAATTAAGATGTGACGCAACGTTTGTTTTTTTTTTTTAATGAGAAACAATTATTTGTAACATACTAAGGTATAGGTGTCACTTGCGACTACCTTGATCTAGAGATGGTAAAGAAAAAAACGGTTTTTGAACCCGGTCTGAAAAAAAATCCAAAAAACCGGTTTGTTTTTTAAATCGGTTTGAATCCGGTTCAGTTATCTCAAAAAAATGGTTTGAACCTAGTTAAGATACATCACAACATCAAAAACACTTATAAATACTCTCTAATCTCTCTAGTAATCTAAAAAAATGGCTTCTTCTCAATCTCAAAGTGTAATCGGTATTTTTTTTTTCAAATCGGTTTGAACCCAGTTAGAATACATCACAACATCAAAAACACTCATAAACACTCTCTAATCTCTCTAGTAGTCTAAAAAAATGGCTTCTTCTAAATTTCAAAGTGTAATCGGTTCGGTTAGTGTTGGTGCTTCTTCATCCTAACTAACGGTCATTAAGGTTGTTCCAACGAAACGAAACCCATTAATTTGGAAACACTTTGATTTGTGTGTTATAGGTAGCAGGCTGAACAAGACGAGATGCAAAGATTGTCAAACCTTTCTTAAATACGACGCTAACTCGACTTTGAAAAACCACATTGAAAAACCGTATTGCAAAGTGTTGAAAGAACAACACTCAAGGTCAAACTTCGGTCACATAATTTGGCGACTTGTTTGTTTACAATTTGGAAGTGGTTCGTGAAGTAATGACGAATTATTTGATACAAGAAAGCTTGACATTCAACCATTTCGACAACCCCCATTTGACGAGGCTTATTCAAAGAACACTTCAACCTCGTTACACACATGTAAGTCGTCCTACCCTTAGACGAGATTGTTTACACAGATGGAAAGAAGATAAAAACGAATTAATTCATTATTGCAAAAACTTACAAACTAGTGTTAACTTAACTAGTGATGTTTAATCCCACCGCACGGTTCACCTGACTCATATATTTGTGTTACGGCCCATTAGATTGAACCATCTACTTCGCAAATGATAAAACCCACTATTGCGTTTTGATTGTTTGATTACCCTCACACCGGTAGAAATATTTTAAAAATGATTGACAAAGTTATTCAAACATGTAAGTTACAAAACAAGATTTTATCAACATCGTTTGATAACGCATCGAATAATACCGCGTCTATCTCACAATTAAAATTAAAATATCAACCTATTTGTGGAGGGTTTTTTTATAGCTGATGTGTCACACACATAATCAATTTGGCCGTTCAAGACCGTCTAAAGTTAATTGAACCACAAAAAAGAGGTTTTCGAAGAATGTTACGCGATATATATAGCAACAATCAAAGGCATGCTAAATATATCGAATTTTGCAAGGATGTGAATGCCATTTGTTTGGTTCCAAATTGGGATTGTCCTACAAGATGGAGTTCCACTTGTAACATGTTTGAAAACACATTTTGCAAAAAGAAAGTTTAATTGCATATCATGATATTTTGGTGAGTCGAGGAAAAGTGGCACCATACTATCCTTCGCATTGGACTTGTATTGAAGTTATTTGTGAAATGTTACAAGTTTTCAAAGCATCAACCACCGCCTTGTTGGGTGTTTGTTATCCATCAAGTGCTATAACATTTCACAAAATATATAACATGACCAACAAATTAAGCGAAATGGAATGTAGGGGTAGGACGTATAAAGATATGTTGCCACCTATGAAGTGTAACACCCCGCCCCTCTCATCACCAATATTGTCCGCTTTGCCCATCCAGAGCTCACGGATTTGTTTTTGGTTGCCCAAGTGGAGACTTCCCAGGAGGTCACCCATCCTGAAATTTCTCCCACCTGAGCACGCTTAACTGTGGAGTTCTCCTCTCATCCACTAGCATTAAGCCCAAAACGCGTTGGTGATTTAAGAGGCAAGACATTACTTATGAACCAAGGATCTCTCCTGGCCACGGCCGATGTGGGATTTTCCTGGGGTGTCACATTCACCCCCTGTTAGAGTCTCATCGTCCCTGATGAGGTGTGTTCCTGGGGTGTCACATTCACCCCCTGTTAGAGTCTCATCGTCCCTGATGAGGTGTGCACCCACCATCCCGAACGGCACAGGAGTGGCTCTGATACCATCTGTAACACCCCGCCCCTCTCATCACCAATATTGTCCGCTTTGCCCATCCAGAGCTCACGGATTTGTTTTTGGTTGCCCAAGTGGAGACTTCCCAGGAGGTCACCCATCCTGAAATTTCTCCCACCTGAGCACGCTTAACTGTGGAGTTCTCCTCTCATCCACTAGCATTAAGCCCAAAACGCGTTGGTGATTTAAGAGGCAAGACATTACTTATGAACCAAGGATCTCTCCTGGCCACGGCCGATGTGGGATTTTCCTGGGGTGTCACATTCACCCCCTGTTAGAGTCTCATCGTCCCTGATGAGGTGTGTTCCTGGGGTGTCACATTCACCCCCTGTTAGAGTCTCATCGTCCCTGATGAGGTGTGCACCCACCATCCCGAACGGCACAGGAGTGGCTCTGATACCATCTGTAACACCCCGCCCCTCTCATCACCAATATTGTCCGCTTTGCCCATCCAGAGCTCACGGATTTGTTTTTGGTTGCCTAAGTGGAGACTTCCCAGGAGGTCACCCATTTCAACGTTCGGTTGATCAAGCAATTATGGGACCATTTTGAAGGTTAATTCTTTAATATTTTCAGCTCGTTTCACTCTAATGGCCTTATGGCATAAGTGTCAGTTGTGGGTCTTCGTTCATCATGCTAATTCCTAAAGTTGAAGATTTGGTGGGGTTGAATAATTAACGACCTATTAATTTGGTGGGGATTATTAGCAAGATCATTTCCAAAGTTCTTTCTAATCGGATCAAGAAAGTGTTTGGAGAGGTAATCTTAGATTCTCACTCAACATTCATTAAAGGAAGGTTTATTTTGGATGGCCCTTGGTGGTTAATGAAGTGGCTCACTGGTGCAATAAGAACAGGAAACATATGTGTAAACATATGTGTTTCCTGGTTGAGTGGCGGAAGTGGATGTTGTGTATCTTGGGGTCGGCTATGTCTCCTGTCTTGGTCAATGGTTCGCCGATATTTGAATTTTAATGTGGTAACGGGCTTAGACAAGGGGCCAATTTCGCCATTTCTTTTTTTTTTTATTGTGATGGAAGCACTATCGCTAATGTGGGTTGTCTGCAAGGCATTCAACTGCCTTCTAACGGGCCTATCTAACCTCATCCTCTTTATGCGGACGATGCCATAGTGTTGGGGGATTGGTCGCACCCGAATTTTTTGGCATTGGTATAGAGTCATCGGAAGTGGTTGATAAGGCCTTAATGATTGGGTGTAAAGCGAGGGCCTTTCCATTCAAATATGTAGTGATCTAGTGATCTTGGTAGGAGCGAACATGAATGGAATTAGTTACTGAAGGCCGGTGTATGATGTGTTTGAAGCTAGACTTTCGGTTTGGAAGGCGGAGTCTCTTTCGATTGGAGGTACGAACGATTACTTATTTAATCCGTTCTTGAAAGTCTTCCGTGCTATTATTTCTCTCTTTATAAAGTTCTACGTAAGGTTATTAAAGATCTGGAATCACTTATCAAGAGGTTCTTATGGGGGGTGGTGTTTCGTCTTTCGGCCTCAAAATACATTGGGCTGATTGTGATTGTGTTGCTATATCTAGAAAGGGTGGAGATATCGGTTTGAGCAAGCTTAGGAATACTAGTATTGCTCTTCTTGTTAAATAGGGTTGGCGATTCAAAGCAGAGAAGATAAATCTTTGGAAAGATGTTGTTGAAGCCATTCATACTAGTCGTAAGTGCTGAGATTTCATCCCGGCTGTGACATTGTTAAAAAGGAACATGGAGGAATATTATCAAGGTGTTGGATAGAACAATGGTAGATTATTTACCAATCCAAAAGTTTCTTAAAGGAAGAGTCAGGGAGGGCCTAGGTGTTTCATTTTGGTTAGATCCGTGGGCCCCCAATGTGCTTCTTAAAGATTTGCTCCCCTCTCTGTTTGTGTTGGGAAGTAATAATAGGTGTAATGTGGGTGACTGTTTCTTTTTGGTGGAGGATCAACAAGTGTTGAATTGGTAATGGAAAAGGGACCCTGCTGTAGTCTCAGAGCTGGAAGAAATGAACAGGCTTAGGTATTTTCCAGTACAGGTTCGTCCTTCGAATAGGAGGGATGATTGGGAGTGGATGGGCTCAATGGATGGCAGTTTCAGTATTAAATCGGTGAGAGTGATGTTGGTCAAGGGGAACGACTATAGTAGTAATTACATGATGTTGTGGTGTAACTGGATCCCCTATCAAGTGTAATGTGTTCACCTGGAGAGCGGAGATGGACTGTATTCCCACTAAGGTAGTTCTAAGATACAGGAACATTAATATTGAGGAGACGAGGTGTCCGTTCTGTGGGATGGCAGAGGAAACTGTTTCGACTTATCACTCTCCTCTCGCTCAATCTCCACGAAACGCCCCGGGCTCTGGGAACTATCATCACCGATCTGATAGACTGGCTGCTCATCTCTATGGCCCTCCTTCATAATGGCATCTAAGTCCCCACACAACAGATGTGTGCCCGAAACATCCCCCTCTATCGTGCCAAGAAAGTGAGAACTGGCACACTGGTCTACTATATCAAGATAGTATATAGTGTCATCCTGACTCTCGGGATGACACATCGACCTTTGAACATCGAAAGTCACATGCTCATCATTCACCCGGAGCGTGATCTGGCCCGCAGCCACATCAACAATCGTCCTAGCCGTGTTAAGGAAAGGACGTCCTAGGATCAGAGGCACTTTAGAGTCCTCATCCATATCAAGGATGAAAAAATCCACCGGGAATACAAATTTGTCAATTTTGACAAGCATATTTTCAACAAATCCCCGAGGATATTTGATTGAATGATCTGCAAGACGAATACTCATCCTAGTGGGTGAAGGCTCACCCAGATCCAGTTTCTCAAAAACCTTATAAGGCATAAGGTTAATGCTCGCACCCAAGTCTGCTAGTGCTTTATTGATAGACATGTTCCCTATCAGACAAGGGATGGTGAAACTGTCTGGATCTCCGATCTTCATGGGCAGTTTATTCTGCAGAATTGCAGAGCAGTTTTCGTTCATGAGTACACAGGACAGGTCCTCAAGTTTTTGCTTGTTTGTGAAGATGTCCTTCAGAAACTTGTCATACTTAGGCATTTGGGCCAAGGGTTCCACAAACGGGATGTTTATGTGGAGCTGTTTGAACAGCTCAAGAAATTTCCTGTACCGGGCCTCGTCCTTTTGTTTCCTAAGCCTTTTAGGATATGGAACAGGAGGAGTGTAGTCAGTGACAGGCTTCGGTAACTGTGCTGTACTTGCTGGGACTCGCCTAGCGTGCACCTCGTCCGAAGACTCAGTCTGGACCATCTTAGTGATCGGTGGTGAGCCCGATGTGTTAGGTCCCATGGTTTTACCACTCCTCGTCATAATGGCATTTACATGCCCCCTCGGATTTGGCTTAGTGTTGCCCAGGAGACCACCCTGCTGTCTCTCAGACATCATCTTTGCCATCTAGCCTACCTGATTTTCGATGGCCTGCATGGACGCCTTTTGTACCCTCATCTCTCCTTCGTAATTGGAGAAGCGCTCCTCGTGCTGCTGGTAGCGCTGCTCGGCAATCTGATTGGAATTTGTGGTGTTGGTGAGGAGTTGAGACATCATCTCCTCCAACCTAGACGTACCACCATGGGCGTGCTGCTGGGAACTGCCCCCAGCGCCCTGGTTTTTGTACTAGTTCGGTCACTCTTTCGAGATTTAGACTTCTGGGTCGCCTTCTCAATAATGGCCCATGCTTCATTAGGGGACTTTGTTCCGATGTCTCCCCTAGCATATACATCAAGGCGTTCCTGAGAGTCATACCCGAGCCCCTGATAGAACGTGTGCACCAAATGTTTTTTGGAAAGCTCATGGTGCGGGACACTTAAGAGTAGGTCTTTGAATCTCTCCCACGCGGTGTACAATGATTCCTCGTCATCTTGACGAAATGTCATGATGCGATTCCTCAATTTTTGTGTCTTTTCAGGAGGAAACTACTGCTGCATGAATTTTTGTGATAACTCTGCCCATGTCGTGATCGACCCTGCGGGTTGTGACAGAAGCCAAGTCTGGGCTTTGTCCCGCAGTGAGAATGGGAAGAGTCTCAGACGTATAGCATCATCAGATATGCCCGCCATCTTAAAGGTGGCTAAAAGCTCTAAGAATGCAGCAATATGTCGGCCTAGATCCTTATGCTCCAGTCCACCGAATTGCACCGAGTTTTGTATCATATTCACGATACTAGATTTGATCTCGAAATGGTTAGCCAAAATAGCCGGCGGACAATACTCGGTGCTAGTCTATCTCCTCCTGGACGACCACTATCATTAAGCGGAATGTCATCGTCCGCCATGATAATGTCACTATGGGATTCCGACCCCTCGTCGTCAGCCAGATCGTGCCTCGCCTCGTCGACTGGAACCTCAACTATAGGAGCAGAAATAAGAATATCTGAAACAAGACGCAACTTATGAAGTCTAATCCTCTCGCTTCTCCTTAGGCGCCTTCGCTCCTCGTCAGAAAGATCACCAGAAGGCCCGGGTTCGCGGACATCAACCTGCATGTAAGAATGATACAGTTGCAACAGGCGAATATATGACAAACCCAAAAGGCGATAAAAGACAGAAAAATAAATAAATGAAATAAAGAATCCATAAATTCATGCGAAAATAACGGAAATCTATATATTCGAGAAAATCAAATAAAAACTAATAGAAACAATAGAATGAACAGAAATAAGCAGACTAAGCTTAAAACTATACAAAGAATGAAATTAATAATAAGTCTGAATACGAACTAATAAATCTAAATAATCAAATAAAGAACAAATCAAATTCGTAGACAAACCAATTAATCCAATATTCAATAAATTAAATCTATCAACATCTTAATGTACGAAAAATCAAATCAAACAATCCTATAAGCAGATAAATGAACGAATCTATATGCAAACCTATAAACCAATCTAAAATCAATCCAAAATATCTATAGACAGATAAATTTAATAAAAATTCAAATAATCATATATGCAAATAAATGAATGAAATAATGAATCAACGAAGTATAAACAAGTATTCACAAGCATGTACACTGGTAAAAAGTTGACTCGGTTCGTTCCTAATGCTCGTCGCCTCCCCGGCAACGGCGCCAAAAACTTGACGTGTGCGTATATACACATAATTTTACAATGAATTAACACACGTTTTGCTTTAATATTTATAAAAATGGTTTAGACCTTAATATTAAAACACACACAATAGGGCAAGTGTACCCTATCATATATGTAGTAATGTACCGATAAGAACCAGATATCGATCCATGGACGCGCGCGGAGCAATGGTACTACAACTCTGTCCCCCATTTACTAGTAGAAAAAGATAGTTTGAGTTTGTTTATAACTAGATTGATTCTAAAACATATAAATAACATATGTAAGACTCCAAATACAAAATATAACTATATAAACTATAATATATCAACCCTAGAATGTCATCTATAAATCATATGAAATAAAGGCGTGTGATCAACATTCCCATTATCCGACAGTTAGTGTCCCTTTCGGGCATCCTAACATGACAACTATACAGAAAGCTAACACGAATACACACCTTAACCACTTCAAGTCGTTTATTAGCGAGCAGCTGATATGATCTCACGCAGATCTTCTAAAGATAAGCTAGTCATCTGTTAAGAGTTTTCTAACCTCACTAATTCAGGAAAGCAATACCGAATACACAACATAGCCACCTAAACTAGCATAAAGTAGAGCATTTCACAACCTATTCCATTTTAACAACTTTGAACCCAGATCTACTAAGATCGCTATTTGTACCAAAATAACTACCAAAGATCATTAACCGTGTCAAAGACTAGTAACGACACCATTAAGCTTTTAAAACCCTTTTACGTGCCGGTAAGCATTTTTAACCGTTATTCGACTGACTTTAACCAAACCAATACCCGGTTACAGTTTCATGGCATAAACTATTTAACAAGTTAACTAGTCTACTACCTGACGATTGAACGGACGGTTTTTCAACATTTATCCGCCTAACACATTCGACATTCGCCAAAGTCATTCAAATACAACTACAAATCCAACAACAATGAAACAAGGTTGCGCTATGATCATCAAGATCTAAACGTGAAAAACGCCAAATTTATACAAGACATGATTAACTACACGAATGATTGTTTAACGTACTAAATACTATTATTCTTGCCCGTATGCGTACGAATAACTATAACAACATCAAAATAGCAATCCAAAATCAGATTTGAAACATAAATGTTTAAAGGATCAAACCATATAAAATGCTAAGAGATGGATTGGATGATTGAAGGATGGATCGGATGGATTCCCGAGCTTGTTCCACGCCTGTGCAGCACTTTAAAAGCCCCAAAAATCGCCAGAAAACTTTCCCCAAGGATCCAACACTCGATCAGTGGCTGAAATGGCTGTTTTATAGAAGATCAGAGCCTCCGAATAGCCGCTCGGCCTCTGTGAGCGGGCGCTCGCTTTTCAAATCAAGTGGGCGACTTGCAGCTGTGACGTAGGCCTTCCAGAAGGTTGCAACAAATATCTGGGGGAGCGCGCGGCCGTTCACAGGGAGTGAGCGGCCGCTCACAGGTCCTGAGGTCCTGTTCGCGCGCCGAAATCTTTATTTTTCCTTCTGTTGTGCTTCCAGGACATCGTTTAAGACGTGAAATCGTAAAGATACCCAAATAAGTACCAATTCCTGTGTATAAGGTCAAAAATGTATGAAAATGGGAGTTAAACGGGGACTTTTATATGTGTAATTTAACGTATATCAAACCTCCCCACACTTGAACTTTGCTTGTCCTCAAGCAAACACTTAATCATAAAATAAACGAAAAACTCGCCAAGTGGCAACAAAGACAAAATATAGCATGTACAGACGATAATAGTCAAGCCAGCAATGATATATAAACAGGTGATAAGATAACTAAATAGCAACGACTCACTTCCGATCTAAAAGCACGCAAACCCGTACACGACTCACAATGTTCACACACACTCGGTTTTATTTATGATACATACGTGCAATGTGTATGTGCAAATCGCTCCATTGCCAAGACAATGAATCGGACAATATCATAAGCTTGTCAAAAGATCTAGTCTTCACCAACTAACGTGTGAAAAAGCACAAATCAAGAGGTCTTATACGGGTTGTAATGTTAGGCAAAGGTAAGGGTGCGGAATGGATATTTAAAGTGACAAATCGGCTAAAACCCGGCGGTTATGTCTAACTAATAGCAACTACTACAACTGTACAACACAAATGCTAATATAGGCGATTTTTCTTTTGAAACGAGCTAAACATATAACTTTTAACTTGAAAGCTCTAAAAATTGCTCGAACACTGCTAATTCACCCTATTTTAGGGTGTTCTATTTTTCTGGATTTTTTTTTATTTTTTTATAACATATATATCTATGATATATATAATGAACTGAAACTGATATATAATCAACATACGGGTTCTAAATAGATATACCCGAAAACGAACTATTTAGAACACATAAACTAGTTAAACAATAACCTAAACCGAGTTTTAAAACAAAAAGGTTTAAAAGAAAAAGGCTATTTGGTTTGGTGGTGAAATGGTGTGGTGAATTAGAAAAATACGGGATTAGGTTCAACATGGTTAACTAGTGGATAATATTTGGGTGCGGGAAACAGATAGAACGAAAAGAAAAGGTAAATCAAAAGGGTATCCTAAATGCCTCAATCATATTCGTACAATCTCACACGTATCTGATCTAAATAAGTATGCTAATGACAAGTTCTAAATTACACAAAACATCCGGCTCACTCGAAAGAATGTCAAAGAAATGAAATCTATTTTAAGGCTCAAATACTCACGTAACCGGAAGGAAATGGGTGCAAGTGTACGAATCTAACACGCTCGCATCTCATCTGTTTGTCGCGCCTCGAGTTATCTTTATCAAAAATTAGTTAGGCTTGATGTTTATAAGTAAATATATACATATATGTACTTTTAAAGGTTTTATTTTTTATTTTTTTAGAGTAAATATATATATATATATATATATATATATATATATACAAGAGGACAAACAAGACATAATCCCTCCCCACACTTGAAACTCACATTGTCCCCAATGTAACAATAGAAAGCGTTTATGAAATAGCTAACTATTTGTGCGAAAAAGGAGAATAAAACTCCCTTGTTGTTGATAACCCGAAAAGCATGTGGATAGCCTGGAGCATCCATATCGGTGCTCGCCTATTCCTGCACTACTACCATTCTTGACAAAAGCAAAAACACATCAAATACATCCATTCATCATCACACTTATTCAAACCAAGCAAATACTACTGAAATTGAAAATACTGAAAAGTAAATAGTACGAATGCAGAAAAATAATAAGATGTCTTGGGTGCTCGCACCCAGATACTGTCACACCCACAAATTTCCACTGCGGGGTTTATACCGCGAGGCGTATGACATACCAGGATCCCATAGCCATAAGTCATATGAACGAACTCTAAATGCCCAAACCATTTAGTTCGTTTTCAAAAACCAAGTTTAGTTAAGCTGCGGAAGCGTAAACCAAATTTAAACCTTTTAAAAACCATGCGCAAAACAACGCGCCCAAATTAAAACCATATGAAAGAAAATGTAAAAACATAATATGTAATTTAGGTGTATGCCCAAGACCCCGAATGCATTGAAGTGTGCAGTGCTTTCTAATCCTGGCACCGGAAGCTAACTACCTGCAAAAGCATGTAAATCGTGGGTCAACAAACAATGTTGGTGAGTTCACTAAGTAAAGTAAATGAGCGGGTAACTGCGCTGGTTTCCAAAACCACGTAAACAAGTAATTGAGTTGGTTCCAAGAACCGTGTAAACACTAGTTCGTCGCATGTCAAAGGTAGCTAGCCCATTCATGATAACTAACACTGAATATACTGAACTGCTATGTACGTGTAGCCACAAATGTGCGCCGCATGCCTGACATCATTATTTATCAACAATGATAAAGTTTCGTTAAGTTATAGTTCACCCCCGCGCTCCCCGAGCCGGTGTGAGGTTTGTAAGACCTAATAGCGCTATCAACTAATAACCCGCTTGCCAATCCTGGCAACTCATTCGGTACGTGAGGACTTACAGATGATAGAGTTGGTTTAGTTCATCAAGGACACAGTTTGCGAACTAGCAAAGTAAACGACCCACACAAGGATCCATCAAAGTAAACAACCCACACCAGGATCCATAACATCCCAACCAGGGATATGTAAGTAGTCCGAAACCGGACTAGAAAAATGTTAAGTAAGTTGTCTCATACCTGAGACGCATGCTTTTGAGAAAAAGAGTAGTGAAACTCACCTTAGTGTGTAAGCAAAAGAAATCCAAACCGCAAGTAAAGTATGCTACCGACACCCTAATATAAGTGTCACTAAGTAAGTATAGGCGTAATATCATTACACCATATAACTCGTTTGTCCAAGGCGTTTAAACGTTCAAAAGTGTGTAGGTGACACCTAGTGACTCTACATGCAATAGTAAACACTACGAACTCGTTGGTGAATATGTTGGTTATAATTAGTTTTCACATTCCATATGCGTCTCATACAAGTTCCCGTTCGGTTACACATCAATTACATAACACCTATGACTTCAATTAACCACATAGGCACATAATACACAATCTGTGTTTTTAGGACAGATTGTGCGTCATAAAGATTAATTTATTTAAAATAGTAAATCAGTGAGTTAACCTTCAAAATGTTTACTGAATATTCTTTGGGACTCACTTAACAACCCCTATTTTTCCTTTGTCTTAAATCCAAACACAAAAATAATTAAAATTCGTTCAACACAGCTATGTTCAGAAAACTTTCATAACAGATCAGTTTGGTAGAAAAATTCCCAAAAATTGTGTATTCATCCAAACGGGATGAATCCACCTGGAAAACTCAAATTACTCCTATGTTAACCTTCTGTAAAAATTTCATAACCCAACTCTTTATAAAACTCGAGTTATGATGACTCAAAGTCGACTCAGTTTGTTACCCGAAATTCTGATATGACCTATTTTTAATGAAAATTCCAAAAACGACTCAACCGACATCCAAATCACTTGATTTTACCCATTATGAAAAGCTACGAACAGGTGTGATTTAACCATGCAAAGAATATACCAAAATCATCATGTTAAAGTCATGTTACAGCCCCTACAAGTTCATCTAATCATTCTGTCCAGATTTTTGTTACGCCTAAATCTTTCTTTAAACGACTACCGTGTGCATACAAACAACCAACAATCATCAATAACCATTACCAAACATTCTTAATAACTATTTTGATCAGATTCTATCATTATTCATGCAAAGATTACAACTTTAATGATCAAAACTTCAACAACTTGCGCAACAAGTAACCTATGATATTACTAATCGCCTATCATTATGTTTAACCCGTTTAATCTTTAAAAACCTCAAGTTTTAGTATTTATAAAAAGGTCTCAGACCTGGACAAACTTAGTTATAGGGTTTTTATATCATAATAATAAGATTAAAGCGTAGAAGATTAAGGATTATACCCCAAGCTCTTCGATACAATCAACCGAACGCTCTTGAAGCTTCCCGATCGATGTTCTTGCGCCTTAGCAGGTGGTTTGGGGTTAATATTTCGTAGGTAGTGCAGTAAGGGCGATTAGGGTTTGAGTTTAAGTGATACAAGAGGCTTAGTGTTGCTTAAATAGCTGTTTAAGTCGGTTTGGTGGCGTCAGGTACCGGCGAGCGGGCGCTCGCTCCCTGTGAGCGGCCGCTCACAGGGCCTTGGCCCACGTGGGTGGCCCGTTTTGTCACCCGACGTGTTTTCCTTCGACGTTTTCGCTATTTCGGACCGTAATAAGTGTAACCCCATGTGTTAAGACCCCAATCATCCTAATGGTCCACCTTTAACGATTCTTATTAACGTATTCGGTTTAAGTTCACATAATCACATATGGTTTGCACATAGTTTCACCGAGTATCACCGAAGCACGTAATTGCAATCAATCCAAATTAGTTAACTCACAATTATTAAACTTCATTATTCACCAACGTCCGAGGTTCACTAATCATGTATACAGTCTGGTAATTCCTCGAATTACCACCTTATGCAGTTATTAACATACAACTATGTAACGTGTGTCCTATCTAGCTAACCCTAGTTAAGTATAATGCAAGGAACGTAACTAGAGTTTAGTTAAAGTGAGAACCTGAAATTGTGGGGTATCACAGATACAGTATCAACAAAAATAAGATAAACAAAATAGCACCAGCCTACCAGCTACTCCTCAGTCCTCATCATCATGGTGAGTCCCAGACGATCCCGCCGCATCACCACCTCGCCTTCGCTTGTCCCTCGGATGTCCCTATTGTGGGGGATTCCCAAAGTGGTTCGGGAAACAAGCGCGAAACGCAGTCACGAGGTAGTCGAGGGTCGCGCCCTGATGCTGTAGGGACTCGCCATGCTGATATAAAGTATCGCGCGTTTCTGTTCTGAACGCGGCAAAGTCATCATAAAAGGCTTGAGGGTGCTGGTACTGGTACTGCTGGTGGTGTGGCTGCTGCTGGTCGGGTGGTGGCATGGGTACTGCTGGCAATGGGTTCCAGATCGATCGGTCTTTACCCTTTAGCCTGATTGCCCCGCTGTCGTACTTATGGACTATCCTCATGTGTCGGAGGACATCCATGTTCACCTTAGATTCACCGGGAATGCGGGTTAGTCCCCTTTGTGCATTCTTAAAGATCCCCATTCCCTTTGCCAGTGCAGTCACGTACTCCCCACCATAGATCATGCTCCCAGGTTTTGTACCTGATGCTGTACTGAGAAAAGATGCAATAAGTGCAGCAAGGTAAACTGGTACATCACTTACAAGAGCGTAAAGAAATAATAGATCAGGTGTGGGGCAGCCGGTGGAATCTTCTATTTTAGCAGCCGCGGTCCCGCATAGGACCTTCTGAAACACCCGTAGCAATGGGTCAATGAGTTGGGTTACCTTGGCACTTTGGGGTTATATTTTTGTTCCCCTGTTAATCAGCCCAAAAAGCGTCTCTAGCTACGTGGTCGTTCAGGAACTTGAACATAGCTTCATTGAAGCTATCATCCTCGATCTCCTCTTCAGTATAGATCCCAAGGTGGAGACCTAGCTCTGCGATTGAAATGTCACGCCATTCCCCAGATAAACGGAACTGTAATCCCGAGCGCAAACCATTCTGTTGAAAATCCGATTGGTCATACTTACGCGGCCGTTGGTAGCGCAAGGTGGAAAAGAACTCGAGGGTGAGCTCCTCAAAAACCGGTTCCTCGATCATCAGCAAGTTTTCCATGTGTTCGTCAGCATCTCCCGAAATCTCGCCTCTTGGTTCAGCTCAGCCAAGGTGTCAAAACATATCCTTCGTGGAGTGGCGATAGAACTCCTTCGCTCCAACAATTCATTGAATGTTTCGATGCACCCGCGTTCTCGTGGGTTCGCTAGATTGACTTGTAGAAAGCGGTGCACCATCTGCATCAAAATGCTAAAATATGTTAGTTATAATCGAAGGAATAAGACCCGGACCCAAAATGCGCGAAACAAAAAAGTGAAAATTCAGGTTAGAAGGTTTGAGCAACTGCTCGGCCTCTGTGAGCGGCCGCTCGAAGTGCCTGCACGCGCAGAATTGCGTTTTGCAGCCCCGTTTTCGCTCCCGTGCATTGGCTTTTGCCCGGTTTTCAGTGTTTTCGCCAAATGCACTCAAAAAGCGGCCATTCAAGCACTTGATTTTTGAAAAATTATCAACTTTGGCGCTTGAATGGCCGAACTTGCGCAATTATGAAGTTTTTAAAGCGAATTTGGAATTTTAACACCTACGCGCTATTATTTTGCAAATCATCTTAACTTTAAGTTATCTAGCGCAAGGTGTTTAAAGCCCAAATATTTATGAAGTAATCATCGAATTTGGGGCGCGTTTGTTTAGATATGAAGAACACCCCAAAGTTCATGAATAGCACAACTCTAGAATACAATCTAATAACCAAGAACCTTAAAATTTGGGGATTTATTAAACATTATGAAGAATCCCCAAAAATTAAGAAAACTAAAGAATAACATATAACCTATAACATGATGAATTGGGGGATTTTTAAACAATTATGAAGGATCCCCAAAATTCAATCAACAAACCTAAATTACATTGACATCTATACTAGCATACACCCTATAATGAAATTAATCTACAAACATACTAAACTATACTAAACATAAGGTTACAAAATCACACAAATCTTAAAAAAAATTTCGGATTTGTTTTAAACATTATGAAGAAAACCCAAAAACTCAAAGATTTGGACAATAATCACCCACTAATCTATACTAACAAAGCATATAATCCATCCAAGCAATTCTAGGGTTTGTTAAACATTATGAAATAACCCTAAAAATCATGAAAAGATTACATAAATCTAGTATACATTATACTAGAACAAGAAAAATTACAAGAAAAGGGATGATTCATACCTTGTTTGGAGATTTGAAGGTGGATTTTTGAGAGGTTTTGGTTGTTTGTGGAGAGTAAAGTGCAGACTTGGGGGTGTTATAACATGGAGCGGTCGCTTATAATGTTGTAGGGTTTATAATTTTTAGTTTCCATGTGAAATACCCCTTTTACCCTTATTAAAATGTTCGATCAGTAGCTTCGCGCGGCCGCTCGTGTTTTTTTTTGTTCAACACCTGGGCGTTTGGAACGGCCACTCGGTGCCAGTGAGCGGCCGCTCGCAGCTACTGATGTGGAATTTTCCTGCATTTTTCACCCAAACATGCCCGCACTCGCTCTGCTTCGACACAAACAACTAAATACTTGTTTCGAGACGCTTTCTAGCATAATACCATGGTTTTGAAGCGACTTTCCACACAATCACAAGGCGCGAATCAAACCTGAAATAACTAAAAACAAACTAAACAAACAAGTTAGAACTAAGCAATTTATCTACAACTACTCTAAGCTATTAACATTTGTACAACTTGGCGCGCCCATACACGCCGTGCTATATTTATTAATGAGTCACTAGCTAGACTCACTTCCCCACACTTATTAAGTGTGTCGGGCGTAGAGGTCGATTACCTCCACGGATTGGTCAACCGGTCCGTCGATGTAGACTTTAAGGCGATGACCGTTGACTTTGAAATTCAAACCCTCTGAATTCTCAATCGAGACACTTCCATAAGGATATACTTCCTTAACGGTGTACGGTCCTGTCCATCGGGATTTCAACTTTCCTGGAAAGAGACGCAGGCGCGAGTTGTAAAACAGGACCAAGTCGCCTACCTGAAAATCTTCTTGGTGTTTCAGGCGACTGTCGTGCAATCTCTTCGTGCGCTCTTTGTACAGCATCGAGCTCTCATAGGCTTGCTGCCTAAGCTCTTCTAGCTCATGGATCTGCAAGAAACGGGTCTCACTGCCGGTCTTAAGATCCAAATTCGCTGTTTTAAGAGCCCAGAATGCCCTATGTTCTAACTCGACAGGGAGATGACACGCTTTGCCATAGACAAGCCGAAAGGGAGTCGTCCCAATAGGCGTCTTGTAGGCAGTCCTAAAGGCCCATAACGCATCATCTAGCTTGTCCGCCCAATCCTTGTGGTTTTGATTAACTGACCGCTCAAGGATTCGCTTCAATCCACGATTAGTGACCTGTTGGATCAGTTTGCTCTTTTTGCTAAGTAAGAACTTGCTATCTTGACACTTAAGTGTTTAGCAAGCCCTTGTATATCAGATTATAAGCACAGCGGAATGTATAAGTTAAAGCAACACTTTTTATATTAAGGAAGAGTTATTACTCCCCCTTGATGATTGAAACTAATAAATGACAAGTATTTATTATGAATCCAAGCAGTAAATGAGAATTAGATACTTAGACAGATTCACAATAAACACTGAAATAGAATAGAACAGTGAGAGTGTTTGAAGGATTTTTCTATTAAAATCAATGTCTAAAATAGAAGGTTGAAGCCTCCTATTTATAGACGTTTACATACATGTATCTTGCCCAAAAAGCAAGTACAGAAACAACAGAAACAAGTTGCACAAGTTGCAACATTGAAACTAACAAATACAGCTAAAAGTAATAATAAACAATAAACTACTGATGCAAAAGGGCGGTGGAAAATATCTAATGCTAAGTGCTGATGAATGACAAACTACTGATGAGTAGTTTGTCTTCAGTACTTCTGAAGTGAACTTGTCTGGTTTGGACTTCAGAACTTCTGATGAAGTTTCTTCTTCAGCACTTCTCTTATCTTCTCTTCAGCAGTTCTTTGTTTTCTTTTCAGTACTTCTATACTTGGCCAAAATGACAGAAGTGAATTAGACTAAGGTTTCCAAAAGTGGTTTCACCAATCCTCTTTGTCCTAACAATCTCCCCCTGGATTGATGAAGCCAAAACCTTACTAATTCCTTATGTTTTTCTTCTGTCTTGAACAATCTTCCATATCTCTTTGTATATGGTGTTCTTGAGCTAATTTAACTGACCATCAGATAGAGATCCTCTCTGTGGTTCTAGATGTTGAATTGTGAGCAGGTCTTGTGTTGACAGTTTCTTCAGATCACTGATCTTCTTGTAAGCCTTGCTTGAGAGGTCTCTTCTTGTCAACAATACTGAGTTGTTATCAGTAAGTGACCATCTGATGATAGGTATCTTTGACTTGTTAAAGTCAGAAGAATAGGGAACCAAACTTGTCCCTTTGGTTGATGGTCCTGAGTGTTGGATGCTTTCAGTTTCAGTTAACCTCAGGTGGGAGTCTCTTCCTTGTTGTTGTTGCATATCAGGCATCTGAACAGTTGGGAGATGGTGTTCAGTCACTACTTTGGTATGCATCTTTTCTTTGATGGTCTTTTGTATTTGGTAGGCAAAAGTGGAAGGATCCCTGAATTGTGTTAACAGAGGTTTCTCCTCAATGTCAAAATCTGAATGGACTATTGAACTTCCTTCAAGTAGTACCATTTTGAAGTCAGTTTTGACATTGTCCTCTGCCTTCTTTCTCTGAGTAGCAGGTCTTCTAGTTGATACACCAGAAGTTCTAACTACTGATCTTGAAGGATCAGTAGTTTGAAACTTCTCTAGATTTGCAGCCTTGGCAGCCAAGTATTTCTTGTAAGTATCCATTAGTCTTTCTTCTTTCCATCTGGATACTGAGGCTTTTGAACCATAGCCCTCTGCTACTAACTCTTCTATTATCTGGGCTCTCTTGGCCTTTCCTTCTTTGCTAGAGGCCATTTTATCTGCAAGCAGTTGTGCCCTTCTTGTCAGCTCTTGCATAGAGAGTCCTTTGAGTGTATAGGCTTTAGTCTTGCTGTTCTTGGTAATGTAAGACACCAGTTGCTGTCTTTTATCTTGTTCAGCAATCTCATCAAGGCTAGCCTGCCTTTGTAGTTCAGCTTCATAAGCCTGAAGTTTTTCTTCATGGCTTAAATCTAGATCATCCCTTTCTTCCAGAGTTTTCCAAATCAGATCTTCTCTGGCCTTCTTGTTGGCTGCAACTAAGCTCTTCTCTAATAATTCAGCTGATTGAGAGATATGAGAAGGGTTTAGTACAGTCATTGTTGTGACAGTTGTAGGCCTGATGGGATCAGATGTTGGTTGAATGGGAGCAGTGGTTCTGGAAGGGTCAGCAGTTTGAGGTTTGGAAGTGTTAACCTCTGATGGGTTGACAACTGCTGATCTGTTGTCAACTACTGAAGGATTGTCTTCAGTACTTTCCGATTCTTCATCAGAACTTTTGCCATCAGAAGTTTCTTCATTGTGCCTTAGGGATTCTTCAGATGTTTGGGTCTCATCTTCTTTTTCCGCTGCTTCAATCTCTTCTACTGAGACACCAAACTGTTTGGCCAGTTTTTCTTTCCTGGCCTGATCTTTTTGATCTCTTTCAAGGATGGCCACTCTTGCCCTTATCCTGGCTTGGAATGACTCCTTAGGTTCCCTGATCTTCTCCCCCTTTTTGGATTCATCAAGTTTAACTTTTGAAGTTGAGGGTTGGGAGAATTGTCCTTGAAGATGAGCAATCTGTTTGCTGTTGAAGTCTATCTTGTTGGACAGATCATTCATCTTGGTCTTGATCACTCCAAATTGATTCTTGATAGACAGCTCCAAGTTAGCTGTGTATATTTGGAAGTGATTTCTGATGAGAGTATTCATCATGTGGTACAGGGGACCCTCTGGGCTGCATAGCTGGTTCAGGTCTATGCTTGTTTGCCCAGGGAATTGGGTAGGCATTTGTTGTGAAGGGGATGTTTTTGGGAGATCCTCATGTTGTATAGAGGATGCCACTCTAGGGGTTTTAGGGATTGAGTGGGCTTTAACCTGTGCAGGGGTGACTGGCTTCTTGAGCCTGGATACCCCTGAAACAGGACCTTCATAAAGTGCCGTCAATTCAGTAGTTTGTGTTTGTGAAACATCATCCAAATTAATGGAATCATCTGAATCCCTGATGTTGCCCTCAATGAGGACTGTCTCAGTTAAATCATGAGCTGAGCCAAACTCAGTTCTCTCATGAACCTCTTTTCTTGGTTCTGAGGATTTCCTACTTCAGGCATTAAGCCTTCATCAGTAGTTGCCACATCTGAGGTCTTAGCTATGGTACTTCTTTCCTCAGATCCACCACTGGGTGGTAACTGAGTAGTAGCAGCCTCAGATGCCCCAAGAGTCTTTAAAATTGGGCTTAAAGACTCTGGTCCACCCTCATCTCTTGGGATAGGGCTAGAGATGTCCACATCCATGTCTGATGTTGTGGTTATGTCCCTTGTTTGTTGTGGTTGTAGGGAACTGACATGATCAGATGGGACCTTCTCTTTTAGCCCAGAGAGAAGTTTGGCAATTTCTATTGCCTCTTGTTCAGAAATTTGTGGGGTTGGTTCAGTAGTTTGGGCAATAGGTGAAATTTGTTGTTCAGCAGTTTCAAAAGAAGAGTGTGTTTCAATAGTTTTTCTAAGTCTTTTTCTTTTGAATAAAACAGTTATGGGTGCTCTTGGTGGGGTTTGAGATGGATGAGACTGAGAGGGTGTTTCAGTCTCACCTATTTGAAGAGCAGACTGCTCATGAGCATGTTCAGGCATCTCAACCTCCTGAACAACTTTTCTTTTGGGTTGGTGGGTTTTTGTCTTTGTTGGCTTGGGCTTTTTGGCTTTTGGTGGTGTGAGTTTGGAAGATGTGGGCTTCAGGGGGACTTGTTGTTGTTCTCCCTGATCATCTTCTGGCCAGGCAGCCGGTTTGTTATGCCTTGAGTATGCTTGTGATGTTAAAGGATTTAAAGTTGAAAATTTTCCCACAAGCACCTCATTACCCAGTTCCCCTATTATGCATTGCATAATGAACCTTGGGTACAACAAAAACTTTTTCTTGGTATTATTGTGATGTAACACCAACTCATTGAAAAATAGTTTTGATGCCCTGAATTTAGTTTCATTCACAATAGAATGAAATATTGGTTGAAAAGTGGAGGGCATCTGGTCATAAGACCCTGTTTTAGGACTCAAACACATAATAATATAATGAAACAAAAGCTTGTATTTTGGTTCAAAATATTTTTTGAAGATAGTAGCATGGGAGAGAGTACCTTGATAACCACACTCAGTCATGGTTAGGTGAATATCAGAATTAGCAACATGGTCAGGGGCAGTTACATCATCCAGACCCAGTCTTGTTGCCAGTGTAGCCGGTGTGATGGTCAGTGGTTTCCCTTTTATTCTTGAGTTGAGGGAAATGACTTCATCATCCGCCGTCACCGTCTCAGCATTTGCCCAGAACTCATTCAGAGTTTCAGTGTGAATTGGTGGGTTTATTGTGAGAGCAGTAAAATATTGGGATTTTACGACAAGATCAATGATCTCATCGTATTGGGACCAGCCTTCTTGTTTTTCAAGAAAGGCTCTTTGATTGTGTCCCTGCTTTAGAACGAGAGCCATGTGGTTTGGGTTTTGATGGAACAGTTGATTTGCAGGTTTTTAGGTTATTGAGAGAGTTTTTGAGAGAGAAAGAGGGATATTTTGAATTTGAAAGGATAAGTGTTGAGAAAAGGTATTTATCAGAAGTTTTAACCGCTTGAATCTACTTTATTAGAAGTTTTTAAACCGCCTTTGGTTAAAAAAAAATCTTTTTATCAGAGGTTTTAAACTGATTAGGTCAAACCTCTGATGATAGGAAAAGTCAGATTTGCCCTTTTGACTAAACTGCTGATGAAGGTTTACTTCATCAGTAGTTCCCATTTCCTCTTCAGTAGTTTTAACAGCTGATGAGAAATGTTTTATAAATACATTTATTCATAACTTCTGAAGTTTATTTTATCAGAAGTTACACACTTTTCAGAAATTATCCCCATACTGATGTTTTGTTCATCAGTAGTTTCTCTCTTTTCAGAAGTTTTGTTTTCAGACTTTTGTCTGTTTTGTAAGTGAAAAATGAAAATTTGCAAAATGATAAAATAAACACTTACAAATTTAGCATCCCAAGCATGGATACTAACTTCTGAAATATTGATGTGTCAAGGGGTTTTGTGAAGATGTCAGCTATTTGATTAGCTGTTGCTACATGCTTCACCTCAATCTTGCCCTTTTCATAGCAATCTCTTATGAAATGGTACCTGATCTCAATGTGTTTTGTTTTTGAGAACTGTACTGGATTTTGAATGATGCTAATGGCAGATTTGCTGTCTACAAACAAAGGTGTCTTGGTCTCTTTGATTCCATAATCAAGAAGTTGATATTGGAGCCATTGTATCTGTGATGTACAACTTGCAGCTGCAATGTATTCAGCTTCAGCAGTTGAAGTTGCAACAGATGTTTGCTTCTTTGATTGCCATGACACTAGACAGTTACCCAGGAATTGACAACCACCAGATGTTGACTTTCTTGTCATCTTACACCCTGCATAGTCACTATCTGAAAAAGCTGATAACTTGGTATTGCTTGAAGCAGGATACCAAATTCCAAGTGTTGGAGTTCCTTTCAGATATCTGAAAATTCTTTTGACTGCTATAAGGTGTGATTCCCTTGGTGCTGATTGATATCTAGCACAGACACATGTTGAAAACATAATATCTGGTCTAGAAGCAGTTAAGTATAAAAGGGAACCTATCATGCATCTGTACATGGTTTGATCAACCTGTTTTCCTTGATCATCAGGTTCAACTTGTGTGATTGGTGTCATGGGAGTGGAACATGATTTACAGTCTTTTAAAGAAAATTTGTTCAATAATTCTTTAACATATTTTGATTGATGTATAAAAGTTCCATTTGTTTGTTGCTTGATCTGAAGTCCTAGAAAGTACTGCAGTTCTCCCATGGTACTCATCTCAAATTTTGATTGCATGAGTTTCTTAAAATCATCACACAGTTTTGTGTTTGTTGAACCAAAAATGATATCATCAACATAAATTTGAACAAGTAAGACATGATTTCCAACATGTTTAATGAAAAGAGTTTTATCAATGGCACCTCTTGTAAAGTTATTTTTGAGTAAAAAGGTGGAGAGTGTATCATACCAGGCTCTTGGAGCCTGTTTGAGCCCATAAAGAGCTTTGTCCAGTCTGTACACCCACTCAGGATGAGAAGGATCCTCAAACCCAGGTGGCTGACAGACATACACCTCCTCTTTTATTTTTCCATACAAAAATGCACTTTTCACATCCATTTGATAAACTTTAATTTTGTTGGAAATGGCATAGGCCAGAAATAACCTGATGGCCTCAAGCCTTGCAACTGGAGCAAAGGTTTCATCATAGTCAATTCCCTCTTCTTGAGAGTACCCTTGAACTACCAGTCTTGCCTTGTTCTTGATTATCATACCAGCTTCATCTTGTTTGTTTCTGAAAACCCATCTTGTGCCAATTGGTTGCTTGTTTGGAGGTAAGGGGGAGATTTCCCAGACCTGTTGCTTGTTGAACTGAAGCAGTTCATCTTGCATAGCTTGCACCCAATTATTGTCTTTGAGGGCTTCCTGGTACTTCTTTGGTTCCAACTGTGAGATAAAGGCTGAAAATAGGCAAAAGTTGGAAAGCTGGTTTCTGGTGAGAACACCTGAAGCTATATCACCCATGACTTGATCAAGTGGATGATCTCTGTGTTCAATCAGTTGTTGTAAACCACTGACAGGTGTAGGTGGCTCATGTTCTTCAAACAAACTACTGAGGTCTATAATATCTGGTTCAGCAGTTTTAGTTTCTTCAGTAGTTGCAGGTGCTGAAGCAGATGTTTGAGTTTGGCCTTCAGTATTTGTTTGATCAGAAGTTTGGGAAACTTCTGATGGTGTTGAAGTTGACTTAATGACTGTTTGAGGAGTCCATGGTGTAGGATCCTCATCTTCAAACCTTTGATCACCACAATAAGTAGGTTTGGAAGGAGTAACAGTCTTTTCAGGTCCAAAGTGGAAGTTGTCAAGGTCAAAGAGTTCTGCAGGATGTGCTGGAATAAGAGTGTGTTTTGACTCATTGAACTTGACATTCAATGTTTCTTCTACTATCCTGGTGTGAGAATTAAAAACCTTGTAGGCTTTAATGACCTCGGACTTAACAACTTCTTGCATGTTCGGGTTCAGACGCCTCTGGTGCTGCGCACAAGGCTTATGGACATCTTCCATCAAGATTTTATGAGTACAGAATGAGGGATTAATCCCCTTGATGTCCATGATCTTCCAGGCGATTGCCTTTTTATGAAGTTTTAGTATACGAAGCAACTCGCTCTTTTCAACTGCAGATAAAGAAGATGAAATGATAACAGGCAGACGACCCTCCTCGTCAAGAAATGCATACTCCAGATGCGGTGGGAGCTCCTTCAGCTCCAAAGACGGTGGATCCTCAACAGACGGTTTCGACTTATCACTCTCCTCTCGCTCAATCTCCACGAAACGCCCCGGGCTCCGGGAGCCATCATCACCGATATGATAGACTGGCTGCTCATCTTTATGGCCCTCCTTCATAATGCCATCTAAGTCCCCACACAACAGATGTGTGCCCGAAACATCCCCCTCTATCGTGCTAAGAAAGTGAGAACTGACACACTGGTCTACTATATCAAGATAGTATAGTGTGTCATCCTGACTCTCAGGATGACGCATCGACCTTTGAACATCAAAAGTCACATGCTCATCATTCACCCGGAGCGTGATCTGGCCCGCGCCACATCAACAATCATCCTAGCCGTGTTAAGGAAAGGACGTCCTAGGATCAGAGGCACTTTAGAGTCCTCATCCATATCAAGGATGACAAAATCCATCGGGAATACAAATTTTCAATTTTGACAAGCATATTTTCAACAAATCTTCGAGGATATTTGATTGAACGATCAGCAAGACGAATACTCATCCTAGTGGGTGAAGGCTCACCCAGATCCAGTTTCTCAAAAACCTTATAAGGCATAAGGTTAATGTTCGCACCCAAGTCTGCTAGTGCATTACTGATAGACATGTTCCCTATCAGACAAGGGATGGTGAAACTGCCTGGATCTCCCATCTTGATGGGCAGTCTATTCTGCAGAATTGCAGAGCAGTTTTCGTTCATGAGTACATAGGACAGGTCCTCAAGTTTTTGCTTGTTTGTGAGGACGTCCTTCAGAAACATGGCATACTTAGGCATTTGGGCCAAGGCTTCCACAAATGGGATGTTTATGTGGAGCTGTTTGAACAGCTTAAGAAATTTCCTGTACTGGGCCTCGTTCTTTTGTTTCCTAAGCCTTTTAGGATATGGAACAGGAGGAGTGTAGTCAGTGACAGGCTTCGGTAACTGTGCTGTACTTACTGGGACTCGCCTAGCGTGCACCTCGTCCGAAGACTCAGTCTGGACCATTTCAGTGATCGGTGGTGAGCCCGATGTGTCAGGTCCCGTGGTTTTACCACTCCTCGTCATAATGGAATTTACATGTCCCCTCGGATTTGGCTCAGTGTTGCTCGGGAGACCACCCTGCTGTCTCTCAGACATCATCTATGCCATCTGGCCTACCTGATTTTCGATGGCCTGCATGGACACCTTTTGTACCCTCATCTCTCCCTCGTAATTAGAGAAGCGCTCCTCGTGCTGCTGGTAGCGCTGCTCGGCAATCTGATTGGAATTTGTGGTGTTGGTGAGGAGTTGAGACATCATCTTCTCCAACCTAGACGTACCACCCTGGGCGTGCTGCTGGGAACTGCCCCCAGCGCCCTGGTTCTGGTATCGGTCTAGATTTGTAGGATTGGCCATGAGATTGGTAAGGTTGTTGTTGTTGGGACTGCTGGGATTGGTGAGATTGGTGTGGTGCGGCGGCTCTCTGCTGAAATCCGAGAGGGTTCTGGTTAGAAGTACCAGATCTCCACCCAAAGTTTGGGTGGTTTCTCCAACCCGGATTATAAGTATTACTTTAGGGGTTATTTTGGGGTCTCGACTGATTACCCATGTAAGCCACATCCTCGTGGCCAGTATACATAACCCTCTGAGCACACGAGCCAGGTTCGTGAGATACCCCACACTGTTCACACAGACATTGGGCCTGCGCTACACTTTGTTGAGATCTGTCAAATCTCGTAGCCAGCGCCTCAATCTGTGCAGAAATGGCCGTGTCGTTATCCACGGCATATACACCCGATCGGGCAGACGAAGACCTTGATCGGTCATTCTTTCAAGATTTAGACTTCTGGGACGCCTTCTCAATAATGGCCCATGCTTCATTAGGGGACTTTGTTCCGATGTCTCCCCCAACATATACATCAAGGCGTTCCTGAGAATCATACCCGAGCCCCTGATAGAACGTGTGCACCAAATGTCTTTTGGAAAGCTCATGGTGCGGGACACTTAAGAGTAGGTCTTTGAATCTCTCCCACACGGTGTACAGTGATTCCTCGTCATCTTGACGAAATGTCATGATGCGATTCCTCAATTTTTGTGTCTTTTCAGGAGGAAACTACTGCTGCATGAATTTTTGTGATAACTCTGCCCATGTCGTGATCGACCTTGTGGGTTGTGACAGAAGCCAAGTCCGAGCTTTGTCCCGCAGTGAGAATGGGAAGAGTCTCAGACGGATAGCATCATCGGAGATGCCCGTCATCTTAAAGGTGGCTAAAACCTCTAAGAATGCAGCAATATGTCGGCCTAGATCCTTATGCTCCAGTACACCGAATTGCACCGAGTTTTGTATCATATTCACAAGACTAGATTTGACTCGAAATGGTTATCCAAAATAGCCGGCCGGACAATACTCGGCGCCAATCCATCTCCTCCTGGACGACCACTATCATTAAGCGGAATGGCATCGTCTGCCATGTTAATGTCACTATGGGCTTCCGACCCCTCGTCGTCAGCCAGATCGTGCCTCGCCTCGTCGACTAGAACCTCAACTATAGGAGCAGAAATAAGAATATCAGAAACAAGATGCAACTTATGAAGTCTAATCCTCTCGCTTCTCCTTAGGCGCCTTCGCTCCTCGTCAGAAAGATCACCAGAAGGCCCGGGTTCGCGGACATCAACCTACATGTAAGAATGATACAGTTGCAACAGGCGAATATATGAAAAACCCAAAAAGCGATAAAAGACAGAAAAATAAATAAATGAAATAAAGAATCCATAAATTCATGCGAAAATAATGGAAATCTATATATTCGAGAAAATCAAATAAAAACTAATAGAATCAATAGAATGAACAGATATAAGCAGACTAAGCCTAAAACTATACAAAGAATGAAATTAATAATAAGTCAGAATACGAACAAATAAATCTAATTAATCAAATAAAGAACAAATCAAATTCGTAGACAAACCAATTAATCCAATATTCAATAAATTAAATCTATCAACATCTTAATGTACGAAAAATCAAATCAAACAATCCTATAAGCAGATAAATGAACGAATCTATATGCAAACCTATAAACCAATCTAAAATCAATCCAAAATATCTATAGACAGATAAATTTAATAAAAATTCAAATAATCATATATGCAAATAAATCAATGAAATAATGAATCAACGAAGTATAAAGAAGTATTCACAAGCATGTACACTGGTAAAAAGTTGACTCAGTTCGTTCCTAATGCTCGTCACCTCCCCGGCAACGGCGCCAAAAACTTGACGTGTGCGTATATACACATAATTTTACAATGAATTAACACACGTTTTGCTTTAATATTTATAAAAATGGTTTAGACCTTAATAATAAAACACACACAATATGGCAAGTGTACCCTGTCATATATGTAGTAATGTACAGATATGAACCAGATATCGATCCATGGACGCGCGCGGAGCAATGGTACAAAAACTCTGTCCCCCATTTACCAGTAGAAAAAGATAGTTTGAGTTTGTTTATAACTAGATTAATTCTAAAACATATAAATAACATATGTAAGACTCCAAATACAAAATATAACTATATAAACTATAATATATCAACCCTAGAATGTCATCTATAAATCATATGAAATAAAGGTGTGTGATCAACATTCCCATTATCCAACAGTTAGTGTCCCTTTCGGGCATCCTAACATGACAACTATACAGAAAGCTAACACGAATACACACGTTAACCACTTCAAGTCGTTTATTGGCGAGCAGCTGATATGATCTCACGCAGATCTTCTAAAGATAAGTTAGTCATATGTTAAGAGTTTTCTAACCTCACTAATTCAGAAAAGCAATACCGAATACACACCACAACCACCTAAACTAGCATAAAGTAGAGCATTTCACAACCTATTCCATTTTAACAACTTTGAACCCAGATCTACTAAGATCGCTATTTATACCAAAATAACTACCAAAGATCATTAACCGTGTCAAAGACTAGTAACGACACCATTAAGCTTTTAAAACCCTTTTACGTGCCGGTAAGCATTTATAACCGTTATTCGACTGACTTTAACCAAACCAATACCCGGTTACAGTTTCATGGCATAAACTATTTAACAAGTTAACTAGTCTACTACCGGACGATTAAACGGACGGTTTTTCAACATTTATCCGCCTAACAAATTCGACATTCGCCAAAGTCATTCAAATACAAGCACAAATCCACCAACAATAAAACAAGGATGCGCTATGATCATCAAGATCTAAACATGAAAAACGCCAAATTTATACAAGACATGATTAACTACACGAATGATTGTTTAACATACTAAATACTGTTGTTCTTGCCCGTAGGCGTACGAATAACTATGACAACATCAAAATAGCAATCCAAAATCAGAGTTGAAACATAAATGTTTAAAGGATCCAACCATATAAAATGCTAAGAGATGGACACAGCCTAATCCTTGATTGCTTCAATCTTTGCGGGATCAACTTGTATACCCTTCTCGTTCACAACGTGACCGAGGAAATGGACTTCTCAAATCCAGAACTCGCATTTCGAGAATTTGGCAAAAAATTTCTCGTTCTTGAGCAACTCCAAAATTAATCGAAGATGTTGTTCGTGCTCTTCTTGAGTTCGTGGGTAGACCAAGATGTAGTCAATGAGGACAATAACAAACTTGCCCAAATAGGGCTTGTAGACGCGGGTTATGAGATCCATGAAAACGGCAGGAGCATTTGTTAACCCAAATGGCATGACTAGGAATTCATAATGCCCATAACGAGTTCGGAATGCAGTCTTCAGAATATCATTTTCCTGAATCCGTAACTGGTGATATCCCGATCGCAGGTCAATCTTCAAGTAGTAGCTGGAACCCTGCAACTGGTTGAATAGGTCATCAATTCTTGGCAACGGATACTTGTTCTTGATCGTCAGTTTGTTCAACTCCCGGTAGTCAATGCACATGCGGAAACTCCCATCTTTCTTCTTCACGAACATTATAGGCGCTCCCCACGGATAAAAACTCGAACGAATGAAACCTTTGTCCAACAACTTCTAAAGTTGGTTAGACAGTTCCTGCATTTCAGATGGTGCTAGACGATGCGAAGTGCGGGCTACTGGAGCAGCTCCTGGGACAAGATCGATGCGAAACTTGACTTATCGCAGTGGTGGAAGTCCTGGAAATCTTCTGGAAAGACATCAGGAAATTTTCGTACCACTGGGATGTCCACGAGCTTCCGATCTTTAGCTTTATGTTCAACGACATGTGCCAGAAATGCGACACAACCTTTGCTTAAACATTTTTGCGCCTTAATGCAGGATATGACTCGAAGAGTGGGTACACCCTGGCTACCTCGAATCAATAGGGTTTCACCGTTTGACAAGGGGACTCGAACCAACTTCTCATAATAGACGATTTCTGCACGATGTTTGGATAACCAATCCATGCTAATGACTACCCAGTCGAATAGGCAGTAGATCAATATGGAATTCATGGTCGTCAAGTACCAGAACACAATCGTTAACACTTCCTCAGACGAGATCAACTTATCGTTGGCTATTTCTATGGTGAATCGTGTTTCCAACTTACTAGATTTTAATCCAAGGGATTTCTTAAAGTCAGTGGACACAAAGCTAAAATCTGCGCCTGAGTCAAATAGTACCGATGCAAAATGATTGTTAAGGAGAAACGTACCTGTAACAACGTCAGGATCATCACGTGCTTCGTTGGCTCCCAGCACGAACACTCTACCACGGGCTTGATTATTGGCCTTGGGACAGTCCTTCTAGAAATGCCCAGTCGCACTAAATTCGAAACACTCGTTTCTGGCAGGAGGAGTGTTTATGGCTTTGGCCTTGCAGTTGGCGGTTGAATGACCACGACGGTTACAGTTCTTGCACAAGATGCTTTCACAGGTACCTACGTGATGGTAGTTGCATTTGCTGCAGTGAGGATGGGACCTGTTGTATTTGCGTTTGGGCTCTTTAGCAGTTGTGGCAGCAAACACTTTCACGGCATCTTGTGGTCTGTGAGAGGAGTGTTTGCCTTTCTGGCTGTCGGAACGTTTGCGCTTGTTCCCGGAATTCTCGCTGATAACTGTAACCTTTTGGTTCAACGAACCCATGCGAACAGCGTCGTCGGTCAAACTTTGTGCTAGGGTAATCGTAGCCTGCATAGTGGAGTGTGCCGATGCAGTGACCATACTGCAAATCTTTGGTGACAGACCCTAGATATACCGCTCGACTCTCTTGTATTTTGGCGTGACCATGTTTGGGACCAGTCGAGAGAGTTCGTGAAAACGAGTGGTATATGTAGTCACGTTGGCATCCACCATGGCAAGATTCCAGAACTCGGCTTCCAGCTTTTGTAGTTCACTTCGAGGGAAGTACTTTTGCATGAGCAGTGTTTTGAGATCGGCCCAAGCAAGGTTGTATGCCGCTTCTCTGCCTAGGGTTTGCACTTGCAGGTTCCACCAGGTAAGGCTTCATCCTAAAAGGTACAAGTGGAGTACTTCACCTTTTGATCCTCGGAGCAACCACTGATGTCGAGGACTGATTTGGTCTTCTCTATCCATTGGACAATTCCTATAGCACCTTCAGTACCACGGAAATTCCATGGCTTGCATACCATGATGGTTTTGTATGAACAACCATGAATAGAGTTTTCAGCCTTGTGATCTATTTCACTTCCTAGGCAGTGACCGGTACCTCCTGGACCTCCACTGGAGTCAGCCCGAGCTGCATCGTGTTGAGCAATTGTCTCGGCAATTACTCTAGCTAACTCGGCGGGAGTGGACGGTAGTGGTCCGCCTTCGGTTGTATGTGCTGACTATCAGGTATGCATAACTAAGAGAAAGAACACAACAAACATAAGTGATGCATATACATATGTAAGCATATAATGAAAAACACAATCATGCATATAAGTTAAATTGAATCCATACATTAACATAACATAACATCCATACATGAACCCCAAAAGTAGTTAAGTTTTAGTACAAAACGGGCAGTTGAACCGCAATTAGTTTTTAAAACATCACATCCCACGGTCATAAAACATGACAACTCAATACATACAAACATCATCTAAGAAGGTGGTGGAAAAGCAGCACCGAGAGAAATAATCGCCACTCTCATGTGTCGGTCAGTCTCTGCCATCCTTCGCTCTAGGATCTCAACACGCTTCCCCATTTGGCTCGCTTCATCACAACAGCTAATCTCCCCTACTCGGCTTCAGCCAACTGACCCTCAAGCTCCCGAATATGGTCTCCTAACGCCACTAGCTACGCATCATGGGATATGATGACGCTACGCTCTGACCGGAGGGGTCTCCTAGATGAGCCTCCCAAGCTCATAGTCTCGGGATCATCCTCATTGTCCTATGTGCAAGGTCGCTAGTAAGGCTAGGTAGGAAAGGCCGCTTGCGGGCCTGCGAGCGTCTCTTGAGCCTCTTTGATAGCTCGCATACCTCCACTGCTAAAGGCTCTGGCACGGGGTCGATGGGCCGGGTAGGCTCAGAAGTCGGGACAGGGTCAGCGGGAAGGGGAAAGATTGGGGCTCTAGCAGTTATAGCAATCACAAGAGCTGGTCGTGCCCTCTTTCGAGGCGTACACTTGGTGAGTTTACGTCCCGAAGTGTTCAGGTGGAAGAAGGAGTTAAGGCTAGCTGGTGTGTGTGAAGTAGAAGGGGCAACAGAGGGATGAGTGTCAGGGGTGGCTAGAGAAGGTGGGGCGTCGTCGTCTGTGTCGTCATCAGAACTACGCCTCATAACCAGTGGAGGGTTGATGTCCATCTCGGAATCGGAGATCCATCCACACCTGTGGTGCGAGGACTCGGGGGGCAGGAGCTGGCTGAGTAAGTGGCAAATCCTCATCCTGAGGGTTGTCTACCAAATAATTCGGCTCAGAATCGGATGGAGAAACAAGGTCTATAGTGATGACCATGATTCCTGTCATAACATGCACATATATGTAACAATCACATATGTAAATAAATAAACTATTGTACCCGTATGTCTTCATGGAGCGGCTTGAGATTTGAGAGGTGCAAGGCGAGATAGCGTGGTACTTTGTGAAAACATTTCGAAAAATGTTTTAAGTTATAGTTGACTCAAAAGAATCTTTGTTCGCTATAGTCTCATGCTCTGATACCAATCTGTCACACCCCGCCAAGGCGGAAACACAGGGATGCGACGATTGAAAGGTTTTCAAGCACAAGGTTCAAGCAACGCACATTATTATTAAAATAGCACCACTGTAAAAGATGGAAGTTGTCTTAATTGATTTAAGTTAACATAGTAACAACTGGAAAATGAAATACTGTCTAGTACTCATGGAAATTGAAAACATAACATCTTGAAATCGACAAAACCCATCAAAGTGGTACCACGTGGTGCATGTTCGAACCCCTCCCTTATACCTCTACGACCCTCCATTAGTTACCTAAAAAACATGCATAACAAGTTTTGTCAACAATAATGTTGGTGAGTTCACGGGTTTGAAGGTGACAAGTAAAACCAAGGTGTAATTCGTGTATGACCAATCATAGGCTAGCTAAGCGAATGATTACCGTGCAAACCATGAGTCCCATAACCAAACCTTTTGACTGTTAAGCCTCGTGCATGTACACTAAAGAAAATGTATGTATAGTAGAATACTAACACTCTTTTGTATGTAACCGGTTAGAGCGACTAACCAAGAGTGAGGGTGCTAACCCAATAGATCTATTAAAGTTTTCCATGGATTTTGATAGCTAATGGTTACAGTAAACGTTGTACGAGGACTAATGAGCTCATGAACCAATATGTCTCATGTTCCACATGATAGTCACGATAGAATATACATAAACATGTAAATGACACTTGTATTGATGCATGTTTATCCCCCGAAAATGTAAAATAGTAAAACGGGGCCGTAAAAACTCACCTGAAGATAGTATGTGTGGTCTTAGTAACGTGTAGCTGTCGTCTCGACACTGTTTGCCATATGATGAATTAGGAGTTTGGTAAATTCACAAGTTCTCATTGTTTATCATACAAATTGTTCACCCGACATTCGTGGACACTGTTTGCCCTATGATGTATTAGGAGCTTGGTAAATTCACAAGTTATTGTGTATGTGGGCCAGGATTCTTGTACGTGTTTTATTCTTAAGTGTGCTAGTGGTGTGTTTGGAGATAAAGTAGACCCGTTTTAAGTTGTCATGGGTTCATGTAGTTCCCAATCCATCGTGTGTGGTTAATTAAGTATCTTAACACATGTTTAGACCATTATACTTCTCAATTCAAAGCTAACACATGTTCTAGCTTTGATTAACATATGTTAGTATTTGGTAACCGGTTATAATACACGTTATAAGTCTTTAAGCCGATTATTTATTGGACTAAACTTGATTGTTTTGAGCTAGACAATACCTCGTAGAGTTATCATAAGACATGTTTGTGAGTTTTGTGAGAAAATCGAGTTGGATCACCAAGTTTGTTAGTCTTAGCTTTAAACATATGTCAAGTGAGTTTCTATTTATGAAAACCGATTTATACTTGATGATTGGAGTCTCATTTGATTATAGAAAAACATGATCCGATCTCTCATAGTTATTACGAGGCTGATCGTGGTGGTGTTGCATCAATGTGGTCATTGGTGTGCTAAAACAATTTTAAACTAAGACAATGTGTGTGATCATATGATTTAGCCAAACCAAAGACTAACCGTGGTCAGGTGGAATGGACAAGATTGGAGTTTAGAAGCTTGGAAACCTTACCAAGGGATGGTGGATGCCGAGTAGCTCCTTAGCTCCTTCTAATGGCTTGCAAAGCTTCGGCTAGGGAGGTGGTGTTACTAAAAAGTTTTAGAGGTAGAGAGGATAGTTTAGTTTGGCATTTGGAAGTGGAATGGCACCTCCTTTTATAGGTGATCAACCAAGAATAGACAAGAACAAATGGGGAAAGTGCAAGCTTCTTGGATGAGGCAATGTCTATGTAAACTAATCATGGTATCATGAAAGATAGTGACTTGAGAGTGTGGTTTCTTCTTGGTTTTAGCCGATTGGTGTGAAGCATAGACATAAGGGGAGGGTTGACTCATCAAGGGGTGGAATGGAGGTTTGTTTAATTCTCCAAATTGGTGTAAGTGTCCAATATCCTATGAGCTTGCACACATGATAGCATGCGGCCGAGTACAAGACAAGGAAGAAGGGGCCAAATCCAAGTGAAAATGATGTATGAAAAGCTTTCTATCTTGTCCCTTTCAAGGGTGTGTTGGCCGATTTGTTCTACTCTAAATGTGGAAAGCTTTGTCATGCTTAAGCATGGTGTTAAGTGGCCTTGTCTTATAGTGATTTTAGTGTTAAGGATTGCATCATATGTGAGGTGTTGTTTCTTGTCCCATTCGGCCGATTAGTATAGGTAAGGGTATCGTATTTTTGGCAAGTGATCAAGGGGTATCAAGAGGTGTAAGAGTGGTTTAGACCTTAATTGATATAACCTCTATAGTTGTCAAGTGATGGTGATTTGATGAGGGGTGTTATCTTTGGCTAATTATTGTCAATAGGTGGGAGATTTGCAAGTGTCTTGAGGTGCCTTAATGTGGAGTTCAAATCAAGTGATGTTAGCCGTGACACTAGAGGTGATATCAATGGAGGAGGGTGATGATTGGGAGTAAAGAATGGTTCAATTTGTTTAGTTGAGATCACTAAGGTTTGGATACCTGTGTGTGTGAATTGCCGCGTGTTTGTAGTTGTATGTTTGACACCAAACGAGTTCGTTCTTGTTTGTATGATCACATGGTGTGTTTGATGGAAATATGTGGATTGCTTGTTAATATTCTTACATGTGTTAGTAGTAAGCTATCATGTGTTAGGGGGAAATACCAAGTGTTAAGGTGTGATAATCTTGGTTGGGTGTTTTGTCTGGTGTTGTATGCATTAACCATGGTTCTTGATTGAGTTTTCTGTATAACTCATGCTTCACTAGAATGGGAGGGGGGTATAATGTATGAAAAATGTCTAAATATGCACATGTAATGATGTAATAACTGAAATGTGTACGGATGTCGACCTGGTTTGTTGATTGTTGTCACAACTTTGATCCATCGCCTGTCCGTGAACCGCCAGGGAAGAAGGCGCTGCGGAAGATAAGCGGTAAGTATCTTGTTCATTTGTCTAGCCCTCGTTCTTCTCTGTTCTTTGTTGATCGAAGTCTAGATTTATTCTGACTTGTTTTGTTGTTGATATGTATTACAGGCTCCGTTTCGCCAGCTATCAAACATTTGCAGGAGGAGAGGAAGTGGAAGTTGCAGGATAAGGAGCGGGCCAAGGCTGAGGGCCGCCATTTTGAAGAGAAGGTCGCGCAGGATGAGGAGACTGCGCGGCTTGCAGCTGAGAAGGAGCGGTCCGCTCAGGCCGCTTTGAAGAAGCAGGAGGAAGTGGCCGAGCGGCAGAAGAGGGCTACGGAAGAGGCCTGTCGGGAGGAAGAGGCCGAGCGGCAGAAGAGGGCTACGGAAGAAGCAGGTGGACCCCATTTTCATGAATTTGGAGAATTTGGAGGCTCCGTTGAGCCTGTTAGGTAGTGGTGGCGTTGAAGGGCCACATGTGAAGAAGATTGAAGGTGGTGGGCGTTGTCTAGTGGCCCCACCTTTAAACTTGATGCTCCGGTGTATGCCCCCAAATGGCGTATTACCGAGAGTTGTCGATTCCTCAGTCCTTTTGTGGGTGAGAAATTTATTGATCTCGCGCTCCCTCCGGCGAAGCGTAGCTACCAGCGTGGTCAGAATCGAGGCACGTTATTATAGGAGTTGTGCTCTAACCTGACGCAAGCGTTGGGTAATTTGTATGGCATCCACCGGGAGGAAGATGACTTTCTGGATGAGCAGGCCACCGTTACACATGAGGTGGAGCTTCTGGCTCGTGAGAAAGGTGTTTTTGAGACCGCTTGAATGCAGCTTGTTGAGCAGATTAGAAAGTTGGAGGCGGAGGTTCGGCAGAAAATCTGGAAGTTGCTGAGAAGCAGAAGGCTTGGTTGGAGTCTTCTGCTACTGTAAATTAGGAAATCGAACGCCGCCGTTTGGTGGCGCAGAAGGCTGAGCAGGACCTTCCAACCAAAAGAAGGTTGAGGCTGCTAAGGCGAAGGAGTTGGAGGAGATGACCTCCAAGTATGCTGACGTCATTTCTCAGTTGAAGAGTAAGGACGAGGATGTTGTTAGGGCGGCCACTCGCTTTTCTATGCTGGAGAGGGAGATTGGCGCCCTTGGTAAGTAAAAGGAGGAGTGGGCTGCGGAGAAGGCCGCTTTCCTGGAGTTGAAGAAGGCGTCTGATGAGAACGCCATCTGGATGATGACAGATGGGGTGTCTGGGGTAAGTTGATTTCCTACTTGTATGTATTTTTTGCCTTTTGACATTGCTTCGCCTTATATGTATTTGTTTGTGCAGATCTTTAGTCGTATCTGGAATGAACCCAAGATGGGGGAGCAGGTAGCGGAGATTGTTAACGCCGCGCGTGTTGCTGGGCTGCGTGGCGGATGGTTGGAGGGCATTCTCGCAGCCAAGGATGGTGCCCCGATTGAAGATGAGCCTTTCCAAGATGTTGATACCGAAACAGAGATTATTGATCAACTAGAGAAGCTTAATAAAATGGAGTTTCCTGTTTTGGGCACCGTTCAGAAGTGTCTCGCGGATCCGAATCCCATTTGTCGATTCAAGTAGTAGATGGGAGAGTCTGATTAGATCGGGTGGGAGCAGGCGGAGAAAGTAGTTGCTGATAAGGCTGCGACCGAGGCTGCGAGGCTGGCGGGCTTGGGTAGTTCGGGGACGGCGCATGAGCCTCCCCAGTAGGTTGTAATATTTTCTTTTTTGAAACTTTGTAAGTATTTGTTTGTTTGATTGAAGTTTCTTTATGAATTATGCTTGTGCGTGCCCCTTGATTGTCTTGAACCTGATAGATAGGTAGACTTCTGTTTGAGATGGAGAGTTATATTGACTTCATGTTTTCAAGGCAAAGTGGCGTCTATCATGAAGAGTTAATTAACTTCATGCTGGATGGCCATATTGCGTCTTGCATGGAGAAGTCCGGCATGAAGAGTTAATTGACTTCTTGTTGGACGGCCATGTTGCATCTGGCATGAAGAAGTCAATGCTTAGAAGGCAAGGTGGCGTCCGACATGAAGAGTTAATTAACTTCATGTTGGACGGCCATGTTGCATCTGGCATGAAGAAGTCAATGCTTAAGTAGCTTTATGTTGTATCAGGCTGGCTTGTCATGCGTATAGTGTTGCAATGTGTTTAGAAAACTGTAGTATTATATGAAAACATAAGGAGTTTGATAAATAACAGTGGCGCAGTTGCGCTACATTCCATAATCTCGGTACGGGCGCGTCGTTGCGTCTTTCTAGTGCGTACGCACCCTTCCCCAATATCTGTTGAACTTTGTAAGGGCCTTCCCAGTTGGGCGGTAGTTTCCCTAGTCGTTCCGAGTGTGGTGCATTGTTATCTCTTAGGACGTAATCCCCAATGTCAAAGGCGCATGACTTGACTTTTGAGTTGTAGTAGCGTTCAAGCTGTTTCTTGTAATTGGTTTCTCGTATGGCGACGATTTCTCGTCTTTCGTCCAGGAGGTCTAAGTTTAATCGGGTTTGCTACCCATGTTTGGTGGTTGCATCGTCTGATGATGCTTGAAAGTGTACCTTCAGGTCTATTTCTGGTAAGGGATAATGGTCCTTCGGGCATGCTTTGTTGAGATCCTTATAGTCGATGCACATGCGCCAGGATCCATTCTTTTTGAGGACCATAACCAGGTTTGCTACCCATGTTTTGGTGGTTGCAACGTCTGATGATGCTTGCTTTGAGTAAGTCATCGACTTGCTCGTTCATGGCTTTGACTCTGTCCAGGCCTAGCGGGCGTTTATTCTGAGCGACTGGGCACGCATTCTTGTAGGTATTCAGGCGATGTTCTGCTATGTGTCTAGGAACGCCGATCATGTCGGATGACTGCCAGGCGAAGATATCTTTGTTTGTTAATAGCAGTTGTTTCAGATGCACGCGTACCTGGGGGACAGAGTTGATCCCAAAGTAGTTGGCGTGATTGGAGGTGTGGCAGCCGCTGGTTTAGTGGTCATGAGGCGTTCTTGGTTGCCCCTGATGTATGCGATCTCTGTGGTTGTTGGGAAACCCATGATTTGGTGGGGAGTCGATGCCTTGCTGTTGAAGTTTGCCAGTCCTTGTCTTCCGAGCAAGATGTCATATGAGGAGTTGGCTAGAATGACATGGAACGTGCAAAATTTTCGAAGCGGGTATGAGTCCCATCGTCGAGTTTGACCGTAAAGTCGAAATTCCTGATAGGGTGGATAACTTCATTAAAGAAGCCGGTGATGGGCGTGACTGGTTGTAGGCACGCTTTGTCTTCATCATCAAGCTGGTCGAAGCACTATTGGTACATGATGTCGAAGCTGCTTCCGCCGTCGCACATCATTTTGTATGTGCGACAGTGACCAAATAGTGCCGTGGTGGTGAGTTGGGTTGTTGAGCTCGCGCCTCTTGGTATTACTAGGAGGATGACTTAGGCTTCTTTCCAGTTTTGTGACGTCACGGCCTCTGGTTGCTACGAAGTGGTTGCCAGGCTAGCAGAATTGGTCTTGCGCTTTGTGTTACGCGTCACGTTGCACTGTCTGTTGTAGACACCACGGTCATGATGTGTTTTAATGTCCTTTATGGCTTTTGCTGGTTCGTCCTGCCAACGTGCGCCGGCGCGAACGTTTTTGACCAAGTTGGTCAATTTTTCGGATCGGAGGGATGCCTCTATTTCCGTCTTGAGGATGTATTACTTGTCAGTGTCGTGACCCACGTCTTTGTAGAAATCACAGAATCTAGTGGTGTCGACATTTTTGTGTTTGTTCCCCATGGGTTTTGGGAGATTAAACGCTTCCTCTCCGGTTGAAAGAACTTGAGATAGTACCTGTCATGGCGTTTTGGTGAGTGGAGTCCAGTCTTGATTTTGTTAGCCGCTGTTGCGCTGGTCGCGTGTCTGTTTGCTGTCGATGATATTTCTGGCGTCGCCAGGGGTTGAGTATCTTCCTTCGTCGGTGGAACCTGAGATGCGGTTTCAGACAGACGAACGGTTGTTGATGCGGCTGCGATTGTTGCTGGAATTTCCGCTCTGATTTTGGCGCATAGTTTTTTGATTTCCAGCGTATAGTTTAGAGATTCGGACAACCTCTTCCCAGGAATCTGGGACGTCATTTTTCCCTTGGAGGGTATGCGGTACGCTGTCATCGTTGATGTTTGCTAGGAAAGAAGTTCGAGTTGCCTCGTCCCCCGTTCCTAGCTGGAGTGCCTCTTTGTTGAAACGTACGATGAAGTCTTCGAGCGGTTTGGTATCTCTGTGTTTGCAGAGAGAGATTTGACTTTTTTCGCGCTTGTGGCGACGTTGTTGACTGAAGTGTAGAGAAAATTTTTCGATCAATTGTTCATAGCTGTCGATGCTTCCTGTGGGGAGGTTGTCGAACCATACCCGCGCCGCGCCTGTGAGTGTTTGGGCGAATGATGTATTGTAAAATACTTCTATTTCAAGTGTAAAGTTTGTACAGTTTTCGAGTCGTTTAGATATTGTTTTTATTAGTTTTAGGCTTGTACCGGTCTATTTTATTTAGTATAGGTTTTTATAGATTTTTATTAGTTTTGAGTCAGTTTTAGCGCTTATCTAATTTATTTTATATTTTGTAGGTGTTCATGGATGTTGGAGCGTAAACGAGCAACTTTGGTCAAGTAAAGAACATCCGAGTCAAGAGAACGGAGTATACTACTATATATAATAATAGTATTTTAGATATAATAATAATAATAATAATAATAATAATAATAATAATAATAATAAACTAATAAATAAATAAAAAAAAGGAAAGCGTGAATATGTTTTTCACGGCCCATGGCCCAAAACAAATTCAATTGAAAAAGCTGATGCCAAATATTATAAAGAAGGAGAAAAAGCGGCGCACATATTTCTTGGAGGTGAAGGCTGCGCATATTAATAATTCAAAGAGACAGAACAGCCGATACATTATCTTGGAGAGGAAGACATGAGCAGCGAGCCACATTCAATTGAAGAGAGGAGTCTTGGAGGATTTTTGGAGACGGAGAAGGTACCGGGGAGCGATAAAGATATATTATTCGAAGATCTGGGGGTTTGTTTTATCGTTTTTATTTATTTAGAGACATGATAAAATTGTTTTTTATAAACTTTGAATTTATGTTTCTGATTATAACTATGAACTATACTTTCATGGTTGCTTAGGTTTATGAACTAGACACGTAATATGCAGTATTTAATGTTTTTGGCTTTTAATTTTGATGTGTAGAATTACATGATTTTAACTTTTATTGTTGGATTCGATATATGTGTGTGTTGGTGTTGATTTTATTTGAAGTTTGTTTATTGGTTTTGTGGAGCTAGGCATGTAGAGATACCCCTTAGGTCTTGAAATCAATCTAATTCGTCAACCTAGGTTAGCATGCTAGTATTTGGAGTTGGAGTACGACACAAGTATAACAAACTAATATAATAAATTAACTAAAACGTTCAGTCCATTCTTGAGGGTGAGAAATCTAACTCGAGATTGCTAGGTAACTAACTAGGCATTGTTCGGTAGTTGGCAAGCGCTAGGGCGGGAGTCGCTACTTGCTCGTGTTTAGAGTTTTCCTAGGTTTTCTTCAGTAGAGTTTAAGTCTGCTTCATAGTTTGAAGGTTTTAATCCAAGAAAGGTTTTAATCTGAATTCTGTGGGATTTCGGTACCGTAGGGCGATCCGGATCCATCTTAGCATTTCTACACTTGTCCCGCCTTAAGTCTAGTGAGCTATCTTTGATAGGAGGTTTATTAGATAAGAATAGGGTCTCAAGTTAATTACCAGATTCATGATTTATTGCTAGTGTCTAGGGATTTTACCTAAGTAACCAGCCTTCTTTCTATCTGATTTCTCCAAGCTCCTAGGTTCGTATAAGCAGTTGAGGTTATTTTGTTTATATTTAGTTCCTTCTAAGTTTATAATCATTAGTTTAAAATACCCCCCATTTAAGTATATATTTATTTAGGCTAGTATTCGGTAGAGGTTGTGATCTAGAGTTGCATTCGCGTCTTTGGGTTCGATACTCGGTCTTATCTGTTTACTGCTTTGCGACCGGTACACTTGCCGTGCGTGTGTAGTTTTTAGGTGAGTCATTTCAATTAAAGCTTGTGTTATTTTTATATATACATTTACACACATCAGCGAACATGTGGCACCAGACGGGTAGAGTCCATCCGATGACGGCCCCGGCCTGGTTAAATATACCGAGGTGGTCATCCGAGTCTGTGAGCCCGTTGTATAGGTTGACGTTTGCTGGGAGACATTGTATAGGTGGTATTGGAGCTTCAGAGATGCGTCTCGTAAATTTGGATTTGTCAGCAAAGGCCGTTGGCCTGTAAGGGAGCGACAGATTTGTGGTTGCATCATTATTGTACTTGTTTAGTCGTTCCCGGTGGTAGTACGAGCTGCGACGGTAATCTCTGGAGGCATCGTCCTCCCATGAAATTTCTTCATAGTCTTCCTCGTCAAACTGGTTGTGCTCTTCACGGGCCTGGTCGGCAGGGGATTTCCCTGGACCTTCCCCGTGACGGGCAGCAGCCGGTGTTCTGGTGGGCTGCTTGGAGGAGGACTCCATGATGGCTTTGCCGGTAATCCGGCGACGGTCAAGCTGGGCGTCCAAGATTTGTCTCTGGCGTTCGTACCAGTCATTGTTTAGAGCATCTATCTCTTCCTGAGTGGGAGGTGCTGGTTCGCCAGCTTGAAAGTCTAGGGTTCGAGGGATGATGGCGACGTTGTTTTGGCCGTCATCATGATCGCCTGCTTCTGTCTGTGGTCCTGTGTAGGAGGATCGGTTTTAGTAAAAAGGTTTATGTGATCATACAAGTCTAACAAATCCAAGTGCGGAATCCCTAGATTGTTTACAATATGATACGAATCGAATCAAACACACAAAAGTAACTTTTCAATCAACATTTTCATTAATAACTTGATAATGTTCTTTACAATTGGGTTTACAATTTAGTAAAACACTTTCAGAAAGTTTAGAACCTAGAGAGAGTTTCTAGACCTGATACCAGACTCAAAATGGCAAAAAGTTATAAAGTTATCAAAAACTCTAGCTTATATAGTGTTCTACATTCGACCTCTCGATGAGGTCGAATGAGTATCTTCGACCACTCTATAAGCTCGAACCAGTCTTCAGTCGTGAAACTCTTCCTTCGACCAAACTATATCTACCTTCGACCTATTATAAACTTCCTTCGACCTCAAGTTAAACACAAAAACACTTATATTCGTCAATCCAAAGCATTAGTCGCAAATATGCATCTACAAACTCCCCCTCTACTATTGCTTGGATTGTTGTTGACGTTGATAATCAAGTGTTTTGTTCATCAGTTTGATACGCAAGTTCGTCTTCTGCTCTTTCGTCATAACTGGCGCGAAAGTTGGTTTTGTTTTCTTCTTCGCTTTTTGAATCTTCACAAACTTTCCTAGTTTCATATCATAATCACACCTTGCATTGACATCCCATGCAAAACACAAGCATACCACACGTTGGTATTTCAGCGCTTGATACTATCCTTCTCTTCACAGTAAATAGGATTGTAATACAGCATTATGATATCCTCATACGAACAATTAATCAACCACATCGGGTCAAAGATATGGATCTTCTTAAACTCTTCCCTTTTGTCTTGAGTCTCTTCAGAATCAGCAGACTCCTCATCAACCAACAATGTCTTGGTTTTACCAGACTTTTTCTTCTTACCCATGGTTTTATGTCTTTTAGGTTCAGATGGTGCGGTTTCTTTGCTTTTCCCTTACCGGACTTTGCACCCTTGTTGATAACTTGTCTCTTCCTCTTAGCTTCAGGATCAACAGCATGTAAAGGATTATCAGGATTAGAACCACTACCATCATTTCTATCTTTCTCTTCACCTGGATCTTTATAATCAGGATTAATCAGATGACCAAATAGATTCTTGTGAGGTGGTCTCTCATTCTCTGGAATACCCTTATATGCCTTCATCCTTCTAAGCCTACTCAAATTCATATGATGTTGAACTAGAACTTGTGTTGGGTCTTTCCTCAAAGCAGGATACTTCTTGTCAAAAATCATCTGCAGAAATTTTGGATACATGAGAAACTTGTCAACTTTCAATCCTTTCAACACTTCTAGCATATGATCAAATATCATTCAAGACACGTTAAATGATTTGTTCAAAATCAACGCAACCATTAACGAACTTATGCTGCTTCTCATCACGTCATAGCCTCCACGAACTGGTCCGAAAACATGTAACATCACATGTGCCAAATACTTGAATTGTGGACACAGCTTTGCCTTGTGTAATAGACTTTCAGTGATAGGTCCATTATATTTCATCCTGAGAAAGCATTTCCTCTGATCAATCCATGACAGTTTCCTCAGATCAGTAGGAGAATCCTTCAAATCAAGTGCTTCCCTGATATCATTCTCTGTAATCAACACTAACTCGTCTTGAATCTTACTTATGATTGCTGTTTTGCATTCCCAGAAGTCTATAACTGCACTCTTCCAGAATTCAACTTGATGGTCTTTGTAGATGGAAACTGGAGTAGCAATCGCATATAATACTCTGCAACGTCTAAGAAAATTTACGATTCTAGTAAACGCTTCATGCTGTTTTACTTCTCCAATAAATGCATAACAGTTATGATCTGCTTTAAATAGTAACTCCTTGGGTTTCTCTGGTTCTGCAATCTGTTTCTCCGGATTCTGTTGTTCAGCCATTTCGAAATCTGCAAAAAAAAAAAAAAAAAAAAAAAAAAAAAAACGTATGAAAATTCGTCATAATCGAACAAAATTTGAAATTTGATCAAAGGTCCTTCCTTCGATCCCAACGTGGGTTTGAATGAAGAAAATCTGTGGTTCGAATGAAGAATGTTGGTTCGAATGTGAAAATATTTTGAAAAATTGTTCATTCGACCCAAAATCCTACCTTCGACCTATTTCAGCTACATTCGACCCCTTAAATATGGTCGAATGTACCTGTTCTTAATCAGATTTTTCCAAAATCCAATTCAGTCCATTAAAACATCAAATTTTTGTTTGAATGGCATCTAATATGGCCGATTATCATTCCCTAACCATCAATTTCAATAATCAATCAAATATCGTTGGTTTTCAATCAAAAACTAGGTTAAACATGGTTTAAACAATTGATTAGGTTGTTTAAGTTGTTATTAGTCTAGTTTTTGGTCTAGTGTCCCCCTAAAACTGACGATAATTGATTTGCGATCGTCAATTGCATCAAACCGACACAGTTTAATGGTCAAATTTCAATCCAAGTGTTTCAAGTTAAAAATGTCGATTCTGATCTGAATATCCAGTAATTACGTGCAATATTTGTGTTAAAATGATCACAAGACTCTTAGGAACACAATGATAAAGGCTAGAAATCAAACTCAACAATTCCCCCCTTAATTAGATTTTTGAATTTTTTTTTTCAGAATGAGGGTTCGAAAGAGAGAATAGTATATATAGGAACCCACCTTCGACCTATATTGGGGTTCGAAGGAGAAGCTTTGGCTTCCTTCAACCGTACTGAAAGGCTCAAATGAAAAGCTAAAGGGCTCGAATGAAGAATTTTCATATGAGCACTCTCCTTCGATCTCTATAATAGGTTCGATTGTAGCAACATTTGTACCTTCGACCCATCGAATGGGCGAATGAACAAATGGAAAAACTGAAATTTTTACCAAATCTCAAAATCGAATCCCGTTTAAACTTTTTCAAACTTTTTCACTTTCAAACATTCATCATTTTGCATTTAAAGGTCACAAAACTCAAATGGTCAGTCAAACTTCAGAAAAGCATCATCAGTCACAATCGGTTATCAAAAATAAAATAGAAATGTAAAATCTTTTGGATTTTCTGAATTTTTTGTTAAAACACACCTAAAATCTTTTTGAGTTTATGACATTTTTGACAATAAAATGTAAAATGCAAAAATGTAAACACAAAGCAGTAAATGTTTTGTAATTTCCGGTAAGAGGATCATACCAGTTATATAGAAATATGATCACACCGTTGATCTTTAGTGTTTATTATCATTAAAGACAATGTGTGATCCGGCAATTGCTGATATTGTTACCCACATAAGCTTACATGCAGACTGTTATGCAATGCTTAATACGGCTATTTATATTATAAACAAAATTGTCTGTGGTTCCCACGCACACGACATACTCCCGTATCAAGGAAATTTTGCACAAAGACTCATTGTAACGTGTGATTATGCTTTCGTTATCTGTAATTTACAAGGTATTGAGGCACAGAGGTGTACAGGTCAGCAACTCAATGCTACAAAGTAACTTGTGCACTCTACCAGGTTGAGGGGTTATATCAATCACGATTTGCATCAATGATTAGATACGATGCATTAGATAATCTTGATTATCGTCATACATTGAAAGTTCCCCAATTCAGTAACTTTAGGTTTTGTCACTAAAGCTCTTTTATAAAGATACCATGTCTGATCTAGGTCCGTAAAACATACGACAGAAGATCAGATAGGCTATCCCCAGAAGAAACCTCTGAATTTTGTACAAAAACCCTATCAAACGAAATTACAGTACTAAAACCATATGCCCATGAGGTGTTCATCCATATAACAATTCGTTTGATATGTATCAGACACGCAGTAATAGGTCTACGAAGCCTACCAGCAGACATCACATTGATTAAACACACGCCTTATATAACATTTCAAATCTTTAGCATGCGTCAGATCCCCACTGATGTACTATCATTTCGTCTTTTAATCCTGGAAATCATTTTGGGTTTTTCTAATTTTTAGGGCTTTTTGGATTTTTCAATGTTTTTGGTTTTTTGGAAAATCTAAAGACTCCCCCTAAATTGTAAAACATATTTTTGGATTTTTTATTTTTCTGAAAAAACAGTAAAAACTAAAAATAAATAAACCGAGTTGATGATCAGTCTTGTTTCTCTTTTACACCGTTAGCTTTTAATAAAAATTAGAATCTCGATCTATCAAAAGCTTGGGTAAAAAGATCAGCACGTTGGTAATCAGTGTGGATTTTGACCATGTCAATCAATCCTTTATCATAACAATCACGGATGAAGTGATACTTAATCCGGATATGTTTAGCTTTAGAGTGATTGTTCATGTCTTTCGTGAGTGCTATGGCAGCTTCATTATCACAATAAATTGGGGTTTTAAGATATTGCAAACTGTAATCTCTCATCTACTGTTGAATCCACAGAACCTGTGAGCAACAACTAGAGGCTGCTACATATTATGCTTCACAAGTAGATAGAGTGACTGCCGTCTGCATCTTACACTGCCAGGTCACGAGCCTGCTACCAAAGAATTGGCATCCAGCCGTTGTGGATTTACTATCTTTGTCACAGCGACCATAATCTGCATCACTGAAAGCAACAAAGTCAAAATTATCATCATTATGGTACCATAGTCCTCTCGACGGACAACCCTTCATATATCTAAGGATTCGTTTAACGGCTGTTAGATGACTCTGTTTCGGCTTTGACTGAAATCGTGCACAGAGACATGTTGCGAACATAATGTCTGGATGAGATTCAGTAAGGTACATCAACGAACCGACAATGGCTCGATAAGTGAATGGATCAATGAGCTCCCCCTTAGCGTCAACTCCAATCCCGTGATTAGGTTGTATTGGGGTGTCGATAGGCTTGGAATCTTCCATCTGGAATCGGCTCAAGATGTCAGATAAGTATTTCGTCTGATGGATGAAAATGCCCGTTGGCAATTGGTCCACCTGCAAGCCTAGGAAAAACTGCATTTCTCTCATTGCATTCATCTCAAACTTTTCCTGCATAACTGTTTCAAATTCTCTACACAAAAGTTCGTTAGTTGAACCAAAGATAATATCGTCAACATATATCTGAACGAGAAGCAAGTCACCCTCTGTTCTTTTCGTGAACAGGGTACAATCGACCAAACCTCGTTTGAATCCTTTGGAAAGTAGGTAAATGCTCAGCTCCTCATACCATTGGCGTGGAGCTTGGTGCAATTCGTAAAGTGCCTTGTTTAGAATATAAACCTTATCCCAGTAGATAAGATCTTCAAAGCCTGGTGGTTGACCAACGTAAACCTCTTCCTTGACCACACCATACAAAAATGCACTCTTAACATCGATTTGATACACCTTAAATTACTTGTATGAGGCAAACGCTAGAAACATTCGGATAGATTCTATACGTGCCACAGGTGCATAATCATCGTTGTAATCAATTCCTTCAGTTTAACTAAAGCCTTGAACAACCAATCGAGCTTTGTTTCGTACGATTTGTTAGGATCCGAGTTTGATTGTTTTGATTGTTTAAGTAAAGATGTGATAGACGAAGTTATTTATAAATGGAAAGTGCAGCGGAATAATAAACTATAAATCAACACAAGAGAATAAATGTTTTCAATCGAATGCTTTCATAATATTGAATGATTACAGTCAATTGTACAAGTACTCCTCCTCAGCCTGATCACTCTGTGAATGCTTGTCTGAGAGAATGTTTTGAGTGATGAATAGAACAGTACAAGCACTGTTCTATTTATAGACAAATATAAACCACTGATGATCTTAGCTGACGTCACTTAAGACTGCGACCTCTAACAGAATAACAAACATAAAACATCTGTTATATACAAACTACTGTTACATTGTAAAACTCTGAAGGGTAAACTACTGTTTAGAAAACTCTGAAGGGTAAACTGCTGTTGAGAAAACTCTGAAGGGTAAACTGCTGTTAAGAAAACTCTGATGGTCTTGTATCATCTGTTGGAGCCAAAGTGCTGTTGGCTCCAACAGACCTTTAGTCTTCAGTACTTGATCAGCAATTGTTCTCTATTAGTTGTTATCCAACAGTCCTTTGTAGCGGCAGTTGTCACAGCAGTTGTTTGGGTAGAGCAGATGTTAGGGTCAACAGTCTTTTGGGAGAAGTATCTTGTAAATGCTGTTTATTTCTAAGGATCATCTAAGTAGTATATTTTGGCTTTCTAATCACCTGTTCTTCTCTAAGTCAGCAGACCTAACAATCTCCCCCTAGAACAGATGATGCCAAAACTAAGCTTTATTCTTGATCTTTATTTCCTCATCAGACTTTCTCTAATTTGACCTTTGAATTGTAACTCAAAGTTCAATGAGTAGAGTCTTCTACATCTCTTTCAAGCTCAAGGTTCAGCAGTGTTTGGAGGTCATCTGCACACAGTCTATATGCATCATCCATGCTTAGCTTTTGAGCTTCTACATCTGATCTGAGCAGAGTCAATTCATGGGTGTCTTTGTTGACCTTCCATTTTAGAATTTTTTGAATCAGAGGATTTACGAAGATGCATTTTTATTCTAGATGAGTTTGGTGATGGAGGTCTCCCAATAAGTCTTCTGAGTTCTTCAGGAGTGGGATAAGAGAAATAGTGTATTTGATTGTAAAGGCCCTCCTTTATAAAAGTATCAACAAACTTCTTCTGATATTCTTCAGACATTTCTTTCTTCCTTTTGAACTGTCTTCTTGCAGCAGCAGATAGATCAGAAGTGTCAAGTAGGCTGTCTAATGTAAAAGCCTGTTGTGGTCTCTTCATCATGGGTTCATCAGAGTAGACAGGTTTTCTGGGCAATGTAGGGTCTTTCTTCCTGTTTTCTTCCAACTTCTTGTAAGTTTCATCCAGCCTCAGCTCTGACCATCTTGCAACAGATTTTATTTCCCCATACTTTGCTGCCACAATTTCTTGTCTCATTCTTTTGAACTTTAAGGCTCTGGCTGGATCTCTGCCTTTATTAAAATCTGGGGCAGAGACCTTAGTTGAGGGATTCTTGGTCATGTCCTCAATTCTTATGAGTTCTTCTCTGAGAGCATGAGTGGTCCAGCCTGCAAACTGTATCCTGTTTGCTTTATAAGGCATGGTTGCCAAGATTTGTTCAAGATGTGATTCTCTAACCACCATTTCCATGTCACTGCTAAGAGGCATGGTAGACATGGAGTTGCTTAGGGTCTTAGCAAAGTCTTCAATCCTTCTCAATTTGCTAAGTTCTACTGAATGAATGCCCAGAGCAGTCCTGTCATCTTTCCCTTTACATCTCTCCTTGTGATTGCATCTGCCTGTTCAGTTTTGTATTTAAGATATGTGTCTAGGTTCAAGGGAACATGAAAATTTGGGAGAGATGGGAAAGATCTTTCAGATGGATGTTCAGTATTATAGAAGGATTGAATTTCCCCCTTGAGTAGATCAAGCTCAAGAGGATACTGAACAACTAATGGTGTAATGGTTGGTGGTGGTCTATGGGATGTAAATTGTGAGGTTTGTGGTGAGAATGATAAAAGTGGAATGGAAGTTATGGGTGTAGGTGTGGTGATTGAAGTAGTAGGTGGTGATGTTTGTATGTTTTCATCCTATACCACAAAGGTAGATTTTCTCTTCCTTTTGTACAGGATTTTTGGTGATGGTGGTGTTGGAGCAATGGTTGTATCATCATCTGTTGGCACTTTTGTAGAACCAGCAGATGGTTGGGATTTAGGTGGTAAAGTGGTTGTAGGGGGTGTATTGGTAGTTGTGGTAGTAGGTTTAGTTGTTGGTTTGGTGGTTGTAATGATAGGTTCAGATGTTGTGGTGGTATCAGTGGTTTTGGTGGCATCAGTGGTTTTGGTGGCAGTGGTTTTAGCAGCAAGTTTGGATGGTGGTTGTCTGACATGTTTGGCAGGCATTTTCTTCCTTTTAGAGGAACGCACATCCTCAACTTCTTGCTGTTGTTCTTTCTTTAATTGTACCAAAAACTCTACCTTGACTTCCAAAGTGTCAGCCCTCTTTTGCTTTTCCTCAGCAGCCTTTTCAGCTTTGTCATTAGCAGATGTATCAACTTCCTTTGCTTTGCTGGTTTTGGCAGTTTCAGTAGCAGTAGAGGTTTGAACATTTGGTTGTTGTTGTTGTTGTGGTGCTGTGTGGGTAGACCCTGGTTTGTTGGCAGCATTTGATTTTCCCTTTTGTGAGGGTGGACAACCAAAAGGATCTAGTTTTGGCAATCTATCCCTGCCACTATCCCCCTTTTTGGCATCATTAGCAGTGAATTCATCATCATCTTCATCTCTTAGAATTGTGGTAGGGGCAGAGCCAGTGGTCTTCAGCAAATGATTTTTAATGGATTTAATGTCAGCTTGGGTATCTTTGTACCTAGCATCCACCATAGTTTTGATTTGAACCATGTATGTTTCATGAATCTGATCTGCTAGTTTTCTATGAGCTATGATGATGGGGGAAACAGATTTCAACAGCTCACTAGCAATATCTTCTGTGGAGGGTTGACTCTTGGTGAGAGTAGCCAATGAGCCTAATATTGTCTTGATATCTGATTTAATATCAGCAATAGAGGTTTCTATGGATTGTACTCTGGCCGTCAATTCTTGGTACTTTAACCCATCACCTAAGTTAATAGGATCATCTGGGTTCCTACCAGTGGTAGTTGTATCTGGTGTAGTCTTAGGAGGTGAGTCCAAAGGATGAGAACCAGATGCCCCTTTTTCTTGGTTCTGGGGACTTCCAACTTATTTTGGGGACACTATAGTGGCCTCATCAGTTGTTTCCTTCAAGGAAGTCTTAGCTATGTAACCATTGTCCTGTTGTGAGACAATGGTCTCTACATCAGTAGTAGCTACTTCACTTGAAAACTCACCTAGAGTTTCATTGAACTCTAGGGGTGTAACCTCCTCTTCGGCTTGTGGGATAGCTGATTGATTTTCCTCAGTCCCAGTAACTTGTGGAGGTATACTCCTATTGATGGGTGAAGGAGAGGAACTGGGATTGTCCTGAGTTTTATCAATAGCCTCAAACAGAGGTTGCATGGTTGGAGGGACATGTTTTGGTGAAGGTGGAGGAGTGAAAAGAGAAGAAGCCCTGGGAGCAATGTTTTCAGAACCGGACCGGACGTTGAACCGGACTCCGTACCGGTTCACTGGTCGGACCGGTCGACCCGGTCGGACCGGAGGTAAGAGCCGGATAGTGTTATAAATATTAAAAAAAATAAATAGGTTTAGCTCAATTGAATAGAAAATATGAATTTAAGGCCATAATAAACATTTGCATATTTTTTTTCCTTTTATCAAACAAAGAGCCGAATTCAAGTTTTTTATTAAATGAATTTAGATATCTATCCAAGCATTGAGCTGTCAATGTGTCATATACTTTATTCATCTACCTTTTTAAAACCATCACCCAAGTCCCAATACCAAACCTTTCATGTTCTTTAACCTGCTTTATCTACGGGAAGTAACCACACTCCAATCAAACAACAGAAGCAACACTAGCAAGTAGCAACCTTCGATTTGACTTTTCCTCACTCATTGCCGGTGAAAGTTCAATCTGCACTCTGATTTGTACATCTTTAACCAGTTTTCGGTCAGTATTAAACCCGCCGGTTTCCGGTTGGACCACCGGTCCGCCGGTTCGACATCCGGTTCGGTGCAAACACGGTCCAATACCCTGACCCGGACCGGCAGGGTTCCCGTTTCCCGGACCGACCGCCAGTCCAGTCTGGGTTTAAAAACATTGCCTGGGAGAAGGTTTGATGAGCATATGATCAAGTGACTCAAATGCTTCATGATGTGGTTCCCTATGGCTTACAACATAATCCTTTTGTGAGGATTCATGAGGAGTTTGCTCAGGTTGAGATATGTCCATCTGTTGTGAGGAAGTAACGACAGTGGTTTCTTGTTGCCTTTGTGTTGCAACAGGGTTTTCCTCTGGTATCTCATCTTCCAGAGGCCCCTTTTGGTTTTAGTGTTGGTTTTTGTGGATGGACGTTTTCTTTTAGAGGTGGCTGGTGTGGGTTTCACAGCACTGGATGTAGTGGGCTCAACAACAGAGGTTTGGACAACAGTTGTTGTCTTAGTCCTCTTTGTTTGTGTTTTAGAAACTTTTGACACTTTTGATACTTTATCTTGGGTGGTTGAACCCAGCATTCTTGTGAAAGTTTCATCAGTTAGACTTTTCATATTAACAGATTCACCCATTTTAAAATCATTTTCTGGTAAAACCTTTTGAAGGATTACACTTAAAATTCTTGGGTATAGTAGAAAAGCATTATTTGACCCAGACTTTATGGCCTTCATGAAAAATTAGGGTTTGTAGATTACTTGGGATGCAAGTTTAAGATTCTGGCAGATTCGGTTGAACGTTTTGTAGGGGCTGTAATGGGTTGTTAAATTGATTGTTTTGATGATTTCTTTGCATGATTGTAATGTACAAGGTCTTATCTTCTCATAATGGGCAAAACCATCGAATTTGGACATCGTTTGAGTCGTTTTTGGAATTTTAATTGATTAGGGGTCATATCAGATTTTCGGATTTGTAAATTGGGCTAACTTTAAATGGTCATAACTTGAGATTTACAAGGAGTCAGGTTATGAAATTTTTACAGTAGGTCAATACTGGAAAAATAGAGCTTTTCCATGTGGATTCATCTCGTTTGGATGAATACACAATTTTTGAGAATTTCCCTACTAAACTGACCTGTTGAGGAAATTTTCTGGACATAGCTGTGTTGTACGAATTTTCATAATTTTTGTGTTTGGAATTAAGACAAAACAAAAATAGGTATTGTCGAGTGAATACCAAATAAAATTCTGTAAAAATTTGGGACTCTAATTCATTCGTTAAGTAATTTAAATAAATTGTTTTTCACAGCGCACAATCTGTCCTAAAAACGCAGATTGTGTACGGGGTCTTTAGGTGACTATTTAGAGTTCTATGTGGTATGTAATTGACATGTACTTGTGTGAAAACTTGTATGAGATGTATTTGATGTATTAAACTGATAATAATCACTATAATCACCAACAGGATACGTAGGACATACTTGAGCATGTAGAGTCATTAGGTGTCACTACACGGTTTTGAACTTTTAAAAGTCTTGGATAAACGAGTTACATGGTGTGTTGGTTACGCACGTATACTCACCTAGTGACATTTGTAATAGGGAGCCGGTAGCACGTTACTATTCTTGGAATTTGGATTTTCACTTGCGACCTATGGTGAGTTTCACTACTCTTTTTCTCAAAAGCATGCGTCTCAGGTATGAGACACTTTACTTAACATTTTCTAGTCCGGTTTGGGACTACTTACACATCCCGGGTTGGGATGCCATGGATCCTTATGAGGGTCGGTTACTTTGCTAGTTCGCAATTGTGTCCTTGATAAACTAAACCATTTCTATCATCTGTAAGTCCTCACGTACCGAATGAGTTGCCAGGGTTGGCAAGCGGGTTATTAGTTGATAGCGCTATTAGGTCTTACAAACCTCACACCGGCTCGGGGAGCGCGGGCATGAACTATAACTTAACGAAACATTATCATTGTGGATAGACAATGATGTCAGGCATGCGGCACACTTATGTGGCTACACGTACATAGCAGTTCGGTATTTTCGGTTAGTTATCATGAATGGGTTAGCTACCCTTGACATGCGATGAATTAGTGGTTACACGGTGCGGGGCACCAACATAACTTACTTACTTACGTGGTTTTGAAAACCAGCGCTTTTGCATATTAAATTACTTTACTTTGTGAACTCACCAACTTTATGTTGACACACGATAGCATGCTTTTGCAGGTCTCTAGGTTCGGAGCACGATAGGACATGCATCATTGTGTCATGGGTTGTGAACATTATATAACTTATACTTTACTTTGCATTCAACGGTTTTATTTTGGGCGCGTTGTTTTGCGCATGAACTTAAATGGTTATGTTTGAATTACGCTTCCGCAACTTAACTGAATTTTTTGGTAAACATTAAACGTGATTTTCAATAACGAACTAAATGGTTTGGGCATTTAGAGTCGTTCTTATGACTTATGGCTATGGGATCCTGGTATGTCACGCGCCTCGCGGTATAAACTCCGCAGTGGAAATTTGAGGGTGTGACAGCCGGTGTGGGTTTCACAGCACTGGATGTAGTTGGCTCAACAACAGAGGTTTGGACAACAGTTGTTGTCTTAGTCCTCTTTTTTTGTGTTTTAGAAACTTTTGACACTTTTGATACTATATCTTGGGTGGTTGAACCCAGCATTCTTGTGAAAGTTTCATCAGTTAGACTTTTCATATTAACAGATTCACCCTTTTTAAAATCATTTTCTGGTAAAACCTTTTGAAGGATTACACTTAAAATTCTTGGGTAAAGTAGAAAAGCATTATTTGACCCAGACTTTATGGCCTTCACATTGGATACTAAGTCCATAAACAGGCCCTGGGATAAATTGAAGTCAGAGTCTGAAAACATAGCATATCCCAAGTACTGAATCCTCAATGGGATTTCATTAAAGGAAGTGGACTTAGCAGAGACACAGAGAGGGAGGGTATGGAAGAAAAATTTCATGACTGGTGGGAAAAACTTTTTGAACAAAGTTGACGCAGTCATTTGTGCATCATAGCCTCTTTCCTGAAACTCTGTGTGAAGTTCAGCCTTAGGGAAAGAGTCGTTACCTGACAAGTCATTGAGTGAGAAGGTTGTGGATATCAGTTCAGGGGTAATGGCGACATTTGTCTCTCCAATTTTTGAGATTATGGTTGTAGGCTTTTTGTCTTGAAGAAGAAACTCAGCGTTTAACCAAAACTCTTGGAGGGTATCGGGATATATGGGAGCATCAACGGTTAGGATTGTCAGGTATTTGGAATTTAGGATGATGTCGATGGTGGAATGGAATGGAACGTTTTCATCTGTTTTCACCAGATATGGAGATAATTGTGGGTGGCTTTTGCTTGAAGATCCATTGTAACGGATTTCGACTGTGAGAATGAAAGGAATTGGAGTAAGGGTTTGTGGTTGAAGAAGGCGGTTTCAGTATTTTGAATACAATGAGACAGTGTAACAACTGTTGTGGTAAAAGAGGGTTTTATAGGCTCTGCTGAAACCGCTGATGTGGCCAAAACTCTGCTTTTGAGAGAAGACATGGCAAACATCTGGTGGCATACAGCTGTTGCCAAAGGTCTGATGCAAACAGTTGTTATCTTACCAAAGTGCTGATGCTAACATCACTTGGTTTTTTTGGTATATATATATATATATATATATATATATAATGAAACAGTTGTTTTATCTGATCAGAGGTTTGAAACAGATTTTTCAACTAAACAGTGGTTGCTTTATCTGATCAGATGTTTGAAACAGATTTTTCAACTAACAGTGGATAGAATGAATGAAACAGTGGTTGTTTTATCCTTAACAGATTTTTCAACCAAAATGCTATTTTTAAGGATGAATTTTGATTTTCTGAAACATTTTAATGTTTTCATTTAAAACATTTTTTTTGTTTAGTCCATGTTTAGCATACCAATTCTAGAAATCAGATTTGTGAAGGTAGATGTGTCTAAAGCTAACACATCTGCCAAGTGATCCTCTGTTGGAACATGGAGTAGAGAAATCAAACCTTTTTCATAACTATCTCTGACAAAATGATGTCTGATGTCTATGTGCTTTGTTGTTGAATGAGATACCGGATTTTCGATGATATTTTCAGCAGCTTGACTGTCCAACATGAGGGGAGTCCTTAGTGCAGTTATCCCAAAATCCAGCAGTTGATTTTGAAGGCACATAAGTTGGGCTGTACAGCTTGCAGCAGCAATGTATTCAACCTTAGTTGTTGAAGTTGAAACAGCTGCTTGCTTTTTGCTTTGCCATGAGACTAAGGTATTCCCTAGAAACTGGCACCCTCCTGATGTAGACTTCCTTGTGGTGTGGCAGCCAGCAAAATCACTATCTGAATAACCTGAAAGCTCAATGTTTCCATTAGCAGGATACCAGATAACAAGTGTGGGAGCACCTTTTAGGTATCTGAATATCCTTTTCACAGCAATAAGGATTGACTTTCTGGGTGAAGCCTGGAATCTTGCACAAACACAAATGGCAAACATAATGTCAGGCCTAGATGCAGTTAAGTACAATAAAGACCCAATCATGCATCTGTAATGTGTCTGGTCAACCAGTTCATCCTTGTCATCAATAGTGAGTAGCTTGACTATACTCATGGGTGTACTACATGGCTTACAGTCATTCATCTCAAATCTAGTTAACAAATTTTTCACATATTTGTTTTGATGAATGAATGTGCCATTTTGTAGCTGCTTCACTTGGAGACCAAGGAAGCACTGAAGTTCACCCATAGCACTCATTTCAAACTTTGCTGTCATGAGTTCCCTAAACTCTTGACACATTTTGTTACATGTGGATCCAAAAATGATGTCATCCACATATATTTGAACAATCATTAAGTCTTTCCCTCTCCATTTCAAAAATAAGGTTTTATCAATTTTGCCTCTTGTGAAACCAATGGATAAGAGAAAGGTGGAAAGAGTTTCATACCAGGCCCTAGGTGCTTGCTTGAGTCCATACAAGGCTTTCTTAAGCTTGTAGACATAATCAGGATGGAATGTGTCTTCAAAACCAGGTGGTTGGCAAACATAGACTTCCTCCTGAATTTTGCCATATAGGAATGCACATTTGATGTCCATCTGATACACCTTTATGTTTTGGTTGACAGCAAAGGCTAGGAAGAGTCTGATAGCTTCTAACCTAGCTACAGGAGCAAAGGTTTCATCATAATCTATCCCCTCTTCTTGTCTGAAGCCTTGAACCACAAGCCAGGATTTATTCTTGACAACTATACCCCTTTCATCAGTTTTGTTTTTGAAGACCCACTTTGTGTCAATTGGACAAACATCCTTAGGCAGTGGTACAAGCTCCCATACTTGTTGTCTTTTAAACTGAAGGAGCTCTTCCTGCATGGCTTCTACCCGACTGTTGTCTTTTAGTGCCTCTTGGTACTTGACAGGTTGTGTGAGAGATGGAAAGCCTGCAAAAAGACAGATATTTGAGGATTGGCTTCTTGTGAGCACACCCTCTCTGATGTTGCCAATGATTTGATCTGGTGGATGAGATCTTAGGTAGATTAGATCTCCTTGATATGGTATGATGGCATGTTGAGGTGAAGGACAGAGGTTTGGTGACTCTGTTGATTTAACATCTGTTTGCACTTCTGTAGTGCCAACAAATGTTTGAAATGGAGGTTGGGGAATGGGTCCAAGTGGTGTGAAACTGGTCTGACTTTTGTCAACAGATGTTTGACTTTTGTCAACAGATGATTGAGCAGTGGATGTAATTGGTGAAGCAGTGGTTTGAGGATAAGACTGGCCAACTGTAACATTTCGCGATTTATAATTGTACGTTAAATAAAAACGACAAGTTCTATTTTTGCATTTTGTGGCATTTTGAACCCTAATACTATGATAATTATTCCTAATATATATATATATATATATATATATATTAAATATATGTTAATTATAATTGTAAAAAAAATATGCTGAGGCCGGGGTTCGAACCCGTGTCCTCAGCCGGTTCAACATACAAATCCACACAACCAGCTGCTCTAGCCTTGAAACTTGTTTCAATCAGGATACATTATAATTATAACAAGATTTAAAACCATATCAGTTGACTTGGAAAGTCAACTGAGATCCACGATTTACCAAGATCACAACCACTTGACTCGCATTTGATCAGGAATTGATTGGCAACGTGATTTCCGGTCATCTACAAGTTATATGCTAGTCAATTACCATTCAATTGTTTCCAATTTTGATTAATAACGCGTCAAACTTTAAAGACGAGGTCAAACATTTCCAATTCATTGATCCCGACATTAACACTATAAATTGGGCATTAGTGGACCATAACAAGTCGCCGAACATCCTCTTCCAACCCCCAATTTCTGCATTAAATCTGTTTTTCTAGTGTTATTGATCGCGTTTTTGACTTTGGGCTTGACCGACTAATTCGTATCATAATCGTGTTTGTAAGTTTGATTTTTGTTATGGGTTTTATTCATCGGCAGTCCACGATCAATAGCCCCAATGATCAGGGGCTATTGATCACTAATTGTATTGATTGCAAATCTAGGGCTCGTATGCTTATAATTGGGGAAGAACACGAATTCTGTTATGTTATTTATTTTTATTAAACAGAAACCAAACACAACCACTGGTCTGGACCAGGTGGTTGTGTCTGGTGCCATCCATCTGAACCACGCGGGTTCGATACCCGGCGATGGCAAACATTTTCTTTAGTTTTGTTATTAATCAAAACAAACAAAGTTTAATTATATATATATTACTTATATTTTATAAATTCGTTTTAAAATATTAAAACTTTTTTAATAATTCTACAAAAATTATTTTAAGTTAATCTAATGAAAAAGTTTAACTTACAATTTTTAGTTTTCAAAAACCTATTTATTTAATATATATAATAATTAAATCAAGTTTATTCTATTATATTTATAAAATTCTATTAAAATATCAAAACAATTTTATAAATTTCCACAGAAATTATTCTGAGTTTTTAGAACAATAAACTTTTCTGAAATGATTTTTATTTCTGAAAAATCATTTATTTAATATTTTTAATCAATTTTTGTTAGTTTTAATCATAATTAAATCATAATAAATCCAATTTTTAATATTTTTGCACCAAAATTTTATATAAATTATTTCTGATTATTTGGAACAGAAATATAACTTTTAAACTAATAATTCTTTAATTTTTAGTATTTTTAAATACAAAAGTTAAATTTTGACAATTTGTAATAAATAGATTTAATATTCTATTTTAAAGAAAATAATTTTATAAAAATTATTCTTATACTTTAAACTCATTATTGTGACCATCTTAAATTCAAATTTTATAAAAAGATCTTTGTTTATTTATTTACTAAATTTCTCTTAATTATCAAACATTTTTATTATTAATCAAACGAGCATTTATCCCCAATTCGAAGGCCTAGAACATATACACTTGTAGACTAGATAGACTTAGACATATTTATTACCTTATCATAGGGTGATACTTGACACATTTGGGCAACACCACTATTCAATTTTTCAAGAAGTATAACATTTTGCTAAGGTGAGTTTTACATAGCCCCTTTTCTATTTATCACCATTTTTGGGGTGAAACATGTTACATCATTCTTTATGCAATTCAATCATCAAAGTGTCTATGTGTTTTTCTATGTTGCATTATGTCTTGAACATGACTAGGGTAAGCACAATTCTAGCATAATCATTAACATTTATCAGCCGACGGTATACATTGATAGATCTATTGGACTGACAATCCCACCCGGATACGTGCCTCCTACAAAGGTAGCGTGGGTGTTTGTTATCGCATAACATATTCGAGTGAACCATGAGCGTATGGGATGTACCACATTATAACAGTCACAATGGTTGATTATGCACTCGATTTACTTCTAGTATGTTTTCACATATGGACTAGATTTGCCATGACACATGAATTGCACAACAATTTTATTCGATTATCAAAACCTATGTAATTCTCACCAACTTTTGTTGACCCAAAATATTTTCAACTTAACATGTTTCAGGTTCTACTTGCTTGAAGATTTGAATTAATGCTTGAAGATGTGTGCATAGTCTTATTCAATTTGATGTACGAATTCTTGTAGAACAATTGTATGTAATTTATTTAAATCATTTAATGAAATTTATTATTCACCATGAGCTACTGAACAATCATCAATACGTGACATCCTGATGTTTCCGCCATCGGTTGGGGTGTTACAGATTGGTATCAGAGCCATGGTTATAGGGAATTAGGTTATTAGAAAAATAATCTAGTCTATAACCATAGGATTTAACCATTACTTGCTTCTTTACTTGCTATTCTCTATCTCTCTCCTACTTCTTATCCCTACATTAATCCCCACAAGAAGGTTGCTCCCCATCACTAGATCTACTCTCAAAATAATAGGACAAAATCCTCAGGTTTAACCTGAACCACCTTGAGATATCGTCGAAGTCCTAGATTTTAATAACGAACACGTGCAATATGGAAGGGTGAACGCCTGTATTCTGAGTCTTCTGTCTAGGCTGGCATTGCGCATATATCCCAATCAGACGAGGGACCCGGATGCCTACCTGGGAATTCTCGAGATGAGTGTTCACTTATAGGCTAAAGCATGTCTTCATATGTTATTAGAATTTAGAATCTTTGATAAGTCAACGTTTTCATTTATTCGTTTTAATTAATGAATAAATGATTACATTCCTTATATAATCTCATTCATTTCACTGTGTCTCTTACAGATCATGCCTCCATGTCGCAGCGCTCGCCTTAACAGTGGTGACAATCATGATGAAGGGAGTAGCAATCACAACCACAACCACGATACTAACCACAACAACAACAACAACAACAACAATGGAGTCGATGCCCAACTGGCTGCAATCATTTCTCAACAAATGGCGCAGCAAATCGCGACTTTGGTTCCCAACTTACTAGCTCAAGTCATCCAGTTGAACGGCAACGGGAATGGTAACGGCAACGGGAATGGAAATGGAAACCACAACGGGAATGGGAATGGTCTTCCAGCCTGTACCCTTAAGCACTTTAATTCCTGTAATCCCCCAAAGTTCAGTGGAGAAGAAGGAGCTACAGGGCTCCTACAATGGTTTGAGGGTATTGAGAATACCTTCATTAACAGTGAGTGTCCCGATAACTTAAAGGTCCGTTATGCTATGAGTGTTCTTCACAAACGAGCACTCACTTGGTGGAATGAGGAAAAACGCACTCGCGGAGCTGAAGCTGCACTAGCCTTAACTTGGGATTAAGCTAAAGACATTATGAAGGCAGAGTTCTGTCCTCGTAATGAAATCAAGAAGCTGGAAGATGAATTTCATTATCTTGCTCAAGATAGTGGAGAAAACCTTGCCTACAACACTCGTTTTCACGAACTTAGCCTACTGCTACCCCACAAGGTCACCCCCTTGCCTATTGCAATCGAAAAATACATTGGTGGCTTACCGATGCAGATTCAAGACACGGTGTGGGGAAGGAATCCTGCTACTTTGGAGGAAGCAAAGCGTTTGGCTGCCACCCTAACAGATAATCATGTGAAGGCAGGAACCCTGACTCGGAAAGGGGAAAAGAAAACTGTTGCAAAGGATACTCCCCAACCTGCCGTTGAAATCAAAACTGAGGCCTCAACCAACGGAAAGTGCAAGGTCAGGAATTTTGCAATAGACACCACTGTCCCACCCAACAAGAAACAATACAACGGGAACAAGCCTAAGTGTGATACCTTCCAGTATCACCACTTAAACCAAGTACCCTGCCGACAGTGCACCAATTGTCAAAGGTATGGGCATCTTACGGATGCTTGTCGAATTCCTGCTACAAACACCCTTGCTGCTCCAAATAACCCCGCTAGAGACCCTCCAGCTACTTAACAGCAAACCCCACCATTTGAATGATGTCTACTTTCTCTTTAATTCTATGTATTGACACTTTTTGATTCAAGTAATAAATTCAAGTATTATCATAACATCTGAGTGCATGCTTGTTTGAATGTGAACTAATTGCTATATCTATAATCATACTTGCTTACTTGTACATCAATTAGTTGACTACCAAACAACCTACTTAACGATTGGTAGAGGTCATCATGTCTTTCAAACAGTCGGGAGAGGCCCTACCACCTGCTCAACGACTGGTGGAGACCATCGAACCTACTCAACAATCGGTAAAGTCATAAAAGGACGCAAAACCCTAATGTAAGGTAAATTGGTAATTACGGCCCGGAACGTAATCATGAATTTACAGGTACGTTAAGGTAGTGTGAAATTTTATCAAGGTTTCCGGTAGTTGACCGATTGTAAACCTGGTGTTCTCCTTTTAACTTCGGGACGAAGTTCCTAAAAGTAGCGGAGACTGTAACATTTCACGATTTATAATTGTACGTTAAATAAAAACGACAAGTTCTATTTTTGCATTTTGTGGCATTTTGAACCCTAATACTATGATAATTATTCCTAATATATATATATATATATATATATATATATATTAAATATATGTTAATTATAATTGTAAAAAAAAATATGCTGAGGCCGGGGTTCGAACCCGAGTCCTCAGCCGGTTCAACATACAAATCCACACAACCAGCTGCTCTAGCCTTGAAACTTGTTTCAATCAGGATACAATATAATTATAACATGATTTAAAACCATCTCAGTTGACTTGGAAAGTCAACTGAGATCCACGATTTACCAAGATCACAACCACTTGACTCGCATTTGATCAGGAATTGATTGGCAACGTGATTTCCGGTCATCTACAAGTTATACGCTAGTCAATTACCATTCAATTGTTTCCAATTTTGATTAATAACGCGTCAAACTTTAAAGACGAGGTCAAACATTTCCAATTCATTGATCCCGACATTAACACTATAAATTGGGCATCAGTGGACCATCACAAGTCGCCGAACATCCTCTTCCAACCCCCAATTTCTGCATTAAATCTGTTTTTCTAGTGTTATTGATCGCGTTTTTGACTTTGAGCTTGACCGACCAATTCGTATCATAATCGTGTTTGTAAGTTTGATTTTTGTTATGGGTTTTATTCATCGGCAGTCCACGATCAATAGCCCCAATGATTCAGGGGCTATTGATCACTAATTGTATCGATTGCAAATCTAGGGCTCGTATGCTTATAATTGGGGAAGAACACGAATTCTGTTATGTTATTTATTTTTATTAAACAGAAACCAAACACAACCACTGGTCTGGACCAGGTGGTTGTGTCTGGTGCCATCCATCTGAACCACGCGGGTTCGATACCCGACGGTGGCAAACATTTTCTTTAGTTTTGTTTTTAATCAAAACAAACAAAGTTTAATTATATATATATTACTTATATTTTATAAATTCGTTTTAAAATATTAAAACTTTTTTAATAATACTACAAAAATTATTTTAAGTTAATCTAATGAAAAAGTTTAACTTACAATTTTTAGTTTTCAAAAACTTATTTATTTAATATATATAATAATTAAATCAAGTTTATTCTATTATATTTATAAAATTCTATTAAAATATCAAAACAATCTTATAAATTTCCACAAAAATTATTCTAAGTTTTTATAACAATAAACTTTTCTGAAATGATTTTTATTTCTGAAAAATCATTTATTTAATATTTTTAATCAATTTTTGTTAGTTTTAATCATAATTAAATCATAATAAATCCAATTTTTAATATTTTTGCACCAAAATTTTATATAAATTATTTCTGATTATTTGGAACAGAAATATAACTTTTAAGCTAATAATTATTTAATTTTAGTATTTTTAAATACAAAAGTTAAATTTTGACAATTTGTAATAAATAGATTTAATATTCTATTTTAAAGAAAATAATTTTATAAAAATTATTCTTATACGTTAAACTCATTATTGTGACCATCTTAAATTCAAATTTTATAAAAAGATTTTTGTTTATTTATTTACTAAATTTCTCTCAATTATCAAACATTTTTATTATTAATCAAACGAGCATTTATCCCCAATTCGAAGCCCTAGAACATATACACTTGTAGACTAGATAGACTTAGACATATTTATTACCTTATCATAGGGTGATACTTGACACATTTGGGCAACACCACTATTCAATTTTTCAAGAAGTATAACATTTTGCTAAGATGAGTTTTACATAGCCCCTTTTCTATTTATCACCATTTTTGGGGTGAAACATGTTACATCATTCTTTATGCAATTAAATCATCAAAGTGTCTATGTGTTTTTCTATGTTGCATTATGTCTTGAACATGACTAGGGTAAGCACAATTCTAGCATAATCATTAACATTGATCAGCCGACGGTATACATTGATAGATCTATTGGACTGACAATCCCACCCGGATACGTGCCTCCTACAAAGGTAGCGTGGGTGTTTGTTATCGCATAACATATTCGAGTGAACCATGAGCGTATGGGATGTACCACATTATAACAGTTACAAGGGTTGATTATGCACTCGATTTACTTCTAGTATGTTTTCACATATGGACTAGATTTGCCATGACACATGAATTGCACAACAATTTTATTCGATTATCAAAACCTATGTAATTCTCACCAACTTTTGTTGACCCAAAATATTTTCAACTAAACATGTTTCAGGTTCTACTTGCTTGAAGATTTGAATTAATGCTTGAAGATGTGTGCATAGTCTTATTCAATTTGATGTACGAATTCTTGTAGAGCAATTGTATGTAATTTATTTAAATCATTTAATGAAATTTATTATTCACCATGAGTTACTGAACAATCATCAATACGTGACATCCCGATGTTTCCGCCATCGGTTGGGGTGTTACACCAACAGTGGCTGACTCAGCTGTGGCAGAGTTTTGACAGGTGTTTTGAACAGCTGCTTCCCCTGATACAGAATAGACTTTATAGTGACTTGGAATCACAACATCTGTTCTGTAATCTTTTTGTGGAGATTAATGGGCAGCCAAAGATTTTGAAAAATGAGATTAATGGTTTGATTTTGAACAAAATTTCATAAGCAGTCTTTTGATGTCTTGGGTTGATTAAAACTCTGTTTTGAACATAGCAAGCAGTGTTTACAGCTTCTGTCCAGAAGGACAGTGGCAAACCAGAATCTGCTAGCATGGTTCTTGCAGCTTCAATGAGAGTTATATTTTTCCTCTCAACCACCCCATTTTGCTCTGGTGTTCTTGGGATGCTGTACTGCCTCACAATCCCTTTTGACGCACAAAAATCATCCAACTCCTTATTTTTAAACTCTGTCCCATTGTCACTTCTAAAGACTTTTACTGGCAAGTCATATTGTTTTTCAACTTTGGTGACAAAGTCCTTCAAGATACCTTCAGTCTCATCCTTAGAGTGTAAAAAGTAAGTCCATGTAAACCTAGAAAAATCATCAACTATGACAAGACAAAATCTCTTTCTTCTTAGACTCATGATTTTAACTGGGCAAAACAAGTCCATGTGCAACAATTGTAGACATTGACTTGTTTTGGACTCATCAATGGATTTGTAAGAGCTTTTATGTTGTTTTCCTTTTAAGCAGGAAACACAATGCTCATCACATTTGAATTCTTTTGATGGTAAACCTCTGACGAGGCTTTGTTTGGAGAGTGAGTTGATAGTTTGAAGGTTGGTGTGACCCAGTCTCCTATGCCACAATTCTGTCTCATTTGTGGAGGCAGCAGAAAACAGACAGACATTTGCCATAGGATTATCCTTCAACATATCAACCACATACACATTGCCACTCCTGTGAGCAACAAGTTGTGCTTTGCTCTCAGCAATGATGGTATCAATCTTTTTCACCACTTCTGGCCCAATAATCTTAGAAGTTTTCTAAGTGAAAAATGAGCCATACCCTTTGTCACTCATTTGTGATATACTAAGAAGATTAAATTTAAGATTATCAATAAGATTGACATTTTCAAACTTTAGTTTCCCAGCCTGAACAGTCCCTGAACCCAACACCTTACCTTTTGAATCATTACCAAAGGATATATCATCCCCTCCATGAGCTAAGAAGTCCAGAAGAATGGCTCTATATCCTCTCATGTGCCTGGAGCCTCCACTATCTACATACCAAAGGCTATCTAAGTAAGCAGAAGCTCCCTGCACATCAGTAATTGATCAGTTTTGGTGAGTGTCCAAAGCCAAGTTGGCTTTGGATGGGTCCACAGACTTTTCAACCTCAAGCTTAGGAAGGTGGTAAGTGGTTTGAACTAGTTTTTGAATCAAGTTAAAAAATTGTTGCTGACCATTTGCCAGTTCTTGGACGTTAACACTTGGTGCAACAGATGTTTGATCACTTCCTGACAGATGATAGTATCCATAGGTATTTCTGTTCACTCTTGGTTTAGAAGGCCTTTTGGGTTCTTCATAAACATGTGACAGATTATGACAAGGTGGTTGTCCATATCCCCTTGGGTACTTGTTGGTGGGTGGAGCATCTGTTATTTGAACATCCCTAGAAGCAGATGTTTCCAAATTTTTGGTAACAGATGTTTGAACTGGAGCAAAAGTCTGTTTGGGTTTTCCTTTTGAAGTACTTACCACTTGATTTGCAAGAGTTTTAGCCTTGTACTCTTGTATTTTGACATCAAAATTTTTGAGATACAGGCACTCTTTGGTTTTATGATTCTTCTTACCACATATTGAGCACGTGGTCTTAGAATCACACATACTTGTTCCTTTGTTGATATCATATGCTTTTAGAAGAAAACAATTTTTAGTGACATGATTCTTCTTTTCATAGAAATCACAGAACAAGTGAACAGACTTTTCTTTCTTTTTCCCTTTTTCAGTCTTCTTTTCAACAGATGTTTGATCATCTCCTGGAAGATCTATCAAGGGAATGACCTTTTCCTGTAGTGCTTTCTTACCATCAGGGGTTCTGAATTCAACTGGTTTGAAGTTCTCAAGAGTACCACACTCATCAGACCAAGTAGGTTTAAATTCATATTTTTCAAGTTCAGTGAATGATGAGGAACCTTCTGGTTTTTCAAGAACAATTTTTTTGCCATTAGGTTCAGTGATTTTAATCTCTTGACCTTTCAAATTAGTTGGTACTACCTCAACCAATTTTTAATCCCTTTTGTCAGTGTTTTCAAAAGCTGGAGCAATGGTTTCAAAACCAAAACCAAACTTCACATGACTTTTGGTTTGTTTGTTGAGGAGCATCTCATAACCTTTACATGATTCCACCCATTTCTGACATTCAACTTGGGTGGTCTCAAGCTCACATTTGCAACTATGATATTTAGTTATCATAGTTTGGAGCTGGTCTTTGGTTATAGTTGCTTCATGTTTTAAACTACTTATTTCAGATTCTTTTTCAGTCAATTTTGATTTTAACTCTTTTGAAAGTTTCTCAAATTGAACTTCATCATCTAAAATTTTCTTCCTAAGGTTTTCATTTATCTCTTTGATGTTAGCAAATGCTATTACACATTTGTCAGAACACAAATCTTTAAGGATTTGAGGAGATACCTTAGCAGCAGCCATCAATGCACAATCACACTTGCACTCACAATCATTAGATGCACCCTAGGGATCTGAGAGACTCACAACCTCTTCTTCAGATTTTTCACCTGCAACTACTTCATCAACAATATCATCAGTCACAACTACAGATTCAGTTACCACCTCCTCAGATTCAACCTCTTCTACAATAGCCATGAAACAAAAGTTTTCTGGTTCATTGGTTTGGACATACTGGACAGGAACAGTGTTTGAGGACTGTGCAAAATGAGCAGTGTTTTGCACATTTGGTCCAGGGGTATTATGGGAAACTTGATAAGTGTTGGTCTGTGGCCTTTTATTTGGATAGGTAATCATAGGTGTACCATGTTGACTCCTATATTCCCTAGCAAAATGACCAAGTCTATGACATTTATAACACTTAATCTTTGATTTATCCAACCCCACTTTTGACCTGCCAGTTAACCCTGGAAACCTTCTCCCAGTTTTCTTGTAAAAATTGTTAGTTCTTACACTGAGAAGGGCCAATTGGTGCATAATGTCCATTTCTTCTAAATCATCAGGGTCAAAGTATTTTATGTCATCTTACTCAAAGGATATGTTATCAAATGCCTGGATATCACCACCACTTGCTGTAAAAGCATAGTTTGGTGAATAAGAATCAGAGTTAAAACCTGAGTTAAGATCTGAAGTTATGTCAATGAAATGATCATAACTCTGATCCTTATTATTACCAGGCACCTCATCATGACCCAGAAGTGCTGTATTACCAAATACATAGTCATCAGACACTTTTCCAGAGTCCTAGAGCTTCTTTTTCTAGTTAAGCTCTCTCTCATAGGTCAAGAGCTTACCATGAAGCTGGGTCAGTGATAGGTCATTGAATCCAATTGAGTTTCTCATAACTATAACAATAGTGTCCCATTTATCTGGTAGTGATCTTAAAAACCTATGGTTCAAAGTTGAATGTGGGTAAGTTAGACCAACCAGTTTTAGTTCACTAATGAGACAGTTAAACCTCTCAAATTGTTGAGTTAATGACTCTCCCTTAACATGACTGAATGTTTCATATTGTTGATTAAGTATTTCATGGTTGTTTTCAACAACCTCTTCAGTCCCACCAAATTGTTCTTTCAGTGCATCCCACAACTCCTTTGCACTATTACAGTGTAACAACCCAGCATATATATCATTGGGTAGAGCCATGGCCACAATACTGAAGGCCTTGGCATCTAACTCAATTTTTCGAAAATCCTGGTCAGAGTAGTTTTCAAGTTTCTTAGGCTCCTGAACCTTGGGATCTTCAGTACTCGGCACCATCGGAACATGTGGTCCGAAGATAACCGACTTCCAACACCCAGTGTTCTGTTGAGCTAGAACATGGCTCATCCGACGTTGCCAAATATTGTATTAAGATCTGACAAGCATCGGTGGCTTGTTGTTCATAACAGTGTTGTGTGGATCGTGATTGATTGAAGCCATTCTTTGATTTTTCAAAAACAAAGTCTGTTTACAAACGGTTAAATCGAAAATAAACTATTACTCTGTTTTCAATCCGACAAACAAACGATATCATTAATTGTGAGCTGATCTGTTTATATTAAATTGATTTGTTAGATCGAATTTAATTGACCAAGCTCTGATACCAATTGTTAGGATCTGAGTTTGATTGTTTTGATTGTTTAAGTAAAGATGTGATAGACGAAGTGATTTATAAATGGAAACTGCAGCGGAATAATAAACTATAAATCAAAACAAGAGAATAAATGTTTTCAATCGAATGCATTCATAATATTGAATGATTACAGTCAATTGTACAAGTACCCCCCCCCAGCCTGATCACTCTGTGAATGTTTGTCTAAGAGAATGTTTTGAGTGATGAATAGAACAGTACAAGCATTGTTCTATTTATAGACAAATCTAAACCACTGATGATCTAAGCTGACGTCACCTAAGAAAGCGACCTCTAACAGAATAACAAACATAAAACGTCTGTTATATACAAACTACTGTTACATTGTAAAACTCCGAAGGGTAAACTGCTGTTGAGAAAACTCTGATGGTCTTGTATCATCTGTTGGAGCCTAAGTGTTGTTGGCTCCAACAGACCTTTAGTCTTCAGTACTTGATCAGCAGTTGTTCTTCATCAGACCTTTAGTCAGCAGTTGTTCTCTATCAGTTGTTATCCAACGGTCCTTTGTAGCGGCAGTTGTCACAGCAGTTGTTTGGGTAGAGCAGATGTTAGGGTCAATAGTCTTTGGGAGAAGTATCTTGTAAATGCTGTTTATTTCTAAGGATCAATAGAGTAGTATATTTTGGCTTTCCCATCATCTGTTCTTCTCCAGGTCAGCAGACCCAACACGATTACACCTCAATCATCATCTTTGCCTTTAAACACCCATTTTGTACCAATATTCTTTCTTCCTGGAGGTAAATCGGTAAGTGTCCAGACTCCCAGCTACTAAAACTGCAACAATTCCTCTTGCATTGCTTCAACCCAAGCATCATCCAATAGAGCATCTTTGTATGTCCATGGCTCCACCTGCAAAACATAACAAGCAAAGGACCAATCATTCTGACAACCATATTTTTTGAATTTTAGCATACATGGCTAGGGCTCCGAGGTTTTCATGTGAAGTTGCACGACGAAGTTGTCCTCTAGTCATGACACTGCTTCCTAGATCACCAATAACTTGCTCAAGTGGATAAATCTGATGTATCCGGGATTCCGGATAATCAGGAACTTGAACTCCAGTTTGAGTATTTAGATTCTCTGCCGCATCCAGATCATTACCCGTATTTGATGATGAAGCAACGTCTGGATTAGGGTTCACTGGTGGTTCCTCCATTGCATGATCTAGAATAGCTTCACTTGTGACATCATCATCATCTTCCGATTCTGATGAATTAAGAGTAGTCGAAGCTTCTTGGAACACTTCCTCTGCATTAGCAGGAACATTGGTATCATTAGAAGCTGTTGGAGGAGTTACGGTGATCGGACGCACCAACCGTGAGGTCACTACATTTTCACACTCGTAATGAAGTCTTAATACAACATCTTCAACCAAGTTATCTAGATTGAATGATTCAAAGAAGTCTTTGTAATCAAACATCCAATCTGGACCGCTTCCCTGTACATTCTGAGTATATCGTTGAACTTCAATGTTAGCCCACTCCTCTACCTGTCAAGTTCGTTTGTTGAATACCCGTTTGAGCGGGGTTGCATATCCAACAAAGAATCCCTCTTTGGCTATCGGTGCAAACTTCTCAGTTGGATTCAACATCGTACAAGGTGCTCCAAGTGGTTCTAGATACTCCAAATTTGGCTTTCCTCTATTCAACAGTTCATAAGAAGTTTTTTGCCAAACTTCTTCACTGTTAATACACGATTCAATGTATAACAAGCTGCGCAAATAGCTTCATTCCAGAACATTACTCGAAGATTAGAATCCGCAAGCATTGTTCTTGCCATTTCGATTAGAGTCCTGTTTTTCCTTTCAGCAACAACGTTATGTTGTGGAGTGTACGGAGCCCTATATTCATGATGAATTCCTTTGTTTTCACAAAGTGCATCCATTTGAGTATTCTTGAACTCTGTCCCGTTATCACTACGAATCCTTTTGATCTTTAATCCATAAACATTCACTAAACGTTCAGATTATTAAACGTGTCGCTTTTGTGTTGCAAGCACATCACCCACGATAATATAGAATAATCATCAGTAACCACAAGACAGTAAAGTTCTCCAGCGTGACTCTTACGCTTGATAGGTCCAAAAAGGTCCATATGCAAACGATCAAGTGGCATATATACAGAATTCACTTTCTTCGGTTTATGGGATTGTTTGTGTTGTTTGCCCTTCTTGCAACTCACACATTTGTCATTAAGATGAAAATGTTTTACATTAACCATTTCTACAAGACCATTCTTCACCAATTGATTCATTTTTCTGAGGTGAATATGTCCCATCCTCCTATGCCACATAATCGATTCTTTCTCTGTAGCCTTGGATAGAAAACATGTAACTTGTCCCTGGGTTGTCATCGCCTTGCTCATATCAAGAATATACAAGTTGTTTACTCGTGGTGCTCTCAACATAATCCACTCTTTTGGAATCCCGAAGCCGGGCTTCATAATATAGCAAGATTTATCATCAAAGTGCACAGAAAACTGCTTGTCACAAATCTGACTGACACTTAACAGATTATAATCAATCTGTTTCACGTAAGATATTCTCTCAAAGCTTACGATCCCATTACTCACACTTCCTTCCAAAGTAATATAACCTCCTTTATTACCCGCAAACGCTACATAACCTCCATTCACATTCTTTATGTCGATTAAAAGCGTTAAGTCTCCTGTCATGTGCCCAAAAGCTCCACTATCAACAATCCATAGACTGCTAACGGGGCCAGTTGGAGCTCCCTGCACCAAACAAAGAAGTGATTAGATTTTTCGGGGGACCCAAGCCTGCTTGGTCTTGGGTCTTTGAACGTTAAGCTTCAAAGAATCATTTTCAACAGCTTTTGGTTTAGAATCGATCTTTTTCTGATCGTTCAAACCTTTCTCTTCTTTCACACTTGCAGTTGAGGTGGAAGCACCCGGAGAACCCACCGGTGACCAAAGTTGTTCAGAACGTTTAAGAATCCTGATCTGAGACTTTTGAGTCACAACAGGTTTCTTAGTATCGTTCTCAAATGAAACTTTCTTGGTTACCTTCTCTGACTTCACAGATTTAGGTCCAACTTATGATTTGACAGCAGGTTTAGGAACAACCTTTTATTTGTCATAAGTTGAGTTCACCACTGGTTTCTTTAAGTGTTTCTCCATGGCAATCTTGTTTCTATGATCATAGACAACCTGACGACTTTCCCTCTTTTGAAAATATCGGCTTTGATTGTAAAAAGGTGGTCTTTGAGGGATAAAGTGTCGCTGTGAATATCTATGATTATCGACTGGACTCTGATATGGTTGCCTATGCTCAACTTCGTGCCTCTTATGTCGCACATACGGACAGTGAACAAGTAAATGCCCTCTCTCCCCGCATTTGTAACATGCACGGTACTCTTCAAATACATTCTTAGATCCCGGCTTAGCATATGAGGTGATCAGAAACTGATCATTAACACATCTACGTCTTAAACTCATTGGAGCTGGGTCCATTGAGTAAGCCGGCTCTAGAAATGCATTTGCCTTTTGTTTAGGCTTGATAAACTCAGTGACATGAACCTTGGGTTCTTTTGGAGTATCACAATGTAATTTCTTCAAAAGTTATGGAGGAAAGTCATTGGTCCTTTCATGTTTAGGAAACCAAATTGTACTTTCAGGTCTGATTTGATCAATTTTTGAATAATTTGCAAATTTAATCGGATACTCTTCATCATAGATGATCTTATCGGATCCTTCCATCCGATAGAACACTTTAACAGGTTTCTCAACTAACTCATCTTTCTCAACTTTTTTCACATTGTTAGTAACTGATTGATTCTTTCGTTGTGCCTTAGCCTAAGAATGAGAAAACTGAGAAGGTGAAACTGGTTCATTAGTGATAATGTGATTTTCCAAAGGATTATCACCACCTTCTTTTGGTTTCTCATCTTCAGTGTCTGAATCATCAGTCACTAGAACCACTCCCTCATCTTTAAGTCCGAGTATCGGTCTCACATCAGAATGTGGATCTCCAATACTTGAAGTATTGGATTCATTGTCTGATGTGGAGTCCGACTTAGCTGAACTCTCATGTGTTACTGTGTTGAAGTTATGATTCTCAAACAACACTGGAGAAGGAACAGATTTGTAGTTTGCACTACCGGACTGTGATGGTTCCTCTATAATGTGATCAACAACATAAGTAATTTGCTTATAGCTCTCCAATTTCTTATTAACTTTCTCAGCAAAACACTTGACAGTTGCCATTTCCAGTTTAGTGTTTTCAAGTTCATATATGTAGTTGTTAATGGCAAGTTGTTTTAAAGCAAGGGTTTTCTTATGTTCGGAAATGTCCTTTTTATACCCTTCAAGTGTTTTGTTGAACTCAAAAGAATCCTTACGATGAGACTGAATATTGATTCAAGCAATCTCAAGGTTACCCCCGAGTTGCTTGTTCTCCTCAGTCAGTCTATCGCAAGTCCCACAATACTTATCACTATTCATGTCAATATTGGAGTCAGAACTTACCGGTTTCGGTGCATCAGTCATAGCCATAAGCGCAAAATGAGCCTCCTTCCCTGCAAAGAACTTGGAATACTCGATCTTAGTGAAGGCATCATCAACAATACATGATTTCCTGGTCATCAAGAAATTGGCTTCAGCTAGCAACTGATCAATATCATCATCCAAAGAATTAGCATCCCCTTCTGAATCAGCTTCACTCTCAGAGTCAGAATAAACAGAGTCGGGTTCATCAGGAACCTCAGTGACAGAATCAATAATAGTTCCTGAAACCTTCTCATCAGTATGCACTTCGATCTTCTCAGCAACCGAAACCGAAGTATCTTCGACTATCTCCTCAATCAGCACTTCAGATACCTTTTCAGACTCCAAAACTTCTTCAACTATCATCGACTCCTCAATATCCACCTTATTAGCATAACAAGCTTTATTCCCAGTAGTGATCTCCTCAACACCCAATTGCATCCCCGTCCAGTTATAACCCTCATCCATCTGTATCACCAAAGCCTGATTTTGGGTTTCGGTTTGTGTTTGGCTATTTGGTGTGGAAATAGGAATAATGGTTCTGGTTGGGTTATTTGGAGTTTGAGTTTGAGTTTGGTTGGATGTAGTTATTTGTCTAGTGTTGGTGTTTTGTGAGGTGTTTTGTCGGTTTTGGTAATCATTTTGTTGAGGATAGGTGTTGTTGTTTTGGCTCTGGTAGGTTACATGATTCTGTGATTGGCGGTTTTGATAGTTTGAGTTAAAAGGGTTCCTATTACCTTGCTGCATCGGTTGTGTACATTCTCTCTTGAAATGACCTCTACCACCACAATTGAAACATGTGACTTTGGCTTTGTTGAAGTCGTATGTGGTATTCGGTGAGGTTGCCAAATCATTTCTACCTGTTTTCTCAATAAACTCTGTCGCCCTTCTCATCACATTGGCGAATGCCCATTGAATGTCAATCAATTCCATTTCCTCCTTATCAATTTGGGCATAATCTTCATTAGTCAGATTATTATTCCCAATCTGACTCGCCACCAGTCCATTATAAGATGCAACCATTGCAGAAACCAAAGCAATGTGTTGCTGAGCAACTTCAACTGTGACATTGTTCATGCTAGAAGATTCTAACACGACTGGACTTTAGCTTGAAGAATCTTGTGATGTGTTAGGAACATAAGGTTGTTGTTGAGGTGTATTGGATGAATAACTTGCGGTAGACATTTGAGGTTGTGGTGGAATGTAAGAATTTGTGGTGTAGTTTGGTGGATAAGTTGGTGTTTGTGCAAGGTAGTTGATTGGTTGTCTTGGAGGTTCAATAACACTTGAAACACAAGCTATATGTAGCGCAACATTACCTGCCACACTTGAACTGGACACAGAAGTAGATGAAGAGGCATGATACAATTCCGGATTTTGTGGGAATTGTGATCGCCTAGCTTTCCTATTCTCCTCTAATTCCTTGTTCTCCAACTTCTGGATTAACTCATTGGTTGTCCAATATTGATAAGCATCCTTCTCTTTCAATAACTAAATGTGTTGGTTCCAATATGGTGGTAATGCATCAGCAAACTTATCAACCAACTCGAACATACGAATCTTAATGTCATAATTTGACAATTCAGTCAAAAGATGGCAATATCTCAGGATCAATTTCTTCAAAGTCTCTTTCCTAACATAACTAAAATTCTCAAATTCCTTCTTTATGTTTTCCATCTTCAATCTCTGCGTCTTGTCATTTCCATCATGCCTGTTCTTCAGCATATCCCAAAGCTCCTTAGAAGTGGTACACGATCCAAATTGATGAAGTAGATCAGTAGTCAATGCTTGAGATATCTGTGAGAAAGCCTTCTTTTCCATAGCAAACTTCGTTTTCTCATCATCAGATAAACCTTCGAGTGGAATCGGTTCACCTGTGTTCTCTAAACATGGAACAACATACCCCTTAGCAATCATCTGCCACGCCTCTATTCCTTCCAATCACATTCCTTCAAGATGTATCTTGAATTTCTTTTGCCACTGATTATACTCTGCCATGTCCATAAGCTTTGGAGGGCGATTTCCACTACCTGAAGACAAATCATTTATTAGAGTAGAAATAGCATTAGTGGTTTGAGAGTGTACCGCTGCAACTGCAACGGCCCAATAATATGTCGTCGGCTGTTGTGGAGGTTGAGAAACAGATGGTATCGAACTAGTCATAGCAAGATAATTGATCCGCTGGGATGACTGAGTGTTCATCTTTTGAGAAGCCACATCCCATGGATTCATCGGAATGTCCTGTTGTGGTGTTGTTGCTGGTCTTGGAGTCATTGGAAATCCCCACATCCTAAAATAAGCTTCGTTCGACCTCTGAAGTGAAAACGTGGGCTCGAATGTGAAAATGAAACACACAAGACTCACGTTCGACCTCTAACAATCTTTGTTCGACCTCCCGGTTGGTCGCAGGAGCAACAATAGGTCGAATGTACAAACAACACATAAACAAAGTCTTGGTTCGACCTAAAAATCCCAGATTCGACCTAAAATAACCTAGGTTCGACCAAAAACTCACACGTTTGACCTAACTCTCTCTGGTCCGACCTGATTCATTTGAAAAACGGTTATTCTTTGAAAATCAGTTAGATTGATCCAAATTTTTCAAAAGTTTATCAATTTTGATGATCTTTATCACGTTATGCTCAGAATTGAATGTAGATCAACTTTAACAAGTGAAACTTTTGATTTCTCCATGAAATCTTATCCAAATCAATCAATTTCCAAATAAACTCAAAGTTTTTGTCAAAAACAGAAAGATTTGAACAATTTTGGATCAAATTCAGTTCAAAACATATCAAATTGTAGTTGTATGATCTTTTAGGCTCTGATACCACTTTGTAGGAGGATCGGTTTTAGTAAAAACGTTTATTTGATCATGCAAGTCTAACAAATCCAGGTGCGGAATCCCTAGATTGTTTACAATATGATACGAATAGAATCAAACACACAAAAGTAACTTTTCAATCAACATTTTCATTAATAACTTGATAATGATCTTTACAATTGGGTTTACAAGTTAATAAAACACTTTCAAAAAGTTTAGAATCTAGAGAGAGTTTCTAGACCTGATACCAGACTCAAAATGGCAAAAAGTTATAAAGTTATAAAAAATTCAAGCTTATATAGTGTTCTACATTCGACCTCTCGATGAGGTCGAATGAGTATCTTCGACCACCCTATAAGCTCGAACCAGTCTTCAGTCTTGAAACTCTTCCTTCGACCAAACTATATCTACCTTAGACCTATTATAAATTTCCTTCGACCTCACGGTAAACACAAAAACACGTATATTCGTCAATCCAAAGCATTAGTCGCAAACATGCATCAACATCCTGGGGTAACGTTGGTGATGTCTTCGATGACACTAGAAGGAGTGTAAACCTTTGGTGGTGAAATTATCATTTTTTGTGAAGAAACACATATCCTTGATCACCGGTTAGACGTTGATCTTGATAGTGAATCTACGGGGTTTTATAATGAAGTGTGTTTATAAAAGTGCGCGGGTCTAAGGACAAGACCAAGGAGTTTAAGAGACAACAGATTAGAAGAACTGAGCCTCTAAACGTTAGTATGATAAACAGGGGGTTGAAAAAGGTACGAGGAGCTCGTAGTCTTTTTGATGAAAGTCTAGTGAATATTGGATGCCAATAAAAGGAGAAGGGGCTCCTCCTTTTATAGTACCTCGACATACAACATTCTTAGCCTGTTCTCTACCCTTACTGGGCCCAGCCCAGGTAGAGGTGTCTCTAGGTTTCCGGCCCAAGTCCCTAAGCCCAGTGGTGCAAGTGGATTTGGTAGATTGGATGAAAGTACATGTGACGTCCGTCGATTGGACGCTGATGGGCGGCGGACACGTGGCATCCGCCTACTAGCTACTTCAGAGCGGTGGGTAATCATCTTTATTCATGGAACCTGAGGCAAATTGGAGGGCTGCAAAAGTCTTCTGTCAGAGAGATATCTTTGCTGGGAGGCCACCACGTCATCGTCCTTTCTGGGTGTCATGTCGAGGGCAGCCTTTGATTGGCTGAGAACTCTGACGGGCAGCCTGTAGCGTCAGGAACAGTTGCCTGGGGCAGGAGTGTGTGTCTCGAGGCTGCCCCAGAAGGCATCTTTCAGTCGTGTTGACGAAGCTTTGCCTATCTTGCTGGAGAAGCTTTGTAGTGTGTCTGTCCGGCTAACGTAATACGGGAGGGACAGTGTGTGTCCTGGAAGCTAGCTATTCTGGTGACATAAAACGGGCGTGTGATTTTGCGTCCGTTGTCTGATGAACGCTAGATGTTCCGCTTACGTAAAACGGACGGGTGAGTCAGTGTCCGTTGTCTGATGGACGCTAGACGTTCCGCTGACGTAAAATGGGCGGAGTATGTTTAGCTATGCGCTATCCGTGGGCTTGTGACATGGTATTGCTGAAGTTTTGGTACCATATCCCTTCAGTTTCATTTACATATATAATTTACTTTTGACATTCATTTGACCCGTTAGGTCCTCTTATTTTATTCCACTTGGAAGAGTTTCTAATAGGGTGCAATAGAGTGGTTCACCACATCATCTCCGATATTTTTATGGCCCAGGCAGTGGTGAAGATTGAAGTTTACATCGGGGGGAGGGGGAGGGGTCGGACTCAATTTATTCCGATCGGTGGGGGCGAAAGATCAAATCGGTAGGGGCCGGACTCAACCCACACTTAATTTACCTACGGAAAACGCAAACTTCCACCACTGCGACCAAAAACAGGGGGGTCGGGACACCCCCTGGCCCCATTGATACTTCGCCCTTGGGCCCATGGTGGGCATTCTAGATCCTCGATGCCTCCGGTTGATGTTCGCAGGCCAAAACACAAACCCCCTCCCTCTTTATCCGTCATGAATCCATCTCAGACTGGTAGTCTATAAGTATCTATTCCAATGGATAATCCGTTGTCTCTCTGTTACCTGAATTTAGAGTTGTTGATCAGGTTAGCCCCACGAGGGTCATGGGAGAAAATTTGAGATGCTCTAGTTGAGATATTTGGTTAAAGAGATTCCAAATGGAGTGGAGGAATGAATTCCCTATGTTTTGTGATTTATGAAAAGTGTGTGTTGCCAATGATCAATGTATAATTAATAACTAAAAAATAATAGCGTCTTTAGTTACGAATAAACCGAAGAAAGGAAAACGTCGCGACGGTTAATTATTCGATTGGTCTCTAGGCAACAATATGTACATGACTGCCGACCACCATTTGAAAAATATCTGAACATTGAAGAATCATTAATCAATTTGGTCTTTCAATTGTTCAATGTACAAAATATACAATTTTCATTTAGCTTATTATTTATCGTGTTCAATCGATCAAATATGGGCCATCAGTTATGACTAAAAAGAACAAAAATAGAAAAAAAAATAATTGTTGATCTTTTATTATTTTCCACTTCTTTGTTAATACCTATTATTGTTGGTTCAGGCCCCACAATCTCAAACTACACACTCAGACACTCACGTCTTCACAAATAGACTATCTTTGTGTTTATTCTTGATGAGAACAAAAGGATAAGATGTAAATTAAAGTTGGACAGAAACGAACATCAAGTGCTTATATTATTGAATAACTTATGGCTATTTATAGCTTACACTAACTACAACGTCCTCCAAAATAAAAGGAAACAACCAACTACTTAGTAAAGACTATAAAACTAGAACAGTTCAAAGAAACTGTTAAACATGAAGCTTAAGTCAATAATACCTATTATGCATGTGACCAAAAATATACTCACACACGCGACACTTTATTTCTTGATACATATTGCAATATGTTGCGACCCGTTTCCAATGAACTGACTTCGAACCGATAGATCAAGATTATTCTAACAATTATAAAATCAAACTAGAGTTAATTGCCATGACATAACTAACTAAATGATCATACCATTATCGGTATAAAGTGCTAAGAAACCGATAATGACATATTTCTTCTTTTGCATGCATGGCTATATATTGACTACTAACCCACAATTTTCAGATTAAGATGTTTCTTCGCGAACGCCTTAAGATTCAAAATCTCACCCTGGTTAACAAAACCATTGCAATTGGCATCTGCAGACTTCACGGCGCGTTTAGCCTACCATGTGGCAAACCAACCACCATTCTGGCGAACTGCTTCACTAAGTTCTTCCGTGCTAATAACTCCATCTCTGTTTGTGTTGAATTTGTCTATGTATTCTATGAACTTCTCCATTATCATCTCCGTCCCATTTAAAGGACCACCAGGCTTATAATTATACACCATCTTTATAACCCTATTCTTTCTTTCTCTTGATGATATTGAAGTATATGCGACTATGCATTAAGGAGTATCATATATATATATATATATATATATATATATATATATATATATATATATACACACACTAAATTAATAAGCATATAGGAAGGGCAAAAATGGTCATTTGCCACTTTTAAGAGATGTACAAACCTCAAAAGCATGTACAAGAAAAAAACATGTACACTTTTGATTTAGGGTTTTCAATGACAACACATCACTCATTTATCTGCCCCCATCTCCAGTCCAGGCGGGCGATTCAAACTCCTAGGTTTTCTCCGAGCCGATCCAAGATCTAAGCTTCCTCAATGACACTAGATCCATGAATCTCTCTCAATCAAACACCAGATCCACTGGTTTGACCTCTTGGTATTATTTTTTCTTAACCATATCTCTCATTTTTTGTTTGTTATTTGTGTAATACTTTCAGTTTTTTTTTTTTTTTTTTTTTTTTTTTTTTTTTTTTTTTTTTGTTATTAGAGTTGGATTTGCAAGAATGGATACACCCAGGGCAAGAACTAGGGCTTGTAGTTGGAGGTACTAGACTTTGTGTTTTATGGTTTGATTTTTGACGTTTGTCAAGGTTTCTTCTGTGGTTTTGTTTTATCAAACGTGATTGTGTTCGAATACGTGTTTATGGTTTTCGTAATTGAATCTTTTTATGTTTTATTGGCTTGTTGGTTCTTGATTAGGGCTGCTGGAAAGGGTCTTCGAGGATGTGTTGTTATATCTGGCGCTGACATGGATACTGTCGGTATGATAACATTGACATAGTGTCTCAATATATTCAAAGAGGCTTTTAGCCTCTTCTACAAGGATGGAGATGGTCAGCTTCTTTTCCCTTTAAAATTTCATTCTATTTTACTTTCTATGCGTTACAAACCCTAAATTGCTACACATATCGTTATTTTATGTATGGTTATGTTATAGTTCCATATCTGGTTTTTGATTGTCTGATTGTTTGGTTTTTTGCTACACATCGTTATATTTGTGAGTATGTGGATCCTTATGATGTTGTCAAAGATCATTATCATATTAATGCTTGCTGGTAGGGATATTTATATTGTTCTTGCTTCATCATTGTATGTTTATTTAATATATATTTTAATTATTTATTTTGATTTCTCTAGCAAGGAAATTTAAGACGGAGAACAATATGTACAAATGTTCTTTAAGCTTCAGAAACAACATTGGAACCATGAGACTTTCTTGATGGTAAAATTTTAATGTTTTGATTTTTGTAAAATGATTTTTGATTGGATATCAATTGAGCTTTAGCTTGATTTCATTGTTATTATGAAAAGAATGAGATTGTTTAGTCAGATTTTTGACTTTTGTACAAAAGGTCAAACCGTTTGCTTTTACTTCCGTGCTGCTAAAAAGGAAAGGTATAGTTTGAATAACTTGTTGAGTGTAATTTTGTTTTCTTTTGTCAGAATTGTAGCGTGGTTTCACCAGCAATTTGACGTTGATGTGAATACGCGAGCCATGCTGATGTGTGATCGATTGGCTCATTTAGGTAACTTTTTGGTCAACTGTATTCAAGAATTATAATTTTCATATTTTAAATCTTATTCATATTCGGAATATCCATAAAGGCTTTCTGCTTTTGTTCCCGTAATTTTTCTGCTTATTAGTTTATTCACCATTGATCCTATTCAGGTGATCATTATCCTTTTGAGGGTGTTCTGGATCTGGATACCAAGGAGATAATTTCCGATGCAAGGTTAAACAATAAGGTTGGGATTTCTATTGTTGTCTTAGTTTGAGCATGACCCATGGTTGGCTTGGGGTCATTAGCTGGCATGTCAAATCTACACACCTATGAATTAATGCAATTTCAAGATTTGGTGCCTTTGAAAAGCATAACAAAAAGGGGTTGGGCGACTCAACCAAGAAGCACCGTGGAGAGTTTAAATGTTTTTGCATATGGCAGCTAGGGTCAGGTTGGTTGGGTAAGTAGGCAACAGATCAAAATTAACCTTTGTTTAAAGGAGTGAATTATCACAGATGAAAATGGATCGGGCTAACCTATTGAGTTTTATAAATTTTTATTTCGTTAAAAAAATGCTTAAAATAAAATGATTTACAAATTTATGGGTTTTATGTGTTTTAATATTGGTATCATTATGTGTTTTTAATTAAGGCCAAAATCAATACTTGCAGTAAACAATCACTGGAGATGGCTGTTGACTATGTGAGAGAACTTCGGAAAGAAGTTGAGGTATGACATGAACAAAAACTCAAGTGTTCGCTTTAGCCACCTAGGTGATGAAATTAGACAAAAACTGCTAACCGACATTTGTTACATAATTTAGGGGACAGTGCTCTTTCGCATGTGATTTCGTATAGGTTTGCTTATACACTATTTAAGGCTCGAGTAAAGACGCTTAATGAGGTTGGTTACAAAATGTTATTTACTGATGAGATGTTGGTTACAAAATGTTATTATACAACACTATATAGTTAGTTAGTTAGTTAAAACTGTTCACAAAAACTTAACTTTTTTCTAATATTTGTAGGCTATGCATGAAGTGGGTGGAAGATAGAGATATCGCTTGGGTCAACAGAGAAGTTACAGTCCAGTTTCAGGTTGGTTGAATTAAAGTTTGGGTTGAAATTGTTACTACTCCTTAAACGTATTGCGCCTCATTCTTCCCTTTTTCTTGTTGGTTATATGTTGGCGCATCTGTAAACTGTCCATGGTTAAAACTTAAACGTATGCGTGTTCACGAAATCGTAATTGAAGGGCTAACAAACATATATTGTAGGCTGGGTTAACAAGCTGCAAAACTTTGTATTTATTTGCACATTTTCTAAAATGTATGTGGGGAAGTAGAAACAAACTAGAGATGTCACGTATGACCCATTTATTTCTTAATGGCTAGATTCGGGTTATATTTATTTCTCTTAAGCTGAAAAACAAACAGGTCTGAAGTCACTAAACATGTATTTATTATTTTATATAACTTTCTAAGCTCATATATGTAATCTTTTTATACCAACCTAAAAGATTGTATTTGTAGCCATAAGTGTCATTGGATTAAAGGCTATGTTGATAGCAAGATACAATTTTTGTTGTTTTTGAGAATGTGATGCTCTAAAATATTGAGATTTCCAAGAAGCGAGTCCGTGAGCTTGGTGAAGGGTGGTAGGATGATGGAGTGCCATCTTGGTTTGAATGTCTTGTTTAAGACCATAAGCGAAGCAATTGGGTTTATAACTATACTTTAAAATGTATATTTTTTATATAGTTTTGCATAAAACATGATATGTTTATTGTTTGCAGGTAAATCTTTCAAAGTTCTAATGTAGATAAACTCCCCTGTGAGGTCGGCTAAAGGTATTAATACTAAAGATTCGTAGAGATGTATTAATATTGTTTTCTACTCCAGTTGGTGTTTTTATATACGGAATATAAATATGAATGAATGTAATTGAAACTGTGCAGTATGTTGTGAATTTGATGATAGTAACTGAAATGTTCTCGGTCAAATGGGTCAGATTTCAATTGGGTGAGGAGAACGCGACGACGAACGATAATATAAAGCTGCAAAACAATCCTTGGGTTCCGTTAAAGTGCAGAATTCTTCTATGGAGAGCTTTAATGGGTCGGCTTGCGGTTAAAACTCAATTGCTTCGCAGGGGTATTATCGTCCAAAATGAATTGTGCAGCTGCTGTGGTATAGACGCAGAAGACGCAGACCACATTTTTGTTAACTGTCTAACGGCGAAATGGATTTGGTGGGAACTATCAGTTTGGATGAAGATCCGCTATCCAGCAGACGCAACCTCGCTAAAGGACCTGATGGAGAATCTTGCGAACAACCCTGGTACAAAATGATGGAAGCAAGTAGTCGCCTCGGTAGGAAGCGCAGCAGTGTGGAGAATTTGGGAGGCCAGAAACGCTAAGGTGTTTGAGCATACGTTTATCAAGCCGAGAACGGTGGAACTCATCAAGGAGGACATGTTTTTATGGATTTGTAACCGGTCTAAACTCCCAAACCCAACTTGGGAGAATTGGGCCGATTTCGATATTGCTATATGTTTGTAGTTTTGTTTTAGAGTTTTGGGGTTGTATGGGGTCTGGTTTTCGGACCGTTGTATTCCAGCGTCTCGCTGTACTTTATATATATATATAAAGCGATTTGCGGAAAAAAAAAAGTAACTGAAATGTTCAGCTGCATTGTTAAGGTCACGCCTGATTTCTTTTTGCAGACCAAACAAGAGCCTGATTGTTGTGTAATATTAATGGGTTGTACTACCAACACAGCTGATCTGATGATGGAAGCTATACACTATGTTGTACTACCATAATTGTTTATATAATTAATTTTTTTTAACCTCTTTCAAAGAATTCTCACTTTGCCTTTTAAAGCTATGGTGTTCTTGACAAAAGCCATAGTAAAATATAGAGCTGGCTTATTTCGAACGAGAATAATATTGGTGAGTTGATTTAGGCTGTGGTTTCAGATCAAAACAAATAGAAAAAAAATAGCTTCTGACCCATTTCCTTTTTATCTATTCTTTTACCTTTCTGAAACGTCAGACTTGTCCTAATAATATGTTATCCACAAACTCGCCTAACCTACCTTTGACCTCTTGACCCACACTAAAAGATAACTCGTTTCACCCCTTATGTTTAATACTAGATTGATTAGGTGTAATGTGAATGCAAAAAAAACACAAAAATGAGTGCTTATGTTTTGGAATAAATTTGTAACTTTACATGTGTTGGTGGGAGCATGTTTGTTTCTGAAACCGAAGTAAAGGTCTTTCTACCTTGTCAACTTACTCACCCTAAGAAACCATGAACTGCAATATATAATATTTTAGTGAAGATTAACAAATTACTAATTCAATTCAAACTCATAAGGTTCATTATACATCTCTGTAACCTCTTGATAGCCATTTTCCATGTGAAACACAAAAATGTCGTGTATCTTATTTGATCTATTTATTTATTGTCTTTTTTTTTTTTTTTTCAGGTAGAGAGCATTGGTACACTCGAACAATTCTTGATAAAGGATAAAGCATAGAAAGGATTATGTTAACCCTAACCGCACCGCATGAGAGGAGAGGGTCAATATTGAACATGAAGTAAGCTTTAGATTTTTTTTTAAACAAACCACAAGGCCATAATAATTACTAATCACCAAAAGTCCAAAACTATCCATCTAGCAAGCCGAACGGCCCAGTTGCACCACCACATGACAAAAAGCTCTTGAGGCTTGTTGGGATTAAACCAGACCTCTTTTTTTTTTTTTTTTTTTTTTTTTTTTGATATTGATATTGAGGCTTTGTGCCATCTTTTTCTTTTGATTTCACTTTATGGCCTAAACGAGAGATATGGTTAAGAAAAAATTTTCATATGTGGCTTATCATCATTGCTAAATATTATTTATCATGTCTGAAAGAGTTAAACAAAATTTTGAAAACGTACAGGTCCTAATTAGTGTAAAAGAAAATCAAAACTTAAGGCCCCGTTCCCAGTCACTAGAGCATCTAAATAAGAATTTGTTAAAAAGGTACAAAACTTGAGGGTCCGGTGGGGGATGCCCACACATGAATATCTATGAGGGGAATAAACCGCTTTTAATGAAATTTAAAATTTAATACAAGAAACTTGGCGCACTTACACAAACACAACGTGTCTTTCTTTGCATGAGTCGCAACATCTTTCCAACAAGAGGTATCACACTCTTCTTTTTCAAAACATCGCACTCGCCTCTATGTTTATTGCATGTTTCTACCGAGTGATAAATTATTCTTCTTTATTATGAAGTTTAGTTAAAATGAACAAAATTAACATTTGCAAAATAAAGCTATATATATTATAACACAATATTAAGTGATTTAAAATTCATTCAACAAACAAGTTAAACAATTCTCTTTACAATTAGTTAATTTAGTTATCTTCAATTTAGTAATGGAACAAATAATGCATGAACTTGACATTGTTGAAGCTTTCTTGGGTCGTGTAACATGGAGTTTGGTATACTGTGCTATTTTATTTGGGAAATTTCATATGGTCGGTCACCGATGAAAGAAGTTATTCTTTATGCTGCTTGAAATGTGCGTCTATTTATTCATTTATTTTGGTTTTACATAAAAATAAATAGGCATGTCAGATGTCGCATGTGCGGATGGTTAAACTAACTTGATTGAGTTGTAACATATTACGCGAATAAGAAAACTAAAATAAGTGTTACACAATATATAACAAGACAAATGATAAACTAACAGAAAATGATTACCACATTATAAATTGTCGTCCCCGTCGCATCGCGCGGGTCTCTTACTAGTATATATATATATATATATATATATATATATATATATATATATATATATATATAGGGTAGGGTTCAAATATGAACCAACCCTTAAGTAGGAACTATAGGAACAAATCTAAACCATCCATCTTCAATGGCATGATTGTAAATAAGTAAAACTTTAATTAATTGTTATTTTAATAAAGGGGTATTAATGTCTTTTGTTCAATATTATTTATTAGGTAATTAATAAGAACTCATGTATATTTGGAAACAGCAAATTAGTGTTTATGGTATACCCAAACGTATTTATTGTATATACTATTAAAATTATATCTCGGTATATATACAACAGTGTACATTGGTGTATATTCGTTTTTTCATTCATCATCATCACCAACACAAGATATACATTGGTGTATATTCGTTTTTTCATTCATCATCATTCAACATCATCAACACAGATATACATTGGTGTATATTGGTTTTTTCATTTATCATCATCAACACAGATATACATTGGTGTATTCGTTTTTTCATTCATCATCAACACAGATATACATTAATGTACACAGATATACATTGGTGTATATTCGTTTTTGAAGTGTACATTGGTGTATATCAGTTTTTTTTGTTCATTCATCATCATCATCAAACACATATATACAACGGTGTACATCAGTTATACATTGATGTATATCATTTTTTTTCTTTTTATTGAACATCATCAACATAGATATACATTATGATAAGAAACTCATAATTTTCATACATTATGATAGCTTCGTCCAACGTTCTAAACTTGGCACCTACAAATGGTTTAACATCGTCTGGTACAACAGGCGTCCAATATCTCGTCCCACCGGGAGACTCATATACGTTGCTTGACGAGGAACCTACAATAAAAAAATGTAAAATTAAAAATGAATTTTACAATATTTAAAAAATATAGTTAGACATGCTACAACTCATATACGGTACACCTGTGTATATTGAGTAACACACAGGCTGTGTCATACTGCACATTCCATTTTTATAATGAATATACACCTGTGTATATTTAACGTCAAACAAAATACTATCAGTTTATTATAACGTCTTTTACCACCTATAATACACTTGTGTATAATAATTAATAGATTTGTTGTTATACACTGGTGTATAACAACTAAGTAACTAAGAACAAATCTTATTGCATCTGTACAACCCCAATAACTATATATGATACACCAGTGTATAACTCTTTACTCATTCCAATTCTGTGCGTAAAATATGACTTACAGAATACAACACAACTATTTTGCAAATCAATAATAAACCACACTATAAGGCTAATCCAAATAGAAATCACAAAAAATCGTGATTCTCGCACGAAAAACAATTAAAAAAAATAAAAACAATACATAAATACCTTGATTTTCAACACTATCTAGAAACAAAGCTTGTGATTGTGTTTCATGATCTTCTATCACATGAGATTGTGATTCAATGTTTTCATGTATAGAATTATTATCCATAACTTGGAAATCTGAATCGTTGGCCGATTTTAGATTCTTTTAAATCGAAGGTTTTTTCAATTCAATCAATTTAAATCTTCTGAATTCGATTGGAAGTTATTTCGATTCAATCGAATTCAATCAAGCGTGTTTTTTTTTATTTGGGATTAGAGATGATAATAGGTTGAGAGATTTAAGGAAAGTAAAAAAAACTTGCATATTAATTGCAGGAAGATAATTCACTGCCATATATAAAACTTTTAATTAAATTAAAATATAATATTTAATTGTCTAATTACATAACTACCCCCTAGATCAAGATCAAAGATGAATGGCTCAGATTGGTTCCTAAGTTCCTAACTAGGCTCTTGGTTCCTATTTGATCTTTTTCCTATATATATATATATACTAGCTTCATGCCTCTTCCGTCAGTTATATAGACGTAATACTAGTAAGGAATATATTTACAAAAGCCTGATGCTAGTAAAACGTGCAAGTCGCCGTCCAGGGAAGTCAAGACGGACGAAATATGTGAATTGCTATCAGGGCTGACAAGTCGCAGACCTGCACCCGCGCCTTGATTGTTGGAAGCCCCGTTAGTGAACATCGACCATGTGACCCAGGAATCTGGGATGGGTTTTGGGTCTTGTTCATTTTGGCATTCTTCTATTTTTTCAACAGGAATTTTGGCGATAAAGTCTGCGAGAACCTGCCCGTTAATTGCCGGTCTTGGTTTGTAGATGATGGTGTGGGCACCTAGTTCGATTACCCATTTTGCTAGGCGGCCAGATAATTCCGGTTTTGAGAGCACGGTGTTAATTCTGTAGTATGTTAAGACGTTGATTGGGTGTCCTTGAGAATATCGTTGGAGGCGACTGGATGCATGCACGAGTGCTAGGACCAGTTTTTCCATTGTGGAGTATCTGGTTTCTGCGTCTGCCAGAGTGCGGCTGATATAATAAATTGGTGTTTGGACATTGTTAGCTCTACCAGGAGTACCGCGCGGATCGCTGTTTTAGATGCGGATAGCTAGAACGTCAACGGTTCTGCCGGTAGAGGTGCTGTAAGAGTTGGTATATAAGTCAAACACTATTTCATTTCACAAAAAGCCATTTCCTCTTCTGGAGTCCAGTGGTACTGTGTCTTTTTTAGTACGTAGTGCAATGTGTGAACAAAGGGAAAAGACTTGGATGCATAGTTTGATTAAAACCGGTTGAGGGCGACTAGGCGGCCTATGATTGTCTGAACATCCTTGATGGAGTTGGGTGACGGCATGCGTTGGATAGCCTGGACTTTCTCCGGGTTTGGCTTGAAGCCGCCATTGGTGACAATGACGCCAAAAGATTTCCGTTCTTCGATTCCGAATGAATACTTTCCTGGATTGAGTTTCATCTTGATTTCGCGAAGCTGTTTATAGGTGCGTTGTATATCCAGTAGCATGGTGTCTTCTTGGCGGCTTTTTATAACCAGATCGTCGACATATATTTTGAGATTGACGCTGATCTGGTTTATGAAAGCTTGATCCATCAGGCGCTGATAAGTAGCGCCTGAGTTCTTTAGGCCGAAGGGCATTTTGGTGTAGTAGTAAACCCCTATGTCGGTCCTGAAGGAGGTTCTGTCTTCATCTTCATAGGCCATTTGTATTTGGTGGTATCCTCGGTAAGCATCGATGAAACACTTGAATTTAAATGGTGCTAGAGAGTCTACCTTCAGGTCTATTTCTGGTAAGGGGTAGTGGTCCTTCGGGCATGCTTTGTTGAGATACTTATAGTCGACGAACATGCGCCAGGATCCATTCTTTTTAAGGATCATAACCGGGTTTGCTACCCATGTTTGGTGGTTGCATCGTCTGATGATGCTTGCTTCGAGTAAGTCATCGACTTGCTCGTTCATGGCTTTGACTTTGTCCGGGCCTAGCGGGCGTTTATGTTCCACTATGTGTCTTGGAACGCCGATCATGTCGGATGACTGCCAGGCGAAGATATCTTTGTTTGTTATTAGCAGCTGTTTCAGATGTACGCGTACCTGGGGGACAGAGTTGATCCCAAAGTGATGGCTTGTTCAGGGAAAGGTGGGTTGAGTATCCATTTTTCATTTTCTACAGTAGTTGGCGTGGTTGGAGGTATGGCAGCCGATGGTTCAGTGGTCATGAGGCATTCTTGGTTGCCCCAGATGTATGCGATCCCTGTGGTGGTAGGGAAACCCATGATTTGGTGGGGAGTCGATGTCGTGCTGTTGAAGTTTGCCAGTCCTTGTCTTCCGAGCAAGATGTCATATGAGGGGTTGGCTAGAATGACTTGGAACGTGCAAGTTTCGAAGCGGGTATGAGTCCCATCGTCGAGTTTGACCGTAAAGTCGAAATGCCCGATGGGGTGGATAACTTCATTAAAGATGCGGCGATGGGCGTGTCTGGTTGTAGGCGCGCTTTGTCTTCATCATCAAGCCGGTCGAAGCACTGTTGGTACATGATGTCAAAGCTGCTTCCGTCGTCGCACATCATTTTGTATGTGCGATAGTGACCGAATAGTGCCGTGGTGGTGAGTGGAGTTGTTGACCTCGCGCCTCCTGGTATTACTGGGAGGATGACTTGGGCTTCTTTCCAGTTTTGTGACGTTACGGCCTCTGGTTGTTGCGAAGTGGTTGCCAGGCTAGCGTAATTGGTCTTGCGCTTTGTGTTACGCGTCATGTTGCACTGTCTGTTGTAGACGCCACGTACATGTTGTGTTTTAATGTCCTTTATGGCTTTTGCTAGTTCGTCCTGCCGACGTGCGCCAACGCGAACGTTTTTGACCAAGTTGGTCAATTTTCCGGATCGGAGGAAATCCTCTATTTCTGTCTTGTGGCTGTATTAGTTGTCAGTGTCGTGACCCACGTCTTTGTGGAAATCACAGAATCTAGTGGTGTCGACATTTTTGCGTTTGTTCCCCATGTGTTTTGGGAGTTTAAACGCTTCCTCTCTGGTTGAAAGAACTTGAGATAGTACCTGTCATGGCGTTTTGGTGAGTAGAGTCCAGTCTTGATTTCGTCGGCCGCTGTTGCGCTGGTCGCGTGTTTGTTTGCTGCCAATGATATTTATGGCGTCACCAGAGGTTGAGTATCTTCCTTCGTCAGTGGAACCTGACATGCGGTTTCAGACGGACGAACGGTTGTTGCTGCGACTGCGATTGTTGCTGGAATTTCGGCGCTGATTTTGGCGCATAGTTTTTTTTATTTCCAGCGTATAGTTTAGAGATTCGGACAACCTCTTCCCAGGAATCTGGGACGCCATCTTTCCCCTGGAGGGTATCCTGTCGGCTGTCATCGTTGACATTTACTAGGAAAGAAGTTTGAGTTGCCTCGTCCCCTGTTCCTAGCTGGAGTGCCTCTTTGTTGAAACGTACGATGAAGTCTTCGAGCGGTTTGGTATCTATGCGTTTGTAGAGAGAGATTTGACTTTTGTCGCGCTTTTGGAGACGTTGTTGACTGATGTGTAGAGAAAATTTTTCGATCAGGTGTTCATAGCTGTTGATGCTTCCTGTGGGGAGGCTGTCAAACCATAACCGCTCTGTGCCTGTGAGTGTTTGGGCGAACATGTGGCACCAGACGGGTAGAGTCCATCCGATGACGGCCCCGGCCTGGTTAAATATACCGAGGTGGTCATCCGAGTCTGTGAGCCCGTCGTATAGCTTGACGTTTGCTGGGAGACGTTGTCTAGGTGATATTGGGGCTTCAGAGATGCGTCTCATAAATTTGGATTTGTCAGCAAAGGTCGTTGGCCTGTAAGGGAGCGACATATTTCTGGTCGCTTCATTATTGTACCTGTTTAGTTGTTCCCGGTGGTAGTACGAGCTGTGACGGTAATCTCTAGAGGCATCGTCCTCCTATGAACTTTCTTCATAGTCTTCCACGTCAAACCGGTTGTGCTATTCACGGGGTTGGTCGGCAGGGAATTTCCTTGGACCTTCCCTGTGACGGGCAACAACCGGTGTTCTGGTGGGCCGCTTGGAGGAGGACTCCATGATGGCTTTTCCGGTAATCCGGCGACGGTCAAGCTGGGCGTCCAAGATTTGTCTTTGGCGTTCGTACCGGTCATTGTTTAGAGCATCTCTCTTCTCCCGAGTAGGAGTTGCTGATTCGCCAGCACGAAAGTCTAGGGTTCGAGGGATGATGACGACGTTGTTTTGGCCGTCGTCATGATCGCCTGCTTCTGTCTGTGGTCCTGGAGTAACGTCGGTGATGTCTTCGACGACCCCGGAAGGAGTGTAAACCTTTGGTGGTGAATTTGTCATTTTGTGTGAAAAATGGCCGATTAGAGTTTTTGTTAGAGATATTTTGTGGTAAGGCCACGGATGGCGCCAATGAAGAAACACGTATCCTTGATCACCGGGTAGACGTTGATCTTGGTAGTGATTCTACAGGGTTTTATTAAGAAGTGTGTTTATAAAAGTGCGCGGGTCTAAGGAAAAGACCAAGGAGTTTAAGAGACAACAGATTAGAAGAGCCGAGCCTCTAAACGTTAGTAAAATAAACAAGGGGTTGAAAAAGGTACGAGGAGCTCATAGTCTTTTTGATGAAAGTCTAGTGAATATTAGATGCCAATAAAAGGAGAAGAGGCTCCTCCTTTTATAGTACCTCGACATACAACTTTCTCAGCCCGTCCTCTACCCTTAAAGGGGCCCGGCCCAGGTAGAGGTGTCTCTAGGTTTCCGGCCCAAGTCCCTAAGCCCAGTGGTGCAAGTGGGTTTGGTAAAAAGAGGGAATAAGGGGAATGTGTGACATCCGTCACCTTTCATTTTATCTTTTGCCCGATTTTAGTCCCTCTCATTTCATGAATTTACATCTACTTGAATCGTTGTCGTAATTGAGAAAAAATCTTTTCTTTTATAAATAATAATAATAATAACAATAATATGTTGCATTTTTTTTAAAATTTATTCAACATTACCTTAAGTTTTAAAAAAACAAAGCACTCTTATAAACCAAACCCAACACAATCACTACACCATTCCTTTTAAAAATTCTGAGCCCAGCCCAAACCACCCAAAATACCCGGCCCACTTTCCCTCCTCTCCTCTCTATACAGTAAATAGGTAAAAAAAAATATATTGTCTGGACCGAGAATCGAACCCGCGCCCAGACCGGGCCAAACTTTAACACATTCAACACAAACCACTGGACCACAGACGTTTTTGTGATGGAACATAGAGACGTTAAACCTTTATACACAAACGAACAAGCTATCTCATTTCCTTTTTTTTTTGCTGCACATGGACGATCCCAAACACCCTCTTGATTGACCACAAGATTGGATCAAAACAAGGAAATAGCCTATGATTGGATCGAGTTAATGAATTGACATATCCTTACGCGTATTGTACACGCTTAATCACCACCAAAGCTTACCAATTATATGAATCTAACGCGTATTATTAAAATCACGGTCAACCTTTCCTAAACAATGAATCATGGCATGTGAGTACAAATTAATACCTCCCATACAAGCTAATAGGACTGATAAACAGACCCCCACTCCCAATTGCTGATAACATTCTCGTTATAAACAAGAATCCATGGCGTGTTGACTTTTTGGTTGACTCGTGTTCTTGCTTCAATTCGGCTTGGTAAGAATCAATCCATTCTGAGTTTTTAATCCTTGATACATTCCGACCAATAACCCTATGAATCCAGGAGTTATTGGTTGGTAATTCGTTCGATTAGAAAAACTAGGGTTCTTAGTATATAATTGGGGAAGATGACACTTCGCAGTCATAATATTTATTTTAAACAAACTGATATTAATCACCAACTGATCTATAGATCAGCTAGTCATACACTTTGTGGATAAACACTGAACCGGCCAGAGGCCCGAGCTCGAGTCCTGGCACCCACATTATATTCTCTTTTTTGACCCTTTATTCCTATATTCAATCTAATTAACTTTTAAAATGGTTTTAAAATACCAAAAGTGGTTTATAAATTCTATAAAAATTATTTTATGATGTCCCGATGATGAAGTTCAATATATAATATTTAGATTTTCAAAAATCATTTATTTAATATATATTATAAATATTACAAGTTTATTCATTTAAAATTTTAAAAATTCTATAAATATATCTAAACGACCTTATAAAATCCCACAAAAATTATTTTAAACTTGTAGGTCAATAAGTATTTCAGAAATAAATTTTATTTCAGAAAAACCATTTATTTAATATTTTTAATTAATTTTTGTTATTTTAATCATAAATAAATCATAATAAATTCATTTTTCACTATTTTTATCCCAAAATTTTACATAAATTATTTCTGTTCATTTAGAACAGAAATGTGAATTTTAATTTGAAATTTCTTTAATTTTAATATTTTTAGATATTAAAATTATATTTTGACAAATAAATATAAATATACTATATATTCAATTATTAGAAAATAATTTTATAAAACTTATTTTCATATCTACTATATTATAATACAACCATCCTTAACCAAAGTTTTACAAAAAGTCTTTTTATTTAATTATTTTTCAAATTTCTTTTATATACTAGTTCATTAATAATTTATCTAAGTTAACAAATAAACAAATGTCTATCCCCAAATTAGGAACCCTAGAAATACTTGTAGATTAGAAAGACTCAAACTCATTTATTACCTTAAACATAGGGTGATACCTGGCAACGTTGGATTACACTTATTCAATTCCACAAGACTTAACACCTTGCTAAGGTGAGTATTACTTATCCCTTCTTTTCGGTTTTACACTTTTGGGGTGATTCATGCACAAGTATACAAAACTTGCACATTCATTTACACATACATTTTTCTTCATTTACAATTCATATACGTGTCTTGTTTATCTTTGTGCTTTATGTTTGAACATGAACGTAGCTTACATACAAAATCGTACATCTAGACATAACTTATGTTATGGTGCTCTTTACATATAGACGTAACTTATGTTACGGTGCTCATTTAGACATAACGAATGTTATGGTGCTCTTTTAGACTTGACACGTGTTAGGGTGCTCATTATCAATTTTATCTTACCAACTTTACATTTGATCTTTGTCTTGTTTGGTTACTTATGTGTTTACATAATGCCTTGGTGATGCTAGACACATGAATTGTACCACTTTTCAAACTTATACTATATGTACAAAGCTAGGTAGTACTCACCAACATCATATGTTGACAAAAATTTATTTTCGTGCATGTTTCAGGATAAGTTGCTTGACGCTTCACATAGGACCTTGGACTTAGATTAAATAAATCAACTATCTCTATTTTTGTTGTCGTGTATTTAATTTCACATGTTGTAAACGATATTCAATTATCAAATATTTACATTTTAGTACCATGAGCTTTTGAACAATCGTCACTACGTGACACCTCGATGATTCCGCCATCGGTTGGGGTGTTACAGATTGGTATCAGAGCCATGGTTATAGGGAACTAGGTTATTAGATAAAATGGCCTAGACTATAACCGAACTTCAACTTTCATGCATAATATTCCATAGATTTCCATTTCCTTGTACTTTCCTTCCTCTATCCTTCCCTTCTTCTCTCTCTCCATTCTTCTCATCTTTCATCATGGTGCATAGAGATGGTGTCCTACAGGGAGTGGAAAGTTTACATCATCATGGGATGGGAGCAGTACCTTTCATGAAGACTCTCTTAGGCATAATGCCTACTCTTATTTTGCTCCTTCAAATTTGTTGAGCTTTAATGAGTGTGATGGAACACGTGCAATCTGGAAGGGTGGATGCCTGTACCCTGGGTTTTCTGGCATAGGCAAGCATAGCGCATAAATCCAATAAAGGACCTGTTATGCTTACCTGGGGATTCCTGGAGCGAGTGTCCACTTATAGGCTAAAGCATGTCTTCTTTGATCACCATTGGGTTCAATTCCTTTGAAAAGTCAACGTTCTTGTTGGGCTTTACAGCTAGACAAGGGCACTCCAAGAATTTTATTCAAGTTTTTCAATAATACTCTCTCGTTTCATATACAATATTTTGTAATTTCATATATTGCTTACAAGTACATACTTTCATAATCATCTGTACGGTTATACACTTACATTTTCCAATCTCATGATTATTCATTGACTGCCTCATAGATGTCTGCTCGCCGCATGCTCCGTGATGCCAGCCAACGCACTGTTCGTGCTTCTGGACAACGTTCTGAACGTCACCTCGCATCTCTAGTCGCTCAGGAAATTGCTGCAGTGATCCCAAATCTTGTCAGTGAGTTAACCCAGAATAGTAACAGTACCAACACAGGCACGACTCAATTTCGGTGCACTTTCAAACCCTTTAACTCCTGCAACCCCACAAAATTTACTGGTGTGGAGGGTGCTACTGGCCTTCTCCAGTGGTTCGAAAGCATGGAGAACACCTTTGTGAACAGCGAGTGTCCTAACGAACTCCACGTTCGCTATGCCACCAGTGTCCTTAAAAAAGAGGCATTAACTTGGTGGAACGGCGAAAAACGCAACCGGGGCACTGAAGTTGCTTTAGCACTGACTTGGGAGGAAGTTAAAGAGTTGATGATTGCAAAGTTTTGCCCTAGAAATGAAATCAAAAAGTTAGAGGATGAATTTTATGAGCTGAAACAAGACAGTGGAGAAAACCTAGCGTATACTACAAGATATCATGAACTCAGCCTACTTGTTCCTCATATGGTTACCCCGCTATCCCGAGCAATTGAGAAGTATATTGAGGGTTTACCTAATCTAATTCATGATATTGTCACTGGTAGCAAACCCGTTACAGTAGAAGAAGCAATTCAGCTCGCAGCCACTTTAACAGACAAACACGTAAGGAAAGGAAACTTGGTTAGGAAGGGCACCAAGACGTCTGCTGAGAAAACCACCCATGTCGTTGAACCATCTAAGACTGTTTTAGCAAAGGCCGCCACTACTTCTTCGAACTCTAAGAAATGAATGGGCGATAATCAGAACCATGCTGTTATGAATACTGTGACTCAACCTCCTATCAAGAAAGCCTACACGGGAGTCCATCCTCAATGCAACACTTGCAAGTATCATTACCCTGCAAATCTTCCATGTCGTCAATGCACTAGATGTGGAAGGTTTGGACACTTTGCCACTACTTGTCGTGTAATGGTTAGGACACAAGATAGTCATCAAATAGCTGCCCAGGAACCACTGCCGATTACTAACGGCCGAGCATGTTATAATTGTGGACATCCTAACCACATGCGACATCGATGCCCTGAATTGATTAATGTAAACCAGGTGGCACATGGACGAGCTTTCAATATCAACATCAACGAAGCAACTGGTCAGGATGGCGTTAACCCCACTGGCTAAGCCATGGATGGAATCTTCTTAAGACTCGAGAATCCAATACCTGTGTTTTCATTTTCTTGATCCTATTATCATTTTGTACCCAATTGTGTCGTACTCATAAGCATATAACATCTAGAAATTTCCTTGCATATTATTATGTACGAGCGCAGACTGGAAATTTATCAGATTTGGTTACATTTATTTTAATCGTAGAAATTTAAGACTCCACCTTACATTTTATTGAAACATTTGGACTTGATTTCCATGATAACCAAGCTATTAAAAACTTGATACTTGATCCTACAGAACTTTTCTAAAAAAAATGATTGTTTGTTATATTAAACTTGAATTTTCTTAATTTGATTTTCTTTGAACATTTAATTATTTATGATACTCATAAACATGGCTAGCAAAAAAAAAATGAACTATTTTCTATAGTCAACTAAGATAACACTTATACTTAATAGTTGTCGTAATTACAAACTTGCTTGCATGTGTGTATTGTCAATTTGCATGTTGATCTATGAAAGGCAATTACTACATTATCCACTCAACTCAGAGAAACATTTCACTTAAAGGGCTCCTCGGGTGAGTAATAGCCCATGCTTAAAATTTTGTTATGCTTGCAAGTCGTTGCAAACCAATGCAATTGACCTCATTGTTACAAAGCCTCATTTCATTGATAATGTCTTATTGTAACCCAACGTGTTTGTTGTGAAACTTATTTGCTTTAATGTGTTGTTAGGTTAGGTTCATAGAAGGACATAAAACCCTAATGTAAGGTAAATTGATGATTCCGGTCCGGAACGTAATCATGAATTTACAGGTACATTAAGGTGGTGTGAAATTCTATTAGGGTTTTTGGTAGACGTCCAGTACGTTTTCAAGGTATCAATGGTGTGGTGGGTTAGCTGCGGTACACCCTATATATAAACACTAATGATGCATCGAAAGTGAGACTGGAAGTTAGACCAGGAACAAACTCTAGTTACTTGGTAGTTCATTAAGTCTTTCTATAATCAATCAACTCATGCATTTATTTTAGGATTCCTAAAACTTGAAGTTTAGTGTTTTACTAGATTCTTATTCTCCTTGTTATTCGAGACGAACTTAATCCAATCCCTAACTCACATCATTCGAAACAGTTTACTCTGTTACCGATAAATTCACGTCGTGCCTTAACTTAAATTTTCTAAACCACGGTTATCTTAATTTCTACCCAAACATCCGAAACCTTATGTTTCTAATAACTTCGGGACGAAGTTTCTAAAAGTAGGGGATGCTGTGACATCCGTCACCTTTCATTTTATCTTTTGCCTGATTTTAGTCCCTCTCATTTCATGAATTTACATCTACTCGAATCGTTGTCGTAATTGAGAAAAATTCTTTTCTTTTATTAATAATAATAATAATAACAATAATACGTTGCATATTTTTAAAATTTATTCAACATTACCTTAAGTTTTAACAAAACAAAGCACTCTTATAAACCAAACCCAACACAATCACTACACCATTCCTTTTAAAAATTCTGAGCCTAGCCCAAACCATCCAAAATACCTAGCCCACTTTCCCTCCTCTCCTCTCTATACAGTAAATAGGTAAAAAAAATATATTGTCTGGACTGGGAATCGAACCTGCGTCCAGACCGGCCCAAACTTTAACACATTCAACATAAACCACTGGACCACAGACGTTTTTGTGATGGAACATAGAGACGTAAAACCTTTATACACAAACGAACAAGCTATCTCATTTCTTTTTTTTTGCTGCACATGGACGATCCCAAACACCCTCTTGATTGACCACAAGATTGGATCAAAACAAGGAAATAGCCTATGATTGAATCGGGTTAATGAATTTACATATCCTTACGCGTATTGTACACGCTTAATCACCATCAAAGCTTACCAATTATACGAATCTAACGCGTATTATTAAAATCACGGTCAACCTTTCCTAAACAACGAATCATGGCATGTGAGTACAAATTAATACCTCCCATACAAGCTAATAGGACCGATAAACAGACCCCCACTCCCAATTGCTGATAACATTCTCGTTATAAACAAGAATCCATGGCGTGTTGACTTTTTGGTTGACTCGTGTTCTTGCTTCAATTCGGCTTGGTAAGAATCAATCCATTCTGAGTTTTTAATCCTTGATACATTCCGACCAATAACCCTATGAATCCAGGAGTTATTGGTTGGTAATTCGTTCGATTAGAAAAACTAGGGTTCTTAGTATATATTTGGGGAAGATGACACTTCGCAGTCATAATATTTATTTTAAACAAACTGATATTAATCACCAACTGATCTATAGATCAGCTGGTCATACACTTTGTGGATAAACACTGAACCGGCCAGAGGCCCGAGCTCGAGTCCTGGCACCCACATTATATTCTTTTTTTGACCCTTTATTCCTATATTCAATCTAATTAACTTTTAAAATGGTTTTAAAATACCAAAAGTGGTTTATAAATTCTATAAAATTTATTTTACGATGTCCCGATGATGAAGTCATTATATAATATTTAGATTTTCAAAAATCATTTATTTAATATATATTATAAATATTACAAGTTTATTCATTTAAAATTTTAAAAATTCTATAAATATATCTAAACGACCTTATAAAATCCCACAAAAATTATTTTAAACTTGTAGGTCAATAAGTATTTCAGAAATAAATTTTATTTCAGAAAAACCATTTATTTAATATTTTTAATTAATTTTTGTTATTTTAATCATAAATAAATCATAATAAATTCATTTTTCACTATTTTATCCCAAAATTTTACATAAATTATTTCTGTTCATTTAGAACAGAAATGTAAATTTTAATTTGAAATTTCTTTAATTTTAATATTTGTAGATATTAAAATTATATTTTGACAAATAAATATAAATATACTATATATTCAATTATTTAGAAAATAATTTTATAAAACTTATTTACATATCTACTATATTATAATACAACCATCCTTAACCAAAGTTTTACAAAAAGTCTTTTTATTTAAGAATTTTTCAAATTTCTTTTATATAGTAGTTCATTAATAATTTATCTAAGTTAACAAATAAACAAATGCCTATCCCCAAATTAGGAACCCTAGAAATACTTGTAGATTAGAAAGATTTAAACTCATTTATTACCTTAAACATAGGGTGATACCTGGCAATGTTGGATTACACTTATTCAATTCCACAACACTTAACACCTTGCTAAGGTGAGTATTACTTATCCCTTCTTTTCGGTTTTACACTTTTGGGGTGATTCATGCACAAGTATACAAAACTTGCACATTCATTTACACACACATTTTTCTTCATTTACAATTCATATACGTGTCTTGTTTATCTTTGTGCTTTATGTTTGAACATGAACGTAGCTTACATACAAAATCGTACATCTAGACATAACTTATGTTATGGTGCTCTTTACATATAGACGTAACTTATGTTACGGTGCTCATTTAGACATAACGAATGTTATGGTGCTCTTTTAGACTTGACACATGTTAGGGTGCTCATTATCAATTTTATCTTACCAACTTTACATTTGATCTTTGTCTTGTTTGGTTACTTATGTGTTTACATAATGCCTTGGTGATGCTAGACACATGAATTGTACCACTTTTCAAACTTATACTATATGTACAAAGCTAGGTAGTACTCACCAACATCATATGTTGACAAAAATTTATTTTCGTGCAGGTTTCAGGATAACCTGCTTGACACTTCACATAGGACCTTGGACTTACATTAAATAAATCAACTATCTCTATTTTTGTTGTCGTGTATTTAATTTCATATGTTTTAAACGATATTCTATTATCAAATATTTACATTTTAGTACCATGAGCTTTTGAACAATCGTCACTACGTGACCCCTCGATGATTCCTCCATCGGTTGGGGTGTTACAGAATGTTACTGTCCTGATGAAAGTACACGTGGCGTTCGTCGATTGGACGTTGATGGGCGACAGACACGTGGCGTCCGCCTACTGGCTACTTCAGGGCGGCAGGGTAATCATCTTTCATCATGGAACTTGTGGCAAATTGGAGGACTGCAAAAGTCTTCTTTCATAGAGATATCTTAGCTGGGAGGCCGCCACGTCATCGTCCTTTCTGGGTGGCAGGTTGAGGGCAGTCTTTGATTGGCTGAGAACTCTGACGGGCAGCCTGTAGCGTCAGGAACAGTCGCCTAGGGCAAGAGTGTGTGTCTCGAGGCTGCCCTAGAAGACATCTTTCTGTCGTGTTGACGAGGCTTTGCGTATCTTGCTGAAAAAGCTTCGTAGTGTCTCTGTCCCGCTGACGTAAAACGCGCGGGACAGTGTCTGTCCTAGACGCTAGCTATTCCGCTAACGTAAAACGGCCGGGGGAGTCTGTGCCCGTTGTCTGATGGACGCTAGACGTTCCGCTGACATAAAACGGACGGGTGAGTCTGCGTCCGTTGTCTGATGGACGCAAGACTTTCCGCTGACGTAAAACGAGCGGAGTATGTTTAGCTATGCGCTATCTGTGGGTTTGGATATGGTATTGCTGAAGTTTTGGTACCATATCCCTTCAGTTTCATTACATATATAATTTATTTTTGACATTCATTTGACACGTTAGGTCCCCTTATTTTATTCCACTTGGAAGGGTTTCTAATAGGGCACCCCCTGGCCCCATTGATACTTCGCCCCTGGGCCCAAGGTGGGCATTCTAGATCCTCGATGCCTCCGATTGATGTTCGCAAGCCATAACACAAACCCTCTCCCTCTTTATCCGTCATGAATCCATCTCAGACTGGTAGTCTATAGGTATCTATTCCTATGGATGAATCGTTGTCTCTCTCTTACCCGAATTTAGAGTTTTTGATCAGGTTAGCCCCATGAGGGTCATGGGAGAAAATTTGAGATGCTCTAGTTGAGATATTTGGTTAAAGAGATTTCAAATGGAGTGGAGGAATGAATTCCCTATGTTTTGTAATTTATGAAAAGTGTGTGTTGTTAATGATCAATGTATAATTAATAACTAAAAAATAATAGTGTCTTTAGTTAAGAAAAAACCGAAGCGAGGAAAACGTCGAGATAGTTAATTATTCGATAGGTTTCTAGGCAACAATATGTACATGACTGCCGACCACCATTTGAAAATATCTGAACATTCAAGAATCATTAATCAATTTGCTCTTTCAATTGTTCAATGTACAAAATGTACAATTTTGATTTAGCTTATTATTTATCGTGTTCAATCGATCAAATATGGGCCATCAGTTATGACTAAAAAGAACAAAAATAGAAAATATAATTGTTGATCTTTTATTCTTTTCCACTTCTTTGTTAATACCTATTATTGTTGGTTCAGGCCCCACAATCTCACACTACACACTCAGTCACTCACGTCTTCAAAAATATACTGTCTTTGTGTTTATTCATGATGAATATTAAAGTTGAATAACTTATGGCTATTTATAGCTTACACTAACTACAACGTCCTCCAAAATAAAAGGAAACAACCAACTACTTAGTAAAGACAGTAAAACTAGAACAGTTCAAAGAAACTGTTAAACATGAAGCTTAAGTCAATAATACATATTATGCATGTGTCCAAAAATATACTCACACACGCGACACTTTATTTCTTGATACATATTGCAATATGTTGCGACCCGTTTCCAATGAACTGACTTCGAACCAAAAGATTAAGATTATTCCAACGATTATGAAATCAAACTAGAGTTAATAGCCATGACATAACTAACTATATGATCATACCATTATTGGTATAAAGTGCTAAGAAACCGATATTGACATATTTCTTCTTTTGCATGCATCGCTATATATTGACTACTAACCCACAATTTTCAGATTAAGATGTTTCTCCGCGAACGCCTTATGATTCAGAATCTCAGCCAGGTCAACAAAACAATTACGATTGGCATCTGTAGACTTCACGGCGCGTTTAGCCTTCCATGTGGCAAGCCAACCACCATTCTGGTGGACTACTTCACTAAGTTCTTCCGTGCTAATAACTCCATCTCTGTTTGTGTCGAATTTGTCTATGTATTCTATGAACTTCTCCATTGTCATCTCTGTCCCGTTTAAAGGACCACCAGGGTTATAATTATACACCATCTTTATACCCCTATTTTTTCTTTCTCTTGATGATATTGAAGTAAATGTGACTATGCGTTAAGGAGTATCATATATATATACAGACTAGCTTCATGCCTCTTCCGTCCGTTATAAAGACGTAACAATAGTTATGAATATATTAACAAAAGACTGATGCTAGTAAAACGTGCAAGTCGCAGTCCTGGGAAGTCAAGACGGACGGCATATGTGAATTCTGTGTTATCAGGTTTGACAAATCGCAGTCCTGCACCCGCGCCCTGATCGTTGGAAGCCCCGTCAGTGAACATCAACCATGTGACCCTGGAATCTGGGATGGGTTTTCGGCCTTGTTCATTTTGGCATTCTTCTATTTTTTCAACTAGAATTTCGGCGATAAAGTCTGCGAGAACCTGCCCTTTAATTGTCGCTCTTGGCTTGTAGATGATGGTGTGGTCACCAAGTTCGATTTCTCATTTTGCTAGGCGGCCAGATAATTCCGGTTTTGAGAGCACGGTGTTGATTCTGTAGTCTGTTAGAACGTTGATTGGGTGTCCTTGAGAATATCGTCGGAGGCGACTAGATGCATGCACGAGTGCTAGGACCAGTTTTTCTATTGTGGATTATCTGGTTTCTGCGTCTGCCAGAGTGCGGCTGATATAATAAATTGGTGTTTGGACTTTGTTACGCTCTACCAGGAGTACTGCGTCGATCGCTGTTTCAGATGCGGATAGGTAGAACGTCAACGGTTCTGCCAGTAGAGGTGTTGTAAGAGTTGGTAAATAAGTCAAACACTGTTTCATTTCACGAAAAGCCACTTCCGCTTCTGGAGTCCAGCGGAACCGTATCTTTTTTAATACGTTGCGTAGTGTGTCAACAAAGTGAAAAGAGTTGGATGCATAGTTTGATAAAAAAAGGTTGAGGGCGACTAGCCGGCCCGTGAGTGTCTGAACATCCTTGATGGAGTTGGGTGACGACATGCGTTGGATAGCCTGGAATTTCTCCGGGTTTAGCTTGAAGCCGCCATTGGTGACAATGACGCCCAAAAATTTCCCTTCTTCGGTTCCGAATGAACACTTGCCTGTATTGAGTTTCATCTTGATTTTGCGCAGCTGTTCAAAGGTGCATTGTATATCCAGTAGCATGGTGTTCTTCTTGGCTGCTTTTTATAACCAGATCATCGACATAGACTTCAAGATTAACGCCGATCTGGTTTATGAAAGCTTGATCCATCAGGCGCTGATAAGTAGCGCCCGCATTCTTTAGGCCAAAAGGCATTTTGGTGTAGCAGTAACCCCTCTGTCGGTCCTGAAGACGGTTCTGTCTTCATCTTCATTAGCCATTTGTATTTGGTGGTATCCTCGGTAAGCATCGAGGAAACACTTGAACTTAAATGGTTCTGGAGAGTCTACCTTCAGGTCTATTTCTGGTAAGGGGTAGTGGTCCTTCAGGCGTGCCTTGTTGAGATCCTTATAGTCGACGCACCAACGCCAGGATCCATTCTTTTTGAGGACCATAACCAGGTTTGCTACCCATGTTTGGTGGTTGCATCGTCTGATGATGCTTGCTTCGAGTAAGTCATCGACTTGCTCGTTCATGGCTTTGACTCTGTCCGGGCCTAGGGGCGTTTATTCTGAGCGACCGGGCACGCGTTCTTGTAGGTGTTCAGGCGATGTTTCGCGATATGTCTTGGGATGCCGATCATGTCGGATGACTGCCAGGCGTAGATATCTTTGTTTGTTACTAGCAGTTGTTTCAAATGCACGCGTACCTGGGGGAACAGAGTTGATCCCAAAGTGATGGCTTGTTCAGGGAAAGCTGGCTTGAGTATCCATTTTTAATTTTCTGCGGTAGTTGGCGTTAGGGGTGTTCATTGGTTCAATTTACGGTTTATTTGGTTTATTTGATTCGGTTTATTCGGTTTTCAAAATTTTGTACCTCAAACCAAAAACCAAACCAAACCAAATTAGAAATATGAAAACCAAACCAAATTCAACCAAATTGAATTCGGTTCGGTTTCGGTTTAAAACCAAAAAACCAAATTCAACCAAACAAACCAAATTGAAACGAAGTTTTTTTTTCTCTAACTTATATACCTATATGTTCCAAAATCCAAAAAGAAAGTTTGCAATCAATATAAACCAAAAAATCAAACCACGCAAACAGAAACATCATAAAAATTAGAAATAGTAAAATGAACCCTAGTTTATTAGTTTATACTCAGATTATTACCTCTATAAATTGGTGGGCTTTATTTATTTTGGGTTGGGTTTAATATTTTGGGCATATATATTATATATGAGTTATTAAATATTATTATTTCTATTTAATAATTAATTATTTTACCGGTTTATTCGGTTATCCAAATAAACCAAATAAAAAAAATGTAGAACCAAAAACCAAACCGAACACCAAATAAGGAATGTTTAGTAAGTAAAAATGACCACTTAAAAGCAAATAAATGCTTCGCCGGAAAAACTCGCCGGATTCCGGCAAGATACACCGGAAAAAAAAGACACGGGAAAAAGCACAGGCAAGGGGGAAGGGGATGGTTTTCAAAATCTCAAACTTTCACATGTTGTCACCTTTAGCCCCTTTAAGTTAACCATGTATGTTTACAATGAAAGTTTGTTAAGTTTCATTTATAAAACTTTAACTAGGTTAACTAATGTTAACCAAAATGTTTTTAAACATTATAAAATTTAACTTTGATTAACAAATAATTTAATGAACTTATCATTTTATAGGTTTTATCTTGATATTCCACAAAACTTTTGATAAACCTTAAACGTTTCACTTTGACAAAAATCAAATGAATTTTAATCTAATTTAAATAGTGTTTTAACATACATCTTTGCTTAAAACGTAGGCATGATGCGTATAAAATTAAAATGATAAATATAAATTCGATTGTTTCATTAAGTTCAAAAATAACAAAACCTACATGGACTAAAGAAGCAACATTTGAATACACGAAGGACTATAATTGACAACATGCTAAAAGATGAAGGTGACGATTGTCACATCGAAGTACTCAAATGTTTGCCGCGCGTTGTAGGTAGCACGGTATTTTCCTCTTTTCCTTTGGTTTAGTCACACACTTGATAGTTTATAACCATATTTTCCAATTCGTTAGGGATAATTTATTAAACATATTTTACTTTAATTTCCACTCATTCCTGTTTACTCTTTTACTTTAACACTTTCATCGTTTTTATTTAATTGTTGTCTCAGGTTGGGGGAGCAGTAGATGCTTACACGGATACGAATATTGATGTCATTCTGGAAGAATAGTCAAGTTAGGCTGCAACATTCATTTTCAAGTGATCTGTGTTTTTAGGACTAGAGTACGTAATGTATTGACACAATACTTTTGTAACCGTTTAATACTTGTGGTATAATTCGACAAATGCTTATATTGTAATGGGTTTTTTGGTGGTATATATAATGTATGCATTTTTATTATGAAATTTATCGATTTTATTATTACAAATATAAATATAAACCAGGGTTATTAGTAATATTGCCGAATATTTTTTTTTTGGTAAAAATAAAAAAGCATGAAATGTGTGTCATAAAGGTGTGTCTTAAATGTATGTCAAGAAAGAGTGTCATAAAAGTGTGTCATGAAAGAGTGTCATAAATGTGTGTCATAAATGAGTGTCATTAACGCGTGTTATTAAAAGATGACACGCGATTGCATGTCATAAAAATTTTATGACATGTCCTTCCTTGACATTATTTTTGTGTGTCATAAACACTCTATTATGACGTGCAATGTGCATCAAAAAATGTGTTTTTTTTCTAATAGTGCGGCTAAATTGTTTTGAGTTCTCGCAAGCACCACAGAATCACACCATTCGTGATAAGCCCACGTATCATGCTGTGTCTAACACCTAAGTGTCTAGACTTTTCATTATACACTTGACTATACTCCTTAGCCAAAGTAGATTCCCTATCACATCTGATAGATAAAGGTGATATCGGTTTAAGCCACAATGGAATTTCATAAGTTAAATTTCTTAGCCATTGAACTTCTTTGCTAGCTACTACTAATGCTACAAACCCAACCAGGGGCTCTGCCTCTTGGAGCTCGCCAGGGCCTGCCGCTCCTTGGACCCTTCTCCCAAGGGCACTGCCCCCGGACCCCATCCCTTAAGGGCTTCGCCCCTAAGATCATAATAAATTCAAATAGGCATGCACTCCGCACCTCCATACCTATATGATGTCTTATTATGAAGATATTGGTCAAACATTCAATCATATTACACTAAAATATCCAACACAAAACCCCTCCCTCTTTATCCGTCATGAATCCATCTCAGGCTGGTAGTCTACAGGCGTCTATTCCTATGGATAAATCATTGTTCTTACACGAATTTAGAGTTGTTAATCAGGTTAGCCCCAAGAGGGTCATGGGAGCAAATTTGAGATGCTCTAGTTGAGATATTTGGTTAAAGAGATTCCAAATGAAGTGGAGGAATGAATTCCCTATGTTTTGTGATTTATGAAAAGTGTGTCTTGCTATTGTATAATTAATAACTTGAAATTACAACAGTCACTTATTTTCAATCCTTTGGACTTTCTAAAGCTTAACCATCTCCTAATTAGAAACCTATAAAATGATAATATACAAATGTTAGTTATATTATTAAAATTAAATGCAAATTTAATTATTAAAATTTAAGTAATACCTTTGGTTGTTCTTATCTTTTTCCACATATAATTTACACTCGTTCACTTTACCATCATTGACTTGAACAAAAATCTTATGCGGCAATGTACTCTTAGCTAATTTAACTATTGAAGCATTAAGCCGCTAAAAAGTTGATGTTTTTATAACATTATTAGTTAACTAAGCTCAGTAAGATAATTAAAAATATAAAACATAATCTAATATATAACTTACATAACGTTTAGCAATCACTACATCATGCTCATAAACTTGAAAACTGATATTCTGATCCAAATCATCTACCTGTACAACCATTTTAAACAAATGTATTACTACATGACATGTAGAACAACTTTCAACAAACACATAAACGATTTTTTAACCTGCATACGAAGCTGAGAATTATCAGACATTTGAATATCTTCTACTGATGGTTCAGATTGGTGAGTTTGCTAAAAAAGAATGGTAGCATTGTTTAAAAAGACCTTAATTTCAAAAGTGAAGAGGTCTCTCATCTCCGGAAAGACAAAATCGAAAACATCCAAGTTAAGATCTTTAACTACATTCAACCATCCATCAAACAAAAAACAGTGTTTCTCCAAGGAAATTATCATTAAGCTCCATGAATAATCACCAAATACAATAGTTACAAAATCTTCAGTAATTTTAGCATCACGATAGACACACGAAAAACTATCAGGTACTCTCTGTGAGTAAAGCAAATAAAAAAATTTGGTTTTTTTTCTATTTTTAATACTAAATATACGTATAACAATAGTAGGAAAATACGTACTAAAAAATTGCTTGAAGGGTCATATATAAACTGTATGAACGTATTCCAGCAAATCAAGTTCCGGAAACAGGACATTAACAATGTATCTTTAGAAACATACTCAAATAATAATATATCATCTACTTCAAGTGCCATATCCTTAACAACAGTTTGCCATCCTTTACTGAACTCAGCTTCATTTAAAACATGCTTCCTTAAAACAACTTCCCATTTCTTTCTATGTGTTGTAGTAGTTATGATTACATGATAATCCATAGTTTCAGAAGGATGAAAGCTACCAACAACATTTTCTGATAAATTCTATAAAGACACAAAATTTTAAAAAAAATGTAAGAACCAAAAAGAATTTATTACACATTTTAAAGCTAATATAACTTTTAATAACATAATAAATACCAGAATTTCAGCTTCAAGATCAACGACACATCCAATGAATGAGACTATTTCAACTGTTTAACACATTAGAAAAAATGTTAAACAAAATCTTAAGAAAAGTATATATTATTTCAGATGAATGTTAAAATATAACTACAATAAATATAAACATAAGATAACTTCATTTAGAAATGTTTTTACCTTATTCAATGTTTGGGAACTTAACTTTAGTAATTGTAAATAATTGATATGTAGATTACAGATTCAGTTGGAAGTCTTTTAAATTTGTTTAAAACATTGATAGAAAACTTAAACACTGATAACACACAACTCATATATTTAGTGGGGACACTGATGTATTTTACACTATAATTAGTTGTATTTGATATATTGTATTATTATAATGCTCTTAACATTCAATATTATATTAATTTTTACATAAATACCTTTCATAATAAACTTATTACTTAAACGAAATATTTATTTGATATATTTTTAGTAATTTAAATCACAACTATAAATTCACTTAACTACTATTATATCAATATAAAAGTTACCAAAACATTTATTAATTTTATCTTTTATGTATTTTGTAATCATTTGTTACAATAAAAGGATTTATAAACATCTGATAAAATCCTAAATACTGTTGCCATGTCGCCAAATCATTCTACAGTAGATTAAATATTTAATGACGTTTATCATCTATTTTGCCTTAAATGTCTGTTGACTCCAATAGTATTTCAAGTAACTTATTTTACAAAACTCATAAGGATACATGTTGATCAACTTTAGTATCTTCTGTGTCTCAAATGCATTAAAAATATGATATGGGCTCAAAGTACCCATACACTACACAATTTGGTAGTTACTAAGTTCAAATGTTTACCAAGCTAGGGGATTTTCACCTCTAGAACCATGTTGAAATTATCGAACTAGTGATAATGAGAATTGGTGATGTTAGTTTTCTTTCTTCTACTTAATAGTTTCCACGTTAGTGTAATCATTGTCCATGTTAATCATTTCAGTCCAAAAATATGTATAAATTTTCTTAATCTTAACTTTTACATCTTTTCTAAACATCTGTTCGTCAAATTTTACAAAACATCTGATAACATACGTATATCTTTTCTAACAGATTTTACAAATAGGAATGTTTATCCCGTATTTAATATATGGTTGTATTAATTTGTGTTCATTGTATTTTTCATACAAATAAGATAAATAAAAAACTAATATTTTATTTAAACATTATGTTATTACATCAATATTTACTAAATTACAAATACATAAAAAAAAGATAAATAAACATAACAATTAAAATGAATTTAATAACTTAATCTTCAACTCCATAGAACACATAAGTGACTTTACAATATCAGAAATCATTTCTAACTGCTCCAAATTACTTTTCATCGCATCGATGTAAAACGCTAGACCAATGTCACGAATTGTTGATAGTGGCAAACCCTTCAATTTGTCGACTACCTTTGCATTTTTATCAAAACAGTTTGAAATACGTGTAAAAGTCTACTTCAACACATCTTTATACAATGTATCCTTATCATACTGCATAAGAACTTGTCTAATTAAATCCATCTTCAAATCCATTACGAGTACTGCTCGTGAAGATGATGAGGCCATAACTTGAAAAAAGCAATAAAAGAATCCTATATAGTATATATGAGTATAGAGAAGAATTTTAAGTAAAAAATCTACATATTTATAAGCCGATAGTTCAAATAATAACCAAAGTTACCCATTTCGTATTAATTACAGAAATTGAATGCTATAAATGAGGTAGATGAAAAAGTATCTTTACAAGTGCAAAATGAAAAATCTAAAGAGTTGCAACTTAAACGTCACTGCATAAGGTGTAAAACACGTGTACCATAGCGTGTTTAAATTTATTTTCTATTCACACCATATATATATATATATACAAAACACTGTATTACAATGTACATCTAACTTTACAATAATCAAAAAGTTATATTACATAACATAAAAACATGTCATCCTCCTAAAATTACCAAAGCAGACTCCAACAAACAGTTGATGAACTTCTGATTAAGGCTTTCAAAAAAGAAGCTTTTGAAGAAGAAATAATAAGAAACTCATATGGAATACTTACATCTCTAGCGGTTACGGATCTAAGGAATAATGGAAAAACCATGTATGATATGGTTGAAATTCCAAAATCAAGTGAACGAAACATAGCTTTACAATACCTAGCAGATTAAATCGAAGTAAACGACGATATTTCGACGAAGATGAAAGCTCTTACCGAAAACATTATCTCCATCAGTAAGAAAAGGAAGCAGCGTCGTGAAGAAATTATAAAGAATCAGCAGTAACTGTAATTTCGAAAAAAATGTAATTTTGGATTAAAAATCCTTCATAAATGTAAATATATAATATTATGGTTTTTGAATTATATTACATTTTACAGAAACATAGATCGAAATAAAAATGAAATTAAATAGATGATGAAAACATTTATTTTCCAGAATACATTTTATAAATAAATAATGATAACTTTTAAAATACTCAATTTATTATTATTTTTTAATCAATAGAAATATGTATATATTAATTTTCGATAAATAAATATACGCAAAAGATATGGAGTCATTTCAAAAATCGAGTATCAATGTAATGATTATTGCTGCCAGGGAATAGGCCTAAACCCTATGATGATCAATATACAGTTAAACAATGTAGATGGAAACTTGAACAATACGGCGATAATTAATGATGGTGGTATTTATTTTAACTACTATAAAACAATTAAAAACTGATATAATAAATTAATATTTTTATTTTAAATTAAACAAATAAAGTTATTTACTTTTAGAAAATTAATCTGAATTCTTTTAATGTTCGTATAACTTTTTAATATGTATATATAATTCATTGTCACACCCTCAAATTTCCACGTGCGGGGTTTTACCGCGAGGCGCGTGACACACCAGGATCCAAGTCAACGGTCACAATAAACGACATCTATATGATAAGAAAACAATGTAAACTACCATTGAGTTTCAAAACCGTTCTAACACAGCGGAAGCAAAATGTATTATTACAACTCAAAAGAAAAACTCAAAGTCTGAAATGTTTAACAAAACATGCATATGATTCCTAGACGCCGTGAGACTCCGTGCGCCTACCGATAGCTGCTACCTTAGCGACCTGACAAAAACATGCTAAAGAACGTCAGCAAATAATGCTGGTGAGTTCACAGGTTTTTAAGTAAAACGTTTCACAAACTTTTGAAAGACTATCATGATACTATCGACCGATGAAGACACTCGTTAAACGTTTGAACTCCATAACGAACCTCCCAAACGAACCGTCGCCCACCGCAATTAACGAACTACCATCCCATGGTCAACGAACTACTTTATCATAGCTAACGAACTACCACATAGAGGCTAACGAACTACCGCACCGCGGCTAACGAACTGCCACAACATAGGCCATATAATACTGAACATAAATGAATACCTTGAACCCAAATGAACACTCCCAAACGTAATGAATACTCCCAAAACGTAGTGAATACATGAGTACCCAAAAATATAGTTGTCACGCCTTTTAGGAAAACACATTTGACACACGTTTAAAGAACACAGCATGTTTTCTCCCCCGAAAATGTAAAACCAATAAAAGAGTGGGGCCGTGAAACTCACCTTAGAGTGCGTCTTCTGATAATTAGAAATCCAACACGTGTACGATAATCCCAACTAATGACAACCTATCAATGAGTTTACATAAGTGTGATGACTACTAACCCGAAGGCTAACTAGTCCCCGATTGTCCAGATCTTGACTACGTGTGTTAAAAAGTGTGTTTAAACGTTAACCGGACATACCAGACAGACCCGACATCCCGTTGGTGACCCATTACATCAATTAGTCATGCACATAAGTTTAACACATAAGTTTAAAGCATAAAACACTTAGTTTGCATCAAAAATCTCATTCCGGACATCAGATGGTCGAATGTGGTTATTCCCATTTCCACGTTCGCCCGTTTGAGCCACGTTCGCCCATTTGAGTCACGTTTTGTTCCACGTTCGCCCGTTTGAGCCACGTTCGCCCGTTTTTCCCATGTTTTGTTCCACGTTCGCCCGTTTGAGCCACGTTCGCCCGTTTTTCCCATGTTTTGTTCCACATTCGCCCGTTTGAGCCACGTTCGCCCGTTTTTCCCATGTTTTGTTCCACGTTCGCCCATTCGAATCAATTTTATTCCACGTTCGCCCGTTTTCATCAGCATTTTATAAAACGCACCAAAACACATCTAAACGGTCCGAAAATATCACGAAACATTACCAATCACAACAGTCAACTATCATTAACATATTCCTACAAAACCCTACCAATTTTATCCCGAAATCCGTCCGTTTTACAAGTCACCCGAAATAGCAAATTATGGAGATGTCACATCAAACGCATGCAATCTTTACCCAATTAGGAAACTTTATGAAATCAATCAATAATCAACTTAATATACTCAGATTATCATGAACAATAAACCCCCAATCATATCCTTATCACTATCATCATGAACAAGCCCTAGATCTAACCCAAAATCCCCAAAATGAACAAAACATCATCAATAATCAATTGTAACCTATCTCAATCCTAAATCATCATCAATAACAGTCCTAGATCATTGTTATAACATCTATACAGCAATCAATCATCAAACAATAGATAACACCACATAAAACACCATTAACACATGTTAATTTGTATGAAAACTCATTGTTTATGAATAGGTTTTGCTTAGAAAGATATTAGGAAGGTTATTATCCATGAAAACATGTTTGAATCAGATCTGGACTCTTGGCGTTTAATGAAAACGAATTGAAATGCTTTAAAAATGATTTAGAATGAAGAACACACCTTAGATCTTTGTGTAGAAGATGTTTGTAGGTTAGATTATAGAAAACAAGGGCAAAAACTCCTTCCCCAATGTTTAAAGTTTCTATAGAGTGTTTTGAGGCGTTTAGGGTTTGTGAAATGGTGAAAAATGACAAAGTGTGTGTAACACCCCGCCCCTCTCATCACCAATATTGTCCGCTTTGCCCATCCAGAGCTCACGGATTTGTTTTTGGTTGCCCAGGTGGAGACTTCCCAGGAGGTCACCCATCCTGAAACTGCTTCCAACTGAGCACGCTTAACTGTGGAGTTCTCCTCTCATCCACTAACATTAAGCCCCAAAACGCGTTGGTTATTTAAGAGGCAAGACATTACTTATGAACCAAGGATCTTTCCTGGCCACGGCCGATGTGAGATTTTCCTGGGGTGTTACATTCACCCCCTGTTAGAGTCTCATCGTCCCTGATGAGGTGTGTTCCTAGGGTGTCACATTCACCCCCTGTTAGAGTCTCATCGTCCTTGATGAGGTGTGCACCCACCATCCCGAACGGCACAGGAATGGCTCTGATACCATCTGTAACACCCCGCCCCTCTCATCACCAATATTGTCCGCTTTGCCCATCCAGAGCTCACGGATTTGTTTTTGGTTGCCCAAGTGGAGACTTCCCAGGAGGTTACCCATCCTGAAACTGCTTCCAATTGAGCACGCTTAACTGTGGAGTTCTCCTCTCATCCACTAACATTAAGCCCCAAAACGCGTTGGTGATTTAAGAGGCAAGACATTACTTATGAACCAAGGATCTCTCCTGGCCATGGCCGATGTGAGATTTTCCTGGGGTGTCACAGTGTGGTATTTATACTATGTCCACATTCGCCCCTTTCACCTGGGCGAATGTACCCTCCTTCGACCCTTTCACAAGGTCGAACGTACCCTGACTTGGTCAAATGAAATTCTTTCAATTCCATATCCCAGGTTCGCCCATTCGATTGGTCGAACCAGGACTCACGTTTTTCTAGTTTTCCAATTTGTCGTGTTTAACGCATTTTAACGCACCCTACAATACGAACATGCAACCTTAGTCTATGTTTAACATATTTAAGCACGAATGATTATCTACACACCATTTAAACACATCTAAGCATATAATCCACCATACGACAATTAGTCTACACATACACTTAATTAGTTTATGCAATTCACCAACAACGGGACTCGTATCGTGTGTGTGTGTGTGACTAACCCAATGATCTCCCGAATCATTGAACCCTGGACAATACAGACTGTGTTCCGATTCTACTGACCCCATCAAGTATGTATAATAAACGTTTTTCGCTAAGGTAGACTTATGTGTTTATAAAATGTTGACCCAAACATGCCGGGTGTCACATTCATGACAATTAAATTTCTAATAAAATATGTAAGATCACCAAAATCTAATTTCTTTAGATACCAAATTTTGTAACAACCTTTTATACTTCATTCAAATGATTAACTTTGAAATCCTAACTTCATTTTATATAAAAGTATACTCATTTGATAGTATATAGTCTGTTTAACAACATCTGTTGAATGATAAACAGCGGTTATCAAACAACTGTCAATGAATGCAATTATATAATTCAAGATTTAAAAAATATACAATTCAGATTGAAAGAGATTTGAAATTAAAAAAAAACAAACTTTTTTAACTTTAGAAAATTAATCTGATCTCTAAAGTATGTTCGTATAACTTAAAAATAAACATATATATATATATATATATATATGTTTCATAACAATAAAACAAATTTATCTAGAAAACATTATTTCTAACTACTTTCATGCTTCTTTCAATTGATTAACTTTCAAATTCTAAATTTTTTAGATAAAAGTTTACTCATTTTATAGTATACAGTCTATTTTCCAACATCTGTTGAATCATAAATAGCGGTTATCAAACAACTGTCAATGAATACAATAAATATACAATTTAGATTGAAAAAGATTTGAAATTAAATTTTACAATAAGTTTTTAACCGAAGCATTCCAGATTGTATTTATTATTTACTACTGAGCACATTTAATCTTCTATTTAACTTTTATATTTATAAATTATACTTAAAAATTTTATCACATATTTTATCAATATTTAAAAATAAATATCACAACGTATGTTAACTTGTCAAGAGATGTTACATAATGACCTAATTAGAAGTTGATTTTTTTTTAATTTTTTTAATAAACTAAATCAACAATTTACATATATAAATTAAAAGATCATTATTTGACTTGCATAAAATTAAAATTTTAAAATACAAATTTAACTGTCACACCCTCAAATTTCCACTTGTGGAGTTTTACCGCGAGGCGCGTGACAAATCAGGGTCCAAGTCAACGGTCACAATAAACCACACTAGATGAAATACATAAAACCCAAAAACATAGTTCTCATAATAAGAAACCGTAGCGGAAGCATTTAACCAGTTACAAAACCATGTACCAATGTGTTCAAAACATTATTTCAAAACATGAAACTAAGCATAGACGCCATGCAGAGTCGTGCGCCTAGCCCAACTGTTGCTACCTTAGCGACCTGAGAAAAACATGCCAAAACGACATCAACATATAATGCTGGTGAGTTTACAGGTTTGTTCATAATGTTACCAAGTGTTACCAAATGTTACGAAATGTTACCAAGTTCAAAATCTGTCCATACTATATCAATGTGACCCAAGTACGCTAGCTAGGCGTGTGTTCTATTACTACTACGATTGGAAAACCATTGCCAGACTGTTACCAATGTTCAGCCCGAGTGTTCAGCAATGTTTAGCAAGTTCGAGACAATATGCACCCGCCCGGCCCTCCAAGCCGTCGAGTGGGGCTTGTCACACCCAATAGATCTATCCACATTTCCCCCGTTATGCATCCCCGCACATTCATGGTTTCCCCCGGGACTTTCAAAGATCGTATAGTAATGCAAAAATAGATCATAGTATGACATATGTTACCAAAGATATGTTACCAAAAGATAAGTTTAGCGCATGTTTTCTCCCCCAAAAGTAAAAGCAGTAAAAGTGGGGCCGTGAACTCACCTTAAGTTGTGTTCTTCAATAAAACAAGAAAAGCCAAGATCTTTATAATCCCAACTACCGGAGATCTATCAAAATGTTCACATAAGTGTTCCGACAAATAACCATAAGGTTATCTACTCCCCGATTGTCCAGATCGTGACCTAGTATGTTTTAAAACGTGTTTGACTGTTCAACCGACACACTAGACTGACCCGACATCCCGTTGGTGACACATTACAAAAACTAATCAAGCATACATAGATTACACATAAAGTTCAAGCATAAAACACTTAGTTTGCATCAAAAATCGCACATACGGAGTTGTAAGGTCGAACCAACATTTTATAGGTCCAGGTTCGACCCATTTGACCTTGTTTCTACCCCCATGTTGCTCCTTCGACCCTTACTTAAGTTCATACCACCTATTACGTGTTCCTTTGACCTTAACACATGTTTATTCGACCTTAACATGTGTTAATTCGACCTAAATCAAGTTCGTTCGACCAAACTGTGCCACATTCAACCTGCAGGAGCCACCTTCGACGTCCTGGGCTCGACATTCGACCCCATGCTGGTCGAATGTATCCCAGGTTCGAACCCTGCAGTCCCCTTTTTCCTAAAACGCATCAAATTGCATCAAAACTATCCGAAAACACCACGAAACATCATGAAACACTACAGTCAAACGTGATTAACATATTCCTACAAAACCCCACCAATTTTATCCTAAAATCATCTTGTTTTAATACTTACCCAAAATGGTAAAAATTATGGAAATGTCACATCATGCATGAAAACTTTACCCAAATTGGAAACTGTTTTCAAAATCCTTTGATAAACATCCTAAAATGCTCTGTTCAATGTGTGTATGAAAACCCCTAATAGTTTTATCAATAATACTAACATGCAACAAGCCCTAGATTTACCAAAATCCCCAAATTAGACATGATATCATCATCCATCTAATTGTAATCTTAAACAATTGTAAACTAACATCAATAGCAGCCCTAGATCATGTTTCTATCATTAGTACAGCAGCAAATCATTAAACAACACATAATATCAAATAAGACATTATTAACATATATGTTAATATTATTAAAAATTGAATAATAGTTTTCATTATAAGGTCAAGTTATACAATATATGATGATTTGTCAAAAGATGTTGCCAAATAACTGTGATCAATTACAAAATAAAATTACTTAAAAAAATTATTATAAAAGATTGTAATAATAGTATTTATTCACAATATATTATGTTTTAAATTGTTAGTATGAATATTATCATTAGTGTCAAGGGTCACTGTACAAATGAAGGATCTAGACGAAAAAATACCATCAATTTAAACATTAATCTTTTTCTATTAGTTAAAAAAAATAAAAATATTGTTGTTACAAATGATTTGAAGTCTTTTATTCTACAAAAAAATTGACTTCTATAAGATATGTAAATATTTTAATAATAGTTTTTATTATTAAAAATCAGTATTATGTTTTAAATTATTAGTATGAATATTATCATTATATTAATTAAACTATTAATTAATAGAAATAAGTTGAAGTCTTTTATTGTTCCTATAACTTAAAAAACTGAACATATATTTTATAAAATTTAAAAAAATGACATGAAATTTACACATTGTAACTAATATTTTAAAGAAACTAAACTGAATAAGTTAATATAACCATATATTACATACTGTTTATCAACGTCTATTAAAATTGGCCCTATAACTATTAACAAATTTAATATTCAACTACTATAAAATAATCGAGACACTGTTGTTTAAACAGGTATTGGATAAAAGAAGTTCAAACAGACTCACCTTAAAATAATATAACATCCACTACAACAACATATATTAACCAAGGTATAAATTTAAATTACATCAGTGTTTTAAAATTCAGAATTACAAACAGTCGACACAACCCTAAAGGTCTTTGACGCCCACTGTACAGATGAAGATTCTAGATGGAAAGATAGCATAAATTTAAACATTTTTCATTTTATTTTATATTAATTAAACAATGAAAACTTTTGTTGTTACAAATGATTTGAACACTTTTATTGTTTCTATAAATTTAAAAAATGAACATATACTTTATAACAATAAAAAAATGAGGTGAAATTAAAGCATTGATAATAAAATTTTAAACACTCTAAACTGAATATTTACATATAAGTGACTTCAGATAGTATAACCATCTCCTTCATACTCTTTATCAACATCTACTAAATTGGTCCTATAAGCATTAAAAAAATTTAATATCAACTACAATAAAATACTCGAGACACTATTGTTTGAACAGATATTGTATAACAGAAGTTCAAACAGATGAAATTAAAATACCATAACATCCAAAGCAAAAACAGATGTTAACAAACAGTTGTAAACTAAAATATATTCATTCGAAAATGTTAAACCAGTATGTACAAAATTAACATACATAAGTTTAACTTCAAAGATGTTAACAAAAACTTAAAACTGAAAACACTAAACGCACATAAGAATACATTAACAATATGTTCCTAACTTTTAAATATAGTTGGCTTCTTCTTCAATCTTTTGCTTGTAGAAGTATGCTCACAGACATTTACATTATCAAAATCCTCAACACTTCTTTTTCCATTAGGACTTGTGATAGTATCCACAACAGAATCAACACATAAAACATCCTTCAAAGAAAAAACCAAATAGTTAATAAAACGTTAGATAACAATACAAGTTGTAGAAACAAATTACAAATACTTGTACAAAACCTCTTAAATACCTTAAAAGTAACTTGTAACCCAACTTGCGAAGATTCTGAAAGGTTAACAGATTTGTCTTGACAAACATCCTGAGTGACCTAAAAAGTGCTCACATATTATAGAAACATAACAGATTTAAACATCTACAGAAAATAAATGCTTATTACAAAACAATTAGAATAAATACCTCGCCAGAATTATCGTGTACATTCTCATATTCGGAAACCAACTCTTCAATTATGACAGGATCATCACAAATTTTAACCACAGTATACACATGGTAGTCATTTGTAAGATTGAAATCAGAAACATCAATCTTGAAAGCCAGTTTCTTTTCAATAATCTGAGACAACTCATGCAGCAAACGTTTTGTATCGCTTTCCCTCGACTGCCATTCCCTAATATCACAGGCAGTAGCTCCAATGATCCTCATCGCATCTTTATCAAACATCATAAATGATACACTACTAGATTCATCTTGAACCCTTATCTGCAACTTGAACCTAAAACAAATAAAACAAAATTTATCTAAAAAAATCTGTATGAAATGAAAAATCTGCAAACCAAAAAAGTTTATACATTTACTGATTTACATACTTTGTGGTAATGGAAGTACATTCGCACTCGCATTTCCTACAAACCAACGCAGTAGCTGGCAATTTGAGAATTGCTTCACAAATATCTTCAGCATCTTGCAAATACTCCAACTTACTTAAAACTTTCTTGTTACACTTCCGGCAGGCAGCATAAAACCAACCCCAACTTTCTTCAACACTTTTTACGGTGCCAACGACAACAAAAGACATCGGCTGCAAACAAAATGTATATTCCACATACACTTTTAAACAATAGAAATACATAGTAAAATGAAGACATAAAAGAGGGGTATAAAATATTGAAACCTCTTGAATGTCGATCAGTTCGTCAACACGCCTCTTGAATGTCCCAACTATGAATTCCCGACGCAATGGATAAACAGACTGGGAAGAAAGAACGGTTTGAGAAGTACATCCAGACTCTTGTTCTTGTTTCAACACCAAGCTACATAAATATGCAACAAATTACATCTAAAAGCTAAAGAAAATTAAATTAAAATTTTCCTATAGAAATATAAATAAATAGCACCTCCTGCTTAGACAGAAACCTCATCTATTCCTTGATTGAGAAAGAGGCGAGATCCACACTTATCAGTTTGAACTGTAATTTGTTCTATAAATTTCATAACACACAACTTACCCTTCCAGTTTCTAACCCTTCCATGCTGGATAATTGCGAGTAGATGCTCCTCAGTGATGTTGGAAATTAATTCCTTAAACTGTATTTCGTAAGAGTTCTACAATGTACATCTTAACGTCGTACCTCTAAAACAACACAAAAGAACCATAGATGTAAAAAAAATTGCAAAAACCTGCAACTATATAAAATTTAATTACAAATAATTTATTACATCAATAAATGTGTTCCACATAAGATTCAAAACAGTCAATCATAGATCAATCTCATGATAACATTTATTACAGAAATTAATTTTGCAACTCTAACAATGATTGTTTTCAACCATTGAAACATAAGACTCACCTTAAAAACAGAATATTTTTGTTAAGTGTCAGGTATCTGAATAGCAGATGGTATACTTTACAATAACAATGTATAATATTTTCAAGAAAAACCCTTACTCTAAGTCCTGAAGATCAGGATTCATCCGTTTGGTTTCATTAGGAGCTTGTCCATACACATCCAAGCACCAAACCAAATGACGCTACCAGCAACTGTATGAGGATCGAATTGTCAAAAACAAAGACTTTAATCAAACAAGTATATCAATTCAGGTGTGGAATCCCTGAATCGATTACGAAATGATAATAATACACGCAAAACACACAAATTACTTTAAAAATTTCCATTTCATTCATAAACATGTTGATTAATCTTACAAATTGTTGTTTACATTGAAATAAACTAAAATCAGACTCAAAGAAACCCTTGGGAGAAAACACACTCGAAGGAGGGAAACAAAAATGACAACTATTAACATTAAAATATGATTCAGCCTTTATATAGACCTGCACATTCGACCATACGTATGGGCGAATGTGCATGTTCGACCAAACAAACGGGCGAAACAACATCAGTCTTCTACAAAACTTCTCCTTTGACCTATTCTTCTACCTTCGACCATATTTATCTACATTCGACCATGTACTTTTCCACCTTCGACCTCCCGAAAACAACAAAATATAATGAATGTGCAATCCAATAGCACTAGTCGCATAATATGCATCAACAAACTCCCCTCGACTATTGCTTGGATTGCTTAAGTCTTCGCTCTTCGTCCATTCTCTTGTTCATCAGCTTGATATGTAGTAAAGTCTTCTGCTCTTTCGTCATCACTGGTTCATGAGTTTGTTTCGGTTTCTTCTTTTCTCTCTGGACTTGAACAAACTTCCCCAGTTTCTTATCATAGTCGCACCCTACATTAACATCCCACGCAAAACACAGAAATACCACACGTTGTTATTTTGCAGCATGTTCACTCTTTTCTTCACAGTAGATCGGGTTGTAATACAGCATGATAATATTTTCATGAGAGCAGTTTATCAACCACATTGGATCAAAGATATGTATCTTCTTGAAATCATTCTTCCCATTTTTCAACAAGATAATAGCCTCTGCCGTGTTCCAGTCATAATACCACCACATAAAGTCTTTCGAGAAATGTTGTGGAATAGGCATCAAAGGTATATGTTTCAAAACTGTCAGTGGATCATATTTCAAAGTAACCTTGTTCATCCCCGGTATCTGATCTTTAATCTTCTTATGAACAATCCTCCTCTAATACTGTGGGGTGAACACATCCCATTTCGTCCTACTCTCTCTTGCCATGCGATCTGCAAAGTATCCAACAACATCGTTGTTCAAAGTAGCACCTGACAACGTATGTCTGCAGACATCGCGTACAGCCCAGTAAGGTAGTGTTTTAATGTCATGGAATCTGTGAAAGTACAGAATTCCTTTTTCCCACTTCACTGCAACACACCTCAGCTGTCTTAAATATTTCCACCCGAGAGCTTTTCCTTTAAACAGTTCATTGTGAAACTTATAGAAACCACCCTGAGTCTTAGTCTTGGGTCGGTTGGCCTCTTTCTCTTTCAGCTTCCTTAACAAGTTCTTCAGCTCGTTTGATTGTTCAACAGTCGGTTTCTGACAATCTGAGTTCGTAAAAACTTCATCAACGAACTTCTTGCTTTTCTCACGTGCAGGTTTCTCAGCTTGGCTTAACATTTCTTTAGAAAATTCAAGAAATCCAGAATACTTATCATCTTTAAAGTATTCTGGATATTCCTCACTTGTAATATCCTCTATCTCAACATCTTCAAAAACTGGAGTATCTCTATCATCAGAATGATTTCCTTCTTCTTTCTCAGGAATATTCGAAATGTAATTCTCACTCATTAACTCTTCACGAGATTTCCCAACCTGTTTAGCCAGACCTTGAAGTATTTCTTTCGAAACAGCTATAGAAACTTCACCGTCTTCAAGATCAGGATCGTTGTACTCAAGCTCGAACATTGTGCAATCTACCAAACCTCGTTTGAATTCTTTGGATAGAAGATACGTGCTCAGCTCCTCATACCATTGCCGTGGAGCCTGGTGCAACCCATAGAGAGCTTTGTTAAGAACGTAGACCTTATCCCGGTGGATATGATCCTCAAAGCTTGGTGGTTGACCTACGTAAACTTCTTCCTTGACCACACCGTAAAGAAACGCGCTTTTAACGTCCATTTGATACACCTTGAATTTCTTATTAGATGCAAACGCTAGAAACATGCGTATAGCTTCTAAGCGTGCAACAGGTGCATAAATCTCGTTGTAGTCGATTCCTTCCACTTGATGAAAACCTTGTACAACCAGTCGAGCTTTGTTTCTCACGATCACTCCTCTGTCATCCTTTTTGCACTTGAACACCCACTTGGTTCCAATCTTTTTCCTTCCAGGAGGTAAATCTGTTAGTGTCTACACTCCCAGTTTCTGAAATTGCAATAACTCCTCTTGCATTGCCTCTACCCAAGCATCATTCAAAAGAGCATCCTTGTATGTCCGTGGCTCAACCTGCGAAGCATAACAAGCAAAAGACCAGTCATTCTGACAACCTGATTTCTGAATTTTAGCATATAAAGCTAGAGCGCCAAGATTTTCTTGTGAGTTTGCATTTCAAAGTTCTCCTCTAGTCATAACGCTGCTACCAGGATCGCCAATAACTTGCTCGGGCGGGTGAATACGATGAATCCGAGATTCCGGATGATCAGGTACTTGCACTCCTATTTGAGTAGTCAAATTATCTGTCGAATCCAGATCATTACCCAAATTAGATGATGAAGCAACATTTCAATTTGGGTTCACTGGAGGTGTCTCTGTATCAAAATCTAGAATAGCTTCACTTGTGACATCATCATCATCTTTCGATTCTGATGAATTGAGAGTTGTGAAAGCTTCTTTGAACACTTCCTCTTCAGTTACAGGAGCATTGGCATCATTGGAAGCTGTTGGAGGATATACGGTGATCGGACGCACCAACGGTGAAGTCACTGCGTTTTCACACTCGTAATATAGTCTTAATACAACCTCTTCCACCAAGCTATCTAGATTGAATGATTCAAAGAAGTCTTTGTAATCAAACATCCAATCTGGACCGCTACCCTGTACATTCTGAGTATACCGTTGAACTTCAACGTTAGCCCACTCCTCTACCTGACAAGTTCGTTTGTTGAATACCCGTTTGAGCGGGGTTGCATATCCAACAAAGAATCCTTCTTCAGCTTTCGGTACGAACTTCTCAGATAGATTAAGCATAGTACATGGTGCTCCAAATGGGTCTAGATACTCTAAGTTCGGCTTTCGTCTGTTCAACAGTTCATAAGAAGTTTTGCCAAACTTCTTAACTATTAACACACGATTCAGAGTATAACAAGCTGCGTAAATGGCTTCATTACAGAACATTACTCGAAGGTTGGAATCCGCAAGCATTGTTCTAGCCGCTTAAATTAGAGTCCTGTTTTTATGTTCGGCGACACCGTTCTGTTGAGGGGTATACGGAGCACTATATTCAGGATGAATTCCTTTATCTTCACAAAGAGCATCCATCTATGCGTTTTTGAACTCCGTCCCATTGTCACTCCGAATTCTCTTGATCTCCAGACCATAGACATTTTCTAATCGAGTGAACAGAACCTTCAGGTTGTTAAACGTGTCGCTCTTATGATGCAAGCACATTACCCACGAGAATCTGGAATAGTCATCGGTAATCACAAGACAGTATAATTCACCAGCATGACTTTTACTCTTGACCGGTCCGAATAGGTCCATGTGCAAACGCTCAAGTGGCATCTCAACTGAATTTACTTTCTTTGGTTTGTGGGACTGCTTGTGCTGCTTTCCCTTTTTGCAACTCACACACTTGTCGTTCAAATGGAAATGTTTAACATTTACGCCTTCGACAAGTCCATTCTTCAAAAGATGGTTCATTTTTCTAAGGTGAATGTGTCCCATCCTCCTATGCCACATAATAGATTCTTTTTTAGAAGCCATGGAGAGAAAACACGTTACTTGGCTCTGGGTTGTCATAGCCTTTGACATGTCGAGAATGTACAAATTATTCACTCTCGGTGCTTTCAGCATTATCCACTCTTTTGGAAGTACTTAACCAGGCTTGAGAATGTAGCAAGATTTGTCGTCAAAGAATACAGAGAACTGTTTGTCACAGATTTGACTGACACTAAACAGATTATAGTCTATTTGCTTCACATACGCTATCTTCTCAAAACTCACAATACCATTACTCACACTACCCTCCATAGTAATGTATCCTCCTTTGTTTCCAGCAAATGGTACATATCCGCCATTGATGTTTCTAATGTCGAACAACAGCGATAAATCCCCCGTCATGTGAACAGAAGCTCCACTGTCAACAATCCAAAGACTGCTAACAGGGCTAGCTGAAGCTCCCTACACATATCAAGTAAAATCATTAGTTCTTTCGGGGGACCCAAGCCTGCTTGGTCTTGGGTCTTTGAACACTTTGTTTCAAAGAATCTTTATCACAAACACTTGAATTTGAATTGATCTTTTTCTGATCAATCAAAACCTTTTCATTTTCAGACTTTTCATGTGCTTTTGAAGTCGAAGCACCTTGAGAACCCACCGGTGACCAGAATTGTTCCGAACGTTTCAAGATTCGAATCTGAGATTTTGGAGTCTCAGTCAGTTTCTTTACTTCATTCTTGAAGGAAACTTTCTTGGTTACCTTCTCTGATTTAACAGAGACAGGTCCAACAGTTGGTTTAACCGCATGTTTTAATGGTACCTTTTGCTTTTCAACAGTTGTGTTCACCACTGGTTTCTTTAATGGTTTTTCCATTGCGATCCGGTTACGACAAGTCATCTGACGATTATCCCTCTTTTGATAATAACGGCTTTGATTGTAAAAAGGTGCTGGTTGAGGGACAAAGCGTCGTTGTGGATAACAATGATTATCGACTGGACTTTAATATTTTTGCCTCACTTCAACCTCGTGCCTCTTGTGTCTTACGTACGGGCAGTGAGCAAGTAAATGCCCTCTCTCCCCACACATAAAACATGCAAGGTATTCTTCAAAGTTGTTCTTGGCGTTTGACTTTGCATAAGTAGTGATAGGATATTGGTCATCCACACACCTTCGTCTTAAACTCTCAGGAGCTGGGTCCTTTGAGTAAGTCGGCTCAAGAAAACTATTCGCCTTCTCCTTTGGCTTAATAAACTCTGTGACATGAACCTTTGGTTCTTTTGGAACATCCAAATAAATTTTCTTCAAGATCTCTGGAGGTACATCATTGGTTCTCTCGTGTTTTGGGAACCAAATAGTACTCTCCTGCCAAATTTTCTCAATCTTGGAGTAATTGGCAAAATTAATTGGATATTCCTCGTCAGAAATAATCTTATCGGATCCTTCCATCCGATAAAACACTTTGACGGGTTTGTCACTTTGTTCATACTTTTCAACTTGCTTAACTGACTGATTCACTCGATGAGCGTTAGCCATTGGATGAATAATCTGAGAAGGTGATATCGGTTCATTGGTGATAATGTGATTTTCAATTGGAATATCACTCACGTTCTCAGTTTTATCATACTCAGAGTCAGAATCATCAGTTACAGCTGTTACACCCTCATCATTCAGTCCCAAAATAGGTCTAACATCGGAATTTGGATCTCCAACATTGGAAGTGTTAGATTCATCATCCGATGTAGAATCAGACTTAACTGAACTCTCCGGTGTTATTGAATGTAAAATGTGATTTTCAAACAACATTTGAGATGGGACAGCCTTGTAGTTTGCACTACTCGGTTGTGAGGGTTCCTTAATAATATGGTCAACAACATATGAAATATGTTTGTAGCTTTCAAGCTTCTTGTTGACTTTTTCAGCAAAGCACTTGATGGTTGCCATTTCAAGTTTAGTTTCCTCCAATTCATTGATGTAATTGTTAATGGCCAATTGTTTTTCTTATAACCATCAAGCACCTTATTTAATTCATGTGCTTCTTTTCGATACGATTGATAGTTGATTCTAGCACTCTCGAGTTAAACCCTGAGTTGCTTATTATCCTCTGTCAATCTATCACATGCTCCACAATATTTTTCACTATTCATGTCTAAAGTGGAGTCAGAACTTACCTGTTTTGGAGGCTCTGTCATCGCCATCAAAGCAAAGTGTGCTTCCTTTCCAGCAAAGAATTTAGAATAATCAACTCTGGTAAAAGCATCAGCCACTATGCAAGATTTGCGGGTCATAAGAAAATCAACTTCGGCTAGAAGTTGATCAATGTCATCATCTAGTGAGTTAGCACTAGCTTCAGAATCAGACTCGCTATCCGAATCAGAATAAACTGAGTCACGCTGTTTAGGAATATCAGTGACTGAATCAAGAATCAATCCTGACTTGTTTTCAACACAAACATCAGCTTCTTCCACCAATTCCTCAATCTTCACCTCAGATTTCTTCTCAAAGTCCAAATCTTCTTCAACTACCATCGGCTCCTCCAAATCTATCTTCTGAGCAACACACGCCACATTACCAGCGGTAATCTCCTCAACACCAAGTTGCATACCAGTCCAATCAAATCCTTCATCTTTCTGAATAACCAAAGCCTGGTTCTGGTTATCTGGTTGAGTTTGGTTATTTGGTGTGGAAATTGGAATGATTGTTCTAGTTGGATTATGTGGTGTTTGATTTTGGTTCTGGTTTGGTGTAGTGGGTTGTCTAACAGAATTCTTTGGTGAGGTGTTTTGTCGGTTTTGGTAATTATTTTGTGGTTGGTAGTTGGTGTTGTTTTGGCTTTGATAAGATACCTGATTTTGAGATTGACGGTTCTGGTAATTAGTGTTGAAAGGATTCCTGTTTCCCTGTTGTGCTGGCTGTATGCACTCTCTCTTGAAGTGACCTTTCCCACCACAGTTAAAACATGTGACTTTGGGATTGTTGAAGCCATATGTGGTGTTAGGAGATGTAGAATGATCAGTTCTACCAGTCTTCTCTATAAACTCAGTCGCTCGTCTCATGACACTAGCAAATGCCCACTGAATGTCAATGAGCTCCATCTCTTCCTTATCAATTTGAGCATAGTCTTCACTAGTTAGGTTGTTGTTACCAATTTCAATAGCTACCAAACCATTATACGAAGCGACCATAGCAGATACCAAACCTACATGTTGTTGTGCAACTTCAACTGTGACATTGTTCAAATTTGATGTCTCCAACACAATTGGGCTTTGATTTGGTTGACTTGGGTTCATTTGAGGAATGTATGGTTGTTGTTGGGGTTGGTTCAAGCTAGCTGAATAACAAGCAGCTTGTTGCATTGGTGAAAACGGTGGGATGTAAGTAGTAGGATATGATGGTGGTGTGTAAGATGAAGTTTGAGCTAGATAGTTGATTGGGGTTTTGGTTGGTTCAACAATGCTTGAAACACAAGCTATGTGTGGAGCAACAGAACTACTAGAACTTGAACTAGTCAGAGATGAAGACGTACCACCATGATATAACTCTGGATTCTGAGGAACTTGTGCTATTTTTTGCTTTCCTATTCTCTTCCATCTCTTTGTCCTACAGCTTCTGAATAAATTCATTGATGGTCCAATACTGGTATGCATCTTTCTCTTTTAGGACCTCAATGTGTTGATTCCAGTATGGTGGTATGCATCAGCGAACTTATCCACCAACTCAGACATAGGTATGTTGATCTCATAACTTGACAGTTTAGTCAATAAATGGCAATACCTCGGAATCAACTCCTTCAATGTCTCATTTCCCATATAACTAAAATTCTCGAACTCTTTTCTCAACTCCTCCATTCTCAACTTCCTTGTTTTCTCATTCCCATCATGACGCCTTCTTCTCCACAGCAAACTTTTTCTTCTCATCCTCAGCTAAGCTTTCTGTGACACCCGACATGTTTGGGTCAACATTTTATAAACACATAAGTCTACCTTAGCGAAAAACGTTTATTAAACATACTTGACGGGGTCAGTAGAGTCGGAACACAGTCCGTATTGTCCAGGGTCCAATGATTCGGGAGATCATTGGGTTAGTCACACACACACACACGATACGAGTCCCGTTGTTGGTGAATTACATAAACTAATTAAGTGTATGTGTAGACTAATTGTCGTATGGTGGATTATATGCTTAGATGTGTTTAAATGATGTGTAGATAATCATCCGTGCTTAAATATGTTAAACATAGACTAAGGTTGCATGCTCGTATGTTAGGGTGCGTTAAAATACGTTAAACACGACAAATTGGAAAACTAGAAAAACGTGAGTCCTGGTTCGACCAATCGAATGGGCGAACCTGGACAATACTCCTGGTTCGACCCTTGTAAAAGGGGCGAACCTAGGATATGGAATTTAAAGAATTTCATTCGACCAAGTCAGGGTACGTTCGACCCTGTGAAAGGGTCGAAGGAGGGTACAATCGCCCAGGTAAAAGGTGCGAATGTGGACATAGTATAAATACCACACTTTGTCATTTTTCACCATTTCACAAACCCTAAACGCCTCAAAACACTCTCTAGCAACTTTAAACATTGGGGAAGGAGTTTTTGCCCTTGTTTTCTATAATCTAACCTATAAACATCTTCTACACAAAGATCTAAGGTGTGTTCTTCATTCTAAATCATTTTTAAAGCATTTCAATTCGTTTTCATTAAACCCCAAGAGTCCAGATCTGATTCAAACCTGTTTTCATGGATAAAAACCTTTCTAATATCTTTCTAAACAAAACCTATTCATAAATAATGAGTTTTGATACAAATTAACATGTGTTAATGGTGTTTTATGTGATGTTATGTATTGTTTGATGATTGATTGCTGTATAGATGTTATGACAATGATCTAGGACTGTTATTGATGAAGATTTATGATTATGATAGGTTACAATTGATTATTGATGATGTTATGTTCATTTTGGGGATTTTGTGTTAAATCTAGGGCTTGTTCTTGATGATAGTGATAAGGATATGATTGGGGGATTTATTGTTCATGATAATCTGAGTATATTAAGTTGATTATTGATTGATTTCATAAAGTTTCCTAATTGGGTAAAGATTGCATGCGTTTGATGTGACATCTCCATAATTTACTATTTCGGGTAACTTGTAAAACGGACGGATTTCGGGATAAAATTGGTAGGGTTTTGTAGGAATATGTTAATGATAGTTGACTGCTGTGATTGGTGATGTTTCGTGATGTTTTCGGACCGTTTAGATGCGTTTTGGTGCGTTTTATAAAATGCTGATGAAAACGGGCGAACGTGGAATAAAATTGGTTCGAATGGGCGAACTTGGAACTAAACATGGGAAAAACGGGCGAACGTGGAAAAACGGGCGAACGTGGAAAAACGGGCGAACGTGGGAAAAACGGGCAAATGTGGGAAAAACGGGCGAACGTGGCTCAAACGGGCGAACGTGGAACAAAATGTGGGAAAAACGGGCGAACGTGGAAATGGGAAAAACCACATTCGACCATCTGATGTCCGGAATGAGAATTTTGATGCAAACTATGTGTTTTATGCTTGATACTTATGTGTTAAACTTATGTGCATGACTAATTGATGTAATGGGTCACCAACGGGATGTCGGGTCGGTCTGGGATGTCCGGTTAACGTTTAAACACACTTTTTAACACACGTAGTCAAGATCTGGACAATCGGGGACTAGTTAGCCTTCGGGTTAATAGTCATCACACTTATGTAAACTCATTGATAGGTTGTCATTAGTTGGGATTATCATACACGTGTTGGAATTCTAGTTATCAGAAGACGCACTCTAAGGTGAGTTTCACGGCCCCTCTTTTATACACTTTTCTCTCGGGGGAGAAGCATGCCACAAGTTTTAACAAATACAACGTTTATGTTTTGAAACGCAACGCTTTTGAAACATGACACCCTTTTGGGAATGTGACTCTTTTAAGAAACGTGACACGTTTGGCACTTGGCATATTTAACATTGGCATTTGACACTTTTAAACATTGGCATTTGGCATATTTAAACAGTAGCACTTGACACTTTTAAACATTGACACTTGGCATTTGGCACTTGGCGCTTGGCACTTATTTACTATACGACGAAACCTAAGTCCCTATTGAAACCATGAATGTGCGGGGCACAACGGGGAAAATGTGGATAGATCTATCGGGCGTGACGAACCCCACCCGACGGCTGGGAGCCGGGCGGGTGCATATTGTCTCTACTTGACACTTGGCACATGGGCGGCAACTTGAGCAACGTTTGTCAGTAATGGTTTTAGCAACATAGTCGTAGTAGTAAGGGAACGTTTGTTATTTACTTGGAACTTTTGCACACTTGGCACTTTATGAGGAATCGCTTTACACATGAAAACGTTTACGAACTTAAAACCTGTGAACTCACCAGCATTATATGTTGACATCTTTTTGGCATGTTTTCTCAGGTCGCTAAGGTAGCAGCATTGAGTATAGGCGCACGGAGTCTCACGGCGTCTAGGGATCATATGCATGTTTTGTTAAACATTTCAGACTTTGAGTTTTACTTTTAAGTTGTAATAATACATTTTGCTTCCGCTGTGTTAGAACGGTTTTTGAAACTCAATGGTAGTTTACGTTATTTTCTTATCATATAGATGTCGTTTATTGTGACCATTGACTTGGATCCTGGTGTGTCACGCGCCACGCGGTAAAACCCCGCATGTGGAAATTTGAGGGTGTGACACTTTCTAATGGAATCGGTTCACCAGTGATGTAAAAGGCTGGTGCTATATACCCCTTAGCTATCATCTGCCATGCCTTAGTACCTTCCTTTCCCATTCCCTCTAAATGAATCTTAAACTTGGTCTTCCATTGATTATGATCCACCATTTCCATCAGCTTTGGTGGGCGACTACCACTACCTGAAGATAAGTCATGAATTAGCGTAGAAATAGCATTGGTAGTTTGAGAGTGTATCGTGGCTGCTGCAACTCCCTAATAATCAGTCATGGGTTTTTGTGGTGGTTGTGCAACTTGTTGTGGCATCGAACTAGTCATCGCGAAGTAGTTGATCGGTTGAGATGATTGACTAGTCGTCTATTGAGCCGCTACCGACCAAGGATCCATTGTCACTTGTTGTTGTGGTGTTGTATTAGGTCTCGGTGTTGTTGGAAAGTTCCACATATCATCTATAAAGTATAAAACACGAAACGATTAGAAATTTTTTTAAACAGTTTCTACTTTCGACCTTTTACCAATGAACGTGAGATCGAACGTGGAATTATGTCCAGGTTCGACCCTTGCTGAAGACTCGAAGGTAGAATATAACAAACTGTTTCACTTTCGACCAAAGTAACCCAATTTCGACCTCTCGATGGGTCGAATGTACACCAACTAGTCGAATGAACAATAACACACTAAAAACTTCTAGGTTCGACCGGAATAAAGTCCACGTTCGACCTAAAACCTCCTGATTCCACCTAAAACTCACACTCTCGACCTTTTCTCCCTAGGTTCGACCCTTGCATTTTGAAAAACGGTTATTCTTTGAAAATCAGTTATTTTGATCCAAACTTTTCAAAAGTTGATGAAATTTGATGATGTTTTGTAGATTTTGCTTCGGAATTGATTTGGAACAAGTTTAATGAAGAGTATTTTAGATTTTATCCACGAAAACTAGTCCGAATCAATCAATGAATCATCAATTTCAATTGTTCTTTGAAAACAAAAAGGTTTTGTTCAAAATTGAGTCCAAATCAGCTCAAATATTATCAATTCGTAGTTGTTTGATCCTTATGGCTCTGATACCACTTTGTATGAGGATCGAATTGTCAAAAACAAAGACTTTGATCAAACAAGTATATCAATTCAGGTGCGGAATCCCTGAATAGATTATGAAATGATAATAATACTAGCAAAACACACAAATCACTTTCAAAGTTTCCATTTCATTCATAAACATGTTGATTAATCTTACAAATTGTTGTTTACAATGAAATAAACTAAAATCAGACTCAAAGAAACCCTAGGGAGAAAACACACTCGAAGGAGGGAAACAAAAATGACAACTATTAACATTAAAATCTGATTTAGCCTTTATATAGACCTGCACATTCGACCATACGTATGGGCGAATGTGCACGTTCGACCAAACAAACGGGCGAAACAGCATCAGTCTTCTACAAAACTTCTCATTTGACCTGTTCTTCTACCTTCGACCATATTTATCTACATTCGACCATGTACTTTTCCACCTTCAACCTCCCTAAAACAACAAAATATAATGAATGTGCAATCCAATAGCACTAGTCGCATAATATGCATCAACAGCAACATCTATAAAAACAAACACAAAGTTTTGCCAAACATCTGTTAAGTTTAAAAGGAACAATATTCAACAAAACTGAATGTCAAACTTTGTTCTAAAATTAAAAACAAAATACAAACCAACGCTCAACAGATTCTTGGCTTCTCCGTCAAGAATTTCTTTAAAAGGTAAGAAGTTGAAACCATACTTAACACCTTCCCGGCCCTTAACATGTTTCACAACTGTACAACGATAAAAAATGATTTTATATTGATGTCCTAGAATCGAGAATTGAAACATAGCATCTGAGGCTGCATTAATCGAGGATACATGACAGAAGGAATTGTTATATTTCCAAACTTTACCTTCAACAAGCGTATATTTTTTAAATGTCCTTGTTTTCACCTACACCGAGCTTGGATAAGACAACCACACCATCTTCTTCAAGTTGACTGTCAAAAAGTTGCATAAAAGGAGACTTGGCAGAACCTTGAATCTTATTGCCCTGCAGCTCCTTATAACAGAATGTAAAAAGTATGCACCAAAAACCACATCTTCAAGAATAACAAAATAAACCAACTTAGAAAGTTTACTTTCTCATAAATGAATATAACTTCCAAGTTATAGGCTGTCTTCCATTTTCTTATGACACGAGCCTTCATGTGCCACATATCTTTGGTTGGATTGAGATAACGAATAACAGTTCCATGGGTTTCTTCATCTTCCATTGACGTCGGCATTGTTTTAAATTTTAAGAGGGAAATTTGAAAATCTTTTTTAGAAAATTCAAAGCTGATAGAAGAAATGGGTGCATTGGTTATGTACTTATATATAGGGAGCTAATGAGGCACGTTTCCCTACGTGGATTCAAATTGTCCCCCTTAAAATTCAAACATAGGGCCTAAAACAGCTGCGAGGATATTAGTAAACGTCTGCTGTATGTTGGTAGACGCAGGGATTGAGAACCGCTGTTGAGGCAAACAGCGGTGGTTTCACGTGGCCCATGCCTTTTTTTGAATATTTTAATGGGATTAATGATGTCAGTTTTTGCACCATACGCGCATTGGTGGCCAGTCTCTCCGGCCGGCACATCAGCTTTCTGACGTCACTCACGCTTCTCCTATTATGGAAAGTATAGATAGATTAATCTTCATATAAATAACAACTCGTACAATGACTATGGTCACCACCACCAACTTTTATTATAATTTCTTGTATATGTCAATTTCTAGCAAAAACAAATTAATCGTAGGAGGTGGTTCTTTTACGAGGACACCCGAATTTGTTACTAATTAGGTACCAACTTTTATTTTGTTGTTCATGTTCATGTAGGAGTAATTTGTTGTTTCACATTCATGTTTGATTCAGTCATGGTTTCACGTTCATGTTTGATTCATGTTTGTTTCACGTTCACGTTCATGTTTGTTTCACGTTCTTGGTAGCCATGGTTTTCAAAAGACAATTTTTTTCATAGTTTTTCGTCCATTACGTTGACATAATAATAAGTTATGGCTGATGCATATTTCAAACTGATGAAGATTGTTGATGCATATTTAATCACAAGTGTGTATTAATTTTGGGAAAATGATGAAGATGGTTAAGAAAACTGAAAGATATATTCGGACCAAGTGAAACTGACATCCAGGAACCTCAAGCTCAAAAAAATACTCGTGGACGACCAAGCTTGAAGAAATCACAACAAAACAGTGTCGAAAAGGAGGCGAAACCTCAAGTTAAAAAAAAAAAAAAAAAACTCATGGACTAGCTGTTTGCCTCGGACTTGATGAAAATAAATATTATGAGTACATTCGACAGATGATGAGAGGAAAGTTGCCAAGAGTACACTAGATGAAAATGCCTATGGCATGTGTTCTAATTGCTAATAAGTTTGATCTAATCGTCCATTCTTTAAGCATGTTAGACAGTACGACTATTTTCCCGTTTTGGAGTGGTCTATAAGAGATTCAACATCATAGAGCTTTTACAATTGCCCTAATTAATGATGAGAACTATTATGTCATGGTGTAATTACAAAGATAAAATCCCAATGCCTACTATCACGCCTTATTGGAATTTTCGCAAAATTAGCGGGTCTGCAACTAGATGGGAAACCATTATGTCATGTTTGCATGTTTACTTTTTTTTTATTAGAGACTCGTATACTTATTTATTTATAATGAACTTTTGCACTTTTGTATTTATTTATATTTTGTTTATTAATGGGTAATTTATTTTTTATTAATATTAGTATTAATATTATTAATAATAGTACTACAAAATATAAAATGATAAATAAAATGTGATAGTATTATAGTAATATAAATAGAAATAATAATATAATAATGTAAATAATAGCTTAATCATTATTTAATTAGTTGGTAAATTAGCTCATTAAATGCAGTTTGACTAATTAGTTGATATGGATTGTGAATACTGCATAAGTTTCAAGTCTCAAGTGTCAGTTTGATAACCTAGCTTCAAAAACCCAAATCAACGTTGAAAGTCAAGGCGCACAAATTTCTCGTGTTGCGTCAAATAAGTGAATCAACTCAGTATTTCTGATAACATGGTAGAAGTCGATGAGTAATTTGAAGGTAATGGGAAATCTGGTTTGGTTTGGTGTTGATTCTCCTTGATAATGTTTGGAAAGTGTGGGTAGGATACGTGTAAGGTTGAGTATGATCTCGGATGCCTCGACGAATTTTGTAAAATAGGATTTTCTGTATTTAAACAATTCTTTAACATGTAAGTTAAAATTTCATTAAAGTTGAAAATGTTCAAATTTTATGAAATGTTAGAGGAAATTGAATGTTACTCGTTAGGATTGGGTAAGCTTGAAACCTTGGAAAAATTTTACGAGTTTTATTCATTGAAAGACCGTTTGTTTGTAAAGGTTGTTAAGGCATCTATTTGGGCTCATAGCGGGCTACTTGTTTCAAGGCACAAGGTGTATATATATAGTGTGTACTAATTTAGTGAATATGCTTCTCCAGAGCGGGGTCCTTAGGTTTGGTTCCTTTGTGAAAAGGCAACCCAAGAAATAGTTTGATGAGTCAATTGTTTTAAAGAGTAGTGTACCGGTTTAGGGATATAAAGCGGATACAAGAGGTCATAGTTTAGGGATATACTGTGACATTGATCAACTGAAAACATGATGATATAAAACAGGTTGATTAATAAGTTTGGGAAACCGTATTCATTTTTAACTGTGTAATGACGCAACATTCCCAAAATCAGGATGTGGTCGAAGTTAAACAGAGTTTGAAAATTTAAGTCGTGGGTAAAAATGTTGTAACTCAAGGGAGAAATGCTTTGTAGAGTAAAAGTCACAAAACATAAATGAATTAATGTAAATTTTAATGTGATAATATAGTGTACAAAATTTTTAATAATGATGATGAAGAATCCAAAAGCGAATGGTTAATAAATAATGGCATATGAAACAAAAAGCGAAATTTAGACTCCAAATGATAAACAAGACATAAATATCAATGACATGAGACGTTTAGATTGTTTCCATAAGAAACTTTGACTAACTCAAGTATTTAAAATCTCCTAGTGACTTGTGGGGGCGTACTTTAGCCTATAAGTGAATGCTCTTCCCAAGAGTTCCTAGGTAGGTATACAGGTCCCTCGTCTGATTGGGATTTATACAAAATACCAGGCCTAGACAGAAAACTCAGGATGAAGGAGCTCACCCTTCCGGATTGCACGTGCTCCATCACTAGTGAATTCCAAAATTTTAGCGAGATTAAAAACGAGATGCAGAAATAGCTCCTTGAGATGTGGATTTCAGTTCTAACTCAAAGATATATTTCAAAATTGAAAACTACGGTGGAATGAAAGCAGTCACTAAGTTAAGGACATCACTCCCAGCTTAGTGGTTAAGTTTCTTTTTGGAGGAAATACTCTTTGAGGTGTGGATGTCACTCCTATCCCAAAGATATATTCCAAAGATGTATAACATGTAGAGGAGTGAAACTAATCACGAAGGTATGAATGTCACTCCTAACTTAGTGATATCATTTCCTTTGTGAAATACGAGTGTCTTCTTTTCCAAGTAAAATATCGAAAGAATAACGAGAAAGAATCATAGAAAAAATATCTTGAAAGAAAATATAAGAAATAAAAGAAATATACACGAGAGTGTAGGAGGATCGAATTGTCAAAAAAAATAGGTTTGATCAAACAAGTCTACCAATTCAGGTGCGGAATCCCTGAATCAATTACGAAATGATAATACAATCAGCAAAACACACTAATCACTTTAAACATTCCATTTCATTCATAAACATACTTGATTAAGGTTACAAAAACGTGTTTACAATGAAATAAACAATGTTCAGACTCAAACACAACCCTAGGGACAAAACCATATCGAAGGAGGGAAACTAATGACCAAAACTTAACATGAAAATGAAAATCAACATATATATAGACCTGCACATTCGCCCCTTTGTAAGGTCGAATGTGTAGGTTCGCCCCAAAGTTTGGGCGAATCAACACATATCTCTACAAACCTCTCCTTTCGACCTGTTTCTTCCACCTTCGACCCTTTATATCCACTTTCGACCCTCTCCTTTTGAAAAACAGAATTTGATGTGCAATCCAATAGCACTAGTCGCAAAACGTGTATCAACAAACTCCCCCTCGACTATTGCTTGGATTGCTTTTGCCTTCGCTCTTCGTCCATCTATTTATTCATCAACTTGATGCGCAATAAGGTCTTCTGCTCTTTCATCGTTACTGGTTCAAAAGTTTGTTTTGGTTTCTTCTTTTCTTTCTGAACATCCACAAACTTCCCCAGTTTCTTGTCATAATCACATCCCGCATTAACATCCCAAGCGAAACAAAAATATTCCACACGTTGGTACTTCGAAGCATGTTCGCTATCCTTCTCTTCACAGTAGATTGGGTTGTAATACAACATAATAATATCTTCATAAGAGCAGTTTATCAACCACATCAGATCAAACATATGTATCTTCTTGAAATCATTATTTCCATCTTTCAACAAGATAATAGCTTCTGCTGTCTTCCAGTCATAGTACCATCACATAAAATCTTTTGAAAAATGCTGTGGAATAGGTATCAAAGGTATATGTTTTAACACAGTCGGTGGTTTATACTTTAAAGTAACTTGTTCATCCCCGTTATCTGATCTTTCTTCTTGTGAACAATCCTCTTCAGATACCGTGGGGTGAACACATCCCATTTTGTTCTGCTCTCTCTTGCCATGCGATCTGAAAAATAGCCAACTACATCATTGTTCACAGTTGCACCTGATAGTGTATGTCGGCAGACATCGCGTACAGCCTAATAAGGTAGTGTTTTAATATAATGGAATCTGTCGAAATACAGAATTCCTTTCTCCCACTTTACTGCAACACACCTAAGTTGTCTTAAATACTTCCACCTGAGAGCTCTTCCTTTAAACAGTTCGTTATGGAACTTATAGAAACCTCCCTGAATCTCAGTCTTCAGTCGGTTGGCTTGTTTCTCTTTTAGCTTCCTCAACAAACTTTTCAGATCGTCAGATTGTTCAACAGTTGGTTTCTGACTTTTGGAATTTTAGAAGACTTCATCAACGAACTTCTTACTCTTTTCACCTGCAAGTTTCTTAGCTTGACTTAACAACTCTTCAGAAAATTCAGGAAAAGCAGAATCCTGATTGTCTTTAAAGTACTCTGGATATTCCTCACTGGTAATATCCTCTATTTCAACATCTTCAAACACTGGAGTATCTCTATCATCAGAGTGATTTCCTACTTCTTTCTCAAGAATATTTGGAATCTGATTCTCACTCATTAACTCTTCAAGAGATTTCCCGACTTGTTTAGCCAATCCTTCAAGTATTTCATTAGAAATTGTTGCAGAAACTTAACCATCTTCAAGATCAGGATCATTATATTCAAGCTTGAATCTCATATCATCTGATTCAAATATTTCAGGAAACTTTCCTGTCAGCTCAATCGTCCAGACTTTCTTTGTCAACATCTGGCGATATAACTTTTTGTCCTCATCAGATAAAGATCTGATCTTTTCGTTCCAGAAAATATCATCATCATCAATGTTACCACCAGAAGCCTTCAAACTAGATTCTCCTGCATCTTTACTTGTATCTCTCTCCTCACACTTATCCTTATCAGTGTCATCATCATCGTCGTCATCATCATCGTCGTCATCATCATCATCATTAGCAGAACTATTATCTCCAGAATCATCACCAGAACCATCTTTATCATCACCATCCTTCTTCTTCTTCTCAGGAGCATCACCGGCATCCTGTTCTAGATCCTCACCATCCTTCAACAAGCTCTTCTTCACGTTCTTTATCTTCCTCTCCTTCTTTCAACTGAGAAGCTCTCTCATAAAGATCGTCAATCAACTTCCTAAGCCCCTTATTATCTTTCTTAACTTGCTTGTTTTCAAGTTTCAAAGCAATGAATCTTCTAGTATTTCTCTGTTCATGCTTTAACAACTTCTGATTCTCATTCTGGAGTAGTTTAATCTTTGCTTCTAACTCTTCCTGACTCTCCTGTGAAGATTCAACAATATCCAACATCTTTCTATCATTCTTTCTCAACTGATCAATCTCTTCTTGTTGTTGGTTAATAAATTTCATCATCTCTGTCAGCTTCTGATTGACTGCATTCATCACGTCACTCGATACAGTAACCTGTGGAGTAGAAGCCTCAGCAACTGGAGTTTTCTCAGCAGCAGATGTCTTCTGTTTCTTTGTTGCTAGGGATGTTATGGGAGTAGTAGATTTAGAGCTAGACATCTCAGGAACTTTCTTTCCTGCAATTAGAATTTCAACTTCTTTCGCTCTCCTCTTCATTGGCTTTTCAATCTCATCAGCCTTTGCTTTCTTCTTGTACATAGGATTCTTTTGCTTTTCACCAGTCATTGGTGATCCACCAAAATCTTCTGTACCTATGCCAAGACTTATATCTATATCGTCCATCACAATCGGACCCTTCAAACTCTGCTATTCTAAAGTCTTGTTGAGACTTTCAGATTCACCAGCCACAGTGGCCTTGGGCTTAGTTTTCTTCACAGTCTCATCAGCAGAATCCCACCTCTCGTCTTCCTGAGTCTCTTCAGAATCAATTGAGTCTTCATCAACCAACAATGTCTTGGTTTTACCAGACTTTTTCTTCCTAGCCATGGTTTTATGTCTCTTAGGTGCAGATGGTGCTATTTCTTCAACAACTTTAGCTTTTCCCTTCCCATACTTACCACCCACATTCACCACTTGTCGCTTTCTTTTTGCTTCAGGATTTACATAGAATAAAGGATCATCATTGTCAGATTCACTATTCGCATTCCTAGCCTTATCAACACCTAGATCTTGATAATCGGGATTAATCAAGTGTCGAAACAAATTCTTCAAAGGTGGTCTTTCATTTTCAGGAACCCCTTTATAACCTTTCATTCTGACTAATGTACTAAAACTCATATGATCTTGAACAACAATCTGTGTTGGATCTTTCTTCAACTTCAGAAACCTGGGATAAAGTAGAAACTTCTTGTTCTTCAGACCTTTTAATGGTTCCAGCATGTGATCCAATATCATCCCGGAGACATTGAACGGCTTGTTCAGAATAAGTGCCACCATCAATGAACTAATGCTCTTCCTCATTACATCGTAGCCACCACTAACGGAACCGAAAACATGCAACATCACATGAGCCAATTATTTAAACTGCGGACACAGTTTACCCTTGTGTAAGGCTCCATCTGTGATTGGTCCGTTGTACTTCATTCTTAGAAAGCACTTCCTTTGTTCAATCCATGACAAACATCTTGGATCAGTCGGCTTGTCTTTCAATCTCAAAACTTTGCGAATATCACTTTCTGTCACAATTGCCAGCTCCCCCTGAATGTTGCTAACAATTGCAGTTTGATTATCCCAAAAGTCTATCCTCTCATTCTTCCAAAATTCTTTCTGATGATCTTTGTAAATAATGGCAAGTGTGGCAATCGCATCAACAACTCTTCTACGCTTCAAGAAATCTATGATTCTAGTAAATTCCGTATGCTTCTTGACATCACCGAGAAACGCACAGCAGTTGTGAGTCTCTTCAAATGGTAATTCTTCCTCGGGTTTCTTTCCGACAGCCTTATCAGATGATCCTGCTGGAATGTCAGTGTTTTGAGGTTCTGCCATTTGAGAATCTGCAAAAACATATCATGAAAACTCATTAGAATCGGACAAAATACGCAAAATTGAAATTTGGTTTTTGGAAGTTCACCTTCGACCAAACGTGGGTTCGAATGTGAAAAATCCAGGGTTCGAATGTGGAAAACAAGGTTCGAATGTGGAAAAGTTGATTAAAAAATATTCATTCGACCTTTATTCCTCCTTCGACCTTATGAACTAGTCTCCTTCGACCGAAAAAGCCACTTTCGACCCTTTTTGAACGGTCGAACTAGACTGTTCATATACCAAATTTTCATATTTCAATTTTGGCCATTTAAACATGTCATTTTCATTTGTTTGCCTCCTAACATGACCGATTAACCATTATCAACCATCAATTGTTACAATTGTTCAGTTATTGTTTGTTTTTCCCCAAAATTTAGAGTTTTACAGTTTTAAACAATCAATTGGTCAATGTAATGTGTTTTAGACTCTGATTTTGGTGTATTCTCCCCCTAAAACATACAATGACTGAATCCTAATGAAGAATTTCATCTATAACAAACTCTAAAACATCAAACGAATCAGTTCTAGGGTTCGAATAAAAACTTAATCATTCTGACTTCAATCCTTGTCCAATACCTGTATATTTGATATGGAAATGATCATAAAGATGTAAGGATTGATAATCCGAGATAAAAGAAACAAAAGCAACAAGGTGAGGTTATCTGAGAAATTTGAATTTTTTTTGAAATGGGGGTTCGAAAGTGCAGAAGTGTATATATAGGCTCCACATTCGACCGTTTTACTTGGGCGAATGTGAAACTATTTCCACATTCGACCCTAATTAAAGGCTCGAAGGTAGAAACAGGGTTCGAATGTGTAAATTACACATGAACACTCACATTCGACCGTTTTAAAAAGCTTGAATGTAAAGGAAAATTCCACATTCGACCCATCGAAGGGAAGAATGGAGATTGGAATTTTTGAACATTTTACCAAATCTCAAAATCGAATCCCGTTCAAACATTTTCGTATCTTTTAAGCTCCAATAAACCTTATTTCTCATTTTATAGTCACAAAACTCAAATGGTTCATCAAGTTTCAGAAAACGACAATCAATCATCATCCGTTATCAAAAATAATATGGAAATGTAAAATCTTTTTGGTTTTTCTGAAATTTAAGCTAAAACACACCTAAAATCTTTTTGAGTTTTTGTAAATTTTAAACAAATGTAAAATGCATGAATGTAAACATAAAGCAGTAAATGTTTTGTGATTTTCGGTAAGAGGATCATATCAGTTTTTGAGAAATCTGATCACACCGTTGATCTTTAGTGTTTATTATCATTAAAGTCAATGTGTAATCCAGCAATTGCTGATATTGTTATCCACATAAGCTCTCATATAGACTTTTATGCAGTGTTTGATACGATTATCTATAGTGTAAACAAAACTGTCTGTTGTTCTCACACACACGACATGCTCCCGTATCAAGGAATAATTTGCACAAAGACTCATTGTAACATGTGATTATGCTTTCGTTATCTGTAAAGTTACAAGGTATTGAGGCACAGAGGTGTACAGGTCAGCAAATCAATGCTGCAGAGTAACATAGGCACTCTACCAGGTTGAGGGCTAATATCAATCATGATTTGCATCAATGATTGGATACGATGCATTAGATAATCGTTGATTATCCTCATACATAGAAAGTTACTCAATTCGGTAACATTAGGTTTTGGCGATAAAGTTCTTTTAGCAAGATACCATGTCTGATCTAGGTCCGTTAAACCTTACGACAAAAGATCAGAAAGCCTATCCCCAGATAACTAGTAACATAATGACCCGAAACCTCCGAGTTTTGTACAAATACCCTATCAAACGAAATTACGGTACTAAGACCATATGCCAATGAGGAGTTCATCCACATTATAATTCGTTTGATATGTATGTAACTAACACACAGTAATAGGTCTACGAAGCCTACCAGCACATCACATAGACTCAACATACGGCTTATATATCATTTCAAATCTTTAGCATGTGTCAGATCCCCACTGATGTACTATCATTTCCTCTTTTTCTCCTGAAAATAATTTTGGGTTTTTCTAATTTTTATGGCTTTTTGGATTTTTCAATGTTTTTGGGTTTTAATGAAAATGTAAAACTCCCCGTAAAATGTAAAACATATTTTTGGGTTTTTGAATTTTTGAAAAATAGTATAACTAAAAACTAAAAAATGATAAACAGAGGTGATGATCAGTCTTGTTTTTCTTTTATACCGTTAGCTTTTAACAAAAACTCGAATCAAGATCTACCGAAAGCTTTGGTAAAAATATCTGCACGTTGGTAATCAGTGTGGATTTTGACCATGTCAATCAACTCTTTGGCATAACAATCTCGGATAAAGTGATACTTAATCCGGATATGTTTAGCTCTTGAGTGATTGACCATGTCTTTAGTTAATGCAATTGCGGCTTCATTGTCACAGTGTATAGGGGTTTTAAGAAATTGCAAACCATAATCGACCATCTGTTGTTGAATCCATAGAATCTGTGAGCAGCAACTTGAAGCTGACACATATTCATCTTCACATCTAGATAGTGCGACTGTCTTCTGCTTCTTGCACTGCCAGGTCACGAGCCTGCCCCCCAAAGTTGACATCCAGCCGTTGGGGATATGTTGTCTTTGTCACAACCGCCCCAATCTGCACACTAAAAGCAATTAGGTCAAAATTATCATCATTAGGGTACCATAGTCCTCTCGACGGACAACCCTTTAAATATCGTAGGATCCGTTTGACAGCTGCGAGATGACTCTGTTTCGGCTTCGACTGATATCGTGCGCAGAGACATGTGGCAAACATTATATCTGGTCTGGATGCGGTGAGATACATTAGAGATCTGATGATTGCTCTGTATGTAAAAGGATTAGTCAGCTCCCCCTTAGCGTCAACTCCAATCCCGTGATTAGGTTGGATCGGGGTATCCATCGGCTTCAAATCTTCCATCTGGAATCGGCTCAAGACTTCAGAAACGTATTTTGTCTGGTGAATAAAGATCCCCGTTGTTCTTTGTTCCACCTGCAGGCTGAGGAAAAACTGCATCTCTCCCATCGCACTCATTTCGAACTTTTCCTGCATCACTTTTTCAAATTCTGTGCACAAAAGTTCGTTAGTTGATCCAAAAATAATGTCATCAACATAAATTTGGACTAGAAGCAAGTCATCCCCTATTCGTTTAGTGAAGAGAGTGCAGTCTACCAAACCGTGTTTGAATCCTTTGGATAGAAGATACATGCTCAGCTCCTCATACCATTGGCGTAGAGCTTGGTGCAACCCGTATAACGCTTTGTTTAGAACGTAGGCCTTATCCCGGTGGATCGGATCTTCAAAGCCTGGTGGTTGACCTACGTAAACTTCCTCCTTGACCACACCGTCAAGAAAAGCACTCCTAACGTCCATTTGATACACCTTGAATTTTTTATATGAGGCAAACGCCAGAAACATGCGAATTGCTTCTAAACGTGCCACAGGTGCATAAATCTCGTTGTAGTCGATTCCTTCCACTTGATGAAAACCTTGAACTACCAGTCGAGCTTTGTTTCTCACGATGACGCCTCTGTCATCCTTTTTGCACTTGAAAACTTATTAGGTTCCAATCTTTTTCCTTCCCGGTGGTAAATCTGTTAGTGTCCACACTCCCAGCTTTTGAAACTGCAATAACTCATCTTGCATTGCCTCTACCCAAGCATCATCCAAAAGAGCATCCTTGTATGTCCGCGGTTCAACCTGCGAAACATAACAAGAAAAAGACCAGTCATTTTGACAACCTAATTTCTGAATTTTAGCATATAAAGCTAGAGCGCCAAGATTTCCTGGTGAGTTTGCATTCCTAAGTTGTCCTCTAGTCATTACACCGCTACCAAGATCACCAATAATTTGCTCGAGCGGGTGAATACGATGAATCTGAGATTCCGGATGATCAGGTACTTACACTCCCGTTTGAGTAGTCAAATTCTCTGTCGAATCCAGATCAGTACCCATGTTAGATGATGAACCACCATTTGGATTTAGGTTCACTGGAGGTGTTTTTGTAGCAAAATCTAGAATAGCTTCACTTGTGACATCATCATCATCTTCTGATTCTGATGAATTAAGAGTTGTGGAAGCTTCTTGGAACACTTCTTCCTCTGCTGCAGGAACATTAGTATCATTAGAAGCTATTGGAGGAGTTACAGTGATCGGACGCACCAACAGTGATGTCACTGCATTTTCACACTCGTAATATAATCTTAATACAGCCTCTTCAACCAAGTCATCTAGATTGAATGATTCAAAGAAGTCTTTGTAATCAAACATCCAATTTGGACCGCTACCCTGTACGTTCTAAGTATACCGTTGAACTTCAACGTTAGCCCACTCCTCTACATGACGAGTTCGTTTATTGAATACCCGTTTAAGCGGGGTTGCATATCCAAAAAAGAATCCTTCTTCAGCTTTCGGTGCAAACTTCTCAGATGGGTTAAGCATAGTACATGGTGCTCCAAATGGTTCTAGATACTCAAGGTTCGGCTTTCGTCTGTTCAACAGTTCATAAGAAGTTTGGCCAAACTTCTTCACTGTTAACACACGATTCAGTGTATAACATGCTGCGTATATGGCTTCATTCCAGAACATTACTGGAGGATTAGAATCCGCAAGCATTGTTCTTGCCGCCTCTATAAGAGTCCTGTTTTTCCTTTCCGCGACACCATTCTGTTGAGGGGTATACGGAGCACTGTATTCATGATGAATTCCTTTATCTTCACAAGAGCATCCATCTGTGCATTTTTGAACTCCATACCATTATCACTCCGAATTTTTTTTATCTTCAGACCATAAACATTCTCTAATCGAGTAAACAGGACCTTCAGATTGTTAAACATGTCACTCTTATGATGCAAGCACGTTACCCACGAGAATCTGGAATAATCGCCAGTTACCACAAGACAGTACAACTCTCCAGCATGACTTTTACGCTTGAAAGGTATGAATAGGTCCATGTGCAACTGCTCAAAAGGCAATTCTACAGAGTTTACTTTCTTTGGTTTGTGGGATTGTTTGTGTTGCTTTCCCTTCTTGCAACTCACACACTTGTCATTCAAATGGAAATTTTTGACATTAATGCCTTCGACAAGTCCATTCTTCACCAGATGGTTCATTTTTTCTGAGGTGAATGTGTCCCATCCTCCTATGCCACATAATAGATTTTTTTTTCAGTATCCTTGGAGAGGAAACACGTTACCTGGCCTTGAGTTGTCATCGCCTTTGACATGTCGAGAATGTAAAGATTATTCACTCTCGGTGCTTTCAGCATGATCCACTCTTTTGGAAGAACAAAACCGGGTTTGAGTATGCAGCAAGATTTGTCATCAAAGAATACAGAAAACTGTTTATCGCAGATTTGACTGACACTAAGCAGATTATAATCGATCTGTTTCACATAAGAGATCTTCTCAAAACTCACTATACCATTACTCACACTACCCTCCATAGTAATGTAACCTCATTTGTTCCCAGCAAATGCTACATATCCGCCATTGATGTTTCTAATGTCGAACAGCAACGACAAATCCCCTGTCATGTGACCAGAAGCTCCACTGTCAACAATCCTGAGACTGCTAACGAGGCCAGCTGAAGCTCCCTGCACATATCAAGTAAAAAGATTAGTTCTTTCGGGGGACCAAAGCCTGCTTGGTCTTGGGTCTTTGAACATTTTGTTTCAAAGATTCTTTTTCACTTTCAATTGAATTTGAATTGACCTTTAACTGACCAATTAAATTCTTTTCACTCTCAGATTTTTCATTTGCTTTTGAAGTTGAAGTACCTTGAGAACCCACCGGTGATCAGAATTGTTCCGAACGTTTCAAGATCCGGATCTGAGATTTTGGGGTCTCAGTCGGTTTCTTTACTTCATTCTTAAAGGAAACTCTCTTAGTTACCTTCTCTGATTTAATAGAGGCAGGTCCAACCTTTGATTTAAGGACAGGTTTTAGTGGAACCTTCTGTTTATCTACAGTTGTGTTTACCACTGGTTTCTTTAAAGGTTTTTCCATGGCTATTCGGTTACGACGATCATATGCCATCTGACAATTATCCCTCTTTTGAAAATATCGGCTTTGATTGTAAAACAGTGCTAGTTGAGGGACAAAACATCGTTGTGGATAATAGTATTTGTCGACTGGACTTTGATATTTCTGCTTCACTTCAACCTCGTGCCTCTTATGCCTTACGTACGGGCAGTGAGCAAGTAAATACCCTCTCTCCCCGCATTTAAAGCACGCACGGTATTCTTCAAACACGTTCTTGGCGTTCGACTTTGCATAAGTAGTGATAGGATATTGGTCATCCACACACCTTCGTCTTAAACTCTCAGGAGCTGGGTCCTTTGAGTAAGTCGGCTCAAGAAAACTGTTGGCCTTTTCCTTTGGTTTGATAAACTCGGTGACATGAACCTTAGGTTCTTTAGGAACATCCAAATAAATTTTCTTTAAGATCTCTGGAGGTACATCATTGGTTCTCTCGTGTTTTTGGAATCAAATAATACTTTCCTGCCAGATTTTCTCAATCTTGGAGTAATTGGCAAACTTAATTGGATATTCTTCGTCAGAAATAATCTTATCGGATTCTTCCATCCGATAAAATACTTTGACGGGTTTGTCACTTGGTTCATTCTTCTCAACTTGCTTAACTGACTGATTCACTCGATGAGCGTTAGCCATTGGATGAAGAATCTAGGAAGGTGATACCGGTTCATTGGTGATAATGTGATTTTCAATGGGAATATCACTCACTTTCTCAATTATCTCATCATCTGAGTCAGAATCATCAGTTACTGCAGTTACCCCCTCATTGTTCAATCCCAAAATTGGTCTAACATCAGAATTTGGATCCCCAACGCTGGAAGTGTTAGATTCATCATCTGATGTAGAATCAGATTTGATTGAACTTTCTGGTGTTATTGAATGTAAAGTGTGATTTTCAAATAACACAGGAGATGGAACCGCCTTGTAGTTTTCACTACTCGTTTGTGAGGGTTCTTCAATAATATGATCAACAACGTAAGCAATATGTTTGTAACTTTCTAGCTTCTTGTTGACCTTTTCAGCAAAGCACTTGATAGTTGCCATTTCAAGTTTAGTTTCTTCTAATTCATTGATATAATTGTTAATGGCCAATTGTTATAAAGAAAATGTTTTCTTCAAATCAGAAATATCCTTTTTGTAACCATCAAGCACTTTATTGAATTCATGTGCTTCATTGCGATAAGATTAACAGTTAAGTCTAGCACTCTCAAGTTGTACCCTGAGTTGCTTGTTCTCTTCTGTCAATCTATCACATGTTCCACAATATTTGTCACTATTCATCTCCATCAAAGCAAAGTGTGCTTCCTTTCCAGCAAAGAATTTGGAATAATCAATTCTGGTGAAAGCATCATCCACTATGCAACACTTGCGAGTCATAAGAAAATCAGCTTCGGCTAGAAGTTTATCAATGTCATCATCTAGTGAGTTAACACTAGCTTCAGAATCAGGCTCGCTCTCCGAATCAGAATAGACTGAATCACGCTCTTCAGAAATATCAGTGACTGAATCAAGAATCAATCCTAGTGTCTTCTCAACAGGAATATCAGCTTCTTCCACCATTTCCTCAATCTTCACTTCAGATCTCTTCTCAACCTTCAAAACTTCTTCAACTACCACTGGCTCCTCCAAATCAATCTTCTGAGCAACACACGCCACATTACCAGCTGTAATCTCTTCAACACCTAGTTGCATCCCAGTCCAGTCAAATCCTTCTTCTCTTTGAATTACCAAAGCCTGGTTTTGATTATCTGTTTGGGTTTGGCTATTTGGTGTGGAAATTGGAATGATGGTTCTGGTTGGATTATGTGGTGTTTGATTTTGGTTCTGGTTTGATGTAGTGGTTTGTCTAACAGAATTGTTTGGTGAGGTGTTCTGTCGGTTTTGGTAATTATTTTGTGATTGATAGTTGTTATTGTTTTGGCTTTGATATGATACCTGATTCTGAGATTGACGGTTCTGGTAATTGGTGTTAAATGGATTCATGTTTCCTTGTTGAGCTGGCTGTGTGCATTCTCTCTTGAAATGACCTTTCCCACCCTAGTTAAAACATGTGACTTTGGCTTTGTTGAAGCCATATGAGGTGTTGGGAGATGTAGAAAGATCAGTTCTACCAGTTTTCTCTATAAACTCGGTTGCTCATCTCATGACACTAGCAAATGCCCACTGAATGTCAATAAGCTCCATCTCCTCCTTATCAATTTGAGCATAGTCTTCACTGGTTAGATTGTTGTTACTAATTTGACTAGCTACCAACCCATTATAAGAAGCTACCATAGCAAATACCAAAGCTACATGTTGCTAAGCAACTTCCACAGTGACATTGTTCAAGTTAGATGTCTCCAACACAATTGGGCTTTGATTTGGTTGGCTTTGGTTCATTTGAGGAATATATGATTGTTGTTGAGGTTGGTTCAAGCTAGCTTAATAGCATGCAGCTTGTTACATTGGTGAGAAAGGTGGAATGTAAGTGGTAGGGTATGATGGTGGTGTATAAGATGAGGTTTGAGCTAGATAGTTTATCGGGGTTTTGGTTGGTTCCATAACGCTTGAAACACAAGCAATGTGTGGAGCAACAGAACTACTAGAACTTGAACTAGTCAGAGTAGAAGATGTACCACCATGATATAACTCTGGATTTTGAGGAACTTGTGCCCTTTTTTATTTCCTCTTCTCTTCCATCTCTTTGTTCTCCAACTTCTGAATGAATTCATTGATGGTCCAATATTGATAGGCATCTTTCTCCTTTAGGACCTCAATGTGTTGATTCCAGTATGGTGGTAATGCATCAGCGAACTTATCCACCAATTCAGACATGGCTATCTTAATCTCATAGCTTGACAATTCAGTCAACAAATGGCAATACCTAGGAACCAACTCCTTCAATGTCTCATTTCCCATGTAACTAAAATTCTCAAACTCTTTTCTCAACTCTTCCATTTTTAACTTCCTAGTTTTCTCGTTTCCATCATGACAATTCTTCAACATATCCCACAGCTGCTTTGAAGTTGTGCAAGAACCAAACTGATGTAGAAGATCAGTGTTGATAGCCTGAGATAGTTGGGAAAACGCCTTCTTCTCCGCCGCAAACTTTTTCTTCTCATCCTCAGCTAAGGTTTCCAATGGAATTGGTTCACCAGTGTTCTCCAAAACTGGTGCTACATAACCATTAGCTATCATTTGCCATGCCTCAGTGCCTTCCATTCCTATTCCCTCCAAATGAATCTTGAACTTGGTCTTCCATTGATTGTAATCCACCATCTCCATCAGCTTTGGTGGATGACTCCCGCTACCTGAAGATAAATCATGAATTAGAGTAGAAATAGCATTGGTAGTTTGAGAGTGTACCGCGGCTGCTGCAACTCCCCAATAATCAGTCATGGGTTGTTGTGGTGGTTGAGCAACTGTTTGTGGCATCGAACTAGTCATTGCTAAGTAGTTGATTGGCTGAGATGGTTGACTAGTTGTCTTCTGTGCTGGTACAGTCTGAGGATCCATCGTCACTTGCTGTTGTTGTGTAGTATTAGGCCTCGGTGTTGTTGGAAAGTTCCACATATCGTCTAAGAAACCTGAAACACAAAACACTTAGAAAATTTTTTTATCAGATTCTACGTTCGACCGTTTATCAATAATCGTGGGTTCGAAGGTGGAAATATTCCAGGTTCGACTCTTTCTGATGACTCGAAGGTATAATGTAACAAACAATCTCACTTTCGACCACACGTATAGTCGAATGTAAACAATCTGGTCGAATGTACAACAACACACTTAAAACTTCTAGGTTCGACCTTAAAATGACCACGTTCGACCTAAAGTTCTCAGATTCGACCTAAAACTCACACTTTTGACCGTTCTCCCCTAGGTTCGACCCTATCATTTTGAAAAACGGTTATTCTTTGAAAATCAGTTAATTTGACCTCAATTTTTCAAAAGTTGATGAATTTTGATGTTGTTTTGCAGGTTTTGCTTCGGAATTGATTTGGAACAAGTTTAATAAAGAGAATTCAAGATTTTATCCATGAAAACTAGTCCGAATCAATCAATGTTCATCAAAAACCATTGTTCTTTGAAAACAGAAAATTTTTGATTAAAAATGAGTCCAAATCAGCTCAAATATTATCAATTCGTAGTTGTTTGATCCTTATGGCTCTGATACCACTTTGTAGGAGGAGCGAATTGTCAAAAACAATAGGTTTGATCAAACAAGTCTACCAATTCAGGTGCGGAATCCCTGAATCAGTTACAAAATGATAATACAATTAGCAAAACACACAAATCACTTTAAACATTCCATTTCATTCATAAACGTACTTGATTAAGCTTACAAAAACGTGTTTACAATGAAGTAAACAAAGTTCAGACTCAAACACAACCCTAGGGAGAAAACCAGATCGAAGGAGGGAAACTAATGACCAAAACTTAACATGATAATGAAAATCAACATATATATATATATATATATATATATATATATATATATACCTGCACATTCGCCCCTTCGTAAGGTCGAATGTGCAGGTGCGCCCCAAAGTTGGGCGAATCAACACATATCTCTACAAACCTCTCCCTTCGACCTGTTTCTTCTACCTTCGACCATTTACAATCACCTTTGACCCTTTATATCCACTTTCGACCCTACACTTTTGGCAAAACATAATTTTATGTTCAATCCAATAGCACTAGTCACAGAGAGGACTCGTGAAAGTAAACTTAGTTATAGACTAGGCTAAAAGGGATTCTAATAACCTAATTCCCTATAACCATGGCTCTGATACCAATCTGTAACACCCCAACCGATGGCGGAAACATTGGGGTGTCACGTAGTGACGAGTGTTCAATAGCTCATGGACTAAAAGTGTAAATATTGATACATTGATTAAATAGTTTATTACATTGAAATGAAATACAACGATTCTAAATGTCAACTAAACTGAAATACAATGAATCAAAATCTAATATAAATCCGTAAGCTTAAAGAATGCATCTCAAAATAACCTGAAACATGTACAAAATAATTTTGTCAATACAAAAATTGTATTGGTGAGCATACCCTGTTTTGAATACATATAGTAAGAAATATTTGCAATTCATATGTTGTACATTGTTTGCAGTTATGTAATAAGTAGTATCCGGGTCAAAATCAACCCTATGAAAGTGAAATGGAATTTATATATAGTATGTGCTATTGACAGTAGTAATGAAACACATAGCAATGACCAAGGTCTCTCAATAGAGTCAAAAGGGGTATATACCATAGTATTATTCATTGAAATGCTAGGCCGCAACAGTTAATGATTTTAACAAGTCATAGATACACAAAGTAACACAAAGCAAACACACATGAGAATTGCACTTAGTGAAAAAAAATAGTAATTTGACATAAGGTACATTCGTAGCCCCAAAACTCGTCACAAGGTAAACTTGGGAATTCCGAAAAATTCAACCTATACGTGCAAAAATACTAATGACGAAAGTGACTTAAAAGTCTAAGGTATCTAGAATCTAAGGCATTAGGGTTTGCTAGGCATTTGTATGGAAGATGAAGTTTTATGATAACTCGAATAATTTTTGAAATAAATATATCATATTTACGCATTGGTTGAATGTATCATTAACCATTTTTTTTGGTACGAGGAACTTATCATGAATCCACTACTATTAAATATTTGACTAAGAAAATATAAACACTTATGTTTTTCACACTTAGGAATATTTCTGTTTTATAGGAACTTCCATAAAACAGTTTTTATAATTCAAATTTAATTAAATAATTTATTATGACTAATCAAATATAAATAAGCTAGAAATACAAGATATGGTCCAAAAATAATATTTTTATGAAAATTGACTATTTTCTGATGTAAAATAGTGAATATAAATTTTCCATAATTTTTCTCAATTTATTTATATTTAAAATTGATTTAATGCATTAAAATAGCATTTTAATGATTAAAATGATAAAAACTGCAAAAATAACTATTTTTCTGGGAAAATAAATTTTATTTCAGTTTATCATACATAGAAATAATTTCCCAGAAATTTTGAGATTAAAATAATTAAAAACGAATTTTTAATCAATTAATTATGATTAAAACAATTTAATTCAAGAAAAATACGAAAATAATGTATTTTTCAGAAAATTAATATGTGATAATTTTCTAAAGAGTGTCAAGTTGTTACACCTAAATTTTCATAATTTTTGGAGAAACAAATAATTTTTTATGAATATTATAAGAATAATGTATTTATATACATAATATAAGTAACAAAATGAAAAATAAAACTAAATAAAAAAAAGTTGCAACAGACTCGTGGGTAGGGGAAATCGAACCCGAGTCTGCTACAAAGACATACAAACCAACAACCACTAAACCACATGCCTCTTATGTTGTAAAGTTTAATCAAGAATTGTATTTATATAATGACAAAAACACATCTTCTTCCCCAAATCCTCACATAAACGCTAACCCTATACCTAAATTCAATAAACCTAAAATAGACACGATTAACGATCTATAATAAGGGGCATTGATTCAGGGACGATTATAGATCAAAACGACATCAAGAATTAATACTTACAATGTGTTTTCGGCCCGAACACGTTCGAAAAAAGAATCGAGTTTAGAGTTTTTAAACGGCGATCCTTCTGTCACGATTGCTCTAATTTTGTTACGGATTTGAAGCATTTAAAAGTGACAGAGGATTGAGGAATGACAAATTTATATAATTTTAATGAGATACGAATGTTTTGAAGAGTTTTTAAAATCCGGTCAGTTATAACATAAAAAAACCGATAATTACTTGATTAAACTAACATTTCTGACTCGTTAATGCTCAATAATTATCTTGTAACTGGTTTAGGATGATACAGGAATGTTTAGTAAGTAAAAACGACCCCTTAAAAGCAAATAAATGCTTCACCAGAAAAACTCGCCGGATTCCGGCAAGATACACCGAAAAAAGACACAGGAAAAAGCAGGCAAGGGGGAAGGGGTTGGTTTTCAAAATCTCAACTTTCACATGTTGTCACCTTTAGCCCCTCTAAGTTAACCAGGTATGTTTACAATGAAAGTTTGTTATGTTTCCTTTATAAAACTTTAACTAGGTTAACCAATGTTAACCAAAATGTTTTTAAACTTTACAAAATTTAACTTTGATTAACAAATAATTTAACGAACTCATATTTTTATAGGTTTTATCTTGATATTCCACAAAACTTTTGATAAACCTTAAACGTTTCACTTTGACAAAAATCAAATGAATTTTAATCGAATTTAAATAGTGTTTCAACATACGTCTTTGCTTAAAACGTAGGCACGATCCATATAAAATGCAAATGATAAATATAAATTCGATCATTTCATTAAATTCGAAAATGACAAAACCTACAGGGACTAAAGTAGCAACATTTGAATGCACGAAGGACTATAATTGACAACTTGCTAAAAGATGAGGGTAACGGTTGTCACGCCGAAGTTCTCAAATGTTTGCCCCGCGTTGCAGATAGCACGGTATTTTCCTCTTTTCTTTTGGTTTAGTCACACACTTGATAGTTTATAACCATATTTTCCAATTTGTTAGGGATAATTTATTAAACATATTTTACTTTAATTTCCACTCATTCCTGTTTACTCTTTTACTTTAACACTTTCGTCGTTTTAATTTAATTGTTGTCTCAGGTTTGGGGAGGAGTAGGTGCTTACACGGATACGAATATTGACGTCATTCTTGAAGAATGGTCAAGTTAGGCCGCAACATTTATTTTCAAGTGATCCGTGTTTTTAGGTCTACAGTACTAATGTATTGACACAATATTTTTGTAACCGTTTAATACTTGTGGTATAATTCGACAAATGCTTATATTGTAATGGGTTTTTGGTGGTATATATAATATATGCAGTTTTATTATGAAATTTTTCGATTTTATTATTACAAATATAAAGATATACCAGGGTTATTAGTAATTTTGCCGAATATTTTTTTTGGTAAAAAAAAACATGACACACAAAATAAATGTCTTAAAGGTGTGTCGTAAATGCATGTCAAGAAAGAGTGTCATAAAAGTGTGTCATGAAAGATTGTCATAAATGTGTGTCATTAAAGAGTGTCATTAATGTGTGTTATAAAAAGATGACACGCGATTGTATGTCATAAAAAGTTTATGACATGTCCTTCCTTGACACTATTTTTGTGTGTCATAAACACCCTATTACGACGCGCAATGTGCGTCAAGAAAGGTGTTTTTTTCTAGTAGTGCGGCTAAATTGTTTTGAGTTTTCACAAACACCACAGATTCACACCATTCATGATAAGCCCATGTATCATGATGTGTCTAATACCTAAGTGTATTCACTTTCCATTATACACTTGACTATACGTCTTAGCCAAAGTAAATTCATTATCCCATCTGATAGATAAGGGTGATATCGGTTTAAGCCACAATGGAATTTCATAAATTAAATTTCTTAGCCATTCAACTTCTTTGCTAGCTGCTGCTAATGCCACAAACCCAGCCAGGGGTTCTGCCCCTTGAGCTCGCCAGGGGCTACCGCTCCTTAGAACCTTCTCCCAGGGGCGCTGCCCCCGGACCCCATCCCTTAGGGGCTTCACCCTTAAGTTCATAATAAATTCAAATAGGCATGCACTCCGCACCTCCATACCTATATGATGTCTTATTATGAAGATATTGGTCAAACATTCAATCCAACTACACTAAAATATCCAACACAAACCCCCTCCCTCTTTATCTGTCATGAATCCATCTCAAACTGGTAATCGACATGCATCTATTCCTATGGATAAATCGTTGTTTTTACGCGAATTTAGAGTTGTTAATCAGGTTAGCCCCAAGAGGGTCATGGGAGCAAATTTGAGATGCTTTAGTTGAGATATTTGGTTAAAGAGATTCCAAATGAAGTGGAGGAATGAATTCCCTATGTTTTGTGATTTATGAAAAGTGTGTCTTGCTAATGATCATTGTATAATTAATAACTAGAAAATAATAGCTCACTGGTTGTGGCATGTAGTTTTGAAATCGAGACATAGATGAAAAAAACACGTCAATTACCCGTGTCCTGATCAAGTCGATTTTGTAAAAATTTACGTTGAAATGTACATAAAAGTAAACACCTCTTAAGGGTACATTTTACAAACTGGAGCAAATCAATATGTGTAATAAATCTAAAACAATAAAAAAAACAAGTAAAAGAATAAATAATTAAACCAAAATGAAGGATGAAAATTTTCAAAAAGGGGTACACTCAGAATAAAATATTACTAAAGGAATGAGAGAAACTTATCAAGATACAAGAGGTTAAAAGGGCTTAGCGGTTCTAGAACCATCAATGATTGGTGAACCTGCAGATCCGTTTGCAACTCCTTTGGAAATATTACCCGAATGGTATTTCTTTCCCATATTTCAAATACTTCGTACAGTACCCAATAAATTATTGGGTGTTCTGTTAATGGTATCAGTACCCAAAATAAAATATTATTAAAGGATCCAAAGAAAGTTGCCAAGATACAAGAGGTTAAAATTTTCAGTGCATGATGTGGTTGATCAAAAGCAGTTTGGCATAAATTTTGATCAAATTGAATGGGATTATAAACCATTGGGATGTTTTTAGCAAATAACAAGAGGTCAAAAACTCGATCATTAAAGTAATTGATCAATAACAATTTGGCAGAGGTTTAATCAAATCCAATGGAGACAGAATGACACGTGGAGTGTTATCACGTACATGTGTGCGCGATCCGAACTGAAGTAGAATTCTAATAGTACCGTAAGAATCATACTGTAATTGGGAAAAAGAAGAAAAGAACAATGGCTTAAAAAGAAAATAAGAATACCCAATCTATGCAAGTAAAAGGAAGGCCAATCACGGTACGGTGGAGTGGCACCCTCCTTACTTTCCTTCTAAGAGGTAGGGAGTTTGAGTCCTACCGGCATGGGTTTTACCGTAGTGGGCCTTCGGGTGGCGGGTTTTCCCCGGGATCTGGTGTGAAATTAATGGTGGACCCGGAGTACTTCTTTGTCCAGTGGGTTCTTTGTCCTGAGTACTTCTTTGTCCAATGGTGACGATTCAATGCGGACTTTTGAATTCAACAAATAAAATCAAAGCATTTTTGTGTTTTTAGGAATTTTTTGAAACTAAAATGAAATATACGAACTCCAGAATCATAGTTCGAAGCTTTGTAAATGAATTCGAAGCTCTAAAAACGAAATATACAAAATCTATGACTTCACAAGGAAACTTAATCTCCTTACGTCACAAGCCAAAAACCTTGGATCCATAATTAATAACAAGAGATTAGCTAATTAGCTAGAAAGCTTCTAAAATTTGTAACAACAAAGTTCATGCAATTTATTGCAACTATCGAACAATTTGCCTATCTAAATACCATGATAATTAAAGAAGCCACTAGAAGGCTAAAAGCTTATCAAGAACACATCAAGGAGAGGAGGAAGACGAGAATAATAAACTTATATTCACTAGCACATGTACAAAACATGAAAGTTTAAAGAACAAAAGTGTGAGCACTGTGGTAGCTAGAGTTCTGACTGGGGAAACTTTGTATGGGGTTGGGTAGAGGTCATTGGTCAGGGACACGTAAAGATGGCGAGCAGGTCCATGAAGATACAAGCCATGTAAAATGGTACGAGTGCAATGAGCTCGGACAATACAATATTTAATGTCCAAAATGAAAGGACAAAAGAAAAGAGAAAGATCTTGAGGCTCATCTCATTTGAGTCAAACTACACAACTATGAATTACAAAGCAAGCCTTGTTAATGCGGACTTAGTGTAAATATAGTAGTTATTTACGAATAAACTGAAGTGGTGCATTTAATGGGGAAACAGGAAACATCGTGACGGTAATCTGATAGGTCTCTAGCTAGGCAACAACATACTATATCTGAACTTTCAAGAATCATTAGATAGGGGCCATAGTTTTGACTAAAAAGAACAAAAATAGAAAATATTTTTTGATCTTTTATTCTTTTCCACTTCTTTGTTAATATCTATTATTGCATCAAACCAGAGTGAATTGCCATGACATATACCTAACTATATGATAACAATATCGGTATAAACTGCTAAGAAACCGATTATGACATATTTCTTATTTTGCATGCAGGGCTATATATCGACTACTAATCCATAATTTTCAGATTAAGATGTTTCTCCGCGAATGCCTTAAGATTTTGAATCTCGCCCTGGTCAACAAAACCATTGCTATTGGCATCTGCATACTTCACCGCGCGTTTAGCCTTCCATGTGGCAAGCCAACTACCATTCTCGCGAACTGCTTCACTAAGCTCTTCGGTGCTAATACCTCCATCTCTGTTTGTGTCGAGTTTCTCTATGTATTCTATGAACTTCTTCATTGTCATCTGCGTCCCGTCCGAAGGAAGAGGCTTATACTTATGCACCATCTTAACCCTATTATTTCTTTCTCTTGATGATATTGAAGTATATGTGACTATGCGTTAAGGAGTATCATATATATATATATATATATATATATATATAAATATATATATATATAGGGGAAAGTTAATTTGAGAACACCTATATTTTGTGCGAACCGTGAGAACGGCATCTAAAACCATTCAAATTCAAAATTTCTTTTTATACTTATCTTTATTACTAAAATACAATCCCAAAAACACAATTTATGCGTAAAAATTCAATCATATACGAAAATAAATTGTTTTTACACATGTGTAAATTTACTGTTTATACATGTGTAAACTGTTTCATTTACACATGTGTAAAAAGTTAATTTGAAAGTGTTTTTGCAAGAAAAGATGTATTATTTGGAAAGAAAACTCATTTATTAATGTTGTATTTTGATTATAATGAGGTTTGAATTAAAAAAATTGATTTTGATTGATTTTTTTACTTGTTCTCACGGTTCTCACAATATTTAGCGTTCTCAAGATAACCCTCCCCTATATATATATATATATATGGTGGGGTTCCTGTAGAATGTGATGTTTTCCTAAGAAGTGTAGGAAGTGTTTTAGGCCTTTGGATTAGATTATTAATGGTCTAGATTAAATGAGTGGTGATGGACGGGGTTAATCATGGTGTTTAAGATGTTTAACTATGTGTTTTTAATGTCGTTTGATTGTTTATATGCTTTGAATGTGATAACTACGCATTTATGTGTGATTGTAGGATAAACGACACAATTGGATGGATTCGGAAGCTTAAGCGTGGATAATATTGAGCTAATGAGCTCGGATGATGAATCGAAGGTTTGGAAGTTCATAGGGCATTGCGTGTGGCGAAACAAGGCTAACCAAAGGTCATGGATGGGAAGGAATGAAGCTTGGCAAGTTACTCGGATTGAGTCGTAAAGTTTAAAGCGATGATAATAATGAGACTAATAGCCGTAAGAGTTAATGTGTATTGGCGTGCTATAGGTTTGGTGGTGATCTGTGATACTATGCGAGAAATCAAGATGAAATGGAATGGAATTAGATGATGGTTGAAAACTGATGTTCTGCTGCTGTTGTTCTGATGTTTTAAGCAGAGCCATACGAGCACAACCAGGCTCCATACAAGCACAACCACAACCATGTTTCTTACTAAGCATGATCATGCTTGTGAACAAGCTCGATCATGCTTGCTTCTTCATACGTGCCAAACAGTTCAGTGAATGCCAGCCGTAGGATCCTTTTCCAGCAGTAGGTTACAGCGACCAGCAGCTAACAACATCAAAACAAGCAGAGAATGACAGCCATAACCCCTGTGTAACTAGCAGTTAGCTACGGCGGTTCATGAGGAAAAAAAGGAAGGTTTGTTGTGATGATATAAAAGCTTAAAACTTTTAACCTAAGGATAGCCAGCCACCATTAGGACGAATTTAGAGAATTTTTGGAGACTTTTGAAGCTACAAACACCATTCTTCATCATCATTCATCCATACTTTCGGTTTGCATCAACATGTTCTGTATTATTATTCATACTTTGGAGTTATTTCTTGCTATCGTGAGTGGCTAAACATCTTGTAATCACCTCCAGGTGTATGGTTTAATTGTGAAACTTGAATATTGTTTACTTTGGTTTATAGATTATTTTTCATTTAGTTGAAGAATATTTGTGGTTTTCATCATTTAAACGATTCACTTGTTTTAAATTGCTTATCTCTTTATCATTCACATTCGTTTTTTCTTGCATCGTGAGTAGTTTGATAATTGGGAGGGTAAGTGATACTTGTGGGTTGGTAATTGAATTGTACAGGTTATTATTAAAAACTTGTGTTCGGTTATCACTTGATTTGAACCGTCCAACAAAACTATGTCTATGTAGTATCCAATCATTGAAACAAGAGTAGAGTGGATCATTAACCGGAAACCTGGAGGGGATTACCTATTAAATATAATTATTACAAGTTCTTAAATCCGTTTTCTTAAAATTCCAAAACAAACAACAAATCAAGTAGACGTTAATTTTATTAGTTAAGTTACAAAACTATTCTTTCCACCAATTCCCTATGGAGACGACTCACTTACACTTTACTACTTATTTTTATATTTTTGACCGCCCCAACGACATCGAGAGTATAATATGAGGGGGCAGAATCAAGGACAAAGAGGGATCCCCCAGAATCAATCACGAAATCAGGTGCATGGGAATAGGCAAAGACAATATGTAGATGGAGTACCTCGGGTGAACTATAGACCTCCTGTACAAGGTGTAGGGAGTCACTTTATTCCTGTGGCCACCGAGCACACCTCACCTGTAGTACCACCACATCAGAACGGAAGGAGCTTTGAGGTTAGACCACAATATTTGAACCACCTTCTGAGTTTCTATGTTAAGGCAACAGAGGAACCCTATCTACACATTGCGGAGTTTGTGAGCATTTACAACACTATCGGGGGCCATGGGTTTAGTCAGGATGAGGTGAGGTTGATGATGTTTCAGTTCACCCTCAAAGATCAAGCAAAGTTGTGGTACCATTCATTGCCTGCTGGGAGTATATTCACATAGCAAGAGCTTCAACAACAATTCTTAGAGGATTATTATACTATGACTCGCACTACTGATGCTCGGGAGGCTATCAGAACCTTCCAACAACACTTGGGAGAACCATTTCATGAAGCATTCACAAGGTTTAAGGAGTTGTTAAGGAAATGTCCACATCATGATATACCTATGTGGGAGCTGATCAAGTCATTCTATGACGGTTTACTACCTGAAGATGTTAGGGATTTAAATGCCAATAGTAATGGTACCTTTTTGACTAACCATGAGGATGTGGATTGGGAGTATATGGAGAGGTTGGCAGTGACATCAAAGAGACAGGCTTGTGCTAGTAGGAGAAGCCGAACAGGTGCAGCAAGGGGAATTGATTATGAGTCTGAGAAGAGGATTGAAAGTTTAGAGCGCCAGATTGCACAACTGACAGTAGGTAAAGGCGCAGGAAAGGGTGAAGGAGCAAAAGCAGCAAGTTCTTTTGTAGTGTGCTCGATTTGTGGTATTTGGGGACATGTGGACGCAGATTGTCCTACACAGAAGGGGAGAAATGAGCAAGTGAATCAATTGGGCGACCAACCGAAACAATATGATATGAATTCTAATTCATATCACTCAGGTTTGCGAAATCACCCTAATTTTAGTTACAATAATACTTCTAACTAGTTGAATCCTCCAATCACATGTACCCAACCAAAACAATCAGAAAGGATATCCAAACCAAGGGAACTACAACAATCCAAGAAGTTATCAGCAAGGCAATAACCAAGGGAGTTCTCAAGGCAACTGGCGAAGTCAAGGCAATCAGCAGGGTGGATCTTCAGGGTAAGATGGATCAGTGAAAGAAATGTTGACTGATTTTATGAAGTCAACAGGAGAGTTCATGAAGTCGACAGAGATTGCATGAAGGAGATCCGGAAGGACAATGAGATTCGAGACAAACAGTACAACGAATTGGCAAAGCAGGTGTTGTTCGCTATCCGTCACGATCCAGGTAAGTTACCGAGCACCACCACAGTGAATCCAGCACATCAGTCATCAACTGCAAGGAATGTACACATTAATGCGGTTAGTCTTCTTCCCAATTCTGAGTATGAGCAGGAAACACTTTCACAATCAAACATTAAAGTTAAAAATTTGAAAAAGAATGTTTTGTGAAAAGTTTTTCAGTGAAAGTTCTAATGAAGCCAAGGACAAGGGTGAGAAACTCAAATCTGCACCCTTTCCTTTGGCTTTAATGGACCTAGCTAAAAGAGTGGTTTTAAATAAAAATGACCCACCAAAGGATGAGAGGTGGGAAAATTTTAAACAAGTAAAAATCAATTTACCCTTACTTAATACCATTCATGAAATTCCTACTCATGCTGAAAACTTAAAAGAGTTGAGTACCCACAATCGGCACAACAAGCTACCAAAACAGTTTGATTTACCGGCACATGTGCATGCCACGTTGTCTGGTACTGTTCCACCCAAACGCCAAGATCTGGAAGTACCCCTTATTCCAATACAAATTGGGGATCTTAAAGTTGACCGGGCACTTCTAGATCTTGCAGCTTGTGTTAGCATTCTTCCAGGAAGTATGTATGACCAATATGAATTTGGTCCTTTACAAAAAGTTGGCACCACTGTGGTGTTGGCTAATCAAAAACCCATACGTCCCAGGGGAATGTTGACTGATGTCATAGTTAAGGTGGGAGATTGCTACTATCCGGTTGATTTCTTGGTACTGAATTGTGAGAAAAATATTAAAGGCCCACCACACACGATTATACTCGGTAGACCATTTTTAGCAACTACTCATGTAGTAATCAACTGTGTTGATGGAATGGTAAGTATGAATTTGGGGATAAGAAATTGAGTTTAAATGTGTTTTCAACTGTTACTGACCCAAAAACCGAGGAGGTGTGTTGTATGGTTGACAGCATGGCAGAGATTGGTGAGAAGCCAAAGAAGAAGAAGAAGAAGAAGAAGAAGAAGAAGAAGAAGAAGAAGAAGAAGAAGAAAGCTAAGAAACCGCCTGAATTGGAACAAGAAAATAACGGGTCAACAAAAGAGGATTCAATGTTGAACATAAGTTATGACCCACATGAGTACTCCCAATCCACATGTGGGTTGATGGAATGGTAATCAACTGTGTTGATGGAATGGTAAGTATGAATTTGGGGATAAGAAATTGAGTTTAAATGTGTTTTCAACTGTTACTGACCCAAAAACCGAGGAGGTGTGTTGTATGGTTGACAGCATGGCAGAGATTGGTGAGAAGCCAAAGAAGAAGAAGAAGAAGAAGAAGAAGAAGAAGAAGAAGAAGAAGAAGAAGAAGAAGAAGAAAGCTAAGAAACCGCCTGAATTGGAACAAGAAAATAACGGGTCAACAAAAGAGGATTCAATGTTGAACATAAGTTATGACCCACATGAGTACAAGCAGAATATGTGCTTGGAAGCTGAAGGAGGCAAGCATCCCGTTCGACCAACATAAAAGCTATATTAGGTACAAGTCTGGCTGAAGACTCATAAACTTAGCGCTACCGGGAGGCCGCCCGGAGTTTTTATGTTATTATTTGCATTTTATTTTTGGTGTTTTTTTATTTATTTATGTGTTTTGGGATGTTAGTCCGCTTGGGTTGGTAACATTGAAACTTGAGCATGTTGAGTGAGAAAGGTTTTGAAAAGCATGAAACACCATACATTGGGGACAATGTATCCCAAGTGTGGGGATGGGAGATCCGAGGGAAGTAAGGCGAAGTTACTTACCGTAGCAAGAAAAATGTGAAATTTTGGAAATTTTTGAAAAATTTTAATGAAAAAAAATTTCTTGCAAAGTTGTCCCTTTTTTATGCTTAATCAGACACAAAAGCCAAATTTTCAATCACCAAAGAGGCTTTTGCCAAACATGAAAGTACGAGATCCCCAATCATAGTTGTCCCTTTAAGTTTCATGAGAGTGTTTCTGGTGAGCGTTTTTAGAAGAAATGAAAAGAGATGCCTAACTAGGGGTAACATGCTTATAGAACTTGCATATGCTACATGTCGGCAGCCTATTTCCCTACATTGTGAGACTTTAAGCCTACTAGATATTTAGTGATATAAATGTTTCGTTTCATGAGAGTAGGCCAAATGCTTCTTACTTGCAGAATTTGTGTAATTCGATACATGTTAAAGCTTTAGGCAAAATGTGCGCATAGATGAGAAAGGCAGTGTAGGAATTCACTTGTTTTGTTGATACCCTTGTGTTGTCTGTGTTGACCCGTTTGTAAAATTTTACCATTAGTAAACCATGTTGAGCCTAGACCTTTCATTTGTTTAACCTACATTGTTACCCAAATTGACCCGGTTACCTTGTTGAAAAAAATGTTGACATCCAATTTGTTCGTTTTGTTTATTGTTTGAGTTATTCAATTTTGAAAAAAAAAAAAGAAAAAGAAAAAAATCAGAAAAAAAGAAAAAAATGCAAAAATTGAAGTGATTGTTATGGCTCAATTATGCCCAAGTTGATGAGTTTGTATGTTTGCGTGATTTGTGAATAAGGATGTCGAACATTTGTGTTAAACCCGTTGTTTGAACCATTTGTGAACCAAATCTATCCTACCTTTACCCAAAGCCCAAAACCCGTAAGTCCTTTTGATATGTGCACGGTTTGTAGCTTATGTGTGATTGTTATACAAACCTATGATAACTAAGTCGCATTATTGGTTTTCTAAGTGTTATATACTAGCACATTATATGCTAGTCCAGATATTAAACCGAGAGGAGCGAACATTGTGAGGGGTGTGTAGCATATGTAACTGATAATAAGCATGTTAATTTTGGATAGGCAAGTCTTATTTTGAAACTGCGCCACACTTGCTCGCCAGATTCTCAATCTTGATTGTGTAAGTCTATGGGACATGTATGATTGGAGGTGATTTTTTAAGTAGGTGAGTCGTGTCTTGAGATGGTTTGATTGGGAACAATCAAAGGTAAGTGTGGGAATGTGGTGGACGGGGTCAATCATGGTGTTTAAGATGCTTAACTATGTGTTTTTAATGTCGTTTGATTGTTTATATGCTCTGAATGTGATAACTACGCATTTATGTGTGATTGTAGGATAAACGACACAATTGGATGGATTCGGAAGCTTAAACGTGGATAATATTGAGCTTTGATGATGAATCGAAGGTTTGGAAGTTCATAGGGCATTGCGTGTGGCGAAACAAGGCTAACCAAAGGTCATAGATGTGAAGGAATGAAGCTTGGCAAGTTACTCGGATTGAGTCGTGAAGTTTAAAGCGATGATAATAATGAGACTAATGGCCGTAAGAGTTAATGTGTATTGGCGTGCTATAGGTTTGGCGGTGATCTGTGATACTATGCGAGAAATCAAGATGAAATGGAATGGAATTAGATGATGGTTGAAAATTGTTGTTCTGCTGCTGTTGTTCTGATGTTTTTTAAGCAGAGCCATACGAGCACAATCATGCTCCATACAAGCACAACCATGTTTCTTACTAAGCATGATCATGCTTGTGAACAAGCACTATCATGCTTGCTTCTTCAGACGTGCCAAACAGTTCATCATCATTCATCCAGGCTTTCGGTTTGCATCAACATGTTCGGTATTATTATTCATACTTTTGAGTTATTTCTTGCTATCATGAGTGGCTAAACATCTTGTAATCACCTCCGGGTGTATGGTTTAATTGTGAAACTTGAATCTTGTTTACTTTGGTTTATGGATTATTTTTCATTTAGTTGAAAAATATTTGTGGTTTTCATCATTTAAACAATTCAATTGTTTTCAATTGCTCATCTCTTTATCATTCACATTCGGTTTTTCTTGCATCGTGAGTAGTTTGATAATTGGGAGGGTAAGTGATACTTGTGGGTCGGTAATTGAATTGTACAGGTTATTATTAAAAACTTGTGTTCGGTTATCACTTGATTTGAACCGTCCAACAAAACTATGTCTATGTAGTATCCAATCATTGAAACAAGAGTAGAGTAGATCATTAACCGGAAACCTGGAGGGGATTACCTATTTAGAGGGTGTTTGGGATTCCGTTTTAAATCTGATTTTTAGATTATTGCATTTTGAAAACGCAGATAATCAGTTTTTAGTGTTTGGATTGCGTTTTGAAAACGCATATAATCAGTTTTTTAGGCTACCAAAACGCAATAATCTATATGCAGCTTCAACCCTGCTTTTCCAAAACGCATAATCTGTTTTTTATAATCAATCCCAAACACCCCCTTAATATAATTTTTACAAGTTCTTAAATTCGTTTTCTTAAAATTCCAAAACAAACAACAAATCAAGTAGACGTTAATTTTATTAGTTAAGTTACAAAACTACTCTTTCCACCAATTCCCTGTGGAGACGACTCACTTACACTTTACTACTTATTTTTATATTTTTGACCGACCCAACTTCATCGATCAAGTGGCATTATTGTAATTAGTGTTTTATATTTAGTGGTTAATTAGAACATGTAAGGGTATTATGGTAAAGGTATTCGTGTTTTAAAAGCAACCAACACACTAACTGTTGCAATCAATCCCTTTTTTACTCTCATTTCCATATCAAAACCCTCTGCAAAGAGGAAATAAGAATCCACAAAAAATAGCATTGATTTAGATAAACATTTTAGAGCAAAATTCAAACGTGAGATTTAAATCCTCTTTGCTCTTCATTAAATTGGTATGTTTTGAAAAAAAAAAATTGTGGTGTTTTCTGAATTTATGCGTAAGATGATGAAGTGTGAAACAACGCAGTTTTTTGATTGGAGGCGTTGAACAGACGAGGTAAAAAGATAAACGGTGGATCAGGTAAATCGACTATTGAAATTGTGTCATCATAAATCAAACGATGTTTTATCATGTATTTTTTGTGTAAGGTTACATGTCGGTGTTTATTTCATCACCTGGTGTTTTAACAATGTTTATTTCTTCGTATAGTGTTTTACTGGTGTTTATTTTCTTCGCATAGTGTTTTATCACAACTGACAGTGTCTTATCATTTTTTTAATGGTTGTTAGTTGATTTATTTCTTCGCATGGTGTTTTTTCATTGATTATTTCTTTGCAAGGTTACCGATGTTTATTCCTTGGCATGGTGTTTTATCAATGTTTATTTCTTCGTATAGCGTTTTATCAATGTTTATTTCTTCGTATAGTGTTTTACCGCTGTTTATTTCTTCTCAATATGTTGTGTTTTATGTTTATAAGTTTTATGTTAGTGTGTTTTAATGTTTGACAGTTGATGTTGTAGTGTTTTATATTCATAAATTGTGTATTATATTCATCATAGTTGTTCTCATGAAAATCGCCTACTTATAAACTACATATGAAATTAGATCCATAATAAACTGGATGATAAACTAGATATGGAATTAGACATCATGTTCTCTTTTGATGATAAACTGGATATGGATCTGAATGTGAATAGAAATGAAATATGATGAAATCATGAGAATTATGATGAAGATTATGATATGTAATTAAATATTCAGTTGCCATAAAAAGGAAAATTGATAAGTGATATATTTCATAATTATCTACTTAACAGTTTCAAATTGATTTATTATTAAAAAGACCTAATCCATTTTGTTAATTACCAAGATACCCTTTTCTATTAATATTAAGAATGCCACATGTCAAGAATGTGTGACTTCCTACACTTCTTAGGAAAACACTACTTTCTACGCAACTCTTAACCTATATATATATATATATATATATATAGACTAGCTTGATGCCTCTTCCGTCTGTTATAAAGACGTAACAGTAGTTAGGAATATAGTTACAAAAGACTGATGCTAGTAAAACGTGCAAGTCTAAATCACATGTTACTTTTGGTCGTGTTATAATAGTGTTCATTCATATGTTATCATCAGGGAATCCAAAGATGCCTTTTAATACTTTTTATTGACGAAATTAGAGGTGGATAGAAACACCCATTTAACTCAGCTTGGCTTGATTTAAACTAGATATTTATTAATCACAACTTATAACATGTAGCTTCGGAAAATATATAAATCAATTAAATTGTATTGTTGTTTTTATATTATAAAGTTATTATGCTACATAGTACATATATGATATACTAACTACATACATGAAAAAAATATGTTGACTAACAATTAATCCCAATCCCAATTCCAATTAACTTAATAAGTTTTTATAGTTATATAGTGGGGCGTTCAACTAACATTGAACACATCATTTTCATAACGAACAGTTGAACACATCATTTTCATATCATGTTCGTTGGCCATAATAAGAACGCATCTCCAATAATGTTGGTTCAGGCCCTAACAATTCCATTCACAAGTTACACTTAAAATTGGTAAATAAAAGGAAGATATTAATAATAAAAGGATGTTGTTAAACATACCAAATTGATAAACCTTTTGGCTTATATTAAATCCTATTGACAATTTCTCATTCTCACTTTTTCAATCAATTTAATTACTAACCTTTTTGAAAACACATAATTTATTAAATAAGTTTGTTTTTACTTGGATTAAAATTATTAATTTTTTTTTAAAAAGCACATAAGTTATTAAACAAGTTGATTTTAGACCGTCCGGAGTGGGGCGGGAAGAGGAGGGAGCCCTTTGGGCGGGGAAATCTCCACCGGCGTGGGGCGTTTTTTTGGCCACATGTCATTTTTTGATTGGTTCAGTTTTTTTTTTAGTTTAACACACACATTAATAAGAATAATATTCCTCCCTCCCTCCCCCCCCCCCCCCCCCCTCTCTTCCCCCCTTCCACTCCCCACAATTCCCCCCCCCCCCCCTCCACATGAGACCTAAAAGTGTCACATGGCGATTCATCCCCCTCTTTCCCCACCCCCACCACTCCTTATAGTCTTAGATAGATTAATCTTCATATAAATAACAACTCGTACAATGACTATGGTCACCACCACCAACTTTTATTATAATTTCTTGTATATGTCAATTTCTAGCAAAAACAAATTAATCGTAGGAGGTGATTCTTTTACGAGTACACCCGAATTTGTCACTAATTAGGTACCAACTTTTATTTTGTTGTTCATGTTCATGTAGGAGTAATTTGTTGTTTCACGTTCATGTTTGATTCTGTCATGGTTTCACGTTCATGTTTGTTTCACGTTCATGTTTGTTTCGCGTTCTTGGTAACCATGGTTTTCAAAAGACAATTTTTTTTCATCGTTCTTTGTCCATTATGTTGACATAATAATAAGTTATGGCTGACGCATATTTCAAAATGATGAAGATTGTTGATGCATGTTTCATCACAAGTGTGTATTAATTTTTGGAAAATGATGAAGATGGTTAAGAAAATTGAAAGATATATTCGGACCAAGTAAAACTGACATCCAGGAAGCTCAAGCTCAAAAAAATACTCGTGGACGACCAAGCTTGAAGAAATCACAACAAAACAGTGTCAAAAAGGAGGCGAAACCTCAAGTTAAAATAAAAAACTCATGGACTAGCTGTTTGCCTAGGTATTGATGACAATAAATATTATGAGTACATTCGACAGATGATGAGAGAAAAGTTGCCAAGAGTACACTAGATGAAAATGCCTGAGGCATGTGTTCTAATTGCCAGTAAGTTTGGTCTAATCGTCCATTCTTTAAGCATGTTAGACAGTACGACTATTTTCCCGTTTTGGAGTGGCCTATAAGAGATTCAACATCACAGAGCTTTTACAATTGCCCTAATTAATGATGAGAACCATTATGTCATGGTAAAATTACAAGGAGAATACCCAATGCCATGTATCACGCCTTATTGGAATTTTCGCAACATTAGCGAGTCTGCAACTAGATGGGAAACCATTATGTCATGATTGCATGTTTACTTTTTTTTATTACAGACTCGTATACTTATTTATTTATAATGAACTTTTGCACTTTCGTATTTATTTATATTTTTTTTTATTAATGGTTAATTTATTTTTTATTAATATTGGTTTTAATATTATTAATAATAGTACTACAAAATATAAAATGATAAATAAAAAGTGATAGTATTATAGTAATATAAATAGAAATAATAATATAATAATGTAAATAATAGCTTAATCATTATTTAATTAGTTGGTAAATTAGCTCATTAAATGCAGTTTGACTAATTAGTTGATAAGGATTGTGAATACTGCATAAGTTTCAAGTCTCAAGTGTCAGTTTGGTAACCTAGCTTCAAAAACCCAAATCAACGTTGAAAGTCAAGGCGCACAAATTTCTCGTAATGCGTCAATTAAGTGAATCGACTCAGTATTTCTGATAATATGGTAAAAGTCGATAAGTAATTTGAAGGTAATGGAAAATCTAGTTTGGTTTGGTGTTGATTCTCCTTGATAATGTTTGGAAAGTGTGGGTAGGATACGTGTAAGGTTGAGCATGATCTCGGATGCCTCGATGAATTTTGGAAAATAGGATTTTCTGTATTTAACCATTTGTTTAACTTGTAAGTTAAAATTTCATTAAAGTTGAAAATGTTCAGATTTTATGAAATGTTTGAGGAAATTGAATGTTATTTGTTAGGATTGGGTAAGCTTGAAACCTCGGAAAAATTTTACAAAATTTATTCATTGAAAGACCGTTTGTTTGTAAAGGTTGTTAAGACATTTATTTGGGCTCATAGCGGGCTACTTGTTTCAAGGCACAGGGTGTATATATATAGTGTGTACTAATTTAGTGAATAGGCTTCTCCAGAACGGGGTCTTTAGGTTTGGTTCCTTTGTGAAAGGCAACACAAGAAATAGTTTGATGAGTCAATTGTTTTAGAGAGTAGTGTACCGGTGTGTATCGTGTAGATGGGCATTTATGTATGAATCTGGTCTGGCCCAATGGAGCTAACTAATGGTAGTTGACTATGGCTTAGGAGACTGGGTGCAGTTATATTGGTACATTAGTATTGAGTAAATGAGGAGGATATATTGTGTTGAGAGTATTGTGGATACACAAGCGGATACAAGAGAGTAGTGTACCGGTGTGTATCGTGTAGATAGGCATTTATGTATGAATCTGGTCTGGCCCAAAGGAGCTAACTAATGGTAGTTGACTATGGCTTAGGAGACTAGGTGCAGTTATATTGGTACATTAGTATTGAGTAAATGAGGAGGATATATTGTGTTGAGAGTATTGTGGATACACAAGCGGATACAAGAGGTCATAGTTTAGGGATATACTGTGACATTGATCAACTGTACAAAATAATTTTGTCTATACAAAAATTGTATTGCTGAGCATACCCTGTTTTGAATACATATAGTAAGAAATATTTGCAATTCATGTGTTGTACATTGTTTGCAGTTATGTAATAAGTAGTATCCGGGTCAAAATCAACCCTATGAAAGTGAAATGGAATTTATATATAGTATGTGCTATTGATAGTAGTACTGAAACACATAGCAATGACCAAGGTCTCTCAATAGAGTCAAAAGGGGTATATACCATAGTATTATTCATTGAAATGCTAGGCCGCAACGGTTAATGATTTTAACAAGTCATAGATACACAAAGTAACACAAAGCAAACACACATGAGAATTGCACTTAGTGAAAAAAAATAGTAATTTGACATAAGGTACATTCGTAGCCCCAAAACTCGTCACAAGGTAAACTTGGGAATTCCGAAAAATTCAACCTATACGTACAAAAATACTAATGAGGAAAGTGACTTAAAAGTCTAAGGTGTCTAGAATCTAAGGCATTAGGGTTTGCTAGGCATTTGTAGGGAAGATGAAGTTTTATGATAACTCGAATAATTTTTGAAATAAATATATCATATTTACGCATTGGTTGAATGTATCGTTAACCATTTTTTTTTTTGTACGAGGAACTTATCATGAATCCACTGCTATTAAATATTTGACTAAGAAAATATAAACACTTATGTTTTCACACTTAGGAATATTTCTGTTTTATAGGAAAAATATCCATAAAACAGTTTTTATAATTCAAATTTAATTAAATAATTTATTATGACTAATTAAATATAAATAAGATAGAAATACAAGATATGGTCCAAAAATAATATTTTTATGAAAATTTACTATTTTCTGATGTAAATTAGTGAAAATATTTTTTCCATAATTTTTCTCAATTTATTTATATTTAAATTTGATTTAATGCATTTAAATAGCATTTTAATGATTAAAAATGGTAAAACCAGTGAAAATAACTATTTTTCTGGGAAAATAAATTTTATTTCAGTTTATCATACTTATAAATAATGTCTCAGAAATTTTGAGATTAAAATAATTAAAAACGAATTTTTAATCAATTAATTATGATTAAAACAATTTAATTCAAGAAAAATACGAAAATAATGTATTTTTTACAAAATAAAAATCTGATAATTTTCTATAGAGTGTCAAGATGTTACACCTAAATTTTCATAATTTTTGGAGCAACAATGAATTTTCTATGAATATTATAAGAATAATGTATTTATATACCGGTTAGGGATGATAAGATTATGAGTTACTACAGGGTTTATCCTTCACTAGCAGCTACGGATGAAAGAACCTGCAAACAAGAGTTGATGTGGGTGTGGAGACGATTACACAAGGTAGTTGTTTGTAACAAAAACGGGTGAATGGAGATTCCCTATGCCACCATTACCCAAGTCCTAACCGTGGTTAGGTTGTCTCCATCACCCTTAATTACGTTAGTGAGGTGCTATATGGAAAGCATAATTAATGGGAATAGTGGAACATAATACCGCCTTTAATGCTTAGTCAACGTGCTTGAAGGCTTAATTCATGCATGGCGTTTGACCATGCATGACTTCCGTCTTGACCAAGGTATGACCATTGACTGGTCATTAATGTACTTTGACTATTCCCTGCGCATGAGCTCTTTCCGCGTGGCGATGTTACTCCGGGTTTGGGTATGCGGATTAGTGTATTCGGTACCCAATCCCATCAAGTCCCCCCAGTCCAGTGTGTCTCTTATCTAAGAAGTTATGATGAGATGGGAGGGATGCTGGCCTTATGAAATGTGTGTTTTTGGTGAGAGCTTGTCTTCAATGGTAACTTGCGCATTTGTGATTGCTGATTGGTTTTTGGCTGCGGGATTTTTCGTGCGGAGAACGGGTGATAGGAATTTACGTCAAAGCTCCGCAGGTGTGGGACACGTCAGTGGTTTGCTATGGACAGTTGCCAGTTCTTCATGATTTATTAAACTTGTGGTCCATACGACGAGTGGGCCTGACGTGACTGGTTGAAGTTGAGACGTGTGCAGGACGTTGAGCGGCGGTTGTCAGGCGAGTGGGCACGTGAGGCGCGTGTGACGTCTGTTTGTCTTCAGGTGTACACGTGTCACTTCCCTATTAGACTCATGCACGAAAAAGTCTGGCTAGCCCACTGAGCATGACGTCTGTTGTATTAATTACAAAGCCTATATATTGATTTTTAATTATGGCTTTTCCCATTTCTGATTGTTTCAATATTTGAATTCTTCTTTAACGTCTCTTCTCCCAAATATCGTTATTTCTTTAACAATGTCTCAAGATTCACAAAATGTTCCAGAATCTAGTAAGACGTCAAATTCTGTCAAATATCTTGGGAAAGAATCATCAAAAAGTATGGAGGCCACCACTATTTAGTGGGACAAACCCTCATATTTAAATTTCCTTGATCAGTATGGCATTCTGTCTGAATGGGAGCCAGAGCTTCCGGCCAAAGGGAAAAATGCTTTACAAGCACCCCCTAGGAAGATAACGTTGTATGCAGCGGATTTTACTAAGTGTTGTTTCCGTCTACCGGCTACCAAGTTTGTGGTGGATGCCTTGTTGAAATATGGCATTCACCCTACACAGTTGACCCCTTATGGGTGGTGTCGTTTGCTTCACTTTGAAGTTACCTGTATGGCTTTGGAGATTGAAGCTACATTCGAGAGGCTGAATGTGTTTTATATTCTTGAAGCTGCCCGTGGTGGTAGCGGTTGGTATAGCTTACGCATTCGCCGGAAGGTGAAGCAACTTGTATCGGAGAAGGTGAAGTCCATGTATGAGTGGAAAGATAAGTTTTTCTATATTAACAGTGGTGTTATCCCTGCTGCTTTTCAATGGATGATGGTAGGTTTAAAGGAAAAAATTGCTGAATTCCCCCCAATGGCAGCATTCAAAGAGCAGGCTTGGTATTAGTCGCTTTGTGATCATGCTACTCCGTTGATGATGGACGAATGTACAGAAAGTGTTTTGAATCTGCTGGGACTCAGTCTTATCTGCCCTGAAGGTCATGATCCGAATCCTCCGAAAGGTAATGAGGTCGTCCATGCTTTTTGTTTATATCTTATCTTGTGTTGGTGTTTATATTGCGCAATGGTATCCAGGTGTTTCTCTGTTTGAATTATTTGCCAAGCGTGGTGAGGCAAAGGTGCTGTACACTCCACCTGTTGCAGGCGCAGCGGTTATCGGAGAGGATTAGTGTGAACTTTCTGTTCCCTAATCTCATTGATCCTCCGAAGCAATATGTCAGAACAGGTTAAGAATCCCGTCCATTTCTTTTATTATTGATAAGTTTCTTTTGTGCTCGAAGGAGGCGCAGTAGGTACGCATCCTGCGTACTGATTTGGCGCATTCTTCGTGGTAGGTGCGGGTATACAACTCCGCAGAAAGGCCGTAACTGATGTCGAGGAAGTTACTTCTGAGCGCCAGAAACCTGTTGGTTAGTCTTTGTAACTCCCTTATTAATTCCTCACACATAGTTTAATGTATACAGATGTAATTTTCGCGCCAGGTACGAGTACATCTAAGAAGCGTGCCATAGCAAGTAAGAAAACCGAACCGCTGGCTGCTCCCATTATCGTTGAGGAGATAGATGAGGAATTAACGGAGTCGAACACGGAGTTAGAGCATAAACGCTATAGGCGCTCGTCTCCTGTCCACCAGTCAGAGAGTGTTACCGAAGAGTTATATCAGCAAAGGATTACAGAGTTGAAGCAGAAACAGATTCAAATCCCTCAGTCATCGGGAGAAGCGGTCAATATGCTGCGTCCGGAGCCTATTGCAGCAGTCCCGGTTGATGTGTTCAAGCCGTTATCTTGGCCAACAATTGATAAGCTTGAAGTGCCTGTGAAGCTGCCGCCAGTGCGCGAGAATCTTCCTATGAAGACGTTGAGGCACTTATCTGGTACGTTTGTTTACATTTCCTTTTGCGTTTTGTAAGCGATATTTCATGTAATATCGTTTATAGCTTTTTATGTAGGACAACATCCCTTTGCGGAATCCCGCATGAAGCAGTCTACTTCTGTGCTAGAGAAGATATCTTCATCCGACCATCCGGTTGAGAGTGGTGGTGCGGCTGCAGGTTCGACAAAAGATACAACTGTCGTCAATGTTGCTGAGGGGGCTGTGGAGGAGAATGTGACACCACAGGTTGAGCCCACCCCAGATGATTTGGTGATTGAAGCTGATAAGGGTGCAGGAAAGAAGGTGCATGAGTCCGCAACACCAAATTTGAACGTTGATTGTCCTGACCTTTCACTGAAACAAGTTCAAGAGCCGAGTTCCTCGCAGGGATCCAAAGTTGCTCTTGAGAAGTGGAAAGAGGATGAGGTTGTTGGTGAAAACCCTTCCAACTTTATGCGCACAGTGGTATACTCTACTGTGGTTTATAAGGAGGCCTCTGCAGGTGGGACATTCTTCGCGTGAAGCGGACTCGCCAAGGCCATATCAGTCGCGTTGGGACATTCTTGATACTACCCGACTTACAAATGCGCTTGATTCGCAGGAATATGTCATGTTGTCTGTTCCTCCTGCCGAGCGCGATTATCACGATAGTGTGGATCGGCGATCTTTGTTCATTGATATGACTATGAACATCTCATTGGGTATGAGCGGCCTTGGTTCTCTTATCAGGCGTGAAAACGAATTCCAGCGAGATTATCAAAATCTGAAGGATTCAGAAGCCAGTTTGCTGAGGCGTGAAGAAGAATTCCAACACGCTCGTTATGAGATTCAGTCGGAGAATGAGCATCACAATAAGGTGGCTCATGATGTTGTTGAAGAGAAGAACAAGGTCAAGAAGGATAAGGCTGAAGCTTCCAAGGCTTAGTCCGCTGCTTGTAAAAGAACAAATCAAGAAACTGAGCTTTTGCGTTCCACTATTGAGAGCTTGAAGCTTGGGAATGCTCGTCTGAAGAAGGAAATGGAGCAAAGCCAGAAATCTTATGAAGAAAAGCAGACAGAATTTGCCGATACTATCCAGAAGTACAATGTTCAGCATGATGATCTCCTCAAAGCGACCACCTCATTATCTGATGCGGAGACCAAGATAAAGGATCTGGTGTTAGAGAATTCCAAGCATCAGGAAGAAAAGACTTTGGCAGAGTCTTCTTGTTCTCAGGCAAAGTTGGAGTTGGATAAGGTGCAAGCTTTGTTTGAACAAGCCACCGACATGGTTGTTGCTGCGAATGAGAGGATTGCTTGGTTGATTAGCGATGGTGTCGCTGGGGTAAGCTAGAAATCCCTTTTACATAAGTAATTACTAATTGTTTCATTTTTTGACGTAATACTTTGGCCTTGCAGATATTTAAGCGTGTCTGGAATGATCCTACGCTGACAGAGGTGATTGCCCGCATTTCCAGTACCTCCGTGAAGCAGGGGTTGAAGCTGGGTTTTTGCGAAGGCTTTTGCCATCATGCGGATTGTAAGGAGAAGGAAGCCGGTCCGTACGAGAATGAGTCGTATGATGATGATTCAATGAAGGCCTATGACGATTATGAGCACTTAAAATTTGAAGTGTTTGAGCTGCTAGAGGCTTATATGAAGACTGATGACCCCGCAGGTGAATTGCGCAATTATTTTATAAAGTCAGATCACATTGGTGCGGAACTTGCGGAAAAGGCGCAAAGAGAGAAGAAGGCCAAAACAGTTGCTACTGATGGTGGGGCCGGGACATCGTCTGCGGCCAGCGACAAGCGTGAAGAAGGTTCTAATGCTAATGATGTATCTCAGTATTTGAATCTTGGTTGAATGATTTATTCCTTTCCTTGTCTTTGCTTGTAACTTTCTGATGAACAATTTATGTTGCTTTTCTTATCGTAAAACTAATGTAATGTTTCCTTTGTTTTACACGTGTGTGCTAATCATTTGATGATGTCATCTTCGTTTCCTGACACAAGTGTCTGTCAGATTTGCTCATGATTGATGTGACGGTTGTGACGGCGATTGTCAGGGCGACTGTCACACTTCCCTAGGGTAGTCGAATGGTTACCATTAATAGTAATTAATGGCCATAACCTCTCTCCTCTATATATAGTAAGTGTATCTTTACATCTTCTTCATTATTTACCTTTTAAAAAATTACACCATTCTTTCTAGGAAAATGGCGACTAGCTCTCCCAACAACAATCTTGGTGTCATGAAGAGATTAGCATTACAAGGGATGATGAAGCTATCTCAGCATCCTAGTCGTGATCAGACTTCAACTGATGCTCTTGATCGTCTAGCCGAATATTGTGAACATTTGTTGTCCCAAGAAGACATGCGGCCTGATAATCTGGATGATCAAGGGACCTCTGATGGGCAGCCGTTGAAGATGAAGAAGTTGTCAGAGTTAGGAGATGTAACCAAAGCTAAACCCAGGAAGATTAGAGGTTAATGTGTGTTTCCAGTATTTTGTAGTCCTTATGTGTAAATTATAAGTAAAGTCTTTTGAACTTGCTGTTGAACATCATGTCTATGGGGTATATTTTGTTTTTGTAATGACCCCCTTTTTGTATGTGTAGCAACAATCTATGTATTGGGTTTGTAGGTTATACTGTCGAACAATGGCTCGTATGATAGATGCTTTTTGTAATATAAATGACGTTGGACATAAAGTCCATATTACAAAATCAGGAAATAGCAGATTACATGTAGCATATGCGCAGCTGCACTGCATTCCAAGTACGTGGTATTAGCGAACCATCTAGGCGTTCTAGAGCATATGCTCCTTTTCCCAGTACCTCTTGGATTTTGTAAGGTCCTTCCCAAGTTAGAGCAAGCTTTCCTGGTTTTTCGGCATTTGAAGCTTCATTATTGCGGAAAACGAAATCGCCAACGTGGAAAGATTGTTCTTTGACTCGCGCATTGTAATACTTTTCTAATTGTCGCTTGTATGAGGCTTCTCGAACAGAGGCCGAATCTCGGCGTTCGTCTAGTAAGTCTAGGTTCATCCTCAGTTCTTTATCATTGTCAGTTTTTTGCGCGAGCAAAACTCTTGGGGAAGGATGCGTGACCTCTGTTGGGATTACCGCTTCAGTTCCATATGTTAGGCTGAACGGTGTTTCCCCAGTACTTGTTTTGGAAAGCGTGCGATGAGCCCAAAGGACATGGGGTAATTCATCTACCCAGCCGATACGTCTTGTTCCCAGGCGTGTTTTAATGACTTCGACGATACTTCTATTTGCGCGTTCAGCCTGGCCATTGCCTTGAGGATGCGCTACGGAAGTAAATATCTGTTTGATTTTCATTGAAGAGAGCCATTCTTGTAAGTGTTGGTCCGCAAACTGCATTCCGTTTTTGCTTACAATTTCCAGTGACAGACTAAATCTGCAGATGATAAATTCCCATATAAATTTCTTGATGTTGCGCCCATCAATTGTGGCTAACGTCTTGGCCTCCACCCATTTAGTGAAGTAATCAATGGCGACCACTAAGTATTTGACGTTGCCTGGCGCCGTAGGGAAAGGTCCCACCTGATCAATGGCCCATTTTTGGAATGGCCATGCCGCGGTGACTGGTATCAAGTTATTTTTTGGTCTAAGTGTGCCAGGCGCATGCCATTGGCAGGCGTCGCATTTGCGCAACTCTCTTAATGCATCGAGGTGCATTCCCGGCCAATAGTATCCGGCGTTCATGAGTTTGGCGACAACCATTCGAGGTCCTGCGTGCAATCCGCACGTACATTCGTGAATGTCTTTTATTAAGTACGTGGCTTCTGCGGAATCTGCACATCTGAGCAATGGTCCAAGATAAGACCGTCGGTATAAGATACCATCGGCGACCTCATAATGTAAGGCCTTGTGTTGTAGCTTCCTTGCTTCTACTTTGTTTGATGGGAGGATGCCTTTAGTCAGGAAGGCCATTATGGGGGTGATCTAAGATTCCTTTCCTGTCTGAACCACGTTTACTTGCTTTTGTGGCACAGACGGCTTGGTCAGCACCTCGACTCGTACGTCTTTTGCCATATAATCAAATGCAGTTGACGCCATTTTGCTTAAAGCATCTGCTGGCTTGTTCTGGCTTTTGCGCACGTGGAGTACTTTGCAGTGGAGGAAACTATTCATCAACTCCTTGGTGTGCTGTAAGTATAAAATCATGGATGGCTCCCTGGCTTCATACGAGCCATCGATGTGATTGGCGACTAACATTGAATTAACATGGGCGTCAATGTATTGAGCACCCATCTTTTTGGCAATGCGTAAGCCTGCGATCAGTGCTTCATATTCTGCCTCGTTGTTAGTTGTTTGGAAGTCGAGCCGTATTACGTACGTGTACTCTTTTCCTTCCGGAGTTATTAGACGTAAACCTGCGCCGGCTCCATCGTCATTGCAAGCGCCATCAGTGAATAGTTTCCATATTTGAGTCTCATCAGGCGGAGTTGATTATTATGATGTCTCTTTTGTACATTCTTCAACTTTGTCTGCAGGGACTTCCGCGATGAAATCTGCAAGGATTTGCCTCTTGAAGGAAGGTCTTGCTTTATATGAAATTGAGTGTTCACCCAATTCTATTGCCCATTTGGCCAATCATCCAGAAAGTTCTGGCTTGCGCAAGATGTCGTTGATGCGGAAGTCTTTGTAGACATTGATCGGATGCCCTTGAAAGTATCTGCGCAGTGTTCTCGAAGCGTGGACTAGCGCGAGAACCAACTTTTCCATTGTTGAGTAGCGGGTTTCTGTGTCGAGCAGCATACGGCTGACATAGTATATCGGGGTTTGTACCCCCTTTCTATCGACCATAAGCACCGTGCCTACTGCCTTATCAGTGACAGACAGGTATAGGGTAAGTGGTTCTTTTGGTAGCATAGCAGTGAGTGTTGGCAGATTGCTCAAACACTTCTTCATTTCTTAAACGCTACTTCTGCCTCCGCAGTCCAGTTGAAGTTTGATTTCTTCAAGCAATTCTTGAGTGTGTCCACGAAGGGAAAAGATTTAGACGCGTAGTTTGACAGAAATCTGTTCAAAGCTACAAGTCGCCCCATCAAAGTTTGGACTTCTTTGACTGAAGATGGGGATGGCATTCGCTCGATTGCTTGCACCTTATCCGGGTTTGGCCAGAAGCCATCTTTTGTTACAACGACTCTGGGGAATTTTCCCTCTTCCATCCCGAAGGAACATTTTCCCGGGTTAAGTTTCATCCGCACACTGCGCAATTGATCAAAGGTTTTTTGAATGTCAATTAGCATCTGATCTTCTTCTCTGCTCTTTATTACCAGATCGTCAACGCACACCTCCAAATTTACACCGATTTGTTTTACAAACGCGGTGTCCATTAAATGCTGATATGTTGCCCCTGCGTTTTTTAACCCGAACGGCATCTTGGTGTAGCAGAAGGTGCCCATGTCTGTGCGGAATGCTGTCTTGTCTTCGTCTTCTTTGGCCATCTGAATTTTATGATAACCCTTGTAAGCGTCCAGGAAGCATTTAAACCTGTAGGGTGCCAAAGAATCGACCTTTAGGTCAATTTCGGGCAGCGGGTAACAATCTTTTGGGCAAGCTTTATTCAGGTCCTTGTAATCGACACACATGCGCCAGGTGCCATTGGATTTTCCCACCATGTCTGGGTTTGCCACCCAAGTTTGGTATTTGCTTTTGCGGAGGATACCGTCCTTCAAGAGTTCCATCACCTGTTCATTCATCGCCTTTGTTTTCTCTAGCCCCATGCTACGCTTCTTCTGGGCAATTAGTTCGGCGTTTTTGTATACGTTGAGCTTGTGTTCCGCGATGTGACGCGGGACGCTAACCATGTCTGCTGGCTTAAAAGCAAAGATATCCATGTTCTTTGTTAGCAGTTGCTTCAAATGAGTGCGAATGGAGTCAGAGATTACATGGCCGATGACAACTGTCTGTTCTGGGAATGCAGGGTTAATAACCCATTTTTCCGGTTCGGTTCTGACAATTTGTTTTATTTGTTTTGCGGGCCTCGGCGCTTCGGTTGTGTGACATGTTTTGTTTCCGCGAATAAATGCGACTCCTGTTCGCGTAGGGAAACTTGCCATCTGATGTGGTATGGATGCGTTGCAGTTGAACTTTTTCAATCCTTCTAGCCCCAATAGGATGTCATGCGAGGAATTAACGGGAAGAACTATAAAGTCACACGTTTCAGTGCGTGAGTGCTTTCCGTCTGAGAGTGTTACTGGGAAAGTGAGCATTCCTAGCGGATAGATTGTTTCATGAATAAAGCCTGAGATTGGCTCTATCACTGGTATTATTCTTCTTTTGTCATCATCGTCCAGCTGGTCGAAACATTGCTGGTACATGATGTCGGTGCTACTGCCGTTGTCCAAGAACATATATCTTGTTCGATAATGGCCGACAACGCCTGTGATAATCAGTGGAGCTGTAGACGAAGCCCCTCCCTTTACTCTTGGCATAATCACTGGCTCTTCTTTCCATGAATCATCTCTTGTCTCCGCAAAGGTGCGTTGGTGACTTGCGTTTCTATGGATCATGTTGCATGTATTGCGCGATGTGCTATACACATGATGCGCATTGAGATTACGTATCCTTTTCTGAGAGGGTTCGCTTCCCTCCGTGTTGTCCCTCTGCTTTCTCCGCATGTTCTTCACGAGGTGCGTTAACTACCCTGATTTTATGGCATTTTCGATTTCCATCTTCAGACTATAACAGTTGTCTATCATATGTTCGTGGTCTTCATGATACTCACAGTACTTGGACTTATCCACGTTCTGTCTGTCACCACGGAGCTCTTGCGGTTTTGGGAATTGAATTTGTTCAGTTTTTAGCACCTCAGATGGTGTTTTGGACAGTGGTGTCCACTCGTAATTCTTCTTTAAGTGTCCTTTGTGATCACGGGGCCCTCTCGAGCTAAGCATGTTTCGTGCATCTTGCGTGGAGGAGCATTTTGCTTCCTCCGCTATGCCCGAGATTCTAGACCAGACAGACTGTTTGCCCTTCCCTCTATTGTTCGAGGATGGATGGTGGCTGCTACTTTGGTGCGTGTTTTTGTTTTGGTGAAATGATCGTTCAGAGGATGCGTACACTTCAGCAGCTTCAATCACTTCATCCCAAGCTTGTGGCACGCCATCTTTTCCCGTTAGGCACTTCATCAAGTCGTCATTTCTTACCTCGTGTATGAATGCTGCACGGGTAAGTTCTTCTCCGCAACCTAGCTGGAGGGCTTCCTTGTTATATCTGACGATGTAATCTTCCAGAGATTCGTTCTCGTGGCGCGTACACAGGAAAATGTGAGCTTTGTCCTTCTTGTGTTTGCGCAGATGTGAGAAGTGATTCTTAAATTTTCTTATGAGATCATCGAAGTCCACCAGACTTCCTACAGGCAAACTTTCATACCAGACTCTGGCTGCCTCTGTTAACGTTTGCACGAACAGATGGCACCAGGCTTGCACCGGCCAAAGCTTGGAGCTGCCTGCGCAATCAAAAGCATGTAAGTGATCGTCTGGATCACGCAAACCATCGTATTTCCTGATAGTGCTTGGTAGCTTGCACTCTTGGGGCATTGGTGCTAGCGCGATATGCGCACAGAACTTTGATCTCTCGGCGAAAGTCTTCGGCCTGTATGGCTTATAGAGGTCATCATCTTTGGGTGCTAGGCTGCTGGTAACAGATTTAGAATGCTGCTTTTTATTAGAATCATGATGCACCTCATTTTCTAATTCATAGCCGTCTGGTTCCTCATGCAGGTTGGCGGGGTCCTGACCGTGAGTATTTCTACCACGGTCTCCACCACGCACCACCTGACGAAGTCCCTTAGTGCGACGGCCATTGTTGTTTTCACGAGGCGATTCTGAATCTTCCTCTCTTGTGTCGAAAATTAACGTCTTTTGGATGTTAAGTTTAGCTTGATTCATTACCATCTTTTGATATTCAGCGATTGTCTTTGAATTTTGTCGAGCCAACCATTCGTCCGGGTCAACCAGAGATAGGTTGTCTTGTTTCTTCTTTCCTCCAGTAGATCTTCCCTTGGTTGGGTGGAACTGGAATGTCGAAGCCGGTTGCTTCTGAGCCACATTCTTCGTGATAGTGTTTGGTGTAACATCCTGGATTTCGTCGTTGATTGTGGCATCTACTTCAGCAGTGTTATTATTGTTTGCATGCTTTGAGAAAGCCATGTTGCTAGTTTGAAAGATTGTTAGAACCGTAAGGGATGGCGCCAATGAAGAAACAAATAGCCTTACCACCGGTTAGGGATGATAAGATTATAAGTTACTACAGGGTTTATCCCTCAATAGCATCTACGGATGAAAGAACCTGCAAACAAGAGCTAATGTGGGTGTGGAGACGATTACACAAGGTAGTTGTTTGTAACAAAAACGGGGTGAATGGAGATCCTATCAAGTGTGATAGCTCTCCGGGTTAGCAGAAAGTGTCATCTCCTATTGGGGATGTCATCCCTTTTATAGGAGAGTCCGTATGCCACCATTACCCAAGTCCTAACCGTGGTTAGGTTGTCTCCATCACCCTTAATTACGTTAGTGAGGTGCTATATGGAAAGCATAATTAATGGGAATAGTGGAACATAATACCGCCTTTAATGCTTAGTCAACGTGCTTGAAGGCTTAATTCATGCATGGCGTTTGACCATGCATGACTTCCATCTTGACCAAGGTATGACCATTGACTGGTCATTAATGTACTTTGACCGTTCCCTGTGCATGAGCTCTTTCCGCGTGGCGATGTTACTCCGGGTTTAGGTATGCGGATTAGTGTATTCGGTACCCAATCCCATCATATACATAATATAAATAACAAAATGAAAAAAAATAAAAAAAAAGTTGCAACAGATTCGTGGGTGGGGGAAAATCGAACCCGAGTCTGCTACAAAGACATACAAACCAACAACCACTACACCACAAGCCTCTTATGTTGTAAAGTTTAAACAAGAATTATATTTATATAATAACAGAAACACATCTTTTTCCCCAAATCCTCACATAAACCCTAACCCTAAACCCATATTCAATAAACCTGAAATAGACACAATTAACGATCTGTAATAAGGGGCTTTGATTCAGGGATGATTATAGATCAAAACGGCATCAAGAATTAATACTTACAATGCGTTTTCGGCCCGAACACGTTCGAAAAAAGAATCGTGTTTACAGTTTTTAAATGACGAGCCTTCTGTCACGATTGCTCTAATTTTGTTACGGATTTGAAGCGTTTAAAAGTGACAGAGGATTGAGGAACGACAAATTTATATAATTGTAATGAGATGCGAACGTTTTGAAGAGTTTTAAAATCCAGTCGGTTATAACATAAAAAAATCGATAATTACTTGATTAAACTAACGTTTCTGACTCGTTAATGCTCAATAAAACTGGTTTAGGATGATAGAGGAATGTTTAGTAAGTAAAAACGACCACTTAAAAGCAAATAAATGCTTCGCCAGAAAAACTCGCTGGATTTCGGCAAGATACACCAGAAAAAAAAAAAGACACAGGAAAAAGGAGGCAAGGGGGAAGGGGTTGGTTTTCAAAATCTCAACTTTCACTTGTTGTCATCTTTAACCCCTCTAAGTTAACCATGTATGTTTACAATGAAAGTTTGTTAAGTTTCCTTTATAAAACTTTAACTAGGTTAACTAATTTTAACCAAAATGTTTTTAAACTTTATAAAATTTTAGTTTGATTAACAAATAATTTAACGAACTCATATTTTTATAGGTTTTGTGTTGATATTCCACAAAACTTTTGATAAACCTTAAACGTTTCACTTTGACAAAAATCAAATGAATTTTAATCGAATTAAAATAGTGTTTCAACATACGTCTTTGCTTAAAACGTAGGCACGATCCATATAAAATACAAATGATAAATATAAATTCGATCATTTCATTAAATTCGAAAATAACAAAACCTACAGGGACTAAAGTAGCAACATTTGAATACACGAAGTACTATATTGACAACTTGCTAAAAGATGAGGGTGACGGTTGTCACATCTCACCCCAACCGATGGCGGAAACATCGGGATGTCACGTATTGATGATTGTTCAGTAGTTCATGGTAAATAATAAATTTCATTATATGATTTAAATAATTTACATACAATTGTTCTACAAGAATCGTACATCAAATTGAATAAAACTATGCACACATCTTCAAGCCTTAATTCAAATCTTCAAACAAGTAGAACCTGAAACATGTTAAGTTGAAAATAATTTGGGTCAACAAAAGTTGGTGAAAATTACATATGTTTTGATAATCGAATAAAATTGTTGTGCAATTCATGTGTCATGGCAAGTCTAGTCCATATGTGAAAACATACTAGAAGTAAATCGAGTACATAATCAACCCTTGTGACTGTTGTATTGTGGTACATCCCATACGCTCATGGTTCACTCATTTATGTTGCAGTAACAAACACCCACGCTACCTTTGTAGGAGGCACGTATCCGGGTGGGATTCTCAGTCCAATAGATCTATCAATGTATACCGTCGGCTGATCAATGTTAATGATTATGCTAGAATTGTGCTTACCCTAGTCATGTTCAAGACATAATGCAACGTAGAAAAACACATAGACACATTGATGATTGAATTGCATAAATGATATTGTAACATGTTTCACCCCAAAAATGGTGATAAATAGAAAAGCGGCTATGTAAAACTCACCTTAGCAAAATGTTATACTTCTTGAAAATTGAAAAGTGTGTTGCCCAAACAATGCCAAATATCACCCTGTAATAAGGTAATAAATATGTCTAAGTCTATCTAGTCTACAAATGTATATGTTCTAGGGCTTCGGATTTGGGGATAATAGTTTGTTTGATTAATAATATAAATGTTTGATAATTGAGAGAAATTTAGTAGATAAATAGACAAAAATCTTTTTATAACATTTGAATTTAGGATGGTCACAATAATGAGTTTAAAGTACAAAAATAATTTTTATAAAATTATTTTCTTTAAAATAGAATATTAAATCTATTTATTACAAATTGTCAAAATTTAACTTTAATATTTAAAAATACTAAAATTAAAGAATTATTAGTTTAAAAATATATTTCTGTTCCAAATAATCAGAAATAATTTGTATAAAATTTTGGTGCAAAAATATTAAAAATTGGATTTATTATGATTTAATTATGATTAAAACTAACAAAAATTGATTAAAAATATTAAATAAATGATTTTTCTTAAATAAAAATCATTTCAGAAAAGTTTATTGTTATAAAAACTCCGAATAATTTTTGTGGAAATTTATAAAATTGTTTTGATATTTTAATAGAATTTTATAAATATAATAGAATAAACTTGATTTATTTATTAAATATATTAAATATATAAATTTTTGAAAACTAAAAATTGTAAGTTAAACTTTGTCATTAGATTAACTTAAAATAATTTTTGTAGAATTATTAAAGGAGTTTTAATATTTTAAAATTATAAGTAATATATAATTAATTTTGATTGTAAAAACAAAATAAAGAAAAAGCTTTGCCACAGCCGGGACTCGAACCCGCGTGGCTCAGGTAGATGGCACCAGACACAACCACTTGGTCCAAACCAATGGTTGTGTTGGTTTCTGTTTATTAAAAATAAATAATAATAGTGAATCGTGTTCTTCACCAAAATAATAATGGAGCCCTAAGATTTCCAATCGATCAATTCACACATCAATAACCCAATTAACCTTAGGGCTATTGATGTGTGGATGCCGAAGATTAAAACCCGTCACAAAAATCACACTTACAATTACGTTTTGATACAGAATTGGTCGGTCAAGCCCACGGTCAAAAACGCGATCAATAATCAAGAACAGAAAGTTTTTAAGGGAAATTGGGGATTGAGAGATGAAGTTCGGCGAGTTGAGGAGGTTGTATGATGTCCAATTTATAGTGCTAAGGTCTAGATCATTGAATTGGAAATGTTTGACCTCGTCTTTAAAGTTTGACGCGTTATTAATCAAAATTGGAAACAATTGAATGGTAATTGACTAGCGTATGACTTGTAGATGACCGGTAATCGCGTTGTGATGAAAATCATAGATCAATCACGAGTCAATGTTGGTGATTATGGTAAGCCATTGATCTCAGTTGACTTTGCAAGTCAACTGAGATGAATTCTGAATCATGATATAATTAAAACGCGTCCGGATTATAACAAGTATAATGGCTAGAGCAGTTGGTTGTGTTGGGTGTGTATCATTGAACCGGCTGAGGACTCGGGTTCGAACCCCGGCCTCAGCATATATTTTTTTGACATTTATATTTAACATATATTTAATATATATATATATATATATATATATATATATATATAGGAATAATTATCATAGTATTAGGGTTCAAAATGTCACAAAATAATTAAATGCAAAATAGAACTTGTCGTTTTTATCCAGATTATACGTAACGTACAATTATAAATCGTGAAATGTTACAGTCTCCCCTACTTTTAGGAACTTCGTCCCGAAGTTAAAGAAAGACACCAGGTTTACAATTGGTCGACTACCGAAAACCTTGATAAAATTTCTCACTACCTTAACGTACCTGTAAATTCATGATTACGTTCCGGACCGTAATTACCAATTTACCTTACATTAGGGTTTTGCGTCCTTTTATGACTCTACCGATTGTTGAGCAGGTTCGATAGTCTCCACCAGTCGTTGAGCAGGTTCTAGGGCCTCTCCCGACTGTTGGAAAGACATGATGACCTCTACCAATCGTTGAGTAGGTTGTTTGGTAGTCAACTAATTGTTGTATAAGTAAGCAAGTATGATTATAGATATAGCAATTAGTTCACATTCAAACAAGCATGCACTCAGATGTTATGATAATACTCGAATTTATTATTTGAATCGAAAAAAAGTGTCAATAAATAGAATTAAAAAGTAGACATCATTCAAAGGGTTTGCTTGTTAAGTAGCTGGAGGGTCTCTAGCGGGGATATTTGGAGCAGCAATGGCATTTGTAGCAGGAATTCGACAAGCATCCGCAAGATGCCCATACCTTTGACAATTGGTGCACTGTCGGCAGGGTATTTGGGTTGGGTGGTGATACTAGCAGGTATCACACTTAGGTTTGTTCCCGTTGTATCGTTTCTTGTTGGGTGGGACAGTGGTGTCTATTGCAAAATTCCTGACCTTGCACTTTTCGTTGGTTGAGGCCTCAGTTTTGATATCAACGGCAGGTTGGAGAGTATCCTTTGCGACAGTTTTCTTTTCCCCTTTACGAGTCAGGGTTCCTGCCTTCACATGGTTATCTGTTAGGGTGGCAGCCAAACGTTTTGCTTCCTCCAAAATAGCAGGGTTCCTTCCCCACACCGTGTCTTGAATCTGCATCGGTAAGCCACCAATGTATTTTTCGATTGCAATAGGCAAGGGGGTGACCTTGTCGGGTAGCAGTAGGCTAAGTTCGTGAAAACGAGTGTTGTAGGCAAGGTTTTCTCCACTATCTTGAGCAAGATCATGAAATTCATCTTCCAGCTTCTTGATTTCATTACGAGGGCAGAACTCTGCCTTCATAATGTCTTTAGCTTGATCCCAAGTTAAGGCCAGTGCAGCTTCAGCTCCACGGGTGCGCTTTTCCTCATTCCACCAAGTGAGTGCTCGTTTGTGAAGAACACTCATGGCATAACGAACTTTAAAGTTGTCGGGGCACTCACTGTTAATGAAGGTATTCTCAATACCCTCAAACCATTGTAGGAGTCCTGTAGCTCCTTCTTCTCCACTGAACTTTGGGGGATTACAGGAATTAAAGTGCTTGAGAGTACAGGCTGGAAGACCATTCCCATTCCCGTTGTGGTTTCCATTTCCATTCCCGTTGTCGTTACCGTTCCCGTTACCGTTCAACTGGATGACTTGGGCTAGTAAGTTGGGAACCCAGAGTTGCGATTTGCTGTGCCATTTGTTGAGAAATGATTGCAGCCAGTTGGGCATCGACACCATTGTTTTTGTTGTCGTTGTGGTTAGTGTCATGGTTATGGTTGTGATTGCTACTCCCTTCATCATGATTGTCACCACTGTTAAGACGAGCGCTGCGACGTGGAGGCATGATCTGTAAGAGAAACAGTGAAATGAATGAGATTATATAAGGAATGTAATCATTTACTCATTGATTAAAACGAATAAACGAAAATGTTGACTTATCAAAGATTCTAAATTCTAATAACATATGAAGACATGCTTTAGCCTATAAGTGAACACTCATCCCGAGAATTCCCAGGTAGGCATCCGGGTCCCTCGTCTGATTGGGATATATGCGCAATGCCAGCCTAGAGAGAAGACTCAGAATACAGGCGTTCACCCTTCCAGATTGCACGTGTTCGTTATTAAAATCTAGAACTTCGACGAGATCTCAAGGTGGTTCAGGCTAAACCTGAGGAATTTGTCCAATTAGTCTAAGAATAGATCCAGCGATGGAGAGCAACCTTCTTGTAAAGATAAAGGTAGGGATAAGAAGTAGGAGGGAGATAGGGTATAGCAAGTAAAAGAAGCAAGTACTGGTTAAATCCTATGGGTATAGACTAGATTATTTTTTCTAATAACCTAATTCCCTATAACCATGGCTCTGATACCAATCTGTAACACCCCAACCGATGGCGGAAACATCGGGATGTCACGTATTGATGATTGTTCAGTAGCTCATGGTAAATAATAAATTTTATTATATGATTTAAATAAATTACATACAATTGTTCTACAAGAATCGTACATCAAATTGAATAAAACTATGCACACATCTTCAAGCCTTAATTCAAATCTTCAAACAAGTAGAACCTGAAACATGATAAGTTGAAAATAATTTGGGTCAACAAAAGTGGGTCAGAATTACATAGGTTTTGATAATCGAATAAAATTGTTGTGCAATTCATGTGTCATGGCAAGTCTAGTCCATATGTGAAAACATACTAGAAGTAAATCGAGTGCATAATCAACCCTTGTGACTGTTGTATTGTGGTACATCCCATACGCTCATGGTTCACTCGTTTATGTTGCAGTAACAAACACCCATGCTACCTTTGTAGGGGGCACGTATCCGGTGGGATTGTCAGTCCAATAGATCTATCAATGTATACCGTCGGCTGATCAATGTTAATGATTATGCTAGAATTGTGCTTACCCTAGTCATGTTCAAGACATAATGCAACATAGAAAAACACATAGACACATTGATGATTGAATTGCATAAATGATGTTGTAACATGTTTCACCCCAAAAATGGTGATAAATAGAAAAGCGGCTATGTAAAACTCACCATAGCAAAATGTTATACTTCTTGAAAATTGAAAAGTGTGTTGCCCAAACAATGCCAAATATCACCCTATAATAAGGTAATAAATATGTCTAAGTCTATCTAGTCTACAAATGTATATGTTCTAGGGCTTCGGATTTGGGGATAATCGTTTGTTTGATTAATAATATAATGTTTGATAATTGAGAGAAATTTAGTAGATAAATAGACAAAAATCTTTTTATAGCATTTGAATTTAGGATGGTCACAATAATGAGTTTAAAGTACAAAAATAATTTTTATAAAATTATTTTCTTTAAAATAGAATATTAAATCTATTTATTACAAATTGTCAAAATTTAACTTTAATATTTAAAAATACTAAAATTAAAGAATTATTAGTTTAAAAATATATTTCTGTTCCAAATAATCAGAAATAATTTGTATAAAATTTTGGTGCAAAAATATTAAAAATTGGATTTATTATGATTTAATTATGATTAAAACTAACAAAAATTGATTAAAAATATTCAATAAATGATTTTTCAGAAATAAAAATCATTTCAGAAAAGTTTATTGTTATAAAAACTCCGAATAATTTTTGTGGAAATTTATAAAATTGTTTTGATATTTTAATAGAATTTTATAAATATAATACAATAAACTTGATTTATTTATTAAATATATTAAATAAATAAACATTTGAAAACTAAAAATTGTAAGTTAAACTTTTTCATTAGATTAACTTAAAATAATTTTTGTAGAATTATTAAAGGAGTTTTAATATTTTAAAATTATAAGTAATATATAATTAATTTTGATTGTAAAAACAAAATAAAGAAAAAGCTTTGCCATAGCCGGGACTCGAACCCGCGTGGCTCAGGTAGATGGCACCAGACACAACCACTTGGTCCAGACCAGTGGTTGTGTTGGTTTCTGTTTATTAAAAATAAATAATAATAGTGAATCGTGTTCTTCCCCAAAATAATAATCGAGCCCTAAGATTTCCAATCGATCAATTCACCCATCAATAACCCAATTTACCTTAAGGCTATTGATGTGTGGATGCCGAAGATTAAAACCCATCACAAAAATCACACTTACAATTATGTTTTGATACAGAATTGGTCGGTCAAGCCCACGGTCAAAAACGCGATCAATAATCAAGAACAGAAAGTTTTTAAGGGAAATTGGGGATTGAGAGATGAAGTTCAACGAGTTGAGGAGGTTGTATGATGTCCAATTTATAGTGCTAAGGTCTAGATCATTGAATTGGAAATGTTTGACCTCGTCTTTAAAGTTTGACGCATTATTAATCAAAATTGGAAACAATTGAATGGTAATTGACTAGCGTATGACTTGTAGATGACCGGTAATCGCATTGTGATGAAAATCATAGATCAATCACGAGTCAATGGTGGTGATTATGGTAAGCCATTGATCTCAGTTGACTTTCCAAGTCAACTGAGATTAATTCTGAATCATGATATAATTAAAACGCGTCCGGATTATAACAAGTATAATGGCTAGAGCAGTTGGTTGTGTTGGGTGTGTATCATTGAACCGGCTGAGGACTCGGGTTCGAACCCCGACCTCAGCATATATTTTTTTGACATTTATATTTAACATATATTTAATATATATATATATATATATAGGAATAATTATCATAGTATTAGGGTTCAAAATGCCACAAAATAATTAAATGCAAAATAGAACTTGTCGTTTTTATCCAGATTATACATAACGTACGATTATAAATCGTGAAACGTTACAACATCGAAATTCTTAAATGTTTGTTGCGCGTTGTAGATAACACGGTATTTTCCTCTTTTCTTTTGGTTTAGTCACACATTTGATAGTTTATAACCATATTTTCCAATTTGTTAGGGATAATCTATTAAACACTTTCATCTAATTTAATTGTTGTCTTAGGTTTGGGGAGGAGTAGATGCTTACACGGATACGAATATTGATGTCATTCTTGAAGAATAGTCAAGTTAGGCCGCAACATTCATTTTCAAGTGATCTGTGTTTTTAGGTCTAGAGTACATAATGTATTGACACAATATTTTTGTAACCGTTTAATACTTGTGGTAGAATTCGACAAATTCTTATATTATAATGGGTTTTTTGGTGGTATATATAATATATGCAGTTTTATAATGAAATTTATCGATTTTATTATTACAAATATAAATATAAACCGGGGTTATTAGTAATTTTGCCGAATATTTTTTTTGGTAAAAAAAAAACATGACACACAAAATGAATGTCATAAAGGTGTGTCGTAAATGCATGTCAAGAAAGAGTGTCATGAAAGAGTGTCATAAATGTGTGTCATAAAAAAGTGTCATTAACGTGTGTTATTAAAAGATGAAACGCGATTGCATGTCATAAAAATTTTATGACATCCTTCCTTGACACTATTTTTGTGTATAATAAACACCCTATTATGACGCGCAATGTGCATCAAGAAAGGTGTTTTTTTCTAGTAGTGTGGCTAAATTGTTTTGAGTTCTCACAAACACCACAGATATCACACCATTCGTGATAAGCCCATGTATCATGATGTGTCTAACACCTAAGTGTCTAGACTTTCCATTATAAACTTGACTATACGCCTTAGCCAAAGTAGATTCACTATCGCATCTGATAGAGAATGGTGATATCGGTTTAAGCCATAATGGAATTTCATAAATTAAATTTCTTAGCCATTCAACTTATTTGCTAGCTGCTGCTACCGCCACAAACCCAGCCAGGGGTTCTGCCCCTTGGAGCTCGCAAGGGGCTGCCGCTCCTTGGACCCTTCTCTCAGGGGCGCTGCCCCCAGACCCCGTCCCTTAGGGGCTTCGCCCCTAAGTTCATAATAAATTAAAATAGGCATGCACTCCACACCTCCATACCTATACGATATCTTATTATGAAGATATTGGTCAAACATTCAATCCAATTACACTAAAATATCCATCACAAACCCCCTCCCTGTTTATCCGTCATGAATCCATCTCAGACTGGTAATATACATGCATCTATTCCTCTGGATAAGTCGTTGTTCTTACGCGAATTTAGAGTTGTTAATCAGGTTAGCCCCAAGAGGGTCATGGGAGCAAATTTGAGATGCTCTAGTTAAGATATTTGGTTAAAGAGATTCCAAATGAAGTGGAGGAATGAATTCCCTATGTTTTGTGATTGGGAAAAAGAAGAAAAGAACAATGGCTAAAAAAGAAAATAAGAATACCCAATCTATGCAAGTAAAAGGAGAGCTAATCCCGGTACGGCAGAGTGGCACCCTCCTTGCTTTCCTTCTGAGAGGTAGGGAGTTCGAGTCCTACTGATGTGTTGCAAAACACATCTAATTTCCTTTGTAATTTGTAGTCATTTTTCGAGTCCTTTTATTAGTATTTTATTAGTTTTAGACTTGTACCTGTCTAATTTATTTATTTTAGCGTTTAATTAGATTTTTATTAGTTTTGAGTCAGTTTTATTATTTATTTATCTATTTTATTATTTTATAGGTGTTTGGAGAAAATGGGCTTAAAAAGAAAGAATTTTAATCAGGACACCAACACTTGAGAGCAGGCGGTCATGGTCGTTGGAGCGTAAACGAGGAATTTTGGTTGAGCCATAAACACCCAAGTCTAGAGCACTAAGTATAATACTACTACTAATAATAATAAATATTATAATAATATAGATATGGACTTTAGTCCATGTGCCCATACACACTAATAAAATAAAAATAAAAAGCCCATTTGTGCAAAGTGAAACCCTAAACAACACTTATAAAAGTGGCGAGCATAGCAGAGGAGGCATGCATTCTGGACAGCGACCATATTTGAAGGAAAAAAATATTATATTGGAAGTGCACATTGATTGAGCCGATATACTGCAACAATTCAACACCCGCTAAAAGACGAAATACATCCGCTTTGAAGACGTGAAGTGTTGAAAGAAATATTAATTTTGAAGGGGTTGAAGGCCAGGGAGGCTTGGTACAAGATTAAAGGCTCGGGTTTGATCACTAAACGTTATAGTTTTTATATTTATTTACTCCGTGTTCATAAATATTTAGACCATGAGTTTGTGTTATTTTGAACCTATGTTTTTCGCTTTTTCCATGACCATGATTGGCTAACTTTTTAGTGCTACCTAGGTATTGATGACGGGTGACAATTGACTAATAATTTTCGGGTTGGATTTATATAATGTTTTGGTTAATGTTTTTGTAAAGGTTTTCTAATAAGGTTTCTTTTGTGTATGCGTGCTTAATATCTAAATATTAATTTTTGTTTCGCTTAATTCTAGTTTAATAGATTTTGTATCTTTTAATCTAGGATTTTGTCAGTATCTTAGACTTAGTGTTTTTGATATAATTTGAGGTTGCTAGACGTAGTAAACCCTAGAAACAATTTAATTAATTATTTGGTAATTTAGCATTCTACCACCTTTGAGACCGAGAGGAGATTAGGTGTCAGTGTGTCTAGCTTGGTAGGTATTCGGGACCGTGGTCTGCACGAGAGTGAGTCACCCCTAGCGTGCCTATTTCGTTAGCACCCTGTGTTAGAAACCTGTTAGAATAACTATCCCTTGCATCCCTTACACTTCCCGGATGTATTGTTTCTGAGGGGGCCGAGAGGACATTCAGATTTAGGATACCTTAGCATAGTTTGGAGAGACCGAGAGGTGATCCGAACCCGAGACCGGTGAGTTTACACACTTCCCTAGATTCAGTATTGCGACATGTTGGAGAATGATTCGCGTTCCAGTGTTGGTCTAGTTTAGTGTATCTTAAGATCCCGGTAGCCAAAACCCATTTATCCAATCCCGAGAGCTATACGTCAGTCACCTTGATTCTTACCTAGGTAGCCATTTTCTCATTATTTGATCTCTTCCAGTTCTACTTGTCGTTTGCTTTGTTTGCATTTTATTTAATTTAATTTTATATTTTTTTTTAGTGGTTAATTAAATCAACGTCACTTTAATTTATTAGACTAGGACTCGACGAAAGCTTAGTACCGAGAGCCGCTATTACAGTGTCCACGGTTCGATACTCGGACTTATTTACTTTACTACTACGACCGGTACACTTGCCGGTAGTGTGTGGTTTAGTGGGTATTTCCCATTTAAAACTTGTTTTGAAATTAATTGGACTTAAATTATATATTTATCACACATTTCACGCATCAAGTTTTTGGCGCCGTTGCCGGGGACACTATTGCGATTTCGAGGACGGCCCGAGTCGGGGATTTAGTCACTTTTACTGCTTTTATTTCTATTATTATTTTTAATTTTTAATTTTTTTTTTACTTAAATTTATAAAAAAAAAAATCAATATTTATATATATATTTTGTTTTGCTTTGTGTGCTTGCTTGCTTATTAGTTTGTGTGCTTAGGATTAATTGTTTTTCTTGTTTGCTAGTTTAATTTGCCTACTGTGTTACCTGTTTTTGGTAGTTTGTCTGTTTAGTCTTTCTTTCGGCGTGTGTGTGATTAGTGCTCTTTCCACTCCCTTTTTCAGTGTATGCACACACGTTCCTCGGGCCCACCTGATATTACACCATTCTCTGAGCCCGAACGAGAGTTCCACCGTCGCTTACGCCAGCCACAGGTACCTCTTTCTGATCTTGATTCTGTTTTAGTTATGGCTGACACTAGGACTGTTCATGAGCACATTAGTGATTCACCCACCACCGTTCGCTCTAGCATCACTCTTCCCACTGTCGAGGCGAACAACTGGACCATCCCACCTACTCTGATTAACACCATTTCCCACTCGGTTCAGTTTCATGGATTGCGTGATGAGGATCCGCATGCTCATCTGACTAGGTTTGGTAGGGTCTGTAGCACCTTCCAGCTGAATGGCGTTACTGAGGACGCCATTAATCTTCGGTTGTTCCCATTTCCTCTCGCTGATCAGGCCGCTGTTTGGTTAGACTCCCTCCCACAGGGAGCCATTACCACCTGGACTGATCTTCAGACCAAATTCCTTCAGAAGTACTTCTCCCCAGCTAAGACTGCTCGTCTTAGGAACCTCATTTATGCTTTCACTGAGCAGCCGGGGGAGTCTTTTTACGAGACCTGGGACCGCTTCAAGGGACTTCTGAATAAGTGCCCTAGTCATGGTCTTGAGGAATGGAGGGTCATTGAGAAGTTCTATAACGGAGTTTCTAATGCGACTAAGAGACTCCTTGACTCCACAGCAGGCGGTAACATGATGAAAACTAAAACCGCTGCTGCTTGTCTCGAGATGATAGAGGATCTTGCCTCTAGCACTTATATTGAGCCTGGCTCTGGGGGCGTTACTGCTGCCCCCGCTGGTATTCATTCCGTAGATTCTAGCATAGCCTTGTCTGCCCAGGTAGAGTCCTTAGCGAAAATGATGAAAGACATTCAAGTTAAGATTTCTGCTAAGTGTGAGGTGTGTAGAGGTGGGCATGATACGATTGATTGCCACGTAGGATCTGAGGAGGAGTTGAGTTTTATGCAGAACCAGGGACGAGGTTGGCAGCCACGCCAGTCCTCAAACTGGAGGAGCGGGGGTCCTCCTGGATTCCAGCCCCGCCAGAGTCTGTTTCAGGCCCCTGCTGATGGGCAGAGTAGTGGAGAGTCTAAGTCTGAGATGAGTGAGTTTCTTAAGAAAAGTGAGGAGAGTCAGAGTAGAACCAATAAGCTCTTAGAAACTCTAGTTATGCAGGGTGAAGCTAGGCATCAGGAGCAGCAGAAAAAGAACCAGGAGTTTGAGTTGATGTTTAGGAATCAGGGTTCCACCATTCAGAGTCTAGAGAGGACAGTAGGAGAGATGGCTAGTAGGATGACTGAGAGGCCTGCAGGATCATTCCCTAGTAGTACCCAGGTTAATCCAAATGCCACTGCTAAGGCAGTAACTACTAGGAGTGGTAGAGGGAAGGAAGTAGAGAAACCAGTTGAGGTAGAGGAACTGGTTGATGAGGAGATTGAGATGGAGACTCTTGCTGGCGATGTGCACCCTAGGCTGCGCCCAGCAAGTACAGCACAGACAGAGGAGCCTCCTAAGGAAAAGGTAGTTGAGAGGAAGTTTGGTAGAATTCCTTATCCCACTAGGTTGATTGAGCAGAAGTATGAGAAGGAGTATGGTCACTTCCTTGATTTGTTTAAGCAACTCAAGGTGAATCTTCCATTTGTTGAGGCATTACAGCATATGCCTAAGTATGCTAAATTCTTGAAGGACCTCCTGTCCAACAAGAAGAAGCTTGAGGAGATTTCTACAGTGACTTTGAGTGAGAAGTGTTCTGCGGTGGTTCAGAACAAACTGCCCCAGAAGATGACAGATCCGGGTAGTTTTACTATTCCTTGCTTGTTTGGTAGTTCGTCTGTGAGTCATGCATTGGCTGACCTTGGTGCTAGCATTAATTTGATGCCTTATTCGATTTACTGTAGACTAGGCCTTGGTGATCCGGTCCCTACCCGCATGAGCATCCAGTTAGCTGATAGGTCAGTTAAGTTTCCTAGGGGGATCGTAGAGAATGTCTTGGTGAAGGTGGATAAGTTCGTATTTCCAGTTGATTTTGTGATCCTTGACATGAAGGAGGATGAGAGAGTTCCATTGATTCTAGGACGCCCATTTCTTGCTACCGCTAAGGCATTGATCGATGTCTGTGACGGTAAGCTTACGCTTCGTGTAGGGACTGACACCGTGACTTTCGGTGTGAAGGAGTCTATGCAGCACACCGGTGCTCAGGATGATACTTTGTACTTCCTAGACTCTTTTATGTCTCATGTTGGTCAGAGTTTGAGTGATTTTTGTAGGGGTAGTTCTGAGATAGATTCTGTTGATGAGAGTTGGGAGGACCACGGGATAGAGATGATGACTTATCCGTTAGGACAGAACCCTAGGTCTAGTGATAGCCCCATTGAGTCTGTGGAGAGCGTAGCTATTGAGAGAGATGAGCCCGTCGAGAGGCCATCAGTAGAGACCCCACCGTCCTTAGAGCTTAAGGAGTTGCCCGATCATATTGAGTATGCGTTTCTGGATGAGGAGTCACGTTTGCCCGTCATCATTTCATCAGATTTGACGGCGGAGGAGAAGAAGAAGTTGTTAGATGTGCTTAAGGAACACAAGCATGCCATCGCTTGGAAGCTTGTGGACATTGAGGGTATCCACCCTTCCTTTTGCACGCATAGGATTCTGTTAGAGGATGGCTCTAAGCCCGTGGTGCAACCTCAGCGGAGGTTGAACCCGAACATGCAGGAGGTGGTGAAGAAGGAGGTGTTGAAGCTACTTGACGCCGGCCTTATTTACCCCATTTCTGATTCACCATGGGTTAGTCCAGTCCATGTTGTCCCTAAGAAGGGAGGGATGACAGTTGTGACTAATGAGAGATGTGAGTTGATTCCTATGCGTACTGTCACAGGTTGGAGGGTGTGTATAGATTATAGGAGGCTGAATGAGTCCACCAGGAAGGACCACTTTCCCCTTCCATTCATTGATCAGATGCTCGAGCGTTTGTCAGGACAGCAATTTTATTGCTTCCTTGATGGTTTCTCAGGTTATTTCCAGATCCCCATTGCACCAGAGGATCAGGAGAAAACCACGTTCACATGCCCCTATGGGACTTTTGCGTATCGCCGCATGCCCTTTGGACTGTGCAACGCTCCTGCTACTTTTCAGAGATGTATGGTGGCTATTTTCCATGATATGATAGAGAGCTCCATGGAGGTGTTTATGGATGACTTTTCAGTTTTCGGGAGTTCTTTTGATCACTGTTTAGGGAATCATGAGAGGATGTTAGCTAGATGTGAGGAGACGAAGTTGAAGTTGAACTGGGAGAAATGCCACTTCATGGTGAAGGAGGGCATAGTGTTAGGCCATAAGATTTCACGAGCGGGGATAGAGGTTGATAGAGCTAAGGTAGAGACCATTACGCGTTTACCCCCACCGACTTCTGTGAAGTCTGTTAGGAGTTTTCTAGGTCATGCAGGTTTTTATCGTAGGTTCATTAAGGATTTTTCTAAGATTGCTAGACCGATGACTCAGCTCCTAGAAAAGGATAGGCCTTTTGAGTTTAGTGAGGAGTGTGTGAGAGCATTTGAGACTCTGAAGGAGAGGTTAGTTAGCGCCCCGATTCTGGTGGCCCCCGATTGGAGCTTGCCGTTCGAGCTCATGTGTGACGCGAGCGATTTCGCGGTTGGGGCCGTTTTAGGACAGAGACACAATAAGCATTTCCACCCGATTTATTATGCTAGTAAGACACTTAATGATGCACAGGAGCACTACACTACCACTGAGAAAGAGCTCCTGGCGGTGGTTTATGCTTTTGATAAGTTTAGGTCCTATCTTGTTTTGTCTAAGACCATCGTTTACTCTGATCACGCGGCTTTGAAGTTTTTGTTTAGTAAGAAAGATGCTAAACCGCGTTTGATTCGGTGGGTCTTGTTGCTTTCTGAGTTTGACATAGAGTTGAGGCAGAAGAGTGGCGCCGAGAACGTGGCGGCCGATCATTTGTCTCGTTTAGAGCACCCGGAGAGTAGGTCGAGTGAGGATAGAGATATTGGGGATGCCTTTCCCCATGAGTTCTTGTGTGTGTTGACAGCTAAGGAGGATGAGTTGCCTTGGTTCGCCGATTTTGCGAACTATCTTGCTGATGGATTCCTGAGGGGGGACCTAACGTACCAGCAAAAGAAGAAATTCTTTGCGGACGTTAAGCATTACCTTTGGGATGATCCTTATCTTTTTAGGATAGGCTCGGACCAAGTGGTCCGTAGGTGTGTTGATGGTAGGGAGTTGAGAGATGTGTTGAGGCATTGTCACGAGGGCCCTACGGGAGGCCATCATGGAGTTTTGTTGACCGCGAGGAAGGTGTTTGACGGGGGTTTCTATTGGCCGACCATCTTTAAGGATGCGGCCACATTTGTGAGGAGTTGTGATAGGTGCCAAAGGGTTGGCAACATCTCGTCCCGGGATGAGATGCCCCAGAATATTATGCATCCATGTGAGGTTTTCGATCTTTGGGGTATTGATTTCATGGGACCATTCCCTATGTCTCGTGGGAATAGGTACATTCTGGTCGCTGTAGACTACGTTTCTAAATGGGTGGAGGCACTTCCTACCCCCACTAATAGCGCGAGAGTTGTAGTGGGATTCCTACGAAAGTTGTTTGCTCGTTTCGGTACTCCAAAAGCCTTAGTTAGTGATAGAGGCACCCACTTCTGTAATTCATTGATGGAGAAGGCTTTGCAACGCTATGGGGTCACCCATCGGCTTGCTACAGCCTATCACCCGCAAACAAGTGGGTAAGTGGAGGTGAGTAATAGAGGGATCAAGAGGATCTTAGAGAAAACCGTAGGGGCAAGTAGGATTGATTGGGCTGAGAAGCTAGATGATGCACTCTGGGCCTTCCGCACGGCTTATAAGACACCGACTGGTTCTACACCATTTCGGATGATCTATGGGAAGGCGTGTCATCTCCCGGTAGAGTTAGAGCACCGTGCATATTGGGCATTACGATCCGTTAATCTTGACATGTCTTTGGCCAAGAGAAAACGGTTTCTTGAGTTGCACGAGTTAGAGGAGTTGAGAGATCATGCATACGAGCACACTCATGACTATAAGGCTCGTACGAAGGCATTGCATGATAGGAAGTTGAAGGGGAGCAAGGATTTTAAGTGTGGGGATCAAGTACTCCTGTACAATTCCCGTTTGAGATTGTTCCCAGGTAAGTTGAAGTCCCGGTGGTCAGGACCGTTTGTGGTGAAGGAAGTTTTCCCCTATGGCACAGTTACTATTGAGGGGAAGGATGGAGAGATGTTCAAGGTGAATGGACATAGGTTGAAGCTCTACATAGGAAGAGCTAATGAGGAGGAGGATGAGGTTGAGGTTATCCGCCTCGAGCCTCATCTCGAGTGAGTATAGAAGTTGGTATCCTGGGTAAGAACCCAAGTGTAGAGTTTTGTATCATCACTCGCCAGGTATGTTTTTTTTCTTTTATTTTATTTTCATTCTTCTTTATTTTTAATATTTTTTTTTATTTATTTATTTTTAGTTTATCGAGTCTTGTGAGATTGCCTTGGCCTTTTTCACTAATGGATCCCCCCCCGCCCGTACTCAATCTCCATTCGGGAGGGGGTCGATCGTAAAATTATTTTTTTGTAAACAGGCATCTCACTTGTTATTGAGTCATTTTACTTTCACTTTCTTTTTAGTTTATTTTTGAAGGATTCTGACTATGGCCGCGAAGGAAATGCTATACGGCTGTAGATGATGGACGGACAGAACACTTTCTGCGAGCTATCGCCACATATTCCAGGGGAGTTCGTTCCATTTATTTTGTTGTTATATATTTTATTTTTGCATTTTTATTTTTAGTTTACGTTGTATCCTGGAGCACATTGAGGACATTGTGCCTTTCTAAGTGTGGGGATGGGAGACTTCATCTTTATTTTGCTTAGTTGTAGGTTGAGTAAAAAAATAAATAAAAAAAAAAAAAAAAACTTTATTTTGCTTAGTTGTAGGTTGAAAAAAAAAATAAAAAAAAAATCAAAAAAAAAAAATCCCTGATTTTTTGTGCAATTTTATATGGAAAATGATAGTAAAATTGGGATTTTTGGTTTTCAAAATATTATATATATGAGAATATAAACAGATTGAAAGCGTGTCTGCTTAAGATGTGTCGGTAGGCCCAGCTGGCTTTGAAAGGTTCCCATGATTGTCTTAATATACCTTAATAAATCATGATATCTTGTGGGTTCTCATCTTAGGAGAAACGGTAGAACTGAAACCGCTGATAGTAATTAGGGGTACCACTGTAGGTTGAAAGCCCATATGTATTATTAATTAAATGGCACACTTGATCCTTTTTATGAGAATAAATCCGGTGAAAAGTGGCGCCCAAAAAAAAAATATATCCACATGTCCATCAATTGAGCTAGACCAAAAAAAATAAATAAATAAAAAAATAAAAAAAAAACTGAAGCCTCTGATCGAAACTCCCTCGAGGTCAAGTTGAAAAAAAAAATAAATAATACCGAAGCTCATGCTGTCGCTCTTGGGGATAGTGACTCTGATTGAGACAACCTCTGGGTTAGGTATGAAAAAAAAAATGTGTCTAAGCTGATAAACTTCATCCATCATCCATCATAAATTTAATTTCTAATACATTAGGGAGTTTAGTTTACAGTGGTTGGTAAATCTATTTGGTTTAACTTGTGCTTCGAAAGCTTGAGGTGGGATTAGGTGAAGCTGGATATCTTGAGTGTGAGACCCATAGATTGATTGAAATAACATGAACTTAATTGCTTTACATGATTGGGGCCTGATTAGCTGGTGGTTGGGTTTAGGTGGACAACAATACCGGCAGTTTTGGTTGATGCGTAATTAAATCTTAATTAATAAACCTAAAAGTTTTTGAAACCAAGAATCCTGGTTATGATTCCATTGCAGTCTTTTTCAGGGACGAAAAAGGTTTAAGTGTGGGGATGTTTGATGTGTTGCAAAATACATCTAATTTCCTTTGTAATTTGTAGTCATTTTTCGAGTCCTTTTATTAGTATTTTATTAGTTTTAGGCTTGTACCTGTCTAATTTATTTATTTTAGCGTTTAATTAGATTTTTATTAGTTTTGAGTCAGTTTTATTATTTATTTATCTATTTTATTATTTTATAGGTGTTTGGAGAAAATGGGCTTAAAAAGAAAGAATTTTAATCAGGACACCAACACTTGAGAGCAGGCGGTCATGGTCGTTGGAGCGTAAACAAGGAATTTTGGTTGAGCCATAAACACCCAAGTCTAGAGCACTAAGTATAATACTACTACTAATAATAATAAATATTATAATAATATAGATATGGACTTTAGTCCATGTGCCCATACACACTAATAAAATAAAAATAAAAAGCCCATTTGTGCAAAGTGAAACCCTAAACAACACTTATAAAAGTGGCGAGCATAGCAGAGGAGGCATGCATTCTGGACAGCGACCATATTTGAAGGAAAAAAATATTATATTGGAAGTGCACATTGATTGAGCCGATATACTGCAACAATTCAACACCCGCTAAAAGACGAAATACATCCGCTTTGAAGACGTGAAGTGTTGAAAGAAATATTAATTTTGAAGGGGTTGAAGGCCAGGGAGGCTTGGTACAAGATTAAAGGCTCGGGTTTGATCACTAAACGTTATAGTTTTTATATTTATTTACTCCGTGTTCATAAATATTTAGACCATGAGTTTGTGTTATTTTGAACCTATGTTTTTCGCTTTTTCCATGACCATGATTGGCTAACTTTTTAGTGCTACCTAGGTATTGATGACGGGTGACAATTGACTAATAATTTTCGGGTTGGATTTATATAATGTTTTGGTTAATGTTTTGGTAAAGGTTTTCTAATAAGGTTTCTTTTGTGTATGCGTGCTTAATATCTAAATATTAATTTTTGTTTCGCTTAATTCTAGTTTAATAGATTTTGTATCTTTTAATCTAGGATTTTGTCAGTATCTTAGACTTAGTGTTTTTGATATAATTTGAGGTTGCTAGACGTAGTAAACCCTAGAAACAATTTAATTAATTATTTGGTAATTTAGCATTCTACCACCTTTGAGACCGAGAGGAGATTAGGTGTCAGTGTGTCTAGCTTGGTAGGTATTCGGGACCGTGGTCTGCACGAGAGTGAGTCACCCCTAGCGTGCCTATTTCGTTAGCACCCTGTGTTAGAAACCTGTTAGAATAACTATCCCTTGCATCCCTTACACTTCCCGGATGTATTGTTTCTGAGGGGGCCGAGAGGACATTCAGATTTAGGATACCTTAGCATAGTTTGGAGAGACCGAGAGGTGATCCGAACCCGAGACCGGTGAGTTTACACACTTCCCTAGATTCAGTATTGCGACATGTTGGAGAATGATTCGCGTTCCAGTGTTGGTCTAGTTTAGTGTATCTTAAGATCCCGGTAGCCAAAACCCATTTATCCAATCCCGAGAGCTATACGTCAGTCACCTTGATTCTTACCTAGGTAGCCATTTTCTCATTATTTGATCTCTTCCAGTTCTACTTGTCGTTTGCTTTGTTTGCATTTTATTTAATTTAACTTTATATTTTTTTTAGTGGTTAATTAAATCAACGTCACTTTAATTTATTAGACTAGGACTCGACGAAAGCTTAGTACCGAGAGCCGCTATTACAGTGTCCACGGTTCGATACTCGGACTTATTTACTTTACTACTACGACCGGTACACTTGCCGGTAGTGTGTGGTTTAGTGGGTATTTCCCATTTAAAACTTGTTTTGAAATTAATTGGACTTAAATTATATATTTATCACACATTTCACGCATCACCTACCGGCACCAAAATGTTGCTGGTCGGTCGGGTTTTACCGTAGTTGGCCTTCGGGTGGCGGGTTTTCCCCGGGATCTAGTGTGAAACTATTGGTGGACCCGGAGTCCTTCTTTGTCCAGTGGGTTCTTTGTCCGGAGTACTTCTTTGTCCAATGCTGACGCTTCAATGCCCACTTTTGAATTCAACAATTAAAATCAAAGCAATTTTTATGTTTTTAGGAATTTTTTGAAACTAAAATGAAATATACAAACTCCAGAATCATAGTTCGAAGCTTTGTAAATGAATTCGAAGCTCTAAAAATGAAATATACAAAATCTATGACTTCACAAGGAAACTTAATCTCCTCACGTCACAAGCCAACAACCTTGGATCCACAATTAATAACAAGAGATTAGCTAATTAGCTAGAAAGCTTCTAAAATTTGTAACAACAAAGTTCATGCAATTTATTGCAACTATCGAACAATTTGCCTTTCTAAATACCATGATATTTAAAGAAGCGACTAGAAGGCTAAAAGCTTATGAAGATTGAAGAACACATCAAGGAGCAAATCGAGGAGGAAGATGAACATAACAAAGTTATGGTCCCTAGCATAGACGTAAATGGAAAGTTTAAAGACCACAATTAGCTGGAGTTCTAACCAGGGAAACATTGCACGGGGCCGTGTAGTGGTCATTAGTAAGGGACGCATAAAGATGGTGAACATGTCCATGAAGATAAAAGCCATGAAAAATGGTACGAGTACACTGAGCTCGGACATTACAATATTGAATGTCCAAAATGAAAGGACAAAGGAAAAGAGAAAGATCTTGAGGCTCATCTCATTTGAAGTCAAACTACACCACTATGAATTACAAATCAACCCTTGTTACAAAATCGAGGTTATTTGGTGATTATTAGTTAATCATCGATCTCGTCTGTTTTCTTAACTTAGTTATGAAACCCGTTGATATAGTTAGTGCAGACTTAGTGTAAATATAGTAGTTATTTACGAATAAACTGAAGCGGTGGATTTAAAGGGGAAACAGGAAACGTCGTGACGGTTATCTGATAGGTCTTTAGGCAACAACATACTATATCTGAACATTCAAGAATCATTAAATAGGGGCCATAGTTATGACTAAAAAGAACAAAAATAGAAAATATATTTGTTGATCTTTTATTCCTTTCCACTTCTTTGTTAATATCTATTATTACATCAAACCAGAGTGAATTGCCATGACATATAATTAACTATATGATAACAATATCGGTATAAACTGCTAATAAACCGATTATGACATATTTCTTATTTTGCATGCATGGCTATATATCGACTACTAATCCATAATTTTCAGATTAAGATGTTTCTCCGCGAACGCCTTAAGATTTTGAATCTCGCCCTGGTCAACAAAACCATTGCTATTGGCATCTGCATACTTCACCGCGCGTTTAGCCTTCCATGTGGCAAACCAACCACGATTCTCGCGGACTGCTTCACTAAGCTCTTCGGTGCTAATACCTCCATCTCTGTTTGTGTCGAGTTTCTCTATGTATTCTATGAACTTCTTCATTGTCATCTGCGTCTTGTCCGAAGGAACAGACTTATAGTTATGCATCTTCTTAACCTTATTCTTTCTTTCTCTTGATGATATTGAAGTATATGTGACTATGCGTTAAGGAGTATCATATATATATAGACTAGCTTAATGCCTCTTCCGTCCGTTATAAAGACGTAACAGTAGTTAGGAATACATTTACAAAAGACTGATGCTAGTAAAACGTGCAAGTCTAAATCACATGTTACTTTTGGTTGTGTTATAATAGTGTTCATTCATATGTTATTATCAGGGAATCCAAAGATGCCTTTTAAAACTTTTTATTGACGAAATTAGAGGTGGATAGAAACACCCATTTAACTCAACTTGGCTTGATTTAAACTAGATATTTATTAATCACAACGTATAACATATTAGCTTCGGAAAATATATAAATTAATTAAATTGTATTGTTGTTTTTTATATTATAAAGTTATTGTGCTAAATATTTGATATATTAACTAACTACATACAAGAAAAAAATATGTTAGACTAACAATTAAGCCCAATCCGAACTCAAATTAATAAGTTTTTATAGTTATATAATGGGGCATTCAACTAACGTTGAACACATCATTTTCAGATCATGTTCGTTGGCCATAACAAGAACGAATCTCCAATAATGTTGGTTCAGGCCCTAACAATTCCACTCACAAGTTACACTTAAATTTGTATAACTTGAATATGCAATATTATAAAGAAGTAGACTTGCAAAATATAAAAGAACATGAAAAACTGACATCTCATACATTAAACAAAAGGGGCTATAAATAGCCTTACATCAAACTCTTAATTAAAAAACTAACGGATATAAACAACCACCATATAATGTGGAGTCAAGCTAAGAATAAATCAAACTATTGACTCTATCAATAACTTAGATAAAAATCCTTTTATTTCAGCTGTAATACCCAAAATATTTATTTATTTATTATTACATGAACGTTTTTGAAATTCACCTGTTTTAAATAAAATAAACCTACTTGGAAATAAATTTAATAAGATTTAATAGGAATATACATTTTTTTTTGAACGGTAATAGTAATAAACATAAGTGAAGTAAAGGTTGTAAATAGATATACATGCAAATTATATAAAAAAAATGACCACATTAAGCAAACAAAACCAATGCTCCATCTGTCACTTACGTGGATATGGATTTGATGAATTCTTGGTTCAACACGTAATTACCGTCATCATTATCCCAACCTTCGAGACCAAGGAAACCGAGTTATAAAGCCATGATTTGATCCTTCGGTTTTTAACACCTGATACTTAAAAACACATCTTTACTCGAAACATTCCTTTTGATCTATATTGCTCTAAAAATCATCTTCTCCGGCATCTAGTTGATTTTTCCGGCAAGATTTTCGACACTCCGATCTGCAGCTTCATATCGAGATAAGGATTCCTTGATCATCTAGCCGTTATCTAATCTATTATCTCAGTATTGTAATCGTCTCGTAAGGTACGGATAGTCTAAACCCTTTCTTTTAATACGAGCCGTTTGGCCTACGGGCATCTGATTCCTCGTTTTAAACTCCGTATTAAGATCATGTTATGAAAATATTTTTTTAGAAGTGACAAGTGTTTCGAAAATATTTTACAATATTTATTTATTACTTTATGAAATATTTTATTTTCATGTTTACGGGTTTACATGTTTGTGAGTTATATTTGTTTATGAGTTTACGAGTTAACTAGTTTGTATGGTTACGGGATTACATACCTATTAGTTAACAAGTTTACGAATTTACAAATCTACAAACTTACATGTATACGAGTTTACGTATTTACGTATCTACGAACTTTCATGTTTACAAGTTACAAGTTTTGAACATATACATATATAAATATATTACAAGTTTAAGATTTAGTACATGTATTATGATACCCAAGTCAGTACCTTTTCTGTGAGGATAACCACAGACCCATCATTGTGGCATAAAATGATGTGGCACCTTCCGTGACGGTGAGTTGAGCTCACGGCGTCTCAAACAATCATGGTACTTTATGTACAAATAAGGAGGCGTATGGATCGATCCTAGAAACAAGTTACAAGAACAAGTTACAAGGGAACTAGGTTGTATGATTTGCACGCACGCCTTTTTCCACATGGATGTATGGGCTAGCTACCCTACGTCACTCATGTTAATTAATTGAACCACATGGACTTCGGGTATATCATGTTAAATATGTATGTATACTATTTTATTTTATATTTTATACGATATAGTTTACGAAAATAAAAGCCTGTTATTCACGAAAAATGTTTTGAAAACTTTGCCTTTTACTCAATCAAAAAAGCCATTTTTATTACCCCCTATCCACTCACTGAGTAAAACTTTCAAATTTTGCTTAAACGTATGTTTTTGTGTTTTTCGTTCTTTACGTCAGGTTCTCAAGACGCTCAGGGATGGATGTGGGAGAGTGCTAGAGAATGAAAAGACCTTTGTGCAAGTACATGTAATAAAGTAGACTGTGCTTCCTATTAAGTTGTTAAGCTTTATAATATTTTAAGAATTAATGGAATTATGTTTTTTATCTGACTCTGTGAAAGTCACACGTCATACTGTGCATCTTTCTTCAAGCTATGTTGACTTCCTAAAAGTCAACCTAAATGAAATATACATGAAACTAGTGTGTATCAAAAGCGGCGCGTTGCGCCGGTAGTTTTTAGCGCTACTACTGTTCGGTCAGTATCGGTTCATTTCGTAACGGTACGGACACTCAATTTGATCAGTATGGGTTCATTTCGTAACAGTATGGACTCTCGGTTGTAGCAACTATTATTAGCTTCTAGTTATTCTAATTAAGTTTCAAATGTTTTGCAGATAGTTCACCGAATGGTTTTGGTTTAAACTTTTGTTTACTTATCGCTAGTAAAAATGACAACAATTCCGTATTTCCGTTTAATCGATTAATTTGCTTTTACCCTTGCTTTTTTGCTTTAACACCAACATTTAAGTTTATCCTATGTATTTAATTTTAAATGACATTTCTAAGTAAAAGCAAACGACAAAGGTTTTGAAAAATAGTTAATTGTATTTTTGTAACTTTATATTATGTTTATATTTTCCGGAATTGACTACACCAGTGATATATAAGGGCACAAGGGGTGCTCTACTGAAATTGTTTTCACTTCATTGAATTCTACCAATCCTGTACTGCCACATCACTTCACTGATTTCTTTGACTGAAACACTTTTTTGTAGGCAGCACTTCACTGATTCCTTACCCGACTATCTATTATTTTCACACATAATAATAATAATAATAATAATAATAATAATAATAATAATAATAATAATAATAATAATAATAATAATAATAATAATAATTTTTTTGACTAACTTCCAAATTCTCACCAAACACAACCTCTAATATAATAATAATAATATCCATCTTCTTCAACAAATCATCTCCTTCTCCCTTCACCTTTTTCACTCTGTTTTTTTTTTCTTCTTGAAAATCTTCTTCTTAAAAAATCTTCTTCTCCTCAAGAAGCCATCTCTATTTATTTAATTATTGGAGTAAAGGATTAAAGAATAATAAAATTGTGTGAAAGTTTGTGCCACATCCGTGAACCAGCACAGTAACTGGAACTCGAATTTGGTTTACGAGATCACTACCACCATGGGTGGCGGCGGTGTTACCGTGCTGGTAGTAGGGTACCCGTGACCAATTCTGGTAGCGCCCCGTCCCCCTATTTCACTCACATTTCTTTCCCTTAGTGTATATAATTAATATTTCTAGTGATAAGCTTATAATTATATTATGTTTACTTGATAAAGAAAAAAGTTAAATCTCAAGTATTTGTTAACACACTTAAATTTTCATATAATAGAGAGTTTTTGTTTTCTATATCAAATCATACTGATCCATCTTTCGAAAAAAAAAAAAAAAAAAAAAAAAAATCATACCGATCCATATAGTATTTTATTGTAATATGACATACTGATCCATCTTTCGAAAAAAAAAAAAACATATAGTGTTTTATTTCCTACATTTAATTGTAATATGACAGTGTAATTGTGCCTTCTACACATTTCAGGATCTCAGTCTCTTCATCAGATCATTTCTTCAACCTTTGTTATTTCGACTCCTCGTATTGCATACATCTTCGTATCAACGTACGGATCTTTCACCCTTTATTTAACATTTCCAAATAATCTATTTTTGTCATTCATATGTCATATGTATTCCGAATAAAATCACATCCATAGGAGAGAGACGAGTGAGAGCCGGATAGCCATGGCGGCTAGAAAAGTTACACCCGTCTCTCACCGATGTTGCCTCAACGACCTTTACTCCCACTCCAGGCTATGCCTTCATGAACATCTGCTTCCCCAACAACTCCTCCACCTAGAGCCGGACTTGATGTATAAAGACCCTAGGCTCTTGCCTAGGGCCCCCAACTCCACTTTGAGGCCTTCAAATCTAAGTGAGATTTATACTAATTAATTGATTTGATAGGTAGCTGCTGAAACTAAGGAACAATTTGGTGAAACATATTTTGTAACTAGGTGCTAAGTTGGGTGAAGTTTTTTTAGTAATTAGGTGTTATTTTGGGATTTAGTCATCATGTAATATTTTAGGTGAACATTGTTTAGTTAATTGTTGGTACTCTGTCCCAAACCTCGAAAAAGAATAATGGTTTACAACAATCACATGTAGAAAAGGGCCCCGGTTTTTCTTTTCGCTTAGGGCCTCAAAAATGTTTGAGTCGGCTCTGCTCCACCGGTGTCGTTCATCCTTGCAACCGGTGCGATCTCTGACAGCCGATTCTCTCCCCAACCGCGTCGGAGTGTTCGGTCCAATGCGAGTAGAAACAATGGAAAACCACTTACACAATACCACAGCCGCCACCACTTAATTGTCGTTGGCTATATGTTTGTCTTCTCCTCCACGAAACCACCACCTTCAGGCCACCGGTGTCGGCAGCGGGTGGCACACACAGAGTCCGATGTACGCTTGTCGCCATCTCTCCATGTAATGTCGTTGCCCTTCGTCCACCATATGTCCATGTAATGTCGTTGAAAGATGTTTTCCATGGAAGCTTAAGTATGTTGGGTATAATCTTGATTGTTCGGGTCGAGTACGGGTCAAACATGGGTAATACAATAATGGGTCAGGTCCTGGAGCAACAGAAACGGGTCAGTTGACCAGGTTTGGAGGAGAAGAACGGGTATTGTGGGAGGTGGACGTTAAGGAGAATAATACTTGGAAGTGTGTTGCATGAAAATAGGAGAACATGGACTATTTCACATGGAGTTTGTTTTGTCTTTAGTTATAAATAGAAGTAGTTATTGCTTTATTTTGTACCCATTTCCTTTCACTTGAATTAATACAGTAGTTGTTTATCTTTTCCTTAACTGCATATTTACATATACATATTGTGAGGGTGTATTTTTAGTGGGGCCTGAAACAACATTTGGTATCAGAGCGGGTGATAAACGAAGGCCGTTTTGAGAGTCGGTTTCGGGAAAAGGGTCTAGCCCTTCGCTGCAGGGCAAAACGCAGCAGTAGAAGGAATCGAGTTTGGTTTTGAAAGTGCTGTTTAATAGCAGTTGATGGCGATGTGTTAGGAGTAGCGTTGTGTCGCGATAATTATGGTTGAGACGAATAAAGAGAAAGTTGTGATTCAATCGGTTGAACGAAAGCACAGAAAGAGGAGTCAGTGCGTGTGAGCCTAAAGCAATGAAAGAGATATTTAGATTCAGATTGTTTGGATAAGTTTGGAGTTTTTTGATTTCAAATCAAAATTTAATTATGAAAACAAGGATGTTGGTGATTGAAAGAAACAAAACAATCGCATGCACGTACGTGAGTTACCTTTTGGATAGTTTTTTTTGTTTTACGATGGGTTTCAATTTGTAAAAGAAAGTTAATGGAAGATCAAGAAGGCAAAGATAAAAGAAAGAAAGAACCGGGAATTGCAAGACCGAAGACCGCTGCCAAAGTCCGACAGGATACAAAAGAGACCGATAAGCTGCATCAGTGACCGGCGGCTTGAATGAATTCTAGACCGAAAGAGACCGGCTAGAAAGTGGATTCTAGCGTTAGAAAGAAGATCGAAGACTATGACCGACGTCGGAGAAGAACCAATGAGAAAAGACCGAAGTCGTAGTAGACCGAACGACTTGAAAGACCGCCGCCGGAAAGTGAACTCCGGTGGGAGAAAGAGAAAGACCGTAGAACGCGCCAAGAAGACCGTAGGCATGAGACCGAGAAGACCGAAGTCGTGAAAGATTGAACAGCGTGACCGAGACCGTGGGTGTGACAAGACCGGAGGCTCACACCAAGATAGACCGAAAGAAGCTTTTATTGAAGAAAGCTTAGATTGAAAAGACGGAGCAAGTTACCGAATGGTGAACCAAGTACGAGACCGAAGGTTCATTGAGCATGGAGAAGATTGAACCTATGTGGTTCGTAGCAGGAAAGAATGAAAGAGTCGAATCTTTGTGATTCGGATAGCAAGCAAGAAGCAAGAACCGATATCAAGATTAAGGGGGTGAATGTTGGGTATAATCTTGATTGTTCGGGTCGAATATGGGTCAAACATGGGTAATACAATAATGGGTCAAGTCCTGGAGCAACAGAAACGGGTCAGTTGACCAGGTTTGGAGGAGAAGAACGGGTATTGTGGGAGGTGGACTGTAACACCCCAAAAAAAAATATTAAAGTAATGGTGGTATGGTAAATATATATGTAAGTATGAGTATGTATGTATGTGTGAATATATATATATGTATGTATATGTTTGTACCCCTAGTTGTAAGTAGTGCATTGGTAGTTGTACATTTAACAAACATAAAAAAATTTACCAAGTTAATTACTTAGGTAAAAAAATGGTGGAAGTTTACTTGATAAAGGGAGGGATTAAACATGAGCTAACACTTATGTTGAAGGGTGGTTTTGGAAAGATTGGGGGGTGATAATAAATAAGGGATTAAAATGAAAAATGGGAATAAGAAAGAAAAGAAAAAAAGAACGCAGAGAAAGAGAGAGAGGGTGGCGACAAGGGGGTCTCCAAATCAGCCATCTATAGCTGGAAATTTAAGTGAGAAAAACACCCCTAATTCCTTGCATGTTCATGGATTCATAGCCATCTAGTGATACTAATCTTCTTGGTAAGTTGTAGAATCAATTTTAATGGAGTTTGGAAGTGGTGTGGTGGGATTTCATGGTTATATTATGATAATTATTTCTTGTGGTTTAGGAAGAACATGATTACTATGTGTGGTGGTGTTGAATTGATGAAATTACATGTTAATTTGGGTGTGTTAGGGTTGAATTGAGAATTTCTAAGTGGGTGTTGGAATGAAGGTTCATGTTGACTTTTTTAAAAGTCAAACAAGACCTTAATACCATGAAAACTCAATTGATTATGTATTATTGTTAAATATAAAGGTAGATTGTAAAATGCTAGTGTAGAAGGCAAGATTTTGAATCCTATGATGGTATGGTGACTTGAATGTATGGGGATGTACACCAAATGTATGATAAAATGCTTAGCACTTTAGAATAGGTGAAATTGTGAGAAATGAATGATAAACATGATGGTAGTATATGTAACTATGAATTCATGATAGGTTATCAACCTTAAATAAGTATGGTAATGGGTGAAAGCATGAAAACTAAAGTATGGAATTCCTTCACTATGTTGGTGTGAATGTTGAAGGTTCAAGTAGTCACAAGGAGCAAGGTGCACATGACAAAGGTAAGTTGGTCACTACCAACTATTTAGTTTAATGAATATATTGGTCATAATTGTTATGTATGCATTGCTGTGGTTGAATTTGATAGAATGAAAGTAGTATGAAGTACCTTTGTGGCTCCACAAGGGTGCAAATTGGTAGAATGGTTTAAAATGGTAGAAGCACCCTTAACAAGTCAATACGGTAGAAGCACCCTTAACGGGTCAATACGGTAGAAGCACCCTTAACGGGTCAATATGGTGGAAGTACCCTTAACGGGTCAAAATGGTAGGAATACCCTTAACGGGTCAAATGGTAGAAGTAAGGATTTATCATGGTTCCATGGATTGTTTGGTTTCCTTGGACAAGATGGTGATATTGTTTTAGCATACTAAATGTTTTCTTTGTTTGAATTGTTAATAGGTAAAGCTCACGAGTGAAGATCAAGTCTCAAGGGAGGTCGAATTATGCACGCTCAAGTTCTTTTGGGTTGGGTACCATGGTAGTATACTAGTATTAGGATCTTTGAGTCTTTTAAACAAGTTGTCAATGTTTTGTGTACATGGTTTTGATTATGGATCAAAGATTCACATGGTAGCCAACTTGGTCATTGTCTTTTGTAAATGTAACTAGTGTCGCCAAGGTTATTGGTATGTCGTTTGACAAGACGTTCAGGGTATGTATATATAATGGGTGTTTATATATTATCTACATGTTTTTTTTTAAAAAAAAAAACGAGTCTTACATGGACGTTAAGGAGAATAATACTTGGAAGTGTGTTGCATGAAAATAGGAGAACATGGACTATTTCACATGTAGTTTGTTTTGTCTTTAGTTATAAACAGAAGTAGTTATTGCTTTATTTTGTACCCATTTTCTATCACTTGAATTAATACAGTAGTTGTTTATCTTTTCCTTAACTACATATTTACATATACATATTATGAGGGTGTAGTTTAGTGGGGCCTGAACCAACAAAGTAGACGTTATGGAGTTTCCATAGTGCTGCCACGCTTTATCAATGCTGGCTTAAAGACTGCACGTGTAATACACAAAAAAGGATAATCTACCACACAAGACTATTTGTCATGTACGTACACATGGTTAGTACATAGAAACAACACGTATATGTAGGGTAGGGAAGACCTGCCACGCAGGTCTGTACCATCGAAGTTCACTTATTAATATAATATGAAAAATACGAAAATGCCCTCCATAAACATGTAATACCCAGAATGCCCTCGGTTACTGTTTAAATGAGGGTGCCTATTAATATAGTTTAATTTTGGTGGTTTGGGTCAGATGGTGCATGTTACCTTATATTATAAGGACAAACAACTTAGAGTAGTCTGCCCCTAACTCTACTTGTTCACATTCTCTCTGACAAAACTCTCCCCCTATCACTCTCCCTATCTATATTATTGTCATCTCAATTTGTGTTGCTAGTGATCACTAATCTAGTAAGCATGAAACTTGTAGATAATAAAGTAGAGGATGAGCAAACACACTTGAAACAACAATCTACACCACTCCAACAAAATACCCAAAATCCATCACCATCACCATCACCATATCCACCACCAATAGCCACCACATCACCACCATCTCCCACCCATGAATTCTCCTTTTCCATCTCTCTCCACCCTCTCCCATCACCAACCACCACTCATCACCACCATCCCAACACTTATAATACAAACCACAATCATAAAACCAATACCACCACCACCACCACAACCACCACCACCATCATCACCACCACCGGCAGCCATTGACTTATCTCCAACAGGTGACATATTCTTCCACGGCCACCTCCTCCCTCTCCACCCCCTACCCGACCCCCCTCATGACTCCCCTCGTTCATCAATCAACTCAACGGACAGTTTTACCCTCCCCATCAACCTACTCTACCACCACACAAACCCTATAGGCACCACCAGCTTCCACTTCCACCACCACACCACCTTCTCCGACTCCGATGACCCCGATGAACCCGACTACCTCGAAATCACCATCAACCCTCCCAACCCACCAAATCCCAAACCTTTTTCAATCTTTAACATACCCAAGTGGAAAAAAAGGTCAGATAATGACACATTAACATATGAAGACCAAACCAAACAAAGAACCACCAAGAAACTTGTCAAGAAACATGGATCAATGACTAAAATACTCTTTATTAAGAACCCAACCCAAAGAATATTATCTCAATGTATCAACTACTACAATGGAAATCTCACTATAATAACACTCACCCTCACAGATTATCAACAGGATAATCTAAAACTAAACCCTAACAGATCTACAGACGATCTTGAAGTATTCGAGATGAACAAATCAAGTACACAATCTAAACCCTAGGATTTGTGAGTACAGAGAGATAAGAAAATAAGAACAATAAGAAACCCTAGCTAAACTGATAACAGTTCTCGAGAACCAGCTTATATAGACAAGAGTTAGGCTCGGGTAGAAACACACCCGAGCCAAAGATATCCACACGATCAGTCTCCAAGATACACACTTATCAATAATCTAGACCCTTGATTTAGGAATGGGGATTGCCACGCTGGCAATCCTCATAACCTCTATTATAATTATAAGATCAATGGGCTGGACCTTCAGCAATGATCTTGGACTTGGAATTTCTTGGGCCAGCTACATGATCTTCTGTCTTGGACTTAATCTACTCAAACTCCATATTATTTCCAGCCCATATGCAATATGCACAAATATAAACAAACATAAGAAGGATAAAATTGTAAAGAAAAAATGTTAAGTAAAAAAGTATTTTCTACCACTTTATTTTAAATGGAAATAATTACCCTTAACATTTTAACACCCCCCCCCCCCACACACACACACACAATTTTATCAGTTAAATGGGTTAAACATATGTAAATTTGAACACATTACCTCACGTTGGCCAACAAGCAGACCTTTAGTCATTATATCTGTAATCTGATTCTCTGATTTGACATACCCTGGCTGGACAATTCCCTTAGAGATTTGATCTCTTAAGAAAAATAAGTCAAGATCAAAGTGTTTTGTTCTATCATAAAACACTGGATTTGCAGCTATAGACAAGGTTGTTGTATTATCACAATACATTTTGATAGGTAATGTAACATCAATGTTTAATTTAAACAACATATTGTTTTAGCCACATTACTTCACAACAAGCAGAACACAAGGCTCTATATTCTGCTTCATCTGAAGACCTTGAAACAGTTGCTTGTTTCTTACTTTTCCATGATATTAAGGAACCTCCTAGAAAGACACAAAATCCTGTTATAGATTTCCTAGACTCAAGGCACTTAGCCCAGTCTGATCTGAATAGGTTACTAAATCAAATTTTTCATGTTTTTTAATTAGTATACCTTTTCCAGGAGCTTTCTTAAGATACCTTAATAGTTTAAAACCAATTTTCAAGTGACCATCTAGTGGTTTATGCATGAATTGGCTTAAATAATGCACAACATATGATATGTCTGGTCTAGTATGAGCCAGATATATTCCCACCATTTTCTGGTAGGTTGTAACATTAACCAAAGGCTTATCATGTTCTTTACAAACTGATGTGAGAACATGATTTTGAACTATAGGACTGTTAAGAGGTTTGCATCCAGTCATGCCATACTCACATAACAGTTCTATGCAATATTTCCTTTGAGACAAACATATGCCTTCATTTTGTTTAATGACTTCTATTCCTAAAAAATACTTCAATTCTCCTAGATCTTTTATTAAAAACTGTTGTTTAAGACACTCTTTAACAATTTTAATCTCTTCTATATTGTTTCCTGTTAAAACTATATCATCTACATAAATTGACAGATAAACAATAACAGAATTGGACACTTTATAAAGCAAGGAATAGTCACACTTACTTTGCATGAATCCTAAGTTTTTAAGAACCTCTACAAGTCTCTCATTCTACATTCTAGGAGCTTATTTAAGCCCATACAATGATTTCTTTAACTTGCACACTTTATTTTCATGTTCAGAATAAAATCCACCAGGCAATGCCATATACACTTCCTCATACAAGTTTCCATACAAAAATGCATTATTGACATCTAGTTGAAATATGTCCCAATTATGTTGAACAACAATGGACAATATAGACAAACAGTAACAAGTTTAACAACTGGTGAAAATGTTTCTTCAAAATCTATTCCATGTTTTTGACTATATCCTTTAGCCACTAACCTAGCTTTGTATCTTTCAATTTCACCATTTGCTTTATACTTTATTTTATATATCCATTTACATCCAACTAGACTCCTACCCTTAGGTAATTCAACTATCTCCCAAGTATTATTCCTATGTAAGGCTTCTATTTCTTCATTCATGGCATTTATCCAGCTAGAATCTTTTATAGCCTCATTAAAATGTTTAGGTTCAATACTTTTATTCAAAGCAACAACATAACATCTATTATTAACAGACAGATTTGAATAGTTCACTGTTCTTTCTAATCCATACTTAACTTTTCCCTCAATAATGAACTCATTCAAACTAGTTGGTAGCCTAGTACTCCTAGATGACTTTCTAGTTATGGTTTGTTCTAGTGGATTTTGGTCACTTCCCTCAGAATTGAAAGTTAAGTCATTGCTAGTCATCACTGGGTCAGTCCTAAACATCCTCTTCACTGGTACTGGGCTGCTTATTGGAAGCCAAGCCATCTGTCTCAGTTGAAGTTTTAGCAGGTTGGACAGACCCAAGTGTCCCTAACTCATCCTTACCTAAGCCCTTTCCTTCATCATCGGGATCTTCCACTAGGTTTGAGTTTGTGCTTTCATATAGATAAAAAAATTCAAATTTTTAATATTTAAATGATCATAACTATCATAGCTTTGTTAAACAGTTTTTTTCTTTAAAAGGAAATATATGTACAAAGAACTTTACATCCCTTGAATAAAAAACATTTTTTGTATCTAGACTAAACACTTTATAACCCTTTTTCTCAGTTGAATAGCCTATGAAAACACATTTTTCAGCTTTAAAACTTAGTTTATCAGAATCATTTAACACTGTACAAAAGCACAAACAACCAAACCTCTTTAGCTGACTTAGAAAGGGCTCAAAACCATAAACTAGCTCATATGGAGTTCTACCACCTAACACACTTGAAGGAGTCCTATTGATTAAGTATGAAGCAGTTAGAACACATTCAGACCAGAAACTTATAGGAACACAACTTTGAAATAACAAAGCCCTAGCCACATTCAATAAATGCCTATGTTTTCTTTCAGCAATTCCATTTTGTTGTGGTGTATATGCACAAGAAGTTTGATGTACAATACCTTTTTCTTTAAAAAAGTTATTCATTCTATGGTTAACAAATTCAGTCCCATTATCACTTCTGAAACATTTAATATTCTTACTAAACTGTGTCTTAAGAAGATTAACGAATTCTTGAATATTATCAAATACTTCAGTTTTTTGTTTCATAAGACATACCCATACAACCCTTGAATAATCATCAACTATAGTGAGAAAGTATTTATCACCTTCCCTACTTGGGACCTTGTAAGGTCCCCACACATCTAGGTGAACAAGTTCTCCTAGATGAGTAGTTCTATGATTACTCAAGGGAAATGGTTCCCTATGTTACTTGGCCCTGTGACATACCTCACAGGGATCAGCTTCTACATTAATTCCAATGTCAAGTTTATTTTTCAGAATATTAATCACATTTTCAGAAGGATCTCCTAATCTATCATGACACAGACTTCTTATATTACTATCATTACTCACCTTATTGCACACAACAGAGTTGCCACAAAAATACAGACCATCTACTTGGCTACCAGTCACCGGGACTTTCTTGGTTATTAAGTCCTGAACATAGCATTTGTATTCATCAAACATTACATGAGCCTTATTATCTTTAGCTAATTTATGAATAGAAATCAGATTGATATTTTAGTCAGGAACCACAAAGACATCTAACAACATGACTTTATCTCCCAATTTAACATTTCCTATTTTGGTTACAAGTGCATCAGTACCATTAGGGTGTTTAACTCTAATGTTTAACTCAGACACATCTATGTATTCAGTTAAATCCCTTTCATCTTTAATCATGTGTTGATTTGCCCCAGAATCAAATATCCAACCCTTAATCTTTATTTTTCCATCCTTACTTGAAAAACAAAAAATGGGTTTACAGTAAACACTAGCACAAAATGGACTTATTAAGCTACCTGACACATTGCAACTTTGAGGACCATCCTTAGTTTTTTCACTCAACAGACTAAGTAACCTGTTCATTTGATCACTAGTCAAAGTATTTAGATTATTCTCAAGTTTATCACTTATTGAAGCATTATTCACATTGACCCTTTTACCCTGTTTACCCCTTGACCTCATCCAGGATGGGTACCCAACAATCTCAAAACAACTTTCAACAGTATGACCAATCTTATTGTATTGTGTGCATTTAAGATTCTGTTTAGAAACCTTATTTGTTTTATTAAATTCTAGGTTCTGATCAGTTTTAGAAAATAAGGCTATGCCTTGAGTTTTCCTATTAGCATTACTGGCATTTCTATGGGATTCTTCCCTAGAAATGACACTAAATGCTTCCTTAACAGAAGGTAAAGTATCTTTTATTAACAAACTAGTTCTAACACTTTGGTACACACTCTCAAGACCCATCAAGAACTGCATTAGTTTAATCATGCTACTAAAATTATTAAACTCAATAGCAGCTTCACATGTACAAGCAGGTAATTGCATATTTGATCAAGTTGTCTCCACATAATATTCAATTTATGATATTACTCAGAGACAGGACAACCATTTTGAGTGAATGAATTATTTTTTTGGTATAAATCAAACACTATTGATCCATCAACCTTGTCATAGGTTTCTTTTAATTCAGTCCACACACTACTAGCTAATTTAGAAAACACATGCCCCATGTATAAATCTTCACTAATAGAGTTTAATATCCAAGTTAGTACAATAGAATTACATCTGTCCCACTGTCTTCCCAAAACATCATTGTCAATAGACCTAATACATGACCTATCAATAAAGCCCCATTTGTTTTTAACCTATAATGCTAGTTGCATAGCATTAGCCCATACATTATAATTTTCAGATCCTTTTAATTTTATTGACACAATAGTCAGATTACTTGAATCTGAAGGATGTAGGTATAATGGATCACTAGCATCTAATTTTCTTATTAAAGTCTCACTAGGACCAGGGTCAGGGTTACCCCCTCCCCCTTGTGTAACGACTTGATCATCAACCATTTTAATTCACAGAAGTTATACACAGAGCACACAATAAGCAAACAACAGTCAGAAACAAACAGATAACTCAATCACTCACAAGTCACACGTAATCAAGAAAATCAACACTGACAGACACAGGCGAAACCACAACAGTGATCAAGTTCGTTGGTTCATCACTCAAGGGTGCCAACGCATGTCTTATTGTGGGAGCCTCTAAGACCTAGACAAACAGACACAAATAACCAAGTACTTGAGCTAATACCGGTCCCCCTAACCCGGTCAATGCTCCTAGACACACAAAACTCAACAAAAAATAGGAAAGATAAGGTAGGAACAATCTCACCTAGTGCAAGCTCCTTAGCAGTCCAGGATCCGTAACCTTCACTTAGGGTTACAAGATCAAGAACAAGAAGATCAAACTTCAGCACTCCTGATCCTTATCTTTAGGGTTCTAGTACCAGCCAGATACACTCCAGAATAATAATCCAAGAAGAAGTCCAACGATCCAAAAACTAGAGAAAAGTATACGTAGTGAAACTACAGATCTCTAATATCCAGATCTCAATCTCAGAGCACCTTATAGCTTTGATACCATGTAAAGAAACATGGATCAATGACTAAAATACTCTTTATTAAGAACCCAACCCAAAGAATATTATCCCAATGTATCAACTATTACAATGGAAATCTCACTACAATAACACTCACCCTCACAGATTATCAACAGGATAATCTGAAACTAAACCCTAACAGATCTATACACGATCTTGAAGTATTCGAGATAAGCAAATCAAGTACACAATCTAAACCCTAGGATTTGTGAGTACAGAGAGATAAGAAAATAAGAACAATAAGAAACCTAGCTAAACTGATAACAGTTCTCGAGAACCAGCTTATATAGCCAAGAGTAAGGCTCGGGTAGAAACACACCCGAGCCAAAGATATCCACAAGATCATTCTCTAAGAAACACACTTATCAATAATCTGGACCCTTGATTTAGGAATGGGGATTGCCACGCTGGCAATCCTCATAACCTTTGTTATAATTATAAGATCAATGGGCCGGACCTTCAGCAATGATCTGGGACTTGGACTTTCTTGGGCCAGCTACATGATCTTCTGTCTTGGACTTAATCTACTCAACCTCCATATTATTTCCAGCCCATATGCAATATGCACAAATATAAACAAACATAAGAAGGATAAAATTGTAAAGAAAAAATGTTAAGTAAAAAAGTATTTTTACCACTTTATTTTAAATGGAAATAATTACCCTTAACATTTTAACAAAACTCAAGCTAGACTTAAGTCAACTCATCAAGAGGTACATGAAAATGGTTAAACCTTTATTATCCTTTCCAAAGTCAAAAAGGTCCAATACTAGATATAAGTCATATAATAACCATCAGTCGTATTCATATTCAACCAACTCACTGAGTAGAAAACAACCGATGGACATAATGAATAAAGGCAGTCGGAGACGAGGTATGTTATCTGGTCCAGCTTCCATGAGAGCTTCTCCTGCAAACAGTGGTGTGCTTATTGCATCAGGGTTTGTGTCTCCGGCTAAAAGTACGAGTGAGAGTAGTATGGAAGAGTTGCATGCTGCAATTCAAGCTGCCATTGCTCATTGTAAGAATTCTATTGCTATTGATCAAGACAAAGTTATATCACAAAGCTCGTAAATGTTATGTGTCATTAATAGATACTACATAATTATCGGCTCCATTCTCTGAACTTTGAATTGTATAGTCAAAGTCAGCAGTCAAACATATTCATTAGTCAAAGTTAGCAGTCAAACATATTCATTGTATAGTCAAAGTCAGCAGTCAAACATATTAATTGTATAGTCAAAGTCAGCAGTCAAACACATTCATTGTAATCATTATATAGGCCTTGTATTGTAACTATATAAGAGACTGAAATGAAAATGAGAAAGACAAGTTGACATTCATACCTTTCTATATGGTATCAGAGCATTCTTGCTCCAACGAGTACCGATCCCCCTCTCTTCTTGAAACAATGTCTTATTTTTCTTAATCTAAGTCATAAATTTCATGCCAACTTTCAACCATTGTTGATCCTCCACTCTCGGCTGCCCACTGCAGTCGTTCACCACCCTTCTGCTGCTTTCACCTCCTTCTTACCCTCTGTTCGCATCTCCTTCCCTTTGATAAATGGATCCTAAACTCCTTCATCCTGAGCAGGCACTCTACTCATTGGCTCTCAACCCACCAGACCATGGCTTGATGGATACTTGAGCCTCCTCTCACTCTGCGAATGCGCAAGGTATTTACTCTCCGTCTAATTTTAATAAATGCACTAATAAAAATATAATAGTTGGTAATGGCATGACCATCCCGGTTTTGGCACAAGGCAACCAAGTCCTCCCACTGTTAAAGCGTGTCGGACCGATACTACATCACCAATCGCTCCTAATTATCTCCACAAGACGTCAAACCGAATATATAAAACAATAAATAATATGTGTAAAGCCAAGAATCTTACTTTCATATATGATAAACAAGTCGGCACAGATTCTTCATACATACACACATACATACGTTGTTGAATGGGACGCCGGCCTGAGGTGAGCTCAACCTCAGGCCAACCTGGACTAGACCACACACAGTAGTCTTCTCCTAGAGACTGTTGCAACTCTCTCTTAGAAACCCTAAACCCTTACACATAAATATATATAGGCTAACTAATTAACTAAGTTTGGGCTGGGCCTCAGGCACACTTGCCTGGGCTACCACAATCGCCCCTACTCTAGTTCTATTAGACTAAGCCCGTACGGGTTGCATAGCCACGGTCAAAAATGTACCAACAAACTCCCCCTTGACCGTTGCTATCAACTCTGACAAACACTGATAATCATCAGTCACAAAACATGCACTAACAAACTCCCCCTTGACTGATGATTTCAGTTCTTCTCTGATAAGACTTGATCTTCGTCTCCCAATCAGATTTGTCTGACTCTGTCTTACATCTTCACAAATCCACCGAATACCCGAAACCTTTCGCATCCAATCTCCCCTTCAATGTAAGTCTATCCAAATTACTTTTATATCTACCATAATCTGCATCTTTCCTCCTACAAAGAATTTACGCCTGATTAATAGAGGACCCAAGTAACCGGCATATGATAAGGTTCAATCTTCAACTAATTAGTAACGAACATCCAGCTTCATTGCAAAAATATTTCAACATAATCTCGCACATCCAATTTTTCAGAGAACAATGCTCTAATAATTTTGTCAAAGAAATAAATATCTCTTCCTTTTTCTCTTCAAAATAATACCACATTGACGTGTATATTTTTGGTTTCCCCTATTCACAACCCAAAACTCTCGGCCCACAAATCAATCCGTTTCTTCCATAATTTAAAATGCGGCCCAAATAATTGCCTTGTCAAACTATCCACGGGCAGCCTAAAAAGTTGAACCCGGATCCATTTTATTTATTATTAACTTGGTAGGCACCAATATTATTTTAGTATTAAACAACTCCTCCAAACTTAAAACCAAGTAATGAACAAATGCAACAATATTGTCATATTCATCCTTATTTTTCGTGTAATCATTCCTTATTTAAAAGAAATTAATCGGCAGGTCCACCACAATATTTGGCAACTAATAATGGCCAGCCAATTATCGTCCTTTCAAACCTCAACAATTAAGAACCATCCTTTAATTAAAAAAACAATCCGTCCAATATCTCACATTCAAACCTCATGATCAGCGTATAACTTTCTTTACAATTTAAATTGCACTTATTGAGGAAAGTCAATCAATCCTTTTGATTTTTCGGATCTCATTGATTACAAGCGAATCAATCCTAATCCGAAATCACATAACCCATCACAAACCAAACCATCCTACAGATCATCACCTAAAAAAACACCAAGCCTAATGAAGGACCATAATATACAAATTCCTCAAGAACATGATGAACTTATGGATCAATATCAACGAACATTAAGGCCTCCAAACATAATAATCTTGAATGTATGTAGCATGCAAACCCAACGTAACTCATGAAAATAACCATTGTCATCAACCTCCTTCACACTTACTACCACCACAGCCCTAACATCGATCAAACATTTTTTTTACTGTTGGAAGCAGAATTTTTTTATATTTATTTTTTTGATCGATAAACCTTTTTTTTTCATACAAACTAACATGATGCGAACCACAAATACTACTCGGTATCACGTCTTTTATGAGTTTTAGCGGAAATAAAACCCAAAATCAAGAGCAATCGTGAATCGAGAGGCGGTTAGACCTTCCGATTCGTAACCATGCTCTGATACCACTGTTAAAGCGTGTCAGACCAATACTACATCACCAATCGCTCCTAATTATCTCCACAAGACGTCAAACCGAATATATAAAACAATAAATAATATATGTGTAAAGCCAAGAATCTTACTTTCATATATGATAAACAAGTCGGCACAGATTCTTCATACATACACACATACATACGTTGTTGAATGGGACGCCGGCCTGAGGTGAGCTCAACCTCAGGCCAACCTGAACTAGACCACACACAGTAGTCTTCTCCTAGAGACTGTTGCAACTCTCTCTTAGAAACCCTAAACCCTTACACATAAATATATATATAGGCTAACTAATTAACTAAGTTTGGGCTCGGCCTCAGGCACACTTGCCTGGGCTACCACAATCGCCCCTACTCTAGTTCTATTAGACTAAGCCCATACGTGTTGCATAGCCACGGTCACAAATGTACCAACAAACTCCCCCTTGACCGTTGCTATCAACTCTGACAAACACTGATAATCATCATTCATAAAACATGCACTAACACCCACCACCTTTCCCCCCACTTAAACTTAACAATGTCTTATTTGCCCCAAACATTACTAAAAACTTAATCTCGTTCCGTCGCCTTACCACTGATAACTTACTCTCTATTGAGTTTGACCCATTGGGATTTCTTGTGAAAGATCTCAAAACCCGTGCTCCTATCCTATGATGCAATAGCACGGGCGATCTTTATCCTTTGACTGCACCACTCCCACTTCCACAAAACCAACCCTCTGCCTTTACTGTTGTTCCTCAAGATCGATCGCTGGCATCGACGTTTGGGTCATCCTGGCAATAATTTGTTACAGTCATTGAAATTGTCTTCTTTTGTTGATTATGGAAAATTTAATAAAACACTTTGTCAATCTTGCAATTTTGCTAAAAGTGTTTAATTGCCATTTTATGATTCGCTTAATTGTACTCGTGCACCCTTTGATATTGTTCACAGTGACCTTTGGACCTCACACGTACTCGGTACGGGTGGCCACAAATATTACATCCTCTTTTTGGATGACTTTACCAATTTCTTGTGGACATTTCCCATTGTCAATAAATCACAAGTCTTCGCCATTTTTACCACCCTCCACAACATAATCTACACCCAATTTGAGCGTAGAATTAAACAATTCCAATGTGACAATGGCAAAGAATATGCTAATCAAAATTTTTACAATTTTTGCAATCAAAATGGCATGCAATTTCGATTCTCGTGTCCCTACACCTCCTCCCAAAACGGCAAAGCGGAACACAAAATCCGCACCATCAATAACATAGTTCGCACCCTCCTTGCCCAAGCCTCCCTACCACCTAACATGTGGCACCATGCCCTCGAAACCGCCACATACCTTCTTAACATCCTACCCAACAAAACGTACAACTTCAAATCCCCTACCACTTTGCTCTACAATTGCACCCCGGAATACGAACATCTTCGTATTTTTGGGTGCCTATGCTACCCTCTCACCCCTTCTACAACCATCCACAAGTTAAACCATCGATCCTACCCATGTGTCTTCCTTGGCTATCCACCAAACCATCGTGGATACAAGTGTCTTGATTTAACTTCACATCAACTTATTATATCTAGACACGTCCACTTAGAAGAATCCATTTTTCCCTATGCCATACAATCACCTACACAACCACCCTCCTACGAATTCTTACATCCCACCATCAACCCATTGGTCTGGGACTACTTACAAACCTCGAAAACAAACTGCCAACCCCCTCACACACCCACTCCTCCCGCTACTCCTACACTCGCACTACGATCTCCCTCCCAGACCCATATCGTCCCGCCGCCCCAACAGCCTACTCCACAATCTCCTAACAGCTCACCCTCACAGCCCGTTTCACATACTGTCCTAATCCCTACCACTCCTGACCCACTTAACCAAACAACCACCTCCCCTACTTCGGCCCATCAATCGGCCCACTCACCTCCGTCCACCTCGCCGGCCTCTAACCCGGCTGCTATAGCATCTCCGACGCCCATCCACCATGTGTCGCCTCCCCCACCCCTCTTCCCACTACTCGCACCATTCACACCCGCTCTGTGAGTGGTATTGTCAAACCTAAATAACTCTTTAACCTACACACCTCATCTGTCGTACCTATCCCCAACTCCCCACAGGTTGCCTTGTCCTCACCAGAGTGGTATAATGCCATGTCCAATGAATTTAGTGCACTTATTAAAAATAAGACCTGGGAGCTTGTACCTAGGACACCTGATATGAACATTATACGTAGCATGTGGTTATTCAAACATAAGTTCAGGTCTGACGGCAGATTGGAGCGTTATAAAGCACGTTTGGTTTGTGATGGTCGTAAGCAACAACTAGGCATTGACTGTGGCGAAACTTTTAGCCCAGTTGTTAAGCCGGCTACTATCCGCATGGTACTTTCTCTTGCGATGTCTAAATCTTGGCCTATTCACCAGTTGGACGTCACTAATGCTTTTCTGCACGGTAATTTGGAGGAAACCGTGTATATGCATCAACCCATGGGGTTTCACCACAGAGACTTCCCTGATCATTTTTGTCAACTCAGGAAGTCCTTATATGGCCTCAAGAAGGCTCCTCGTGCCTGGTACCAGCGGTTCACAGACTTTGTTACATTGCAGGGGTTTCAACAAAGCAAGTCTGACAACTCTCTGTTTATTTACCATCACGGTACGGATATTGCCTATCTTCTCATCTATGTGGATGACATCATTCTCACCACATCCACGGTGGCTCTTCGTAACCGTCTCTTACAAACACTGTCTGTTGAGTTTGCCATGAAAGATTTGGGACCACTTTCTTATTTTCTGGGTATCCAGGTCATCAGGGACGGCAACACAATGTTTCTCTCTCAACAGGCGTCTGTTAAGGATATTATTCACCGGGCACCGATGGACTCGTGCAAACCGGGTCCTCTACACGACGACCCCTCCACATACCGCAGTTTGGCGGGCGCCCTCCAGTATCTTACGTTCACTCGCCCAGACATATCCTACGCGGTGCAGCAGATCTGTATGTATATGCATGCTCTTCGGCTTGATCATTGGAACGATTTGAAGCGCATCATTCGGTATCTTCAGGGTACAGCAGACTACGGTCTTCATCTAGGACCCGTACCTAGTCTCTCCTTACACCCCTACACAGATGCTGACCGGGTCGGTTGCCCTGACACTCGTCGCTCCACATCAGGGTATTGTGTACATCTCGGCAACAACCTCATCTCGTGGTCCTCAAAACACCAATCAACAATTTCTCGATCCAGTGCCGAGGCAGAATATCGCGGCGTTGCCAACGTTGTGGCAGAAATTTGTTGGTTACGAAATCTCCTCCTTAAGCTACACCGTCCATTATCTCATGCTACACTAGTATATTGTGATAACGTGAGCGCCATCTACTTGTCAGGTAATCCCGTTCAGCATCAGCGCACAAAGCACATTGAACTAGACATTCATTTTGTCCGCGAGCATGTTCAGAAAGGACTGGTTCGGGTTTTACATGTGACCTCTCGTTACCAGATAGCCGACATTTTTACCAAAGGACTGCCACAGATTCTCTTTGAAGACTTCCGTTCCAGTCTAAGAATTCGTTCTCCTCCCGCTTCGACTGCGGGGTGTAATAGATACTACATAATTATCGGCTCCGTTCTCTGAACTTATTCATTGTATAGTCAAAGTCAGCAGTCAAACATATTCGTTGTAAATTTTCAATAAAAATGGTGTCTAAATGGTGGCAATATCGGTGACTAAATGGTACCAAAACGGTAGCAAAAGACCTTCCTACAACATTGTATGAGCGGTAGCAATAATTTTAACCAATTTTGCGGTGACAAAAATATGGTAGCAAAATACAAAAGCGGTAGCTATTTGGTGACATTAGGGCAACAGAGACGGGTGTTTTTGCTATCGCATTTTCGGTTGCAAAATGGTGGCTACAGAGCAATTGCTACCGTTACTTGACCGAAAATATGGTGACAAAAGCCCAATTTTCTAGTAGTGATAGTCAAAGTCAGCAGTCAAACATATTCGTTGTAATCATTGTATAGGCCTTGTATTGTAACTATATAAGGCCAAAAGGGGTGCTACTAGAATTTTTTTTCCTTTCACTGATTTTAACCAATCCTGCTTTGCCACATCACATTACTGATTTACTTCACTGAAACACCTTTTTGTAGGCAACACTCCACTGATTCTTTTATTTTTTTTATAATTTCATTAAACCTTTTATTATTATTATTATTATTATTATTATTATTATTATTATTATTATTATTATTATTATTATTTCACACGGTTTAAAATTAATTACCATACTATTTCAACCGTCCCAACCTCACGGTCAGAATTCAGTATGGAAACCGTTCAATCGAATTGAATGGCATTTATACTGTTCCACCAAACCGTTCGAAATTTTTTATATATAAACTTAGCATATGGTTGGGTTAAAACACACTTTTACCACCGTTTATACAAAGAAACACACACGAAGATGACTCGTTGGACCACCGAAGAAGAGATTGCATTGGTGATATGCTACCAAGACGCCTCGAACGACCCGGCACTTCAACAACGTCGTTCGCGGGTTTTTTGGGTACGTGTATCGGCCGATTTCTACCGCCAAGTTGGCACCAATGACCGCACAACCGTCAGCCTGCAGCGGAAGTGGACCGATCTCACCAATAAGTGTGATTGGTGGACCAGCATGTACCAGAACACGTTGAGAGAGGAGCCGGGCATTGACTCGGAGTTGGCTATCGAGCTCGCGCATGTGGAGTATGCAACTCGATACGTCAGCAGCTTTGACCATGTCGAGGCATGGCGCCAACTCTAGTTTTTTTTATTTCTTTTAGTGTATTTTATTTTTAGTTTTTTATGTTTAATAGTTATGAATTTTAGTTTTTTATATTTATTTATCTTTAATGTTCTTATTAAACAAACCGTTTAAAAAAAAGGTAGAGATATACATAAAACAAATGGTAAAAATAAAAGAAATCACAAAAAAAAAGTATATAAAAAAGTCAAAAATAAAAGAAATCAACGGTACCAGTACAGTAAACAGCACCAGCAAAACGGTCCACGGGACCACTACCAGCGTGTATAGCGGCGGTGATACCGTGCTGGTAGTTGGTACCCGTAGCCAATTCGGGTGGCGTCCCGTCCCCTTTAAGAGACTGAAATGAGAATAAGAAAGACAAGTTGAAATGTTGTGAATATCTCGAGTACCGTACGATCATGTGGTCAAGTTCTTTCATGTTCCCCGTATACATTTATGAGGGTCTTACATATAAGTACATTTTGTCTATACATGTGTAGGATCCATATGTGTGAATAATTTAGCTATATATTGGGAAGGATCAAGCAGAGTTTTGTATCTATGATTCAATAATTAATATGATAAAAAGTATGGTATGATTGTTGTAGTCATCAACGGCTCATAACATGCTTTAAGCTATGTCTTGTATTAAAAGGAGAATTGACCACTAGAAGACTTGCCTAAGCTAAACACGAATTGAGTGATGTCACAATGTTGCAAAACTTGCAAGGTTTATTGCAGGAAGGATTCCTATTAAAAGAGTTAGGGCAAGTTCTATTACGCGTTAATTAAGATGCTACAATGCAAGTTTGCCTAAGTTTTTGTTGCGCTCGACATTCATTTGATCCCTTCTTCTTGGGTTTGAGACTCAGAAGTTGGGACGCGTCAAGATTTTTGGGCCCAATACGCATAATAAAATATGCATGCATGGATTATTATAGACTATAGAGCACAACAATCCCCAAACCCAAGTCATGTAGCTATAACTTTTGTTTTGTATTTGAGGGCCACTAGAAAAATGGGGATCAAGTTATTTTTTTATTTCACTCTCTATTAAGCCACCCATGCTTGCAACTACTACTCACACTACTAGACTTCACTCTAGGGTGTCTACATTACCCTCTTTTTTTAGCACATCCACTTCTTAAAAGGTCTCTTAACCTCTTTCAAAATATTTGAGAAAGATCATGGGATGGGGACACTTCAAAATTTCATGGATAATAATTTGATACCATAAACAAACATTGAGGAGGAGAGAGATTTAATCCCAAACTAATATATATTACTAGTGTAATGCATAAAGAATATGTCCGAACGATGTAATGAACATTTACAACACCGTACAATCTTGAAGCTTTTAGAATAAACTTACGAGATTAGCATAGAACACAACAAAATTTTCCTTTGTTACTTGGATCCAAGAACTAGTCTTAGGGAATTGTCATATGGAATTCCATATGACATGAGAACTAGCACCATTGTGGATATGGATTATATCTGATCCCAAACATCACCGACTGCCGAGCGGCCTTTTTGTTTGCTAGTGTGTTTCCAGTTTAATAACAAACTAGGTTTTAGCCTTGCGCGCGCGTTGCGGCGCGCTAAACCGGTTAAAACACCTTGCCGACTGTTGGGTAATGCCAATGCTCCATATTATAGGTACTAACACTAAGCCTTAGATGGTTTCAAAAGGACGGTAATCGGACTCACGATGCGACAATGATGTAGATTTGCCTGCTGCGCGCAGCGGGTCGAACCGTGTAGTAACACATGAAGTGTAAGACACAATGCGTAAGACACAATATGCTACACCGAATGCGTAAAAGACAATTAAAAAAATGTAAAACATGTATTTTATTCTATTAAATCATCCAACGTTAAAAATAATTCCTTATCAATTAAATCATCCCACTATTTCTTAGCCTGCCCGTTGTGGGCCGCGAGCGAGCTACGACGTGAGGGATGTTTCATCCCGGTGCTCACCTCCAGCCATAACAGCCCCACGCAAACAGCCGCGGCGCGAGGACGGGAGACGGTGGTCACGTGCGTTAACGGGAGAGAGAGGTGCTTTGGTCGCATCGGTGCTCACCCCAACCACTATGGGGTCAGGTAACCGGGTTACTTGAGATTGAGGTTTGTGGCTCGCGTCTACTCGCTCGCCGCGGCATCGGATAGTCTTATAAATTTAGTCTTTTTATCATTTGAACCAAACCATATACATGCATGTATATTTATTTATATAGATTTACAAAATATTAGTTTCCGAAAAAAAAAAAATGTATACTAAGATTCTAATTTCACCAATTTATGGACAAAAATGGCATCTAAATTTGCAAACCAACTTCACTTTTGATTTCTAGATTCGTCAAGTCCTCGTCTTCTATTTCTATTGCCACGGGTACTTCCACTTTTGACTTTAAATTTAGACATTATTACAAAGCCACCGCCAAACCACGACCACCACCATCACAGCTGATGGAATAGGTTGCGTGCCTTTTCTATTGATTTACGAATCTATATATTACAAAGACTATCCTCTATTTTAGGATAGGGATAATGGCAATCAATTACATAAATACAAATCATAATCATCTATAAATATACTCTGCTAATATACCTCCGCAGTCGAAGCGGGAGGGGACTGGATGCTGAGACTGGAACGAAAGTCGTCAAACAGAATGCGCGGCAGCCCTTTGGTGACGACTGTTGTGAAAAAACTCGTCCTCGTCCATAACTGTTTCGGCCACGTCCACGTCCCCTAGAGCGGCCCCGACCACGACTGTAACCACCGGAACCACCTGAATCAGATCGATTATTTTCATATTGCTGCGAGCCGCGTGATGTACCTGCAATAAGTGCCGAAGCGGCGGTTTTTGAAGCATTTAGAGCCTGTTCTTTCTTACGGGTTTCAACCTCAACCAGTCGAGATCGGGCATTGTAGAAAGTAGGGAGCGGCTGCTGATTGGACAAGATGGTGGCGATTCCCTCGTACTGTTCGTTGAGTCCTGCTATAAGTTGTAAGACGAGGCGATCGTTGTCAACGGGATGATTTACGTTTGCAAGCTGGTCAGCAAGAACTTTCACCTGTTGGCAGTATGCGGACATATTCGGGAAGGTATCCAGACGTGTGTTCGAGAACTGGTTGATGAGATGAATTGCCCGAGCGTTCTTGTTGTCTTGGAAGAGGTCTTCGATGGCAGTCCACGCGTCATGAGCGGTCGATGTTTTGTCAATTATGGTATGTAGGAGATCATTCGATATGGTGCTATACAACCATTGAAGGACGATAGCATCGAGGCGATTCCATTCGGCAGTCTGGATAGGGTCAGTGTTGGCACTTATGGGTTCCGGTTTTGGTTTTAGATGATCGTCGACTAGAAAAGCTCGACAGTGGATCTGAAAAAGAGTGCACCATGTTGAGTATTGGCTGGACTCGATTTCGAGTTTGATGGGTATAAAGTTTTGTATGTTGGTTACGGTGGTTGCCGGGTGAATTTTGGATTGTATGGTGATTGGGTGAAGAGGGTTGGGGTTGATAACAGTTTCGTCAGCCATTGGAAGCTAGGCGGCGCTGATTTGAGAAGAAAGAATGAAGCAGAACGTGATGGGGAAGGAAGGTAAGATGAGAAGGTGACGGCAACTTTATTTTTTTAGGGTTAGGGTATCACAGCTCTGATATCATGATGGAATAGGTTGCGTGCCTTTTCTATTGATTTACGAATCTATATATAATACAAAGACTATCCTCTATTTTAGGATAGGGATAATGACAATCAATTACATAAATACAAATCATAATCATCTATAAATATACTCTGCTAATAACAGCCACAACCACCACCTTTACTTTCTAAACCTCTGCCACCGCTGAACCACCACCATCACATCGAAACACCACCCCTACAACCAACATACCACTGCCACCCAACATCACCGCTAGCAACCGTCACTTCCAAAAACACAACATCGTCATCACAACCAATAAACCGCCACAACCAATATGTTTTCTCAAAAACCCAGCCAACATCACCGCACCACAACTCCTCCCTCTCTCTATCTACAAACCCAGCCACCACCAGTCAGCACACCACCACCAGCGCCGCTGTCACACCACCTCCACCACCAGAGGGCTGCAATAGCGAAATCTGCTTGTGAAAAGGAAAATGAACCCAAAATGTTGTTGAAAGTGAAAAAAGAAGGAAGGCAGTGAGAGAAGAACATGTGTGAGGTCGCTCTTAACCGCCGACCTCAGCAGCAACCGACACAGATCAACTTGCAAGAGCTCAGAAGGAGGAAACAGGAAGAACAAGGCAAGATCAAAGCTAGAGGATACGGTAACCACAACGAACGATGGATCCCGGTGGTAAGTAAACAAATGATCAAAAAAGAAAAGAAAATCCAAAGCAGAGAAGAGAGACTCCGGAACACCATAACCTTCTACGTATCCAATCTGCCGACTGGTTGCAACGGTGACAAACTCTGGAGGGCCTTCCAACACATCGGAAATCTGGAAGACGCGTTTGTTCCAAAGAAATCGGATGGTGCAGGTAACAAGTTTGGATTCATCCGGTTCTCCATGGTTGGAGATCTGGAGAGCTGGCTTGATAAACTTAAAGGGGTTGCTATTGACGGGGCGATTGTGGGTGTTAACGTGGCCCGGTTCTCTAGAACTGGGAAACCACAGATGGTAACCAACAAGGAAGGACGACAATCGGTGTTTCTTAGGATGGGTCCTCACCCCAAGATTGGTTCTCTCAAAAATGGAGGTCAGAATTTTGGTGCCACATCGAAGGTTGCTCCACCCCCAGTAACAATGTGTGGGGAAGAAACATCATTGATAGCAAATGTGAGCTCATAAAATTACCACCTTTAAACACCACAGCCAAGAAGAGTTAGGAGTTCAAATCATTAATCGGTGAAGCTAAGGAACTGAAGACGTTGATGAAAATTGACGAATTTCTGGATGAAGCTTTGGAAACAGGGACGGAGATCCGATTCTTGGGAGGCATGAAGATTTTGATAACCTTCGGGTCTTTTTCGGAGGCCGAGGATTTTCTAAAGGAACAATACGAGCTGTGGTCAACCTGGTTTTCCCGGATGTACGTATGGGACGATAGCCCTCCCATCTTCGAACGTGTGGCTTGGATTAAAATAACGGGGGTTCCTATAAGTCTGTGGGATAGACATGTATTCAACAAGATCGGCGAGAGGTGTGGGAGGTTGGTGCTTCGCTCTGAGGCGTCTATCGACGATACGGAGCTCATGGATGATACCTTAGCCATCATTATCCACACCGGAGAACGTGTTTCCGCTGAGTTCCGTCTAACTTGGAAGGATCATAACATCAATGTCTGGGTCAATGAGACTACTGCTGGTTGGTCACCATCCTCCCAGATCAAGGTGCTCCGGGGTGCCACTCTTGCAGTCCGGAACACTATTAAATCGGAAGTCAAAAAGGCGCCCAAGGAAGTTAGTTCGGTGGATGAGGAAGATCAAAAGCCTTGCATGGGGACTTTGCATGAGAGGCCACCTTCCAAGTCTGCCTTAGGAATTGGTGATAATTATTCTTCTTTTGGGACCCCCAAGACAAATAAGATTATTACTGATCCTATTATTCCGTCCCCACAAAGTGAGCCTACTACTCCCAACGGTCTGGGTTCTAATTCCAAATTGGTTGGGCCTTCTTCTCCAGCCCACTTAAGAGATTCTGATCATGGAATTAGTTTCATAACCATTCGACCTAAAGACAAAAAGAAGAAAAGAGCCACTGAACATAAAAACTTTCAAACCCCTAACCTTAATAATCCGGTGACCTCTGACCCTTTCAGCTTGGAGGAGATCATTCAAAGGGATGCCATTAACCATTTGGAGCTAAAGAGGGGATCTCGTGCCACTGTTAAAGAACCGGATGACATAGAGAGAATTGAGGTGGATTCGCCGGCATCCAAAGTTAATGAGGATAAAGAAGAAGACATGTTCAATCAAGAGGTGGTGGACACCGTGTTTTACGGTGACTGTTTGGATATCAACACTGAATCTTTCGACAACCATGTTAGAAAGGTTATTAAAGGGGAGGAGGCGATTAACGGTTCCAAATGAATTTTTTATCACTTAATGTCTGGGGGATTTCCGAGATTGAGAAACCGGGTTGGGTGAAGAGCCTAAAGATTAAAAATAAGGTTTCCTTCCTGTTTCTTCAAGAGATGCATCAGGGGGGTTTCTAAAGAGGTGTGGGGTAAGTTTTGGGACCGGTCTTCTTTTGAATTCGTGTCGGCTGACGCTGTTGGTAGATCTGGCGGCCTAGTCTCGATTTGGGATCCAGCGTACTTTAGTATTGTTGAGGCTATTACTGACCAACATATTGTGTTGGTCTCGGGGACGATTAAGGGTACCGATGGCCGTTTTAACATCCTGAACGTCTACGCCCCAAACGATGATAGCATAAGAAGTTAGTTATGGGATAAAATTGTGGGGATCAGACTTCAAATGTCGGGGCCATGGCTGGCCATGGGGCATTTTAATGACGTTAGATCCATAGAAAAAAGGCTCAATTCTTCTTTCTATTGGATCTCGGCGGGGAGGTTTAACGATTTTATTAGCAGCACCGGGTGGGTGGAATATCAAATGTCGGGCGGTCGGTTTACTTTTGTGTCCGATAATATTGACCCTAAATTGAGCAAGCTTAATAGGGCGTTCGTCTGTGAGGAGTTTATGGACAAGTGGCCTGCTGCCAAGCTCGTTGTCGGTTCTCACGGACATCAAGAATGACAACAAGGTCTGGAGAAACAAGGTAAAAGTGTCCGAAGAGTACATGAAGATTGTCCTTACTAACACGGTGGACCACCTTGAAAAGAAAGTTGTCCATGTTGATCTAAATGCTACTGAAAAACATATAAGGGTGGAGTTTAGATCGAGGCTGAAAAGAATGGAGATTGCCAGAATTAAAGATGTGCAACAAAAGGCCCGGGTGAAATGGATTATCGACGGCGACGACAATTCATCGTTCTTTCACATGAAAGTTAATCTCAACAAGGATAATTGCAGGGTCAACGGCTTAATGTTTGATAATGTGTGGCACACTAAACCGGATGTGATTCTGGAAAAAAAAACAAGGGGTGGTTTAAGAAGATTTTTGCCGAGCCAATTAGGCGTCGGCCCTCTTTTATAAATACGGGCCTTCCTACGGTTCCTGCCAATTATGCGAACATGCTGATTCAGCCTTTCGCTGTGGATGAAGTTTGGAATGCTATCTGTAGATGCGACGGTGGTAAAGCCTCGGGGCCGGACGGGTTCACGCTAAAGTTTTTCAAACACCATTGGGAGAACTTAAAACCGATAATTATGGCAATGATGGGGGAGTTTCACAGGAATGGATCTATTTCGGATGACTGCAATGCCTCGTTTATTGCTTTAATTCCCAAGTCAACGGACCCACAAGCTCTAGAGGATTTCCGACCTATCTCCTTGGTGGGCTCTATCTACAAGATTCTTTCCAAAACCTTAACGACCAGATTAAAGAAACTTATGCCCCTTATTGTGTCACCTACCTAATCAGCTTTTGTTGAGGGCCATTACATCCTTGACAGCCCTTAAATAATAAGCGAAACCGTGTCATAGGCTAAGAAAAACAAGAAAGAGATTCTCATCTTCAAGGTTGATTTCAAGAGGGCGTATGACACTTTGAACTGGAAGTGCTTGTTCCGGGTTATGGAGTTAATGAAGTTTCCGGATAAATAGATTGACCGGATAAGGAGTTGTTTGAGCTAGGAGAAAGGATCCGCTTTGATTAATGGGACCCCTACGGGTGAATTTCGCTTCAAAAGAGGGTTAAGACAAGGGGACCCGATATCGCCTTTCCTATTCATAATCGCCATGGAAGTCATCTCTATGTTCATGAAGAAAGCGGTGGAGATTGGTCTTTTCCACGGTGTCAAATTGCCTAATAACGGCCCGCTCCTACCCACTTATGCTACGCCGATGACGTCATTTTCATCGGGGAGTGGTCCGAGCACAATGCCCGAAGCATTAGCCGTTTCTTGAGGTGGGTCTACCTTGTTACCGAGCTACAAGTCAACCATCAAAAGTGTCAACTTTTCGGAGTCGGTGTGGGGGATTCCGAGATAAACCGGCTATCTAAAATGCTAAATTGCAAATCTGGCAGCCTCCCCTTTCTGTACTTGGGGATCCCCATCGGAGCCAATATGAAGAGGACGCGTTTTTGGCAACAGATTCTGGACAGGTTTCACTGTAAGCTGTCCGCGTGGAAAGCTGACATCTCTCGCTTGCTGGTCGGGTAACTTTGGTGAAGGCAGTTTTGGGAAGCCTCCCTTCATACTACCTATCTATATTCTCTGCTCCTAAATCCATTTTAAAGAAGCTTGAAGCGATAAGGAGGGATTTTGTTTGGGGAAAATCGGGTAGAGGAAACAAAATAAGGTGGATAAAATGGGGTAAACTGACCAGGTCGAAAGCGATGGGCGGCCTCGGAATGGGTAGTATCGAAGACTTTAATATTGCAATGAGGGCGAAATGGTGGTGGCGTTATAAGTCGGATCCGAACCAGTTATGGGCGAAGACCGTGGGCTCTATTCATTTGGCTGACCATGGAAAAAAGATCATTCCTGTCAAGAACACCATCCCGGGGGTTTGGAAGGATGTCAGCGGTGTCGAGGAAGACTTATTCAAGTTGGGGTTAAGGATTATAGACAAGCTGAAGGTCAAACTTGGCGACGGAAAACTCACTAGATTTTGGAAAGACCCGTGGGTCAACGTTGAGCCACTATCTACGATCTTTCCAGATCTGTTTTGACTTGCAGCTGACAAAAACGCCACGGTTCACTCCTGTGTGGTTCAGAATCTTAATGGGATTCAGTGGGAGTGGAAGTGGAAGAAACCGCTGAATAGGAGTTCTCGGGCCCGTCACGAGGAGCTCCTTCAAATCCTGAACCAGGTTTGTTTAACTAATGAAAAGGACGTGTGGCTTTGGGATAATAACGAAGGGGTCGATTTTTCGGTCAAGGCGATTAGAAGCCAGCTGGATTTTGTGAAAAATGGGGCTGTAACTGAGTTTGTTCTTCGATGGGAACCTTGGGCCCCTCCTAAAACAAATATTCTGCTGTGGAGGGTGCTCCAGAACATGTTAGCGGTTAAAAGCGAACTGGTCGCCAGGGGTATTGCTGTCCAGAATTGTAGCTGCGCTAGATGTGGCTGCCATGTCGAAACGGTGAACCATCTGCTCCTTCATAGTCTTGTCGCTAAAGGCATTTGGTGGGAAATCTATGTTTGGCTGAGAATCAAGCTTCCGGACAACTGTAACAGCTTGGAAGAATTCGTCAAATGTATTCTAGATAATCCGGGTGGCAAGCGTTGGAAACGAAGGATCCACACAGTCGTCCTTGCTGCTGTTTGGTGACTCTGGCTAGCTCGGAATGCTATGGTTTTTGAAGGCTCCTTCATTTCCTCAAGAAGAGTCGTGGAACTCATTAAGGAAGATAGTTTCGTCTGGATCTGTAACAGGGCCAAAATCCCCAGCCCCACCTGGTCAAACTGGGTTAACTTTGACGTTCTAGACAGCCTTTAGCGTTGGGGGTCGTGTTTGTTCTGGTCTTTGTTTGTCTTCTTTTTTTGTTTGTATTTCAGCCCCGTGCTGACTCTTTATATATAAATATAAAGTGATTTGACGTTAAAAAAAAAAGAACATGTGTGAGAGAGAGGGGATGAAAGGTGTGCCTAAAAGCTTTAGCCAATGGTTTAGTGATACGTGGGCACTAGTGGAATATTGGGTAGAGATATGCAGTAACCGATTTTGTCACACCACGCCTACGGCGGAAACACGTGGCGCGACGGTTCAAGAGGATTAAGCCAAGATTAATGCAAATCACAAATTAATTAAAGAAACGGGCATTTATTCAAACGTTGAAAACCATGTCAAATTATTCATACAAAACTAAAAATTGTTTTTGATATAAATAGGGAGGCTCCTCCCTATATCCCGAATTCCTTGGGATGGAGAGACGAGACCCCTTCATCACATCCAACACCCAAATTGGAGATTCCCCCGACCCTGCTTGCCACGTCATCCTTCATTGGTCAATTACCTGAAAGATATGTTTTAAAAATCGTTAATATATAAATATTGGTGAGTTCACAGGTTTTGGTTTAATAAAACTTTATCTCATGGGGATATCCTTGTTATGACAATTTATAGGAGTTGCAAGTTCCTACAATTCTACTTGAGCCTATAACCAAACCAAGACAATATAAAAATGCCCCGCCCCAAGTCGTTACTCGGTATTCCTACGACTTGATTTCAGAATACGTGCACCCCAGGCATACGCCGATGCATAATCGACGCTATCGATTAGGGGTGGGCCTTGTCAGGCACCAATAGTACTATCCAAATATTCCTTCGGTTTCACTTTCCTGAATTAATGATTATAGTAGAGAGGTCTCAACCCCGAGTGGCGATCACAACTCAAGTATCCAACCCGTCAAACAAATCCCAACATATCTTTCCCCCGTAAAAACATTAAATAGTTTAGAAATGGGGCCGTGAGACTCACCTGTAACTGTGCTCGGCTCAAAGAAGAAAATAGCAAATTTTGCGGTCTCGCACCTACAAATGTCCTAGACGTATAAGTCACTTACACCTATAGTGCATGTGCCTTGGCAAGTTGTACACCCAACTTCCCGACCACGTTTTATCCCAATTTCCGTTTAATAGTTTCGTATCCTAGGTTCATTGGCGATGGATTACCCTTTTCTTACAAGTCATATATTATTCTTGTTAATATTCTTTGTGACTTGTATACTATTATTCTCGACGCGACTCTACCCCGCGTATAATTATTTTCCCATTTAAATAATTATACTTAAGATCGTTTCGCTCGATATAATATGATTTCTCATTACCCTACCCGACTCACTTTGCCACATATTTATTTTCCCATTAAAATAAATATGATAAGTTATTGTCGTTTGGTAATATATTCTTAACGCCCGACTTGACTCACCATGCCATACATTTATTTTCCCATTTAAATAAATGTACTAGGATCTTGTCGGTATTCACATGTTCGTAGGTATACTTCACCTACTCGTCTCGGTTTTCCTTCTCGCATATCTACTTTCCCATTCAAATAGATATACTAGAATTTCGTCGAAACGAGCATGTGTACATATATCAATGCGTGAATTTTACTTGTTAAGTCCATGTGTCGTTTAACGTTTTTAATTCATTACGTTGTGTTTTCTCCCACGGATATTCTTTCTACACTTAGGAAAGTGTTACGCACGTTTCACCCTTGTTATATATATTTTATTTCTTAAAATATATATATATATATATATATATATATATATTTTCATCTTGCCGTAATGACATTTTTCTCATATGTCCGTTTATCCGTTTTTTTTTGTTAGTTCATGTAACTAAGTCCGTTAGTTAGCTTTTTCCACATTTTCTTCCAATATGCGTTCTATGGAAATATTATTCATACTTCCAATTCCGAACGTATATTTCTTGGAAAAAAAAATATATTTTTGTACTTTTAGCTCAACTTGTTCAACTTGTAATCCAAAAATGTTTCCGATACTTTTATATTCCCATTTATATAAAAGTTTCCATTTTTGTACAAGTTTTTCCCAAGTCTTTACTAATATTTTATAAACCTTATTTTTATAAAATCCTTATGTTAACTTATCCTCTTATTTTTATAAAACTTCTATTTTTATAAAAATAACTCTTTTAATTTATACATAAGTAAGTTTCTCATTTTTATCAAAACTACACTTGGAAAAACTATTATTTACGTTTTTGACACCGAACTTTCCGTTAATGCATTTTTGGACCAAAGTTTCTAAAATACATATTTTAGTCCCTCAACTTTCTAAGTTACAATATTAGTCCCTTAACTTATATTTGTTGCATTTTTCATCTCATCTTTCAAGGTTAGCATTTTCCTTCCAACTTAGTGGACTTTGAAGAATCATTTTCTTAATGCTTGATTATTTTTACTTCATTCCACTTCCAATAATCTTATAATCCATCCTAGATGCTATTAACATGTGTGTTTCATATTTTTATCCAAAATATCAACTTTTCACTCATCTAAGTGAGTAGACTTTGAACATGGAACTTTTTCACCTATGATCATCTAACCCATTTTAATATATTTTTGACATTAACTAGTCATCTTATGATGATTAAAATCATCTTTCATCACATTCAAGTCCTTTTCACAAATCATGTTCTAATCATCTTTCAACTCAAGTGTATGTTCATTTTCTTATATTTTCTCAAAATATTACATTTATTAATATCCATCCATGCTTTATTCATATTATTATTCTTTCATTTTCATTCTAGCATGACACATTATCTTTATGTTTCAAAACCATATCTTTACCCATCAATGTACAACTTGCTCATACAAGCACATAACATGAACATTAACAATCAAAACAAGGTAAAACATACTACTAGCTCAAGGCTAGGGAAGACAAGAACCTTGGATTGGATGGGGTTTAGTGTGTTCTTCCAATGGGTTAAGCTCCAAGCTCTTGAACACACAAAGGGGGTTTTGAAGGATAATGATCTAGAGGTGATTTGGAAGTGTAAAAATTGTAAGAATGATGTTGGTGTGGGGGTGCAATGTCACGGCCACAAGGAGAAGGAAGAAGAAGTGTTTTTGATTTTTCTTGATTCAAGTATGCTTGTGTATCTATATAATATCTCTTCAAATCTTCAAAGATTACCTAATATCTTTAGCTAGATTATGGAAGATTTAGAGATTTTAGTAAGATTATGAAAATCTTGGAGGATATGGTGAGGGGTGTTTGGGCCGAAAATTAGAGAGAGGAAGAGAGGTGATTTGGTTAATTTTCTTACCCAATACAATTACATGCAAGTAAATGATTATTATGTTAGTTATTGGATATTAAGGAGATGAAGAGTTAAAGAAGATAATTAAAAGATTTTACCCATTTGGGTGGGCCATAGGCCGGCCCCCAAGGGGTGTTTGGTGGGGTCCACTTTGCTAAATAATACCCCTTATTAGTTAAATTAATCTTGTGCGGGTACTGTCCGGGTATTCTTGGGTTTTTAATCGCGTGTCACCCGAATATTAAAATACCCTTAATATTCCTTAAATATAGTCCAGTTTAATTATTGATAATTTGTTTCGGCTTCCGTCGGGTGAAATTACGTGTTACGCGCGTATCGGGTGCGGTACGCGCACTTTACTAGTTACCGGGAGATTTGTACAATAAGCTTTTACGTATTTCTTTGGGTTTCCAAAACTCATTATATTTTGTGAAATTATCATTTATTATATATTCCGGGTGTCCGGGGTTCGTTTCGCTTATTTAATTTTTACCGGGTAATCGCAAGTGTCCATACCGGATAGATTTGCTTGCGCATGATCCTATCATGTTTTGTCATTAAACTTATGCATTCCTATGCATTATTTGGGAATTGCTATCTTTCTAAGGCCTCAGTTAAATAATCAACACATAATTACGTTCAATTACGTTAATCGCGTTTAATTAATTAGTACGGAATTACCTTAATTTTGCCGGTTGTTACATTCTCCCACAGTTAAGAGAATTCCGTCCCGGAATTCACTTTGAATCCTCCGGTATAGGGGTCTTCTTGAATAGGGCGGGATATTTTTGCTTCATTCGGTCCAGCCTTTCCCACGTGAACTCCGGTCCACGCTTGGCATTCCAGCGCACTTTGACCAACCTGATCTTGTTGCGCCTTAGTTTCTGGACCTTCCAATCGGTTACTTCGATTGGTTCTTCAACAAAGTGTAACTTATCGTCGATGTGGATTTCGTCTGCAGGGATGACGAGAGTCTCGTCGGATAGGCACTTCTTTAAATTTGACACGTGGAACGTGTCATGTACACCGTTAAGCTCTTGTGGTAACTTGAGCTTGTATGCCACTTGAGCTTTTATCAAGAAGATCTTGTCCGTCGTCTCTTGAACAATTTCGGGCCCGGTGAGTTGCTTTTCTCCAACTTCGGCCCAACACAGAGGAGATCTACACTTGCGTCCATATAGAGCTTCAAAAGGTGCAGCTTGAATGCTCGTGTGGTAATTGTTGTTATACGAAAACTCTACCAGTGGCAAGTGTGTATCCCAATTACCGCTGAAATCGATTGCGCATGCCCGTAACATATCTTCCAAAGTCTGGATGGTTCGTTCACTTTGACCATCGGTTTGGGGATGATATGCGGTACTCATGTCAAGGCGAGTACCGAGGGCTTCATTCAAACTTTCCCAAAATCTTGAGGTGAAACGACTATCTCGATTGGAGATGATGGAAATAGGTACACCGTGCTTAGACACTACTTCCTTAATGTACAAACGGGTTAGTTTCTCCAACTTATCCGTTTCGCGAATCGGGAGGAAGTGTGCAGATTTTGTCAATCGATCAACGATTACCCAGATCATGTCATGGCCGCTTGTTGTCTTGGGTAACTTGGTAATGAAATCCATAGTAATTCGTTCCCATTTCCATTCCGGTATTTCCGGTTGCTGGAGCAAGCCGGATGGTCTCTGATGCTCGGCTTTGACCTTCGCGCAAGTCAAGCATCGCGCAACATATGCCGCTATATTTCTCTTGAAATTTGGCCAGCAATAAAATTCTTTCAAATCGTGAAACATCTTGTCTGCACCAGGGTGAACCGAATATCGTGAACTGTGAGCTTCGGCCAATACCAGTTCACGCAATCCACCATACACTGGTACCCAAATTCTATTCATGAAATACAAGGTTTGATCTGCCTTTGGCTCCAGTGAATCAACCATTTTCCGTAATCTTTCATCCTTGACATTCTCGGGTCTAAGGGCGTTGATTTGAGCTTCACGAATCCGGTCAGTCAGGTTCGTATGGATGGTTAAACCCAAGGCTCGGACACGCAACGGTTTTACCCGTTCCTTGCGACTCAAGGCGTCAGCTACAACGTTTGCCTTCCCGGGATGGTACTTTATCTCACAATCGTAATCGTTCAATAATTCGACCCATCGCCGTTGTCGCATGTTCAATTCCTTCTGATCAAAGATGTGCTGCAAACTTTTATGATCGGTGAAGATTGTACACTTGGTTCCATATAAATAATGTCTCCATATCTTGAGCGCGAATACCACGGCTCCCAATTCCAAGTCGTGTGTAGTGTAATTCTTCTCGTGGAGCTTTAGCTGTCTGGAAGCATATGCTATGACCTTTTCTCGTTGCATCAATACGCAACCCAAACCCTGGTGAGAGGCGTCACAATAAACCACAAAGTCTTCCGTACCATTGGGGAGTGATAGTATCGGGGCGCCACATAACTTATCTTTTAGCAATTGAAACGCCGCTTCTTGCTTTTCCGTCCATTCGAACTTCTTATCCTTTTGGGTTAGCATAGTTAAAGACTGTGCTATCTTAGAAAAGTTCTCGATGAACCTTCTGTAGTAACCCGCAAGGCCAAGAAATTGTCGTACTTCAGTAGGAGTTCTAGGGGCGTCCCAATTTTTAATTGCTTCGACCTTGGCGGGATCGACATGTATACCCTTTTCATTCACTACGTGGCCTAGGAAGTGAACCTCTCGAATCCAAAAGTCACATTTCGAGAACTTAGCATATAGTTTCTCCTTGCGTAGTACCTCAAGGATTAACCGAAGATGATCCTCATGTTCTTCCTTAGTGCGTGAATAGATCAAGATGTCATCAATGAAGACAATGACAAATTTGTCCAATTATGGCTTACACACGCGATTCATCAAATCCATGAAAACAGCTGGTGCATTGGTTAAACCGAATGGCATTACCAAAAATTCATAGTGTCCATATCGAGTCCTGAACGCTGTTTTTGGTACGTCCTCCTCTTGGATACGCAACTGGTGATAGCCGGACCTTAGATCAATCTTGGAGTAGAAACTGGATCCTTGAAGTTGATCAAATAAATCGTCGATCCGGGGAAGAGGATAGCGATTCTTAATGGTTAACTTGTTCAGTTCCTGATAGTCAATGCACATTCGAAAAGTGCCATCCTTCTTCTTTACAAATAAGACGGGGGCTCCCCAGGGTGAGAAGCTTGGTCTTATGAAACCTTTGTCCAACAACTCTTGCAGTTGACCAGATAGTTCCTGCATCTCGGATGGAGCTAAGCGATATGGCGATCGCGCTACGGGTGCAGCTCCCGGAACAAGGTCGATGCGGAACTCGACTTGTCGAGGTGGTGGCAATCCCGGTAGATCTTCTGGGAACACATCTGGAAAATCTCTGGCTATCGGAATGTCTTCTATCCTTCGCTCATCGGCCTTCTTATCTACCACGTGCGCCAAGAATGCAACAAGACCTTTCCTTAAACACTTTCGGGCCTTCATACTGGTAATAATTCTTAACGGCGTCCCACGTTTTTCCCCATGGATCGATAGGGTTTCACCGCTCACGAGGGGAACTTGAATTATTTTGTCATTGCAAACAACGACGGCGCGGTGTGCGGATAGCCAATCCATGCCAACGACTATGTCAAAACTACCCAGTACGACTGGCAATAGATCAATGCCAAACTCGTGACCACAGAGATCCAACTTACAATCCTTCGCTACTTCTCGAGTTTCTATAGTCTTACCGTTAGCCAGTTCTATAGAGTATGGTGTGTCTAGCTTACTAGTTTTTAGTCCAAGTAATCTTTTAAATTCGACAGATACGAAGCTAAAATCGGCGCCAGTATCAAACAATACAGAAGCATAATGACCATTGAGAGGGAACGTACCAGTGACCACATTAGGGTCTTGTCGTGCATCACCAGCACCAATCACGAATGCCCGCCCACGGGCTTGGTTGTTGAGCTTAGGACAATCCCTCTTCCAATGATCGAGCGATCCACATGCGAAGCAGGGCCTCGCTCCTCCGTTCTTTGGCGCTCCTGACCTGCAGTCTTCTGTCTTGTGCCCAGAACGGTGGCACTTACCGCAGATCACCTCATTCTTTCCTTGGTAACCTTGCCTTCCATTGTTTCCACGACCAGTGGCTACATACCCTTTCCCTTTCTTGCCTGAACCACCCGATGATCCATCCTTTTTCCTTTCATCGCGCTTACGCTTCCCAAATCTCGGCTTATTCCCCTGTTCGCTTGACCCAACTGCTGAACTTGTACCCAGATTCTTACCCTCAACGCTGCTGGACTCGGTGAGCTTCAATCCTGACACTTTCCGGATCAGAGTGCCCATTCGAATGGCGTCTTCAGTGAGGCTCAGAGCGAGGTCGATAGCCTCGCGCATGGTCGTAGGTTTGGAAGCAGTGACCATGCCGCGTATCTGTGGCGCCAATCCGAATAGGTACCATTCCACCTTTTTGCTTTCTGGGGTAACCAAGCGAGGCACTAACCGGGAGAGATCATGAAATCTAGACGTGTACCCAGCTACGTCCGATCCAACCATGGTGAGGTTCCAGAACTCGGTTTCTAGCTTTTGCACTTCACTCGCCGGGCAGTATTCGGCGATCATCAGTTCCTTCAACTCCAACCATGATAAGGAGTAAGCAGCATCGTCTCCCAGTGATTGCACTTGGTTGTTCCACCATGTTAGGGCTTGGTCCAGAAATAGGTTAGTGGAGTACATGACAGCTTGTCGCGGGGTACAGCTGCTGATACGGATCACCGCTTCAGTTTTCTCGAACCATTTGACTAGTCCGACAGAGCCTTCAGTGCCACTGAAGTTGAGTGGCTTGCAGTCCAGAAAAGCTTTGAACGTGCAGCCACGCTGTCGCGAGACCGTTTCTGCAATAATAAAATAGCATATTATTATGGGGTAGGAATTTCATGAAAAACCCCCATTGCATATATTCGAAACCCTCTTACCGGTAGGGGAGTTTACGCGTCGGTCGCTCCCCGTTCGATCTCGCGATCTTTCAGTGCGGGTGACATTGTGTTCCGCGAGGGCTCGGGCTATGCGCTCCGAGACTAGGGCTTCAAGCTCCTCGGGTGTTGTGGGTAGTCCTCCATTTCCACAGTTGCTTCGGGTGGCTGGTGCCATTTTTCTTCAATAATCATTATCAAAGGTTAATTTTTGGCGATCATTCATACAATATCGTCATACATAAAGTATAAATAACAACACAACACATGAACACAATAATCACCACAACATCATCACACAAATCACAATATATACAGAATAGGTAATAATAATCGTAGACAATCATAACACATATTTTACCATAACAAAATTTTCATTAATTTCAATACCACGAGTACAATGATTTTTTTGCAATAACAAAAACTGAGGATACATTCCTCATACATCGTCCTTTTGAAATACACTAGAAATATAATGTCATATACCGGCACAATCCCGCTATGCTAGGCAAAAATGTAGATGGGTGCTATAACCCATGCTGTGCTATCATACTACTACTACTACTACCTATGTCTGCAGGTGATCCTCCAAGTGTCTCTGAAGTATCTCTACTGTGGTGGCGGCGGCGGGTACTGATACTGGGGGGCGTGCATGCTGATGGTCATACTGATCGCCATAATACGATCATACAAGAATTGGCGATGCGCAAAATGTGCGTCGCCCGTAATCCCGCAATGCGTATCCATGCTCAGTAACTCCTCAGCATAATGCGCCAGTGCATCTCTGGCGTCGATGATCCTGGCCCACATGAGCTGGGCCTGCTGCTCCATCTGGTTCACGGTGCACTGCACCGTGTCGGTGAGAGTCTGAAAGTCTCTCTCCAAGGAGATCACTGTGGACCATGCCGGTCCAGACAGTGGAGCCATCCTGTGGGGCTGCGATGGCCCGGGGATGTCAGTGTACGTCGGCTGGGATGGGCCGACTATATCTGGTATCGGTAGTGGTGTGAAGGGTGGGGCAAAGCCCTGTAATCCAGTGAAGAAGTGGGGTGGTACCTGGTATGGGTCTCCTGCACCTAGAGTATACGGTGCAAGTGGTGGCATCATAAAGGGGGCTCCTGCACCCACAGTGAACGGTGCAGGTGGTGGTATGGTGAGCATCTCGGGTAGGGGTGGTAGTATGGGAAAGGTGGTGATAGGTAGCGTCATGGATGCTGGTGAGGGGACTATGAGCTCGGCGAGTGGGACCATGAGGGGCTGTGTGACAGCGACCCACTCAGGAGCGGATATCACGGTGGTAGGGGTGGGAGGGATAGCAGTGGCGTGAGCTGCCAAGCCTGCTCGGTGCAGCTCAGAGCTACGGGCTGAGCTGCCCTCGAGGATGTGCCCAGCAGAGGCTGGCCCATCCTGTGGTACGGGCTCTGGTAAGGCGGGTAGGGCGGCCGGTGTAGTGGTGGCGTGCCCTATCATCGGAGCAACGTGCTCATCCAGGTCTGCTGGTGGAATCGGCACAGCAATGTGCTCCACCGATGCGGTTGACTCGTCGTCGGAGTCGTCCGAGATCCACCCGTTGTGTCCTCGGGAAACGGGCACGAGCCTCATGCCCGGGGGAACGGGAATATGTGGGGTGGGTAGTGGCTCACGATCGACGTGTGCATGTCGGTCGTATGGAGACTCCACGGTCTCCGACTGGGTGGGGACGGGTCTCGATGGACCTGCACAGCCTACAGGGAAGTCCCTGACGGCTCGAATGGGAAGTGCTGGCAGTGGTGCTGCCTGGAATGGCACTAGAGGCAAGTCAGCCTGCGGTGCCTCGGCCATCGGTAAATCGGCCACGGCGGTCACTTCGCCTCCAGCGGGGGCCCACGCTGGGTCCTCGCTCGGGTCGGTCTCATCGGAGCTATCTCCGTCTGCGCCCTCTGCGGCGGCGTCAACCTCCATATCGTCGTCCTCGGGATCGAGTACCACAACCTCGATCGGCTCAGCTGGCGGAGCTGGAATGATCTGGATGCTACTGTCGTAGCTCGGTGCTACACTCCCTGCGTCTGACATCCTGGCAAAAGAACCGTACTAATATTTAAGTATTATTCGTTACATAGTTAAGGCACACATCTACAATATTCTTTCCTAACTTCTAATACTAAAATAACACGTATCATTACACATGGCTAGCTTGGTCGGAATCTCCTCATACCCAGTGTTCTTTGGAAAATTAATTTATTGCATTTCGCATTTAATTTGAAAGCTTTATCTTTTGAACCAAATCCGGCTATAGTTTAGATTCTTTTTTTTTTTTAAAAATGCTAATTCGCTATAACCTTGGCTCTGATACCACTTTCTGTCACACCACGCCTACGGCGGAAACACGTGGCGCGACGGTTCAAGAGGATTAAGCCAAGATTAATGCAAATCACAAATTAATTAAAGAAGCGGGCATTTATTCAAACGTTGAAAACCATGTCAAATTATTCATACAAAACTAAAAATTGTTTTTGATATAAATAGGGAGGCTCCTCCCTATATCCCGAATTCCTTGGGATGGAGAGACGAGACCCCTTCATCACATCCAACGCCCAAATTGGAGATTCCCCCGACCCTGCTTGCCACGTCATCCTTCATTGGTCAATTACCTGAAAGATATGTTTTAAAAATCGTCAATATATAAATATTGGTGAGTTCACAGGTTTTGGTTTAATAAAACTTTATCTCATGGGGATATCCTTGTTATGACAATTTATAGGAGTTGCAAGTTCCTACAATTCTACTTGAGCCTATAACCAAACCAAGACAATATAAAAATGCCCCGCCCCAAGTCGTTACTCGGTATTCCTACGACTTGATTTCAGAATACGTGCACCCCAGGCATACGCCGATGCATAATCGACGCTATCGATTAGGGGTGCGCCTTGTCAGGCACCAATAGTACTATCCAAATATTCCTTCGGTTTCACTTTCCTGAATTAATGATTATAGTAGAGAGGTCTCAACCCCGAGTGGCGATCACAACTCAAGTATCCAACCCGTCAAACAAATCCCAACATATCTTTCCCCCGTAAAAACATTAAATAGTTTAGAAATGGGGCCGTGAGACTCACCTGTAACTGTGCTCGGCTCAAAGAAGAAAATAGCAAATTTTGCGGTCTCGCACCTACAAATGTCCTAGACGTATAAGTCACTTACACCTATAGTGCATGTGCCTTGGCAAGTTGTATACCCAACTTCCCGACCACGTTTTATCCCAATTTCCGTTTAATAGTTTCGTATCCTAGGTTCATTGGCGATGGATTACCCTTTTCTTACAAGTCATATATTATTCTTGTTAATATTCTTTGTGACTTGTATACTATTATTCTCGACGCGACTCTACCCCGCGTATAACTATTTTCCCATTTAAATAATTATACTTAAGATCGTTTCGCTCGATATAATATGATTTCTCATACCCGACCCGACTCACTTTGCTACATATTTATTTTCCCATTCAAATAAATATGCTAAGTTCTTGTCGTTTGGTAATATATTCTTAACGCCCGACTTGACTCACCATGCCGTACATTTATTTTCCCATTTAAATAAATGTACTAGGATCTTGTCGGTATTCACATGTTCGTAGGTATACTTCACCTACTCGTCTCGGTTTTCCTTCTCGCATATCTACTTTCCCATTCAAATAGATATACTAGAATTTCGTCGAAACGAGCATGTGTACATATATCAATGTGTGAATTTTACTTGTTAAGTCCATGTGTCGTTTAACGTTTTTAATTCATTACGTTGTGTTTTCTCCCACAGATATTCTTTCTACACTTAGGAAAGTGTTACGCACGTTTCACCCTTGTTATATATATTTTATTTCTTAAAATATATATATATATATATATATATTTTCATCTTGCCGTAATGACATTTTTCTCATATGTCCGTTTATCCGTTTTTTTTTTGTTAGTTCATGTAACTAAGTCCGTTAGTTAGCTTTTTCCACATTTTCTTCCAATATGCGTTCTATGGAAATATTATTCATACTTCCAATTCCGAACGTATATTTCTTGGAAAAAAAAATATATTTTTGTACTTTTAGCTCAACTTGTAATCCAAAAATGTTTCCGATACTTTTATATTCCCATTTATATAAAAGTTTCCATTTTTGTACAAGTTTTTCCCAAGTCTTTACTAATATTTTATAAACCTTATTTTTATAAAATCCTTATGTTAACTTATCCTCTTATTTTTATAAAACTTCTATTTTTATAAAAATAACTCTTTTAATTTATACATAAGTAAGTTTCTCATGTTTATCAAAACTACACTTGGAAAAACTATTATTTACGTTTTTTACACCGAACTTTTCGTTAATGCATTTTTGGACCAAAGTTTCTAAAATACATATTTTAGTCCCTCAACTTTCTAAGTTACAATATTAGTCCCTTAACTTATATTTGTTGCATTTTTCATCTCATCTTTCAAGGTTAGCATTTTCCTTCCAACTTAGTGGACTTTGAAGAATCATTTTCTTAATGCTTGATTATTTTTACTTCATTCCACTTCCAATAATCTTATAATCCATCCTAGATGCTATTAACATGTGTGTTTCATATTTTTATCCAAAATATCAACTTTTCACTCATCTAAGTGAGTAGACTTTGAACATGGAACTTTTTCACCTATGATCATCTAACCCATTTTAATATATTTTTGACATTAACTAGTCATCTTATGATGATTAAAATCATCTTTCATCACATTCAAGTCCTTTTCACAAATCATGTTCTAATCATCTTTCAACTCAAGTGTATGTTCATTTTCTTATATTTTCTCAAAATATTACATTTATTAATATCCATCCATGCTTTATTCATATTATTATTCTTTCATTTTCATTCTAGCAAGACACATTATCTTTATGTTTCAAAACCATATCTTTACCCATCAATGTACAACTTGCTCATACAAGCACATAACATGAACATTAACAATCAAAACAAGGTAAAACTTACTACTAGCTCAAGGCTAGGGAAGACAAGAACCTTGGATTGGATGGGGTTTAGTGTGTTCTTCCAATGGGTTAAGCTCCAAGCTCTTGAACACACAAAGGGGGTTTTGAAGGATAATGATCTAGAGGTGATTTGGAAGTGTAAAAATTGTAAGAATGATGTTGGTGTGGGGGTGCAATGTCACGGCCACAAGGAGAAGGAAGAAGAAGTGTTTTTGATTTTTCTTGATTCAAGTATGCTTGTGTATCTATATAATATCTCTTCAAATCTTCAAAGATTACCTAATATCTTTAGCTAGATTATGGAAGATTTAGAGATTTTAGTAAGATTATGAAAATCTTGGAGGATATGGTGAGGGGTGTTTGGGCCGAAAATTAGAGAGAGGAAGAGAGGTGATTTGGTTAATTTTCTTACTTAATACAATTACATGCAAGTAAATGATTATTATGTTAATTATTGGATATTAAGGAGATGAAGAGTTAAAGAAGATAATTAAAAGATTTTACCCATTTGGGTGGGCCATAGGCCGGCCCCCAAGGGGTGTTTGGTGGGGTCCACTTTGCTAAATAATACCCCTTATTAGTTAAGTTAATCTTGTGCGGGTACCGTCCGGGTATTCTTGGGTTTTTAATCGCGTGTCACCCGAATATTAAAATAGCCTTAATATTCCTTAAATATAGTCCAGTTTAATTATTGATAATTTGTTTCGGCTTCCGTCGGGTGAAATTACGTGTTACGCGCGTATCAGGTGCGGTACGCGCACTTTACTTGTTACCGGGAGATTTGTACAATAAGCTTTTACGTATGGCTTTGGGTTTCCAAAACTCATTATATTTTGTGAAATTATCATTTGTTATATATTCCGGGTGTCCGGGGTTCGTTTCGCTTATTTAATTTTTACCGGGTAATCGCCAGTGTCCATACCGGATAGATTTGCTTGCGCATGATCCTATCATGTTTTGTCATTAAACTTATGCATTCCTATGCATTATTTGGGAATTGCTATCTTTCTAAGGCCTCAGTTAAATAATCAACACATAATTACGTTCAATTACGTTAATCGCGTTTAATTAATTAGTACGGAATTACCTTAATTTTGCCGGTTGTTACAGATTTAACTAAGGTTCAAAAGAAATGATCCAACCATTGGCTGACACGTGGTGAATTTTGATTGTAAAAACCGACGGCTACCGACGTTAGTTCTTAGTATGTATATAAATATGTATAGTGTATACTAGACTATTGCCCGCATGAACACGCGGTTCAACAACTAACAATTATTTGAAGCGGTAAAACCTATAAACAAAATATAGTAGAAATATTTTATTAAATTTTAAAAGTAAGCAATACACATTTTATTCAAATATCACTAAATATTTTCTTATACACCACATTTTTTGTTTTAGTCTTGACATTCCGATCACCATCTAGTATAAGTAATTTCACCCCTCTCATGCTTTTAACTCTTGACAGTGCAACATAAAGTTGGCCATGTGAGAATACAGGGTCTCTTAATTACAATCCAACCTTCGATAGAGATTGCCCTTGGCTTTTATTGATGGTCATTGCAAAACATACGGTTATTGGGAATTGACGCCTTCAGAACTTGACTAGAATCTTGTTATCAGATGCTATCATGTTATTGTCCGTGTGTACACACGTTTCAACAATTAACACTTATTTGGAGCGGTAAAACCTATAAAAAATATACTACAAATATTTTATTAAAATTTAAAAGTAAGGAATACACATGTTATTCAAATATCACTAAACTAGACTATTGCCCGCGTGGACACGTGATTCAACAACTAACCATTATTTGAAGCCGTATAACCTATAAACAAAATAGAGTAGAAATATTTTATTAAAATTTAAAAGCAAGGAATACACATTTAATTCAAATATCACTAAATATTTCCTTATACATCACATTTTTTGTTTTAGTCTTGTGATTCCCATCACCATCTAGTATAAGTAATTTCACCCCTGCCCTGCTTTTAACTCTTGACAATGCGACATAAAGTTGGCCATGTGAGAATACGGGGTCTCTTAAATACAATCCAACCTTCGATAAAGACTATCCTTGGTTATTATTGATGGTCATTGCGAAACATACGGCTATTGGGAATTGACGCCTTTGGAACTTCACTGGAATCTTGTTATCAGATGGTATTTGAGGAGTATTATCTAGTAAAAAATAAATAGTAGTGAAAAATATTTCTTATAAAATGTTAAAAGTAAGGCACCGTTTGAGTTATATCATTCAAAATTCGAATTAAATGTTATAATTAAGTCTCATTGTTACCATTATAGATATTAAAATGTGAAATTATATACTTAAATAGAACATTTAATATTTAAATATTTATAAATTTTAACTGAAATCTATCAATTGAAATTCTTGTATTCAAAATCTGAATTTTAACTTGTAACTAATTTGAGAAATTTATAACTAAAACTATTATTTGTTAAATTTTAAATATATTAGAAAATATCTAATTAGTATATCTCTATTTTAAAGGTAATAGTAGAATTGTTTGTTACAATTATTAACTTAACTTCAAAAGTTTAAAATTTTTTAAAATATTCAAATCATTCAAAATTCGAATTAAATGCTATATATAAGTCTAATTATTACTATTATTATCTAGAATTCAAAATGTATAATTTTTACAATGTTAACAAAATTTTATAATTTATATTATAATTATTGAAATATGAAATTATATACTTAAATAGAACATTTAATATTTGAATAGTTATAAATTTTAACTGAATCTATCAATTCAAATTCTAGTAAGCAAAATTTGAATTTGTTGTAACTAATTGGAGAAATTTATAATCAAAACTATGATTTGTTAAATTTTAAATATATTAGGAAATCTCTAATTATAATATCTCTATTTTACTGGTCATAGTTGGATTAATTGTTACAATTATTAATTTAAATTCAAAGTTTGAATTTTTTTTAAATATTTAGATAACTCAAAATTTGAATTAAATGTTATAATTAAGTCTTATTGTTACTATTATTATCCAAAATTTAGAATTTTTATAATGTTAAAAAAATTTAAAAAATAAAATTATAGATATCGAAATATGAAATTATATACTTAAATAGAACATTTAATATCTGAATATTTATAAAGTTTAATTGAAATCTATCAATTCAAATTCTAGTAATCAAAATTTGAAAGATTCAAATCATTCAAAATTTTGAATTCAATATTTAAAATGTGTTAATTAAATATAAATCTAAATGTTACTAGAAATCTTAAATTCAAATTTTTAAGATTAAATATTTAAATAAAACATTTAGTATTCAAATATTTTTAAAGTTGAAAAGAAATCTATAATTTTAAAGTCTAGTATTTAAAATTTTAATTTTTACTTATAATTAATTTGAGAAAGTTACAACCAAAATTATTAATTGTTATATTTTAAATATATTAGGAAATCATAATTTAAAGATAATAAATAGGTGTAATGGTTACCATTATTAACTTTAATTCAAAAATTTAATTTTTTTAAAAGATTAAGTCATTAAAAATGTTGAATTAAAAGGATAATTAATATGTATAATTTCTTACCATTATTAAACAAAATTTGAAATTGATAATTTGTTATTTAATTGATTACCAATATAAGCTAAACTAATATTAGGATAATATAGGGCAATTAATAGGATCGATTAATGTATTAATAAGAGTTAACACAACTTATATAGGGACTTTGAATCATATCAACTGTGTAAATAAAAGGATAATTAGTATATGTACTTTCTTATAATTATTAACCAAAATTTGACAAAATTTTATATTTTGTCAAATTCGAATTTAAACATTTCGAACTATAATTTGAAGTTTGAAATTCAAAATTCGATATTTAATTGATTACCAATGTAAGATAAACCAATATTAGAATAATATAACACAATTAATAGGAACAATTAATATATTAATTGGAGAGTTGACACTACTTATGTAGAGACTTTCAATCTTATTAAATGTGTAATTAAAAGGATAATTAGTATGTGTAATTTCTTATCACTATTAACCAAAACTCAAAATTTGAAATTTTGTATATTTTGAATTTTCATTTGAATTTTGAAATTCAAAATTCGAAATTTAACTTATTACCAACATAAATTACACTAAATTTAGAAAGTGAGTAATTTAAACGTAATAAAGAAATTTAATGTGTTTCTAATTTACGTCAGTTTCCTTTCTCATTCTCATTTGTTGCTTTTTGTAAAAAAAAGGTAAAAAGACTAAAACGTTCGATTAACATTTTCATACTTATTCACAAGCTTCTCCAAACGCTCCTCTTTAAGAACAGCTACACATATTAATAGCATATCATTGTTGAGAAATTCGACATCAGAGATTGTGTTACATGAGAATTGAAAGATGATACCTTGAAGAAGAAAAAGGAGGGGAGACGGTGGAGAATTATGTATGAAATCATTGAACCCTAAAACTGAAAACTTATTAAACATAAAGAATAATACATAATACATCAAGATTGAAACCTAAAGTATTCAAATCAGTATGAAAAAGAAAGAAAAACATGAACCCTAAAACTGAAAAATTATTAAACCTAAACAAATTACACAATAAATCAAGATTTGAAACCTAAATCACTAAACTCAGTTAAAACAAAAAACAGAAAAATATTAATCGGCCACGATAATGTTATAGAAAAAAATACGAAAACAAAAACAGAGGAACGTGATAGATGAAGAACGATAATGTTATAGAAGAATGGAAGAGACGATACCTTGAAGGAGATGAGACGAAGGAGATGGCTTTGATGGTTTGATTGGTTTAGTGTTTGAAAGAGATGATAATAATTGGGTGTTGTGTATGATTGAGAATGGTTTAGGAAAGTTAATATTACTAAATGATTCATGACCAACATTAATTGAGAATGATTTTTGATTTAAAAAAAAAGAAAATTTTATAAATTCTCACCCTTTGCCATGTGGCACAATGTGGGAGGAGAGAAGATTAAGGGTACAATGTGGGAGTGCCATGTGTCCACAATTGCTTTTGTTTATTATATGTATAGATAGAAGATGTAATAAAGAAATTTAATGTGTTTCTAATTTACGTTAGTTTCATTTATCATTCTTATTTATTGCTTTTTGTTAAAAAAAGGTAAAAAGACTAAAAGATTCAATTAACATTTTCATACTTATTCACAAGCTTCTCCAAATGCTCCTCTTTAAGAATACGTACACCTATTAATAGCATATCATTGTTGAGAAATTCGACATCAGAGATTGTGTTACAGGAGAATGGAAAGATGATACCTTGAAGAAGAATGAGAGGAGAGGATGGAGAATTATGTATGAAATCATTGAACCCTAAAACTGAAAACTTATTAAACATAAAGAATAATACACAATACATCAAGATTGAAACCTAAAGTATTCAAATCAGTATGAAAAAAAAACATGAACCCTAAAACTGAAAAATTATTAAACCTAAACAAAATACAGAATAAATCAAGATTTTGAAACCTAAATCACTAAACTCGTTTAAAACAAAAACAGAAAAATATTAATCGGCCACGATAATGTTACAGACAAAAATGAAAACAAAAACAGAGGAACGTGATAGATGAAGAATGATAATGTTACAGAAGAATGGAAGAGACAATACCTTGAATGAGATGAAACGAAGGAGATGGCTGATGGTTTGATTGGTTTAGTGTTTGAAAGAGATGATAATAATTGGTTGTTGTGTATGATTGAGAATGGTTTAGGAAAGTTAATATTACTAAATGATTCTTGGCCAACATTAATTGAGAATGATTTTTTATTTAAAAAAAAAAGAAAATTTTATAAATTCTCACATTTTGCCATGTGGCACAATGTGGGAGGAGAGAAGATTGAGGGTGCAATGTGGGAGTGCCATGTGTCCACAATTGCTTTTGTTTATTATATGTATAGATAGATAGATAGATATTTCCTTATACATCACATTCTTTGTCTTAGTTTTGACATTCACATCACTATCTAGTATAAGTACTTTCACCCATGCCATGCTCTTAACTCTTTACAATACGACATAAAGTTGGCCATGTGAGAATATGAGGTCTCTTAAATACAATCCAACCTTCGATAAAGACTGTCCTAGGCTTTTATTGATGGTCATTGCGAAACATACGGATATTGGGAATTGATGCCTTTGGAACTTCACTAGAATCTTGTTATCAGATTGTATTTGAGGAGTATTATCTAGTAAAAAAATAAATAGTAGTGAAAAATATTTCGGCTAAAAATGTTAAAAGTAAGACATTGTTTGAGTCTAATTGTTACCATATAGATATTAAAATATGAAATTATATACTTAAATAGAACATTTAATATTTATAAAGTTTAACTCAAATCTATCAATTCAAATTCTTATATTCAAAATTTGAATTTTAACTTGTAACTAATTTGAGAAATTTATAACTAAAACTATTATTTATTAAATTATTTAAATATATTAGGAAATATCTAATTAGTATATCTCTATTTTAAAGGTAATAGTAGGATTGTGTGTTACAATTATTAACTTAACTTCAAACGTTTTACTTTTTTTAAAATTTTAAATCATTCAAAATTCGAAATTAATGCTATAATTACGTCTAATTGTTACCATTATTATCCAAAATTTAAAATTTTTATAATGTTAAAAAAATTAAACTTTAAAATTATAGATATCGAAATATGAAATTATATACTTAAATAAAGCATTTAATATTTTAATATTTGTAAATTTTAATTTAAATCTATCAATTCAAATTCTAGTAATCAAAATTTGAAAGATTCAAATCATTCAAAAATTTGAATTAAATATTTTAAATGTTTTAATTAAATCTAAATCTAAATGTTAACATAAATCTTAAATTCAATTTTTTTAGATTAAATATATAAATAAAACATTTAGTATTCAAATATTTTTAAAGTTGAAATGAAATCTATAATTTTAAAGTCTAGTACCATTATTAACTATAATTCAAAATTTTATTTTTTTAATGATTAAGTCATTTAAAAAGTATAATAATAAGGATAATTAGTATATGTAATTTCTGACCATTACTTAAAAAAATTTGAAATTTGAAATTTTGTCTAATTCGAATTTAAATATTTTGAATTTTGATTTGAAATTTGAAATTAAAAATTCGTTATTTAATTGATTACCAATATAAGCTAAACTAATATTAGTATAATATAGGGAAATTAATATGATCAATTGATGTATTAATAAGAGTTGACCCAACTTATGTAGGGACTTTGAATCATATTAATTGGCTAAATAAAATGATAATTAGTATGTGTAATTTTTTACAATTATTAATCAAAATTCAAAATTTTTAATTTTTCAAATTCAAAATTTGATATTTAATTGATTACCAATATAAGCTAAACTAATATTATAATAATATAGCACAATTAATAGAATCAATTAATATATTAATTGGATAGTTGACACTACTTATGTAGAGAATTTGAATCATATTAAATGTGTAATTAAAAGGTTACTTAGTATGTGTAATTTCTTACCCTTATTAACCAAAACTCAAAATTTGAAATTTTGTATAATTCGAATTTAAATAATTAAAGTAATGTATTTTTTATATTATTAATTTTGTCAAATTCGAATTTAAATATTTCAAATTTTAATTTGAAATTTGAAATTCAAAATTCGATATTTAATTAATTACCAATATAAACTAAACTAATATTAGAATAAAATAACATAATTAATAGGATCAATTAATGTATTAATTGGAGAGTTGACACTACTTATGTGCAAGACTTTGAATCTTGTTAAATGTGTAATTAAAAGGATAATTAGTATGTGTAATTTCTTAACATTATTAACCAAAACTCAAAATTTGAAATTTTGTATAATTCGAATTTAAATATTTTAAAATTTAATTTGAATTTTAAAATTTAAAATTCGAAATTTAACTTATTACCATTAAACTTGAAGATAACAATAAAAATGTTATATATTAAGTCTCAATTATCATTTACTCTAAATTTATAAAAAGTTGGTTGAAAAAAAAGGGAGACTTATAGTGAAAGTCTCAATTATCATTTGCTCCAAATCACAACTAAAAAGTTGGCCGAAAAAAAACAAAAACATAAAAAATCAAAACAATCCATATTCTTAAATCAAAATTAATTTAATGAATATGACTGATGAGCCGGTCGTCACGGGTCATGCAAAACCTAAATAACCAAGGTAGCTAGGGTGAGTAGGGTATCGAATCCAGGGGAGCGTGTGGTTAGTGAATGTTACTTAGTTGATTAGAAAATATTGTTTATGAAGGTGCTAGATTAATTATGAAGTAAGGTTGTCGAACCTCAGGGGGTTTGTGGAAAGTGTCGGTTGATAAAGTAATGTTTAAACTAATAAATTAACTAAATTGATTTTATGAAGATTGTTAAAAGGTGTTGCAGTGCTGCAAAACGAATTGATAATTGATTTTTTTAGAAAAGACAATAATATGGAAAAACGGTCACTTCGGGTTTCTGATTCGGTAATTATCAAATAAATTCTGCTAATACTCTATCCAGGAAATCACATAGACATGATTTTGTTTAAGTTGTTTGACCCAATTCAGCTATCATAACATTAATTGCAAAGTTAAATTAATCCTACTGCAAGAAAACCAAGATACGATAACAAAATGCAATAATATTAATTAACCAAACTGTCTAGATCAGTCAAACATACAATCAGACGCAAACAAAATCTAATCCAAAGAATGAGTATCAAACAGAAAAAAATTGATAAAATACCTAAATCGTTCACCCGGAGAAACCACAGGATGTTTAGCCGCTCCTAATCATGATTTCTGCTTCAAAACTTGTTCTGGATTGCTCTGGCATCAACCGGAATGAATGGAACTGCAAAAAGTACTCTCCATCGTCCCTTAGAATGTGACACCCGGCATGTTTGGGTCAACATTTTATAAACACATAAGTCTACCTTAGCGAAAAACGTTTATTAAACATACTTGACGAGGTCAGTAGAGTCGGAACACAGTCCGGATTGTACAGGGTCCAATGATTCGGGAGATCATTGGGTTAGTCACACATACACACGATACGAGTCCCGTTGTTGGTGAATTACATAAACTAGTTAAGTGTATGTGTAGATTATTGTTGTATGGTGGATTATATGCTTAGATGTGTTTAAATGATGTGTAGATAATTATCCGTGCTTAAATATGTTAAACATAGGCTAAGGTTGCATGCTCGTATGTTAGGGTACGTTAGAATGCATTAAACACGACAAACTGGAAAACTAGACAAACATGGACTCTGGTTCGACCACTTCGAGTGGTCGAAGGAGGAAACTTGTCTGGTTCGACCCTTTGTAAATGGGCGAACCTGAGATATGGAATTGAAAGAATTCCCTTCGACCAGGACAGGGCTCATTCGACCCTGTGAAAGGGGTCGAAGGAGAGCACATTCGCCCAGGTAAAAGGGGCGAATGAGGACATAGTATAAATACCACACATTGTCATTTCTCACCATTTCACAAACCCTAAACGCCTCAAAACACTCTCTAGCAACTTTAAACATTGGGGAAGGAGTTTTTGCCCTTGTTTTCTATAATCTAACCTACAAACATCTTCTACACAAAGATCTAAGGTGTGTTCTTCATTTTAAATCATTTTTAAAGCATTTCAATTCGTTTTTATTAAACCCTAAGAGTCCAGATCTGATACAAACATGTTTTCATGAATAAAAACCTTCCTAATATCTTTCTAAACAAAACCTATTCATAAACAATGAGTTTTCATACAAAATAACATGTGTTAATGGTGTTTTATGTGATGTTATGCATTGTTTGATGATTGATTGTTGTATAGATGTTATAACAATGATCTAGGACTGTTGTTGATGATGTTTTATGATTGAGATAGGTTATAATTGGTTATTGATGATGTTATGTTCATTTTGGGGATTTTGGGTTAGATCTAGGGCTTGTCCATGATGATAGTGATAAGGATGGGATTGGGGGTTTATTGTTCATGATAATCTGAGCATATTAAGTTGATTATTGATTGATTTCATAAAGTTTCCTAATTGGGTAAAGATTGCATGCATGATGATGTGACATTTCCATAATTTACTATTTTGGGAAACTTGTAAAACGACTAGATTTTGGTGTAAAATCGGTAGGGTTTTGTAGGGATAAGTTATCCATGCTTGACTGCTGTGTTTGATGATGTTTCGGGTCGTTTTGAATGTGTTTGAAGCGTTTTTAGGAAAATTTGCACAACAGGGGCGAACCTTGCCTCCTTCGACCGATCGAAGGTGCGAAGGAGGGACTCCAGGGTCGAACCTGGTTACTAACTGGTCGAACGTATTGCAAATGGGCGAAGGAGGGAGAAAAGGGGCGAAGGTAGCCACATTCGACCATTTAAAGCCTCCTTCGACCGCTTAAAACTACATTCGACCCTACGATTTCTAAATTGAGATTTCTTATGCAAACCAAGTGTTTTATGCTTGAAACTTATGTGTTAAAATTATGAACATGACTAATTGATGTAATGGGTCACCAACGGGATGTCGGGTCGGTCTGGGATGTCCGGTTAACATTTAAACACACTTTTTAAAACACGTATTCAAGATATGGACAATCGGGGACTAGTTAGCCTTCGGGTTAATGGTCATCACACTTATGTAAACTCATTGATAGGTTGTCACTAGTTGGGATTATCATACACGTGTTGGATTTCTAATTATCAGAAGACGCACTCTAAGGTGAGTTCACGGCCCCTCTTTTATACTCTTTTCTCTCGGGGGAGAAGCATGCCACACATTTTAGCAAAGCAACGTTTATGATTTGAAAACGCAACTTTTATGAAACTTACCACTTTTGGAAACATAACGCTTTTGAAACACGACGCTTTGAAACACAACACTTTTGAAACGCTACGCTTTTAGAAACATGACGCCTTTTGGAAATGTGACTCTTTTGAGAAACGTGACACGTTTGGCACTTGGCATATTTAAACATTTGCACTTGACACTTTTAAACATTGATGTTTGGCATTTGACACTTGACGCTTGGCACTTACTTACTATACGACGAAACCTAAGTCCCTATTGAAACCATGAATGTGCGGGGCACAACGGGGGAAATGTGGATAGATCTATCGGGTGTGACGAACCCCACTCGACGGCTTGGAGGGCCGGGCGGGTGCATATTGTCTCTACTTGACACTTGACACTTGACACATGGGCAGCAACTTGAGCAACGTTTGTCAGTAATGGTTTTAGCAACATAGTCGTAGTAGTAAGGGAACGTTTGTTATCTACTTGGGACTTTTGCACACTTGGCACTTTATGAGAAATCGCTTTACGCATGAAAACGTTTACGAACTTAAAACCTGTGAACTCACCAGCATTATATGTTGACATCTTTTTGGCATGTTTTCTCAGGTCGCTAAGGTAGCAGCTTTGAGTATAGGCGCACGGAGTCTCACGGCGTCTAGGGATCATATGCATATTTTTGTTAAACATTTCAGACTCTGAGCTTCACTTTTAAGTTGTAATAATACATTTTGCTTCCGCTGTCTCAGAACGGTTTTGAAACTCAATGGTAGTTTACGTTGTTTTCTTATCATATAGATGTCGTTTATTGTGACCGTTGACTTGGATCCTGGTGTGTCACGCGCCTCGCGGTAAAACCCCGCATGTGGAAATTTGAGGGTGTGACATAGAAGATCTGGAAGTCGACTTTTTTGTTCCAAAACGGTTGATTAGGTTTTTATCAAGAAAATGGGATTTTTATGGGCTGAAGGGTTATTCGCGCCCCATGAATAACTTCCTGACTTATTCGCTTGGCATGAATAAGTCATAACTTCGCGAGGGTAACAAGGGTAAGTAGCTGGATTCATTAAGGGCGGTATAGTCATTTTGCAACCCAATTCAGTTATTCGCGTGGCATGAGTAACTCTTGAGGTTATTCATGTGGCATGAATAAGTGATTTGACATATTTTATTTTCTTTTTATCACTTATTCATCCGTACGCTCGTTTCACCTCCAATTAAACTCTTTTTCTCTCGTTTTAGCCCACGATCACCTGTTTAACACCAAGACACAAATAAATATCTAAGACACGATATAAACGAACGTTAAATGATTAAAAACTATATAAAAATAATATCTAAATGTGATGCATTTGGCAACACATCACACCCCCAAACTTACCATTTGCATGCCCTCAAGCAAATCTGCTCAGAACATTACCACAGACTAGCACCCCAGTCGCCCTATCATACCTTAGTTAAGATCCAAAGTCATACCCCATTTACAGATCAGCACTAGATGTGTTAATTCTGCAAGTCAAATTGATTTCCATTTAAAAACAGAATTTACCCGACTAAATCTAACATGCTTCCAGTTTTTATGTTCATGCAACACACCCCTCACAATTTTTCACTCCACTCGGTTTAATATCATGACTAGCATGTAAAGCGCTAGTATTAATCACTCAAAAACCAAGTATGCAACTATGTTATCATAGGCTTGTATGACAATCATACCTCAACTATAAACAATGCACATATCTAAAGGACTTACGGGTTTTGGGCTTAGGGTAAAGGTAGGAAATATTTGGCTAACAAGTGGCTAAAACGAAGACACATACCGAACCATGACAATCTTTTATTCATACTAAACACAATAACTAAAACTGCGGGTTATTTTCGACCCGTATTACATAATACTAACAATTTTTTTTCTTTTTTTTTTCAATCGCCTACTTTGGTATATCGGCCTCATGAATTGATTTTTTTTCAACGTATAAATACTAAACATCATAATAACTACACTTAGATTGTCAAGTAACACTAGTGACACAGAAGGTCGGTTTAAGAAACTGATTTGGGTTTAACAAACGAATAGGTAAAGGCTCAACATGGTTACTAGGGGTAATATTGTTGGTAAACAGGTTAATCACGTAAACAAATACACGGGTATCAAACGAAAAAAAGGAATCCTAAATTGCCTTTATTATCTATGTGCATATATCATCTATGTCCATATCTAGTCTACAACCTCGGCATGTATCAAATCACACAAGTTGTGCACACAGAGAAAAATCTGGCCTACACTCAACAAATGAAAATATATATGAATCAATCTATCATCTAGTAGGCTCAAGATCTCACCAAAATGTGGAAATGGGTTACCGATGTGTGCATGCATTTATTACCAATAGCTTGTTAAATCTAGTTAGACAATTCTAAACATTTTTCTTAAAAGCACCTGCTGAAAACGGTTTATATTACTTTTCCACAAATTAGACAATGACTAAATATCTACTGTCAAAACAATCAAGAAACAACTGGTATATACTAAAAATGCTGCTTTTATGTTTGATTAGAATGCTTTTTTAGGAACAATTTAATTTTCAAGACGTTTTCAATTTTTTTCAATTTTAATTTTTTTTAAGACACAAAAATAAATAAAAACGAAGTTTCCCCACCCCCACACTTGAACGACACATTGTCCTCAATGTGAGCTAGGAATAATATGAAGCAGAAATAAAAATAAAATACAATAGTAAAAGGAACAGACTCCCCTGGATATAGGTAGTGCGCGTATGAGTCTTTGGAATTCCACCCAATCGAACCGTATAGCATTTCATTCACGGACGATAGACAAACCTGAACTAAGACTCCAAGAAAAATAAAAACGTAAAATTCTGGGATGCCTGATACACCGTTGGTGTACAGATTTACCATGCCTGAATGAAGATTGAGTACAGACAAGTTATCTGATTGCAAGTTAAACTCCAAGCATTCCCAGAAATCAAAAGAGACTCAAAATACTTACTAAAAATAAAAGAAAAATAAAACAAAATAAATAAATATACAAACTGTACAAGAATCATACCTAATATTCATTCATGGTGGTCTCAAAGAACATTTGCCTACCGAGTTTCCAATGTATGCTCAGTAGTTTACATGCCATGCCCCAATCTGTTCATTCTCCTTCAACTTGTCCATCGAATCCAAGCATGAAGGTTTTATCCCACATTTTCCTACCGAGTTTCCAACATACACTCGGTAGTTCACATGCCAAATCCACAATTGCTTCCCAGTTATTGGCATGAGAATCTGGTGATTCTTGTTACGAGGCCGTTTTACAATAAATTGCCCAATGTCCTCCCAGTTCACCTTCCTCTTCTTCATCTTTGAACCTTCATCCTCCATTTTTGTTGGGTGCCATAATCAACACGGGATGAGATTCATGAGGAACTTTCACCTCAGCCACTAGATCTTCATGAGATACTAAGTCTTCAGTTGGAGTTAACCATTCAGAAAGACTTGCAGTATCTTCATCTATATCAGCATAAACCACTACACCACTAGCCAACTCATCACGCTCACGTTTAAGTTGGGAGATTTCCTCAGCTAGTTGGTGAACCTGCATAACCAAAGCTTCATGAGCTTTGTCTCTCACTTCATTTCCATGTTTCGCCTCTTTTATCATATCTATGATAGCATCAAACTTGGAATCTCGTGTGTTTTGAGGTTCTTCATATGTCGGTTGAGGGCTATTAGGATAGTAGTCATCATATTCCTCATGGTTTTGATATTGTTGCGTCCTTTGGCTAAATGAACTCCCTTGATACTTGTTGTTTAATTGATAATAGCCTTGGGAGTTTGAATAACGTGACTGATGATGTGCAGAAGATAAATGTGAACCTCCAGGTTTTTCGAGCCCAAAAATAATACGATCTTGTCGTTCTTTAAATGCTTCCATTCTCTTATGGGCCACTGGACAATCTCTCCACAAATGATATGGGCTCCCACAACCAGGACAAGCATTATCATCATCTTCCCAATACATTGTGATGATGACGATCAAGTCTTGCTAATTTCCCAATCTTCAGATTTTACACAAATGGCATGCATGCATTATCTGTCACCTGCACACTTAACACACCACGGGTAAAAACGAACAAAAAGAAGTAACAAAAACAAATTAAACAGTTAATCACAATAATTAACTAAAAATTAAACACTAAGCGCACTAGCTCCCCGGCAACGACGCCATTTGATGAGCCGGTCGTCACGGGTCATGCAAAACCTAAATAACCTAGGTAGCTAGGGTAAGTAGGGTATCGAATCCAGAGGAGCGTGTGGTTAGTGAATGTTACTTAGTTGATTAGAAAATATTGTTTATGAAGGTGCTAGATTAATTATGAAGTACGGTTGTGGAACCTCAAGGGGTTTGTGGAAAGTGTCTTTTGATAGAGTAATGCTTAAACTAATAAATTAACTAAATTGATTTTATGAAGATTGTTAAAAGGTGCTGCAGTGCTGCAAAACGAATTGATAATTGAATTTTTAGAAAAGACAATAATCTGGAAAAACGGTCACTTTGGGTTTCTGATTCGGTAATTATCAAATGAATTCTGCTAATACTCTATCCAAGAAATCACATAGACATGACTTTGTTTAAGTTGTTCGACCCAATTCAGCTATCATAACATTAATTGCATAGGTAAACTAATCCTAGTGCAAGAAAACCAAGGTACGATTACAAAATGCAATAATATTAATTAACCAAACTATCTAGATCAGATCAGACGCAAAGAACTTTAAGGTGTTCACAAAATCTGATCCAAAGAATGAGTATCAAACAGAAAACAATTGATAAAATACCCAAATCATTCACCCGGAGAAACCGCAGGATGTTTAGCCGCTCATAATCATGAATTCTGCTTCAAAACTTGTTCTGGATTGCTCTGGCATCAACCGGAATGAATGGAACTGCAAAAAGTACTCTCCATCGTCCCTTAGAAGCTCTGGAAGTCGACTTTTTTGTTCCAAAATGGCTTATTAGGTTTTTATCAAGAAAATGGGCTTTTTATGGGCTGAAGGGTTATTCACGCCCCATGAATAACTTCCTGACTTATTCGTGTGGCATGAATAAGTCATAACTTTGCGAGGGTAACAAGGGTAAATAGCTGATTCATTAAGGGTAGTATAGTCATTTTGCAACCCAATTCAGTTATTCTCGAGGCATGAGTAACTCTTGAGGTTATTCATGGGGCATGAATAAGTGATCTGACATATTTTATTTTCTTTTTATCCCTTATTCATCCGTGCGCTTGTTTCACCTCCAATTAAACTCTTTTTCTCTCGTTTTAGCCCACGAACACCTGTTTAACACCAAGACACAAATAAATATCTAAGACACGATATAAACGAACGTTAAATGATTAAAAACTATACAAAAATAATATCTAAATGTGATGCATTTGGCAACACATCAATGACACAAATTACAGAGTAGACATAAAGAGGAATTACAGTAAGTTAGTAAAAACATTGTGTTTTAAATTCTAAAATGAAAACAATGAAGAAGGAATTAAATGAGGAATGATATTTTTAGTAATCAAATTTGTTAATTTGATATTTATTTATTTATTTATTACGGATTAATTGTTTATTTTCGGCATATTATTTATTTTGTTCATAAATTAAGAATTGATTAATTTTCATTATTTTTTTAAATCTGACGAAAATATTGCAATTTTTTCAGTATGGACAATCAGTAACTTTATGTATTTGTTCAGTATGGACAATTTCATTCATAAAGTTGTATTATAATTAAAAATTAAAGTAATGTATTTTTTATATTATTAATTTTGTCAAATTCGAATTTAAACATTTCGAATTTTATTTTGAAATTAAAAATTCGATATTTAATTGATTACCAATATAAGCTAAACTAATATTAGAATAATATAACACAATTAATAGGATCAATAAATGTATTAATCGGAGAGTTGACACTACTTATGTAGAGACTTTGAATCTTATTAAATGTGTAATTAAAAGGATAATTAATATGTATAATTTCTTACCATTATTAACCAAAACTCAAAATTTGAAATTTTGTATAATTTGAATTTTGAAATTCAAAATTCAAAATTTAAGTTATTACCATTAAACTTGCAGATAATAATAGAAATGCTAGATATTAAGTCTCAATTATCATTTACTGTAAATTTCTAAAAAAGTTGGTTGAAAAAAAGAAAGAGACTTACAGTTAAAGTCTCAATTATCATTTACTACAAATCACAACTAAACATATTGATAAAACAAATTTCACATTAATTAATTATTTTAATTAGTTAAAACTTGAAAAAATATTTAATTTCACAATCAAAATCAAGGTATTAGTCCAAACAATAACTCTAATTTTGACTTAATTAATTTGATGAAACCATTGAGAAATACAAGGAATTCAAACATACAGATAAACAGATGCTTACATCATCTAAACGTCGTCGTCCCATTTCCATCATCGTTACTTCACCTCAATTATTCCAGATCTTGGAGAAACATGTATATCTATGTTATAAAAAATACTCATCAAGTGATAAACAAACAAACCATTAAAATAGTAAATATTATAAACGATTTAATTAACAAAATCCATGTGGAAACGAAGGAGCACACCTGCTGACAACCTTTAAAAGTGTGGCGGCGATTAAAGCCAATTGATAAAAAACCGGAGGCCTCTCAAAGCTGCCCACATGTACCCAGAATACCTTGAAGCAGAAAAACAAACACAAATCAGGAAAAAAAACAAACACAAATCAGAAAAAAAAAATTATCAACTGAACTGAACAAATTTGATGTTCACAATTTGTATCGTTGTCCATTCAACAATTAACCTAAGAAAAGGAAAAAACGGATGATTATTAACCTCTAAATTTATCCGCTGCGCATGTGCATCCTTAAGAGTACTCGAGAATTCATCCTAACTCAACAACCCATTTGTATAATTGTCTATTAATTCGACCAATAGATGGTTATTATTTAGATATGAAAAAAACTATTTAAACTAATAATCAAGAAGAAAACAGATCTATAATCAATTACGTGTGAAGATTTAGGGAAAAGTGTTATGTTTTTTTTTAAATTGGATAGATGAAAGAGAGAGAAGGAGAAGAATATAGAGTGATTGGGTTATCTCTCTACCTCTTTTTATATCATGCTTTGATTTTGAAGATCAAATTTTGACCTCATTTAATTATTCTTTACCGATTTTGACTTTTAATTATTTAATGATTTTCGATTTAAAAAAAAAAAGAAAATTTTATAAATTTTAAACTTGTGCCATGTGGCACAATATGGGAGGAGATAGGAGGGAAGGTGAATTGTGGGAGTGTCATGTGTCAAAAATGGCTTTTGTTTATTATATGTATAGATAGATAGATACATCAACATGTGTTCTTGCTAAGGGTATAAGAAAAAGAATAGCAAGAACCTTAGATTATGTCAAAACTGAGTAAAGTTGGTTTGGTTAACATTCAAGGTTGATTGGTAGCAAACATGATACAATCATAGAACTTTTACTTTGCTTCTTACCTAATGATAGGATTATGACCAAAACAAAGAATACAACTATGTAACACCCCGTTATTAAGTACCCGAAATTATATATATAATCTTTGATTAATTTACATAATTATCTAATATTATAACTAAGCTAATCTGGCCCAATGGAATCGGCCCAAGAATATTGAGCCCACCCGAATAGAAGTCCAAGATAACTACTTAGTCTAAACCTATGGACCCATTTAAGAAACCCAACTCACCTACGGCCCATCTACCCTCTGGCCCAAACGTAGCCCTTTTTCATCTTTCATTTAATGCACATTCATGCATTCTTCCTGCCGCCTTATTATGCACAGCTCACCCAACACCTATACCTTATCCATATTATACATGCACATGGACAACTCCTATAATATTCCTTAGATACATGCATGCTCTCTCCTTCTCTGCTTAAAGTACACGCACACCATGTTATCATCATCCAATTATTGGTTCATGCACCTTCTAATATTATGCATGAGTCACACACATGCATGCATTTGCTGCATCCCACCTATACCTTCATCATCATCATTTAATCATTACCTTTACCCATTACACATACATATGATTCATGCATCTGTCCAAAGTTTGATCGTACAATCACCTATCTATTTTCATCATGCATGTACCCATTTACTATATATACATATAACATTCATAACACCTCATTCTGAATACATACACTATCTTAATAATATATACCCATCATTCATGGAGAACCTACAAACAAACAGAAAGAAAGAAAGGTATGATGAGGGTGAGAGCTAAGAGAGAAAGCATGAGAGAGAGGGAGGGCACCACCAGTACCGGCCGCCTTTCCGGTCATCTTCTCCGGTTGGGTTCGGCTCGCCGGCAATCGCACTAAACACCATAACCATCATTAATACAGTCACTGTTACCAGTAACCTTCTCCGGATGGGTCCTTCTCCCCGTCGACCAGTCACCACCTATGTTCCACAACCCGAAACCACTAAAGGTTAGATTTATTTTTATAGTTATTATTATTATTATATTAATACTATTATTATATTATTATTATTATAAACGTGAAACGTGTGGGACGATAAATATTGACCCAACAATATTAAACTGAATAACGATAATAAATCGAGTAACAAATATATATATATTTATATGCAAAAGAGTACAAAGTATTAAAATATAAAGGATTGTCCCCGGCGTTATCACGTGCACAAGCCTTGCACGCGATAATGTTATTAAATATAATAGGTACAATATATCTTGGAATATACCGTTAAGAGATAGACTACAGAACCAGAAGAATATTATATAAGGTGAGTACATGACCTTCCCCTTTTTATTTATAAAGCTTTTGGGGCTGATTACATGCTGTCCAGTCGTTATCAAAGTATTTTATATGGTTTATATTATAAAAGTGTTATCGAGTTGTTAATAGAATATCATTGAATCATGATCATGTTATAATTCGGTCGAATAGAAATCACGTAGAATGGATCCCTTCGGTATTACGGGAATATATTTTTCTGAACCAAGCAGAGGTTTGGAACCACAATAAAGCATTTGTATAGTGCTCCATCGATAATATATTCCACCTTAGAATGACCGGACCATATAGAAAGAGTTATGTGTTTGTTAAACTTGAGTTATTATTATTAGTATGTCTAAAATCTCGGCATGTCTCACTAGTATGAAAATACTAACGTACTTTAAGCATGTGGTCAGGTATTTATAAAAGATTACTAAAGAGAAAGTTGACGAATAGAAGATCTGGATAAGAAGAGGATGCTATGGCTACATTTTATGTATTTCATTAGTATTGAAATTCAGTTTAATGTAATCATTACAATTAAACCTGTTAATGCTAATCCGCTGCGCCACCTGGGTCGTTACAAACTACCATCCTGCCGGGGTATAAACTCACATATAGTCAAACTATTAGTGGGGCCTGAAAAGGATGTTTGTAGACAAGCCTTATATCATATCCAAAGAATGAATTTTTAATATCCTACACCCCAATTTATGCTTATAATGTTTGTAACTTCCTTAACATGTTTAATGTGTGGAGAAATAAAACCCAATCCCTTACGGCTTGGTTGTAAAGTTATGGGAACATATTAAACATGTTATGGAACTTGAATTTGAGTAATTGAAGTATGGGAAATGGATGGAACAAATATAAAATGAAGTGTCTCAATCGATTTGGTTTGAAAATCCTCTACTAGATACTATAATGACGGACAAGATTAAAGAGTTTATTGATGTTTTGTACAATATTTACAACCAATACATAACCTATTTATACAATACAAATAATATCTACACATTGATTTTAATGGAGAGATTTATGCACAAGAATATGGAAGTTGTTGAATAGCATGACTTTGGTCTTTGTGATTGTGTAACCTTCTTGACCGTATTAAAGTTGTTGAATAGCATGACTTTGGTCTTTGTGATTGTGTAACCTCCTTGACCATATTAATGTTGATTGACATTCCTTATACGCCCCTGCAAGATGGAGGATCCATCGGATACTCCAATCTTGGACCGATTACGAATGAATGATGCTCGCTTTAGTGGTTTGGTAAGCATGTCCGCTAGTTGATCTTGAGAGCAAATATGAAGAACCCGTAACTGTCCAGGTGCAATTTGTTCTCTAACAAAGTGATAAGCAAGTGCTATATGTTTCATCTGTGAATGATATACGGGGTTGGCACAAAGATAGGTAGCGCCGGTGTTGTCACATAACAATGTTGGGGTTGTAGATGAAGTGAGGCCAAGTTCATTCAGTAAATGCTTAGTCCATGTGATTTCTGTTGCAGCATTGGCTAGAGCTTTATATTCGGCTTCGGTTGACGAGCGAGAAACCGACTTTTGAGGAGTAGACTTCCATGAGATAATGTTAGTGCCAAAGTAAAGCATGTAGGCAGTGGTGGACCGACCAACATCATGTACACCGCCCCAATCCGAATCTGAGAAGGCCGGGAGATCGAGCGAGGAATTGTGGTTCAGAAAAAGCCATGATGAATGGTGCCTTTAAGATAGCGAAGTACCCGTTTGAGTGCTTGCCAATGAGTTTGACGTGGGTGGTGTATAAATTGGGAGTGTTTATTAATGGCAAAAGAAATATCCGGGCGAGTGAACGCTAGATATTGAAGAGAACCTACAAGTTTCCTATATGGGGTGACATCAACTGAAGGGGAGGAGTCAAACGATGTTAAAGGTTCATTAGAACTGAGTGGGGTAGTGACATCTTTTGCCCCATCCATTTTAAATTGATGCAAGATGTCTTGGATGTAGCAGTGTTGTGATAAGAATAGACCTTTGGGTGTGGGAATCACTTCAACACCAAGAAAATGATGAAGCATACCAAGATCCTTGATAGAGAATTTTTTGCTTAAAGCCGTGATAATGTTATCAAGGAATTGTGGGTTGTTGCCTGTAAGAACGATATCATCGACATACACCATGAAGTAACAAATGATATCGTTATGTTTGTAGATAAAAAGAGATGCATCGGCTAATGATTTTTTGTAAAACCAAAGCGAAGGAGAAAGTTTGCAAGTTCAATGTACCAAGCGCGTGGTGCTTGTTTTAAGCCATACAAAGATTTTTTTAGCTTGCAAATGTGATTAGGGTATTGTGGGTTAACATAGCTTGGTGTCTGAGTCATGAAGACATCTTCATGAAGGGTTCCATGAAGGAAAGCATTATTAACATCCACTTGATGCAAGGGCCAATTTTTGGTAAGAGCGATGGAGAGAATAGTCCGAATGGTAATCGGTTTGGTGACAAGACTAAATGTATCAAAGTAGTCATTTCCATGTTGATGAAGGAACCCTTTTGCTACGAGACGGGCTTTGTATTTTGCAATGGAGCTGTCCGGATTGCGTTTTATTCTAAAGACCCATTTGCAGCCTATCGGTTTGTCAGGTGTAGGGGGAACAAGTTCCCATGTTTGGTTTTGTAGTAGTGCGTTGAACTCGGAGTCCATGGCTGCGCGTCATTCGGGATCCTTAGATGCTTGGTTGTGAGTTGTAGGTTCGAGTGAGGGTGGAAGAGGGTGGATAGTAGTGTGGTTGACGGTATGAGGGTTGTAATATTTCGGGTTGGGTTTGCGATTTCTGTGAGGCCTAGAGGTAGAGGAGGAAGAAATGGTATGTGGTGCAGGATTAGTGGTTGAAGAGAGCGGTGCTTGGGAGGTATCTGAAGTAATATTGGGATCAGAAGTGGATGAAGGTGTCTATGTTTTCTCTCAATCACCCCATTCTGTTGAGGTGTGTATGTGCATGAGGATTGATGAAGAATGCCTTTAGATTTTAAAAAATTATGAACCTGATTATTAACAAACTCACTACCATTGTCACTTCTTATTATTTTAACCTTAGTTTGAAACTGTGTTTCAATAATAGCAACAAAATCTTGTAAGTTTAGAAAAACATCCTGTTTAGTCTTCATCATACACCCACACAGCCCTAGAGAAGTCATCAACTATTGTAAGAAAATATTTGAATCCTTCTCTAATGGTTACTTTATATGGTCCCCAAACATCCATATGTATTAGGTCTCCTATAGTCTTGGACTTATGTTCACTCAAGGGAAATGGATCCCTATGCTGCTTAGCCTTTTGACAAACTTCACAATGTGTATCTAAGTTCATGTTTCCTAAATTCAATTTTCGTTTAAACATTTTTAGAGCATTATTAGATGGATGCCTTAATCTATCATGCCACAAATTGAATAGAACAGAACTATTATAACACACCTTTCCAGACATCACAGAACTACCACTGTAACATCCTAAAAATTCGCCAATATTTATTTAAATGAAAACCCGGTTTTCATCAAGTTGATTCTTTAATGTTTTATTATGAATCATAAGTGGTTATTAAATTAGGTCGTTAAGCGACCAACATATGTTTTAGCTAAAAAGTTATTTTGACGGAATTGACTAACCGACTTTCATAGCGTGGGTTCGTTAGGGAGCTCGGTACTATAACTTAATCAAAGGTGATTTGAGGGACCTGGTTGTCCGTATTCGAAAATGTTTTAACTTAGCTTTAGGAGCAAGTTATCATCAAATGGAAGCTAAGGGCCATTATGAAATATGTGGGTATATTGGCAAAACTTTTAAAACCAAACCACACCATCCCCGCCCAAAGTTAATCACCTCCCCATTTTCGGCGTTGTCTCCGGTCTATATCCAGCAAGTCTAGGTTGACCAAGAATCTCAAAAAAATTCAACACAATAAATACATTCCATCTTTCCAGACGACCATCTCGATCCACTAATCTCGGCAATCAATCTTAAATCTATGCGCACCTAGGAATGAGAACCAAGTATAAAACTCCAACTCCTAGTCCAGGATCACATACGGTTTCTTCACCACCCAAATACAATGTCGGAATTCATCTCTTCCGTGGGTGTGATAAAACCGTCGAAGTTACATAACCCTCCCTTCGAACCTGCCCAGAACAGCCGTCAACACCGCTGCCTCCGAACCGTCGGCGCCACCCTGATCTCCGACGCAACACCGGAGCTGAACCCCAACCATTGAAGGTAACCCTCATACAATCATTGTTATGGTTATGGTGATGGTGAGTGGTGGTTTTGTGGCGGTTGCGAGAGAGTATGGTGTCGATAATGGCGACGGTTGGTAACTATGTTGGCATGCGACATGGATATTATGCTTGATGTTGGTTGCTGGGTAGTTTGTGGCTGTGGTGGTCTTGGTTGTTACGGGATCGGTGGCGAGTGCGAAGGCGGTGATGGTTCCTGTTGGGTGCTTCCTCATCGATCGTTTAAGGTGGTAACGATGGGGGTGTTCGTTAGCGATATCGGTGTAACCGGAGACGACATGAAAGGTACTGGGTGGCGAAAGCTTGGTTGTTGGCATGTCTTATTACGATGAGGAACATATATATTGTAGGCAAGGTGATTAAGTTTCATGGAAACTTAAGTTTTTTTCTTTAAATGGTGATTCCTGTTGCATGAAACTTCATAAGACTTTGCTTGAGTAGTGCGGTAGGGGCCACAACATGGGATTGGTCATGGCTTACCTATTGTGATCATGTTCTTGCTTCAAGATGTTAGTTGGATCATTTTGTTTTGCATGGGATATATGTTTGACATATTAATGATAATATTGGCCAATAGTGGTTTTGATCAGATTAGAAGTCAATGGCCATGGTCATGGAAAGCATGATGGAGTATTACGAAGACACTAGGCAACATTGATTCAAATGGTGAAAATACTAAGCTTTGTGGCAATTAAATTATTTTTGGTGTCTCGTCAAAGTATAATGAAGAATAATTCTTTAGCGAAGATTTAATATTGGATGAGTTAATCAAAGATTTTATGCTCAAGCCGGACTGGATCGGAAACGATATGAACCGAAATAGAGGTTTAGTAATCGGTGAATGGGATCTCAGGTTGGGTTATACGTTATTATGGTTTCCTTCTTAACCCTGAGATATGCGGTTGCAAGTTTCATGGAACGCTGGTTCGTAGTTCGAGGCAGTTTGGCGTGTGGATTTAGAAGCTTCGCAACCGGTGAGTTCTTGTGCCCACTCTTTTAGTTATTTTTCTAAATATTTTGGGCTAACGTGCATGCTGATTTTTATAAAGTCACAAAAATATTTTCTATGAAGATATAAATATTTTTGTGTACAAATGAAATTCATGTTTATAAATATGTTATTTTGGCATGAAACGTAAGTAGGCGGAATGCGCCTAATGTGAAGTTATAAATATTTTTACGTACGAACGAAATCCATACTAATTCAAATATATTTTTTTCTAGGCTTAAAATGCGAGTAGGTTATTATGTTTTTATACCTACATGTTTGAAGGCAACTAGAATAAAATATATATTCGGATAGTTGTATATGTTTATATGTATATGAAAATACCTATATATAGGCGTATATATAGGTTTAAGTTATATGTGTTTCTATAAATATATAAACTATGTTCGGCGACTACACCTGACCTTATAAACTGGGCAATGATAGAAGTGGGATATGCTTGCTCCAATCTAAGGTATTGGTTTTGTGTCATGGTTGTTGCTTAGTTTATGTTATAATTGTTATTAAATATAATGGACCATGTTTGATGGCTACCTGATATGTCGAACTGAGCTATGACGGAAGTGGGATATGCCTGCTCTGATCTTTGGTCTTGGTTTTGAGTCAGGATTGTTACATTGTTCATATTATATGTATTCTTATAAACTAAGCTATGACAGAGATGGGATATGCCTGCTTTAATCTCTAGCTTTAGTTTGCATAAATGGACTGGATTGTTCTTTGTGTTGAAAAGCGAGATGCGCTTATTATATATAATTGGTAAGTGAAGTCTTGAGGTAAATAGGCATATTATGCCTATCCTAGACTTTAATTTTTGTTTTGCTTGGGGAAAAACAAATTAGCGGATTGCGCTTATTGTTAACTCTGAGGTTGAGGTATTTTGTTAATTCTTATTTTGACAAAATACTTGTTTATATAAATTTATAAAACCTGAACTCACTCAGCGTAGCTGACCTTTTGCATACACGTTAGATTGATTTCAGGTTAAAAGAGTTTTGGATGGATGACTGCTTGGTGATGCAAGAAGCTACCTGGCAACTGAAGGCATTTCTAGTGGAAGATAACTTTTGTTTACTCATGATAAATTCTAAATTCAATTTACATTTGAATAATAATTTTCATGGGCTTTGTGAATCTTATTTTAATTGATTTTCCGCTGTGTACACTTTGATTCAAACGTACTCTTTCGAAAGAAAATTTACTCATGTTTTTGCATATTTAAGAGTTTTAACCCAACTGTTTGACACCGGTTTTGCGGGTCTTACAACCACAGTAGTACAAGCCATCCACTTGACTACCAGTCACCAGGTTTTTCTTGGTGATTAAGTCCTGAATATAACAATTGTTTTCATCAAAACCAACAAACAACTTGTTATCCCTAGCTAATTTGTGAACAGAGATGAGATTAACATTATATTCTGGCACAACAAAAACATCTTTCAACACAACTTTTTCAGCTAATATAATGTTTCCTAACTTAGTTACCAAAGCATCAGTTCCATTTGGATGTTTAACTCTAATATTTAGATTAGAAACATTAAGATAGTCAGTTAAATTTTCATCAGTTTTAACCATGTGTTGATTTGCCCCAGAATCTGTTATCCATCCTATAAAACCCCTTTTGTTGTACTCACTAACAAAACGGAACACAGGTTTGAACATCTCATTAGCACAAAAGGACTTGTCAAGTTACCTGCAACATTGCAGCTTGTTTGACTCTCACTTTTATCTCCTATTAAATTCAGAAGTCTGCTTATTTGATCAGGAATGAAGGAATTAATGACATTATCAGTACTATCAGAAACATTATTATTAGCAACCACCTTCTTCCCTTGTCCCCCTCTTGGCCTCATCCAAGAAGGGTATCCAATGATTTCAAAACACTTATCTACAGTATGTCCTACCTTATTACACTAAGTACATTTTAAATTTTGATTTGACACTTTATTATTTCTTTTGAACTCAGGAGGTTGAGAGGCTTTTGAAAACAAGGCAAGAGACTGACTCTTTTTGTTTGAACTGCTGGCATTTCTATGAGATTCCTCTCTAGAAATGACAGTAATAGCTTCTTTGACAGTAGGTAAGGTTGTCACACCCTCAAATTTCCACTACGGGGTTTATACCACGAGGCGCATGACATACCAGGATCCCATAGCCATAAGTCATATGAACGAACTCTAAATGCCCAAACCATTTAGTTCGTTTTCAAAAACCAAGTTTAGATAAGCTGCGGAAGCGTAAACCAAATTTAAACCTTTTAAAAACCATGCGCAAACAACGCGCCCAAATTAAAACCATATGAAAGAAAATGTAAAAGCATAATATGTAATTTAGGTGTATGCCCAAGACCCCAAATGCAGTGAAGTGTGCAGTGCTTTCTAATCCTGGCACCGGAAGCTAACTATCTGCAAAAGCATGTAAATCGTGGGTCAACAAACAATGTTGGTGAGTTCACTAAGTAAAGTAAATGAATATGTAACTGCGCTGGTTTCCAAAACCACGTAAACAAGTAATTGAGTTGGTTCCAAGAACCGTGTAAATACTAGTTCATCGCATGTCAAGGGTAGCTAACCCATTCATGATAACTAACACCGATATACCGAACTTCTGATGTACGTGTAGCTACAAATGTGAGCCGCATGCCTTACATCATTGCCTATCAACAATGATAAAATCTTTTAAGTTATAGTTCACTCCCGCACTCCCCGAGCCGGTGTGAGGTTTGTCAGGCCTAATAGCGCTATCAACTAATAACCCGCTTGCCATAACCCGGCAACTCATTTGGTATGTGAAGGACTTACAAATGATAGAGTTGGTTTAGTTCATCAAGGACACAGTTTGCGAACTAGCAAAAACCGACCCACACAAGGATCCATAGCATCCCAACCCGGGATGTGTAAGTAGTCCCAAACAGGACTAGAAAGTAGTAGTCCCAACCTAGACTAGAAAATGGTAGTCCCAACCAGGACTAGAAAAAGTTAAGTACGTTGTCTCAACCCGAGACGCATGCTTTTGAGAAAAGAGTAGTGAAACTCACCTTAGGTTGCACGTGAATAATCCAAATTCCTCAAACGGAAATGAGCTACCGACTCCCTATTACAAATGTCACTAGGTGAGTATATGTGCATAATCAACACACCATACAACTCGTTTGTCCAAGACTTTTAAAGTTCAAACCGTGTAGTGACACCTAATGACTCTACATGCACAAGTAAGTCCTACGTATCCCGTTGGTGATCATATTGATTATTATCAGTTTTATACCTCATACACATCTCATATAAGTATTCATGCAAGTTCATGTCAAATACATACCATATAAGACTCCAAATAGTCACGTAAACATCCCTTACACAATCTGCGTTTTCAGGGCAGATTGTACGCTGTGAAAAACGAATTATTTAAAATACTTAACGAATGAATTAAACTCCCAAAATTTTATTGAATATTCACTGGGATTCATTTGATAACCCATATTTTTGTTTTGTCTCACAACCAAACACAAAAATTATTAAAATTCGTACAACACAGCTATGTCCAGAAAATTTCCACAGCAGGTCAGTTTAGTAGAAAAATTCCCAAAAATTGTGTATTGACCCAAACGAGGTGAATCCAATTGGAAAAGCCAATTTTTTCCAATGTTGACCTACTGTCCAAATTTCATAACTTAACCCTTTGTAAAGGGTGGTTATATTTAAACCCCCCACCTTCTATTTAAACCCCCTCCAAGCGCCTCGCTTAGGCCTAAGCGAGGCGCTTGGAGGGGGTAATTTATTTTGGTAGTTTTTTGATGTTTTGAGTTGTTTTATTTTTTAATTTAATAATTATAAAAAGTTAAAAAAAATTAAAAAACAAAGTAATAACCCTCAACATTGTCATTGACTTAAACTTGACATCATCAACCACGTAAAGTCAATGAATGCGGTATGCGCGCTAAATTTCATTAAATGTGGCAACACAGGCAAGTCCTCGTCTGATAACAACTGAAAAGTAGCCGGTGCAAGTTATGTTGTAGCTTCCAAAACCAATCGGCCCCGTTGTTGCTCATATGTTATTATCTCTTCTCTTATTCTCTGTTTCTCTAGTTCTCGATGGATTATTGCTCTCATATCATGGATCAGAGAGATTCAAGCTAATTAAACTCATATCTCAAGCCGGTGCAAGTTATGTTGTAGCATCCTTGATCATCTTCTTGTTCAACACACACCAGCTTTTTCATCACAGTTTCCAACCACTAATACCAGATTGATGATACTCAATTTCGGTTGATATAGAGTATATCAGAGAAAGATTTGGTTGAAAGTGGATACAATGGATCAGAGAGATTTAAGCTAATTAAACTCATATCTCAAGCCGGTGCAAGTTATGAAATGACACATGCAGAATGTAATGTCATGCACAATGTGATTTGTATTAATGGCAAAGTGATTTGTAAGGGAAGAAGAAGAGAATGTTATATATGTTTACCTTCCCATGGAAACTCTGAAGACCTTAACGGAGGTTTGCTTGAGGGTCATTGGTCATCGGAGTTTCCAACCCCTAATACATTCATCAATGGATATTCATGTGAGAATGATTTCGTACAAGATTCCTATGCAAGCAAGTCAAATTCAGTTGTTAGACCGACTTGAGATATGAGTTACAGGTAAAGAAATGAAAACCACTACTAGGGTTCTTTTTAGTGAAGGCTGCGAAAAGCATGCAGCGGATGATTGCCAGTGAGATTGATAACTGGACAGGTTAGCCAGGTGTTTGTCAAAAAGGTAGAGCACACCACTAGAGCAAAAAGTTGTGTGTACGAATAGTGACCCTCTGGCAAACCTGCCATTAATTGGTTTTATTTAGCGTAAAAAGTTCATTGTACATATACCTCCTTATCTAAAAACAAATCACATCATTGTAGATGTGTATAGGTTACTCATTACCGTTGGACGTTGAAGGTAAACATGGACAGTGAGAAGTGAGATTGATAACTTCTCTGTGGAAGTTGCTAAAATAATTAAACAAAAGCTGAAATTGAACAGTTATTTGGCAACATACTTGAAATCAATGGGAAGATAAACAATCCTCATCCACAATGTTCTTGCCTATGAGTTTAATTAGCTTGAATCTCTCTGATCCATGGTATCCACTTTCAGAATCTGAAGAGAAGCTATCATCTCAGAGAGATATCTGTCAAGTCCAAATATTTGCAAGTCCAAATCATTGTACGATGTCTTTTTCAGAGGACCTCGACTCTTGAGATGTTGCAGGTGTTTGAAAAGTTTGAACTGAAATTGAACTTTTCATGCAAGCAAGTAAAATTCAGTAGTTTTACTAATTTCATAGTCTAGATACTTTTAACAATCGGTTTCAACTTTGTTTTCTTGAGTTCAACTTTCCATGATCTACCTTTATCATCTCAGAGAGATATCTGTCAACGATGGAAGGGAACCCGAAACAATAAAAAGTAATTACAAAGAAGATGATCAAAGATGCTACAACATAACTTGCACCGGCTTGAGATATGAGTTTAATTAGCTTGAATCTCTCTGATCCATGGTATCCGGTTGTTTTCAGGTTGTCTTCATCGTTGACCACTATCTCTCGGATAACAAATGAAAAGTTGTCTCATTAATTCCAATTCCAATTCCACCGGTGCAATCAGAATCTGAAGTGAAGCTATCATCTCAGAGAGATATCTGTCAACGATGATGGCGCAGAGGTTAGCGGTAACTTTAAATTTTGGAATGTTTATGATCATTGTCAGAGGGTCACTATTCATACATAAAGAGCATAATCAAAACAAGGGTTGTTATCGGAGAGATATCGGTCAACGATGAAGGCAACCTGAAATGACATGAACATTTATAACCTTTCTGTACCTGTGGCCAAAAGAACCTGATAAAGGTTGTACACGAGTATAATCAAACAAGGGTTGCCCGGAGTTTGATTAGCTTGAATCTCTCTGATCCATGGTATCCACTAACCGTAGCGATCATTACAGTTATTTGGACTGTTGCTAATTAGTTAAACAAAAGCTTAAATTATACAGTTATTTGGAATATTATTGATTATTACACTGAGATTGATAACTTCTCTATGGAAGTAACAAATTCAAAACAGAGGTAGGTTTGCCAGAGGGTCACTATTCATATATAAAGAGTATAATCGTGATGTGATGGATTTTTATATTTGCAACGTAGTTCCTTTTTACCTGGTTGCAAAGGAACTTCAGGTCAGCCAGACGTTTGTCAAAAGCAAGTGTGAAGATCAAGATCAAGAAGACTGGATACCATGGATCAAAGAGATTCAAGCTAATCAAACTCATATCTCAAGTTGGTCTAACAACTGAATTTGACTTGCTTGCATAGGAATCTTGTACGAAATTATACAGTTATTTGGAATGTTCCTAATCATTACGGTCAACGATGAAGGTGTGTTGTATGTATAAAATTGTGAATAATTGTGAGAGTCGATATGAGAGCAATAATCCATCGAGAACTAGAGAAACAGAGAATAAGAGAAGAGATAATAACATATGAGCTACAACGATAGGCGTTTTCGATTTCTAAATGAATCAACGACTTAAACTTGACATCATCAACCACGTATAGTCAAATATTTATTCTCCATATCCATACCTTGTTTCAAGTATCTTGTAAAATTCATTTCGTCTTCAAGACTCCTATGAGTCAACAAAGGTTGACTTTTTTGAGCATTAACAATGACTATATTACATTATTATTATTATTATTTTATTATATTTGTAATTTAGTTCATTTGTTTTATAATTATAATAATTTGTTATTATCAAGAATCGGAAATTAGTAAAACGATTTATGAAAGTATCAAGAATCGGAAATTAGTAAAACGATTTAATAAATCATTGCTCAGACGTTAGGGTTTGATAAACACAAAACTTATTATTTATAAAGCAACAAAAACACAAATCGTACCGTGAAATAAAGAGAGGCCCATTAGGAGTGCCGTGGAGGAAGATCGTCGGTTTGCTGTAGTCGATGATGGCACAGAGGTTAGCGGTAACTTTAAATTTTGAATGATCGCCGGTTTGTACAATGAATTTTACCTGCTTTGCATGAAAAGTTATTTTTAAATGTTTGTTAATATATCTTTAAATGTTTGATCTGCAATATTTGAAAATTATCATTTCTTGACATGCTTGGTAACACCTTGATCTGTAATATCTGAAAATTATCATTTCTTGAAAAGTAATTAAAAACACTTAAAAATGGATTAAAAACAATTGTTGCGAGTTAGGTTTAGTCGGAGGACCACGTACAATGATTCATCAAAGTTGTGCAAAGCTGGATGTTTTTACTGGAAAACCAAAACGAGCAATTAACGAAGCGAAACGGAGAGTTATAATTTTCTTGGCTTGGAAACAACTTAAAAGAACCAAAAATGAATTAAAATTAGTTTTTGGTGATTAACAGATAATTTTAAAGAATTAAAGAAATTCAATTTTTTTTAAAAAAAGGCCAAAGCACCTCGCTTTGGTCAAAGCGAGGCGCCTGTGGTCTAATCAAACCACTAAAGCACCTCGCTTTGGTCAAAGCGAGGCACTAAAGCTCCTCGCTTTGACCAAAGCGAGGTGCTTTGGCCTTTTTTTAAAAAAATTTGAATTTCTTTTAATTCTTTAAAATTATCTGTTAATCACCAAAAAATAATTTTAATTCATTTTTGGTTCTTTTAAGTTGTTTCCAAGCCAAGAAAATTATAACTCTCCGTTTCGCTTCGTTAATTGCTCGTTTTGGTTTTCCAGTAAAAACATCCAGCTTTGTACAACTTTGATGAATCATTGTACGTGGTCCTCCGACTAAACCTAACTCGCAACAATTGTTTTTAATTCAATTTTTAAGTGTTTTTAATTACTTTTTGAGAAATGATAATTTTCAGATATTACAGATCAAGGTGTTACCAAGCATGTCAGAAATGATAATTTTCAAATATTGCAGATCAAGGTGTTACCAAGCATGTCAAGAAATGATAATTTTCAGATATTGCAGATCAAGGAAAGAATGAAAATACGTGATGCACATACCGTGAGTGTAGTCCATTGATGTATTAATATATTATTTAATCGCAAGTTTCAATACTAGATAATGCACGTAACTCCCTAGGCATATTTCCCACCCTTTAAATAAGCATTAAATACTTTCACATTATATATTAAATACTTTCACATTATATATTAAATACTTCTCCAATTCCTATATAATATTCCTTAACTTTCTCTCTTCCCCTTCTCTAACCCTCCATGCAAATCATCCAAACAACATGGAACCAGATACAAAACAAGCATATATGGGAAGTCAAAACTCTATGACAAGTTGGTCAACCTATGATCCCAATTCTGTCAAAAGAAGATGTATTCACCATTTCAAACGATTTGCCTCCTTTTGAATTTAGGTAGTACTAGTTAAGGGATTGCCAAAGACCGATCGAACATCTTTTTATTTGTTTGCTTGCTTGAATGTCTATGGAAACAACAATGGATTTGTCAAAAGCAAGTCTGAAGATCAAGATCAAAGAAGACAGTACGTTCAACGATGAAGTTGTGTTGTATGTATAAAATAATGAATAATTGTAGTGTGTTCGGTGCAGTCGACGAACATCATTCAAAATTTCAACTTCCCGTTCAGGTGCTTAAGTCCACCTTGAGATATGAGTTTAATTAGCTTGAATCTCTCTGATCCATGGTATCCGGTTGTTTTCAGGTTGTCTTCATCGTTGACCGCTATCTCTCGGATAACAACTGAAAAGTTGTCTCATTAATTCCAATTCCAATTCCACCGGTGCAATCAGAATCTGAAGAGAAGCTATCATCTTAGAGAGATATCTGTCAACGATGATGGCTCAGAGGTTAGCGGTAACTTTAAATTTTGAATGATCGTCGGTTTGCTCTCTATATACCAATCAACAGTAGCGATCATTACAGTTATTTGGAATGTTTCTGATCATTGTCAGAGGGTCACTATTCATACATAAAGAGATAAAGGTTGTACACGAGTATAATCAAACAAGGGTTGCCCGGAGTTTGATTAGCTTGAATCTCTCTGATCCATGGTATCCACTAACCGTAGCGATCATTACAGTTATTTGGACTGTTGCTAAATTAGTTAAACAAAAGCTTAAATTATACAGTTATTTGGAATATTCTTGATCATTACAGTGAGATATGAGTTTAATTAGCTTAAATCTCTCTGATTCATGATATGAGAGCAATAATCCATCGAGAACTTGAGAAAGAGAGAATAAGAGAAGAGATAATAACATATGAGCTACAACATAACTTGCACCGACTTGAGATATAGAGTTTAATTAGCTTGAATCTCTCTGATCCATGGTAGCCGGTTGTTTTCAGGTTGTCTTCATCGTTGACCGCTATCTCTCGGATAACAACTGGAAAGTTGTCTCATTAATTCCAAAACCTAAAGAGAAGATATCATATCAGTGAGATTGATAACTTCTCTATGGAAGTTGCTACAATAGTTAAACAAAAGCTGAAATTGAACAGTTATTTGGAATGAATCTGATCATTACAGTTATGCCTTTTTTGGTGAAATGAACTTGAAGAAATGATTTGGTGGATATATCATGAGTTAAACAAAAGCTGAAATTGGACGGTTATTTGGATTGTTCCTGATCATTACTTTTCATGCAAGCAAGTAAAATTCAGATCATTACTTTTCATGCAAGCAAGTAAAATTCAGTTGTTGGACAGTGAGATTGATAACTGGACAGGTTAGCCAAACCATACGAGGGTGGCAGGAAAAAGTTGACATTTTGATCCAAAGGAAATTCAGGTTAGCCAGACGTTTGTCAAAAGAACATTTTTTATAATAATTATATTAAAAAAACAAAAAACTAACTCAAAAGATCAAAGAAAAAAAAATTTGATCCGAAGAGCCTCGCTTAGGCCTAAGCTAGGCGCTTCGAATTAAAAATCAGCTTTTTCTGCCCCCTCGTACTAACCTCCTCTGAATGAATTCAAAGCGCCTCGCTTAGGCCTAAGCGAGGCGCTTTGAGGGGGTGGAAATAGAAGGTGGGGTGGGAATAGACGGAGCCTTTGTAAATCTCGAGTTATGACCGTTTAAAGTTGACCCAATTTATAATTTCGAAAATCTGATATGACCTTTAAACTTAAAAAATCATGAATACATATCAAAAAAGTCCAAAACGCATGATTTTGGACTTTTTGAAAAGCTAACATCATAAGTTATGTTTTAGCATCAGAAAACAATCATATTACACATGTTAATCACCCTATAACAGCCCTACAATTCGTCACAATGAATCTATCAGAAAATCAGAATTCTAATAACATGCTTCTCATGAACCCTAATCATCCACAATAGCCTATAATCATATAGTAAACCCATATTATCACAATCAAATCCATGTTATCAGAATTAAATCCATATTTTCACAGCACATTACTACTATCATAAAGCATGTAAGATTATACCTTTTAATGCAATGATCCTTAAAGCTCAAAGATTACACCCAAACTAACTTGAATTAGGGAGGAAAGTTGTTGGAAGATTGATAATTGAGAGGATTGTGGTGGTGATGGTTCACGGCGCAAGGAAGGGTCTAGGGTTTCTCATTATTATTTTTTTTGACAATAATATAATAGGAATTGGATCATGGGCCTAGGTTACGGGTTTATGGGCCTTTTCTTGATAAACGGACCCGTTACAAGGTTTTAATCCCGAGAATGGTCCCGATAATATTAATCATACTAACTTATATAAAAACTATTGTTTTTATCATCTCATATCATATTAATCATGGGGTGCACATATTTCGCAGGGTTTACATACTGATTATCTATTACTCAGTAATTCACATAAACATGTAATTCACATACACATGTTAGTTCACATTCATCATCACTCAATTGCTCATATAATCATGCATGCTTGACAAATCACCAACGTTCTGGATACATGACTCGTGTGTGTGTCAAGACAAAGACTTTCCTAATTATAACATACGTTAATACCATCTAGCATATGTTATTGTTCCATAACACATTCAAATGCCCTATTAACTAACCCTAGTTAAGTGTTTAGCCACATACGAACATGCAAGTTAACTAGAGTTCAGTTAAAGTAGGAACCTGAAAATGCGGGGTGTCACAAAGGTTTCCTTGATTAAGAACTGCATTAGTTTAATCAAGCTATTAAAATCATTAAATTCTTTTGCAGCATTACAAGAACAAGAAGGCAGTTGCAGTATTTGATCCATTTGTTTCCACATAATGTTTAGTTTATGATAATATTCTAAAACATAAGTACCATTTTGACTAAATGAGTTAATTCTTTGATATAGATCAAATACCACTGACCCATCTATCTTATTATAAGTTTCTTTTAATTCACTCCAAACATCACAAGCATGTTTTGAAAATACATGACCCATATACAGATCATCACTTATAGAATTGAGAATCCAAGTTAAAACAATTGAGTTACATCTGTCCCATTGCCTACCCATAACCTCATTTTCCTCAAACCTGACACATGATTTATCAATAAAACCTCATTTGTTTTTAACTTACAAAGCTAGTTTCAAAGCATTAGACCAAACAGTGTAATTTTCAGTGCCTTTAAGTTTTATGTTAACTATATTTAGGTTAGCAGAATCACTAGGTTGTAAGTAAAGTGGATCACTGGCATCCAATTTACTTACAAGGGTCACATTAGAACCATTATAGTTGCCTCCTCCTCCTTTATTGAGGATCAACCACATCATCCTGCTCAGACATGATGACACACTCCTAATATACCAACTGGTAATACAATCCAAACAAATAGTCAACAAATAAGCACTTTAAGAAACACACACACACAAAGGACGAAACCGTGTCAGTGATCCAGATTCCTGGTTCGTCACTCAAGGGTGCCAGGACAAGTCTTAACACGGGAGTCCCCTAATGAATCTAACACACTAGACAAGAACCAACAAATACACAGAGCAATAAATCACACAGTCAGAACGAAAAGCAGTAGACAAGAACAGACCATAATAATAACCTAAAACACATTGTTGAGCCAATGTCGGTCCCCCTAACCCGGCCAAGTGCTCCTAGACACAACAAAAAAAAAATAAAAAAGAAAAGAGAGGAACGATCTAACCAATAGCAAGCTTCCAACACAACCACTGATTGTAACCTTCACTTAGGGTTACAAATCAATGGAAGATCCACACAGAAACACCAGCAACAGTTTCTCCCTCGAATACCGAGATCAGAGTCCTTTTGATCCACCGGATTTCTTTCCAGATTTCCAACAGGAAACTTGTAATATCCAAGATCCAAGTCGCATAGCGGACACAGAACTTAAGAAGACCCAGATCAAAACCCAAGAGCTAATCTAGAGCTCTGATACCATGTTACTAAACATGGATAATCACAAGAACTAAAAGAAAACTTTATTAATCAAAGACTCAACACAAAACACTAAAAGAACCAGTCAGGAACAAAGAAACAGATCTGTTCAACAAGATCTATACAAACCCTAAACCACTTTACCAACTCTACTCATCTATCAATCACAAATGATTACAAGCTCTAACACAGATACAAGACGTATCTGATTACAAGAAACCCTAGCCTTAAGATCTAGATGAAAAGTGAAAGTGAAAGAATGAAACCCTGGAATATGAACACAAAGACTGATTAAAGAACCCAACAAAGACTAAAACAATGCTTTTATAGAAGGTGTAGAATCTTCTATCAGAGAAACACAAAAGCCACAAATCTCAGCCTTTGGATTAATATCATGACACGGATCATGATCTCAATGGCTGAGATTGATCCTCAACAAACACACTTATAATATGTGTTAGTAATGGGCCATAAAAGTTGGGCCGGAGAAATATTCGACCAGGCCAAAAATGACTGGACCATTCTTGAGACTCTTTATCCTTAGCCCACGAACTCTTCTGACTGCAGCTCACGAACACTAGCCCATCAACTCTTCTTAAATCTCCAAAACTCATAACATGTAAACAAATAACAAACACAAAAATAAAGTGTCTTAATAAATATGTTTATGATCAAGAATCAAACTGGACAATAACATACCTTAGATTTTTAACAGAAACAAAAACAATTACGAAACAAATTACAACAAATGTTTCATCTAAGCCGAAGTAACTAGTTTAAAATGATACCAAGTCACTAGGTATTGCTTGTACTCGCAAACGAACATTACATGGGTCAACCCAAACACTACACAATTTTAAGTGAGTCGGACACCACATTAACATATATATTTGTGATGTTGATGTTGAGCGATTCACCCACTAACCCGAAGCCATCAACCCGACATGATTGAAACACATAAAAGACATGATGACTAGTTTAATAATTGGAAGTTCATCATCAATTTAACTTCTTATACTTTTGCAATAGAAAGACAAGAGACATATGTGAAATTAACATAGGCACACTGACGAAGTTAAAACTCATCTTTTTCAAGTAATCCTGTAGCCATGAATTATAGTTCACAACTGTTGGACTTTTACCATATATAACACACATTTGAATTGTTTTCTTTATAGCTCAATTCTGTATTGGGCACTTATCTCAGATTTAGATCTGTATTAACTTAAAGTGTATTCCAATCTCTAAGTAAATGTGTTTTATAAAAAAAGGTTATTTAATTAATAAACTATTAAATAATCAAGCTTTTTAGTAGATTATTACAACATCATAATCATTACTCAAATCCATATTTTCACAATCTTTTACATTAGTTAAGAGGTCAAAAATCTAAAAAGTTTGTTTAAAGGTCAAAGAACAGAGACAAGAAACACTGGCTACAAAAATTAAATTAAAATACCTAAATTAAACTAAAACAAACACAATATTATAATATAATATTAAACATGGTAGAAACTGTGTTGTCTGTAATTCTGTACACCACTTTTGGGAAAGAAGACAAGAAGGGTAAAGAAGGAAAAACATTTCTTTAAACTTTTTGGATTCAAGTTTAAATCTTTTATTTTAAATCCCACTGTTCATAACAGAATTTGTAATATCAACATTTTTATAACTTATGAATTAATAAAACAAAAATAAAAGAAATCTTGAAGAATTAGAGCATACCCAAGTTCAGAGTGTAGTTCTAATTCCAACCAGTGGCATCCAAACCACTGAGAAAAATAAAAATACTTTTAAGTCCAGAAAAAAATATATAGAAATAAAGACATGAAGGAATGTGTGCATATGAGCATGAAAGAGTACCAAGTTATAGGAAATGAGAAGCTCCTCCATTTTTAGTTTAGTTTATCAATGGGTAAACCCTATATAACTTATTTTGGGATAGAAAATTAATTTGAATGTATAATATAGTATTGACAAGTAGGAGGTAGATCAATTAAATTCAAAAATTTTCACTTTTAATATTAATTAACTATATATTTATAGAGGAGCTCTTTGAACATTAAATGGGCATAGTTGGGTATTGAGGTGTATAAAACCGGGTATTTTGAATACCCGGGTTCGGTTACGTACTCGGGTTCGGGTATGATCGGGTAGGGTATAACCGGGTATTACGAAATAACCGGGTCGGGTTTGGGTAAGGTATTTTCGTGAAAAGCCATACCCTATATACGAGGTTCAGGTCGGGTTCGGGTTTTCAATACCCGGTTTCGGGTATACCAATTTTCGGGTACTAGATACCTATTTTCAAGTAAGCGTGTGAATTTCCGACACAAGTCAAAAACACGACCCGAACCTAACACGAAATTAGCGGGTTTAGGTTTAGTCTAAATGGGTTCGGTTCAAACCCGCGAACCCGTTTAGCTAAACGGGTTGGGTTCGGGTCAACCCGGACGGGTTGGCGGGTTTACCCGTTTAACCTATTTATACTATATATTGTTTTTTACAATATGTTTTATGTTATAAATTAAATTGGTTAGGTATTTTATGCCACACTTATAACTTAAAATAGAAATTGGTATGAGATTTTATAAATAAAACATAAATGTTTTATATATATTTGTGTTTTTCGTAGTAAAATTTTAATTTTAATACATTAGTTTGCGAAAAAATAAAAAAAATCAAGTTGAACGGGTCGGGTTCGGGTCAACCCAAGAATATTCAGGTCGGGTTCGGGTTCATATGTATGTCACAATTTTTGGTTTCGGGTTCATGTAAAAATTTCAGGATCGGGTTGGGTTGGACCCACCAACCTGTGAACCCGACCCGTTAAGCACCCCTAAGTACAAGTGATAAAAAAAAAACATAGATAGTTAAGTCTTCGTTGATAATGGAGTAATTCATCGTCTTTATTTAATGCCTCCGTTTGATAATAAATAACCGGGTTTTAAAATACCCTACGGGTAGGGTCGAGTTCGGGTATTAAATAACCGGGTTTTAAAATACCCGGGTTCGGGTATTTTTTTCGGGTTCGGGTATTTTGTACACCTCTAGTTGGGTATATCACATTTGTAGCCAAGGGTATTTTCGTCTTTTCTAACTCCATGTATATATCTTCTTCCTTCATCATCATTCTGGATATGTGGGAACCAGCTTCTACCGCCGCCGGGGTATTATATAACACCTCCGTCATGCCACCACCGTCCGACACCACAAAACCCCTTTCACAGACCTCAACTGCTTTTGTTTTCTTTCTCTCTCATCGTTACCTTCCTTTTGAGACCAAATAAGAACCCTCTTTTTCTCTCCTAACCATCTTCCTTTGCAGCCAAATAAGAGCCCGTCCGGATCCGGTGCATCTCCAACAGCCACTGTTCACTAACGTGGCCCCCCCGGCCCATGTCTGCCGTGCGCCTCTTCACTTTCCTCTGAGGGTCGTACATCATCTTCACCTTTGTCCGCGTACAACTGCACACCTCCACCATCGCAAGATTTCTGCCTGTAGCAAAAGCCTCATCCCAATCTTACCGCCTCTCATAAGCCACCTCATCGAGCCACCTCATTCGCTCGCTGTCGTACGGTCATCGTCGTCGTCCCAGATAGCGTCACTCGCCGGAAGTCACCTGCCCGGATCTACAACAATCTATAACATGCATGACGAGATCCCCACGAAAATTTGCTCGGCGCTCCTGAACACCATCCATTGTTTTGAAAATAAATGCCCACGTATTTTTTCTTCTTTCCTACATTTCTAAAATAAAAGTTAACAATTTAATCGATAACACCATGGTGGTGTGTGTTGCTGGTGGTGATGGTGGGTTTGAGAGTTTGGCAGAGGTTTAGAATAGAAGAGAAAGGTTTGTGTTGGTTGGTTTTTTATATGGGTCCTTCCTAGGATTAACACACCACCTCATGTCAGCATGACATCAGCAAATGGGATATACACCATACTTTTATTAGAAACAAACATAATTGTAGGGACCACCATTTGGTTATTAATAAAATCTTTGACTCCAATTTATTGCAATAATTCAAGATCATTCTATTATTATTATTATTATTATTATTATTATTATTATTATTATTATTATTATTATTATTATTATTATTATTATTTATTATTTATTACCATTGGGGTTGGTGGTCCAATGACAAGGCAAAGCCTTTTAATACACTAAAACCGTGAAGTCTTGAGTTCAAGTCTCACAAGGAGCAAGAAATTAGCCTTTCAAAAAAATTATTTATTATTTATTTACCACCCATTGTTATTTAAACATGTTTGTTAGACTATATGTTGTGGGTAGAGGTGAGTGGAGACTCTATCGAATAATATTTTACCACGTCGATGCTTACATGGCATTGGGTAGCGGCCGGGGGTTGTTTGCAAGATGGTGTTGTGGGTCAAGTTGAGCGAGTTTTTTTTTTCTAAATATATTTAAATATTTACTACATTTTTTATAAAAAAAAAAACATTAAACTAAAAATAAAAAGAAAATGACACTAAAATAAGTGGGAGTCCGAGCGTATAACATTTGTCACGCCGAAACATGGTGAAAGTTATGGCCAACCTTGCGAAGGTACTCCACGTGGGTAAAGACGAGGAGCACGTCTTCTTTTTCCCTGGGGAGATCTCTCTTCACCTTTCTCGTGCACTTGTTGGTACACAACGGATAGTTTTAGGTGTCCGATATTTGATAATTCGGTACTTATTTTAGCTAAGAATATAAATCTTGATATTTTTAATTTTCTGTTCAAAATTACTCTTAAAAATGTTACACAAACATTCTAATTAAATAAAAAAAAAAAGTTATCAAGAAAGTTTCACATTCACGAAAATATTAAACGCTATTGTAGATTTCCAATGGCCACCACAAAAAACCTATGGATACTTAAAAGAAGAAGTAGTGCAGCCGCTTGGGAACATGTATTCGAATCACGTCAAAAAATATTTAGAGATTCGTTACCTAAACGACGACCACATATGTAAATATAGATTAAAACAGGGAACAATGAAACTATATAGGATTCGTTTCTATTCGGATTGTATGTTTTCAAACACTATTAGAAAAAAGGTCTTTCTTGACACGCAATGCGTGTCAAGAAAAGGGTCTGATGACAAGAAAAAAAACGTCAAGGATGGCGGTGTCATAAAAATAAGATGACATATTTTCGCGTGTCATCTGTTTATGACACACATTTATGACAAAATTTATTGACACGCGTTATGACACTTTTTAATGACACATTTTTATGACAGTTTTTGTTGACATTTTTTCGACACATATTATGACAGAAATTTATGACAGAATTTTATGACGTTCTTTTGCGTGTCGTAATTTATTAATCTAAAAAAAATTCCTGTAAAATTACATATTTACCCTCCTGGATTTATAGCAATTTTATTATATGCAAAATAATTAGCAAATTAATAACAAAAACATTATTTCATTATATAATCCGGCCATATTTATCAAATTACAAACTAATCCGAGACGTTTAACGTTTACAAAAATATTGTATCGCCATTACATTGCCTTCAAACAAACAAGTTTGGATCATTTGAAAATAAATGTTGCGGCGTAGCCTGACCATTCTTCGCAAACGACATCCATGTCTTCATCCTCGTAATGATCCGCTCCTCCCCAACTTAAGACAACAATAAAATAAATACATTAGTCGAGGCCGGCCAATTATTTTACACATAGAAATGCTTTATGTTTCATCAAATACATAAGGGTTATGGGATTCATACACCCTGTGATGTCACTTTCTGGGAGTGTGACATCACATTCTAGGGTATGTGGCAGCCTCTTATTGGTATGTGATGTGGGCCAGGGTGTACAATTCCTAAATAAGTGGTGTATGAATCCTAAATACCATACATAACTATTAACATAACTAACAAGGCCGTATAGGTATTTCAGTCAAGCATCAGAACTCACCCAAAAGAAAAGAACAAATTACTTGATTTCTTTATTAAAATTTAAGTACTCTTAAAAGACATTCATGAAAACAAAGTACCATTACCTTTTGCTGCAGTAATTTAGGTGCTAACACATGAAAAAAGAGCTGGTTTGACTCACCTCCTCCACTCGAGCTTTTACATCACTCGCTGACCACCTCTATCCTTATGATTTATTTCCTTCTCTTCCACAACTATGAAACTGGACGCCTTATAGAACACAAAGAAAACTGGGATCTGAGCCAACACTGGGCTGAACTTTCAAGTTTCAACACGCTTCATGAACCAGTTTGGACCCTGGTAATTCTATACATATAAAATAAATATTTTTCAGTAATACCCTTTTAATTTGTATGGATCTAAACCGAGTAACATTGAATAGCATGTAGTTTAACAATTATGGAGAGTTCTTCTAAAAAAAGTAACCCGGGTAGTGTTCATTTTAAGGAAAGCAGCCTTAGGTCCCTTAACTAATTCCTGAATATTATTAAATAACGAAAATGTAATCAAACATTTATCAACTATATATAAGGCAATAGTAACACTATATACGTACTGTGTGTGTATATACACACACATATATATATATATCCATCATTTGAGATAGATCTAATATATATCTGTAACAATCAAGTTATCCTAAAAAGACTCATTTGCAAAACTCAAATAAATATTAGCGTAGAACATACATACTAAATGAATATGTGAGTAAGAAATCTATCAATTAAAAAGCGTACCATTCAGCCCTCTGTGCTCATCTAAATCTGCAAAGTTTAGAAAATAAAATGCTTCCTACACATCCAAAGAAAATGCATGGGAAAGAACATTTCTTACCAGGGTCTTAACACCAGGCCTTTCCTTCAATAGTTTTTTTTCTTTTTCTCTTGTTCTTGATCAGCAAATGTTCTTCATTAATAGTATATAAGGCTAAGAATAAAAGCAACAATAAAACATCAATATTCAAGACATTTTCTTTTTTAACGGCAAGATTCTATAAATCTAATACTTCATAATCCTTGCCTTGGTTCATGAAAAAAAAATTCTAAATCTGATTACCAGGCGAATGTTTTAGTGTAGAAACAGCCATGCGAACCACCACAAACGGAAGCGCCGCCTAGAGAAGCAAGGTATCATCAGCGTTCATGGTGACAAAAACCCCGGTTCGGGAGCCCACCGGACCTTACCCACCTCTGCTCTCTTTTTCTCCCTCTATTATTATCACCCTTCACTTTCTCTTTCTGATGGTGGTGTCTGCATAAAAGAAAGACACGCGTCAACATGCGTCGATGATTCAAAGTGACAGAACGTGAACCACAAATTACTGAAATGCCCTGTCTCGAAAAAGATATTACCAAAAGGACACAAACTATTGTTCAAATTAGTGAAAAATATGTTTGGGATGTTATTACCTTTTCTGTCACTACTCTTTCCTTTCTATGAATGAAAGCTTTTTGCACCACTTCTGTTGCATACTAAATGGTGTCGAAACAAATGAAGCTTTTACCTGCAGTTGATTCAAATGATTATTTACTTGCCAAACCTCAATTCCCACATAAGTAATAGGCTTGAGGACACACAGATCAAGATAATTTTCAATTTCTCAGCAAGCAATAAGTCGATAGGCTATATTTTTAAGTAGAGTAATAGTACTAAGTTTGCAAAATGGAAAGGTCAGATGGGCAACTTCTAGTACAGGTTTGACATGATCCGGGTCATCAACATATTCTCTTTCCTCCCAAGCTGCAAGCTGAAAGATCAAAAAACCAACTTAGAAAGATACCCAACACTCAAAAGTAATAACATAGGATTCAAAGAAATACGCGAATTTAAACTCAAACCAACCTTTATAGCATTTACATCTTTGTATTCTTAGGTGAAGGAAATTTCTGTTGATATAAAGAGTGAACAACCAAATTAACTCTTGTTTACCATCGTGGTTCAATCCCGACATCAACTTCTCTAATAAGTCTCAAATACAACAAATTAGCATTAAACAGTGCAACAATGTTTGAGAACAAAAATGATAAAAACACAGAAAACAAAACCCATTTACTTGTGTAGAGTAACAACAACTAAGGCCATATGTTATTGGAACTGAATTACAAAAGACAAAACTTGCAAAAGAAAACAAAAGTACCATTCATTATAGCAAAGATAAAAACAACAACATTTGATATCTTTAAAGTTCCATAGATCACATGGTTGATGCTGGTAACCCAACTAATTTGCAGCAACTTTGCATAAACGTTTATGCACTTTAAGCTTTTGCAAGTTGCAACTTTGAACAATGTACAACACTCCAATTTGCAGTCATTACAGTTGAGGATTTAAATTCACTTTAGCAATATCAGATACAAAAACTTACAGATAAGGGACTCAAATTGTCAACATACAGTATAGGAGACGCGGCAGCGTTCAATACCATTACATAGCAATTATAGTTATCAATCTAGACAACAAGTTAACAGCTAATAAAACCAAATTAGCAACAAAAGAACCATAACCACTAACCTGATCAACAACAGTCTCAGTGATCAAATCACCAGCAACCTCTTTCGACTCAGTAACAACCGCCAACTCATCCGCAACCCATTTCCTCCAATTCGGCGCAGCAGCAACCGTCTTCAAACTCCCAAACCTTTTCAAATCCCTCACTTCCTTCAACACACCTTTCGCACCTTTCTTCTTAACCAAAGCAAAAACCACATGATCCATCGCCTCCTCATTCATATAAACCTCAACTGTAACCTCATCCTTACACGGCACAACCGCATTATACAACCTAGCTATCAAATCATGCCAGCTTTTTAACTCCATCGTCGTCACTAACCCTTGGCAAAACCTCCACCCACTCGCGTAAAACTTAAACACATTCTGCCCTTCCTTCAATAACAAAGGTGCTTCTTCATCCTAACTAACGGTCATTAAGGTGGTTCCGACGAAACGAAACCCTTTGATTTGGAAACACTTTGATTTGTGTGTTATGGGTAGCAGGCCGAACAAGACGAGATGCAAGGATTGTCAAACCTTTCTTAAATACGACGCTAACTCGACTTTGAAAGACCACATTGAAAAACCGTATTGCAAAGTGTTGAAAGAACAACACTCAAGTTCAAACTTCGGTCACATAATTTGGCGACTTGTTTGTTTACAATTTGGAAGTGGTTTGTGAAGGAATGACGAATTATGTGATACAAGAAAGCTTGCCATTCAACCATTTCTACAACCCCCGTTTGACGAGGCTTATTCAAAGAACACTTCAACCTTGTTACACACATGTAAGTCGTCCTACCCATAGACGAGATTGTTTAAACAGATGGAAAGAAGCAAAAAACGCAAAAACATACAAACTAGTGTTAACTTAACTAGTGATGTTTAATCCGCACCGCACGGTTCACCCGGCTCATATATTTGTGTTACGGCCCATTAGATTGAACCATCTACTTGGCAAATGATAAAACCCACTATTGCGTTTTGATTGTTTGATTACCCTCACACCGGTATAAATATTTTCAAAATGATTGACACAATTATTCAAACATGTAAGTTACAAAACCAGATTTTATCAACATCGTTTGATAACGCATCGAATAATACCACGTCTATCTCACAATTAAATTAAAATATCAACCTACTTGTGGAGGGTATTTTTCATAGCTGATGTGTCACACACATAACCAATTTGGCCGTTCAAGACCGTCTAAAGTTAATTGAACCACAAAAAGAGGTTTTCGAAGAATGTTACGCGATATATATAGCAACAATCAAAGGCATGCTAAATATATCAAATTTTGCAAGGATGTGAATGCCATTTGTTTGGTTCCAAATTGGGATTGTCCTATAAGATGGAGTTCCACTTGTAACATGTTTGAAAACACATTTTGCAAAAAGAAAGTTTAATTGCATATCATGATATCTTGGTGAGTCGGGGAAAAGTGTCACCATACCATCCTTCGCATTGGACTTGTATTGAAGTTATTTGTGAAATGTTACAAGTTTTCAAAGCATCAACCACTGCTTTGTTGGGAGTTTGTTATCCATCAAGTGCTATAACACTTCACAAAATATATAACATGACCAAAAAATTAAGCGAAATGGAATGTAGGGGTAGGACGTATAAAGATATGTTGCCACCTATGAAGGAAAAGTTTAGAAAATATTTTTCGAAAATACCGGCGGTTTTTTACTTGTGTCGCCGCTTTAAACCCATGTTACAATATTGCCGGTGTGGAAAATATAATTGATATAATATGCAACGAGTTGGACTTGAACACGAAAGAAGACCCGTTTTTTTCACAAGGTTTAAAAGCAAAATTTAACAAACATCTTACCGATATGTATGATGTTTATTTTCAACGTTATGATCAAATATCGTCCATTTATGTGAAAATGAGATGGGCTTCTCAAAATGTACAAGATACGGACATGGATTTATACAACGATTTGTTGGATGACTCTAATAAACGTGCACGAGGCAACGCTCCTAGTAGCGAACTTGGGAGGTATGGTGCCGAAAATTATTTAAGAACTTTAATTCCCGAACAATTTAATGCTTTTGATTTGTTGGCTTGGTGAAAATGTAAGGAAGATGATTTTCCGGTCTTAGCCGCCATGGCCCGAGATTTACTAATCGTCCAAGCTTCCACGGTAGCTTCACAATCCGCTTTCTCTATTAGTGGTAGGGTCATGTCGATATGTAGGACATGACTAACTCCACTTTCGGTAGAGATGGCCATTTGCTTGAAGGATTATTTGGATGCGGTTGATAGGGTATAAGACATACGCTCACTTAAGGGAGAACTTGAATATGAAAACGAAGTGTACGAGGACGAGGTCAACGCGGACCATGGCTGGATGATATGATAAAAAAGGAGAATGAGGCTGAATCTTTGGCTAGAACTTAAATCGAAGAGTTACAGGAAATTTCGGAAGAGATATCGTTATTTGAAGAAGATTCGTGGATTATCCTGGAAAATAAAAAGGTGTTGAAAGAGATTGCTATTAAGAAAACATCAGACTTAAGACAAAGGTCTCGTATCAAGTGGTCCGTGGATGGGGATGAAAATTCCAAGTTCTTCCATGGAGTTATTAATATCAGGAAGGCTAAAAACCATATCTTGGGCTTATCTATTGGTGGCATGTGGACGACTAAATCGTCGCTAATCAAGAGAGAGGTGTTTCAATTTTTTAAGGTAATATTCATTGAGAAGCTATTGTCTTGACTGCCTTTGGTGTGCAGTAATCTTTAATCATTTCTGGAAAAGGCTAAGGAGACGCTCATAAGTCCTTTTTCACACGGAGAAATTAAGAGCGTTGTTTTAGTTGTGGGGAAGATCATGCTCCCGGACTTGATGGTTTCAACGTTAGGTTGATCAAGCAATTATGTGACCATTTTGAAGGTGATTTCTTTAATATTTTCAGCTCGTTTCACTCTAATGGCCTTATGGCATAAGTGTCAGTTGCGTGTCTTCGTTCATCATTCTAATTCATAAAGTTGAAGATTTGGTGGGGTTGAATAATTAACGACCTATTAATTTGGTGGGGATTATTAGCAAGATCATTTCCAAAGTTCTTTCTAATCGGATCAAGAAAGTGCTTGGGAGGTAATCTCAGATTCTCAGTCAGCATTCATTAAAGGAAGATTTATTTTGGATGGCCCTTGGTGGTTAATGAAGTGGTTCACTGGTGCAATAAGAACAGGAAACATATGGGATTCCTGGTTGAGTGGCGGAAATGGATGCTGGGTATCATGGGGTCGGCTAGGTCTCCTGTCTTGGTCAATGGTTCGCCGACATTTGAATTTTAATGTGGTAACGGGCTTAGACAAGGGGCCAATTTCACCGTTTCTTTTTTTTATTGTGATGGAAGCACTATCGCGTATGATTGAGAAAGCTGCTAATGTGGGTTGTCTACAAGGCATTCAACTGCCTTCTAACTGGCCTATCTAACCTCATCCTCTTTATGCGGACGATGTCATAGTGTTGGGGGATTGGTCGAACCCGAATTTTTTGAATGTGGTCGGGATCGTTTGGGTGCTTTTTATTTGTTCTAGGTTGAAGATAAAGATAGCCAAGTCTGATCTCTTTGGCATTGGTATGGAGTCATCAGAAGTGGTTGATATGGCCTTAATGATTGGGTGTAAAGCCGGGGCCTTTTCATTTGTTAGGACAAAGAGGATTGGTGAAACCACTTTTGCAAACCTTAGTCTAATTCACTTCTGTCAAAATATTCTAAGTATAGAACTGCTGAAGAAGGAAGATCAAACTGCTGAAGAAGAGATTACACAAGTACTGAAGAAGAAAAGTCATCAGAAGTTCTGAAGTCTAAACCAGACATTTCTACTGAAGAACTACTGAAGACAAACTACTCATCAGTAGTTTGTCATTCATCAGTACTTATGAGAAGATCTTTTCCACCGCCTTTTGTATCAGTAGATTATTACTTTAGTATTACTTTCCTTTATGTACAAGTTCCAAGATTGCAACTTGTTGCAACTTGTCTCTGAACTTGCTTTTTGGCAAGGTTCATGTATTTGTAAAGTCTATAAATAGAAGGGTTCATCCCTCTGTTTTAGACATTGATTTTAATACAGAAATCCTTCAAAGCATATTATTGTTATTTCCATTTCATATTTATTGAGAATCTGTCTAAGTGTTTCATTCTCATTCAATACTTAGATTCTCAATAAATACTTATCATTTATTAGTTTCTCAAACATCCAGAGGGAGTAATAACTCCTGTTGATAAGTATAGCTTTAAACTCATAACATTCCGCTGTGCTATCACTGATCAAGAACTTGCTAAACACCTAAGTGTTCACTAGCAAGTTCATTCAAAGAGCGTTACTGATCCAACAATTGGTATCAGAGCACTGGTTTATCTGATCACATATCAATCTAACACATTGAGAATCAGACACAGGCTCTTATTGATATTCAATAAAGGATTATAAGCTCACTTTTATCAACATCCATCACTTTAAGAGATATTTGACAAATCAATACTCTTTAAAATGGATCCTCATAATACTGGTTCTACCAATAAACCTGCTATGCTAGTAAGAAATGAATATAACATCTAACAAAGCAGAATGGCACATACCTTATCACAGACGAACACAGGTTGCTGGAAATCTGTGATATATGGTCCTCATAAACCAGTAAACATTAATCTTGAAACTAAAGAAGAAATTATAAAAGACCCAAAAGACTATACAGATGATGATTTCCTAAAACTTGAGCTTGATGCTAAAGCTTTCTCTGTGTTGGCAATGGCACTCCCAAATGAAATCTACTCTGGCCTATTACATTGTGATAGTGCCAAAGAGCTTTGGGACTGCCTCAAAGAACAGTTTGGAGGAACTGAAGAGGTGATTGCCAACACCAGAGAAATCCTGGCTCAACAATATGAAACTTTTGCTCACATTAATGGGGAAACTTTAAAACAACAATTTGAAAGATTCTCCTCATTAATATCTGAGCTAAAATTAAATGGTCAAACCTACACAACTGTATCTATGCTTCATAGATTTTTATGGTCTTTACCTGAAAAATGGGAAACATACTCTATAGTCATAAGATCTTCACCAGACTTTAGCTCCCTCACCCTTACAAAACTTCATGGGAGATTACTTACTTTTGAAAGAGAAATTGATCAAAAGAAAAAAGTTACAAAGTTCTGGCAAAACTGCTGATGACTATCTACCAGGTAGTACAGCTTTATTAGGACAAGACTCACCAACTTGTTCAAATAGTTTTGGATCATTTGACCATATTGACATAACTGCTGGGATCTCATCTGAAAGATCATTCCCAGGTTATGACAATAATGATTTTGGTCAAACTACTGATAACATGTGTTTTATCATGGATGATTTGAAAAATTTCAGCAGTGATGACTTAGAAGAAATGGATATTTTACACCAACTGGCCATGTTAAGTTTAAAAACAAATAAATTTTACAAAAGGTCAGGAAGGAAGTTTCTAGGACTCAACAGTTCAACAAAAATTGGTTTTGACAAATCTAAACTTAGATGTCACAAGTGTCAAAAGTTAGGACACTTTTCTAGAGAGTGTAGAAGCTCTAGCTTTAGCCAATCTCCGTCTGGAAATAATTTTAACCCCAATTATAACAGGAATAATGGAACACAAGGGAGTGCACATTTTGTACAGGCACAAGCTCCACAACACCAATATGTGCCACATGTACAATATGTATAGATGCCTGCTCAACAGATGCAGAGCCAACAATCAATCCCTCCATTTCCAGCTGCTCAACAACCTCCACAGCCTCAGCAACCCTCTCAACAAAGTTTATTGACTTCAGGGTATGTTGACCGGAGCAGTCTTCCTTTTGACACCATAGAGTGTAATCCTGATGCAGACAACAAGATGTTTGACATCAACTGGGGAGAGCCTGACAATGGCAGGAAGAACTTTGCCTTAATGGCATTTGAGGGATGCACCTCAAAATCTGCCTTGTCACAGGTATCAAAAGAATCTTTGACAAAACTTTGTTCAAATTCTTGCAAAGAATCTTTTGCTCTCATAAGAGAGACTAATGTACACTTACAAGGGAAAGCAAATGACTCTGAGAGAAAATTCACTCAGATGAAATGTGATTTAGAAAGAAAACTTTCTGCAAAAACAAAAGAAGTTTCTAAATTAACTAACACTGCTATTGAAACCCAAGCACAAATTAAAATCATGATAAATGACCTAGGAAATGTCAGACAAGAGCTTGCTGACACCAAGGTCACATGTGAAAAGTGGGTTGAATCTTGTAAGGGGTACCAACTATTGCTAAACAAACAAAGTGCTTCAAATGTTAGATTTGGCATAGGGTACAATCACACTGAAACACCAACAGATTTTTCCCCCAAAACTACTGAAGATGGGAGAAAAATTGTTTCAGGTGAAACTTCTGAAGAGAAAGAATGCACATCTTTCCATGAGAACTTTCTAAAAACTCACAAAGAAACTTCTTCAGAAGTACTGATTAATTCTGACTTTAAGCCATCAGTAGTTTCAACTACATCAGGAGTTGAGAACCTGAAAACTACTGATGACCTAAAACCAATCAATACAGTCAGAAACTTGTCTTTGAAAGAAAAGACAAAAGAATGTGAAATCTGTGGTCTGTTCAACCACAAGACAGAATTTTGCAGATACAGAAAAGGTATTCAGTACAACAAGAAAAATGAACAACTGGTTGTGGGAAAGCAAATCAAAAATGATTTTGTAAAAACTTTTTCTCCCAGGAAACAACAACCAGTAAACACCTTTTCTCAGAAAAAGACAAAATCTCAACAAAGATCTTTTTCTCAAAATTCTCTTTCAGTAGTTAGACCTACATCTTCAGCAGTTTCACAAACTGCTGAGATTAAAGATCTCATGAACATGGTACAACTACTGATGACTAAAGTTGATGGTGGTCCTCAAAAGGATACCACCATTGCTCTTAATGAAAAATCCATTGCCAAAAAGACATGGATTTCTCAACTTGGTCAAGAACAAACTGTAAATGTTCTCAAGAGCAAACCCAAAGCCAAACTGGCTTGGGTTCCTAAATCTAACTAATTTGCTATCTTGTGCAGAGAGTTTCCAGAGGCTTAAATAGCATTTGGTATGTAGACAGTGGAGGCTCAATGCACATGACAGGGTGCAGATACCTGATAAATAATTTTATCAGTCAAAGAGAAGGATCTGTATCTTTTGGGAACAATGCTAAGGGATATGTGCTAGGACATGGCAATGTCTCCTCTGGCAAAATACAGTTTGACAAGGTCAATTTGGTTGAAAACCTTGAGTACAACTTGCTGAGTGTGTCACAAATGTGTGATAAAGGATATTCTTCCTTTTTCACAAAGACAGCATGCAAGATCATATCACCAGAAGGCCAGAAGTTGATAGAGAAGATCATTGAAGATCACACTTTGTTGATAGCCAAAAGATGTGGCAATGTCTATGCAGTGGACATTGAAAAAGACAAAGTACTGAACAACACTGCCTGTTTCTTCTCAAAGGCATCAACTTCAGAGACTGATCTCTGGCACAGGAGACTTGGCCATGTGAACATTAAAACCATAAATAAAGTCACAAAAATGGGCTTGGTCAGAGGTCTACCCTTAAAAGTATACCAGTGTCAAGAACACTGTGTATCCTGTTTAAAGGGAAAACAACATAAGTCTTCCTATAAGTCTATTGAAGAATCAAAAACAACTGCATGTCTTCAACTACTCCATATGGACTTATTTGGGCCTGTAAAAATCATGAGCCTTGGTAAGAAGAAGTACTGCTTGGTCGTCATTGATGACTACTCAAGATTTACATGGGTATTCTTCTTATTTTCCAAGGATGAGGCTGCTGAAATCATCAAGTTCTTCATTCTACAAGTAGAGAAGCAATATTCTCTACCTGTCAAAACCATTAGAAGTGATAATGGGACAGAGTTCAGGAACAAAACTCTGGATGAATTCTGTTTGTCTAAAGGGATTATTAGACAATTCAGTGTTCCTAGAACTCCTGAACAAAATGGTGTAGTAGAAAGGAAGAACAGAACTTTAATTGAAGGAGCAAGAACAATGTTAGCTGATTCTGGCCTACCATTATACTTTTGGGCAGAAGCAGTTAACACATCATGTTATGTTCAAAATAGAGTCCTTATTGTCAAGAGACATTCCAAGACTGCCTATGAAGTTCTTCATGGCATGAAGCCCCTTATCTCCTTTTTCAGGGCTTTTGGGTGTCAATGTTTCATCTTGAACATTAAGGAATCTATTTCAAAGTTTGCTGCCAAAGTTGATTCAGGTTACTTTCTTGGTTATTCTTCAACTAGAAAAGCCTACAAGGTTTTTAACTCAAGAACCAGGATAGTAGAAGAAACACTGAATGTCAAGTTCAATGAGTCAAAATACACTCTCATTCCAGCACATCCTGCTGAACTTTTTGACCTTGACAGCTTCCATTTTGGACCTGAAAAGACTGTCACTTCAACCAAACCTACTTATTATGGTGATCAAAGGTTTGATGATGAGGATCCAGCACCATGGACTCCTCAAACAGTCATTAAGTCAACTTCAAAACCATCAGAAGTTTCACAAACTTCTGATTCAACAAATACTGAGGAACAAACTCAAACATCTGCTTCAGTACCTGCAACTACTGAAGACATTGAAACTGCTGAACCAGATATAATAGACCTCAGTAGTTTGTTTGAAGAACATGAGCCACCAACACCTGTCAGTGGTTTACAACAACTGATCGAACACAAAGATCATCCACTTGATCAAATCATGGGTGATATTGCATCAGGTGTTCTTACAATAAACCAGCTTTCCAACTTTTGTCTCTTCTCAGCATTTATTTCACAGTTCGAACCAAAGAAGTACCAGGAAGCCCTCAAAGACAACAATTGGGTGCAAGCAATGCAAGATGAATTACTTCAATTCAACAAGCAACAGGTTTTGGAAATCTGTCCCTTACCACCAAACAAACAACCAATTGGCACAAGATGGGTTTTCAGGAACAAACAAGATGAAGCTGGTATGATTATAAAGAACAAGGCAAGACTGGTAGTACAAGGTTACTCTCAATAAGAAGGAATTGACTATGATGAAACATTTGCTCCAGTTGCAAGGCTTGAAGCCATCAGGTTATTTCTGGCCTATGCCATTTCCAACAAAATAAAAGTTTATCAAATGGATGTTAAGAGTGCATTTTTGTATGGAAAGATAAAAGAGTAAGTGTATGTTTGTCAGCCACCTGGGTTTGAGGATCCTTCTCATCCTGAGTGGGTGTACAAACTAGACAAAGCTCTTTATGGGCTCAAACAGGCTCCAAGAGCCTGGTATGAAACACTTTCAACCTTTTTACTCAAAAATACCTTCACAAGAGGTGCCATTGATAAAACTCTTTTCATAAAACATGTTGGAAATCAGATCTTACTTGTTCAAATATATGTTGATGATATCATATTTGGTTCAACAAACACAAAACTGTGTGATGAATTTAAGAAACTCATGCAATCAAAATTTGAGATGAGTACAATGGGAGAACTGTAGTACTTTCTCGGACTGCAGATTAAACAACAAACAAATGGAACTTTTATACATCAATCAAAATATGTTAAAGAATTATTAAACAAATTTTCTTTACAAGACTGTAAATCATGTTCCACTCCTATGACACCAACTACACAAGTTGAACCAGATGATCAAGGAAAACAGGTTGATCAAACCATGTATAGATGTATGATAGGTTCCCTTTTATATCTAACTGCTTCTAGACCAGATATTATGTTTTCAACAAGTGTCTGTGCTAGATATCAATCAGCTCCTAGGGAATCACACCTCATTGCAGTCTAAAGAATCTTCAGATATCTGAAAGGAACTCCAACACTTGGAATTTGGTATCCTGCTTCAAGCAATACCAAGTTATCAACTTTTTCAGATAGTGACTATGCAGGGTGTAAAATGTCAAGAAAATCAACATCTAGTGGTTGTCAATTCTTAGGAAACTGTCTAGTGTCCTGGCAATCAAAGAAACAAACATCTGTTGCAACTTCAACTGCTGAAGCTGAATACATTGTAGCTGCAAGTTGTACATCACAGATACAATGGCTCCAGTATCAACTTCTTGATTATGGAATCAAAGAAACCAAGATACCATTGCTTGTAGACAGCAAATCTGCCATTAGCATCATTCAAAATCCTGTTCAGTTTTCAAAAACCAAACATATTGAAATCAGGTATCATTTCATAAGAGATTGCTATGAAAAAGGCAAGATTGAAGTGAAACATGTAGCAACAGCTACTCAAATAGCTGACATATTCACTAAACCCCTTGACACATCAACATTTCAGAAGTTAGTATCCATGTTTTGGATGCTAAATTTGTAAGTGTTTCTCTTTACTTTTCTGCACATATTTTTCATTTTTCACTTACATCTGTTTTCAAAATTGAAACTTCTGAAAAATAAACAAGAGAAACTACTGATGAACAAAACATTAGTATGGGAATATTTTCTGAAAAGTGATTAACTTCTGATAAAACAATCTTCAGAAGTTATGAATAAAAGTATTTATAAAGTATTCTCATCAGTTGTTCAAAACTACTGAAGAGAAAGTGGGAACTACTGATGAAAATAATTCTTCATCAGCAGTTTAGTCAAAAAGGGCAAATCAGACTTTTCCCACATCAGAAGTTTGACCTAGGCGGTTTAAAACTTCTAATAAAGAAGTTTGACCTAGGCGGTTTAAAACTTCTGATAAAGAAGTTTGACCTAGGCGGTTTAAAACTTCTGATAAATACCTTTTTCCAACACTTATCCATTCAAAAAGCAAAAATTCCCTCCTCTCTCAAAAAGCTCTCAAACCCTGAACCTGCAAAAACACTGTTCGATTCAATCACACACAAACCACATGGCTTTAGTTCTAAAACAGGGACACAATCTTAGAGCCTACTTAGAGAAACAAGAAGGCTGGTCCCAATACGATGAGATCATTGATCTTGTCGTCAAATCCCAATATATCACCGCTCTCATAATAGACCCACCAATACATCCTGAAACTCTCAATGAGTTCTGGGCTAATGCTGAGACAGTGATGGTGGACGATGAGGTTATCTCTCTCAACTCAACAATCAAAGGGAGAAGAATGGCCATCACACCGGCCACACTTGCAATTAGACTGGGGTTGAATGATGTGAATGCCCCTGAACAGGTTGCAAACTCTGAAATCCACCTAACCATGATAGAATGTGGTTATCAAGGTACTCTCTCACAAGCTACAATTTTTAAAAACTATTTTGAACCAAAATACAAACTTTTGTTTCATTATATAATTATTTGTTTGAGTCCTAAAACATGGTCTTATGACCAGATGCCCTCAACCTTTCAACCAATTTTTCATTCCATTGGGAATGAAACAAAATACAGGGCATCAAAACTTTTCTTTAATGAGTTGGTGTTACATCATAATAACACTAAAAAGAAGTTTTTGTTATACCCCAGGTTCATTATGCAATGCATAATCAAAGAACTGGGTGATGAGGTGCTTGTGGGTAAAACTGCAATTTTGAAACCCTTAACCTCACAAGCATACTCTAGGCACAACAAACAGGCTGCCTGGCAAGAAGATGTCCAAGTGGAACAAGAACTAGTCCCCATGGAACCCTCATCTTCCAAACCTACACCCCCAAAAGCCAAGAAACCCAAGGAACAAAAACAAAAACCCACCAAACCAAAAAGAAAAGCTGTTCAGGAGGTTGAGATGCCTGAACAAACTATTGTGCAATCTGCACATCCTAAAGATGTGACTGAAACATCCTCTCAGTCTCATCCATCTCAAACCCCACCAAGAGTACCAATCACAATTCTTTTCAAAAGAAAAAGACTTAAGAAAACCATTCCTATTGATGCTTCTTTTGAAACTGCTGAACCCACTGCCCAAACTACTGAACCAGCACCCCAACTTTCTGAACCTGATTTTGAAATAGCCAATATTCTCTTTGGGCTAAAAGAGAAAGTCCCATCTAAACATGTCAGTCCCCAACAACCACATCAAACAGAGGACATAACCTTAGAATTTGACATGGATGTGGACACTCAATGCTCTAACCAAAGAGATGAGGATGAACCAGGGTATCTAAGCCCAAACTTAGAAACTCTTGGTACTTTTGAGGCTGCTACTACTCATTTACCACCCAGTGGTGGATCTGAGGAAAGAAGCAACATAGCTAAGACCTCAACTGTGGCAACTACTGATGAAGGCTTAATGCCTGAGGTAGGAAATCCTCTGAACCAAGAAAAAGAGGTACATGAGACAACTGAGTTGGGCTCAGCTCATGATGTAACTGATACAGTCCTCATTGAGGATGTAATCAGGGATTCAGATGATTCCATTGACTTGGATGATGTTTCAAAACACAAAACAACTGAATTGACGGCTACAAGTGAAGGTCCTGCACCTGGTGTATCTATGCTCAAGAAGCTAGTCACACCAGATCAGGTTAAAGTCCACTTAATCCCTGATTCCCCTATAGTGGCATCTTCTGTACAACAAGAAGATCAACCAAAAACACACCCCTCACTACAAATGCCTACCCAATTCCCTAGGCAATCCAGCATAGACATGAACCAGCTATGCAGCCCAGATGGTCCCTTATATCATATGATGAACAACCTCATCAAAAATCACTTCCAAACCTACACAGCTAACTTGGAGCTGTCAATCAAGAACCAATCAGACAAAGATGAACGATCTGTCCAACAAGATTGAATTCAACAGCAAACAGATTGCTACTCTTACAGGTCAGTTCTCCCAACCTTCAACATCAAAACCTGATGAAGCCAAAAAGGGGGAGAAAACTAAGGAACCTATGGAGTCACTTGAAGCCAGGAAAAAGGCAAGAGTGGTTATCCTAGAAAGAGAACAAAGAAACCAAGCCAGAAAAGAAAAACTGGCCCAACAATTTGGTGTCTCTATTCAAGAAATAGAAGATGCTGAAAAGTCTGATGAATCACAAGGGCACAATGAAGAAACCTCTGATGGTGAAAGTTCTGATGAAGAATCAGAAAGTACTGAAGACAATCCTTCAGTAGTTGACAAACCTTCAGTAGTTGTCAACCCATCAGAAGTTAACACTTCCAACACTCAAACTGCTGAACAAGAGCCTTCCAGATCAACTGAACCTACTCAACCAACTCCTGTTCCTCCTAGGCCTATTACAACAGTTACCACTATGACTGTACTAAACCCTTCTCCAATCTCTCAATCAGTAGAACTTCTTGAGAAGAGTTTAGTGGCAGTTCAGAAGAAAGCCAGGGAAGATCAGATTTGGAAACTTCTGGAAGAAAGGGATGACTTGGACTTAAGCCTGGATGAAAAGCTGCAGGCTTATGAAGCTGAACTTCAAAGGCAGGCTAGCCTAGACAGAATTGCTGAGGAAGATAAAAGACAACAACTGATGTCTTATATTACTAAGAACAACAAGATCAAAGCCCATACATTAAAGAGACTCTCCATGGAAGAACTGACTAGAAGAGCTCAACTTATTGCAGACAAACTTGCAACAAGTAAAGATATAAAAGCTAATAGAGCCTAAATGATAGAAGAACTAGTAGCTAATGGTTATGGTTCAAAAGCCTCTATGTCCAAATGGAAAGAAGAAAGATTAATGGACACTTACAGAAAATACAAGGCTGCAAGGGCTGCAAATCCAGAGAAGTTTGAAACTGCTGAAGTATCAACTTCAGTAGTTAGAACTTCTGGTGTTCAAAGAAGATCAACTACTCAAAAGAAGAAATCAGAGGAGAATGTGAAGACTGATTTCAGAATGGTACTACTAGAAGGAAGTACAGTAGTCCATTCTGACTTTGACATTGAAGAAAAACCTCTGATCACACAATTCAGGGATCCTTCCACTTTTGCCTATCAAATCCAGAAAATCATCAAAGACAAACTGCACACTAAGGTAGTTACTGAGCATCATTTGCCAACTTTTCAAATACCTAATGTGATGCAACAAGAACAAGGAGGTGAATCCCACCTGAGAGTCACTGAAGTTGAAAACATCCAACACTCAGGAGTATCCCAGGGTACCACTATGGTTCCCTACACTTTAGACTTTGACAAGTCTAAAGTACCTATCATCAGATGGTCCTTTACTGATAACAACTCAGTACTAGTGACAAGAAGAGATCAGACAAGCAGAGCCTATAAGTCGATGAATGATCTGAAGAAGCAATCAACACAAGACCTGCTTACAATCCAACATCTAGAACCACAAAAAGGATCTCTCACTGATGAACAGCTGAACCAGCTAAAGAATTCCATGTTCAAAGGAATATGGAAGATCATGAATGACAGAAGAAAACAATAAGGAATTAGAAAGGTTTTGGCTTCATCAATCCAGGGGGAGATTGTTAGGACAAAGAGGATTAGTGAAACCACTTTTGCAAACCTTAGTCTAATTCACTTCTGTCAAAATATTCTAAGTATAGAACTGCTGAAGAAGGAAGATCAAACTGCTGAAGAAGAGATTACACAAGTACTGAAGAAGAAAAGTCATCAGAAGTTCTGAAGTCCAAACCAGACATTTCTACTAAAGAACTACTGAAGACAAACTACTCATCAGTAGTTTGTCATTCATCAGAACTTATGAGAAGATCTTTTCCACCGCCTTTTGTATCAGTAGTTTATTAGTTTAGTATTACTTTTACTTTATGTAAAAGTTCCAAGATTGCAACTTGTTGCAACTTGTCTCTGAACTTGCTTTTTGGCAAGGTTCATGTATTTGTAAAGTCTATAAATAGAAGGGTTCACCCCTCTGTTTTAGACATTGATTTTAATACAGAAATCCATCAAAGCATATTATTGTTATTTCCATTTCATATTTATTGAGAATCTGTCTGTGTTTCATTCTCATTCAATACTTAGATTCTCAATAAATACTTATCATTTATTAGTTTCTCAAACATCCAGGGGGAGTAATAACTCCTGTTGATAAGTATAGCTTTAAACTCATAACATTCCGCTGTGCTATCACTGATCAAGAACTTGCTAAACACCTAAGTGTTCACTAGCAAGTTCATTCAAAGAGTGATACTGATCCAACACCATTCAAATATGTAGTGATCTAGTGATCTTGGTAGGGGCGAACATGAATGGAATTAGTTACTGAAGGTCGACGTATGATGTGTTTGAAGCGAGACTTTCGGTTTGGAAGGCGGAGTCTCTTTCGATTGGAGGTACGAACGATTACTTATTCAATCCATTCTTGAAAGTCTTCCGTGCTATTATTTCTCTCTTTATAAAGTTCCACGTAAGGTTATTAAAGACCTGGAATCACTTATCAAGAGGTTCTTATGGGGGGTTTCGTCTTTCGGCCACAAAATACATTGGGTTGATTGGGATCGTGTTGCTATATTTAGAAAGGGTGGAGATATCGGTTTGAGCAAGCTTAGGGATATTAATATTGCTCTTCTTGTTAAATAGGGGTGGCGATTCAAAGCAGAGAAGATAATATTTAGAAAGATGTTGTTGAAGCCATTCATACTAGTCGTAAGTTCTGGGATTTCATCCCGGCTATGACATTGTTAAAAAGGAACATGGAGGAATATTATCAAGGTGTTGGGTAGAACAATGGTAGATTATTTACCAATCCAAAAGTTTCTTAAAGAAAGAGTCGGGGAGGGCCTAGGTGATTCATTTTGGTTAGATCCGTGGGCCCCAATGTGCTTCTTAAAGATTTGCTCCCCTCTCTGTTTGTGTTGGGAAGTAATAATAGGTGTAATGTGGGTGACCGTTTCTTTTTGGTAGAGGATCAACAAGTGTTGAATTGGTAATGGAAAAGGGACCCTGCTTTAGTCTTAGAGCGGGAAGAAATGGACAGGCTTAGGTATGTTTCGGTACAGGTTCGTCCTTCTTTGAATAGGAGGGATGATTGGGAGTGAATGGGCTCGAAGGATGGCAGTTTCAGTATTAAATCAATGAGAGCGATGTTGGTCAAGGGGAACGACTATAGTAGTAATTACGTGATGTCGTGGTGTAACCGGATCCCCTATCAAATGTAATGTGTTCGCCTAGAGAGCGGAGATGGACTGTATCCCACTAAGGTAGCTCTAAAATACACGAACGTTAATATTGAGGGGATGAGGTGTCCGTTTTATGGGATGGCAGAGGAAACTGTGGAGCATATTTTCACTAGATGCTTCATTGCTTCGGTTCTTTGGCATCATGTAAGTGTGTGGTGTCGAGTTCCGAATCTTTTCTTGTTTCGCTTTCGTGATCTTTTGGAAGCACATAAATTCTTGAGGTTATTAATCTGGAGAAGGAGACCTTCCACAGGGTTGTTATAATTCGGTGTTGGTGCTTGTGGAGAGCTAGGAACGACTTAATTTTTGCGAGTAAACAAGTGCAGGTTGAGGACATTATCAGGGAAGTGAAGATGGTTGGGGTTTTGTGGTTTAAGAATAGGTCGAAATTCAAGTTGATATCATGGGAAAATTGGTGTAACTTTGTAATTATGTAAGGTTTGGTGTTTTGCCACCCAGTCTTCGGGTTTGGCATTTGTTTTGATGAAGTTCTCTTTACCAAAAAAAAAAAAAAAAAAAAATCAAATAGCGAGAATAACAACCATCAAAAGGTACCCTGGCTTCTTCAAGTCGGTAAAACAACAAACATAAAACACGAAACCAAAAACGTCATTCAATCCGTTACGAACTGATATACGTTAAATTACACATATAAAAGTCCCCGTTTAACTCCCTTTTTCATACGTTTTTGACCTCATACATAGGAATTGGTACTTATTTGGGTATCTTTACGATTTCAGGTCTTAAACAATGTCCCGGAAACACAAGGAAGGAAAAGACGAAGAGTTCGGCGCGAAAACGGGCCATCAGGCCCTTCGAGCGGCCGCTCCATGCCTTCGCGCGGCCGCGCGCCCCTCCCAGATATTTCTGGGGACCTTCCAGAAGGCCTACGTCACGTCTGCAGCAATTGGTCCACTTGTTGATAAAGCGAGCGGCCGCTCCAAGCCTTCGCGCGGCCGCTCGAAACATCTGCTCTGCTATAAAATCCCCATTTCAGCTCACTGATCAACATTGGGTCTTGAGGGAAGCTTTTCTGGGCGATTTTTGGACGATCCAAGCTGCTGGAAAGCCGTTTAACAAGCTTGGAAGTCCATCCGTTCCATCCTTCATCATCCGATCCATCTATTTAGCATTCTTATGGTTTGATCCTTGAAGCTTTTTATGATTCAAATCTGATTTTTGTATGCTATTTTGATGTTATTATAGTTATTCGTACGCCTACGGGCAAGAACAATAGTATTTAGTACGTTAAACAATCGTTTAGTATGTAATCATGTTTTGTATAAATTTGGCGTTTTTCACGTATTAGATCTTGATGATCATAGCGCAACCTTGTTTCGTTGTTGATGAATTTGTAGCTATATTTAAATGACTTTAGCGATTGTCGAATGTGTTAGGCGGATACATGTTGAAAAACCGTCCGTTTAATCGTCCGGTAGTAGACTAGTTAACTTGTTAAATAGTTTATGCCATGAAACTGTAACCGGGTATTGGTTTGGTTAAAGTCAGTCGAATAACGGTTAAAAATGCTTACCGGCACGTAAAAGGGTTTAAAAAGCCTAATGGTGCCGTTACTAGTCTTTGACACGGTTAATGATCTTTGGTAGTTATTTTGGTAAAAATAGCGATCTTAGTAGATCTGGGGTCAAAGTTGGTAAAATGGAATAGGTTGTGAAATGCTCTACTTTATGCTAGTTTAGGTGGCTGTGTTGTGTATTCGGTATCGCTTCCCTAAATTAGTGAGGTTAGAATACTCTTAACGGATGACTAACTTATCTTTAGAAGATCTGCGTGAGATCATATCAGCTGCTCGCTAATGAACGACTTGAAGCGGTTAACGTGTGTATTCGTGTTAGCTTTCTGTATAGTTGTCATGTTAGGATGCCCGAAAGGGACACTAACTGTCGGAAAATGGGAATGTTGATCACGCGCCTATATTACTTATTATATTTAGATAACATGCTAGGATTGGCAAAAATATAGTTTATATAGTTATATTTTCTATTTGGAGTCGTAGTTAAGTTATTTACATGTTTTAGAATTAATTTAGTTTTAAACAAAACTCAAACTTATCTTTTCCTACTGGTAAATCGGGGACAGAGTTTTAGTACAATTGCTCCGCGCGCGTCCATGGATCGGTACTTGGTTCTTATCTGTACTTACTACATATATGACAGGGTACACTTGCCCTAGTGTGTGTGTTTTAATATGAAGGTCGAAACCATTTTTATAAATATTAAAGCAAAAACGTGTGTTAAAATCCATTGTAAAATATGTATAGTTACGCACACGTCAAGTTTTTGGCGCCGTTGCCGGGGACGCGACGAGCTTTAGGAACGAACCGAGTCAACTTTTTACCAGTGTACATGCTTGTGAATACTTGTTTATACTTCTTTGATTCGTTATTTCATTAATTTATTTGCATATATGATTATTTAAATTTTTATTAGATTTATCTGTCTGTTGATATATTGGATTAATTTTAGATTGGTTTATAGGTTGCATATAGATTCGTTCATTTATCTGCTTATAGGATTGTTTGATTTGATTTTTCGTTCATTAGGATGTTGATAGATTTAATTTATTGAATATTGGATTAATTGGTTTGTCTATGAATTTGATTTGTTCGTTATTTGATTAATTAGATTTATTTGTTCGTATTTGGACTAATTATTAATTTCATTCTTTGTATAGTTTTAGGCTTAGTCTGCTTATTTCTGTTCATTTTATTAATTCTATTTGTTTATATTTGACTTACTTGTATATATTTGCGCTCAGTTATTTTCGCATGAATTTATTGATTCTTTATTTCATTTATTTATTTTTCTGTCTTTTATCGCCTTTTTGGGTCTGTCATATATTCGCCTGTTGCAACTATATCATTCTTACATGCAAGTTGATGTCCACAAACCCAGGGTCTTCTGGTGATCTTTCTGACGAGGAGCTAAGGCGCCTGAGGAGAAGCGAGCGGATTAGACTTCATAAATTGCGTCTTGTTTCTGATATTCTTATTGTTGCTCCTATTGTAGAGGTCCCAATTAAGGAGGCGAGGCACGATCTGGCCGACGACAACGGGTCGGACGCCCACAGCGACATTATCATGGCGGATGACGACATTCCGCTGAATGATAGTGGTCGTCCAGGAGGAGATGGACTCGCGCCGAGTATTGTCCGTCCGGCTATTTTGGCGGACCATTTCGAGATCAAATCTAGTATCGTGAATATGATACAAAACTCGGTGCAATTCGGTGGACTGGAGCACGAGGATCCAGGCCGACATATTGCTGCATTCTTAGAGGTTTTAGCCACCTTTAAGATGACGGGCATCTCCGATGATGCTATCCGTCTCCGACTCTTCCCATTCTCACTGCGGGACAAAGCCCGGACTTGGCTTCTGTCACAACCCGCAGGGTCGATCACGACTTGGGCAGAGTTGTCACAACAATTCATGCAGCAGTATTTTCCTCCTGAAAAGACACAAAAACTGAGGAATCGCATCATGACATTTCGTCAGGATGACGATGAATCATTATACACAGCCTGGGAAAGGTTTAAAGACCTACTCTTGAGTTGCCCGCACCATGAGCTTTCGAAAAGGCATTTGGTGCAAACTTTTTATCAGGGACTCGGGTATGCGTCTCAGGAACGCCTTGATGTATACGCTGGGGGAGACATCGGAACAAAGTCTCCTAGGGAAGCGTGGAGCATTATCGAGAAGGCGTCCCTAAAATCTAAATCCCGGCAGAATGATAGATCTAGGTCTTCATCTGCCAAGGCTGGTGTGCATGCCGTGGATAACTATACGGCGATTTCGGCACAGATAGCGGCTCTTGCTACGAGATTCGATAACTCTCAGCAACACGTAGCACAGTCCGATTGTTTGTGTGTGGAGTGCGGGGTATCTCACGAGCCTGGCTCGTGTGCTCAGGTGGTGATGTATACAGGCCACGAGGAAGTGGACTACATGGGTAATCAAACGAGACCCCAGAATAACCCTTACAGCAACACTTATAATCCGGGTTGGAGAAATCACCCGAACTTCGGGTGGAGATCTGGTACTTCCAATCAGAACCCTCTCGGATTCCAGCAGAGAGCCGCCGCACCACAACAGTCCTACCAGTCCCAACAGCCTTACCAGTCCAACCAACAGTCCTACCAGTCCAACCAACTGCCATACCAGGGTCGTGGTCAATCGTCCCAGCAGAGACCGAACCAATACCAGAACCAGGGCGCCGGGAGCAGCTCCCAGCAGCACGCCCCTCATGGTATGTCTAAGCTGGAGGAGATGATGTCTCAGCTCCTTACCAACACCTCTAATTCCAATCAGATTGCTGAGCAGCGCTACCAGCAGCATGAGGAGCGCTTCACGAATTATGAGGGAGAAATGAGGGGCCAAAAGGCGTCGATGCAGGCCATAGAGAACCAGGTTGGCCAGATGGCAAAGATGATGTCTGAGAGACAGCAGGGTGGTCTCCCAGGCAACACTGAGCCGAACCCAAGAGGGCATGTTAATGCCATTATGACGAGGAGTGGTAAAACCACGGGACCAGACACATCGGGCTCACCACCGATCACTGAGACGGTCCAGACTGAGTCTTCGGACGAGGTGCACGCTAGGCGAGTCCCAGCAAGTACAGCACAGCTACCGAAGCCAGTCACAGACTACACTCCTCCTGTTCCATATCCTGGTAGACTTAGGAAGCAGAAAGACGAGGCGCAATACGGGAAATTTCTCGAGCTGTTCAAGCAGCTACATATAAACATCCCGTTTGTAGAGGCCTTAGCACAGATGCCTAAGTATGCCAAATTCTTGAAGGACATCCTCACAAATAAACAAAAACTTGAGGACCTGTCCTGCGTTCTGTTGAACGAGAACTGCTCTGCAATTCTGCAGAATAGACTACCCATGAAAATGGGCGATCCTGGTAGCTTTACCATCCCTTGTCTGATAGGTGATATGACTGTCAGTAATGCACTCGCAGACTTGGGGGCCAGCATAAACCTTATGCCTTATAAGGTTTTCGAGAAGTTGGATCTGGGTGAACCTTCACCCACCAGGATGAGTATTCGCCTCGCTGATCGTTCGATCAAGTATCCACGAGGGTTTGTAGAAAATATGCTTGTCAAGATTGACAAATTCGTTTTCCCTGTGGACTTTGTCATCCTAGATATGGATGAGGACTCTAAAGTCCCTTTGATTCTCGGATGTCCTTTCCATAACACGGCAAGGACGATTGTTGACGTGGCTGCGGGCCAGATCACACTCCGAGTCAATGATGAGCACGTGACTTTTGACATTCAGAGGTCGATGCGCCATCCTGAGAGCCAAGACGATACACTATACTATCTTGACATAGTAGACCAGTGTGTCAGCTCTCGTATCAGAGGTGCTTGGGAGAGAGATGTTTCGGACACACATCTGTTGTGTGGGAGCCTAGATGGCATTATGCAGGAGGGCCATATAGATGAGCAGCCGGTCTATCAGATCGGTGATGATGGTTCCCAAAGTCCGGAGCGTTTTGTGGAAATTGAGCGAGAGGAAGAGGAGAAGGCGAAGCCGTCTGTTGAGGATCCACCGTCTTTTGAGCTGAAGGAGCTCCCGCCGCATCTCGAGTATGCATTTCTGGATGAGGAGGGACGTCTACCGGTGATCATATCGTCTTTATTGACTGTGGAAGAAAAGAGCGAGTTGTTGAGGGTTTTAAAACTTCATAAACGGGCAATTGCCTGGAAGATCGTAGACATCAAGGGGATTAATCCCTCTTTCTGTACTCATAAAATCTTGATGGAGGATGTCTACAAGCCTTGTGCGCAGCACCAGAGGCGTCTGAACCCGAACATGCAAGATGTTGTTAAATCCGAGGTGATTAAACTGCTTGATGCTGGATTGATATATCCCATCTCGGACTCTGTATGGGTTAGTCCTGTGCACGTCGTGCCCAAGAAGGGTGGCATGACGGTGGTCACAAATGATAGGAATGAACTGATTCCTACGAGGACCGTCACGGGGTGGAGAGTTTGCATTGACTATCGCAAGCTCAATGACGCCACCCGCAAGGATCACTTCCCGCTTCCATTCATCGATCAGATGTTGGAACGACTGTCGGGGAAGTTGTATTACTGTTTCCTTGATGGTTTCTCTGGATACTTTCAGATCCCTATCGATCCTGTGGACCAGGATAAGACGACCTTCACATGCCCTTTTGGCACATTCGCCTACAGGCGTATGCCATTTGGGCTGTGCAATGCGCCGGCGACCTTCCAGCGTTGCATGGTTGCCATTTTCCATGACATGATCGAGGACTCCATGGAGGTGTTCATGGATGATTTTTCTGTTTTTGGGAGTTCGTTCGATCATTGTCTGGGGAACCTGGAGCGGATGCTTCAGAGGTGTGAGGAGACCAGTCTTGTGCTGAATTGGGAGAAATGCCACTTCATGGTGAAGGAAGGAATAGTCCTCGGGCACAAGGTCTCCCAAAGTGGGTTGGAGGTTGATCCTGCCAAAGTAGATATCATTTCTAGGCTCCCTCCACCCTCCTCTGTCAGAGCGATCCGCAGCTTTTTGGGTCATGCGGGATTTTACAGGCGATTCATCAAAGATTTTTCAAAAATCGCCCGTCCGATGACCCGATTGTTGGAGAAGGATGCACCGTTTGTGTTTGGTGCAGAGTGTGTGAAGGCATTTGGCCTTCTTAAGCGTTTGCTTGTTGAGGCCCCTATATTGGTAGCACCCGACTGGGAGCTACCATTCGAGATTATGTGCGACGCGAGTGACTTCGCGATAGGGGCGGTCTTGGGACAGCGGAAGGACAAGCACTTCCACCCGATCTACTACGCAAGTAAGACTCTACATGATGCTCAGGAGCATTACACCACGACTGAAAAGGAGCTTCTTGCTGTAGTATTTGCGTTCGACAAGTTTAGATCATATTTGGTGCCGTCTATACGGACCATGCAGCGATCCGATACCTATTCAGCAAACAAGACGCGAAACCGCGCCTGATTAGGTGGATCTTGCTGCTGCAAGAGTTCGATATAGAGATTCAGGACAAGAAGGGTGCCCTGAATGTTGCTGCTGATCATCTGTCCAGGCTCGAGCATGATGATGCCGAGAACTGCGCGTGGGATACCATCAATGACAACTTTCCCCACGAGTTCTTGATGAGCGTCGAGTCGGTGGAAGATGTATCACCATGGTTCGCGGATTTTGCGAACTACCTCGCGTGCGGGATCCTCATCAAAGGATTGTCGCACCAGCAAAAGAGGAAGTTCTTCGCGGACCTAAAGCATTACTTTTGGGATGACCCATTTTTGTTCCGGGTCGGGGCGGATCAGTTGATTCGCCGTTGTGTGTTTGGGGTGGAGGCGGCGCAGATCTTGCGCGATTGTCACGAGGGGCCTACCGGAGGTCACCATGGAGCGAATTACACTGCTAAGAAAGTGTTAGACTCCGGGTTTTACTGGCCCACACTCTTTCGTGACGCCCAGATACTGGTTGGTGCTTGTGATTCGTGCCAGAGGGCGACGAACATATCGGCACGCGACCAAATGCCGCAAAACCCGATTCAAGTCTGTGAGGTCTTTGACATTTGGGGCATAGACTTCATGGGACCATTCCCCTCCTCACGGGGCAATAGATATATACTCGTGGCTGTTGATTACGTATCAAAGTGGGCCGAGGCGCAAGCCTTGCCCACAAATGATGCCCGAGTTGTTGTGAGGTTTGTTAGGAGCTTGTTCTCACGGTTTGGTGCCCCAAAGGCATTGATTAGTGACCGTGGCACGCATTTCTGCAATGCGCAGCTTGATCGCGCGTTAGCACGTTATGGTGTCCACCACAGGTTATCCACCCCGTATCATCCACAGACAAGTGGACAGGTGGAGGTCACAAACCGTGGATTGAAGCGAATCCTTGAGCGGTCAGTTAATCAAAACCGCAAGGATTGGGCGGACAAGCTTGATGACGCGCTGTGGGCCTTTAGGACGGCTTACAAGACGCCTATTGGGACGACTCCCTTTAGGCTTGTCTATGGCAAAGCGTGTCATCTCCCAGTCGAGCTGGAGCATAGGGCATTCTGGGCTCTTAAAACGGCAAATTTGGATCTGAAGACCGGCGGTGAGACCCGTTTCTTGCAGATTCACGAGCTAGAGGAGCTTAGGCAACAAGCCTATGAGAACTCGATGTTGTACAAAGAGCGCACAAAGAGATTGCACGACAGTCGCCTCAAACACCGAGAAGATTTTCAGATAGGCGACTTGGTCTTGCTTTATAACTCACGCCTGCGTCTCTTTCCAGGAAAGTTGAAATCCCGATGGACAGGACCGTACACTGTTAAGGAAGTATATCCTTACGGAACTGTCTCGATTGAAAATTCAGAGGGTTTGACTTTCAAAGTCAACGGTCATCGCCTTAAAGTCTACATTGACGGACCGGTTGACAAATCCGTGGAGATGATCGATCTCTACGTCCCGCGCGCCTAATAAGTGTGGGGAAGTGAGTCTAGCTAGCGACTCGTTAATAAATATAGCACGGCGTGTATGGGCGCGCCAAATTGTATATATGTTCATAGTGTAGTTTAATTTGTAGTGAAGTTGTTTAATTTTAACTTGTTGTTGTAGTTTGTTTTTAGTCTTTGCAGGTTTGATTCGCGCCTTGTGATTGTGTGGATAGTCGCTTTAAACCCATGGTATTATGATAGAGAGCGTCTAAAAACAGGTATGTTGGTTGTTCGGGTCAAAACGGATAAGCGCAGGCATGTTTGGGTGAAAAGTGCAGAAAAAAAAGCACATCAGTAGCTTCGAGCGGCCGCTCGGATATTCCGAGCGGCCCGCTCCAAACACCCAGCTGTTATAAAAAAAAAAAAAAAAAAAAAAAAATTAATCCGAGCGGCCGCGCGAAGGGGCCGAGCGGCCGCGCGAAACATTCTGAACGAAAAAACTGCAAGGGCAAAAGGGGTATTTCACCTAAAAACTGAAAAATTAAAACCCTACATCAGTTAAGCGGCCGCTCATTCACCATAACTCACCATTTTGTTCACTTTGCTCTCAAGAACACCAACCAAACCCTTCAATTCTACCTTCAAATCTTCAAGAACAAGGTATGAATCTCTAGTTTTCTTGTAATTTCTCTTGTTCTAGTGTAAAATAGTTTAGTTTCTTTAATCTTTTTCTGAATTTTTAGGGTTCTTCCATAATGTTTAACAAACCCTAATGTTCTTGAATGGATTGTTTGCTTGGATAATGTAGATTAGTGGTTGATTATTGTTCAAATCTTTGAGTTTTTGGGTTTTCTTCATAAGGTTTAAATAAGGTCCGAATTTATGTAAGGATTTGAATGATTTTGTAACCTCTTGTTTGGTATAGTTTAGTATGTTTGTATATTAATTTCATTATAGGATTGTATGCTAGTATATATGTTAATGTAGTTAGGATTGTTGTTGAATTTTGGGGACCTTTCATAATTGTTCAATCAATCCCCAAATTCATCATGTTTAGGTTATATAATTGTATTGTTTTCTTAATTTTTGGGGATTCTTCATAACGTTTAACAAATCCCCAAATTTTAAGGATTCTAGTATTATTAGATTGTAGTTTAAAGTTGGGATATTCATGAGTTTTGGGGCGTTCTTCATAACTAAACAAACGCGCCCCAAATTCGATGATTATGCCATAAATGTTTGGGCTTTAAACACCTTGCGCTAAATGACTCAAAGTAAAGGTAATTTGCAAAGTGAAGGCGCGTAGGTGTTAAAATCCCAACATCACTTTACAACTTCATAATTGCGCAAGTTCGGACATTCAAGCGCCAAAGTTAATAATTTTTCAAAAATCAAGTGCTTGAATGGCCGCTTGTGGAGTGCATTTGGCTAAAACACTGGAAACCGGGCAAACGCCAATGCACAGGATCGAAAAACAGGGCTGCAGAGCGAAATTTGGCGTGCAGGCCCCTTCGAGCGGCCGCTCCAAGAGGCCGCGCGGCCGCTCGAAATGTCTGATGTGATTTTCTTCTTTTTTGTTTCGCGTGTTTTGGGTCTGGGTCTTATTCCTTCGATTATAACTGACATATTTTAGCATTTTAATGCAGATGGTGCACCGTTTCCTTCAGTTTAATCCCGCGGACCCGCGAGAGCGCGGGTGCATAGAGACCTTTACAGAACTGTGGGGGCGCAGGCGTTCTATCGCCCCACCTAGAAGGATTTGCTTTGATACATTAGCTGAGCTCAACCAAGAAGAAAGATTCCGGGAAATGATGGACGGGCATATGGAGAACCTGCTCCTAATAGAGGAACCAGTTTATGAGGAACTCACCCTCGAGTTCTTCTCCACATTGCACTACCAGAGGCCGCGAAAATATGATCAGCCGGACTTCCAAAGTAGCGGTAGGCGCTTTGGATTACAGTTCCGTCTGTGCGGGGAGTGGCGCGACATCTCAGTCGCTGAGCTTGGTGTCCATTTAGGAATCTACACGGACGAGGAAGTTGAGGATGAGAGCTTCAACGAACTAATGTACAAATTCCCAAATGACAACGTTCTGAGAGACTCTTTTTGGGCACAATTAACGGGGGGAGCAACAGTATAACCCCCAAGGTGCCAAAGCAAGCCAGCTCATTGACCCACTGCTGCGGGTTTTTCAAAAGGTCCTATGCGGGACCGCTGCTGCCAAAAAGGACGATTCAACCGGCTGCCCCACACCTGATTTGTTATTTCTATATGCTCTAGTAAGTGGTGTTCAAGTTAACCTTGCTGCACTTGTTGCTTCTTTTCTTAGTACAGCATCAGGTATGAGACCCGGGAGCGGGATATACGGGGGGGAGTACGTGACAAAAATCGCAAAGGGGATGGGTATTTTGAGGAATGTGCGAAGGGGACTGACCAAGGTTCCCGGCGACTCGTGGGTGAACATGGAGGTCCTCAGACACATGAGGATTGTCCACGAGTACGCAAGCGGGGTAATAAGGCTAAAAGGTAAAAATAATACGATCTGGGACCCGCTACCAGCAGTGCACATGCCACCTCCCGACCAGCAGCAGCCAAAGCAGCCAGAGCAGCCAGAGCAGCCACAGCAGCCACAGCGGCCACATGAGCACATGCCACCCCAGGAGCCTCTACTGCCTCACCAGCAGCAGTACTACTATCAGCATCCTCAGAGCTTCTATGATGAGTTTGGCGCGTTCCGAACAGAAACGCGCGACACTCTATACCAGCACGGCGAGTCCCTACAGCATCAAGGGGCGACCCTAGACTACCTTGTCTCTGAATTTCATGCCTGTTTCCCAAACCATTTTGGGAATCCCCCACAGAGGGGATACCCGGGGGACAAGCGGAGGCGAGGTGGTGATGCAGCGGGATCATCAGGGACTCGCCATGATGACGAGGATTGAGAAATTGCTGGTAAGATGGTACTATTTTGTTTATGTTATTCCTGTTGGTACTGTATATGGGCGCACGCACCCATGGATTTATTTTGTTTTTTGTACTTGAACTATTTACTTTTCAGCATTTTAATTTTCATTAATGTTTGGTTTGATTGAATAAGTGTGACGATGAATGGGTGTATTTGATGAGTTTGTTTTGTCAAGAATGTTCATGTTGCAGGGAACTGGCGAGCACCGTTATCGGGGCTCACGCCGTCCAAAAACCCGGGCGTTTCTTCGCTACCAGGGGAGTATTATTCTCCTTTTTCCCACTATAGATAGCTAATTAATAAACGCTTTCTATTGTCACATTGGGGACAATGTGAAGTTCAAGTGTGGGGAGGGATTATAATCTTGTTTGTCCTCTTGTATATATATATATATATATATATGTTAAAAAAAAAAAAAAAAAAAAAAAAAAAAAAAACCCTTTTAAAGTACATATATGTATATATTTTCATATAAACATCAAGCCTAACTAAATTTTGATAAAGACAACTCGAGACGCGACAAACAGATGAGATACGAGCGTGTTATATTCGTACACTTGCACCCATTTCCCTCCGGTTACGTGAGCGTTTGAGCCTTAGAGTATATTATATTTCTTTGACATGCTTGCGAGTGAGCCGGATGTTTTGTGCAGTTTAGAACTTGTCACTAGTATACTTGTTTAGACTAGATACGTGTGAGATTGTACGAACATGATTGAGGCAATTAGGATACCCTTTTGATTTAGCCTTTTCTTTTCGTTCTATCTGTTTCCCGCACCAATATATTATCCACTAGTTAACCATGTTGAACCTAATCCCGTGTTTTTTCTTATTTACCACACCATTTCACCACTAAACCAGATAACCTTTTTCTTTTAAACCTTTTGTGTTAAAACTCGGTTTAGGTTATTGTTCTACTAGTTTATATGTTGTAAATAGTTCGTGTTCGGGTTTTTATGTTTAGAACCCGTTTGTCGATTATATTATCCGTTTCAGTTAATTATATATATCATAGATAAAAAAAAAAAAAAAAAAAAAAATCCAGAAAATAGAACACCCTAAAATAGGGTGAATTAGCAGTATTCGAGCAGTTTTTAGAGCTTTAAAGTTAAGAATTATAAGTTAGCTCGATTTAAAATAAAAATCGCCTATATTCGCGTTTGTTTTGTACAGTTGTGTTGGTTGATATTATTTAGACATAAACCGCCGAGTTTTAGCCGATTTGTCACTTTAAATATCCATTCCGCACCCTTACCTTTGCCTAACATTACAACCCGTAAAAGACCTCTTGATTTGTGCTTTTTCACACGTTAGTTGGTGAAGACTAGATCTTTTGACAAGCTTATGATATTGCACGATTCATTGTCTTGGCAATGGAGCGATTTACACATACACATTACACGTATGTATCATAAATAAAACCGAGTGTGTGTGAACATTGTGAGTCGTGTACGGGTTAGCGTGCTTGTAAGATCGGAAGTGAGTCGTTGCTTTTTAGTTATCTTATCACCTGTGTATAAATCTTTGTTGGCTTGTCTATTATCGTCTGTACAGGCTATATTTTGCCTTTGTTGCCGCTTGGCGAGTTTTTCGGTTATTTTCTGTTTTAGTGTTTGCTTGAGGACAAGCAAAGTTCAAGTGTGGGGAGGTTTGATATACGTTAAATTACACATATAAAAGTCCCCGTTTAACTCCCTTTTTCATACGTTTTTGACCTCATACATAGGAATTGGTACTTATTTGGGTATCTTTACGATTTCAGGTCTTAAACAATGTCCCGGAAACACAAGGAAGGAAAAGACGAAGAGTTCGGCGCGAAAACGGGCCATCAGGCCCTTCGAGCGGCCGCTCCATGCCTTCGCGCGGCCGCGCGCCCCTCCCAGATATTTCTGGGGACCTTCCAGAAGGCCTACGTCACGTCTGCAGCAATTGGTCCACTTGTTGATAAAGCGAGCGGCCGCTCCAAGCCTTCGCGCGGCCGCTCGAAACATCTGCTCTGCTATAAAATCCCCATTTCAGCTCACTGATCAACATTGGGTCTTGAGGGAAGCTTTTCTGGGCGATTTTTGGACGATCCAAGCTGCTGGAAAGCCGTTTAACAAGCTCGGAAGTCCATCCGTTCCATCCTTCATCATCCGATCCATCTATTTAGCATTCTTATGGTTTGATCCTTGAAGCTTTTTATGATTCAAATCTGATTTTTGTATGCTATTTTGATGTTATTATAGTTATTCGTACGCCTACGGGCAAGAACAATAGTATTTAGTACGTTAAACAATCGTTTAGTATGTAATCATGTTTTGTATAAATTTGGCGTTTTTCACGTATTAGATCTTGATGATCATAGCGCAACCTTGTTTCGTTGTTGATGAATTTGTAGCTGTATTTAAATGACTTTAGCGATTGTCGAATGTGTTAGGCGGATACATGTTGAAAAACCGTCCGTTTAATCGTCCGGTAGTAGACTAGTTAACTTGTTAAATAGTTTATGCCATGAAACTGTAACCGGGTATTGGTTTGGTTAAAGTCAGTCGAATAACGGTTAAAAATGCTTACCGACACGTAAAAGGGTTTAAAAAGCCTAATGGTGTCGTTACTAGTCTTTGACACGGTTAATGATCTTTGGTAGTTATTTTGGTAAAAATAGCGATCTTAGTAGATCTGGGGTCAAAGTTGGTAAAATGGAATAGGTTGTGAAATGCTCTACTTTATGCTAGTTTAGGTGGCTGTGTTGTGTATTCGGTATCGCTTCCCTAAATTAGTGAGGTTAGAATACTCTTAACGGATGACTAACTTATCTTTAGAAGATCTGCGTGAGATCATATCAGCTGCTCGCTAATGAACGACTTGAAGCGGTTAACGTGTGTATTCGTGTTAGCTTTCTGTATAGTTGTCATGTTAGGATGCCCGAAAGGGACACTAACTGTCGGAAAATGGGAATGTTGATCACGCGCCTATATTACTTATTATATTTAGATAACATGCTAGGATTGGCAAAAATATAGTTTATATAGTTATATTTTCTATTTGGAGTCGTAGTTAAGTTATTTACATGTTTTAGAATTAATTTAGTTTTAAACAAAACTCAAACTTATCTTTTCCTACTGGTAAATCGGGGACAGAGTTTTAGTACAATTGCTCCGCGCGCGTCCATGGATCGATACTTGGTTCTTATCTGTACTTACTACATATATGACAGGGTACACTTGCCCTAGTGTGTGTGTTTTAATATGAAGGTCGAAACCATTTTTATAAATATTAAAGCAAAAACGTGTGTTAAAATCCATTGTAAAATATGTATAGTTACGCACACGTCACGAACCAGAATCTAACCATGAATTTGTCTTCAAATAGTAAACCTTATAGCGAATCGTTTTCCGTGCAAGAAACGATGTCCAACGAGCCTTGGCTCTGATACCACTTGTTGGGTATCGGGGGCGCAAGAGAATCAAACACATAAACGGCACACACGTTTATCACGCGATAAACAGAAAATAATAACACGACATAAGATTTTTACGTGGTTTGGTCCTAGTAGGGAACCTACGTCCACGGGCTGCAACTAGGTTATGTCATAAGTTTAAGGCATACCGATTACAATACATAACTAAGTTATAAATAGATAAAAATTAGGTTAAACAACTCAGGGACCAAGAAAACTGAACCGGGCCTGGCCTGGCCCATGTCTTCTAATATCAAACCCGAAAGTCCAATAACCAAGGATTTCAAAAACCCTAACATATGACTCTAGAATGTTTAGCTATCATCAAACTTAAACTTTGTGCACTTTCTTTTCAAAATAGATTAATATATGTATATAACCTTTTGGAGTTCATTCACACACAGTTATGACAAAACTAAAGATTACACATAGTGAATTGCCAAAAAAGTAAGAAAACCATATCTATATGACGCCACACTAGAGTGAACTATATTCATTTCTAGTATATAATAGTTATCATATCTAAAGGCATTTTCCCGCACAAATGCCACAAGATTGGGAATCTCGTCCTCATCAACGTAACCATTGCCATCGACATCTGCAAACCAACCACCATTCTCGTGGATTACTTGAATTAGTTCTTCTACGCTAATACGTCCATCCTTATTTCTGTCAAGTTTGTCTATTATGTACTTTTTGATCTGCGTCATTATTACTAGTGGGAAAGCTCGCATGTTGCTGCGGGTATTTAATTTATTATTTTGTGCTCTTTCAGTGATTGAGTTTAGGTATGTTATTTATTAAAGCGGTGAACGAAAACATTTGGAGAACAGACCTCCAATTCAATAGAAGTAAAGAGTAACTTGCATGTTGTGGCATGCTGAGTTTTGGTCCGTTGATGCACCAAAAACACGTGTTGCTCAACTCTTGCAAAGCCATTAATCTTGTCAGATAGAGAGTTCACGTTACGTTGTGTGAATTGGAGAAAAGTGGTTGAGGTTTTTGAAAGCCGTTTGAGCACTTGGAAAGCAAAACTGCTTTCTATAGGTGGCAGAGTTATTTTGATCAAATCAGTTTTTGAAAGTCTTCCGGTGTACTATTTTTCTTTATATAAGGCCCCGATCAAAATAAATAGAAACTTATCAAAAGATTTCTATGGTCGGGGTCGGATATTAATAACAAGATTCATTGAGTTGCTTGGGATAGATTGACGGCTCCTAAGAAAAGAGGTGGTTTGGGGCTATCTAAACTTAAAGACTCAAATGACGCTCTTTTAGCCAAGTGGGTGTGGAGATTCAAGAGTGAAGAAGATTGTTTGTGGAAGAAAGTTGTAGTCGCGTGCCATCCTTGTAGAAGGAGATGGTCTTTCATTCATATTTCCTCTTGCTCAAGTGGTTCGTGGGCCGTTATAGCTCGTGTAGGAGATAAACTAAGGTTCGGGGAAAAGAGTTTTTCTAATTGTTTTTGCGGTTGTTGTGGAAATTGGAGAGAGATTCGTGTTTGGCTTGATCACTGGATTCTAGATGATATTTTGAAGAACAAATTCCCTCGGCTTTTCAGTTTAGAAGACAAGAAAGATTGCCTTATTCCGGACAAGTGGGAAGGGGATGGGACGGTTGGCGCCTGGAACTGTTTAAACGATGCCCAGTCATCTTCGGAATAGTGTAGCATTGAAAAAGACCATCTGTTTATAGCCTTGCAGCATGTCAGAATTTGTGATCGCCCGGATGCTTGGTCGTGGGTCGATATTAACGGTCAGCCTTTCTCAGTTAAAGCAGTTAAAAGTATTTTGCAGAAGGGTAGGAATTATGATGATTGGTATAGGTTCAAATGGGTTAGCTAGGTCCCTTTGAAGTGCAACATCTTTGCGTGGAGATCAGAGATGGCCCTTATTCCTACTGTTAAAGCTTTAGCTAGAAGGAGGATTACGATTGAAGACCAGATTTGCGGTTTATGCGGGTTCGATATGGATTCTACTTTACACTTGTTCATGGGCTGTGGGTTTTCGTTCGGGTGTGGAGCGCTATAGGGGCTTGGTGTGGCATTAAGTCGATTTTTGCTTTCCAAGTTAGAGACTTCTTGGACATGGCTAAACAAGCGTCGTCTGATAAAAGAGGAAGGAAATTGGTTCATAGCATCATATCCGTTACTATGTGGTCTTTATGGGATGCAAGAAATAAGAAGATTTTCAACAATAAGGAGCCAAAGGTTTACGAGGTGGTATCCAATGTTAAGTCGTCATTTTTTTTGGATTAAGCATAGGAGTACGTTTACTAATATTGTTTGGAAAGATTGGGTCGATAATCCGTTGTACATGTTGTAAGTCTTTGGTGCCGGTCCTTAATTTGAGGACGCGGCCGTTTTGTTAATGAAAGTTACTGTTTAAAAAAAAGTTATAAAAGCGGTTACATTAAAGCAAGCAATTTTATGCATGCTAACTATCGTCCCAAGTTTGACATTGGGTTTTAGCTACAAAAGTAGTTATATCAAAGCATATGGTTTTAGGCTACATAATCATGTTGACTTATTGCTATTCTAAATGAGTTTTCTTTCTATATTAGACAACCCTTAACACTTGGTACTGGTTCCTGAGGTCGGTTTTTTTTTTTTTTTTTTTTTTTTTTGCTTTCTTTGGTGCATCTGGTTTGCCATTTGCATGTATAAATGATGCCCCCTTTAGTGACCTAAATACCATCATATTAGAATGAATAAAAGAAATCATATTCAAAGTGGAAGTGAATCTTGAGCACAGACAACATAAATCTGATGGTGAATGTCGGAGTACAAAGTCACAAATAATTGTAGTCAACAAAGTAATGGTTGATTACCTTGATGTTCAGTTTTTCCCAAGGCAATTACTTAATTTAAAATAACACACTAAAAGTACAATTGTAGATGCATCAAATATGCAACCTGTTTTTTCAGTCATGGTTTATCGCACCAATAACGAATGGGCCTTTAGCCCATAGTTCACCATGTTTTATAGGAGGCAACCAGGCCTTGTGTTTGGGTAAACTATCTTCGCTTTACAATGGGCTATGAGCCGTAAGAATGAAAATGATTTCACATTCGCCATCGCCTATTTTAACTAAATATCTAAAAGAATGAGTAATGATTTCACATTTCCATTCTTATGGCTTAAAAGTAGGTCTGCTCAATTCCTAACCAAATATCCGTCCAAAACCGAACTTCGTTTCCTCTCCTAACCTTCGGCTTAATCAGATAATGCAAGAATGAATTATAAGTTCTTGCCCACTTTAATTATACTTTTCCAACCTTCAGCAAAATGAGTAATGAAGCAAAATTTGAGTAGGTCACTTAATATCATTTTTTTTATATTTATTGAAAAGGAAGTCGTTCCACCTAAACGCATGGACATATAATATCATTGTAAAACAATTGTAGATATGATAATCAAGTATTATTGGAAACTTTAGATCAATTTCATTTTAAGCAAAAATTTACATTAATGATAAATCATAAAAGATAACTGAAATCAATTTATTCACATGTTAATAGGTAGATTTTGTCACCTATAGTTCAGGAAAAGTACCTTATAAACCACTTCAAAAACTCCTCACCCTATGACATGTTGGTGCTTAAATCTGCAGATGCAAATTTTTGAGAGGTAACTTCTCCAAAGATACACAAAAAACATTTTGTATAGATATTTAAATATCCATATACATCGGTTACTTGGGTTATATATTATACAAAACTTGTAAGCTAACCCCCTTTCAAATGTTAAGAATCCGAAATAACTGAAAGTGCAAGCATGTGAATTTTATTGAAGGTAGGACTAAAGGTGCGTGTCTTTCGACTTCTTTTCTCTACGTCCAGCGTCGTAGAGATAACTCGTCTTTTTCGCTAGATCCAGCTTCATTTCGATAACTCATCTTCTTTCTTAATAGAAAATAAATGTAATCAATAATAAAACACATTCAAATGATAAAACAATACCTTTCGGCGCAACATGTTGCTGATTGTGGGCTTTGGTGTTGCCGCATTGGTTCGCGTAGGTGTAGTTGAACAGTAAATCCCATTCACCTATGTCAATGCACCGTTTTCTTTCCATATCACTGCAAATTTAGGAAAACCATATCCCTTTGGTCGACATTGTTTGCATCCGGCAAAGCTTTAGCCCGTCTAACAGATAGACATTGTGGTCTAAAAGTCTTGCAATTTGGAAGCCGAAAGCGAAATGGAGACTCAAGGCCATTTTGGTTTGGCTATTATTAACCTTACAAACTAAATTGAATAAATGAAAAGTAAGCTACATGCTATAAAAAATAATACCAAGCATATTAAAATCGAATTGCAACATCGCCAAGGAGAATACATTTATCAAAGGCTCATAAACTCCAAAAAGTGCTTTGCTTTGACCTATTTTTAATAAAGCTGCTGGTCACAATCCGCTTTTAAAACACAAAGCAAAAGCAGCGTTAGGAATTTTTTGTATATTGTTGATAACCACTTTTATCCAGAAGCTAAATGATTAAACAACAACAACAACAACCGTACCTAGGAAATCCCACCAAATAGCGACGCTATTAGTAGGGTCTGGGGAGGGTAAGATGTAGGCAAACCTTACCCTTATCTTTAAAGATAGAGAGGCTGCTTCCATAGAGACCCCGGCTTCAAAAAAAAAAAAAAAAACTATATTTATATAAAAGAAGACAAAACACAAAACACTAAAAAGTAGTGAGTTCATAACATAATATAACATACATGCATAAAGAAAGGAGATGCGCTCCTAATTCCTAAAAATCTTTAACTTTTATTCTAAGCCTCCACGAATTCCTATCTTGGACCATATCCTCGGAGAGGTGCAATTCTATCAAATCTTGCCTAATCCGATCAACCCAAGTCAATTTGGGTCTGCCTCTGCTCCTCCTCCCCTCCACCGTGAGGTGTTCCACACTTCTGACTGGAGCTGTCATATGTCTCCGCTTCACATGTCCATACCATCTTAATCTCCCCTCCTTTATCTTATCCGAAATATTAGCCACTTCTAACCTATTCCTAAGAACTTCATTTCTAATCCGGTCTAACCTAGTGTGACCACACATCCACCTCAACATTCTTATCTTAGCCACTTCCATCTTTCGTAACTGTGTCTTTCTAATAGCCCAACAATCTGTCCCATCCCATAAAGCATAGCAGGTCGAACTGCAGCCCTATAAAATTTTCCCTTTAATTTAGCTGGGAACCTCTTATCGCACAAAACTCTTATCGCACAAAACTCCAGCGGCTGCTCTCCACTTACACCATCCAGCCTGAATGCGATCTGCACCGTCACTATCAATCTCCCCGTCCCTTTGTACAAATGATCCTAAGTACTTAAACTTGGTTACTTGCGGGACCACATGACCTTCAATGGTGATCTGGGTGTGGTCTTCGTTGTATGCCCCGCTGAAATCGCAGTGCATGTACTCCGTCTTAGTGCGACTAATCCTTAAACCTTTGCAATTATTTCTAAACAAACACTTGCAATTATATATACACTTGCAATTATTTCAAAAGAAGGAGAACTAAGCTAATCAGTTACATATTCAACTGATGTATAAGTATTACATTCCTCCTATGAAACAATGACTTTCCTGGTAGAATCTCATGTCTCAACAAATACACATCCTTCGAACAATATCATACAAAAGATTGGATTCCACCGTTGAATTAGCATCCTATTTTAATCAAATTGTCATAAAACATAACTACAATTGATTAACAAAAACCCTAAATTTTGAGTTGAAACTGAAATAAGCCTTGTAGCTTACAAACACGTTCACGAATTGTCATGCTGCAAAATATGCCAACAATTCAACTAAAAAAATGCTTGTTACAATCGTGTCATTAGCAATAAACATCATCAATTTTCAAATGAAAAACGATAAAATCGGCAAAAAACCTAAACCATATCAAAATTTATTCAAACGTTTAATTTGCAATTTATCAACATAATTGGATAAAGAAATTCTAAAAGATAAAGAAATACCAAATAATGAAGAGACTTGAACTTACTCATATGATTCCTGCAAAACACGAGTACCCATTGACAGAGCCATAGACTGACATTGGAAGTTGAGGGGCTGCGAGTGATTCACCCAAATCTGTTGACATAAACTCATAATCAGCAATGGTGATTAGTAATACATACATCATTACTAAGTTGAATACTGGTATATAGACCTTTATACAATCCTAACCTAAATCATTGCACATGATTTGAAGTAGATTGAAGCTTAATTACAATAAAAAAAAATCATAACCCCCAATTGAATGACAATCAAACAAAACTAATCACACAAACAAAGCAAAACATACATTAAATCATGAAGTCTTAGGAAACTCAGATCTGAAACTTCATCCGCCTACAAATACTCAATTATTGCAAATCAAAATCTAGAGTCAGCCATGAAATCCAATCAATGAAATAAATTAAGATGAAAATCAGAAGAAAAAAAAATTCAAAAAGCTGGTATCAAACCTTTTTGGTTTCGATCAATTGAAGTCTAATTGTTAAGTTATGTTTACAATGATTTTTTGATGGTTATGGGTAAATAATCAGAAAGTAACAATAAATCGAAGAAACATGTTGCATGCAGAAAACCCTAAAATGCAAAGACAAGACCAACCTCTATCATTGTTCTAACATTATATGGAGAGCTTCTACATAATACGAGGATTGCCAAACCTCCCGAGAGAATTAATAGTAACTTCCTGTCGATGTCGATTGTGTTGGTCTGGATCGTCTAATACCCGAACCCGAGCAGATGGGTTGGGTCGATAATATCTCTAAAGGAGCAGGGGTATTTATGTAATTTAGTAATAGAATCTAATTGAGGATAATTATAAGAGTTAGAGATAATTACATAAAGTTATCTATTCTAGTTAGATAGTGAAAGGAATATGTATTTGATTAGAATAAGTATTATGTTTCAATTAGGATTCTTCCACTATATAACCAATCCTTCATAGGGCTTTGTGTTTATGAGTGAGATTCAGTTTTGAGTAATTTTCTGAATAAAAGGAGAGCAAATTCCTTAATTGTCTGTGTGATATTATCGATTGGGACTTGAATTGGTATCAGAGCCATTCAAATCCCACCCGAGTTCTGGTTTTGTTTCCAAGTCAAAGGGCCGATTAAGAACAAAACCTGTTCACAGCACCAAAGGTATCGGTGGCTGTGAATTGTGACAGGTGGGTATCAAGAAGTCAGAAGAAGGAGCACTTTGATCGCTGAAGGATGGCTGGTGACGAAGTTGCTGCTGAATCGGCAAGGACCCCTCCAATCGTCTCAAAGGAGCAACATGGGACTGGGTTACAGTGCCCTATGTTGACGGCAACCAATTACAACATTTGGGCTGTTCGGATTAAAGCAGTATTCTGAGTACATGGGTTATTGCAAGCTATCGAACCAGGCGAACAAGATGTTGAAGAGAAGAAGGACCATATGGCAGTAGCCTTATTACTCCAGGCCATACCCGAAGACTTGGTATTTCAGGTAGCCCAGTACGAAAAGGCTAAAGAGATATGGGATGCACTGAAAACCCGATATGTTGAGGTTGAACGAGTCAGAGAAGCAAAGATTGAGCAATTAGAGATTGAGTTCGAAGCTTTAAGGATGAAAGATTCGGAGTCAATTGATTCGTTCGCACGAAGGATAAGTCAACTGGTTACTAAAGCATCAAGCCTTGGAACATCATATGAAGATAAGAAGCTGACCAGAAAGCTGCTCGGGTCTGTCACAGGAAGGTTTATTCCGATAGTGGCATCAATCGAACAGTTTGCAGACCTAAAAGCGATGACCTTCCAAGAAGCAATAGGTCGGCTAAAAACATTTGAAGACAGAATCAAAGGTACCGATCCCTCAGCTGAAAGTCAAAGTCGTTTAATGTTTGCAGAATCGTCTTCTAAACACAAACCCAGTGACAATTCTTGGGGGCGTGCACGGGGTGGTTCAAGCAATAAAGTTCGGGGACGAGGGCGTGGTTCAAGTCAAGGACGAGACGAGGTACAGTACCGAGATAATTCTCAAACCCGTGGGGAAAAAGACTCGGCCGAAGAGGCAATGGGAATCGACAGAGACCAAAGAAGGACAAGTCCGAAATCCAATGTTTTTGGTGTGATGAGATGGGCCACTTTGCTTCTAGTTGTCGAGAACGGAGAAAGAATGAGCAAGCCAACTTAGCCAAAACTGAGAAACTAGACCCGAGTTTGTTCATGATGGAGTGTACGAGCGAAACGGTGTACTTAAACAAAGAGGGTGTAATCCCTAAGAAATTTGAATCCAAGCTAGTGGAGGAGAATTCATGGTTCTTAGATAATGGAGCTTCTAATCACATGATGGGGGATAAATCACTTTTTTCTGAGCTTGTTGAATGAGTAACCGGTAAGGTACGCTTTGGAGATAACTCTTGTGTTGAAATTGCAGGTAAAGGCTCGACAGTGTTTACGGCCAAAACCGGTGAACATATCATGCTAATGGAAGTATATTATATACCGAGCCTTCGTTCCAATATTATTAGTTTGGGTCAACTCACTAAGACGGGCTGCAAAATTGTGATGGAAGACAATCTCTTGCTGATGTTTAATCAAGGCAGGAAACTACTGATGAAGGTGTTTCGAAGCATTAATCGGTTGTACAAGGTAAAGCTGGTAGTGGGTACTCCGGTATGCTTACTTTCTAAGATTGATTAAGATTCTTGGCTTTGGCATGCTCGTCTAGGGCATTTGAATTTTGACTCTTTGAAACGTCTAAGTTCATCGAATATGGTTCGAGGAATGCACGTGATAAATCATCAGTCAAAGATTTGTGACTGTTTTTTGATTAGAAAGCAAACTGAGAAGCCGTTCCCGAAGAAAGCTATGTTTAGAGCAACGAGATCGCTCGAACTACTACATGGGGACCTCTGTGGGCCGATTACTCTAGCCACACCCGGAGGATGTAGGTATATGTTTTTACTTGTTGATGATTTCTCACGTTATATGTGGTGTTATCTTTTGAAGTCCAAGGATCAAGCGTTTGAAGTATTCAAGAGGTTTAAAGCCTTGGTAGAGAAGGATTTGAAAACAAAGATCGGCACTTTCCGAACAGATTGAGGAGGCGAATTCACATCGAACGAGTTTAATGATTGGTGTGAAGTTCAAGCTATCCGAAGACATCTAACGACTCCTTATTCACCGCAGCAAAACGGTGCCGTTGAGCGAAGAAATCGAATTGTAATAGGTATGGTAAGGTGTATGCTGAAGCAAACAAATGTTCCACAAAGGTTTTGGGGCGAGGCTGCAAAGCATGCGGTGTATGTCTTAAATCGAAGCCCAACTAGATCGGTTGATTCGAAGACACCATACGAAGCATTATTAAAGAGTAAACCAGATTTGGAATACTTGAGAGTGTTTGGTTGTGTGGGTTTTCCGACTGAACCAAAGGTTAACTTGCACAAGCTAGACGATAGAGGAGTACCGATGGTGTATTTTGCTTTCGAACCAGAGGCAAAATCATTCCGAATGTATGACCCGGTTGAGAACAAAATATGTGTTCGGAGGACGGTTAAGTGTGATGAGAAACGAGGTTGGATGTGGAAAGGAGAGCTACATGAACCCAAATATTTCACAGTCGTTTTCCACTCGGGTCAAGACGGTTCGTCTGAATCCGGTACAGTGGATGAAGCTGACCAACAATAGAATGAAGGATCTGATGCTGCAGGTTCGGCAGATTCATCTGCAGGTTCGGAATCAAGTGCAGCTGCCTCGGAACAAGCAGCTTCAGCTGCAACAGAAAGTGCAACAGGTTCGGACGATTCATCAGACGAAAATGCTGAAACAGAAACTCCTTTAAGGCGTTCGTCGAGACAGAAACGCTTACCGGTCAAGTTTAATGATTTCGTAGTACAAGATGGTGTTAATCGAGAGGGACCGGAACAATTGTTACTTGCAGCAGAAGATGAGCCGAGTAGTTATTCCCAAGCCAAAGGGAACGCGTTTTGGGAAAAAGCAATGCAGGTAGAGTTAGAGTCCATTGAAAAAAATAAAACATGGACTTTAACGAATCTTCGGAACGAGGCTAAACCCATCGGATTGAAGTGGGTCTACAAAGTAAAGCGTGATGCGTCCGGGAAGATTGTTAAGTACAAGGCATGACTTGTTGCAAAAGGGTATGTTCAACAATTTGGAATTGATTTTGATGAAGTATTCGCACCAGTGGCACGAATGGAATTAGTTCGTCTGCTACTTGCACATGCAGCTTGCAAAGGATGGCAAGTGCATCATCTAGACGTCAAATCAGTGTTTCTGAATGGCGATTTATAGGAAGAAGTCTATGTTAGTCAATCGGAAGGTTTCGTAAAGAAAGGATAAGAGAACAAGGTCTACCGGTTAACTAAGGCATTATATGGACTTCGTCAAGCGCCACGAGCTTGGAATCTCAAGCTTGATGGTACTCTAAAGAATCTCGGATTTAAGCGGTGCTTGAGGGAACAAGCTATCTACACTAAGTGTGAAGGGGGTGATTCAATTATTATTGGTGTTTATGTATATGATTTGATTGTTACAAGTTCGAGTACTAAGAAGATTGAGGAGTTCAAGAAACAAATGGAAGAAAAATTCGAGATGAGTGATCTTGGATTACTTTCATATTATCTTGGAATTGAGGTGTAGCAAACCGAGAATGGAATCGCGATTAAGCAAGAAGGATACGCGAAAAAGATTCTAAAGGAGACAGGTTTGTCAAAGTGCAATTCAGCAAAATGTCCTATGGATCCGGGTTTAAAGATCATGAAGGATGAGAAGGGCGAGCCGGTGGATCCAACAAGTTATCGAAGATTGGTCGGATGTCTCCGCTACTTGTTACATACGAGACCGGATTTATCTTATGCAGTAGGGATTGGGAGCAGGTATATGCAAACTCCTAAAGTATCTCACCTAGTTGCTATAAAACAAATTCTTCGTTATATTGCTGGTACTACGAGTTATGGTTTATGGTATAAATGAGGAGGAAGTCACAAGATAACAGGATACAGTGATAGTAGCCATAATACAAGTCTTGATGATGGAAGAAGCACTACAGGGCATGTATTCTATTTCGGTGAAACACCCGTGACATGGTGTTCGCAAAAACAAAATACGGTGGCCTTGTCATCTTGTGAAGCGGAGTTTATGGCTGCAACTTCCGCAGCTTGTCAAGCAATCTGGCTTCAAAGTTTGTATGCGGAGATTGTAGGTGAGAAAGAGCAAAAGATAACCATTCGGGTTGATAACAAGTCGGCTATAGCATTGATGAAGAATCCAGTTTTTCATGGTAGAAGTAAACACATTGCTATACGATACCATTTCATTCGAGAGTGTGTTGAAGATGAGTTGGTAGAAGTCGAGTATGTACATGGAGAAGAGCAAAAGGCCGCATACAAACATAGAGAAATGCGTGAGCTGCTTGGAGTTGAACATTACCCCAGCCCGGTTCGGGCATTAGAGGGGTGAATGTTGGTCCGGATCGTCTATTACCCGAACCTGAGCAGATGGGTTGGGTTCGATAATATCTCTAAAGGAGCAGGGGTATTTATGTAATTTAGTAATAGAATCTAATTGAGGATAATTATAAGAGTTAGAGATAATTATATAAAGTTATCTATTCTAGTTAGATAATGAAAGGAATATGTATTTGATTAGAATAGGTATTATGTTTCAATTAGGATTCTTCCACTATATAACCAATCCTTCATAGGGCTTTGTGGTTATGAGTGAGATTCAGTTTTGAGTAATTTTCTGAATAAAAGGAGAGCAAATTCCTTAATTGTCCGTGTGATATTATCGATTGGGACTTGAGATTGAGTACCTGTAATAAATCATTCACATTAAAACATTAATTTGGTTCGGGGGTTAGGAAGTTGAATGAGTGGCATAGAAGGCTGTATGATTTAGGAGTAGAGTGTGGATTACATGGGCATTAAGGGAAACAATTTTCTACTTTTAACTAAAATGTCATTACAAATTTACTATTTTAACCTTGCAAGTGTCTTAAATGTCCACAAAGTTCCAATTATACCCTCATTATCTAAGAATAAATCACTTGTGCATGTTGCTTCTTAAGTTGTATGGTATTGAAAATTACTATCATAGCCGTCACTCCTCCTTTATAATGTATATTATATTATATTATATTATATTATATTATATTATATTATATTATATTATATTATATTATATTATATTATATTATATTATATTATATTATATTATATTATATTATATTATATTATATTATATTATATTATATTATATTATATTATATTATATTATATTATATTATATTATATTATATTATATTGTATTGTAGATTATAGATTATAGATATAGATTATAGATTATAGATAGATAGTGTCTGGTGGTTTACGATGGTTTTTTCCGGTTCTTCCTTTCTCTCTTGATGACTAAAATAATATGGTTTTCAAAATGTTTTTTGCCTCCTATCATTCATTTGAATATATATATATATATATATATATATACTGTCAAAACATGAAGACTTTCCTAATCTAAATATGGAACGTAATAACAACAAAATAATGAGAATACAACAATCAAGCAATTCAGTATCTTTGGGCTGAAGTCTTGGGATCTTTGGACTGAAGTCTTGGGATCTTCTAGAATTGTGAAGAGAAGATTATGCCTTGCTATTATACCCCCTCAGTCGAAATGTAACGTTGTCGAACGTTGAGACTGGCACGAAAGTCTTCGAATAGAACTCGTGGGAGACCTTTGGTGAAAATATCGGCTACTTGATACCGTGAGGGCACATGGAGGACCCGAACTTGACGGCGAGCAACTTTTTCCCATATGAAATGGATATCCATTTCGATGTGTTTTGTGCGTTGATGTTGCACCGGATTTCCTGAGAGGTAAATTGCACTTACATTATCACACTAGACGAGTGTTGCATGGGAAGGTGGTTTGTGTAGTTCTAACATTAAGTTTCGTAGCCAACACACTTCAGAAACAACATTTGCAACACTGCAGTACTCTGCTTCGGCGCTTGAACGTGACAAAATTGGTTGGCGCTTTGACGACCATGAGATCATGTTGTCTCCCATATAGACGCAATATCCGAAGGTGGAACGACGGGTGTCGGGACAACCACCCCATTCCGCGTCTATGTAGGAAATAAGAGAGGAAGACTTTGTAGGTGAAATGGTGAGCCCGTAGTTTATGGTGCCACAAATGTACCTCAAAATTCGTTTTAAAGCATGAATGTGGGACGTGCGTGGTGCGTGCATGCGCATGCAAACTTGTTGTACTGGGTAGATGATATTGGGTCGGGTGAACGTGAGGTATTGAAGCGCCCCCACGAGTTGTCGGTACTCGATGCCATCATTAAGTAAATCTCCATCAGAAGCACTGAGCTTTTGTTTAGTTTCCACAGGTGTGATGGTTGGGTTACAATTTTGCATGTTTGCCCTTTTAAGTATATCATGTTCATAACTTTCTTGAGACAAAAAATTGAATTTCCATAGTTGGTTACTACAATGCCAAGAAAGTAACTTAGGGAGCCTAAGTCTTTCATAGCAAATTCATTTGATGAGGACTTCATAAAGTGAGTTCGAAGCCGATCTGTGGAAGTCCCCAAAATAATATCATCCACGTAGAACAAAAGATTGGCGATGTCAGACCACTTTTATAAATGAAGAGTGAGTGGTCCTAGCGGCTGTGATGAAATCCCATGCGAGATACATGGTCGGCAAAGCGTTGGTATAATTCTCGCGGGGTTTGTTTGAGACCATATAACGATTTCTTTAGTATGTAAACATGATCCGGAAATCGTTTATCCCGAAAACCCAATGGTTTGTGCATGTAGACTGTTTCTGTTAGATGGCTGTGAAGAAAGGCATTTTTCACATCGAGTTGGTGAATCGCCCATTTGTTTGAGACATCCAAAGTTAAAACCATTTGAATTGTCGCAGGTTTCACATCCGAGCTAAATGTTTCACCACAATGGATACCCACTTGTTGAGAGCGACCATCACAAACTGGTCTAGCTTTGTATCGTTCCAAATACCTATTAGAGTTCTTTTTATGATGAAAAATCCACATGCTTCATACAATGTTCATGTTGGGATGTCGGGGAACCAAAACCCAAGTCTTATTTTCAATAAGAGCACGCTACTCGTCGTGCATAACCTCATTGCAATCCTTGTTATTAATGGCATCAATAGGGTTTGGGGGGAATAGGTGAAATAGTAGTCGAACAATTTAGGTTAAATATTTGTTTGGCTTTGGAAATACCGGACATACTTCGGGTGTGGATAGTGCAGGTGAGTTGGACGGGTGGAACGTTGGAGGGTACGAAGGGTGGGTCGGTTGTAGGAGAGTTAGGAGGAGATGTTTCGGGTTGTTGTGAAGTTATGGTCGGCTCAGGATGGTTGATGGCTGAAGTAGAGGAGGTTTGAGATGACTGAGGAGATAATTGTGTATGTGGGGGAGAAGCTGTAGTTTCTTGGGAGCTCATCCCCTAACATGGCCCTTGCCATGGAGTTTCTTGCTAGGTTCTCAACCTGATTATAGGCTAGAAAGACAAATCTTGATGGGTAATGCTATGATTCATTCATTTCATGATAACTAAATGTTTACACAAAGAAGTGGCAGAAATCTCTTGGCCGTTCGTGGTTATGCTGAACCTTTTAAGGTGATTATTATCCCAATGCTTTGGGACTTTCTTTTCTTCTTGGTCGATTAAGCTTGTAGGAACACCCTTGTGAGCTTCGAGAACAATTTGTCATCCTTCCTATTTTGGGCCAAGCTTTCCAAGGTTTTGTTTTTGTAACATGTAAGTTGTCTTTTAGGAAGACACTTATGTGTTGTAGCAAAGTGCTTTGGCAAGGTGTTGCTGTTTTAACAAATCTACTTTGGTAGTTAAGTAGCTTGCTTTGTTATTTTGCCAACAGCTTCAACGCCTTAGCATTGCGGTTTGATTTGTTCTTAATCTTCTTTTATGTATAGCATGATGCTTCAATACTTCTATGTTTCTGGTTTTATACTTCTATGGGTCTTGATCCTTTTTACTACGACTATTTCGTAGCCTTAGGTGTATTTAATAAATTAGTGATTGTGATTCTTGGTGTAACCAAGTTAGATTGATGACTACTAATTTGTTCTTATGTACCCCATCTTGTTTTGCATTTTTCATGATTCCGTGAGTTGCTTACGTGTTGACATGCTTCTCAGGTTGGTTTGGGTTAGCTTGTCTTTACTTTGTAGTCTTTGTAGTTGCTAAATCTCTAAAGATGGTTGAAGGCTTAGAAGCTTCAGACTTCGTATTCATGTTTAGCTTAGGTAACATTCTTTCGATAGAGATTTTTCTTGGGCGGGCGTTTGCGCTTAGTGTGAGTGAGAAGCGTTGATGTTTTAGCAAGAGCTTCGGCAATTGAGCAAGTTACTTTGGATAATCTATGTTTGTTGGATCAGTATTGCTCTTTTGTAAGAACTTGCTAGTGAACACTTAGGTGTTTAGCAAGTTCTTGATCAGTGATAGCACAGCGGAATGTTATGAGTTTAAAGTTACACTTATCAACAGGAGTTATGACTCCCCCTGGATTGTAAAACTAATAAATGATAAGTATTTATTGAGAATCTGAGAATTGAATGAGAATGAAACACTTAGACAGATTCTCAATAAATATGAAATGGAAATAACAATAGTATGTGTTGAAGGATTTCTGTATTAAAATCAATGTCTATAACAGAGGGATGAACCCTTCTATTTATAGACTTTACAAATACATGAACCTTGCCAAAAAGCAAGTTCAGAAACAAGTTGCAACAAGTTGCAGTCTTGGAACTTGTACATAAAGCAAAAAGAAATACTAAAGTAATAAACTACTGATACAAAAAGGCGGTGGAAAAGATCTTCACATAAGTACTAATGAATGACAAACTACTGATGAGTAGTTTGTCTTCAGTAGTTCTTCATTAGAAGTGTCTGGTTTGAACTTCAGAACTTCTGATGACTTCTCTTTTTCAGCACTTGTGGAATCTCTTCTTCAGCAGTTTGATCCTTCTTCTTCAGCAGTTCTATACTTAGAATATTTTGACAGAAGTGAATTAGACTAAGGTTTGCAAAAGTGGTTTCACCAATCCTTTTTGTCCTAACAATCTCCCCCTGGATTGATGAAGCCAAAACCTTACTAATTCCTTATTGTTCTTTTCTGTCCTTCACAATTTTCCATATTCCTTTGAACATGGAATTCTTCAGCTGGTTCAGCTGTTCATCAGTGAGAGACCCTTTCTGTGGTTCTAGATGTTGGATTGTAAGCAGGTCTTTAGTTGATAGCTTCTTCAGATCATTCATCGACCTATAGGCTCTGCTTGTCTGATCTCTTCTTGTCACAAGTACTGAGTTGTTATTAGTAAAGGACCATCTGATGATTGGTACTTTAGACTTGTCAAAGTCTAAAGTGTAGGGAACCATGGTGGTACCCTGGGTTTCTCCTGAGTGTTGGATGTTTTCAACTTCAGTGACTCTCAGGTAGGATTCACTTCCATGTTGTTGTTGCATCACATTAGGTATCTGAAATGTTGGCAAATGATGTTCAGTTACTACCTTAGTGTGCAGTTTGTCTTTGATGGTTTTATGAATTTGAAAGGCAAAGGTGGAAGGATCCCTGAATTGTGTGATCAGAGGTTTTTCTTCTATGTCAAAGTCAGAATGGACTACTGTACTACCTTCTAGTAGTACCATTCTGAAATCAGTCTTCACATTTTCCTCTGATTTCTTCTTCTGAGTAGCAGGTCTTCTTTGAACACCAGAAGTTCTAACTACTGAAGTTGATACTTCAGCAGTTTGAAACTTCTCTGGATTTGCAGCCCTTGCAGCCTTATATTTTCTATAAGTGTCCACTAATCTTTCTTCTTTCCATTTGGACACAGAGGCTTTTGAACCATAACCATTTGCTACTAACTCTTCTATCATCTGAGCTCTCTTGGCTTTTGTATCTTTACTTGTTGCAAGTTTGTCTGCAATAAGTTGAGCTCTTCTTGTCCGCTCTTCCATGGAGAGTCTCTTCAATGTGTGGGCTTTGATTTTGCTGTTCTTTGTAATTTAAGACATCAGTTGATGTCTTTTATCTTCCTCAGCAATCTTGTCTAGGCTAGCCTGCCTTTGAAGTTCAGCTTCATAAGCCTGTAGCTTTTCATCCAGGCTTAGGTCCAAGTCATCCCTTTCTTCCAGTGTTTTCCAAATCTGATCTTTTCTGGCCTTCTTTTGGGCTACCACTAAACTCTTCTCAAGTAGTTCTGCTGATTGAGAGATTGGAGAAGGGTTTAGTACAGTCATAGTTGTAATAGGCCTAGGAGGAATAGGAGTTGGTTGAATAGGAGCAGTTGATCTGGAAGGCTCACCAGTTTGAGTTTTGGAAGTGTTACCTTCTGATGGGTTGACAACAACTGAAGGTTTGTCAACTACTGAAGGATTGACTTCAGTACTTTCTGATTCTTCATCAGAAGTTTGTCCATCATAGGTTTCTTCATTGTGCCCTTGGGATTCATCAGACTTTTCAGCATCTTCTACTTCTTGAATAGACACACCAAATTGTTGGGCCAGTTTTTCTTTCCTGGCTTGATCTCTTTGATCTCTTTCTAGGATAGCCACTCTTGCCTTTCTCCTGGCTTCAAGTGTATCCATAGGTTCCTTAATTTTCTCCCCCTTTTTGGCTTCATCAGCTCTTGAAGTTGAAGCTTGGGAGAACTGACCTGTAAGATTAGCAATCTGTTTGCTGTTGAAGTCAATCTTGTTGGACAGATCATTCATCTTTGTCTGTATCACTCCAAATTGGTTCTTCATGGACAGCTCCAAGTTAGCTGTGTATGTTTGGAAGTGATTCTTGATGAGGGTGTTCATCATGTGGTATAAGGGACCATCTGGGCTGCATAGCTGGTTCATGTCTTTGCTTGTTTGCCCAGGGAATTGGGTAGGCATTTGTAGTGAGGGGTGTGTTTTTGGTTGATCTTCTTGTTGTACAGAAGATGCCACTCTAGGGGAATCATGGATTGAGTGGGCTTTAACCTGATCTAGTGTGACTAGCTTCTTGAGCTTAGATACACCAGGTGCAGGACTTTCACTTGTAGCCATCAATTCATTAGTTTGGTGTTTTGAAACGTCATCCAAGTCAATGGAATCTTCTGAATCCCTAATTACATCCTCAATGAGGACTGTATCAGTTACATCATGAGCTGAGCCCAACTCAGTTGTCTCATGTACCTCTTTTTCTTGGTTCAGAGGATTTCCTACCTCAGGCATTAAGCCTTCATCAGTAGTTGCCACAGTTGAGGTCTTAGCTATGTTACTTCTATCCTCAGGTCCACCACTGGGTGGTAAATGAGTAGTAGCAGCCTCAAAAGTACTAAAAGTTTCTAAATTTGGGCTTAGAGACCCTGGTTCATCCTCATCTCTTTGGTTAGGGCTTTGAGTGTCCACATCCATGTCAAATTCTGAGGCTATGTCCCCTGTTTTATGTGGTTGTTGGGGACTGACATGTGTAGATGGGACTTTCTCTTTTAGCCCAGAGAGAAGTTTGGCTAATTCAATATCTGGTTCAGAAAGTTGGGGTGTTGTTTCAGTAGTTTGGGCAGTGGGTTCAGCAGTTTCAAAAGAAGCATCAATAGGAATGGTTTTCTTAAGTCTTTTTCTTTTGAAGAGAATTGTGATTGGTGCTCTAGGTGGGGTTTGAGATGGATGAGACTGAGAGGATGTTTCAGTCACATCTTTAAGAAGTGCAGATTGCACAATAGGTTGTTCAGGCGTCTCAACCTCCTGAACAGCTTTTCTTTTAGGTTTGGTGGGCTTTTGTTTTTGTACCTTGGGTTTCTTGGCCTTTGGGGGTGTAGGTTTGGAAGATGAGGGTTCCATGGGGACTGGTTCTGTTTCCCCTTGGTCATCTTCTGGCCAGGCAGCCTGTTTGTTGTGCCTTGAGTATGCTTGTGAGGTTAAGGGTTTTAAAATTTCAGTTTTACCCACAAGCACCTCATCACCCAGTTCTTTTATTATGCATTGCATAATGAACCTTGGATATAACAAAAACTTCTTTTTAGTGTTATTATGATGTAACACCAACTCATTAAAGAAAAGATTTGATGCCCTGAAGTTTGTTTCATTCACAATGGAATGAAAAATTGGTTGAAAGGTTGAGGGCATCTGGTCATAAGACCTGTTTTAGGACTCAAGCACATAATTATATAATGAAACAAAAGTTTGTATTTTGGTTCAAAATACTTTTTAAAGATGGTAGCTTGTGAGAGAGTACCTTGATAACCACATTCAGTCATGGTTAGGTGGATTGCAGAGTTGTCAAACTTTTCAGGGGCATTCACATCATTCAACCCCAGTCTGTTTGCAAGTATGGCCGGTGTGATGGCCATTTGTCTCCCTTTAATTGTTGAGTTGAGAGAGATAACTTCATCATCCACCATCACTGTCTCAGCGTTATCCCAGAACTCATTGAGAGTTTCAGGATGTATTGGTGGGTCTATTGTGAGAGCGGTGAAATATTGGGATTTGACGACGAGATCAATGATCTCATCGTATTGGGACCAGCCTTCTTATTTTTCTAAGTAGGCTCTGAGATTGTGCCCCTGTTTAAGAACTAAAGCCATGTGGTTTTGTGTGTATTGGAATCGAACAGTGTTTTTGCAGGTTCAGGGTTTGAGAGCTTTCTTCAGAGAGAAGGAGGGAAGTTTTGTTTTTGAATGGATAAGTGTTGAAAAAGGTATTTATCAGTAGTTTTTAACCGCTTAGAACTTCTTTATTAGAAGTTTTAAACCGCCTAGGTCAAAAAGCTTCTTTATCAGAAGTTTTAAACCGCCTAGGTCAAACTTCTGATGTGGGAAAAGTCTGATTTGCCCTTTTTAACTAAACTGCTGATGAAGAATTATTTTCATCAGTAGTTCCCACTTTCTCTTCAGTAGTTTTGAACATCTGATGAGAAATATTTTATAAATACTTTATTCATAACTTCTGAAGGTTGTTTTATCAGAAGTTAATCACTTTTCAGAAAATATCCCCATACTGATGTTTTGTTCATCAGTAGTTTCTCTCTTGTTTGTTTTTCAGAAGTTTTTCAATTTTTGAAAACAGATGTAAGTGAAAAAAAAAATTTGTGCAGAAAATTAAAGAGAAACACTTACAAATTTAGCATCCCTAGCATGGATACTAACTTCTAAAATGTTGATGAGTCAAGGGGTTTAGTGAAGATGTTAGCTATTTGATTAGCTGTTGCTACATGTTTCACTTCAATCTTGCCCTTTTCATAGCAATCTCTTATGAAATGATACCTGATTTCAATGTGTTTAGTCTTTGAAAACTGAACAGGATTTTGAATGATGCTAATGGCAGATTTGCTGTCTACAAGCAATGGTGTCTTGGTCTCTTTGATTCCATAATCAAGAAGTTGATATTGGAGCCATTGTATCTGTGATGTACAACTTGCAGCTGCAATGTATTCAGCTTCAGCAGTTGAAGTTGCAACAGATGTTTGTTTCTTTGATTGCCAGGACCCTAGACAGTTTCCCAAGAATTGACAACCACCAGATGTTGATTTTCTTGACATTTTACACCCTGCATAGTCACTATCTGAGAAAGTTGATAACTTGGTATTGCTTGAAGCAGGATACCAAATTCCAAGTGTTGGAGTTCCTTTCAGATATCTGAAGATTCTTTTGACTGCAATAAGGTGTGATTCCCTAGGAGTTGATTGATATCTAGCACAGACACATGTTGAAAACATAATATCTGGTCTAGAAGCAGTTAGATATAAAAGGGAACCTATCATACATCTATACATGGTTTGATCAACCTGTTTTCTTTGATCATCTGGTTCAACTTGTGTGGTTGGTGTCATGGGAGTGGAACATGATTTACAGTCTTGTAAAGAAAATTTGTTTAATAATTCTTTAACATATTTTGATTGATGTATAAAAGTTCCATTTGATTGTTTAATCTGCAGTCCCAGAAAGTACTGCAGTTCTCCCATTGTACTCATCTCAAATTTTGATTGCATGAGTTTCTTAAATTCATCACACAATTTTGTGTTTGTTGAACCAAAAATGATATCATCAACATATATTTGAACAAGTAAGACATGATTTCCAACATGTTTTATGAAAAGAGTTTTATCAATGGCACCTCTTGTGAAGTTATTTTTGAGTAAAAAGGTTGAAAGTGTGTCATACCAGGCTCTTGGAGCCTGTTTGTGCCCATAAAGAGCTTTGTCTAGTTTGTACACCCACTCAGGATGAGAAGGATCCTCAAACCCAGGTGGCTGACAAACATACACTTCCTCTTTTATTTTTCCATACAAAAATGCACTCTTGACATCCATTTGATAAACTTTTATTTTGTTGGAAATGGCATAGGCCAGAAATAACCTGATGGCTTCAAGCCTTGCAATTGGAGCAAAGGTTTCATCATAGTCAATCCCTTCTTCTTGAGAGTAACCTTGTACTACCAGTCTTGCCTTGTTCTTTATTATAATACCAGCTTCATCTTGTTTGTTCCTGAAAACCCATCTTGTGCCAATTGGCTGCTTGTTTGGTGGTAAGGGACAGATTTCCCAAACCTGTTGCTTGTTGAATTGAAGCAATTCATCTTGCATTGCCTGCACCCAATTGTTGTCTTTGAGGGCTTCCTGGTACTTCTTTGGTTCCAACTGTGAAATAAATGCTGAGAAGAGACAAAAGTTGGAAAGCTGGTTTCTTGTAAGAACACCTGATGCAATATCACCCATGATTTGATCAAGTGGATGGTCTTTGTGTTTGATCAGTTGTTGTAAACCACTGACAGGTGTTGGTGGCTCATGTTCTTCAAACAAACTACTGAGGTCTATTATATCTGGTTCAGCAGTTTCAGTGTCTTCAGTAGTTGCAAGTGCTGAAGCAGATGTTTGAGTTTGTCCTTCAGTATTTGTTGAATCAGAAGTTTGTGAAACTTCTGATGGTTTTGAAGTTGACTTAATGACTGTTTGAGGAGTCTATGGTGCTGGATCCTCATCATCAAACCTTTGATGACCATAATAAGTAGGTTTGGATGAAGTGACAGTCTTTTTAGGTCCAAAATGGAAGCTGTCAAGGTTAAAAAGTTCAGCAGGATGTGCTGGAATGAGAGTGTGTTTTGACTCATTGAACTTGACATTCAGTGTTTCTTCTACTATCTTGGTTCTTGAGTTAAAAACCTTGTAGGCTTTTCTAGTTGAGGAATAACCAAGAAAGTAACCTGAGTCAACTTTGGCAACAAACTTTGAAATAGATTCCTTAATGTTCAAGATGAAACATTAACACCCAAAAGCCCTGAAAAAGGAGATAAGGGGCTTTATGCCATGAAGAACTTCATAGGCAGTCTTTGAATGTCTCTTGACAATAAGAACGCTATTTTGAACATAGCATGATGTGTTAACTGCTTCTGCCCAAAAGTATAATGGTAGGCCAGAATCAGCTAACATTGTTCATGCTCCTTCTATTAAAGTTCTGTTCTTCCTTTCTCCCACACCATTTTGTTCAGGAGTTCTAGGAACACTGAATTGTCTAATAATCCCTTTAGACAAACAAAATTCATCCAGAGTTTTGTTCCTGAACTCTGTCCCATTATCACTTCTAATGGTTTTGACAGGTAGAGAATATTGCTTCTCTACTTGTAGAATGAAGAACTTGATGATTTCAGCAGCCTCATCCTTGGAAAATAAGAAGAATACCCATGTAAATCTTGAGTAGTCATCAATGATGACTAAGCAGTACTTCTTTTTACCAAGGCTCATGATTTTTACAGGCCCAAATAAGTCCATATGGAGTAGTTGAAGACATGCAGTTGTTTTTGATTCTTCAATAGACTTATAGGAGGACTTATGCTGTTTTCCCTTTAAATAGGATACACAGTGTTCTTCACACTTGTATACTTTTAAGGGTAGACCTCTGATCAAGCCCATTTTTGTGACTTTATTTATGGTTTTAAAGTTCACATGGCCAAGTCTCCTGTGCCAGAGATCAGTTTCTGAAGTTGATGACCTTGAGAAGAAACAGGCAGTGTTGTTCAGTACTATGTCTTTTTCAATGTCCACTGCATAGACATTGCCACATCTTTTGGCTATTAACAAAGTGTGATCTTCAATGATCTTCTCTATCAACTTCTGGCCTTCTGGTGATATGATCTTGCATGCTGTCTTTGTGAAAAAGGAAGAATATCCTTTATCACACATTTGTGACACACTCAGCAAGTTGTACTGAAGAACTTTCTTTGTGTGTTTTTAGAAAGTTCTCATGGAAAGATGTGCATTCTTCCTCTTCATAAGTTTCACTAAAAACAATTTTTCTCCCTTCTTCAGTAGTTTTGGGGGAAAAATCTGTTGGTGTTTCAGTGTGATTGTACCCTATGCCAAACCTAACATTTGAAGCACTTTGTTTGTTTAGCAATAATTGGTACCCCTTACAAGATTCCACCCATTTTTCACATGTGACCTTGGTGTCAGTAAGCTCTTGTATGACATTTCCTAGGTCATTTATCATGATTTTAATTTGTGCTTGGGTTTCAATAGCAGTGTTAGTTAATTTAGAAACTTCTTTAGTTTTTGCAGAAAGTTTTCTTTCTAAATCACATTTCATCTGAGTGAATTTTCTCTCAGAGTTATTTGCTTTTCCTTGTAAGTGCACATTTGTCTCTCTTATGAGAGCAAAAGATTGTTTGCAAGAATTTGAACACAGTTTTGTCAAAGATTATTTTGATACCTGTGACAAGGCAGATTTTGAGGAGCATCCCTCAAATGCCATTAAGGCAAAGTTCTTTCTGCCATTGTCAGGTTCTCCCCAGTTGATGTCAAACATTTTGTTTTCTGCATCAGGATTGCACACTGTGGTGTCAAAAGGAAGACTGCTCCAGTCAACATACCCTGAAGTAAATAAACTTTGTTGAGAGGGTTGCTGTTACTGTGGAGGTTGTTCAGCAGCTGGAAAGGGAGTGATTGATTGTTGGCTCTGCATCTGTTGAGCAGGCATCTGTACATATTGTACTTGTGGCACATATTGGTGTTGTGGAGTTTGTGCCTATACAAAATGTGACCTCCCTTGAGTTCAATTATTCCTGTTATAATTGGGGTTAAAATTGTTTCCAGACTGAGATTGGTTAAAGCCAGAGCTTCTACACTCTCTAGCAAAGTGTCCCAACTTTTGACACTTATGACATCTAAGTTTAGAATTGTCAAAACCAATTTTTTTTGAACTGTTGAGTCCTGGAAACTTCCTTCCTGACCTTTTGTAAAATTTATTTGTTTTTAAACTTAATATGGCCAGTTGGTGCAAAATATCCATTTCTTCTAGGTCATCACTGCTGAAACTATTTAAATCATCCATGATAAAACACATGTTATCAGCAGTTTGACCAAAATCATTATTGTCATAACCGGGGTATGATCTTTCAGATGAGATCCCAGCAGTTATGTCAATATGGTCAAAAGATCCAAAACTATTTGAACAAGTTGGTGAGTTTTGTCCCAATAGTGCTGTACTACCTGGTAGATAGTCATCAGCAGTTTTGCCAGAACTTTGTAGCTTTTTCTTTTGATCAATTTCTCTCTCAAAAGTAAGTAATCTCCCATGAAGTTTTGTAAGAGTGAGGGAGCTAAAGTCTGGTGAAGATCTTAAGACTATAGAGTATGTTTCTCATTTTTCAGGTAAAGACCTTAAAAATCTATGAAGCATAGATACAGTTGTGTAGGTCTGACCATTTAGTTTTAGCTCAGATATTAATGAGGAGAATCTTTCAAATTGTTGTGTAAAAGTTTCCCCATTAATGTGAGCAAAAGTTTCATATTGTTGAGACAGGATTTCTCTGGTGTTGGCAATCACCTCTTCAGTTCCTCCAAACTGTTCTTTGAGGCAGTCCCAAAGCTCTTTGGCACTATCACAATGTAATAGGCCAGAGTAGATTTCATTTGGGAATGCCATTTCCAACATAGAGAAAGCTTTTGCATCAAGCTCAAGTTTTAGGAAATAATCACCAGTATAGTCTTTTGGGTCTTTTGGAATCTCTTCTTTAGTTTTAAGATTTATGTTTACTGGTTTAAGAGGTCCATATATTACAGATTTCCAGCAACCTGTGTTGGTCTGTGATAATGTATGTGCCATTCTCCTTTGCCAGATGTTATATTCATTTCTAACTAGCATAGCAGGTTTATTGGCAGAAATAGTATTATGAGGATCCATTTTAAAGAGTATTGATTTGTCAAATATCTCTTAAAGTGATGGATGTTGATAAAAGTGAGCTTATAATCCTTTATTGAATATCAACCTTTATCAGGGGTTCTACCAATTGATATCTTTCCAAAAATAATTCAAAGTCAATTTCTTGATTTGTATCTTCAATTTTTGGAAACTTAGAAAGCTCTTCTGCCAAACCCTGATCAATGAACCTACAAAATCCTTCAAATTGTATCTGATTAAATCCAGGTATTGTGGACATTGCGTCTATCCCGGATTATTTTGAAATTGTCAGTTATTTATATTCATCCATATCGAATAAAAAAAAATACCATTTTGGCTGGCTCATTATCCATCAAAGAAAATCCTATAGATATAGCAATGATGTAATTTCGATTCTATGAATCTTTGACTGGAATCTATGAGATAGGTGAAATAAAAATTGATACTGAACTTATTCTTATTCAGTTTCTTATATTATAATGTATAACGGTATTGAAATTCTAATTTCCGAATTTTGAATTCTATTTATTAGTTATTAGAATTAGAAATTGGTCGAAATTGAAATTGATTTGTATTATCCTTTCTATTTGATTATCTTTATATAATATATTGAATTTCATTTTTTTATGAATATGTCCATTTTTCTCTTTTTATTTTTTATTAGTGGTTTAGAATAGAACAAGTAGTCACAAGTAGTCAGATGTAAGAGAATGTCTAGGAATTTTCTTTAGAATAGATGGGTCTTGGTATAATGATAGCAAACATTCTCTAGAATTTCTCTTATATTCAACCCCATTGCTGATAATAGAACTAGAATAGATAGTTTTTGTTGCCTACTCACACGAACCCATATCCTTGCTTTTCTATCAATTTCTAATTCTAATCTTCCTCCCCAATCTGATATTATGGTAGCGGTATAGACCGAAATTCCGTTATCGTTTAATTCTGACTGGTAATAAATACCGGGACTTTGCAATATTTGATTGATCACAATTCTATAGATTCCATTTACTATAAAAGCTCCCAGAGAAGTCATTAGAGGGATCTTTCTTATCAAAATTGTTTGTTCTTGGATATACCAGCCTGTGTCTGATTCTCAATGTGTTAGATTGATATGTGTTCAGATAAACCAGCGCTCTGATACCAATTGTTGGATCAGTATTGCTCTTTTGTATGAACTTGCTAGTGAACACTTAGGTGTTTAGCAAGTTCTTGATCAGTGATAGCACAGCGGAATGTTATGAGTTTAAAGCTACACATATCAACAGGAGTTATGACTCCCCCTGGATTGTAAAACTAATAAATGATAAGTATTTATTGAGAATCTGAGTATTGAATGAGAATGAAACACTTAAACAGATTCTCAATAAATATGAAATAGAAATAACAATAGTGTGTGTTGAAGGATTTCTGTATTAAAATCAATGTCTAAAACAGAGGGATGAACCCTTCTATTTATAGACTTTACAAATACATGAACCTTGCCAAAAAGCAAGTTCAGAAACAAGTTGCAACAAGTTGCAGTCTTGGAACTTGTACATAAAGCAAAAAGAAATACTAAAGTAATAAACTACTGATACAAAAAGGCGGTGGAAAAGATCTTCACATAAGTACTGATGAATGACAAACTACTGATGAGTAGTTTGTCTTCAGTAGTTCTTCAGTAGAAGTGTCTGGTTTGAACTTCAGAACTTCTGATGACTTCTCTTCTTCAGCACTTGTGGAATCTCTTCTTCAGCAGTTTGATCCTTCTTCTTCAGCAGTTCTATACTTAGAATATTTTGACAGAAGTGAATTAGACTAAGGTTTGCAAAAGTGGTTTCACCAATCCTTTTTGTCCTAACAATGTTGGTGTATGTTTTGTTCATGCTAAAGCGTTAGTAGAAGACAAGCATTACCATAGGCGGTTCACATCGTTGGGAGCTCTTAGAATACAACTTGTTTGTTACAAGGACACTTTCACTTATAGCTAGTTTGATAGCTTCTTCCTTTAGTTATGTTCTTCTTTTGCTTTTTAAATTGTAGGAAGTAGTGTTCATACTGGAGGCGAACGTATGCCTTGCTATAATCGTGGTTTTTGTCCAAGGATTAATAAGTTGTTGCATATTAGCAAGATGCTTGTATCCGTTTCAGCTTTGGGGCAGAAGTCATGACATGTATAGCTTCTTTGTCCTCCTATGCTTATTGAATAGCTTTCAAGCTTTCAAGCTTCAGTTGTTGTATCTGAAACTTCTAAATTTCTAAATTTCAGTTGTTGTATCTGAAGCTTATAAGCTTTTAAGCTTGTCGTAGTTGAAGCGTTTAAGCTTTTGAGCTTCTTTTAATGTTATCTGAAACTTTTAAGCTTTATAGCTTGTTTGTTTATTTTGAAGCTTATGAGCTATTTTTGAAACTTCTAAGTATTTGAAGCTTTTAATCACATGTTCGAAGGAGTTTATGTAAGAATGTCAAGTCTACTAATGTTATCATCAACATGCGATGTATTTTGACTTTTATCATCCTTGAGGTATATGATCGCGTGTCGAGTGCTAATCAAAAAAATATTTTAAAAACTACTTCTTAGCTAAAACTGATTGCAGTATAGGAAGTAGGGTTGTCGAACCTCAGGGAATTTATGGAAAGTGCTAAGTTACTGATTTCTAATTTAATTAAGATTAACTAAATTAATTTTATGAAGTTTAATGTAAAAGTGCCGCAGTGCTGCAAAACAAGTGATAATAGAGTTTACAAAAGACAATAATATGGAAAAACGGTCACTCCGGGATTCTGACTCGGTAACTGTAAAGACAATCTGAATTAACCTAGCTAGGAAATCACATAGACATGATCCTGTTTAAATTGTTCAACCCAATTCAACATCAAAACACAAATCACAAAGTTAAATTATTCCTAGTGCAAGAAAACCAAGAAACGATAACGAATTGTAATTGTGAAAATCAGTCAAACTGTTCAAATCAGTCAAACATACAACCAGATTCAAAGACACATAAGTATGTTCATGAAACCTGATCCTAAAACATAGTTCAAAACAGATAAGTTCTTACAAAATGACCGAATCATTCACCCGGAGAAACCGCAGGATGTTTAGCCGTGCATAATCATGATTTCGGCTTCAAAACTTATCCTGGATTGCTCTGGCATCAACCGGAATGAATGTGTATCAAAAGAATGCTTCAAAATCGTCCCCAAGAAGCTCTGGAAGTCGAAGACCTCTTCCCATGACGGCTGATTAGGTTTTTATTGCGAAAATGGGCTTTTTATGGGCTGAAGGGTTATTCGCGCCCCCATGAATAACTTCATGACTTATTTGCGTGGCATGAATAAGTCATAACTTCGCGAGGGTAACAAGGGTAAATAGCTGGATTCATTAAGGGCAGTATAGTCATTTTGCAACCCAATTCAGTTATTCACGGGGCATGAATAACTCCTAAGGTTATTCATGGGGCATGAATGAGTGATCCGACATATTTTATATTCTTTTTATTCCTTATTCATCCGTGCACTCGTTTCTCCTTCAATTAAACTCTTTTTCTCTCGTTTTAGCTCACGAACACCTATTTAACACCAAGACACAAATAATTATCTAAGACACGCTATAAACGAACAAAAAACGATTAAAAACTATACAAAACTAATATATAAATGTGATGCATTTGGCAACAAATCATACCCCCACACTTACTTTTTGCTTGCCCTCAAGCAAATCTACTCAAAACACTACCACGAACAAGTAACAAATACCTCAAACGCCCCCGCCATGCACTAGTTAGGGTCCAAAGTCATACCCTATTCATAGATCATCATTAGATGTGTTAATTCAACAGGCAACCATGACACACAATTTTGAAAACAGAACTCACCCAACTAAGTCTAACATGCTCTCAGTTTTTATTCTCATGCAACACACCCCTCACAATTTTTCACTCAAGTTGGTTTAATATCTGGACAAGCATGTAATGCGCTAGTATATTCACTCACAACCAAAGATGCAACTCTGTTATTATAGGCTTGTATAATAATCACACCTCAACTATAGATAATGCACATATCTAAAGGACTTACGAGTTTTGGGGTTCAGGTAAATGTAGGATAGATTTGGCTAACAATTGGTTTAAAAACAAGGGTTTCAACACGCTTGAATGACCATCCTTATTCACTAAGCACCATAATACAATAATCACACAACTTTGTACACATACTTCTATTTTTTTTTCTTTTTCTTTTTTTTCAATTTATATATATATATATATATATATATATATATATATATATATATATATATATATATATATTCCTTTTTTTCTTTCACAACTTAAACATAACTCAATCACCTGAACAAGACATAAACACAATGGATGTCATCAATTTATTACACAAAGGTAAACAGGTCAATTTGGGTAATAGGTTTAATCAAATAAAAGGGTACAGGCTCAACATGGGCTACTAAGGGTGATTTTTGGTAAACGGATCAACACATAACAAATAAATGGGTATCAAAAGAAAAAGGGAAAACCTAAATTGCCTTTATCATCTATGTGCATATCTAGTCTACAACCTCGGCATGTATCAAATCACACAAGTTCTGCAACAGAGAAACATTTGGCCTACACTCAACAAATGAAAATATATATGAATCAATCTATCATCTAGTAGGCTCAAGATCTCACCAAAGTGTGGAAGTGGGTTACCGAAGTGGTCATGTATTTATTACCGATAGCTCGTTACACCTAATCGGGCAAATTCTAAACATTTTCTCTAAAACACCTGCTGAAAACGGTTCATATGTCTGTTCTAAAGAATTGGACCATGATTAAGGACCCACACACCACAAGCAGAGACAGAATGAAAGCATTGAAACAGTCACTTTCATGCCCGATCAGACCGCTTTTAGGACATTTTTTTAATTTTTTAATTTTTTTATGACTCAAAACTAATTAAAAAGCACACTCTAAAAGACATATAGCACCCCCTCACACTTGAACAACACATTGTCCTCAATGTGCTAAGGGAATAGTAACACAAAAAAATCAAATACGAAAATAAAAATAAATAAATAAAAACATAAAATCGGAACAGACTCCCCTGATAAATGCAATGATGTTGTTGAATGTCGTGCTCCCCTGCTCTCCAAAATGTCCGTATAGCATTCCGTTCGCGGACAAAAGCGACAATTATTCAATATTCTAACAGCAAAACACACATATAACAACAACATATCATATAATATAATATAAACCACCCAACCGGTCTCCTCGTACAATTTCCCTTGATGTGTTAGTTTAGATACAGGCATATGATAATCAAAACAAAATAAAGGGAAAAGTACACCAAAAACACAAAATAAACCCGTTGTTGCTGCTGCGAGCTATCACTCCTGCTGCCTAGGCTCCTCAGACTGACTGGCTCCCTCCTGCTCAGCTCCTGCAGATGTACCTACTAGATCACCATACCCTTAAAACGCTCGGGTATCTTCAAACCCATGCCCTGCATCATGAACCTCATCATATCTGTAAACATATCAACCTTTGCCTCTAACTCATCTCTCCTCTGAACATCAGGCTCTATTGTGACTAACTCAGATGGTGATGGTGTTGGTAAACACAAAGGACTATGGCAGTCCATAGATGACCGAACCTGCCGTCTAGCTGTAGGCATAGTCCTCTGTACAGTCTCTGCTGCTAGTGCCCCGACATGTGGTAGTACTAACTCCCACTCTGGTGGAGCATCATACGTAACCATCTTAGCCATCCTCATATCCTGCATCTCATAACATACTGTCTCTGGCCCCTTAGTCAGATGCTCCCTAGGATACCTGTCAAATACCCCTAAATTCTCTGCAATCCGTGTCACATAAGGTCCCAAACCTAATCTACTCTTATCTCCATCACGCGCACCCCTAGCAAATGAGGATAACAAAATAGTAGCCAGATTGGCCTCCCGTCGGCTGACAATACAATACAAACAGAAAGCATCGAGTACACTCACCTTGTCTCTGCTCCCCTTACGGGCAACAAGAGTGCACGCTAAGATGCTATGAATAAACATGATAACTAAATCTCTAATCCTCGACTCCGTCACGTTGTTACCAAACTCACCCACTGCGATAGTCTTCCAGAATTCCATCAAATCCCTAGTAAGAATTGATCTCGACCTCTTCTTCTTATAACTACCCCTAAGTAACCGGCTAAATCCAGATGCCTTCACCTCTTGGTCAGTATAAATCCCAGTCACTACTGCAAACCTAGGCACACTAAACTCATACAACCGTCTGCCTAATGAGAACGACACTGCATTGTTGCTCAAGAAATCTGTCAGCATTGTACCTAAAAGTGGAATAAAACTCAACGGTAAGCTCCCAATACTGCGGTCGATCACACTCTAAGATAGCCATCCACTTAGGTCCTAACATCTCCTCCGTCCTCTCATGCTGATCTAGCACACCCATTAACTCCCAATTTATCGTCCTGTGCTGTAACTCAGGGATCAACATATATTTCTGACAGTTCTCCCATTCCCTAGAACCTATATCAAACTGCAATAGTGTGTGATCCTCTAAAACCCTGTCCTCAACGGGCTCTACTAGGTCCCCAGGCTGTGGCCTAACCTTAGGTAATGCATACCGAATACTCCTAGAAACCCCTGTAACTCGTGGTCCAGGTTCACCCCGTGGCCGCTGTTTTGGTCCTCTTTTTCGCTTGGTTCCCATGACCGCACTAGACGATCCCTCACCTGACATCCTGCGAAACAATTTAAAAACATACAAATTAGTCAGGTAAACATAAAAATAAATTGGGTTTTTTTTTAATTAATTAATTAATTAATTAATTAATTTTTTTTGAAAAACATTGCGACCGTATAGCATTTCGGTCGCGGTCGCACCTAAAACAAACAACATAATTAAAAAAAACTAAAAAAATTCGAAAAATTCGGGATACCCATTTGTGTATATATAATATCTAAAACATCCCCGCCTGAATGGAGATTGAGTACGGGCGAGGTGTTTTCAACCTGCAATTAATTCAAGACAAATCATCCCAACGACTCCTTAAAAACTCTATCATGACTACCACCACACAAGGAAATTACTTAAGCCTTTTCAACCCTCACTTCACTTGATTATCCATGCTCACCTACTATCAAAACCTTCACACATGCGCCGATTAATTACTTATGACTTTACGCCTAAATATCTCATCCTTGCGACTTCAACAAAATGATCTTATTAAGTCCAAAACTTCAAATGACCCCCCACACTTAATCCCATTTGTCCTCGAATGGCCTAGACAACACATCGGCTAATTGACTGAACATATCACCGCATTCAAAACCAAGCTAAGACCATAACGCTATTTAACGCCAGTTTGCTTCAACTTATCATATGCACTATTGAACACTAGAAAGCAACAACGTTATCAACATCACTCGCCAAGAATTCGAAGGAACACATGAATGAAACCACACATAGACAATGTGCCAATTCTTATCACAATTAACCATTCACACTTGTAACATGCATTCTAAGGAACCTTCTGTTATCATGCCCAAAACAAACTAATGTGATACTAGCACCACTAAACTATCTCAACTCAACTTGCTAACGCAACAAGACTAAAGCGCCTAAACAAAAGAAAACCATTATACCAAACGAACACCACGCCTTAGAAGAAACACAACTAAAATGCCTAAACAACATCGACTCGCCACATTAATAATAAGAAAATACTAGACGACTAAGCCCTGAACAAGAAAACACTAACAAAATAAAACGAGCACCAAAATAGTTGCGAACAGGAACGTACCTGATCAGTGTGACGACCAACACGGTAAATAGAACAACAGAACTCGAGTGGGTTTTTCATCGGAGCAGTGAAGGATTCGGGTTAGGGTTGCTCGTGGGTCGGGTCAGGTTGTTTGGAGTTGGAGGTGGACTCGGTCAGGTTAAGGTTTGGTTCGAAGGGTGGTGGGCAGCGGCGGTTTGTGGTGGTTCGGTGGTAGATGGCCGGGGGTTCTGGGTCAGGCTAGTGGTCGGGCTAGGGTTTGGTAAGGGTGGTTTGTGGTTGGTGGAGATGGTTTGGTTGGGGTCGGGTTGCAGGTCGGAAAAGGAAGAAGGTGGTGACAGGGACCGGGTTTTAGGGTCGGGGTGGTTGAAGGAAGAAGGTGAAGGGTGGTGGTGTGGTGGTGATTATTAGATGGTGGTTCGTTGGGACGGTGGTTGATGGCGGCGGCAGTTGGGGTTGGAGGTGGGCTCGTGGTGATGGTGATTGAGGGTGGTGGTGAAGGTCACGGGTGATGAAGGTGATGTGGGGTAGGATGATGGTGTTGGTTATGGAGGGGGAGAGTGAATGGTGATGTTAGGGTTAGGAATTGGGGATGGAAAGAATACAGAATTACTTTTTTTTAGTTAAGTTATTAGCGCCCCATGAATTTCTTGAAGACTTATTAGAGGGCCGCGAATTCCTTTTGTTACAGAATGTTTTGACCTTTTTGTACTTAGAAAAATTTTTAACTTCTCAATTCTAAAACTCCCAAACCCTTTAAAACCTATTCTAATGCCCCCATTAACATGTAAACTTACCTGGACTCCTGTCAGTGATGATTTCTCGTGTCAAAATAGATACGATTACCTGAAAAACTCAAACACACAAAAAACGCAAAACCGAAAACAACGAAAATACACAAAAAAAACATTGTACAAACTCTACAATTACACATACCGAATGCGTTATCACTTAGCTTCATCATCCGGTTCACTCGTCAAAAAGCAAACCGGCTCTTCTGTTGTTCCGTGGATGTCAAACGAATCCAGGTACGGTTTAGGTCGATGTCCATTCACTACTTGACGTAAATGATCATCAAAGTTTTCAATCTCGACATCACCGTATTCACTAACTCTCGTAATTAAGTATGGCCCCGTCCACTTGCTTTTCAACTTCCCTGGGAATAATTTAAGACGAGAATTGTATAACCATACCTTCTATCCTACCTCGAACTTCTTCAAACGAAGCTTGGCATCGTGCACCTTCTTCATTTTATCTTTATATGACGATGCGCACTCGTAAGCTTCATCTCGCAATTCTTCAAGCTCACATAAGTTCAACTTCCTTTCTTTACCTGCAGCATCATAATCAGTGTTAACTTCTTTAACAGCCCATAATACCCTATGTGCTACTTACACACGTAAATGGCAACCCTTCCCATAAACCAACCGGTAAGGTGTGGTGCCAATTGGTGTCTTAAAAGCTGTACGGTAAGCCCATAATGCATCGTTAAGTTTGGAGGACCAATCTTTACGATCCATTCTTACCGTTTTTTGTTAGATTTGTTTGATTTGTCTATTTGACACCTCAACCTGACCACTTGTTTGTGGGTGGTATGGGGTTGCAGTTCAATGATCCACGCCATACCGTTTGAGCAATTTTCCAAAGTTGAAATTTTTGAAATATGATCCCCCATCACTGTTGATCACACGGGAATGTCAAAATCGTGAAAAAATGTTTGACCGAACAAAATTGCACACAACGGTATGTTCATTTGTCTTGGTGGCTATTGCTTCTACCCATTTAGACACATAGTCCACAGCCACCAAGATGTATAAATAACCACAAGAATTTGGAAATGGTCCCATGAAGTCGATTCCCCACACATCAAAGATATCAATTACGAGAATCGGCCTCATGGGCATGTCATTCCGTTTAGATATGCTGCCCACTTGTTGACACTTGATGCACTTTTTAGCAAACTCAAATGCATCCTTAAAAATCGTAGGCCAAAATAATCCAGACGATAAAACTTTGTGTCATGTTTTCTGTCCATTGAAATGCCCTCCACAAGCAGATGAGTGCACCAATCCCAATACACATTGGACCTCAGATTCGGGAATACATCGTCGGATTATCAAGTCAGCTCCAATCTTGAACAAATCAGGTTCATCCCAAATATACTGTTTTGCCTGAGCCTTAAAGTGAGTTCTCTTGTTCTTTGCACAATGCTCCGGGATGATACCTGTAGCCAAATAATTAACAATGTTAACATACCATGGCGAAGTAGATACTTCGAGTAGCTGCTCATCTGGAAAGGTCTCATTGATCTCATTAGTGACTTCAGCATCCATATGGGGCAATCTAGACAAATGGTCTGCCACCACATTTTCACTTCCCTTCTTGTCTCTGATTTCCAAGTCGAACTCCTGAAGCAGGAACACCCAACGAATCAGTCTGGGTTTCGCATCCTTTTTCTCCATCAGATAACGTACTGCACTGTGATCTGAATACACAATCACCTTGCTTCCCCAAAAATAAGACCTCAACATGTCAAGAGCAAACACAACTGCAAGTAATTCTTTTTCAGTAGTAGTATAATTCAATTGTGCCCCATCCAATGTATTACTTGCATAATAAATGACTACTGGTTTTTTATCTACCCTTTTCCCAAAACAGCCCCAATTGCATAGTCACTCGCGTCACACATGATTTCAAATGGGTGTGACCAATCAGGTGCTTGCAAAATTGGGGCTTCAACCAGTTTTTCTTTCAAAGTGTTGAAATCTTTTACACACTCCTTATCAAATACAAAAGGTTCATCTTTTAAAAGTAACTTGCAAAGTGGTTTTGTAATTGTGCTAAAACCTTTTATGAACCTTCTGTAAAAACCAGCATGTCCTAAAAACGACCTAACCCCTTTAACATTTGTGGGAGGAGGTAAAGTTGAAATAGCTTTAATTTTTGCATGATCAACCTCAATCCCACGTTTTGAAATCACATGCCCTAACACCACCCCTTCTTGAACCATAAAATGGCTCTTCTCCCAGCTTAAAACTATGTTTGTTTCAATACATCGTTTCAACACCTTAGTTAATTGTTATAAGCAAGATTCAAAGGAGGTTCCAAAAATTGAAAAGTCATCCATAAAAATTTCAAGTGAGTCCCCAACCATATCTGAAAAGATACTCATCATGCACCTTTGAAAGGTGGCTGGGGCATTACACAACCCAAATGGCATTCGCCTGAATGCAAAGGTACCATAAGGGCAGGTAAATGGGGTCTTTTGTTGGTCTTCAAGGTGGATGGCAATTTGATTATACCCTGAATAACCATCAAGAAAACAATAAAATTTCTGACCTGATAACTTCTCGATGATCTGATCAATGAACGACAAAGTAAAGTGGTCCTTAGATGCAGCTGCATTCAGCTTCCTATAATCAATGCATATTCTCCACCCAGTTACAGGTCGGATGGCAATTTCTTCCCCTTTTTCGTTCCTGAGTATCTGAATCCCTGCTTTCTTGGGAACGGTCTGTGTAGGGCTTACCCAAGTGCTGTCAGAGATGGGATAAATGATACCCGCATCTAGCCACTTCAGAACTTCTTTCTTTACAACTTCTCTCATGTTCGGGTTAAGCCTTCTTTGTGCATCTCTTGCCGGTTTTGCTCCCTCCTCTGTTATGATTTTATGCATCACTATTGAGGGACTTATTCCTTTCAGGTCTGCAACAGTCCACCCAATTGCAGCCTTGGGTGCAACCAAAACTTCCATCAAAGCTTTCTCCTGTTCCTTAGTCAAACCTGCAGAAAGAATAACAGGAAGAGTATCATTAGCACCAACAAAAGTGTATTTTAGATATTTAGGTCGTTCTTTAAGTTCTAATTGTGGTGGTGTCTCTAATGATGGTTTCAGCTTTGTGTCAATGTGATATGGCAAACTCTCCACATGATAAGACGAAGTTCCTTCTCTCACTGCCATCGCCTCCACCTTTGCATCCTCTTCCTCGAGTTCCTTGATTGTCTCAGAATATAACCTGCCAAACAAAGCACATTCTACCATGGACTCATCCCCCTCATCATTAGGAATGTAAGGAGGAACACGTCGGTCAATGATGTCTGCCATAAAGCATTCATCACTTACATTGGGGTTAGAAACATTACCAAAAATACTTAACTGCATCTTACGGTTACCAAAAGTCATATCCAGAGTACCTGTTGATGTGTTGGTGAAAACACCGTGTTAATATGTTAGTTTATATATATTTTTAGTCTTTTATAGTTTGTTTTTAGTTGGTTATAGTTATTAATTGGTGTACATAGTTAACATCATGTTATATATGATTATTATTCTAATCGGTTACATTTTTTATGACACTTGATCTTTTAAACTAGACATCCATAGAATTTATGATAGTATGTTTACTGTTTTGTAGGTGCATTCGAGAATCATATAGCAAATATGAAGTGTACGAAATCAAATGAATGGCAATATAATTTGAGCTACATTAAATGAGAATGGAACCAAACAAAAAGTCACGTGAGTGGGCTTAAGCAAAATTTAGGATGTGAATTAATATGGTGAATCTTGGGCTGGAATTAATTAAGCCATTAATGTGACAAGAGGCCCACAATTTGGTGTCGGTAGTGATTGTTGGAATAAAGAGAGGGCAACAGAGGAGGTTTGAGGGGATTCTTCTTTGGACGACTGCTCTGTCAAGGGGGACGCACAAGATCAGCCGAAGGCTGCTGTACATGGAAATCAAAGCTAAAATCATGAAGATGAGCGGCTAATTCTTTCACGGTTTTCTCTGGGTGAATGATTCATTTATTTTATTAGTTTTACTTTGTTTTATACCTAGTATTTGGATTGAATTTTGTGAACATCTTAAAGTTCTTTTGGATTCAATTGTATGTTTGACTGATCTAGACAATTTGGTTTCTTTGCATTGATACAATATATCATCGTTTCTTGGTTTTCTTGCACTAGGAATAATTTGATTTTGTATTTAGTGTTAAGATAATTAAATTGGGTTGAACAATTTAAACAGGATCATGTCTATGTGATTCCCTAGCTAGGTTAATTACGGAGTAGCTTTAAAATTACTGAATCAGGAACCCGGAGTGACCGTTTTCTTTATATTATTGTTTTTAATCAAACATTAATCAATATTTTCTTGCAAGCAAAGCAACACCTTAGTTTAATCTTCATAATTGTATTAGTTTTTCTATTATTACAATAAAAAAATTGCTATTAACACTAACCACATACTCCTCGTGGTTCGACAACCCTACTCCCTATACTGCAGTCCTTGTAGCTAAGGAGTTGTTTTTAAAATATTTTTTGATTAGCACTTCGACACGCGATTAAAATGGCGCCGTTGCCGGGGAGTGCGTGCGCTTAGTGTTTTTAGTTTAATTATTTTTTTTTTCAAATTAAAAAAAAAACCAAAAAAATTTTATTTTTTTCTTGTCTTGTATTTTTCTCTATTTTGTTTAGTATTACGCTGGGTATGTTAGTTTTGCAGGCAAATTGAGATGAATTTGGTGGATTATGATGCATGTGGGTGTTGCGAGAGTCCATATCATGTGATGCAAGATTGTCCAATTGCCCGTCAGAGAGTTGCAGCATATAATGCACGAAAAGATCGTATTATCTTTGGGCTAGAAAAAGATGAAGACTCATATTTATCATCCTCTTATTATTGGCCACAATATCAGAACTGTCGGCAAAGATACTACAAGCCAAACATCTATCACTCTAGGGAACAAACTGCAGATTACTACATGAATACTGATCCGATTGTTCATGGAGGCCAGAGTGTTGAATACGGTTATCAGCAGCAACAAAACAATGAAGAAGGAAGCAATGATCAGCTGAGTGAGATCTTAGAGGCCATAAAGGCTGTCCATGAAGATGTAAAGGCGATCCGAGAAGATTTTAAGGGAATTCGGAAGGATAATGAAGTTCGGGACCACATCGTTGAGGCATTGTTTAAGCAAGTTGGTCAACTGGCAGCAGATTTAGAACTTGAAGATTTGATTGTTGAACCGGATATGGTTAACGTTGACGTGGCTGAAAAAGTTGAAGAGGCACATGTGGACCAGGTTGTGATGGAGGAAGCCTTAGAAGAGGAAGCTACAAGCTTTAAAGTAGACGTGACTTCGTGCGTACAACCACTTGTAGACGCACTTGTTGAAGAACCTGTGAACCGGGTAACCTTGGTGTATCCTAACCTTCCTCCCATATTTATGAGGAAAATAGACAAAGTTGAAGATGATGGCTTGAGTGGGCAAAAGAGGAAGGTGAGCATTGAAGACCTTGGACAAAGTATAGTGAAGTGGCCCAGCAATGATCCTGCAGACGTGTCAAAGATAAGAAAGAAGATAAAGATTCGACATGTCAACTACCGAACATACATTGGGAATTCGGTAGGCAAATATTCTTTGAGACCACCATGAATGAACATCAGGTATGATTTTTGTATATTTTGTATATTTATTTGTTTTTATGTTGTTTTATTTTAGTTCATTTTTATTTTGAGTGTGTTTGAGTCAGTTTTATTTTTATTTGAGTCATGGGATTGCTTGATATGATTTGAATAATCGATTGCCCTGCCCGTACTCAATCTCCATTCGGGCGGGGTCCGGAAACCACTAATGTTTGCAGGCATCCTAATTTGTTTGTTTGTTTTTTTTCCCTTTTTTGTTTCTTTGTTATAGGCTACGCAGTTTATCGACCGCGAATGAAATGCTATACGGTCGTAGTGGGAGGGACTGAATGAGACTCATACGCGCACTGCATATATCCAGGGGAGTCTGTTCCTTTTTATTATTGTTGTACATTATTTTTATTTCTGCTTTATTTTATTCCTTAGCTCACATTGAGGACAATGTGCCGTTCAAGTGTGGGGGTGGGGAAATTTTGATTTTATTTGTTTTTAAGTCTTTAAAAAAAAAAATTAAAACTTAAAATTAAAAATGTCCTAAAAGCGGTCTGATCGGGCATAAAAGCGACTGTTTCAATGCTTTCATTCTGTCTCTGCTTGTGGTATATGGGTCCTTAATCATGGTCCAATTCTTTAGAACAGACATATGAACCGTTTTCAGCAGGTGTTTTAAAGAAAATGTTTAGAATTTGCCCGATTAGGTGTAACGAGCTGTCGGTAATAAATACATGCACACATCAGTAACCCATTTCCACACTTTGTTGAGATCTTGAGCCTACTAGATGATAGATTGATACATATATATATATATACATATATATATATATATATACATACATATATATATATATATATTCACCTGTTGAGTGTAGGCTAGATGTTACTCTGTTGCAGAACTTGTGTGATTTGATACATGCCGAGGTTGTAGACTAGATATGCACATAGATAATAAAGGCAATTTAGGTTTTCCCTTTTTCTTTTGATACCCATTTATTTGTTTTGTGTTAACCGGTTTACCCAAAAATATTACCATTAGTAGCCAATTTTGAGCCTTATACCCTTTCATTTGATTAAACCTATTACCCAAATTGACATGTTTACCGTTATGTAATAAATTGATGACATCCATTGTGTTTATGTTTTGTTCAAGTGATTGAGTTATGTTTAAGTTGTGAAAAAAAAAGAAAAAAAAAGAAAAAAAATATATATAGGAAAAAAAAGTGAAAAAAAAGAAAAAAGAAAAAAAAATGGAAGTATGTGTATGGGTCAAATATGCCCAAAGTTGTGTGATTATTGTATTATGTTGCTTAGTGAATAAGGATGATCATTCAAGCGTGTTGAAACCCTTGTTTTAAACCAATTGTTAGCCAAAACTATCCTACCTTTACCCGAAGCCCAAAACCCGTAAGTCCTTTAGATATGTGCATTGTTTATAGTTGAGGTGTGATTGTTATACAAGCCTATGATAATAGAGTTACATGTTTGGTTTTGAGTGAATAATACTAGCGCATTACATGCTAGTCCAGATATTAAACCGAGTGGAGTGAAAAATTGTGAGGGGTGTGTTGCATGAGAATAAAAACCGAAAGCATGTTAGACTTAGCCGGGAGAGTTCTGTTTTAAAAATTGTGCATCATGGTTGCCTGTTGAATTAACACATCTAATGATAATCTATGAATGGGTTATGACTTTGGACCCTAACTAGTGCATGGCGGGGGCGTTTGAGGTATTTGTTACTTATTTGTGGTAGTGTTCTGAGCAGATTTGCTTGAGGGCAAGCAAAAGGTAAGTGTGGGGGTGTGATGTGTTGGTGAAAACACCGTGTTAATATGTTAGTTTATATATATTTTTAGTCTTTTATAGTTTGTTTTTAGTTGGTTATAGTTATTAATTGGTGTACATAGTTAACATCATGTTATATATGATTATTATTCTAATCGGTTACATTTTTTATGACACTTGATCTTTTAAACTAGACATCCATAGAATTTATGATAGTATGTTTATTGTTTTGTAGGTGCATTCGAGAATCATATAGCAAATATGAAGTGTACGAAATCAAATGAATGGCAATATAATTTGAGCTACATTAAATGAGAATGGAACCAAACAAAAAGTCACGTGAGTGGGCTTAAGCAAAATTTAGGATGTGAATTAATTTGGTGAATCTTGGGCTGGAATTAATTAAGCCATTAATGTGACAAGAGGCCCACAATTTGGTGTCGGTAGTGATTGTTGGAATAAAGAGAGGGCAACAGAGGAGGTTTGAGGGGATTCTTCTTTGGACGACTGCTCTGTCAAGGGGGACGCACAAGATCAACCGAAGGCTGCTGTACATGGAAATCAAAGCTAAAATCATGAAGATGAGCGGCTAATTCTTTCACGGTTTTCTCTGGGTGAATGATTCATTTATTTTATTAGTTTTACTTTGTTTTATACCTAGTATTTGGATTGAATTTTGTGAACATCTTAAAGTTCTTTTGGATTCAATTGTATGTTTGACTGATCTAGACAATTTGGTTTCTTTGCATTGATATAATATATCATCGTTTCTTGGTTTCCTTGCACTAGGAATAATTTGATTTTGTATTTAGTGTTAAGATAATTGAATTGGGTTGAACAATTTAAACAGGATCATGTCTATGTGATTCCCTAGCTAGGTTAATTACGGAGTAGCTTTAAAATTACTGAATCAGGAACCCGGAGTGACCGTTTTCTTTATATTATTGTTTTTAATCAAACATTAATCAATATTTTCTTGCAAGCAAAGCAACACCTTAGTTTAATCTTCATAATTGTATTAGTTTTTCTATTATTACAATAAAAAAAATTGCTATAAACACTAACCACATACTCCTCGTGGTTCGACAACCCTACTCCCTATACTGCAGTCCTTGTAGCTAAGGAGTTGTTTTTAAAATATTTTTTGATTAGCACTTCGACATGCGATTACCTGTCCTGCAATTAATCTGAGAGTCAGAAGTAGCTAAAAATGGTCTGCCAAGAATCACAGTCGGTTGCTTGGTTTTATCAACAGAAACATAATCAAGGACCAAGAAATTGACTGGATAATAAAACTCATTAACCTTCACAATCACATCTGACAATACTCCTCGGGGTAGCTTAGGAGTCAAATCAGCCAATACCACAGTAGTATCAGCTTTCTTAAGTGGACCAAACTCATACCGGTCATACAAGCTCCCCGATAGTATACTCACACATGCTCCAAGATCCAGAAGGGCTCGTGTCATTTGAAAATCACCAACTTGAATTGAAATAATTGGTGCCACTGGATCTTGTAACTTTTTGGGCAAAGTACGTGAAATTATTGCACTCACATCTGCTGTCATGTCAAGTTTCTTTGGAATTTTATGATTTCTTTTCTAAGTGCACATATCTTTTAGGTACTTTGCATATGCAGGAATTTGTTTAATTGCATCTAAAAGAGGTAGATTGATTTTAACTTGTTTGAAAACCTCCCACATTTCATCCGATTGTGGGCCTCTTTTATTGACTGTCTTTTTCTTACCAGGATCAATGAGAGCTGCAGAAAAGGGATGGTATTACCCTCCACACCCTTTTCCAAAACCTGGTCGGCCTTATTGATCAAAACACTTGGTAGCTTCCCTGGATCACTCTTAGACATATCTGCAGCCAATTGCCCTACCTGCTTGGACAATGCTTCCACAGTCTTATCCCTCACTTCATTATCTTTTCGCATTCCCTTGACCTCTTCTTGAACTGTCCTGATATCATTCTGTACAACTTTAATGGCATCCAAAATTGCACTCAGTTGATCATTACCTCCTCCTGATGTGCCTTGCTGATTCCCTCTCTGCTGCTGACCAATCTGATTATAGGTATTCTTTTAGTAACCCCCTTGATTATATTATACTGCCTATTCTGAGACTGTTGTTGATTTCCTCCCTGCATATTAGAACCAGAAAAGTTAGGATTTAATTGATTATTAGGATTACCATACCTGAAGTTTGGGTGGTTTTTGAGCCCAAGATGATAGGTGTTAGAATTCATGTCATATTACTTCTGTTCTCCATAAACCTGATTCACCTCTTCTGTATTCTCTAAAACCCCCTGGCAGTCTTGGGCTAGATGCCCCAACTCCCCATAATCAGTACATACCGAAAAAGCATTAGCCGCCTTTGCCTCACTACTCCTCCCCAAATTAAGTTGAGCTACCTGTTTTGCCAAGATTAAATTTTGCTGCTTTAATTTCTCAATTTTTTCTTCAGCCTCATAGTCTGCTGCCTTGACAGATGATGGTCTCAATTTCCTACATGATTGTGCCTGTCTCTTTAAAGTGGCACTCATCCTTTCCAAGTGTCCCCAATCCACAGCTTCAGTGTTAGTAAAGAATGTGCCATTGCTAATGACAGTCAAACCCCTAACATCCTCTTGTGTCAGTCCATCATAAAAAGCTTTTATTAGTTCCCATGTCTGAATCCCATGATGAGGACATTTTCTCAATAGCTCTTTGAATCTAGTAAACGCCTCATGGAATGCTTCCCTCGAATTCTGTTGAAATCCTCTTATTACATCCCGAGCCTCAGATCTTCTGCTCATGGTGTAATACTCTTCCAAGAAAATTTGTTACATATCCTGCCATGTATATATACTACCTGGGGGTAGTGTAGCAAACCATTGCCTTTCCTGTCCTTTAAGGTGAACTAAAACATCATCAACATTACCTGGTCCTTAGTAAACCCTGATCCTCCAATCATATTGCACACAGACTCAAATGCTGATATATGTAAGTAAGGTTCTTCAGATCTCTTTCCATAGAACTCAGGTAGATGACCCAAGTATTGGGGTCTCACTTCAAATGCTCTCTCGTTCCTACCCACCGGAGTCACTACAGCTGAAGAATTTAGTACAATTGCCGGCCTAAAATGACTATCAACCCCTATAACCGGTGCCGTCAGACGTATCTGTGGGACACCATCTATTAACTGTAACTCACCTCCCATACCCATATTCCCAACATTAAATTGAGGAACTCCTTGTGGAGCTTGATTATATCTGTGTCCCTGAACACGGTTCCCCTAATTAACCCGCTGTGGTGGCTGCTGCTCATACTCCATGTCATACCCATAATTACCATATCTCCCATCATACGGTTCCTGTTCGTCCTCTTGATCCCATTCAGAGTCCCAAGTATGCACACTTCCCTCATCATATCTCTGTTGGTTCTGTTGTTGGTTGGGTGGGATAACTACTAGTTGTGGACGAGGTTGGTTTATAGGTTTTTGTTGGTTTTGTTGTGGACGTGGGTTAACAGATTGAAAATACCCACCAAGTTGGACTTGTTGTTGTGGTTGTGGGTTTGGAATGGGTTGGTTTGGTAGAGCAGGTGGAATAGGATCATTCGGTTGGTTGGTTATTGGGTCATTTTGGTTATCCTGATCAGCCATCTCAATAGCTGCTTCTTTAATTCTCTGAGCGATTGTTAAAGAACTTGATTGATTCTTTACTGCTGAACGAAAAATAACACGGTTTTGACGTGGTGTCTTCTCAATCTCTGGATCGAATAAAAAAGGAGAGGACTTCTTAGAAAACCTAGTATGCATGCAACACAGAAGTCACCTGCACACAAAAAAACAAGAAAACAAATAGAGTAGTATTGAACGAAGAAGAACATTAAAAATAGAAACAAATAACTAAAGGACAATTTTTTTTAAGAAAATAAATAAACAAACTAAACTAAACACTAAGCGCACGAACTCCCCAGCAACGGCGCCATTTTGATCACGTGTCGAGTGCTAATCAAAAAAATATTTTAAAAACTAATTCTTAGCTACAACTGACTGTAGTATAGGAAGTATGGTTGTCGAACCTCAGGGAGTTTGTGGAAAGTGCTAAGTTACTGATTTCTAATTTAATTAAGATTAACTAAATAAATTTTTTGAAGTTTAATGTAAAAGTGCCGCAGTGCTGCAAAACAAGTGATAATAGAGTTTACAAAAGATAATAATATGGAAAAACGGTCACTCCGGGTTTCTGACTCGGTAACTGTAAAGACAATCTGAATTAACCTAGCTAGGCAATCACATAGACATGATCCTGTTTAAATTGTTCAACCCAATTCAACATCAAAACACAAATAACAAAGTTAAATTATTCCTAGTGCAAGAAAACCAAGAAACGATAACGAATTGTAATTGTGAAAATAAGTCAAACTGTTCAAATCAGTCAAACATACAACCAGATTCAAAGACACATAAGTATGTTCAAGAAATCTGATCCTAAAACATAGTTCAAAACAGATAAGTTCTTACAAAATAACCGAATCTTTCACCCGGAGAAACCGCAGGATGTTTAGCCGTGCATAATCATGATTTCGGCTTCAAAACTTGTTCTGGATTGCTCTGGCATCAACTGGAATGAATGGAACTGCAAGAATGCTTCAAAATCGTCCCCTAGAAGCTTTGGAAGTCGAAGACCGCTTCCCATGGCGGCTGATTAGGTTTTTATTACGAAAATGGGCTTTATATGGGCTGAAGGGTTATTCGCGCCCCCATGAATAACTTCCTGACTTATTCGCGTGGCATGAATAAGTCATAACTTCGCGTGGGTAACAAGGGTAAATAGCTGGATTCATTAAGGGCAGTATGGTCATTTTGCAACCCAATTCAGTTATTCTCGGGGCATGCATAACTCCTGAGGTTATTCATATGGCATGAATAAGTGATCTGACATATTTTATTTTCTTTTTATTCCTTTTCATCCATGCACTCGTTTCTCCTTTAATTAAACTCTTTTTCTCTCGTTTTAGCCCACGAACTCCTGTTTAACACCAAGACACAAATAATTGTCTAAAACACGCTATAAACGAACAAAAAACGATTAAAACTATACAAAACTAATATATAAATGTGATGCATTTGGCAACACATCAGTATAAAACTTGCGTTGGTATCGAGTTTGACTTGTTGAAGACATGTGAGGCTTAAACCTTCTAAGCATTAGAGGTCATGGCTTATGAAGACCTGTGAGGTTTACACTTTCTAAGCATCGGAGGTCATTGCTTATGGAGACCTGTGAGGTTTAAACCTTCTAGGCTTCTGAGGTTACAATTTGTGGGGACCGACAAAGCTTAAAACCCCTTGTGTTTATAAGGTTAGAGTTGGTAAGGACCTTTGAGGTTTATAATATCTTGGATGAATGATTCTAACTTTGTTCACTAATTAAAGAAAGTGGTTACATTTATTGAATTGTTGTAGCTAAAGTGGTGTTAAAGGAGGATGTATGGGAGGTGTTGATTTGTGTACACAACGACCTTTTCTTTCATTCCTTTGAAGTGACCTTGTTGGCATGAGGAGGCTTTTCCTTTCTTGAGTTGTTTATCTTTTCAAGCGGAGAAAAGCATATGCTTTTGGTGGCATGCATGTCCCATTGAGATGTTAGGTTGTTTGAACACAAGGTTAGTCTTGATAAGAGGTTCGCTTTTCCTTGAATAATGTTGACCCAATATAGTAAGCCTTTAAGCTTCTTAACTATTGCGAAAGAAAGTAGCTAGGATGTTATTTTGAGTTATCGTGTTTCTTTGCTATGGTAAGATGCTTGAAGGCTTCTCAGCATTTCAGTAAATCAGTTGACATGTGTAACTGTTTTGCTTCTTTGCTTCTTGACTTCTTTTAAATGTGGGTTTGTTTACACGAGCCACCAGCCCCCAGTCAGAAGTAGTTGTTATACATCTTGCCTCTTTATTCCTCTTTCGAAGATTTGTTGCTATTTAGGTTGCTGTTAGGTGAAGCCTTTTGCCTTGTTACCATTTAACCACTCGAGTCATTAATAGATGACTTTGGTTATATTGTTTTTCAACCATTTAAGGTTTTTACCCAGATACGTTTTGCCCCTTTATCCTTTAACCCTCTGAGCTGATATGCTTATTTGCTTCGGGGGTTACTTGTTTTATTTAAGCATGTCAGCTTACTCATATCAGCCCTTGGTAAAAGGTGTTCATGACTAGAGGCGCGTTTTACTGGTTTATTTGATTATTTTGCTTGTGAGATATAACTTCTTGATTGATGTTGTTATTTCGGATCTATAGGTCGTTCACAGAATAGAAGCTTGTTTGAAAGCTTGCGACGTTGGCGATTTAAAGATCCATAGGTTGATGTGTTGAACCATATATTTATTTTGATATTTCCTTATGTAAGCCTTAAAATAATGTTACAATGCTTGCATCATAAATGTATTTGCGGCTATTGGTTGGGAATTGTGTTTGATTTATTGACTTGGTTGTCAGTATAAATGGTTCATGTGTAGCCTTTGAAGCTGTTAGAAGTTGAAGTTTATCTAAGTAATAGCAAAGCTTCATGAATAATCAATTTGAACGTTCTGAAGCTAAATAGTTGCGACGCTTCAACGCACAGTGGTCTGAAAAGCTATAAGGCTTTAATGAATCCCGTAGCCTAAAAGGTTGTAAAGCTTTTATGAGTAGTGACTTTTTAAGGCTGTAAAGTTTAGAGAATTAGTGGCCAGAAATGATATAAAACTTCCATGAAAATAGCCTAAAAGGGTTAAACGCTTCATTGGATACTTGGTCAAAAAGGCTGTGAAGCTTTGATGAATGCTAGCTTAACGTCTTTGGAGCTTCCGCTGGAATAGCCTAAAAGGTTGTAAGGTATTAGAAACCTGAAAGACTTTTAGAGCTTTAATGAATAGTAGCTTAAAAGGTTGTGAAGGTTTGATAAATAGTAACCCAAAAGGCTTTAAAGCTTCAACGAGCAATAAAATAACTAGGTCTTTATGTCTAGTCTGAAAAGCTAAAAGGCTACAGGGCTATTCTTTTTTGACTTTTGATAACACTTACTTTTTTTTAACCCACATGGGTTGTCGAAAAAAGCAAGCATATATCTTTTTGTTTTTTGTTATTAATTACTAAAAGGTTGTAAAGGTTTAGGAAATAGCAGCTTGAAATGATGTAAAACTTCCATGAGAAGTAGTCTTAAAAGGTTTTAACGCTTTGTGAAATACTAGCCTAAAAGGCTGTGAAGTATTTATGTTTATGAAAGGCTTTAATACTTTTGATTATCGGTGGCTTAATTCGCTCAAAATCTTTAATGTACAAAATTCTCAAAAGCTTTAATGTACTTTTAAGAAGTTGTAGACCTTTAATGGACAATGGTTTAAATGGCTTTAAAGCTTGAATAGCCTAAAAGGTTATAAGGCTTTAGGGAATAGTAGCTTGGAAGGATTTAAAGCTTCCATGGATGGTAGCCGAAATGACTTTAAAGCTTGAGTGAGCAATAGCCTGAAAGGCTTTATAGAACAGTAGCTTGTGTAGATACACGAAAGTGCGACTAGTGCTATTGAATTGCGAATTCTAAAATGTATAACTGATTACGAGTGGTCGAATGTCGCTTTTGAATGGTCGAAGGTAGAAGTAACCGGTCGAATGTAGAAGCAGATGGTCGAAGGAGACTCTGAGAGGTCGAATGAAGATTTATATGTATGTATGTCCCGGTTCGCCCTATATGAATGGTCGAACCTGCACATTCGACCAAGCTATTTGGGTGAATGTGTAGGTCTAAATAAGGCTGAATCATTTTTGAATGTTTAACTTTTGGTCATTTTGTTTCCCTCTCAGAGTGTGTTTCTCCCTAGGGTTTTTGTCAAGTCTGTAATTTATTTATAACATTGTAAACAAGCTTTCAAAGTGATTAATGATTATGTTAATGAATGAAATGAATGTGTTTATGATGATTTGTCTGTTTTGCTAGTTTTATTCTCATTTTGTGATCAATTCAGGGATTCCGCACCTAAATTGAACTTGTTTGATCATATTCTTTGTTTGAATAGCCGATCCTTTACGCATACAAAGTGGTATCAGAGCCATAAGGATCAAACAACCACAAAATTGATAATATTACAGCTGATTTGGACCCAATTTTGATCAAAACTTTTCTGTTTTCATTGAACAATTGAATTTGGTGATAATTGATTGATTTGAACTTGTTTTCATGGATAAAGTTCAAAATTCTCTTTGTTAAATTTGTTCCAAATCCAATCCAAAGCAAAACCTGCATAAGATCATCAAATTTCATCAACATTTGAAAATTTTGGATCAAAATAACTGATTTTCTAAGTATAAATGTTTTTCAAAATGAAAGGGTCGAACCTAGGGAGATTTGTCGAGAGTGGAATTTTTAGGTCGAACCAGTGAGTTTTTGGTCGAACGTGGAGTGTTATTTGGTCGAACCTAAAAAGTTTTAGTGTGTTGTTGTTCATTCGAACATAAGTGGTACATTCGACCAATCGGGTGGTCGAACGTGGGTTAAATTGGTCGAAAGTGAAACGAGCCTGTTATTTTCTACATTTGAACCTTGTCAAACGGTCGACTCTAGATTGAATTTTACATTCGACCACACGATACTTCAAAAGGGTCGAACGTTGAAACTGTTGTTAAATTTTTCTAATCGGTTCGTGTTTTATCATTTTTAGAGCGATATGTGGAACTTTCCTACAACACCACGACCTAATACAACACCACAACAGCAGACAACTATGGATCCTTTGTCGGTAGCTGCTCAGAAGACTAGTCAACCAACCCAACCGATTAACTATTTGGCGATGACTAGTTCTATGCCCCAACAAGTTGCACAACCGCAACCACAACCTATGGCTGATTACTCGGGAGTTGCAGCAGTGGCGGTACACTCTCAGACTACCAATGCGATTTCGACACTTATCCATGACTTATCTTCGGGTAGTGGGAGCCGTCCACCAAAGTTGATGGAAATGGTAGACTACAACCAATGGAAGACCAAGTTCAAGATTCATCTAGAGGGAATGGGATTAGAGAGTCTTGCTGAAGACGAGAAGAAGAAGTTTGCAGTGGAAAAGAAGGTGTTTTCCCAACTGTCTCAGGCCATTAACACCGATCTCTTACATCAGTTTGGGTCGTGTACCACTTCTAAACAATTGTGGGACATGTTAAGGAATCGTCATGATGAGAAGACTAGGAAGCTTAGAATGGAGGAGTTAAGAAAAGAGTTTGAGAACTTCAGCTATATGGGAAATGAGACGCTGAAGGAGTTGATTCCGAGGTACTGTCACTTATTGACTGAACTCTCAAGCTATGAGATCAATATACCAATGTTTGAGCTGGTGGACAAGTTCGCTGATGCGTTGCCACCATACTGGAATCAACACATCGAGGTACTCAAGGAGAAGTATACATACCAATACTGGACCATCAGTGAGTTTATCCAGAAGCTTGAAAACAAAGAGATGGAAGAAAAGAGGAAGGCGAAAAGAGCACAAGTTCCTCAGAATCCAGAGTTATACCATGGCGGTACATCTTCATCTCTAGCTAGTTCAAGTTCTAGTTCTACTGTTGCTCCACACATTTCTTGTGTATCAAGTATTGTTGAACCATCCAAAGCCCCGATAAACTATCTTGCTCAAACTTCATCTTATACACCACCATCATACCCTACTATTTACAGCCCACCATTTTCACCAATGCAACAAGCTGCATGCTATTCAGCAAATTTAAACCAATCTCAACAACAATCCTACATTCTTCAAATGAATCAACCCCAATTAACCAAAGTCAACCTAATCAGAGCCCAATTGTGTTGTAGACTTCGAACTTGAACAATGTTACTGTTGAAGTTGCACAACAACATGTAGCATTGGTTTCTGCTATGGTCGCTTCTTATAACGGTTTAGTCGCTAGTCAAATTGGTAACAACAATCTAACCAGTGAGGACTATGCGCAAATTGACAAAGAAGAGATGGAGCTCATTGATATCCAGTGGGCGTTTGCTAGTGTTATGAGGCGAGCGACATAGTTCATTGAGAAGACGGGCAGAACTGATCTTTCTACTTCTCCAAACACCACGTATGGCTTCAACAAAGCCAAAGTGACATGTTTTAACTGTGGTGGGAAAGGTCACTTCAAGAGAGAATGCACACAGCCAGCACAACAAGGGAACAAGAATCCTTTCAACACCAACTACCAGAACCGTCAAAATCAAGTATCATACCAAAGTCAAAACAACTCCAATTTTCAACAACAAAACAATTATCAAAACCGCCAAAACACCTCACCAAACAATACTGTTAGACAAACCACTACACAAAGCAAGAACCAAAATCAAACACCACACAATCCAACCAGAACTATCATTCCTATTTCAACACCGAACAGCCAAACCTAACAAGATAACCAGAACCAGGCTTTGGTGATTCAGAAAGATGAGGGTATTGATTGGACTGGTATGCAACTCAGTGTTGAGGAGATTACTGCTGGTAATGTGGTGTGTGTTGCCCATAAGATGGATCTGGATGAGCCGGTATCTGTTGAAGATGTTTTAGTGACTGAGAAGATGTCTGTGTCTGAACTGAAGATTGAAGAGTTGAGTGAAGAAAGTGATGTTTGTGTTGAGGGGAAGTCGGGATTGATCCTTGACTCTGTTAGTGAGATTCCTGAACAGTGTGACTCGGCTTATTCTGATTCGGAGAGCGATTCTGATTCTGAAGCTAGTGTTAACTCACTAGATGAAGATATTGATCAACTTCTTGCTGAAGCTGATTTTCTGATGACGCGCAAATCGTGCATAGTGGATGATGCTTTTACATGAATCGGCTATTCTAAATTCTTTGCTGGAAAGGAAGCACACTTTGCATTGATGGCGATGACTGAGCCTCCAAAGCAGGTAAGTTCTGAATCTAATTTAGATATGAATAGTGAGAGGTATTGTGGTGCATGCGATAGATTGGCAGAGGATAATAAGCAACTCAGGGTACAGCTTGAGAGTGCTAAAATCAACTGTCAATCATATAAAAAAGAAGCACGAGAATTTAATAAGGTGCTTGATGGTTACAAGAAAGACATTTCAGGTGTTAAAAAGACTTTATCTTTAAAACAATTAGCCATTAACAACTATATCAATGAATTGGAAAATACAAAACTTGAAATGGCTACCATCAAGTGCTTTGCAGAAAAGGTCAACAAGAAGCTTGAAAGCTATAAACATATTGCATATGTTGTTGATCATATCATTGAGGAGCCTTCACAGTCAAGTAGTGTAAACTACAAGGCAGTCCCATCTCCAGTGTTATTTGAAAACCATACTTTGCATTCAATAACACCGGAGAGCTCAGTTAAGTCTGACTCGACATCGGATGATGAGTCTAACACCTCCAATGTGGGAGACCCTAATTCTGATGTTAGACCTATTCTGGGACTAAATGATGAAGGAGTGATTGCTGTAACTGATGATTCCGACTCTGAGGATGACAAATTTGAGAAGGTGTGTGATATTTCTGCTGAAAATCACATAATTACTAATGAACCAGTGTCACCATCTCAGATTATACATCCCATGGCTAACGCTCATCGAGCGAATCAATCAGTTAAGCCTGTTGAGAAAAATGAACAATGTGACAAACCCGTCAAAGTTTTCTATCGGATGGAAGGATCCGATAAGATAATTTCTGACGAGGAATATCCAATTAAATTTGCCAACTATTCCAAGATTGAGAAAATTTGGCAGGAGAGTACCATTTGGTTCCCAAAACATGAGCGAACAAATGATGTACCTCCAGAGGTTTTAAAGAAAATCTACTGGGATATTCCAAAAGAACCAAAGGTTCATGTCACAGAGTTTATCAAGCCAAAAGAGAAGGTTAATAGTTTTCTTGAGCCGACTTACTCCAAGGACCCAGCTCCTGAGAGTCTTAGAAGAAGGTGTGTGGATGATCAATATCCTATCACTACATATGCTAAGTCAAATGCCAAGAACAACTTTGAAGAATACTGTGTGTGTTTTAAGTGCGGGGAGAGAGGGCATTTACTTTCTCACTGCCCGTATGTTAGGCACAAAAGGCACGAGGTTGAAGTGAAGCAAAAATACCAGAGTCCAGTCGATAATCATTGTTTTCCACAAAGACGATTTGTTCCTCAACCTGCATCTTTTTATAACCAAAGCAAATATTTTCAAAAGAGGGAAAATCGTCAGATGACATATGACCGTCGTAACCGGATAGCCATAAAAAAACCGCTTAAGAAACCTGTGGGGAACACAACTGTTGTCAAGCAAAAGGTACCTGTAAAACCTGCAATCAAACCAACAGTTGGACCTGTCTCTGTAAAATCAGAGAAGGTAACCAAGAAAGTTTCCTTTAAGGACGAAGTAAAGAAACCGACTGAGACCCCAAAATCTCAGATCCGGATCTTGAAACGTTCGGAACAGTATTGGTCACCAAAGGGTTCTCAAGGTGCTTCATCTTCACAAGTGAATGACAAAGCTGAAACTGAAAAAGATTTAATTGATCAGAAAAAGATCAATTCAAATCAATCTGTTTGTGAGAAAGAATTTTTGAAACTTAATGTTCAAAGACCTAAGACCAAGCAGGCTTGGGTCCCCCGAAAAATCTAATCTTTTACTTGATATGTGAAGGGAGCTTCAGCTGGCCCTGTGAGCAGTCTTTGGATTGTTGATAGTGGAGCTTCTGGTCACATGACAGGGGATTTATCGCTACTGTTTGACATCAGAAATATCAATGGAGGATACGTAGCGTTTGCCAGGAATAAAGGAGGAAACATTACTATGGAGGGTAGTGTAAGTAATGGGATAGTGAGTTTTGAGAAGATTTCGTATGTGAACCAAATTGATTATAATCTGCTTAGTGTCAGTCAGATCTGGGATAAACAGTTTTCGGTATTCTTTGATGACAAATCTTGCTATATACTCAAGCCAGGATTCTTCTACCAAAAGAGTGTGTTATGCTAAAAGCACCGAGAGTGAACAATCTGTACATTCTCGACATGTCAAAAGCTATGACTACACAAGGCCAAGTCACGTGTTTCCTCTCCAAGGCTACTGAAAAAGAATCAATCATGTGGCATAGGAGGATGGGACACATTCACCTTAGAAAGATGAATCATTTGGTGAAGAATGAACTTGTCGAAGGCGTGAATGTTAAACATTTTCATTTGAATGACAAGTGTGTGAGTTGCAAGAAAGGAAAGCAGCACAAGCAATCCCATAAACCAAAGAAAGTCAATTCAGTTGAATTACCACTTGAGCGTTTGCACGTGGATCTCTTTGGACCGGTCAAGCGAAAAAGTCATGCTGGTGAATTGTACTGTCTTGTTTCATGGGTTATGTGCTTGCATCATAAGCGTCACACATTTAATAATCTGAAGGTTCTGTTTACTCGATTGGAAAATATCTATGGTCTGAAGATCAAGAGAATTAGGAGTGATAATGGGAAGGAGTTCAAGAACGCACAGATGGATGCTGTTTGTGAAGACAAAGGAATTCATCATGAATACAATGCTCCGTATACCCCTCAACAGAACGGTGTCACAGAACGCAAAAACAGGACTCTAATTGAAGCGGCAAGAACAATGCTTGCGGATTCCAATCTTCCAGTAATGTTCTAGAACGAAGCAATTTACACAGCTTGTTATACTCTCAATCGGGTTTTAACGGTGAAGAAGTTTGGAAAAACTTCTTATGAGCTGTTGAATCGACGAAAGCCGAACTTAGAGTATCTAGAACCGTTAGGAGCCCCGTGTACAATGCTTAATCCATCTGAGAAGTTCGCACCAAAAGCTGAAGAAGGATTCTTTGTTGGATATGCAACTCCGCTCAAACGGGTATTCAACAAAAGAACTCGTCAGGTAGAGGAGTGGGCTAACGTTGAAGTTCAGCGGTATACTCAGAATGTACAGGGTAGCGGTCCAGACTGGATGTTTGATTACAAGGATTTCTTTGAATCATTCAATCTAGATAGCTTGGTTGAAGAGGCTGTATTACGATTATATTACGAGTGTGAAAATGCAGTGACATCACCGTTGGTGCGTCCGATCACCGTAAACCCCCAAACAGCTTCTAATGATACCAACGCTCCTCCGGCTGAAGAAGAGGTATTTCAGGAAGCTTCCATAACTCTCAATTCATCAGAATCTGAAGATCACGATGATGTTACAAGTGAGGTTGTTCCCGATATTGCTACAGAGACACCTCCAGTGAACCCAAATCCAAATGGTGCTTCATCATCAAACTTGGGTAATGATCTGGATTTGACAGAGAATTTGACTACTCAGACGGGAGTGCAAGTACTTGATTATCCGGAATCTCGGATACATCGGATTCACCCGCTCGAGCAGGTTATTGGTGATCCTGGTAGCAGTGTGATGACGAGAGGTCAACTGAGGAATGCTAACTCACAAGAAAATCTTGGCGCTCTTGCTTTATATGCCAAAATTCAAAAATCAGGTTTTCAAAATGACTGGTCGTTTGCTTGTTATGTTTTGCAGGTTGAGCCGCGGACATACAAGGATGCTCTTTTGAATGACGCTTGGGTAGAGGCTATGCAAGAGGAGTTATTACAGTTCCAGAAACTTGGAGTGTGGACACTGACAGATTTACCTCCAGGAAGGAAAAAGATAGGAACTAAATGGGTGTTTAAATGTAAGAAGGATGACAAAGGAGTGATTGTTAGGAACAAAGCTCAATTGGTCGTACACGTCTTTCATCAAGTTGAATGAATTGATTATAACGAGATTTATGCAACGGTTGCACGCTTAGAAGCTATTCGCATGTTTCTGGCGTTTGTATCTTATAAGAAATTCAAGGTGTATCAAATGGACGTTAGAAGCGTGTTTCTTTATGGTGTGGTTAAGGAGGAAGTTTACGTGGGTCAACCAGCTGGCTTTGAGGATCCTATTCACCGGGATAAGGTCTATGTTCTAAACAAAGCTCTCTATGGGTTGCACCAGGCTCCAAGGCAATGGTATGAGGAGCTGAGCACGTATCTTCTATCCAAAGGATTTAAACGAGGTTTGGTAGATTGCACACTATTCACAAAACGAACAGGGGATGCTTTGCTTCTTGTGAAAATTTATGTTGATGACATTATTTTTGGTTCTACTAATGAACTTTTGTGCAAAGAATTTGAACGTGTCATGCAGGAAAAGTTCAAAATGAGTGCGATGGGAGAGATGCAGTTTTTCCTAGGCTTGCAGGTGGATCAAAGATCAACGGGGATCTTTATTCACCAGACTAAATACGTTTCTGATGTCTTGAGCCGATTCTAGATGGATGATTCGAAGCCGATGGATACCCAATACAACCTAATCATGGGATTGGTGTTGATGCTAAGGGCGAGCTAACTGATCCTTTTACATTCAGAGCAATCATCAGATCTCTGACGTAAGTCACCGCATCCAGACCAGACATAATGTTTGCCACATGTCTTTGTGCTCGTTATCCATCGAAGCCGAAACAGAGTCATCTTGCAGCTGTCAAACGTATCCTTAGATATCTGAAGGGTTGTCCGTCGAGAGGACTATGGTATCCTAATGATGATAATTTTGACCTAATTGCTTTTAGTGATGCAGATTGGGGAGGCTGTGAAATAGACAGCAAATCCACAACGGTTGGGTGCCAGTTTATGGGGAGCAGGCTCGTGACCTGGCAATGCAAGAAACAAACTGCAATCGCCTTATCCACATGTGAAGCAGAATACGTCTCAGCATCAAGCTGCTGCTCATAAGTTCTCTGGATACAACAACAGATGGTGGACTACGCTTTGCAATTTCTTAAAACCCCTATTTACTGTGATAATGAAGCCGCAATTGAATTAACAAAAGATTTAGTCAATCACTCGAAAGCTAAACATATCCGGATCAAATATCATTTTATCCGTGATTGTTACGCAAAAGAGTTGATAGATATGGTCAAAATCCATACTGTCTATCAACGTGCAGATCTTTTTACCAAAGCTTTTGATAAATCAAGATTTGAATATCTTTTAAAATCTAACAGTATAAAAGAAAAACAAGACTGATCACCACCTCGGTTTATCACTTTTTAGTTTTTAGTTTTTACTGTTTTTCAAAAAAATACAAAAACTCAAAAATAGGTTTTACATTTTTAAGTAGAGTTTATTCTCTATAAAAACCAAAAGCATTGAAAAATTCAAAAACCCATAAAAATTAGAAAAATCCAAAATGATTTCCTGGAGAAAAAGGGGAAATGATAGTAATAAGTGGGGATCTGACACATGCTAAAGATGTGTAATGCAATATAAGGCGTGTGTTTGAGTCTGTGTGATGTGTTGATAGGCTTCGTAGACCTATTACTGCGTGCCTGATACATACATATCAAACGAATTGTATTGTGGATGAACTCCTCATGGGCATATGGTCTTAGTACCGTAATTTCGTTTGATAGGGTATTTGTACAAAATTCAGAGGTTTCGGGTCGTTATGTTATTAGTTATCTAGGGATAGCCTCTCTGATCTTCTGCTGTAAGTCATTACGGACCTAGATCAGATATGGTGTCTTTATAAAAGAGCTTAAAAGCCAAATCCTAAAGTTACCGAATTAAGGAACTTTCAATGTATGACGATAATCAAAGATTATCTAATGCATCGTATCCAATCATTGATGCAAATCATGATTGATATCAGCCCTCAACCTGGTAGAGTGCACAAGTTACTTTGTAGCATTGATTTGCTGACCTGTATAACTCTGTGCCTCATACCTTGTAAAATTACAGATGACGAAAGCATAATCACGCGTTACAATGAGGCTTTGTGCATTTTTTCTTGATACGGAAGTATGTCGTGTGCGTGGGAACCACAAACAATTGAGTTTATACTATAAATAAACGTATCAGTCTAAAGCACTACACAACAGTATGCATGTGAGCTTATGTGGATCACAATATCAGCAGTTGCCAGATCACACATTGTCTTTAATGATAATAAATCAAAAGATCAACGGTGTGATCAGATTTCTCAATAACTGATATGATCCTTTTACCAAAAATCACAAAACATTTACTGCTTTATATTTATATTTCTGCATTTTACATTTCTCATCAAAAATACAAAACTCAAAAAGATTTTAGGTGTGTTTTAACAAAAAGTTTGGAAAATCCAAAAAAAAAAAAAACATTGTACATTTCTATCTTATTTTTCATAACCGATGGTGGTTGATGGTGATTTTCTAAAGCTTTATGGACCATTTGAGTTTTGTCATCTTTAAATGTGTAATAATGAATGTCGGATGCTTAAAAGTTGAGAAAAATATTGAACGGGACTCGATTTTGAGATTTGGTAAAAACTTCAAAAATTCCAACTTTCATTCGCCCCTTCGTTGGGTCGAATGTGGAATTTTTCCTGCTCATTCGAACCTTTCAAATGGTCGAATGTGAGTGTTCTTATGTTATTTTCACATTCGAACCATTTGTCTACATTCGAACCTTTAAATAGGGTCGAAGGTGGACAAATTTTCACATTCGCCCTAGTCGTTTGGTCGAATGTGGAGCCTATATAAGCCTGATCTGCACATTCGACTCTTATTCAAATTGTTTTTAAATTTCTGAGATTAAGGAACCTTGTTGCTCGTGATTTAAAAATCATATCATTGTGTTCTCTGATTCTTGCTGATCATTTTGAATCCTTATTTGCATGTATCCAACCAGTAACTAAGTCAGAATCCTTGATTTTTTGATCGAACCCTAACATGAATCAAACCGTGTTTTCTGACCAATAATAATGACAATTCTTGTTAAGGATTTAGTGTTTAAGTGTTTTAGGGGGAGAATATACAAAAATCAAGGGCCTAAACAACACAGATTAATCAATTGATGTTTAAAATGCTTCAAACCCTAGATTTTAGGATAAAACACATAAACACTGTATAATAATCAAAATTGATGATTGGGAAAAGTTCATCGGCCATGTTAGTTACTTTTCAAATCAAAATGGCATGTTAAAACAATTGAATCAAAATCTGCAATTTGAGAAGATGAACAGTCTCATTCGCCCAATTCTAAACGGTCGAAAGTGGCTTTTTGGTCGAATGTAGATGTTCAAATGGTCGAAGGTGGAACTAAATGGTCAAATGTACATTTTTAAACACTGATTTTCACATTCGAACCCTAAATTCCACATTCGAACTTCATTTTTCACATTCGTACCTTCGTTTGGTCGAATGTAGAATTTCAAATTAAAAAATTTCATATTTTGGTTATTTTGTCCGTTTTTAAACTGTTTTCTTGATTTGTTTTACAGTTTAACTATGTTTGAACAACAGAGTACTGATGTTCCCGCAGGATCTTAAAAAAAGGCAACTGAAAAGAAACAAGTTGAAGAGTTACCGTTTGAAGAAGCACACAATTGCTATGCTTATTTAGACGATCTAAAGAAACATACCGAATTCACCGGTATTGTTGATTTCTTGTAGAGAAGCCGGGTGATCGTTGCTATTGCTACTCCTGCCATCATATACAGAGATCATCAACATGAATTCTGGACGAATGCCAGAATGGATTTTTGGGATAACGAATCTGCTATCGTTAGTACGATTCAGGGGGAGTTAGTGATCATTTCTGAAGACGACATCAGACAGGAATTGAAGCTGAGAGATAAGAAGACTGATCCTAGAGTTCTTTCTTGGATTGCGCAGAGAAAGTGTTTCCTTAGAATGACATACAATGGACCGATTACTGATGGTTCATTACACAAAGGAAAGCTATGCCCGCAGTTCAAGTACCTTGCTCACGTTATGCTACATGTTTTTGGATCAGTAAGTGGAGGTTATGATGTAATGAGAAAGAGTATTAGCTCTTTGATGGTTGCCCTAATCTTGAACAAGCCTTTCAACGTATCTGGAATGATACATGAACATATGCTGGAACCACTCAGAGGATTGGAGAATAAGAAGTTTTTGTTATATCCGAGATTCCTGCAGATGATATTTGATGAAAAGTACAAGAATTTGAGAAGAGATCCTACTCAGATAGTCGTACAGGATCACATGAATCTGAATACGCTAGTAAGAATGAAGGGTTACAAAGGCGTGCCAATGAATGAGAGACCACCATTGAAGAACCTGTTTGGTCATTTGATCAATCCAGGATATGAAGATCCAGGAACTGATAAAGCCAGGCATGCTAACAGTGATTCTGATGAAGACAATCCGTTATATCCTGTTGATCCTGATGCAAAAAGAAAAAGGCAAGTAGTGAATGTTGGTGCAAAGAGTGGAAAAAGGAAAGGGAAAGAGAAAGAGGATGATGTAGAACCACCAAAGAAGGTATCTAGAAGGAAAATGAATGTTGCGAAGAAAGGCACACACTTGGTGGATGTAGAGTCAATGGATTCGGAAGAAACTCGGGTTGAAGAGAGATGGGATTCAGATAATGAGACTGTTAAGAGCACAACGCCCAAGGCCACTATGGTTGGTGAGTCTAAAAGTCTAAACAAGTCTTTAGAAGAACAAAGGATTAAAAGTCCGATTGTATTGGATGATATTCATGAAGGTTTAGATTTGGGATCTGAAGATTTTGGAGGATCACCAAAGACAGGAGAGAAATAGAAAAAGCCTACATATAAGAAGAAAGAAAAGGCAGAGAAAATTGTAAAGCCTATGCAGAAAAGAGCTAAAGACATTGAGAATCTAATTGCTGGGAAGAAATTTCCTGCAGCATCTAGCTCCATATCTCCCATGACATCCCCAGTGGCAAAGAAACAGAAAACATCATCTGCTATTGAGCAAACTGAATTGCCAACAGATGATTTCAATGCTGCTCTAGATAGAGTCTTACAAAAGCTAAAGAAACAAAGGACTCTAGTTGTTGAAGCTTCAACACCAAAGGTTGTTGTAGATAGTGATGTGATGAATGCAGTAAACCAGAAGCTTGCAGATATGATGAAAATCATTAATCAGCAACAAGCAAAAATTGAGCAGTTAAGAAAGAATGACAAGAAGATGCTGGATGTAGTTGTCTCTTCACAGGAAAATCAAGAAGGTTTGCAAGCCAAGATTAAACAACTTCAAGCTGAGAATCAGAAGTTGTTATCACATGAGTAGAGAAATACGAGAAGGTATATTAACTTGAGGCTTGAGAACAAAAAGCTGAAAGAAACGAACAAGAGCATGAATAATCTGATTAAAGATCTATACTCAAAAGCTCCACAACTGAAAGCTGGAGAGGAAGATAAAGATCCTAAAGAAGAACAGATAGATTTTGAACCATCTGATGAAGAAGAAGAAGATGATGAATTGGAAGAGGATGTCGGTGATGCTCCTAAGAAGAAAGATGATGATGATGATGGTTCAGGTGATGATTCAGGTGATGGTAATAGCTCTGCTGATAGTGATGATGATGATACTGACAAGTATAAGTATGAAAAGAGAGGATCAAATAAAGACACAGGAGAATCTAGTTCGAAAGCTCCTGGTGGCACTACTGACGATGATAATATCTTCTGGAACGAGAAATTAAGAGCCTTATCTGAAGAAGATAAGAAATTATATCGCCAGATGTTGACTGATAGAGTCTGGACGATAGAGATGACTGGTAGGTTTCCAGAAATGTTTGAGTCAAATGATATGCGTTTTGAGTTGGAGTATAATGATCCTGATCTGGAAGACAGAGAAGTTTCTGCACCCGCATCTAAAGAGATATTAGAAGGACCAGCGAAACAGGTTGGTAAATCTCTGGAGGAGTTGATGAGTGAAAACTAGATACCGAATATACCTGAGAAAGAAGCAGGTAATCACTCTGATGATAGAGATGTCCCAGTGTTTGAAGAGGTAGAGATGAGGATATTACGAGTGAGGAATATCCAGAATATTTCAAGAATTATAAAAATTATGGATTTCCTGAATTTTCTGATGAATCGTTGAGCCAGGCTGAGAAACTTGCTCGTGAGAAGAGTAAAAAGTTTGTTGATGAAGTGTTTTCAGATTGTCAAAAGCCAAATACTGAACAATCTGATGATTTGAAAGAATTGTTGAGGAAACTTAAAGAAAAAAAAGCTAACCGTCCAAAGACTGAAGTTCAAGGTAGTTTCTACAAATTCCACAATGAATTATTCAAAGGCAAAGCTCTCGGATGGAAGTATTTGAGACAGCTTAAGTGTGTCGCAGTGAAATGGGAAAAAGGAATTCTGTATTTCAACAGATTCCATGACATTAAGACATTACCATATTGGGCTGTTCGCGATATCTGCAGACATGAAATGTCAGGTGCTTCAGTAAACAACCATCTAGTTGGTTACTTTGCAGATCGCATGGCGAGGGAGAGTAGAACGAAATGGGATGTGTTTACCCCCATAGTATCCTAAGAGAATTGTTCACCAGAAGGAGAAAGATGAGATAACGGGGTTGCACAAGGTGACTTTGAAGTATAAACCACCAAAAGTGTTGAAGCATTTTCCTTTGATGCAAATTCCACAACACTTTTCGAAAAATTTTATGTGGTGGTACTATGACTGGAAGACAGCAGAGGCTATTATTGTTCTAAAGGATGGTATGAAGGATTTTAAGAAGATTCATATCTTTGACCCGATGTGGTTGATTAACTGCTAGCACGAAGACATTATCATGCTATATTTTAATCCAATTTACTGTGAAGAGAAAGACAGTGAACATGCATCTAAATACCAACGTGTGGTATTCTTATGTTTTACGTGGGATGTCAATGCGGGTTATGATTTTGATAAGAAGCTGGGGAAGTTTATTAAGATTCAGAATGTTGAAAAGAAGAAGCCAAAACAAACTCATGAACCAGTGATGACGAAAGAACAAAAGACGTTATTGCGTATCAAACTGATGAACAAGACTATGGATGAAGAGCGAAGGCTGAAGCAATTCAAGTAATAGTCGAGGGGGAGTTTGTAGATACACGAAAGTGCGACTAGTGCCATTGAATTGTGAATTCTAAAATGTATAGCTTATTACGAGTGGTCGAATGTGGCTTTTGAATGGTCAAAGGTAGAAGTAACTGGTCGAAGGTAGAAGCAGATGGTCGAAGGAGACTCTGAGATGTCAAATGAAGATTTATATATATATATGTCCAGGTTCGCCCTATATGAATGGTTGAACCTGCACATTGTCTATATAAGACTGAATCATTTTTGAATGTTTAACTTTTGGTCATTTTGTTTCCCTCTCAGAGTGTGTTTCTCCCTAGGGTTTTTGTCAAGTCTGTTATTGATTTATAACATTGTAAACAAGCTTTCAAAGTGATTAATGATTATGTTAATGAATGAAATGAATGTGTTTATGATGATTTGTGTGTTTTGCTAGTTTTATTATCATTTTGTGATCAATTCAGGGATTCCGCACCTAAATTGAACTTGTTTGATCATATTCTTTGTTTGAATAGCCGATCCTTTATGCATACAGCTTGAAAGAATTGAAGGCTTCGATGAGCAATAACTTGAAAGGATTTAAGGCTTCGATGGTCAGAAGCCTAAAAGGATTCAAGGCTTCGATGGTCAGTAGCCTGAAAGGCTTAAATGCTTTGATGAGTAGTAGCTTAAAAGGCTTGAAGGCTTTGATGAGTAGTAGCCTAAACAACTTAAAGGCTTGGATGGTTAGTAGCCTAAAAAGGCTTAAAGGCTTTGATGGTCAGTAGCCTGAGGGTTAAAGGCTTTTATGGTAGTAGCCTAAAAGTTCTGTGAAATTTTGACGAATAATAGCCCAAAAGTCTTTAATGCTTCGTAAAAAAATAGCTTAAAAGGTTGTGGATATTTGGTGACTAGTATCCTTGAAGGTTAGAAAACTTCGTTGGACATTGTGTTAAACATCTATAAAGCTTCAAGGAGCAATGTATGGTATGCATAATCTAGAAACGTTAAAAAGTTTTGATGTATAGTAGATCTATGCACCTGCAAAGCTGAATAGTAGCTTGAAAGCTTAAAAGGTTGTAGTAGGTACAGTAAGCTATCAAGTTGTTGTTAACAGTAATGTATAGAGTTGCAGTGAATAATAGCTTAAAAGCTAAAATGCTTCCATGTACAGTAGACATATAAGCCTAGTCTGAAAAACTTAAAGATGCTCTGTGCACAGTAAGGTAAAAGGGTTTAGGCATTTATCCATTAGGTAAAAGCATGTATTTTGTCCTTTTGTGTAAATTTACTTTCCCAATATTGTTGAGCTACCAAAACATTTGTATAGCCTGATGAAAATGTCACTTTACTTTACAAAAAGTAGTTCTCATTTTACTTTTTCTTTAAAAAAAACTAAAGTACAAGATGATATGTGTAAATATTATATCAAGATTTTTTTTTTTTTTTTTTGTAAAGAATTGTACATTCTGTGAGAACTTTACACATATTTGTATAATTAGGTTTATTATGTAGTTCAAATATCCAACCTCCGGGTTAATGAGTGCACCTTCGGTTCATAAAGTATAATTTTTTGAGATTTCTTGCCATAACTATTTTTATTTTTAGTTTACAAGAAACGGGTCATGGAGTTTTGGGTAGATCTGAGTATCGTATTCAAGAGCATAAGATGCTCAGATCTGTTTCACCAGGTAGCTAACCGTAAGTTCGATCGACATTCGGATGGGTCGAAGAGAATGGATCTAGCTACGGTGGAGTGTAGGAGGTGTAGAAGTGACTTTCTCAGAAACGTTTTCTCCAAACGTAGAAAGAACATAGAAAATAGATCGACGGAGCCGAACTACAAAGAGTTTATGTTCTAAGTAGCATGGCCCCACGGTGGGCGCCAACTTGTTGCTACAACAAATATAGGTCTGGAGAAGGTCTGAACGCTCCAAGGTCGTCCAACTTCTTAAAGGGGTTAGATCAGCAGCATGAAAGAACTCGTCAGAAGGGGTAAAAGGGTTAAAGGGTTCCGATTAACTAAACGCAAGTCGTGGTGTCCGTCTTCATTGTAAATGTAGATGGGAGGTTCAAGAGTTTTGATATTTTAGTTGTTAAGATTCTGATTTGGGATCGACCCAAAGTCAGAATGTTGTTATTATTGGTTGACTTAAGAAAAGATCAAACATAAGAGTATGATCTTGAAGAAAAGAACTCTTGATCCCAAGTAACAACTAAGGACCATCCACGTAAGCCGATGAAGGCTGAGACCTATGAGTAACAAAGCGTGATTCCACACGTCGTGGCTGTGGCAGCCAGCTTGGTTGTAGAATCAACATGGTTGCAGATTTCTAAGAATGTATAGCAGCAACTCGAAGGCTTCAAGGCTTCAGCCTGCGCTTCAGCCTGCTGCTGCTGAAAATATTATTAGAGAAAATAAGTCTAGAGAGAGTATTTAGAGAGAGAGAGAGAGTGTGTGAGAGAGGTCTGATATGGTGACAAATATGCCTTAGATGTGTGGTTTGCCCCTCTATTTATAGAGTGGGGATGGGTTAAAACCCTAATAGGCTTCCTTGTTGGGCTTTGGGCTTGACCCAATATTATATTTAATGATTTTGGCTTCTTGGGCTATTGGGCTTGGCCCAATTAAGTACCCTACACCATCAGTATCTATTCCGGATAAATCGTTGTCTCTCTCTTACCCGAATTTAGAGTTGTTGATCAGGTTAGCCCCACAAGGGTCATGGGAGCAAATTTGAGATGCTCTAGTTGAGATATTTGGTTAAAGAGATTCCAAATGGAGTGGAGGAATGAATTCCCTATGTTTTCGGATTTATGAAAAGTGTGTGTTGTTAATGATCAATGTATAATTAATTACTACAAAATAATAGCGTCTTTAGTTACGAACAAACCGAAGCGAGGAAAACGTCACAACCGTTAATTATTCGATATAGGTCTCTAGGCAACACTATGTACATGACTGCCGACCACCATTTGAAAATATCTGAACATTCAAGAATCATTAATCAATTTTGTCTTTCAATTGTTCAATGTACAAAATATACAATTTTGATTTAGCTTATTATTTATCGTGTTCAATCGATCAAATATGGGCCATCAGTTATGACTAAAAAGAACAAAAATAGAAAATATAATTGTTGATCTTTTATTCTTTTCTACTTCTTTGTTAATACCTATTATTGTTGGTTCAGGCCCCACAATCTCACACTACCCACTCAGTCACTCACGTATTCACTAATAGACTTTGTCTTTATGTTTATTCTTGGTGAAAACAAAAGGATAAGATGTATATTAGAGTTGGACAGAAACGAACTTCATGTGCTTATATTATTGAATAACTTATGGCTATTTATAGCTTACACTAAATTACAACGTCCTCCAAAATAAAAGGAAACAACCAACTACTTACTAAAGACTATAAAAATAGAACAGTTCAAAGAAACTGTTAAACATGAAGCTTAAGTCAATAATACATATTATGTATTTGACCAAATATATACTAACACACGCGACACTTTATTTCTTGATACATATTGCAATATGTTGCGACCCGTTTCCAATGAACTGACTTCGAACCGAACAATCAAGATTATTCCAACAATTATGAAATCAAACTAGAGTTAATTTCCATGACATATAACTAACTATATGATCATACCATTATCGGTATAAAGTGCTAAGATACCGATAATTAATGACATATTTCTTCTTTTGCATGCATGGCTATATATTGACTACTAACCCACAATTTTCAGATTAAGATTTTTCTCCGCGAACGCCTTAAGATTTTGAATCTCGCCATGGTCAACAAAACCATTGCGATTGGCATCTGCATACTTCACCGCGCGTTTAGCCTTCCATGTGGCTAACCAACCACCATTCTGGCGGACTGCTTCACTAAGTTCTTCTGTGCTAATAACTCCATCTCTGTTTGTGTCGAGTTTGTCTATGTATTTTATGAAGTTCTCCATTGTCATCTCCGTCCCGTTCGAAGTAGCATGCTTATAATTATACACCATCTTAACCCTATTCTTTCTTTCTCTTGATGATATTGAAGTATATGTGACTATGCGTTAAGGAGTATCATATATATATAGACTAGCTTGATGCCTCTTCCGTCCGTTATAAAGACGTAACGGTAGTTAGGAATATATTTACAAAAGACTGATGCTAGTAAAACGTGCAAGTCTAAATCACATGTTACTTTTGGTCGTGTTATAATAGTGTTCATTCATATGTTATCATCAGGGAATCCAAAGATGCCTTTTAATACTTTTTATTGACGAAATTAGAGGTGGATAGAAACACCCATTTAACTCAACTTGGCTTGATTTTAAACTAGATATTTATTAATCACAACGTATAACATATTAGCTTCGGAAAATATATAAATCAATTAAATTGTATTGTTGTTTTTTTATATTTTAAAGTTATTGTGCTACATATTTGATATATTAACTACATACAAGAAAAAAAAATATGTTGACTAAGAATTAAGCCCAATCCCAACTCAAATTAACTTAATAAGTTTTTATAGTTATATAGTGGGGCGTTAAACTAACGTTGAACACATCATTTTCAGATCATGTTCGTTGGCCATAACAAGAACGCATCTCCAATAATGTTGGTTCAGGCCCTAGCAATTCCACTCACAAAGTTACACAAATTTGTATAGCTTGAATATACAATATTATAAAGAAGGAGACATGCAAAATAGAAAAGAACAGCTGACATCTCATTTATTAAATAAATTTGTATAGATGTATGACGATTTGTGATATGTATAGGTTTTACTAAGAAAAACCTATGAAAACTTCCAAGAACAATTTAGAGAAGAAGAGATGCAAAGCCAAAGGCTTTTCTTTCATAATATCATTGATTCATTGTAATACTAAGATACCATAGCCATTATATAGGCTTACACATAAAATAACTAACTACCACTAACCCACTAAACATTAAGAACTACCCACTAATACTATAATAACGAAAGCTATGCATAATAAGTGAATAAACTAACAAGAAAAATAAGAAACAAGAGGAACGTGGCTTTTGATAGGAGGTACGTATCATTCCCGCGCTCCTCAAAACGTTCTTGTCCCCAAGAACGGAATGATTTCGCCATGGTGGTCGCCACTCGAGGCGTACAACGGCGTTAGGAGCGGTCTCAACGTAGCGCCACGGTGGGCACCTCTCATATTTCCGGGCTACAGTGTTTGACACCCGTGTCTGAAGGATGTCTTCAAAGACATATTAAAAACCCTAGGACGGCCATAAATCGATTTTATGATCACTTTTGACGAATTGAAGCTGCTCTGGAGCACTAGGAGGTGAGAGAAAGGTCAAGGGTTGAGCATTTGGATCGAGAGATTCGGGTTTTAATCATTCGGGTTCTTCGTTCCTTTGTTCTTTTGAGTTGCAAACTATGTTCCATGAACTTAGAATTGATTTTATTCCTATTTTGAACACGTTTATTGGCTAGACTTTCATTACTACTTAGGTTATGATGATTACTCAGGATTGAACGAGCGTTTTTTATGGTTTTTTGGAACTTTGACTGTGGGTTGATGATTTAGTAAAGACTTTGATTATTTTTGATCTGGTGTATATGCGTACTTAGTTTTGTTCAATTGATAATTATTTACACCACATGCGTTTTTGTTAATGTCTTTCATGTATGAATGCATGTTAGGTTGTGGACTGTGTGTTAGCAACTAGTTTATGGTAAATTGCTAGTGTTTTCCATAGGAGTGGTTTTTGTTGATTGGGTAGTTCTAGGTAATCTTCCAATTCCAATAGCTGTAAGGTGCGGGATTGTCGATATGTCTAGGGTATTAAATTGCTAGATCTAGATGCTTTGTAAGAAGATCTTCCTAGTTTCCTTACAACTTCTTGCGTATTGAGTCAGGTCAGGTTTTCTATAGTTACCCCTTGCACTCTTAGTGTAGTGAGGCTTTCGGGCTGTAAGGTAGACTGTCTAGCGGGTACTTTATCATCAGAGTAGGTAAGCCTGTAAGGGTAACCTCTCAATTGGTAGTTTAACGGTTTATAGGTTACCTTAGGTTTCTCCTTGAGAAGGGTCGAGGGTCCTCTAGTTTATCCCGTAAGTTTAGTATCTGAAGATCCCGGTTCCATAGCTAGTTCCATAACCATAGAAGTTCTTCAGTCATGAGTAGGATTCTAACCTAGGTAGTATTTCCACCATTATTTGAATTTGGTTCAGCTCGGTTCATGTCTTAAGTTCACTTTAGTTTATTTTAGTTAATCTTTGTTTTTAGTAAACTCCCCGTCTAAAATAATAGATAGTTTTATTTCAGTTTAGATAAGTTTTTGAGTATAGTTACCGTCTTCCATTAGATTCTCGTGGGTTCGATATCCGGACTTACTTTAGCTTTACTAGAGTCGATAGGTTCACTTGCCTGTCAGTAGTTTAGTTTTAGAGAGTCTAGAGTAATACTAGGTGTCTAGTTTTAGGTTTAATTTAGTTATTTTTATTAAACTACTTTTAGCACATCAAGTTTTTGACGCCGTTTCCGGGGACTCTTGGCGATTGCGTTAATTAGCTTTGATTGAACTTATCTGAAATATCGGTGCTATTTGTTATTTATTTTATTTAAGCTAATTTTTGTTTTTATTTCAAGTCTTTTCTATTTTTCTTAGTTTCTTCTATCTGTTATTCTCTTACCTCTTTTATTGTCTACTCTGCAGTTTTATGCCGGTTACTCGTTCGAGGAGCAAGTCAGCTGCTGAAGTTAAGCTTGAAGAGGTAAGTTCTTCTAGCTCTAGTTCTTCTAGGTCGTCTTCCCCACCACCCAGTCCACCACCAAACCTTTCCCAAATGGCTGAGCGTCACACTGTCTACCAACAATCCACCCGGGGTTTTACGGGAGTTAACTCCCATATTACCATTCCAGCCATCAACAATGATGGGTCCTGGCAGATACCCTCATACATCATGACGGCCATTGCTAACACCTGTCAATTCCACGGCCGCGATGATGAGGATGCCCCAGCCCATATAGCCCGTCTGACTCGCATCCTAGCTACCTTCAAGCTACATGGTGCCACAGATGACGCTAAATTCCTCCACCTGTTCCTCTTTTCCCTTGCTGGTCGAGCCGCCACTTGGCTCGACTCTCACCCGACCAACACTTTTACCACTTGGGACACCCTTAAAGAAGCCTTTTTGAATAAGTACTTTCCACCTAGCTGTGATACCCCGCAAATTCAGGTTCTCACTTTAACTAAACTCTAGTTACGTTCCTTTCATTGTACTTAACTAGGGTTAGCTAGATAGGACACACGTTGCATTGTTGTGAGTTAATAACTGTATACATGATTAGTGAACCTCGAACGTTGGTGAATATTGAACTAATTTGGATTGATTGCGATTATGTGTCTCTGTGATATTCGATGAACTTATGTGAAAACCATACGTGATTGTGTGAACCTAAACCGAAATCGTTAATAAAATCACTAAAGGTGGATTATTAGGATGGTTAGGGTCTTAACGCATGGGGTTGCACTTGTTACGGTCCAAAATAACGAAAACGCCAAAGGAAAACACGTCGGATGACGAAACGGGCCACTCACGCGGGCCGATGGCCTGCGAGCGGCCGCGCGAGCGTTGCTGACGGGTTTAAACCGCCTCACATCCCTATTTAAACACTCTTAAGCCCCATGCAACCTCTAAACTCAACCCTAATCGCCTCCTACTGCCCCCTTACGAATTATAAACCCCAAACAACCTGCAAAGGCTCAAGATCATCGATTGGGAAGCTCCAAAGGCGTTCGGTTGATTGTATCGAAGAGCTAGGGGTATAATCTTTAATCCTTTACCCTTTAATCTTATTTTTATGTTATAAAAATCATATAACAAGGTTTGTCCAGGTCTGAAAGCTTTTGATAATTATTAAAACTTGAGGTTTTTGAAGACTAAACGAATTAAACATGATGATAGGCGATTAGTAATATCATAGGTTACTTGTTGCGCAAGTTGTTGAAGTTTTGATCATTAAAGTTGTAATCTTTGCATGAATAATGATAGAATCTGATCACAATAGGTATTAGGAATGTTTGGTAATGGTTATTGATGATTATTAGGTGTTATTGATTGATAATATACAACTAGGGTTTGATATAATTGATAATATTGCATGATTAGAATCTGAACAGAATCTGAATGTCGAATTGTAGGGTCTGTTTCGTGGCCTGAAAATAATTTTTTTGATCGATTCTTTGCATGAATAGATTGTACATGGTCTTAGCTTTTTAGAATGGGCAAAATCATCTGATTTGGATGTCGTTTGATATGTTTTTGGAATTTTCTTTGAAAATAGGTCATATCAGAATTTCGGGTTAAGAAACTGAGTCGAGTTTGAGTCATCATAACTTGAGTTTTGTAAAGAGTTAGGTTACGAAATTTTTACAGAAGGTTAAAATTGAAGTAATTTGAGTTTTACAAGTGGATTCATCCCATTTGGATGAATACACAATTTTTGAGAATTTTTCTACCAAACTGGTCTGTTATGAAAGTTTTCTGAACATAGCTATGTTAAACGAATTTTAATTATTTTTGTGTTTGGAATTAAGACAAAGAAAAAATAAGGGTTGTTAAGTGAATCCTAAAGAATATTCAGGAAAAATTTGGGAGATTATCACTAAGTAACTATTTTAAATAAATTAGTTTTGATGGCGCACAATCTGTCCTAGAAACACAGATTGTGTATTGTGTGCTTATGTGATTAATTGAAGTCATAAGTGTTATGTAATTGATATGTAACTGAACGGGCACTTGTATGAGACGCATATGGAATGTGAAAGCTAATTATAACAAATATATTCACCAACGAGTTCGTAGGATTTAGTATTGCATGTAGAGTCACTAGGTGTCACCTACACACTTTTGAACGTTTAAACGCCTTGGACAAACGAGTTATATGGTGTAATGATATTACGCCTATACTTACTTAGTGACACTTATATTAGGCTGTCGGTAGCATACTTTACTTGCGGTTTGGATTTCTTTTGCTTGCACACTAAGGTGAGTTTCACTACTCTTTTTCCTCAAAAGCATGCGTCTCAGGTATGAGACAACTTACTTAACTTTTTCTAGTCCGGTTTGAGACATCCTACGTATCCCCGGTTGGGATGAACTGGATCCTTGTGTGGGTCGTTTACTTTGATGGATCCTTGTGTGGGTCGTTTACTTTGCTAGTTCGTAAACTGTGTCCTTGATGAACTAAACCAACTCTATCATCTGTAAGTCCTCACGTACCGAATGAGTTGCCGCGATTGGCAAGCGGGTTATTAGTTGATAGCGCTATTAGGTCTTACAAACCTCACACTGGCTCGGGGAGCGCGGGGGTGAACTATAACTTAACGAAACTTTATCATTGTGGATTGACAATGATATCAGGCATGCGGCGCACTTCTGTGGCTACACGTACATAGCAGTTCGGTATAATCGGTGTTAGTTATCATGAATGGGTTAGCTACCCTTGACATGCGACGAACCAGTGGTTACACGGTTCTAGGAACCAACACATTTTACTTATTTACGGGGTTTTGGAAACCAGCACATTTTCATACTCAACTACTTTACTTTGTGAACTCACCAGCTTTATGTTGACACACGATAGCATGCTTTTGGAGGTAACTAGGAAAGGAGCACAGTTAGGGCATGCATCATATCATGGGTCTCAAACATTAAACTATCTTTAAAACATTTAACTACTTTCTTTTGGTTTTGGGCGCGATGTTTTGCGCATACTTTATTTAACTATTTTTCCTTCGCTTCCGCTATACTTATATTTGGTTTGGTTAAACATTAAACTTGGTTTTGTAATAACGAACTAAATGTTTGGGCATTTAGAGTCATTCATGTGACTTATGGCTATGGGATCCTGGTTCGTCATGCGCCTCGCGGTATAAACCCCGCAGTGGAAATTTGAGGGTGAGACAAATTGGTATCAGAGCCATTGGTTATAGTGAACTAGGACTGCATGGTGAGTCTAGTCTATAACTGTCATAGCATAAGCATTGCATTAGTACACTCACAGCTTAAGTGCACAACTAGCTTTCGGGCTATGTAAACTTGCTTAACAATTTATAGGAGATACATAATCCTTTAACACTAAATTCGATATTGAGCACATCCTTGGTGAAGGACGAAGGCTAGGTCATGTGGTGCATCAATTGAAACTAAGATTCCAACCAGCTTCACGGATGGGTGTTAGCCATCGAGTACAAGTGCGAGAAACAACCATTGAACACGGTGTAACATTACAGGTGAGCGAGGAAGGCTACTAAGAGGAACGAGCGGGATGTTAGTACTACATATGAATAACTCTAGATTACACTTACACCACTAGAGGAGGAGGAAGAGGAATAAGAGAAGGAACCCGAACCCATCAAACCCGAAGAGATCGAATATGGAGACTCTATTATTTTTAACTGAGCACGGAGGCGATTGATTCCTATCTTCATTTGCTTGATCTTTCTTTCTTTTATTCTAGACCCAGTCAAGACTGAGTTGCTCTCTTGAAGTTTGTTCATTATTCAAGTTCGCCTACACTACGTGTGAACGATCGTATAGCCCGCACATATTTGTGTCTCATGAGCTTAAGGTGAATGTAGGATTACAATGGCTGGACAAGGACGTGGATGGGGAAACATCAACATGACACAGGCGGAACTGAACGCAATGATTAACGAAAGGGTAGTTACAGCCCTTGCAGCTGTTCAAACTAGCCAACCTACTCGTAACCCACCTATGGACTCTAATCGAATAAGCCCGCTTTTCAGACGCTTTGAACTCCATATAGAGGGGGTTTACGCCCCAGGTCATGAGCACGGCCACTCCGATAAACTTGGGCAACATTCAGCAGATCACCCGCTTGGCTCATGAGCTGGCAAATCAAAACGGCGAAGAAGGGATAGTACCTTCACATGAAGCACAGTCATCTAGTGCTAGTAACAACAAAAGAAGGCGGGAAGAAGTCGTATATAAGATACCAAGTCGTAGAAACATCAAGGCTCGTTACGACAAAAACCAGCACCACTATAAGGGGAAACACCCGAAGTGTAATCGGTGCAAGCACCATCATTCTGGTAATTGTGAGGTGGAACTATGCGAGCGCTGTGGAAAAGCTGGTCATGTGGCTAAAGACTGTCGTGTCAAGCTTCCAAGGAATTCTCAACATCAACGAGGATGGCCACAGCATAAGGGTACTGAAAAAGGGTGCTTCAAGTGTGGGAGTGTGAATCATTTCAAGAGGAATTGCCCGCAACCGAACGGTAACGGTAATGGTAATGGCAACAACGGTGGTGGTAATAGGGCAGGAAACAACAACACCACTAATGCTGGGAACAACAACAACAACGGGAACAACAACAATGGGGCTCGCGGTAGAGCGTTCGTGATTGGCTCTGGGGAGGCTAGGACTGATAATAACGTCGTGACGGGTACGTGTTCCTTGAACGACACTCTTACTTCTATTTTTATATGATACTGGTGCGGACTATAGTTTCGTTTCATCAACACTTAGTAAACAATTAGGGATGGTTCCTACTCTTCTAGATACCCATACTCTATCGAATTGGCTGATGGGGAGCCTGTCGAGGTAACCCATATACATCGTGACTGTAAGCTCAAGTTAAACGGGCAGTTGTTTGCCATCAACCTCTTACCTATCACCTTAGGTAGCTTTGATCTCGTGGTTGTCTTGGACTGGTTGTCCAAGCAACATGCTGAAATTCTCTGCCAGGAGAAAATCGTTCGTATTCCCCTCCCAAGTGGAGAACTTTTATCTATACAGGGAGATCGAGGTGGTGCCATGGTGGGCATCATCTCCTATCTGAAGGCCCAGAAGGTTATTCATAAGGGTTGTCCGGCCATTTTGGCTAACATATCTGATACTCGAGCTGAAACTGAGCCCAAGATTGAGGACATCCCAGTGGTCCAAAATTTCCCCGATGTCTTTCCAGAAGAATTAACTGGACTTCCACCCATTCGTCAAGTGGAGTTCCAGATTGATCTTGCACCTGGAGCGACACCAGTTGCACGCGCACCATACCGCTTAGCACCGGGCGAACTTCAAGAACTATCTACCCAACTCCAAGGGCTATTGGATAGGGGTTTCATTAAACCTAGTTCTTCGCCAGGGGGAGCTCCAGTTCTGTTTGTTAGGAACAAAGACGGGAGCTTTCGCATGTGCATGGATTATCGGGAGTTGAACGAAGTGACGATTAAGAATCGTTACCCTCTGCCTCGTATTGACGACTTGTTTGACCAACTGCAAGGGTCGAGTTTCTACTCTAAGATTGATTTGAGGTCAGGATACATCAGCTGAGAGTCCGAGAGGAGGATGTGGAAAAGACGGTGTTTCGAACTCGTTAACAAAAACGTCAAGTTCCAGTATTATTGTTTGCATTTAATCATTTTTGTGGCATTTTTGGAACCCTTATACTATAAATCATACATAATATATATATATATATATGTATAGATTAAATAAAAAAAAATTGTGCTTGGGCCGGGACTCGAACCCGCGCCCCAAGCCGGTTCATTATACACACCAACACAAACCAGCTGCTCTACCCATGATTCTTGTTTTAAACCCCGCACTTTATTATTATAACATGACTTCAAAATCATCTCAGTTGACTTGGAAAGTCAACTGAGATCAACAACTTACCAAAATCAAACAATTAACTCGTATTAGATCAAGGATTGACTTGGGATCATGATTGCCGGCCTATTATGAGTCATACACACGGCAATTACCAATCAATTCTTACCAAATTTTGCTCTTTGACGCGTCCAACATTCAATTCGAAGTCAACGTTGCCAATTCGAACATCCAAGCCACTATACTATAAATTGAACCCCTCTGGACCTTCACAACTCGCCATTCATTCTTTCTAAACCTCCAATTTCTATTAACGATCTTCTGTTCTTGGGTTTTTGTTCGAGTTTGACTTCGAAGCTTTGATTAGTCATTCGTATTCGATTCAGCTTTGTAAGTCTAATTTTTGTTGTGAGTTTTATTAACAATAAACTTTTCTGAAATGATTTTTATTTCTGAAAAATCATTTATTTAATATTTTTAATCAATTTTTGTTAGTTTTAAACATAATTAAATCATAATAAATCCAATTTTTAATATTTTTGCACCAAAATTTTATATAAATTATTTCTGATTATTTGGACCAGAAATATAATTTTTAAACTAATAATTCTTTAATTTTAGTATTTTTAAATATTAAAGTTAAATTTTGTCAATTTGTAATAAATAGATTTAATAATCTATTTTAAAGAAAATAATTTTATAAAAATTATTTTTATACTTTAAACTCATTATTGTGACCATCTTAAATTCAAATTTTATAAAAAGTTTTTGTCTATTTATTTACTAAATTTCTCTCAATTATCAAACATTTTTATTATTAATCAAACGAGCATTTATCCCCAATTCGAAGCCCTAGAACATATACATTTGTAGACTAGATAAACTTAGACATATTTATTACCTTATTATAGGGTGATACTTGACACATTTGGGCAACACCACTATTCAATTTTTCAACAGATATAACATTTTGCTAAGGTGAGTTTTACATAGCCCCTTTTCTATTTATCACCGTTTTTGGGGTGAAACATATTAAAACATCATATATGCAATTCAATCATCAATGTGTCTATGTGTTTTTCTATATTGCATTATGTCTTGAACATGAATAGGGTAAGCACAATTCTAGCATAATCAGTAACATTGATCAGCCGATGGTATACATTGATAGATCTATTGGACTGACAATCCCACCCGGATACGTGCCTCCTACAAAGGTAGCGTGGGTGTTTGTTATCGCATAACATATTCGAGTGAACCATGAGCGTATGGGATGTACCACATTATAACAGTCACAAGGGTTGATTATGCACTCGATTTACTTCTAGTATGTTTTCACATATGGACTAGACTTGCCATGACACATGAATTGCACAACATTTTATTCGATTATCAAAACCTATGTAATTCTCACCAACATTTGTTGACCCAAAAATATTTACAAAAATAACATGTTTCAGGTAACAATGAAGCTGAGGCTTGAGTTTACATGAGGATTATACATGAAGTTATTATTTGAAGCTATTTGAAGTTTCTGTTATTTGATATTATGTATTGAATTCCTAGACATCATTTTATTCTTGGATTATTATGTTTTGAATAAATTATTTAAAATTCAATTTTACCATGTGTTACTGAAACAATCATCAATACGTGACATCCCGATGTTTCCGCCATTGGTTGGGGTGTTACAGATTGGTATCAGAGCCAAGGTTATAGGGAATTAGGTTATTAGAAAATAATCTAGACTATAACCTTAGGGACTTAAACAGTACTTGCTTCTCTTACTTGTAACCCTAATTGCTTCCTTAATCTTATCCCTATCCTATGTAACCCTAAGCCTACATGTGACCTACTCTTATTCGTCTGCTGCAATCCTGATCCACCATTAGATTAATAGGATAAAATCCTTAGGTTTAACCTGAACCCCCTTGAGATCTCGTCGAAATTCTAGATTTTAGTAACGAACACGTGCAATCTGGAAGGGTGAACGCCTGTATTCTGAGTCTTCTGTCTAGGCTGGCATTGCGCATATATCCCAATCAGACGAGGGACCCGGATGCCTACCTGGGAATTCTCGGGATGAGTGTTCACTTATAGGCTAAAGCATGTCTTCATATGTTATTAGAATTTAGAATCTTTGATAAGTCAACGTTTTCGTTTATTCATTTTAATTAATGAATAAATGATTACATTCCTTATATAACCTCATTCATTTCATTGTGTCTCTTACAGATCATGCCTCCACGTCGCAGCACTCACAATAGCAATGGTGAGAATCACGAGGAAGGTGGCGACAACCATAACCATAACCACGGCGCTAACCACAACAACAACAATAATGGTGTCGATGCCCAACTGGCTGCGATCATTTCTCAACAAATGGCGAAGCAAAATCGCGACTCTGGTTCCCAATTTACTAGCTCAAGTCATCCAGATGAACGGCAACGGGAACGGTAATGGCAACGGGAACGGTAACGGCAACGGGAATGGAAATGGAAACCACAACGGAAACGGGAATGGTCTCCCAGCCTGTACCCTTAAGCACTTTAATTCTTGTAATCCCCCAAAGTTCAGTGGAGAAGAAGGAGCTACAGGACTCCTACAATGGTTTGAGGGTATTGAGAATAACTTCATCAACAGTGAATGCCCCGACAACTTTAAGGTTCGTTACGCCATGAGTGTTCTCCACAAATGAGCACTCACTTGGTGGAATGAGGAAAAGCGCACCCGTGGGGCCGAAGTTGCTCTTGCGATGACATGGGACCAAGTCAAGGAGGTTATGAAGGAAGAGTTTTTTACTCGCAACGACGTTAAGAAACTAGAAGATGAGTTCCACACCCTTGCTCAAGATAGTGGGGAAAACCTTGCCTACAATACCCGCTTTCACGAGCTTAGCTTATTGCTACCCCACAAAGTCACTCCCCTGCCGGTAGCCATCGAGAAGTACATCGTTGGTCTGCCCATGCAAATCCAGGACATGGTGTGGGGAAGGAATCCTGCCACCTTGGAAGAAGCCAAACGTCTGGCGGCTACTCTTACTGATAATCATGTGAAGAACGGTACTCTCTTCCGCAGGACACGGTGTGGGGAAGGAACCCAACCACCTTGGAACTACATGGTTGCTACCACCCCACCTGCAGCACAAAACCCAGCCAAGAAACCATACATCGGACCCTACCCCTTGTGCAATACTTGCAAGTACCATCATCCAGCACAGGTGCCATGTCGCTTTTGTACTAAGTGTCAAAGGTATGGTCACCTTGTGAACATCTGCCGAACCCCTCCTGCTGCCCATAACAACAATGACCCAGCTCCCAACCAACAAAACAACAGGCCTGCTCGTGGTCAGTGCTACTAGTGTGGCAGCCCTGATCACTATATCAACAATTGCCCCAATCGTAACCAAAACCAGAACCAGAACCAAAACCGCGACCAAAACCAGAACCACAACCAGAACCAAGGTGCTCGAGGTCGCGCCTACAATCTCAATGCTAACCAGGCCCATGACAACAACGAAGTGGTGAATGGTACGTTTCTCATTAATAACCACTATGCAACCATATTATTTGATTCGGGAGCTGATAAGTCATTTGTATCACTGAAGTTTGAACCTTTACTTAACTTACCCCAAACTAACCTAGAGGAACCTTTAGTGGTAGTGGTAGCTAATGGGAAGTCTATCTCGATCGATTCTATTATTCGTAACTGTGTGTTGAACCTCGACGATCATACTTTCTCTATCGATCTCATCCCTATGCATCTTGGAAGTTTTGATGTCATAGTAGGCATGGACTGGTTGTCAACCCATCGTGCTGAAATTCTGTGTTTTGAAAAAGTCATACGCATTCCTCTCGAATCTGGTGAGATTTTGAAGATCTACGGTGAGAAGCCTTGTGGCGAGCTTAAGCTCATGTCTTGTACTACTGCCCAAAAATACTTACGGAAGGGGTATACAGCCTTCTTAGCTAACGTGATAGAAAAGAAGGACAAAGGCAAAAGTACCCAAGACATTCCAATCATTCGAGATTATCCTGAAGTCTTTCCAGAGGATTTACCTGGTTTGCCTCCTGCTCGACAAGTGGAATTTAGAATTGATCTTGTTCCTGGTGCTAATCCTGTCGCTAAAGATCCTTATCGTCTTGCACCCTCTGAGATGCAAGAACTTGCCAGTAAACTACAGGAACTTTCTGATAAAGGTTTCATTCGCCCCAGTTCTTCTCCATGGGGAGCTCCTGTCTTGTTCGTCAAGAAGAAAGATGGATCTCTAAGAATGTGTATCGACTATCGTGAACTCAACAAATTCACCATCAAGAATCGTTATCCATTGCCTAGGATTGACGATCTTTTCGATCAACTTCAAGGAGCAACCCACTTCTCGAAGATTGATCTTCGTTCTGGTTATCATCAGCTTAGAGTCCACAATGAAGATATTCCCAAGACAGCCTTTCGCACACGTTATGGTCACTATGAATTCATGGTCATGCCTTTTGGATTGACCAACGCTCCCGCAGTGTTTATGGATTTAATGAATCGAGTTTGTAGACCCTACCTCGACAAATTCGTGATTGTCTTCATCGATGATATTTTGATTTACTCTAAATCGAAATCCGATCACGAACAACATCTTCACTCCATCTTGGGTCTCCTAAAGAAAGAACAACTGTATGCTAAGTTCTCGAAATGTGAATTTTGGCTTAAGGAAGTTCAATTTTTGGGACATGTCATTGATATGAACGGGATTCATGTTGATCCTGCAAAGATCGAAGCGGTGAAGAATTGGAGTGTTCCTAAAACTCCAACAGAAGATCGTTCTTTCCTTGGTTTGGCTGGTTATTATCGTCGTTTCATCGCCAACTTCTCTAAGATCGCTGTTCCTCTCACTGTCTTAACTCACAAGGGTAAACCCTACGAGTGGGGACCAAAGCAAGAGGAAGCATTTGAAACTCTTAAGCTGAAACTCTGTGAAGCTCCTATCCTGTCTCTACCTGATGGTAATGATGATTTCGTGGTCTATTGTGATGCATCAAACCAAGGTCTTGGTTGTGTTCTCATGCAACGAGGAAAGGTTATTGCTTATGCGTCTAGACAACTCAAGACTCACAAAAAGAATTATACCACCCATGATCTTGAATTGGGCGCTGTTGTCTTTGCTCTTAAGATTTGGAGACACTATCTTTATGGGGCCAAATGTGTGGTGTTCACAGACCACAAAAGTCCCCAACATGTCTTCTACCAGAAAAATCTTAACATGAGGCAACGACGTTGGGTTGAGTTACTTAACGATTATGATTGCGAAATTCGCTACCATTCTGGCAAGGCAAATGTTGTGGCTGACGCACTTAGTCGTAAAGAGCGTACCAAACTTCAATGTGCGAGAGTTCCTACTAATCTTCAGGATCGCATCCTCCAGGCTCAACATACATCAGTCACCCAAGGTAACATGTACGATGAAATGTCTTGTGGTGCTGAGACTCAACTTGAAACCAAACCTGATGGGCTACTTTATTTTCTTAGTCGACTTTGGATTCCCGACCGTGATGATCTTCGTACCTTCTCATGAACGAGGCTCATAAGTCTCGTTATTCTATTCATCCTGGAGCTGACAAGATGTACTAAGATCTTCGTTATTCATATTGGTGGCCTGGTATGAAGAAAGATATTGCTCTTTTCGTTACTAAATGCCTCACTTGTTCAGAGGTCAAGGCTGAACATCAACGACCATCTGGTATGCTCGAACAACCAGAAATTCCTGTATGGAAATGGGAGAGCATAGCTATGGACTTCATCACCAAACTCCCTCGTACACCCAAAGGTTTTGACAGTATTTGGGTAATCGTCGATCGTTTGACCAAGTCAGCCCACTTCTTACCTATTCGTGAGAAGTATTCTATGGAAAGGTTGGCAAAGATGTACGTAAGTGAAATCGTATGTCGTCATGGTATACCTTTGGACATTATCTCTGATTGTGATGGTCGTTTCACCTCTCACTTTTGGGATTCTTTACAAGATGCTTTGGGTACCAAGTTGAACCTGAGTACTGCTTATCACCCTCAAACAGATGGTCAGACTGAACGGACCATCCAAACACTTGAGGATATGCTCAGGGCATGTGTCATCGATTTTGGTGGCACATGATATTCTCATCTCCCTTTGGTTGAGTTTTCATACAACAACAGTTATCATGCCAGCATTAACATGGCTCCTTTCGAGACACTCTATGGTCGTAAATGTCGTTCACCTGTCTGTTGGACTGAGGTTGGTGAAGCCCGTATCATTGGACCCAAACTAATCCAGGAAACCACAGACAAAATCCAACTCATTCAGGATAATCTTCTCAAGGCTAGAAGTCGTCAGAAGAGTTATGTTGATAAACGTCGTAACCCCTTGGAATTTCAAGTTGGGGACCTTGTACTACTTAAGGTATCCCCTTGGAATGGAGTGATTCGTTTCGGTAGAAAGGGAAAACTAGCTCCTCGATACGTAGGCCCATTCAAAATTCTTGACAGGGTTGGAAAAGAGGCTTACAAACTTGATCTTCCACCTGAGCTAAGCAACGTTCACCCGACCTTTCATGTTTCGAATCTCAAGAAATGCTTAGCAGATGTGAACCTCCATGTTCCTCTTGATGATGTACAAATCGATGAAACTATGCACATTATCGAGAAACCCGTCGAGATTGTTGATACTGGAGTCAAGAAACTCAAGCGCAGTCGCATTCTGATCGTTAAGGTTCGTTGGGAATCTAAACGAGGCCCAGAGTTCACTTGGGAACGTAAAGACTAGATGAAGTCTAAGTACCCACATCTTTTTCCACCAGACTCTCCAACTCCAACTTCGGGACGAAGTTCCTAAAAGTAGGGGAGACTATAACATTACACATTTATACTTGTACGATACATTTCATCCTTAATAAAAACGTCAAGTTCCAGTATTATTGTTTGCATTTAATCATTTTTGTGGCATTTTTGGAACCCTTATACTATAAATAATACATAACATATATATATATATATGTATAGATTAAATAACAAAAAAATTGTGCTTGGGCCGGGACTCGAACCCGCGCCCCAAGCCGGTTCATTATACACACCAACACAAACCAGCTGCTCTACCCATGATTCTTGTTTTAAACCCGGCACTTTATTACTATAACATGACTTCAAAATGCTCTCAGTTGACTTGGAAAGTCAACTGAGATCAGCAACTTACCAAAATCAAACAATTAACTCGTATTAGATCAAGGATTGACTTGGGATCGTGATTGTCGGCCTATTATGAGTCATACACACGGCAATTACCAATCAATTCTTACCAAATTTTGCTCTTTGACGCGTCCAACATTCAATTCGAAGTCAACGTTGCCAATTCGAACATCCAAGCCACTACACTATAAATTGAACCCCTCTGGACCTTCACAACTCGCCATTCATTCTTTCTAAACCTCCAATTTCTATTAACGATCTTCTGTTCTTGGGTTTTTGTTCGAGTTTGACTTCGAAGCTTTGACTAGTCATTCGTATTCGATTCAGCTTTGTAAGTCTAATTTTTGTTGTGAGTTTTATTAACAATAAACTTTTCTGAAATGATTTTTATTTCTGAAAAATCATTTATTTAATATTTTTAATCAATTTTTGTTAGTTTTAAACATAATTAAATCATAATAAATCCAATTTTTAATATTTTTGCACCAAAATTTTATATAAATTATTTCTGATTATTTGGAATAGAAATATAATTTTTAAACTAATAATTCTTTAATTATAGTATTTTTAAATATTAAAGTTAAATTTTGACAATTTGTAATAAATAGATTTAATAATCTATTTTAAAGAAAATAATTTTATAAAAATTATTTTTATACTTTAAACTCATTATTGTGACCATCTTAAATTCAAATTTTATAAAAAGATTTTTGTCTATTTATTTACTAAATTTCTCTCAATTATCAAACATTTTTATTATTAATCAAATGAACATTTATCCCCAATTCGAAGCCCTAGAACATATACATTTGTAGACTAGATAAACTTAGACATATTTATTACCTTATTATAGGGTGATACTTGACACATTTGGGCAACACCACTATTCAATTTTTCAACAAATATAACATTTTGCTAAGGTGAGTTTTACATAGCCCCTTTTCTATTTATCGCCGTTTTTGGGGTGAAACATGTTACAACATCATATATGCAATTCAATCATCAATGTGTCTATGTGTTTTTCTATGTTGCATTATGTCTTGAACATGACTAGGGTAAGCACAATTCTAGCATAATCATTAATATAGATCAGCCGACAGTATACATTGATAGATCTATTGGACTGACAATCCCACCCGGATACGTGCCTCCTACAAAGGTAGCGTGGATGTTTGTTATCGCATAACATATTCGAGTGAACCATGAGCGTATGGGATGTACCACATTATATCAGTCACAAGGGTTGATTATGCACTCGATTTACTTCTAGTATGTTTTCACATATGGACTAGACTTGCCATGACACATGAATTGCACAACCTTTTATTCGATTATCAAAACCTATGTAATTCTCACCAACTTTTGTTGACCCAAAAATATTTTTAAAATTAACATGTTTTAGGTAACAATGAAGCTGAGGCTTGAGTTTGCATGAGAATTATACATGAAGTTATTATTTGAAGCTATTTGAAGTTTCTGTTATTTGAAATTATGTATTGAATTCCTAGACATCATTTTATTTTTGGATTATTATGTTTTGAATAAATTATTTAAAATTCAATTTATACCATGTGCTACTGAAACAATCATCAATACGTGACATCCCGATGTTTCTGCCATCGGTTGGGGTGTTACACCGGACCCAAAACACGTCAAACGAAAAATCAAAAATTCATCTCAGAAGCATTGAGCGGCCGCTCACAGCCTTGGAGCGGCCGCTCACAGGGCCGTGCGCGCCATTTTTCGTTTCGCAGCACTGTTTTTCGGTCTTGTGCACTAGCTTTTGTCCGGTTTTCAGTGTTTTAGCCAAATGCACTCTAAAAGCGGCCATTCAAGCAGTTGGTTTTTGAAAAATTTTGTACTTAGGCGATTGAATGGCCGAGATTTCATACTTCAAACAAGTTTGGAATTTTTAACACCTACACACTATGTTTGCAAACCATCTTAAATGCAACTCATTTAGCCCAAGGTGTTTAGAAACCAAACATTTATGAAGTGATCTTTGAACCTGGGGCGCGTTTGTTTAATTATGAAGAACGCCCCAAAGTTTTATGAACAAAATACTAATAATCTTAAAGTTTTGGGGTTTTGTTAAACATCTATGAAGGAAACCCCAACAAAACAAGATTATGAACACCAAAATATAACCTACAACAAGAGGAATTTGGGGATGTTTAAATACTTATGAAGAATCCCCAAAATTCCAAGAACAAACCTAAATTACACTATCATTACCACTAGCATACAATCCTAATATGAAATTAATCTACATTACACTAAATTACACTAAACAAATTACTAAGAAAGTTACACAAATCTAAAAAAAATTTCGGATTTTATTTAAATTTTATGAAGAAAACCCAAAAAACAAAAGATTAGGACAATAATTACCCACTAATCTATACTAAAAAAACAAACAATCCATTCCAAGCAATTCTAGGGTTTGTTAAACACCATGAAGGGAACCTAAAATCATGAAAAGATTGCAAGATTCTAAACTAATCTACACTAGAACAAGGAAATTGCAAGAAAATAAAAGAAGATTCATACCTTGTTTGAAGATTAGGATGTGGATTAGAGAGGTTATGATGTGGGTGTTCTTGAGAGCAAAAATTGAAAGGATTGGGTCAAAAAAGGAAGTGAGCGGCCTCTTCTTAGCAATGTAGGGTTAGTTTGTGAGTTTTAAATGTGAAATACCCATTTTACCCTTGAAAAACTTGTGCAGACCAAATCGAGCGGTCGCTCGCTCCCTTGGAGCGGCCGCTCGCTCTTTTTTTTTTTGAACTGACCTGGGCGTTTGGAGCGGGCCGCTCGGAGAATCCGAGCGGCCGCTCAATGTGTCTGCACATGTATTTTTGTTGTAGTTTTTCACCAAAAAACGCCTGTACTTGTCCGTTTTGACCCAAACAACCAACATACCTGTTTTAGGACGCTTCTTAGTAAACTACCTCTGTTGTGAAGCGACTTTCCACATCTTCATAAGGCGCGAATCGAACCTGCAAAGACTAAAAACAAACTACCAAAAACAAGTTAAAATTAAAAACTAGTTAACTAAAAAACTATTCTAAGCTATGAACATATATACAATTTGGCGCGCCCATACATGCCGTGCTATATTTATTAACGAGTCGCTAGCTAGACTCACTTCCCCACACTTATTAAGTGTGTGGGGTGTAGAGGTCGATTTCCTCCACGGATTGGTCAACCGGTCCGTCGATATAGACTTTAAGGCGATGAACGTTGACTTTGAAAGTCAAACCCTCTGAATTTGCAATCATGACAGTTCCCTAAGGATATACTTCCTTAACGGTGCACGGTGCTGTCCATCGGGATTTCAACTTTCCTGGAAAGAGACGCAGGCGCGAGTTGTAGAGCAGGACTAAATCGCCTACCTAAAAATCTTTCTGGCTTTTCAGGCGACTGTCGTGCAGTCTCTTCGTGCGCTCTTTGTACAATATCGAGCTTTCATAGGCCTGTTGCCTAAGCTCTTCTAGCAAGAAACGGGTCTCACCGCCGGTCTTAAGATCCAAATTCGCTGTTTTAAGAGCCCAGAATGCCCTATGCTCTAACTCGACTGGGAGATGACACGCTTTTCCATAGACAAGCCTAAAGGGAGTCATCCCAATAGGCGTTTTGTAGGCAGTCCTGAAGGCCCACAACGCATCATCCAGCTTGTCCGCCCAATCCTTGCGGTTTTAATTAACTGACCGCTCAAGGATTCGCTTCAATCCACGGTTAGTAACCTCCACCTGTCCACTTGTCTGTGGATGATACGAGGTGGATAACCTGTGGTGGACGCCATAACGTGCTAACGCGTGATCAAACTGCGCATTGCAGAAATGTGTACCACGATCACTAATCAGTGCCTTTGGGGCACCAAACCGTGAGAACAAGCTCCTAACAAACCTCACTACAACTCGGGCATCATTTGTGGGCAAGGCTTGCGCCTCGGCCCACTTTGATACGTAATCAACTGCCACGAGTATATATCGATTGCCCCGTGAGGAGGGGAATGGTCCCATGAAGTCAATGCCCTAAATGTCAAAGACTTCACAGACTTGGATGGGGTTCTGCGGCATTTGGTCGCGTGCTGATATGTTCGTCGCCCTCTGGCACGAATCACATGCACCGACCAATATCTGAGAGTCACGAAAGAGTGTGGGCCAGTAAAACCCGGAGTCTAACACTTTCTTAACAGTGTAATTCGCTCCATGGTGACCTCTGGTAGGCCCCTTGTGACAATCGCGCAAGATCTGCGCCGCCTCTACCCGAACACGCAACGGCGAATCAGCTGATCCGCTCTGACCCGGAACAAAAATGGGTCGTCCCAGAAGTAATGCTTGAGGTCCGCGAAGAACTTCCTCTTTTGCTGGTGAGACAATCCTTTGATAAGGATTCCGCACGCGAGGTAGTTCGCAAAATCCGCAAACCATGGCGATACATCATCCACCGACTCGACACTCATCAAGAACTCGTGGGGAAAATTGTCATTAATGGTATCCCACGCGGAGTTCTCGGCATCTTCATGCTCGAGTCTGGACAGATGGTCAGCAGCAACATTCAAGGCACCCTTCTTGTCCTGAATCTCTATATCGAACTCCTGCAGCAACAGGATCCACCTAATCAGGCGCGGTTTCGTGTCCTGTTTGCTAAAAAGGTATCGGATCGTTGCATGTCCGTATAGACAATGGTCTTCGACATCACTAAATAAGATCTAAACTTGTCGAATGCAAATACTACAGCTAGAAGCTCTTTCTCCGTGGTGGTGTAATGCTCCTGAGCATCATGAAGAGTCTTGCTAGCGTAGTAGATCGGGTGGAAGTGCTTGTCCTTCCACTGTCCTAAGACCGCCCCTATCGCGAAGTCACTCGCGTCACACATAATCTCAAATGGTAGCTCCCAGTCGGGTGCTACCAATATAGGGGCCTCCACAAGTAAACATTTCAAAAGCCCGAAGGCTTTCACACATTCTGCACCAAAAACAAACGGTGCATCCTTTTCCAACAGACGGGTCATCGGACGGGTGATTTTTGAAAAGTCTTTGATGAATCGCCTGTAAAATCCCGCATGACCCAAATAGCTGCGGATCGCTTTTACAGAGGAGGGTGGATGGAGCCTAGAAATGATATCTACTTTGGCCGGGTCAACCTCCAACCCACTTTGGGAGACCTTATACCCCAGGACTATTCCTTCCTTCACCATGAAGTGGCATTTTTCCCAGTTTAGCACAAGACTGGTTTCCTCACACCTCTGAAGCATCCGCTCCAGATTCCCTAGACATTGATCGAATGAACTCCTGAAGACTGAAAAATCATCCATGAATACTTCCATAGAGTCCTCGATCATGTCGTGAAAAATGGCAACCATGCAACGCTGGAAGGTCGCCGGCGCATTGCACAACCCGAACGGCATACGCTTGTAGGCGAATGTGCCAAAAGGGCATGTGAAAGTCGTCTTATCCTGGTCCACAGGATCGATAGGGATCTAAAAGTATCCAGAAAAACCATCAAGGAAACAGTAATACAACTTCCCCGACAGTCGTTCCAACATCTGATCGATGAATGGAAGATGGAAGTGATCCTTGCGGGTGGCGTCATTGAGCGTGCGGTAGTCAATGAAAACACTCCACCCCGTGACGGTCCTCGTAGGAATCAACTCATTCCTATCATTCGTGACAACCGTCATGCCACCCTTCTTGGGCACGACGTGCACAGGACTAGCCCAAACAGAATCCGAGATCGGATATATCAATCCAGCATCAAGCAACTTAATGACCTCGGACTTAACAACTTCTTGCATGTTCGGGTTCAGACGCCTCTGGTGCTGCGCACAAGGCTTATAGACATCTTCCATCAAGATTTTATGAGTACAGAATGAGGGATTAATCCCCTTGATGTCCATGATCTTCCTGGCGATTTCCTTCTTATGAAGTTTAAGCACACGAAGCAACTCGCTCTTTTCAACTGCAGATAGAGAAGATGAAATGATAACAGGCAGACGACCCTCCTCGTCAAGGAATGCATACTCCAGATGCAGTGGGAGCTCCTTCAGCTCCAAAGACGGCGGAACATCAACAGACGACTTCGACTTATCGCTGTCCTCTCGCTCAATCTCCACGAAACGCTCCGGGCTCTGGGAACTATCATCACCGATCTGAATGACCGGCTGCTCATCTCTATGGCCCTCCTTCATAATGCCATCTAAGTCCCCACACAACAGATGTGTGCCCGAAACATTCCCCTCTATCGTGCCTCGAAAGTGAGAACTAACACACTGGTCGACTATATCAAGATAGTATAGTGTGTCATCATGACTCTCGGGATGACGCATCGACCTCTGAACATCAAAAGTCACATGCTCATCATTCACCCGGAGTGTGATTTGGCCCGCAGCCACGTCAACAATCGTCCTAGCCGTGTTAAGGAAAGGACGTCCGAGGATCAGAGGCACTTTAGAGTCCTCATCCATATCAAGGATGACAAAATCCACCGAGAATACAAATTTGTCAATTTTGACAAGCATATTATCAACAAATCCCCGAGGATATTTGATCGAACGATCAGCAAGACGAATACTCATCCTGGTGGGTGAAGGCTCACCCAGATCCAGATTCTCAAAAACCTTATAAGGCATAAGGTTAATGCTCGCACCCAAGTCTGCCAATGCATTATCGACAGACATGTTCCCTATCAGACAAGGGATGGTGAAACTACCTGGATCTCCCATCTTCATGGGCAGTCTATTTTGCAGAATTGCAGAGCAGTTCTTGTTTAAAAGCACACAGGACAGGTCCTCAAGTTTTTGCTTATTGGTGAGGATGTCCTTCAGGAATTTGGCATACTTAGGCATCTGTGCCAAGGCCTCCACAAACGGGATGTTTATATGTAGCTATTTGAACAGCTCTAGAAATTTCCCGTATTGCGCCTCGTCTTTTTGCTTCCAAAGTTTGCCAGGGTATGGAACTGGAGGAGTGTAGTCAGTGACTGGCTTCGGCAACTGTGCTGTACTTGCTAGGACTTGCCTAGCGTGCACCTCGTCCGAAGACTCAGTCTGGATCGTCTCAGTGATCGGTGGTGAGTCCGATGTGTCAGGTCCCGTGGTTTTACCACTCCTCGTCATGATGGCATTTACATGCCCCCTCGGATTAGGCTCAGGGTAGCCCGGGAGATTGCCCTGCTGTCTCTCGGACATGATCTTCGCCATCTGGCCTACCTGGTTTTCTATGGAATGCATGGACGCCTTTTGTCCCCTCATCTCTCCTTCATAATTGGAGAAGCGCTCCTCGTGTTGCTCGTAGCGCTGCTCAGCAATTTGATTGGAATTTGTTGTGTTGGTGAGGAGTTGAGACATCATCTCCTCCAACCTAGACGTACAGCCCTGGGCGTGCTGCTCGGAACTGCCCCCGGCGCCCTGGGTCTGGTACTGGTTCGGTCTGGGTTGGTAGGATTGGCCATGAGATTGGTAAGGCTGTTGTTGTTGGGACTGCTGGGATTGGTGAGATTGGTGTGGTGCGGAGGCTCTTTTCTGAAATCCAAGAGGGTTCTGGTTCGAAGTACTAGATCTCCACCCGAAGTTTGGGTGGTTCCTCCATCCCGGATTGTAAGTATTACTGTAGGGGTTATTTTGGGGTCTCGACTGATTACCCATGTAAGCCACATCCTCGTGGCCAGTATACATAACCCCCTGAGCACACGAGCCAGGCTCGTGAGACACCCCGCACTGATCACACAGACTTTGGGCCTGGGCTGAACTTTGTTAAGATCTGTCAAGTCTCGTGCCCAGCGCCTCTATCTGTGCAGAAATGGCCGTGTGGTTATCCACGGCATGTACACCCGATCGGGCAGAAGAAGACCTTAATCGGTCACTCTTTCGAGACTTTGACTTTTGGGACGCCTTTTCGATAACGGCCCATGCTTCATTGGGGGACTTTGTTCCGATGTCCCCGCCAGCATATACATCTAGGCGTTCCTGTGAGTTAAACTCGAGTCCCTGATAGAACATTTGCACCAGATGTCTTTTTGAGATATCATGGTGCGGGACGTTCAAGATTAGGTCTTTAAATCTCTCCCACGCGGTGTACAATGATTCCTCGTCATCTTGACGAAATGTCATGATGCGATTCCTCAATTTCCGTGTCTTTTCAGGAGGAAAGTATTGCTGCATGAATTGTTGCGACAACTCTGCCCAGGTCGTGATCGACCCTGCGGGTTGTGACAGAAGCCAAGTCTAGGCTTTGTCCCGCAGTGAGAATGGGAAGAGTCAGAGACGGATAGCATCATCGGAGATGCCCGTCATCTTAAAGGTGGCTAAAACCTCTAAGAATGCAGCAATATGTCGGCCTGGATCCTCGTGCTCCAGTCCACCGAATTGCACCGAGTTTTGTATCATGTTCACGACCCTGGATTTGATCTCGAAATGGTCAGCCAAAATAGCCGGCCGGACAATACTCGGTGCGAGTCCATCTCCTCCTCGACGACCACTATCATTCAGCGGAATGTCGTCGTCCGCCATGATAATGTCACTATGGGCTTCCGACCCCTCGTCGTCAGCCAGATCATGCCTCGCCTCGTCAATTGGGACCTCAACTATAGGAGCAGCAATTAGAATATCATAAACAAGACGCAACTTATGAAGTCTAATCCTCTCGCTTCTCCTCAGGCGCGTTCGCTCCTCGTTAGACAGATCACCAGAAGACCCAGGGTTCGTGGACATCAACCTGCAAGTAAAAATGATACAGTTGCAACAGGCGAATATATGACAAACCCAAAAAGGCGATTAAAGACAGAAAAATAAATAAACGAAATAAAGAATCAATAAATCCATGCGAAAAATAACGGAAATCAAATATATTTAAGAAAATCAAATAAAAACTAATAGAACCAATATAATGAACAGAAATAAGCAGACTAAGCCTAAAACAAAGAATGAAATTAATAATTAGTCCAAATACGAACAAATAAATCAAATTAATCAAATAACGAACAAATCAAATTCATAGACAAACCAATTAATCCAATATTCAATAAATTAAATCTATCAACATCCTAATGAACGAAAAATCAAATCAAACAATCCTATAAGCAAATAAATGAACGAATCTATATGCAAACCTATGAACCAATCTAAAATCAATCCAAAATATCAACAGACAAATAAATCTAATATGTAATCAAATAATCATAGATGCAAATAAATGAATGAAATAAAAAATTAACGAAGTATAAACAAGTATTCACAAGCATGTACACTAGTAAAAAGTTCACTCGGTTCGTTCCTAATGCTCGTCGCGTCCCTGGCAACGGCGCCAAAAACTTGACGTATGCGAATATACACATAATTTTACAATGAAATAACACACGTTTTGCTTTAATATTTATAAAAATGGTTTAGACCTTAATATTAAAACACACACAATAGGGCAAGTGTACCCGGTCATATATGTAGTAACGTACAGATAAGAACCAGATATCGATCCATGGACGCGCGCGGAGCAATGGTACTAAAACTCTATCCCCGATTTACCAGTAGGAAAAGATAAGTTGTGTTTGTTTATAGCTAAATTAATTCTAACACATGTAAATAACTTAACTACGACTTCAAATAGAAAATATAACTATATAAACTATAATACGCCAATCCTAGCATGTCATCTACATAAGAAATAAAGGCGTGATCAACATTCCCATTTTCCGAAAGTTAGTGTCCCTTTCGGGCATCCTAACATGACAACTATACGGAAAGCTAACACAAATACACACGTTAACCACCTCAAGTCGTTTATTAGCGCGCAACTGATATGATCTGATGAGAATCTTTTAAAGATAGGTTAGTATCACCTTTCGGGAGTCCTCAACCGCACTAGTTAAGGAAAGCAATATCGAATACACAATACGACCACCTAAACTAGCATAAAGTAGAGCATTTCACAACCTATTCCATTTTACTAACTTTGAACACAAATCTACTAAGATCGCCATTTTCACTAAAATAACTAACAAAGATCATTAACCGTGTCAAAGATTAGTAACAACACCATTAAGCTTTTTAAACTCTTTTACGTGCCGGTAAACATTTATAATCATTATCCGAGTGACTTTAACCAAACCAATACCCGGTTACATTTTCATGGTGTAAACTTTATTAAGAAGTTAACTAGTTTGCTACCGGACGATTAAACGGACGGTTTCTTCAACAAATAATCCGCCTAACACATTCGATAATCATCAAAGTCATCCGAACACAACTACAAATCTATCAACAATGAAACAAGGTTGCGCTATGATCATCAAGATTCAAACATGAAAAACACCAAATTTATACAAAACATGATTACATACTAACGATTGTTTTAACTACTAACTATTACTAATGTTCTTGCCCGTAGGCGTACGATTAACTAAAACAACATCTAAATAGCATACAAAATCAGATTTGGATCTAAAAAGGCTTAAAGGATCAAACCATAAGAATGCTAAAGAGATGGATTGGATGATGAAGGGTGGATCGGATGGATTCCCGAGCTTGTTAAACGGCCTTCCAGCATCTCCTTTGGTCCAGAAATCGCCTAAAATCGCCTCTCCAAAACCCAACAATCAATCAATGGGCTGAATGGGGGATTTATAGAAGAACAGAGCCTGTGAGCGGCCGCTCGAAGCCTGTGAGCGGCCGCTCACTTTTCATAAAGTGCTGCAAGTTGCTCGTTAGCTGACGTAGGCCTTCTAGAATGTTGCTGGAAATATCTGGAGGAGCGAGCGGCTGCTCACAGAGAGTGAGCGGCCGTTCACAGCACCTGAGGTCCTGTTTGCGCGCCGGAAACTGCGTTTTTCCTTCAGTTATGCTTCCGGGACATCGTTTAAGACCTGAAACTGCAAAGATACCAAAATAAGCACCAATTCCTGTGTATAAGGTCAAAAACGTCTGAAAATGGGAGTTAAACGGGGACTTTTATATGTGTAAATTAACGTATATCACAATGCAAAATTTAAGTGTGGCGATGGGACCGTGTCTGTCATAGTCGAGTAAAAAAATGAAAAAATTAAAAAAATCTCCCTGATTTTGAATTTTGCATTAGATAAAATATGGAAAATGATAGGTAAAGTTAAGTGGTCGGTTTTCATATAGTATGTATAATAAGAGATTAAGATTGATTGAAAACGTGTCTGATTTGGGATATGTGGGTAGGCTCCGCCGGTAGAAAGGTTTCCTTTGAAAAGCAATAAATTAATTATGTTAGGCTATTTTGTGGGTTCTCATCTAGGAGAAACGGGGAGACCGAAACTGCCAAAAATAGTATAAGAAGCACCGTTATAAGTAGAAAACCGTTAGAATTTCTAATCACTTAAAAAAAAGAGCTGGATATATATAAGGGCAAGACCAATGGTGTCGTTTCTAGGGATAGTGACTCCGGACTCGACTTCCTTTAGGATTGTCCGAAAATAAATATCTAAAAAAGCTCATGAAAAAAAATTAGAAATCAAAGCGAAAATGCTGAAGCTTAAGGTGCCAGGCCACTGGGATAGCGACTTGGATTGGTCACACTCTCTGAGTTAAGTATGCCGAGATGAAAAAAAAAATAATGATTTTAAATTCTCTTGGTTTTCTACATAAGACGGTTGGGAAATGGTCAATTGGTCGTTCCTTTAGCTTCATAAGCTTGAGGCGGGATTAGGAGGAACTGAGGCTTCCTTTGACTAAGACCCTAGATAGACTAATCAACATGCACTTAATATAAATAAAAAGAGGCTTGGAAACCGGTTTGGGTTTAAGAGGATCAATATATCTGCAATCGCAATCAATAGCATAATTCTTTTTCAGGGACGAAAAAACATAAGTGTGGGGATATTTGATGTATTGCAAACTACATCTGTTTTCGGTCTATAGTTTATATTATTTTTGAGTCGGTTTGTGCCGTTTTTGTGGTATTTTCGTATTCTATTTATTATTTGGTGTTGCACAGGAGTCCGGACAAGAAAGGAAGTAAAATGGAGCTTAAACGAGAAAAAACGAGCCTCCGGACGAGTCGCGGTTGATCGGGAAGTAAAAAAATGAAAAATTGGGAAGTTTTGTCCCGTCGCGGGTTTGGCAGCTTTTCGTCACGCTACGCGACGGTGCATTTTCCTTTCTGAAAGTTCGTAGTGCTACGTGACCGGATCTCATCAAGCCCGTTGCGCTATGCGACGGGAGTAACTTCGTGAAAAAGTTGTTTTTTTTGCCCAATTTCGATATTAAAAGCCTAGGACGACCATAAATCGATTTTATGATCACTTTTGACGAATTGAAGCTGCTCTGGAGCACTAGGAGGTGAGAGAAAGGCCAAGGGTCAAGATTTTTGTGACACCCCGCATTTTCAGGTTAAATACTTTTACTGAACTCTAGTTAACTTACATGTTCATACATGGCTAGATACTTAACTAGGTTTAGTTAAGTAGGTTTAACATATGTTAGAAGATGCTAACATATGTTATACGTAGGAAAATCCTTGTTAAGCACACACATGAGTCCTGTATCCCAAACGTTGGTGAATTATGTGACATACATAGCAATAATATATACAAGTGAATTTTGGTGAACATGAAGTACGTGCTTATGTGAATTACATGTTTTTGTGAATAATCGCCTAACTGAAAGGTAATGCGTAGATCATGCAAATTACACGCACAACATGAATGATATGCTATGTAATAATAAAAATAATGGTTTTTATATAATTTAGAATGGTTAATAATATTGGGTCCGGTATTGGGCTAGAACATGGTTAATGGGTCAAGTTAATGGACTAGAAGGGCCCTAATACCAATTGCTTGGGGAACAAGCAAAGCCCATTTATAATTAGGAGGCAAGGAAAAGATAAAAACCCTACTCCCTTGCCCCCTTGGCGCTGTGCGAAACCCCCCACCCCCTCTCTCTTTGTTTTCAAGCAATCAAGTAATCTTTCACTAATCAAGCTAGTTCGGGTTTGATTTCAAGGCTCTAGGGAGTTTAATCTTTCGCAAGGTATACGTTGTTATGATTTTTGATGAATTATAATGATTGAAAAACTTTAAAAACCCTAAAAATAATTTATATAAAATCGCATGTATGTATGTGTAGGAGTTCTTGGATGTTCTTGATGATTTGATGATGATTGTTACTAGTAGCCATGATTAGGGTTTTCACATGATAACATATGTGTTTTTCTATGATTAATATGGTGTTTAATCAGTACTATAGATGTTATACATGTATTAGGGATGTTCATGAAAAATTAGGGTTTGTAGATTTCTTGGGATGCAAGTTTAAGATTCTGACAGATTTGTTTGAACGAGTTGAAGGGGCTGTAATGGGTTGGTAAATCAATGGTTTTGATGATTTCTTTGCATGATTGTAATGTAAAAGGTCTTAGCTTTTCATAATGGGCAAAACCATCGAATTTGGACATCGTTTGAGTCGTTGTTGGAATTTTAATTGGTTAGGGGTCATATCAGATTTTCGGATTTGTAAATTGGGCTAACTTTAAATGGTCATAACTTGAGATTTACAAGGAGTTAGGTTATGAAATTTTTACAGTAGGTCAATACTGGAAAAATAGAGCTTTTCCAAGTGGATTCATCTCGTTTGGATGAATACACAATTTTTAATAATTTTCCTACTAAACTGACCTGTTGAGGAAATTTTCTGGACATAGCTGTGTTGTACGAATTTTTATAATTTTTGTGTTTGGAATTAAGACAAAACAAAAATAGATATTGTCGAGTGAATCCCACATAAAATTCAGTAAAAATTTGGGACTCTAATTCATTCGTTAAGTATTTTAAATAAATTGTTGTTCACAGCGCACAATCTGTCCTAAAAACGCAGATTGTGTACGGGGTCTTTAAGTGACTATTTGGAGTTCTATGTGGTATGTAATTGACATGTACTTGTGTGGATACTTGTATGAGATGTATTTGATGCATTAAACTGATAATAATTGCTATGATCACCAACGGGATACGTAGGACATACTTGAGCATGTAGAGTCATTAGATGTCACTACACGGTTTTGAACTATTAAAAATCTTGGATAAACGAGTTACATGGTGTGTTGGTTACGCACGTATACTCACCTAGTGACATTTGTAATAGGGAGTCGGTAGCACGTTACTATTCGCGGAATTTGGATTTTCACTTGCGACCTAAGGTGAGTTTCACTACTCTTTTTCTCAAAAGCATGTGTCTCAGGTATGAGACACTTTACTTAACATTTTCTAGTCCGGTTTGGGACTACTTACACATCCCGGGTTGGGATGCCATGGATCCTTATGAGGGTCGGTCACTTTGCTAATTCGCAATTGTGTCATTGATAAACTAAACCATTTAAATCATTTTAAGTCCACGTACCGAATGAGTTGCCAGGGTTGGCAAGCGGGTTATTAGTTGATAGCGCTATTAGGTTTTACAAACCTCACACCGGCTCGGGGAGCGCGGGCGTGAACTATAACTTAACGAAATATTATCATTGTGGATAGACAATGATGTCAGGCATACGGCACACTTATGTGGCTACACGTACATAGCAGTTCGGTATATTCGGTTAGTTATCATGAATGGGTTAGCTACCCTTGACATGCGATGAATTAGTGGTTACACGGTGCGGGGCACCAACATAACTTACTTACTTATGTGGTTTTGAAAACCAGCGCTTTTACATATCAAATTACTTTACTTTGTGAACTCACCAACTTTATGTTGACACACGATAGCATGCTTTTGCAGGTCCCTAGGTACGGAGCACGATAGGACATGCATCATTGTGTCATGGGCTGTGAACATTATTTAAACTTATACTTTACTTTGCATTTAACGGTTTTATTTTGGGCGCGTTGTTTTGCGCATGAACTTAAATGATTATGTTTGAATTACGCTTCCGCAACTTAACTGAACTTTTTGGTAAACACTAAACGTGAATTTTCATTAACAAACTAAATGGTTTGGGCATTTAGAGTCGTTCTTATGACTTATTGCTATGGGATCCTGGTATGTCACGCGCCTCGCGGTATAAACCCCGCAGTGAAAATTTGAGGGTGTGACAGATTGGTATCAGAGCCATTGGTTATAGCGAACCAGGATTTGCATCTAGACTATAACCATCATAGCATAAGTATTAGTACACTCACTATTCGCAGCACACTACTAGTTATTTCTTGGATACGTATGCTGATCTAACGTAATGCAGGAAAACATGACTAACCCCGCTCACCGTAATTATTCTTCTTATCACCCTCTTGGAAGTTCACAGAACACGTCTTTGAACCCGTACGAACAGCCAGCTCAGACGGGGAACTCGGAGGAGAATACAAATCGCTGGGTGTGGTTTGCAAATATGTTACATTCGTGGGTAGTAGGGTACGGAGTGCCAGATCAGGTCCCTCCCATCATTGACGCATTGGAGAGGTCTCTGGCATGGATGGTTAGACATGTACACACCGAGCTAGAAAATGCCTATAATGCAGTAAGGCAATTTCAGTCATGGAGGCAGAACGCCGATGGATCAATCAAGCGCATGGAAAGAGAGATCGACCACCTATTTGGGGAACTGGAAAAGACTAATAGTAAATTGGCGAAGGTTAGTAGTAAATTGGAAAGGTTTGAAAGGGAAGCTGCAGAAGATAGGCATGAGAGATCGATTGCTATTCAGGAGACAGCCTTATTGAGGGAAGAGTTGACCCTGGTCAGTAACAAGCTTGAGGAAGCTCTAGCTCAGAATGGTGCGGATCCAGAGGAGGATCCAGAAGAGGATCCAGAAGAGGAGCCTGTAGTTGGGGGATTTGATGACCCTGAGGCAGCATTGGATGCAGAACTCGAGGAAGAATTTGAGCCTGAGGAGGAGGAGCCATTGGAGATAGAGATTGAGGATGTGAGCGAGGATGAGGGCTCATGCATCTCCATGGATCACGACGACGACTGATTCCTTATTTATTTTTTTGTATTCATATATTAGTATTATGACTTTTGTTCATTCCTAACGTTGTGAGACTTGAGGATTCCTTGTTTTGTGGTTGGATTCTTAGTTACTACTATCACTTAAAAATTCCTTATTCTATTCTCGCGCATGTTTTATATATTCTAGTTTACTTGTACTGTGTGAACGATTGTATGTGGGACACATTATTGTTTTCTCATGAGTATAGTGTAAATGTAGAATCACTATGGCGGGAAGAGGACACGGGAGAGGCAACATTAACATGACACAAGCAGAGCTGAATTCCCTTATCAATGACAGGATAGTAGAGGCTATCGCAGCTTTTCAAGCTGGTAACTTTACCTTGCTCTAAACATTCCTCTATGCTCCAACGTTACGCTCTTTTATTCATTCGTGATTCCTTCGCTTTTACTCTCAGGACAACCTGGACATCACCTTCCAGCCTGCACCTACAAGTCCTTCATGGATTGCAAGCCTCATAATTTTGGTGGATCTGAAGGGGCTGTCGGACTACTGCGGTGGTTTGAGAAACTGGAATCTTGCTTTGCAATGTGTAACTGTCCACCAGCTGACAGGGTGAAGTACGCCACTGCTACTCTCGAGAACTTGGCATTAACCTGGTGGAACTCTCAAGTGCAGATGCTAGGTGTGGAAGTGGCTAACGCAACACCTTGGGCAGATTTTAAGGAACTGATGAAGGAGGAATACTGTCCTCGAGACGAAATCCAGAAGCTAGAAACTGAGTATTTCAATCTAACGATGGTTGGATCGGAGATTGAGAAGTACACCACCAGATCGCATGAACTGGCAGCTATGTGCCCAAATTACTCCAACCCGCCCTACAAGAGGATTGAGCTGTATGTCAAGGGCTTGGTGCCCCAGATTAAGAGCATGGTCACTGCTGCTAATCTCAATACCATCCAGCAGGTTATTAGGATGGCTCATCAACTGACTGACCAGAAGGTGGAAGAGGGAGTGTTACCTCCTCGTGGCACCTCATCTTCTGGCACTACTGATAACAAGAGGAAGTGGGAGAATGCATCTGGCAAACCCCCAGGAAATGGAAGTCAACAGCAGCAACAGAATAAGAAACATGACAGCCATGGTAGTAATAACAATCGCAACAACAACCAGGGAGGTTATCATGGAAACTTACCCAAGTGCAATAATTGTTATAGGCATCACACTGGGGCATGTAACTACAACAAATGTGATCGCTGTGGTCGGATGGGACATCTGGCTAGGGAATGTAGGAGTAACCCTCGTGGAAACCAGCCAACAGCTCAGCAGGGGCAGCAGCAGGGCAATGGTAAGGGCTGTTTTCAGTGTGGAAGTGAGAATCATTTCAAGAAGGACTGTCCACAGCTGAATGGTCAAGGGAATGGTAATGGAAATGGCAACAACAGGGGCAACAACAACAATGGTGGTGGTAACAGGGCAGGAAACAACAACGCCACTAATGCTGGGAACAACAACAATGGGAACAACAATGGGGCTCGTGGTAGAGCATTCGTTATTGGCTCTGGGGAGGCTAGGACCGATAACAACGTCGTGACGGGTACGTGTTCCTTGAACGACACTCTTGCTTCTGTTTTATATGATACTGGTGCGGACTATAGTTTTGTTTCATCAAAACTTAGTAAACAATTAGGGATGGTTCCTACTCTTCTAGATACCCCATATTCTATTGAACTAGCTGATGGGAAGCCTGTCGAGGTAACCCATATACATCGTGACTGTAAGCTCAAGTTGAATGAGCAATTGTTTGCCATCAACCTCTTACCTATCATCCTAGGTAGCTTTGATCTCGTGGTTGGCATGGACTGGTTGTCCAAGCAACACGCGGAAATTCTCTGTCAGGAGAAAATTGTTCGCATTCCTCTCCCAAGTGGAGAACTATTATCCATACAGGGTGATCGAGGTGGTGCCATGGTGGGCATCATCTCCTATATGAAGGCCCAGAAGTGTATTCGCAAGGGCTGTCCGGCCATTTTGGCTAACATATCTGATACTCGAGCCGAAACCGAAACTAGAATTGAGGACATCCCAGTGGTCCGAGACTTCCAAGATGTCTTCCCAGAGGAACTACCTGGACTCCCACCCGTTCGTCAAGTGGAGTTTCAGATTGACCTTGCACCTGGAGCAGCGCCAGTTGCGCGCGCACCATACTGCTTAGCACCAGGGGAGCTTCAAGAACTGTCTACCCAACTCTAAGAGCTATTGGATAGGGGTTTCATTAGACCCAGTTCTTCACCATGGGGAGCTCCAGTTCTGTTTGTTAAGAAGAAAGATGGGAGCTTTCGTATGTACATAGATTATCGGGAGTTGAACAAGGTAACGATTAAGAACCGATATCCTTTGCCTCGTATTGATGATTTGTTCGACCAACTGCAAGGGTCGAGCTTCTACTCTAAGATTGATTTAAGATCAGGGTACCATCAACTGAGGGTCCGGGAAGAGGATGTGGCGAAAACGGCGTTTCGAACCCGTTATGGACATTATGAGTTTTTGGTTATGCCATTTGGGCTAACTAATGCACCTGCGGTGTTCATGGATCTAATGAACCGTGTGTGCAAGCCTTACTTGGACAAATTCGTCATAGTGTTCATAGATGACATATTGATCTATTTCAAGAGCAGAGAGGAGCACGAGCAGCACATGCAGTTAATCTTGGAACTACTGAGGAATCAGCAGCTGTATGCAAAGTTTTCTAAATGTGATTTTTGGATTCGGGAGGTCCAATTCCTTGGGCATGTGGTCAATGAGGCAGGAATACATGTGGACCCAGCCAAGATTGACGCTATCAAAAAGTGGGAGGCTCCTAGGACCCCTACTGAAGTGCGCCAATTTCTTGGTCTCGCGGGATATTATCGCAGGTTTATTGAGGGATTTTCTAAGATCGCTCAACCTCTCACCACCCTAACGCAGAAAGGTATAACGTATAAGTGGGGAGATGCCCAAGAAGCTGCCTTTCAGCTACTAAAGTCCAAACTTTGCAGTGCACCGATATTATCGTTGCCTGAGGGTACAGAGGACTTTGTAGTATAATGTGATGCGTCTATCCAAGGCTTAGGGTGCGTACTGATGCAACGTGATAAGGTGATTGCATATGCATCGCGACAACTGAAGGTCCATGAGAAGAACTACCCCACTCATGATTTGGAACTGGGAGCGGTAGTTTTCGCTCTCAAAATCTGGAGGCACTACCTCTATGGAACCAAGTGCACAATTTTCACTGACCACAAGAGCCTTCAGCATATATTTGACCAGAAGGTACTAAACATACGGCAACGTCGTTGGGTTGAACTTTTGAACGATTATGACTGTGCCATCAAGTATCATCCAGGGAAAGCTAACGTGGTAGCTGATGCCCTCAGTCGAAAGGAAACGAAACCCAAAAGAGTGCGAGCCTTACAACTCACCATTCACTCTAACCTTCCTGATAAGATACGTGAAGCCCAGGGTGAGGCATTGAAGGAAGAAAACATCGGACTTGAGACCCTACATCGTGCAGATAAGCACTTAGAACTGAGAACAGACGGTCTGCAGTACTTCATGAATCGGGTCTGGATACCACGATTTGGGGATCTCAGACAACTGGTGCTCGATGAAGCACATACCTCTCGCTATTCGGTACATCCTGGTTCGGACAAGATGTATCAAGATCTTAAGACTCTATACTGGTGGCCAAACATGAAAGCCGAGATAGCCACTTATGTTAGTATGTGCTTGACTTGTGCGAAGGTTAAGATTGAATATCAAAAACCTTCAGGCCTACTCCAACAACCAGAGATTCCAATGTGGAAATGGGATGGAATTTCCATGGACTTCATTACAAAGCTTCCTAGAACGCCAACGGGCCAGAACATGATTTGGGTTATCGTGGACCGTTTAACCAAATCGGCCCACTTCCTAGCGATAAAAGAAACGGATTCGTTAGAAAAGCTGGCGAACCTATACATCAAGGAGATAGTCTCTAGGCATGGGGTGCCTACTTCCATTATATCTGATCGCGATGGGCGATTCACTTCTCGTTTCTGGACTACCCTCCAAGATGCTTTAGGAACTCGTCTTGATATGAGCACAGCCTATCACCCACAGACGGATGGACAAAGTGAACGCACCATCCAAACATTAGAGGATCTGCTACGAGCATGTGTGGTGGACTTTGTTAATAACTGGGATAAGCACTAGCCCTTAATCGAATTCTCTTACAACAACAGTTACCACACTTCGATACAGTGTGCGCATTTCGAGGCACTTTACGGGCGCAAGTGTAGGTCTCCTATCTGTTGGACTGAGGTTGGGGATAGCCAACTAACAGGTCCCGAACTCGTACACAAAACTTCTGAGAAGATAGTGCAAATTAGAAACCGGATGGCTGCTGCTCGGGACCGACAGAAAAGTTATGCTGACAAACGTCGAAAACCTTTGGAGTTCCAGGTTGGGGACAAGGTTTTGTTTAAGGTGTCACCGTGGAAAGGAGTGATATGCTTTGGGAAACGAGGGAAGTTAAATCCCAGATACGTCGGACCTTTCGAGATCGTTAAAAGGATTGGTCCAGTAGCTTACCAGCTAAATCTACCAGATGAACTCAGTGGAGTACACAATGTATTCCACGTCTCAAACTTGAAGAAATGCTTATCTGATACGACACTGGTAGTACCACTGGAGGAGATCCAGGTGGACGATCAGCTGCGGTTCGTGGAAGAACCAGTGGAGATTCTTGAGCAGGGCGTCAAGAAACTCAGACAAAGTACTATACCTATTGTTAAGGTACGGTGGAATTCCCGTCTAGGACCGGAATACACGTGGGAGCGCAAAAGATCAGATGCGGCTTAAATATCCACACCTCTTTATTGAACCTGAAATCGTACATAGATCCAACGTGGAACATAAAGCAGCTCTTTCAAAGTGAATTTCGGGGCGAAATTCCTTTCAACTTGGGGATGATGTGACATCCGGGAACCAAGCACACATTTCTATAGCTGGCTTTACTGTTTACTTGCTGAATTTCGGGACGAAATTCTTTTCAACTTGGGGATGATGTGACACCCCGCATTTTCAGGTTAAATACTTTTACTGAACTCTAGTTAACATACATGTTCATACATGGCTAGATACTTAACTAGGGTTAGTTAAGTAGGTTTAACATATGTTAGAAGATGCTAACATATGTTATACGTAGGAAAATCCTTGTTAAACACACACATGAGTCCTGTATCCCAAACGTTGGTGAATTATGTGACATACATAGCAATAATATATACAAGTGAATTTTGGTGAACATGAAGTACGTGCTTATGTGAATTACATGTTTTTGTGAATGATCGCCTAACTGAAAGGTAATGCGTAGATCATGCAAATTACGTGCACAACATGAATGATATGCTATGTAATAATAAAAATAATGGTTTTTATATAATTTAGAATGGTTAATAATATTAGGTCCGGTATTGGGCTAGAACATGGTTAATGGGTCAAGTTAATGGACTAGAAGGGCCCTAATACCAATTGCTTGGGGAACAAGCAAAGCCCATTTATAATTAGGAGGCAAGGAAAAGATAAAAACCCTACTCCCTTGCCCCCTTGGCGCCGTGCGAAACCCCCCACCCCCCTCTCTCTTTGTTTTCAAGCAATCAAGTAATCTTTCACTAATCAAGCTAGTTCGGGTTTGATTTCAAGGCTCTAGGGAGTTTAATCTTTCGCAAGGTATACGTTGTTATGATTTTTGATGAATTATAATGATTGAAAAACTTTAAAAACCCTAAAAATAATTTATATAAAATCGCATGTATGTATGTGTAGGAGTTCTTGGATGTTCTTGATGATTTGATGATGATTGTTATTAGTAGCCATGATTAGGGTTTTCACATGATAACATATGTGTTTTTCTATGATTAATATGGTTTTTAATCAGTACTATAGATGTTATACATGTATTAGGGATGTTCATGAAAAATTAGGGTTTGTAGATTTCTTGGGATGCAAGTTTAAGATTCTGACAGATTTGTTTGAACGTGTTGAAGGGGCTGTAATGGGTTGGTAAATCGATGGTTTTGATGATTTCTTTGCATGATTGTAATGTACAAGGTCTTAGCTTTTCATAATGGGCAAAACCATCGAATTTGGACATCGTTTGAGTCGTTTTTGGAATTTTAATTGGTTAGGGGTCATATCAGATTTTCGGATTTGTAAATTGGGCTAACTTTAAATGGTCATAACTTGAGATTTACAAGGAGTTAGGTTATGAAATTTTTACAGTAGGTCAATACTGGAAAAATAGAGCTTTTCCAAGTGGATTCATCTCGTTTGGATGAATACACAATTTTTAAGAATTTTCCTACTAAACTGACCTGTTGAGGAAAGTTTCTGGACATAGCTGTGTTGTACGAATTTTTATAATTTTTGTGTTTGGAATTAAGACAAAACAAAAATAGATATTGTCGAGTTAATCCCAAATAAAATTCAGTAAACATTTGGGACTCTAATTCATTCGTTAAGTATTTTAAATAAATTGTTTTTCACAGCGCACAATCTGTCCTAAAAACGCAGATTGTGTACGGGGTCTTTAAGTGACTATTTGGAGTTCTATGTGGTATGTAATTGACATGTACTTGTGTGGAAACTTGTATGAGATGTATTTGATGCATTAAACTGATAATAATTGCTATGATCACCAACGGGATACGTAGGACATACTTGAGCATGTAGAGTCATTAGATGTCACTACACGGTTTTGAACTATTAAAAATCTTGGATAAACGAGTTACATGGTGTGTTGGTTACGCACGTATACTCACCTAGTGACATTTGTAATAGGGAGTCGGTAGCACGTTACTATTCGCGGAATTTGGATTTTCACTTGCGACCTAAGGTGAGTTTCACTACTCTTTTTCTCAAAAGCATGCGTCTCAGGTATGAGACACTTTACTTAACATTTTCTAGTCCGGTTTGGGACTACTTACACATCCCGGGTTGGGATGCCATGGATCCTTATGAGGGTCGGTCACTTTGCTAATTCGCAATTGTGTCATTGATAAACTAAACCATTTCTATCATTTGTAAGTCCTCACGTACCGAATGAGTTGCCAGGGTTGGCAAGCAGGTTATTAGTTGATAGCGCTATTAGGTTTTACAAACCTCACACCGGCTCGGGGAGCGCGGGCGTGAACTATAACTTAACGAAACATTATCATTGTGGATAGACAATGATGTCAGGCATACGGCACACTTATGTGGCTACACGTACATAGCAGTTCGGTATATTCGATTAGTTATCATGAATGGGTTAGCTACCCTTGACATGCGATGAATTAGTGGTTACACGGTGCGGGGCACCAACATAACTTACTTACTTACGTGGTTTTGAAAACCAGCGCTTTTACATATCAAATTACTTTACTTTGTGAACTCACCAACTTTATGTTGACACACGATAGCATGCTTTTGCAGGTCCCTAGGTACGGAGCATGATAGGACATGCATCATTGTGTCATGGGCTGTGAACTTTATTTAAACTTATACTTTACTTTGCATTTAACGGTTTTATTTTCGGCGCGTTGTTTTGCGCATGAACTTAAATGATTATGTTTGAATTACGCTTCCGCAACTTAACTGAACTTTTTGGTAAACACTAAACGTGAATTTTCATTAACGAACTAAATGGTTTGGGCATTTAGAGTCATTCTTATGACTTATGGCTATGGGATCCTGGTATGTCACGCGCCTCGCGGTATAAACCCCGCAGTGAAAATTTGAGGGTGTGACAATTTTGAGCATTTGGATCGAGAGATTCAGGTTTTAATCATTCGGGTTCTTCGTTCCTTTGTTCTTTTGAGTTGCAAACTATGTTCCATGAACTTAGAATTAATTTTATTCCTGTTTTGAACATGTTTATTGTCTAGACTTTCATTACTACTTAGGTTCTGATGAATACTCATGATTGAATGAGCGTTTTTTTATGGTTTTTTGGAACTTTGACTATGGGTTGATGATTTAGTAAAGACTTTGATTATTTTTGATCGGGTGTATATGCGTACTTAGTTTTGTTCAATTGATAATTATTTACTCCACATGTGTTTTTGTGAATGTCTTTCATGTATGAATGCATGTTAGGTTGTGGACTGTGTGTTAGCAACTAGTTTATGGTAAATTGCTAGTGTTTTTCCATAGGAGTGGTTTTGTTGATTGGGTAGTTCTAGGTATTCTTCCAATTCCAATAGCTGTAAGGCGCGGGATTGTCGATATGTCTAGGGTGCTAAATTGCTAGATCTAGATGCTTTGTAAAAGATCTTCCTAGTTTCCTTACCACTTCTTGCGTATTGAGTCAGGTCAGGTTTTCTATAGTTACCCCTTGCACTCTTAGTGTAGTGAGGCTTTCGCGCTGTAAGGTAGACTGTCTAGAAGGTACTTTATCATCAGAGTAGGTAAGCCTGTAAGAGTAACCTCTCAATCGGTAGTTTAACGGCTTATATGTAACCTTAGGTTTCTCCTTGAGAAGGGTCGAGGGTCCTCTAGTTTATCCTGTAAGGTTAGTATCCGAAGATTGCGGTTCCATAGCTAGTTCCATAACCACAGAAGTTCGTCAGTCATGAGTAGGATTCTAACCTAGGTAGTATTTCCACCATTATTTGAATTTGGTTCAGCTTGGTTCACGTCTTAAGTTCAGTTTAGTTTATTTTAGTTAATCTTTATTTTTCTTGAATTTAGTTTTTAGTAAACTCCCCCTCTAAAATAATAGATAGTTTTATTTCAGTTTAGATAAGTTTTCGAGTCTAGTTACCGTCTTCCATTAGAGTCTCATGGGTTCGATATCCAGACTTACTTTAGCTTTACTAGAGTCGATAGGTTCACTTGCCTATCAGTAGTTCAGTTTTAGAGAGTCTAGAGTAATACTTGGTGTCTAGTTTTAGGTTTAATTTTGTTATTTTTATTAAACTACTTTTAGCACATCATATGGCGACAGCGGCTGGTGGTGTTTTGGAGCCAGAAGAGTGCGATAACTCATCGGAGATTTGTCCGGATAAGTTGGTGATGTGGTTAGCGAGAGTACCGGTATTTTTGGTGAGGGTATAGATTTTCGGGTTGAGGTTTTGGGTGAGTTTGATAAGGACGGCTAATTGGTTGTTGAAGTTGGCTTCAGATTGAAGGTTGATGGCAATCAATTGGTTGAGTTGGTCGAAGATGGTGGGCGGCATGGCGGAAGGATGGTTCGGGAATGAAAGCACCATTGATATGTATAGGTTTTAGTAAGAAAAACCTATGAAAACTTCCAAGAACAATTAAGAGAAGAAGAGATGCAAAGCCAAAGGCTTTTCTTTCATATTATCATTCATTCATTGTAATACTAAAATACCATAGCCATTATATAGGCTTATACATAAAATAACTAACTACCACTAACCCACTAAACATTAAGAAACTACCCACTAATACTATAATAACAAAGCTATGCATAATAAGTGAATAAACTAACAAGAAAAATAAGAAACAAGAGGAACGTGGCTTTTGATAGGAGGTACGTATCAATTTGGGTTAATGTAGTCTAAAACTAATATGATTATAACCACTCTCAGATTCAAAACTTACAATGTTTATTTCTTTTTAGTCCAAATATCTTGTAATTCAGTTCATATATTTAATTATAGGATATAACTTAAAAGAAATACCATATGTAAATTATTAAAATACCTATTTAATTGCATTACAACATTAGTCTAGTTAATAAGAATAGTTTGTTTTCAGGATTGTTTAAATTCATTTTTTTAATATTAAGAACCTATTCATTTTTTTATAAACAACCATATATGCATGAGCCGTACAACATTCCAATTTTTCATAAATGGTTTTTGAGTTGGTTTTAATGATAGAAATGAAAATACGAATTGTTACCTTTAATAGATACTATAACCAAAATCAGTACATGGACTGTTGGCGTTGCGGTGGAATGTTCCAAGCGGGTGGCAGTGGAGACAGTGTTATCTGGTCATGATGGTTGCAAATGGTTGTACGGTGGCAGCATGCTAGCGGTGTACAATGGAGGTTGTTGTTACAAAGGCAATGGAAAAGAACATAACCAATCACTCTAGTAAGAGTTAATACAATGTCAATCATCAATGTAATTCACGTAAGAAATAATATGCACATTAGTGAGAATTAAGGTATTTTACATGAGTGATAACAGATATGTGACTTGATGTCATCATCATCATCATCATCATCATGTTGAGATAGACAAATGTAAGTAAAATGCTATAAAGAAACGAAACTCGATGTACGAGGAAAGCCTTTGATCAATGGTAGATCGCCGGCATAAAACCTCGGGATGAGACTAGGCCCCTGCCTTGCTTGTTAATATTAATATGGGAAAAAGGTTTACAACTTTGGATGAATGAGTGGACGAGTGATCTAATATTACAATGATATGTGAATGTTCTCAGTAGTTGAGAGTGTGTGTATAGCTCTAGTAAAAGCAATGTATCCTATACTCGTCCATCATTCCCCTTTATATAATATAAGGAATTAAACAATGTATTCCACAATATCTGCTAGGTAGTTAAGCTTCTTTAATGTATTCAGGTGAACGTTGGAACTGTTTCAACTGAATATAGTCATTGCTTCAGCTGTTTCCATATTCTTCGCCGGTATTTAATGAATGACTGTTACATCTTTGACTTCATCTTCAAGCTTAGCCTTTAGTTGATATAAGTTACTCTTCAATCTTTGACTCCTTTGACCGAACATTATAGTATAGATGTTGGAGAGCACTTGCGTATCAATATTATAACTCAGTTGCACCTGCAATTATATATAAAAAAGGTAATTCGTTAGTCCATCCTCAAGATACACACATGTTGAAACTTTGCTACATCCTAAAGTCAGCTGGCTCCTTCAGCATCCTGAGGATGCTACACCAGGGATGAGAGGTAAAATCATCCTAAGGATTTTCACCACCAACAATTGTCCCCAAAAAATATGTTACCATTAATATCTTTCATGGTTAATATATTTTTTAATCATAATATCTTATCTGATGGGCGATGGGACATTTCGTCAGGATACAACGGCTATTTCTTCGGCTGTAATTAAGTGATGTCCGTTACCCGACATCATCTTTTGCCATTTATATCTAGAGCATATCTCTTCCTTTATAATCAATCCTGATCTTCCTAAGATGGTAATTTCTATTCTATCTTGTTCATACTTCTTTCTTTCACCTGCAAAATATTATCAATATTTCGAATATGGCCAAAAGGTCTACAAGGGCTTCGGGTAGTGTAGTAACTTCAAGTAACTTCATTCCCCAATATATCTTGGTTCATCCTGAGAAAGAGACATGTTCTTTTGTTGATAAAGACATTCAAGCCCTAAAAAGCTCACAGATCTTTCCAAGCTGTGCTGAGTTTCATCCTTACGATCCTTATGCAAGATCTGATTTTGCATCTCCCACTTGGGCCTATTTTCTGTTTTTACAATTCTTTTTAGGGTTAAGGTATCTTTTTCCCTCTTTCACCAAAGCTTTCTTTGATGCAACAGGGATGGCTTACTCCCAAGCCATGCCTGAACTCTGGAAGATACTGATGGTTTGCAACAGAATAGTCGAAAATCATGGTATCCATCTTCAAGTGGGAGACCTATCTCATGTTTATAAGTTAAGGACACATGTCTCCCAGCGTTATGTCCTTCAACTTATAGAGAATGATCCACCTTTTGTGTACAATGTGATTAAGTTTGAGAAGGATTGGAAAACAAAGTTTTTCTTTGTAAAGAGAAGCTCTATTCCTCATGGGGATGAGATTCCTCTTTATTGGTTAAAAAGTGGAAATTTTTTTTAATGTTTTTATGAAGAAATTTTTAAGTTCATCCTGAGGATGTTAACATTCTAAAATTTTCTCCATCAGGTACCCCCTTTACCAAGTTAGCTACTCCCTTAAATGAAGCTTCCTTTCGGTGTAAAGCTGTGTTCGATTTACCTGAATCATCAAGGACCTTTGAAGTGAAAAAGAGTTATACCACCAGTCAAGCCTCCGAGATGTCTGGTAAGTATATCATGTTATATCCTGAGGATGTTTACTGTTTTATTTATTTACTAATCCTGCTATTGTCTTAATCCTAGCCAAAAAAACCTGCTTCCTTTGACTTGGATGATATTGACAGTATGGATGTCAAGGCAACCAAAGTTACTTCAGCATCTCCATTTAGCTCCAAGATGGCTAGTCCTCTCTCCATCCTCCCCATATCTAGGGCCACTAGTGCCTCAAAGAAGAGGAAAGTTAGTGCTGCTATCACTATTGCCCAAGAAATCACTCCTTTCAAGGGGTTGAACTTTGATGCTGTACTAGAGAAGATTTCCCAATTAATACTCCAGGTATAGTCTCATCCTGAGAATGACATTGAAATGTTAAAAATAATTCTGAATATAAATTACTTACTTTCCCTTTCTCCTCTGTTAGGGTCATGAATATTTGTTGAAATATGTTGATGCTCTTGCTAAAGATCTTCATGATGCTCAAACTAAACTTGAGAATGTCCAGAAAATTGCTTATGATAAGGGAAAATATTTTGAGAGCAAGTTGGCAGAAACAGAGGCTGAATTGAAGCGGGTAAAAGAAGAGCATGCTTAGGCTATGTTGGGTCAGGAGAAGGAGATGGACGAATATAGGAATGAGGTGATGAAATCTGCTAGCATCTCTATCTTACAGGCTAGATTGAGGATGGCTCTCCAGTCTAGGTATCCTGGTTTCAAGCAAGAGGACTGGGATGTCGAGGCTTGGAAAGAGAAGGTCAAGAGCCTAGGTGGTAAATATGTGGATTTGCCTGCTCCTGTTGCTCATCCTGAAGATGTGACCAAGGAACCTGAGGATGCTGAGGTGAAGGCAGCAAAAGCCAAGGTTGCTGAGGTGATGAAGGATCTTCCTGTGGGCGATGAAGGATATAATGACTAGGCTGGAGCCCACTTTTCTTTAAATATTTTTGTGGTAGTCTATGGTTGAAAAATTTCAAGAAATTTCTATTTGGTATAACTTAGGATATTTTAAGGTTTGGGGTGGAGGGATCTTGGTTTCAAGACGAAGCCCCAAATCTATTATTGACCTGGACCTTAGATGTTGACCCCTGGTCGATGGGTCCTGGTTTTGGATGAAGCCAGGGGTTGACATCAGTTTTGCCTATGACGCATAAATAATATATGTTAACCACTTTTGATGCTACATCCTTGTGTTCTTTCCTTTTGACACTCTGCAAACATTAGCAAATGTTAGGTATAATGAAATGATAAAAGTGATACCTTTATTCTCTGAAGATACTCTTCTTAGATTGATTTCTTGAATATGCCCTTCTTCCTGCTTAGTAATCCTCAGGATGATACTATCTTGAGGATATCCCCAGTTCTTCTTTCTTTGTCATCCTCAGGATGGTCTTCGTTATTCTGAGGATGTCCCCGGTATAATATCTTTAAAATAGGAATGGTCAACAATAACCTGTATAAAGGCAATCATCATTATTATACTGGCGATTAGGCCTTTCAATGAACTAGGGTCAAGCCCATTTAGAATGTCTTGGTGGAAAACCAACATGTAGTATCTTGAGAATTTTTGGCGACAACGCCTAATGTAGTGTCTTAGGAATAACTGGCGACAAGGCCCTGGCGACTAGGCCAAATAAGTAAGAGACATTGAAAAATGTCTAAACCTTAAGAATTCAATATATATCTCAAAAATGATGAAATTGCCAGCCACTTTTACATGGACTGGTCCCACCATCCTGAAAATATATATGAACAACATGCGCTCCAGGCGGGGTTGCTAACCCAGAAGGTGTCAGACACCTTAACGGAGGAGAGGGTGGCCAACCCTCTAGTCTTCAAAATGTTCCATCTTCAGGATGGTACTGCAAAATTCTCGGAATGGACTATTTTAAATAAAATAAAAATGGAAATAAGTTAAGAATACTTACATATGGAGATGATTCATCTCTATCAGCCTTCACCTTCATCCTACCTGTGATTCAGACTATAGTTTCTCTTCCACAGAGATCAGTCACATGCATCCTTAGGCATGATAATATTTCAGGTGAATAGCATTCCTAGCCCTACGTAGAATTTCTCCTTCCATGGTTGACAGCCAATATGCTCCTTTTCCAGCTTCAGAATCTATTAAATATGGATCTTCCCATTTAGGAGCTAGTTTTCCATCACTTGGTTTAGTAATATTTATATTTTGGAAGGCTTTCCTTAATACTAAATCTCCTTCTTGAAATCTTCTTATCCTTATGTTTTTGTTGTAAGCATTAGCATTCCTTTGTTGATGAGCAACCATCCTTAATTTAGCAGCATTCCTGAGTTCATCCACTGCTTCCAAATCTTGCAATAATGCTTCTGAGTTGGTAGTAGTATCCTGAAGATGTCTCCTAGCTGTAGGCATGACCATCTCCGTAGGTAGCATTGCTTCTGCTCCAAAGACCAAGGAAAAAGGTGTTTGCCCGGTTGCATTCTTCGAAGTAGTTCTATCAGCCCAAAGTACGAATGGAAGTTCTTCTGCCCATTTTCCCTTCTTCTCCCCAAGCTTCTTCTTTAAATTGTTGACGATAATTTTATTTGAGGATTCCGCTTGTCCATTAGCTTGAGGATGGACTGGTGTTGATGTTATCATCTTGATTCCCCAGCTTTCACAAAAGTCAGTTGTTCTTTTGCTAATGAATTGAGAACCGTTGACACACATGATCTCAGCTGGCACTCCAAATCTTGTTAGGATGTTTCTCTTAATGAATTAGACCACTTCCTTATCCCTCACTTGTACAAATGCTTCAGCTTCGATCCATTTTGAAAAGTAAACAGTCATTACTAATATAAACACCTTTCCACCAGGAGCTACAGGTAACTTTCCTACTATATCCTTCCCCCATTTTATGAATGGCCATGGTGAAATAATAGGATGTAGTGGTTCAGCAGGTTGATGAAGGATGTTGCTATGTCTTTGACATGGATCGCACTTCTGTGAATATTGCATGGCATCCCTTTTCATTGTAGGCCAATAGTGTCATGTTCTCCAGACCTTTGAGTAAAGAGATCTTCCTCCTGTGTATTTTCCACAATCTCCTTCATGGATGTCTTTGAGCACTTCATTTGCTTCTTCCTTGTGGAGACACCTTAAATATGGACCTGCAAGAGATTTTCTATACAAAACATTGTCTATCATAATGAACTTTGTTACCTTCATCCTGAAAGCCTTTGCATTTTCTCCTTTCGGGATAACATCTTCCTGTAAATATTTTACTATAGGAGTCATCCAAGATGAGTCGTCTTGAACCTGAGTAGCTAAAACAGTGTTATCCAGGATGCACCATTTTATCTTCAGGATGTTTAGTGATATCCTTAGGATGTGCTTCATTATCCTCAGGATGCCACCCTTCAATTGCTGGTTTCATGATGTGGATAATGGGAATCTTAGATCCTTCAGGTAGACTTAAGGAGGATCCCAGATTTGCCAAAGCATTAGCCTCAACATTTTCTTCTCTAGGTACCTGTGTTAGTGAAAATTCTACAAAGGATGTTGATAAATTTTTAAGATTTTCAAGATAAACAGCTAATTTTTGACCCTTTACTGCATAAGATCCATTAAAATGATTAGCAATAAAGAATGAATCAACAAATACTTCAATATTAATAATATGCATGTCTTTAGCAAGTTGCAAACCAACAATGAGAGCTTCATATTCTGCCTCATTATTGGTTGTCTGAAATGCACATCTAATAGCATGGGGTATTTTGTCCCCTTGTGGCGATTTTAGTAGTATCCCTAAACCTGTTCCTTTTGCATTTGAAGCACCATCAGTATATAAAATTCATTTTCCTAAGTTTTCTTTTAATTGTTTTACTTCAGATTCTACTTCACTCAGGATGTCACTACTGAAATCAGCCACAAAATCTACTAGAGCGTGAGATTTGATTGCAATTCTAGGCTCGTATACTAAATTAAAGTCACTTAACTTCACTGACCACTTAGCCATTCTTCCTGACATTTCTGGTTTTCTAAGTACATTTTTAATGGGATAGTTAGTTTGTACGTGTATCCTATGTGTTTCAAAATCAAAGCTAAAACAAGTTTTTCGAGATGAGAATACCTGGTCTCTGCATCTAGTAGAGTTTTACTTACATAGTAGACAGGATGTTGTTCTCCCTCGAAATCTCTTACCAATACTGCACTTATATCATTCCTAGAAACTGCAAGGTATAGCTTCAAAGGTTCTCCATCCTCAGGTTTCATCATGAGTGGAGCTGCTGCTAGATACTCCTTTAGCTTCTTCAATGCTTCCTCGTGTCTCTGTCCCTAGTGGAATTTACAATTTTTCCTCAGGATATCATAGAATTCCTTACACTTCTCTGAGGATTTTGAAATGAATCTGTTTAAGGCTGCTATCCTGCCTGTCAGCCTTTGTAAATCCTTGATATTTTTTGGGGTTTTAAGATCAAGGATAACTTTTATTTGTTCAGGGCTGGCTTCTATCCCTCTTTTGGTGACTAGATATCCAAGAAATTTTCCAGCACCAACTCTAAAGTGACACTTTGATGGATTCAGCTTCATATTGTAGGCGTCCAGGATGTCAAATGCCTCCTTAAGATCCTGAAGATGGTTCTCTGCCTTTTTGGATTTAACCACCATGTCATCAATGTACACCTCCATTGTGTCCCCAAAATTTTCTTTAAACATCATATTCACTAGCCTTTGGTAGGTTGCACCTGCATTTTTTAGTCCAAATGGCATAGCTATATAACAATATATACCTGATGGAGTCATAAATGTTGTGTCTTGTTGGTCGTCTGGTTCCATTTGAATTTGTTAGAATCCTGAGGATGCATCCATGAATGCAGCATTTCGTGGCCTTCTGTAGCATCCACCATTGAATCTATATGCGGTAATGGGAATGGATCCTTAGGACATGCTTTATTGAGGTTTGTATAGTCTACACACACTCTCCATTTTCCATTTTTCTTTTGAACTACCACCACGTTGGCAAGCCATCTTGGGAATTTTACTTCCCATATCATCATAGATTTAAGCAGCCTATCCACTTCTTCTTGTATGATGATATTTCGTTTTGGAGCAAACTTTCTTCGTTTCTGCTGGATGGGTTTGAAGCTCTTGTCAATCCCAAGCTTATGGGTAATGATATCCTTAGAGATGCCAGTCATATCTTCATGCTTCCATGCAAAGGTAGACATCCTGCATTTAAGAAATGAAATTAGTGATTGTTCAATGCCATGAGGAATATTCTTACCAATTAGCACAGTGATATCCTTTTTATTGTCATCAAGGCAAACAGCCTTTACATCCTGCTCATGATGTGCCTTGACATCTTGAGGATGACACTGTGCATCCTTCTGTAATTTCTATGCTTGGCGTGACGTGGCCTTCATCGATGTTGTATAAAAATCCTTGGCTTCTTGTTGATCACTATTGACTTTGACAACTCCCCAAGGTGTTGGTAACTTTATGCACTGGTGATATGTCGAAGGGACTGCCTTCATGTCATGTATCCAGGGTCTTCCCAAGATGACATTATAACAGGATAGGGAATCTATCACACAGAATCTTTGGATAGAATTCACCTCTTCTACATATATTGGTAGCTTGATGTCCCCTACTGTACTCTTAGTTTCTCCACTGAAGCCCACCAGAACTGAAGATCTGGAAACTATTTCAGATTCTCGGATATTCATTCTTTTTAAGGCTTCTAATTGAATTATATTCACTGAGCTTCCACCATCTACAAGGATCATGCGAACAAAGTGATTAGCAATGTATAAAGTTATTACTAAACCATCGTGATGAGGGTCAAGGATATTTTCTCTGTCTTCTTCCTCAAAGCTGATCACTTTAGAAGTCATTAGGATAGTTGTTCTTGTGGGTCTCTCTCCTTTTTCTGATTTATTTTCTCTTGCATGCTTTTTAGCAGCTGAATATGAAGTTCCACAGATGTCTGATCCTCCTGAAACAAAGTTGATTATACCAGCATCCTTAGGTGGGGATGCTGCTCTTTCTGGGATGGTACCATCCTGAACCCTTGACTTCTTTTTGCCAAGAAGATCTTTGAGGTGGCCCTTGCTAAGAAGATATGCAATCTCTTTCCTTAAGCCAATACAATCTTCAGTGATGTGACCAAAGTCTTCGTGGAAGGCACACCACTTCAATTTGTCTTTTCAAGCTGCCTTGTTTTCACTTTTAGGCCATGCCATACCTGAACTCTGGAAGACCTATCTCACGTTTATAAGTTAAGGACACATGGCTCCTGGCGTTTTGTCCTTCAACTTACAGGGAAGGATCCACCTTTTGTGTATAATGTGATTAAGTCTGAGAAGGATTGGAAAACAAAGTTTTTCATTGTAAAGAGAAGCTCTATTCCTCATGGGGATGAGATTCCTCTTTATTGGTTAAAAAGTGGTGAAAATTTTCAAAGTTTTTGTAAAGAAATTTTTAAGTTTATCCTGAGGATGTTAACATTCTGAAATTTTTTCCAACAGGTATCTCGTTTACCAAGTAAGCTACTCCATTAAACAAAGCTTCCTTTCGGTGTAAAGCTGTGTTCGATTTACCTGAATCAGCAAGGACCTTTGAAGTGGAAAAGAGTTACACCACCAGTCATGCCTCCGAGATGTCCGGTAAGTATATCATGTTACATCCTGAGGATGTTTTACTGTTTTATTTATTTACTAATCCTGCTATTGTCTTAATCTCAGCCAAAAACCTGCTTTCTTTGACTTGGATGATATTGACAGCATGGATGTCAAGGCAACCAAGGTTACTTCAGCATCTCCATCTAGCTCCAAGATGGCCAATCCTCTCTCCATCCTCCCCGAATCTAGGGCTGCCAGCGCCTCAAAGAAGAGGATAACTAGTGATGCTATCACCATTGCCCAGGAAATCACTCCTTTCAAGGGATTATACTTTTATGCTGTATTAGGGAAGATCTCCCAATTCATTCTCCAGGTATGGCCTTATCCTGAGAATGACATTGAAATGTTAAATTATTTTGAGTGAAAATTACTTACCCTCCTTTTCTTCTCTGTTAGGGTCATGAATACTTGCTGAAATCCGTGGATGCTCTCGCCAAAGATCTTCATGATGCTCAAACCAAACTTGAGGATGTCCAAAAAATTGCTCATGATTAAGGCAAATATCTTGAGAGCAAGTTGTCAGAATCAGAGGCTGAATTGAAGCGAGTGAAAGAGGAGCATGCTCAGTCAATGTTGGATCACGAGAAGGAGATGGATGAGTACAAGAATGAGCTGATGAAATCTATTAGCATCTCCCTCTTACAGGCTAGGTTGAAGATGGCTCTCCAGTCTAGGAATCCTGGTTTCATGCAAGAGGACTGGGATATTGAGGATTGGAGAGAAAAGGTCAAGAGCCTAGGTGGTAATGACGTGGATTCGCCTGTTCCTACTGCTCATCCTGAAGATACGACCAAGGATCCTGAGGATGCTGAAGTGAAGGTAGCAGAGGCCAAGGTTGCTGAGGTGGTGAAGGATCTTCCTGTGGGCGATGAAGGATATGATGACTAGGCTGGAGCCTACTTTTTAAACCTCTTTGTGGTAGTTACTTTGGTAGTTTGTGGTTAAACAATTTCAAACCATTTATATTTGGTATGTAATAACTTAGAATATTATAAGGTTTAGGGTGGAGGGATCTTGGTTTCGAGATGAAGCCCCAAATCTGTTATTGACCCTGACTTTAGATGTTGACCCCTGGCGGATGGGTCCTGGTTTTGGATGAGGCCAGGGGTTGACATCAATTTTTCCTATGATGCATAAATAATATATGGTAACTGTTTTGGTCAAAAATTACCTAGTAGAAATAATTTTGTATTCCAAATTAGTAAAAGTGAGGTAGAGTGCTAAATGTGTAGAATATGTTAAATACTCAGTTGTATTATGAAAATAGCAGTTTAATATAATAAAGAAATAACAATATGACAACTATGCTCAGGATGGCAAAGAAACTGGTCGGGATGGACAATTATATCCTGAGGATGTAACTGTCTGACAGAATGATGAAATAGGCAAAAATCAATGAATGTAAATGTAATGCAATAAAAGAAAGACATTCGATGTACGAGGAAAGCCCTTGATCAATGTAAGATCGCCGGCACAAAAGCTCGGGAGGAGTCTAAGCCCCTGCCTTGTTTGTTAATATTAATAAGGTAAAAATGGTACAACTTTGGATAGGTGATGAATGAGTATCTAAGATTACAATATGAGTGTTGTGTGTGTGTAGAGAGTATCAGGTGTTCTATGAAATGTTAAACAAGTGAGAAGTGTTCTATTACTCGTTGATCACCCCTATTTATAGTTACATGAAAGTAAGTAATGAATCCCATGATATCCGCCGTCTTTAATGATCTTGTGGGCTGTTTCATGTGACCGTTGTGTTGTTACAACTGAATATGACCGTTGTAGCAGTTGTTTCAACTGAATATAGTTGATATATGGTTGTTTCCTCCTTAATGCTTGTCGGTTACAAGTTTGACTTCTTCTTTGAGCTTGGACTTGTTCCACACGCATAGCTCTTCAATGATCAGTTCCTCTGACTTAAATGAGTTAATACAGCCGTTAGGGAGGAGTTACAAGCCTTAATATTGATTAAGTGTACCTGCAATAATATCATAATAAGATAATTCGTTAGTCCATCCTCAAGATGCATAGAGGTGAGAACACTGTTACATCCTGAACCCTGCTTAGTCCTTTAGCATCCTGAGGATGTTACTCAGAGAATATGAGGTAAAATCATCCTGCATTCATATAACAATAAGATAGTTCGTTAGTCTATCATCAGGATGCACATAGGTCAGAATGCTGTTAAATCCTGAAGCTTAACCAGTCCTTCAGTATCCTGAGGATGCTATAGAAAATATAGGTTAGTGTTATCCTAAAGATTTCACCACCAACAATTGTCCCCAAAAATATGTTATCGTAAATATCTTAACAGTTATAATATTTTTAAATCTGATGCTTATCTTCTGTGGATGATTAGACATCTGATAGGATATCAACAGCTATATTTTGGTCGATTATTTAGGGATGACTGTTACACCTTATCATCTTTCACTGTCTATATCTAGACTTCAATCCATCCTTTATAATCACAACAATATTATCAGAAAGGTTATTTCTTCTTTCTTTTCTGCTTTTCTTTGTTTTTACCAATCTTTGAACTTTTTGTACAAAGAATTCTCAGGATGGGTAAAAAATCAACAAGGGCTGTAGGAAGTATGGGAGTCCATAAGGACTTTATACAACGAAACCTATTACAAGATCCTGCAAACAAAGTATGTACATTCATAGACAATGATATCCTTTCTATGAATAACTCAGGGGCTTTCCCTGAATTAACTATGTTCTGGCCATATGACCAGAACGCGAAGTCTGATTTTGCATCCTCTATATGGATCTGCTTCCTGTACCTGCCTTTCCACCTGGGTTTAAGATATCCATTCTCCCGTTCATCAAAGAGTTCTTTGATATAACTGGGATGGCCTATGCCCAGGCTATGCCTGAGGTTTGGAGGATCCTGATGGTCTGTAATAAGATTATCGAGAATCATGGTATCAATCTTCATATTGGTAACCTGTCTTACTTGTATAAGTTGAAAACTCATGGTTCCAACCGTTATGTTCTTCATGTTACAAAGATCCTCATTTCCTGCATAATGTCATTAAGTCTGATAGGTCTTGGAAATCTAAGTTTTTTTTTTTTTTTTTTTTTTTTTGTGAAAGAGGGATTCCATTCCTTTTGGGGATGATATCCCTATGTCTTGGCTAAAAAGTGGTAAAGATTATTTAGGATGTTTAATGAAAATTTTGTAATGATATCCTGAGGATATCACTAATACTCTGAAAATTTTGTGTGACAAGTGCTTAACTTGCCAAACTTGTTCCTCCTCTGACTGATTCCATTATTAGTTACAAAGCTGTTTTAGACTTACATGTCTCAGTTAGAACTTTTGAAATAGAAGAGAGCTACATTACTAGTCAAGTCACGGAGATGTCCGGTAAATATTACCTGTTATATGTTTTTGTCTTGTTATGTGTACCTGTCTAAACCTGTATTTCTTTACTATTTTCAGCAAAGAAATCCACCTTTTTCGACCTTGATGATATTGACAGTCAGGATGTCAAGGCAGTCAAGATCACTTCGCCATCCAACTCCAAGATGACTAGCCATCCTCCTCCTACTAAGTCGAGGGCATCTGCATCCTCTAAGAAGAGGAAGACTGCTAATGCCTCTACCTCAGCCCGAGAGACTACTCCTTTGAGAGCCTCAGTTTCGAGGATGTCTTGGTCAAGATTTCCCAGTTCAATCTTCAGGTATGATGCTATCCTGAAGATGGCATAAAATATTAAAGATAAAATACTTACCTGTTCTTTTTCTCTTGTAGGGACATGAATATCTGCTGAAGTCCCTGGATGAAGTAGCCAAGGAGATGAATGACACCAAGGCCAGCTTGGAAGATATGAAGAATATTGTTCAAGAAAAGAGCAAGCATCTTGAGAAAGAGCTGGGCACGGTGCAGAATGAGCTCAAACTGGCGAAATCTGAGTAGTCCAAGATTGTGCAGGAGAAGATCAGGAGTCTGGGTGTCAAAGAGGTGGTTTATGAGCCTATTCCTGATGCTGATCTTGAAGATGCACCCAAGGAGCCTAAGGATGCAGAGGTAACGAAGCCGAAGCTAAGGTGGCTGAGGTGGTGAAGGAGTTACAAGTGGGCGATGAAGGATATAATGGCTAGGCTGGAACCCACTTTTTTAGAATATTTGTGGTTGTTTATGATGTTAGTTTGTGGTTGAATGAAAACAATTTACATTTTTATGCTTGTATAGATAATGAAAGAATTGGGGTTGAGGGATCTTGATTTCAAGACGAAGCCCTAAATCTTTTATTTGACCCGGGCCATAGATGTTGACACCTGGTGGATGGGTACTGGTTTAGGATGAAGCCAGGGGTTGACATCAAATTTTGGCTATAATAAATAATATGGTAAATGCTTTTGACGCTACATCCTTGTGTTCCTTTTTTTGATTCTTTTGGTATCCTGCAAACATCAACAAATGTCAAGTATAAAGGAATAATACAAATATTACCTTCGTCCAATATGATAAATGGTCTTCGAAGTATTCTAATGACATCTTGAAGATGTCCCCAGTCAAGGTTACGTCCTTAGGATCATTCTCATCATTCTGACGATGTCACAAGTGTTTGTCAGATCCTTAGGATAATCTTCATCATTCTGAGGATGTCCTCAATGTTGTATCTTTTAGACAGACTTAAAATCTTTTTCCCTTTCCAGGAAAGGATTAAAAACTTTTGATATTAACCTATAGAAAGGTAAACTTAGTTGTCACACTGGCGATAAAGCCTTTTATAAACTGGGGTCATGCCCATAATGATGAACTTTAGAAGTAACTGGTGACAAGGCCTAATGTAACATCTTGAGAATAACTGGCGACAAGGCCCTTAGGAATAACTGGCGACAATGCCCTTTAAGAATAACTGGCGACAAGGCCCTGGTGACTAGACCAAATACGAGAAAGAGACATTGAAAAATGTCTAAACCTTAAGAGCTCCATCGTATATCTCAAAGATAATGAAATTGTCAGCCACTTTTACACGGATTGGTCACACCATCCTGAGAATATACATGGGCATCGTGCGCTCCAGGCGAGGGTTACTAACCCAATGTGAAAGGTGAATACCTTTAAACCTTAGGAAGGTGTCAGACACCTTAACGGAGGAGAGGGTGGCCAACCCCCTAGTCTTCTAAGCATTCCATCTTCAGGATGGTACTACAAAATTCTCAGGATGGACTATTTCTAGACCATGTTTAGTAAAAATATAATCGATTGAAATAGATAAAGGATAAGTACTTACATATGGAGATGATTCATCTCTGTCAGCATTCACCTTTGTCTTACCAGTAATTCGAACCGTGGTTTCTCTTCCAAAGAGATCAGTCACTTGAGTCTTCATATATGATAGCATTTTAAGTGAATTGCATTCCAGGATCTTGGTAGAATTTCGTCTTCCATAGTCATAATCGATCAAGTTGGGTCCTTCCTACTTATTAGGAGCTAACTTCCTATCACTTGGCTTGGTGGTATTTTGGAAGGCTTTTCTTAAGACCAAATCTCCCACCTGGAATCTTCTTATCCTTATATTCTTGTGGTAGGTTTTGGTTATCTTTTGTTGATGAGGTGCCATCCTCAATCTGGATGTATCCCTAACTTCATCCACTGTTTTAAGATCTTGATGTAATACTTCTGAATTGGTAGTTGCATCCTGAAGATATCTTCTTGCTATAGGAATTACCATCTTGGTTGGGAAAATGGCTTCTATTCCAAAGACCAATGAGAAAGGTGTTTGGCCAGTTGCATTCTTGAAAGTGGTTTTCTTCTGCCCATTTTCCTTTCTCTTCTCCAAGCCTCTTCTTCAAGTTGTTGATGATTATCTTGTTAGAGGATTCTGCTTGTCCATTAGCTTGAGGATGGACAGGTGTTGATGTTATCATTTTGATTCCGAGCAGTTAGAATAGTGTTATCCTTAGGATGTACGGTGCTATCTTCAGGATGCACAGTGTTATCCTTTGTAGATGCATTTATGCGACTAATGCTTTGGATTTACAATAAACACATGTTAATATGTTTTGTCGAGTGGGCGAAGGAGTTTTTATGTGGGCGAAGGAATGTTTTCAAGGGTGCGAAGGAAGATAATTCATACGAAGGAGAGACAAGAGGCGAAGGAAGATTTTGTTTGTTATGTATTGCTTCATTCGACCAGGCTATTTGGTCGAATGTGCTCGTTCGTACCTACTCTGTGGGCGAACGTGCAGCCGATAAATAGGTTAAGCTGATTTTTTAATGTAGTTTTAGTCATTATTATTCCCTCCAAGTTTAGTGTGTCTCTCTAGTGTTTTGTTAAACTTAATTCACGTTGTGTCTTTCATGTTTTGATCAAATTAACGTGTAATTGAGTTTTGATTATTAATGAGAAAAGCTTTGAATGATGATTTACTTGTTTTGATCTGATTGATTATCATTTTGTGATTGGTTTAGGGTTTCCGCACCTAAATCAAACTTGTTTGATCATTTCTTTGTTGATTTGTCGATCCTTTAGCACATACAAAGTGGTATCAGAGCACTTCTGGATCAAACAACCACAAATTGATAGTTTCTCAGTTGATTTGGACCCAATTTTGGTCAAAAAGTTTCTGTTTTCATAGAACAAACTGATTTGATGAGTTTTTGATTGATTACAACTTGTTTTCATGGTTAAAATGGATAATTCTCTTTGATAAACTTGTTCCAAATCAATTTCGATTCAAAACCTGATTAAAATCATCAAAATCTATCAACATTTGATAAACATGATCAAAATTAACTGATTTTCAAAGAATAACCGTTTTTGAAATAGCAGGGGGGTCGAACCTAGAGAGACAGTCGAAGGTGTGAGTAAATTTGGTCGAACGAGTGAATTTCTGGTCGAAGGTGTTGATTTTGTGGTCGAACGTAGAGTTTCATAGCTTATTTGTGTACATTCGTCCATCAGAGTTTCATTCGACTGGTCGAACGGTCAAAAGAGAGTACAAACGGTCGAAAGAGTTTGTGTGTTGTCATAGTCTACATTCGGACTGGTCGAACGGTCGAAAGGAGAAGAATTTTCCTCATTCGACCATACGATAGTGCGAAGGAAAAACCTGTTTTAAAATTTTTCTAATCTTTTCGTGTTTGAACATTTACAGGTTAAGATGTGGAACTTTCCAACTACGCCAAGACCTAATCAAGCATCACAGCAGCAGACAACTAGAGATCCATGGACAGTTGCAGCTTAGAAGACTAGTTCACCATCTTAGCCAATCAATTACATGGCTATGACTAGTTCTACTCCTCAGCAAGTTGTGCAACCATTACAACAACCAATTAGCGACTATTGGGGAGTAGCAGCAGCTGCAATTCACTCACAGACGACCAATGCCATATCTACACTCATTCATGATCTATCATCAGGAAGTGGAAATCGTCCACCAAAGCTCATGGATATGATTGAGTATAATACATGGAAGACAAAGTTCAAGATACATGTGGAGGGACAAGGCTTAGAGGGAGCCGAGGCATGGCAGATGATAGTGAAAGGTTATGTTGCTCCTATTTTGGAGAACACAGGTGAACCTATACCATTGTAGAACATAAGTGATGATAACAAGAAGAAGTTCGCGATCGAGAAAAAAGCGTTTTCTCAATTATCTCAGGTGATCAACACTGACTTGCTGCATCAGTTTGGATCATGTACTACTTCAAAACAGTTGTGAGATATGCTGAGAAACAGACATGATGGTAACGAGAAGACTAGGAAGCTGAGAATGGAAGAGCTTCGTAAAGAGTTCGAGAACTTTAGTTACATGGGTAACGAGACTTTAAAAGAATTGGTTCCAAGGTATTGCCACTTCCTCACAGAGCTCTCGAGCTACGAGATTAGTATACCTATGTCTGAACTGGTGGATAAATTTGCTGATGCTTTACCACCATATTGGAACCAACACATTGAAGTGTTGAAAGAAAAAGATGCATACCAGTATTGGACTATCAATGAGTTCATACAAAAACTGGAGAACAAAGAAATGGAAGAGAAGAGGAAAGCAAAGAGAGCATAGATTCCACAGAACCCAGAGTTGTATGTGAGTGGTACATCTACTTCTCTTTCTACTTCTAGCTCTACTTCAAGTGTTGGACCTCATATTGCTTGTGTATCTAATGTTGTTGAACCCACCAAAGCACCAATCAACTATCTTGCCCAAACTTCATCATATACACCACAATCTTATCAGACACCTAATTTCATTCCACCTTTTTCACCTATGCAACAAGCTGCCTGTTACACTGCCATTCAACCTCAACAACAACCATATAATCTTCACATGAACCAAATGCAGATCACTCAAACACAATCAAATCAAAGTCCGATTGTGTTAGAGACTTCTAACCTTAACAATTTACTGTTGAGATTGCTCAACAGCATGTAGCATTAGTATCTGCAATGGTTGCATCATACGACGGTTTAGTTGCTAGTCAGATTGGAAACAAGAATCTAACCAATGAGGACTATGCACAAATCGATAAAGAGGAAATGCAGCTTATGGATATACAGTGGGCGTTTGCTAGCATCATGAGAAGAGCCACTGATTTTATCCAGAAAACTGGAAGAACTGATCTTTCGACTTCTCCAAACACCACTTACGGCTTTAACAAAGCCAAGGTCACATGTTTTAATTGTGGTAAGAAAGGTCATTTCAAGAGAGAGTGTACACAGCCGGCTTAGCAAGGCAATCGAAACCCGTTCAATTCAAGCTACCAAAATCGACAAAACCAAAACCAGAATCAGGTATCATACAACAATCCCAACATTTCTAGCTTTCAACCTCAAAACAACTACTAGAACCGTCAAAACACACAACAAAATACCAATACTAGACAATCCACATCTCAAAACCAGCCACAACAGAATCCAAACCGAACCATTGTTCCCATTTCTACACCTAACACTCAAACCCAAACCGAAACTGAAAATCAAAACCAAGCACTTGTGATCCAAAAAGATGAAGGTTTTGATTGGACGGGTATGCAATTAGGAGTGGAAGAGATTACTGCAGGAAATGTGGCTTGTGTGGCACAAAAGATGAGTTTGGATGAACATGTGGAGATTGAAGAAGATGTTGTGACAGGAAAATTGACGGAGTTGAAAATAGAAGAGTTGAATGAGGATGTGAATGATGAGTGTGAAGACAAGAAGTCTGGAATGATTCTTGATTCTGTCACAGATGTTGGAGAGCAATATGATTCAGCTTACTCGGACATGGAAAGTGATTCTGACTCGGAAGCTAGTGTGAACTCACTAGACGAAGACATCAATCAGTTGCTAGCTGAAGCAGATTTCCTTATGACCCGCAAGTCGTGCATGGTGGATGATGCCTGCACAAAGATTGACTACTCAAAATTCTTTACAGAGAAGGAAGCTCATTTCGCACTGATGGCAATGACAGAACCACCTAAACCGGTAAGTACTGAATCTCAATCTAAATCTCATGTTTGTGATAAATGTTCCATTTTTTATAGTTTGACTGAAGAAAATAAGCAACTCAAGGTACAACTTGAGAGTGCTAAAATAAACTGTCAAACTTATCAAAAGGAAGCAAAAGAATTTAACAAAGTACTTGATGGTTAAAAAAAGGATGTTTCTGAATTGAAAAAGACTTTGTCTTTAAAGCAACTTGCCATTAACAACTATATAAATGAAATGGAAAACACAAAGTTAGAAATGGCAACCATCAAGTGCTTCGCTGAAAAAGTGAATAAAAAGTTAGAGAGCTATAAGCACATTGCTTATGAAGTTGACCACATCATCGAAGAACCTTCACAGTCTAGTAGTGCAAACTACAAAGCTGTCCCATCTCCGGTGTTGTTCGAAAATCATAATTTACATGCGATAGCACTGGAGAACCTAGTCAAATCTGACTCCACATCAGATAACGAGTCCAACACATCCAGTGTCGGAGACCCGTATTCTGATGTGAGACCTGTTTTGGGAAACAATGAAGGTGTGGTAGCTGTAGATGATTCTGATGAAGAAGATGAACAGTCTGAGACGGTTGTTGAGAAAGAGAGTGATATTCCTGATGAAAATCATATAATCACTATTGAACCAGTCTCACCATCTTAGATTGTCCATCCCATGGCTAATGCTCACCGAAAGAATCAACCAGCAAAGAATGTTGCTAAGAAAGTTGAGCAGTCTGTTGATAAAAATGTTGAAAAGAAAGTAGTTAAGAAAGTTGAGAAAAATGTGGTTAAATCTGTTGAAAAGAAAACTGAAACTAAAACTGAGAAATCAAATGAAGAAAACAACGAATCGTGTGATAAGCCTGTGAAAGTTTTCTATCGGATGCAAGGCTCCGATAAGATTATGTCTAATGATGAATATCCGATTCAATTTGTAAACTACTCTAAATTTGAAAAGATTTAGCAGGAAAGTACAATTTGGTTTCCAAAACATGAACGAACCAATGATATTCCTCCAGCCATTTTAAAGAAAATTAATTCGGATAATTCTAAAGACGCAAAGGTCAATGTCACACAATTTGTTAAACCAACAGACAAGTCAAATAGTTTTATTGAGCCGACTTACTCTAAGGACCCAGCTCCTAAGAGTTTAAGAAAACAGTGCATGGTTGATCAATATCCCATTGCGAGTTTTTCCAAGTCGAACATCAAGGAAAACTATGAAGAATACTGTGCATGTTTTAAGTGCGGGGAAAGGGGACATTTACTTGCCACCTGCCCGTATGTACGACACAAGAGGCACGAGATGGAGATGAAGCAAAGACTTGATTATCCAATTGATAATTACAGTTATCCACAAAGACGGTTTTTCCCTCAGCCAGCACCTTATTATAACCAAAACAATTTTTTCAAAAAGAGGGAAAATCGTCCGATGACTTATGACAAACGCAACCGGATAGCCACTGAGAAACCATTGAAGAAACCATTGGTGAACACAACTGCTGAAAACAAAAAGGTTCTTGCTAAACCTAATGCCAAATCAGCAGTTGGACCTGTCTCTGTTAAATCAGAGAAGGTAACCAAGAAGGTAGCATTCAAAGACGAAGTAAAGAAACCGGCTGAGACCTCAAAATCTCAGATCCAGATCTTGTAACGGTCTGAACAGTATTGGTCATCGAAGGGGTCTGAGGGTGCTTCAACTTCACATAATGTGAAATCTGAGAAAACAAAAGTTGAGTGTGAAAAGAAAGAGGTTGTTTAAACCCAAGATGTTTGTGAATCTAATGTATCTTTGAAACAACTAGTTCAAAGACCCAAGACCAAACAGGCTTGGGTCCCCCGAAAGATCTAATTGATTTACTTGATATGTGCAGGGAGCTCCAGCTGGCCCTGTTAGCAGCGTATGGATTGTTGACAGTGGAGCTTCTGGACACATGACAGGGGATCTCACGCTACTTTTTGACATCAAGAATATAAATGGAGGTTATGTAGCGTTTGCAGGAAATAAGGGAGGCTACATTACGATGGAGGGTAGTGTTAGCAATGGGGTAGTGACATTTGAGCGGATATCGTATGTAAAGAAGATAGATTACAATCTACTCAGTGTCAGCCAAATCTGTGATAAACAATTCTCTGTTTATTTTGATGACAAATCTTGCTACATCCTGAAACCGGGTTTTGAACTTCCAAAAGAGTGGGTGATGCTAAAGGCATCGAGAGTAAACAATTTGTATATTCTCGATATGTCCAAAGCTATGACCACCTATGGCCAAGTCACGTGTTTCTTCTCTAAGGCTACAGAAAAAGAATCTATCATGTGGCATAGGAGAATGGGACATATTCATTTGAGAAAGATGAACCAGTTGGTGAAAAATGAACTTGTCACTGGAGTTAATGTGAAACATTTTCATTTGAATGACAAGTGTATTAGTTGTAAAAAGGGTAAGCAGCACAAACAGACCCATAGACCAAAGAAAGTCAATTCCGTTGAATTACCGTTAGAGCGTTTGCACATGGATTTATTTGGTCCAGTCAAGCGTAAAAGTCATGCTGGGGAATTGTACTGTCTTGTGGTGACTAACGATTACTCAAGATTCTCATGGGTTATGTGCTTACACCAGAAAAGCGACACGTTTGAAAACTTGAAAGTTCTGTTCACTCGTCTGGAGAATATCTATGGACTAAAGATCAAAAGAATCAGGAGTTATAATGGGACGGAGTTCAAGAATGCTCAGATGGATGATCTTTGTGAAAACAAGTGAATTCATCACGAATACAGCGCTCCGTATACACCCCAACAGAACGGTGTCGCAGAATGTAAAAACAGGACTCTAATCGAAACGGCGAGAACAATGCTTGCGGACTCAAATCTTCCAGTTATGTTCTGGAACGAAGCAATTTACGCAGCATGTTATACTTTAAATTGTGTTTTAACAGTGAAGAAGTTTGGCAAAACTTCTTATGAGCTGTTGAACCGACGAAAGCCGAATCTAGAGTATCTAGAACCGTTTGGAGCCCCATGTACAATGCTTAATCCTTCGGAGAAGTTCGCACCAAAGGCTGAAGAAGGCTATTTTGTTGGATATGCAACCCCACTCAAACGGGTATTCAACAAAAGAACTAGAAAAGTCGAGGAGTGGGCTAACGTTGAAGTACGAAGATACACTCAGAATGTACAGGGAGGCGGTCCAGATTGGATGTTTGATTACAAAGATTTCTTTGAAGCATTCAATCTAGATAGCATGGTTGAAGAAGCTGTACTCCGTTTATATTACGAGGTCGAAAACGCAGTGACTTCACCGTTAGTGCGTCTGATCACTGTAAATCCTCAAGCGGCTTCTAATGATACCACTGCTCTTGTGATGGAAGAAGAAGTGTTCCAAGAAGCTTCAACAACGCTTAATTCATCAGATTCAGAAGATGAAGACGATGATGCTACAAGTGAAGCTATTCTGGACAATGCTACAGTGACACCACCAGTGAACCCAAATTCAAATGGTGCCTCATTATCGAATGTGGGTAATGATCTGGTTTCTACAGAGAATTTGACGACTCAAACGGGAGTGCAAGTACCTGATTATCCGGAATCTCGGATACATCGAATACACCCGCTTGAAAAGGTTATTGGTGATCCTGGTAGTAGCGTTATGACAAGAGGGCAATTGAGGAATGCTCAAGCACCGGAGAATATTGGCAATCTTGCTTTATATGCCAAAATACAAAAATCTGGTTTTCAAAATGACTGGTCTTTCGCTTGTTATGTTTCGCAGGTCGAGCCGCGGACGTACAAGGAAGCTCTTTTGGATGATGCTTGGGTGGAAGCGATGCAAGAAGAGTTGTTACAATTTCAGAAACTTGGAGTTTGGACGCTGACAGATTTGCCCCCGGGAAGAAAGAAGATCGGAACCAAATGGGTTTTTAAGTGTAAAAAGGATGATTGAGGAGTTATAGTGAGAAACAAAGCTCGTTTCGTTGTTCAAGGTTTTCATCAAGTTGAGGGAATCGACTACAATGAAATCTATGCACCTGTTGCACACTTGGAAGCTATACGAATGTTTCTGGCGTTTGCATCCTGGAAAAAATTCAAGGTGTATCAGATGGACGTAAAGAGCGCATTTCTTTACGGTGTTGTCAAAGTGGAAGTTTACGTAGGTCAACCACCAGGCTTTGAGGATCCTATTCACCGGGATAAGGTCTATGTCTTAAACAAAGCTCTCTACGGGTTGCACCAAGCTCCGAGACAATGGTATGAGGAGCTGAGCACGTATCTTCTCTCGAAAGGATTCAAACGCGGATTGGTAGACTGCACACTATTCACGAAACGAGCAGGAGATGACTTGCTTCTTGTGCAAATTTATGTTGATGATATTATTTTCGGGTCTACTAACAAACTTCTGTGCAGGGAATTTGAAAAAGTTATGCAGGAAAAGTTCGAAATGAGCGCAATGGGAGAAATGCAGTTTTTCCTAGGCTTGCAGGTGGAGCAAAGACCAACGGGGATCTTTATTCACCAGACCAAATACGTTTCTAAAGTCTTGAGCCGATTCCAGATGGAAGATTCGAAGCCGATGGATACCCCGATACAACCTAATCACGGGATTGGAGTTGACGCTAAGGGGGAGCTGACTGACCCGTTTACATACAGAGCAATCGTCGGATCTCTGATGTATCTCACCGCGTCTAGACTGGATATAATGTTTGCAACATGTCTTTGTGCACGATATCAGTCGAAGCCGAAACAAAGTCATCTTGCAGCTGTCAAGCGTATCCTTAGATATCTGAAGTGTTGTCCATCGAAAGGACTTTGGTACCCTCATGATGATAATTTTGACCTAATCGCTTTTAGTGATGCAGATTGAGGCGGCTGTGACAAAGACAGCAAATCCACAACGGCTGGATGCCAGTTTATGGGGAGCAGGCTCATGACCTGGCAATGCAAGAAACAGACCGCAGTTGCACTATCCACATGTGAAGCAGAATACGTTTCAGCATCGAGCTGCTGCTCACAGGTTCTTTGGATCCAACAACAGATGGTGGATTACGGTTTGCACTTTCTTAAAACACCTATTTACAGTGATAATGAAGCCGCAATCGCATTAACAAAAGACTTAGTAAATCACTCAAAGGCTAAACATATCCGGATTAAATATCATTTTATCCGTGATTGTTATGCTAAAGAGTTGATCGATATGGTCAAAATCCACACTGATTACCAACGCGCAGATCTTTTTACCAAAGCTTTTGACAAATCCAGATTTGATTATCTTTTAAAAGCTAATGGTATTAAAGAAAAACAAGACTGATCACCACCTCAGTCTATCACTTTTTAGTTTAAATTTTTACTGTTTTTCAGAAATATTTTGAAAATCCAAAAACATTGAAAAATTTCAAAATCCATAAAAATTAGAAAATTTCTTTGCTGACTGCTATATCTTCTTCCCTTAGATTAATGCCGTCAGATTTCTGTGAACAAACGATATCTGGGCAGTCACATATTTGAAATGCTCCAGCTTATCCTTGGGAACAGTAAATTCAAAAAAATTTATAAAAATCAGAAAAATCAAAAATGATTTCCTGGAGTAAAAGGGGAAATGATAGTACATCAGTGGGGATCTGACACATTCTAAGTAATGTATTGTTATATAGGGCGTGTGTTTGAGTCTGTGCGATGTGCTGATAGGCTTCGTAGACCTATTACTGTGTGTCTGATACATACATATCAAACGAATTGTTGTGTGGATGAACTCCTCATGGGCATATGGTCTTAGTACCGTAATTTCGTTTGATAGGGTATTTGTACAAAACTCAGAGGTTTAGGGTCGTTATATTATTAGTTGTCTAGGGATAGCCTCTCTGATCTTCTGCTGTAAGTCATTACGGACCTAGATCAGACAGGGTGTCTTTATAAAAGAGCTTTATGCCAAATCCTAAAGTTACCGAATTGAGGAACTTTCCATGTTTTATGATGATCAAAGATTATCTATTACATCATATTAATCACTGATGCAAATCATGATTAATATCAGTCCTCAACCTGGTAAAGTGCACATGTTACTTTGCTGCATTAATTTGCTGACCTGTATACCTCTGTGCATTATACCTTGTAAATTACAGACGATGAAAGCATAATCACGCTTTACAATGAGTCTTTGTGCATTTACTTCTTGATACGGGAGTATGTCGTGTGCATGGGAACCACAGACAATTTTGTTTATACTATATATAATAGTATCAGTCTAAAGCACTGCACAAAAGTCTGCATGTGAGTTTATGTGGATCACAATATCAGCAGTTGCCAGATCACACATTGTCTTTAATGATAATAATCAAAAAGATCATCGGTGTGATCAGATTTCTCAATAACTGATATGATCCCTTTACCGGAAATCCCAAAACATTTACTGTTTTTCATTTACATTTCTGCATTTTATTTTCTCGTCAAAAATTACAAAACTCAAAAAGATTTTAGGTGTGTTTTAGCATAAACTTTAGAAAATCCAAAAAGATTTTACATTTCTATCTTATTTTTGATAGCTGATGGTGGTTGATGCCGATTTTCTAAATCTTGATGAACCATTTGAGCTTTGTAATCTTTTAAATGTAAAAATATGAATGTTGGATGCTTAAAAGTTGAAAAATAATTGGAACGGGACTCGTTTTTGAGATTTGGAAAATTTGTCAAAATTCCAGTTCTCGTTCGCCCATTCGTTTGGTCGAACGTGGGATTTTTGTTGTTCCTTCGTACAGTGTATTTGGGCGAATGAGAGTGTTCTTGAATAATTTACACATTCGAACCCTTTTGTCTCCTTCGAACCTTTAAATAGGGTCGAAGGAACCAAAAGTTTTTCATTCGACCGATGCAAGTGGGCGAAGGAGCATGCCTATATATACTGTTTCAGTCTCATTCGAACCCTTACAAAAAATTTTCAAAATTTCTGAATTGAAGTCCACTTTTTGCCCAGTTGTTTTACCATATATCATTGTGTTCGTCTTGTTCTTCTGGTCATTGTGCACTAAATTTTACAGGTTAATATCAAGTATTTACAGATTAATCCTCACATTTCAGTTCGAGCCCTAATTTCTATTGAACAGGGTTTTGCACTTGATTATTGGACTTAAAAGTGTTAGGGGATCATTGTTTAAGTGTTTTAGGGGGAGATTATCCAAAAACTTAGGATTAAACATCAACTGATTGAGTAATCGATTGATTTTTCAAATGAAACCCTAGTTTTTGATTGAAAACACTTAATCAATGATTAACTGGTTAAATTGTTGGTTTGGAAATGTTATTTGGACTTGTTAGATGCTTAATGAATCAATATAACAAGTTAAAAACAACAGATTCTCATAATTGAAAATTTGAAATAAGAACAGTCTCTTTCACCCATTACGAATGGTCGAAGGTGACTAATTTGGGCGAAGGAGATGATTATTTGGGCGAAAGAAGAACAATCGGTCGAATGAAACATTTTATCAAAATCTTTTACATTCGTACCTTTATAAGTTCACAATCGTACCAAGATTTTCTCATTCGCACCCCCGTATGGGCGAATGAGAAGATAAATTACCAAATTTTCAACTTTGAATATTTTGCCGATTTTTAACATGTTTATTTGTTTTGTTTTGCAGATTGAACCATGTCTGAACAGGAGAAGCCTACTGAACAAGCTGGATCATCCTCACAGCCTGCAAAGAAAGTTACTGAAGAGCTTTTAACATTCGAGAATGCGCATAATTGCTGTGTGTATCTTGGAGAGGTTAAAAAGCATACTGAGTTCATTGAGATCATAGAGTTCATGAAAAGAAGTCGGGTGACAGACGCAATTGCTACACCTACCATTATCTACAGAGACATGATACAAAAATTCTGGATTGAAGCAAAGTTGGATTTCTGGAATTGCGAATCGTCTGTGATTAGCAAGATCCAAGGAAAGATGGTTATTGTTTCTGAGCAGGATATTAGAGAAGCCTTGAATCTTCAAGATGAGAAGACTGATCCCAGAGAGCTTAGCTTTATGGAACAACGAAAGTGCTTTTCTGAGGATGAAGTACAATGGGCCGATTACTGATGGTTCATTGCACAAGGGAAAGCTATGTCCACAGTTCAAATACTTGGCACATGTGTTGATTCATGTTTTTGGTTCAGCTGCTGGAGGATATGATTTGATGCGAAAGAGTATTAGCTCGATGATGGTAGCACTGGTATTGAACAAACCGTTCAATGTATCAGGGATGCTGATGGAACACTTATTGGAGCCGGTGAATGGCACGAGGAATCTGAAGTTTTTGTTATATCCTCGATTCCTCCAGATGGTGTTTGATCATAAATACAAAGAGTTGAAGAGGGATCCTAAGCACATTGTAGTTCAAGAACATATGTCAATCAATACACTGGCTAGGATGAAGGCTTATAAAGGATTGTCAGTGAATGAACGTCCACCTGTTAGACGTTTATTTGGACATTTGGCAAGGATTGACTATGAGGATCTAGGTGAAGGTTTAGTCAGACATGCTAACAGTGATTCAGATCAAGATAATCCATTACATCCTGTTGATCCAGATGCACGGCGTAAGCGACAGGTTGTTAATGTTGGAGCAAAGAGTGGAAAGGGAAAGGAGAAAGAGATCAGGTTAGAGGTTGTTCCTGAACCTGCTAAGAAGAAGTGTACACTAAGAAGAAACAAGACAATGGCTAAAAAGGGATTGCATATTGTTGATGAAGCGTCGATTGATTCTGAAGAGACGCAAGAAGATGAACACTGGGATTCTAAAACTGAAACGTTGAAGACTACCACGCCCAAGGCCACTGTGGCTGGTGAGTCTGTTAGTTTGAACAGATCTGTAGAAGAGCAGAGAATGAAGAGTCCTATTCGTTTGGATGAAGAGGATGAAGATTTAGGTCTGGGAACAAGAGACTTTCCTGGTTCGCCAGTTCAGGGGGAGAAACCGAATAAGCCCCAATACAAGAAGAAGGAAAAGGTTGTGAGACCTGCAGAAAAGAGAGCTAGAGAGATAGAGACACTGATAGCAGGAAAGAAGTTACCACCTGCTACTAGCTCGAAATCTCCAGTTGCTACTCCAGCCTCAAAGAAGCAGAAAACCACAGCTACTTCAGGAACAGAACATGAAGCTGATTTACCTGTTAATGCATTCAATAAAGCACTAGATAATGTCCTGAAGAAGATAAAGAAGGGTAAACTGCCAGAGGTTGCTGAAGTCCCTAAGAAAAAGGTTACAGTTGATAGTGATGTGATGGATACTGTTAACCGGAGACTTACTGAAATGATGAATCTGATAAACAAGCAGCAGACTGAGATTGCCCAACTTAGACAAAACGACTCAAAGATGCTTGATGTAGTTGTTTCAACACATGAGAATAATGAAGAGTTGAAACAGAAGATCAAAAAGTTGCAGAAGGATAATAAAAAGTTGTTAAAACATGAGCAGAGAAACACCAGACGGATTATAGCTTTGAAAGATGAAAACAAGAAGCTGAAAGAGAGTAACAAAAACATGGATAATCAGATCAAGGATTTATACTCTCGAGCTCCTCAGCTGAAAGAAGGTGAAGAAGATAAAGAGCTTGAAGAGGAGCAAGTTGATTTTGAACTATCTGATGAGGATGAGGAGGATGATGCAGATCTTGATGAAGATGCTGGTAAAGCTCCTATGAAGAAGAAGGATGATGATGATGATGGTTCAAATGATGGTTCTGGTGAAGATAACAGCTCTGCATCTGATGATGATGATGACAATGATGATGATGATATAGACAGGTATAAGTATGAGAAGAGAGAATCTGGAAAAGGTGAAGAATCTAGTTCTAAAACTCCTGGAGGATCAGTAGATGATGATACGATCTTTTGGAACGAAAAGCTGAAGTCTATGTCAGAAGAAGATAAACAAATGTATCGCCAGATGCTCACTGATCGAGTCTGGACGATTGACATGACTAGCAGATTTTCTGAGATCTTTGAATCTCGTGACAGGGTGTTTGAATTAGAATATGAGGATCCAGATTTGGAAGACGGTGAAGTCTCGGCGGCGATGGCAAAAGAGATCTTTGAAGGTCTGGCGAAACAGGTTGGCAAAACTGTTGTAGAATTGTTAGCTGATAACCAGATTCCTAATCTAACTGAAAAGGAAGATGGAGATCATTCTGATGATCGTGATATACCTGGTTTCGAAGACATAGAAGTTGAGGATGTGACGAGTGAAGAGTATCCAGAATATTTCAAAAGAGACAAGAATTCTGGATTTACTGCTTTCACTGATGAGTTGTTAAAGGAAGCCGAGAGACGTGCAAAAGAGAAAAGTGATATGTTTGTTGATGAGATATTCAGAGGGCATGATAAACCGTTTATCAGACAATCTGATAGCTTGAAAGAGTTATTGAGGGAGTTAAAAGAGAAAGAGGCGAATCGTCCTAAACCTGAGATTCAAGGTAGCTTTTATAAATTCCACAACGACATGTTCAAAGGAAAAGCGTTGGGATGGAAGTTTATAAAGCAACTGAAGTCTGTGGCAGTGAAGTGGGAGAAGGGGATCCTATATTTTGATAGATTTCATGATTTGAAGACTCTCCCATATTCGGCAATTCGTGACATTTGTCGACACAAAATGACTGGAACGACAAATGGTCAGATTGCATACTTTGCCGAGAAGATGGCTAGGGAGAGCAGGACGGAGTGGAACCTCTTTGAACCTCAATATCCAAAAAGGATTGTTCACAAGAAGACTATTGAGGATATTACTGGTTTGCCCAAAGTGACCTTAAAGTATAAACCACCAAAAGTGTTGAGGCACATTCCATTGCTGCAGATTCCTCAACATTTCGCCAAAGACTTTATCTGGTGGTACTATGATTGGAAGATCGTGAGAGCTGTTATAGTTCTGAAGGATGGTGATAAGAGTTTCAAGAAAATACACATTTTTTATCCCATGTGGTTAGTAAATTGCTCACATGAGGATATCATAATGTTGTATTACAATCCTATCTTCAGCGATGTTAAGGATGCTGAACAGGCTAGTAAATACCAGCGAGTGGTATTTCTGTGTTTTGCTCATGATATCAACGCCGGATGCGACTATGACAAAAAGCTCGGCAAGTTTGTTAAAACTCAAAAGATTCCTGAAGAGAAAAAGAAAAAGCCGAAGCAAGTGTTTGAGAAGGTGATGACATTGGAACAGAAGAAACTTTTGAGGATCAACCTAATGAACAAAAGAATGGATGAGGAACGAAGAGTTAAACAATCCAAGCAATAGTCGAGGGGGAGTTTGTAGATGCATTTATGCGACTAATGCTTTGGATTTACAATAAACACATTTTAATATGTTTTGTCGAGTGGGCGAAGGAGTTTTTATGTGGGCTAAGGAATGTTTTCAAGGGTGCGAAGGAAGATAATTCATACGAAAGCGAGACAAGAGGCGAAGGAAGATTTTGTTTGTTATGTATTGCTTCATTCGACCATGCTGTTTGGTCGAATGTGTTCGTTCGTACCTACTCTGTAGGCGAACGTGCAGCCTATAAATAGGTTAAGCTGATTTTTGAATGTAGTTTTAGTCATTATTATTCCCTCCAAGTTCAGTGTGTCTCTCTAGTGTTTTGTTAAACTTAATTCACGCTGTGTCTTTCATGTTTTGATCAAATTAACGTGTAATTGAGTTTTGATTATTAATGAGAAAAGCTTTGAATGATGATTTACTTGTTTTGATCTGATTGATTATCATTTTGTGATTGGTTTAGGGTTTCCGCACCTAAATCAAATTTGTTTGATCATTTCTTTGTTGATTTGTCGATCCTTTAGCACATACATCCTCAGGATGCAGTTCTACAGTTGGTGACTTCAGGATGCAGTTCTAAATTTGCTAAGGCATCAGCTTCAGCATTTTCTTCCCTAGGTACCTGTGTTAATGTAAATTCTGCAAAACAAGATGCTAATTTCTTGACTATACAAAAGATATTCAACTATTTTTTTACATTTGACTGCATAAGATCCATTACAATGGTTAGTAATTAATAAGGAATCAACAAACATTTCTATATTTGAAACATCCATATTGTGACACCCGGCAAATTCTGGTTAACAACATTGTCTAGATGAAAGTCTACCTTAGCGAGTCACGCGTATATTGTACTTAACTGGGTTAGTTAAGTCGGGTTATGGTTCGGGAACTATTGGTTAGTCTAGAAGATCATTGGATGTTGGTCTAGAGGTTCGTTAGATGTCAGTCCTTAACCAAGTGTACAAACGGTGACGATTTGTAGGATCGTCAGGGCATACGGAACGTACGAGTCTCGAGTCCCGGGAATTGGTGAACGAGTGTAAATATGTGTATTTACTTGTGTTATGTGTTTACAATCATTATATGACTTGTCGGTATGTTAACATGTGTTAACATATGTTAAAACGGGGTTTAACGCGCTAAACGCACCAAACCAGCCCCTATAGGCGATTAGGGAGGCCTAATCGCCTATAAGGGAGGCGAGTAGGCATCAATAGGGGCGAGTAGGAGCCCAATCGTGTGATGTTAAGGGCGATTAGGCCCACTCACATGCACATTCATGCGATTAGCAGCCCTAATCGCATGAAACTGCTGCACAATCGCTAGTTACGGGCTGGACGACTAGAAACGCCTATAAATACAATGCTTAACCTCCTAAACTTCCTAATATCAACCCTAGTCGTCCCATAACCGCCCCAAACACATAAACAACCTCTGGAAGGCGATTTTGATCAAAAACACAAGGTTTCAAGGTCTAATCATCATTCTTTCATAATCCTAAGGTTTGATTCTCATCCATAACACTTTGTAAACGTTTTTAATAAATCCCTAATGGTCCAGACCTGTTCATAAACGAAAAAGCTTTCTGAAAATCGTCAATAAGGGTTGTTAATCGGATTATAACTAATATACATGCGTTATGGGTGTGTATGATTAGAAAGATAGGATTTTTATGATTCTTGATGATGATTTGATGTGTTATCATGCTAGGTCAGAATTGATATTGATAGTATGATGATAGAAATCTCAGTAATTGGATAATAGGGTTATGATTACATGTGTTTGTTTGAGGTTGCATGCTATGTGAATGGTGTTTGGATTGCTTTGGTTGCATGCAGGACTGATTATACGAGGTTGAACGAAGGGTTTCGGGTTAAACATGTTTAGGATAGTGTTTGGGATGATATTGGGTAGTTACACACGTTCTGGATCTGATTTGGAGTGTTAAACGCGCGAAAAACCGGAACAGCATGGTTACAGGCGAGTAGCAATGCTAATCGCCTATAACTCATGCGATTGGGGTGCTAATCGCCAATAATATCATGTGATTAGCCCCAATCGCCTATAATTTCAGGTGATTAGCCCCAATTGCTAGTAAGTTCATGTGATTAGCCCCAATTGCTAGTAAGTTCATGTGATTAGCCCCAATTGCTAGTAAGTTCATGTGATTAGCCCTAAATGCTAATAATTTCATATGGTATAGCCCAATCGCCTATAATAGTGGCGATTAGGATTCCTAATTGCTAGTTGACCAACCTAAATGCTAGTTGACTTTTCCTAATCGCGTGTACTGCTGCAGTAAGTGTAAATTAGCATTCCGAGGACCGATTTGACATGTAGAAACATGCTAGGAACCCCGTAACATGTCTAATAACTTGGTAACATATAATTGGATGTAATTCGGTGATACGTGAACTATGTGCTATAACTTGTTGTGCGTTAACGTATGTTAAGTGTGATAGCGTTATTGTATGTGTTGGAGCGTAAACATAACACGGGGAGTCTCGGGTCACTAATGGGATGTCGAGTCTTGTACTTTGGGTCAGTTAAACAGTCACGGTGTTTTCAAACGAACTTGGTTATGGTCTGGACATCTAGGGACTAATTAACCTGCGGGTTATTAGTCTAAGTACTTGTAACTGTCGTATGTTAGGTCACCGCTTTACGGGACTAGCATAGCAGCTGAGTTTACTCGGGATTAGGAGTAAAGCAACTTAAGGTGAGTTTACGGCCCCTCTTTTAAACTAGTTTACACTTTTCGGGGGAGAAAACATGTGTTAAAACGATTATGTGGTAACAACTGTCATACTATGGGTTTCTAACGTATACTACACGATCATTGGAAGTCCCGGGGGGAACCATGAATGTGCGGGTTTGCACAACGGGGAAATGTGAATAGCGCTATTGGGAGTGACCAACCCCGCTCGTCGACTTGGAGGGTCGGCGGGTGCATATTGTCTCAAACAGGAACAACAGGAACAACAGGAACATACATCGGGCATACTTTTGGTATTCGCGTTAGTAATGGTTTTCCAATCGTGGTAGTAATAAACGTAAACCTAGCTAGCGTATACTGGTTTCGATTTATTATAGTATGGACAGGTTGACTTGGTACTTGAACTACAAACCTGTAAACTCACCAGCATTTTTGTGCTGACGTAAACTTTTACATGTTTTCTCAGGTCGCTAAGGTAGCACAGGGGGACTAGGGCGCACGCGTCTGCACGGCGTCTAGTTAGAGTTGCATGAATTTACAAACATTGAACTTTGGTTATTATGTTGGATTTTATTTTGAATAAGCTTCCGCTGTAAACGGGAATTTTAAACTATGTTTTGAAATTGCATTAATTACATTTAGACTTGTTTATTGTGATCGTTGGTTTGGATCCTGGTTTGTCATGCGCCTCGCGGTAAAATTCCGCAAGTGGATTTTGAGGGTGTGACAGATTGGTATCAGAGCCAATGGTTATAGTGAACTAGGACTGCATGTAGAGTCTAGTCTATAGCCGAGTCGCACACACTAGACGATCACATGGTACTAAAAGTTATAGTGGTTTACGTATGGTCTTGTCGGGGTGTCTCTAATCGGTGGTCTTTCGATGTTACATCATCCGTTCTATCTTAGGTCGGGTTACTTGTTCCTAGGCAGTGTAGTTATTGGAGTAACTCGTGTGCTCTTGAGATTTGTCCAGGGTTCGGATATCTCCCTTTCGGACTCCAATAGAAACACTTGCCATAAACTTGTTGGATCAGTTTGCTCTTGTTTGCTAAGTAAGAACTTGCTATCTTGACACTTAAGTGTTTAGCAAGTCCTTGTAAATCAGATTATAAGCACAGCGGAATGTTATAAGTTAAAGCAACACTTTTTATGCAAAGGCAGAGTTGTAACTCCCCCTTGATGTTTGAAACAAGATAAATGACAAAGTATTTATTATGAATCTAAGTTGTAAATGAGAATTAGATACTTAGCAAGATTCACAATAAATACAGAAATGGAATATAACAATGAGAGTGTTTGAAGGATTTTTCTGTTAAAAATCAATGTCTAAAATAGAAGGTTGAAGCCTTCTATTTATAGACGATTACATGCATGTATCTTGCCTAAAAAGCAAGCACAGAAAGTCCAGTTACAAGTTGCACAAGTTGCAACATTGAAAGAAACAAATAAAGCTAAAAGTAATATTAAACAACAAACTACTGATGCAAAAGGGCGGTGGCAAATATCTTCTGCTAAGTGCTGATGAAGGACAACTACTGAAGAGTAGTTTTGTCTTCAGTACTTCTGAAGTGAACTTGTCTGGTTTGGACTTCAGAACTTCTGCAACTTCAGCACTTCTTCATATCTTCTAATCAGCAGTTTCTTGTCTTCTATTCAGTACTTCTATACTTAGCCAAAAATGACAGAAGTGAATTAGACTAAGGTTTACAAAAGTGGTTTCACCAATCCTCTTTGTCCTAACAATCTCCCCCTGGATTGATGAAGCCAAAACCTTACTAATTCCTTATGTGTTTCTTCTGTCTTGAACAATCTTCCATATCTCTTTGTACATGGTGTTCTTGAGCTGGTTGTACAGATCATCAGACAGAGATCCTCTCTGTGGGTCTAGATGTTGAATTGTGAGCAGGTCTTGTGTTGACAGTTTCTTCAGATCACTGATCTTCTTGTAAGCCCTGCTTGAGAAGTCTCTTCTTGTCAACAGTACTGAGTTGTTATCAGTAAGTGACCATCTGATGATAGGGATCTTTGACTTGTTAAAGTCAGAAGAATAGGGAACCAGACTTGTCCCTTGGGTTGATGGTCCTGAGTGCTGGATGTCTTCAGTTTCAGATAGCCTCAGGTGGGATTCTCTTCCTTGTTGATGTTGTTGCATACCAGGCATCTGAACAGTTGGGAGATGGTGTTCAGTCACTACTTTGGTATGCATCTTTTCTGTGATTGTCTTTTGTATTTGATAAGCAAAAGTGGAAGGATCCCTGAACTGTGTTAACAGAGGTTTCTCCTCAATGTCAAAATCTGAATGGACTATTGAGCTTCCCTCAAGTAGTACCATTTTGAAATCAGTTTTGACATTGTCCTCTGCCTTCTTCTTCTGAGCAGCAGATCTTCTAGATGCACCAGAAGTTCTAACTACTGATCTTGAAGGATCAGCAGTTTGAAACTTCTCAGGATTTGCAGCCTTGGCAGCCAAGTATTTTCTATATGTATCCATTAGTCTTTCTTCTTTCCATCTGGATACAGAGGCTTTTGAACCATATCCTTCTGCTACTAGCTCTTCTATTATCTGGGCTCTCTTGGCCTTTCCTTCTTTGCTTGTGGCCATTTTGTCTGCAAGCACTTGTGCTCTTCTTGTCAGCTCTTGCATAGAGAGTCCTTTGAGTGTAAAGGCTTTAGTCTTGCTGTTCTTGGTGATATAAGACACCAGTTGTTGTCTTTTATCCTGTTCAGCAATCTCATCAAGGCTAGCCTGCCTTTGTAGTTCAGCTGCATAAGCCTGAAGTTTTTCTTCATGGCTTAAGTCCAAATCATCCCTTTCTTCCAGAGATTTCCAAATCTGATCTTCTCTGGCCTTCTTGTTGGCTGCAATTAAACTCTTCTCTAATAGTTCAGCTGAATGAGAGATGGGAGAAGGGTTTAATACAGTCATTGTTGTAACAGATGTAGGCCTGATGGGGTCAGATGTTGGTTGAGTGGGAGCAGTGGTTCTGGAAGGTTCAGTTGTTTGAGGTTGGGAAGTGTTGACTTCTGATGTGCTGACAACTGCTGATGGTTTGTCAGCTACTGAAGGATTGTCTTCAGTACTTTCTGATTCTTCATCAGAAGTTTGGTCATCAGAAGTTTCTTCATTACACCTTAGGGAATCATCAGAACTTTGGGTCTCATCTTCTTTCTCAGCAGCTTCAATTTCTTCAATAGAGACACCAAACTGTTTGGCCAATTTTTCTTTTCTGGCCTGATCTTTCAGATCTCTTTCAAGGAGTGCCACTCGTGCCTTTACTCTGGCTTGGAATGACTCCTTAGGTTCCCTGATCTTCTCCCCCTTTTTGGATTCATCAATTCTAACCCTTGAAGCAGAGGGTTGGGAGAAGTGTCCTTGAAGATGAGCAATCTGTTGACTGTTGAAGTCTATTTTGTTTGACAGATCGTTCATCTTGGTCTTGATCACTCCAAATTGGTTCTTGATTGACAGCTCCAAGTCAGCTGTATATGTTTGGAAGTGATTTCTGATGAGTGTGTTCATCATGTGGTACAGGGGACCCTCTGGGCTGCATAGCTGGTTCAGGTCTATGCTTGTTTGCCCAGGGAATTGGGTAGGCATTTGCTGTGAAGGGGGTGTTTTTGGGAGATCCTCATGTTGTACAGAGGATGCCACTCTAGGGGTTTTAGGGATTGAGTGGACTTTAACCTGTGCAGAGGTGACTGGCTTCTTGAGCCTGGATACCTTTGCAGCAGGACCTTCAGAAAGTGCCGTCAATTCAGTAGTTGGAGTTTTTGAAACATCATCCAAATTAATGGAATCATCTGTATCCCTGATGTTGCCCTCAGAGAGGACTGTCTCAGTTAAATCATGAGCTGAGCCCAACTCAGTTCTCTCATGAACCTCTGTTTCTTGGTACTGAGGATTTCCTACCTCAGGCATTAAGCCTTCATCAGTAGTTGCCACATCTGAGGTCTTAGCTATGTTACTTCTGTCCTCAGATCCACCACTGGGTGGTAACTGAGTAGTAGCAGCCTCAGATGCCCCAAGAGTCTCTAAATTTGGGCTTAAAGACTCTGGTCCACCCTCATCTCTTGGGATAGGGCTAATGATGTCCACATCCATGTCTAAAGTAGTAGTTGTGTCCCCTGTTTGTTGTGGTTGATGGGGACTGACATGATCAGATGGGACATTCTCTCTTAGCCCAGAGAGAAGTTTGGCAATTTCAATTGCCTCTTGTTCAGAAATTTGTGGGGAAGGTTCAGTAGTTTGGGCAATAGTTTGTTGTTCAGCAGTTTCAAAAGAAGAGTGTGTTTGATATGTTTTTCTAAGTCTTTTTCTTTTGAAATGAACAGATATGGGAGCTCTTGGTGGGGTTTGAGATGGATGAGACTGAGAGGGTGTTTCAGTCTCAACAGTTTGAAGAGCAGAATGCTCAAGAGCATGTTCAGGCATCTCAACCTCCTGAACAGCTTTTCTTTTGGGTTGGTGGGTTACAGTTTTTGTTGGCTTGGGCTTTTTGGCTTTTGGTGGTGTGGGTGTGGAAGATGTGGGCTTCAGGGGGACTTGTTGTTGTTCTCCCTGATCATCTTCTGGCCAGGCAGCCGGTTTGTTCAGTCTTGAGTATGCTTGTGATGTTAAAGGGTTTAAAGTTGAAATTTTTCCCACAAGCACCTCATTACCCAGTTCCCCTATTATGCATTGCATAATGAACCTTGGGTACAACAAAAACTTTTTCTTGGTATTATTGTGATGTAACACCAACTCATGGAAAAACAGTTTTGACGCCCTGAATTTGGTTTCATTCACAATGGAATGAAATATTGGTTGAAAAGTGGAGGGCATCTGGTCATATGACCCTGTTTTTGGACTCAAACACATAATTATATAATGAAACAAAAGTTTGTATTTTGGTTCAAAATATTTTTTGAATATTGTTGCATGGGAGAGAGTACCTTGATAACCACACTCAGTCATGGTTAGATGAATATCTTTGTTAGCAACATGGTCAGGGACAGCTACATCATCCAGACCCAGTCTTGTTGCTAGTGTGGCCGGTGTGATGGTCAGTTGTTTCCCTTTTATCTTTGAGTTGAGGGAAATGACCTCACCACCCATTGTAACCGTCTCAGCATTTGCCCAGAACTCATTCAGAGTTTCAGTGTGAATTGGTGGGTTAATTGTGAGAGCAGTAAAGTATTGGGATTTGACGACAAGATCAATGATCTCATCGTATTGGGACCAGCCTTCTTGTTTTTCAAGAAAAGCTCTTTGATTGTGTCCCTGTTTTAGAACTAGATCCATTGTGGTTTGGGTGTTTGATCGAACAGTGAATTTTCAGGTGTAGGTTTTGAGAGAGTTTTGAGAGAGAAGGAGGGATATTTTGTGAGTTTAAAAGGATAAGTGTGTGAAAAAGGTATTTATTAGGAGTTTTAACCGCTTGAATCTTCTTTATTAGAAGTTTTAAAACCGCCTTTGGTTAAAAATCTCTTTATCAGAGGTTTTAAACTTATTAGGTCAAACCTCTGATGATGGGAAAAGTCTGATTTGTCCCTTTGACTTAAACTGCTGATGAAGGATTACTTCATCAGTAGTTCCCATTTTCTCTTCAGCAGTTTTAACATCTGATGAGAAATGTTTTCATAAATACTTTATTCATAACTTCTGAAGTTAATTTTATCAGAAGTTACACACTTTTTCAGAAAGTTATCCCTATACTGATGGTTTTTGTTCATCAGTAGTTTCTCTCAAACTGTTTTTGTTTTTCAGAAGTTTTGTTTCAGACTTTTGACATTTGTAAGTGAAAACCAGAAAAAAGATGAAAAAGGTTAATCTGAAATCCACCAAGGTAAACAGGATGGAATCAGGGGTGGAAAAAGGAAAAATAAATTTTTTTTTTTTTCATTTTGATTCCACCATGGTAAACAGGATGGAAAAAGGAAAAAGAAAAATTTTGATACATATCAGTAGTGATTGATGTAGAAGTTTGCTGTAGAGTTGGGTAGAATCAAGTGTTAACTTGGATTCTAACTGATATGCAGAAAAAAAAAATAAAATAAACACTTACAAATTTAGCATTCCAAGCATGGAAACTAACTTCTGAAATGTTGATGTGTCAAGTGGCTTAGTGAAGATGTCAGCTATCTGATTAGCTGTTGCTACATGCTTCACCTCAATCTTGCCTTTTTCATAGCAATCTCTTATGAAATGGTACCTGATCTCAATATGTTTAGTTTTTGAGAACTGTACCGGATTTTGAATGATGCTAATGGCAGATTTGCTGTCTACAAACAAAGGTGTCTTGGTCTCTTTGATTCCATAATCAAGAAGTTGATATTGGAGCCATTGTATCTGTGATGTACAACTTGCAGCTGCAATGTATTCAGCCTCAGCAGTTGAAGTTGCAACAGATGTTTGCTTCTTTGATTGCCATGACACTAGACAGTTACCCAGGAATTGACAACCACCAGATGTTGACTTTCTTGTCATCTTACACCCTGCATAGTCACTATCTGAAAATGCTGATAACTTGGTATTGTTTGAAGCAGGATACCAAATTCCCAGCGTTGGAGTTCCTTTCAGATATCTAAAAATTCTTTTGACTGCAATAAGGTGTGATTCCCTTGGTGCTGATTGATATCTAGCACAGACACATGTTGAAAACATAATATCTGGTCTAGAAGCAGTTAAGTATAAAAGGGAACCTATCATGCATCTGTACATGGTCTGATCAACCTGTTTTCCTTGATCATCAGGTTCAACTTGTGTGATAGGTGTCATGGGAGTGGAACATGATTTACAGTCATTTAAAGAAAATTTGTTCAATAATTCTTTAACATATTTTGATTGATGTATAAAAGTTCCATTTGTTTGTTGTTTGATCTGCAGTCCTAGAAAGTACTGCAGTTCTCCCATTGTACTCATCTCAAATTTTGATTGCATGAGTTTCTTAAAATCATCACACAATTTTGTGTTTGTTGAACCAAAGATGATATCATCAACATAAATTTGAACAAGTAAGACATGATTTCCAACATGTTTAATGAAAAGTGTTTTATCAATGGCACCTCTTGTAAAGTTATTTTTGAGTAAAAAGGTGGAGAGTGTATCATACCAGGCTCTTGGAGCCTGTTTGAGCCCATATAGAGCTTTATCCAGTCTGTACACCCACTCAGGATGAGAAGGATCCTCAAACCCAGGTGGCTGACAGACATACACCTCCTCCTTGATTTTACCATATAAAAATGCACTTTTCACATCCATTTGATAAACTTTTATTTTGTTGGAAATGGCATAGGCCAGAAATAACCTGATGGCCTCAAGCCTTGCAACTGGAGCAAAGGTTTCATCATAGTCAATTCCCTCTTCTTGAGAGTACCCTTGAACTACCAGTCTTGCCTTGTTCTTGATTATCATACCAGCTTCATCTTGTTTGTTCCTGAAAACCCATCTTGTACCAATTGGTTGCTTGTTTTGAGGTAAGGGACAGATTTCCCAGACCTGTTGCTTGTTGAACTGTAGTAGTTCATCTTGCATAGCCTGCACCCAATTGTTGTCTTTGAGGGCTTCCTGGTACTTCTTTGGTTCCAACTGAGAAATAAAGGCTGAGAATAGGCAAAAGTTGGAAAGCTGGTTTCTGGTCAGAACACCTGTAGCTATATCACCCATGATTTGATCAAGTGGATGATCTCTGTGTTCAATCAGTTGTTGTAAACCACTGACAGGTGTAGGTGGCTCTGGTTCTTCAAACAAACTACTGAGGTCTATGATATCTGGTTCAGCAGTTGCAGCTTCTTCAGTAGTTGCAGGTGTTGAAGCAGATGTTTGAGTTTGGCCTTCAGTATTTGTTTGATCAGAAGTTTGGAAAACTTCTGATGGTGTTGTAGTTGACTTAATGACTGTTTGAGGAGTCCATGGTGCAGGATCCTCATCTTCAAACCTTTGATCACCATAATAAGTAGGTTTGGAAGAAGTAACAGCCTTTTCAGGTCCAAAGTGAAAGTTGTCAAGGTCAAAGAGTTCAGCAGGATGTGCTGGAATAAGAGTGTGTTTTGACTCATTGAACTTGACATTCAATGTTTCTTCTACTATCTTGGTGTGAGAATTAAAAACCTTGTAGGCTTTTCTAGTTGAAGAGTAACCAAGAAAGTAACCTGAGTCAACTTTGGCAGCAAACTTTGAGATAGATTCCTTGATGTTCAAGATGAAACATTGACATCCAAAAGCCCTGAAAAAGGAGATAAGGGGCTTCATGCCATGAAGAACTTCATAGGCAGTTTTGGAATGTCTCTTGACCACAAGAACTCTATTCTGAACATAACATGCTGTGTTAACTGCTTCTGCCCAAAAGTACAATGGCAGTCCAGAATCAGCTAACATTGTTCTTGCTCCTTCTATCAGTGTTCTGTTCTTCCTTTCTACTACACCATTTTGTTCAGGAGTTCTGGGAACACTGTATTGTCTAATAATCCCTTTAGACAAACAGAATTCATCCAGAGTTTTGTTCCTGAACTCTGTCCCATTGTCACTTCTAATGGTTTTGACAGATAGAGAATATTGTTTCTCTACTTGTAGAATGAAGAACTTGATGATTTCAGCAGCCTCATCCTTGGAAAATAAGAAGAATACCCATGTGAATCTTGAGTAGTCATCAATGATGACTAAGCAGTACTTCTTTTTACCAAGGCTCATGATCTTGACAGGCCCAAATAAGTCCATATGGAGTAGTTGAAGACATGCAGTTGTTTTTGATTCTTCAATAGACTTATAAGAGGACTTATGCTGTTTTCCCTTTAAACAGGATACACAGTGTTCTTGACACTGGTATACTTTCAAAGGTAGACCTCTGACCAAGCCCATTTTTGTGACTTTATTTATGGTTTTAAAGTTCACATGGCCAAGTCTCCTGTGCCAGAGATCTGTTTCTGAAGTTGATGCCCTTGAGAAGAAACAGGCAGTGTTGTTCAATACTTTGTCTTTTTCAATGTCCACTGCATAGACATTGCCACATCTTTTGGCAATCAGCAAAGTATGATCTTCTATAATCTTCTCAATCAACTTCTGGCCTTCTGGTGAGATGATCTTGCAAGCTGTCTTTGTGAAAAAGGAAGAATATCCTTTATCACACATTTGTGACACACTCAGCAAGTTGTATTCAAGGTTCTCCACCAGATTGACCTTGTCAAACTGTATTTTGCCAGAGGAGACATTGCCATGTCCTAGCACATATCCCTTGGCATTGTTCCCAAAGGACACAGATCCTTCTCTTTGGCTGATAAAGTTGTTTATCAGGTATCTGCATCCAGTCATGTGCATAGAGCCTCCACTATCAACATACCATATGCTGTTTAAGCCCCTGGAAACTCTCTACACATAAAAGCAAATTAGTTAGATTTGGAAACCCAAGCCTGTTTGGCTTTGGGTTTGCTCTTGAGAACAGTTACAGTTTGTTCTTGACCAGGTTGAGAAATCCATGTCTTTTTGGCAATGGATTTTTCATGAAGAACTATGGTGGTATCCTTTTTAGGACCACCATCAACCTTGGTCATCAGTAGTTCTACCATGTTCTTTAGATTTTGAATCTCAGCAGTTTGTGAAACTGCTGATGATTCTGGTCTAACTACTGACAAGGAATTTTGAGAAAAAGATTTTGGTTGAGATTTTATCTTTCTCTGAGAAAAGGTGTTTTCAGGTTGTTGTTTCTTGGGTTTAAAGACTTTTTCATAATCATTTCTGATTTGATTTCCCACAACCTGTTGTTTAAATTTTTGATTGAACTGAATTCCTTTTCTGTATCTACAAAATTCAGTTTTGTGGTTGAACAGGCCACAAATTTCACATGCTTTTGCCTTCTGTTTTTGTTCTGAAGGCAAATTTCTGACAGTTGTGAAAAGATTTTGCTCATCAGTAGTTTTCAGGATCTCAACTCCTGAAGTAGATGAAACTACTGATGGCTTATTGTCAGTTTTTGTAAATACTTCTGAAGTACTTTCTTTAAAAATGCCAGGATTTCTGTTTAGAAAGTTTTCATGGAAAGATGTGCATTCATTCCCTTCAGAAGTTTCATTTGAAACAATTCTTCTCCCATCTTCAGTAGTTTTGGGAGAAAAATCTGTTGGTGTTTCAACATGATGGTATCCTATGCCAAACTTCACATTTGAAGCACTTTGTTTGTTTAGCAGTAGTTGATACCCCCTACAAGATTCAACCCATTTTTCACAAGTGATCCTGGTGTCAGCAAGCTCTTGTCTGACATCTCCCAGGTCATTTAGCATCATTTTGATTTGTGCTTGGGTTTCAATGGCAGAGTCAGTTAATTTAGATACCTCTTTTGTTTTAGCACACAGTTTTCTTTCCAAATCACATTTTATCTGTGTGTATTTTCTTTCTAAATCATTGGCTTTGCCTTGTAGGTGCACGTTTGTCTCTCTTATGAGAGCAAAAGTTTCTTTGCAAGAGTTTGAACATAGTTTTGTCAAAGATTCTTTTGATACCTGAGACAATGCAGATTTTGAGGTACAGCCTTCAAATGCCATTAAGGCAAAGTTCTTTCTGCCATTGTCTGGTTCTCCCCAGTTGATGTCAAACACTTTGTTGTCTGCATCAGGATTACACTCTGTGGTGTCATATGGGAGACTGCTCCAGTCAACATACCCCGAGGTAAAGAGGCTTTGTTGAGGGGGTTGTTGAGGCTGTGGAGGAAGTTGAGCAGCTGGAAAGGGAGGGATTGATTGTTGGCTCTGCATCTGTTGAGCAGGCACTTGAACATATTGTACTTGAGGCATATATTGCTGTTGAGGAGCTTGTGCCTGTACAAAATGAGCACTCCCTTGAGTTCCATTGTTCCTATTATAATTGGGGTTATAGTTATTTCCAGATTGTGATTGGTTAAAGCTAGAGCTTCTACACTCTCTAGCAAAGTGTCCCAACTTCTGACACTTGTGACATCTCAGTTTAGATTTGTCAAAACCAATTTTTGTGTTACTGGTCAATCCTGGAAATTTCCTTCCTGACCTTTTATAAAACTTGTTAGTTTTAATGCTTAGCATGGCCAGTTGGTGAAGTATGTCCATTTCTTCCAAGTCATCACTGCTAAAATTTTTCAAATCATCCATGATAAAACATAGATTATCAGCAGTTTGACTTTGGTCATCATTGTCATAACCTGGGAAAGATCTTTCTGATGAGATCCCAGTGGTTATGTCAATATTGTCATAAGATCCATAGGAACAAGTTGGTGAATCTTGTCCCAAAAGTGCTGTACTACCTGGTAGGTAGTCATCAGCAGTTTTACCAGAAGTTTGTAATTTCTTCTTTTGATCGATTTCTCTTTCAAAAGTGAGTAATCTCCCATGGAGTTTTGTAAGAGTGAGGGAGCTAAAATCTGGTGAGGATCTTAAGACAATGGAGTAAGTTTCCCATTTGTCAGGTAGAGACCTTAAAAATCTATGTAACATAGATACTGTTGTATAGGTCTGCCCATTTAACTTTAGCTCAGAGATTAATGAGGAGAATCTTTCAAATTGTTGTGTCAAAGTCTCCCCATTAATATAAGCAAATGTTTCATATTGTTGAGCCAAAATTTCTCTGGTGTTGGCAATCACCTCTTCAGTTCCTCCAAACTGTTCTTTAAGACAGTCCCAAAGTTCTTTGGCACTTTCACAATGTAAAAGGCCAGAGTATATTTCATTTGGGAGAGCCATTGCCAACATAGAGAATGCCTTAGCATCTAGCTCAAGTTTTAGGAAATCTTCATCTGTATAGTCTTTGGGATCCTTAGGAATCCCTTCTTTAGTTTCAAGGTTTATGTTTACTGGTTTGTGTGGACCATATATCACAGATCTCCAACAACCAGTGTTGGTTTGTGACAAGGTATGTGCCATTCTTTTCTGCCATATATTGTACTCATTTCTCACAAGCATGGCAGGTTTGGTGGCAGAACCAGTATTGTGTGGATCCATTTTTAAAGAGTATAGATTTGTCTGATGACTCTTTTAAATGATGGATATTGATAAAAAGTGAACTTTTGATCTTTTTATTGAATATCAATAAGAGCTTTGTGTCTGATTCTCAATTTGTTAGATTGATATGTGATCAGATAAACCAATGCTCTGATACCAATTGTTGGATCAGTTTGCTCTTGTTTGCTAAGTAAGAACTTGCTATCTTGACACTTAAGTGTTTAGCAAGTCCTTGTAAATCAGATTATAAGCACAGCGGAATGTTATAAGTTAAAGCAACACTTTTTATGCAAAGGCAGAGTTGTAACTCCCCCTTGATGTTTGAAACAAGATAAATGACAAAGTATTTATTATGAATCTAAGTTGTAAATGAGAATTAGATACTTAGCAAGATTCACAATAAATACAGAAATGGAATATAACAATGAGAGTGTTTGAAGGATTTTTCTGTTAAAAATCAATGTCTAAAATAGAAGGTTGAAGCCTTCTATTTATAGACGATTACATGCATGTATCTTGCCTAAAAAGCAAGCACAGAAAGTCCAGTTACAAGTTGCACAAGTTGCAACATTGAAAGAAACAAATAAAGCTAAAAGTAATATTAAACAACAAACTACTGATGCAAAAGGGCGGTGGCAAATATCTTCTGCTAAGTGCTGATGAAGGACAACTACTGAAGAGTAGTTTTGTCTTCAGTACTTCTGAAGTGAACTTGTCTGGTTTGGACTTCAGAACTTCTGCAACTTCAGCACTTCTTCATATCTTCTAATCAGCAGTTTCTTGTCTTCTATTCAGTACTTCTATACTTAGCCAAAAATGACAGAAGTGAATTAGACTAAGGTTTACAAAAGTGGTTTCACCAATCCTCTTTGTCCTAACAAAACTACCGTAGCATTACGGTGTGTAGCTAAGAGTCTATGTCTGGTGATTTGAACTTCCAACTAGGAGGACACTTGGAGGACCATGTAGAGCGGTTTATCATTTTGGGTGCACACAAAATCATAAACCGAAATGCATGGAAGCCCTAGTGAGCTCTGGGTTTGAGGGGATAGTCCTGGATTGGATCTGGCTTTGATCTTGTGAACATTAGTGGTTATCTTTAACTGCGAAACTAAATTTTCTCGTTCTTTCTGCCAGAATCATGTCTGGAGTGCGTGGAGGACGTGGAGGTGGTCGAAATGGTGGACGTGGTGGTGGTCGCGGTGGTGCTGGTGGTCGTGGTGGAGGTATTAACCTATCGCAGGCTGATCTGAACAACTTACTCCAGGCTGCCTTTCAGTTAGGGCACAACGGTGGTGGTAAGTTGATTTATCCGTTTTCTTTGCCTCATTGGTGAACCTTGTTTACGTTATTCGTGGTTTCTCATACGTTTCATTTCAGGTGGTCCTGTTGACCCACCCCCACCCATGTGCACCTACAAGATGTTCCGGGACTGTAAGCCCCAGGAATTCTCTGGCACTGAGGGTGCGGTCAGTTTGCTTAGGTGGTTGGAGAAAGTGGAGTCGGTATTTCTGATGTGTAACTGTCTCCCAGAAGATCGGGTGAAGTATTCTGCTGCGTTGTTTCAGGACGTGGCATTGACTTGGTGGAATGGCATCACCCAGAACATGGGTATTGGGGAGGCATATGCTATGCCATGGGAGAACTTTGTGCAGTTGCTGAAGCGGGAGTATTGCCCGAGAGAAGAGGTACAGAAGCTGGAACATGAGGTATGGAACCTCAAGATGACTGGATCGGAAATCGAGAAGTATACTGTGAGGAGGAATGAGTTGGCAGTGCTGTGTCCCGATCTGCACGTGCCAGAGTATCGTAAGATTGAGCACTATGTCTCAGGGTTAGTGCCGGAAATTGCAGGGTTAGTGGCTGCTGGAAATCATCCTACTTATGCGGAGGTAGTTCGATCGGCCCAAAGGATGACCAACTTAAAGGTGAATGAGGGGATTTTGCCTGCGAAAGGTTCAACTGTTAAGGCCCCAGAGAACAATAAGCGCAAGTGGGAGAACGACGGGAAAGGATCTGGGTCTACACAGCAGGGTAAAAGGTTTGATAATGGGGGTTCATCTTTTTCGGGTAACAAGCAGGGTGGTTATGCGGGAAAACTGCCCAAATGTAACAAGTGTGGACGCCATCATCAAGGGAACTGCGACAGTAACCGTTGTCACCGCTGCCAGCGAACAGGGCATTATGCTAAAGATTGTCGGGCTACACTTCCATCGACTCAGGCTCCGACCAACAGTTCAGCTCCGACTACTCAGGGGACTACAGGGAAACAAGGATGCTACAACTGTGGTGACACTGGGCATTACAAGAAGGATTGCCCAAAACTGAAACAGGGTGGAAACAACGGGAATGGGAACAACGGGGGCGGCGGCAGAAATGCACGTGCCTTCGTCATTGGAGCCGCTGAGGCTAGACAGGACCCTGATACAGTCACCGGTACGTTTCTTCTCAATAATCATTCTGTTAGCGTGTTGTTTGATTCTGGTGCCGACAAGAGTTTTGTATCCATGAATGTTAGTCGACTGCTAGATGTAGTATCTGTACCATTAGAGACCAAGTATATTATTGAGTTAGCTGACGGTAAAACGATTGAAGCTACTAGTGTTCTTCGGGAGTGTCAACTAGAGTTGTCGGGTTTATCGTTCCCCATCGACCTTATGCCGGTACCTTTGGGTAGTTTTGACGTTGTGGTAGGAATGGATTGGTTATCTTTGTATCGCGCGGAGATTGTCTGTTACGATAAAGTTATTCGGATTCCTCTCCCTGATGGAGAATTCCTTTCTGTGTACGGTATCAAGGGTGGTGTTCCGCTAAACATCATCTCAAGCATGAAAGCCCTTAAGTGTCTTCGAAAGGGTTATCCAGCTGTTTTGGCACTCTTATCTGTTTCCTCTGGTGAAGAAAAGAAGATCAACGACATTCCGGTGGTACGCGAGTTTCCTGATGTTTTTCCCGATGATTTATCTGGTCTTCCTCCTCATCGTCAAGTCGAGTTCGGTATTGATCTCGTACCGGGAGCTGCTCCTATTGCTCGGGCCCCCTACCGTCTTGCACCTCCTGAGATGCAAGAGTTGTCTAGTCAGTTACAGGAACTCTTGGACAAGGGTTTCATCCGGCCAAGTTCTTCCCCTTGGGGAGCCCCGATTTTATTTGTTAAGAAGAAGGATGGGAGTTTCCGATTGTGCGTAGACTACAGAGAACTGAACAAATTGACCATCAAGAACCGTTATCCTCTTCCACGTATTGATGATCTATTCGACCAGCTTCAGGGTTCTAGTTATTATTCCAAGATCGATTTGAGGTCCGGTTATCACCAGCTGCGCGTCAGGGAGGCTGACATTGCAAAGACTGCTTTTCGAACACGTTATGGCCATTTCGAATTCTTGGTCATGCCTTTCGGTCTCACGAACGCACCGGCGGTTTTCATGGACTTGATGAACCGCGTCTGTAAACCATATCTGGACAAATTCGTCATTGTATTTATTGATGACATTCTGATCTACTCCAAGAACGAGACCGAACATGGGGAACATCTGCGGTTAGTTTTGGAACTCTTGCGACGGGAACAACTTTACGCTAAGTTCTCAAAGTGTGACTTTTGGTTACGCGAAGTTCAATTCCTAGGACATGTGGTCAATGAACTAGGAATTCATGTCGATCCAGCTAAAATCGAAGCGATCAAGGACTGGGGAGCACCAAAGACGCCAACTGAGGTGCGGCAATTCCTAGGCCTTGCGGGCTACTATCGTCGCTTCATTCAGGGGTTCTCGAAGATTGCTCAACCCCTCACCACTCTCACTCAGAAGGATAGGAAGTTCGACTGGGGTGAATCACAAGAGTCCGCGTTTGAAGAACTAAAGTCTAAACTGTGTTCTGCTCCTATTTTGTCTTTACCTGAGGGTCCTGATGATTTTGTTGTTTACTGTGACGCTTCCATACATGGACTCGGTTGCGTGTTGATGCAACGCGAGAGAGTGATTGCGTATGCTTCTCGTCAACTCAAAGTGCACGAGAAGAACTACACAACTCATGACTTGGAGTTGGGTGCTGTGGTATTCGCGTTGAAAATTTGGAGACATTACTTGTACGGTACCAAATGCACCATCTACACCGATCACAAGAGTCTCCAACACATTTTCGACCAACAACACTTGAACATACGGCAGCGTCGCTGGATTGAACTTTTGAACGACTATGATTGTGCTATTAAGTACCATCCTGGCAAGGCGAATGTTGTAGCAGACGCCTTGAGCAGGAAGGAATCTACTAAACCTCGTCACGTTCGGGCGTTGCAACTCACTATCCATTCGTCGTTACCTGATCAACTCCGTTCTGCCCAGTTAGAAGCTTTGAAGGAGGAAAACCTTAAAGCTGAAACCATGCACGGTGCCGACAAGCGCCTGGAGCGAAGGCCTGATGGCCTGCACTATTTCGCAGAACGTATATGGGTTCCTTTGTTCGGGGGACTACGGGAGCTTGTTCTTGATGAAGCTCATAAGTCCCGGTATTCTATTCATCCTGGTTCGGATAAGATGTACCAAGATCTAAAGGTGCTTTACTGGTGGCCAAACATGAGGTCGGACATAGCCTCATACGTGAGCAAATGCTTGACTTGTGCTAAGGTCAAGGTGGAATACCAGAAACCGTCGGGTCTCCTGCAACAACCTGAAATTCCGGAATGGAAATGGGAACGGATTACTATGGATTTTGTCACACAACTTCCTAAATCACCAAGCGGGAACGACAAGATATGGGTGATTGTCGATCGGTTGACGAAATCAGCTCATTTTCTTGCCATTAAGGAGACCGACACCATGGATCGTTTGGCTCGTCTTTACTTGAAAGAAGTTGTTTCTAAGCACGGGGTACCAGTTTCTATTATCTCGGATCGTGACTCCCATTTTACTTCTCACTTCTGGAAGTCTTTGCACAAGGCTTTGGGTACCCAACTAGACATGAGTACGGCTTACCATCCACAGACTGACGGTCAGAGTGAGCGTACGATTCAAACTTTAGAAGACATGCTGCGGGCATGTGTGATCGATTTTGGGAAGGGTTGGGAAGCTCATCTGCCATTGGTAGAATTCTCGTACAATAACAGTTATCACACGAGCATCAAGGCTGCTCCGTTCGAAGCACTGTACGGACGGAAATGCCGTTCTCCTCTTTGTTGGGCTGAAGTGGGTGAGAGCCAACTCACTGGGCCTGAACTAGTGTACGAAACTTCGGAAAAGATCGTACAGATTCGAAATCGGTTGGCGGCGGCACGGGACCGGCAAAAGAGTTATGCTGATCAGCGTCGCAAACCACTGGAATTCCAAGTCAATGACAAGGTACTTCTAAAAGTCTCACCGTGGAAGGGCGTCATACGCTTTGGGAAGCGTGGCAAACTCAATCCACGATATGTCGGCCCATTTACGATCCTGGAACGGATTGGGCCGGTGGCATATCGACTTGATCTACCGACGGAGCTCGGTAACGTACATAACGTCTTTCACGTGTCAAACTTGAAGAAGTGTCTGGCTGACGAGTCTCTCATCGTTCCACTAGAAGAGATCAAGGTTGATGATCGTCTTCGGATTGTGGAAGAACCTGTGGAGATCCTTGATTACAAGATTCGTAGCCTACGTCACAGCAAGATTCGTATCGTTAAGGTTCGGTGGAACTCGGACCGGGGACCGGAATATACATGGGAACGGGAGGATCAGATGAAGTCTAAGTATCCTCATCTCTTTCCTAAGGAAGCGTTCGAGTCGAGACATGTCTCTTCGGCAGCTGAATGAATCTCGGGTCGAGATTCCTTTTAACGTGGGGATGATGTGACAACTCGGGTAAATCTCTCTCTGGGTATCTATCTTTTTGTTTTGCTTCCTTCGTTATGTCTTTTGTTCTTTTCATACTTGTGCAATTTTCGGGACGAAAATTCTTTTAACGTGGGGATGATGTGACACCCGGCAAATTCTGGTTAACAACATTGTCTAGATGAAAGTCTACCTTAGCGAGTCACGCGTATATTGTACTTAACTGGGTTAGTTAAGTCGGGTTATGGTTCGGGAACTATTGGTTAGTCTAGAAGATCATTGGATGTTGGTCTAGAGGTTCGTTAGATGTCAGTCCTTAACCAAGTGTACAAACGGTGACGATTTGTAGGATCGTCAGGGCATACGGAACGTACGAGTCTCGAGTCCCGGGAATTGGTGAACGAGTGTAAATATGTGTATTTACTTGTGTTATGTGTTTACAATCATTATATGACTTGTCGGTATGTTAATATGTGTTAACATATGTTAAAACGGGGTTTAACGCGCTAAACGCACCAAACCAGCCCCTATAGGCGATTAGGGAGGCCTAATCGCCTATAAGGGAGGCGAGTAGGCATCAATAGGGGCGAGTAGGAGCCCAATCGTGTGATGTTAAGGGCGATTAGGCCCACTCACATGCACATTCATGCGATTAGCAGCCCTAATCGCATGAAACTGCTGCACAATCGCTAGTTACGGGCTGGACGACTAGAAACGCCTATAAATACAATGCTTAACCTCCTAAACTTCCTAATATCAACCCTAGTCGTCCCATAACCGCCCCAAACACATAAACAACCTCTGGAAGGCGATTTTGATCAAAAACACAAGGTTTCAAGGTCTAATCATCATTCTTTCATAATCCTAAGGTTTGATTCTCATCCATAACACTTTGTAAACGTTTTTAATAAATCCCTAATGGTCCAGACCTGTTCATAAACGAAAAAGCTTTCTGAAAATCGTCAATAAGGGTTGTTAATCGGATTATAACTAATATACATGCGTTATGGGTGTGTATGATTAGAAAGATAGGATTTTTATGATTCTTGATGATGATTTGATGTGTTATCATGCTAGGTCAGAATTGATATTGATAGTATGATGATAGAAATCTCAGTAATTGGATAATAGGGTTATGATTACATGTGTTTGTTTGAGGTTGCATGCTATGTGAATGGTGTTTGGATTGCTTTGGTTGCATGCAGGACTGATTATACGAGGTTGAACGAAGGGTTTCGGGTTAAACATGTTTAGGATAGTGTTTGGGATGATATTGGGTAGTTACACACGTTCTGGATCTGATTTGGAGTGTTAAACGCGCGAAAAACCGGAACAGCATGGTTACAGGCGAGTAGCAATGCTAATCGCCTATAACTCATGCGATTGGGGTGCTAATCGCCAATAATATCATGTGATTAGCCCCAATCGCCTATAATTTCAGGTGATTAGCCCCAATTGCTAGTAAGTTCATGTGATTAGCCCCAATTGCTAGTAAGTTCATGTGATTAGCCCCAATTGCTAGTAAGTTCATGTGATTAGCCCTAAATGCTAATAATTTCATATGGTATAGCCCAATCGCCTATAATAGTGGCGATTAGGATTCCTAATTGCTAGTTGACCAACCTAAATGCTAGTTGACTTTTCCTAATCGCGTGTACTGCTGCAGTAAGTGTAAATTAGCATTCCGAGGACCGATTTGACATGTAGAAACATGCTAGGAACCCCGTAACATGTCTAATAACTTGGTAACATATAATTGGATGTAATTCGGTGATACGTGAACTATGTGCTATAACTTGTTGTGCGTTAACGTATGTTAAGTGTGATAGCGTTATTGTATGTGTTGGAGCGTAAACATAACACGGGGAGTCTCGGGTCACTAATGGGATGTCGAGTCTTGTACTTTGGGTCAGTTAAACAGTCACGGTGTTTTCAAACGAACTTGGTTATGGTCTGGACATCTAGGGACTAATTAACCTGCGGGTTATTAGTCTAAGTACTTGTAACTGTCGTATGTTAGGTCGCCGCTTTACGGGACTAGCATAGCAGCTGAGTTTACTCGGGATTAGGAGTAAAGCAACTTAAGGTGAGTTTACGGCCCCTCTTTTAAACTGGTTTACACTTTTCGGGGGAGAAAACATGTGTTAAAACGATTATGTGGTAACAACTGTCATACTATGGGTTTCTAACGTATACTACATGATCATTGGAAGTCCCGGGGGGAACCATGAATGTGCGGGTTTGCACAACGGGGAAATGTGAATAGCGCTATTGGGAGTGACCAACCCCGCTCGTCGACTTGGAGGGTCGGCGGGTGCATATTGTCTCAAACAGGAACAACAGGAACAACAGGAACATACATCGGGCATACTTTTGGTATTCGCGTTAGTAATGGTTTTCCAATCGTGGTAGTAATAAACGTACGCCTAGCTAGCGTATACTGGTTTCGATTTATTATAGTATGGACAGGTTGACTTGGTACTTGAACTACAAACCTGTAAACTCACCAGCATTTTTGTGCTGACGTAAACTTTTACATGTTTTCTCAGGTCGCTAAGGTAGCACAGGGGGACTAGGGCGCACGCGTCTGCACGGCGTCTAGTTAGAGTTGCATGAATTTACAAACATTGAACTTTGGTTATTATGTTGGATTTTATTTTGAATAAGCTTCCGCTGTAAACGGGAATTTTAAACTATGTTTTGAAATTGCATTAATTACATTTAGACTTGTTTATTGTGATCGTTGGTTTGGATCCTGGTTTGTCATGCGCCTCGCGGTAAAATTCCGCAAGTGGATTTTGAGGGTGTGACACATATCCTTCGCATGTTGTAAACCAGCAATGAGAGCTCCATATTCAGCTTCATTATTGGATGTTTGAAATGCACATCTAATCGAATGGGGTATTTTGTCCCCTTGTCGCGAATTTCGTAGTAATCCTAACCCCGTGCCTCTCAATTTTGAAGCACCATTAGTATATAAAATCCATTTTCTCAAGTTTTCATTTACTTGTTATACTTCTTTTCCAATTTCACTTAGGATGTCACTACTGAAATCAGCCACAAAATCAGCTAGAGCCTGTGATTTGATTGCATTTCCAAGGTCATATACCAAGTCAAAAGCACTTAATTTCACTGACTATTTTACCATTTTTCTTGACATTTCTGGTTTTCTAAGCACATTTTTAATAGGGTAATTAGTTTGAATATGCATCCTATGTGTTTCAAAATAATGCCTTAACTTGGTAGATGCCATAATCAAAGCTAAAATTAGTTTTTGAAGATGAGAATACCTGGTTTCAGCATCCAATAGAGTTTTATATACATAATAGATAGGATGTTGTTGACCTTCGCAACTCCCCAAGTTGTGGGTAGTTTCACACACTGATGATATGTTGAAGGGACTGCCTTCATGTCATGTATCTAGGGTCTCCCCAGGATGACATTGTAGCAGGATAGGGAATCTATCACACAGAATGTCTGGATAGAATTCATTCCTTCTACATATACTGGTAGCTTGATGTCGCCCACTGTGCTCTTAGTTTCCCCACTAAAGCCCACCAAGACTGATGATCTGGAAACTATTTCGGATTCCAGGATGTTCATTCTTTTGAGAGCTTCAAGCTGGATGCTATTTACTGAACTTCCTCCATCTACGAGAATCCTGTGAACAAAGTGGTTAGCAATATATAAAGTAATAACCAAACTGTCATGATGGGGGTCAAGAATGTTTTCTTGGTCTTCCTCCTCGAAACTGATCATTTTAGAGGTCGTCAGGATGGTCGTCTTCATTAGTCTTTCTCCTTTTTCAGACTTTGCTTCCCTCGCGTGTCTTTTAGCAGGTGCGTATGAGGTTCTACAAATGTCTGACCCTCCTAAAATGAAGTTAATAATACCATCATCCTTAGGTTGGGATGCTGCTCTTTCTGGGATGTTGGTGCCATCGTGAGCCCTTGATTTCTTTTTGCCCAGGAGATCTTTAAGGTGACCTTTGCTCAAGAGATATGCTATCTCCTTTCTCAAGGCGATGCAATCTTCAGTGGTGTGGCCGAAATCTTCGTAAAAGGCACACCATTTGGACTTGTCTTTCCATCCTTTCTTGTTCTCTTTCGTCAACCATCTTGCTTTGTCCCCTAGATCCTTCATGGCATACATCAGTCCTCATACATCCATAGAAAAATAGTAATCTGATAATTTAGGGCAATCATCCTAATCGTCGTCCTCTACCACATTGACCTTCTTATTATCAGGCCTACCATATGGTTTATGCTTGTATGGTTCGTATGTAGGAGTGGGCTTTTGATTGGGATGATTATATTTTGAGGATGACTCTATCCTCTCTTGTATCTTCTGACCATCCTCAAGTCGGATGAATCTCAAAGCTCTGTTCCTGAATTCATCCAAGTTCCTGCATGGATTCATCTTGAATGCTTGTACTGCTGTTGTGACATCCAGGTTCAGGATCTCAAGTGCTTCCTTTCCAAACCTAGTAATTAATTCTCTTAGTGATTCCCCATGTGGTTGAGTCACCCTGTATAGATCACTTGTCAAACGTTCGAACGTTCGACTACAAGAAAATTGATTATTAACATGTTAATGAAATGTGCAAATGAAGTAATAGAATAGGGAGGAACACTTAGCAGCCATTTTAAGGCTGGAATCTTGTAGATACACGAAGTGCGACTAATGCTATTGAATTGCAAAATCTATTATGTTTTGTCAATGTCGAATGTTCGAAGGTGGAATCCATATGGTCGAATGTAGATAGAATGGTCGAAGGGAGAAACTCAAGAGGTCGAAGAAGATTTTATGTATATATGTGTTGATTCGCCCACATAGAATGGTCGAACCTGCACATTCTCCCAATCGAATGGTCGAATGTGTAGGTCTAGATAAAGGCTGAATCATTTTCTAATGTTAACTTTTTGTCATTTTTGTTTCCCTCTCTGAGTGTGTTGTCTCCCTAGGGTTTTGTTAAGTCTGTAATTGATATCTATCATTGTAAACAACATTTTAAAGTGATTATCATTATGTTTATCAATGAAATGAAAATGTTTGAAATGATTTGCGTGTTTTGCTGATTATATTATCATTTCGTAATCAATTCAGGGATTCTGCACCTGAATTGAACTTGTTTGATCATAGTCTTTCTTTGATGATCGATCCTTGACACATACAAAGTGGTATCAAAGCTATAAGGATCAAACAACTATGAATTGATAATATTAGTGTTGATTTGGACCCAATTTTGATCAAAACTTTTCTGTTTTCATTGAACATTTGAAACTGTTGAATATTGATTGATTTGAACTAGTTTTCATGAATAAAATTCAAAATTCTCCTTGTTAAACTTGTTCCAAATCTAATCTGAAGCAAAACCTGCAAAAGATCATCCAATTTCATCAACATTTGAAAATTTTGGATCAAAATAACTGATTTTCAAAGTATAACCATTTTTCAAAATGAAAGGGTTGAACCTAGGGAGAAACGGTCGAGAGTTTGGTTTTTAGGTCGAATCTGGACTTTTAGGTCGAACGTGGAAGTTAATTCGGTCGTACCTAGAAATTTTTAGTGTGGTGTTGTTCATTCGACCATCTGTGTTACATTCGACCAATCAGGAGGTCGAAAGTGGATTGATTTGGTAATGGGAATGGATCCTTAGGACAGGCTTTATTGAGGTTTATATAGTCTACACACACTCTCCATTTCCCATTCTTCTTTTGAACCCCCACCACGTTGGCAAGCCATCTTGGGAATTTTACTTCCGTTATCATCTTAGATTTAAGCAGCCTATCTGCTTCTTCTTGTATGATGATATTTCGTTCTGGAGAAAACTTTCTTCGTTTCTGCTGGATAGGTTTGAAGCTCTTGTCAATCCCAAGTTTATGGGTAATGATATCCTTAGAGATGCCAGTCATATCTTCATGCTTCCATGCAAAGGTAGACATCCTGCATTTAAGAAAGGAAATCAGTGATTGTTCAATGTCATGAGGAATATTCTTACCAATTAGCACAGTGATATCCTTGTTATTTTCGTCAAGGCAAACAGCCTTTACATCCGGCTTTGGATATGCCTTGACATCTTGAGGTTGGCACTCTGCATCCTTCTGTAATTGCTATGCTTGTCGTGACGAAGTCTTCATCGATGTTGTATAGCAATCCTTGGCTTCTTGTTGATCACTATTGACTTTGACAAATTCCCAAGGTGTTGGTAACTTTATGCACTGATGATATGTTGAAGGGACTGCCTTCATGTCATGTATCCACGGTCTTCCCAAGATGACATTATATAAGGATAGGGAATCTATCACGTAGAATCTTTGGATAGAATTCACTCATTCTACATATACTGGTAGCTTGATGTCCCCTACTGTACTCTTAGTTTCTCCACTGAAGCCCAACAGAATTGAAGATCTGGAAACTATTTCAGATTCTGGGATATTCATTCTCTTTAAAGCTTCTAATTGGATTATATTCACTGAGCTTCCACCATCTACAAGGATCATGTGAACAAAGTGATTAGGAATATATAAAGTTATTACTAAACCATCATGATGAGGGTCAACGATATTTTCTCTGTCTTCTTCCTCAAAGCTGATCACTTTAGAGGTCGTCAGGATAGTTGTTCTTGTGGGTCTCTCTCCTTTTTCTGATTTAGTTTCTCTTTCATGCCTTTTAGAAGTTGAATATGAGGTTCCACATATGTCTGATCCTCCCGAAATGAAGTTGATTATAGCAGCATCCTTAGGTGGGGATGCTGCTCTTTCCGGGATGGTGCCATCCTGAACCCTTGTCTTCTTTTTGCCTAGGAGATCTTTGAGGTGACCCTTGCTGAGAAGATATGCAATTTCTTTCCTTAAGGCGATGCAATGTTCAATGATGTGACCAAAGGCTTCGTGGAAGGCACACCACTTCGATTTGTCATTCCAAGCTACCTTGTTATCCTTTTTAGGCCATCTTGCTTTATCTACAAGGTCCTTCATGGCATACATTAAACCTGTAACATCCACAGAAAAACAGTAATATGATAATTTAGAACATTCATCCTCGTCGTCATCCTCTACCACAGTGACCTTTTTATTGTCAGACCTATTATATGGTTTATGCCTATTTGACTCATATGTGGGAGTGGATTTCCGATTAGGATAGTTATATCTAGAGGATGATTCCATCCTTTCTTAGATTTTTTTATCATCCTCAAGTCAGATGAACCTTAGAGCCATGTTTCTGACTTCATCCAAGTTTCTACAAGGATTCATCACTAATTGCTGGTAGAATGGTGAATCTCTTTGCAGCCCCATCTTGAATGCTTGTACTGTCGTTGTGACATCCAAGTTTGGGATGTCGAGTGCTTCTTTTCCAAACCTCGTAATGTATTCTCTTAGTGATTCCCCCTGTGGCTGAGTTACCCTGTATAGGTCACTTGTCAAACGTGTGAATGTTCGAATACAAGAAAACTAGTTATTGAACATATTAATCAAGTATGCAAAAGAAGTAATTAAATATGGTGGAACACTCAGGAACCATTTCAAGGCTGGACCAGTGAGAGTTGAACCAAATCCCTTGCATAGACAAGCTTCCTTGAGGTTTGTAGGAATTGGATTTATCTCCATCCTTTCTCAATATTGAGCTACATGCTCCTCAGGATCTGTAGATCCATCATATAGCTTCATGTTAGGAGTTTGAAACCGTTTAGGGATCTCTGCATCACATATAGGATATGCAAATCGAGACACCCTGTGAGATGCTGAGGATACTTCGGGGATAGGTTGTATTATCCCTGGCACGCTTGACACCATATCTTTGATTTTTTTTGTAGCTCCCTTGCTAGCTGTAGACTAATACCTGTATCATGCAAAGAAGCAACATCATTAGTAGTATATGTACTAGAACTTAAACTGTTACCGTTATTGGTGTATCCTTAGGATGTCACAGGCGTATATCCTGGATCCCTAGTGGTTGTCATCCTAGGTGTAGTAATTGTTTCAGGAGCAGAAAATCCAGTGCTCATGAGGATAAAATCTCCTTGATGCACACCCCTAGGTATGCCAGAATTAAAATCCAATGCCCTGGGCTGCAACGGTGTCCCTATGTCTTCACTTGGCCTTCTTGTGGATGACATGAGAGCTTGTATCTCTCTTATCAACATCTGGTTTGTGTCTTGTTGTTGATGTATTGAATCTTTCATTAGTGCAAACATAGAAAGGATTTTATCATTCGACACAAAAATAGGAGGAGTAGATCCAGATGCTCCTATTGATGGTCTAGGTGGGATTTGTAAAGTAGTACTTCTTGAAAGTGCAGGTGGAGGTGGCAATGTAGAGTTTTTGGCAGAGGTTACGGATGGCATGGATGAGGAAATAGATTTTTGTAAGGAAGACATAGTTGTCAGAATTCTGTAAAGTAAGTTGTTTTGAAAAAAGAGTTTTAACAAAGTTTTTTGTTAAAATAACACCACTTGCCCCACGGTGGGCGCCAAATTGTTTTGGTCAAAAATTATTAATTAAGAATAATCTTGTTTTCCAAATTAGTTAAAGTGAGGTAGAGTGCTAACTTGATAAAAGACTATGTGTTATTCTCAGGATGGTGACTTGTTAATGTAAACACTATATTATTTGACAACTATGCTCGGGATGATGATGAGAAAATTGAGGATGGACAGTTATATCCTAAGGATGTAACTGTCAGGCTGAGATGAGAATTATGCAAAGAAAAATAAATATAAATGAAAGGCTATTAAGAGACGACACTCGATGTACGAGGAAAGCCCTTGATCAATCGTAGATTGCCGGCATAAAACCTCGGGAAGAGACTAGGCCCCTGCCTTGTTTGCTAATATTAAAATGGTAAAAAGAATTACAACTTTGAATGAATGAGTGGACGAGTGATCTAGTGTTACAAGGATTGTGAATGTTCTCAGTAGTTGAGAGTGTGTGTAAAGTTCTAGTAAAAGTAATGTGTCCTATACTCGTCATTCATTCCCATATTTATACTACTTGAAAGTAAACAAAAGATCTCGTGTAATCCGCTTTTTAGTTAAGCTCCTTGAAGGCCTTTGGTGACTGTTGTAGTTGTTTCAACTCAGGTGGACGTTGCAGCAACTGTTTCCTGGTTCTTCTCCCTCTTTTAACGTTAGTCTGTTACAACTTTGACTCGTTCTTCATGCTTGTACCTTTATCTCTCGAGTGTAACTCTTCCATTTTAAATCCCTTTGATCGGGTATCATAATATGGACGTTAGAAAGCAGTTTCAAGTCCATATTATAACTTAATTGTACCTGCAATCATGTCATATAAAGATAGTTCATTAGTATATCTTTAGGATGTACACATGCTGTAATATAGTTATATCCTGAAGTCAGTTGAGCCTTTCAGCATCCTGAGGATGCTACACCAGGGATGTGAGGTAAAATCATCGAGGATTTTCACCATCATCGTCGTCGTTGTCGTCGTCGTCGTCATCATCATCATCATCAATGATGTCATGTATATTGATAAACAAATATAGTTTATGGATTTATATCTTTATTTTCTAAAACTACAACAATTCACCGCTAGACTATTAGCGACAACATGTCGCCGCCAATAGTCAAATTTTTTATTTTATTTTTAAATATTGTTAGCCTGCTTTTTTAAATATAATGCCAAATTATATACATAAACACATAAACTGCAAAAGCATAAAATTATTTACATAAACATCACAAATTCGTTATCACAATAATTGTTTACGTAAACTATCTTAAATACATAATTGTCGCCGACTACCTATCATCATCATCATCATCGTCATCATCATAGTTGCCATCATCCCCTTGATCATGTTGGTTTTCAAAGGTTGGAGTCGAGAAACTTGAACTAATCATCCGCATCATTTCGTCTCTAAACTTTGGGTTTTCCATCAAACCCGCAATTTGCTCCTACAATAATATCAACATCAATCAAATTAGTGTACTAGCTAACAAACATGTGTATATACCAAATGGGTCAAAACTACAAACATTTACGAAACATATGTATACCAAATGGGTCAAAACTATGAACATTTACCAAATGGGTCAAAACTACAAATATTTACCTTATTAGGAAATGATTTGTAAATTTATTGTAATTATTATTTAGTTTATTGTTGTCTTCATTTACTCCGTATACCACTCCCTCAAAGGGTGTATATATTGTACTCTAATTTTCATTTCCAATACACATAACATTACATTTTATATGATATTAGCCTCTTTCATGGGTCATACCTCTTAGCCGATTACCTTGTATATAACTTAGTATTTGATTATTCTAGATTATCCATATTATTAGATAGAGATAATGTTCATAATTAGGATTGTATATCCTTTCCTTATTTTCGATTGTAATCTCCCCTATTTAAAGGGTATCATTGTTCAATAGACATCATGACAAATATTGAACCATAAACGCTTTTATGGTATCAGAGTTCAGGCTCTAACCATCCCGAAAACCTTAACCCTTTTTCTTTTCTGCTGGTTTCGACCAGCTACTGGTTTCGATCAGCAACATCCTTGATCGATCCCTTTTCTCCTTCTTTTACCTATTCTTTTTTCGTACCACAGCAACCGGTCACCATGACCAAGTCCGACGAGCAGCAGTCATCCTCCAACCTAAACCCTTACCGGCCCTACACCCAGCATATTCAGTTACCAATATCTAATAAAAAATTCACACACTTGATGGCAACTCTGTCACCTACTCGTCATGGGTCAAACTATTTAAATTCCACGCGGTTGCCTACCGGGTTATGGATCACATCGATGGTTCCTCTCACCCACCAGAACCCACCGGCCGAAACTATTCTACCTGGAAAGAAGTGGACGCCTTGGTGTCCCAATTGATTTACAACACCGTCAGTGATACTTGGTTCGGACGAGTCCTCGACATTGAGGCCTCTATTCGTACGACCTGGCTGCGACTGGAAAAATTCTTTCCCAGCAATAAACAAGCAAAAACAGCAGCCTTGGAAACCCGGTTCATGAATCTGACTCTTCAGGCTTGCAGCTCGGTTGATGATTATTGCAAACAATTAAAGGAACTTACCGATCAATTATCCGATGTAGATCAACTTGTGTCCGAATCGTGCTTCGTTCTGTAGCTGGTTCGGGGTTTGTTTCAGGAATTTGTCACAACTGCCTCTCTGATTAACTCTCAGCAAGCTGACTAGGATCTTGCTCAGGCCATGTTAAATGATGAAGTCATCCGCCAAGCTCAATCTTCATCAGTTTTAGTCGCCAAAACAGCCCCTCAAACCGACCAGGAAACTTCCTCACAGCAGCAGCAGTCTTCGGGCAGCAGTTCTCAGACAAGTAACACCAACACAGGACGTGACAAAGGAAGAAACGACTCCAATTACAGAGGACGCGGCGGTCGCGGCCGCGGGTACAGAGGCAATCCTACGGGGCTCTCCTGGCCATTCCAGGCTCAATCTGGACAACCCACTTACCCGCAATGGGCTTGGTGTAATACCCCACCATGTCCTTACCCGACCCAAAACTCTTGGCGACCCAACCAAACCCCACCAAATCCGGCAGCCCACTATACAGGATACTCTGCACCGCCTGGATTCGGCCCAACATTAACTTACCAGGCTCCCCATCGACTGGGTATGATGCTTTAAGTCCATCAGATTTGAGCAAGGCCTTCAACACTATGCACCTGAATTACACGGATCCCACTCAGTTTATGGATACTGGTGCTGAGCATCATGTGACAGAAAACCAAGGTATGATTCGTATCCTGACTCTTCTCGTATAAATACTAAACTATTGGTCGGCAATGGACAGTATTTAGCAGTTGACGGCTCGGGCACAGGCTACCTACCCATCCATAACCAAACCTACATATTACTTAACATACTTTACAACCCTCACATAATCAAAAACCTTGTCTGTCCGTCGCTTTACCCATGATAATAGTTGTTTTCCATTGAATTTGACCCGTTTGGTTTTTCCTTGAAGGAGCTCAAAACTGGATGGCTCATTTCCCTCCACAGTAGCACGGGGAACTTTTATCTACTCAATCCACCCACCCATCAGCCACAAGCTTGTTTTCTTGCATCTACTACTTTACCATGGCATGATCGTCTCGGGCACCCAGGCACCCAAGTCTTAGATATCTTAACTAGAAATTTTGGTTTTGCTTGTAATTCGAATAAGAACTCTTTTTGTAATTCATGCCATTTATCTAATAGCAAACGATTACCATTTTATGATTCCAATTCTTTTACTTTCTCTCCTTTTGATACTGTCCATTGTGACTTATGGACTACCGGTTACAAGTATTATATGGTGCTTATTGATAACTTTGTGTGGGTGTACGCTCTGAAACCTTCACCACTTTCACCAAATTTCACCGCCTCATTGCCTCATTTTAATCGATATATCAAAACTTTCCAATGTGACCGGGGGGTGGGGGGATTTGACAACAATGCTTTTAAAACCTTTGCCCACCAACACTGCCTTTTGTTTTGTTTTTCTTGCCCTCAAACTTCCTCCCAAAACAGCCGTGCAGGACGTATGATTCGTCTCCTTAACGACATCATCCGTTCACTCCTCATTCATGCAAGGTTACCCCCTATGTTTTGGGTTGGAACACTTCACCCCGCCCCATATCTTCACAACATACTACCCACTAAACGCCTTATTTTTTTTCACACTCACCTTTGCCCTATATCCCCGTCATCCCACATATGGCCACTTACGTGTCTTCGGATGCGCCTGTTAACCCGAATACCTCAGCCACCCAACCTCACAAACTAAACCCCCGGGCCATCTGTTGCATTTTTCTCGGTTACCCTCCTGATTTTTGGGGGTACCGATGCGTTGACCCCACTACGGGGAAAGTCCACATCTCTCATCATGTGACTTTCGACGAGGACACCTTTCCTTATACCATCCTCACTCCTACATCCAACTACTCTTTTTTGGATGACACCCTACCCATCGGTTTCACTTTCCAAACGCCTATACCCACTACCGTCCCCACACAACCCAACCTACACACCACCTCCCCGTATCCAATTTCCTACTCCCGTATACCGAAACCCACCACCTATTGCTGCCCAGCAGCCCACTGACCAACACCTACTGCCCAATACAGCAACCGCCCAACAGTCTTATGGCCCACTACCAGCGTTGCCCAACAGCCTTCTGGCCCACCACCACCCTTAAAACGGCCCACTCCCACTCGTGCCCAAACCCCCTCATGGCCCAACCCGACTACAAACATACATCGCATGACAACCCGGTCCAAGGCCCACAATACTCTCCGCACTTCAGCCATCTCACCGATTCCCACATACTAGTCATGGGCCTTTGCTGACCCTCACGGGTTAAATGCCATGCATGCTGAGTTTCGTGATTTACAAGAAAACAACACATGGGAGTTGGTACCTCGACCACATGATTGGCCTATCATTTGTTGTATGTGGCTATTTGGGCACAAGTTTTAATTAGATGGTTCATTGGAAAGGTACAAGGCTCGATTAGTTTTCAACGAGAAATCTCAAAATGGTAGGCATTGATTGTGAAGAAACTTTCAGTCTGGTTCTCAAACCGGCCACTATTGGGACCGTCTCGTCGATTGCGGTTTCTCGTTCCTGACCTATCCACCAATTGGATGTCAAGAACGCATTTTTACACCACATTTATATGAGACGGTATTTATGCATCAGCCGCCTGGTTTTGTCGATAGGCGTTTTCCTATCTTTGTTTGCAGGTTGAAAAAGTCTCTTTACGGTCTTAAACAGGCTCTTCGGGCGTTGTACACTAGATTTGCGACACATATATTATCTAAGGGGTTCGCAGCAGCGTTTGTGATAACTCCCTTTTTGTCTACACGCAGATTCCTAATACGGTGTATTTACTTCTTTACGTGGATGAAATAATTCTCACAGCATCCTCTGATCAACTCTTATAGAATATTATTTGCATGCTCTCACGAGAGTTTGCAATGACTGACTTAGGTCATTTGCATCATTTTTCTGGTGTTCGTGTAACCTATACTTCCTCAGGCTTATTTTTTGACCAGGAACAAGTTACAAAGGACATTATATCACGTGCATCTATGTCTTCTTGCAAACCATGCGCTATGTCGGTTGACTTGTCAGCCAAACTCTGTGCCAGTGATGGCCCCTTGTTTCATGATCCAACTCATTAACGTAGTCTTGTTGGTGCTTTGAAGTATTTAATGTTTACACGTCCAGATATCTCATATGCGGTACAACGGGTTTGCCTTTTCATGCATGAACCACCGGATCCTCATTTTTCTTTTCTAAAGCGGATCCTATGATATCATCAGGGCACAATCGATTATGGCATACGCATTGGCAAATCTACTACTCATTCTTTGCTAGCCTATTCTGATGCGGATGCCCTGATTTCCGCCAGTCTACTAGCGGGTTTTGTGTATTTCTTGGTGAAAATTTGATTTCTTGGTCTTCAAAACGGCAACCAACCATTTCCCGTTCTAGTACGGAGGCAACGTACGGTGGAGTTGCTAATGCTGTGGCAGTTTACATGTCTGATAACCCGATTCAACATCAGAGGACAAAGAACATAGAGATCGATATTCACTTTGTTCGTGAAAAGGTTCGAGTTGGACAGAATCATGTGTTACATGTTCCTTCGGTCTTACAATAGGCAGATATTTTTACTAAAGGCCTTGCTCGTTAGCTTTTTCAGTCATTTAGATCCAGCTTGAGCGTCTGTCCACCGCCCGCTCAAACTGTGGGGGAGTCTTAGCCGATTACTTTGTATGTAATTTTGTATTTGACTATTCTAGATTATTCTTATTATTAAGATAGAGATAATGTTCATAATTAGGATTGGATATCCTTTCCTTATTTTCGGTTGTAATCTCCCCTATTTAAAGGGTATCACTGTTCAATAGACATCATGACAAATATTGAACCATAAACGCTTTTAATACCTTCCTACTTTGCACATCTAACAACCCTTCTTCCCTTTTTTCAGCCGACAACAGCACCATGACCACCATTATCATCCCACCTTCTTCAACCTATGATTCTTCTCTCTCTTCAGACCATGCTCCATATGATTTCCGTCAAACTCAGTTCTTCCAACTACCCTCAATGGAAAAACCAAATGGAAACCATTCTTGGTATTCATGATCTTCTCGACCATGTTACCGAAACCACTCTTGAATTTTCTACCACCATTACAGTTGACGGTAAGCCGACCACCAACCCCGTTGTTGTCACCTAGTAAACGGATGATAATAAGGTCTGTTTTTCTTCTTCAGGCCTCTCTTACCGAAGAATCCATGGTTGATGTCACACCCCAACCGATGGTGGAATATATCGAGGCACGACTTGTGATAGATTGTTCAAAGACTTCATAACACTAAGTTGTGACAATATATTAAAATAGATTTCATTCGTATCTATGATGCAACAAGTTTACAATTTGTTTACGAGAAAATACATCAACATAGACGTGAACTAAAATAAAGATTGTTTCGTTTGTTTCTAAGGCCGAGTCCTAAGTGATATTTCTTGTATCATCTTATCAAGCTTTTTCCTGCAACATGTATAAAATATCCGTCAACACATAAAGTATTGGTGAGCATACTAGTTTTGATTTACATACATAGTATTAAAATGTTTTACTCAAATCATAATGCTATAGCTTTGCACACATAGAATCATACAAAAGGCGTAAAACAATCCCAATAATCCACTGCTTATACCTAACACTATCGTGTTAGGCCATTAAAACTTAACAATGACCCATAAAGGGGGCGGGGTGCTACTCCTATAGTGCTATACATGTTAAGGTGGGCTAAAATAGTTAATTAATTATGCTTAGGTATCTTAGAATTTGATTATTAGCATGGCAATAGCATATAAGCATGTTTGATAAATTGAGCATGTGTATATGAAAGCATTTAGTGTATTTGCATATGATACATGTTGAGCCCCAAAAGTGATAAAGAGTGAAAAGGGGACAAGTATGAACTCACCTGAAATTCACAGTGTAAATACTAGCAAGATAAAGTCTGAACTTGGATTAACTGAACTCTTGTGTCCTTGTACAAGTAAAGGACGTCTTAAATTCTAATGCAAGTAAGCTTGTTTCGTTTCTTAGTTTTAAAGATAGTTTATCCAACTACCTAGACTAGCATTGTAAACAATACGTGTCTTAATGTGTATAACTTAACGAACCGATAGTACTTAGCTTAGTTTCTTGAAAGGTGTATGTGTGTGTATAATCACACAAAGTATATGCCTTTAATATAGTATTCAAAATAGCATCTCGAAACCAATTGCGAAACAAATATTTTTGGATAATGAAAATAATGCACGAGTTGTTCGTCTCACGATATATAAATATGTATTTATAGATATATATTTCTATTATGATAATATAGAGTTTGAATAGAATCTATTTGTAAAATATAGCTTTAATTGCACAAATATATAGATTTTAAATGCCCGATATTTCTATACAAATTTGGGCAGAGTTTCCTTTGTTTTTGTAAGAAAACTTGACAACTCAAGTCTTCTATATTTTCCCAAAACAATCAAATGTACATATACACGACACATGGTTTATCTTAATAAAACTAGATAAGCGAGGAACTATACTTTTCGACAAGTAACATAATAAATATAGACCAACAATTGATAGTCTTTATAATAGTTTGTATAAGCATAAGTTAGCCAATATATAATAGTCTGAACGTAGAATGATAAGTTGGCTAGTATAAAACTTGAATAATCATTTTGATAATATAACTATACACGCAAGTATTATAGGCTTCGCTATTCAATGACCCGTATATGGTTAAACATATTACTTGTCCATTTCTATATCACGCGACCTAAGTGTACTAACCTTTTAAAGTTAAGAAAAATATATGTTTCGCAAAAGAAAATAGCTTATATGTATCCAATTATATTCGTACAAATATTCTAAAATTTAATGATTCGGCATAGGTTGGTTCTTTTCGCTTAAGTTTTTGTGATTTATATACATATACCATATAAACTAAAAGATTAGTAACTAAAGGCGCGGCGTGTTATACCTTCCGTGAATAAGCTCGCGAAACGATACGCTAGTGCCTCGAACTAGGAGTCGACAGATCTGAGCCGTTGCCCGCACCTTGACCAAGTCGGTCTGTTTGACCGATGTTGACCAGCGGTTTGACCTGGTCAACTACCGAGACCTTCAAAGCTCACCGAGCACTACGACTGGCCCCCTTATCATCGTGACCTTTGCTGGCCAGAACATCATAATAGAACCAACAACGAATCTATTTGACCCGAACCTGACCGAGTTGCAATCCAAAACAATACCCAACTGAACTTGGTCTGAGTTGTAACCAAACCCAACCCAGACTCACCTTTCTTACTGCACAATACCCGAATCAGAAAAATAGAGGAAAGACCCAAAAGGAAAACCCATCTCCGGTTGCTCCATCTAAACAAAACGAGAACAACACCACTCGACCAGAAACCACTATTCTCGTCACTGCACCACCACCATAGCTACGAACAAGAAATCCTGAATCAGACCATAAGGTGGTGTCATCTGGTCATGGGTGCAGTGCCGATGTATGTGTGCGTGTGTGGAGGAGGGCAGGAATGGAAGAGATGAGGGTAAGGGTGGCTTGGATGATGGTTGTTGGTAACTGAGGTGGTGGTCGGCGGCGGCGGCCACTGCGTCTAGAGTGAGAGAGAGAGGAGAGGGGTTGGATGTTGGACATGTGTTATAGAGAGGGAAAGATGTGAGGTCGAGATGAGAGAGAGAGAGAGAGAGAGAGAGAGAAGGGAGGGACTTGTGTTGTGTTGAGCGTAAGGAGATGTGCAGGGAGAGAAGAAGAGGTTCAAGTGGTGGTGGCTAGGGTTGTGGATGCTTGAATGAGGAGGAAGAATGTATTATGTTGTTTATATAGTTAAGGTTAGCTAAGTAGGTTAGGTGAATGGTTACTGCGTATACGAACCCGTTAACGACCGGCGTCTCGTTTCTAATTTAAATTCGTTTAGTCGCTTAAATACTTGTATCACGTATTTTATTTATATAACTCGACTAAAATCGAGGACTTGGAATATTTAGTCGTGTTAAAATTCTTTTTATGTTGCCTGGCACGTCTTACTTCCGATATTATCCTTTAAACGTTTAAGTTAGCGAAATAACTAATTGTAGTCATTCCCGAATAAGGATTTATTCTCTCATTAACGATATATATTATTGTTAACAAATTAAAAATCGATTTGTAAATAAAATATTATTATTATTGTATTATTCGTGAAAAGCTGAGCGTTACAGTTGAAATCCTTGGCCTTACCACTGCTAAACAGGTCTAGGATGCCCTTGCTGCAGCCGACCGTCCAACTTCTTTGGAACAGATGCATACTCTGCAAGACACCCTTCATTAACTACAAAAGGCTGGTTCCACGATTTCGAAAATCGGGTGCAAATACAAGAGTCTTCGTAATCAACTCACTGCTATCGGTTATCCGGTCGCTGAAACACGAAAAGTCTCACTAGTTCTTGTCTGGTTTTGGACCTCATTTTGAAACTTTCTCTACTACTCGCAAGGCTCTTAACCCGCCACCATTGTTATGAGATCTGGTTGCTCAGGCCGAAAATCATGAGCTCGGATTGCCTTCTCTGCTTCACATACTAATGGCCAATCTTCTACCAAGAATCCTTCTCGTCAAAACTCGGGTTCTCGCAGCATATCTTGTTACAATTGTGGCCATGTACGTGGTCACCGCCCTCCTCATTATCAATTATGTAGATAAGAGGGTCACCATGCATCATCATGCCCGAATCTTACCAGTTATGCTTAACGATCTCAGACCATTGGTGCAATCTCGCACAAGTGTTTCATGCTTGTTATAACGTTGATCCAAATCAGCCGGATTGGACCGGTGATACCGGTGCTACTTCTCATATGGTCCTGTTTGAAACTCCATTGAATGCTTGGGCCCCTTATAACGGTAATGAACATGTTATTTTTGGTGATGGTAAAACTTTCCCTATTACTCGTAGTGGTAAAACGTTTATTTTGCCCAATCTACCTTTATTGAACGTTCTTGTGGTGCCTCATTTGACCAAAAATCTTCTCTCCATTAGCAAGATAACTAATGATAATCTTGTTGACATTTATTCTCTAATGACTATTTTCATATTCAGGACAGGAAAACTAAAAAAGTTTTAGCACGGGGAAGATGCGATGATGGTCTTTATGTTCTTAATCTTGGTCAAAAGACATTCTTGGCACGAGTCAGGTCATCTCATTTACGTGCTTCTTATGAAAAATGGCATGCTCGTTTAGGTCATGTGTCACATGACATTATTTCTTTATTAAAAAGGTGGGACATTTATCAGTTACGTCCTTATTACTAAAACCAGGTGTATGCACCTCTTATCAATTGTCTAAGGCTAAACATTTACCCTTTATTTCTAATATTAAGTGTGCTTCTCGTGTGTTAGATCTTATACATTGTGATCTTAGGGGTCCCGCTCGTATAGCCTCCACGAATAGTTATTTATATTATGTAATTTTTATTGATGATTTCTCTCATTTTAGTTGGTTTTATCCATTAGACAACAAATCGGAGTTTTATAATGTTCTAACCATTCTTTTTAACTTTTGTTCAAAATCAATTTTCTTCAACTGCTAAAAATTTTCAAAGTGATGGAGGCACTGAATTCACAAATCATTGCGTTCGTGACTTATTTCTTTAAAAAAAACATTTTTCATCGCCTATCATGTCCCCACACACCAGAGCAAAATGGGAGAGCCGAGCGTAAACATCAACATATTACAGAAACCGGACTTGTTATGCTTTCTATTGCCCACACAAGAGCAAACTATTGGACGGATGCATTTATGTCCTCCACTTTTATTATCAATCAGATCCAACTCTATTGCCTGACAACAAGTCTCCGTATGAACTCTTGTTTCATCAAGCTCCAACCTATGCAAATTTCAAAATTTTGGTTGTCGTGTTTTTCCTTACTTTAGAGATTATGCGCCACACAAGCTCTCACCAAGAAGTGCTTCTTGTATTTTTCTTGTATATTGTCCGCAATACAAACGCTTTCCTTGTTTAAACCCGTGTACATCCTGAGTATATATTACTCGCCATGCTCAATTCGATGCAGCCGTTTTCCCATTTTGTAACAACCAAGAGTGGACCTCGAAAAATTTTCGCCTATTATTATTATTAACAACCAAAACAAGCATTAAGTGAGAAGGTTATGTTCAAAACAAAAAACCAAACCAGTATATATGAAATATTATTAAAGAATACGCTTTATGAGACCGAACTAACACGCAATACGAACCCAAACCTGAGCCACAACTAATAAACATTAGTCACCATGGGACACATGGCCTCTTTGCCATGTGCCCCATGGCATATTATTAGAAAGACACACACACGTATACTTAATATATATATATATAAGAGCACATGGGTGGTAACATATTTATCACACCCATCACACTATCACACCCAATCATCTTATGACACCTCATTTATCACATTCTATCACATTTCATCACTAAACCCATGTGGCAGTGTTCACAGTTATCACTAAAACCATCACACCCAATCACCTTGTGACACCTCATTCCATCACACCCACCATTATTTTTTATAAATAAAAACCAAAAATTAGTGGGGACTACCACCTAATTGTGTGGTTGAAATTAAAGTGTAGTGATTGCTTTTCAGTGGGGACCACCCCAACCTTCACAAATCTTTCAAATTCAACGTGATGCACATCACGGTAACATTCATCGCGGCAGTGATAATTCAAGGCGGGCCGGTGTTTCGCGGCCACCACGGTATCACGGGGTGGCCATCACGGACCACCCCGGTTGGCCTAATACCATTCACTCTCTCTCTCTCTCTCTCTCTCTCTCTCTCTCTCTCTCCCTCTCTCTCTCTACAATTCACACAACACTTTAATGAGAACACAAAATAGAAAGAGAAGAAAGAGAGACAGCCGAGAGGAAGAAGGAAGAAGGGACTAGAGGACTTCCACCGGCGGCGGCGGAGCTCCGGCAGAGCTGCTCCCACACTTCACTACCCCCACCCCCTCGCATCTACCCATCAGGTTTACAGAGAAAGAACTTAAGAGAGAGAAAGTGGGAGAGAGAGAGAAGCGAAGAGGGGAAAGAGGGACCGAAGAAGAATGGAACCGGCTCCAGCCAGCCTGATCTGTTCCGAATACCTAGCAGCGACGACAACAGCTTCTTCGGTGACTATAGAGTACGACAGTGACGGTAGTGATTCGGATGCTGTGTTCGGATTGGGTCAGTCGGGTTTTTAAGGTAAAAACCCCAAACCCACATCTATTATCTTTAATGATACTCGATAATGAGGAACGATTGAGAGATGATGTTGATGATGATTATGGTTACGGTGGTGACGAGGGTGATGATGACTTGGTGGTGGAGATGATTAGGTGATGGCAGAGGTTACATTTGTTGGTTGTTGATGCTAGGGTTCGGGTCAAGAGTCGGGCCAAGGAAATTGGTCACGAGGTTAAGTCAACAGAAGTCAAGATGGTTGACTGGTCAACCAGTCAATGTTAGTCAACTGTTCAATGTGGGTCAACCTGGTCAACACGAACCTTTGTCCGAGTATGAGGTACAACCGAATACGCTAACTAGATAGTGATATTAATTATGACCTTTATAATATATCTATATATATATAGCGTGTGGGACTCGACGAGCATATTATATTGAGTATCGGCCATTGGTTTGGACATTTTGATTTTGATAATAGGAACCATAGCGTTGGGACTTGGCACTTGAAACATTGAACATTGAGTATACGACTCGGATATAATATTTGGAGTTGGATTCACGACATGTGGGAGATTAGACATAGACTTGGTTAGGCGAACATATAATAAAGGATTTAATATTTTGACCATGGACCTTTAGACACTAAGACTTAGGACATGAACATGGACATGGATCTTGAACAAGGATACCAAGACTCGGATATGATTAGAACTAGGATACAACGAGACATGTATATTTATATATAAAAAGCTTATATGAACAAACCAAGGAATCCTAATAACAATACTTGGACATTGGGACTAAAGATCAAACTTAGTTAGACATAACATACGACATGTTACTAGATACAAGCATATATATAAAGGGTAAAGCGGAAAGTAACTTGACGCCTAGACATATAAGATAGAGTTAGGCAAGAATAATAATGTAAACACCAAGATTTGAGATCTCGGATATTAGTTATGACACCATAGAATCAGTGCTTGACAACATGTATATTATCATAAGCGACGAGAACTAAGTATAAACATATATAAATATTGAGAGGATTATCACCTCGACATTTGAGACTTAGAGTATAAGAATTGAAGCCATATGCTCGAGCTCGTCCCCCATGCGTAACCATTTATGGATAAAAACCAAACACTAACAATAATTGTCGACTTAGGATTCGTCCAGGAAGAATACCGTACGAGATGTTGGATGCTTAAATTATTATAAACCATTCATGAGCATGGCTATCCAGGTGAGTTCGTGTACTTCCCCCTTTTGTTTTACTGTTTTGGGGTGAACATATGCTTGTGTGTGTAAAATTACTTGATGTGACATGGGCTCCTGAAACAATATTCACACTCATTAACCCAAGGGAGTTGGGCCACTTAATATATGGGTAGTACTACTTGGGGAATCCCCACGCACAGTGGATCCGGAAGCACGGAAAACCATCCACTGAGGTCTATGGATTGTGGAATATATTCTGCCATGGGAGTAGATGGATTCAGTGTTAGGATTGAGGTGTGATACTTGTACATCACTATGTTTAGAACTGTGTAAACGTGTTTTTGAACTACTTAACTGTCTTGGATTTACTTAACAACTTACACGGACTCACCAGCATAATTGCTGACCCAAACTCTTTTTAAGCATGTGTTCAGGTACTGCAATTGGAAGATTATGAAGCATACGGATTACGTTCATATGATGCGGATTATAGGTGCTGTTTGCTAGATGAATTTGATTGAAGATTCGGCTATAAGGGTTGTGGATTAGAGCATTAAAGATAAGCGTTGGTAGAAGTATGGAATGATTAGTGGATTACACTCCTCAACTGCTTTGACGACCGTCGCGTTTCGTCCCTGCATAAATACTAGACTATTTATTTTAGTTTTGTATTTATATTTTTGGATGAGAAATTGTATAAACATTAAATATTAGTCTATCATTGCTTCCATTATGCAAGTCTGTTACCAAACTGTCATAACGTCCAGCCCCCTCCTGGTTGGGTTGTTACACATTTAGTGGCCATACTCCTACTAGTGATGAAGCCTCCTTAATTTTTGCCAACTTTGATGAACAAATACCCACTGTCCAAAACGTCTATACTTCTCCAAATAACCAATCAACACCAACTTCCACCTTGTTCCCTTTGCCAAGTACTTTGAATATACCCACACATAAACCTCAAACCGAAACCTATCAGCCTTCCACACCTTCAACAACCCAAATCGATATACCACAAATCGAAACCCACCCATACCCTAACGAACCCACCCACCATCCAACCCAACAGCCTGTTCCCCAATCTATAGCCACAACTGAACATCCCAACAACATACCCTCACCTGATAACATTGAACCATCAACTACAGACTCTCAATCTTCCACTCACCCTATGCAAAATCTGGCATTTTCATGGTTAAACATCAAGCGGATCTTGATTTCACACACAACAGCTCTTTTTATAAGGCCCTTTTCGCTGCTAAAGATCCCAAAGGGTATAAAACGGCAACCAAACATTCAAAGTGGGTCAAGGCGATCGATGAAGAAATGGATGATTTAACACACAACAAAACTTGTACTTTAGTCCCACGACCTGTAAACATGAATGTTGTTGGATCTAAGTGGGTCTATTGCACCAAATATATGTTCGACGGTTCGGTGGAGCGATCTAAAGCGCGCTTGGTCGCTCAAGGTTTTACTCAAATATCGGGGCTCGATTATCACCATACTTTTAGTCCGGTAGTTAAACCATCAACGGTGCGTATTGTTCTTGCTTTGGCCACAATCAACAATTGGCCATTTCATCAACCAGATGTAATAAAACGCATTTCTCAATGGTAATCTTAATGAGGTTGTTTACATGGAACAACCCCCGGGATATGTTGATAGCTCACATCCGACTCATGTTTGTCGCCTCACTAAATCTCTTTATGGCCTTAAACAGGCACCACGTGCCTGGTTTCAACGATTGAGTACCTTTCTTATGAATCAAGGTTTCCTTTGTAGCAAGTCAGACACCTCCTTTTTTGTCTTCAAAAAGGACTCTTGTATCATGTACCTGCTCGTTCATGTGGACGATCTAATTCTAACCGGCAACAATAAAGTCCTTACAGAAAAATTCATTTCTCATCTTCATGATGAATTTGCTACAAAAGATCTGGGTCGCCATAGTTATTTTCTTGGATTAGAGGTTTCTTACACTAGTACCGGGTTATTTCTTTGTCAGTCAAAATATGCATATGACATATTTGCTCGAGCAGGTCTTCGCGATTCCAATACAGTCTCTACATCTCTTGCTACAACCGATTCCTTTGTTACTTCAGGGACTCCTTTCAATGATCCCACTCTTTATCGGTCTTTGGTAGGTGCCTTGCAATACTTGACTATTACCAGACCAGATATCTCTTATGCCGTAAATCATTCGAGTAAATTTCTGCACTCACCTACTACAACTCATTATAAACTGGTCAAGCATATTTTATGTTAAATTAAGGGCACCATATCCGCTGGTCTCGCATTCTCTAAACCATCGGTCACTACTTTGTTGGGATACTCTGATGATGATTGGGCACGGTGTCTTGACACACGATGGTCTACCTATGCTACTCTGTCTATCTAGTTGGAAATATTGCCTCCTGGAGCGCTAAGAAGCAACCAACCATTTCAAGATATAGTTGTGAGTCGGAATACAGGGCTACGGCAAATACCGCTACTGAAATTATTTGGGTAACAAACCTTTTACGTGAATTACATGCTTTACCTTCTGGATGTCCAACCCTCTTATGTGACAATCGGAGTGCTCTTCTTCTCTCTCACAATCCCATCTCTCACAAGTGTGCGAAGAACATTGGCATCGATTATCATTTTTTTGAGAGCTTGTTTCACCAAGATGTCTTCAGACCAAGTTTATTTTACCAATCTACAGGTCGCCGATATACTCACCAAAAGTCTCCATGCTGCGTGTTGGTCTGCCACCTATCCGATTGAGGGGGGTATTAGGAAATGATTTGTGAATTTATTGTAATTATTATTTAGCTTATTCTTGTCTTCATTTACTCTGTAAATCACTCCCTCAAAGGGTGTATATATTGTACCCTAATTTTCATTTTCAATGCACAGAACATTACATTTTATATACCTAATGGGTCAAACTATGTACAAATAGTTACCAACATATATATATATATATATATATATATACACACACACACACACACAACTACAAACATTTACTAAATGGGTCAAAACTACAAACTAATAATAACTACCAACATTAAGCAAATATTTCAACAATTACCAAACTAACAATACTACCAACATTAACCTAAATTACAAACATTTACCAAACTACTAATAATAACTACCAACATTTTCCAAACTATTAACAACTATCAACATTTATCAAATTGGTCAAAACTACAAACATTTACCAATATATATATATATATACACACACACACACATATACAAAAAAACTACAAACATTTACTAAATGGGTCAAAACTACAAACTACTAATAACTACCAACATTAAGCAAATATTTCAACAATTACCAACTAATAATACTACCAACATGAACCTAATGTACAAACATTTGCGAAACTACTAATAATACTATTAACATTTTCCAAACTGTTAATAACTATCAACATTTATCAAATGTTTCAAAACTCCACAAATTTACCAAATGGGACGAACTACGTACAAACATATACCAACATATATATACACATACAAACTACATACTACTAATAACTACCAACATGTCGCCCCCTACGTCAACAGTTACCAAACTACTAATAAATAATATTACTACCAACATTTTTCAAATTATTAATAAGCCAGTAAACTTGTGTAAATTGTGGCGGAGGCATCTATTGGATATGTTGTGCCAGCCTTTGTCACACCCTCAAATTCCTTTTAAGGGGTTTTACCGCGAGGCACGTGACACCAGGATCCAAGTCAACGGTCACACAGAACGACAACTATATGGGTAAAATAACGTAATTAAAACATCTACCAAAGTTTAACCAGCGGAAGCAGCTTAATAATTTACATCCATAATACCCAAGTAATAAAAGTTTTAAAACTGAATTAACATAATATTCATCAAAACAAATGCATGAGACGCTGTGAAGACACCCGTGTGTCATATCCCTGCTACTATCTTAACGACCTGAGAAAACATGCTAAATGTGTCAACATATAATGCCAGTGAGTTCACATGTTTTAGATAAAATGTGAGGTTTACAAAATCAAGTAATTTTACTATTTATCTAACGTTAGCTAGACATTATGTATGTTACTTATGCGATTGGAACCATTGCTGACTGTGTTGTTTCTCAATATGTGCCTTTCTTGTTACCGCCGTCTCCGATAACCGTCGTGTAGTTCAAGACTATATGCACCCGTCCAACCTCCAGTTGACCCGGGTGTGGTTTATCATGCCCAATAAATCTATCCACATTTTCCCCGCTATATAACCATATTAGCAATTCCTTAAGGACTTAGATGAGTCGCAAAGTAAACAGGTGATAACAATATTAATAGGTGATCATAAGAAAATACGAGTGTGTAGCATGTTTCTCCCCCATGAGAAAGTATATAAAAGTGGGGCCGTAAAGCTCACCTTAGATTGCGTCTTCTAGTATTTATAAAACCGACCGTGTGGATAGTTCCAATTACCAGATACCTATAATAAGGCATCTGTATGTGTGTTGACCGGTAATGTGTTGGTCAAATAACCCTTGGTTGTCCAAACCGTGACTTTGTGTGTTTCAAATAGTCGATCATAGTTAATAAAAGTTTATCAGTTATGAATAAGTTTCAGATTGTCGATCACGTAAAAATACATAATTGCGCACAATCATATAGTAACAGGTCTGTTTCTATCGAATGGGACCCAACCAGGTGCCATTCGCTGAAACCTTCACACGAATGAGTCAAGAATCTTGTCATTTGCTATATCCGAATGGAATATATAACAAATGAATCAATTCAGACGAATGAGGACCACGTCCCTGTCATTCGCTAGATCGGTGTAGCAAATGAGAGCTCATTCGCCCTGCATAAGCTGATTAAAAACTGTGATGAACTAAACCCTTCAAATCAGATCAAAAACTTATCAAATCATAACCAAATGATGCAGTAACCTATGTCTGACCTATTAGTACATTATCACATCTGATTGAGTCATCAATTCGTCCATTTCGTACATAAAAATCACATATTTCCGAAAATGAGAAATTATGAAGATGTCACATCAATTGCATAAAAAACATGCCCTAAATGGAAAATATTGAAATTACACACATACAACATTCATCTGATCATCAAACTCACAAGTAATCATCCTAATATAATTTCTAACACGTTATCATCATTCTATAGCATAACAAACCCTAGATCTACACAAAACCCCCAAATGGATCAAAACTCATAAACATTCATAACACATCAAACATCACCTAAACATGTTTCTAACACCTATACAATCATCAAATTAGTAACATAGCATCATATAGCTACAAAATAACACAAAAGCCCTAATTTCTAAGTCACCAATCCAACACCAAGGTTTATACTTTGTGAAAACCAACTTTTAGTGTTTTGATCTAGTAAGGAAATGTTTAGAAATGGGTTTTTATTTAGGAAAATATACAAATATCAAATCTGTACACTTAGGGTTCATAAAACATTATAAAAATGGATGAAAAAGGGTTTAGATAGGTTACACACTTTGAATCTTCAATTGATATTGTTTCTAAACGTTGTTTGGCTCAAGGAACTAAGAAATGAGGGCAAAAACTCATATATACACATTAAGGGTTGTAAAGGAACACTTAGAGGCGAGTTAGGATTTTGAAATAAGATGAGAATGAGTGAAGTATTTATAGGTTGTTGTCAATCGCTAGGGCGTTCTAGCAACTGAGACTCATTCATTGGTTCATTCTAGCGAAGGGGCCTTCTGGTTCTCTCATTCGCCTGAAATGACAGGCGAATGAGTGTTTTCTTGGGTCATTCACCCAACCGACCACAAATTGCATATAAAACACATATTATCATATCAATTCGCGTAAACACATATTCAAAAGCAATCAATTGATCACATAACATATAATATTCAACAAGTTACCCTTATTATGTTAATTCACCAACAAATAGGATACGAGAATCGTGTGTCACCCGGTGATTCCCTGAATCACCGAAACCCTGACCAGAGTGTGTGTAGACCTACTTAACTAACTAAGTTAAGTTTGTTTTACAAATGTTTTGCTAAGGTAGAGTTATGTGTTGTTAGGAAAGTTAACCTGGGTTTGTCGGGTGTCACAGCCTTAAAGTCGATTCTGTTGGACAAGGTTTAGGCCCAATCCGGCGAACATGTCCACGTCGGGCACACATCACAGTTTCATATATGGCAACCTTATCCACGTGCTGTGAGGAACATCCTTCTTCATTTAAGCGTTCAGTTTGGGATTCAAACTTTGCCATTAACTTGTGATGTATTTTACAAAGGTAATTTAATAGTATGTGTGTGTGTGTGTGTGTATATATATATTTATAATGAGAATTACATTACAAATAAATACTTACATAATTTTACTTGTTCTGTGGGCTATGAAAATGTCCTTCTCTATTGGTATGACTGGAACGGTATGCATCATACTGTTCCAAGTCATGTTTAACATTAGAACATAAATTATAAATTAGATAAAAACATTAGCGTGTGTGTATAAAGCATTACCTGGTTGTAACAAGTACTGGCATAAGAGGTTGTTCCATCTTGGTAAGTGTATATCTGTTTCTGATGGGCTGCTGCGGTAATACTAGACATGTAAATATGTCCTTTTATCAAGAAATGATCCACAACCTTCTGCTAGTTTGCATTGGTCATGTCGCCGCTAAAGGTTTCACCGCTATTGCTCTTAGTATGATAGAACTCCCACTGTCAGATCATATTTCCATTCAACGGCTAGATCTTGATTAAAATCATGACGCAGATTGGAACAATAGGGGCGACCCGCGGCCCGTTGCCGCTATTGCTCAAACTTCTTGTATAACTAGGTGGTAGCCACAGGCCGCGCGTTGCGGCGACGAGCCTTAGTTGATGATAGTTGGTGACCCTTTTTATGTGATGTACGTTAACTGTATGAAAACATGTGTTTCGACGTGTATCTAATCTAAAACATTGCGGTTACAAAAAAAAATTAAATCAAACCCGGGTTGGTCTATTTAGTGAGGGGTCCACTTGATACTTCACCGCCCTTACCTATGCATTGAGACTTAGAAGTGGCGAAATGTACAATAACTTGAATTTATACGCGCGAATGAAAACATATTATATTTGACTTGACTCGTTTCCAAACACATTATATGTCAACATGTAGACAACTGAAAACATATTATATTTAACCATAATCGTTACCGAAAAAAATTATGCTGAAACGTGAATTTATACCGACACATATCTTAAAGAGACGTATCTTAAAATGTCAAAACGTATACCAAGTAAGCATGTACATAAAAACACATTGTACTTCCTTCATTATAATATGGTGTTCATTTGTATCTCACACAACTTATGTTACTTTCATTTCAATGTTGGAATTTCTTTAATGGTAAACGAATTTAAACTTAAGTCAATATGAATGAAAAATAATAAAATGGATATGGATATGGATGTGTCATATCTCACATGAGAGGTCTATTTTTAAATCATCTCCAATGAGCATTTAAGCGCACACATGGTGTGTAGAACTTATATTTCTCTGTAAAATGATCAATTCATATTGAACAAAAACTACCTAATTATCGTTCAACAAAAAAAAAATGGGCTAAATAGAAATTAACAATAAAGTGCACATAGTTTTCTTTAGATGCAGATTCTATTGTCTAATGCTTTATTAGGCTTCTACGCTGCGATTGGCAAACGAAGAGAAACCATTAATCATCATATAAATACGGCTGGACAACAACAAAACAACACGAAAACCTAACTCACCGCAAAGTGAAAAGAGCCGAGGTAAAGGAAAATTCCGGCAAGAAAAGAAGAAAGTGACCAGAGAACTTAAATCGGCAAAAACAAACAGGAAGATAGTTTAGAACACAACATACCTTACGAAATCAATTGTACACCCCACATTCTAAAAAAAATACATAAGAACCAAAGTATTTTGAAAAAATGAGTGATGAAAGGTACCATTGGAGAAAACGAAGGAAGAAATCGGGGGAATAAGAAAGAAGAAGAAATAGATAATATAATATTATAACCAAAGATGATGAAGGATCAAAAAAGAAAAATGCATCTAGAACAATTTAGGAAATTACTTGTACATTATGTTTTGATGCATGTAGAATGGTCTAGACTTTACAACTTTGGGTGTGAAGAAGTGTGTAGATGCAATAAATAATGCTTGTTAATTATTTATTATATTGTAGGATGACACGTTGCATGGCCGGATTCACCACCAACCATGCATTTTAAGTAGTTTATATAATTCCAAACTATTGAGGCCATTAGACCGATGAGAAAGTATACGATATAAAGTTTGTTAACGTGAGAAGCAATAAGAAGCCACCAGAGGATAACAAGTGTCTTATTAACCAAACCCCAATTAACCTAACCAAACTATAATTACTCTTAACATCAATTTAACCCAAGGGCATTCTAGACTTTAACCACACGTAACTGATTACGTGAATTACGGCAGTTATTTTTGTAAACGATATTTTCAAATCATAAATTTAAATTCGTAAAACACAGACGATCTCACACACACATTACGTTTCAATCCAATTACGATTCAAACTCTATTTGATTATCACGATTACAGTTTAATCGATCAATTGATCATGTTCGGTACGTGTATTCGTAGTTAATTAATCCATTGTTCAATAATTTTTGGTTTAATTTTTGTTTTTGGTTATCAGATTTAAACTTATCTGTTGAAGAGCAGAGAGTTGTTGCTGAGAATTCGAATCAATTACCTAGTTATAATGCTTTTCATCGTATGATCATCATCCTCTGTTTTTAGACAAAAAAACAAAGACATGTGTTTTGATAGATTTGTTAACAAGAATGTTTTTATGTGTGTTCAGACTTGATCGAAAACACTAATCAGGATGTTGATATTCATAGTTTGAACCTCATCAATGAATTCAGAGTTCAAGGTATTTTATAGTTTTAACCTTTTACTTTATATTAGTGCGTCTGATGTTATATACGAGTGCATCTGTTTTTAAATTGTAGTTGATTATTGCTGGTACTGATAGTATATTAGTGCGTCTATTTTTATTACAGAGTGCGTCTGGATGTAGCAAACATTTATTTTACTAAGTGCGTTTGAATAGTCAATAAGTGCGTTTGTTTGTTATTTTTTGAAAGGTGTTGCAACTGATATTCCTGTTGATGACCAAGCTAGTAACACATAGATCCCAGATGTACCTAATTCTCTCAAACCTGCAAAGGACATGGAGTTTCCTAGTATTGACCATGCACAAGAGTTTTATGCAAAATATGCAAAGGTTGGTGGTTTTTCTATTCGAAAGGGCACGTCAGATGTGCGAAAAGGTGTTCTATGTGACGGCCGGGAAAATTTTCTCTTTTTATCGCCTCGGTCATAACGCTACCGTGGGACGGTAGTGCATATCGTTTCGGGAAAAATCATATATCGTTGTCTGTAATGGTTTCCGGGTCGTAGTAGTATTATTCATGCGTCTAGCTAACGCTATCATTTCTAATATAGTGATAACATGATGGCTTTCATTACTTAAACGTTTAACATAAAACCTGTGAACTCACCGGCATTATTTGCTGACATTTTTAGCATGTTTGTCTCAGGTCGTTGAGGTAGCAGCATTTATAGGCGCACGGAGTCTCACGGCATCTAGGATTCATATGCATCTTATTTAGCATTTTCAGACTTTTATGCTTTTACTTTCGTGTTGTAATAAAGTTTTATGCTTCCGCAACGATGGATTGTTTATGAAAACTTAATGGTTTGCTTATGTCGTTTTTACGTATCATATGGTGCCGTTTATTGTGACCGTTGACTTAGATCCCGGTTTGTCACGCGCCTCGCGGTAAAACCTTGCACGCGGAAATTGAGGGTGTAATATTCTAAGACATAGATACTTTGTATGCTATAAGGAGGATTTTAAGCCAGTTAATGTAGGTGAAGAGAGTTCTAACAAAGATGTTAAGTCAAGGAAAAGGCCATCCATCCGGACTGGATGTCCTGCATATATTAGGCTAACCTCTGAGAATAGAAAAAAATTTAAGTTTTATGGTTTTAATGAAGGTCATAATCATCCTTTTGTTCATGAGAGTGACATTCATTTTCTAGTAGCAAATTGGAAGCTGACACATACTCAAGTAGAGATGATATGTGAGCTGTCTTCATTGAACATGGGTCATGTCAAAGCTTTTAACATCATGAAGACTAAGTATGGAAGTTTTGAGCATGTTGGTGCAACTGCAACTGATTGTAACAACTTTAAAGGTGGATTAAACACCTTTATTGGTGAGTATGATGCAGATATGATTGTGACTAGGCTTAGGGATAAGAAGAAGTTCCTGCCAGATTTTTCATTTGAGTATTCTGTGCATCAAAAGAATGCATTAACTCGATTATTTTGGGCTGATGCTTTGTGCAAGAGGAATTATATGGAATTTGGAGATGTGATATCGTTTGACGCAACATTTAACACTAACAAGTATGTTTTTAATTTTCACAGGATTTTTGAAATTCAACTTTTACATGTTTATAACTTTTTTTGTGGCATTTTTTTTAGTTTTTTAAGTTTTTTACAGGTACAAGATGGTGTTTGTACCATTTACCGGAATTGATAACCATTGTCGGAATGTCACACTTGGTGCAGGATTGTTGCCATATGAGACAACTGAATCATACACATGGTTGTAACTGATCAAGATGGTGCTATGAACAATGCAATACAGTTGGTTTTTCAAAATAGCAGACATAGATTGTGTATGTGGCATATCAAGAAGAAGGTTCTTGATAAGGTCAGCATGAATTTATGATTTATTTAACGAGTGCGTCTGTTTACTACATTAGTGCATTTAAATACTCTGTTGTTTTTGGATATAATTTAGTGAATGCGTCCAAACTTACGTGTTAGTGTGTTTGTTTCCATATTGTTTTTTATAGGTTGGTAGTGCATTATGCAGTGATGATGAGTTCAAAAGGAGAATTTGTGCAATTGTATGAACAGCCTCCATCAGTCTGGAGACATTTGATTTTGAGTGGGGTGTACTTATTGTCGACTACAAGCTAAATGATAACGATTGGTTGATGGATATGTTTAATATGAGGTCAATGTGGATTCCTGCCTTCTACCGGGATGAACCTGTGTCTGGGCTAATGAGGACAACATCAAGATCCGAGAGTGAGAATCATTTTTTTTGCCAAGTGGCAAATTCTTAGTTGACTCTTGTTGAGTTCTTCAACCACTTTGAAACGTCCCTTGAAGGTCAGAGATTCAATCACAGGAAGAATGACCTTGATTCCAGACATACCGTTCCTGATCTTTGGACTACGAACCCTATGGAGGAAGAAGCTGCTAAAATATTTACACGAACTATCTTCTTTGATATTCAAGAAGAAATATATGCCACTTATGAAGGATTAATAAGTGTTCATATGTAGAGGGCTGATGAAGAAGGTTTTTAAAGATTTTTGTTGATGATCCACAAGCATCTGGTAAAGGCTTTGTTGAGGTAATTTTTTTTTGTGCCTTTTATTATTAGTGCGTTTAAATTAGTTATGAGTGCATCCAAAAGTCTTCAGTATAAATTTTGGTTTTTTAAATATTTAAGGCGTCTGAACCTACTTATGAGTGCGTCTAAAGTCACCATTATAATTTTTTAGCTTTTTTACAGGTTTTGTTCAAAAAGGAAGTTGTTGATGGTGTTGAGGATGTGACTACATTATGCTCATGTAGGAGGTTCGAGCAGTACGGGTTGCTGTGTAGGTATATTTTTTATATATTAAGGTTGATGAAAGTTTATAGATTCCCGAAAAGATACATTCTGAGGAGGTGGATAAAAGAAGTTGTTCCAAATGAAATAAAGTATTCATTTGAAACAGGAGAGTTTGGTGATGACAAGACGAAAGAAGCCAGACGTATTGCACGGGAGATAGTTTTGGGCGGTGAATATCTTGCAAACACACTAATTGAAGATTTATCCGAGTTAAGTTTGGTTAATGATAAAATCAAAGAGTTGGTTAAGAAGGTTGATGAGGGCAAGTTTAAGAGACCTAGTCATCAGAATAAGCATGATAGGTATGCTTCTCTTCTTGGTTATGAGAAACCATCAAATGCTGAACCCCCACCATTTGACTTCCGAATGGTATCAAGAACAAAGGTCGTGGCAAGAAGAAGCGCATAAAGTCCAGCAAGGAAAAGCAGGTTTGTCGATCCGGCAAAAGGAAGAGGAAATGTGCAACATGTGGAGAGAGTGGACATGATCGACGAAAACACGCGAAGGAGGGTGTTTCAACCGAGCCGCAAGGTGAACAAAATGATCATATTGTGGAAGAAGACATTGATGATAATAGAGACATTGATTTAGAAGTTTCTGTTGATGATCAGGAGTTGTCTTAGATGTCTTTTAGTTGTATGATGTTTTGACTTTGCAAATCTTACTGTTTTTTAATGAGTGCATTTGAATGTACACAGGGTACGTCTGAACTTTATACAAGTAAACAGGGGTGCGTCTGTTTTAAACATTAGTGCTTTTAAATAAAACAACAAGTGCGTTCATAACACAACTATTAGTGCGTCTATATCATTAACATTAAAAACATAAAAAAACAGTTACATAAACACCATCACCATTACCATTACCATTACCATTACCACCACCACTACCATTACCACCTTTACACCACTACCAACATAACAACCACTTAAACTATTAAAAGATCTACAAAAACCACCAACCCAAAACAACCCCAAAACAACCAATATAAAACCATCAACATTACTGGGAACCCAAGATTGCATCCCTTGCCTTTTGTTTGGATTCCATGTTTTTTTAGAATGCATGCTTGTGAGTTGCTAAGTGACTCACAGATGAGGTTGTCAAAAGATGCCTAAGTATGTAGGTGCTTAATAGCTTCATCTGTGAATGGTGTTTTCTCCTCCTTCAGCAGCTTCTCTATGAGATCCAGGTTCTGCATATACTGCGTCTGAATCTCATTTTGTGCAGACAATACTACACAAGATGAGTTTTGGTCATCCTGCACTTCTAAAATGCAGTCAACCAGAACTACAGTTTTCACCTGCATGTTGCTTATTGCATTATCTATGTCGTTTGCAGCCATTTTTGTTTTGTTTTTGTGTTTTTAGTTGAATCAGTATGCTTCTTTCTCTAGTGTTTATATAGGCTAAAATATAAATTTAATTAGGTGGTAGTTGAATATATAAGTTAAAGATTTTATTTAAATTTATTACTTGTCAAATCATATTTATCAGATAGTTAGATTTTTTAGTTTTTTATTATTAAAATAAGCATGTAATATTTGTCAGATTATCTTATATAATTAATAAGATTTGCCACTTGGATTTGTAATCATTAGTTGTACGAATAGCATTCAATAAGTGCGTTTAAATTATAATAAGTGCGTCTGTTTGTTTTTTTTTTTTTTTTGTTGATTAGCCAGTACCTATTAAACGCACCTTATAATCTAACACAATTATAAGGTGCGTTTAAAACATATCATACTCGACAGTTTTGTGATTGTTCTTAATCTGAATCTTTTTCAAATCCATTTTTTTCTTTAATTGTAATTATATTTATTAAAATCGTATGTTTTTGTGAATATTATATGCGTTTGATTGTTTTTTTTAATACGATTAGTGTGATTTTAAACGATTGAATGCAATGCTCTGTTTTTTTTTTCTGCAAATCAGTATTTTTTTTATTCAAATCAATGTGTTTTGATTGTTTAATGATTCAGAACATTTAATCGGTTTCAATTATTTGTTTAATTGTTGAAATAATTTTGTTTTGATGTTACGTTTCGATCAATTGTTGAATCCCTGTTCTTACGATTTTCTGGAAATTAAAACGTGTTTTCCCTAAATTACCCCTGGTTAGCTTAACTAAAGTATGATTAGGATTGTTAATTACTATCTTGCCACCGCCTAAATCCAATAGCTCGGTATGCTTCTTACGCTTCTAACGTTAAGACGCTTTATACGTTATCTCTTCCCTTAGACCGATAATTACGGGTTCACAGTTATTTTCGAAGCAAATTTATCTCAGATAAATAAGTAACTTGTTGAATCATGTAAGAATGTATGTCCTACTTTTCTTATTTCACACCTTTGCATTTCTTAATTTAACACACACACATATCTTTTTTTTTTAATTTTCTTTACTAGTTTTTTTATATTTATTTTATTTAGCTCGACAGATTTCTAACTTTTAGTTGATGGTATAAAACTATATGAGGAAACATTATGTCACTGTAGGTGATTAACCTTTTAGAATTTTCCAACATATTCAGTTATGACTAGTTATTTTAACCGATTCAACTCTGTTTGCAACCTATAAATATCGATAATCATGACAAATTGCCTCAAGTTGCTTCAAATACAGTTTAGTGTCTTTTATACGTTTACTTAAGTAGGTACATCTACAGAAAATTACATGTAATATTGCGCGCATGATCATCAATTTGTTCTGACACCTACCCATAATTTGCGATGATCGAATCTTATTTTAAAATGTAAGAAGCTTTCTTAAGCATATTTGGAAACGACATATTTTGCATATATTCGGTCATTGAAGATATAGAATATGTTTTCAAAGGATGTTTGTTTCATTGAATGAGAAGATAAGAAGGCATCCAGCATGTGCAATCGTGTAAGATGATCCACAAAGTTGAGTATCCTGATTCCAATAAGAATGTATATGTGAGAGAGAGAACTGTGGGAGCAAGCGACTCGAAAGATTCCATTACAAATAGTACTAAAAAATCTACTACGAATTAAATTAAAGGGGCATGTTATTGACACAAAAAAAAAAAAAAAAATTAGGTTTGCACAACCCTCTACGGCCCCGTAGAGCCCTCTAAGGCCCGTAGAGGGTGTCAGTGCAATAAATGATTGTACCCTCTACGCCCCATCAAGGCCTCTACGGCCCGTAGAGATAGGTTGGTGGAGTTCATTTAAACCCTAGACGACCCGTATGAGTCTCCACAGCCCGTAGGCACGTACGAAGTACGAGGACAATCAATGAACAGACTGACTTGCAGTGTGTCAGTCTGAAAAGCAACCCCTCTACGGGTCGTATGGGTCTCTACGGGCCATAGATATCAGGGTTTGTTGGGTTCATTAAATACTCTACGACCCGTAGAGACCCCTACGGCTCGTAGAGGTCCAGATATATTCTTCTTCCTTGTCTTCTTTTCTCAGTCGACGAAACATTTAAAATAAAACCGGAGCATGAAAAATCCGATCGATAGCAAGCTACCGCGATGTCTTCAGGGCACCTCAGTAATGTTTCGGATGAATGGGAGCACTCGTTTGACTTATCTTACGTCTCGGAAAGCCTTTTCGGACCCGTGGTGGAATGTGGTTAGGAGGAGGTTAAATACGTTGTTCACTGTGGTGACGAGAAGGCGCTACCCGATTTGAACCTGCTGCCAAATTTGAACCAGGAGTACGTAGAAGAACCGGAGTCATTTGACGTGCCTCCAAGTCATCCACAGTAAGAATACGGGACTTATCATTCGCACGAGGAGGGTCATGGTAGCTTCAAGGAATCGTACGAGGAGGGTGTTGGCAGCTTCAAGGATTCACACGAGGGAGGTGATAACGTTGGCGATAACGGTGGCGACGAACTTGGCCCGGATGTTTCATTTGAAACAAGTCAGGTGTGTTTATGTATTTACACTTGTTTATAATTTAGACCCGTGTATATTTAGCAGTGTACATATTTAGACTCACATATTTAGCCCCGTACATAAATTTGTTTTAGGGTTTGTGAGATTTGAACTCGTATATATATTGTTCAAAAATAATTTTTAGTTGTTATTTTAACTCGTATATAAATTTTGCAGGTATTCGGGTCTCTTAAAGACCTGACAGATTGGGTTTTCGAAAAGGCAAAAAAGAACGGGTATATCACCATATTCGGACGTACTGTTTCAGACGGCAGGGGGATGGATAGGAGGATAAAGACGGCGTGGATACGATGTGACCGTAGTGGCGAACATCGTAGTATAGCCAAAGTTCGAATGACGGTCAATAAAAAATGTAATTGCCCATTTGAACTAATAGGGAGATACAGCTCAGCTTCGATGGTTGGACTTTGGAGGTCAAGAACCAAACACATAATCACAGACCTTTCCAACATATCGAGGGTCACACGTATGCTAGGAGGCTGGGTCTGAGCGAGATAAAGTTGGTGGACACACTTTAATTTCACAACGTTGCGCCAGCACACATACATTCGGCCGTCAGAAAACAAAACTCGGATAGTCCCTACATTTTACGAGACATACATAACACAACAATCAAGGTTAAACATTTGTTATACGCGGCAAGATTCAAATGCGGGTATTATTATTATTATTATTATTATTATTATTATTATTATTATTATTATTATTATTATTATTATTATTATTATTATTATTATTATTATTATTATTATTATTATTATTGCTATGCAGGTACTCGAAAGCACATTGGTTGAGAAAAATTTTGTTTACTTCACCCGACAGAATCCCTCGACAAATGCGATCGATGATATTTTGTTTGTTCATCCCAACTCGCACATATTGTGGTGTGCGTTCCAGTAACATCACGTATATTTCCCCAAATTTTGAATCACTACTTCACCTTTCTTATACTTTTTTGTACAATTTTTAAACATTCTTATATATATATATTTTTGTGTATTTTAAAGTAGGTATTGTAAGGACAGAAAGGAATGAAGAAACCACTTTTGCAAAACTTAGTCTAATTCATACTTCTGCCAAATTATTCTAAGTATAGAACTACTAAGAAAGAAGACACAAGTACTGAAGAAGGATTCAACAAGTACTGAAGAAGATAGATCAGAAGTTCTGAAGTCAAACCAAACAAGTCTACTGAAGAACTACTGAAGACAAAATACGCATGAGTAGTTTGTCATTCATCAGCACTTGTAATAGAATCTTTCCACCGCCCTTATGTTTCAGTAGTTTAATTGTTTATTATTACTTTATCATTTTGTACAAGTTAACAAGGTTCATGCATTTGTAAGTCTATAAAGAGATGTGTTCATCCCTCTGTTTTAGATATCGATTTTAATTGAAAACTGAAATCCTTCAAAGCTTATTCTTGTTATTTCCATTTCATTAACTGAGAATTTATCTGCTTATCTATTGTTATTTACATTCAATACTTAGATTCTCATTAACTTGTCTTTACTTTGCAAACATCCAGGGGAGTAATAACTTCTGTTGATAGTGAAACTTTATATACTTATTCCGCTGTGCAAAACTGATTAAACTTGCAAAACACATAAGTGTTCACAAGCAAGTAAACTGTCAAAGAGCATGTTGATCCAACAATTGGTATCAGAGCACTAGTTTATCTAATCAAATATCAATCTAACAAATTGAGAATCAGACACAGGCCCTTATTGATACTCAACAAAGGATTAAAAGTTCACTTTTTCAACATCCATCACTTTGAGAGATATTTGACAAATCAATACTCTTTAAAATGGATCCACATAATACTAGTTCTGCCAATAAACCTGCTATTCTTGTTCGTTCTGAATATAACATATGGCAGAAAAGGTGTTGGATCACTAATGCTCTTGATGGTTTACTTGCTAGTGAACACTTATGTGTTTAGCAAGTTCAATCAGATTTGCACAGCGGAATAAGTAAGTAAAGTTACACTATCAACAGGAGTTATTACTCCCTTGGATGTTTGAAAACTAAAGACAAGTTTAATGAGAATCTAAGTATTGATTGTGAATGATAATAAATAATCAAACAGATTCTCAGTAAATGAAATGGAAATAACAATAATGAGCTTTGAAGGATTTCAGTTTTAATTAAAATCAATGTCTAAAATAGAGGGATGAACCCATCTATTTATAGACTTACAAATACATGAACCTTGATCAAAAAGCAAGTCTGCAACTTGTTGCAACAAGTTGCATTCTTGGAACTTGTACAAAAAGATAAAGTAATAATAAATAATTAAACTACTGAAACATAAGGGCGGTGGAAAGATTCTATTACAAGTGCTAATGAATAACAAACTACTGATGAGTAGTTTGTCTTCAGTAGTTCTTCAGTTGACTTGTCTGGTTTGACTTCAGAACTTCTGATATATCTTCTTCAGTACTTGTTGAATCCTTCTTCAGTACTTTTGTCTTCTTTCTTCAGTAGTTTGATACTTAGAATATTTTGCAGAAGTATGAATTAGACTAAGGTTTGCAAAAGTGGTTTCCTCAATCCTTTTTGTCCTAACAATCTCCCCCTGGATTGATGAAGCCAAAACCTTATCTAATTCCTTATTCCTGTTTTCTTATGTCATTGACTATCTTCCATATTTCTTTGAACATGGAATTCTTCAGTTGATTCAGCTGTTCATCAGTGAGAGATCCTTTTTGAGGTTCTAGATGTTGAATTGTAAGCAAGTCTTAAGTTGATAGATTCTTCAGTTCATTCATGGATTTGTAGGCCTTTCTTGTAAGATCTATTCTTGTCACCAATACTGAGTTGGAATCAGTAAACGACCATCTGATGATCAGCACTTTAGATCTGTCAAAATCGGAAGTATAGGGAACCATGCAGGATCCCTGGGATGTTCTTGAGTGCTGGATGTTCTCTATTTCTGTGACTCTCAGGTGGGATTCACTTTTGTCTTCTGTTTGCACCACATCAGGTAATTTAAAAGTAGGTAAATGATGTTCAGTAACTACCTTTGTGTGCAATTTGTCAGTGATAGTCTTCTGGATTTGGTAAGCAAATGTTGAAGGATCCCTAAATTGTGTTATCAGAGGTTTTTCTTCAATATCAAAGTCTCCTTGTACAACTGTGTTGCCTTCTAGCAACACCATCTTGAAATCAGCCTTTGTATTGTCCTCTGGCTTTCTCTTGGTAGCTGGTCTTTGTTTAACACTAGAAGTTCTAACTACTGAAGTTGATACTTCAGAAGTTTTGTACTTCTCTGGATTTGCAGCCTTGTCAGCCTTGTGTCTTTTATATGTGTCCAGTAGTTTGTCTTCTATCCACTTTGACACTGAGGCTTTTGAACCATAGTCATAAGCTACCAGTTCTTCAATTATCTGTGCTCTCTTGGCTTTTCTATCTTTCTCTGTTGCAGTCTTGTCAGCAACAAGTTGAGCTCTTCTAGTTAGCTCATCCATTCAGAGCCCTTTGAGTGAATAGGCTTTTGTTTTGTTGTTCTTTGTTATAAAAGACACCAGTTGTTGTCTTTTGTCTTCTTCAGCAACTCTTGCTGTTTCAGCTTGTCTATTCAACTCTGATTCATAGGCTTGAAGCTTTTCATTTAAGCTCAAGTCTTTCCTTGCTTCTAGGTTGTTCCAGATCTCTTCTTCCTTAGCCTTTCTTTGGGCTGCAAGTAAGCTCTTCTCTAGTAATTCTTTGGACATTGAAATTGGAGAAGGGTTTAGCACAGTCATTTAAGTTGTTGTAGGCCTTGGAATAGGAGTTGGTTGTTGTTGTGTTGGTTTGGAAGGCTCTTCAGTTGTTTGTATGTTGGAAGTACTTGTTGAATCCTTCTTCAGAACGTTTGTCTTCTTTCTTCAGTTGTTCTATACTTAGAATATTTTGCAGAAGTATGAATTAGACTAAGGTTTGCAAAAGTGGTTTCCTCAATCCTTATTGTCCTAACAAAAGGATGGCTCATACTTTGTCCCAGACCAACTCCGGTTGCTGGAAATCTGTGATATATGGTCTTCACAAACCAGTAAATATTAACCTTGAAACTAAAGTTGAAATACCAAAGGACCCAAAAGACTACACAGATGAAGATTTCCTAAAAGTTGAGCTTAATGCTAAAGCTTTCTCTATGTTGGCAATGGCACTCCCAAATGAAATCTACTCTGGACTTTTACACTGTGAAAGCGCCAAAGAGCTTTGGGATTGCCTAAAAGAGAAGTTTGGAGGAACTAAAGAGGTGATTGCGAACACTAGAGAAATCCTGGCTCAACAATATGAAACATTTACTCACATTAATGTGGAAACTTTAACACAACAATTTGAAAGATTTTCCTCATTAATATCTGAGTTGATATTAAATGGCCAGACCTATACAAATGTATCTATGCTTCATAGATTTTTAAGGTCTTTACCAGAAAAATGGGAAACTTACTCTATAGTTCTCAGATCTTCACTAGACTTTAACTCCCTCACTCTTACAAAATTACATGGGAGATTGCTAACATTTGAGAGAGAAATTAATCAAAAGAAAAAGTTGCAAAGTTCTGGTAAAACAGCTGATGACTATGTACCTGGTAGTACAACACTTTTATGACAAGACCCACCAACTTGTTCAAAAAGTTTTGGATCTTTTGACCACACTGACATAACTGCTGGGATCTCATCAGAAAGATCATTCCCAGCTTATGACAATGATGAATATAGTCAAACTGCTGATAACATGTGTTTTATCATGGATGATTTGAAAATTTTTAGCAATGATGACTTAGAAGAAATGGACATTTTACACCAACTGGCCATGTTAAGTATAAAAACAAACAAATTTTATAAAAGGTCAGGAAGGAAATTTCCAGGACTAAACAGCTCTACAAAAATTGGTTTTGACAAATCTAAGCATAGGTGTCACAAGTGTCAGAAGTTGGGACACTTTGCTAGAGAGTGTAGAAGCTCTAGCTATCACTAATCTCAGTCTGTAAATCAGTTTAACCCTAGTTATAATAGAAATAATGGAACATAGGGAAGTGCACATTTTGTACAGGCACAAGCTTGCTGACACCAAGGTTGACTATGAGAAATGGGTTGAGTCATGTAAAGGGTACCAACTGCTGCTTAACAAACAAAGTGCATCAAATGTTAGGTTTGGCATAGGGTACAATCACACTGAAACAACAACTGAATTTTCTCCCAAAACTACTGAAGATGGGAGAAAATTGTTCAAAATGAAACTTCTAAAGAGAAAGAATGCACATCTTTTCATGAAAACTTTCTGAAAACTCAAAAACAAAGTTCTTCAGAAGTACTGATAAAATCTGACTTTAAGTCATCAGTAGTTTCATCTACATCAGGAGTTGAGAACCTGAAAACTATTGATGACCTAAATCGAATCAAGACAGTCAGAAATTTGCCTTTAAATAACAAAGAAAAGGCAAAAGAATATGAAATCTGTGGTTGTGTAACCACAAAACAGAATTTTGTAGATACAGAAAAGGATTTCAGTATAACAAGAAAAATTTTCAACTGGTTGTGAAAAAAACTCAAAAATGATTTTGAAGAAACTTTCTTCCCAAGAAACAACAACCAGGAAACACCTTTTCTCAGAAAAAGATGAAATCTCAACAACAGTCTTTTTCTCAAAATTCTCTTTCAGTAGTTAGACCTAAATCATCAGCAGTTTCACAAACTGCTGAGATTAAAGACCTCATGAATATGGTACAACTACTGATGACCAAGGTTGATGGTGGTCCTCAAAAGGATACCACCATTGCTCTTAATGAAAAATCCATTGCCAAAAAGACATGGATTCCTCAACCTGGTCAAGAACAAACTGTTAATGTTCTCAAGAGCAAACCCAAAGCCAAACTGGCTTGGGTTCCCAAATCTAACTAATTTGCTACTTTGTGCAGAAGGTCTCCAAAGGCTTAAATAGCATTTGGTATGTTGACAGTGGAGGCTCAATGCACATGACAGGATGCAGATACCTGATAAACAATTTTATCAGTCAAAGAGAAGGATCTGTATCCTTTGGTAACAATGCCAAGGGATATGTGCTAGGACATGGCAATGTCTCTTCAGGAAAAATACAGTTTGACTATGCAGGGTGCAAAATGTCAAGAAAATCAACATCTGGTGGTTTTCAATTCTTGGGAATTGGTCTAGTGTCCTGGAAATAAAAGAAGCAAACATCTCTTGCAACTTCAATTGCTGAAGCTGAATACATTGCAGCTGCAAGTTGTACATCACAGATACAATGGCTCCAATATCAACTTCTTGATTATGGAATCAAAGAGACCAAGACTCCATTGCTTGTAGACAGTAAATCTGTCATAAGCATCATTCAAAATCCTGTTCAGTTCTCAAAGACTAAACATATTGAAATCAGGTATCATTTCATAAGGGATTGCTATGAAAAAGGCAAGATTGAAGTGAAGCATGTGACAACAGCTAGTCAAATAGCTGACATATTCACTAAACCCCTTGACACATCAACATTTCAGAAGTTAGTATCCATGCTTGGGATGCTAAATTTGTAAGTGTTTCTTTTATTTTTCTGCACATATTTCATTTTCCACTTTTTTCATTAACAAAATCAAGTTACATCTGGATGATGGGTAAGTGAGCAACAAGCTGCGCCGCTATCCCTTTTGAATCGCAAAGCCTATTCTACTAAATACAAACCCTTGGTTCCTCGGGCTTTGCGAGTCACTATGGACCACCTTCTGCACCCTCTCCAAAAAGCGATCTGCCTCAGGGGCAAGGGATCCAAAAGTGTCGAAGGCAAACAGAATGAACACATCCTAATTCTCTGAACACGCTGCCTCGTGCTTAGCAACCTTCCTAGCTTCCGCATGTCCCAGAACGAATCCACTATCTCTCAGCCCCAGCAGTGGGGACACCCCAGTGAGGTCAACACACGCGTGCTTACCCCCTGCCCAGCCAAACACAAGGACGTCCGCAGGACGCAGGGTAGATCTTCCATCTCGTGGGTCAGTCAGAAAGTTATCAGGGGCTTCTTTCTTGGCAAAGATCCCGGCAAGCCTAAGCACATCCCATAAAACATCTCTAACCCAGTCATGACGATACTTGAACCCCGGTAATTCCTTACAGTGGAGGGCATGCTCGCCAAATCTATCTAAACAGGCTTTTTTACAAATGGAGCATGAGCCGTCTGGCGGAAAAAGGGGAATCATGAGACGGTATTTAAGGATGGCTCTGTAAGTAGCTCTGTTTTCCACTTACATTTGTTTTGTTTTAAAACTTCTGAAAAGCAAAAAGAGAGAAACTAAAGATGTACAAAACATCAGTATGGGAATATTTTTTGAAAAATGATTAACTTCTGATAAAATAAACTTCAGAAGTTATGAATAAACTATTTATAAACATTTTCATCAGTTGTTAACAAACTATTGAAGAGAAAATGGGAACTACTGATGAATGTTGTTCTTCATTAGCAGTTTTGTCATTAAGGGTAAATCAGACATTTCCCACTTCAGAAGTTTGACCTAGGGCATTTATAAACTTCTGATAAACACCTTTTCCAACACTTATCCTTTCAAAAAGCAAAATTCCCTCCTTCTCTCTCAAAAACATTCTCAAACCCTTAACCTACAAACAAAAACACTGTTCGATCCACCCACACACAAACCACATGCACTACGCCAAAATGTGGCTTTAGCCACACATTTCCCATAATTGCGTTGCCACACTTTTGATTAAATGTGTGGCTAAAGGTCATTTTTAACATATGAAAAACTTACAGCCCACTTTTCACCACACATCTTACGTTTTTATGTGACCATTGTAAAACAACTCAAAATCTTTAGCCACACTTCAAGAGACTACTTTGAGAAACATGAATCATGGTCCCAATACGACGAAATCATTGATTTAGTCATCAAATCCCAATACTTCACTGCCCTCGCCATTGATCCTCCAATCCATACTAAAACTCTAAATGAGTTCTGGGCGAACGCAAAGATGGTGACAGTGAATGATCAAGTGATTTCCCTCAAATCAGCTATCCAAGGGAAAGTAATGGCAATCACACCGTCTACTTTGGGAATTAGACTGGGTTTGGATGATGTGGATGCACCAGATCAATTTCCAAACTCTGAAATTCATTTAACCATAACAGAGTGTGGTTACCAAGGTACTCTCTCACTTGCAACCATTTTTAAAATATATTTTGAACCAAAATACAAACTTTTGTTTCATTACATAATCATGTGCCTGAGTCCAAAAACATGATCTTATGATCAGATGCCCTCCACTTTTCAACCAATTTTTCATTCCATTATAAATGAATCAAAATTCAGGGCATCAACACTTTTCATTAATGAGTTGGTGTTACATCACCTAAATTCTAAAAAGAAGTTTTTGTTGTATCCACGGTTCATAATGCATTGCATAATTAAAGAACTTGGAGATGAGGTGCTTGTGGGAAAAACAACTGTTTTAAACCCATTGACCTCATAAGCATACTCAAGGCATAACAAACCGTTTGCCTGGCCAGAAGATGACCAAGGGGAATAAGAAACAGTCCCCATGGAACCATCATCTTCCAAACCCTCACCAAAAAAGGCCAAGAAACCCAAACAACAAAAACCAAAACCCACCAACCTTAAAAGAAAGGCAGTTCAGGAAGTTGAGATGCCTGAAACTACCAATGTGCAATCTGCACTTGTTAAAGATGTGACTGCAACATCCTCTCAGTCTCATCCATCTCAAACCCCCATAAGAGCCCCAATTACCATTCTTTTCAAAAGAAAGAAATTCAAGAAAACCACAACTACTCACCCTTCTTTTGAAACTGCTGAAACATTACCCCAAACTACTGAACCTGAACCGTCAACCATAGAAATTGTCAAACTTCTCCTTGGGCTAAAAGAGACTATCCCATTAGAACATATCAGTCCCCAACAACCACATCAAACAGGGGACATACCATCAGACTTTGACATGAATGTGGATGTCTTTAGCCCTAACTGTTGGGTTTGCTGACCTGGAGAAGAACAGATGATTGGAAAGACAAAATATTCTACACAATTGATCCTTAATAATAACAACATTTACAAGTTGCTTCTCCCAAGAGACTATTGACCCTAACATCTGGTGTACCCTAACAACTGCAGGAACAACTATTGTTGCAAAGGTCTGATTGATAACAACTGTTAGAGAACAACTGCTGATCAAAGGTCTGATGAAGAACAACTGCTGATGAAAGTACTGAAGACTAAAGGTCTGTTGAAGCCAATAGCACTTAGGCTCCAACAGATGATTCAAGACCATCAGAGGTTTCCTATCAGCTGTTTACCTTTCAGAGTTTTCAATGTAACAGTTATTTGTATCATCAGATGTTTTATGTTTATTCTGTTAGATGTCATTGTCTTAGGTGACGTCAGCCTAGATCATCAGAGGTTTAGATTGTCTATAAATAGAATAGTGCATGTACTGTTCTATTCATCACTCACAAACATTCTCTTAGACAAACAATCACAGAGTGATCAAGCTGAGGGGGAGTACTTGTACAATCATTGTAATCATTTGATATATGAAAGCATTCGATTGAAAAACATTTATTCTCTTGTTTTGATTTATAGTTTATCATTCCGCTGCACTTTCCATTTATAATTACTTCTTACATTTCGTATATCACTTAAACAATCAAAACAATCAAACTCAGATCCTAACAATTCGTATCAGAGCTTGGTCAATTAAATTCGAACTAACCAATCAATTTAATATAAACAGATCAACTAACAATTATTGATATCGTTTGTTTGTCGAATTGAAAACAGAGTAATAGTTTATTTTCGTTTCAACTTTTTTTATACAGACTTTGTTTTAGAAACAATCAGAGAATGGCTTAAATCAATCACGATCCACACAACACTGGCACGAACAACAAGCCACTGATGCTTGTTAGATCTGAATACAATATCTGGCAACGTCAGATGAGCCATGTTCTAGCTCAACAGAACACTGGGTGTTGGAAGTCGATTATCTTCGGACCACATGTTCCGATGGTGCCGAGTACCGAAGATCCCAAGGTTCAGGAGCCTAAGAAACTTGAAAACTACTCCGAGCAGGAATTTCAGAAAATTGAGTTAGATGCCAAGGCCTTCAGCATTGTGGCCATGGCTCTACCCAACGATATCTATGTTGGGCTGTTACACTGTAACAGTGCAAATGAGTTGTGGGATGCATTGAAAGAACAATTTGGTGGGACTGAAGAGGTTATTGAAAACAACCGTGAAATTCTTAACCAACAATACGAAACATTCAGTCATGTAAAGGGAGAGTCATTAACTGAACAATTTGAGAGGTTTAAGTGTCTCATTAGTGAACTAAAACTGGTTGGTCTAACTTAACCTAATTCAACTTTGAACCATAGGTTTTTAAGATCATTACCAGATAAATGGGACACTATTTCTATAGTTATGAGAAACTCAATTGGATTTAAGGACCTATCACTGACCCAGCTTCATGGTAAGCTCTTGACCTATGAGAGAGAGCTTAACCAGAAAAAGAAGCTCCAGGACTCTGGAAAAGTGTCTGATGACTATGTATTTGGTAATACAACACTTTTGGGTCATGATGAAGTGCCTGGTAACAATAAGGATCAGAGTTATGATCATTTCATTGACATAACTTCAGGTTTTAACTCTGATTCTTATTCACCAAACTATGCTTTTACATTACAGCAAGTGGTGGTGATATCCAGGCATTTGATAACATATCCTTTGAGTATGATGACCTAAAATATTTTGACCCTAATGATTTGGAAGAAATGGACATTATGCACCAATTGGCTCTGCTCAGTGTAAGAACTAACAATTTTTACAAGAAAACTGGCAGAAGATTTCCAGGGTTGACTGGCAGGTCAAAGGTGGGGTTGGATAAATCAAAGATTATGTGTTATAAATGTCACAGACTTGGTCATTTTGCTAGGGAATGTAGGAGTCAAGATGGTGCACCTATGATAACCTATCCAAATCAAAGGCCACAGACCAACACTTATCAAGTTTCCCATAATACCCCTGGACCAAATGTGCAAAACACTGCTCATTTTGCACAGTCCTCAAACACTGTTCCTGTCCAGTATGTCCAAACCACTGCTCCTCAGATTCATTATGTGCAAACACCTGTTGCTCAAGCACAAGTGCCAATGACTGCTGCTCCACCCTCTGCCCCTGCAGAGACCAGTCAACAGAGTTTCTTAACACAAGGCTTTGTTAATTGGAGCAGTCTACTAGATGAGTTAGCAGATGAAAATTTTTCTCTTGTAGCCAAAGCTGAAAATGAACCAGAAAATTTTTGTTTCATCGCTATGGTTGAAGAAGTTGAATCTGAGGATATGGTAACTGAATCTGATATTGTGACTGATGATATTGTTGATGAAGTAATTGCAGATACAAAATCTGAAGAAGAGGTTGTGAATCTCTCAGATCCATGGGGTGCATTTGATGATTGTGAGTGAAAGTGTGATTGTGCATTGATGGCTGCTGCTAACGTATCCCCTCAAATCCTAAAAGATCTGTGTTCAGACAAATGTGTAATAGCATTTTCTAACATTAAAGATGTGAATGAAAACCTTAGGAGGAAAATTTTAGATGATGAAGTCCAATTTGAAAAACTTTGAAAAGAGTTAAAATCAAAATTGACTGAAAAAGAATCTGAAATAAGCAGCTTAAAACATGAAGCAACTATAACCAAAGACCAGCTCCAAACTATGATAACTAAATATCATAGTTGTAAAAAGGAGCTTGAGGCCACCCAAGTTGAATGTGAAAAATGGGTGGAATCATGTAAAGGTTTTGAGATGCTCCTAAACACAAACAAACCAAAAGTCATGTGATGTTTGGTTTGGGTTTTGGAACCACTCCTCTAGCTTTTGAAAACACTGACAAAAGGTAACAAAAGTTTGTTGAGGTAGTACCAACTAATTTGGAGGGTCAAGAGATTAAAATCACTGAACCTAATGGCAAGAAAATTGTTCTTGAAAAGCTAGAAGGTTCCTCATCATTCACTGAACTTGAAAAATATGAATATAAACTTACTTGGTCTGATGAGTGTGGTACTCTTGAAAACTTCAAACCAGTTGATTTCAAAACCACTGATGGTAAGAAAGCACCACAGGCAAAGGTCATTCCCTTGACAGACCTTCCAGCAGATGATCAATCATCTGTTGAAAAGAAGGCTGATAAAGGGAAAAAGAAAGAAAAGTATGTCCACTTGTTCTGTGATTTCTGTGAAAAGAAGAATCATGTTACTAAAAACTGTTTTATTCTAAAAGCATATGATATCAACAAAGGATCAAGTTTGTGTAATTCTAAGACCACATGCTCAATATGTGGTAAAAAGAATCACAAAACCAAAGAGTGTCTGTATCTCAAAATTTTGATGTCAAAATACAAGAGTACAAGGCTAAAACTCTTGCAAGTCAGGTGGTGAGTACTTCAAAAGGAAAACCCAAACAGACATATGTTCCAGCCCAAACATCTGTTACCAAAAGTCTAGAAACATCTGCTTCCAGGAATATTCGAGTAACAGATGCTCCACCCACCAACAAGTACCCAAGAGGATATGGACAACCACCTTGTCATAATCTGTCACATGTTTAGGAAGAACCCAAGAGGCCTTCTAAACCAAGAGTCAACCAGACCAACTGGTCTGAGTGTTACACTGATACAGAACAGATCATGGGTTCAAGTCCTACATGGACTGAATCTGTTTGTTTTTTTTTTTTTTGTTCTTTTTTTTATTTATCCAGTTTTTTGTTTAATAACTAATCTATTTTAATAATTAAAAATAGCAAACTTAGCCCAAAATTTTTATAAAAATTATCATAGATTCAAAAAACCCTAAAGTTTATGTTTATAATTTTATTTTTTGGAAAAATATTTATTTAATATTTTTAATGTATTTTTCTTATTTAAACCATAATTAATTCATAAAAAATTCATTTGTCATCATTTTAATACCAATTTTTTTGTGGAATTATTTTTTAACCATTTAAAACTGTTTGGTAATTTTATTTCTGTAAAAAAAAGTTATTTTACCTATTTTTATGATTTAATCCTATTAAATGGATTATATTAAAATAAAATATGTTTTAAGTGAAAATAATATGTAAAATAAATTTTAAAAATAATTTTTCACTTATACCACGTACTAAATACTGTTAAAAAATGAAAATAATATTTTCACATTTTTGTTATATTTAAATCCTAATTATTGCATTTTAATGTTAATAAATCAATTTAAAATACAAAAATAACAAATCTTTGAGTTCTATAAATTCTGAAAATTATATCCTAATATAAGTTTCACATTTATTTTGGCTATTTACTTTCTCCTTTTATTTCCACTTTTACTTCATAGTAATTACATAAAATCGTATTATTTAATTTCGAGTCGTTCTGTTGTTTTCATTTTTTATTTTACATGTTTTCATAAATTTGAAATTATTAAAGGATCATTGATTTTATAAATTTTTCCTTAAATATTAAAATTATTTAAAACCAATTTTAGCATAAATCAAAAACCATAAAATCCCCAAATTCTAGTCTAGAAACCCTATGTGCCTAATCCTAGACAACTTAGACTTTTAAGTTTTCCCAACACTTATTTATTTCCTTAAACATAGGGTGATACTTGGATACACTTGAGCCACATTTATTCTATATCAAGGAATTCGATACTATCATTAAGGTGAGTTTACATAGCCCCTTTTTACTACCTTTACGCTATTTTGGGGTGAAACATGTTACATTTTCAAATGCAATTCAACATAAGTGTCTATGTGTTATTCTATGTTGTATTATGTCTTAAACAATACTTTAGTAAGCACAATTAGACTAGCATTGTCATTAACTCCATATAAGCCAACGATATACAATGATAGATCTATTGGACTGAGAACCCAACCCGGATACGTGTACCTCCAGTATGGGTAGCGTGAGTAATTGTTATCGTAACAAAAATGAGTGAACCATATGCATATGGGATGGACCACAATATTCTAGTCACAAGGTTTGATTATGCACACGATTTACCGGGTAGTGCTGTTTTCACATATGGACTAGATTTGCCATGACACTAGAATTGTACAAGCTTTTATACTCATGATACATTATTCAAACCTACGTAATTCTCACCAACTTTTGTTGACCCAAAATATTTTCAAACTTAAAATGTTTCAGGTTATTGCTTGCTTGAAGATTAGAGTTAATGCTTGAAGATGTATATTTAGTATTTCTCTTTTAGAACAATTGTATGTAATTTATGTAATCAATTATTGAAATTTATTATTTACCATGAGCTACTGAACAATCGTCAATACATGACATCCCGATGTTTCCGCCATCGGTTGGGGTGTTACAGATTGGTGTCAGAGCCTTAGTTATAGGGAATCAGGTTATTAGAAAAATAATCTAGTCTATAACCCTAGGATTTTAACCAGTACTTGCTCCTCTTACTTACAACTCTACTTGTTTCTATTCTCTATCTCCATACCACTTCTTATCCCTACTTTAGCCCTACAAGATTATCACTCTCCATCACTGGACCTACCCTTAGACTAATAGGACAAAATTCTTAGGTACTAACCTGAACTGCCTTGATAAATCTCATCAAAGCTCTATATTCCAATGACGAACACGTGCAATCTGGAAGGGTGAACGCCTGTATTCTGAGTTTTCTGTCTAGGACTGGCATTGCGCATATATCCAAATCAGACGAGGGACCCGGATGCCTACCTGTAATTCTTGGGATGAGTGTTCGCTTATAGGCTAAAGCACATCTTCACTACGTTATTAGAATTTAGAAACTTTGATAAGTCAATGTTTTCGTTTATTCGTTAGGATTGACGAATAAATGATTACACTCCTCGTGTTTCCCTTGTTGAAATTGCTCCACTCTCATTAAAACCTAAGCTTTAAATCTCAAAATTTTACAGTTTAAATCAATCCCATTTCATAATCATATATGGGTTTCACAATCGCACTTCATCTTACCATCTTAGCCACCTGTTTGATTATTTTCAACACCCTACCCAAATCATATTATTGCCTTTTTTAGCGTGTTACATATTTTTAAACTGTAACCTCATAACCCGAGTATATCGTAGCACAACACTAAAGATTTCTTAATATTGTCAAATTTTCACCACCTATAAACTATGGAAAATATATATTTTTGTCAAAAGATGTCCTTAAAGTTAATTTCTAAATTCAAATGTTTATTTATTAGCGTAACAAAGGATTTTCGATATAATGTCACCTTGATCTATAAAACCTAATGTCGTGGTTAAAATCTCCGACTAACTGAGATGTTCTAATCTAAAGCCACTTAGTTTGTACTATTTAACAACTTTTGTTTTATATACAAAACCAGTTTTAAAAAAAATTATATAATAAAATCTTTCCATCCTCACGAACAAAATTTAATCTCCAATTCCCCATTGACACCTACTTATTTTCAACTTGTTCGAGATTTTACAATTTATGGTATTTACCACAATCATGTTTTCTCATACGCTTGATTTTAATATTTGATTCAAACCCCACGATTCATGCTGCTAATTAATCTCCTTACTACTTGTGCCTCTTTGAAAACCTATAAAATAAACCATTTATTAACTATCTTCACGTTCACTACCTTTCATAACCTTGATGATACTTTGAGTTCTTCATCATCCCCTCAAGAACTAAATTCATATTCTTTACCTTCTTGAACATGAACTTGATCCCTATGATTACCAAACTATTGAAAACTTGATTGTTTGTTGCATCAAACTTGATTCTTAGTGATACATGAGGATTTGATTACCAGTATTATCTTTGAACGTCTGATTATTCGTGATACTTGTAAACTATATGCCATACTAGTAAAACAACATCTAGACTCAATAACATTGCCTAGGGCAACTCAATTACAAGTCGCATGCTATAGCTATTATTTGTCACATTTACAAACTTACTTACATGTGTGTATTTTCAATTAGCAACATATATGTTAAACTACAAAAATAATCATAACAGTTATCCACTTAACAACTGGTAGAGGATGAAGTACCTGCTCAACAGTTGGTAGAGTACCTAATAAACTGCTCAACGATTGGTAGAGGTCATCATGCCTGCTCAATAGTCGGTAGAAGTTCTAATAACCTGCTCAACGACTGGTAGAGGTCTTTTTTCCTGCTCAACAGTTGGACTCATTTTTGGATACATTGTACACGTAATTTGATACAAAGATTTATTAGACTCATTGATACAAAGATTCAATCACAAGGGTATTTTGCATTGTTTGTTTTACATGTGTGTTTAGAGTCATAGAAGGACACAAAACCCTAATGTAAGGTAAATTGGTGATTGCGGTCCGGAACGTAATCATGAATTTACAGGTACGTTAAGGTAGTGTGAAGTTCTATTAGGGTTATGGCTAGGTACCCAGTACGTTTTTCAAAGTATTAGATGTGTGGTGGGTTAGCTGCGGTACACCCTATATATAAACACTAATGATACAACGAAAATGGGGTTGGGGGACGGACCAATAACAAACCCCAGTTATTTGGTAGTTCATTTAGTCTTTCCATAGTCAATTATTCCTTTTAATCCTTGTGTATTCTTGAAACTTAGGTTAGGTGTTCTTTAGAACCCTTATCCATCTGATATCCCTAACTAACATAATTCAACTCTTATCATTATCCAACCTCAACTTAGAGCTCATTCATACCATTCCCCTTATCCAAAATAAATAGTTACCATATAACACATAACTCTAGCCATTCTTTAAACCTAACTACGGTCACCCCAAATTTTTACACAACCACCCTCAACCCTGTATTTTATTAACTTCAAGACGAAGTTCCCAAAAGTAGGGGAGACTGTAACATCACGTATTTTTCCCCAAATTTTGAATCACTACTTCACCTTTCTTATACTTCTTTTGTACAATTTTTAAACACTCTTATATATATATTTTTTTGTGTATTTTAAAGTAGGTATAAATTCAAGTAAGTACAAAATTGCTAGTAAATAATATTTTCTAAATTCTTTAGATTTTTATGTAATATTAATGATAATAATTTTTGTTAGAATTCATAAGTGGTTAGAAACATTTAAAGAAAAAAAAGTCAATATTCAAACCCATTCAACAACATTTTGACACGTAATTGAGTTAATTTTGGAAACCAAAATCGCTTTGAATGCTGCAAACTTGATTGACACAATCAATTCCATGTTTTCAGCTCATAAACTCGTCGAAATCATACAATATTTATAAATTTTGACGCGTTTTGACTATTAAAAGCCAAAACATTCCATAATCACATCAAAACTATAAATTGAAACCTATGGGAACCTCATATCAGTGGGCTAACCTATTCTGAATAAAAACATTTCACATAAACACCCAAATCAAGCTCCAATCAGACGATTTATGTGTGACAAGTCGCGAGCCTTGTCTCGCCCGATTACACATCGATTTGAACATGTAAGTATGATTATCTTACACTTTTAGGTTCGGTTTTGGTTTAGGAATAAAAGCCCCATGCTTTCGTTCATGATCTGTTAAGAATTCGTGATCAATTGTTGGATTTAGGAACTAGGGTGCTTGCTTATAATTTGGGGAAGATGACTTAGTGTCTAAATCATATAAAAAGTTTTCAAATCGAATAAAAAACATCTGATCTGTAGCTCAGATTGTGGAACATGTTGATATGCTGATTCAATCGCGAGTTCGAGTCCCATACCAAGCGACTTTATTTGTTTTGTTTTTCTTTATTTGCTTTAATTATGTTTCTGATTGTGTTTAAGTATAATACTAATTAGATTTAAACAACAAACGGTCAACCAAAACAACTGGTCTGAGTGTTACACTGATACAGAACTAATCCCGGGTTCAAGTCCTACATGGACCGAATCTGTTATTTTTTGTTCTTTTTATTATTTGTCCAGCTTTTTGTTTAATAACTAATCTATTTTAATTATTAAAAATAGCAAACTTAGCCTAAAATTTTTATAAAAATTATCATAGATTAAAAAAACCCTAATGTTTATGTTTATAATTTTATTTTTTGGAAAAATATTTATTTACTATTTTTAATGTATTTTTCTTGTTTAAACTATAATTAATTCATAGAAAATTCATTTGTAAACATTTTAATACCAAAATTTTTGTGGAATTATTTTTTAACCATTTAAAACTGTTTGGTAATTTTATTTCTGTAAAAAAATTATTTTACCTATTTTTATGATTTAATCATATTAAATGGATTATATTAAAATAAAATATGTTTTAAATGAAAATAATATGTAAAATAAATTTTAAAAATTGTTTTTCACTTAAACCAAGTACTAAATACTGCTAAAAAATGAAAATAATATTTTCAAATTTTAGTTATATTTAAATCCTAATTATTACATTTTAATGTTAATAAATCAATTTAAAATACAAAAATAACAAATCTTTGAGTTCTATAAATTCTAAAAATTATATCCTAATATCTCAATGACTTATAAATTTCACATTTATTTGGCTATTTACTTTCTCCTTTTATTCCCACTTTTACTTCATAGTAATTACATAAAATCGTATTATTTAATTTCGAGTCGTTCCATTGTTTTCATTTTATATTTTACATGTTTTCATAAATTTGAAATTATTAAAGGATCATTGATTTTATAAAATTTTCCTTAAATATTAAAATTATTTAAAACCAATTTTAGCTTAAATCAAAAACCATAAAATCCCCAAATTCTAGTCTAGAAACCCTAAGTGCCTAATCCTAGACAACTTAGACTTTTAAGTTTTCCCAACACTTATTTATTTCCTTAAACATACGGTGATACTTGGATACACTTGAGCCACATTTATTCTATATCAAGGAATTCGATATTATCATTAAGGTAAGTTTACATAGCCCCTTTTTACTACCTTTACGCTATTTTGGGGTGAAACATGTTACATTTTCAAATGCAAATCAACAAAAGTGTCTGTATATTATTCTATGTTGCATTATGTCTTATACAATACTTTGGTAAGCACAATTAGACTAGCATAATCATTAACTCCGTACAAGCCAATGATACACAATGATAGATCTATTGGACTAACAACCCCACCCGGATACGTGTACCTCCGGTATTGGTAGCGTGGGTGATTGTTATTGCAACAAAAACGAGTGAACCTTATGCGTATGGGATGGACCACAATATTCTAGTCACAGGGTTTGATTATGCACACGATTTACCGGGTAGTGTTGTTTTCACATATTGACTAGGTTTGCCATGACACTAGAATTGTACAAGCTTTTATACTCATGATACATTATTCAAACCTATTTAATTCTCACCAACTTTTGTTGACCCAAAATATTTTCAAACTTAACATGTTTCAGGTTATAGCTTGCTTGAAGATTAGAGTTAAAGCTTGAAGATGTATATTTAGTATTTCTCATTTGATGTACAAATTCTTTTAGAACAATTGTATGTAATTTATGTAATCAATTGTTGAAATTTATTATATACCATGAGCTATTGAACAATCGTCAATATGTGACATCCCGATGTTTCCGCCATCGGTTGGGGTGTTACAGTTCCCGTATGTGCTGATGATTGATGCGACCTACAAAATAAAGGAGCATAAACTTCTGTTTGTTCAAGTTGTGGGTATGACATCAACATCCAAGTCGTTTTGTGTCGCTCATGCATTTATCTCACGTGAAAAAAAGGATAACTACCTATAGGTGCTACAGAGGCTCAAAGAGTTGCTTGAAGATATTATGGAGCCTCGTGCTATAATAACTGATTGTGAGAAAGCATTGATGAATACATGCGACATAGTATTCCCAGCAGCTTCAAAGTTGTTATGCACGTAATAAATATTTATTATTATTATTATTATTATTATTATTATTATTATTATCATCATCATCATCATCATTAATATTATTATCATTATGCAGGTGGCACATTCAACGAACTATATTAAAGCACTGCAGACAAGCATTTGGAGATGAAGACTGGAAAATATTTGTGAAATCTTTTAAGCAACTCTGTAAATCATCATCTCCGGAATTTTACAAGCACTGGCTAGACCGACTCTACAGACGACTATGTCAGGACAAACGATCTGGTACATAGTATATTAATTTAGTTTAAAATGCATGTATACACACATTAACAATATCTTTGTTCTATTTTTGTTAGGACAAAAAGGATTGGTGAAACCACTTTTGTAAACCTTAGTCTGATTCACTTCTGCATAATATCCTAAGTATAGAACTACTGAAGAAAGAAGACTAAAGTACTGAAGAAGGATTCAACAAGTACTGAAGAAGAAGTATCAGAAGTTCTGAAGTCTAACCAGACAGTTCACTGAAGAACTACTGAAGACAAACTACTTATCAGTAGTTTGTCATTCATCAGCTGTTGTTCAAGAATCATTTTAACCGACTTATGTTTCAGTAGTTTATTAGTTTAGTATTACTTTATCTTTTTGTACAAGTTCCAAGAATGCAACTTGTTGCAACTTGTTACTGACTTACTTTTAGCAAGGTTCATGTATATGTAAAGTCTATAAATAGATGGGTTCATCCCCTCTGTTTTAGACATTGATTTTGATTAATACAGAAATCATTCAAAGCTTATTATTGTTCTTATTGTACTTTCTATTTCATTTACTGAGAATCTGTTTAAGTATTCATTCTCATTCTATACTTAGATTCTCATTAAATACTTGTCTTTAGCTTTCAAACATCCAGGGGGAGTAATAACTCCTGTTGATAGTGTAATTTACTTATCATTCCGCTGTGCAAATCTGATTGAACTTGCTAAACACATAAGTGTTCACTAGTAAGCAATACATCAAGAGCATTACTAATCCAACAATTGGTATCAGAGCTTTGGTTTATCTGATCACATATCAATCTAACACATTGAGAATCAGACACAGGCTCTCATTGATATTCAATGAAGGATTAAAAGTTCACTTTTATCAACATCCATCACTTTAAGAGATATTTGACAAATCATTACTCTTTAAAATGGATCCTCGTAATACTGGTTCTGCCAATAAACCTGCTATGCTAGTAAGAAATGAATACAATATATGGCAAAGGAGAATGGCACATACATTATCACAGACCAACACTGGTTGCTGGAAATCTGAGATATATGGTCCTCACAAACCAGTAAATATCAATCTTGAAACTAAAGAAGAAATACCAAAAGACCCAAAAGACTATACAGATGATGATTTCCTAAAACTTGAGCTTGATGCTAAAGCTTTCTCTATGTTGACTATGGCACTCTCAAATGAAATCTACTCTGGCCTATTACATTGTGATAGTGCCAAAGAGCTTTGGGACTGCCTCAAAGAACAGTTTGGAGGAACTGAAGAGGTGATTGCCAACACCAGAGAAATCCTGGCTCAACAATATGAAACTTTTGCTCACATAAATGGGGAAACTTTAACTCAACAATTTGAAAGATTCTCCTCATTAATATCTGAGCTAAAATTAAATGATCAGACCTATACAAATGTATCTATGCTTCATAGATTTTTAAGGTCTTTACCCGAAAAATGGGAAACATATTCTATAGTCTTAAGATCTTCACCAGACATTAGCTCCCTCACTCTTACCAAATTACATGGGAGATTACTAACTTTTGAAAGAGAAATCGATCAAAAGAAGAAATTACAAAGTTCTGGTAAAACTGCTGATGACTATCTACCAGGTAGTACAACACTATTGGGATAAGATTCACCTACTTGTTCAAATAGTTTTAAATCTTTTGACCACATTGACATAACTGTTGGGATCTCATCTGAAAGATTAATCCTAGGTTATGACAATGAAGAAAACAGTCAAAATGCTGATAACATGTGTTTCATCATGGATGATTTAAAAAATTTCAGCAATGATGACTTAGAAGAAATGGACATTTTACACCAACTGGCCATGTTAATTATCAAAACAAACAAATTTTACAAAAGGTCAGGAACGAAATTTCCAGGACTTAACAGTTCTACAAAAATTGGTTTTGAAAAATCTAAACTTAGATGTCACAAGTGTTAGAAGTTGGGACACTTTGCTAGAGAGTGTAGAAGCTCTAGCTACAACCAATCTCAGTCTGGAAATCTGTATAACCCTAGTTATAATAGGAATAATGGAACACAGGGGAGTGCACATTTTGTATAGGCACAAGCTCCACAAATCCAATATGTGCCACAAGTACAATATGTACAAATGCCTGCTCAATACATGCAGAGCCAACAATCAATTCCTCCCATTCCGGCTGCTCAACAACCTCCACAGACTCAGCAAACCTCACAACAAAGCTTGTTCACCTCAGGGTAGGTTGACTGGAGCAGTCTTCCTTTTGACACCACAGAGTGTAATCCTGATGCAGACAACAAAATGTTTGACATCAACTAGGGAGAACCTGACAATGGCAGAAAGAATTTTGCCTTAATGGCATTTGAGGGCTGCACCTCAAAATCTGCCCTGTCTCAGGTATCAAAAGAATCTTTAACAAAACTTTGTTCAACTTCATGTAAAGAATCTTTTGCTCTCATAAGAGAGACCAATGTGCACTTACAAGGCAAAGCAAATGACTCTGAGAGAAAATTCACTCAGATGAAATGTGATTTGGAAAGAAAACTTGCTGCAAAAGCAAAAGAAAATTCTAAATTAACTAACAATGCTATTGAAACCCAAGCACAACTTAAAATAATGATAGATGACCTAGGAAATGTCAAAAAAGAGCTTGCTGACACCAAGGTCACTTGTGAAAAATGGGTAGAATCTTGTAAGGGGTACCAACTGCTGCTAAACAAACAAAGTGCTTCAAATGTTAGGTTTGGCATAGGGTACAATAACACTGAAACACCAATAGATATTTCCCCCAAAACTACTGAAGATGGGAGAAAAATTGTTTCAAGTGAAACTTCTGAAGAGAATGAATGCACATCTTTCCATGAAAACTTTCTAAAAACTCACAAAGAAAGTTCTTCAGAAGTACTGATAAAATCTGACTTTAAGCCATCAGTAGTTTCATCTACATCAGGAGTTGAGAACCTGAAAACTACTGATGACCAAAAACCAATCAAGACAGTCAGAAACTTGCCTTTAAATGAAAAAGAAAAGGCAAAAGAATGTGAAATCTGTGGTCTGTTTAACCACAAGACAGAATTTTGTAGATATAGAAAAGGAATTCGGTACAACAAGAAAATTTCACAACTGGTTGTGGGAAAACAAATCAAAAATGATTTTAAAGAAACTTTTTCTCCCAGGAAACAACCAGTAAACACCTTTTCTCAAAAAAAAGAAAAAATCTCAACAAAAGTCTTTCTCTCAAAATTCTCTTTCAGTAGTTAGACCTACATCATCAGCTGTTTCACAAACTGCTAAGATAAAAGATCTCATGAACATGGTACAACTACTGATGACCAGGGTTGATGGTGGTCCTCAAAAGGATACCACCATTGCTTTTAATGAAAAATCCATTGCCAAAAAGACATGGATTCCTCAACCTGGTCAAGAACAAACTGTTAATGTTCTCAAGAGCAAACCCAAAGCCAAATTGGCTTGGGTTCCTAAATCTAACTAATTTGCTACTTTGTGCAGAGGGTCTCTAGAGGCTTAAATAGCATTTGGTATGTGGACAGTGTAGGCTCAATACACTTGACAGGATGCAGATACCTGATAAACAACATTATTAGTCAAAGAGAAGGATTTGTATCCTTTGGGAACAATGCTAAGGGATATGTGCTAGGACATGGAAATGTCTCCTCTAGCAAAATACAGTTTGACAAGGTCAATCTGGTTGAAAACCTAGAGTACAACTTGCTAAGTGTGTCTCAAATGTGTGATAAAGGATATTCTTCCTTTTTCACAAAGACAGCATGCAAGATTATATCACCAGAAGGCCAGAAGTTGATGGAGAAGATCATTAAAGATCATACTTTGTTGATATACAAAAGATGTGGCAATGTCTATGCAGTGGACATTGAAAAGGACAAAGTACTGAACAACACTGCCTGTTTCTTCTCAAAGGCATCAACTTCAGAGACTGATCTCTGGCACAGGAGACTTGGCCAGAGGTCTACCTTTGAAAGTATACCAGTGTCAAGAACACTGTGTATCCTGTTTGAACGGAAAGCAGCATAAGTCCTCCTATAAGTCTATTGAAGAATCAAAAACTACTGCATGTCTTCAACTACTCAATATGGACTTATTTGGGCCTGTAAAAATCATGAGCCTTGGCAAGAAGAAGTACTGCTTGGTCATCATTGATGACTATTCAAGATTCACATGGGTATTCTTCTTATTTTCCAAGGATGAGGCAGCTGAAATCATCAAGTTCTTCATTCTACAAATAGAGAAACAATATTCTCTATCTGTCAAAGCCATTAGAAGTGATAATGGGAAAGAGTTAAGGAATAAAACTCTGGATGAATTCTGTTTGTCTAAAGGGATTATTAGACAATTTAGTGTTCCCAGAACTCCTGAACAAAATGGTGTGGTAGAAAGGAAGAACAGAACACTGATTGAAGTAGCAAGAACAATGTTAGCTGATTCAGGCCTACCATTGTATTTCTGGGCTGAAGCAGTTAACACTGCATGTTATGTTCAAACTAGAGTCCTTGTCAACAAGAGACACTCCAAGACTACCTATGAAGTTCTTCATGGCATAAAGCCCCTTATCTCCTTTTTCAGGGCTTTTGGATGTCAATGTTTCATTCTAAACATTAAAGACTCTATTTCAAAAGTTTGTTGCCAAAGTTGATTCAGGTTATTTTCTTGGTTACTCTTCCACTAGAAAAGCCTACAAGGTTTTTAACTCGAGAACCAAGATATTAGAAGAAACACTGAATGTCAAGTTCAATGAGTCAAAACACACTCTTATCCCAGCACATCCTGCTGAACTCTTTGACCTTGACAGCTTCCACTTCAGACCTGAAAAGACTGTTACTTCATCTAAACCTACTTATTATGGTGATCAAAGGTTTGATGATGAGGATCCAGCACCATGGACTCCTAATACAGTCATTAAGTCAACTTTCAAACCATCAGAAGTTTCACAAACTTCTGATTCAACAACTGCTGATGTACAAACTCAAACATCTGCTTTAGCTCCTACAACTACTGAAGATGTTCAAACAGCTGAACCAGATTTTATTAACCTCAGTGGTTTGTTTGATGAAGTACAAGAGCCACCTACACCTGTCAGTGGTTTACAACAACTGATTGAACACAAAGATCATCCACTTGAACAAATCATGGGTGATATTACATCAGGTGTTCTCACAAGAAACCAGCTTTCCAACTTTTGCTTCTTCTCAGCATTCATTTCTTAGTTGGAACCTAAAAAGTACCAAGAAGCCCTCAAAGACAACAATTCGGTAGAAGCTATGCAAGATGAGTTGCTTCAATTCAAAAAGCAACAGGTTCGGGAAATATTTCCCTTACCACCAAACAAGCTACCAATTGGCACAAGATGGGTCTTTAGGAACAAACAAGATGAAGCTGGTATGATTATAAAGAACAAGGCAAGACTGGTAGTACAAGGTTACTCTCAAGAAGAAGGAATTGATTACGATGAGACCTTTGCTCCAGTTGCAAGGCTTGAAGCCATCAGGTTATTTCTGGCCTATACCATTTCCAACAAAATTAAAGTTTTTCAAATGGACGTTAAAAGTGCATTTTTGTATTTGAAAATCAAAGAGGAAGTGTATGTTTGTCAGCCACCTAGGTTTGAGGATCCTTCTCATCCTGAGTGGGTGTACAAACTTGACAAAGCTCTTTATGGGCTCAAACAGGCTCCAAGAGCCTGGTATGAAGCACTTTCCAACTTTTTACTCAAAAATAACTTCACAAGAGGCTCCATTGATAAAACTCTTTTCATTAAAAATGTTGGAAATCATGTCTTACTTGTTCAAATTTATGTTGATGATATCATATTTGGTTCAACGAACACAAAATTGTGTGATGAATTTAAGAAACTCATGCAATCAAAATTTGAGATGAGTACAATGGGAGAACTGCAGTACTTTTTAGGACGGCAGATTAAACAACAAACTAATGGAACTTTTATACATCAATAAAAATATGTTAAAGAGTTATTGAACAAATTTTCTTTACAAGACTGTAAATCATGTTCCACTCCCATGACACCCATCACACAAGTTGAACCAAATGATCAAGGAAAACAGGTTGATCAAACCATGTATAGATGTATGATAGGTTCCCTTTTGTATCTAACTGCTTCTAGACCAGATATTATGTTTTCAACATATGTCTGTGCTAGATATCATTCAGCTCCTAGGGAATCATACCTCATTGCAGTCAACAGAATCTTTAGATATCTGAAAGGAACTCCTACACTTGGAATTTGGTATCCTGCTTCTAGCAATACTAAGTTATCAGCTTTTTCAGATAGTGACTATGCAGGGTGCAAAATGTCAAGGAAATCAACATCTGGTGGTTGTCAATTCTTGGGAAACTGTCTAGTGTCCTGGCAATCAAAGAAGCAAACATCTGTTGCAACTTCAACTGCTGAAGCTGAATACATTGCAGCTGCAAGTTGTACATCACAGATACAATGGCTCCAATATCAACTTCTTGATTATGGAATCAAAGAGACCAAGACACAATCGCTTGTAGACAGCAAATCTGCCATTAGCATCATTCAAAATCCTGTTCAATTCTCAAAAACTAAACACATTGAAATCAGGTATCATTTCATAAGGGATTGCTATGAAAAAGGCAAGATTGAAGTGAAGCATGTCACAACAGCTAATCAGATAGCTGACATATTCACAAAACCCCTTGACACATCAACATTTCAGAAGTTAGTATCCATGCTTGGGATGCTAAATTTGTAAGTGTTTTTTTACTTTTCCTGCACATATTTTATTTTTCACTTACATCTGTTTTTAATTTAAAAACTTCTGAAAAACAAAAAGAGAGAAACTACTGATGAACAAACCATCAGTATGGGAATATTTTCTGAAAAATGATTAACTTCTGATAAAATAAACTTCAGAAGTTATGAATAAAGTATTCTCATCAGTTGTTAACAAACTACTGAAGAGAAAATGCGAACTACTGATGACAATTGTTCTTCATCGGCAGTTTTCTCATTAAGGGCAAATCAGACATTTCCCACTTCAGAAGTTTGACCTAAGGCGGTTACAAACTTCTGATAAACACCTTTTCCAACACTTATCCATTTAAAAAGCAAAAATTCCCTCCTTCTCTCTCAAAAAGCTCTCAAACCCTGAACCTGCAAAAACACTGCTCGATCCACACACACACAAACCACATGGCTCTAACTCTGAAATAGGGACACAATCAAAGAGGCTACTTCGAAAAACATGAAGCCTGGTCCCAATACGACGAAATCATTGATTTAGTCGTTAAATCCCAATACTTTACTGCCCTAACCATTGATCCTCCAATCCACACTGAGACTCTTAATGAGTTCTGGGCAAATGCGGAGTCGGTGAAAGTAAATGATAAGGTGATCTCCCTCAATTCAACCATCCAAGGGAGAAGAATGGCAATCACACCCGAAACTTTGGGGATTAGACTGGGTCTGGATGATGTGGGTGCCCCAGATCAATTTCCAAACTCTGAAATTCATTTAACCATGACAGAGTGTGGTTACCAAGGTACTCTCTCATATGCTACTATTTTTAAGAAATATTTTAAACCTAAGTACAAACTTTTGTTTCACTATATAATTATGTGTTTGAGTCCAAAAATTGGATCATATGATCAGATGCCCACTACTTTTCAATCAATTTTTCATTCCATTGTGAATGAAACAAAATTCAGGGCATCAGCACTTTTCTTCAATGAGTTGGTGTTACATCATCTCAATTCTAAAAATAAGTTTTTGTTGTATCCAAGATTTATTATGCAATGCATAATAAAGGAACTTGGAGAAGAGGTGCTTGTGTTTCAAACAACTGTTTTAAACTCTTTAACCTCATAAGCATACTCTAGGCACAATAAACCGGCCACCTGGCCAGAAGATGACCAAGGGGAACACACAACAATCCCCAAGGAACCCTCATCTTCCAAACCTTCACCCAAAAAGGCCAAGAAACCCAAACAACAAAAACAAAAACCCACCAGCCTGAAAAGAAAGGCAGTTCAGGAGGTTGAGATGCCTGAACCTGCTAATGTGCAATCTGCACTTGATAAAGATGTGACTGAAACATCCTCTTAGTCTCATCCATCTCAAACCCCCACAAGAGCACCAATAACCATTTTATTCAAAAGAAAGAAATTTAAGAAAACAATCCCCATAGACTCTTCTTTTGAAACTGCTGAACCCATAGACCAAACTACTGAACCAGCACCATAACTTTCTGAACCTGAAGCCCTTGAAATTGCCAAACTTCTCTCTGGGCTTAAAGAAAACATCCCATCAGTACATGTCAGTCCCTAACAACCACATAAAATAGGGGACATACCTTCAGCACTTGACATGGATGTGGATATCCCTAGCTCTAACCCAAGAGATGAGTATGAACCAGGGTCTCTAAGCCCAAACTTAGAAACTCTAGGTACATTTGAGGCTGCTACTACTTAAATACCACCCAGTGGTGGATCTGAGGATAGAAGTAACATAGCTAAGACCTCATTTGGGGCAACTACTGATGAAGGCTTAATGCCTGAGGTAGGAAATCCTATGAACGAAGAAAAAGAGGTACATGAGAAATCTGAGTTAGGCTCAGCTCATGATGTAACTGATACTGTCCTCATTGAGGAAGTTAGCAGGGATTCAGATGATTCCATTGATTTAGATGATGATTCACACTCCAATAAAATTGAATTGACGGCTGCTAGTGAAGGTCCTGCACCTGGTGTATCTAAGCTCAAAGAGCTGGTCACACCAGATCAGGTTAAAGACCACTTGATCCCTGATTCCCCTAAAGTGGCATCTTCTGTACAACATGAAGATCACCCCAAAACACACCCCTTACTAAATATGCCTACACAATTCCCTGGGTCAACAAGCATAGATCTGAACCAACTATGTAGCCCAGATGGTCCCCTATACCAGATGATGAACAACCTTATTGCCAATCACCTCAAAACTTTCACAGCTGCTTTGGAGCTATCAACCAAAAACCAATTTGAGGTGATCAAATCCAAAATGAATGATCTGTCAAACAAAATTGACCACAACTCAAGACACTGGAAGTGGATGAAGCCAAAAAGGGGGAGCAGATTAAGGAACCAAAGGAGTCACTGGAAGCCAGAATAAAGGCAAGAGTGGCTCTACAAGAAAGAGAACTCCAAGAGAAAGCTAGAAAACAAAGAGAAGATCAACAAAGGCTTATCTCTGGAACTGAAGTTGAAGCTGAAACTTCCCAAGGCCATATTGAAGAAACTTCTGATGAAACTTCTGATGATTCAGAAAATACTGAAGACAATCCTTTAGTAGTTGACACTCCTGTCAACACATCAGAAGTTAACACTTCCAACAGACAACCAACTGAAGAGCCTTCCAAACCAACTGAACAACAACAACCAACTCCTATTCCAAGGCCTACAACAACTACAATAATGACTGTGCTAAACCCTTCTCCACTATCAATGTCCAAAGAACTACTTGAGAAGAGTTTAATTGCAGCCCAAAGAAAGGCTAAGGAAGATGAGATCTGGAATGCTTTGGAAGCAAGGGAAGACTTAAGCCTCAATGAAAAGTTACAAGCTTATGAAGCAGAGTTGAATAGGCAAGCTGAAACAGAGAGAGTTGCTGAAGAAGACAAAAGACAACAACTGATGTCTTTTATAACAAAGAACAGCAAAACAAAAGCATATTCACTCAAATGGCTCTCAATGGATGAGCTGACTAAAAGAGCTCAACTTGTTGCTGACAAACTTGCAACAAGTAAAGATGGAAAAGCCAAGAGAGCTGAGATGATTGAAGAACTAGTAGCATATCACTATGGTTCAAAGGCCTCTGTGTCAAGATGGAAATAAGAAAGACTACTAGACACATACAAAAAGTACAAGGCTGCCAAGGCTGCTAATCCAGAGAAGTTCAAAACTTCTGAAGTATCAACTTCAGTAGCTAGAACTTCTGGTGTTAAAAGACCAGCTACTAAGAAGAAACCAGAGGACAATACAAAGACTGACTTCAAGATGGTGTTGCTGGAAGGCAACACAGTTGTTCAAGGAGACTTTGATATTGAAGAGAAGCCTATGATAACTCAATTTAGGGATCCTTCAACATTTGCTTACCAAATCCAAAAGACTATCACAGACAAACTGCACACTAAGCTAGTTACTGAACATCATTTACCCACTTTCAAACTACCAGATGTGATGCAACAGGAAGATAGAAGTGAATCCCACCTGAGAGTCACTGAAATAGAGAATATCCAACACTCAGGAACATCCTAGGGATCCAGCATGGTTCCCTATACTTCAGACTTTGACAAGTCTAATGTGTTGATCATCAGATGGTCCTTTACTGATGACAACTCAGTATTGGTGACAAGGAGAGATCTTACAAGCAAGGCCTACAAGTCCATGAATGAACTGAAGAAACTATCAACCCAGGACTTGCTTACAATTCAACATCTGGAACCTCAAAGGGGATCTCTCACTGATGAATAGCTTAATCAATTGAAGAATTCCATGTTCAACGAGATATAGAAGATTGTTAATGATAGAAGAAAACAATAAAGAATTAGAAAAGGTTTTGGCTTCATCAATCCAGGGGGAGATTGTTAGGACAAAAAGGATTGGTGAAACCACTTTTGTAAACCTTAGTCTAATTCACTTTTGCAAAATATCCTAAGTATAGAACTACTGAAGAAAGAAGACTAAAGTACTGAAGAAGGATTCAACAAGTACTGAAGAAGAAGTATCAGAAGTTCTGAAGTCTAACCAGACAGTTCACTGAAGAACTACTGAAGACAAACTACTCATCAGTAGTTTGTCATTCATCAGCTCTTGTTCAAGAATCTTTTTAACCGACTTATGTTTCAGTAGTTTATTAGTTTAGTATTACTTTATCTTTTTGTACAAGTTCCAAGAATGCAACTTGTTGCAACTTGTTACTGACTTACTTTTAGCAAGGTTCATGTATATGTAAAGTCTATAAATAGACGGGTTCATCCCCTCTGTTTTAGACATTGATTTTGATTAATACATAAATCCTTCAAAGCTTATTATTGTTCTTATTGTTTTTTCTATTTCATTTACTAAGAATCTGTTTAAGTATTCATTCTCATTCTATACTTAGATTCTCATTAAATACTTGTCTTCAGCTTTCAAACATCCAGGGGGAGTAATAACTCCTGTTGATAGTGTAACTTTACATATCATTCTGCTGTGCAAATCTGATTGAACTTGCTAAACACATAAGTGTTCACTAGCAAGAAATACATCAAGAGCATTACTGATCCAACAATTTATTATTATTAATTATTGTTGTTGTTGTTGTTGCTGCTGCTACTGCTGGTGGTGCTGCTGCTGCTGCTGTTGTTGTTCCTGATGTTGTTGCTGTTGTTGCTGTTGCTGCTGCTGGTGGTGCTGCTGCTGCTGCTACTGTTGTTGGTGTTGGTGTTGTTGTTGCTGTTGTTGTTGTTGTTGTTGCTGTTGCTGCTGCTGTTGCTGTTGCTGTTGCTATTGTTGCTGTTGCTACTATTGCTGTTGTTGCTGTTGTTACTGTTGTTGCTGCTGCTGCTGTTGCTACTGCTGTTGCTGCTGTTGGTGTTGTTATTGTTGTTGTTGTTTCTGTTGATGTTGCTGCTGTTGCTGTTGTTGTTGCTGTTGCTGCTGTTACTGCTGTTGTTGCTACTACTGCTGCTGCTGTTGCTGTTGTTGCTGTTGTTGTTGCTGCTGTTGCTGCTGCTGTTGTTGTTGCTGCTGTTGTTGCTGTTGTTGTTGTTGTTGTTATTATTATACAACTCGTATTGATCATTAGAATATATATTCTGTTTGGGCGTTTCTTTTGGGAAACTTGTAAACAACTTGTGTTGTCTGGTTTCAACGATAACAAGGGAAACTCTGCCCAAATTTTTATTATTATCATAATCATCATCATTATTATTATTATTATTATTATTATTATTATTATTATTATTATTATTATTATTATCATTATTTATTGTTATCTATTGCAAGAGGACGAGTCTGTTAGAAGACGTAGGCCATCAGATCCAGGTAAAGACAACAAGAGTGTATGTGATAAAGATTTTCCACTATTAGTGGGGTACGGGTACATATCATTCATACATACATACATAATTACACACCCCCTAATCATGCTTTTCCACTGTTTGGCGGTGACAGGTATAAATTGGTGATTCAATATTTTAAGCGTTGGCTTCATCCCCTTTTTTGACGGTTTATCACACACATTCAAGATGTTCAGCCGGACGGTAACTGTGGGTTCCGATCTGTTGCTGTGTCTTTAGATGCGGAAGAGGAAGCCTGGCCTTTGATCCGCCAAGTTCTTCTAGGGGAGATGATAGGTACACACAATCAGGACTGGTTGATAGTTCTCAACACCGGATTACTAATTTGTCAGGCATTTGGTGTGGTTCTTCAAATCTTCTCTGCTGATGAAGCGAGCACAATCTTCCCTTTGTTCACTGATATACGTTAAATTACACATATAAAGCTCCCCGTTTAACTCCCATTTTAATACGTTTTTGACCTTATACACAGGAATTGGTACTTATTTGGGTATCTTTACGATTTCAGGTCTTCAACGATGTCCCGAAAGCATAACAAAAGGAAAAACGAAGATTTCGGCGCGTGAATGGGACCCTGGGTCCCTGGCTTTATAAAACAGAGCATTCAGCTCACTGTTTGATTACTGGGTTTTTGGGAGGCGATTTTCTGGGATGTTGAAGTGCTGCAAAGGCGTGGAACGAGCTCGGGAAGCCATCCGATCCATCCATCATCATCCAATCCATCACATTTGCATTTCTATGGTTTGATCTTATAATCTATTTTTGTATCAAATCTGATTTTGTATGCTATTTGTGATGTTTATTTAGTAGATTGTACGCCTACGGGCAAAAACACTAGTATGTAGTACGTAGAAACAATCGTTTGTATAGTTTAATCATGTCTTGTATGAATTTAGCGTTTTTAAAGACTTAATCTTGATGATCATAATGTAACCTTGTTTCACTGTTATTGGATTCGTAGTTGTGTTTGAATGACTTTGATGATTGTCAAATGTGTTAGGCGGATACAAGTTGAAAAACTGTCCGTTTAATCATCTGGTAGTAGACTAGTTAACTTGTTAATATGTTTACACCATGAAACTGCAACCGGGTATTGGTTTGGTTAAATTCAGTCGAATAATGATTAGAAATGCTTACCGGCACGTAAAAGGGTTTTAAAAGCTTAATGGTGCAATTACTGATCTTTGACACGGTTAATGATCTTTTCTAGTTATTTTGGTAAACATAGCGATCTTAGTAGATTTGTGATCAAAGTTGGTCAAATGGAATAGGTTGTGAAATGCTCTACTTAATGCTAGTCTAGGTGGTTGTATTGTGTATTTGGTATCACTTTCCTGGATTAGTGAGGTTAGAAAACACTTAACAGATGACTAACTTATCTTTAGAAGATTTGCATGAGATCATATCAGCTGCTCGCTAATAAACGACTTGAAGTGGTTAACGTGTGTATTCGTGTTTGCTTTCTGTATAGTTGTCATGTTAGGATGCCCGAAAGGGACACGAACTGTCGGAAAATGGGAATGTTGATCACACGCCTGTATTTCATATGATATGTAAATGACATGCTAGGATTGATATATTATAGTCTACATAGTTATATTTTGTATTTGGACTCTTACATATGTTAGTTAGATATTTTAGAATTAATTTAGTTTAAACAAAACTTCCACTATGTTTTCCTACTGGTAAATTGAGGATAGAGTTTTAGTACAATTTCTCCGCGCGCGTCCATGGATCGATATCTGGTTCTTATCTGTACTTATTACATATATGACAGGGTACACTTGCCCTATTGTGTGGGTTTTAATATTAAGGTCTAAACCATTTTTATAAATATTAAAGCAGAAACGTGTGTTATTTCATTGTAAAATTATGTGTATATTCGCACACGTCAAGTGTTTGGCGCCGTTGCCGGGGACGCGACGAGCATTAGGAACGAACCGAGTCAACCTTTTACCAGTGTACATGCTTGTGAATACTTATTTATACTTCGTTGATTCTTTATTTGCTCATTTATTTGCATATATGATTATTTGAATTTTTTATTTGATTTATCTATCTGTTGATATTTTGGATTCATTTTAGATTGGTTCATAGGTTAGTATATATATATTTGTTCATTTTAATGCTTATAGGATTGATTAGATTGATTATTCGTTCATTAGGATGTTGGTAGATTTAATTTATTGAATATTGGATTAGTAGATTTGTCTATGAATTTGATTGATTCATTATTTGATTTATTTGTTCGTATTTGAACTAATTATTGATTTTATTATTTGGGCTGTTTTATTCTTTGTCTGTTTATATCTGTACATTTTATTGATTTTATTGGCATTTATCTGATTTTTACAAGTATATAGCTTTCCGGTATTTTTGTATGTATTTATGGATTTAATATTTATTTTTCTATCGTTTATTGTTTTTCGGGTTAGTTATCTATTTCGCCTGCTGCAATTGTATCATTCTTTGATTGCAGGTTGATGTCCACGAACCTCGGGCCTTCTGGTGATCCACCCATGGAAGAGACGCGGAGATTGAGAAGGAGCGATAGAATTAGACTTCATAAAATGCGTCTTGTTTCTAGTGTTCTTAACTCTACTTCTGCTATTAAGATCCCAGAGAACGACGCTCCAGTGGATCGGTCTGACCACGAAGGGTCGGGGGCCCATAATGACATCATAATGGTGATGATGATATCCCGTTGAACGATAGCGAGAGTCCTAGAGGGGATGGACTTGAACCGAGTATTGTCCGACCGGCTGTCTTGGCGGACCATTTTGAAATTAAATCAAGTATCGTTAACATGATACAAAATTCGGTGCAATTCGGTGGACTGGAGCACGAGGATCCAGGCCGGCATATTGCTACTTTCTTAGAAGTTTTAGCCACCTTTAAGATGACAAGTATCTCAAACGATGCTATTCGTTTAAGACTCTTCCCATTCTCATTGCGGGACAAAGCCCGGACTTGGCTTTTGTCACAACCTGCAGGGTCTATCACGACATGGGCAGAGTTAAGTCAGCAGTTCATGCAACAATATTTCCCTCCGGAAAAACCCAGAAGTTGAGGAACCGCATCATGACATTTCGTCAAAATGACGTGGAATCATTGTACACGGCTTGGGAAAGATTTAAAGATCTATTCTTGAGTATCCCGCACCATGATCTTTCAAAGAGACATTTGGTGCAAACGTTTTATCAGGGGCTCGGGTATGATTCACAGGAACGCCTTGATATCTATGCTGAGGGAGATCTTGGAACAAAGTCCGCTAATGAAGCATGGGTGATTATTGAGAAGGCGTCTCTGAAATCCGAATCCCGAAAGAGTGACAGATCCAGGTCTTCATCTGCCAGGTCTGGTGTACATACCGTGGATAATTACACGGCTATTTCTGCACAGATAGAGGCTTAGGCTATGAGATTCGATAAATCTCAGCAACATGTAGCGCAGGCCCAATGTCTGTGTGAGCAGTGCAGGGTATCTCACGAGCCTAGCTCGTGTGCTCAAGGGGTGATGTATACAGGCCACGAAGAAGTGAACTACATGGGTGGTCAAACGAGACCCCAGAATAACCCTTACAGCAACACCTACAATCCGGGTTGGAGAAACCACCCAAACTTTTGGTGGAGAACTGGTTCCTCTAACCAGAACCCGCTCGGATACCAGCAGCGAGCTCCCGTACCACAGCAGCCACAGCTATCCCACCAATCCCATAACTAACCTTACCAGTCTCATTGCCACTCCTACCAGCCTCGGCCGAACCAGAACCAAAACCAGGGCGCTGGGAGCAGTTCCCAGCAGCAAGCCTAGCAAGATACATCGAGGCTGGAAGAGATGATATCCCAACTCCTTACCAACTCTACCAACACTAATCAAATTGTTGAACATCGCTACCAACAGCACGAGGATGTAACACCCCAAAACCATTTGTTCGCCTAACTACGCCATTAGGCGTGATTAGCAATATAATAACACGAGACTTAGAGGATAATAATATGGGTTATATTCTAACATGGAAATAACCTAGTTAATAGTATTATGTTTATAAATTAATAAAAGGTGTTTGAAACTAGCTTATGAGTTAGTTTTTATATGAAAATGACAGTGGGAAAACTTGAGGGACCATAGTTGCCAAAATGGTAAAGTGGGTATTATTCATAAGAATAAAACACACAAATACACACACATGAAGTGTGTGTGTGTCGTGTATAATGATCAGGGGATCATTTCTCCTTCCTTAACCAAACCCTAAACATCAACTCTTGCTCAAATCAAAGCTAAATCAAAGGGGAAATCGATGCTTGAGCAAGAAACGAGTTATCTAAGGCCTAATGAACATCAAGGTACCGTTTTATTTGATGTTAATACCCGTTTTTGATTTGCTCAAAAACTAGGGTTTTAATAAAACGTAAAATTTATGGTTAAAAGAGGTTGCTCTAGTCTTGGGGAACCTCAAACATACCTAATTTAGTCACAAATCACACTTAATATGTGTATTTGGTTTTGATCATATGATTATGTTCATGTGTAGAATTTGGGGTTTAACCTCTAGGTTGAATCCACTCATATCTAGTAACCTTTTGTGACTCTTAGAAATTGATGCATGAGAAATTTAGGTGAAAAGGGCTTAAATAACATGTTATAATGTCAATTGGACAATCGGTTATGCTTTGGTTAAACTTAGAATGTTGAAAACTAAGTATATTGGTGGAACACCAAGTGTTTGATGAAATGCCTAGATGAGTTAATCTCAACTAGACATGTAAGAAAATGGCTATGGATTTAGCTATAAATGGGTAATGAATACATGATTTATGGATAGTGAATTAATTCCATGTTATGTATTCTAATAATCAAGTTTGACATGTCCCTAAGTTAGGTACAAGAACTAGGGATGCAAACGGGTCAAACGGATGCAAGTAATGCGTATGGAAGCAAGAACGGATATTACTTACACCAATGTACTATAACATAGCGTAATTGTTATAAACATTAGTTTTAAATCTTGAGTGTGAGATAAAGATAAACCCCAAGGGGTATAATCTATTAAGTGGGTCGCCTTATGGGCACTCAATACAAAATGTGGTTTATGACCTTAATCGAGATAATGAGTTGTGACCAAATGGAGGAATCCATCAAACGGGTCAACTAATAAAGATATGTGAGAAATGATGTTTTAATCCAAATTAAATCAATTGAATGGAGTCGTTAAGCATGAAGTTAAATGGGTCAAGTTTGTGTCACTTGAACCATAGATAAAAACTTGGGTAAAATAGTATTATGAAATATCAGTTAAACGGGTCAAATGGTGATGTCCTCACCATGTGAGTCCAACACCTGATGCTTGTGTTCCAAGCATTAAGATTCATAAAGTTAAACGGGTCAAATGGCAAGTTATTGCCATTTGAGTTCCGAGGAGTTAATGTGTATATTTAGAAAGCATACAGGTAAATGCATTTGCTCGTGCATGCTCGATGTTAAGAATCATGGAGGATAAACACAAGGTATGGATATGGGTCAAGGCCACCCGGTAAGTCCGTAGTCGAATAAACGCCTTCGTGCGAAGCAACATAGGTGATAAAAGTACTCACATGAGGTGTGGGTGCCAATCAAGTAAGTTATTTTCATAACTGTGTCAAATGCGCGCTAATGCACTTAGAATTGACTAAACAAGTGAAAACTTGAGAAAGGATGAAACTCTAAGTCCGGAAGGACTTAAAGGTTTTTAAACAAGTCATTGAGTCAAAAACATTGGATTTGAAACAAGAAGTTTCGCCACGAATGGCTAAATTGAAAGATTTGGTCATGAGGGGCATTTTGGGGATTTAAAGGATTAATAAAGGTTGATTCTAAGAATAAGTCATAATGAAACAAATCGGACAAACGCTTTTGTTGATCAAGTGTCTAATGACTTGACAACTCAAACGGTATGCAATTTGAGTGGTCAAAAGTGCCTTATTTGATTTAAGGCCTTAATGGGTCAAATTGGGTAAAAGTCACCGTAAACATTCAAAACTAAGAACCGGATCATGGAGACATAAACCGGACCATAATTTCAGTCAAACAAAGGTTTATTCAGTCGGTAAGTCATTACTTAGGCTTTGGGAATCATCAAATGCAGTTGCGATATGATTCCCATGCTTAAAAATCACCAAACAAGCAACAGAAGCAGTGACCGGGCGCGCGGGCTGAGTGACCGGCCGCTCGGTCTTCACAGAGGGCTCAGAAATGTCCGCGTCTAAGCGACCGGCCGGGCCGTTTGAGCGACCGGCCGCTCGGATTGACAGCCTGACAACCTGATTTTCAAAATTTCATATAAAATCGTAGAAATATCGTTAGGAGACGTTCTTTATATGCCTGGAAAGCTCTCAGAGAGTAGAACATTTCTTATTTGAAAGTCGAAGTCGGATTTTGGGTTCTAGAAGGGGTAAAAGCGATCCGAACAGCTGCTGCGCAAAAGTCGCAGTCGTTTGTTCTCCTGAATAAGGGCCGTTTGGCCTGGTTCGTTCCGTTTTGACGTGTAACGACTCCCATACTAGTTTAACTGTATTATTGACAACCCACTAACCATTCTTTGTGTGGTGGTGCTAGGTAAACATTTGATGGACGTCCCAGAGCAAGGATCAAGTCACAAGAAGAACCGAACACGCCCTAACACTCATCTAGCTTCCGCAATAGAATTTAAGAGTCTCCCGTGAAATTGCGAAATCTCATCATATGTTGTAATAGTTAAAGTGTAGAAATCAAAAAGTATTTACCACGATAATTTAAGTTTTTCTTAAATATCTAAGTTTTAAATCGGGAGTGGTTTAAGTAAGGTCAAAACTCGTATGATTTGGGCGTTGATCGCGTGATTACGGGTTAGGGTCTTACAGAGGAGCGCTTTAACAATTATGAAGGAGAGATGAGGAGCCATAAGGCATCTATGCAGGCTATCAAAAATCAGGTTGGCCAAATGGCTAAGATGATGTCTGAAAGATAGCAGGGTGGTCTTCCAAGCAACACAGAGCTGGAACCGAGGGGGCATGTAAATGCCATTATGACTAGGAATGGTAAAACTACGGGACCAGACACATCGGGCTCACCACCGATCACTGAGACGGTCCAGACTGAGTCTTCGGACGAGGTGCACGCTAGGCGAGTCCTAGCAAGTACAGCACAGTTGCCGAAGCCAATCACTGACTACACTACTCCGCTTCCATACCCAGGTAGGCTGATAAAGCAAAAATACGAGGCTCAGTACGGTAAATTTCTTGAGCTGTTCAAATAGCTACACATAAACATTCCGTTTGTGGAGGCCTTGGCTCAAATGCCTAAGTATGCCAAATTCTTGAAGGACATCCTCACTAATAAGCAAAAACTTGAGGACCTGTCCTGTGTGTTGTTAAATGAGAACTGCTCTGCAATTCTGCAGAATAGACTTCCCATAAAGATGGGAGATCCTGGTAGCTTCACAATCCCTTGTCTGATAGGTAATATGTCTGTCAGCAATGCACTTGCAGACTTGGGTGCCAGCATTAACCTTATGCCTTATAAGGTTTTTGAGAAGTTGGATCTGGGTGAGCCTTCACCCACCAGGATGAGTATTTGTTTAGCTGGTCGTTCGATCACCTATCCACGGGGATTCGTTGAGAATATGCTTGTCAAGATTCACAAATTTGTATTCCCTGTAGATTTTGTCATCCTAGATATGGATGAGGATTCTAAAGTGCCTCTGATCCTTGGACGTCCTTTCCTTAACACGGCTAGGACGATTGTTAATGTGACTGCGGGCCAGATCACACTCCGGGTGAATGATGAACATGTGACTTTTGTTGTTCAAAGGTTGATGCATCATCCCGAGAGTCAGGATGACACACTATACTATCTTGATATAGTAGACCAGTGTGTCAGTTCTCACTTTCAAGGCACTATAGATGAGGATGTTTCGGGCACACATCTGTTGTGTGGGGACCTAGATGGCATTATGAAGTAGGGCCATAGATATGAGCAGCCGGTCTATCAGATCGGTGATGATGGTTCCTAGAGCCCGGGGCGTTTTGTTGAGATTAAGCGAGAGGAGAACGAAAAATCCAAACCATCTGTGGAAGATCCACCGTCTTTGGAGCTGAAAGAGCTCCCACCACATCTTGAGTATGCATTTCTTGACGCAGAGGGTCGTCTACCGGTGATTATCTCATCTTCATTGTCTGTTAAAGAGAAGAGCGAGTTGCTCTAAATTCTGAAACTTCATAAAAAGGAAATCGCCTGGAAGATAATGGACATCAAGGGGATTAATACCTCGTTCTGTACCCATAAAATTCTGATGGAAGATTTCCATAAGCCTTGTGGGCAGCACCAAAGGCGTCTGAACCCTAACAAGCAGGAAGTTGTCAAATCTGAGGTGATTAAGTTGCTTGATGCAGGATTGATCTATCCTATCTCAGATTCTGTTTGGGTTAGTCCAGTACACGTTGTGCCCAAGAAAGGTGGCATGACAGTGGTTATGAACGATAGGAATGAGCTTATTCCTACAAGAACCGTCACCGGATGGCGAGTTTGCATTGACTATCACTTCCCGCTTCCATTCATCGATCAGATGTTGGAACGTCTGTCAGGGAAGATGTATTATTGTTTCCTTGATGGTTTCTCTGGGTATTTTCAGATCCCTATCGATCCTGTGGACCAGGATAAGACGACCTTCACATGCCCTTTTGGCACATTCGCCTACAGGCGTATGCCATTTGGGCTGTGCAATGCGCCGACGACCTTCCAGCGTTGCATGGTTGCTATTTTCCACGACATGATCGAGGAATCCATAGAGGTATTCATGTATGATTTTTCAGTCTTCGGGAGTTCTTTCTATCAGTGTCTTGGGAACTTGGAGCGGATGTTACAGAGGTGTGAGGAGACCAGTCTTGTGCTCAACTGGGAAAATGCCACTTCATGGTGAAGGAAGGAATAGTCCTGGGGCACAAGGTCTCCCAAAGTAGGTTGGAGGTTGATCCAGCGAAGGTGGATATCATTTCAAGACTCCCTCCGCCCTCCACTATCAAATCTATCCGCAGTTTCTTGGGTCGTGCGGGGTTTTACAGGCGATTCATCAAAGACTTTTCTAAAATATCTCGTCCCATGACCCGTTTGTTGGAAAATGACGCACCATTCATTTTTGGTGCAGAGTGTTTGAAGGCGTTTGGCCTTCTGAAATGTTTACTTGTGGAGGCCCCTATTTTGGTGGCGCCGGACTCGGCGCTGCCATTCGAGATCATGTGTGATGCGAGTGATTTATCAATAGGGGTGGTCTTGGGACAGCGGAAGGACAAGCACTTCCACCCGATCTACTACGCCAGCAAGATTCTTCATGATGCTCAGGAGCATTATACAACCACGGAGAAAGAGCTTCTGGCCGTAGTATTGCATTCAACAAGTTTAGATCATACTTGGTTCTGTCTAAGACCATTGTCTATACAGATCATGTAGCGATCAGATACCTTTTCCGCAAACAGGACGCTAAACCGCGCCTGATTAGGTGGATCTTGTTGTTGCAAGAGTTCGATATAGAGATTAAGGACAAGAAGGGTGCCCTGAATGTTGCTGCTGATCATCTTTCTAAACTCGAGCATGATAATGCCGAGAACTCCGCGTGGGAGACCATAAATGACAACTTTCCCCACGAGTTCTTGATGAGCGTTATGTCTGTGGAAGATGTATCGCCTTGGTTTACGGATTTCGTGAACTACCTCGCGTGCGGGATCCTTATCAAAGGATTTTCGCACCAACAAAGGAGGAAGTTTTTCACAGACCTCAAGCATTACTTCTGGGATGACCTAATTTTGTTCCAGGTCGGGGCGGATCAGTTGATTCGCCGGTGTGTATTTGGGGTGGAGGCGGCACAAATATTGTGAGATTGTCACGAGGGGCCTACCGGAGGTCACCATGGAGAGAATTACACTGCTAAGAAAGTGTTAGACTCTGGGTATTATTGGCCCAAACTCTTTCGTGACGCTCAGGTTTTGGTCGGCGCGTGTAATTCACGCCAGAGGGCGACGAACATATCGGCACGCGACCAGATGCCGCCAAACCCGATCCAGGTTTGTGAAGTCTTTGACATCTAGGGCATTGACTTCATGGGACCGTTCCCCTCCTCACAGGGTAATAGATATATACGCGTGTCGGTTGACTACGTGTCTAAGTGGGGGGAGGCGCAACCCTTGCCCACAAATGATGCCCGAGTAGTTGTGAGGTTTGTTCGCAGCCTATTTGCCCGGTTTGGTGCCCCTAAGGCACTATTTAGTGACCGTGGTATGCATTTCTGCAACGCGCGGCTTGATCGCGCGTTGGAACGATATGGTGTGCACCACAGGTTATCCACCTCGTATCATCCACAGACTAGTGGACAGGTGGAGGTCACTAACCGGGGTTTAAAAAGAATCATTGAGCGGTCGGTAAACCAAAACCGCAAGGATTGGGCTAAGAAGCTTGATGACGCATTGTGGGCCTTCAGGACTGCATATAAGATGCCTATTGGGACAACTCCCTTTAGGCTTGTCTATGGGAAGGCGTGTCATCTCCCAGTCGAGCTTGAGCATAGGGCGTTATGGGCTCTGAAGACGGCGAATTTGGATCTGAATACCAGCGGTGAGACCCATTTCTTGCAGATTCATGAGCTGGAGGAGTTGAGGCAACAGTCCTATGAGAGCTCGAGTTTGTATAAAGAGTGCACAAAGAGGTTGCACGATAGTCACCTGAAACACTGGAAAGATTTTCAGGTAGGCGACTTGGTCCTACTTTATAACTCTCGCTTGCGTCTCTTTCCGGGAATGTTGAAATCCCGTTGGACAGGCCCGTACACAGTTAAGGAAGTATATCCTTACGGGACTATCTTAAATGAAAATTCGGAGGGTTTGACTTTCAAAGTCAACGGTCATAGATTGAAAGTCTACATAGACGGACCGGTTGACCAAGCCGTAGAGGTACTTGATCTCTACGCCCTACATGCCTAATAAGTGTGGGGAAGTGAGTCTAGCTAGTGACTCGTTAATAAAATTAGCGCGGCGTGTATGGGCGCCGCCAAATTGTATATATGATCTTAACTTAGTGTATTTTTTTGTTATTTTGCTAGTTTTAACTTGTTTTGTAGTTTGTGTTTACTTTTTGCAGGATTGATTCGCGCCGTATGAAGATGTGGAAAGTCGCTTCAAAACTGTCTTATTTTACTAAGAAGCGTCGCAAAACAGGTATATGGGTTGTTTATGTCAAAACAAAGAAAGCGCAAGAGTTTTTGGGTTGAGTCTGCAGCGAAAAAACACATCAGCTTGCAGCGAACGGCCGCTCACAGAGAGTGAGCGGCCGCTCACTTTAAAAAGAAAAAACCGGCCGCTCACAGGCTCTGGTCGACTATTCTCAAGGGTAAAGTAGGCAAATTACTTTAAAAACTGAAAATCTCAACCCTAAAAGAAATCATAACCCGCCGCTCCTAACAATATCACCGAAAAAAACTCTACACTTTGCTCTCTCAATAACACCCAAACAAACCTCTCAATTCCGCATCCTAATCTTCAAATCAAGGTATGAATCTTTCTTTTTCTTGCAATTTCTCTTATCCTAGTGTAATGTAGTTTAGATTTATGCAATCTTTACATGATTCTTGGGTCTCTTCATACATGTTTAACAAACCCTAGAATTTTTTAGATTGATTGTTTGCTTTGATAGTTTAGTTTAGGGTTAATTATTGTCCAAATCTTTGAGTTTTTGGGTTTTCTTCATAATATCTTCATGAATCCAAAAATTTTTAAAGGTTGGTTTGATTTTTTAGCCATTTACTTAGTGTAATTTAGAATAGTGTTAGATTAATTTATTGTTATGGTTGTATGCTAGTGTAAATCTTAGTATAAACTAGGTTTGTTCATGAAATTTGGGGATCCTTCATAAATGTTAAAAAGTCCCCAAATCCCTCATGTTCTAGGTTGTAAATTATTGTTTGTTGTTGTTATATCTTAATTTTTTGGGGATTCTTCATAATGGTTTAACAAAGCCCAAAATTTTTAAGATTGTAGTGTTTTTTATTTTAGTTTAGAAGAGTGTTGTTCATGAACTTTGGGGCGTTCTTCATAATTAAACAAATGAGCCCCAAGTTCTATGATACTTCATAATTATTTGGTTTTTAAACACCTTTCACTAGATAACTTGAATTTGAAATGATTTTGCAAAATCATAGCGCGTAGGTGTTCAAAATTCCAAATTCGTTTAAATACTTCATAATTGTGCAAGTTCGGCCATTCAATCGCCAAAGTGACATAATTTTTCAAAACCCAAGTGCTTGAATGGCCACTTTTTGAGTGCATTTGGCTAAAACACTGAAAACCGGGCAAAAGCCAATGCACAGGATCAAAAACATGGGCTGCAGACAAAATTTTGGCGTGCAGGGTGCAGTGAGCGGCCGCTCACAGGGTCTGTTTGTTTTTGTTCGTTTTTTATAGCTGCTTTCTGGGTCCGGGTCCTATTCTTTCGATGATGTCTAACATATTTAAGCTTATTTTATTGCAGATGGTGCACAAATTTTTGAAGTTCAACTTGGAAGACCCAAAAGAGCGCGGGTACATCGAAGTCGTTAACCAATTGTCCGCAAGAAGACGTTCGATAGCTACACCGCGCAGATTATGTTGGGATACTCTCAGTGAACTTAATCAAGAAGATAGGTTTAAGGAATGGTTAGACGAGCCTTGGGAAAAGTTCGTAGCTATTAACGAGCCCGTTTATGAAGAGCTATCAGTCGAATTCTTAGCCACTTATCGTTATCAAAGGCCGAGAAAGCATGAAGACACAGATTTCAAGAAGAATGGGAAATGGGGACTTCAATTTCGTTTAGGCGGCATTTGGCGCGATATTTCAGTCACGGAGTTGGGTCTACACTTGGGAATTTATATTAATGAAGAAGCATTTGATGATAGCTTCAATGAAGCTTTGTACAAGTTCTCAAACAACGACATAAGAGACGCATTCTGGACTGAGTTGACGGGGCTTGCGCCCTATGACCCCCAAAGCGCTAAGGCTTCAAAGATTTAGGACCCATTGATCAGGGTGTTTCAAAAGGTGTTTTGTGGGACCGTGGCTGCGAAGAGAGATGACTCCATAGGCTGCCCATCCCCTGATTTGCTGTTTATCTACTCCCTGAATGTTCGAGTAAACCTAGCTGCATTGATAGCATCTTTCTTCAACAGTGCAGTAGGTCAGAATCCCGGAAGTTTGATATACGGGGGGGAGGGGGAGTACATCACTAAGCTAGTGAGGAGTTTGGGGGTCATGCGGGCCGCAAGGGGTACATTGACTAGGGTTGGGGATGGTTCTTCTGTTGACTTGCAGGTAGTCAAAAACATGAAGATTCTCCACGACTATGAAAGTGGGAAATGCAGGCTAAAAGGCCATTATGACGAGATCTGGGACCCACTTACCCCACAGCAGCCACAGCAGTAGCCGCAGCAGAACTACCAGCCTCCACAGAGCTATTATGACGAGTTTATCGCGTTCAAAAATTGTATGTCCAGAATCCTTCCCGGGTATCAAACAAACAATCAAGTGCGGAAAAACAAGATTGAATGTGAAGAACAAAATATTAAAACACGATGAAATCCCTTGTATTGCTGCTTCACCTTGCACACAATCACAAGGATTGTCTGGTACAAGGTGGTGGCTCTTGAGTTACAAATAAGAGGATTTTCTAATGTCTTACCCTAAAATGAACTAGAACAAAACATTATATAGGGTCCACTAAAGCCTTGGCCCACATGGCCTAACCCAAGCCCAATAACCAAAACTAGGCCTAATGATAATAAACTTGCTTGATAAAGACAAGCGTAAACCTACTCAATTACTGAGCCTTACAATATCCCCCTAGGTTTATGCTGTCTTTATCATGACTCAGTAGGAAGAAACTTCAAATCTTGATCTTCCAGACTTGGGTTCTTTCTTCTGCTCTCGGAGGCATACTTGTATTTTGATCATCATCAGCTTTTGCTTGAACATCTTGCTAAAAGAGAACGTGAGAGGAGGATTCTCAGAAGCTCTTTTCTTTGTTAATCTTCTCTTTCAAGCAAATTTTCAGGTACTTATTCACTTGTACGTTCAATGTCAAAAGATGATTCACTTTAGGTTCTTCTGACTCAGGTACATCTTCTCATTGAGGTGATTCATGCTTGTCAGCAATTGGAACTCTTTCATTCTTCATCAACCCCTGTTTCTTGATTTGTATAAATTCTGCGAATTCTAAGATTTTGTAAGCAAATAATTGATATAACAGAGGGTCCAGTATACACATGAACACCAAGTACATCAATGTACTTCCATTTTTAAAATCTCAAAAACCTGAATTTTGTTTGAGAATCGGTCAAATCCTCAAGAATGGTTAATTTTTATAAAAGAAAACAAACAAAAATAAACCTCAAACTATTTGCACTGCATCTTTTTGTGAGAATCATGTGCAAGAAGATCATATCAGCTTCGTCAAACTATAACACACCGTTAGTATATTCGTTCTGATAAACTTATTAAAGTGCCAGAAAGCAGTACAAGACGATTACCAGCATCGTTTATCCACTTGAACAAACATACACACACGTCCTCAAGTCCGATATTTTTCTTATTTTCTTAACGTGTGTTAGACCGAAATAACTGTTTGTCCCACATCATGACATATCCCCGCGATCAAGGTATGCACAAAGCTTCTTCATAACAGGTGAGTAAATTACTGACATCTGTATGTTTTACAAGGTCAAGATCATCAGTAATCAGGTCTGCATATATCTGGATGCAACAAAGAGACCGATGGATTCCCGACCAGGGTTAGGGAAAATACCAAATTTTCGGTATGATTATCGCTTTAGGCTTTTGATTTGTGCCTTTAGCATGAATTCTCTTTGAGAATTCGGGTTTTGGCATTTCCTTATTGCTCTTTTAAGACATCCTGACTGTACCTAGGTCAGCATATTTCTGGATGCAGCAGAAGGGCAGCCAGGACATCCCCAGATGTGTCAAAAATTTGAAGACCTAAAATCTCAGATTTTGGCAATCTATCAACGCAAGATTTAAAACCATAAAATTGTATGCCAATTGTAACACCCCAACCGATGGCGGAAACATCGGGATGTCACGTATTGATGATTGTTCAGTAGCTCATGGTAAATAATAATTCTCATTATATGATTTAGATAAATTACATACAATTGTTCTACAAGAATTCATACATCAAATTGAATAAAACTATGCACACAACTTCAAGTATTAATTCAAATCCTCAAGCAAGTAGAACCTGAAACATGTTAAGTTGAAAATATTTTGGGTCAACAAAAGTTGGTGAGAATTACATAGGTTTTGATAATCGAATAAAATTGTTGTGCAATTCATGTGTCATGGCAATCTAGTCCATATGTGAAAACATACTAGAAGTAAATCGAGTGCATAATCAACCATTGTGACTGTTGTATTGTGGTACATCCCATACGCTCATGGTTCACTCGTTTATATTGCAGTAACAAACACCCACGCAACCTTTGTAGGAGGCACGTATCCGGGTGGGATTGTCAGTCCAATAGATCTATCAATGTATACCGTTTGGCTGATGAATGTTTATGCTAGAATTGTGCTTACCCTAGTCATGTTCAAGACATAATGCAACATAGAAAAACACATAGACACATTGATGATTGAATTGCCTAAATGATGTTGTAACATGTTTCACCCCAAAAATGGTGATAAATAGAAAAGGGGCTATGTAAACTCACCTTAGCAAAATGTTATGTCTCGTGAAAAAAATAGAATAATGTGTTGTGAATGTATGCGAGGCGAATCCCAAAGACTCAACAACGTAGCTAGTCCAAATTGAAGAAATAAACGAAAAAGAAACAATATCAAGCTCCCAATTCGTCAATTGCAAGAGCTTATAATCAAAGCTTCAAATGTAGAAGTAATATACTCTAGAAGAAAGGTATGGGGGAGAGTTTAATCGAATTGAAACAATCGATTTAGAGGTGCAAAATGTAATGGGTCATAGGTGGGTTTTTATACTAGTTTTGGAGTCAATTAGCCATTAAAATTGGTCAACACCATAAAGTAAGGTTTTATGATGAATTGACTATTTGACTAAGACTTTGACTGTTTGACTAAGACTTTGATTGTTTGACTAAGACTTTGACTATTTGACTCAAGGCTTTATTTAAAAAAAATCTTGTATGTGAAAAAAAAACAGAATTTAGAATCATATTATTATTATTATTATTATTATTATTATTATTATTATTATTATTATTATTATTATTATTATTATTATTTATATACATTTATGTATGTATATAAGTTGTGAGTTAGAATAAATAAAGACTTAGGCACATTTGTATAATATTAATGATAAAGGTGTAATAAAATATATATATATATATATATATAAGGGCTTTTTATGTATTAAAACTTTGGGGAAAATTTTGCGATGTTACAGTCTCCCCTACTTTTAGGAACTTCGTCCCGAAGTTAAAATAAAAACACCAGGTATACAATTGGTCGACTACCGAAAACCTTGATAAAATTTCTCACTACCTTAACGTACCTGTAAATTCATGATTACGTTCCGGACCGTAATTATCAATTTACCTTACATTAGGGTTTTGCGTCCTTTTATGACTCTACCGATTGTTGAGCAGGTTCGATAGTCTCCACCAGTCATTGAGCAGGTTGTAGGGCCTCCCCGACTATTGAAAAGACATGATGACCTCTACCAATCGTTGAGTAGGTTGTTTGGTAGTCAACTAATTGTTGTACAAGTAAGCAAGTATGATTATAGATATAGCAATTAGTTCACATTCAAACAAGCATGCACTCAGATGTTATGAAAATACTTGAATTTATTACTTGAATCAAAAAGTGTCAATACATAGAATTAAAAAGTAGACATCATTCAAATGGTGGGGTTTGCTGTTAAGTAGCTGGAGGGTCTTGATCTCGATTTGGTTTAGGGCATCGGTTACGGAAATGATTTGGGTTTCCACATTCATAGCATTGACCATAGTTGTATTTACCAGGACGATTAAGATTAGCAACCTGAGCAGGGTTGGTTGGTTGGTTGGTGTTAGGGTTTGGGGACTCACGACATGTGTTGACCAGATGGCCATACCTACCACAATTGGTGCACAGGCGACACACTGAAACAGTGGGGTGATGTCGTTTGCATGTGTTACACAATGGAAAGTTTCTTGTATAGGGTTTCTTGTTAGAAGCTTGTGTAGTGAGGTTTACATTAGGATCCCTGGTCTTGCGCTTCTGGTTCTCGGTAGTTACCGCGGCCACAATACTTGTTTTCTCGCCTTTCCGAACTAAGGTCCCGTTCTTTATGTGATTTCCATCGCCATTTCCATTTCCATTGCCGTTCCCATTCATTGGGATGACTTGAGCCAACAAGTTAGAAACCAGAGTTGTGATTTGTTGTGCCATTTGTTGGGAAATAATCGCAGCCAGTTGGGCATCAACACCTTTGTTGTTTTTGTTGTTGTTGTGGTTGGTGTTGTGGTTGTTGTTACTTTCCTCTTGGTTTTCACCACTGTTATTGCGAGTGCTGCGACATGGAGACATGATCTGTAAGGGACACAATGAAGGTTCAATGTGGCATGAAATGAATGAGGTGATATAAGGAATGTAATCATTTATTCATTAATTAAACGAATAAACGAAAACGTTGACGTATCAAAGATTCCAGATTCCAACAACATAGTGAAGACATGCTTTAGCCTATAAGTGAACACTCATCCCGAGAATTCCCAGGTAGGCATCCGGGTCCCTCGTCTGATTGGGATATATGCGCAATGCCAGCCTAGACAGAAGACTCAGAATACAGGCGTTCACCCTTCCAGATTGCACGTGTTCGTTATTAAAATCTAGAACTTCGACGAGATCTCAAGGTGGTTCAGGCTAAACCTGAGGATTTTGTCCTATTAGTATAAGAGTAGATCCAATGGTGGAGAGCAACCTTCTTGTAAGGATGAAAGTAGGGATAAGAAGTAGGAGGGAGATAGAGAATGGCAAGTAAAAGAAGCAAATACTGGTTATAATCCTATGGTTATAGACTAGATTCTTTTTCTAATAACCTAATTCCCTATAACCATGGCTCTGATACCAATCTGTAACACCCCAACCGATGGCGGAAACATCGGGAAGTCACGTATTGATGATTGTTCAGTAGCTCATGGTAAATAATAATTCTCATTATATGATTTAGATAAATTACATACAATTGTTCTACAAGAATTAATACATCAAATTGAATAAAACTATGCACACATCTTCAAGCATTAATTCAAATCCTCAAGCAAGTAGAACCTGAAACATGTTAAGTTGAAAATATTTGGGGTCAACAAAAGTTGGTGAGAATTACATAGGTTTTGATAATCGAATAAAATTGTTGTGCACTTCATGTGTCATGGCAATCTAGTCCATATGTGAAAACATACTAGAAGTAAATCGAGTGCATAATCAACCATTGTGACTGTTGTATTGTGGTACATCCCATACGCTCATGGTTCACTCGTTTATATTGCAGTAACAAACACCCACGCAACCTTTGTAGGAGGCACGTATCCGGGTGGGATTGTCAGTCCAATAGATCTATCAATGTATACCGTTTGGCTTATGAATGTTTATGCTAGAATTGTGCTTACCCTAGTCATGTTCAAGACATAATGCAACATAGAAAAACACATAGACACATTGATGATTGAATTGCATAAATGATGTTGTAACATGTTTCACCCCAAAAATGGTGATAAATAGAAAAGGGGCTATGTAAACTCACCTTAGCAAAATGTTATGTCTCGTGAAAAAAATAGAATAATGTGTTGTGAATGTATGCGAGGTGAATCCCAAAGACTCAACAACGTAGCTAGTCCAAATTGAAGAAATAAACGAAAAAGAAACAATATCAAGCTCCCAATTCGTCAATTGCAAGAGCTTATAATCAAAGCTTCAAATGTAGAAGTAATATACTCTAGAAGAAAGGTATGAGGGAGAGTTTAATCGAATTGAAACAATCGATTTAGAGGTGCAAAATGTAATGGGTCATAGGTGGGTTTTTATACTAGTTTTGGAGTCAATTAGCCATTAAAATTGGTCAACACCATAAAGTAAGGTTTTATGATGAATTGACTATTTGACTAAGACTTTGACTGTTTGACTAAGACTTTGATTGTTTGACTAAGACTTTGACTATTTGACTCAAGGCTTTATTTAAAAAAAATCTTGTATGTGAAAAAAAAACAGAATTTAGAATCATATTATTATTATTATTATTATTATTATTATTATTATTATTTATATACATTTATGTATGTATATAAGTTGTGAGTTAGAATAAATAAAGACTTAGGCACATTTGTATAATATTAATGATAAAGGTGTAATAAAAAAAAATATATATATATATAAGGGCTTTTTATGTATTAAAATTTTGGGGAAAATTTTGCGATGTTACACCAATGATATGTTACCCACAAGCTACACAGCCCTTTATCTTTAGTATGCATTTTTGGGCTGAGTTTGTTGTGAAGTTTGCCTGCCAGTACATCATATAATGGAGCTGCAATCACACTTGATTTAATTTTCTTTTCGATTTTAATGTGTGACAACTCAACAGCTGATGTACTATCATTTCTCCTTTTTCGCACATGAAATTCTCATTTTTGGAAGTTTTCAATGTTGTTGTATTTTTCTGAGGGTATATCCCCCTATATTTGTGCTTAAATTGAAAATTTAAAGAACAAATTTACAGCCTGAAACTAAGAAAAATCTTTTTGTGTTTTTGTAGACCATTCTCGAATTAAAGAACAAACAATTTCAGAAATTTTAACGCATCAGGTTTTGAGCGTACCTCTCTAGCTGATTTTACCTCCATTATCTCCGTCAAAGGAAACATACTTACTGTTTAAAGAATTTAATTAACTGTATAACAGAGAGTTGTCACATGTCACGTGCTTGGAACAACCATTATCAACATACTAGTGGTCGTTGACAATCCTCCTTGGATGTCCCTGCAATAAGAAAGGAGATTAGTTAAACATTGTTACCCAGGCCATCGCGGTCCTGGGCACTCCTGAAGCGTCAATGTAGGACACTTCTCTCAAGCACATGTCCTTTTTCTCATTTAGACTAGCTGTTGCTGCCGCTTTTGCTTTTGCTTTCCAGACTTGTTTTGGCTTAGGACACGGTTTAGCTACTTTCGGAGTACCAGCTTTTGGCTTCTCAGGTTGTTTTGATTTCTGTGGTTGAACAACCTTGCTTTTGCTCTTGGCAGCATTCCAATCGCCATCAGAAGGTTTAACTTTGGGATTCACATTCTTCCTAGCCTTAGGTTTTTTAACCTTCATTGGCTTGGAGTAGTAGTTATCCCTGGGCATAACCCTCTGATATTGTCAATAGTAGGGCACATAAGGACGTTGTGCGCAATATCGTGCAATGTGACCGGGTCTTCCACACGTGTAGCATGTCTACTTCTTTGCATACGGAGCAGATCCCGGTCTGTTCGATCCCACTGAGGAATGTGAGTGATGGGATCTGTTGGATGATTTGTTTGAAGGCTTCCCAATCTTTCTGCTTTGCATTGAAGATCTTGAACACCCGTGTGAACAAGATTGTCCTTGTGATGTTGACTGTCCTTGAGCTTTCTGTTTAACTTCAGGAACCTATTCAGAAGAGTTAGCACACGTAGTTTTTCTATGTGGTGGCATGTATTTATCAGTCGTGCCATTAACAGATAGCTCAGAAACAGTCTTTTTAATATAAGGAACAGCATCTGCAGATAAATTAGACTGTTTCACACAAACACCTGTATTGTTAGTGCAGACAAGATCATCCCCTCTACCTTAACTTCTACCTTTACTAAATCTGCACATGAAGTAGAAGCATCAGTAACGTTCACACATTTAAATTCAGGGACTATTGGCTTTACCACACCTATGCTAATAGTCTTGAATGAGGGATCCTCATATTCTTGTCTAGTCTCGACTGGCCTTGAGGACACAGATTCTACAGATTTTGGCTCAGTCGAGGGTATGACATTTGATTCAGCCGAGCCACTTGATTCAGAAACATGTGGTGGCTCTGCTGAATCCCCCGTTGACTTAGCTGCTCTTGAGGACTCACAGCTAGAATCACGAGATTCAACTGATGCTGATTTCTCAGATTCAGTCGCCTCAGGTGAGTCAAATGTGGAGTCCCGTTCAGAAGTTTGTGGGGTAGCTGATTCAACCGTATGTTGTGCCATGCGTTCTTCACATAGATTCTTCAATGTTTTCATGAAATCAAACTCAGAGGGCACATTTGAGTTTGATTGGCTGGTCGGTTCCGGTTTAAAAATAGTTTCCTTCAACATTTGATTTGATTCAGCTGTGTCATTGGGATCTGGGACTGCATCCTTTTTTACATCAAAAACTCTGTCAATTTCTTTGTTTATCTCAAAATTTAATGTCTTGGTCTGCTTTGAAGCATCTTGAGACTTGACAAAGGTTTTTGATGGAGCCTGCTCCTGCTTAGGTTGTTTGTTCTTGGGTTTAGAGATTCTAATGGGGACCGATTCAGGTTTGGAGATTTTAACTTGATCCCTTGATGGTCAAATACTTGGCTCTTCTACTAGCGGACTATATCCTTTAATAGGTAGAGCCAGTAACTCCTCATCCGACATAGGAATTGAGGAATAATTTTCATTAAAAGGAGGTGGAATTTCCACAAAGCCCAACCCCTTATTCCTCACTTCCTTAGGTCTGAACTTTAACTGAGTATTGATTATTTTTTCGACATTGTTACTAGAACAATCGAATTTTTTAAAATGAAAATCGGCATTTTCAAATTTTGATTTTAAATCGATCAATTCTGCAGTTAAAGCATCAGACAGTCGTCTAAAGTGTAAGTATCGACACTTATGTTCACTTACCTCCTGATGCAAGCGCTTGATATCGAGTTTTTGTTTTTCGACCATATCTTTATAGGAATTAAATTTCTTTTTAATGTCACAACTGGCCATTTTCTCGTATTCAAGCTGCTTGAATGCAAAGAGAGTTTCTTCTCTAAAACCTTTAATTTTTAACCTGCATCATTCAGTGCAACATGATTCAGCTAAATTGTCAGCGTGTACATCAGATGCGGATGGCACATGGTCATTCAGTTGTGCCATGAAAACTTGAGCGGCAGGAGCAGCAGGAGCGGGTGAGAAGTCAGATTTTGAATTCGAAGGTGAAGTGTCAAAGGCAGATGAGCATGTTGTAGCAGAGGTGTTGCTTTGAGTCTTTAGCTTTGCAAGCTTAGCATGTTCTTTGACAAGTAAGATTATCTCATCTGACGTCATTTTGGACCAATTTGTTTCTTTAATGATCCAATTGACATACTTAAACCAGCTGCATGTTGGCTCATCTGGAATTATTTTCAAAGCGTCGAGACGACTCTTGTTGACCCATCGATTTGACACTACGATTTCAGCATTTTTCATGTCAGACAGTAGTTCAGTAAATCTGCAAATAATTGCTCCCACGGTTTCACCAGGAGTGTAACTGAAACCCTCAAGTCTCTGCTCGAACACATCACTTTGAGAAGACATTTTAATTTCGAACTGTGATCCCCCAAAAATCTAGACGTTCACAAAAATTGTTTCACACCGAGCACAGGATGTCCAACCGTAGTCAACCGTCAAACCGTATTCAATAAGTTCGATCCCCCCCCCAAATTGAGCTTGTACACCTCAAATAATACTACTACTAGTATTATTATTATTATTATTATTATTATTATTATTATTATTATTATTATTATTATTATTATTATTATTATATAACTTGTGTAGAGTCCCAAAGCTCTTTAAACAATTTCTGGTCCCAATGCTCTCTTAACTCTCTTCTCTATTTTTGAAACTCCACCAAGCAAATTCCCAAACACACTTTACGCTATAAAACAAATTCCCCAACACACTTTTCCTTTTCCCTGTGCACCTCGAGTCTCACTCCCTCAGTTTTGTTCTCTCACTTATCCTTTCACTTTATAAAAAGTTCAAATCCTTCACCAAACACTAGAACTTTAACAATCTGCTCTTCCTCTCCTCTTTAAATTCAACTCTCTCTCTCTCCTCTCTAAACAACACCTCCTTCTAAAATCAAACACACTCCCAAATTACATACTTTCTCTCACCGATAAGAGCACAACAACACCACTTAACAAAACTTCTTTCTTCTCCAACAAACTCAAGATCCCTTTTATCTCTCTCAATCAAACAACAGCCAAGTTGATTTAGTGTTCCGATGTGTTTTACGAGTTCTCGGGTGTAGGTGACCGGGTTTCAGATCAAAGGTTGGCTGTCTGGTTGTTCTCGAGATGGTTTCCAGTGAGTAGTGGGTTTTCGAGTGAGACGGGTTGCCCGAGTAACGAGTTACAATCTGGGTTTTGGTAATTAGGTGTAGACGAGTTGTATTCGGATAGCACAGGATTTTCGAGTGGTGCTGGGTTTCCGAATGAAATATGAGTTTTGGGACGAGATATGAGTTCCCGAATGTCAACGTGTTCTCGAGTTTGAGTTGTTGTTCTCGTGTGAAGTTTCCGGTGATGGGTGTCCGAGAGATGGTGAGTTTCGGTTTCCGGTAGAGAGTGTCCGATGTGGTTGTCCGAGTGGGTGGTAGGTGTTCGAGTGACGTGGCGGGTGTCCGAGGTGGGTTTGAAGGTGTGTCCGAGCTAATAGCTGTAACATCACACAAATTTTCTTTATATATATATATATATATATAGAACTCCCTCATTTATTCATCCGATTCATGTTTACAGTATCTTTACCATCCTTTTTGTTAATTTTTTTGTTTAAATAATGACGTATTATCAATATTAAATTGGATTGTATTAAATTCTGATTTAAAAACGTAAAAAAAATGTTTGCCTGTGCCAGGATTCGAACCCGAGTCCCTGGCGGGCTAAACCTTAACCACACCACACAAACCGCTACACCATTTGGTGTTTTGTGATGTTAATTAAAACCAATTAAACTTAAACCCTTTCAAGGTCCCTTAGTCAAACCTGAAAAGTCAAACGTAGTCTCCTAGTCAAGTCAAGTCAAAGTGATAGTATATACGGTCTCCTAGTCAAGTCAAAGTGTTAGTAAATATGGTCTTCTAGTCAAGTCAAAGTTGTTTTTAAATTCTAGCCTAGTCAAAGTAGTCCCTAATTACAACTCCAAATTTTACACTATAAATACACTAGTCTACCATTCAACTCTTTATACCATTCAAAAAAAAAAAACATTATTATCCCATCTCCCATATACTAAAGTTTTCATCCGTCATTATCTCCTCTAGCTAGTTTCGAGTTTTCCAAGGCATTATTACTAAGTGTTTGCACGCTCAATAAAACGCACGAACTCATTATGCACCTAAGGTGAGTTTACATAGCCCCTTTTCTCTATTTTCACTTTTTTTGGGGTGAAACATGTTTAAACATTTTATACTATCATTTACTCATATTTATTTGTGATTCAATTACATCATCATTCTATCATTTGACTGTAACAAAAAGACACAGTACAATCATTAACAATGATCAAGCCGCCTGTTTAGATTATAGCGCTATAGGTCTGACAAACCCATCGCCCCGCATAAATTCAGGGATGATCGATAACAGTTACACTTTTACTAACTTGCGAGTTAGTTCTCAGTCGACACAAGGTTTGATTGTACAAAAGATGCATTGTTACATATCGGACTCATATTCTATCATTACTCATTATTATACTTCAACTATGATTGCTATACATCATATTGTTTTCAACTATATGCAAAACCTATGTATTCTCACCAACTATTTATAGTTGACCCCCCCCCCCCCATCTTTCCAACTTAACATGTTTCAGGTTATAGCGTGCTTGAAGATTAGAGTTAATGCTTGAAGATGTGTATCTAGTATTTTTCATTTTGATGTACAAAATTCTTTAGAACAATTGTATGTAATTTATTTAAATCAATTATTGAAATTTATTATTTACCATGAGCTACTGAACAATCATCAATACGTGACACCACGATGTTTCCGCCATCGGTTGGGGTGTTACAATAGGAGTGTCCGATGTGGGTGTTCGAGTGGGTAGTAGGTGTTCGAGTAACGTGGCAGGTGTCCGAGGTGGGTTTTAAGGAGTGTCCGAGCTGATAGGAGTGTCCAAACCAAGGTGTGTTCAAGTGATGAAGGGGTGTCCGAATGACAGGCCTGTGTTCGAGGTGGGGTGTTCGAGTAGGTGGTGGGTGTTCGAGTGACAGATCTGTGTTCGAGTGCGAAGGGGTGTCCGGGTGGCTGAAGGTGTGTCCGAGGTGAAAGCTGTGTTCGAGTTCTCTGCTGTGTTCTAGCAGCAAAGGGAGTGTCCAAATGGAGTTGAGTGTTCGACCAGTAGTGGTGTAGCTTTCGATGATATCTCAGTTTCCGGTGGGTTTCCGATGGTGTTTTGGATGATGCTTGGGTTTCCGGGTTGTGACTGTGTTCGAGATGAAGCTTTCCGACTGAGATGATGCACAGTACCCTTCTCTTTTGTGTCCCCTTTATTTTGGAATATGTTGACTTTTTGTGATGATATGAGTTTGCAAAGAAAAAAATCAAAACTTTTGTGGTGCCCTTTTTTTCTGCACGCCACGTGATTAGTTCCACAAAACAAGCAACTTAAATTTGTTAACAAATTTTTTAGTTAATATGATATATTTTGAGATTCAAAACTTCCTAACATCCGAAAACAAATCATGCACCACCAAATCAGATCAAACAACCGCTTTTTCACCAGTTCTTCATTGTTCTTTGTGTTCTTCAGAAACATAAAAATCGAACCCAACAAATCTGGAAAAACTCTATGACACCAAAACTAATTAGATAAATAAAATTAAAAATAGATGCGAGTTAAACCTGTTGATCTTCGAATGATACCGAACCGAGCCTTCAAAAGACTTCTTAGGCTCTTATACCAATTGTAAGTCCAGAATCCTTCCTGGGTATCAAAGAAACAATCGAGTGCTGAAAAACAAGATTGAATGTGAAGAACAAAAGATTAAAACACGATGAAATCCCTTGTATTGCTGCTTCACCTTGCACACAATCTCAAGGATTGTCTAGTACATGGTGGTGGCTCTTGAGTTACAAATAAGAGGATTTTCAAATGTCTTACCCTAAAATGAACTAGAACAAAACATTATATAGGGTCCATTAAAGCCTTGGCCCACATGGCCTAACCCAAGCCCATTGCTTGATAAAGACAAGCATAAACCTTTTCAATTAGTGGGCCTTACATAAATGAAACGCGGAAGACCTTGCATCATCATGGAGAGACCTTGCATCATCAAGGGGAGACCCTGCAGTACATCATCACTGAGCTCCATGCTTGTTACCCAAACAACTTCGGTAATCCCCCACAAATGGGTGGAGCAGGCGACAAGCGTAGGCGAGGAGGGGATAGAGCGGGTTCATCTGGGACCCGACATGATGATGATGATGATGATGATGATGATGATGATGATGAGTGATGCGAGCACGTTGTGGTGGTAGTACTTCTTATTTTTATGTATTATTTGCTACTGTATTATCAGGGTGCGTGCACCCAAGACATCTTTTATTTTCTCTGTATTCGTACTATTTCTATTTCAGTATTTCATTTCAGTAGTATTTGGTTTGTTTGAATAAATGTGATGAATGGATTTGATGTCTTTTGGTTTTGTCAAGAATGGTGGTAGTGTAGGAAACGGGCGAGCACCGGTATGGATGCTCAATGCGGTCTACTTGCTTTTCGGGTTATCACCAACAGAGGAGTATTATTCTCCTTTTTCACACGATAGTTAGCTAATTCATAAACGCTTACTATTTTCACATTGGGGACAATGTGACGTTTAAGTGTGGGGAGGGATTATATCGTTTTGTTTGTCCTCTTGTGTTTATATATATATATATATATAACCTTTATAAGTACATATATGTGTATATAATTATAATAAACATCAAGCCTAACCAGTTTTTGATAAAAATAAATTGAGGCGCGACAAACAGACGTGATACTAGCATGCTAAATCTGTACACTTGCACCCATTTCCCTATGGTTACGTGAGCATTTGAGCCTATTATTATAGATTTCATTTTTTGACATGCTTATCGAGTGAGCCGGATGTTTTGTGCAATTTAGAACTTGTCTCTAGCATGCTTGTTTAGACCAGATTCGTGTGGAGTTGTATTAAAACGATTGAGGCATTTAGGATACCCTTTTGATTTAGCCTTTTCTTTTCGTTCTATATGTTTCCCGCACCCAAAAAATTATCCCCTAGTTAACCATGTTTAACCTAATCCCGTGTTTTTTCTTATTTACCACACCATTTCACCACTTAGCCTTTTTAGCCTTTTTCTTTTAAACATTTTGTGTTAAAGCTCGGTTTAGGTTAATGTTTAACTAGTTAATAGTGTTGTAAATAGTTTGTGTTCAAGTTTGTATATTTAGAACCAGTGTGTTGATTATATCAGTCTTAGTTATCAGTTATCATAGATATATATGATAAAAAAAAAAGAAGAAAAAAAATCCAGAAAATTCCAGAAAAATAGAACACCCTAAAATAGGGTGAATTAGCAATGATTCGAGCAGTTTTTAGGGCAATTAAGTTAGAAGTTATATGTTTAGCTCGATTTAAATAAAATTCGGTTATATTCGCGTGTGTTTTGTATAGTTATGATTCTTTGTGTTTAGTTAGACTTAACCGCCGAGTTTTAGCCGATTCGTCACTGTATATATCCATTCCACACCCTTACCTTTTCCTGACATTACAACCCTTATAAGACCTCTTGATTTATACTTTTTCACACGTAAGTTGGTGAAGATTAGATCTTTCGACAAGCTTATGATATTGCACGATTCATTGTCTTGGCAATGGAGCGATTTACACATACATATTACACGTATGTTTCATAAATAAAACCGAGTGTGTGTGAACATTGTGAGTCGTGTACGGGTTTGCCTGCTATGTTGATCGAAAGTGAATCATCGCCTTGTAGTTGTTTTGTCACATGTTTATACATATTGGCTTGAATCTTATTGTATAGGTTATTTTGCATGTGTTGCCATTTGGCTAGTTTTGCGCTTATTTTTTGTTTAGTGTTTGCTTGAGGACAAGCAAAGTTCAAGTGTGGGGAGGTTTGATATACGTTAAATTACACATATAAAAGACCCCGTTTAACTCCCATTTTAATACGTTTTTGACCTTATACACAGGAATTGGTACTTGTTTGGGTATCTTTACGATTTCAAGTCTTAAACGATGTCCCCGAAGCATAACAGAAGAAAAAACAAAGATTTCGGCGCGCGAACGGGACCCTGGGTCGTATGAGCGGACGCTCAGTCTCTGTGAGCGGCCGCTCGCTCCTCCAGATCTTTATGGTTGCCTTCTAGAAGCCCTACGTCAGCACCCAGGCTACTTTTCTGACTTTTTGCAAAGTGAGCGGCCGCTCGGCCTTACAGGTCCCTGTCTTTATAAAACAGAGCATTCAAATCACTGTTCGATTATTGGGTTTTTGAGAGGCGATTTTAGGCGATTTTCTGGGCTGTTGAAGTGCTGCAAAGGTGTGAAACAAGCTCAGGAAGCCATCCGATCCATCCATCATTATCCAATCCATCACATTTGCATTTCTATGGTTTGATCTTATAATCTATTTTTGTATTAAATCTGATTTTGTATGCTATTTGTGATGTTTATTTAGTAGATTGTACGCCTACGGGCAAAAACACTAGTATGTAGTACGTAGAAACAATCGTTTGTATAGTTAATCATGTCTTGTATGAATTTGGCATTTTTCATGGCTTAATCTTGATGATCATAATGCAACCTTGTGTCATTGTTATTGGATTTGTAGTTGTGTTTGAATGACTTTGATGATTGTCGAATGTGTTAGGTGGATACATGTTGAAAAACCGTCCGTTTAATCATCCGGTAGTAGACTAGTTAACTTATTAAGAAGTTTACACCATGAAACTGTAACCGGGTATTGGTTTGGTTAAAGTCAGTCAAATAATGATTAGGAATGCTTACCGGCACGTAAAAGGGTTTTAAAAGCTTAATGGTCTCGTTACTGATCTTTGACACGGTTAATGATCTTTGCTAGTTATTTGGGTAAAAATAGCGATCTTAGTAGATCTGTGTTCAAAGTTGGTAAAATGGAATAGGTTGTGAAATGCTCTACTTTATGCTAGTCTAGGAGGTTGTATTGTGTATTCGGTATCACTTTCCTGGATTAGTGAGGTTAGAAAACTCTTAACAGATGACTAACTTATCTTTAGAAGATTTGCATGAGATCATATCAGCTGCTTGCAAATAAACGACTTGAAGTGGTTAACGTGTGTATTCGTGCATGCTATCTGTATAGTTGTCATGTTAGGATGCCCGAAAGGGACACTAAGTGTTGAAAAATGGGAATGTTGATCACACGCCTGTATTTCATATGATATGTGGATGACATACTAGGAATGATATATTATAGTCTATATAGTTATATTTTGTATTTGGAGTCTTACATATGTTAGTTAGATATTTTAGAATTAATTTAGTTGAAACAAAACTTCCACTATCTTTTCCTACTGGTAAATTAAGGATAGAGTTTTAGTACAATTGCTCCGTGCGCGTCCATGGATCGATATCTGGTTCTTATCTGTACTATATGACAGGGTACAACTGTCCTATTGTGTGTGTTTTAATATTAAGGTCTAAACCATTTTTATAAATATTAAAGCAGAAACGTGTGTTATTTCATTGTAAAATTATGTGTATATTCTCACACGTCATTCACTCATCCTGATGAACTACCAGACCATCGTATCATATCGATAGCCCATGTGAACACCAGCAACTACATCATGTTTTAGCTAGCAGAAGACGCTACAATGCCACATCCGAATGGAGCATGGTTGACTTGGGTAACTCCACGGGAAAACCCATGGTTGGAGTTATATAGAGATCGTCTAGATTAGGGACGTAGGCTATATCGACATAATACGAGCGACGAAAGAGAAAGAAAGTGGTTTGACTTAACTCGTAGTCCTGGTAGTCCGGTGTAGTGTTGTTTTTATAATGTATAATGATTTACTAAGTAGATTTTTTTTTTGTTTATGTTATTTTACCTATAGAATAAGAAATGAAATAGATTTTTTTATAAAAAAAAAAACTTATACATAATGATTAAAACTAACAAAATACAAAAAAAAAAACAAATCATTTAGGGCCCGTATAGGCTCTATGGGCCGTAGAAGAGCACTATCTACGAGTCGTAGAGGCCCTTACGGCCCGTAGATGTTTGGAAGTTCGTCGTAGAGACCATCTAGGGGTCGTAGACACCCTGGTATCTACGACCCGTAGACAAACAATTTTTTTTATAAAAAAACTCTATAAACTAAAATATGTTTTAAAAAAATAAAATACAATAAATAATAAAAAAGATTATCTATAGGCTGTAGAGGGATCTACAAGCCGTAGTTAAGCTGGTATATGTTATATAGTTTTTTTTCTAATAGAGATCTCAGCGAACTGGTAGCCTAGATGGTCCCCATATTTGCAATAAGATTGATAGTGTGTGTGTGAGACATTATAGACCCACGATCGAAGCTCGTCCCAAACGTTTTTTTTACTTACCTACGGGCCATAGAGGTCTCTACGGGCCGTAGGTAAGGTTTTAAAACATTTAAACAGACAGACAAACCCTCTCCTACCCCATTTCTTCCCCAAATCAATCGCCGCCCAGCCCCACCCACCCTCCCTCCCCCTCTGTTCCCTTTCAACCACCACCACCACAATCGTTCACCACCACCACCCTCCTCCTCTACCCTCTGTTCGAGCCCCATCCACCACCACAACCCTCCACTAAACTCCACCATCTTACACCACCACCGAGCACCATCGACCACCACAACCCTACCAAAACCTAACCCCTGTTCGATCCTTCACCGAGCACCATCTTCCACCACCACGACATCCCCCTTGTTCGATCCATTACCAAGCACCATCTTCCACAGGTTTGTTTTTTCTCTTTTTTTAGTTAAATTTTTTCTGTTTAAATCTTTCAATTTTTTTCTGTTTTAATTAATGAGTTAATTGTTGTGTTAGGTTTGTTGAATAGATTAGGCGTTTCAAATGGGTTGAAATGGGTCGATTGTTTAGGCGATTGTTGAATAGGCGTTTCAAATGGGTCGATTGTCGGCGTTGAATTGTTGAATTGTTTTGTCGATTAGTTTAGGCGTTTCTTTGGAATCGCCTAAACTATATAGTTTTGGCGTTTCTTTGGAATCGCCTAAACTATTTTAGTTTTGGCATTTCTTTGGAATCGCCTAAACTGTATAGCTTTGGCGATTCTTTTGAAGCGCCCAAACTAATATAGTTTTGGCGTTTCTTTGGAATCGCCTAAACTATATAGTTTTGGCGATTCTTTTGAAGCGCCTAAACTAATATAGTTTTGGCGTTTCTTTTGAAACGCCTAAACCATAATAACAATCATTTTTTTTCTTTTTTTTATGTTGAATAGATTATAATGATATATAGTTTACCGTTTATTTTGTGAAATTTGTTGACAGCTTGTGTTGTGTGGTTAGCACGAAAACAGGGGAAACTCTGCCCAATTTTTTTATAAATTCTTTGCTTTTGCAGTCATGAATCCTTTTGACGAGGAGGATCCCGTGGTCCAAGGGGCCCCAACACAATGGCAAGGGGTGACCTGCAGGATTGGGAGCGTTGCAAGTTTCAGCGATTTGATTACCCGAATCCAAGGTTTCAGAGGTTGAGGAATAAGAAGATTTCTATGTCGAGGGGGATTTGTTGGGACTCTCTTCGTGCCACGAGGGGGGTGCAGAGGAGATTGTACGGCAGTGGATTCCGGAGCGTAGTCCATGGGACAGGTTATTTGTAGACAACTTGTGTTGTCTGGTTAGCACGGAAACAGGGGAAACTCTACCCATTTTTTTATAAATTCTTTCCTTTGCAGTTATGGGTCCTTTTGACGAAGAGGAGCAGGAGGATTAGGAGGAGCCCGTGGTCACGGGGGCCCAACCCCATGGCAGGGGGTGACCTGCAAGACTGGAAGCATTGCAAGTTTTAGCGATTTGATTACCCGAATCCAAGGTTTTAGAGGTTGAGGAAAAAGACGATTTCTAAGTCGAGAGGGATTTGTTGGGACTCACTTCGTGTCACCAAGGGGTGCAGAGGAGATTGCACGGTAGTGGATCCTGGAGGGTAGCCCACGGGACAGGTTATTTGGCGACTACAACGCGTCGTCCCATCGGTCGTTGGCGATAGAATTCCTATCCACCTTTCGCCTTCAGCCACAAATGGCTAGTGACGATCGTCCGCGCCCACCGCCGGAGGTCCAGTTTTCTATTCTCGACATCGAGTATGGTTATTCTCTGGATGAGTGGGCTACGCCCACCCGGTGGTACACTGAGGATGAGCTTTTAGAGGTATTATTATTATTATTCTTATTATTTTTGTTCTTATTCTTAATGTTAATGTTAATGTTAATGATAATGCTCAGGATGACTACACTACATCTATCACTATTGTTGCTGATGATGTGCTGTATGCGTGGTGGCCCACCATCGGTGGTCCAGAATTTGGGAAGCCGGGCCAGAAGTATTATTATTATTGTTGTTGTTGTTGTTGTTGTTGTTGTTGTTTTTATCATCATTATTATTATTATTTATTGTTATTGTTATTCTAATTATTATTATTATCCTGTGCAGGGAGAGGTGTGACAGGGCCACCAACATTCGTCACCCCGTGATTCGTTACATTCACCGTTGCATTTCCTATTCCCTCGCGGAACGGTGCAATTGTAACGAGCGGATGACGAAGACGGACCTGATGTACTTGTACTGCATTATCACCAGCACGTCGTGTGCCCTACATCGGTGCATGGCCGAGTACTTTGCCTCCTTTCCCGTTAAGCAGACGCGGGGAGCCATCACATGCGGGGGGCTGATCCGCAGGATCCCCGAGCATTGTAATGCCGAGCAATATTATGAGTATGTTAACCGGCATCTGCCGCCGCCACTACTGCCTAGGTATTATTATTATTATTATTATTATTATTATTATTATTATTATTATTATTATTATTATTATTATTATTATTATTATTATTATTATTATTATTATTGTTAGTATTATTATTATTAATGTTTTTGTTTATGTTTTTGTTTATTTCTTTCAGCCCATTAGCTCGTCCCACGCTCTATAATATGGGTTGTGCGGGGAAGACGGGCGAGAAACCACCCCTCTACTCTCTTTGTGGTCCGAATCGCGAGCCGTTTGTACCAGAGCTGTTGGTACATCAGGGCCATGCAGGTATTATAACATTATTATTATTATTATTATTATTATTATTATTATTATTATTATTATTATTATTATATACAACTTGTATTGATCATTAGAATATATAATCTATTTGGGCGTTTCTTTTGGGAAACTTGTAGACAACTTGTGTTGTCTGGTTTCAACAAAAACCGGGGAAACTCTGCCTAATTTTTTTATTATTATTATTATCATTATTATTATTTATTGTTATCCATTGCAGGTGGTGCAGTTGAGGTTGGGTTGCGGTATGTTGCTGAGGGGCAGGGGCGACACTGAAAGGGAGGTCCACATGGCTGAGGCGACGCCTAATCAGGTGCAGGTTCCGCCACTCGTTTATCACTCGATCCGGATGCCTGCTGACATTAGGGAGGATATACGTGTGGTTGCTGTAGAGGCTGCCGAGATGCGTCAGCGGCAAGACACCGAGATGCGTTAGTGGCGTGAGCGGCATGACGAGGCGACGCGCTGGTTGATTGCTGGCCAATAGGATATATACCGCCGCGTGGACATGCAGCCTCGTGTCGCACCGATTATAGGGCCCAGCACGCAGCACACACACGTTCACGGATCAGGCCGGGATGTTCACTGTCACACCCTCAAATTTCCACTTGCGGAGTTTTACCGCGAGGCGCATGACAAACCAGGATCCAAGTCAACGGTCACAATAAACAACACTATATGAAATACGTAAACTCAAAACATAGTTCTCATAACATAAAACCGTAGCGGAAGCATTTTAATCAAATACAAAACCATGTTCAGATGTGTTCAAAACATTTATTTCAAAACATGTAACTAAGCCTAGACGCCGATGCAGCCCCGTGCGCCTAGTCCAACAGTTGATACCTTAGCGACCCGATAAAACATGCCAAAACGACGTCAACATATATAATGCTAGTGAGTTCACAGGTTTGTTCAAAATATTACCAAGTGTTACCGAATGTTACCAAATCCAAAACCTGCCAATACTATATCAATGTTACCAAGTACGCTAGCTAGGCGTATGTTTTGTTACTACTACGATTGGAAAACCATTACTAGACTGTTACCAATGTTCGGCCTGAGTGTTCAGCAATACTTAGCAAGTTCGAGAGAATATGCACCCGCCCGGCCCTCCAAGCCATCGAGTGGGGCCTGTCAAGCTAATAGATCTATCAACATTCATCCAATAATAACTTAAACCAAGCATAAACCACTATCAATAGCAGTCCTAGATCATGTTTCAATCATCTATACAGCAGCAAACCAAAGAACAACACGTAATATCAAAAATACAACATCAACACATGTTTATTTACGTGAAAACCCAAGTAAATTGATTAGGTATTGTTTAGAAAGAAGTTTGAAAGATTTTTAAGTCACAAAACATCCTTAGAACAGATCTGGACATTTAGGGTTAGATGAAAACGAATCAAAATGTATTAAAAGGGGTTTTGGATTAAGAACACACCTTGGATCCTTGATTAGATGATGTTTGTAGGTTAGATTATGAAAAACAAAAGCAAAAACTCCTTCCTCAGTGATTAAAATCGTTAGAGAGTGTTTAGAGGCGTCTAGGGTTTGTGAAATGGTGAAAAATGACAAAGTGTGGTATTTATACCGGTCCACATTCGCCCCTGGACAAGGTCGAAGGTACCCACATTCGACCTCATACAGGTCGAATGAACTTTATGTTGTTTCCCATCCCAGGTTCGCCCCCACGCTATGGGTCGAACCAAGACCCATGTTTTCTAGGTTTTTCTAGTTTTGCCGTTTTAACGCATTTAAACACATCCTAACATATGATCATGCAATTCTAACACATGTTAAGCGTATATAAACACATATAATCATGTTCACACCTTTGTAGCACCTATTATCATGTTATGTTACACGTATGTTAATAATCTACATATTATACTTGATTCAGTCTGTGTAATTTCACCAACAACGGGACCCAAGCCTAGTGTAACTACCAAATGACTCCCCAATGATCCCCTGGATCATTGAACCCTGGACAATCCTAACCTGACCAGACTCAACTAACCCAGTTAAGTCCGTTTATAAATGTTTTTCGCTAAGGTAGACTTATGTTTTACCAAAATGTTTAAGCCGAACATGCCGGGTGTCACATCATCCCCACGTTGAAAGAATTTTCGTCCCGAAAATTGCACGAAGCCCAAAAATGAAGGAGACGAAAAGAAGGAAACGAAAAGAAAATTTACCGGTCGTTACATTCACGCTGCCATACGGACCGCCGCCTGATGATTCACACATGTAGTTTTATCTTTTTATCATATTTTGTAAACGTTTATGACAACTACTGCTTTGTATTTACTTCTTTGTTTATATTATGTTATTTAGTGTTTATTTTTATTTGTTTATTTATATAAACGCTTATGTTGACGCTTACATGCTTATCGAGACGGCAAAGGTAACAAAAAAAATAACATTTTATAGTAAATATAACATAACATATTTAGTATAAAAACAACATTTTATAAAAAAACACGTTTATCGAGACGACCTTAATAAAAACAACACGTTTTCTAATTATAGTTACACAGAAACCAATATTTTAAAAAAATTACATAAAAATAAAAAATTGCATATATTTTTATTTTTTTTTATAAAAAAATAACATTACACATCTTACACACCCATCTATCCCTATCCATCCACCCAAATTGGAGTTCAAATTAATCAGACCTTAACTACGGCCCGTAGAGGGGATCACAATCATTGGTAGTCAGGTCTGAACCTCGTACCTCGTTTTCATGTTCCTCTACGGCCCGTAGATTGCCAAAAATTGTTCTCTACGGCTCGTAAGGGTCTCTACAGGCCGTATAGGGTAGTGTAAATAAAATTCACAATTGTGTGAATAACCGGAGCCAAATTAAATCATGAGTCGTTGGTGTAAACTTTTTTTCTCTTGGTTTTCTAATTTCTGACTAAAAATCCAAAAGTTATGTGTAATTAGTTCGAAAGTGAAATAATATTGTTTTCTTCTCGATTAAAAAAAATTAAATTAAATTAAAGCATCTGCTTATAGAAATGCGAATAACCGGAGCCAAATTAAATCATGAGTCGTTGGTGTAAACTTTTTTTCTCTTGGTTTTCTAATTTCTGACTAAAAATCCAAAAGTTATGTGTAATTAGTTTTTTTTTTTTTGATCGGCAAACTAATTTTATTTCACCCAAAGAGTATATACATCAGATATGCTAGTAAGATACTAAACATAAACGAACGACCCACAGTTCCCGGTTACATACAGAAACTACACCCTATATCAAAGTGTCGGCACTTCGAATCTTTTCCAGGACTCCCAGTTCCATCCCACCGGTTTATTTTTGTGTTTAATCCAGCTGAAGGTGACAGCTTGAAGCTCTCCAAACATCCCTTCCAGACACACCCTTGAGCCTTGAAATATTGCGGCATTTCTCGTTTTCCAAATGATCCATGTTGCAGCGAATACAATGAGCCTGATCCATTTCCTTTTATTGTCTGATATGTTTGCAGCCTTATGTATTGACATCAGGTCCCGAACAGAGAACGCGTAGATAGGGGGTATTTTGCACCATAGACTAACCTTGTACCATAGCCATGGCGCCACGTAGCACGATGTGAACAAATGATTAGCGTCTTCATCCGATTCTGCACATAGCCTGCATTCAGCCGAGCCTTGTAATATACCTCTTCTTTTCAGCCCATTCTTGGTAGGTAGACGATCTTGTTCGGCTCTCCACATAAATATTGATACCTTCTTAGGAACGCCTTTTACCCATTGGAAAGGGAAAAACGGAGTAGCATGACATTCCAGCAATCTTCTACATGATGATACAGAAAAAACTCCATCTGAAGACCCAACCCAAACCCATTTATCCCTATCGTTAGATAGTGCGGTACCAGCAAACAGTGCCGAACACTGCTGCAGAGCCGTCAATTCCAGGTTAGAACTTGGTGCCCGTTTAGATACATCAAGTGCAACACTATCTGGGTAAGTGCTCCCTAATCGGGCACGTGAAGGATATTACGCGACTATGTAGAATGGAGGACTTCCTGGTGGCGATGAATGTCAAGGATGTTACAGTCAAGTATGCGACTGGGATGATGGTCCTTCTCACATTCACTACTGCATCTTTGGCCATGGAGTTTTTGACATCCAAGGCTGTAGAGTGGAAGACATGGTTTGATGACTTGATCATTTGGGATGGACAAGTGCTCCCTTTTGAAAGAGTCGCATGTTTAAAAATTACCGGTGTCCCTATCCATCTATGGGACCACGAAGTATTTGACAATGTTGCTAGAACTTTTGGGCCAGTGATCCATGGTTCGGTTGCTAGTGCCAGGGATGGGAATTTTTCGTTTGAATCCGTGGCGGTCCTAATCAAGGTTGGTAAAAAAATATCGGAGGTTCTCGAAATTAGCTGGAGGAATCAGAGGTTCAAAGTTTGGGTTGACGAAACGGAGGAGTCGTGGTGTCCTGACTTCGTCAAAGCCAAATCGGAAGTGATGATGGATGACCCTGGAAAAGCGCAGACTATTGTGACGGTGGTGGAAAGTCCTAGTCAGAGGCCGGGTACTCAGACAACAGAAAAGGAATATGAAGAAGGGGAGATCGTAAGTGACGTTGATGGCGACGATGCCCAACTTCTGATCGGTTCTCCGATACCGGTTCAGATTTCACCGGCAAAGATTTCGGATGCATTAAATTCGGATGTTGGGAATGTAACCACGTGCACGGATGTGGAGGGTACCCCACAAAATTTGGATGGTAGCATTAATGGGTACCCCTCCCAAGAAAGTGGTGGCAGCCTAGAAAACACTTCAAAAAAGAGTTTCCCAAATGAAAGTGGGTCTTTGGGAACCTCAGCACTCGAGGACTGTCCGAATGTGGTTTTTAATGATAATATCATTTCCAAATATTTGAATAATGATAATATTAATAATATTGATGTTCCGGTTGAAAATAATGATGGTGTAACACCAATCCCACCTTCAATGGGTAAAAGGAGCAGAAACTTAAGGAGTCCGCCTTCTTTGGAATCCACTCAAGCCCCACCTACGAGGATTTGCTATGGTGATAATTCCCCGGGATCAAAGCCTAATGATATAAAATCCATAGAAAATCAGCCGGTGAAATCTGGGGTTGAAGTTGTACGGTCACACGACGCCCAGGTGCCAACGGATGAGGCGACGGGGGAACAACCTCATAAGGGATCCAACGCGCTACTTGGGGGAAGTGGGCACCAATTTTCGAGTGGAGAGAACGCAACCATAGGGAGACATATCAATCAACAAAATATCGGTCCACTTTTTTGTTTTGGGTCAAGAGAGAAGATGGAGCAAATAATCAATGGAGTTATTAATGGTCAAAATGATTTACTCGTACCAACGGAGAAAGAGGGCCAAAGTGGTGAGACTGTTCGTAAAAAATGGACTAGACGTATAAGAAGCCTAGGCCAGCAAGATCTAGCTTCTGTGAAGAATGACGGGGAGTATAACACTAGGAGAGGGGAGATAAAGTAGGAAAATGAAGGTGATGCGCCTGATTCATAGGGAGATGGAATGCTTTGCGGAGTGGGTGATATGGGTCATTTTTGATGACATGGGGTAGATAGACTTTTTGAATTGATGTCTATGGGGTAATTCTCGGGTGTGTTACATTGTGTTAGTATCTAGCTTTTACAATGTAATGTATATTTGGTGATGAATTAATGAAATTTGCCGTTCAAAAAAAAAACTTCAACCACATTGTATAGTACCTACATACAATGCTTCGTTGGAGTTTAAACATGTGTAAGAACAATCCGATCATAGAAACCGAACACTATTTCGATAAACTAATCCAATCATGCAACACTCTCCCTTCTCTAACCCAATTACACTCCATATTAATCACAACAGGCATCATCAACCAAAGTGTTCACTTAACTGCACGTCTCATCATCAAATACTCCAACGTTATGCATCTTCAAGCGTCAAGACTTGTTTTTAACACCACCCATCATAAACCCAGTTCGTTTTTATGCAACACAATGCTCCGTGCCTATGCAAACACTGGGTTCTGTTCAAATGCATTGGAGTTCTATTCGGTTATGCGAAAATCGGACATTATGCCGAATAACTACACATTTCCATTTGTACTTAAATCTTGTGCGGGTAATTTGTTACCTGGGTATGGAAGATTAGTTCATTCTGAGGTTTTTAGAACTGGGTTTGGGTCGGATGTTTACGTTGAAGCCGCGTTGGTGGATATGTATGCCGGATGTGGGATTATTGATGACGCACGCCAAGTGTTTGATAAAATGTCTAGGAGGGATATTGTGTGTTGGACTGCGATGATCACGGCTTATGAACAGGCTGAGAAGGGTGAGACGGCTTTGGGTTTGCTTTATGAAATGCAGCAAGAGGGGTTTGGGATGGATTGGGTTGCTGCTGTGACGGTTGCCTCGGCTGTTGGTCAGTTGGGAGATGCGAAGAGAGGTCGAGCTGTTCATGGGTATGCCATTAGAAACGCTTTGTGTCATGAAGTACCGGTTGTTAATTCGGTTATGGCAATGTATGGTAAATGTGGGGAGGTTGAAGTTGCGGAAAGGATCTTTGAACGGATGAAAGAAAGAAATGTTATTACTTGGAATTCTATGCTTACTTGCTATGTCCAAAATGGACTGGCGAGTGAAGCTCTGGTTCTTTTTGAACGAATGAAAATGTCGGATGTTAGTATTAATCAAGTGACGGCGTTAATCGTTGTTTCAGCGTGTTCTTATCTGGGTTCCCGACAACAAGCTGTTAAAATCCATGATTTTATAGTGCAAAACAAAATAGATATCAACCAAACATTATGGAATGCGATAATGGACATGTATGCCAAATGTGCAGATTTGGATACCGCTTTAAGAATGTTCAGAGAAATACCTGTTGACCAACTTGATGTTAGCTCCTGTTAAAATCCAAACATTATGGAATGCATGATTTTATAGTGCAAAACAAAATAGATATCAACCAAACATTATGGAATGCGATAATGGACATGTATGCCAAATGTGTAGATTTGGATACCGCTTTAAGAATGTTCAGAGAAATACCTGTTGACCAACTTGATGTTAGCTCCTGGAACACTTTGATTGCGGGTTATGGCATGCACGGTTATGGAAAAGAAGCACTTCAACTCTTCAACCAAATGAAAGACGAAAACTTTCAGCCAAACCACATTACATTCACCTCTGTTCTTTCTGCTTGTAGCCACTCGGGACTTGTTAATGACGGAAAGACATGTTTTGCAGAAATGGAAATCTTTTCTGTGACAAAAGAGCCAAAACATTATGCGTGTATGGTTGATATGTACGGTCGAGCCGGATTATTAAACGAAGCTTATGAGCTTATAAAAGATATGAAATCACAGGCGAACGATGAAGTTTGGGGAGCTTTGCTTTTGGCTTGTAAAATTCATGGAAATACAAATTTAGCAGAAGTTGCTGCTGATAATCTTTTTCACCTTAAACCACAACACACAGGATATTACGTTTTGATGTCGAATATTTATGCAGATTCAAGAAATTGGCATGAAGTTGGAAACTTGAGACGGGATATGAAAAGCAAAGGATTAAGAAAACCTGCAGCGGTTAGTTTGATTGAATGTAATAACGAGTTGCATGGTTTTCGCACTGGAGAACAGTTGGATTCGTTCACGAGAAAAGTTTATCAAAAAGTGGAGCAAATGGTTATTGAATTGAAGATGAAAGGTTATGTTCCTGATTTGTCTTGTGTGTTTCATGATGTTGAAGATGAAGATAAGCAAGATATGCTTAATTATCATGGCGAAAAGCTTGCTTTGGCATTTGGGCTTATGAACATTGATACAGGTTTGCCTATCTTCATAAATAAGAACCTTAGAGTCTGCAGTGATTGCCATTCGGTGTTTAAATTGATTTCTCGGGTATACGGAAGGAAAATCACTGTAAGAGATGTCAATCGGTTCCATCACTTTGAAGATGGTTTGTGTTCATGCAATGATTACTGGTAAGCTTAGTTTAAAAGGTGCGCCTAGATGCAAGGTGTAAGCCCAGCGCTCTTGACTGCTTGAGGTGACGACTGTACACAAGGCACGCCTCTTGTACGTAAGGTCGTACATGGAAAGATTGTATACATCAAGATGTAGGTAGTTATTCATATGTTAGAACAATACATAGGTACGCCATGCTAGAAACCAAGAGGAAATATAAAAATATACCTTGACTGTCGAACTCGAATTTGTGATGCAGCTTGCTTTCGCTTTATGCTTGTGCATTGGATCTAGACCCTATCGCCTTGGTACCCCTCGTGCTTTTTAAAACCAAGCAGGTTAGTAATTTTTCATGTATTCAACTTTGTTTTTATAACTTATTTCTTGATGTTATATTTTTTAAAAATCTTGTTCATTTTACCATCCATTCTCACTATGTATTAAAAACAAAATTCGGTAAAAAATTTATCTGTATTAAGTCCAACCCCCAATTTTTTTTAGTCCGGCTCCTTTGATATATTTTCTTTTAAACTTTTAGTCTAAGCCCAATATTTTATTTAATCTATGGCTCCTAGGTGTTCAAAAAATCTGAAATCCGAAAAAAAACCGAAATCCGAATAAAAAAGCGATCCGAATTACTTATTCGGATCAGATTCAGATTTTAGAATTTAAAACTTCGGATTATTCGGATATCCGGATAAACCAAATAAGCTTCAATTGAGTTTTAGTAAAGGAACGATCAATTGTTTGAAAATTAGTTCAACCCATGAAGTATGAGGCCAATACTATACCCTAATTCTTCAACATCGCCCTTCTATATAGACTAGTTAGTGTCACGTTTTGTGATGCTTGATTTTGTGTTAAAGAATATATTTTGAAGTTTGATTATGTGTTTAACTTTACATTTTTGAAGACTATATTTTGAAGTTTGAACTTTGTATTGTGTTTAAGGCTAATATCTATTTCCGCTTTTACATGTTTACTGATTTAACTAAATAAAAATTTTAAGAACCATAAATTAGGGAAAATAAAAAAATTGAAAAATTGTTGTTTGGCATAATTTGGATCATTCGGATATCCGTTTGGATTATTCGAATTTATCCGAATCCGATCCGAATTGAATTCGGATAGATATACATTCAATTCGGATCTTATTTCATATAGGTTCCTAAACTTTCAAAATCCAATAATCCGATCCAAATAACCCGTTATCTGATCCGATGAACCCTAAATCCCTAATGGCTCCCTTGATTTTTTTTTTTTTTTCCTTTAAAACTTTTAGTCTAAGCCCAATACTTTATTTAATATCCTAACCTAATAAACCTAAAGCCCAATACACCTTTTTTTTTTTTTTGAACGGCCAACAAAAACTTTATTTCATCGCTAGTAAAGCCCAATACACCTAATCTACCAACTTAGTTCAAACTCAATAGCCCATGTTATAGAAAATAAATAAATAATTTTGGATGGGATTGATGAATAGGTCGAGGTCAATTTGGCAAGTGATTGAAGATCAGCAGCCGACAGCCCGTTAAAATTGACCAGTCGGTGATTTCAAGCAGCAAGCACTCACTCATTCTTTCTCTCGCATCTTCAATAATATTTTAGGCATTTGTTAAAAACTTTGGTTTTTTTATAATTTGAATGATTGAAGATAAATAGATACTTAAATTTTTATTGTTTGACTTGACCCGAACCAAATTGCCAACCCGAAACTTAGTAGTAGGAAAAAATTTCTAGGTACCATCACTTCTGGTCCCCTATTTTAAAGTTCAAGATCCGCTAACAAGTCTAATAACACACATCAAAAGATTAAGCAATACAAATCGAACATTAAAAATTGAAATCTAATTGAATTATTTTTTTAAAAACTCAAATGATGATCCTTACTTATAAGCTTTCCTTGATATGAGGCTTGACAATCTCAAATAGTCTGCCTGTTAGAAACCCACACACCAAACCAACTGTGAACATGTTGCTTTTTTTTTTAACGGCAAATTTTTTAACACCTTAATTCCACCTCACCTTTACTTGCAATGATTTGAACCCACAACCTTACATTTGTAAAGGGTGACACCATACCACTAGACCAAGAGGTCATGAGTACTGTGAACATGTTGCTAGCTGACACCTGACTCGCAAACAAAAAAAAATCCAAGTGCGTTAACAAATCTCGGTTTAGGTTCGACCACTCCTTGTTAAACTTGAGCAATAAGTAACAATTCTTTCAAAGAAGATATCTGCGACAGTTCTTTGAACGTCCTTGATACGATACAACCATACAAAATTACACCCGGCTTTCCTAGATTTTCAACCTAACGCTAGGTATTTTACCATACTTTCAAAATTTAGTTACTTACATCCATAAACAGGTATGTATACTGACTGAATCATAGAAATCTTCTAGGCATGTACTCGTTGATTCTGAGAGGAAAACTATAAAACTCCTGGTTTCTACTATCACCTTCACGGTGCTGGAAAGGACTCCACCATGGCACACCTCTGTCGCCATGTGCATCGTGTGCATCCAACGTGTTGTCCAATAACGTCCCCACCATCATGGCCACCGTTGGAGGTGAAGAAAATATGGTGTTTAATATATCATTAAACTGAACAAAAAACATCATACAAAGATTTAATAAGATATTATATTTTGAATAAATCATAAATGAAATAATAATAATGACCAATATAAAGTATGTAGGGAAGAGGGCATCTACTTACCCATCCACCATTAGAACGCACGGGTCCCTGACCCGAGCGTGCATAATCAGTATTCATAACAAAATACTGTGATATTGATATTCCAAGGAAAAGTGATGATCCCAAAATGTAGATATTTCTCATCGAGTTATTGTTTGTAAATTGAATAAATGTAATTCCAACAGCAGCTGGTCAAACAAGAAGTAACTTGTTATATATAATCGAAAAATAAACTAAGAATAGATAATTAGAGCACTTACCAACAAGACCGTACAGGACGCAATAAATGGCTGCAAATATCGGAAGAGGGATTGATGCAAAGAACGCCCCGAATTTACCTGAAAAAGGCTGATTACTAGTAAGAAAATAAGTATTATATTGAGAAAATATTTAGGAAAATTGTTATAAAAAAATGCAGACCAAATATGGAGAAGAATAACATGAAAGCAGCCGATACTTGAACAACTCTTCGACTCCCTACATGAGTTAGCCCAAGAAGTCCAACATTTTCTCTGCAGTGTCATTTAGAATAACATGTTTAAACTTATAGACGATCAAATTCATGTAATTTGGATTGTATGTCGAAGTAATGTTTGGAACTTGTATTGTTTCAAATTGTTACAATAAAATTGCAAAAAAAATTGAAAGATGCATATCCAAACACTCCAATTTACAGTAGAAAGATGTTGAAAAAGAAACAAGAAAACTAGTACTTACACAGATGCAGTATTCCCAACGATAGAACCAAACACGCCGTCAAAAAATTGGCCAATGCCCTTCATCATGAAAAGGGAAAATGAACATTAATCTCCGTTTAAAAGTAAACTCACATAATCGAAAATGACCAAAAGCGCAAAAGGTATGGAGCGTGGATTGTGTATAAAAAACCTGAAAACCAATGCTTCGGCTAATGACATGTGCTGGTGGCGGTGTAGCACCCGAAAACCGCGATGCAGCAAAAAACGTTCCGGTGGACTGCACAAAATAGCTAAAACATATCATGAAATGAAAGAAACAATAACACTCCCCTTGTTGAAATGAATAAAAGAAGCAAGAATAAAGAAACCTCTACTGTTGAAACAAGAGCTGCCCCCATCATTCCAAAAACATGACTCGCTCTGAATATAGGAGTACCCCATTGAAACGGGTATGAAATTTTTACCCTATATTTATTAAACCGAAAATAAGGGTAAGATAAAGCTAAATAGTTCATAAAGGACCTTCAAGGGGGTGATGTAGTGGTAATCACTTGAGTTTCTCGTAACAGGTTCTCCAAAACATAAAACGGTTCATAAGTGGCATAAATTGTATTTACCATGGAGCAGATTCCATGAGGTACGAACGATCTGTCCTGCAATTAAGCTTTGTTTGCGCACCAGCATTATTATAAGCACCGGCTACAGTGAGGAGAGCAGCAAAAGCCCACACGAGTGCAATACAAAAAAGCAATGCGAATCTTTCAAGAATATATTGGGACCGATGATGGAGCCGCTTCAAATACTATAACATAACATCGAAGTATTTCATCATGCATACATACATACATACATACACACACACACCTGCATACATACATGAACACATGCATACATATACATACATACATACATACATACACACACACACCTGCATACATACATGAACACATGCATACATATACATGCAAGTATACCTGTTGGAAGACAACTAAAAATATAAGCATAGGCAGGCCTATCTCCACACAGTTGGCAAGCTGCAATATCACGTCACTAAGATTATGAGTTTGATTATTAAACCATGGGGGTACATAACTATGCGATATTTCATGAACAGAATATTTGTACCTCAGGAAACCCCCTTCCAAATAAACCAAGACCTACTACACAAACGTATGCAACGATAACAACAGGACTGAAAAACCTATAATCAAGCCCAAGATGCAGTCAAATAATGAAGTCAAACGCGATACAGATGAAAATATATAAATTTAAAAAGTAAAATATTACTTTGTGAATTCTCCCCATATCCTGCTAAATCCAATAAGGATATTGACAAATGAAGATATGATCAACGCTCCTTGAATAGCCCTTATAGTGTGCTTAAATCTCTATCATTCAAAGCGTAAACAATAAGTTTCTTTAATAAGTATACTTCATAACATACGACAGAACTGACTAATTAGAATCACGTGTTATATTAACACGCATATACCTCACGCTCAGATGAGAAATCTTCATCTGCAAAATCATTTATAATTGCCAACACGGATAAGATATAAGCAAAAGACGGTCCCATAACCGTAGGAAGCCTGCTGCCGATCAAAGTTTGCACAAGGGTGTTCAAACCCGACATAAATAACACAGCTTGAATTACCCGAGCCTTATCTTCCTGTAAAAACATATAAAGCAACAAACTAGTAAGAATAAGATCAAATTCAACAACTTGTTTCAAATATCGATTGCTGGTTCGAAAACAAAAGGGCAGATACGTAAAAGAGTAAAAGACTCACATTATTACCGCCCATTTGAGGAACAAGCCTAGTAGCGATCATAACAACACTTCCCAGCATCACAATATAGTGTTGGAATCCAAGCAAAACAGTTTGGGCTGTCCATAAGATTATTCAAACAATTAGAAACATAAAGTGATATCAAAGAATATGTTAAAAGGAAAAACAAAATAAAATAATATTAATAATAATAATAATAATCACAACAACAAATAAGGAAAAAACATTAATTATGTTAAATTCAAGTTTGATATGGATTGATTGCAAAATTAATAAAAATACCATCCTCTTTTATTATAATATAATAGTTTTAAGATTCTACAAAGCAAATAAATTAATTAGTTTCAGGTTAATTCTGCTTGACCTCAAATCTTTAAAAAATCAAAACTATGAACTTCAAGGTGGGGTCAAAGGATTCAGTAAGAATCAAACAAATACACCAAGAATAAAGATAGCAAAAAGATTACACCTTTTACATATGAAAAATGAATCCTTTTGAGGTTTATATTAACAAAAAGAATAAATTTCAAGATTTTTTTAAAATAATCAGAATAATAAATAACAAATAAATTTAAATCTGGTATGACTTGATTTCAAAATTAAAAATAACATTCTACAAAGCAATAAAATTTAAGTTAATTTCAAGCTGAATCTTTGTGGGCTTCACCTTAATTCTTCAAGAATCAAAACCATGAAAAAAAAAAAGATTTTTTTAGAAGGGGTATCAAAAGATTCAAGAATCATATTCAATAAAACATCACATATATAAAAGCATACACACAAACAATAAGACAGCAAAAAAGAACTTAATAATCAAGAAAGATTACACCTTTTCTCTTACAAAAAAAAAAAAAAAAAAAAAAAAAAAAAAAAAAAAAAATCTTTTTAAGTTCTAAACTTAAGAACAAAAAATAAATAAATAAATAATAAATTAACGTTTCAAGATTTTATAAAAAAAAAAAAAAAAAAAAGGAAAAAAAGGACTAACGCCATGAAGGATTAGAATGGATGCAGTAATTAAGCTGTGTAAGTTGTTCAGCAGGGGGATAAGCAGGTCCTCGAGCTGCACCCAGTGGCATGTGGATGGCAGGCGGCGGAGCCACGACGGCTGGTGGGTGGTGCTGGTGGTGGTGGTGTCCGTTTTCCACCATAACTATTATTATTTTTGAACGGTTACAAACAAAAGATGACTTCAAGTGTCTTCTGGTATGAGGTAAGAAATGTGAGTATCCAATCTTAAAATGTACAAATAATTAATAAAAAAGATACTAATCTTGTGGGCTTATTTGCCATGTGATGAGAGAGAGATAGAGGAGAGAGATATTCTTTTATTCTTTATATTTTTTAATGGGTGACATTTATGTTGTTTGAACTGGTTTCATATTTTTTTGTGTTTAAGAGCCTTCACATTTGTATCCATATCCATAGCGGTAGAGTGATGAAGTGACTTTTATTTCACCTATGTGATCAAAGGTTCAATTCTCACTTTCATCATTTATGGTTTGGTATCCGAGTGAAGATCGAATACGGATGACGCCGGTTCGAATCTGACGGGCGGCGAGGTTTTACCGAGTTCTATAACACTGTCGTGCCTTCGGGCGGGTGGGGCTCGGGTTTCCGCGCATCAGGAGAAGGCGGGGGCTGCTGAAGATCGAGTAGTCGATTCTTGACACGGCGACCCGCAAGGGTGGTTGACACACAATTATTTGCTGATAAAAAAAAGTCCATATTTTTGTGAGTACATAGCTGTAATGTAAAGGGTTGTGTGGAGGGTAAAATTACTGTTTATCAACAGTAAATTTAAAAGAGATCCTGCTAACCTTTATAGTTTTTTAATAATTTTTAAAGAGATTGTGAATGAATGAAAGAAATAGTAATGATAAACTATAAAAAAAAAATATATTATTGAATTAAAAAAATAGTAAGATTGGATATCCACTTCAAGGGCGGAGTTTTATTTTTAGCAGATTGAGATTTTTTATTTAAAAGGGGGTGGTGGCGCAGCTTGTTGATCGTCTACCTATCATCCTTATGTAATTTATCTTTTTTTGTCAAAAAAAATAATAATAAAGTTTTAAAAGAGAGAAATGTAGTATATTTTAGTATAATTATAAAGATAAAGATGAAGATGCTGATACGAATGTGCTAATCTATTGTGAATTTGATATAAGTTAATAGATATTATTTTAGAATGGTAGGTAGACGAACAGGGCATTCCAGAAAATTTAGGTGCCTTACTATTCAGGCGAGTAAAAATTATACTCCCTCCGTCCCTATTTAAATGTTGTGGGCCAAAAACACACATTTTAATAAATCTTTTGTTTGTATGTGATAAAATGACAACAATATCCAGTGATAATTGTGCTTTTGTCTTTTATGGACAAAACTGAAAATTGTATTTCTGTTTTTGAAAATGAACATTTAATTTGTGACAAACAAAAATGAAAAGATTGACATTTAAATAGGGACGGATAGAGTACCCTTTAAGATTTAAGGGATTAAATAATTTATTTTCATGTCTGGTATTGGGGGCCGCAACGCATTTACACATAGGGTGAGTGGACAATGAACCCGATAATCGATGGTGTGATATCGCTTTCTAACGGAAATAAATATATGGCTTTTTTTTTTTTTTTTTTTTTTTTTGAAGAGTGAAAGTTTCCATGTACGTTGTGCATGAAAAGTTGTACATTTGTTTGAAGTGTTTTTTTAAGCTTGGAAAGGGGGCCGATAAAGACCCACAGGTCTACGACGTAGGTTGACTCTGACATGCTCCTCTTGCTAGATTTTTAAGGGAACAATGTACAAGAGACAAAGTTATTTAACTATTATCCATGTTATACAGTACAAAATGAATGGAATTTGCTGATAAAAAAAAAACTACATTACAAAATGAATCGAGTTTTGAGTTTTTATATTATTAGATTACATGCAGTCGAGCGTGATTGTGGGCGTCAAAACAAAAATCACGCCCGCTACACCGGAACATAGCGGCGTCATCGATCAAAAACATCCCCCGATGTTATGCTTATAACGCTTCATTGCACAATCAACCACCAATAAAATTCATCCACGTGCTCTCCTTCTTGTTTGAATATTAGAGAGAGAGAGAGAGAGTAGAAGACCTGGTAGAGAGAGAGGGTCGGTGGTGATGTCTTTGGTGGTGGGTATGGTGGACTGCGGTGGTGGGCCGGTGGTGATGTCTTCGATGGTGGGTAGAGTGGACTCAGCTGCCACATGAATCAATAAAAAACAAGGGTCTTAAGTTTTTTTTCCCTCCATTACACATGGTCTTAAAATGATTAATTAATAGTTTACAAATATACGAAAAAAGTTATAAAAAACAAGTTTTTTTGAACGTAAAGTCACTAGCAACACTGGCGGATCTTGAAAGAAAAACCTGGTAAGGCCAGGCTCAATATGGGTGGGCCGGACTCAATACATATAAATATTTTCGGTAAATTTTACACTACGAAACGAAAAAACTGAGTGGACCGAGTCCCAGTCTGGCCTTCACTAAGAACCACCTCTGGCAAGAAACTAGCGACACCATACACTATACCATACTCCTTAACTGCCCAAAGGCGTTACACACACAGAAAAAAAAAATACAGCCTTACACCAATAACATCGCCTAAACTTTATGACACCTAGCTTATTTTAACCAGGATCAACACTATCACCTACGGATAGTTCATATCCGCATCTCCTAAGTTGTAAATTCAGGGAAGACACGTTGGCTCGAAGTCTTTTAATCATTCACATCAAAATAGTGTGGGTTGATGTCTTTCTAAGACTTAGAAAAATCAACACTGAGAAAATATTAAAATATTTTGTTAAAATATATTATTGTTATTTTAATTAATAAAAAGATCCTTTTTTTTCATATTATATTATATCCATATTAATTAAAGAACAGATGAACAGTTACCATTTGTCATTGGCCAACGTTACACAACTTAAAAACTAAATGGTGAGACCTCTAAGATACAAATGAGAATGAATATTTTAAAGAAAATATTGCAAGTGCAAATTGGTCACCAAACTTTTAACTTTTAAAATTTTAAAATTTGACCACCAAACTTTTATCTTTTAGCCGCAGGTATTTTTTTTTTTGAAGCTCACGTGTCTTTTCAATTTGACCACCAAACTTTAACCACTAACTTTCTTACTAACTTACGTACTTTAACTTCTTCTAATTTGACCATCAAACTTTGACCACCAAACTTTTAGCTTTAGGGTTTCAAACTTTGGCCACTAAACTTTTAGCTTTTAGCCGCAAGTATTTTTTTGAAGCCCACGTGAGAATAACAGTTACTTGATATTATCTTTTATGTCCACCAAACCCTCCATGCAACAGGAGCTCCCACAGCGACGCACGATCTTTAACGTCTACCAAACCCTCAACGTAACAGGAGCTCCTGCCGCGAAGCGCGGGGTAATAAAATCCTAGTTTTGGATGAATTAAAAGTAAATAAATAAATAAAAAATTGTCAACCTAAATACTCAACAATTCGATAGGTGAAAACTCGATTAAATTAAAGTTTATTGGAAATTTGTCTTAAGGTGTATTCATTTGGTCCCATCACAACATCAAAATTCAATAAGAATTGATTCTAGAAAGTGACGTATGAAATTGGAGGTGTATGTCAAGATTATACTTTGTTGGAAGTAAAGGACCAAATAACATGTTCATAACTTTGTACATGAGTTCATTGATTCAAACGTTTCATTTGGTAAGAAATATCTCAACTTTCACATAGTTATTGAGTTTTAATTTGTCTTTCTAACCCCGTAGATGAAAATTCGATGTGGTCAAATTACGATATCACTTAGGTTATATATACCATATTAGATGTTTCTAACATGTCAGAAGTGTTTAATTTAGATTATATAACGCATAAGAGTTCATGCATGTAAATAGCTTTGTCTGAATTTTGTTATTGTTGAACTAAGATTTGTTTTAGTGATGCTATAACCATTGGATTATGGGTAAATTATTGTATTAGGATTCCTAGTTGTAGTATTTTAAACTTATATTGATAGGAGCTATACCCAAAAGGCCAAAAGGATGGGAGTCAGTGAGTCACTAAATATGCCTAGACGATGTTATGGCGATACTAAATGACATGCGTTTTTATTGCTTTAGTATGATCATTCGTAAGACCCTTTTGATTTCTTGAAGCTAAAGTATACTATGGAAATTCCTATGGTCAAAGTGTTGAGGATGTTTATTACTTTATATTAAAAGTTAACTTGTGTGATCGAATGTTTTATAAGAACTAACCAGTATTACCCCCCCCCCCCCCCCAATCCCACCCCCTTCCCGCGTGTTGCGACAAGGGCGTAAAACTGTGTCAACTAGCACTAATGTCACACCATTGTCATCAACCACCAACACCAGAAAAGCTCATAAAAATAAATAAATAGGGGAGAAATAACACTAAACGAATAGCAGACGTAAAATCGCAGAATCCGCACGGGTGTTGCGTCATGCTAATAACGTAAAACATAAAAAAGAATAATTATGTCGATCTTTGACCTGCGCAAAATAGACGTATTGCGACGGGCCTGCCAAACGCGAAAAGTATACGTAAAACATTGAACCATACATGCATGTTGCGGCATTTTAACTCGCAGACGAAACGTAAAACGAAAATCTTGCGAAATGTGGAAAGTATACGTAAAAACGGTGAAGCATACACTCACGTTGCGGCATGTTAACTCGAAAAAATAAAACAAAAAACTTACCTAAAATGAAATGACCAAAGTTTAAAGTAGAAAAGTGCGGGGCTAGATTGCAAAAGATAAGCTTTGAGTTAAAAAAAAAAAAAAAATCATAGAGGTTACATTAAAAAAAATGACAAGTATGAGAAACAAAAGTTAGAAAGTAAAAAAGTGTGATGCTAGATTGTAAAAGATAAAGAGCTTTGGGTTAAAGTAAAAAATTAAAGAGGTTACATTACAAAAAATGAAAAGTTTGAAACTAAAAGTAAAAATTCAATTTGAGAGGTTACATTGAAAAAAAGAAAACTTTGGGTTAAAAAAAAAAAAAAAAAAAAAAAAAAAAAAAAAAAAAAAAACACCCCATGCATTGGCTACAACCTCTATATGCCTAAAATGTTTGCTAATTAGAGTATTTTAAATAGGGTCACACGTTACCAATATGGTAACGCTAAAGGTATAAGGTTATGAAAGTGCCCATCACTTACTGGTGGGAATGTTCGCACGTTACCGCGGGTATTTATGTCTATTGTCGTACGTTGCGTGACGGGTTTCACAGAATGTATGTGTAAAACAAATTTGCTAATATACGACTAATATGTCAATTCACGAAGAGCAATCGAGTATTATCAAAAGAACTGACATAAAAAAACAATATAAGATATGGTTAATAAACGCCATTATGCATATGTAAATCATTACAAAACCACACATCATATTTTTGTTTGTATATTTATTAGTTTGTTAAAAAGAAGACTCTTCAATTGAGCATATATCAATATGAAAAAGTAAACATATTCATTGATGTGGAAGACTCTTCAATTGAGCATTCAATCACCTACAATAAATAGAAGAGGGTTGTGATAGGATGTGGAAGAGACAATGTCATTGAAAGCAGAATAAATGAACGGTTTAAAAAACAATGATCTAGAATTTTTACATTAGTCATAGTGAAATGCCCGCGCGTTGCCGCGGGTATGTATTTATATTCACATTTTAAATTGCCAAAACTTTATACACCATACTGTCATTTATCCAATTCGATCCGTGCTTGATTTTTATTTGCAACATTTAGTTACACACATGAACCAAAGAGCCTTTAGCCTACTGGTTACAAGTGTTAAATAAGGCTTAGCCTTTTCTTGTGGTGATAATTCAAATTCCATTGGTAACAAAAAATTAATTCATTAAAAAAAGTTACATGAATTAATCTATTACATGGTAATGGTTCTAGGTAACAAAAAGTTAATACATGAATTAAATGTATTGAATGGTGCAATTGATTTGTATTAGTGACTTGTACATAAGGGCATAGATGGAAGAAAATGGTAAAAGTTAGAGATTTATGCATGAGACCTTTTTTATGCCATCTTAAAATGATGGTGAAATTACCTTATTACCCATCTCTCCTCCTTAATAAGGTAGTATAGATTTGTACAATTATCATCAAAGGTTGCACATTAAGGGCATAAAGGGAATAATTTGGTAAAAAAAAAAGTAGGGAATTACACTCTGGCTCTAGATATATCACCTTAAAGTTGATGTAAAATTACATATCTATCCATCAAGTTTCTTTAATAAGATATATAGATAAAGAAGCTATGTTTGTTGAGTAATGTGAATTATGAACTGAAGTTTGAAACTTAAGAATTACGGTATGCAGGGGTAACAACAGGAACATATATAGTTGCATAGTGCATTGACAACTATACTTGATCAATATCAATATGGATACATGGTAAAGATGTGTAATTTAAGTAATCCTCATGATATCATGAGTGACCAAATAGTAGGTGGTGAATTGGTGCTTGCTTATATGTTAAGCTAATTGATTTTGTTGTTGTATGTGTATTTTTTAGCGCCTGATTAATATGGGATAATAGAATAGAAGAGAGAATGAAATGGACGAGATAATTGAATGAACAATTGAATGAAATGGCCACTACCATTCCATGGTCTTCTTTGGATATAATGTGAGAATTGAATGATTCATTAAACTTGTTTAGTAGGCAGGATAAGATGAGGAAATGAAATCAGCGATGGTGGGTGGTAGCGGCGGTCGGTAGTGGGGGTGGTGATGGTCAGTGATGGGTGGTAGCAACAACGGTCGGTGGTGGTCAGTGATGATGGCGAAGGTTGGTGGCATTTTGTGATAGGCGGTTACGATGGTGGTTGGCGAAGGTTGTTAGTGGTGGTGGCAGAGGGTGGCGGTGATGGTGGATGGCAGCGGCGGTGGTACGTAGCAGTGGGTGATGGCGGCAACGACAATCGGTGGGTAGCGGTGGCGACATGAGTGGTTAGTGGGGGCGTCGGTGTGTGGTGGTGGTGGGTGACGGAGATCGGTGCCAGTGAGTGGCGGTGATCGATGGTAGTCGGTAGGTGGCGTCGACCATGGTCTAAGGCGGCGTTGATTGGTGGCTGGTGGCAGTTATGGTCGGTAGCGACAATAGGTGGTGGTGGTGGTGGTAATGGTGGTCGGTGATGGTGATGAAGGGTGACTGATAGAATGGAATAAAAAAAATAGGGGGTGGATGGAATGAATTTGGGGCTTTTTAAAGAAAATAATATGGCAAGGTAACCTTGACAAACCAAACATGTTTTTTTTTCATTCTATCACAAGAGTGGAATTTCATTTTGCATCTCATTCTTGCATAACAAACACTGCCTTAAGCTTAAGCAATAAACAATCATTAGTCGTGTATTATGAGGGTAGTGCATATGACATTAAACTATATGTACATTTCATGTAAGTATGTTTATTGTTAAAATCAGATTTGAGAAACTAAGCATTCGATGTGAATCGAATTCGTATTCCAGAGACGAATTCGGGTTCTAAAAAAATGAAATTTGACCCAAATTCAGCAATTCTATCTTAAATCAAATTGTATTTATGATTTTCAATTGAGTAAGCTGTTAAAATGGCTCCTGAAGTTTAGGCTCGTTTGTTATATTAGACAATTTTTTTTATCACTAGAAACCTTATGGTTTATTGTTGGTGTCATTTCAACCCAAATTTCCAATTCAGTTAAATAAGGTCAGTTAATTCAAGGACGAATATGTCTTTTCAGATCTTGGTGCGATTTTAGTAATAGAAACTTTAAAATAAAACAAATAAATCTCTTCCCCCCTCCCTTTCTCTAGGGTTGTTCAAGAGCTGAACCGTGCCAAGCCAGGTTAAGCTCGTGCTCGGTTTGGTTATAAACCTAGCCGGCTTGGCTCGGATTTGAAATTGAGCTAAAAATCAAAGCTCGAACTCAGCTTGGTTTGGCTCTTATTTAAAAAGAAAAATGGCTTTCAAAATTCAATAGTCTAAAATATTATTCAATAGTTAAAAATAACAAATTTAAAATAAGTTCAACCTAATACATTACAAGCTAAAATCAAGTTTAAGCAAATACAAAATAAGAGTCAAATTACAACGGAATAAAGTATAAGTTCATCAACATACGAATTAACCCCATAAATATGCAATACATGTCTGAACGAACTCCTAGGTACCGACCTCTTTGAAATCAAAAGTGGTATTGAGTTTGATAACTTGAGTACTTAAACAATTATCATTATGTTATGGTTTATTTAAATAACTTGATTAGTTGCAACTTCAATCCCAAGTTACAATTATCATTAGTTGTAACTTTCTCTCCCTCCCTTTCCCTATCTCTCTTCCTCATCCTCTTTCTCTTTTTCTTAAATTAAGGAAAAATATCATATTTAAAAAAGATTCAACTGCCAATTTCGTTCCTAATGTTTGATCCAGTTTGCTGCTTCAGTCCAATTTTTTTTTTTTTTTATGCAATGGGACCCTTAAAGTTTTGATTTTGATGCTATTTCCGTCCATTTCACTACCAATATAAATCCTCATCATACTATTTTCTCACAACACACAAACACAAAATTTTATCAATTCAAATACTTACCTATTTCTCTTATCTCTCAATGACAAAAACTCCGGGTTGGAGCATAGAGGAGAAAATAATGTTGGTGTGAATTCGGCTAAAGTCTCGCATCGAACACAAAATGCGAATCCACTTTGGGGCGCAATACTAGCTCAATTCCGTGAAAATATGGTCAAACAAACCAAAAGTTTTACGAGCTACATTAAATTGGCGACAAAAAATTGAGCCACGCTTCATCGAGAACGAAAACGAGGAGGCGACACAAAAGAAAGCGATCACGGTGGCCCTTCTTGAGTATCAAATGATCTACGAGGGGAAACAATTTGATCACATTGAGGCGTAGAAAATAATTATAACATACCCTCAGTGGATGAATTTTAATTAGTTTTTTTGTATTTTAATTAGTTGTTTTATAAATCCTATTTATTAGAATCGATGTATTTTTTTTAAATTAAACGAAAGTAGTGATATTTTGGTTATTTAATCCATCTTTACTTAAAAAAAATATAGGGTAGTTGAATGGAATGTTACTAGTGATTTTGTAATGTGAGGATAATTAATTTAGTGTATAAATGACGTGACAACGCAGATAAAAAAAAAGTGGTCCCTTCACCCTTAGAGCATTTGCATTTGGTTCTTACTATTTGTGTGAGTAAAACCCTCATACTTTGATAAGTGGTAGGAAATGGTTGTGAGTGAATAAGAGAGAAAAATTACTGTTAATCAGTAAATTTGGAGGATGACTGTTCACACTTTATAATTTTTTAATGCTTTTCGAAAGTGGTTGCGAGTGAGCAGAGATAAAAGGTAATTATACAAGTATAAAAAATATTATTTAATTGAAAAGGAGAGAAAAAAGATATTGATTTTAAGTGTAATTTTAGAGATAGAGATCTAATACGAATGCTCTTAGGCATGGTTGCAAAATTCGCTAGGCGGTCCCAATTCGGTTAACTGAGAAGTTGCAAGTAATCAGCTATAGTCAGGGAGTACTCGAAGATGACTCATCAAGTACTCAACATAGGGCAGGATGTAACATCCTGTTTTTGTCATATAAATAAAATATTTTGGTTCATATCTATTTATGAATGAAGCGGGTCCTTGATTGTTAAAACAAACTAATAACATGTGAGATGGATACCCGTGTATTTAGAATTAGTTGATGAGCAAGTAACGGATAACAGGATTATATGAGATATGAGATCTAAGCAAGTAATTAGTGCTATAAGAGACCGTTTAGTAATAATATAATATATTGTATTATATTTGACCCTACTCCGTTTTTAATGAAATTGAGGTCAAAATGTAGAGAAAAATAAGCTCGTCTTGATAGTATATTCGAAATTGTATAAAACGTTATAGTTTATAAGTTATACGAGAAAAACGAGTGAATCAGCTGAAATAATAATAATAATAATAATAATAATAATAATAATAATAATAATAATAATAATAATAATAATAATAATAATAATAATAATAATAATAATAGTAATTCAACATTTCAATGAAAGTGTACGTGAGTAGCTTAGTTATTAAGATTCCAAATTGTGTATTTTTATTATTATTATAATCTATACATATAATAAACCAAAGCCATTTTAATGACATGTCACTCAAAGAGGCATTCTCTTCTTTGAGTGTGCCATGTGTCATCCCATGTGGCATTGAAATATTTTAGGAAAAAACTAATTTAAAAACAAAATTGGATTTTTCACCCTCATGTTTCCTCCCATAATTTTTAAACGTTAATATCTTTAATATACGAGATTTTTTAAAGAAAAAAATTACACTAAATTAACGAGCGTTTTATTATCTTTCCAACGAGTACCATAGTGCTATATAAAAAAACGGAGAAATTTTTTTGTGGGGTTTTGTTCATACAAGAAAAAAACACAAAGTATTTAGGTAAATCATTAATCATGTATAGACAAGTCAATAATTATGTTTAAATCAGTAAATATGAATTTTTTTTTCAACCAGAGCCGAATACGTTAATAGAGTTATACGTTGTTTTAAGTTAGGTATCAATATTAGTATGTTAGAGTTGTACATTTGTTTAGTCTTTAGGATATGTGTTAATATTAGAGTTACATTAAAGTTCTACATTCTTTTAGGTTAGGTGTTAGCATTGGAGTTGTACATAGTAAATTTGTTTTAGGTTAGATATTAATATTAGAGTTATACATCAATGTATTTCATATGTAAAATTGATGTATCATATTAAATTTTCTCAACCCGGGACGCTCCCGGGGTATAATCTAGTAACGTATATAAAAAAAAGAGAACTTTATCATACTCATGTACACGTGTGTATGGATAGCCATAGGTACATGTTATTTTCCATACGAAGAATTCTAGTAATTGCAAATACGAGTGATTCAGCGAGTTTTTTTTATTGAAACCGACTTGTATTGTATGGGGCATTCAAACAGACTATATAAGCTAGTCACCTTTTAGAGTTCTTAGTAGTTAGTACACAATTCACAATTTCATTACGGATCTCTCGTAAGACAGGAAACTGAGTTTGGGTGGATTATAGTAAACGTCTATATAGCAAAGGTGAGTTACTTAAACTATTTTCAAAAACTGATACTTGCTCGTAAAATTGTTTTGATGGTGATTGGTCATCAGGTCATGTATATGCATCGAACCATAGGTGTTGAATCTAATATGTTATATATATATATATATATATATATATTATAATGATCATTATATTTTCCCGGGGGGACATACACTTACAGTATGCTGTGGAATTGGTAGACTTTGTGTGCCTGCTGCGGAAATAGTAGGCCACGGGTGGGTCTGCTATGGAATTGGTAGACAGTGTGTGTGAATATATGATCGGATGATGATTTTGGTGACATGCAATGAGCTCATACTTGATCAATAAAATGTTTATGTGGTTGTTTTACTGATGAGTCAGTTTATGTGGTATCAGAGCTGTAGTTTAAGATATTTAGGTACTCATAGCAGTATCTAGACGTAAACTAGGACTGGTAAGCAAGTATAAGTGTTAGTTATGATAGCTATGGTTGCAGAACTCGCTAAGCGCTACCAACTCGGCTGACTGGGGAGTTGCGAGTACTCGGAATATTCGTCCAACTCGGCTATACTCGGTGACCCACCCTGTAGCGAGTACTCGGGGAGTAATCGGTCAACTCGGACGACTTTTGCAACTATGGCGATAGGTATGCTGAACTCTGTATGATATAGGCATCATATAGTTGTTGGGAGTATCATGGTGTGTATCGTATATTGCTTTCATGCCTGGCCAGCATGAAAGTTAATGAATGGCACCACTATGATCTCGCAAACATCATATTGTACCAATATGAGAGGATAGTAGGCAAGGGGATGAGAATGAGATTGAGCTCTAGATTCATGATAGACTAAGTAAGATGTATATCTAGTATACTAACAATATATGCATAGCCAAGGTGAATATGTGTCTATTTATGCTAAATAAAAGCTCTAATTATGATTGTCTATATATTATACATAAGTGTTATAAACTCTAAACAGTAAATGGAAGGAGAAGGTCTTAATGAAACACTTAATCGGGGCGCTCCCGAAAACAAAGGAGGAGGAGAAATCCGTATAACAAAGGCTGACCTGGAGCGATTGGTAGCCGAGAAAGTCGCGGAAGTACTTGCTAACCGAGAAGTTTCCAATAAAGTTCCAGAAACAACAGCACCGGTGGCGCCTCCCATTATAAACCAAACTCAAAGGAATGAGAATAAGAAGAAAAAAAACAGTTACAAAATCTTTAAGTCCACTAACCCACCTGAGTTTACAGGAACAAAAGATGCCATAGATGTCCATGAATGGATTAGTCAGATGGAAGTGTTGCTAATGATATGTGAATCAAGAGAAGGTGAAGTTGGCCACCCATACCTTTAGAAGAGAGGCGTTACACTGGTGGGAAACTATCATTCATGCCTGTGACATCCGTCACTTTTTCATTATATATATATATATATATATATTATATATACAAAAATAATAATAATAATAATATTATTAGTAATAAAAAAAAATTTCAGATTATATATACACATATATATATATATATTTTTTTTATTAAACACTTGAAAACCCAACACAACCCAATCCATGTCCCTTTTAATCAATTCCTGAGCCCAGACATTTCGGCCCAACAGCAGGCCCAAGCCCACTCCTTCCTCTCCCCTTATCTGCTCTAAAAAAATAATAATAATAATACGCTGCTGCCCGGCCTCGAACCCGGGTCAGCAGCATAACAAACACCCGCTTCCACCACTTGAGCTATCACTCACATCTGGTCATATCCCAATTTAAATCATATAAAAACCTGTCTTCGCGTCTGTTCCTTCTTCCTTTGCTGTTTCCCTTTCACGCAAACAACAGAGAGGCTTGGTCAACTCCTCTGACCACCCGATTGAAGCCTGATTATGGAAAGCTTTGACTGATTTATTTCGCCCAAACGATTAACATGGTCATTGCGCGTCAATTTCACAAGCATTAACATCAAATACGTCCTTAATTCAAGCTAATCACACGTCGTCGCATTAACCGTGGTCAAAAATTACCAAATCGATACCCGGCCCTTTACACTATAAATTGAACCTTTAATCTCAATCCTTACTCGCCGATCATCCTCACTTTACACTCAATTTCTGTTCTAATTTGTCCCTCGAAGCATACTAGCTCGGGTTGATTTTTTTTCGTTGACCTAGCCTTTATACCCGAAAACTTAATTGTAAGTTATATTTTTCTTGTGGTTTTTGTTCATAGGCATTCACACAACAATAACCCTCTGATTAATTGGGTTATTGTTGTGTGAATCAAACAATTGCGAATCTAGGGCTTGTTCTTATTAATTTGGGGAAGAACATGAATCACAGATATAACTTAAATCTAAATCGTTTTGGAATCCTATCACCAAATGATTCACAGATCAGTTGGTTGGGGTGTTTTGTTTAAAGCATAGAACCGGGTTTGAACCCAGGTTCGAGCCCCACAACAAACAACCTATTTTTTTCTTTACTTTTCTTATATATACATTTAACATATCATATTTTTTTAAATAGTTTTTAAATACTAAACGTGGTTTATAAATTCCACAAAAATTATCATATGATCTCCAAATGATAAAGTTCATCACCCAAATTTTAACTTTTCAAAAATAATTTATTTAATATATAATACAAGTTTATTCATTTATATTTATTAAATTCTATAAAAATATCTAAACGATTTTATTAAATCTCACAAAAATTATCTTAAACTTGTATATTCTTAAACATTCCAGAAAATATTTTTATTTCAGAAAAACCGTTTATTTTATATTTTTAATTAATTTTTGTTAGTTTTAATCATAAATAATTCATAATAAATTCATTTTTCAATATTTTTGCACCAAAATTTTATATAAATTATTTCTAACTATTTAGAACTGAAATACAATTTTTTTATTCAGGAATCCTTTGATTTTAATATTTTTAGATATTAAAGTCGTATTTTGACAATTTGAAATAATTAGATTAAATATTCTATTTTCAAGAAAATAATTTTATAAAAAAATTATTTTCATACTTAAAACCTTATGTTGTGACTATATTCAACTTGAAATTTTACCAAGAGACTTTTATCTAGTTATTTATTAAATTTCTCATAATTAATAAACAATTTGTTTTAATAAACAAATAAACGTTTATCCCCAATCCGAAGCCCTAGAAATACATATATCATAGAGTTATTTCCCTCACACATTATCGAATACTTTAGGTTGATCATTTGGGAGTAATCTCAATTCATATTTCGTTGTCCAAGTTCAATTTCAAATCATTACGTGAACTGTGAGTATTCCTATCCCCTTTTTGCTTTTATACATTTTTGGGGTGTTACATGTACACTATTACAATTTCAAATACAAGTTTACATTTTTTTTACAATACAATTCTAGTACTATGTGCATTGCTTACAACGTGCTTTATGCTTAGACAATACATGTGGATTACATTTGTACTTAGTGAAATCATTAACATGGTACAAGCCGACCTTAACATTGGATAGCGCTATTTGGATTGACAACCCGCCTAGATTGATTCTCCCCCTTTTTCATCGGAGAATCCGTGGCCATTGTTAAGTTATCATCCATTTATTGGTTGAGTACACTACAGTTCATACAGTACATTATACAGTCACAGGGTTGATTTCGCTCATTTGTATGATACATAGTTTACATATTTGCACTGTAGCTTGCACTTGAATTGTATAACTTTTTAACCTACTATATATATCAAAACTAGGAATGCTCACCAACATTTCATATGTTGACCAAATCTATTTTGTACATGTTTCAGGTGCAGTTTGATCTAGTGTTTTAGCAAGGAACATTTAGTGCTTTATTTTAATTCAGTTATTTCAATATTTACATTTCATTTAGACAGTGTATTTTCCATTTCCATGTAAGACAATTTTGATTATTCAATAATATTTACATTTTAGTACCATGAGCTTTTGAACAATCGTCACTACGTGGCACCTCGATGATTCCGCCATCGGTTGGGGTGTTACAGATTGGTATCAGAGCCATGGTTATAGGGAATTAGGTTATTAGATAAAATGGCCTAGACTATAACCGAACTTTCATGCATAATATTTTCTGAATTACCTTATCCTCATTTCCCTCTACTTTCCTTCCTCTATCTTTCCCTCCTTCTCTCTCTCCTTCTCCTCATCTTTCATCCTGGTGCATAGAGATGGTGTCCTACAAGGAGTGGAAGGTCTACATCATCATGGAACTAGAGCAGTACTTTTTATGAAGACATTCTTAGACATAATACCTACTCTTATTTTACTCCTTCGAAGTTGTTGAACTTTAATGAGTGTGATAAGGACACGTGCAATCTGGAAGGGTGGACGCCTGTACACTGGGTTTTCTGGCATAGGCAAGCATAGCGCATAAATCCATTTACGGACCTGTTATGCTTACCTGGGGATTCCTGGAGTGAGTGTCCACTTATAGGCTAAAGCATGTCTTCTTTGATCACCATTTGGTTCAATTCCTTTGAAAAGTCAACGTTCTTGTTGAGCTTTACAGCTAGACAAGAACACTCCAAGCATTTTGTACAAGTTTTTCCAATACTACCCTCTCGTTTCATATACAATACTTTGCATATCATGAGTGCTTACAAGATCATATCTTCATAATTATCTGTACGATTATACACTTACATTTTCTAAATCTCATGATTATTCATTGACTACCTCATAGATGTCTGCTCGCCGCATGCTCCGTGATGCCAGCCAACGCCCTGTTCGTGCTTCTGGACGACGTTCTGATCGTCGCCTCGCATCTTTAGTCGCCGAGCAAATCGCTGCAGTGATCCCAAACCTTGTCAGTGAGATAACCCAGAATAGTAACAGTGCTAACACAGGGAGTACGACTCAATTTCGGTGCACTTTCAAACACTTTAACTCCTGCAACCCCACAAAATTAACTGGTGAGGAGGGTGCTACTGGCCTCCTCCAATGGTTTGAAAGCATGGAGAGTATCTTTGTGAACAGTGAATGTCCTGATGAACTCCGCGTTCGCTATGCTACTAGTGTCCTTCAAAAGGGGGCGCTAACCTGGTGGAATGGTGAAAAGCGCAATCGAGGAGCTGATATTGCTTTATCATTATCTTGGGCAGATGTTAAGGAACTCATGATCACCAAATTCTGCCCTAGGAACGAAATCAGGAAACTGGAGGAAGAGTTCCATGGACTGAAACAAGACAGTGGTGAGAATCTTGCGTATAATACCCGATATCACGAACTTAGCATACTGGTTCCACACATGGTCACCCCAATCTCTCGAGCAATCGAAAAATATATCGAGGGATTACCTGACCTGATTCAAGACGTTGTCACTGGAGGCAAAGCCACTACGGTAGAAGAAGCCATCCAACTTGCAGCCACATTAACAGACAAACACGTAAGGAAAGGAAACTTGGTTAGGAAGGGCACCAAGACACCTACTGAGAAAACCACCAATGTTGTTGAACAACCTAAGATTGTTTTAGCAAAGGTCGCCACTACTGCTTCGAACTCTAAGAAACGAATGGGCGATAATCAGAACCATGCTGTTGTTGATCCGGTGGCTCAGCCTCCTATCAAGAAAGCCTACGCGGGAACCCATCCTCAATGCAACACCTGCAAATATCATCACCCTGCAAATCTTCCATGCCGTCAATGCACTAGATGTGGAAGGTTTGGACACCTTGTTACCACCTGTCGAGTAATGGTTGGGACACGGAGTAATCATCAAACAGCTGCCCAGGGACCAATACAGATTACTAACGGTCGGGCATGTTATCATTGTAGAGACCCTAATCACATGCTACCTCAATGTCCCAAATTGAACAATGTAAACCTGGTGGCGCATGGACGAGCTTTCAATATCAATACCAACGAAACAATTGATCAGGATGACGTTAATCCCATTGGTTAAGCCATGGATGAAATCTTCCCAAGACTCGAGAATCCAATACTCGTGTTTTCATTTTCTTGATCCTATTATCATTTTGTACCCAATTTTGTCGCACTCATTAGCATACAACATCTAGAAATTTCCTTGCATACTATCGTGTAGTAACACAGATTGGAAATTTATCATATGGATTACATTTATCATACAAGAAGACTCTACCTTACATTTATTTGGAACGTTTAGACTTGATACTTGATCTTACAGATGCTTTACTAAGAAAACATCATTGATTATTACATGAAACTAGATTTTTCCCTTAATTTGACTACGCATTGAACATTTAATTATTCATGATACTCGTAAACATTTAATTATTCACGATAACACTTACACTTAATGGTTGTAGTACTTACAAACTTGCTTGCATAAACATGCTATCAATTTGCAATCTATGTGAATAATAACTACTGCACTTAATAGAAGTCATCATGCCTTTTTCAACAGTCGGGAGAGGCCCTACAACCTGCTCCACGACTGGTAGAGGCTATCGAACAAACTTAACGATTGGTAGGGGTCACTATGCCTTTTCAAACAGTCGGGAGGGGCCCTACAACCCACTCCACGGCTGGTGGAGGCTATCGAACCTGCTCAACAATCGGTGGGGTCATAGAAGGACGCAAAACTTTAATGTAAGGTAAATTGATGATTCCGGTCCGGAACGTAATCATGAATTTACAGGTACATTAGGGTAGTGTGAAATTCTATTAGAGTTTTTGGTAGGCATCCAGTACGTTTTCGAGGTATCAAAGGTGTGGTGGGTTAGCTGCGGTACACCCTGTATACAAACACTAATGATGCATTGAAAGTGAGACTGGAAGTCGGACCAGGAACAAACTCTGGTTATTTGGTAGTTCATCTAGTTTTTCAGTAGTCAATCAACTCGTACATTTATTCTAGGATTCCTAAACTTGCAATTTAAGTGATTTACTAGATTCTTATTCTCCTTGTTATTCGAGACGAACCTAATCCAAATCCATAACTCACACCTATCAAACCTCATATCCAAATCATTCGAATTTTCCAAACCACAGTTATCTTAATTTTTACCCAAGCATCCATAACCCTATGTTTCTAATAACTTCGGGACGAAGTTTCTAAAAGTAGGGGATGCTGTGACATCCGTCACTTTTTCATTATATATATATATATATATATTATATACAAAAATAATAATAATAATAATATTATTAGTAATAAAAAAAAAATTTCAGATTATATTTACACATATATATATATATATTTTTTTTTATTAAACACTTGAAAACCCAACACAACCCAATCCATGTCCCTTTTAATCAATTCCTGAGCCCAGACATTTCGGCCCAACAGCAGGCCCAAGCCCACTCCTTCCTCTCCCCTTATCTGCTCTAAAAAAAAATAATAATAATACGCTGCTGCCCGGCCTCGAACCCGGTTCAGCAGCATAACAAACACCCGCTTCCACCACTTGAGCTATCACTCACATCTGGTCATATCCCAATTTAAATCATATAAAAACCTGTCTTCGCGTCTGTTCCTTCTTCCTTTGCTGTTTCCCTTTCACGCAAACAACAGAGAGGCTTGGTCAACTCCTCTGACCACCCGATTGAAGCCTGATTATGGAAAGCTTTGACTGATTTATTTCGCCCAAACGATTAACATGGTCATTGCGCGTCAATTTCACAAGCATTAACATCAAATACGTCCTTAATTCAAGCTAATCACACGTCGTCGCATTAACCGTGGTCAAAAATTACCAAATCGATACCCGGCCCTTTACACTATAAATTGAACCTTTAATCTCAATCCTTACTCGCCGATCATCCTCACTTTACACTCAATTTCTGTTCTAATTTGTCCCTCGAAGCATACTAGCTCGGGTTGATTTTTTTTCGTTGACCTAGCCTTTATACCCGAAAACTTAATTGTAAGTTATATTTTTCTTGTGGTTTTTGTTCATAGGCATTCACACAACAATAACCCTCTGATTAATTGGGTTATTGTTGTGTGAATCAAACAATTGCGAATCTAGGGCTTGTTCTTATTAATTTGGGGAAGAACATGAATCACAGATATAACTTAAATCTAAATCGTTTTGGAATCCTATCACCAAATGATTCACAGATCAGTTGGTTGGGGTGTTTTGTTTAAAGCATAGAACCGGGTTTGAACCCAGGTTCGAGCCCCACAACAAACAACCTATTTTTTTCTTTACTTTTCTTATATATACATTTAACATATCATATTTTTTTAAATAGTTTTTAAATACTAAACGTGGTTTATAAATTCCACAAAAATTATCATATGATCTCCAAATGATAAAGTTCATCACCCAAATTTTAACTTTTCAAAAATAATTTATTTAATATATAATACAAGTTTATTCATTTATATTTATTAAATTCTATAAAAATATCTAAACGATTTTATTAAATCTCACAAAAATTATCTTAAACTTGTATATTCTTAAACATTCCAGAAAATATTTTTATTTCAGAAAAACCGTTTATTTTATATTTTTAATTAATTTTTGTTAGTTTTAATCATAAATAATTCATAATAAATTCATTTTTCAATATTTTTGCACCAAAATTTTATATAAATTATTTCTAACTATTTAGAACTGAAATACAATTTTTTTATTCAGGAATCCTTTGATTTTAATATTTTTAGATATTAAAGTCGTATTTTGACAATTTGAAATAATTAGATTAAATATTCTATTTTCAAGAAAATAATTTTATAAAAAAATTATTTTCATACTTAAAACCTTATGTTGTGACTATATTCAACTTGAAATTTTACCAAGAGACTTTTATCTAGTTATTTATTAAATTTCTCATAATTAATAAACAATTTGTTTTAATAAACAAATAAACGTTTATCCCCAATCCGAAGCCCTAGAAATACATATATCATAGTACATATATCATAGAGTTATTTCCCTCACACATTATCGAATACTTTAGGTTGATCATTTGGGAGTAATCTCAATTCATATTTCGTTGTCCAAGTTCAATTTCAAATCATTACGTGAACTGTGAGTATTCCTATCCCCTTTTTGCTTTTATACATTTTTGGGGTGTTACATGTACACTATTACAATTTCAAATACAAGTTTACATTTTTTTTACAATACAATTCTAGTACTATGTGCATTGCTTACAACGTGCTTTATGCTTAGACAATACATGTGGATTACATTTGTACTTAGTGAAATCATTAACATGGTACAAGCCGACCTTAACATTGGATAGCGCTATTTGGATTGACAACCCGCCTAGATTGATTCTCCCCCTTTTTCATCGGAGAATCCGTGGCCATTGTTAAGTTATCATCCATTTATTGGTTGAGTACACTACAGTTCATACAGTACATTATACAGTCACAGGGTTGATTTCGCTCATTTGTATGATACATAGTTTACATATTTGCACTGTAGCTTGCACTTGAATTGTATAACTTTTTAACCTACTATATATATCAAAACTAGGAATGCTCACCAACATTTCATATGTTGACCAAATCTATTTTGTACATGTTTCAGGTGCAGTTTGATCTAGTGCTTTAGCAAGGAACATTTAGTGCTTTATTTTAATTCAGTTATTTCAATATTTACATTTCATTTAGACAGTGTATTTTCCATTTCCATGTAAGACAATTTTGATTATTCAATAATATTTACATTTTAGTACCATGAGCTTTTGAACAATCGTCACTACGTGGCACCTCGATGATTCCGCCATCGGTTGGGGTGTTACAATGCCTTAAGGGAAGCGGTAAATCAAATTCCCTGGAATGGTTCCTAGAAATGTTTACCCGACAGTTTTGCCCAATAAGTGAAAGACGTAGGATTGAAGCTGAGTTCTTGAGGTTGGAATTAGGAAATTTGACATATCGAGATTATGTCACAAAGTTTAATGAAACGGCTAATTTTGTACCTCACTTAGTTACACCTGAAGACAATAGAATCCATCGCTTTATTGGGGGGTTGCCGGTAGAATACCGCGCTTTTATTAAGTCTGTAAACCCCCAAACTTGTTATGAGGCAATCGAGGCCGGGTACAACATAGCTGTAGAACTGGAAAGAGAACGAGTGAAGAATAATAAGAGGAAAAGAGAAGAGTATAAGAGGTCAGATAATCAGAATAAGATCCGAAGATTCAATCCACAAACGGGAACTACTAAACAATAACCAAATCAATGTTCGAAATGTGGAAAGAGACATCATGGGCCGTGTAGAGCAGAAAATGTATGTTATCGTTGCCGTAAGCCCGGACATTTCGGCTCAGAATGTCCTGAGCCAAAAGTTTGCTTTGAATGTGGGGCAACTGATCATCTGCGATATGCATGCCCCAAATTGAAAAATAAATCATCTGAAAATAAACCTAAGGGGCGAGCATTCCTAATGACAATAGAGGAGGCTAAAAAAGCGGATGATGTGATTACCGGTATGTTTCTCCTCAAAGATTTACCAGCAACTGTGTTATTTGATTCTGGTGCAATTTAGAGTTTTATTTCGTATAAGTTTTGCCAAGCCCTATGCAGCCCTGTAAGCAAACTTGAACAATCTTTTACCTTGGAAGTAGCCAATGGAAAGCAAATAGAAGTTACTGGGGCCATAGGTAGTTGTGTTCTTAAGTTAGAAGGGCGAAGCTTTCCTATAAGAATGATGGTTACATCGTTAGGCGAATTTGATCTAGTAATAGGAATGGACTGGTTAGCTATTTATAAGGCGCAGATCAATTGTGATGCTAAAACCATCGATTGCCAAGCACCAGATGGAAGTATCATTATGATTTATGGAGAGCGGGTAAAACAACCAGTCAAGATTATTTCAGTAATGAAATCCATGAAGATGGTTCATCATGGATGTTGTGCTTATTTAGCCTATGCAATTGATACTTGCAAGGAATCCAAGAGATTGGAAGAAGTTCCTGTAGTATGTGAATTCCCCGATGTATTTCCTGATGAGCTGCCAGGAATTCCACCAGAACGAGAAGTGGAATTTAAGATAGACTTGGTAGCCTGAGCGAAACCTGTAGCTAAAGCCCCTTATCGATTGGCAGCATCATAAATGAAGGAATTGATGATACAAACACAAGAGTTACTTGATAAAGGATTTATTCAGCCAAGTATTTCCCCAAGGGGTGCACCTGTACTGTTTGTAAAGAAGAAGGATGGTAGTCTTAGAATGTGCATAGACTATCGTGAGTTGAATAAGCTAACTATCAAGAATAAGTATCCATTACCTAGGATCGACAATTTGTTTGACCAGCTGCAGGCGGCATGTTGGTTCTCTAAAATCGATCTAAGATCAGGATATCATCAATTGAAAATTAAAGATGAAGATATCCCAAAGATGACATTTCGTACTAGGTATGGGCACTGCGAATTCTTAGTCATGTCCTTTGGATTAACTAATGCACCTGCTGCATTTATGGACATGATGAATCGAGTATGTAAGCCGATGCTAAATAAGTATGTTATCGTGTTCATTGATGATATTTTAGTTTACTCTAAGACTCGAGATGAACACATATATCATTTGCGAGAAGTTCTAGAAACATTAAGAAAGAATAAATTGTATGCCAAATTCTCAAAGTGTGAATTTTGGTTACAAGAGGTGCAATTCTTAGGGCATGTGATAAATGCTCGAGGTATACAAGTAGACCCCACAAAGATAAAAGCCATAACCAAGCGGGAACAACCCAAGACACCTACTGAGGTAAGAAGTTTCTTAGGGTTGGCTGGGTATTACCGACGGTTCATTCAAGATTTTTCTAAGATAGCAACACCCCTTTCCAAACTAATAAAGAAGGATGTAAAGTTTGTATGGCTGGGTATTACCGACGGTTCATTCAAGATTTTTCTAAGATAGCAACACCCCTTACCAAACTAACAAAGAAGGATGTAAAGTTTGTACGGGGCGACGATCAAGAAAAAGCTTTCCAGGAATTGAAAAGGCGCCTAACTCAAGCTCCGATACTGACCCTACCAGATGGAGTCGAAGATATGCTAATATATCCAGATGCCTCTTATCAGGGATTAGGATGTGTACTTATGCAACGTGGGAAGGTGATAGCCTATGCCTCTCGACAATTAAAACCAAGCAAGACTAACTACCCAACCCATGATCTGCAGCTTGTAGTAGTGGCCTTCGCTTTGAAGATATGGAGACATTATTTGTATGGAACAAAGTGCACCATTTACATCATAAAAGTTTAAAGTATTTCTTCGAACAAACGAATCTGAATATGAGGCAACATAGGTGGTTAGAGTTGATAAAGGATTACAATTGTGGAATCATGTATCACCCGGGAAAAGCAAATGTAGTTGCTCATGCTTTAAGTCGAAACGAAAAGTATCCAGCTATTAAGGTTAGAGCTTATAAGTTAATATTGAATTTTGATTTGATGACTGAAATTAAAACTGTACAAGCTGAGGCCTTAAAGGTGGAGAACATAAAGAAAGAGAGGGTGTTTGGACAAGTTAAGGACTTAACGAAAAACAAAAATGGTGTTAAGTTGAAATTAGGCCGAATATGGATTCCAAGGATTGGAGAAGTAAAAAAGAGAATACTGGAAGAGGCATATAAATCTAGATATTCAATCCATCCTGAAGCAACGTATCATGACCTGAAAAGGGATTATTGGTGGCCCGGTATGAAATATAACATAGTTAAATACATAGAGAAATGCTTGACGTGTTTGCAAGTTAAGGCAGAACACCAAAAACCCTATGGCAAGTTACAACCTCTTGAAATTCCTACCTGGAAGTAGGAACATCTGACAATGGACTTCATCACTAAGCTACCCCGAACTCCTAAAGGATTTGATAGTATTTGGGTCATAGTAGATCGGCTGACTAAAAGCGCACACTTCCTACCAATCCGAGAAACCTACTCTTCCGAAAGACTAGCCGAATTATTCATCAAAGAAACAGTCTCTCGACATGGGACACCTGTAAATATTGTTTCGGATAGAGACACCCGAGTTACTTCTCGTTTTTCGAAGAAATTCCATGAAGAAATGGGAACCCGCTTACTTCTTAGTACCACGTATCATCCTCAAACCGATGGTCAAAGTGAAAGAACAATTCAGACACTAGAGGACATGTTGAGTTCTTGTGTCTTGGATTTTGGAGGTAGTTGGGATAACTATCTACCGTTAGTAGAATTTTCTTACAATAATAGTTATCATTCTAGCATCGGTATGCCTTCGTATGAAATGTTATATGGAAGGAAATGTAGAACCCCCATATGTTGGGTAGAGATAGGTCAGAAGGACCTAGGGAGCATTGAAGTGGTGACGCTTACTTCCAAAAGACTTGATCAAATTAAGGCTCGTTTAAAGGCGGCACAAGATCGGCATAAGTAATATGCTGATCACTGTAGACGATCCATCGAATTCCAAGTTGGACATTTGGTCATGCTAAAAGTTTCCCCTTGGAAAGGGATCATTCGATTTCAAAAGCGTGGAAAACTAAGCCCTCGTTACATAAGACCTTTCAAATTCATAGCACGTGTAGGGAATGTTGCTTATCGTCTGGACCTACCCAAGGAATTACAAAGTATCCATAACACTTTCCATGTGTCGTACCTAAGGAAATGTTTAACCGATGAAAGTACCTATGTACCACTAAATGACATCGAAGTAGACGACAAACTCAATTATGTTGAAGAACCTGTGGCTGTCCTAGATCGGAAAGTAAAGAAGCTCAGGAATAAAGAAATTCTGCAAGTTAAAATACAATGGAAACATAGGAAAGGGTCTGAGGCGACTTGGGAATCGGAGCAAGAAATGCGAGAGAATTACCCTCATTTATTCTCTACTTAAATGGGTTCGAGGACGAAACCCTAAATAGGTAGGGGATATTCGTAACATCCCGTTTTTGTTATATAAATAAAATATCTTGGTTCATATTTATTTATGAATGAAGCGGGTCCTTGATCGTTAAAAGGAACTAATAACATGTGAGATGGATACTCGTGTATTTAGAATTAGTTGATGAGAAAGTGACGGATAGCATAATTATTTGAGATATGAGATCTAAGCAAGTAATTAGTGTTATACTAGTAGGAATGCCCGCGCGTTGCGATGGGTGCATCTGTTTTGCCCTTGGTGTATCGTGTTTGTTGGTTATTCGTTATGATGAATTAGAAAACAACGATGTATAAAATATATGTTATTAAAAACTGAAAGTCATAAGCATATCTTCTGAATATTTTAAATGGGTACATCACAATAGGCCGTACTATTCCTTGCAACACCCTTAGATTGGCCCACGTCCTTCCCTTTTATGTATCTCGAAGGAAGATAAGTATGCTATCGTAGAGCGGTGCTTAGCGTAGTGAAGTGGCGTTGTATCTCTTAATGACCATATGATTGTAGTGGAAGTGATGTAATTACTAAAATGCATTTTGTAGTGTGCAACATATTTCTATTATTTTAGGGCACCCGCGAGATGCAGCGGAGTCAATGATTTGCATAGATACTCTCGTTTTATGTTAGTTTGACAAGTGCCACAACAAATATATTGGACCAAACCAATTAGTAATCAATATAGTTAAAACTACCAAATCGACTGATAAGAACTTGTCTTCTTTTGGATATGTAAACAATTGGTGACTTCGTGAGATCAGAAACTTAAATTCTATTCCTAGAATCTCATAGTAGCAGAGAAAACAAAAAAACCATCGAGGAAGACGATGACGTTGCTCATGAAGTATCTCTACTATATTTGCTTGTATAAACGTCAAAGCTACATATATCGCTCACTTTAATGGGTTGAAACGTGTCATGGGTTGGGTGGGTTGGCAAACTTCAAGCCTACATATTCATTTGTGTGCATAAATGTCACATCATACCATCCTACAACCACATAAATTTAAAAAGAATATATAAATACATAATATATGATGTAATATATTTACTATAAACATTGAAAAATATGTAAGTTATGTATGTGAAGAGTCACCACATTATTTATATACCAAATACATGACCATTATTTATAAGACTATAACATTGATATAAAAATAATAAAGACATGGAGGTTATAAATGTAAAGAGTCACCACATTATTGCTAATTTCCTCATCAATTTTATAATTATGTTTAAATTAATTTCTTCAACAATTTAATATTTAGGTAGAAAGACAATTTTACCCCCCAAATGACTTTAATAAGCATTGTACTATAAGCAATAAAGGTTGTATTTACTTAAATTTTGCGGGCATCCTTCACTGATGCTTTATAATATAGTATAGAAGATAAAGATTCGGGTTGATTCATTAGCGTGAGCGTGAATTTATGGCTTTTCGATTTCTTAACACAAATAACATATGTAATTAACACATAGTCAAGTTTTTCTTTTCTTTTTATGCTAGCGTTTAGCTTTTTATTATTAATTAGAATTAGAACTTAAACAATATACAATTACCGAAAACAAAATAATATTATGAACCACACTTCATACAACGTTTAACAAGAATATTAAATAGATCAACAAATACCTTAAAAGTCTTAGATTTGAGCATGCATATATAGATTTATAGAGTTAACTATTTCATGGCGTTCAAGGAGAACATGTTGATTGAAATTGAGGAAAGTCTCCATACCCTTCTCCAACCATCCTCTCCATCATCTGTCCTTCATGTCCATTTGTTCCATGCAATATCAGTTTTCATCCCATACAGTAAGTGGAAGTAATATTCATAATATATTAGAAACGTATTAGCAAATCTAGAATGTTATATTTATAATTTTGTCCGTTTTATTTAGTTAACAATATATATGATTCAAGATACACAACTTCTTAACAAGGATAGTTAGGAAAGCCATCTATCACCTTCATAGGGGCCATATCATCTAATTCAGTAGAGTTGAGGTCAATAGGTCATAGAACCTGCTGGCTTCTGAAAGCTTCATGGAGAGAAACTAAAAATGTACAAAAAAGAGAAAAAACTGTACTAATTAATTTTGAAAAATATTTTCTCATCAATAATTCTGAATATTATTTGTTTATTGTTTTAATTGTTAGTTGCACAATTAAATTACCTTAATTTGATTCTGTAACAATCCAACATAGTTGATTATTACATCCAACGTCACTGGCATTCCCATTGTCTATAGCAAATAACTAAATTTAAATGGAGCAAAAACAATGATTTATTATGAAGATAAATTTTTGTAATTGTCAAAGAACATATGTCAAGTAGAAAAAAAATGTATATATGTATATAAAGATTAACTCATATCTTTATACCTTGTAGCATCCGTGAACGATATCTTGCAAGCATCTTAACTTCTCATTGATTTTTTTTCTCTTCTAATCCAATGAAGACATAAATTTTTTGAACAAAACAATGTTTCAAAGCATGAAATTAGCTCTAAGATTTTGTTTGGGGTTATGAAAAGACTATTAACATTCAAGAAATTGATTATAATCAAGTATATATAATAATATAGATGAGGGGTTGAAAGGTCTCACATTTAAAATACATCATAGGTTAGGTTGTATTTTGTGTTTTAAAAGTTAGACATAAGGGCATAATTGGGATAAGATTTTAGGATGTGAGTTATTGGATTATGTTAAATTTACTAATCTACCCTCCTAAGTGTCTTAATTGTCACAACTATGCTAATAATACCCTTAATTTTTTTGCTTAAGTATGTTGTACATGTTGCTTGTTAAGTTGTACAGATATGCAAATAACCATGTTATACATTACTCATTCTTAATAAGATAATATAGATCAGAGACCATTTAGTAATAATATAATATATTGTATTATATTTGACCCTATTCCGTTTTTAATGAAATTAAGGTCAAAATTTAGAGAAAAATAAGCTCGTTTTGAGAGTATATTCGAAATTGTATAAAATGTTATAGTTTATAAGTTATTCGAGAAAAACGAGTGAAGCAATAATAATAATAATTCAACATTTCAATGAAAGTGTACGTGAGTAGCTTAGTTATTAAGATTACAAATTGTGTATTTTTATTATTATAATAACGTATATATAAAAAAAGAGAACTTTATCATACTCATATACACGTGTGTATGGATAGCCATAGGTACATGTTATCTTCCATACGAAGATTTCTAGTAATTGCAAATATGAATGATTCAGTGAGTGAACCGACTTGTATGGGGCATTCAAACAGACCCTTTTAGAGTTCTTAGTACACAATTCACAATTTCATTACGGATCTCTCATAAGACAGGAAATTGAGTTTGGGTGGATTATAGTAAACGTTTTATAGAACAAAGGTGAGTTGTTTAAACTATTTTAAAAAACTGATACTTGTTCGTAAAATTGTTTTGATGGTGATTAATCATGTATATGCATCGAACCATAGGTGTTGAATCCAATGGGTCTGCTGTGGAATTGGTAGACCGTGTGTGTGAATATATGACCGAATGATGATTTTGGTGACATGTAATGAGCTCATACTTGATCAATAAAATGTTTATGTGGTTTTTTTACTGATGAGTCAGTTTATGTGGCTCACCAGCTTTGTGCTAACGTATTTTTATTACTCAAGCATGTATCACATGTTGATGATGTAAGGACTGGGAGTTCCTAGTTGAGCGAGGGCTGACTTTAGATGTTTTATCATATTATAGTTAAGCTTTGTTTAGCTTGGTTGTAATTTGATCGCACTGACTTGTAATAAATGCTTAAGTTATTTAATGAGAATACGTTTCCGTTTTAAATTGTGCCAACTGATCACTGTAAGTGCCCGGACTTGAACGGGATGTGACACAGAAATACTCGGAGATTACTTTTTGTGTAATCTGCGTCTAGGTAAGATTTTTACTACTATGCCCTTAAGCTAACTTTAGTTATGCATAATCTATAAATGTGAAAGAACATTGAAATACTTTGTTTTAATAAACAAATATGAATATAATTCATGCTTCTACTTTGGTTGTTAGAGCATTTACAAAAGGTTTCTCATAGAATCTCACAACTACATATTACACTAAAAAAATAAAAATTATTATAGTTTTTCTCTCCTCCACTTACAACTACTTTCAACAAATATTAAAAAATAAATACAGGTAATCTGTTTCCCCAATCCCAAATATCCTCAAATATACCGATAAAGAGTTAGATTCTTCATTTCTCCGCTCACAACCACATTAAAAATTTTTGAATTTTCTCTCACAAAGTTAGAAGGGACCAAATGTGAATGCTCCAAGTCAATTTTTCTTTTTAAAAAGTTCTAACACATTAATCATAAAACGTGTTTTTAGGAATGAAATGACCAAAGTGATGACCATGCATGACACACCCACTATGACCATTTACCAGCCTCTTGCAACCGACATATAACGCAAAGACCAAATTTGTAACTATACCGTCAAAACATAATGTGATACGAGTTGATATGAAGTTGAGCTTACCCTTTTTAAACATTATCTATAAAGTTTGAGCTACATTTGATAATAATTTTATAGGCTCAAGTTTGGCTTAAGTTTTCACTCATTTGATATATATATATGTGGGGGATACCTATATTGGGGCTACCACAGGGGTGCAGCAACGGGACCCTCTCGGCCCCCTTTTCTTTGCGCTGGTTCTTCATCCGCTGATCCTCCGTGTGCAGGGCGCCTGCTCATTGCCCTTCCATGCCTGGTACTTGGACGATGGCACTATCATTGGTAAGGCAGAGGAAGTTTCTAGGGCGTTGGACATTATCCGTTCAGAGGGGGCATCTCTTGGGCTTAGGCTTAATATTCGGAAAACGGAGATTTTTTGGCCGTCATGCAATGGTGCGAAGAAAGTGCCGGGTTTATTCCCTAGCGAGATTAGCAGGCCCGTAGGGGGGGTTAAACTCCTCGGGGGGGGGGGGGGGGTTAGTCGGGATGCAAGGTTTATTCAGTCTTTGGCATCTAGACGAGCTCTTCGGGCGGTTGATCTTATGAAACGACTGTCGAACTTAAGGGACCCCCAAAGTGAGCTCCTCCTGTTGCGCTCGTGCATGGGGGTTGCTAAATTAGTGTTTGGGCTCCGGACTTGTCAACCAGAACATGTCAAAGAGGCTGTGTCTATCTTTGATGCAGGTCTGCGAGAGGCTGTTGAAGACATTGTTGTCAGCGGAGGACCGCATTTTGGGGACCTCCAGTGGAGGTTGGCTTCATTCCCTATGCGTTGCGGGGGCTTAGGGCTTATATCGGCGGAGGACGTCTCCGCATATGCTTTTGTAGCGTCCAGGGCCCAATCGTGGAAACTGCAGGACCACATCTTGCGAAGCGCTGGTGTTATGGGGGTGGATCCTGACTACTCCCTTGCGCTTGGTAATATTGGAACAACTCTCCCAGACCTTGATCTAGGCGGTTTTACTGATAAGGAGACCGCCCCCAAGAAACCTCAACAAACTTTGGCGAGTGCTTTTTATGGTAAACACGCACAGGATATGGAGGAGCGGTTCGATATGACCCCGCGTCAAAAGGCAGTTTTGGCTTGTCTCAAGGGGGCTCATGCCCAAGATTTTTTTACTGTTGCGCCCATTGAAGGTCTTGGGCAACGGATGTCAGCAGTTGAATACAGAGCCATCCTTAAATACCGGCTCATGATTCCCCCTTTTCCCGCCAGACGACTCTTGCCCCATTTGTAAAAAAGCCTGTTTGGATAGATTTGGCGAGCATGCCCTTCACTGTAAGGAATTGCCGGGGTTCAAGTATCGTCATGACTGGGTTAGAGATGTTTTATGGGATGTGCTTAGGCGCGCCGGGATCTCAGCCAAAAAAGAAGCCCCTGTTAATTTTCTGACTGACCCACGAGAGGGAAGATCTACCCTGCGTCCTGCGGACGTCCTTGTGTTTGGCTGGGCGGGGGGTAAGCACGCGTGTGTTGACCTCACTGGGGTGTCCCCACTGGTAGGGCTGAGAGACAGTGGTTTCGTTCCGGGACAGGCGGTTTTGAAGGCGGAAGCTAGGAAGGTTGCTAAGCACGAGGCAGCATGTCTAGAGAATCAACATGTGTTCATTCCGTTTGCCTTCGATACTTTTGGATCCTTAGCCCTTGAGGCAGTTCGTTTTTTGGAGCGGGTGCAGAAGGTGGTCCATAGTGATTCGCAAAGCCCGAGGAACCAAAAGTTTGTATTTAGTAGAATAGGCTTTGCGATTCAAAAGGGGATAGCGGCGCAGCTTGTTGCTCGTTTACCCATTATCCAGATATAACTTGGTTTATTTCGTATTTTATAAAAATAGTTTTATTTATTTATTAAATTAAAAATATATATATATATATATATTTATTATTATTTAACTATTTTTTCTATGTATAGTTAAATATAATAATATTAGTTTTTTTTAATGGAGATATAATATTAATAGTTGGTGTTGTTATTAACTTAGTATATGTAATTATGTTTTTTTTGATCGGCAAACAAAAATTTTTATTTCACCCAAAGATTTATGTACATGAATCAAACAGACTAGCCCAAGGGTGCATACAAGGTTACCAACTAGTAAGACACTGGTCGTAACGCAAGAAGACCGAATCTCTCCAAAAACAACTATGTAAAAACGAACAAGTAAATCACGTTATTGGTATTTCAAAGGCTTTCCATTTCTCCCAAGTCCACCCGACCGGCTTGAATTTGTGTTTAACCCAACTAAACGATATTGCTTGAATTTCGCCAAAAAGACTATTCACGAACACTCTTTTCCCTTTAAAAATTGCGTCATTACGAGCTTTCCATATAATCCACGAAGCTGCAAAAATTATGGTCCGTATCCACATCTGTTTAGTCTTCGGAATGCTGGAACAGTTATGTATCTTCAAAAGATCGTGCACATTGAAAGCGTAGACGGGAGGGACTTTACACCATAAGCTAACCATATGCCATATTCGTGCAGCAATGTAACAGGAAGTTAATAAATGGTCCGCATCTTCGTCAGCTTCCCCGCATAATTTACATTCGGCGGAGCCATGTATGATTCTTCTGTCCAGCAGCCCCTTCTTTGTAGGTAAGCGGTTTTGTTCGGCTCTCCACATGAAGATAGACACCTTTTTCGGTATTCCTTTGGTCCACTGGAAGGGATAGAACGGGACTGCACGGCTGATCAGTATGTTTCTGCATAAAGAAACAGTGAATACTCCATCAGGAGCCCCAACCCAGACCCACTTGTCCCTATTATCTGACAGAAATGTACGAGCAATCAATGCGGAACATTGATGCAAAGCCGTCAATTCAGAGTTAGAGCTTGGTGCTCGAATCCAGCCCCAATTCTGGATACGAGCAGCCACCGGAACAGCTTTGAGGGACTCAATCGCGAACAATGAAGGGAAGCGATCTTTCAAAGGACCATCCCCAGTCCACCAATCAATCCAGAAGCGAATCTGTGCACCATCGCCCAACTCGCCTTTAATGGTCTTTGAAATATTAAGGTCTTGGTCTAGAACGAGATCACCCACTTTAACAATAGCATTCCACACCCCGGCGACACCCCTACGAATCGGTAGATAAGAAGAGGAAGCATTTGAATGATGGATGGCAGAAATAACTCGGGCCCAAAGAGAGTGTTGTTCAAGCTTGAAACGCCACCACCATTTGACCAAGAGACTCTCATTCATGGTTTTAAGAGAGCCGAGTCCAAGCCCGCCTTTATTTGTAGGACCCACGACTCGTTCCCAAGCAATCCAATTCGTTTTCGACTTATCTTCGTCTCCTCCCCAGAAAAAACGGCGTCGTAAAGCTTCCAAACAGTTAATGATTCCCATGGGGGCTTTGAAAAGTGAAAAGAAATATAGTGGCAAGCTATTGAGAACTGATCGAATTAAAATCACTCTTCCCCCAAATGACAAATGCTTTGCTTTCCACTTAGAAAGGCGCTTTTTAAAAACTTCCACCACAGGGTCCCAAAACTTAATCCGACTCATGTTAACACCAACCGGAACGCCCAAGTATTTACATGGAAAAGTATCCGGTTTGCAACATAAGATTGCAGCCACATTTTCAACACATAATGAATTTACTCCGATGCCGAATAAGGAGGTCTTACCATGATTTATTTTGAGTCCAGAAACCAACGCAAAACATCTCATAAGGCGTATGATGTTCCTCAAATTAGCTTCGCCCCATTGACCGACATAGACAATATCGTCCGCATACATAAGATGGGTGATATTCGGTCCGTTATTCGGAAGTTGTAGGCCGCGTATAAAACCCAAATCTTTGGCTTTAGAGATAAAACTAGTAAGCGCCTCCATCGCCAAGACGAATAGGAAAGGGGAGAGTGGGTCCCCTTGACGTACACCGCGAAAGCATTGGAACTCCTTTGACGGTGAACCATTAATTAATACCGACGCCCGAGAGGACTCTAAAATTCCTTTAATCCACATCCGCCATTTCAAAGGAAAACCCATTTGTGAGAGAACCGATAAAATGAACCCCCAATTAATGGTGTCGTAAGCTTTTTCCATATCAATCTTTAAAATAAACGCATCCATGTTGGATTTTTTAGCCCAAGAAACGATTTCATTCAGCATTAGGGGTCCGTCAAGAATGTTTCGCGAAGCCAAAAAACCGGATTGAACTTCAGAGATAACAGAGTCCATGACAGGTTTAATCCTATTGGCGAGAACCTTGGAGATAATCTTTGAGATTACACCAATGAGGCTGATGGGCCGAAACTCACCAAAAGAAATAGGATCGGGACCTTTCGGGATAAGAGCGGTGAAGGACGACGCACAACCGCGGTTGATAACCCCATTATGAAAGAAATAGTCCATCATGCTCATAATATCGTCCTTCAAAAGGACCCAGAAGTGCTTGATAAAACCGAAAGAGAAACCATCCGGCCCCGGAGCCCGATCAGACCCACAATCCCAAATCGCCGTCTTTACTTCTTGAATCGAAAACGGGGAAACCAAGCCGTCAGCTTCAACCGGAGAAATTTGTTTCAGCGACGGGCAAACAAAAGAGGGGCGAGATTGCAAAGGCTCCCGAAACTTATACGCAAAGAATTTGCGAGCCTCCTCCTTGATACGTGTCGGGTCGGACACCCATTCATTGTCTACTTGAATCCCATTCAGACGATTGGAACCAACATTGTGGTTTATCATCCCATGGAAAAAAGAGGAATTCTCATCGCCCTCGACTAACCATTTAACACGAGAGCGCTGTTTCAAATCAAGTGTAATCTCCGAAATGATGTCAGTCAACTTAGTCTTGTTATCCACCCACTTGGATTTCTCAACCTCAGACAAGTCCCCATCTTCCATTCATGTATCAAGGAAATTAATGCGGTCTTCAATATTCTTTTTCAAAACTCCCCGAGCATCCCTTTCTTGAGCCAACCATACCTTAACTTTGTCTTTAACTTTTTTAAGCTTGTGTGCTAACATCAAATCAGCCGGTCCGGGATCAACCGGTTCATTATAAGCCGAAACCACCACAGAATCCAAACCCGGCTTGCCGAGAGACGAGTTGAAAAATCTGAACGGTGTTGCCTCGAAATTCACCATGTCAGTAGACAACACTATAGGACAATGGTCGGAGGCCAGTCTAGGTAGAGCGGTAACTGAAGCATCGGGCCATTTGTTCCAAAACGACTCGCACACAAGGAAACGGTCAATTTTACTAAATTTATCCCCGGAATCTGATACTCTAGTGAACTTCCTACCACCCATCGGGTATTCGTTTAACCCATTCGACTCGATAAAATTATTAAATGCCCCAGCACAGTTGGAGCTGAATTTACAGTTTGATCGTTCATCCGGTGAGCGAACAGCGTTAAAATCGCCCAATAAAACCCATAGTCCATCATTTGCGGCAATAATTTCGGATATCCTATCCCATAATTCCTTTTTTTTCTAAGACCATGTGGTGCATAAACATTCCCCACATTTAACTTATCACCTGAATTCTTTATTATGCCAGTAATTACCAGCAGATTATGTAAATAAGGAATTATAAGTTCATTTAAGTTCATAAATGTAATTGAGATTATTACGTTAGTTAAATCGAATTTGTTTAGAGAAGCTCAAAAGTTAAACTCATACTCATTTTAACCTAATCAAATTCAGTTTTTGACAAATCAAAATCGAGGTAAGCATAGTTCAATGTACTTACGATCTATTATTTGATATAAAGAGAAATACAAAAAGAATATAAAATAAATGGAGAAAATAAAACATTTAGTCATTAGGTTGTGGTGGAACTAATATTGAAAATCAATGAAATTGCTTAAAATAATATTAATAAAACAAGGTCACATGTGTTTCTTTCAACATGCCTTTCGGCTTTCTCAAATAATTAACCGGGACACCATTTGGACCATTATATATATCATGTTGTGTTTGGATTGGGAAATATTCAATTTTTTTGAAATGATTTTGAATAGAAATAATACATGTTTTCTGAATGCATTTGAAGGAATAAAATATTTCCAAGTCATAAATATATGTTATATAATTGTTTTATTTTTAAAGTGTTACAATTTAAGTTAGGGACTTGGAGCATTCACATTAGGTTATAATATACTTGTAAAATTTTATTAGTTGGTATTTTAAACAATATAATCAAATAAGAATAACCGATCCAAAAGAATGCTAAGGTTTCGTTTGAACTTTAAAAATTGTTACCAAAACTGACTTTACTTTTTAAAAGCAACGTTTAACAACCTTGATTTTAAGAAGTGTAAATCCTTACAGAAAACGAAATACATGTGATGAATAAGTATTCCTAATTAAAATTGTTGGATATATAGTATGTCCGATGTAATTAAAAGTCGAGGTCAATGTAACCCGACCCAGTATGATCTGAAGAGTTACACGTTGATACACGAATCAGATAAGTTCATGAGTAGATGAATTATTATTTAAGAAATAATAATTGTTTTATACTTGAGAGACTTAATATTAATAGGATTAATACTAAGGAGTATTTAACAAGGGGGCTTAATGTAAGTTATTGTTTAATAAAAGGAGGGTTAAGGAGTAAACCCTAATCATAAGGCTAGCAATTTAGACACGAACACGATAACCTGACACGAACCTACACGATTTTAACAGGTTTCGTGTTTGGCCTTAACAGGTTTCGTGTCTATAACAGGTCGACACGTTAACACCTGTTTATTTTCGTGTCGTGTTCGTGTTTACATGTTTCGTGTTCGTGTCTTATCGTGTACGTGTCTTCACAGGTCTTATCGTGTTTCTTATCATGTCTTGTTGTGTCTTATTGTGTCTTGTCGTGTCTTGTCGTGTCTTATCGTGTCTTGACGTATTAACTTATTTTACTAGGTGTTCCTTATCGTGTCTTGTCGTGTCTTATCGTGTTAACCTGTTATACACAGGTTCGTGTTCGTGTTTGAAAAAATGACACGATTAGATTTTGTGTCGTGTTCGTGTTTACAAGTTTCGTATTCGTGTCTTAACAGGTTCGTGTAACCTGTTATGCCAGCCCTACCTAATCACACCTTTTATCAAAACAACCTATCCTTGCCTCCTCTCTAGTAACTTGCGGCCGCATCCTTGAAGAAAAAGGAGCCGCCTTCTTTTCTTCTTGGTCCGGCGATCAATTACCACAAACCACCACCTTCCTCTTGCAAGCATTGCTTCCCGGTTGGTTCGTGCACGGTGTGAACTTCCTACTAGCGAGGATTCGTTGTAACCCGCGTGTTACAATTCCGGTGTAGTCGTCAAAGGTTGATTACTAAACCCCCTATGGTTGTTTTATTATTTATTTGTTTATACGCGTTTAACTGAGATCCTGATTGGGAATATTTTATTAATCGGATTAATAAAATTAATTACAGATTTATATATATAAATCGGTCATGATTATATATTGTCTATAATCGATTTTTATAAAAAAAATTTAACCGCTTCCGCTGTGTATATGATACAATGATTCCCAACAAAAATCTGACTAACAAAAGAAATCAAACTATATAAATTAAAATAATTTACATATTTCTTTTTTTATAAACGGCTAACGTTACCTATATGGGTGTTCAAAAAATCCGAAATCCAAACCGCAATGCGAATCCAAAAAACAGATCCAAATTCTTATTTGGATATTTGGAGGGATCCGATCCGAATCCGAATTACTTATTCAGATATTCAGATCGGATTCAGATTTTAGAATTTAAAATTTCGGATTATTCGGATTGTTCGGATATCCGAATAAACTGAATAAGCTTTAATTGAATTTTAGTATGGGAACTACCAATTCTAACTCTTCAACCAAACAATGCTTTTTATTGAGTAGGAGCTAAAGCTTTAAACTTGAAGCTCCTAAAAGCTCATTGTCAAACATACTCTAGTTCTGTTTGAAAATTAGTTCAACCCATAAACCCATGATAATGATTCTTACCATATTCTGTATACATTAGTTACCAAGTCTCAATCCATATCGAACACTGTTTCCACCGTCTCTTATCTTTATTTCACATCAATCAGCCCACTAATTATGTTCATATAAAAACATTTCATCTTTATCTCTTAAAAGACAATGATCATGAACTCAACGAAGCCAACGCAAAAGGGATTAAACATATAGTAGGATATTTGTCATTTTATGCCAACTCTAATTATGATTTCAAATATGAGATATGGTACAACTGAATAGTAATAACTTTATATCGCTTTCCTGTTATCATAGAACGACCGATTTGTTTAAAATTAATAGCTCAATTTAGTAAGTGAACAAATAGAATACATAAAAAATTTATAATTCAAAATTCTTATTTTTGAACAACTCATATTACAAAAGTGTTTGTAGCGCAAAGACAAACAAACGACTTCGTAAGAACACACTTGGAGATTTGTACCTAATGAATCAAATCGGGTTTGTTAGCAAATGGCAACAATGCACCGGTTTACTGGGTCAGGTTCATGCTTAACGAAAACAAATATAGTTGGAAGTTGTTGGGAGATAAATCGAATAAATTCATGGTTTGGTTATAAAGGATATGCTCCGTCCAAACATGCAGGCTCAGGTAAGTATTTGGTTTCAAACGGTGCAACTGGATTCCAAGCAAATGCAATATATTTGGGTGGATGACCGAGATGAATTGTATTTCAACTTAGCGGCCTTGGCTAAAAGAAAGATTTAACTAAATTCTCAATTGTGTTATTTATGTGGCGATGCGATGAAAACACCAGGTTGTCTGTTTACTTCTTGCTTCAATGAATCGGTTGTTTGGCAATATGTCACCAATTGGTGCAAGAATAAAATGCAAGAGGCTACTCATAAGGAAGCGATTCAAGGCGTCAGTGTTATAGCTTGCTGGCGTATATCATAGACAAGGAACAATTTAACGATGTACAATTTTCAAATGAAATGGTCAAGGTAGAAACAAAAGTAGAGGATTAAAGCAAATGGCAACGATGCACGAGTCTACTATTACTACTGCTGCTACTACTACTACTTTTGCTTCTATTACTACTGCTTCTACTCTGCTACTACTACTTTTACTACTATTGTTTTTACAACAACTACTACTACTACAACTGTTGCTGCTACTCTACCGTTGCTGCTATTGTTACTGTTATTGCTACTGCTGCTGCTATTACTTTGCTGCCACCACTGCCATCGTCACCACTACCGCTAACATCGTTGCCGCCGCCACCACCACCACTACTACTACTATAACTATAACTATATAAATATTTAAAAACATTGTTTAATGAAAGATTGCCACTGAACTAGATTTGGCTAGGAAGCCACATCATGTGTCACTATTATTGATATTGAGTATAAGGGCCTTTAGGGCCAAAATGCTTGTATGATACCAAAACATGGTTAGTTATTGAAGAAAATTATTATGATTTAAGAAGACTTGAACTAAATGCTTAAAGTCTCCTAATGGGTCAAGTAGTGTCTAGGGAGAACAAAATCTTTAATTGGTTGAGAAACTAAACATATAAAACCGGATGATGAAATCCGAGTTTCTATATAATAAGAAAAAATTCTTATATGTATATTTTGCGAAATTGGTTAATTATACTCGAATCTCTTCAAACGAGTCAAGTGTACATACCAACATGGTGAATTGTGTTAATTAAACAAGTGGTCCAACTTAACCATGGTTAAGGATTGGGAAATAACAAGGATGATTTGTCATATCCTCAAATTTTCACATGCGGGGTTTTACCGCGAGGCGTGTGACACACCAGGATCCAAGTCAACAGTCACAATAAACGACAACTATATGATATGAAAACAACGTAAATTGCCCATTAAGTTTCAAAATCAATCCATCGCTACGGAAGCGTAAAACTTTACAACTCAAAAGTAAAACATGCAAGTCTGATAATAATCAAAATGAAATGCAAATGGATCCTAGACGCCGTGAGACTCCGTGCGCCTATCGACAGCTGCTACCTTAGCGACCTGAGACAAACATGCTAAAAACGTCAGCAAATAATGCCGGTGAGTTCACAGGTTTTTCATGAAGACTGACTTCCAAAAGTTTTAATGATTACCCGTGGCCCAACCAGGCCACGTGCATGCAAACCATATGAATACCTGTTACTACTGCGATTGGAAAACCATTACTGGACTCGAATACTGTGAATACTGAATACTTTCCCGAATGAATACTGAATACTGAATACCTAAGAGACAACATGCACCCGTCCGGCCTCCGGTCGACGAGTGGGGCCGGTCAAGCCCAAATAGATATATCTACATTTCCCCCGTTGTGCATCCCCGCACATTCATGCTTCTCCCCGGGACTTCCAAAGATCGCATAGTAATATATGAATACTCCAAAACATAATGAATTCGTGAATACCAAAACATAGTTCACACACTTTTTATTATTTAAAGAATACAACATGTTTTCTCCCCCGAAAATGTAAAACCAGTAAAAGAGTGGGGCCGTGAAACTCACCTTAGAGTGCGTCATCAGTAATATAGAAATCTGATACGTGTGTGATAGTCCCTACTAGTGGCGACCTATCAATGAGTTTACATAAGTGTGATGACTACTGATGTGCTATGTATGGTCTAAAAATATAAACTAACCTAGACACCTAGTAATATAAAACAGACTCAACTAAACTAGACCACACGACAGGCAAGTGTACCTATCAATGCAGTACAGACTAAATAAGTCCGAGTATCGAACCCACATGACACTACTAGAAAACAAAACTAGACTCAACTAAGACTTAACAAAATTGGTTTTAAATATGATTTTTGGGTTTTTAATAATTAATTAAAATAAAGTAAAATAAAATAAATAAGGATAAATAGACAGCGAAGATAAATGAGGAAAATATCAGGATAGGAAGGCAACTACCTAGGCCAAGAATCCTACATGCAAACTCACAACTCTCGGTAATGGAAAACTGAATGGATACCAGATTCTAAAGATAACTTAAGAAACCTTAAGACGTGCTAGATCTCCTCCCGGTCTCACCAACACACCCCAAAGAATCCTAAAGAATAAAATACTAGCTATCTAGCTCGGATCACCTCCCGGTCTCACCTCACTAACAATGCTAAGGTACTCTAATGACTCGATCACCTCCCGGTCTCTCTAATCACAATACACCCGAAGATGTAAAGGAGTAATTTAATTGGGTTAACTATGACTTGGAATTGCAAGAAACTAAAGGGAAGTAGGATAGGATCACCTCCCGGTCTCACCCAAAACCTAACACCTAAAGCTCTAGACAACCCAACATTCTATCACCTCCCGGTCTCAAGAATGGAAGAATACAAAAGTCCTCTAAATTCTCTTATCAAGTTCCTATGGCTTTCGGATCCAAAACCATAAAATAAGCTACAAGCACCTAGCAGGTAACCCTAATAATCATCCAAACATGAAAGACATTCACTAAGACGATTATGGAACTCTCAAAAATAATAAATTAGACTTAAGTACGCACACACATCATAATAAACACCAACCAAATCGTTACCTAAACATTAACCATTCAATAAATAATCCATAAACCGAGAAATATAAAATTAACATGCAGTCATCATACAACCTAGGTAGTGGTTCAAGATTTAGCTACTCATAGTCATGGAAAGCGATAAAAACACAGGTTCAAAATAAAAATTAATCATGGTCTCAATATTCATGAACACAAAGTAAATAAATATGAAAACTAAAATTTATTATAGTCGAACTTGTAGCTCTAGTCTTGAACCCGTGCCTCCCTGGCCTTCAATTAACCTCTATCCTTGATTTAGAACTGCTGTGCGATCGATTGCCTTCTTTCCAAGGCGGCTGTCAAGAAGCTTCCTCCAAGGATAATATATTTTAAATCCAATCAAGTGCCGCTGTCATGTATTGATGTCCAAATATATACTAACATACTAAACCTCTTTTTTTTTTACGTGAATTCTTTGACTTGGGCTTGGAGCCCTAGCCCATCATTCTTTATTAGAGTTAATAGCGAATTTCGTCCCTGAGGTTTGGGCCAGTTTGCCACTCCAGTACAAAAGTTTTTTTTTTTTTTGCAATTCCTTACCTGAGGTTTGGATTTTTTTTGCCAAATTCGTCCTTTTTACTAACCCAGTTAAAAAATCTCGTTAATGTCAGGGGTAGGGTTGTCTTTTTACACCTCAGGGACGAATTTGGCATTTAAAATTCAGTTAACCTTGAGGGACTGAATTTGCCAAATGACTACTTCCATCTCCTGACATACAATTGAATCATTACATAACGTTCTCTGTATTTGTCTTCATTCGTTCTTAGGTCATCAAGACGGAAGTAGTCATTTGGCAAATTCAGTCCCTCAAGGTTAACTGAATTTTAAATGCCAAATTCGTCCCTGAGGTGTAAAAAGACAACCCTACCCCTGACATTAACGAGATTTTTTAACTGGGATAGTGAAAATGACGAATTTGGCAAAAAAATCCAAACCTCAGGTAAGGAATTGCAAAAAAAAACTTTTGTACTGGAGTGGCAAACTGGCCCAAACCTCAGGGACGAAATTCGCTATTAACTCTTCTTTATTATTATTATTATTATTATTATTATTATTATTATTATTATTATTATTATTATTATTATTATTACTCGGGTGTTCTTGGCTCGACCAAAGTTCCTCGTTTAGGTTCTAACGTCCATGACCACCTGCTTTCAACTGTTCGTGTCTCGAAAAATTATTTCATTTTGAGCTCATTTTCACCGAACACCTATAAAATAATAAAATAAATAAATACGTAATAAAAATAATACAAAACCAATAAAAACTTGACCAAATAATACACAAAATACATAAGGAAAGAGATGTGTTTTGCAACACATCAACTACTAACCCGAAGGCTAATTAGTCCCCAAATTGTCCAGACCGTGACTATGTATGTTGAAAACATGTTTGAACGTTAAACCGACCAAACCAGACAAGACCCGACATCCATTGGTGACCCGACATCCCACATGTTAGCCACATACAAGATATCATGCAACATATGCAATTAAACACTTAGCATGTGCAAAAATTCACCGTGTCTAGCATAACGCCCAATTAACGCATAAACCAGTCCGAACACGTGCTACCAAGTTATTAGACATGTCACGGGGTTCCTAACATGTTCCTAGGTGTCAAACCGTGTTCCGGGATGTTAAAATACACATATAATAGCAGTACACGCGATTAGGAAACAAACATGCAATTAGGAAAGTTAACTGGTGATTAAGATGGTCAAACTAGTGATTGGGATTGTAATCACATGTGTTACATGCAATTAGGCTATCATGCATGCATTTAGGAAAGTCAACTAGTGATTAGGATGGTCAACTAGTGATTGGGGTTGTAATCACATGGATTACACGCGATTAGGCTCCCAATTGCCCCTAGCTGCATGCGATTGGGGCTAATCACCTGCTCCTTAGGCGATTAGGAAGCCCTAATCGCCCCCTGCAGCAGGTTTCCATCTTTTCGCGTGTTTAACCCTCCAAATCAGGTCCGAAACATGTGGACACACCCAATATCAAGCCCAAAACATTTATCAACCTATTTCAAGCAAAACCCCCTAATTTATTATCATCCTAACAGTCCCGAATGCAAGCGTTTTCCCAAAATAGCATAACTAGCATGTAAACATCACATTAACATGCAAAACGTACCCTAAATAGCAAATATCCTACTGTTCTAGCATCATCCTAGAGTAAACCCTAACCTCAAACAATCAACAAAACACATCATATCATCATCAATCCTTCATAATCACTCAAACGGGTCAAAATGCCTATTATCAACAATACACAACTATGAGCCTCCAAACTCCTAGGTTAACATCATAATAAGTCATTTAAGTCAGAAACATATCAATAACACAAGAACAATCATGTTTTATCAATAAAGATCCTATCTTTGCATGAATACACCACATATAACAAGCATAAAGGTTTGGGTTTGTTTAGAAACTGTTTTTAATAAGTTTTCAAAGACACAAATGTTTAGAAATCAGGTCTGGACCTTTAGGGAGCAAAACAATATCATTACAAAGGTTTGGGATGAAGAACACACCTTGAATTTGCTAGATTATGAGGTATAGGGCTTGGAAAGGTGATTTCTTGAGCAAAAACGTGTTCCAGAGGTTGGATAAGGTGTGGGATGGCTTTGGGGTGTGTTAGGGTTTCACAAATGATGTTTGCAATAAAAGGGTGGTATTTATAGGCGTTTCTAGTCATTAAACACACGTCAGGCGATTACAGTGCAGTACAGGCGATTAGGGTGTGTAATCGCCTGTTCCTACTAGTGATTAGGGCTCCAATCGCCCTTAAAAATCCCCCAATCACCCCTAACACAGGCGATTAGACCAATCACCCCCATATTCACATGCGATTAGGCCAATCACCCCCATATTCACATGCAATTAGGCCAATCACCCCCTATTTACATGCAATTAGGCCAATCACCCCCTATTTACATGCAATTGGGCCAATCACCCCCTATTTACATGCAATTACACGTAATCACCTATAATGTCATGCAATTACACGTAATCACCTATAATGTCATGTGATTACACGTAATCACTATTTTAACACATATAAACACGTATTCACATATCGACAAGTCATATAATGATTGTTAACACATAATGCATGATAACTAACACGTTCCCATCCGTTCACCAATTCCCGGGACTCGAGATTTGCGTGTGTGCGTTAAACCCGACGATTCTACAAATCACCAATCCGTGTTCTCATGGTTATGGACCGACTCCCAATGATCCCGTGGATCACTGTAACAACTCCCGATGATTTCCGGAACCATCATAACAACTCAACTGACCTAGTTAAGTATGTTTGAAAACGTTTTTCGCTAAGGTTGACTTATGTGTTTTATAAAATGTTAACCTAGACATGCCGGGTGCCACATCATCCCCCTGTTGAAAGAATTTCCGTCCCGAAAATTTCCCCAAGTCAAGGAGAACGAAACGATAAAAGAAAATTTTTTCCGGTCGTCACATGATTTCTTAATAAAACTTGATTAAAGAGGAACTTAAGAAGTTAGAGCCATGGGCTCAAAATCATAAACGAGTCGGTTTGGGTGGAAAATACCAAACCGAACACAAGTGAAGAAACTCAATGAAATTGGATCCGGTTAAAGGGGTTGGAACTAAAATGGCAATGGGGAAAGGTTCTATGACCATAAACATAATTTGACCAAACCTGTGTTAAAAAAAAAAAAAAACACAAATATGGGCTTGTATGTGAAATGCCTTATAATGGGTCGGTTTGGATAATTACTTCCAAACTGAACGGGAGATGTAAACTTGTTGAATCCATGTCCGGATGCTGGAATACGGATTAAATGATTAACAAATAAGTTTCATAAGAAGGCGGACATGTTTGGATCAATATGTGTGAAGAATTGAAGTAAAATGGCGAAGAAATTTGGTCTTATGTAGGATGCCCTGCACCAGACCAAAAGTTCTGAAAAAAGTGGTTCCTTGCGTCGCGCATGGAGAAATAGTATAATTGTTGCTTGATGCAACGCCCCTCGCGTCGCGCGAGGGGAAGACCTAACACTATCGCCTGACACGACAGAAATGGAATTTTGTTTCCGTTTCACTATTTAAAATGTAAACTTGCCACTAACCAATTTGAATGGATTTTTTTGTGATAAGTAAATCCTAGGAATTGACCCGGGTGAAGATCAAGGTATGCAAAGAACCGAACATACTCGACCGGTCTATCTGAATATATAAATAAGAATTTGGATTCATATTTCATTTAATAAAAACATCGAATATTTGGATATCCAAATAACCCGAATAAATTTTAACAGTTCTTTTGTAAGGGTCTCCTAGCCCATGACTAATGGTTAAAGTTTTATCAAACCCATGATTAGTATTCAAACATTTGTAGCATAGTAGCCCATGTCCCCATGACTAGACCTAATGCAGTTCGAATTCACAAGTTGTTTTTGTGTTTAAGATTTTTTATTTAAATTATGATTGAGATTATGTTTGAAGTTTAAACTTTATATTTAGGTTTAAAGACTAGTTCTGTTTTTCGGTTTTGTATGTTTTAACTGTTAAGACTAAATTTATTTTCCGATTTAAATTGGAATATTTGGATATTCGTTCGGATTATTCGAGTTTATCAAAATCCAATCCGATTTGATTTCGGATCGGATGGGAAGATTCCTAATTTGGATCGGGTAGGGTTTTGGATAGATTCCTAAAATTTTGAAATCCGAACAATCCGAGTAACCCAATCTGATGAACACCATAGTTAATTGGAACTATAAGGATCTGAATTATTTTAGATTTAATCAAAACCACGTAGTTCTGATGCGTAATAGCCCTATATTCACCTTCCCCAATTACACACACATACACACACACACACACACACACATATATATATATATATATATATATATATATATATATATATGCCTATATTCTTTCCAAAAGATAAATAAACCAAAATGAATTAAAACTATGTAAATTTTTATTTGACACGCATTCAAACATATGGGTTCGACCCCAAAGCTTTAAACAAAAATATATGTTTATTAAGCTTAGTTACAAGGGGGAAGGGGCACCCTAGAAAGATACTCTAATCTAATTCAATCCTATAGTGTCATGTTAAATTCAATTTCGTACTTTAAAATCACCAAAACACTATCAGTACATACCTTCTTATACCCTAGAACTTTTCATTTTTTTTTAATTTAAAATAAATTAAACATTTAAATTTAATTAAAATGTAAATTTCATTAACATTAAAAATATCACATAATTGAAACTAAAAATATAACATACAAAAATTCAAACAAAAAAAGAAATACGACAATTAAAAAAAAACTAAAGATCCTTTAAATGATCATTCGGCCAATTATATTTTTTTGCAAGTTCTCATTTGCGGGCCATAGCGATTATCTACGCCTCGTACTCTAGATGATCGTGTAGCCGAGGTTACGTCTCAAAGTCTCTGTCAATTGGTAATTGGGTGACACATTTGCGTTGTTTTCCAAAAGATTTTATTGTTTAACATCCACCAATGCTTAAAACGCTGCTTCCTTCTTTAACGTGTACGCGCCTATTTTCTAGGCCAATGTACTTTTGTTTGACAACCCGACATGTTGTTTACAAAGTTGTTTACCCATCTTCTTCGGTTGCGTTGGACTGTTTTGGTCATTCAAGTCCGACATCGACATATCTGTTTTCCTCCAATCTTCTTATGCACCGAAGTTGGTAGAATCCGATGATTTTCTCTGGTTAGAATTGCCACCGGATTCCTCGTTCAACAACGGGATCTTGATCCATTTCTCATGTTCTTTAACAATCTTCCATGGAGCAACGTACTTGAAAGCATGTTTGTATTTATCTCGGTAATCTTTGACCATAACATCTAAATCGTTGCACCCACTTTTACGTATATGATCCTGTTTTCCTCCAATCTTCTTATGCACCGAAGTTGGTAGAATCCGATGATTTTCTCTGGTTGGAATTACCACCGGATTCCTCATTCAACAACGGGATCTTGATCTATTTCTCATGTTCTTTAACAATCTTCCATGTAGCAACATACTTGAAAGCATGTGTGTATTTATCTCGGTAATCTTTGACCATAACATCTAAATCGTTGCACCCACTTTTAAGTATATGATCCTATAGGGTCAAAATAAAAATAATATAGCGGATGTAATTAAAAATAAATGTAAACTAATATTTAATTAAAATAATATAAAAAATAACTAAAAAGAAATATAAATTGTACTCCTTGTATGAAAAAACCGTCATACCAATTAATTTGTCAACATATTCCTCCATTTTGTGTTTAGTTAATCAACTGTTCACTCGCTTTTGCCCCTAAGATTGATGAAGTGTTTAAGAATGCCTTTCCACAAGCTCTGCTATCTTTTTTATTTTCTTTTTCCTGATCGGCCGACACTTGAACGTATGCTTGATCTAAATATAGTTCTACTTCCAGAGTCCAATCCAGTCAATAGGCTTGATTAGTAAATTTCCCTCTTATCTTCCCTTTAACTTCAACTACACCCTCTTCTTGAAACACATTTCCTTTCACGTTCATTGCATCCATATTTGCTTTGAATTGCGTTTATTGCTCAATGTCGTAGTCATCACCATCTTCAAAAAGCGGGGGTTCCCGATGCGGCATATTACGGGGGACCATTGAGGTGGTGGGCTCATATATGATCCAAATGACTCGAAGTTATGGAGATCTTCTTTGAGAAAAATCGAGTTGAATTGTGGGTATCGTTGGCCATAAAAAGATTGTGGCGATGGTTGTGGTTTATAAATGTCAACAACAAAAACGCCCACTCGTGGGATCGGACTGTCCCTCGTTTGGTTGAACCACTACCTTGTTTGCTTGAACTGGTCCCTCGTGAAATTGTTTGCTAGAACAACCAACCATATTTTTGTTTTTGTTTATCCATGGATTGAGTTGGTTTAAAATGGATAGAGTCTTTAATTTATGAATGTAAATTGAGCGGAGTAGAAACGGTTTCAGTTGGTTTTAATATATAAATGCTTTAATTGAAAAAAAAAAAGTTATCATTGCCACTTGCCAATGTACGAGTAATGTTGGATTGGGAAGAGAGCAATTCACTTTTGTAATATGTAACCTAAGAAATGAAGCCTGGAGCTAGCCTAGTGGGGTGGCGACGGTGTTGCCTAGCGGCAATCAAACCGCAAGAACTTTGTCTAGGGATGCCCCGTCCCCCCTTGTCAATCTATCTACTTATAGTACCCAAGTAATCCAACATGACAAAACAAAACAAAGTGAATAGCTTGACTAGAACTAGAACCAAATGACCCATATGGTTATAGTATTAGTAAAAATCACTTAGCATAAAAAAAAACTCAATATGGTTAAATCGCTTTCTATCCAAAACAACAGACCAACTTATTAATGAAACTACAGATTTCAGCTGCCGTCTTTAATGTATACGAGGGTTAATCACCTATCCTATAAACAACACAACTCCGGTCACATCTTCTCTAATAACAAACAAGAACGGGTGATCCGCACAAAATTGACCTTTATGCAATTAATAGCCATCATACTTATAGCTGCAGCTTTTGTACCTTCTTCATTGACCTCCACAAAAGATTTTTGGTGAATGCTTGAAACATAAGGGCTTTGCCCGTTAACCATTTTCGTCGGAGCAGCCATATTGCTGAAAGGAAATATAAGCCCTAATTCCTTCAACATATCAGACGCTTCAAACCCGAATGAGATCTTAAATTTTGGTATCAATAACTGCCCGACTTCTACTTTTTTGCGTGGAATGTGACGTTCAAAAAAACCAGGTACGGAACCAATTTTCTCTACTAAAGACTGAAGGCCATCTTTTGCATTTGGAAGAACAAAGTACATTGTGAACCGGCGTTTATCTTGACCTTGTTCGTATGGAAGGCCTAGTACTTTGAAATCATCATATTCACAGACGCGTTGGTCTGCCTTGCTGGTCATGAAGGGAACTCTTAACTTTGTTGCCATCGAGTAGGTGAAAGTCGGATTTTTCTGTCTTTGACTGATCAAACTTCTTATGCCATGTTCCCTTGAAGTAGACCGCGTTTGTAAAGATGAGCACGGTTGAACTGTCAATTGCATCCGCTTGAATGACTTCCTTTATAAGACCACCTGTTGCCTTTTCGGCCCATGAATTCACTTCATTCGCTATCTCAACCTTCGTTAATCAATAAATACTATGTTAGCTATATAAAAGAGTTTCATACCTTTGAATTTTGATAAGAATTGTCTATGAGAACCCTAAACTATTTGTGAACAAAATAAACTAATATATTCATCAAACTTAACACTAACCTTGTTCTGGAAATTGACTTGCTTTGAAGAGGCCTTATAAAGGGTGTCCAAAATCTCTTTGAAAGAAGACTTAAGAGAAAGCATACTATCGAGCCAAACCCCATTTGCAAAAGCCAATCGAGGTCCGCCATTTGGGCCACCATCAGCTAGGATCAAAGACACAAGCTGCGAATAAGAGTTAAGGTCATCCGTGGTATTTGTTTTGAGGAAAGCGAGGAGCTGGTCGAGTGTTTGGCCACTGGAACCAGCGGCTATCAAGTTAAGGACAACACGGATGGAAAGGGGCGAGAAAACAACGTTGGAGTCATGTTTCATGGAGAGAAGATGGGTTGCGAGTGTAATGGAGACGTCGGTTTGGGTGCTTGATTGTTCTAGAGTGCTTGAATATTGTTCTAAAGATCCATTGACGACAAGATTGTCTTGTGATGGAAATGTAATAGAGTCGTCCTTTAAGATCAAATCCAGAAGAGAGGTATGAAATACAATCAATAAGACAAGCAAAATTAAATTGCTAAGAAACAAAAAAGAATACAAGGTCTGCATCTTTGGCATCCAACTCACTTCTATAACAAGCTAACGCTGAAAGTAAAAACAATATGTGTTACACATGAACATGCAACTCTTAATAACACAAAATCAGAACCACCATCATGCAAACTTACAGGGAAGAGATGATTACACCCAGGGCCGGTTCAACCATTTTGATGGCCTAAAGCGAAGTAAAAATTCGGGGCCTTATAAAAAAGCCATTTTGCAAAGTTGCAGGCCCATAAGCACGATAACTCCAATGAAAAACCTATTCAAAACTCAAAATTTATGTTTCCATCCATCTCTCTCATCTTATCTTCATCTTATTTTTTGCTTTTTTTATGTTGCTCTTTGTTCTTTCTCGATACAATAGACAATAAATGGTCAAGTTGAAAACTCTAGAATGAAAACAAGTGCCTTTATTATATGTTGGTATTTCATGAGGATAATTAATTGATTAGGAGGCCTACTCGTATATCAAACCATCACTTAGGCCCAAAAGAAGCTCATTTTCATATACAAACTAAAAAAAAATGGAGGGCCTTATAGAATTGGGGGCCCAAAGCCCTAGCCTCAAAATAATTGGGCTAGAGCCGGCCCTGATTACACCTTGAAACCGATTAGCACTGAAGATGCCAACAATCGTAAAAAAAAAAAAATGTAAAGGAATTAGGGTAAAAAGTTTTCAGACTTTGAAAGGTTTTACTAATTTAAGATTTTACTTACAAATCATACATGTGGGCCTAATGCCTAAGGAATAAGATATTGACATTGGGCCGAAGGTTTATGTTGGTTGAGGACTTAGGTTGGGCTGTATATTTGAAAATTTGAAAACAAAATATTAATAGGGAGGCAAAATAGGTGGGTTGTATAGAGGTGATCAAATCGGTTTTTTTGGCCAAACCGGTTTCGGTTTCAAACCGGTTCGCTACAGTATCGGTTCCTGGTCAAACCAGTTTCGGTTCCAAACCGGTTCGGTTTTGGGCCGGTTTCATCGGTTCGTACGACCGGTTTCGGTTCGGTTTCGGTTTCGGTTTGTTTCGGTTTCGGTTCTTAATCGGTTTTTTCGCGCACAGTTAGAAAAAAAATGTAGGCCGATAAGAAAAAAAATAAACATAAAAATACGCTTTTTTTTAAAAAAAAAAATTTAATTTTGTGTAAAGTAAGTAAATTAAGTGAGAAATAAATAAAGGAACGTAAAACCTATGGTCGATGCATTGAGTTCGTGTTTTGCGTTTCCAGGTTCGTTTTTTTGCGTTTTTGAGTGTTATGATCAACCCAAAACATCTAAAACCTATATATACTAACTTGGGGTGGCAAAATGGTGATTTGTGATGCAAATTAAAGGTCATAAAATCAAAAAACAAGGCAAACGGCTAGTTTCAAACGTTAATATTGTTCCAACGGTAAGAACCGGTTTCGAACCGGTTTGGGTGAATCGGTTCGGGAACCGGTTTGGGTACAAACTGGTTCGGTTCGGTTTTTGGTCAGGAAAGGGAGAACCAGTGCTCGAACCTACGATTCGTATTATAAACCGGACCGGTTCGTGTAGGAACCGGTTCGGTTCGGTTCGTGCGGTTCCGGTCCCCAAACCGGTTTTTTTGCTCACCTTGTATTGTTTTGATTCTTGTCTTCTTGGGTAATTAGGATGAGTTTGGGTTTAGGGTAAGTTGGGTAAATTAGAAGAAGAGTTAGAATGGGATTAGGTCAAAATGGGTTCGGATTAGAATTGATTAAAAATACTAAACTAAAAAAAATTAAAAAGGAAATAACCAAACGAAAAAAATTATAATATATTAAAACTAATAAAATTTATTCAAAAATATTAAAAAATAACAAAAAAATTATACAAATGAAAACCTTACTGTAAGTGTGTATTCATAAACTTCAATTAGTATACACGTATATAATCAACCTTCATATACACTCATGAACAATGATCCGAAACAATCATTGCAAAAAATAACTAATTAAAAAAAAACCATTCAAGTTATTAGTGGGATTTAATCCACTAATGGGTTCTTAAATTTAAATACCAAAGTACCATATTGCCTCTAGTTAAAAAATCATTCAAGTCATATTGTATATATTGTACAGGTTATGTACCCGTGTGATACACGGGCTGAATAATTTAGACTATATATATTACTAGATTATACCTCTAGAACGTCCCGGGGTTGAGAAATATAATATATATGACATATTTATTTTACATATGAAATAGAATGATCCGCTTTATAGTTACATGCAGAAAGCTTCGGGTATCACCTAACCTAAAACAATTAAAATTGTATCTTCAATGTTAACGCCTAACCTTAAACAATGTATAACTCTAATATTAATATCTAAACTAAAACAATGTATAACTCCAATGCTAACGCATGTTGAAAATAGAATTCATATTTACTGATTTGAACATAATTAGTGACTTGCATATACATGATTAATGATATACCTAAACACTTTGTGTTTTTTTCCTGTATGAACAAAACCCCACAAAAAAATAGTCGTTTTTTTCTCCGTTTTTTTATATAGCACTATGGTACTCGTTGGAAAGATAATAAAACGCTCGTTAATTTGGTGTAATTTTTTTCTTTAAAAAAATCTCGTATATAAAAGATATTAACGTTTAAAAACTATAGGATGAAACATAAGAGATAAAAATCCAATTTTGTTTCTAAATTATTTTTTTCATAAAATATCTCAATGTCACATGGGATGACACATGACACACTCAAGGGGGAGAATGCCTCTTTGAATGCCATGTCATTAAAATGGCTTTGGTTTATTATATGTATAGATATATAAATTTAAAATATAATTAAGAAAAATTAGATTACATATTTTATTTAAAATAAAAAAAGTTGCCTTTACCACCGAAAAAATATTAAATATCCATCAGCCCATAAATGATTTCTTGTAAAAAAAAACATTTTTATTCACATAAAACTATTTTCAAAAATTTCAAAATATATCTTCCATACCGTGGTTATTACCTTGTAGACTGCAGGTACAACAAAACAAAACAAAATCAAAAATTAATAATGGTAAATCTGTTTAAGCTAAGATATAAAAAACTGAAATTAATTTAAAAGTACCTCATCCGTTAAACCATCCAGTATTGTTCATTTTGTAATTTGACATCAAGTTTCTTCCAAAGCCAAAGTATATCTAATATCAAGGTCCTTGAACATAATGACATTTATTGATTCAATTTGACGGTATTATAAAAAAAGAATGTGTGAAAGCATGAAAATAAAGATTGAAATGAATTAGTAATGAAAAGACTGTTTAGATATTGCATTTCTCTATTGAAGTAACTTGAAAAAACAAAGTCAATGAAGGTTTCAAATAATGATTTTTCATATATAAAATGTATTTTATATATCAAGCTATTATAATACGAAAATAGCCAAACATATTTAGTTTTGTATTAAATCAAATATTTAATTAATGTGGATTGATTTGTTTTATTTTGTTTGTTCATAACATTGTAAGAAATATAGTTTTAAACTGAGAGTGAAAGAGCACATATTAAAAACACGTTTTTTAAGGTACACGATTTAAATTTAATAACATATAAATACGTTATCTTAGAAAAATAAATATTTTTTAATAAAGATTACTTTTGTTAGTTAATAAAAATTTTCAAATTATGTCTAATAATTTATTTCTAATTTTGTATTAAAATATAATATATTAATTGATTTACAAAAACATAGCATATATATATTAAACTAAATTCCAGTAATTATATTAATAATTATAGTTGTAACAAATAAAAACTGAATAAGTAATACTTATTAAATAATGAAACAAATTAAAATAAATGTATTGTTTGAAATAATAAAATGGGAGGCTTTATGATGGAGTTGTATGAACTCCATGTGCTATCTTTTATTACTATAGATAGAAATCGATTAATTTTGATTGATTTATTTTATTTATTTATTTTGAACAATGTGAAAGTCTCACAAAAAAAACCTAGCTTGACTAATTGCATTGTGTTATTATTAATTTGTTTATTTGACTTTTGAACTATATTAAGCATTTAAAATTAATATGTATTTGCTGAGCATAGTTTAACATCTAAAACAATGATCAAAATAATAAAACATAAAAATATTTGTCAAATATTGTAACAAAATTAATTTTAAACTTAGAATAACAGATTAATTTTTTTAAAAATGGCTTAATTTAAGCTACATGATTTAAATTCAAAATTAATAATATATAAATATAAATATGTTATATAAAAAAGAATCATGTGTTTTCTTTTATTAATGATTTCAGTTACAACTATGATTATTAATATAATTACAAAAATTCAATTTAATAAATTTATATTATGCTTTTGCAAATCAATTATTATAATTAAATTTGAATTTATCGTATTAAATAATAAAATGAGATAATTCATGAGGGAGTGCCATGTGTCCCTCATGTGTTTTCTTTTATTAATATATTAAATAAAGAAACAAATTCCAGTAATTATATTAATATTTATAGTTGTAACAAATAAAAACTGAATAAGTAATACTTATTAAATAAAGAAACAAATTAAAATAAATGTATTGTTTGAAATAATAAAATGGGAGGCTTTATGATGGAGTTGTATGAACTCCATGTGCTATCTTTTATTACTATAGATAGAAATCGATTAATTTTGATTGATTTATTTTATTTATTTATTTTGAACAATGTGAAAGTCTCACAAAAAAAAACCTAGCTTGACTAATTGCATTGTGTTATTATTAATTTGTTTATTTGACTTTTGAACTATATTAAGCATTTAAAATTAATATGTATTTGCTGAGCATAGTTTAACATCTAAAACAATGATCATAATAATAAAACTTAAAAATATTTGTCAAATATTGTAACAAAATTAATTGTAAACTTAGAATAACAGATTAATTTTTTTAAAAATGGCTTAATTTAAGCTACATGATTTAAATTCAAAATTAATAATATATAAATATAAATATGTTATATAAAAAAGAATCATGTGTTTTCTTTTATTAATGATTTCAGTTACAACTATGATTATTAATATAATTACAAAAATTCAATTTAATAAATTTATATTATGCTTTTGCAAATCAATTATTATAATTAAATTTGAATTTATCGTATTGAATAATAAAATGAGATAATTCATGAGGGAGTGCCATGTGTCCCTCATGTGTTTTCTTTTATTAATATATATACACTATATTAACGCCCATGTGGACACGCGGTTCAATAAATTTTAGCATTTTGAAGGGTAAAATTTAGTAAAACATAAAATATAGTGAAAATATTTGGATAAATTGTTTAAAGTAAGATATACACTTGTAATTCAAATATCATTAAATATTTCTTTATACACTACATTTTTTGTTTTATTTATGACTTTCCCATAGGTATCAAGTAACTTAACCCCTGTCCTACTCTTAACTCTTGACAATACCACATAAAGATGGCCATGTGTGAATCCTGGATTCGTTTTCGTGTTTGCATCTTAGTCCGAAAATATATAAATACATGTCATCTATAATTAGAAAATATATAAATATATTAGGATATCTCTAATTTAAAGATAATAAGTAGGTTTAATTGTTATAATTATTAACTTAAATTCACAAGTTTGAATTTTTTTTTTAAATATTCTATTTATTCAAAATTTCAAATTGAATGCATTAGTTAAGTTTAATTGCTAACATTATTAACTTAAATTCAAATTTTAGAAATTTTACAATATTAACCAAATTTAAAAATTAAAGTTCTAGATATTAAAATTTGAAATTATATACTTAAATAAAACATTTAATATTCGAATAGTTTCAAAGTTTAACTGAAATCTATCTTTTGAAATTATAGTATTCAAAATTTGAATTTTAACATGTAACTAATTTGAGAAATTTATAACCAATATTGCTATTTGTTAAAATTAAATATATTAGAAAATCTGTAATATAAAAGTAATAAGTAGATGTAATTGTTACAATTATTAACTTAAGTTAACAAATTTGGATTTTTTAAATATTAAAATAATTCATAATTATGAAACTAATGTAGTAGTTAATTCTAAATGTTACCATAATTATTTTAAATTCAAAATTTTGAATTTTTATAATATTAACCAAAATTTAAAAATTCAAATTATGAATATTAAAATTTTAAGTTAAATATTTAAATAGAACATTTTGTATTGAAATATTTTTAGAGTTTAACATAAATGTATAATTTCACATTGTAGTGTTTAAATTTTAATTTTAACTTATAACTAATTTGAGAAATTTATAACTAAAATTATTAATTGTTATATTTTAAATATAATAGGAAATCTATAATTTAAAAATAATAATTAGGTGTAATGTTTACCATTAATAACTTAAACAGAAATATTTAAAAATTTTTAAAAGATTCTATTTATTCAAATTTTGAATTAAATGTATAAAATGTTTTAATTAAGTCTAACTTTTACCATTATTATCCTAAATTCAAATTTTTAAAAGTTTATAATATTAACCAAAATTTAAAAATTAAAATTTTATATGTTATAATTTGAAATTAAATAGTTAAATAGAACATTTAGTATTTGAATATCTTTAAATATTAACCAAAATCTATAATTTAGTATTTAAAATTTGAATATTAACCGGTAACTGATTTGAGAAATTTATAACTGAAATTATTAATTACTAAATTTTAAATATATTAGAAAATCTCTAATTTAAAAGTAAAAGTAGGTATAAGTGTTACCATTATTAACTTAAATTCAAAATTTTGATATTTTTAAAAAGATTTAGATAATTCAAATTTTTTAATTAAATTTAATAAATTTATTAATTAACTCTAACTGTTACCATTATTATATTAAATTCAAATTTTAAAATTTTATAATGTTAACAAAAAAATAAAAATAAAAATTATAGTTATTAAAATTTGAAATTAAATACTTAAATAGAAATTTAGTATTCAAATATTTTTAAAAGTTAAACGAAATTTAAAATGTAAAAAAATTGGTCAAACTAAATCAATTAAAATTAATGTTATAATCTTGGTAACCAATTAGATAATTCATACAAATATGCAATCCATTATTGAGCATAAAAAGTAAGATCAAACATATAATTCAAATGAACATTCAAAGAAAAATATAATGATCCGTATGAACATGATGAACACCAACATAATAAATTAATAATAGGGTTTTTATTAACTATGAGCATATTTATATGTATCCTCGCTTTTTTGGATGGATAGTCGTACTTCAATCCAATGTGTTTAGTTATATGTCAAAATTTGTAAGATGATGATACATATAAATAATGTATTAAAGATTTATGGTTAAAAAAAGATGAAAAAAGTAAATTACTTACCATTAAATTCATACGGATATTTGATAGGAAGCGTGTAAAACCATAAACCGTGGTAGGCGATGATTTACCTATTAACAAAAAAAAAAAAAATAGAAATCAAAAAACGGTATATACAACATGAAAATACAAAAATCATAACACGATATATAAAATATGAAAGTTTTTTTAACCACAAATCAATAATGAACCAACAAATAAACATAATGAGAAGAACATGCATATGTAACTCTAATAGACTGATCCAACCGAGAATTATTATAACAAACTGAATTAAAATATGGCCTTTGCTGATGAGGCCATATCCATTTTCGACAAAGGGCTTCGTGAAGCGGTCGAAGATATTGTGGTTTGTGGGGGGGGGGGGGGGGGGCGTTCTTTGGGGATTTTCAATGGAGATTGACGTCTCTACCGATACGGTCGGGAGGTCTTGGCCTTTGTACGGCGGAGGACGTGTCTGCATATGCCTTTGTGGCCTCTAGAGTTCAGTCCTGGAAACTTCAAGACCACATCTTACGAAACAGCGGGGTAGTGGGGATGGACTTGGATTATGAGCTTGCCTTAGACAACGTTCGCAACTCTCTTCCTGATTTAGATTTGGGCGGGTTTATAGATAAAGACACCGCCCCCAAAAAACCTCAAAAGATTTTGGCGAGTGCTTTTAACTGTAAAACCCTCCAGACCATGGGAGAGAAGTTTGCCATGTCTCCGCGCCAGAAGGCGGTGTTTGAATGCCTCAAAGTATCGCATGCTCAAGATTTCTTGGCTGTCCTTCCTATTGATGGACTTGGGCAACACATGTCAGCTGTTGAATATCGGGCTATCCTCAAATACAGGCTCATGATTCCCATCTTTCCGGTTGATGAGCCGTGTCCGGTGTGCAAAAAGGCATGTTTAGATAAGTTTGGAGAACATGCCCTTCACTGTAAGGAGCTGCCCGGATTTAAATACAGACATGATCTGGTCAGGGATGTTTTATGGGACGTCTTACGAAGGGCAGGGATTTCGGCTAGGAAAGAAGCCCCGGTTAACTTTTTGACAGACCCCCTGGAAGGGCGGTCCACCCTAAGGCCAGCGGATGTCCTCGTGTTCGGGTGGGCACAGGGTAAACATGCGTACGTTGACCTTACAGGGGTGTCTCCGTTGGTTGGACTGCGGGATTCTGGGTTTGTGGCAGGGCAAGCAGTCTTGAAAGCAGAGTCCAATAAATTTGCCAAACATGAAGTTGCCTGTCTGGAGAACCAACACGTCTTTGTGCCCTTTGCCTTTGACACGTTTAGAGGTCTAGCGCCCGAAGCAATTCGGTTCTTGGAAAGAGTACAAAAGGTGGTGCAGAGTAACTCCCCAGCGACCAAGGACTCACGTTTTATTTTTAATAGAGTTGGTTTTGCTATTCAAAAGGGGGTAGCGACGCAACTTGTAGCCCGTTTACCCGTCACTCACTTGTAAATTTTGTTGGTTTTTTAAATGGGAAAAAATGTGTTTCATGATTTAAAAAAAAAAAAAAATTAATAACGAAATTTAATGACTTCCTAATTTATATTATTATTACAAAAATAATGTGGTGTAAAAAATCCTTTATGGCGTAATAAAGATAATAATATAAAAAAATACATATTTAATAGTTCCTAATTTATGTAACTTTCCTTTCCTATTCTCATTTATTGATTTTTATTTAAAAAAAAAAGGAAAAAAAATAGAAATTATATGTTGTGCCACTTGTCCAAATGAGTATTTTAATAAAATTGAACTTGGAATAAGAATTTGACAAGTGTCCATAGGGAGTTTTATTTATTAGTATGTATAGATTACAGTATTATTTTTGACAAATTTAAAAAATTATTGAAAATTCGAAATTTAAAGAATTTGCCCCCAAAATGTGAAAGTAACCATATTATTAGTACATAAATTATTGTCCAAGGAAATAATAATATACCGAATAAATTGCATTATTTTAATTATTAATTATAATAAAATATTATTTTCGTCAGATTTTAAAAAATAATGAAAATTAATGAATTCTTAATTTATGAACACAATAAATAATATACCGAAAATAAACCATTATTCCGTAATAAATATATAAATAAATATAAAATCAACAAATTTAATGATTAATAAAAATAATATTCCTCATTTAATGATTGATTTTTTTTATATAGAAACTTGTTAAAAATTACATGGCTTTGTCACGTGGAAAAATATGGAAGTGAATAAAATTGACCTTTGCATGAGAGAATGACAAGTGTACCTAGGAACTTTCGTTTATTAGTATGTATAGATATAGATATAGATAGATATAGACTAGGACTAGGATATAATCCCGTGTATTACACGGGTTAATAAATAAAATGTTATATAATTAGAAGTAAAAATGCTATGTTTAAAACCTGTACGAATTACATGGTTGAGTAAACCGGTGCATTATATTAATAAATAAAAATAATATAGTTTGTATACACACACTTGTCAAAACATTTATCTAACATATTATATTTATAAATTCTTACCCCAACCACATTAAAAATTTTAAAATTTTAAGAAATCACTTATAAAAATAATTACCGTCATTCATCTTCGTTTTTAATATTTTAATGAACATACTTTTAAATTTGGTGAAGTTTTTAAGTAAAAATATAAGTGTATTTAAAAAACTAATAATTAATTTCATATTAAACTCATTTGTTTTTTGATATGATATTACATTTAAGCAAATAATATGTATTAAATATGAGAGAGAAATGAGAAAAAACAAAAATGTGGATGGTCTAAATAGATGGTATGTGTCCACAAATTGTTTTCTTTTATCATATAGTGTAGATATAGATGTAGATGTAGATATAGATAGATAGATAATTAGATGTATTTAGTATTTACCATCTTGCAATTTAAGAATTACTCATAATGATTTATTTGGTTCTCAAATATACTATGGTTCTCATTTGAACCATAACTTATACATATAGAGGGCGTGGTTAGTGTACAAATGTCATATTTCATTAGAAGTGTGAGAAGGATTAATAATTGATATGTAGGCATCATTTTTTGGACTTGATCATGATGTTTTAGATTGTTTAGGCTAAAAGAATACCAAACTAACATTAAATAGACAAAACAATTTATTTTAGGCTTAAATCTTAAAACTCCATACCAAAAAAATGTTTCTTAAACTATTATGGTTTAGCTATGTGTTTTCGCTATTTTTTAAATTCCATGGCTATAATACATTACATTGTGTTGTAAATTGTTGTATTTAGTGTTTTTCTAGGTAAAAACAACCCAAAATATCATGCCTAAATCCAAAACAAGTTGCCTACATGTCAATTTTTAATCATTCGATCTCACACTTCTTACGACATATGGCCTTTGTACCCGAACCTTTAGTATATATTTATATAGGAGAGAAGTATATGGGATTGCAAAGTTCATATGGTTCTTACACAACATATGATTATTATTTGAACCACACCCTATATATATATATATATATATATATATATATAATGTGGTAGGTTAAATAAAATCTAGAGAACTAAGATTTTCTAATGTTGGATACCAAATATGTGATACCCCACATTTTCAGGTTCATACTTTAACCAAAATCTAGTTAACTTGTACTTAAATTCATAACATTTTACTTAACTAGGGTTAGTTAGGTGAGTCACACGTTGCACAGTTATAGATTAATAACTGCATGAAATGGTAATTCGGGAAATTACCGGACTATATACACGAGTGTTGAACCCCGAATGTTGGTGAATTGTCAAACATACATGCTTATATGTGTAATTGGATGATAGTGGATGTGGCTTAACATGATTATGTGAGTTGTTGCTTAATAGATGATCGTTACGTTAATTCTGCGAATTATGTGCACTTTGTGAACGGTGTGTAATTAATATGTTATGAGATGATTAAAACTATAGTTTTTATGTGATTTAGTGGGAATAATATTATTTGACTGATTCCTGGGGCTAAGTCTTATTAACGGGTCTGTTTAACAAGAAATGGCCCCGCAAGCCCGTAGTTTTGGCCCATGATCCAATCCCTAGCATAATATTGTTATAAAAAAATATGAACCCCTACCCCCATAACCCCTTGCGCCGTGAACAACCCCACCCCCTTCCTCTCTCAATTTCAACCAAACAATCAACATTCTTGTTAATTCAAGTGGTGTAGGCTGGAACCTTCAAACCTTGAGGATTTCTTGCATAGGAAGGTATAATTTTTATAAGTTTCATGATGATTCATAATGTTTTGAAAAGCTTTTAAGATCCCTAGAAACTCTATGTGAATAAATCGCACATGTATGTGTGTATGTGAATTCTTGGATGTTTTGTATGAAGGTTTATGGGAATTGATTTATGTAATCATAACTAGGGTTTTAGAATGGGAAAAATATAGACTTAAACATGATTTTATGTGAGGATTACATGGAATATGCGACTATGTATGATTAGAATTTATAGATAACTTGTTGTGTAACTTTTGATTTTTGACAAATTATATGTGTCGATTTGTAGGCTCCATAACATTAACGTAAACTACTTGTTTTGATTGTTTCTTGGTATGAATATGTTTTTCATGATCTTATCTTTCCAGAATGTTCAGGATTGTGCGATTTGGTTATCGATTGATATGCTTTTGGAATTTTATACAAACATGGGTCAAATATGATTTTCGGATTAATAATTTGGGTCAACTTTAAACGACCATAACTCGAGTTTTACAAAACTTTATGTCACGAACTTTGGTCAGTAGGTAGGTATATGAATAAATCGGCTTTTCCATGTGGATTCATCCCGTTTGGATCAATATAACATTTTTAAGAAATTTTCTCGTAAACTGACCGGATGTGAATGTTTTCAGAACCTAGCTGTAGTAAACGATTTTTCCAAATTTTTCAATATGATTTTTTCATGAAACAAAAATATTGGCATGACTACTGCATTTCTAGGAATATTCAGTAAAATTTTGGGAGTCAAACATGTTGTGTAGGTATTTTTCATAAAATAGTTTTGACAGTGCATAATCTGTTCTAAAAACGTAGATTATGACTTGTGTGTATAAATGCATATTTGAAGGCTTGTATGATTTGGTTATGACTTGAACCTGTGTGTACACTTGTATGAAACCTATGTGGTGTGTATAAATGATTATAAATATAATTTTCACCAACGGGTTCGTAGGGTTACTTGTGCATGTAGTTACACTAGGTGTCACTAAATTATTTTCACATAAATGAACGTCTTGGACAAACGAGTTTTTGTGGTGTATTGTGTATTCACATGTACTCACTTAGTGGCACATGTACTCACATAGTGGCACATGTAATAGGGAGTCGGTAGCGCGTTCCTATTACGTTTGGAGTTGGATAGCTTTTGCAACCTAAGGTGAGTTTCACTACTTTTTTTTATAAGAGCGTGCGTCTTGGGTTTGGAGACAACACTAATTCCTGGTTGGAAATTTCTTACTTTTCTAGTCCAATTTTGGACTACATTGTATCCCGGGTTTGGGATACGTGGATTCACAGGGTGGATCGGGTTTTACTAGTTTCACATCTTTTGTCCTTGATGAACTAAACGGCACACTATCACTGAAGTCCTACCTTTATACCGAATGAGTTGTTGGTAGGGGTGCAAACGAGCCGAGCCGAGCCCGAGCCTTGCATTATCGAGCTAAGCTCATTACAATTTTCAGAAGCTCGAGCTCGATTCGAGCCTTGTATTTTGGGCTCGAGCTCGGCTCGATAGTATATTTAGGAACTCGAGATCGGCTCGAAAGCTCTATCTAAGTGTATGTGGGAAGAGTTTAAACGAGCCCAAGCTCGGCTCGAGCTCGTTTTGGACCACTAAGAAGCTCATTTTAGACTATTAAGGACTCGTTTTGGACCATTAGTGAGTCTTTTTGGATAATTAAAAAACCCAAGGCCCAAAGTAATTTAGTTAATGCATGGGTTGCAATACAATTGGACTATATAGTATTAATTGACATAAATAAGCAAAGCTCGATAAGGCTTGACGAGCCCAACCGAGCTTTACATTCGAGGCTCGAGCTCGAGCTCGATAACTAAATGAGCTTTATTTCAGGCTCGAGCTCGGGCTCGAGATTTTTAAGACTCGGCTCGTTTGAGCTTTTTACCGAGCCGATCTCGAGTAGCTCGCGAGCAGCTCGGCTCGTTTGCACCCCTAGTTGTCCGGTTGCCAAGCGGGTTACTAGTTGATAGCGCTATTAGGTTTAACAAACCTCACACCGTGCTAGGAGCTGGGCGTGAACTGTGACTTTACACATTATCATTGTTGATTGGCAATGATGCAAGACACTTTTGCTTATGGTTGTGAGTGCATGTTACTTAGCAGTTCGGTATTACCTGTGTCTAGTTATCATGAGTGGGTTAGCTGTAACACCCAAACCGATGGCGGAAACATCGAGGTGTCACGTAGTGATGATTGTTTAATAGCTCATGGTACTAAATGAAAGTTGAATAATATTAAACAAATTACAATTTACAAGTAAATATTACAAAGGTTGATTAATATAAGCTAGGTCCAAAGCTCCTATGTGTTCCAAGACTTGTACAACTTCCAATAGCAATTAAACCTGAAACATGTTAAATTGGAAAGATGGGGTGGGGGTCAAATATAAATAGTTGGTGAGAATACATAGGTTTTGTATATAGTTGAAAACAATATGTTGTATAACAATCATAGTTGAAGTATAATAATGAGTAATGATAGAATATGAGTACGACATGTAACAATGCGTCTTTTGTACAATCAAACCTTGTGTCGACTGAGACCTAACTCGCAAGTTAGTAAAAGTGTAACTGTTATCGATCATCCCTGAATTTATGCGGGGGGATGGGTTTGTCAGACCTATAGCGCTATAATCTAAACAGGCGGCTTGATCAATGTTAATGATTGTACTGTGTCTTATTGTTACAGCCAAATGATAGAATGAGTAAATGATAGTGTAATTGAATCATAAGTTTAAAAAATGTAAGAATGAGTAAATGATAGTGTATAAAATGTTTAAACATGTTTCACCCCAAAATGTAAAACAGAAAAAGGGGCTATGTAAACTCACCTTAGCGCTAGAATTAAATCCCTTGATATAGAATAAATGTGGCTCGAAAGTATCCAAGTATCACCCTATGTTTAAGGCAATAATATAAGTGTTGGGAAAACTTAAAAGTCTAAGTTTTCTATTCCAAAGGTATTCTAGGGTTCCTAATTTGGGGATTGATAATTGATTGGTAATTAATTTAGAATAATTGTTAATTACATAATTAAATAAAGAAATAATTAATAGAAAAGGATTTTTGGCAATTCTCAATTAAATATGGTTGTATTAAAAAGTAGTAAATGTGAAAATAACTTTTATAAAATTATTTTCTTAATTAATGAATATATAATATATTAATAATTATTTGACAAAATATAGACTTAATATTTAAAAATATTAAAAATTACAAATTTCGAATCAAAAATTTATATTTCTGATCTAAATGATTAATAATAATTTATGTGAAATTTTGATGCAAAAATAATAAAAAATGAATTTATTATGATTTATTTATGATTAAAATAACAAAAATCGATTAAAAATATTAAATAAATGATTTTTCAGAAATAAAAACCATTTCTGGAATGTTTATTGTCTTATAAACTTAGGATAATTTTTGTGGAATTTTATAAAATCGTTTTGATATTTTTATAGAATTTTATAATTATAATAGAATAAACTTGTAATATTTATTATATATAATAAATAAAAATTTTTTTTGTAGAATTTATAAATTCTTTTTGGTATTTTAAAAGTTTAGTAAGTTAAATATATAAGTAAAGAGGTTAAAAAAATATGTTGCTGATGCCGAGGATTGAACCCGCGTCAAACTCGGGTTAGAAGTTTTAAATCACATGCCTAGACCATCTGGTCTAGACCCTGAGAACGATAAATCTAGGTTCGAAATAATTATATAGGTTTTCTGTTTAACAATTAAATTGCTTTTAATCAAAAGGAAAGAAAAAGGGGTGTGACGGGGGTCGAACCCAGGCCCGTGCCCGGTTCCCACGTCTTATACACAAGGTGTTTACCAACTGATCTGTGGATCAAGATCAGTTGGTGTTAGGTTTCTTTTCGTTTAATACAAATAACTAAGTCTGCAGATCATTTATCCCCCCCCCCCCAAAAAAAAGATATACGAACCCTAGATCCTTAATCAGTTTTCATACGCGACTAAACCCTAATTAACCATAGGGTTAATGATCTAAAAGTGCCGATCAATATGATAGTAAGAGGAATTGAAACATACCAGACCCGAAACCTTCTAATTCGAAGTCAAACAGGAAGTCAAATGCGAACGAATCACGATCGGATACAAGATAATAACAGAAATTGAGTGAGGGGTTTTGATTTTCGGTGGTTTTAGGTTGCTATCAAGGATCCAATTTATACTAACTGCACGAAATCGTATGTTTAGAAAGTTTGACCCAAGGTTTAATATAGACGCGTGATTTAAGCTTTAATTCGTATGTTTTTATTGCGATTCAATGGCGTGTAGGACACGCTGAATGCTGATTTCCACTTTCCAAACATAATCACGAGCAAATAAACGCATATATGATCTTGATTTGGTATGTTCGATTGGGTGTTTGACTTTGGAAGTCAACTGTGAAATATGAAAAGTGTTTATGTTTGTTTTGATTGGAAACTAATCACAATATGAGCTGTAGCCCAGCTGGTTAGTGTGTTGTGTTGGTTGTCTGGCTCGGCTATGGACACGGGTTCAAGTCCCGGTCCACACAATTCTTTTTTTGGCATTTATTTTACTAAAATTATATTATTATATATTCATGATATGATTATCTAAGTCCGAAAATGATACGAAATATTTTTAAAACGTACTAATCATCGAGATTTAACGATTTTTATCAGTTTAAGGTGTTTAAAACATATATTGTTTGAAACAAATATATTCTTTCCTAAAAATGTTGGGGAAAATATGCGATGTTACAGTCTCCCCTACTTTTGGAAACTTCGTCCCGAAGTTATAAAACACAGGGTTTATGGTGATTGGGTAGAAATGAAAATAATTGTGGTTTGGAAAAATTTGGGTTATAGCATGACATGAATAGAATAAACTATTTCGAATAATTTGGATAAGAGGTGTGTTATGTGTGATTTGATTGACTAAATGAACTACCAGATAACTAGAGTTTACATTTGGTTATCTACCGAAACCTTGATAGAGTTTCACACTACCTTAACGTACTTGTAAATTCATGATTACGTTCCGGACCGCAATCACCAATTTACCTTACATTAGGGTTTTGTGTCCTTCTATTACTCTAAACACACATGTAAGTAATGCAGAAATAATCATGTGGTTGAACCTTTGTATTTAATGAGTCCAACTGTTGAGCAGGAAAAAGACCCCCACCAGTTAGTGAGTAGGAACCTCTACCGATTGTTGAGCAGGTTCGATAGCCTCCACCAGTCGTGGAGCAGGTTGTAGGGCCTCTCCCGACTGTTTGAAAAGGCATGATGACCTCTACCAATCGTTGAGTAGGTTATTTGGTACTCAACTAACTGTTGAGCAAGTACTTTATCCTCTATTAAGTGTAGCAATTATTATACACATAAATTGCAAATTGATAATATGTTTATGTAAGCAAGTTTATAAGTATAACGAGTATAGTATATGAGTTGTAGTTGTATAGATTTAGATATTGATATAGCAATTAGTTCACATTCAAACAAGCATGCATCCAGGTGTTATGGTAATACTAGAATTTATTACTTGAATCAAAAGCGTCAATACATAGAATAAAAAGCAAACAACATTCAAATGGTGGGGCTTGCTGTTAGGTAGCTGGAGGGTCTTGATCTCTGTTCAGTTTAGGGCATTGGTTACGGAAGTGATTTGGGTCTCCACATTCATAGCATTGACCATAGTTGTATCTACCAGGATGATTAGGTTTAGCAGCCTGAGCAGGGTTGGTTGGTATTAGGGTTTGGGGTCTCACGACATGTGTTGAACAGATGGCCATACTTACCACAATTGGTGCACAAGCGACACGCTGAAGCAGTGGGATGATGTCGTTTGCATGTGTTACGCAATGGAAAGTTTCCTGTATAAGGTTTCTTGTTAGAAGCTTGTGTAGTGAGGTTTGCATCAGGATCCCTGGTCTTACGCTTCTGGTTCTCAGTAGTTACCGCGGCTACAATACTTGCTTTCTCGCCTTTCCGAACTAAGGTCCCGTTCTTTACGTGATTGTCAGTTAAGGTAGCTGCTAGACGCTTGGCCTCTTCGAGGGTAGCAGGGTTCCTTCCCCATACCGTGTCCTGAATCTGCATGGGTAAACCACCGATATATTTCTCAATGGCTACAGGTAGCGGAGTGACCTTATGGGGCAACAACAGACTGAGCTCATGGAAGCGGGTATTATAAGCAAGGTTTTCCCCACTATCCTGTGCAAGGGTGTGGAACTCGTCCTCTAATTTCTTGACCTCGTTACGTGGGCAAAACTCAGCTTTCATTATCTCCTTGACTTGATCCCAGGTCATAGCAAGTGTAACTTCAGCTCCACGGGTGCGCTTTTCCTCATTCCACCAAGTGAGTGCTCGTTTGTGAAGAACACTCATAGCATAACGGACCTTAAAGTTATTGGGACACTCACTGTTAATGAAGGTATTCTCAATACCCTCGAACCATTGTAGGAGACTAGTAGCTCCTTCATCCCCACTGAACTTAGGAGGATTACAGGTATTAAAAGGTTTGAGAGTGCAGACTGGGAGACCATTCCCGTTCCCATTGTGATTTCCGTTGCCATTTCCATTTCCATTGCCGTTTCCATTTCCATTGCCGTTTCCATTCATTTGGATGACTTGAGCCAGTAAGTTAGGAACCAGAGTTGTGATCTGTTGCGCCATTTGTTGGGAAATGATCGCAGCCAGTTGGGCATCACCTCCCTTGTTGTGGTTAGTGTCGTGGTTGTGGTTGTGATTGCTACTCCCTTCATCATGATTGTCACCACTGTTAAGGCGAGCGCTGCGACGTGGAGGCATGATCTGTAAGAGACACAATGAAGGTTCAATGAGACATGAATGAGGTAATATAGGGAATGTAATTGTTTATCCATTAATTAAAACGAATAAATGAAAATGTTGACTTATCAAAGATTCTAGATTCTAATAACATAGTGAAGACATGCTTTAGCCTATAAGTGAACATTCATCCCGAGAATTCCCAAGTAGGCATCCGGGTCCCTCGTCTGATTGGGATATATGCGCAATGCCACCCTAGACAGAAAACTCAGAATACAGGCGTTCACCCATCCAGATTGCACGTGTTCGTTATTAAAATCTCGAACTTCGATGAGATCTCAAGGTGGTTCAGGCTAAACCTGAGGATTTTGTCCTATTAATCTAAGAGTAGATCTAGTGATGGTGAGCAATCTTCTTGTAGGGATTAAAGTAGGGATAAGAAGTAGGAGGGAGATAGAGAATAGCAAGTAAAACGAGCAAGTACTGGTTATAATCCTATGGTTATAGACTAGATTATTTTTCTAATAACCTAATTCCCTATAACAATGGCTCTGATACCAATCTGTAACACCCCAACCGATGGCGGAAACATCGAGGTGTCACGTAGTGATGATTGTTCAATAGCTCATGGTACTAAATGAAAGTTGAATAATATTAAACAAATTACAATTTACATGTAAATATTACAAAGGTTGATTAATATAAGCTAGGTCCAAAGCTTCTATGTGTTCCAAGACTTGTACAACTTCCAATAGCAATTAAACCTGAAACATGTTAAATTGGAAAGATGGGGGGGGGGGGGTCAACTATAAATAGTTGGTGAGAATACATAGGTTTTGTATATAGTTGAAAACAATATGTTGTATAACAATCATAGTTGAAGTATAATAATGAGTAATGATAGAATATGAGTACGACATGTAACAATGCTGTGACACCCGGCAAATTCTGGTTAACAACGTTGTCTAGATGAAAGTCTACCTTAGCGAGTCACGCGTATATTGTACTTAACTGGGTTAGTTAAGTCGGGTTATGGTTCGGGAACTATTGGTTAGTCTAGAAGATCATTGGATGTTGGTCTAGAGGTTCGTTAGATGTCAGTCCTTAACCAAGTGTACAAACGGTGACGATTTGTAGGATCGTCAGGGCATACGGAACGTACGAGTCTCGAGTCCCGGGAATTGGTGAACGAGTGTGAAAATGTGTATTTACTTGTATTATGTGTTTACAATCATTATGTGACTTGTCGGTACGTGAATATGTGTTAACATATGTTAAAACGGGGTTTAACGCGCAAAACGCACAAAACCAACCCCTATAGGCGATTAGGAAGCCTAATCACCTATAGGGGAGGCGAGTAGGAGACCCTAAGGGCGATTAGGGGCCTACTCGTGTGAAGGTTTAGGCGATTAGGCCTAATTGTGTGAACCTTCATGCGATTAGCAGCCCTAATCGCGTGTAAGGGCTGCATACTCGCTAGTTACGTGCTGGACGACTAAAAACGACTATAAATACCATACATAACCTCCTAAACTTCATTATACCAACCCTAGTCGTCCCATAACCCGCCCCAACACATAAACAACCTCTGGAAGGCGATTTTTGATCAAAACACAAGGTTTCAAGCTTGAATCATCATACTTTCATAATCCTAAGGTTTGATTTTCATCCATAACTCTTTATAAACGTTTTTAATCAATCCCTAATGGTCCAGACCTGTTCTTAAACGAAAAAGCTTTCTGAAAATCGTCAATAAGGGTTGTTAATCGGATTATAACTAATATACATGCGTTATGGGTGTGTATGATTAAAAAGCTAGGATTTTTATGATTCATGATGATGATTTGATATGTTATTATGTTAGATCAGAATTGATATTGATAGTATGATGATAGAAATCTCAGTAATTGGATATTAGGGTTATGATTACGCGTGTTAGTATGATGTTGCATGCTATGTGAATGGTGTTTGGATTACTTGGTTGCATGCAGGATTGATTATACGAGGTTAAACGAAGGATTTTGGGTTAAACATGTTTAGGATAGTGTTTGGGATGATATTGGGTGGTTACACACGTTCTGGATCTGATTTGGAGCGTTAAACGCGCGAAAAACCGGAACAGCAAGGTTACAGGCGAGTAGCATTCCTAATCGCCTATGTTATAGGCGAGTAGGGTGCTAATCGCCTATAACTCAGGCGAGTAGAGGCCTACTCGTGTGACAGTAGGGGTGATTAGCCCTAATTGCTAGTAAGTTCATGTGATTAGCCCTAATTGCTAGTAAGTTCATGTGATTAGCCCTAATTGCTAGTATGTTCATGTGATTAGCCCTAATTGCTAGTAAGTTCATGTGATTAGCCCTAATTGCTAGTAAGTTCATGTGATTACCTCCTAATCGCCTATAATAGAGGCGAGTAGGGTTCCTAATTGCTAGTTGACCAACCTAAATGCTAGTTGACTTTTCCTAATCGCGTGTACTGCTGCTGTAAGTGTAAATTAGCATTCCGAGACCCGATTTAACATGTAGTAACATGCTAGGAACCCCGTAACATGTCTAATAACTTGGTAACATATATTTGGATGTAATTCGGTGATACGTGAACTATGTGCTATAACTTGTTGTGCGTTAACGTATGTTAAGTGTGAATGCGTTATGGTATGTTGTGGAGCGTAAACATAACACGGGGAGTCTCGGGTCACCAATGGGATGTCGAGTCTTGTACTTTGGGTCAGTTAAACAGTCACGGTGTTTTCAAACGAACTTGGTTATGGTCTGGACATCTAGGGACTAATTAACCTGCGGGTTATTAGTCTAAGTACTTGTAACTGTCGTATGTTAGGTCGCCGCTTTACGGGACTAGCATAGCAGCTGAGTTTACTCGGGTTAAGGAGTAACGCAACTTAAGGTGAGTTTACGGCCCCTCTTTTAAACTGGTTTTATACTTTCGGGGGAGAAAACATGTGTTAAAACAATTATTTGGTAACTACTGTCATACTATGGGTTTCTATTGTGTACTACACGATTTTGGAAGTCCCGGGGGGAACCATGAATGTGCGGGTTTGCACAACGGGGAAATGTGAATAGCGCTATTGGGAGTGACCAACCCCGCTCGTCGGCTTGGAGGGCCGGGCGAGTGCATATTGTCTCAAACAGGAACAACAGGAACATTTGGTACTTTTTGGGCACAACATCTGGTATTCGAGTTAGTAATGGTTTTCCAATCGTGGTAGTAACAAAACGTACGCCTAGCTAGCGTATACTGGTTTTCGATTTGTTATAGTATGGACAGGTGGACTTGGTACTTGGATACAAAACCTGTAAACTCACCAGCATTTTGTGCTGACGTAAACTTTTACATGTTTTCTCAGGTCGCTAAGGTAGCACGACTGGACTAGGGCGCACGCGTCTGCACGGCGTCTAACTAGGGTTGCATGGTCTTTTGAACGTTGAACTATTATTTCATTGTTGAGATACTGTTTTTGAATAAGCTTCCGCTGTAAACGGGATTTTAAACTATGTTTTGAAATTGCATTTATATTCATTTAGACTTGTTTATTGTGATCGTTGGTTTGGATCCTGGTTTGTCATGCGCCTCGCGGTAAAACTCCGCAAGTGGATTTTGAGGGTGTGATAGATTGGTATCAGAGCCAATGGTTATAGTGAACTAGGACTGCATGTAGAGTCTAGTCTATAGCCGAGTCGCACACACTAGACGATCACATGGTACTAAACGTTATAGTGGTTTACGTATGGTCTTGTCGGGGTGTCTCTAAATCATTGGTCTTTCTACGTTACATCATCCGTTCTATCTTAGGTTGGGTTACTTGTTTTCTAGGCAGTGTAGTCTGTTGGAGTAACTCGCGTGCTCTTGAGATTTGTCCAAGGCTCGGACATCTCCCCTTTCGCACTCCAATAGAAACACTTGTCATGAACTACCGTAGTATTACGGTGTGTAGCTAAGAGTCTATATTCGGTGATTTGAACTTTGAACTAGGAGAACACTGGGAGGACCATGTAGAGCGGTTTATCATTTTGGGTGCACACAAAATCATAAACCGAAATGCATGGAAGCCCTAGTGGGCTCTGGGTTTGAGGGGATAGTCCTGGATTGGATCTAGCTTTGATCTTGTGAACATTAGTGGTTATCTTTAACTGCGAAACTAAATTTTCTCGTTCTTTCTGCCAGAATCATGTCTGGAGTGCGTGGAGGACGTGGAGGTGGTCGCAATGGTGGACGTGGTGGTGGTCGCGGTGGTGCTGGTGGTCGTGGTGGAGGTATTAACCTATCGCAGGCTGATCTGAACAACTTGCTCCAAGCTGCCTTTCAGTTAGGGCACAACGGTGGTGGTAAGTTGATTTATCCATTTCCTTTGCCTCATTGGTGAACCTTGTTTACGTTATTCGTGGTTTCTCATACGTTTCATTTCAGGTGATCCTGTTGACCCACCCCCACCCATGTGCACCTACAAGATGTTCCGGGACTGTAAGCCCCAGGAATTCTCTGGCACTGAGGGTGCGGTGAGCTTGCTTAGGTGGTTGGAGAAAGTGGAGTCAGTATTTCTGATGTGTAACTGTCTCCCAGAAGATCGGGTAAAGTATGCAGCTGCGTTATTCCAGGATGTGGCATTGACTTGGTGGAATGGTATCACCCAGAATATGGGTATTGGGGAGGCATATGCTATGCCATGGGAGAATTTTGTGCAGTTGCTGAAGCGTGAGTATTGTCCGAGGGAAGAGGTACAGAAGCTGGAGCATGAGGTGTGGAACCTCAAGATGACTGGGTCGGAAATTGAGAAGTATACTGTGAGGCGGAATGAGTTGGCAGTGCTGTGTCCCGATCTGCATGTGCCAGAATACCATAGGATTGAACACTATGTCTCAGGGTTAGTACCGGAAATTGCAGGGTTAGTGGCTGCGGGAAATCATCCTACGTATGCAGAGGTAGTTCGATCGGCCCATAGGATGACTAACTTAAAGGTAAATGAGGGTATTTTGCCTGCGAAGGGTTCGACTGTTAAGGCCCCAGAGAACAACAAGCGCAAGTGGGAAAATGACGGGAAGGGAGCTGGGTCAGCACAGCAGAATAAGAAGTTCGACAATGTGGGTTCTTCTTCTTCGGATAACAAGCAGGGTGGTTATGCGGGAAAACTACCCAAATGCAACAAGTGTGGACGCCATCATCAAGGGAACTGCGACAGTAACCGTTGTCACCGCTGCGAGCGAATTGGGCATTATGCTAAAGATTGTCGGGTTACACTTCCATCGACTCAGGCTCCAACTAACAGCTCAGCTCCGACTACTCAAGGGACTACAGGAAGACAAGGGTGCTACAACTGTGGCGACACTGGGCATTACAAGAAGGATTGCCCAAAACTGAAGCAGGGTGGAAACAACAGTAATGGGAACAACGGGGGCGGCGGCAGGAATGCACGTGCCTTCGTCATTGGAGCCGCTAAGGCTAGACAGGACCCTGACACAGTCACCGGTACGTTTCTTCTCAATAATCGTTCTGTTAGTGTGTTATTTGATTCTGGTGCCGACAAGAGTTTTGTATCCATGGATGTTAGTCGACTGCTAGATGTAGTACCCGTACCATTAGAGACCAAGTATATTATTGAGTTGGCCGACGGTAAAACGATTGAAGCTACTAGTGTCCTTCGGGAGTGTCAATTAGAGTTGTCGGGTTTATCGTTCCCCATCGACCTTATGCCGGTACCTTTGGGTAGTTTTGACGTTGTGGTAGGAATGGATTGGTTATCTTTGTATCGCGCGGAGATTGTCTGTTACGATAAGGTTATTCGGATTCCTCTCCCTGATGGAGAATTCCTTTCTGTGTACGGTATCAAGGGTGGTGTTCCGCTAAACATCATCTCTAGCATGAAAGCCCTTAAGTGCCTTCGAAAGGGTTATCCAGCCGTTTTGGCGCTTTTATCTGTTTCCTCTAGTGATGAGAAGAAGATCGATGACATTCCGGTGGTACGCGAGTTTCCTGATGTTTTTCCCGATGATTTATCTGGTCTTCCTCCTCATCGTCAAGTCGAGTTCGGTATTGATCTTGTACCAGGGGCTGCTCCTATTGCTCGGGCCCCCTACCGTCTTGCACCTCCCGAGATGCAGGAATTGTCTAGTCAGTTACAGGAACTCTTGGACAAGGGTTTCATCCGGCCAAGTTCTTCCCCTTGGGGAGCCCCGATTCTATTTGTTAAGAAGAAGGATGGAAGTTTCCGATTGTGTGTGGACTACAGAGAACTGAACAAATTGACCGTCAAGAACCGTTATCCTCTTCCACGTATTGATGATCTATTCGACCAGCTTCAGGGTTCTAGTTATTATTCCAAGATCGACTTGAGGTCCGGTTATCACCAGCTGCGCGTCAGGGAGGCTGACGTTGCCAAGACTGCTTTTCGAACACGTTATGGCCATTTCGAATTCTTGGTCATGCCTTTCGGTCTCACGAACGCACCGGTGGTTTTCATGGACTTGATGAACCGCGTCTGTAAACCATATCTGGATAAGTTCGTCATTGTGTTTATTGATGACATTCTGATCTACTCCAAGAACGAGACCGAACACGAGGAACATCTGCGGTTAGTTTTGGAACTCTTGCGACGGGAACAACTTTACGCCAAGTTCTCAAAGTGTGACTTTTGGTTACGCGAAGTTCAATTCCTAGGACATGTGGTTAATGAACTAGGGATTCATGTCGATCCAGCTAAAATCGAAGCGATCAAGGACTGGGGAGCACCAAAGACGCCAACTGAGGTGCGGCAATTCCTAGGCCTTGCGGGCTATTATCGTCGTTTCATTCAGGGGTTCTCGAAGATTGCTCAACCCCTCACCACTCTCACTCAGAAGGATAGGAAGTTCGACTGGGGTGAACCACAAGAGTCAGCGTTTGAAGAACTGAAGTCTAAACTGTGTTCTGCTCCTATTTTGTCTTTACCTGAGGGTCCTGATGATTTCGTTGTCTACTGTGATGCTTCTATTCATGGTCTCGGTTGTTGATGCAACGCGAGAAAGTGATTGCGTATGCTTCTCGTCAACTCAAAGTGCACGAGAAGAACTACACAACTCATGATTTAGAGTTGGGTGCAGTGGTGTTCGCGTTGAAAATTTGGAGACATTACTTGTACGGTACCAAATGCACCATCTACACCGATCACAAGAGTCTCCAACACATTTTCGACCAACAACACTTGAACATACGGCAGCGTCGCTGGATTGAACTTTTGAACGACTATGATTGTGCTATTAAGTACCATCCTGGCAAGGCGAATGTTGTAGCAGACGCCTTGAGTAGGAAGGAATCTACTAAACCTCGTCGCGTTCGGGCATTGCAGCTCACCATTCATTCATCCCTACCTGATCAACTCCGTTCTGCCCAGTTAGAAGCTTTGAAGGAGGAAAACCTTAAAGCTGAAACTATGCACGGTGCCGACAAGCACCTCGAGCGAAGGCCTGATGGCCTGCACTATTTTGCAGAACGTATATGGGTTCCTTTATTCGGGGGACTACGAGAGCTTGTCCTTGATGAGGCTCATAAGTCCCGGTATTCTATTCATCCTGGTTCGGATGAGATGTACCAAGATCTGAAGGTGCTTTACTGGTGGCCAAACATGAGGTCGGACATAGCCTCATACGTAAGCAAATGCTTGACCTGTGCTAAGGTCAAGGTGGAATACCAGAAACCGTCGGGTCTCTTGCAACAACCTGAAATTCCGGAATGGAAATGGGAACGGATTACTATGGATTTTGTCACACAACTTCCTAAATCACCAAGCGGGAATGACATGATATGGGTGATTGTCGATCGGTTGACGAAATCAGCCCATTTTCTTGCTATTAAGGAAACCGACACCATGGACCGTTTGGCTCGTCTTTACTTGAAAGAAGTTGTTTCTAAGCACGGGGTACCAGTTTCTATTATCTCGGATCGTGACTCCCATTTTACTTCTCACTTCTGGAAGTCTTTGCACAAGGCTTTGGGTACCCAACTAGACATGAGTACGGCTTATCATCCACAGACTGACGGTCAGAGTGAGCGCACGATTCAAACTTTAGAAGACATGCTGCGGGCATGTGTGATCGATTTTGGAAAGGGTTGGGAAGCTCATCTGCCGTTAGTAGAATTCTCGTATAATAACAGTTATCACACGAGCATCAAGGCTGCTCCGTTCGAAGCACTGTACGGACGGAAATGCCGTTCTCCTCTTTGTTGGGCTGAAGTGGGTGAGAGTCAACTCACTGGGCCTGAACTAGTGTACGAAACTTCGGAAAAGATCGTACAGATTCGTAATCGGTTGGCGGCGGCACGGGACCGGCAAAAGAGTTATGCTGATCAGCGTCGCAAACCACTGGAATTTCAAGTCAATGACAAGGTACTTCTAAAAGTCTCGCCGTGGAAGGGCGTCATACGCTTTGGGAAGCGTGGCAAACTCAATCCGCGGTATGTCGGCCCATTTACGATCCTGGAACGGATTGGGCCGGTGGCATATCGACTTGATCTACCGACGGAGCTCGGTAACGTACATAACGTCTTTCACGTGTCAAACTTGAAGAAGTGTCTGGCTGACGAGTCTCTCATCGTTCCACTAGAAGAGATCAAGGTTGATGATCGTCTTCGGATTGTGGAAGAACCTGTGGAGATCCTTGATTACAAGATTCGTAGCCTACGTCACAGCAAGATTTGTATCGTTAAGGTTCGGTGGAACTCGAACCGGGGACCGGAGTATACGTGGGAACGGGAGGATCAGATGAAGTCTAAGTATCCTCATCTTTTTCCTAAGGAAGCGTTCGAGTCGAGACATGTCTCTTCGGCAGCTGAATGAATCTCGGGGCGAGATTCCTTTTAACGTGGGGATGATGTGACAACTCGGGTAAATCTCTCTTTTGGTTTCTATCTTTTTGTTTGTTTTCTTCGTTATTTCTTTTGTTCTTTTGGTGCTTGTGCAATTTTCGGGACGAAAATTCTTTTAACGTGGGGATGATGTGACACCCGGCAAATTCTGGTTAACAACGTTGTCTAGATGAAAGTCTACCTTAGCGAGTCACGCGTATATTGTACTTAACTGGGTTAGTTAAGTCGGGTTATGGTTCGGGAACTATTGGTTAGTCTAGAAGATCATTGGATGTTGGTCTAGAGGTTCGTTAGATGTCAGTCCTTAACCAAGTGTACAAACGGTGACGATTTGTAGGATCGTCAGGGCATACGGAATGTACGAGTCTCGAGTCCCGGGAATTGGTGAACGAGTGTGAAAATGTGTATTTACTTGTATTATGTGTTTACAATCATTATGTGACTTGTCGGTACGTGAATATGTGTTAACATATGTTAAAACGGGGTTTAACGCGCAAAACGCACAAAACCAACCCCTATAGGCGATTAGGAAGCCTAATCACCTATAGGGGAGGCGAGTAGGAGACCCTAAGGGCGATTAGGGGCCTACTCGTGTGAAGGTTTAGGCGATTAGGCCTAATTGTGTGAACCTTCATGCGATTAGCAGCCCTAATCGCGTGTAAGGGCTGCATACTCGCTAGTTACGTGCTGGACGACTAAAAACGACTATAAATACCATACTTAACCTCCTAAACTTCATTATACTAACCCTAGTCGTCCCATAACCCGCCCCAACACATAAACAACCTCTGGAAGGCGATTTTTGATCAAAACACAAGGTTTCAAGCTTGAATCATCATACTTTCATAATCCTAAGGTTTGATTTTCATCCATAACTCTTTATAAACGTTTTTAATCAATCCCTAATGGTCCAGACCTGTTCTTAAACGAAAAAGCTTTCTGAAAATCGTCAATAAGGGTTGTTAATCGGATTATAACTAATATACATGTGTTATGGGTGTGTATGATTAAAAAGCTAGGATTTTTATGATTCATGATGATGATTTGATATGTTATTATGTTAGATCAGAATTGATATTGATAGTATGATGATAGAAATCTCAGTAATTGGATATTAGGGTTATGATTACGCGTGTTAGTATGATGTTGCAAGCTATGTGAATGGTGTTTGGATTACTTGGTTGCATGCAGGACTGATTATACGAGGTTAAACGAAGGATTTTGGGTTAAACATGTTTAGGATAGTGTTTGGGATGATATTGGGTGGTTACACACGTTCTGGATCTGATTTGGAGCGTTAAACGCGCGAAAAACCGGAACAGCAAGGTTACAGGCGAGTAGAGGCCTACTCGTGTGACAGTAGGGGTGATTAGCCCTAATTGCTAGTAAGTTCATGTGATTAGCCCTAATTGCTAGTAAGTTCATGTGATTAGCCCTAATTGCTAGTAAGTTCATGTGATTAGCCCTAATTGCTAGTAAGTTCATGTGATTAGCCCTAATTGCTAGTAAGTTCATGTGATTACCTCCTAATCGCCTATAATAGAGGCGAGTAGGGTTCCTAATTGCTAGTTGACCAACCTAAATGCTAGTTGACTTTTCCTAATCGCGTGTACTGCTGCTGTAAGTGTAAATTAGCATTCCGAGACCCGATTTAACATGTAGTAACATGCTAGGAACCCCGTAACATGTCTAATAACTTGGTAACATATATTTGGATGTAATTCGGTGATACGTGAACTATGTGCTATAACTTGTTGTGCGTTAACGTATGTTAAGTGTGAATGCGTTATGGTATGTTGTGGAGCGTAAACATAACACGGGGAGTCTCGGGTCACCAATGGGATGTCGAGTCTTGTACTTTGGGTCAGTTAAACAGTCACGGTGTTTTCAAACGAACTTGGTTATGGTCTGGACATCTAGGGACTAATTAACCTGCGGGTTATTAGTCTAAGTACTTGTAACTGTCGTATGTTAGGTCGCCGCTTTACGGGACTAGCATAGCAGCTGAGTTTACTCGGGTTAAGGAGTAACGCAACTTAAGGTGAGTTTACGGCCCCTCTTTTAAACTGGTTTTATACTTTCGGGGGAGAAAACATGTGTTAAAACAATTATTTGGTAACTACTGTCATACTATGGGTTTCTATTGTGTACTACACGATCTTTGGAAGTCGCGGGGGGAACCATGAATGTGCGGGTTTGCACAACGGGGAAATGTGAATAGCGCTATTGGGAGTGACCAACCCCGCTCGTCGGCTTGGAGGGCCGGGCGAGTGCATATTGTCTCAAACAGGAACAACAGGAACATTTGGTACTTTTCGGGCACAACATCTGGTATTCGAGTTAGTAATGGTTTTCCAATCGTGGTAGTAACAAAACGTACGCCTAGCTAGCGTATACTGGTTTTCGATTTGTTATAGTATGGACAGGTGGACTTGGTACTTGGATACAAAACCTGTAAACTCACCAGCATTTTGTGCTGACGTAAACTTTTACATGTTTTCTCAGGTCGCTAAGGTAGCACGACTGGACTAGGGCGCACGCGTCTGCACGGCGTCTAACTAGGGTTGCATGGTCTTTTGAACGTTGAACTATTATTTCATTGTTGAGATACTGTTTTTGAATAAGCTTCCGCTGTAAACGGGATTTTAAACTATGTTTTGAAATTGCATTTATATTCATTTAGACTTGTTTATTGTGATCGTTGGTTTGGATCCTGGTTTGTCATGCGCCTCACGGTAAAACTCCGCAAGTGGATTTTGAGGGTGTGACAAATGCGTCTTTTGTACAATCAAACCTTGTGTCGACTGAGACCTAACTCGCAAGTTAGTAAAAGTGTAACTGTTATCGATCATCCCTGAATTTATGCGGGGGGATGGGTTTGTCAGACCTATAGCGCTATAATCTAAACAGGCGGCTTGATCAATGTTAATGATTGTACTGTGTCTTTTTGTTACAGCCAAATGATAGAATGAGTAAATGATAGTGTAATTGAATCATAAGTTTAAACAATGTAAGAATGAGTAAATGATAGTGCATAAAATGTTTAAACATGTTTCACCTCAAAATGTAAAACAAAAAAAAGGGGCTATGTAAACTCACCTTAGTGCTAGAATTAAATCCCTTGATATAGAATAAATGTGGCTCGAAAGTATCCAAGTATCACCCTATGTTTAAGGCAATAATATAAGTGTTGGGAAAACTTAAAAGTCTAAGTTTTCTATTCCAAAGGTATTCTAGGGTTCCTAATTTGGGGATTAATAATTGATTGGTAATAAATTTAGAATAATTGTTAATTACATAATAAAATAAAGAAATAATTAATTGAAAAGGATTTTTGGCAATTCTCAATTAAATATGGTTGTATTAAAAAGTAGTAGATGTGAAAATATTTTTTATAAAATTATTTTCTTAATTAATGAATATATAATATATTAATAATTATTTGACAAAATATAGACTTAATATTTAAAAATATTAAAAATTACAAATTTCGAATCAAAAATTTATATTTCTGATCTAAATGATTAATAATAATTTATGTGAAATTTTGATGCAAAAATAATAAAAAATGAATTTATTATGATTTATTTATGATTAAAATAACAAAAATCGATTAAAAATATTAAATAAATGATTTTTCAGAAATAAAAACCATTTCTGGAATGTTTATTGTTTTATAAACTTAGGATAATTTTTGTAGAATTTTATAAAATCGTTTTGATATTTTTATAGAATTTTATAATTATAATAGAATAAACTTGTAATATTTATTATATATAATAAATAAAATATTTTTGAAAAACTAAAAATTGTATGATAAACTTTTCTATTAGAATATTATAAAATATTTTTTTGTAGAATTTATAAATTCTTTTTCATATTTTAAAACTATTTTAAAAGTTTAGTAAGTTAAATATATAAGTAAAGAGGTTAAAAAAATATGTTGTTGTTGCCGAGGATTGAACCCGCGTCAAACTCGGGTTAGAAGTTTTAAATCACAAGCCTAGACCATCTGGTCTAGACCCTGAGAACGATAAATCTAGGTTCGAAATAATTATATAGGTTTTCTGTTTAACAATTAAATTGCTTTTAATCAAAAGGAAAGAAAAAGGGGTGTGACAGGGGTCGAACCCAGGCCCGTGCCCGGTTCCCACGTCTTATACACAAGGTGTTTACCAACTGATCTGTGGATCAAGATCAGTTGGTGTTAGGTTTCTTTTCGTTTAATACAAATAACTAAGTCTGCAGATCATTTATCCCCCCCCCCCAAAAAAAAAAGATATACGAACCCTAGATCCTTAATCAGTTTTCATACGCGACTAAACCCTAATTAACCATAGGGTTAATGATCTAAAAGTGCCGATCAATATGATAGTAAGAGGGATTGAAACATACCAGACCCGAAACCTTCTAATTCGAAGTCAAACAGGAAGTCAAATGCGAACGAATCACGATCGGATACAAGATAATAACAGAAATTGAGTGTGGGGTTTTGATTTTCGGTGGTTTTAGGTTGCTATCAAGGATCCAATTTATACTAACTACACGAAATCGTATGTTTAGAAAGTTTGACCCAAGGTTTAATATAGACACGTGATTTAAGCTTTAATTCGTATGTTTTTATTGCGATTCAATGGCGTGTAGGACACGCTGAATGCTGATTTCCACTTTCCAAACATAATCACGAGCAAATAAACGCGTATATGATCTTGATTTGGTATGTTCGATTGGGTGTTTGACTTTGGGAAGTCAACTGTGAAATATGAAAAGTGTTTATGTTTGTTTTGATTGGAAACTAATCACAATATGAGCTGTAGCCCAGCTGGTTAGTGTGTTGTGTTGGTTGTCTGGCTCGGCTGTGGACACAGGTTCAAGTCCTGGTCCACACAATTCTTTTTTTGGCATTTATTTTACTAAAATTATATTATTATATATTCATGATATGATTATCTAAGTCCGAAAATGATACGAAATATTTTTAAAACGTACTATTCATCGAGATTTAACGATTTTTATCAGTTTAAGGTGTTTAAAACATATATTGTTTGAAACAAATATATTCTTTCCTAAATATTTTGGGGAAAATATGCGATGTTACATTAGCTACTCCTGGCATACGCTGAACTAGTGGTTACATGGTTTTGGAAACTGTAAGGCCTAGTAATTGAATAGGTTTACGCTTGTCTTTATTAAGCCTGTTTGTGTTAATTAGGCTTAGTTTAGTTAATGGGCTTGGGTTAGGCTATGTGGGCCAAGGCTTTAGTGGACCCTATATAATGTTATGTTTGCTACGTTGTTAGGGTTAGACATTAGAAATCCTCTCATTTGTAACTCTAGAGCCACCACCTTGTACCAGATAATCCTAGAGGTTGTGTGCAAGGTGAAACAGCAATACAAGGGATTTCATTGTGTTTTAATCTTTTGTTCTTCACATTCAATCTTGTTTTCCACACTCGATTGTTTGTTTGATACCCGGTAGAGAAGATCTTGGACTTACAATTGGTATCAAAGCCTAAGAAGTCTTTCGAAGGCTCGGTTCGGTATCATTCGAAGATCAAAAGAAGACGATTTGCTGCTGCGTTTATTCGGTTTTACAGATTTATGCTTTATCTTGTTAAATAATTTAATTTTTCTAATAAGTTTTGTGTTTAAGTTTTGTTGGCAGAATTATTTTTGGTCAAGAACACGAAGAACAAGAAAGAATAGCAATTAAATTTTTGTTGATTTTGGGCTGTTTGATTCTTCTTTATTTTGTTGATTTTGTTAGCAGACATTTCGGTAGTTAGTTTGGAAAGAAAAATATTATCAAATATTGGAGTCAAAAACTCATTCCAAAATAAAGAGAGTCAACCTATCAATCAGTTGTCACATGTTTCGGAAAAAGACTCTAAATCTTGGTGGTTCCTACAACAGTTGGAAATCCATTCGGACACAAACCTCAGTCGAACACCCAAGCTTCCGTCGGACACTCCTTTTCTAGTCGGACACCAACCCAGAACTCAAACATCAACTCGGACACTACCATCTCCTCGGACACACTCCAGCACTCGGACACAACACAACTTGAGCTCGGACACAACCTTCTGATTCGGACACTCGAGCTCGACCCCACCTCGGACACTACCATCACCTCGGACACACATCATCTACCTCGGACACAACTCATCGGTCGGACACTCTTTTCGAACTCGGACACAAGCTACACCTCGGAAACTCCTCCATCACCCGGTCACCCCTACTCTGACACTCACCTCTTTCTCGGACTCACCCTCGAGCTCGGACACACCTCACCGGTCGGACACCCGAACGTCACCACCCGGACACAACACAACAACCCAGATCCGGTAACCCTCACCTCTCGGACACCCATCGGAAACATCTCGGACACCACTTCAACCCGGACACAACCACTCGTCACCTTCGTCAGTTTCCATCAACGTAGCAGACGACGACTCCACATCCGGATCAGCACCTATAGCTTGAAACTGATACAACGCATGATTCCCAAACTCAGAAGCCGCAAACAGAAAAGGAACCTTTAACCCGATCCACCACCCGGAAACCATCCTCTGACCGGAAACCCAACACCCGAACCCCTTGCTCCAGACTCAAACTGCAACCTAACCCCAACCCGAAAACTTTCCTTTCATCAGAAAACACCACCTCCGGCCAGAACTCACCACACCCGTACCTGCAACCAAATCCCACAACACCAAACCTGAGCCAACCTGTCACCATGATGTCTTTGGTTTATTGTGATTTGAATTGAACGATTTTATTTTACGATCTGATTGAGCTAAGTATTGTTTGAATATTTGTCAAACTGAAGAAGAAGATGATAACAATCGGTTATAGCTTCAAGGTGTGTTTGAAATGTGAAGTCTAGTGAAGAGAAAGAGAAACTAAAAAAGGGGATGGTGTGTTTATAGAGGAGAGAGATAGAGCATGAGGCGTGTTATTGTGACAACTCGGGTAAATCTCTCTTTCGGTTTCTATCTTTTGTTCGTTATTTCTTTTGTTCTTCTGGTACTTGTGCAATTTTCGGGACGAAAATTCTTTTAACGTGGGGATGATGTGACACCCGGCAAATTCTGGTTAACAACGTTGTCTAGATGAAAGTCTACCTTAGCGAGTCACGCGTATATTGTACTTAACTGGGTTGGTTAAGTCGGGTTATAGTTCGGGAACTATCGGTTTAGTCTAGAGGATCATTGGATGTTGGTCTAGAGGTTCATTAGATGTCGGTCCTTAACCAAGTGTACAAACGGTGACGATCGGTAGGATCGTCAGGACATACGGAACATACGAGTCTCGAGTCCCGGGAATTGGTGAACGAGTGTGAATATGTGTATTTACTTGTGTTATGTGTTTATAATCATTATGTGACTTGTCGGTACATTAATATGTGTTAACATATGTTAAAACGGGGTTTAACGCGCAAAACACACGAAACAGGCCCATATAGGCGATCAGGATAACCAAATCGCCTATATGTGGGGCGACTGGGAACCTTAGGGGCGATCAGGGTACTGATCGCATGACTGTTCATGCGATTAGGCCCCGATCGCATGAACTTATACGCGATTAGGCTTCCTGAACGCGTGTAAAGCTGCATAATCGCATGTTACGTGCTGGACGACTAAAAACGACTATAAATACCATACTTGACTGCATAAACTTCATTATACAAACCCTAGTCGTCCCATAACCCGCCCCAACACATAAACAACCTCTGGAAGGCGATATTTGATCAAAACTCAAGGTTTCAAGCTTGAATCATAATACTTTCATAATCCTAAGGTTTGATTTTCATCCATAACTCTTTATAAACGTTTTTAATCAATCCCTAAGGGTCCAGACCTGTTGTTAAACGAAAAAGCTTTCTGAAAATCGTCAATAAGGGTTGTTAATTGGATTATAACTAATATGCATGCATTATGAGTGTGTATGATTAGAAAGCTAGGGTTTTTATGATTCATGATGATGATTTGATATGTTATTATGATAGATCAGTATTGATATTGATATTATGATGATAGGAATCTCAGTAATTGATTATTAGGGTTATTGTTATGCATGTTAGTATGATGATTGCATGCTATGTGTATGGTGTTTGGATTACTTGATTTCATGCAGGACTGATTATACGAGGTTAAACGAAGGATTTTGGTTTAAACATGTTTAGATTAGTGTTTGGGATGATATTGGGTAGTTACACACGTTCTGGATCTGATTTGGAGCGTTAAACGCGCGAAAAACTGGAACAGCAAGGTTACAGGCGATTAGCATTGCTAATCGCCAGTTTTACATGCAATCAGGGCCTGATCGCATGAGTTTTCATGCGATCAGCCCAAATCGCATGAGTTTTCATGCGATCAGCCCAAATCGCGTGAGTTTACATGCAATCAGCCCTGATCACGTGAACTTACATGCAATCAGCCCTGATCACGTGAACTTACATGCAATCAGCCCTAATCACATGAACTTATATGCAATCAGCCCTAATCACATGAACTTATATGCAATCAGCCCTAATCACATGAACTTATATGCAATCAGTCCTAATTGCTAGTTTACGTTTCCTAATCGCGTGTACTACTATTGTAAGTGTAAATTAGCATTCCGAGACCCGATTTGACGTGTAGTAACATGCTAGGAACCTCGTAACATATATGGTAACTTGGTGACATATGTTTGGATGTAATTCGGTGATACGTGAACTATGTGCTATAACTTGTTGTGCGTTAACGTATGTTAAGTGTAATTGCGTTATTGTATGTTTTGGAGCGTAAACATAACACGGGGAGTCTCGGGTCACCAATGGGATGTCGAGTCTTGTACTTTGGGTCAGTTAAACAGTCACGGTGTTTTCAAACAAACTTGGTTATGGTCTGGACATCTAGGGACTAATTAACCTGCGGGTTATTAGTCTAAGTACTTGTAACTGTCGTATGTTAGGTCGCCGCTTACGGGACTAGCATAACAGCTGGGTTTACTCGGGTTAAGGAGTAACGCAACTTAAGGTGAGTTTACGGCCCCTCTTTTAAACTGGTTTTATACTTTCGGGGGAGAAAACATGTGTTAAACAACTATTTGGTAACTACTGTCATACTATGGGTTTCTATTGTGTACTACACGATCTTTGGAAGTCCCGGGGGGAACCATGAATGTGCGGGTTTGCACAACGGGGAAATGTGAATAGCGCTATTGGGAGTGACCAACCCCGCTCGTCGACTTGGAGGGTCGGCGGGTGCATATTGTCTCAAACAGGAACAACAGGAACTACATCGGGCATACTTTTGGTATTCGCGTTAGTAATGGTTTTCCAATCGTGGTAGTAACAAAACGTACGCCTAGCTAGCGTATACTGGTTTTCGATTTATTATAGTATGGACAGGTGGACTTGGTTCTTGGATACAAAACCTGTAAACTCACCAGCATTTTTGTGCTGACGTAAACTTTTACATGTTTTCTCAGGTCGCTAAGGTAGCACGACTGGACTAGGGCGCACGCGTCTGCACGGCGTCTTACTAGGGTTGCATGGTCTTTTGAACGTTGAACTATTGTTTCATTATTGAGATATTGTTTTTGAATAAAGCTTCCGCTGTAAACGGGATTTTTAAACTATGTTTTGAAATTGCATTTATATTCATTTAGACTTGTTTATTGTGATCGTTGGTTTGGATCCTGGTTTGTCATGCGCCTCGCGGTAAAACTCCGCAAGTGGATTTTGAGGGTGTGACAGATTGGTATCAGAGCCAATGGTTATAGTGAACTAGGACTGCATGTAGAGTCTAGTCTATAGCCGAGTCGCACACACTAGACGATCACATGGTACTAAACATTATAGTGGTTTACGCATGGTCTTGTCGGGGTGTCTCTAAATCGTTGGTCTTCTATGTTACATCATCCGTTCTATCTTAGGTTGGGTTACTTGTTTCTAGGCAGTGTAGTCTATTGGAGTAACTCGTGTGCTCTTGAGATTTGTCCAAGGCTCGGACATCTCCCTTTCGCACTCCAATAGAAACACTTGTCATAAACTACCGTAGTATTACGGTGTGTAGCTAAGAGTCTATGTTCGGTGATTTGAACTTTGAACTAGGAGAACACTGGGAGGACCATGTAGAGCGGTTTATCATTTTGGGTGCACACAAAATCATAAACCGAAATGCATGGAAGCACCAGTGAGCTCTGGGTTTGAGGGGATAGTCCTGGATTGGATCTAGCTTTGATCTTGTGAACATTAGTGGTTATCTTTAACTGCGAAACTAAATTTTTCTCGTTCTTTTCTGCCAGAATCATGTCTGGAGTACGTGGAGGACGTGGAGGTGGTCGCAATGGTGGACGTGGTGGTGGTCGCGGTGGTGCTGGTGGTCGTGGTGGAGGTATTAATCTATCACAGGCTGATCTGAACAACTTGCTCCAAGCTGCCTTTCAGTTAGGGTACAACGGTGGTGGTAAGTTGTTTTATCCATTTCCTTTGCCTCATTGGTGAACCTTGGTTACATTTTTCGTGGTTTCTCATACGTTTCATTTCAGGTGGTCCTGTTGACCCACCCCCACCCATGTGCACCTACAAGATGTTCCGGGACTGCAAGCCCCAGGAATTCTCTGGCACTGAGGGTGCGGTTAGCTTGCTTAGGTGGTTGGAGAAAGTGGAGTCGGTATTTCTGATGTGTAACTGTCTCCCAGAAGATCGGGTAAAGTATTCTGCTGCGTTATTTCAGGACGTGGCATTGACTTGGTGGAATGGCATCACCCAGAACATGGGTATTGGGGAGGCATATGCTATGCCATGGGAGAATTTTGTGCAGTTGCTGAAGCGTGAGTATTGTCCGAGAGAAGAGGTACAGAAGCTGGAGCATGAGGTGTGGAACCTCAAGATGACTGGGTCGGAAATTGAGAAGTATACTGTGAGGCGGAATGAGTTGGCAGTGCTGTGTCCCGATTTGCATGTGCCAGAATATCGTAGGATTGAACACTATGTCTCAGAGTTAGTACCGGAAATTGCAGGGTTAGTGGCTGCTGGAAATCATCCTACGTATGCAGAGGTAGTTCGATCGGCCCATAGGATGACCAACTTAAAAGTGAATGAGGGGATTTTGCCTGCGAAGGGTTCAACAGTTAAGGCCCCAGAGAACAACAAGCGCAAGTGGGAAAACGACGGGAAAGGATCTGGGTCTGCACAGCAGGGTAAAAGGTTTGATAATGGGGGTTCATCTTCTTCGGGTAACAAGCAGGGTGGTTATGCGGGAAAACTGCCCAAATGCAACAAGTGTGGACGCCATCATCAAGGGAACTGCGACAGTAACCGTTGTCACCGCTGCCAGCGAACAGGCCACTATGCTAAAGATTGTCGGGCTACACTTCCATCGACTCAGGCTCCGACTAACAGCTCAGCTCCGACTACTCAGGGGACTACAGGGAAACAAGGATGCTACAACTGTGGTGACACTGGGCATTACAAGAAGGATTGCCCAAAACTGAAGCAGGGTGGGAACAACGGGAATGGGAACAACGGGGGCGGCGGCAGAAATGCACGTGCCTTCGTCATTGGAGCCGCTGAGGCTAGACAGGACCCTGACACAGTCACCGGTACGTTTCTTCTCAATAATCGTTCTGTTAGTGTGTTATTTGATTCTGGTGCCGACAAGAGTTTTGTATCCATGGATGTTAGTCGACTGCTAGATGTAGTACCCGTACCATTAGAGACCAAGTATATTATTGAGTTGGCTGACGGTAAAACGATTGAAGCTACTAGTGTTCTTCGGGAGTGTCAATTAGAGTTGTCGGGTATATCGTTCCCCATCGACCTTATGCCGGTATCATTGGGTAGTTTTGACGTTGTGGTAGGAATGGATTGGTTATCTTTGTATCGCGCGGAGATTGTCTGTTACGATAAGGTTATTCGGATTCCTCTCCCTGATGGAGAATTCCTTTCTGTGTACGGTATCAAGGGTGGTGTTCCGCTAAACATCATCTCTAGCATGAAAGCCCTTAAGTGTCTTCGAAAGGGTTATTCAGCCGTCTTGGCGCTTTTATCTGTTTCCTCTGGTGATGAAAAGAAGATCGACGACATTCCGGTGGTACGCGAGTTTCCTGATGTTTTTCCCGATGATTTATCTGGTCTTCCTCCTCATCGTCAAGTCGAGTTCGGTATTGATCTTGTACCAGGGGCTGCTCCTATTGCTCGGGCCCCCTACCGTCTTGCACCTCCCGAGATGCAGGAATTGTCTAGTCAGTTACAGGAACTCTTGGACAAGGGTTTTATCCGACCAAGTTCTTCCCCTTGGGGAGCCCCGATTTTATTTGTTAAGAAGAAGGATGGAAGTTTCCGATTGTGTGTGGACTATAGAGAACTGAACAAATTGACCGTCAAGAACCGTTATCCTCTTCCACGTATTGATGATCTATTCGACCAGCTTCAGGGTTCTAGTTATTATTCCAAGATCGATTTGAGGTCCGGTTATCACCAGCTGCGCGTCAGGGAGGCTGACGTTGCAAAGACTGCTTTTCGAACACGTTATGGCCATTTCGAATTCTTGGTCATGCCTTTCGGTCTCACGAACGCACCGGCGGTTTTCATGGATTTGATGAACCGCGTCTGTAAACCATATTTAGACAAATTCGTCATTGTATTTATTGATGACATTCTGATCTACTCCAAGAACGAGATTGAACACGGGGAACATCTGCGGTTAGTTTTGGAACTCTTGCGACGGGAACAACTTTATGCCAAGTTCTCAAAGTGTGACTTTTGGTTACGCGAAGTTCAATTCCTAGGACATGTGGTTAATGAACTAGGAATTCATGTCGATCCAGCTAAGATCGAAGCAATCAAGGACTGGGGAGCACCAAAGACGCCAACTGAGGTGCGGCAATTCCTAGGCCTTGCGGGCTACTATCGTCGTTTCATTCAGGGGTTCTCGAAGATTGCTCAACCCCTCACCACTCTCACTCAGAAGGATAGGAAGTTCGACTGGGGTGAACCACAAGAGTCAGCGTTTGAAGAACTGAAGTCTAAACTGTGTTCTGCTCCTATTTTGTCTTTACCTGAGGGTCCTGATGATTTTGTTGTCTACTCTGATGCTTCCATTCATGGACTCGGTTGCGTGTTGATGCAACGCGAGAAAGTGATTGCGTATGCTTCTCGTCAACTTAAGGTGCACGAGAAGAACTACACAACTCATGACTTAGAGTTGGGTGCCGTGATATTCGCGTTGAAAATTTGGAGACATTACTTGTACGGTACCAAATGCACCATCTACACCGATCACAAGAGTCTCCAACACATTTTCGACCAACAACATTTGAACATACGGCAGCGTTGTTGGATTGAACTTTTGAACGACTATGATTGTGCTATTAAGTACCATCCTGGCAAGGCGAATGTTGTAGCAGACGCCTTGAGCAGGAAGGAATCAACTAAACCTCGTCGCGTTCGGGCGTTGCAGCTCACCATTCATTCGTCGTTACCTGATCAACTCCGTTCTGCCCAATTGGAAGCTTTGAAGGAGGAAAACCTTAAAGCTGAAACTATGCACGGTGCCGACAAGCACCTAGAGCGAAGGCCTGATGGCCTGCACTATTTCGCAGAACGTATATGGGTTCCTTTGCTCGGGGGACTACGGGAGCTTGTCCTTGATGAGGCTCATAAGTCCCGGTATTCTATCCATCCTGGTTCGGATAAGATGTACCAAGATCTGAAGGTGCTTTACTGGTGGCCAAACATGAGGTCGGACATAGCCTCATACGTGAGCAAATGCTTGACCTGTGCTAAGGTCAAGGTGGAATACCAGAAACCGTCGGGTCTCTTGCAACAACCTGAAATTCCGGAATGGAAATGGGAACGGATTACTATGGATTTTGTCACACAACTTCCTAAATCACCAAGCGGGAATGACAAGATATGGGTGATTGTCGATCGGTTGACGAAATCAGCTCATTTTCTTGCCATTAAGGAGACCGACACCATGGATCGTTTGGCTCGTCTTTACTTGAAAGAAGTTGTTTCTAAGCACGGGGTACCAGTTTCTGTTATCTCGGATCGTGACTCCCATTTCACTTCTCACTTCTGGAAGTCTTTGCACAAGGCTTTGGGTACCCAACTAGACATGAGTACGGCTTACCATCCACAGACTGACGGTCAGAGTGAGCGTACGATTCAAACTTTAGAAGACATGCTGCGGGCATGTGTGATCGATTTTGGAAAGGGTTGGGAAGCTCATCTGCCGTTAGTAGAATTCTCGTATAATAACAGTTATCACACGAGCATCAAGGCTGCTCCGTTCGAAGCACTGTACGGACGGAAATGCCGTTCTCCTCTTTGTTGGGCTGAAGTGGGTGAGAGTCAACTCACTGGGCCTGAACTTGTGTACGAAACTTCGGAAAAGATCGTACAGATTCGAAATCGGTTGGCGGCGGCACGGGACCGGCAAAAGAGTTATGCTGATCAGCGTCGCAAACCACTGGAATTCCAAGTCAATGACAAGGTACTTCTAAAAGTCTCACCGTGGAAGGGCGTCATACGCTTTGGGAAGCGTGGCAAACTCAATCCGCGATATGTCGGCCCATTTACGATCCTGGAACGGATTGGGCCGGTGGCATATCGACTTGATCTACCGACGGAGCTCGGTAACGTACATAACGTCTTTCACGTGTCAAACTTGAAGAAGTGTCTGGCTGACGAGTCTCTCATCGTTCCACTAGAAGAGATCAAGGTTGATGATCGTCTTCGGATTGTGGAAGAACCTGTGGAGATCCTTGATTACAAGATTCGTAGCCTGCGTCACAGCAAGATTCGTATCGTTAAGGTTCGGTGGAACTCGGACCGGGGACCGGAATATACATGGGAACGGGAGGATCAGATGAAGTCTAAGTATCCTCATCTTTTTCCTAAGGAAGCGTTCGAGTCGAGACATGTCTCTTCGGCAGCTGAATGAATCTCGGGTCGAGATTCCTTTTAACGTGGGGATGATGTGACAACTCGGGTAAATCTCTCTTTCGGTTTCTATCTTTTGTTCGTTATTTCTTTTGTTCTTCTGGTACTTGTGCAATTTTCGGGACGAAAATTCTTTTAACGTGGGGATGATGTGACACCCGGCAAATTCTGGTTAACAACGTTGTCTAGATGAAAGTCTACCTTAGCGAGTCACGCGTATATTGTACTTAACTGGGTTGGTTAAGTCGGGTTATAGTTCGGGAACTATCGGTTTAGTCTAGAGGATCATTGGATGTTGGTCTAGAGGTTCATTAGATGTCGGTCCTTAACCAAGTGTACAAACGGTGACGATCGGTAGGATCGTCAGGACATACGGAACATACGAGTCTCGAGTCCCGGGAATTGGTGAACGAGTGTGAATATGTGTATTTACTTGTGTTATGTGTTTATAATCATTATGTGACTTGTCGGTACATTAAATATGTGTTAACATATGTTAAAACGGGGTTTAACGCGCAAAACACACGAAACAGGCCCATATAGGCGATCAGGATAACCAAATCGCCTATATGTGGGGCGACTGGGAACCTTAGGGGCGATCATGGTACTGATCGCATGACTGTTCATGCGATTAGGCCCCGATCGCATGAACTTATACGCGATTAGGCTTCCTGATCGCGTGTAAAGCTGCATAATCGCATGTTACGTGCTGGACGACTAAAAACGACTATAAATACCATACTTGACCTCATAAACTTCATTATACAAACCCTAGTCGTCCCATAACCCGCCCCAACACATAAACAACCTCTGGAAGGCGATTTTTGATCAAAACTCAAGGTTTCAAGCTTGAATCATCATACTTTCATAATCCTAAGGTTTGATTTTCATCCATAACTCTTTATAAACGTTTTTAATCAATCCCTAAGGGTCCAGACCTGTTGTTAAACGAAAAAGCTTTCTGAAAATCGTCAATAAGGGTTGTTAATTGGATTATAACTAATATGCATGCATTATGAGTGTGTATGATTAGAAAGCTAGGGTTTTTATGATTCATGATGATGATTTGATATGTTATTATGATAGATCAGTATTGATATTGATATTATGATGATAGGAATCTCAGTAATTGATTATTAGGGTTATTGTTATGCATGTTAGTATGATGATTGCATGCTATGTGTATGGTGTTTGGATTACTTGATTTCATGCAGGACTGATTATACGAGGTTAAACGAAGGATTTTGGTTTAAACATGTTTAGAATAGTGTTTGGGATGATATTGGGTAGTTACACACGTTCTGGATCTGATTTGGAGCGTTAAACGCGCGAAAAACTGGAACAGCAAGGTTACAGGCGATTAGCATTGCTAATCGCCAGTTTTACATGCAATCAGGGCCTGATCGCATGAGTTTTCATGCGATCAGCCCATATCGCATGAGTTTTCATGCGATCAGCCCAAATCGCGTGAGTTTACATGCAATCAGCCCTGATCACGTGAACTTACATGCAATCAGCCCTGATCACGTGAACTTACATGCAATCAGCCCTAATCACATGAACTTATATGCAATCAGCCCTAATCACATGAACTTATATGCAATCAGCCCTAATCACATGAACTTATATGCAATCAGTCCTAATTGCTAGTTTACGTTTCCTAATCGCGTGTACTACTATTGTAAGTGTAAATTAGCATTCCGAGACCCGATTTGACGTGTAGTAACATGCTAGGAACCTCGTAACATATATGGTAACTTGGTGACATATGTTTGGATGTAATTCGGTGATACGTGAACTATGTGCTATAACTTGTTGTGCGTTAACGTATGTTAAGTGTAATTGCGTTATTGTATGTTTTGGAGCGTAAACATAACACGGGGAGTCTCGGGTCACCAATGGGATGTCGAGTCTTGTACTTTGGGTCAGTTAAACAGTCACGGTGTTTTCAAACAAACTTGGTTATGGTCTGGACATCTAGGGACTAATTAACCTGCGGGTTATTAGTCTAAGTACTTGTAACTGTCGTATGTTAGGTCGCCGCTTACGGGACTAGCATAACAGCTGGGTTTACTCGGGTTAAGGAGTAACGCAACTTAAGGTGAGTTTACGGCCCCTCTTTTAAACTGGTTTTATACTTTCGGGGGAGAAAACATGTGTTAAACAACTATTTGGTAACTACTGTCATACTATGGGTTTCTATTGTGTACTACACGATCTTTGGAAGTCCCGGGGGGAACCATGAATGTGCGGGTTTGCACAACGGGGAAATGTGAATAGCGCTATTGGGAGTGACCAACCCCGCTCGTCGACTTGGAGGGTCGGCGGGTGCATATTGTCTCAAACAGGAACAACAGGAACTACATCGGGCATACTTTTGGTATTCGCGTTAGTAATGGTTTTCCAATCGTGGTAGTAACAAAATGTACGCCTAGCTAGCGTATACTGGTTTTCGATTTATTATAGTATGGACAGGTGGACTTGGTTCTTGGATACAAAACCTGTAAACTCACCAGCATTTTTGTGCTGACGTAAACTTTTACATGTTTTCTCAGGTCGCTAAGGTAGCACGACTGGACTAGGGTGCACGCGTCTGCACGGCGTCTTACTAGGGTTGCATGGTCTTTTGAACGTTGAACTATTGTTTCATTATTGAGATATTGTTTTTGAATAAAGCTTCCGCTGTAAACGGGATTTTTAAACTATGTTTTGAAATTGCATTTATATTCATTTAGACTTGTTTATTGTGATCGTTGGTTTGGATCCTGGTTTGTCATGCGCCTCGCGGTAAAACTCCGCAAGTGGATTTTGAGGGTGTGACAGTTATAAAGAAGAGAGAGAGTAAAGGTTGTAGCATGTTGTAATTGCAAAGAGAGTTAAAGTCTTTATTGTGTTGGTTCACGAGATGTCAATAAAAGAGAGAGAGGGGGCATCTAACAATAATAAAAATTAGGGTCATACACCCCTTGATGTCAGCATGACATCAGCAAATTGGATAATACACCATACTTTTATTGGGAACAAACATAGTTGTAGGGACCACCATTTGGTTATTAATGTAATCTTCGACTCTAATTCATTGCAATTGAAATAATTCAAGATCATTCTATTATTATTATTATTATTATTATTATTATTATTATTTATTTATTTATTTATTTTACCACTAACATAGCTCGAATAGCAAAAGGTTTATCTAATTATATATTTTCTTAACATTTGGTTTTCAGATGGGTTTTATTTTAAAAAATTATTTATCTATCTAATCTAGAAATATCGGCTTAAAAAATTATGTACTATTCACATTCCTTTATCTATAATTTCATCTAATCGTACATTTCTATTTTTAGAGCTGAAAGTGAATTACATAGTTTATTTGATTTGGTGTGACATACTGTTTTCGTTAGGAATGGCATATCATGTCAAACTCGACATGTTAAGACACGAACATGAAAAGACACAAACATGAAACATGTAAACACAATTAGGTTATGGGGTGTGGAGACATGAAAAACGTCATGTCTCCATGCCATGTAGGATGTCACATTATCAAAGTGATGTCTTAACATTCTTGAGACATGGGTGGGGTGTGGAGACATGAGAAACCCATGTCTCAAGCATTTATTATTATTATTTATTTCTAAATATTAATTTTAATTAGTTTTATAAAAGTAACAAATAAACAAAATAATATTCAAATAAATACTAGATTTAATAAAAAATTACAAACCATTTTTAAAAAAAATTACAAACCATCCTAAAAAAAATAAAAAAATTAAACTTCGCAAATTTCTTGCGATGATGTGCCATTTTGCTTGTAGAACCCCAAATGTTCGCTCGATATCCTTTCGCGCCGCTTCTTGAAACTTCGCAAATTTCTTTCTTTTTTCGTCGTGAGGGTGCTTAATACTTTTAACAAGTGTAGAATAGGTTGGGTATATTAAATCTGCAAGATAATACCCGTTCTTTGCGTTTTGTGACACGACAGCCTCTACGATTGGTCCGTTCTTTGCGTTTTGTGGGGGACAGGGGGGATGGGGCTGGGCTAGGATGGGGCAAGGGGGCGGTGTGGGGGTTTGGGACGGGGCAAAATCAAGAGGACGGGGGGGGGGGGGGGTGTTATGTCTCCATACCGGGTAGTCTTAGAGATCACATGAAACATGTAAACACAATAATAAATTTATTGTACATCAAACCGTTGCCAGCTTGCTAAAGGACGCGAGCCGGCTCACGTACGTTCGCGGCAGAGATCACGTGGGTGTGTTATCGTGGGCGCTAGCCACGTGGATCAGGTTGTGGCTCGCGAGCCACAACAGATAGTCTTAGGTGTCCGATATTTGATAAATCGGTACTTATTTTAGCTAAAAATATAAATCTTGATATTTTTATTTTTCTTTTCAAAATTACTCTTAAAAATGTTACACAAACATTCCAATTAAATAAAAATAAAAGTTATCAAAAAAAATTACAAACAGGTTATAAATATAACAGGTAATAGTGATTTTATTACCTAAACTTACGTAAGATTTTTTTATGTAAAACAAATAAAATTAATGTTTGATTCTTTAAATTTATTTGAGATGACTTATCGATTTAGTCTCTATTTTATTAGTATTGATTGATTTTTTAAATGAGTTGTTAAAAAAAAAAAATTAAAGACAATATAGTAGGTTGATTGAAGGGAAAAAACTACAAATATATGAGTAACTAAAAAAACAGAATGTACAAGAAAACACTAAAAAATAATGAATTTATGGAATAGAAAAAAAAAAGTAAAAAAAAAAGTTTGATATGTTGGTTAAAAAGGTAAAAAAGAATGCAAAATATGTGAAAATACCATTTTAGTAAATAGTTTTAAAGAAAAGTAAATAAATCCTTATCAAATGAATTCATAATACATAATGATTGTAACAATGATTAATAAATAATTATATAGGGGGTGTGTAATTTCTAAAGTAGTGGTGTATGGTTCCACAATCCCTAAAAATTAAGATAAGTGGTGAAGGAGGAGTGTGAGATTGAAGGAGAAAAAGGAAAACAGTTGTGTCAGGAGTGCATTCACATCTCTCGTGGATAATAATAATAATAATAATAATAATAATAATAATAATAATAATAATAATAATAATAATAATAATAATAGTGGTATTAGTATTATTTGGAGTGCACTGGCTTAATTTGGGTGGATTGAACTTATTGTTTACGTTTTGACTACGGTTGGACGTCCAGTGCTCAGTCTATAATTTTTGAGGAACGTCTAAATTTTTGGGGGATCACGGTTCAAAAATGTCTTCTCAAAGTGAGGTGTTTGAGCAGAGACTTGAGGGTTTCAATTACACTCCTGGTGAAATCGTGGGAGCAATTATTGGCAAATTTACTGAACTACTGTCTGACATGAAAAATGCTGAAATCGTAGTGTCAAATCGATGGGTCAACAAGAGTCTTCTCGACGCTTTGAAAAGAATTCCAGATGAGCCAACATGCAGCTGGTTTAATTATGTCAATTGGATCATTACAGAAACAAGTTGGTCCAAAATGACGTCAGATGAGTTAATCTTACTCGTCAAAGAACATGCTAAGTGTGCAAAGCTGACGACTCAAAGCAACACCTCTGCCACAACATGCTCATCCGCCTCTGACACTTCACCTTCAAATTCAAAATCTGAGTGCTCACCCGCTCTTGCTGCTCTTGCCGCTCAAGCTTTCACGGCACAACTGAATGACCATGTGCCATCCGCATATGAGGTACACGCTGACATTTTAGCTGAATCATGTTGTACTGAATGATGCAGGTTAAAAATTAAAGGTTTTAGAGAAGAAACTCTCTCGGCATACAATCAACTTGAATACGAGAAAATGGCCACTTGGGACATTAAAAAGAAATTTAATTCTTATAAAGAAATGGTCGAACAACAAAAACTCGATATCAAGCGCTTGCATCAGGAGGTGAGTGATCACAAGTGTCGATATTTACACTTCAAACGACTGTCTGATACTTTAACCGCGGAATTGATCGACTTAAAATCTAAATTTGAAAAAATGTTGGCTCATCTGGAGTTCTTTTCAAAGCGTCGAGAAGACTCTTGTTGACCCATCGATTTGACACTACGATTTCAGCATTTTTCATGTCAGACAGTAGTTCAGTAAATCTGCCAATAATTGCTCCCACGATTTCACCAGGAGTGTAATTGAAACCCTCAAGTCTCTGCTCAAACGCCTCACTTTGAGAAGAGATTTTTGAACCGTGATCCCCCAAAAATTTAGACGTTCCTCAAAAATTATAGTCTGAGCACTGGACGTCCAACCGTAGTCAAAACGTAAACAATAAGTTCAATCCCCCCCAAATTGAGCCAGTGCACTCCAAATAATACTAATACCATTATTATTATTATTATTATTATTATTATTATTATTATTATTATTATTATTATTATTATTATTATTATTATTATATCAAATTTTTAACGTAGGGGAAGCAGCCATTCGAAAGAGGTAAACAATCTAAGAATAAATCGATTGTTTACGATAAAGATTTTCCACTGTTGGTAGGGGAAGGGTACAAACTAATGATATATACATTCATACATGCATATATATATATATATATATATATAGTGTTAGTATCTATAGGAAACCATAGTTATGTGGTAAACCATGAAAACCCAAGGTGTGGCTAGAATTAAGCCACCTCACCCCATTCCAAATTCATTATATTATTAACAAAAGGGTATTTTGGTAACTTAACCTTGCTTTCCTATCTTTCGAAATCAGAGGCAAGTACAAAAAGGAAGATTACCTTTTTGTGATGTTCCCCATGTTTGTACCCTACCCTTTCTCACCAACCCACCTTTTCACCAACCCTCATATACCACCTAAGTCATCTTCATCTTCATCCTTTCATTATTTTTCTCCAACCTCCTCCATGGATTATAACATTGAAGATTCAACTTCAAACATTTTTCCGCCATTTTCATCGCCTTCTCGTGGTGTGATTCTGAACAACTTTGCAGGTGATGTGACTATTGCAGGTTCGTAGATGAAAACCCTATCCTCGTAACCCTTTTTTTTCGTATTTTTCCTTATTTTTTCATAAGCATGATGTTGGTACTGATTTCTATACATGTTTTTTGGTATATACAGCTTTGCGCGATGTAGAGCCTTTGTCCGTGGTAGGAAACAGTTCTTCATATGATGAACTTCAAGGTAACTTTTTGATATGAGTGTATTTTTAATATCAAATTTTACTTAAGTGTTGTTTCCTTTTTTTTTCTTTGTATAGCATATTTAGCACTTTTTTCTACCTTTTTTCTTTTTTCTACCAAGTGTCTTGGATATATGAATGTCCATTTAAAGTTAATGGTGAACATATAAAAGGTAATTATAATGTCTTTTGTGTATTGTATATATGCGCTCCAAGTGTTTGATGAAATGCCTGACTGGGTTAACATGTGTTACTTCTGTTAGTATGTTAGAAGTTATGTTTTTTTGTATTCTTTACGTTTGAGTAGTGTTTTTTTGTTTGACACGCATCTTTTCTGTTCTTGTAACTGAATTTTTTTTACATTAAAGATTTTGTTTGGGGGATGTTTTTGTTTGACTTATATGGACCATAAACGTCTAAATCTAGTATGTTTTATTAGAATTTTGTTTCTTACACCCCAGTAAACAACAAACATATGCTTCAGTAAATTCTTTTGGGGTGTGTTTTATTACTTGCAGCTACTACATGATATTATTGGGTTTTTCGAATTAACATGTGTTAACTTTCCTGTATGGTTATCTTTTAGTATCACAGATGATGATTTGAGTAACAGTTGATACCACTAGATTTTCGAATTAACAAGTGTTAACACAGTTTTCTTAAGTCGGTATATTAGTATATTAGATGAAGGTTTGTTAACACATGTTAACATCTCACCTATTTTGTTTTAGTTGAATTCAATGGACGAATTCAACTTTATGTAAGTAACTTTCAATGCTACATGTAATATCTCATATATTGTTTTGCAGTTGATAATGAAGACCCCCCACTGGTTAACATATGTTAACATACGAAGTCGAAGGAAGCCGAGAAAAATATGTAGCGAAACTTTTTAATAACGTTTTCTTTTTTGTACTCAATGTATAGAGTAACAAGATTTATTTTGTTAAAGTGGTCAATAGTTTGTAATGATACTTTGTAATAACGTGTGTTAATAGTTTGTGTTCTTTTATTTCACAGTAAACTTATGAAGTGAAAACTATAAGGGTAAGCAAGACAAAAAAAGGCTGACAAAATAAACATAAGTTTAACATATGTTACCAAATAACACATGTTAACCTCTTATGCAACATTCACACATGTTAACCTTCCAAGCAGTTCATTTGAATGTCATGGGTAGGTTTTTGTGTGGTTCAATAGTTTGTAATGATACTTTGTAATAACGTGTATTAATAGTTTGTATATTTTATTTCTCAGTAAACTTATGAAGTAAAAACTATAGTGGTAACCAAGACAAAAAAAAAGGCTGACATAAAATACAAGTTTAATAAATGTTACCAAATAACACATGTTAACCTCTCATGCAACATTAACACATGTTACCATATTTGCATACACAAGGATAACACATGTTATCACACATCTCAAACAGATATAGTTTTTACTCTTTTGTTTAACTTAACACATGTTAGCTTACAACCACAGCAATAACACGTGTTAACAGAAATTATAACAGTGTTTTTTGTGCTGATTCCCACACGTTAAGTTTAACGAAAGTGATAACACAGCTGTTTGTTCTTGTATGGCTTTCATATGAATTGGGTATCTATGTCGCCATGTTTTTTTGCGTCTAGCGGTTACTTAGTGCGTATGATCTTTTTAAAACCTTTATTATGTATAAGTTAAAATATGCGACGCCCATGGTGTCCCTTTTGGAATCTAGGCTGTATGTGGTTGCGTAAATTGCTGCTTTGTATTATCTTGTTAACAGTTGTTAGTCATTGCCAAAACTGACAAGAACTATTCCTCGACTGCCAACTTTGTCAACTTATGCCTCAACCAGGGTTTTATATATAACACATGTTATTCATATGTTAACAGTTGTTAGTCAATTCAAAAAAATGACAATGCTCGTGCAATCCACTTGTCATCGTAGTCAACGTGGTTAACATGTGTTAGTCTATTCCACCATAAACAACTGTTAATACATGTCTAACTCTAATCCACGTGCCAACATAGTCAACAAGTTTAACACGTGTTAATACATATATCAAGCACTACCAACTGTTAATACACGTCTCACTCTAAACACCACAAACGTGGTTTAAAGGTTTTTACCAGGTTAACACGTGTTACCATATTTGCATACACAAGGATAACACATGTGATCACACATCTCACATTGACATAGTATTTTACTCTTTTGTTTAACTTAACACATGTTAGCTTACAACCATAACAATAACACGTGTTAACAAAAATTATAACAGTGTTTTTTGTGCTGAATCTCCCATTCAGACCAAACATTAAGGACACAACTACAAAGAACATCTATAAAACGTAACACATGTTACATATTCTGACAAATAACTTACACATTAAGGACACAACTACAAAGAACTTGTTTAAGGACATAACCACATTAAGGACACAACCACAAAGAACACCTTAAACCCCTTCTTTTCTGTACACACTGGACATCCTCTCTGACCGTCTCCGGTCACCTTCTAACACCGCGGATGAATATCTTCACAATCAAAGCAAAAAACCACTTCAATTTTCTTATATAAAAATAATAAAACTGAATAAATGAAAAAAAAACCCAAATAAAAAACTGGGTTATCACCCAACAAAAACCCAAATCAAGAACACATACATACCTGTTAAAATTGAAGATCATCACCAATGTCGTCGGATCTAAACATTTAAGGTCGTGGGAGGGAGGGAATGATAGAGGAGAAGGGAGATGGAACCACCACTCACCACCACTATTGCTACCATTCAACAACAACGATAGAGAAATGCAAAGAAAAAAAATAGACTTGAGAGAAAAAGTTACGCCAAGAGAGAGAGGGGTCGGACCGGTCTTCTCCGGCGGATCTATCTTCTTCGGCCACACCTCCGACCACCGGAAACCAACAACTTTAACACTAGCAAAAAAAATCACTAAAAAAAATACACATAACAAAAAAAAGAGACTTGAGAGAGAGAGAGTTATGGCAAGAGAGAGAAAAAGAAGATGAAGAAGATGAAGAGCACTAAGAAGATGAAGAAAGAGGTGAGAAGAGAGAGATGATTGTTACTAGAACCACCATAAACACTACCCGTCACTTGCTTATGTTACTCATAAGAAGATGAAGAAGATGAAGAAAGAAGATGAAGAAGATGAAGAAAGAGGAGAGATGAGAGAGATGATTGTGAAAGGGACATAGGAGATATGACGTTTGATGTGAAAGGGAGAGAGTGTATCTTACATACAAAGTGATCTCCCAAAAATACCCTTCCAGCTACCTTTAAAGAATATAATATTATTATATCTCAAACAAAGTACACAAGTTAAATGTCAACCATTGATCTAGGGTAATGGATGGATAGGATTAGGTTTCCAAGGTTTACTACATAACAAAGGGTTTTCACAATATCCATACCCTATATATATATATATATATATATATATATATATATTTGTACACATATTAAATCCCACTGTTTGGTGGCGACAGGTACAAACTCGTCATCGACATGTTTAAGAGATGGATTCCATCTACATATCATGAATACATTTTAGACATTCGAAATGTCCATGGGGATGGTTACTGTGGGTTCCGATCTGTAGCTGTGTGTTTAGGGTGAGGAGAGGAGTAGTGACACTTCATCCGCACATAACTTATGGAGGAGATGGAGGTTAACAGAGACCGATGAGAGCCAATTTTTAACAGTCAAGATAAGACTTGGTACAACGACCTATATGAGACACTAAATTGGAGGGAAGTGGGACCTGCCCCGGAAAGTTGTTGGATGGATATGCCCTCAACAGGATTGCTGATTGCTCAGAAATTTGGGGTGGTTATTCAATTTTTATGTCTTTGTTGTGCGTTTCAGCTCGTTAGGTTTGCAGACTATGATGCAAATGAAGGTGGCGGGTAAGACCAAGGCCACTCCACCCGTTCATTACCAACGCGGTTCGAGGAACCAGGCAAGTGTACTCGTGCCGCTGGTACATATTGATTTTGAGAGTGGGACCGAGGAGATTGAGATGTCTTTTTTTGCCGAGCCGGAGTATGAGGGCTATCCAAAGGTAGATGTAGAGATGGAGGACGTGCCTCATGATGCCCGACAGCATCCTGCCGGCGTTTATCACGCTGTTAGGTTGCTTGGTACCGCGAACCAGCTACTTCAGCAGGTTTTGGAGCGGATGGATGAGATGCAGTCTGATATTCGGTGGTTGGTAGAGAGCGAGCTCGAGAGGCGAGTTGCAGTGGGTTGGGGTCGCGTCCAATGCGTCCACCGCATATCGATCAAGATGGATCGTCCAGCAGTCAGGCCGGTACGTCCGGTGGGTCTCAGGGGCATGATGATTAGTGGTTTATTTGGATATTATTATTAAATGAACATTTTAATTATGTAAACGTTTGAATATTATGGTTTATTTTGTTTTTTTGTTCGTATCTTGTGGTTTGTTTAGTTCGATCACATAAACGTTAATGTTTACGTAACGATTATTATATCATTTTATAATTCTAGTTATTTTTAAAAATAGAATCAAAAAAATATTTATAAAAAAATCAATATTTTTTACACTTTATATATATAGTTAGGATCCGTTGAGAACTCGATGAGTTGTAAGAACTTGCGAGAACATGACGTAAAATGCGAAAAAAAAATTTCACACCGTGTAAAATCACGTAAACCCCGATGTAAAAAAAGTAAAAAAAATACATTAATTTACGCCAATTTACACCGGTGTAAGGGATTTTTACCCCGTGTAAGTATATTAATATTTTATTTATTATTTTATTGTTGTTTAATTCTGTACCATATATTCGTTTTTTATTAAAATAAGTGTGTGGTTATAAAGTGAGTTCCTGAGTTCTCATAACTCAGAGGAGTTCTCAAATAATCCGGATCCTATATATACTCCAACCCATCCCAAACACCATATACATTCATTTTCACCTCTCTAACCCATATTAAACACTCACCTTTCTTTTTCACTACCCCCACTCACTACCAATCATTGCAGGGGTCCCCATGGCTCGTGGAGGCCTCAATGGGCCATGAAAAGGTTTACCACGACCCGTGGAGACTCCACAGGACGTGGTTTTCTGATTTTTTGCTTTCCATGGCCCATTGAAGCCTCCACGGGACGTGGGAGATGTCCAAATAAAAACCCTAGATGTCTGAATAATTAAAGCATTTTGCTAACTTGGTCGGACTAGGGTTTTGAATATTGACCAGCTATGAAACTTCAAAATTTGAATATTACTTTTGAATGTTCAAACTTTATATTAATTGTTTTGATGAATGTTCAAACTTTATATTAATTGTTTTGATGTTTTAATATTGAATTTTTAAATGTTTGGCTAGTTTGTTGTTTGTGTGATTGTGTCAAATTGACAAATTGTCACTATGATTACAAATTTTCATTTGATGTTTTGAAAATTTATTCCTTTGAAATTTGAATGTTTAAAGCTTTGGGGTCCGTTTGGTATGGGGTAATGGAAATTGGAATGGAGGAAAGAATGGAATGAACGAGGTAATGAATGGATTAGGTAATGGAATGGATCATTACCATTCCATGTCTTGTTTGATTGCCATGTGAGAATGAAACAAAACATTACTTTGTTATTGGATAGGCAGGAAAAGACGAAGGAATAAAATCGGTGGTGACCGGTTGTAATGGGTGGTTGTCAGTGGCGGTGATGCTGGGTGGTGATATGTGGTGGTAGCGGCGGCAGTGTTTGCGACAATAAAAGGTGGAGGTGGATGGCCGTGATGGTGGGTGGGCGACGACGGTGAGTAGTGATGGTGGTTGGTGGTGGCGATGGGTGGATGAAGGTAGTAAGTGGCAGTGGTGGTGGGCGAGTGAAGGTAGTAGGTGGCGGTGGTTAGTGGTTGCGACGACGACGGTGGTGAGTGGTGACGGTGGTGGTGGGTGGTGGCGGCAGCGGTGGTGGGTGGTGATGGTGGTGGTGGTTGGTTATGGTGTTGTTAGAGGGTGTTTGGGTAAACCTTTTAAACATCCTTATTGATTTTTTACAAAAAAGTTATAAGTAGTTTTGAAAAGTAAGTCTACTCTTACTTTTCAAAAACTCCTTTTTGATGTTATAAATACTTACAAGTAGAAGTTAAAAGTCACCTTTGTCAAACACTTTTTTAACTTATCAACTTTTTGAAAAAGTAATACGTTATAATTAGGTCTCAAAAAGTTTATATATTCAAGCATGCCCTTAATAAAAGGTGAATGATGGATGAAATGGAAAAAAAATATAGTGGGGTGGATAGAATTGTTTTGAGGGAATGAAATGCCTTGTGGAATGGGTGATTCCATTCCTTTAACCAAACAAACACACTATTTTTCATTACCTCGTAATGGTCCATTCCATTCCTCTTTCATTCCATTATACCAAACGCTACCTTGATTTTTGAGAATGTGATTGTTTAAAGTTTTGAGTTTGATGTTTACTTTAATTACCTAGTTCTTAGTTTAATGTTTAGGCTTTATGCAAGATGAAACTTATGTTTGAAACTTTCGATATTTTTGTTTAGAAATTTTGCCTCCCAAATACAAATATCTCTGTGGTCATTAAAATCGTAAAAAGAAAAAGGTAGATAAACAAAAAATATAGGCCAAAAAAGGGCGTATACACAAGCTACACAAGTTCGATTATTTTACTACACTACTTTTGTTTTGTTTGTTTTATGACAATTACCGTCATTTTATGTATATATGATCGACTAGTTTGTATTATACATTTACTAGGTTATGTACCCGTATGATACACGGGTTGAACAATTTAAATTATATATATTATATACAAAATAAAAAATATAATTAAGAAAAAATAGATTACATGTTATATTTAAAATAAATAAAATTGCCTTTACAACCGAAAAATACTAAATATTCATCAGCCCCTAAATAATTTCTTGTAAAAGACACTCAAATTCACATAAAACTATTTCCAAACTTTTCAACATATATCTTCCATACCGTGGTTGTTACCTTGTAGACTGCATGTACAAAAAAAAAAATCAAAAGTAATAAGATAAATTTGTTTAGGCTAAGATGTAAAAAATGAAATTAATTTAAAAATATCCCCTCATCCGTTAAACCATCCCAATCGAGTATCGTTAATTTGGAATTTGACATCAATTTTTTTGCAAAGCCAAAATATTTCTAACCTTGAGTATATAATCATTTTTTTCTAACATCAAAGTTCTAAACATAATGTCATTTATTGGTTCAATATGACCGTAATTATAAAAAAAAGATTTCAAACAATGATTTTTCATATATAAAATGTATTTTATATATCAAGCTATTATAATACAAAATAGGCAAGCATATTTAGTTTTAATTAATCAAATATTTAATTAATGTGGATTGATTTGTTTTATTTTGTTTGTTCAGAACATTATAAAAAATATAGTTTTAAACTTAGAGTGAAATACCGCATATTAAAAAATAGGTTAACTAAAGTTCACGATTTAAATTTAAATTTATTAACATATAAATACGCTATCTTAAAAAAATGAATATTTTTTTTAATAATATTTACATTTATTAGCTAATAAACATTTTCAAATCATGTCTAATAATTTATTTCTAATTTTCTATTAAAATATAATCATATTAATTGATTTACAAAAACATAGTGTGTGTATATATATATATATATGTATGTGTATATATATAGAGTAAAGATCCTGTATAAAGTGTTTTTTTTTGTGAGAACTGTGAGAATCAAAGGAGGATATTTTTTTTATTTTTTTTTCAAAAATTTTTCTCCATATTTTTAAACATGTATTATAGTATTGAAATCTAAAAAAACAAAAAATAAATAAATTTTGGTGTAGAGTAATTATGTAATTACTGTTGTAGAGTAATTACATAATTACTCTAGTGTAAACTAATGTATTTACTTTAATGATGTAATTACACTAAAAAATTAATTTTTTTGTATTATTCATCTATAAAGTATGTTGAAGCACATGGGAAAAAAAATCTGAAAATTTTTTTTCCCCCTTTGATTTCACAGTTCTCACAAAAAAACACTTTGTATTTGATCTTTACACTATATATATATAACTGAATTTTGATAATTAAATTAATAATTATAGTTGTAACTAATAAAAACTGAAAAATAATTATTATTAAATAAAGAAACAAATTAAAATAAATGTATTGTTTTAAATAAGAAAATGAGAGGCTTTATGAGGAAGTTCTTAGTGTTCCATGTGTTGTCTTTTATTAGTATAGATAGCAATAGGTTAATGCTGATTGGTTTACTTTATTTATTTGCTTAGAACAATATGAAAGTCTAACAAAAAAAATATTTAACCAATTACATTGTGTATTAATTTGCTTATTTGACTTTTGAACTCTTTTAAACATATAAAATTAGTATGTACTTGTTGAGCATATTTTACATCTAAAATAATTACAAAAATAATAATAAACTTAATAATCATTTGTCAAACATCATAAGAAACATAGTTTTAAACTTAGAATAAAAGATCAAAATTTTATAAATGGGTTTATTTAAGGTACATGATTTAAATTTAAATTTAATAACATATAAATATGTTGGGGAAAAATCCGGTACAAAGTGTTTTTTCGGTAAGAACTGTGAGAATCAAAGGAGGGTATTTTTTTTTTATTTTTTTTTTCAACTTTTTTTTCCCCATATTGTTAAACATGTATTATAGTATTGAAAACTAAAAAAAAAAAAAAATTGGTGTAGAGTAATTACGTGTAGAGTAATTACATAATTACTCTAGTATAAACTAATGTATTTACTTTAATGACGTAATTACACTAAATTTTGTTTTTTAATTTTTTTTGTATTATTCATCTAGAAAGAATGTTTAAGCACATGGGAAAAAAATTCTAAAAAAAAATATTTTTTTTTACCCCATTTGATTCTCACAGTTCTTACCGAAAAACACTTTGTATTTGATCTTTACTCTAAATATGTTACATAAAAAAGAATCACTAATGTTTCAATAATGTTTAATTCGGTTAGATAGATACTAATGGTAAGGCCCAAACATTATCTCGCCGAGGGCCCAACGTATTTTAATTTTTTTGGAGACATGCCTGAATTACACTATATTAATAATAGAGTGCTAATGAATAGTGTTTTGATTTTATGTTTTTTTTAAGCCCGTATGTGAATAAGTATTATCAGACACAAAGTAAATAAAAATGTTATAGCATTGGCGGAACGGTTTGAGGAATTGTTTGGGAAGGAAATGATCCGGGTTCGATTCCTGTTTTTACGGGTTTTTCCCAATTTTTATTTTTGTTATTGCTGATTTGTTTAACACGTGGCATTGCATATTGTTGCAGCCGAGTGTGGTGCTGCTCTCTTACTGGTTTATCTTCCGGCTGTCTTCCTTGGTAACACATGTATTATTTTGGTGACTCATTCACCTTCACAAATACATCAATAATTTCTTTTGGTGACTCCTTCACCTTCACAAATACATCAAATAATTAGAGGGACAAACAAAATCCTCTCTTCTATCTCTTCTTCTTAATTTTTTGTTGTACGCCGAGAAATCTGTCCGTCTTGCTTTTTAAACAGATACAACTACTCGCTGACAGAAAGTGAGCAACGGAGATCAAAGGTCGCCCGGTCGGAAACGATGACAACGTTAAGGATTCTGGCGGTTGGAGCTAGCCGGTGCATCACCGCCCATGCGAAACTCACGGAGGCGACCCCTCACTTCGGCGCGTGAACTTTCTAGAACCCAAGATCAGAAGACGGAGATTTTACTGGTGCTGGCGGCAACATGGTCGGCGGAACTTCATTCCGGCGCGTGAGCTTTCGATTGTAACGGTCATGACTCACGAAGCTCCAAAGCGAGGTATATTATTATGTATAGATGACTAAATACCTGTATTTCATTTCATTAGCTTGCTGAAGTTGTTGTACAAACTCAAACATTTGTGATTGTTTATGTGTGTACAGGAGGTGGATACGCCGCTCGATTCTCCTGATTGGATAGTCCAAATCGAAACAACTAACCATGTTCACTCACTTTACAGATTGTATGACACGATTCAATCCATGGTTACTATCTTTCTTATACGGTTGATGATACTGAAATGAAATGAAAGTTGCTCTTTTGCCCCCAAAGAATCTAGATTTGGGAGTGGAATAACTTAGATGTGTGCACTTTCTTATTGTGATTAATGCTTTGTGTATTTTGTGGCGTTGAAAAATGGGTGTTGCTATTTACACCCACTCTATGCTATCTCTCAATAAATACTATATGCTATCTCTCAATAAATATAAAGTAGTAATTACCTAAACTACTTTATAACTATCTCAATAAATACAAAATATTCATTACCTAAAATATTTTATTTATTCTTAAACTACCCTTATTCATTTATTAGTTATTTTTATTTTTTCTAATAAATTAACTTTTGGCAACGTAAGTTTTTTAACTTTTATAGTTTTTAATTTTTTTTTTCTAATAAGTTTTTATTTTTTTTCTAATAAATGGACAAAACATTAATTTTTTATGGTTGCAGCGTAAGTTTTCTATTTCCTATTAGTAACAAACAATACCATATAAAAGATTATAAGTTTAAAAAAGATTATAGATAATAATTCAATACAAAAAAAAAAACACATCATAGATAACACTTCAATAACTTTAAAAATTAACAACTATCCTCGATGTGGATGAAACTTTTATCACGATTGCAAGGGTTGAGTTGTTTATAAACTTCTAGACGTTGCATGTACATGTTTTGCCATCCAACTGCAGACGGAGCTCTGTGACGAATCCAAGTCGACAAAATGCTAGGCATAGGGTACTCTCCTTCTAACTGTACCATCACATAATGTTTACCCACATTTGCAATTGTAATTATCTTATGTTGTTGAAAATGTTCTGGGCCTTTCCATAAAGGAAAACAAGTTATACAACCTTGATTGCTCAAGTAATGGAGGATCACACCAAACTTATTGGCAATCAGGATACCAGTCAGAGGCATAACTATCCAATCTTTCTCAGGTGCAGGTGATTTTGAGAAACACAATGAAGTATGTAATTCATTGATTCCATAAGTTAAAACCTTTTTATAGTCATCGTATGCATTCAATAAGTCATGTAACAATTGTTCCCTAATGTGGAGCCATTGGTGTTCACCATACCCGAGACAAGCAGCTACTGCACGAAATCCACAATTTCCATCACCCAAAACATTTTCTATATGCGTGATGTAAGGGTGAAATTTTTTTTGGAATTTCTCCCATTAGTGGATGCATGAAAAATGAATATGGGATTTGCTCTACCGGATCATCATTCAAGTCCATCAGAATTTGCTCTGGTGGTTCTTCATTTAAGTCAATTAATTGATACGAACTATGTCTTGCTGGTTCATTATTCATCCCATCAGGATCTACCTTGCCAAAATTTGAAAAACTATGCTTGTGAGGAATTCGAGTCGGTGGGGGAGGACATTTCTTTTTAGGACGTCCACGATTATTTTTCTTAACTGACGGTTCAACAATCAAAGTTGTAGATGGATCGATAATCCCTTTTAGCTTTCTTATTAAACTAGACTTGACAGACATTGATTGCTTGTTGAAAGTTTCTTTAAACATTTCCATATTTCAAAACCAACATCCTCATATTCCATATGTATGGAGGGCAACAAATCAAGTTTTGTCCAAAATGGATCAATGCAATTTAATGGAATAGACAACCCTATAGTCAAATAAACTGCATGTAAGATTATATGATTGAAAAGACATAATATCAACTGAATATAATAGAACATACATACCTGCACCAACATACGTTGCAAGTTCATGAGCACACGGTAACCCAAAACATAACCGCAACTGACAGCCACAATTGTCAAGAGTTAGCACAAAGCCTTGCGATCGATTAACTTCATGTAAGATTTTTTTCATGGAATGGTGTGAAACACAACCGTTCAATTGTTGAAATATTGGTTTGTTATATTTATTCTTGCAAGTAGTTTTGCTTCTTTCAAGACTATCTTTAATAGCAGTTTCTTGTGATTCAACAACCTCTTCAATAACAAGTATGAATCTGTCCAAGTCACACTTTCTTGTGTCTAAGTGCTTTTTTAGCTTGGCGTGTTGGCTCTCAACTCTGTTAGTTGTCGAATTCCCAAAGTTTAGATGTTTGTCTGTCCATACTGACACAAACTTCTCTGCAAAGTTATCTAGCCAAGTAGTATGGAGATAATCAAGTACAACTAAATTGTGAAGGAAAAAAGAAAAAAAATAGTTTCATCAAATAATTAAGTATTAATAATATTAAGATGAAAATATACGAAAACGATACCTGGATATCTAAACAATAATGCTTTTAGGTATGTATAATTTTTCATGTATTCGGCACTTGTTGGAGATGCAACCAGTGCATTCCACATCCAATGAAAAGAAGCCCAAGTTTTTTGTTCCCTAATACGAGGCAACGCTTTATAATATCATTTTCGATATGCCACCTGCAAAGTAAATGATTGCTTTGTGGAAAGACTTCTGCACACGCTTTCATTAAAGCCAGATCTTTATCCGTGACAATAACATGAGGGGAAAAAGATTCGTTCATGGTCAACTTAAGATGAGTCAATATCCAAATGTAGTTGTTTGAATTTTCTTTGTCCATAAATGCGAACGCAATACACAATGTCTTATTGGTAGAAGTAACGCCAACAATTTCAAGAAAAGGCAAATTATACTTGTTTGTCTTATACGTGGCATCCATCAAAACCACATATGGAAAAGCCTGCCATATTTTGAGAGATGTTGGATGAACAAAAAATAACTCTTCCAACCCATTAGAAATATGGTGTGTGCGATACTCAAAAACATATCCTTTACTTTGCAAAATGAAGAAAAGATTCTGCATTGGGGTTCTACCTGCTTTCTCAGTGATCCGAAAATTATGACGAGCATTATATATGGTCTTCAAAGAAGACACATTATCCACAAATTGTTTCTTTATTGTTGATAGAATACCATGCGGTTTAACATTTAACCTTGTCAAATCTTGCAACAATTGACGTTCAATTGCTAACAATCGCATTGCATATGCATGACCCTCCAAATACAAAGCAGGTGGGTGATTATGTTCATCACGTATAACCCTTAAAACCCAAACATCATGCGACTTTTGATACCTTCCCACCAATTCGAATGGGAAATTTATTTTTTTTGCTTCCGGTATCTTTATGAACGCTATCTGTTTTTTTTATTTCGGGGTACACCACCACGCTCACAACCAAGTACGATATTAGACATCTGGCCGATACAGTTTTGTGATACCCCGCAATTTCATGATCTCACTTTAACTAAACTCTAGTTACATTCCTTGCATTATACTTAACTAGGGCTAGCTAGATAGGACACACGTTGTACAGTTATAGGTTAATAACTGCATGAAGTGGTAATTCGGGGAATTACCAGACTATATGCATGATTAATGAACCTCGGACGTTGGTGAATGATGAAGTTAAATAATTGTGAGTTAATTGATTGAGATTGATTTCAATTACGTGCTACTATGATACTCTATGAAACTATGTGCAAACCGTATGTGATTACGTGAACTTAAACCGAATACGTTAATAAAAATCGTAATAGGTGGACCGGTAAGATGGTTGGGGTCTTAACAATGGAGTTACACGTATTATGGTCCAAAATAGCGAAAACATCGATTAAAACACGTTGTACGACGAAGCAGGTAACCAGGCACGGGCCAGAGCCCTGTGAGCGGCCGCTCACAGGCTACGAGCGGCCGTGCGTGGGCACCTGATATCACCAAACCGACTTAAACTTGTATTTAAGCAACCTTAAGCCTCTTGTACCTCCTAAACTCAAACCCTAATCGCCCCTACTGCCCTATTTACGAAATATTAACCCCTAAACACCTGCTAAGGCGCAAGAACATCGATCGGGAAGCTTCAAGAGCATTCGGTTGATTGTTTCGAAGAGCTTGCGGTATAATCCTTAATCTATTATGCTTTAATCTTCTTAATATGTTATAAAAACCTTATAACTAAGTTTGTCCAGGTCTGAAACCTTTTTATAAAGATTAAAACTTGAAGTTTATAAAGATTTATCGGGTTAAACATGATCCTATGCGATTAGTGATATGATAGGTTACTTGTTGCGCAAATTTGATATGTTTTGATCGTTAGGGTTTATGATTTTGCATGTGTTATGATAGGTTCTGATCATGCTAGGTCTAATAAATTTTTTGTGATGATTATTGATTGTTGTTGATCGAGTATACGCACACGTGAGTCGTTTAAATAAGAGTTTATGCATGATTAAAATCTGGACAGAATGTTTAGGTCAACTTGTAGGGTCTGTTACGTGACTTAAACATGATGATTTTGATGATTTCTTTACATGGTTGTATTATACCTGGTCTTAGCTTTTCATAATGGGTAAAATCGAGTGATTTGGATGTCGTTTGAATAGTTTTTGGAATTTTCTTTGGATAAAGGTCATATCAGATTTTCGGATTAACAAACCGAGTCAACTTTAAACCATCATAACTCGAGTTTTACAAAGAATTAAATTATGAAATTTTTACAGTAGATTAACATTGGAATAATTTGGCTTTTCCAAGTGGATTCATCCCGTTTGGATGAATACACAATGTTTGGGAATTTTTCTACTAAAGTGATCTGTTGTGTGTATTTTCTAAATGTAGCTGTGTTCCATGAATTTTCATAATTTTTTTACAAGGTTTTATCACAAACGAAAAATATGGATTTGTCCAGTAGACATCCTAGAATATTTAGTAAATTTTTGGGACTCTAATTCACTGGATAAGTATTTTTAATAAATTAGTTTTCATGGCGCATAATCTGTCCAAAAACGCAGATTGTGTATTTCGTGTTTATGTGACTATTTGGAGTCTTATGTGGTATGTAATTTACATGAACTTGAATGGACACTTATATGAGATGCATATGAAGTGTAAAACTGATGATAATCAACATATTCACCAACGGGTCCGTAGGGTTTACTTATGCATGTAGAATCGTTAGGTGTCACTTACACGGTTTTGAACTTTTAAACATCTTGGACAAACGGGTTATATGGTGTAATGATATTAAACATATACTCACCTACTAACACATGTAATAGGGAGTCGGTAGCACACCCTACTTTGGAATTTGGATTTACTTGCTTGCATACTAAGGTGAGTTTCACTACTCTTTTTCTCAAAAGCATGCGTATCGGGGAGACAACTTACTTACTGTACTAGTCCAGGTTTGGGACTAATATTTTTTATCTCGGGTTTTTGGATGGGTTGATTCCTGGGAGGAATCGGACCTTGCTAGTTTCACACTCTGTGTCCTTGATGAACTAAACTACACTCTATCACGGAAGTCCTTCAATATTTACCGAATGAGTTGTCGGGTGGAAAGCGGGTTACTAGTTGATAGCGCTATTAGGTTTGACAAACCTCACACCGTGCTGGGAGCCGGGCGTGAACTACGACCTTAGATTTTATCATTGTTGATAGGCAATAATGGGAGGCAAAAACCAGCTCGCGGGGCGAGTGCATCGTTTGAATAGCAATTCGGTATAACATTGTTTAGTTATCATGAATGGGTTAGCTACCCTTGGCATACGCTAAACTAGTGGTACTTGGTTCTTGGTTTTGGTTGTTGATTACTACATTTGGGTTTGGGAAACCTAACTACTGTTTCTTGATTTGGTTTTGGTTGTTGATTACTACATTTGGGTTTGGGAAACCTAACTACTGTTTCTTGATTTGGGAACCTACACTTTTACTTACCTTACTTTGTGAACTCACCAACTTTATGTTGACACACGCTAGCATGCTTTTGCAGGTCTCTAGGTTCGGAGCACGATAGGACATGCATCATGTTATGTCATGGGATTGTGAACACATAAACTACTTTTAAATATTTAACTATTTACTTATGGTTTTGGGCGCGGTGTTTTGTGCAGACTTTTATTTAACTGTTTTGTTATTTCGCTTCCGCTATACTTTAAACTGGTTTAGTTAAAACTTTTAAACTTGGTTTTACAATAACGAACTAAATGGTTTGGGCATTTAGAGTCGTTCTTATGACTTATGGTTATAGGATCCTGGTATGTCACGCGCCTTGCGGTATAAACCCCGTAGTGAAAATTTGAGGGTGTGACAAGTTTGTCCTTGATCGTGCAGTAACAATAACATAACCGAGAGAGCGTCCTACGCCCTGCACCCAATTCACTAGATCTTCACGAGTTCTAAACACCTTCATTTTAAAATTAGTTTATGTTAGATAAATATGCCAATTATTTTACAATCGTATAGAAAGGAAACTAAAGTCATACCTCGTTGGTGGAATATATTGATTTTGTAGTCATCTCTTTTTATCACTACATGTAAAAACAATAACACCAAAGATTATAAGTTAATACATATCTAAAGATTATAAGTTTAAAAAAAATATAAATAATAATTCATTTGAATATCAATAAAAAAAAGGTTGGAAAAGTAAAGTAGTTTGGTCATAATGGCCTATACATATAAGCAATTAACAAATCCTCCTATGTACCAGCAAATTAATAAAAAAACATTGCATTGGATTGACTTCAATATAAAAGAGATAAATAAAAACTATGGAATAAAAACTATAAAAACTAGCTAGATACAAAAATATATTAAAAGATAAAGAAAGAAAGGCAAGTGATGGGACTTACTTGTTAGTCTAGTCTATGTAGTCAAATGCAAATGATGGAGCAAATGTGGGTGTAGGAGCCGCACTTTAGTCCGACTAAAAAATAAAGAATGATAAATTGTATAGATTTAGAGAGAATTTTATATTCTGACTCATGTTCTGTTAGGGGGGACGGGGCACCACCAGAATTGGTCACGGGTACCCTACTACCAGCACGGTAACACCACCGTTACCCATGCTGGTAGTGGTCCCGTGAACCAAATTCTGGTTCTAGTTAACGGGCTGGTACCCGTGATTTCTCTCTCTTTGTTTCCGTGATTTCTCCTCGGATCAATCTTTGTACAATAATTTCATTTCTCTTTTAATATTCCTTTCTCTTATTATTACTATTAAATTCCTTTTTTTTAAAAAAAATTCTGGTACCCGTGATTTCTCTCTCTTTGTTTCTATGCTGGTAGTGGTCCCGTGAACCAAATTCTGGTTCTAGTTAACGGACGGGGCAACTGCACAGTTTTTTTTTTAAAAAAAAAGAATTTAATAGTAATAATAAGAGAAAGGAATATTAAAAGAGAAATGAAATTATTGTACAAAGATTGATCCGAGGAGAAACAAAAGAAAAATCCAACATATGGTAGAAGAAGAAAATGATGGCGAGAAATAAACGAAGATCACTATGAAACAGAGGAAGGCGAAAAAGGAAAAGGAATTACGAAACGAAGAACATGGATTAATTTGATCTATATATGAAACCGAGTTCATACTCTCATATATGGAAAAAGTAATTAATCGGATTCATATATGAAACCGAGTACATACACTCTCGTATATGATATCATAGTTTGTTTCTAGTGATCAAAGGAGAAGAAAACATTATGCTCTGTATTATTGAAAGAAAAGAAGGAGGAAAATAGTATATGCAGGAATTGATTACATGGAATCCTACTATGAAGAAGAAGATATATATAATAAGGATCGGATTCCAAACGAACCGAAGAAAGAAACGAAAGGAAGAACATCCAAGAAAAGTCAATCATCAGCCTATGGATCGGAAAGAAATAAAAGAATGAAGGCTTCAACTCTATCCTAAACTAGTTATATAAAAGTCTAGTTTAAGGGAGGGTATTGGAATTATAAACTATACTTTTATAATTGTATGTAGATTAAATGTAGATTATAAGTTTGTCCTAGTTAGTTAGTATATTAGAATTTGTATATGGGTCAAAATGGATAACATGAAGGCTGCATACAAGTCAATTATATTCGGATCAGAAGATGCAAAAGACTGCAGCATATGAGAATCCAATGGGTCAGCAAACTCAAACAGAAAAAAGCAGCAAAACATGAAACAAAATGGCGGGACAGAAGGTGAAAAGACCAGAATGCCCCTAACAGTTAATTCAGTTTGTTTGGCGCCTAAACATCAACCGGTGGCAGTTATTTCAAGACCAACAGACACGATCTTTCAGCCAATAACTGTCAACAGACATGTCCATTCGTTTAGTATAAATAGAACCTTTGTATTCATTTGTAATTACTTTTGGTCATATCCATTAGTCATTTTCGGTTGTAACAATTATTTCTTGTTAATACAAAAACATTTCGAATTCTATTTCCTGCATATGATCGTATACATGATCTTGTAGATTCTTGATTCTTGTTCTTGATGTCCAACAAATGGTATCAGAGCATGGTTACGATTCTTGGACAATGATTGAATACCGCTGCGCGAATCGAAAAGAATCAAGAATTCATGAAATCATCACAGAAATGAAGAATCAGATCCCAGAAACGAAGGATCAAACGTAAACGATTACTGTTCTGGATTATTCTGGTCGAAACAAAAACAGAGCATCACTCAAATCATCAGAAAAGGCGTACCAAGGATCAATCAAAAACACAGAAGGATTCACACGTTTCTTCAACGAAGAATCATTCATCAAATCACAAGAAAGTTGTTTGTAAAGTCTCTTGATTTCCTTAAGTTTTACTCCTGTTATTTGAATTTGATAAAACAGAGTTTATATATATTGTTTCATATTCACTCGATTATATCGAAAGACATCCATTCATATAGAAATCGTTTCTTATTATCTGTTTTATTTGATCATTGAGGAAATCAAGTTTAGAAAGAAATATTATTGTTTGAAAAACTGTTCGCGGCAAAAACGAAAAAAAAAACGAAGAAGAAGATAGGAGGCAAGATTTTTTTTATTATAATATTTTTCTAATCACTTGCTGAAACAAAAAAAAAGTCAACAGACTCTATTTTTCAAAATTCAATTTTATAAATATATGTATATATTTTTTGCAACTGCACAGTTTTTTTTTTTAAAAAAAAGGAATTTAATAGTAATAATAAGAGAAAGGAATATTAAAAGAGAAATGAAATTATTGTACAAAGATTGATCCGAGGAGAAACAAAAGAAAAATCCAACATATGGTAGAAGAAGAAAATGATGGCGAGAAATAAACGAAGATCACTATGAAACAGAGGAAGGCGAAAAAGGAAAAGGAATTACGAAACGAAGAACATGGATTAATTTGATCTATATATGAAACCGAGTTCATACTCTCATATATGGAAAAAGTAATTAATCGGATTCATATATGAAACCGAGTACATACACTCTCGTATATGATATCATAGTTTGTTTCTAGTGATCAAAGGAGAAGAAAACATTATGCTCTGTTTTATTGAAAGAAAAGAAGGAGGAAAATAGTATATGCAGGAATTGATTACATGGAATCCTACTATGAAGAAGAAGATATATATAATAAGGATCGGATTCCAAACGAACCGAAGAAAGAAACGAAAGGAAGAACATCCAAGAAAAGTCAATAATCAGCCTATGGATCGGAAAGAAATAAAAGAATGAAGGCTTCAACTCTATCCTAAACTAGTTATATAAAAGTCTAGTTTAAGGGAGGGTATTGGAATTATAAACTATACTTTTATAATTGTATGTAGATTAAATGTAGATTATAAGTTTGTCCTAGTTAGTTAGTATATTAGAATTTGTATATGGGTCAAAATGGATAACATGAAGGCTGCATACAAGTCAATTATATTCGGATCAGAAGATGCAAAAGACTGCAGCATATGAGAATCCAATGGGTCAGCAAACTCAAACAGAAAACAGCAGCAAAACATGAAACAAAATGGCGGGACAGAAGGTGAAAAGACCAGAATGCCCCTAACAGTTAATTCAGTTTGTTTGGCGCCTAAACATCAACCGGTGGCAGTTATTTCAAGACCAACAGACACGATCTTTTAGCCAATAACTGTCAACAGACATGTCCATTCGTTTAGTATAAATAGAACCTTTGTATTCATTTGTAATTACTTTTGGTCATATCCATTAGTCATTTTCGGTTGTAACAATTATTTCTTGTTAATACAAAAACATTTCGAATTCTATTTCCTGCATATGATCGTATACATGATCTTGTAGATTCTTGATTCTTGTTCTTGATGTCCAACAATTTATAGTGACATTTTGGACAGGTTGAAATCGGTTTTTACCACTTCAGGTTCTTGCATTCCAATCGGTGTTTTTGTTATGTTGTTGAACGGCCTGCAACATTTTTCATTTCATTGAATTGAGATACTTGATCAAAGGCCGGGTATAAAACTAGTTAATTATGTCGGTTGTTCGACTTCTATTACATGCAGTTCATTGTTTTCATCACCGAGCTTCCGCCCCTAATGGTGACATGGTTATTCCAAGCTGACTAGCTGAGTAGGTGGTCATACATGAATCAACTTAGTCCATGTGGTGTGTCACTATTGGTTCGTTTATTTATGCGGCCACAATTGTGCCTACTTAAGGTCACGTGTCACCATCAGTCATCACAATTATGATCTGCGTCAAGCGCATAATTACACCGGCTGTGCCAGCGACACCACGTTTCAACTTGTGATTGGTTGCAAAAGTCAATGTTTACATAAACTACTTCAAATGATGAAAGTTTAGGGAAAATGACCAATATAGCCCGTTGACCGGGCATTTTGCACAAATAGCCCTCTCCACCGTCTTTGGAGAGACAGGACACGGCTCCCAACCAGCCTGAACCGTCTTCTAGACGGTTTGGTTTTATAGCCAATTGCAAGCCAACACGTGGCGTCTCTGATCCCGAGATGTACCGTCTCTCTCCAGACGGGTCAGAACCCTCTCCCAGACGGTTCACGTTTCCCAAGACGGCTGACCCTTCGGTTCAACCGTCTCCCAGACGGTTCACGTCTATCAATGCCGGCTGACTTTTCGGCTCAACCGTCTCAAAAGACGGGTCACATTTCCCAGGACGGCTGACCCTTCGGTTCAACCGTCTCTCAAGACGGTACACATCTACCAACGCCGGTGAGTCCCGATGAGCGGCGACGCTTCGGTTGTCCGGCTCAGCCCTATAAATACCCGTCTCCCGTCCATTTCCCGTCATCCAACCCCGTCTGAACACTATCCACCACCGTACAACTCCGTCTAAACACTATCTACAACCTGACGACCACCGTCCAACACCGTCCAAACAATATCTACCACCCCACCACCACCGTCCAACACCGTCCAAACACCGTCCAAACAATATCTACCACCCCACCACCACCGTCCAACACCGTCCAAATCATCGAAAAATGGCACCTCAAAGATGGACGGAAGAACAAGAGATTGCCTTGATTGCGGCATGGCTTCATGTTGAAGAGAGCACACACCTTAACAACAAATGGTTCCGGATACTGAATGAATACAACCGGCTCGTTGGAGGGTCAGAACGTACCACCGAGTCCCTAAGCCGCAAGTTGAGTGATTTGACGACAAAGTGTCAAATCTTCAACGGCCACCACAACCGGACTCTTTACGACGTACCCTCTAACTTTCCCGAAGACGTGGCAATTAGACACAGTCTAAGGCAGTATAAAAACAGGGAGGGTAAAGAGTTTAAACATGTGTCCGTTTGGCAAATGATAAGACATCGTCTTAATTAATTTGTAATTATATTTTTATTAATTTGTAATGGTTATATTTTTAATGCAATAGTTGGTTATAATTTTTAATTTGTCTTTTTGTTTTTATATTTAAGGTAAATATCTCATTAAACGTACTATACTATTACAATCACAAATAAACAATAAATACTATTACAACAACAATTAAAAAACTACACTATTACAACAAACTTCCCGAGAATAAAGAAGCAACAAGTGAAAACTAAGAAGCAACAAGTAAAAAACTACACTATTACAACAAACTTCCCAAATTTACTTCCAGAACTAAGAACTTTGTTTGAAGTAATAGTAATGTCTAACCAACTATTGAGGACTACATCTTAGTGTTAGATGTTTTGTCCTCCACAGCGGCGGTAGTAGCAGTGGTCTACATAGACGTTGTTTCGAATGGTGTATGTGCTCTACATAGACAAGTCCGAAACGTTTCCTCGTTTTATGTAACAATAGTTCTCAGTGAGCACACGTCGAACATCGAGACATAAATTCGGAAAGCGAACGAACTTGCCTAAAATGTAGACCACCACATCATCGATCCATTACACGGGTTGCAAACCACGCGCAGATGGAACAACAATCCAAGTAGCCGTACGCAGATGAAACAACAATCCAAGTAACCGGGACATATTTTCCGAAGCCGGTAGGCTTCGACTGGGAAAGTCAAAAAGGCTTCGGCTGGGAAAGTAAAAAAACGTCATTGGATTGGAAGATGAAAGCTTAGAGGAGACGGGTGGGTGCATGGAAGATGAAAGCTTAGAGGAGAGGGGTGGGTGCAAATTTCGTTAAGTGAATTGGGGTATTTATATACACTCGTGAGACGGTTCAGACGGTTCAGACGGTATCACAAATTTCGTTAAGACGACTTGGGAAATGTGACCCGTCTGGGAGACGGTTGAACCGAAGGGTCGGCCGTCTTGGGAAACGTGAACCGTCTGGGAGAGGGTTCTGACCCGTCTGGAGAGAGACGGTACAGCCTCGGGATCAGAGACGCCACGTGTTGGCTTGCAATTGGCTATAAAACCAAACCGTCTAGAAGACGGTTCAGGCTGGTTGAGAGCCGTGTCCCGTCTCTCCAAAGACGGTGGAGAGGGCTAGTTGTGCAAAATGCCCGGTCAACGGGCTATATTGGTCATTTTCCCGAAAGTTTATTGGTTCGACCCAAAGTTCCACTTGACGAGTTTCAGCCAACCTGGGATCAGGTCCCAACCATTATTAGTCATGAACTGGTTCTTATCATCTAACTTCTGCCCATGTGAACTAATTCAAATTCAAAACAAAGGGCATAACAAATCATTAGCTTGAATTCAAATATAAGATGCAACAGAAACCATTAGTCTAAAGTCAATAACAAACACAAAAAGAAATGGTTTCAAAAGGATTCCAACCATAAACAATTGGGGTTGGTCTGTTGGATTAATCGGGTTTGGTTCACGAGTCACGAGTCCAATAGCAAGTTACGGATTATTGATCATAAGTTGGAGTTGTTGTGCATGAAAAGTTCATGTTATGTATGACTATTAACAACCATTTATGGTCTATTTATTTAATAGTTTATTAGTTTGAATTAGTATTTAGTTTGACCAAATCACATGGTGGTGTACGTTGGGTAGAAGGATGACCGGTTCTTTAGGTGAAGTCTATTTTTTTGCTATTATTTTGCTGCACGTTTTCTTTTGTATTGGATATAAATATCCATTTAGTGTAATCAATAAAAGAGAGCTTTCATTTTTCATTTCCTTTCAAAAACCTTCTGTGCATTTACATTACATACATAACTGTGAGTGTGTGTTGTGTGAGTAAACAAGGGGCCTGAACCAACCATCATAAATGGATGATCAGCCACAAAATCCACCTTCTTGGGAATCGGTGCATTCAGGCATGAGCCAATCATCATCCCAGCTGTAGCGGCCGCTGCTTCCGTACCTTCTTCATTTACCTCCACAAAAGCCTTATGGTAAATACTCGAAACATAAAGTCTTTCACCAAGAGATGAGTCAGCCATGTCGGTCAAACATGCTTGATCGCTAAAAGGCAATACAAGCCCTAATTCCATCAATGTACTACAAGCTTCAATTCCGAATTCGATTTTAAACTTTGGTATCATAAACCGCCCAACTTTCACTTCTCTAAAAGGAATGTGCCTGTCTAAAAAGTCAGATGTAGAACCTATTTTTTCTACTAGAGATTTAAGGCCGTCTTTTGCATTTGGGAGGAAAATGTACATTGTGAACTCGCGCTCATCTTCACCTTGTAAATAGGGAAGACCGAGTACTTTGAAGTCATCATGTTCACACACCAACTAGTCATTTTTGCTAGTCATAAACGGAACTTGAACTTTACTGCTATCGAGTGGGTGAAAATCAGATTCTTTTGTCTTTGATCGATCAAACCTCTGACTCCATGCCCCCTTAAAGTAGACAGCATTTGCCAAGATGAGCCTAGTGGACTTCTTAACAGCATTTTTAGGAAGAAGTTCTTTGATAAGGCCATTTGTAACCTTTTCGGCCCATACATTCACTTCCTTGCATACCTCGACAGCCTTATAATCGATAAATAATATGTTAGCTTTAGCAAAAAGAATATTTATAAAACATTTATTAAATTATGAGCAATCTTTGAAACACCACTAGCATTATCATAAAGGTAAACTTAGAAAACATGATAAAAAAAAAAAAAAAAAAAAAAACTTACCTCCTAAAAGCTGCCCAAAACTTTGATTAGGTAAATACATCAAGAACAAAATATATATACTGTATCCATGTATTTACTTTCTGTGCAATTACTCTATGTACGTTGTGGATCATAGTAGACGTTCTCATAGAATAACAAAAGAAAAAGTAAGAACTAACCTTGTTTTGGAAATCGACTTGTTCACAAGCGGCTTTATAAACGTTGTCCACAACTTGTTTAAAAGAAGATTTAAAAGAAAGGGTTTTGTCAACCCAAACCCCGTTTGCAAAAGACAACTGAGGTCCGCCACTGGGGCTACCGTCCGCAAAGATTGAGGACACATGCTCCGAATAAAGCGAGTTGAGGTTATTACTGGTACTTGTTTTGAGGAAAGAGAGGAGTTGGTCGTGTGTTCGACCTTTAGTACCCTGGGCTAGTAAGCTAAGGACTGCATGGATAGAAACAGGAGACAAAACAACGTTGGAGTCGGGTTTCTTGTAGAAAAGGTGGGCTGCGAGTGTGGTTGAGACGTGGGTTTGATCTCTGATTGATTGTTCAAGGTCATGGGTTTGATTGCTGGTTGGTTGTTTAATGAAATGAATATAGTTTTTTGATGTCCCTCTTCGTTTGCGTAATTCCAAATTTATTAGTGTTTTTTTAATTTATTTCTATGAGAACGTAAGGATTGTACTTTCCTGCTGGCATGCGGAAGTAAGGATTGTACTTTCCTGGCATGCCTTTCCTGGACATGGCGTAATTGCCCCAATGCATAACGAGGTCAATTTATGTGTGGTGTCATGTGACACCCCTCAATAATTCTAGAAGTCGTTTGCTCACAAGATCTATGGATTTGGCATGCCTTTTTTAAAGTTTCATGTTCATGTAACGATTTAAATGATCTATCAAGATCTGAGGTTTTTTACAACATCAATAGAGATACCGACCCTGATGATTCTTTCATGCTCAATGGGGTAAAATATATGCACGAGTATTATCTAGCGGACAGTATATACCCAAGCTATGCGTTTATTGTGAAAACGCTACAAAATCCCACGGATGAAAAAAGGAAAAAGTTCGCGAAGTACAAAGAATCGACAAGAAAAGACGTCAAACGATTATTTGGTGTGTTAAAGACTCGATGGCATGTAATACAACGCCTCGCAGGTCCATGGCATCCGGAAAAATTGAGATATATTATGTGTGCTTGTACAATACTACATAACATGATAATTGAAGACAAATGTCGCGCAATATGCGAATACGATCCGAATGACGTTGAAGAGAATGTCGAGCCAGTTGACGAGGCACAACAAGAATCAAACACGTGGGTGTTACATAATACTACTGTGCATGGCCACCTTTTTGCGAATATAGTCAACCAAATTTGTAACAATTTTCATGTCGATCCCGTTGATGATGAGTAGTGGTTTGTTATTTTGTATTTTTTTTAGTTTGTATTTTTTTTCTTTTTTTAAATTTGTAACTTTTCTTTTATTTTACGTAGTTTGTTTACTTTTTTTCTTACCTATTTTTATTTTACTAAAATAAAAGAATAAAAAAATTAAAATTAGAAATTAATTAGATTAAATAAAATAATAAAAAAATGAAAGGGGGAAGAGAGAAGAAGGGAGAACCATTTTTGAAACGAGCAACTAAACGAACCAAAACGCGTTAAACAATGTCTGGAAGTCTAGTATATCGATTAGAGATGTAAAATTTGAAATTTGGTAAAACATGGTATTGATTGCACACTTCATGTGTTACGTACATATATTTATGAAAGTTGTTCATTCTCGGTTGTTTGTTTTGAAAATCACAAACGAGCAATAAACGAACCGAAACACGCCAAACTAATTTTTCTTTGATTGGAAACAAGTTAAAACAATTAAAAATGAATTACAATATTTTTTTAATTAAGTAAAACCATTTAAATCTAATTAAAACAATATATTTTTTAAAAAAAGGGTCAAAGCACCTAGCTTTGGCCAAAGCGAGGCGCTTTGCTTTTAAAATTTCAGCTTTTTCTGACCTCGTACTGACCTTTTTGGAAAAGGAAGCGAAGCGCCTAGCTTTGCCCAAAGCGATGCGCTTCGCGGGGAAATAAAACCCAGGGGGTGTGAATAGAATGGTCCTTAAATGATCCTAACTATCCTCTATTGGTCGACACCAGTCCCAACTATCGAAATATGTGACGGGGTCCCACTTTTTAATGTATTGTCCACCAACGAACCACGATTAACTAGATACTGATTCCATTTGTTTGTGTTGGCAATCCCACCTTTTAAATAGTGAAATGAACAAGGACTCAACATTTCTTTTTATGCATCACTCTATAATTTCCTTTGGACATTATTTGCTCTCCGTGGAGAAATTTGAATATTTTAATAGCTATTCATATCTATATCTATATCTATATCTATATCTATATCTATATATAATAAACCAAAGCCATTTTAATGACATGACATTCAAAGAGGCATTCTCTTCTTTGAGTGTGCCATGTGTTATCCGATGTGGCATTGAGATATTTTAGAAAAAAAATAATTTAAAAACAAAATTGGATTTTTCACCCTCATGTTTCATCCCATAATTTTTAAACGTTAATATCTTTAATATACGAGATTTTTTAAAGAAAAAAATCATACCAAATTAACGAGCGTTTTATTATCTTTCCAACAAGTACCATAGTGCTATATAAAAACGGAGAAATTTTTTTGTGGGGTTTTGTTCATATAGGAAAAAAACACAAAGTGTTTAGGTAAATCATTAATCATGTATAGGTAAGTCACTAATTATATTCAAATCAGTAAATATGATTTTTTTTTTCAACCAGAGCCGAATAGGTTAATAGAGTTATACGTTGTTTTAAGTTAGGTATCAATATTAGTATGTTAGAGTTGTACATTTGTTTAGTCTTTAGGATATGTGTTAATATTAGAGTTACATTAAAGTTCTACATTCTTTTAGGTTAGGTGTTAGCATTGGAGTTGTACATTGTTAATTTGTTTTAGGTTAAATATTAATATTAGAGTTATACATCAGTCTATTTCATATGTAAAATTGATGTATCATATTAAATTTCTCAACCTGGAACGCTCCCGAGGTATAATCTAGTTTTTAGATATGCTTATGGATTTGACTTAACAGGTATTCAACCTATTAAGTCAAACCATTACCATAGCCTAATATACACATTTCTGTAGACTAAAATGTAGAGGTTCACGAAAAACTAGAAGAGCGCAAATGACATTTGTCTAAAGAGGCTAAGGTGGAGCCTTTTAAATGCTCATGCCCCACAATTTGATACAATAAAAAAGTTACATATGTCATTAAACACTGAAACGGTTAAAACAAAGCCACTACAACTGAATCGGCTAAGCTTTAGCCTTCTACTTTTAAAAGTTTATGGCACGCCTGACACACCCTCTGAAACGGCTTGTAAGCTTTATATGGCAAACACCTAGTCATTTCCTTAGGTAGACTCCACTAAGCCGTTTTAGTTTCAAGCCCCTACAACTCAAAGTGTAGCCATTTTAATTTCAAGCCCCTAAGCATTTTCAATGTCATTTCCCTAAAGTGTAGCCGTTTCAAGGTGGAGCCTTTATCTTTTTTCCCTAGCTTGTCGTTTATGCATATTATTTAGAAATGCTTATAGATTTTATTTAAAAAGTATATTAAACTTTTTAGATGTTGTTCAACAATCACAATTTTGAATTGAATGGCATAATATGCAATAGTCTTTTATTCAAAAAAAAAAAAAAAAAAAAAAAAAAAAAAAAAAAAAAAACCATTTGGTTCAAAAATCAATAGCAAACACAAAAAGGAATGGCTTAACATAAATGAGTCCAACAAAAAAAAAACACAATTTCTTCTTGATATAATAGAGATTTCAACTTCCATTTGAACATAAAATCCACCTTAATGGGCTCCTCTTCAATTAACCCAAAACTGCATAACGCCTTGAATGTAGAGGCTGCTGCTTCAGTACCTTCTTCATTCACCTCCATATAAGATTTATGGTCAATGCTTGAAACATGAAGCCTTTCACCAGCAGACGAATCAACCATTTCAATCAAACCATCTTCGCCACCAAAAGGCAATACAAGCCCTAATTCCTTCAACATATCACGAGCTTTAAACCTGAATTCAATCTTAAATTTTGGTATCATAAACTTGTCGACTTCTACCTCTTGACATGGAATGTGACTATCTATAAAGTCAGACGTGGAACCAATTTTCTCTACTAAAGATTGAAGGCCGTCTTTTGCATTTGGGGAGGAAAAAGTACATTGTGAATCGGCGTCTTTCACCTCGTAGATAGGAAAGACCTAGTACTTTGAAATCATCATATTCACTCACATATTGGCTATAATAGCTGGTCATGAACGGAACTTGAACTTTGCTTCCGCCAAGGAGGTGAAAATCGGATTCTATTGTTGCTTCTTGATCAAACGTTTTATGCCATGTTCCCTTGAAGTAGACGGCATTTGCAAAGATGAGCCTTGTGAAACTGCTTAGTGCATCAGCCGGAACAAGTTCTTTGATAAGGCCATTTGTTTGCTTTTCAGCCCATAAATTACTTCTTCCGCTACCTCCTCAGCCTTAAATAAATAATATCTTAGCCATATCAAAACGAAATATTATATCACACTAATTACAGGAATCATTCATTTAACATTTAATTAGTGAGCAATCTTTGAAACACCACTTTCATGATCATTCATTGAGGTAAACCTAGAAAACTTGCTCTATAACTTACCTCCTATATAAGTTGCACAAAACTTGGATTTGGTTTATATATACATAGGGGAAGGCTAATTTGAGAACACATATATTTCGCGCGAACCGTGAGAATGCTACCTAAAACCATTCAAATTCAAAATTATTTTTACACTTGTCTTTATTATTGAAATACAGTCTTAAAAACACAATTTATGCATAAAATTTTAAACGTACACAAAAATAAATTGTTTTACATATGTGTAAATTTACTGTTTATACATGTGTAAACGGTTTCGTTTACATATTTGTAAAAAGTTAGTTTTAGAGTGTTTTTGCGAAAAAAAGATTAATTATTTGGAAAGAAAATTCATTTTTTAATGTTATATGTTAATTATAATCAGGCTTGTATTGAAAAAAAATGTTTTTGATTGGTTTTCTCATTTGTTTTCATGATATCATAAACTAAATATATTTGTATCGTATAAACTATCTACATACACAATCATTCCCTCCTCTTAATATAACGTAGCGTTTGTTTCATGGAATAGATTGGAATTAGGATGGAATTGTAATGTGTGTTCGACTTATATTGTTCGTTACAACAAAAGGAGGAATTGTTTAACTGAACAACAACATATGGAAGGGAATCTACATTTCAATTCCATCGAGAATTCATTCTATGTTATGAAACGAACACGTCAAAAGTCCAAATCAAGTTATAGTTCTCGCGCGAATTCCAATTCCATGAAACGAATTCTACCTAAGTTGTAATATAAGAACAAAAATAAAAGGTTATAACTGACCTTGGTGTGTAAATCGACTTGTTTGCAAACGGCTTTATAAACGTTGTCTAAAACTTGTTGGAAAGAAGGTTTGAAAGAAAGGGTTTTGTCAACCCAAACCCCATTAGCAAAAGACAACCGAGGTGCATCGTCATCATTTGGACTACCTTCCGCAAAGATAGAGGATACAATGTGTGAATAAAGAGAATTGAGGTTAAAACTGGTATTTTTTTTAAGGATAGCGAGGAGTTGGTCATGTGTTCGACCTTTGGTACCCTGGGCTAGTATACTGAGGACAACATGGATAGAAAGCAGAGAGGAAACAACGTTGGAGTCGTGTTCTTTGGAGAGAAGGTGCGCGGCGAGTGTGGTAGAGAAGTGGGTTTGATCGCTGATTGATTGTTTAAGGGCCGCGGCTTCAGACATTGTAGATGCCAATATGGAGATAAAAACAGTGTTGGTATGGACGTAGATTAATCTATATATATATATATATATATAATAAAAGAATACATCTCGGGTCGAATGGAGACCTTAGAGAGGGCCTCTAGGATCCAGATTTGTATATGGAGCTCCAACTTTTTTCCTATAAAAAACATTTTGTATTTTTTTATTTTCACCATTCTTTCATCACTCTTCAATCTTCTTTAACAATTCTTTCAATCTACATTCTTCATTTTCTTCGAGGTAATCTTTCATCCTATTTTTCAGTTTGATTTCTTATTTATACATTTTCTATTTATAAATTTTGATTTCTGATTTTTTTACTTTATTTCTTATTTGTACGATTTCAATGTTGTTAATATATACGTTTTTTCAATGGTGCTTGTAATAAAATCATGTTCTCCGAATCGTGTGTTTCTTGAAATGTATTGGTTTGATTCTTTGGATCGGATTTTAGTGTTTGTTAGTGTTTGAATCGGATTTTACATTGTTTAAAGAAGTGTCTAATTTATACGATTACATTGTTTTTTTAAATGTATTCGTTTGTTTCGTGTGTTTTTTGAAATATCGATTGGATTTTGTTATTGTTTGTTAGTGTTTGAATCGGATTTTACATTGTATTTTATAAAAACCGTTTTATATTTTATTTTTTCTTCATTCTTCCTTAACAATTCTTCCAATCTACATTCTTCATTCTTCTTCTTCATTTTCTTCGAGGTAATCTTTCATCCTATTTTTCAGATTGATTTCTTATTTATACATTTTCTATTTATAAAGTTTGATTTCTGATTTTTTTACTTTATATATGATTTATACGATTTCAATGTTGTTAATATATACGTTTTTCAATGGTGTTTGTAATAAAATCATGTTCTCCGAATCGTGTGTTTCTTGAAATGTATTCGTTTGATTTTTTGGATCGGATTTTAGTGTTTGTTAGTGTTTGAATCGGAGTTTACATTGTTTAAAGAAGTGTTTGATTTATACGATAACATTGTTTTTTGAAATATCGATTGGATTTTGTTATTGTTTGTTAGTGTTTGCATCGGATTTTACATTGTTTAAAGAAGTGTCTTTAACAATCTGTAAGTACCAACCGAGCATATGAAATTGATACATTCTGTAATATAGATACAAATAGAGAAACAATATTATATGTTTTCTTGCTTTACATATATATTATTATTTAATGGTGTTTGTAATGATTTTGTTTTTTTCATATATATCTATATAATTTAGTTAATATATATGTTTTTCCATTAGAAAACCAGGATTATATACGAAGACACAAATTCTATATATCAAACAGAATATATTATTAGTTATAATATTATTTATACGAATTTAAACTTACCATAATACTTCGCATTTATTTTTTGTATTAATGATTGATTATCAATCAATAAAAACAGTAATTTAAGATAACCATACTATATAAACCTTAACAAATAATAAAATCATTTAATCGTCATACCAATTTTAACAACGAAATTAAATGATAATATAAATTTTCAAAATGTTACTTTCTGTTAATGAATATATTACTTCAATCACAACTAATAATGATTACTAAAGATGTCAATAATAAATTGTATATAATGGGTAAGGCAATTTGAGACGCGAATGATTTTAATGTAGGGATGGCAATGGGTCGGTTTGGGACGGGTTTACGTAATCCCAACCCCATACCCGATTAGGTATGCTTGTCCCAAACCCGGCACAAAACCCGTCGGGTTTGTGTCGGGTAATTACCCATCGGGTATCGGGTATACCCGCGGGTTTCGGGTAAACCCATTAATTTTTAAAACTTACCCATTGAGCATATCCGACCAAAGACCCGACAACTATCTATTAGGTAACTATTAACCAATTACATTTAAAATTATTAAATATTTATCTAAATGATTAAAATGTATAAATATAAAATACTTAAATCATATAAATACACTCAAAGACATAGATAACAAATAGTATACATTAATTTTTGATTATTTTTAGCACAAGATGACAATCTAGATGGACAATTTGAAATATTATGCATACATATTTAAAAAGATATATTAGAAATTATATTGGGTATCTAATCAGGTAAACGGGTATACATTATCGGGTAATTGGGTCGGGTAAACGGGTATATCATCAAATCCCAAACCTGTGAAAAAATAAAAACTAATCCCATACCCGGACCCATACCCGATTACCCGACCCCAAACCCGTCCCAAATGTATCGGGTTTCGGGTTTACCCATCGGGTTCAGGTTTGATTGCCATCCCTATTTTAATGTCATTTATTTGAATGATTGATTATGATTTTGATGTTATTTATTAATATTTTTAATCTTATTTATTGATGTTACTAATATTACGAATTTCATTTTAACATTGTTGACCGACTTTCATTTTGATATTACGACTTTCCTTTAATCAATTGTCACTAAACGATAATCATCATCTTGATTTCAATAAGTGTGCTAATTTTAAGATGTTAATAATAATAATTTGTATATAATGGGTAAGGCAATTTCAGACGCGGATTATTTTATTATCATTGATTTGAATGATTGATTATGATTTTGTTGTTATTTATTAAGATTTTTAATTGTTAAGTACTATATTTACACAGTTTAAATAATGACGTTTTTTGGCGGCTTTTTGTAACATGTCAAAAGTTGCCTAAAGTGTGTGTACAATGGATCCTTTTGGCTACATGTTGAAATGGGTCTGGGGTTAATTCTTTTGGTTTCTATTTTTTAATAAAATATAGGAAATTTATATTAAAGCATGTGACATTGGAACCATTTTCTTATTAGTTGTTTTTTAGCCATGTAATCGGTTTGAACCATTGGAGAGATAACATGTAAAATTTAAGCTACCCATTCAAGTAAGTGGGTTAAGGATTGTTTCTTGATTTACTTATCACCGTATCCATATCTTTACAACAACTATATTTTATGTAGAACACAAATATGGAATACAATGGTAGAGGTTTTCATAAATTATTGAAAAAGAGTTGCACTCCGAGGATTGTGGTGATAGTGATAACAACTTCGAAGGTGAAAAATCAGCTATCAATGAGCAAGACTTGGAAAATTTTGATTGAAGTAATGAAAATGGACCATTGGTTGAAGTTCGTTAAGCCACAACTAAATGATAAGTGTTTTATGCTTAAGCTTAGTTATGATTATAATATAGATATTACCCAAATGATGTAATGTGTGATATTGGTTGAAGTTCGTTAAGCCCCAACTAAATGATAAGTGTTCTATACTTAAGCTTAGTTATAATTAGAATATAGATATTACCTAAATGATGTAATGTGCGATATTGTGATAGTATGCTATGTAGTTTGCAGTTGTCAAATTAAACTTTACTTACTCGATATATCAATCATTTCGTTACATTAAATTGTTAGATGATATTTTGCATTTAACATCAAAATTCATACATATTGCATTATCAAACATTTAGTAACCAAAACAAATTGCATAATACAATTCTTATTTGCCAACTTTTTTTTTTCATTCTACTTTCGGGTGAACCGTGGGTCTCCACGGGACCCTAACCTAGTATGTATGTATATATATATATATATATATATATATAAAACTTATAATAAAAGAATTGAATATTAATGAGGTGGCATTCAATGGAGGCAGCCAAGTGGCACGTTGAGGTGAGAGTTTTTAATTTATTTTTTTATTTTGTTTTCATCTATTCTCCTACACTTATCTAACCCTAATCTATTTAAGAATTTAAAAACAAATTTATATTTTTCTCTCCAATGTTTCCTCCCATCATTTTTAAACGTTAATATCTTTTATATACGAGATTTTTTAAAGAAAAAAATTACACCAAATTAACGAGCGTTTTATTATATTTCCAACAAGTACCATAGTGCTATATAAAAAATGGAGAAGAAAACGACTATTTTTTATGGGGTTTCGTTCATACAGGAAAAAAAACACAAAGTGTTCAGGTTATTTATTAATCATGTTTTTTCTTTTAAACCAGGTTCTTATATACAGTGTTGAAATTTAGCCCAATCGCCATGCTATCATTGGAATTTTACTCTTCTAAAGATGGATAGGTATACTTCATCAAGAGAAGCTAGGAGAAAGAATCACGTAACACAGCAACACATGGCGTCACCTTATAGCAAGATTATTTTTTTATTTATTTAATTACAAGAGTAATAATTATTAGAATAGTTATATTTTTCAACCCCGGAACACTCCCGGTATAAAAGCTAGTATATATATATATATATATATATCTATATACCTAATAAACAAAAGTCCATGAGGACACTTGGCAATCTCTCACACCCCTAGCAATTAATGAGAATCCTACATGGCACAATGTGGGAATTTATAAAATTTTCTTTTTTTTTTAAATCAAAAATCCCAAAATTAGTAACCTTCCTAATTTATCACAATTATTAACTTTCCTAATTGTATTACATCCTCCCTTAATATCAGACCTCCACATCTCATTATTCCAAACCCTCTCTTTCACCCAAACACAACCAAACCAAGTCAAGTCTTCCCTTCACGATCTACTTCTTCGCCGGTGTTTATCATCTTTTGCAGGCACTTTGTGTTTATCATCAGAACCGCCACCTAACTGTGAGGCAGTTTTGGTATTATCATCGTGGTCGTCATCTCCGTCTCGGTCATTGTTATCTCTCATTTCAGTTACGTTGAGGAATAATCGGTATTTTTTTGTTCTGAATCGTTCATTTATATTAATTTTTTTGCTTACGATAAGAGAAATGAATTGTTGGAGTTTTGATGAAAATAATAATATTGTTGTTCACTGAATATGTGATTTAGTAATATTATGAAAGAGAAGAGAAGAGAAGAGAAGATGAATAATTCTAGGTTTTGTTATTGTAGATCTTATTATTAATTTGTATAAAATTCGGTTTAGTGTTGTTGGCCAAGTTTTGAGAATAAGGGAGATTTTCACGGGAATGAACGAACCCATTATTATTCATTCATAATTAACAGATGTAATATTCATGCTTTGTTTTTGTCAACCAAAACAGAGATCATCCTTCAAGCATCAGGTAAGATTAATCACAAGTAAAACGGGCCCTACAACAAGTTGAATTTTCTTCACAATAGATACTTTAAACAATTATTAAGATGTTGAACTTCTAATCGGATTCTTATTCAAATTGCATTCACACCATATTATCAAGGAGTTTTTATATCACATTGCTAAGGCTCATTTTTAAGGTCTCATGTCATTTTTTCATTATATTCGTATATACTATACCATATGTGGCAATTGATAGATTTGAAAAATGGATGTGTAATAATTCTTCTCTTATACTCTTCCTTTACAATTATTAACTTTCCTAATTTATCACAATTATTAACTTTCCTAATTTTAAAATAATTCTTCTCTTATACTCTTCCTTTACAAAGCTTGGATTTGTCTTCTATGGTTATTGGCAGGGATCTCCACAACAATAAGTTCTATTGTCGATTAAGGTATGTTGTCTCTGTTTTGACTGATTTCAATTATTTATATACTTGATTTTGTATTGATGTTCTTGGTTTTATTGATTGTTCTTGGTTTTTTCTTTATTATTGTTCAGTCATGTTAATTGTTTTGATTTTGTAGTGATGTTTTAGGGTTTATATTTTAGCTTTCGATTTAGGGGTTTTTAGGGTTCGACTGATAAGATTAAGTTTTGATTGATTGTTCTTTATTTTTTGATGGATTATTATTAAGACTGATTAGGGTTAATGAGTGATTAGTGTTCGACTGATAAGACTGATGTTTATGTGTTAGGTTTCGAATTAGGGTTAATGTTTTAGGTTTCGGTTTAGGGTTAAATTGATGTTTAAAAAAACCTATGAATGGATTTTTATGATTTAGCCACATGACAGTTTGTGAGAATTAATAAAATTTTCTATTTTTTTAAATCAATAATCATTCAATTACTTTTGGTCAAAATCATTTACTAATATTATTATTAACTTTCCTAAAACCTTGCTCAATCATAATTTATAAGAATTTTAGTTTTTTTTTTAAATCAAAAATCATTAATTACTTTGGTCAAAATCGGTCAATAATATTAAATACGTATTTAAAAATAAAATTTTCTTTTTTTTTAAATCAAAAAACCCGAAATTATTAACTTTCCTAATTTATCACAATTATTAACTTTCCTAATTTTAAAATAATTAGATAAGAATTTTAGTTTTTTTTTTAAATCAAAAATCATTAATTACTTTGGTCAAAATCGGTCAATAATATTAAATACGTATTTAAAAATAAAAATCAATAAAATGCTTCATCTTCTCTTTAAGATTTGATTTATTAAGACTAATTAGTTGTTTAAGTGTTAGATTTCGAATTATGTTTAATGTTTAAGGTTACGATTTATGGTTAAATTGATATTTTAAGAAAGCTACGAATGGATTATTATGCTTTTAGGTTTCAATTTAGGTGTTTATGATTTTGGTAGCGATTTAGGGATTTTTTTTTTGTTCAATTGATGTTTAGGAACTAAGATAGTAAACATAGTTGATAAGGGTTTCTTTTTAAAAAAAAAAAACTGTTTTTAAAACAATAATGTTATTTTTTTAGTAAATGGTTTGACCTTTCTTAAAAATTCATTGTAATCTCTTATTAATAACAGTTTTTGTAATTATGCAAATAATTTAATTTTTAACAACCAACCGTGATATTTAATATTATTGATAAACATTAATTCTTATTTTCGGTTACTAAATGGTTTGACTTTTTTAAAAATCATATTAATTTCTTATTAATGTCAATGTTTGTAATTATGGAAATAATTTATGTTGTAGACGACCACCTGTGATTTTTTAAAAAAAAAAATCCTTTTGAAAACAATAATTGTTTTTTTCGGTTAGTATATGGTTTGACTTTTTTTTTTTAAATTCATATTAATTTCTTATTAATGCCATTTTTTTTAATTATGGAATAATATTTTATGTTTTACAAACCATACTTGACAAACAATCAAAAGTAAATTTTTGGTAAATTGAAATCATGCAATTTTAGCAAATAAAGAATCAAGGTTTGACTTTGTTTTTTAAAATTCAAACACAATCTTTGAATGCAAAACAGATTCAGTTTTTTTTACTTCTAACGATTTCTGAGTTTTTATTAACTGAAATATTTTAATTTTTTTTCAACAGAAAAAATAACAATTACTAAACCCAATCAAACAAATTTAACAAACAATTAAAATAAATTTGGTAGATTGCCATCTTTAAATTTTAGAAACAAACATTCAAATTTTAAAAATAAACAATCAACCTGTTTTTTGGTAAATTTAAAACATTGAAAGATTGAAATTAACCATTCAATAATTTTTTTTAAACATTAATTTGTAGTTTTTTGGTTTATAAATTTAACATTTTAGTTAATTATTTTATTTTTTGATACTTTTAGCAATGTTTGACTTCTTTAACCACCTTAATTGTTTGACACGGTTTGACTTTTTTTAGTCAATAGATACTAACAAACAATAAATTATATTTAAAAAATATACCTATACAACTTAAAAATCTACGGATTGTGTATGTTTAACTTTATTTTAGGTATATTGAAATCTTTACATTTTATACCTATACATTTTAAAAATCGTCTATAATTTAAATAAAAAAAATTCGAATTTTTAATTATAGCAACATTTTAATATGAAATAATTATAGCAACATTTTAAGCTAAATTAATTTTGATTTTCATTTTATATTACTTGTGTTTTTTCATTTAACTTATGTTTTTTTTTAAGGTAATCACAAAGGAACACTGTTATCTAATATATCTAATGGTAAACGAATTTCATATATTTTACATCTTTATTTATATGCTAATGGTATTATGCAATTAATTTATTTTTCTTCACAGTTCTCTCGAATGAAGAAAAAATTAAGAATGCGGTCGAGTGTCGCAAATTTAGAAAATTACAACTAGATGCCAAGAGATGCAAGGTCAATAATCCTACAAATAATGGAATACAAAATGTACCACCAAGTGGAGTATTTAACTGCGACTCCATTGAATCTTCACACCGTTTCAATGTGTCTAAAGATGTGGTGTATAAAGAAATATTTAGTGATATTTGAATACAATGTGTATTGGTTTCTTTTAAATCTTCATAAAATATTTCTGCTAGATTTTTTTTATATGTTTTACCCCTCAAAATAATTGTACTTTGTTGAACTGCGTGTTAACGCGGGCAAATATCTAGTACATATAATAAACAAAAGCCATTTTAATGACATGGCGCTTAAAGAGGCATTCTCTTCCTTGAATGTGCCATGTGTCATCCTATGTGACATTGAGATATTTTAGGAAAAAAATAATTTAAAAACAAAATTGGATTTTTTCTCCCTCATGTTTCCTCCCATAATTTTTAAACGTTAATATCTTTAATATACGAGATTTTTTAAAGAAAAAAATTACACCAAATTAACGAGCGTTTTATTATCTTTCCAACGAGTACCATAGTACTATATAAAAAACGGAGAAATTTTTTTGTGGGGTTTTGTTCATACAGGAAAAAAACACAAAGTGTTCAGGTAAATCATTAATCATGTATAGACAAGTCACTAATTATGTTTAAATCAGTAAATATGATTTTTTTTTTCAACCAGAGCTGAATAGGTTAATAGAGTTATACGTTATTTTAAGTTAGGTATCAATATTAGTATGTTAGAGTTGTACATTTGTTTAGTCTTTAGGATATGTGTTAATATTAGAGTTACATTAAAGTTCTACATTCTTTTAGGTTAGGTGTTACCATTGAAGTTGTACATTGTTAATTTGTTTTACGTTAGATATTAATATTAGAGTTATACATCAGTTTATTTCATATGTAAAATTGATATATCATATTAAATTCTCAACCCGGGACGCTCCCGGGGTATAATCTAGTATATATATATATTGCAAAGAGATTAATCCTACATGTCATACTCTTATGCAATCTCTCCTTTGAGAGATGCCACATAAGATGTGATGTGACAACTTTAAACCAATTAAAAAAAAGAAATAAATATGATTTAACCTAATCTATTAAATACCTAATCTACTAAATCTAAATATTAAACCTTTATTATTTTATCTCTCGGGTTTCCTCCCATAACTTTTAAACGTTAATATCTTTTATATACGAGATTTTTTAAAGAAAAAAATTACACCAAATTAACGAGCGTTTTATTATCTTTCCAACGAGTACCATAGTGTTATATAAAAATCGGAGAAAAAAATGACTATTTTTTGTAACCCGACAGGTATTGTGTCGGGTTTGGGATTAGTTTAAAAAAAATTGTAGGTTTGGGTCGGGTCTGGGATTAGGTGATACCCGACCCGATTACCCGAAACAACATACCCAAATACCCGAACTACATACCCGATCATATACCCATGAATTTTTTAACGCATCACATAACCCTTAGACTAGTGCGTTCGATATTTCAATAATTAACTTTTTTTTTTCTTATTTCATGTTAGTTCTTTTTAGAATGATCGATTACAAACTTCCGAATTCATTTGTAATGGGACTAGATTTATACCCCGGCGCAGAGATTCGTTTTTTTATATATTTGAATATGATAACTTATGGCAGAGATTTGTTTATAATAATAACTAGTAAGAAACCTGCGCGATGCGGCGGCGGCGACCATTTGCAACACGATGCTCGTTTTTGTTTAGTTTATCAATCATCTCGTAATATATTGTATGGTACTTTAGTTTCAGAAAAAAATGGTTAGTTTTTTTTATCAAACGTGTGTATGCATCCTTATATAAATTCGAAGTAAACAAATAAATAGACGTGCCAACAATCAACCATGTGAAATTTACACAAACAAATAGCACAACATACTAAACTCCATTATTTTTCAATGAAAATTTTGATTTTGACAATTTAGGGACATAAATTTTTGTGTTTTTTTTTTTTTTGTCTGAGATAAGTTTGTTTCGTAATCTTATATATCGTAAGGGGTTAAATGGTTCGAAACTCAACGTCCATCAATTAAACTATATAATACTTACAAGGAGTCAAATCCCTTTATCTAAAAAATACAACCATATTGTAGTAATTCATATGCATAACACATAAATTATTGACAAGTCATTTTGGATAAAAGGTATTTTAGATTAGTCCAACCCACACAAAAAGTTACCACTATACAATCAGTTTGACTCACTCGCTTCGTCACTCTTATTTATAATTATTTAGGAGTCTTTGTAGTTGAGTGGCTAAAATTTTTTCTTTATATTCTATTTAATCTATTGGGGAGTATGAGACATGAGATCACTAAATATATACAAGAGATAGTTTGGATTATACACTATGTAGATGTTCAAATGCTGAATTTCTTGTACGGATCTTGAGCTGGAAATTGCACAAAGAAAACCAAAGAAAAGCTTGAACAGCCTGCAAACATAAACTTCGTTTTTTAGTACCAACATTAAAGTCAAACTTCTAATTTAGAAAAGAGGGAAAGAAAGTGTGTAGAGATTAGAAGTTCAAGCTTTACTTTATAGGAGAGATAAGAAACCTTTTTTTTTTGTAAGAGAGGAAGTCTCATGATTTCACTAAAAGAGTGATCAATAAAAGAAAGTAGCGAGGTTTGACTACCCTATTTATCATTCCACCAAAACAGAAAAATAGGAAACTCGTTCAGAACTTTCACCAAAATAGGAAAATCACTAAAAGGATAAGATGGGTAAAATACAAAAACTTAGAAAAAGTAGTCCACCAGAAACAAAGTATAATCTATTAGCTCCAACAATACCATTAGCAATACCATATGAAAGTGAACTTACTTTGTATAGATCTATCGATAGAAACAAAGTATAATCTATTAGCTCCAACAAGTATCGCAACCGCTGAAGTGTGCCCTTGATATGAAATGGCAAAAAATAAATAACCCCTGACAACTACAAAGAAACCAAAAGGGATCACTATAATAAATCAATTTGAAACAAAATCTATTATTCGAACCATCTTGCTTTTGAAAAGTTGGCGCTCCATTATGTTTTGATCTCAAATTTCGATGAGCGCATCACAAATGCAAGGCGTTCATCATTAAAGTTATACTAAAAATATTCATGGGGCATCCACTTGAAACCACTAATCTAGTGTCTTGCTTTTAAAGTGGAACAAAATAGAAATCCAAAGAAGCATTAAAAATCAAACCAAAAGCATACCATCAACATTCCACTCCTCTACTCGTGTCTCTACTTTCTAATTGTTTCCTCCATCCACCGTCATAGGGCCGCCAGTTCTGCAGCAGCTGGTATGGAACCTGCAGTCTGGTAATTTAATTGGATAAATCAATTTTCACATTGATTACTCTAACTATAAAAAATAAGGATAAATAATACTGATAATCAGCTTAAATGCACATCCAAAATCCCCAAAATGACACCGTAGTGTATTCAAATGCATAAAACCTCTTTAATTGCTAGTGTTGTAACAAAATATTTTTTCTATCATATTAATACTTTAATCACTTATACAGGTAAATAAAATGAATAAAAAAGTTACTGCAGTTTGACCAAGCCAGTTTTGACTTCGAACCGCTTTGACCCGTGTGAAAGCTGACTATGTATACCTGATGGATTCTTAACTAGAAATTGGAAAGGAAAAAAAAGTCAAAAATCATCAAATAATGCCATGTTTAGTAAATTAGATAGTCAAAAATTGAAATTTATATTTTGATGCATTTTTTTCTTAATATAGGTGCAATACCTTAGGCAGAGAAAGCATATGACCGGCCTTTACACATATGACCAGCCTTTACAGATATGCCTCCATATAAAACGAACCTGGAAAAAATGGTTGTGTTAATGCATTAATAAGAAATACAAATGCATAATAGAAAAATCTTATAATAGATCTTAAAACAATTATAAAAGGGAGGAGAAAACTTTGAAATGGTAAGAGTATTAGGAAAACATTGTTTCAATGTTTTTGCATGAGATATTGACCAGACTCGCTAAAATCATGCACTGTGTTTCAAAATAGATAGAAAATATAAAAATCCAGCAACACAAAAGAAACAAACTTTCATATGCTAACTAAACTATTTCAACTAAAGTGCACTTTTGACTCTTGAGTAACGGGCCAGGTTGCCACACACACTTCTTTGACCCGTCAACACGTGCGACTTATCTGAACCGTTAAAAATGAAATAAAACCCAAAATAACCCCCTTTGAAATCAAATGAGTCGAAATTGCACACTCGAAATACATAATAAAATAATAAGCTAGAAAACAAGTGCATTTAGCGCCTCACACTTGAGGCGTGCCTAAGACGCGCTCTTTTTAACCAAGCATATATGTAGAACCATTATTAGATGATCCAAGTGGTTCAGTTAAATATACATCCACAAAGCGAGTGGGAAATATGGTGATATGGTTCAGTTTGTGGACAATTAAATAAGGACTACACAACTTTGCAAGTTAATATAAGGATTGATGAAACCTTATGTCTATCAGCATTTGAATTTAAACAAAAGAAAGGGGAGTCCAATAGTTTTTGGAGTTAGGTGGTGTAATATTAGAAGTAAGACCAGTTGATAACTTGGTTTAAAAAAGCGCGCCTGCGGCGTGCTTTAAGCGTTTGAGGCGCAAGGCGATAGGGAAAACGCTTTGTATGATCTAGATGAGAACATCCCATACCTGGGTGAACGTTCGGCGACCTGTTCTGCCGCCTGTAGTCTTTGTAGCCCCTAGCAATCATTTCCCACAAACAGCTGCAAAATAGCATCAAACATAGCAAAATAGCATCAAACAATGGTAGCACAACACTAATCAGCAACAAAACAACACCAAACTTTGTTCCAGTCGTGCCTAAGTAGGATAACAACAAATTTGTTTGAAAAAACATTTCCCAATAAATCTTCGCAACATATATTCATTAATATAGAAAATAACTGATACAAATAATGGTAGACAACTTGAAATAATTATACATTTATGAAATTATGGCCAGATGATTCATGGTATTAACCGAAACTCACAATAATCCAATGAAATTCAAAATAATCCAATGAGTGCATGTATCAAACGACTAATTTTAAATAACTCATCCAAGATAGTTTTTATATTTTAAAAACTTAAAACATGTGTTTGGTCAATGTTAGTATAATTGTTGATGTAATACACACTGACAATACGTATTATAAAAACAAAAAGGAACCATAAAGTTATGCAAGTAAGTTCAGGATATCGATATGTATCTTAAATGTTATATGTAAGAATGATGAGAATATGAAATGTGGTGATAAACTGGTAACCTTAGCCATGGGCCCATGGCTAACATGAATATCGATATGAAGACCAATCTTCACCAAACGGCAAACACACCACTCAGATAGTAAACCACCACTTTTAGCCTTTATTGTCTGGTAGTTTAGGGTTGCTCCTGCCACAATCAACCACCATTGTCACTAAATACGTCAGAGGCCATTAGAATTGTTAACAATACCAGAAACAAGAACATGTAATAAAACCATTCGAAATTATTAACAATAGATCAGTCATCAAGAACTAAGATTTCATGATATCAGATTTACTTAAAGCTACAAACAATTATGTGTTTAGAGATTATATTTATAAACATAAGAGGTACCCTTAACCCTTCTCCTGCTTTCAAAAAGTTTGATAGCTTTTTTGGTATCCCTAAAGCCCAAATCCACTTTCACGCCATTCAATAGCTACAAACCATCTCAAAGCTACAATATTGAAAATAAATCACTTAATCAACAGCGTTTTATTATTTTGTTAAAAGAAATTGACAACAGAACGTATAATTATACCTGCTTCCTGGGGTTTTCTATAAGCCAGATTTACCCCTGCTCTTGATGTGATAACCTGAAATTATAGAGAGAATGAACTTGATCTGGAGAAAAAAAACATGGGATTCCAAATTTTCAATTAAGATGTACCATATACCAACGACGTCGCCACCACCTTAACTCCAGGCTCTACCACCATTCCCTTCACTTAACCACCTCCGAACAGAATTATAAGAAAAAAAGAGGTGAACATATACGAAAAGCAGGGTAACATTATACATAACAAACAAGAGTAACTTACCTTTCCAAGACTTAGATCTGCAAGGCGTTGCTCACCCCTTCAAGTCTCCGGTGGTGAAAGGAGCGATGGTGAAGAAATCCTTGAAACCCTAGATATGAATCGCATACATGCATACATACAGAGAGAGAGAGAGAGAGAGAGAGAGGGGGGGGGGGAGGGAGAGAGAGAGAGAGAGAGAGAGAGAGAGAGAGAGAGAGAGCGAGATTGGGTATGATGGAGGCCGGCTAAAATGAGGAATGATAAGAAACCCTAGCTATTGTATCCGTGTTTTTTTTTGTCTAGATTAGATTTGTGCATAGAAGGTTTGTACATGCTTTAAATGTTGTACATCTCTTAAAAGTGGTAAAAGACCATTTCTGCCCTTCCTATATGCTTATTAATATAGTATAGATAATAATAATAATAATAATAATAATAATAATAATAATAATAATAATAATAATAATATACTTTATTATATTATATTAGATATTTCAAAACGGGACAATCCCAGGTTAAAAACTAGTATGTACATATAGGCTAAGGTATTTAACAAGTAACAACCCACTACCCATTCAAAATTTCATATACCTTTAATAGTTTTAATATATTGTTTCCTTTTTCTTTGTCATCCCTACTTATAATCGAATCTATATCTATATATATATATATTGCAAAGGGCCAGATTAATCCTACATGTCATACTCCTATGCAATCTCTCCTTTAAGAGATGCCACATAGGATGTGATGTGGCAACTCTAAACCAATTAAAAAAAAGAAATTATCTATATATATATCTATATCTATACATATAATAAACCAAAGCCATTTTAATGACATGTCATAATATTATGCAATCTCTCTTTTGAGAGATGCCACATAGGATGTGATGTGGCAACTCTAGACCAATTAAAAAAAAGAATAAATATGGTTTAAATATGATTTAACATAATCTATTAAATACCTAATATTCTAAATGTAAATATTAAAACTTTATTATTTTCTCTCTCATGTTTCCTCTCATAACTTTTAAATGTTAATATCTTTTATATACGAGATTTTTTAAAGGAAAAATTACACCGAATTAACGAGTGTTTTATTATCTTTCCAACGAGTACCATAGTGCTATATAAAAAATGGAGAAAAAAACGACTATTTTTTGTAACCCGACAGGTATTGTGTCAGGTTTGGAATTAGTTTAAAAAATTGTGGGTTTGGGTCGGCCCTGGGATTAGGTTATACCCGACCCAATTACCTTTTTTTTATATTAGAATATGATAACTTATGGCAGAGATTTGTTTAAAATAATAATAATAATAATAATAATAATAATAATAATAATAATAATAATAATAATAATAATAATAATAATAAATCATATATTGGCAGATGCCATTTAAAGAAAAAAATTACACCAAATTAACGAGCGTTTTATTATTTTTCCAACAAGTACCATAGTGCTATATAAAAATCGGAGAAAAAAATGACTATTTTTTGTAACCCGACAGGTATTGTGTCGGGTTTGGGATTAGTTTAAAAAAAATTGTGGGTTTGGGCCGGGTCTTGGATTAGGTGATACCCAACCCGATTACCCGAAACAACATACCCAAATACTCGAACTACATACCCGATCATATACCCATGAATTTTTTAACGCATCACATAACCCTTAGACTAATGCGTTCGATATTTCAATAATTAACTTTTTTTCTTATTTCATGTTAGTTCTTGTTAGAATGATCGATTACGAACTTCCGAATTCATTTGTAATGACACTAGATTTATACCCCGGCGCAGAGATTCGTTTTTTTTATATTTGAATATAATAACTTATGGCATAGATTTGTTTAAAATAATAATAATAATAATAATAATAATAATAATATATTTCATTATGTTATATTAGATATTTCAACCCGGGACGCTCCCGGGATAAAAACTAGTAACTATTTAAAATATTGGTTTCGTTTATCTTATAGTCACTATCAATCAAATCGATATATTATTTAGATTTTTTTTTTCTTTTCATAATCTGCTACTCAATTAAAACAAATCAAATACTTTTAAAAAATTATTTTGTTTCTTTTTATTATATTTTTACTTTTATCCCAAATTCTATACTATTAATAAAACAACTGATTGAACAGTGTTTACAAATGAACAGTGTATTAATGGCATATTTGTAATTTTTGATTATTAATATCTAGATGCTCTGCTCTCCTGTGTTTCTCTCATTTGGTTCCTCTCTTCTCTGGTTCTCTCCACCGCCATCTCCATTCCTACCACCATCCCATCACCGCCACCCGCCACCGCTAAGCTTCAACCGCCATCCACACTACCATCTGTCAAATACGCCATCCACCATCTGACAAAGAAATCGAGCAGATCGACAAACCCCAATGAAGGTATTCCGATGGCTATTCGTCAATCGGCCTACAAGTGGTGGTGACCGGAGGTTTTGTTTCTTTTTATCCAGTTTTTCGACAAAATAGAGGGGATCGGATTGATGGCAGCTGCAAATGGTGGGTGGTGCCGTCGGTTCCGATCTATGTGGGTGGTGGCGTTGGTTAATCTCTGCATGCCTCTTTCTGTCTCTCGATTGGTCGGCGCCGCCGGCAACCATGTTTGGCTGCCTTGGGTGGCGTCACCACTACCAAGGAAACCACCATCCACTGACCTGTTCTACTGGAAGGTATGCAAGTTCCTCTTCCTTATTGGAATCATTTAAAGTTTTGCATCATTTTGATTGAATTGTAAGAACACCAGTTTGTACTTCATAAATCTTGCAGGGTTTTTTTAGCGTTGTGGTGTAGGATTTTTTTTTTTTTTATTAAAACTGCTTATTGTGTATTGTGAAGTTGTTTCGGGTTGGTTATACACATCGCTTATCTAATTACTAGATTATACACCGGGAGCGTCCCGGATTGAGAAACTTAATATGATATATCAATTTTACATATGAAATAGACTGATGTATGACTATAATATTAATATCTAACCTAAAACAAATTAACAATGTACAACTCCAATGCTAACACATAACCTAAAAGAATGTAAAACTTTAATGTAACTCTAATATTAACACATATCCTAAAGACTAAACAAATGTACAACTCTAACATACTAATATTGATACCTAACTTAAAACAACGTATAACTCTATTAACCTATTCGGCTCTGGTTGAATTTTTTTTTTCATATTTACTGATTTGAACATAATTAGTGACTTACCTATACATGATTAATGATTTATCTGAATACTTTGTATTTTTTTTTCTGTATGAATAAAACCCCACAAAAAAATTTCTCCGGTTTTATATAGCACTATGGTACTCGTTGGAAAGATAATAAAACACTCGTTAATTTGGTGTAATTTTTTTCTTTAAAAAATTTCGTATATTAAAGATATTAACGTTTAAAAATTATAGGAGGAAACATGAGGGTTAAAAATCCAATTTTGTTTTTAAATTATTTTTTTTCTAAAATATCTCAATGCCACATGGGATGACACATGGCACACTCAAGGAAGAGAATGCCTCTTTGAGTGTCATGTCATTAAAATGGCTTTGGTTTATTATATGTATAGATTTGTGAGTCATGTCATGTACCAGAGATTTTTTGTGGTTTGCTTTTGCAAGTAAAATGTGTTTTTGAAGAGTTTTTTTTTTTTTTTTTTTTTTTTTTTTTTTTTTTGAAAATTATGTGTTTTTGAAGAGTTGTCTATGTCAACACGTATCCTATTTCAGGTTACGATTATTTTGGTGAATTATCACATATCATCATCACATCCAAATATGATTTATTGCTTTCTTAATTTATTAAGTTGGATTGAATGAGTTACTATGTATTACGTGGGATTCAAAGTTTAATCTATCACTAATTTGGAGCAAATAGATAATATGGGATCTGGGAAAATACTTCACATTTCAATTGTCTTTTTTTCAGAGCAAAGCCGACGTGACGACTTAGAGGCTCTTGGATATGTGCTTCTATATTTCTTGAGAGGAAGGTATGTGTTTTACTGTGTGTCTTCTTTTTGTATTAAAGTAGTTTCTTCACCTTAGTTTTGTGGTCTTGTGCTTCATATTGCATCTATGTTCTAATGTGCAATTGAGCATATATTTTGTTGACATTATCTTTTTGTCTAGCCTTGCATGGCAGGGTCTAAAAGCTGCAACAAAAAAACAGAAGTATGATAAAAATTTGTGAGAAGAAGCTATCGACTCCGATTGTGGTGCATACATGTGATACATCTCTTTGTATTCTGGCTACTTCAAGTTTTCAATTCGTGAAGGTCCTATGCAAGTCTCACCCTATAGAATTTGCGTCATATTTCCATTATTGCCATTCTTTGACTTTTTGATCAGCGGCCTGATTATGGATTCTTTAAACGTCTATTCCGAGAATTGTTCAATCGTGAAGGTATTTAATGTGTTTGGCATTTGTTTCTTAATCTTTATTGTAGCTTTGAAAGCTTGTATGCTAATCCAAGTAGCAATATATATGATATTATGTGATTGATATTTAAGTGGCAATTTTAAGCTTACTTCAGATTTTCAACAGAGTTGACTGAAGAACACATGTGCTATATTTTGTGATGCAGGATTTGAATTTGATTCCGTCTTTCATTGGACTACCTTGAAGTATCAACAGTCGCAAAAGAGTAAAACTCAGCCACATGTATTGGTTAGTGTTCTTGCAATTTAGGTTCTTTAATTGCGCATTATATTTATTTTCATCATTTGTTCTTTAACACAATATTCATATTTTGCAGCCAGTTTATGGAGAAAGTAGCAATGGAGCCATTCGAAGGGATATGGAAAGACATCAAGGTTAGAGATATTCTTGCATGTATTAGGGATGGTTCCAGATTTTTCTTTAAACAACTTTTTATAGTTAAATCATGATGGTATTACACGTTTCAATTTTTATTGTAAATTGTAATGATTGAGTATTAAAAAAATAACCTCCAAGCTAAAACACACCATGTTCATGTCGACTTGTAAAAACTCATGTTGTGTTAGGGTAATTGCGTCTTAAAATATTTTCATACATATTGAGTTTGAGTCTCACCCACAAAGATCATCTATTTAACACACCCCTATATGACACTGTCCATGGCACATCCGATTAACAAAGTAGATGTTGCTGATTCTAGATGGTACATTGAATTGCGGATTAACAAAATCACCCAAATTCCATTCTTAACTCATAAGACCTATGTTTTATTAATCATATTAAGCTTTTATTTCTTTAAGCTGTCGATTTGGTTATCCACACATTTCGGTTTGAATTTAACGTAAATATAGTGGGTCAAAACTCAAAATGGTTCACTTAAATCAGTTTGTGTGCTAAACAGGCTCGCGTGGAGGACGTTTGGAGGCACCATGTCGAGAACAGGGCTGGTTTAGGTGGATGGACCAGTGATCCGAACACAACTGAGCAGCTGTTACAGCTGCAGTAGTTTAGTTATCTGTTGCAGCAGCTTAGTTTCAGTCTTGCAGGCTTCTCATGTTTTGACTTCTTACCGATTCACGGGTATGTCATTGCTTATTTTTAAGGATATTTTTCTATACGATGTTATCATTTTCTTAGAAATATTATTTCTCTTTTTGTGGTCCAGTGCAGGTTTTGCAGGATGGTGAAGACCAAGAGGGCATCTTATTGTGAAACACAGGTGGTTCCAAAGCACGTTTTAATAGCCGCCGCAACGTATGCATTTACTTTTAAATAAGTTTATTTTTAACTGAAATATTTTGGTGTTTGATTATTGCAGGTTTGGGCAAGAAGGTTAACGTATGCCGGCGGTGATGGTCGTGATTCCGGTTTCAGTGTTGCCGGCGGTGATGGTAGTGATTCCGGTGAACACTAATCACTGGCGTTGTTTCAGACCCTTTATGTTTTTCACGGGCTTTTGGTTCGTGGTGATGGTTATGGGCTCGGTTTCACAGGTTGTTTTTTTGCCTTTATAGAAACCTTTTGCTTGGTTATGATGAGTTACATATGATGTCCGATTACTGATGACGATGGCGTGGCAGGGCCGGTGGATGGTAGGTCCTAACTTGTAACCCGCCTTGCAGCCATGGTTCTGAAAACTCTAAACCAAGATTGTTAAATATTGTTATTACATCAACTTATTCACACTCACAAATTGAACAGTTCAGTGTTGCCGGCGGTGATGGTGGTGATTCCGGTGAACACTAATCACTGGCGTTGTATACTATTAATACACAAACTGATTGAACAGTGTTTATAAAATGAACAGTATATTAATGGCATATTTGTAATTTCTTGGTTGTGATGAGTAGAAACTATTTTATGATAACTGATACGATGGCGTGGCAAGGTCGGTGGATGGCAGGTTTTAACCTGCAACCCGCCTTGCAGCCATGTTTTCTAGGAAACTCTGTGTAACACCCCAACCGATGGCGGAATCATCGAGGTGCCACGTAGTGACGATTGTTCAAAAGCACATGGTACTAAAATGTAAATATTATTGAATAATCCAAAATTTGTCTTACATGGAAAAGAAAAATACATTGTCTAAATGAAATGTAAATATTGAAATAACTGAATTAAAATAAAGCACTAAATGTTCCTTGCTAAAGCACTAGATCAAACTGCACCTGAAACATGTACAAAAATAGGTTTGGTCAACATATGAAATGTTGGTGAGCATTCCTAGATTTGATATATATAGTAGGTTAAAAAGTTATACAATTCAAGTGCAAGCTACAGTGCAAATATGTAAACTATGTATCATACAAATGAGCGAAATCAACCCTGTGACTGTATAATGTACTGTATGAACTGTAGTGTACTTATCCAATAAATGGATAAAAGACTTAACACTGGCCACGGATTCTCCGATGAAAAAGGGGGAGAATCAATCTAGGCGGGTTGTCAATCCAAATAGCGCTATCCAATGTTAAGGTCGGCTTGTACCATGTTAATGATTTCACTAAGTACAAATGTAATCCACATGTATTGTCTAAGCATAAAGCACGTTGTAAGCAATGCACATAGTACTAGAATTGTATTTGTGAAAATGTAAAATTGTATTTGAAATTTGTAATAGTGTACATGTAACACCCCAAAAATGTATAAAAGTAAAAAGGGGATAGGAATACTCACAGTTCACGTAATAACTTGAAATTGGACTTGGACAACGAAATATGAATTGAGATTACTCCCAAATGATCAACCTAAAGTATTCGATAATGTGTAAGAGAATTAACTCTAGGATTTATGTATTTCTAGGGCTTCGAATTGGGGATAAACGTTTATTTGATTAATGAACAAATTGTTTATTAAATATAAGAATTTTAATAAGTAAATGAATAAAAGTCTTTTTGTAAAACTTAAACTAAAGATAATCAAAATATAAAGGTTTAAGTGTGAAAATAATTTTTATAAATTTATTTTCTCGAAAATAGGATATTTAATCTATTTATTTTAAATTGTCAAAATGTAACTTTAATATCTAAAAATATTAAAATTAAAGAATTTCTGAATTTAAAAATTGTATTTCTGTTCTAAATAGTTAGAAATAATTTATATAAAATTTTGGTGCAAAAATATTGAAAAATGAATTTATTATGATTTAATTATGATTAAAACTAACAAAAATTAATTAAAAATATAAAATAAACGGTTTTTCTGAAATAAAAATATTTTCTGAAATGTATATTGTTGTACAAGTTTAGGATAATTTTTGTAGAATTTTATAAAATCGTTTAGATATTTTTATAGAATTTAATAAATATAAATGAATAAACTTGTATTATTAATAATATATATTAAATAAATTATTTTTGAAAAACTAAAAATTGTATGTTAAACCTTTTTACTAGAATAACATATAGTAATTTTTTGTAGAATTTATAAGGAGGTTTTAGTATTTTAAAATGATTTTAAAAAAATACAAAGGAAATATATAAGTTTAAAATGGTGTAAAAAAATTAATACTTGTTCCTGCTGGGAATCGAACCAGTGACCTGTGCATAGCAACAGCATGCCCAGACCAGCTGGTCTGGGTCTTTGTTTGTTGATAATTTTGAAATCGTGTTTTATTTGTATTATACCATAAACAATCATCTTCCCCAATTTTATAAGAACAAACCCTAGAAATTACAATACACCAATCCAACAAACAATAACCCGATTAATCATAGGGTTATTGCTTGTTGATGGACGATGAACAAAACCCATCAAAGAAACGTGACTTACAATAATGAAATCGTGTGTATAAGCCCGGTCAACAGAAAAGTCAACCGCGATTACAATAGGCTTCGATTGAGGTTAATAACAGAAATGGAGGATTGGGTTCTCTTAATCGCATGCATTTGTGTGTGTGTGCAAGTTTGATTGAATTATAATCACGTATTTATACGAATTCGATTTGGTTGTTTAGGAATGTTTGTTAATGGCTTTTAATTCGATTTTTGGTCAAATCAACGCGTTAATTCACGCGGTTGTTTAGTTTAGAAAGAGGAGATGATAACGATGCGTAATACCCGGATTTGTTTGACTGATTTGCGTGTTTATTGGTCAAGATTGATGCTTCTTTGGTCACTTATGCTGCTGCGTTCGTTCAGCATCAGGGAAGAAGAGAAACAGACGCGAAAAAAAAAGGTTAAAAGTAATAGGATCCGATAAAAATCAACAAGCAGGCATGTGGCGTAGTGGTTGTTGGCGTGTGGGTCTGTCCAGCCTTGCCCGGGTTCGATACCAGGCATAGGCAACGTTTTTTTTTTTTTTTTTTTTTTTAACAAGTAAGGGAGGGAAGGAGGAGGATGTGGGCCAGCTTGTGGATGGGCCTGCTACCTTGGGCCGGTTCAGGCTTGGGTTTCAAGTGGGCTAAAAAAAAAGGATAAAGGGATATGGATTGTCACTAAAGAGATGAAGTGGTTTGGTTATTGTTTTGGGCTCAAGTGTGGTTAGACTAGTATTATTATCTATTACCATTTTTATTATTATTATCATTATTATTATTATTATTATTATTATTATTATTATTAAAAAAATATATATATATATATATATAATGGAAAAGTGACGGATGTCACAGCATCCCCTACTTTTAGAAACTTCGTCCCGAAGTTATTAGAAACATAGGGTTATGGATGCTTAGGGTAAAAGTTAAGATAACTGTGGTTTAGAAAATCAGAGTTAGGGTACGACGTGAATTTATAGGTAACAAAGTAAACTGTTTCAAATGATTTGGATGGTAGGTTTGATAGGTGTGGTTTAAGGATTTGGATCAGGTTTGTCTCGAATAATAAGAAAATAAGAATGTAGTAAGACACTTAAATTGCAAGTTCAGGAATCCTAAAATAAATGTACGAGTTGATTGGCTATAAATGAACTACCAAGTAAACAGAGTTTGTTCCTGGTCCGACTTCCAGTCTCACTTTCAATGCATCATTAGTGTTTGTATACAGGGTGTACCGCAGCTAACCCACCACACCTTTGATACCTTGAAAATGTACTGGACGCCTACCAAAAACTCTAATAGAATTTCACACTACCCTAACGCACCTGTAAATTCATGATTACGTTCCGGACCGGAATCATCAATTTACCTTACATTAGGGTTTTGTGTCCTTCTATGACCCCACCGATTGTTGAGCAGGTTTGATAGCCTCCACCAGCCGTGGAGTAGGTTGTAGGGCCTCTCCCGACTGTTTGAAAAGGCATAGTGACCCCTACCAATCGTTGAGTATGTTCGATAGCCTCAACCAGTCGCGGAGCAGGTTGTAGGGCCTCTCCCGACTGTTGAAAAAGGCATGATGACCTCTATTAAGTGCAGCAATTATTATTCACATAGATTGCAAATTGATAGCATGTTTATGCAAGCAAGTTTGTAAGTACTACAACCATTAAGTGTAAGTGTTATCATGAATAATTAAATGTTTACGAGTATCATGAATAATTAGATGCTCAATGAATAGTCGAGTTAAAAGAAAAATCAAGTTTCATGTAATAAGCAATGATGTTTTCTTAGAAAAGCTCTGTAAGATCAAGTATCAAGTCTAAACGTTTCAAATAAATGTATGTGTACGATTAAAATAAACGTAACTAATATGATAGATCACCAATTTGTGTTCGTACATAATAGTATGCAAGGAAATCTCTAGATGTTATATGCCTATGAGTATGTCATAATTGGGTACAATAAGATCAAGAAAATGAAAACACGAGTATCATGAATAATTAAATGTCCAGTGAATAGTCAAATTAAGGGAAAATCAAGTTTCATAACAATGATGTTTTGGAAAAATCCTGTAAAATCAAGTATCAGGTTTTTAGTAGTTTGATTATCATGGGTAACTAGCTCACGTGTGAGAAGGTGAAGGATATGAATTTAGTTCTTGAGAGGATGATGATGAAAAAATCTTGAAGCAGAATCAAGGTTGTGAGAGGTGGTGAATGTGAAGATAGTTGATAAAGAGTTTATTTTATAGTAAGGAGGTTATATATAGCAGTGTAAATTTTGAGGTTTGGATCAAAGGTTATAATAAGAAAACATGATTGTGGTATATTGTGAAAATTTGAACAGGTTGAAAATGAGTGAATGTCGATGGAGAATTTAGAGACTAGATATTATTCCTATAAAAATTATTTTCAAAATTGGTTTTGTACATAAAGCAAAAGTTGTTAAATAGTACAAGCTAAGTAGGCTTTGATTAAAATAGTCCCGTTAGTTGGAGTTTTTCAAACATGACATTTTTGAAGATCAAGGTTTCGTTAGTGATGTTTAAAGCATTTTATAGAAAATCGTTTGTTACGTCAATAAATAAACAATTGAACTTAAGTTCGAGGACATCCTTAAAAAAAAAAATATTATGTACTTTGTAAAGTTAGTAGGTAATGCAACAAGTTTTTAGAAATCTTTAGTTTGTGCTAGGGTATGAGGTTATAGTTTTTTTTTTTTTTTTTTTTTTTTTTTTTTAAATAACATGTGGAGAGAGGAAATAATATGATTTGGGTAGGGTGTTGAATATTTAAAAAGTGGCTAAGAGGTTAAGGTGATGTGTGATTGTGAAATCCATAGATGGTTATGAAAGTATGAATTTGTAAACAATATATGAAAATCATGAAATACAAAATATTGTATATGAACCGAGAGAGTATTATTGGAAAAACTTGCATAAAATGCTTGGAGTGCCCTTGTCTAGCTGTAAAGCCCAACAAGAACGTTGACTTTTCAAAGGAATTGAACCCAATGGTGATCAAAGAAGACATGCTTTAGCCTATAAGTGGACACTCACTCCAGGAATCCCCAGGTAAGCATAACAGGTCCGTAAATGGATTTATGCGCTATGCTTGCCTATGCCAGAAAACCCAGTGTACAGGCGTCCACCCTTCCAGATTGCACGTGTCCTTATCACACTCATTAAAGTTCAACAACTTCGAAGGAGTAAAGTAAGAGTAGGCATTATGTCTAAGAGTGTCTTCATAAAAGGTACTGTTCCCATTCCATGATGATGTAAACTTTCCACTCTTTGTAGGACACCATCTCTATGCACCATGATGAAAGATAAGAAGAATGGAGAGAGAGAGAAGGGAAAGATAGAAGAAGGAAAGTAGAGGAAAATGAGGGGTAGGGTAATTCAGGAAATATTATGCATGAAAATTGAAGTTCGGTTATAGTCTAGGCTATTTTCATCTAGTAACCTAGTTCCCTATAACCATGGCTCTGATACCAATCTGTAACACCCCAACCGATGGCGGAATCATCGAGGTGCCACGTAGTGACGATTGTTCAAAAGCACATGGTACTAAAATGTAAATATTATTGAATAATCCAAAATTTGTCTTACATGGAAAAGAAAAATACATTGTCTAAATGAAATGTAAATATTGAAATAACTGAATTAAAATAAAGCACTAAATGTTCCTTGCTAAAGCACTAGATCAAACTGCACCTGAAACATGTACAAAAATAGGTTTGGTCAACATATGAAATGTTGGTGAGCATTCCTAGATTTGATATATATAGTAGGTTAAAAAGTTATACAATTCAAGTGCAAGCTACAGTGCAAATATGTAAACTATGTATCATACAAATGAGCGAAATCAACCCTGTGACTGTATAATGTACTGTATGAACTGTAGTGTACTTATCCAATAAATGGATAAAAGACTTAACACTGGCCACGGATTCTCCGATGAAAAAGGGGGAGAATCAATCTAGGCGGGTTGTCAATCCAAATAGCGCTATCCAATGTTAAGGTCGGCTTGTACCATGTTAATGATTTCACTAAGTACAAATGTAATCCACATGTATTGTCTAAGCATAAAGCACGTTGTAAGCAATGCACATAGTACTAGAATTGTATTTGTGAAAATGTAAAATTGTATTTGAAATTTGTAATAGTGTACATGTAACACCCCAAAAATGTATAAAAGTAAAAAGGGGATAGGAATACTCACAGTTCACGTAATAACTTGAAATTGGACTTGGACAACGAAATATGAATTGAGATTACTCCCAAATGATCAACCTAAAGTATTCGATAATGTGTAAGAGAATTAACTCTAGGATTTATGTATTTCTAGGGCTTCGAATTGGGGATAAACGTTTATTTGATTAATGAACAAATTGTTTATTAAATATAAGAATTTTAATAAGTAAATGAATAAAAGTCTTTTTGTAAAACTTAAACTAAAGATAATCAAAATATAAAGGTTTAAGTGTGAAAATAATTTTTATAAATTTATTTTCTCGAAAATAGGATATTTAATCTATTTATTTTAAATTGTCAAAATGTAACTTTAATATCTAAAAATATTAAAATTAAAGAATTTCTGAATTTAAAAATTGTATTTCTGTTCTAAATAGTTAGAAATAATTTATATAAAATTTTGGTGCAAAAATATTGAAAAATGAATTTATTATGATTTAATTATGATTAAAACTAACAAAAATTAATTAAAAATATAAAATAAACGGTTTTTCTGAAATAAAAATATTTTCTGAAATGTATATTGTTGTACAAGTTTAGGATAATTTTTGTAGAATTTTATAAAATCGTTTAGATATTTTTATAGAATTTAATAAATATAAATGAATAAACTTGTATTATTAATAATATATATTAAATAAATTATTTTTGAAAAACTAAAAATTGTATGTTAAACCTTTTTACTAGAATAACATATAGTAATTTTTTGTAGAATTTATAAGGAGGTTTTAGTATTTTAAAATGATTTTAAAAAAATACAAAGGAAATATATAAGTTTAAAATGGTGTAAAAAAATTAATACTTGTTCCTGCTGGGAATCGAACCAGTGACCTGTGCATAGCAACAGCATGCCCAGACCAGCTGGTCTGGGTCTTTGTTTGTTGATAATTTTGAAATCGTGTTTTATTTGTATTATACCATAAACAATCATCTTCCCCAATTTTATAAGAACAAACCCTAGAAATTACAATACACCAATCCAACAAACAATAACCCGATTAATCATAGGGTTATTGCTTGTTGATGGACGATGAACAAAACCCATCAAAGAAACGTGACTTACAATAATGAAATCGTGTCTATAAGCCCGGTCAACAGAAAAGTCAACCGCGATTACAATAGGCTTCGATTGAGGTTAATAACAGAAATGGAGGATTGGGTTCTCTTAATCGCATGCATTTGTGTGTGTGTGCAAGTTTGATTGAATTATAATCACGTATTTATACGAATTCGATTTGGTTGTTTAGGAATGTTTGTTAATGGCTTTTAATTCGATTTTTGGTCAAATCAACGCGTTAATTCACGCGGTTGTTTAGTTTAGAAAGAGGAGATGATAACGATGCGTAATACCCGGATTTGTTTGACTGATTTGCGTGTTTATTGGTCAAGATTGATGCTTCTTTGGTCACTTATGCTGCTGCGTTCGTTCAGCATCAGGGAAGAAGAGAAACAGACGCGAAAAAGAAAGGTTAAAAGTAATAGGATCCGATAAAAATCAACAAGCAGGCATGTGGCGTAGTGGTTGTTGGCGTGTGGGTCTGTCCAGCCTTGCCCGGGTTCGATACCAGGCATAGGCAACGTTTTTTTTTTTTTTTTTTTTTTTTAACAAGTAAGGGAGGGAAGGAGGAGGATGTGGGCCAGCTTGTGGATGGGCCTGCTACCTTGGGCCGGTTCAGGCTTGGGTTCAAGTGGGCTAAAAAAAAAGGATAAAGGGATATGGATTGTCACTAAAGAGATGAAGTGGTTTGGTTATTGTTTTGGGCTCAAGTGTGGTTAGACTAGTATTATTATCTATTACCATTTTATTATTATCATTATTATTATTATTATTATTATTATTATTAAAAAAATATATATATATATATATAATGGAAAAGTGACGGATGTCACACTCTGAACCATAGAAATCTCACATTATTTTAGATTGTTGTTGTGTTTGTTTGCTGCTTTGAGCTTCGATCAGATTTGTCATACGGAAACGGATTTGAGTGATTCAAATGAATTTGGCCGCCAGTGGACGCGAGTCGATGGTCTCAGATGTTGGCGATGGGGGTATGATAGGGATTTTGGCTCTCGATGTTCCGATACTAGCTGCCTACTCTGCCCTGCTTCCACTTCTAGCTGCCACGCGACCCATGTTCGCTCAGGTATATGTTCTCTATATCTATCAGAATCTGTCCAGCCGCAGGCTCCACAAGACGGAATAGTGTTTGTATTAGAGTTGACTTCCCGCTACCAGTTCTTCCGACAATCCCAGTTTTCTTTCCCCCACTGAAAGTGCACGTAAGAAGCTGACATATGTCCTTTGTAAGTGATTTTTAAAAACATATTTTTTTCTTGATTGTCCTCATTTATTTCACAAGTCAAAAGTAGAGTGAAAATAAATATAAACCGATGATGTTAGTTTCAAATGTAGATTAGTATATAGATGACATGACACAGTTCCTAGATATGCTGGGCTTATTGCAGGGGCGGTCCAACCTCATCGGGGGCCCTAAACGAACAGATTGAGGGACCTAACTTTCTTCACAATTGGATATTGTATCTTCATTTTCTTATACTCTGCTTTTGTATTGTTGGTTGGTTAATATATGTCGATATAACATCTGTTGGTAATATTGACTGATTAATTGTGTTTCGATTTGAAGGTGCGCTACGTACGAAATTGCTACTGGAATGGAAGAACTTTGCCTCGACGTACTTCTTGATTACGAATTTGATGACCGCAAAGTCTATACGGATTGCTCTAGATGGTCTTAAAAGGTATTTATGCTCCATTTTGTGAATCGGTAATTACTTGCGTTTCTACATTTGTCAACATTAGAATCTATGCTTTAGTTAGTTTTTTGGACACACACGCGCTTTGTTGTAGTTACAATTATTTAATTTCTTTTTACTTGATATTTAATTGTCAACTTACTACAAACAGAATGTGCTCCAATTGTTTGATATGATGCATCATTCCCGGCTATGTCAATTACAATTTATCCCAGACCATTTTATACAATACTATGATTACTATGCTATACCTTTTCTACATTACCCAGGGCCTGCTAGAGCTTCTTATAAAGGCATTTTAATAGGAGTTATTGATGAAACAGGGATGCAATGGGCTAAGGTATTTTCACTTCCTTACAAGTTAATGAGTTTTATCTTAATTCACATTAACTGCCAATTAAGAATTGATATATACGTAATCTTGGATACTTCAATTTTAGTTACTGTAATGATATGTTCATTGGGTTTCTGCAGGTTAATGCATAGATGAAGGTTAGGTTGAGTTTTGACCCATAGAATTTATTTTTTAGTTTTGTACCAAATTATGTTTATTTTGTCTTTCCAGTTTTTTGCTTTCACTTTTGTTTTTCTTGCATCAACCAAACTCTGTTTATCATTGTTGACTTTGTAGACAAGCATCATGCTTCCAAATTAAGGGTTTTTTTTTAATCATTGTTGAGTACTTTTCTTGGTTTTGAACTTGCTGTTTAATTATTTTGGTGGTAGCTTTTTATGAGTGCTAACTGATGAGCATTAAGGAATTGCTTTCTATTCACTTTACAATCTATAAATATATATTGGCGTCCAGGTTTCTCTTTAGTCACCCTACACCATACTATGAATAGCATGTGATCATTGAACTCGAGTTTAGACATTGCCTGAGGTTTGCGTGAAGAATTGATCATCAACGTAATATGATATTACGTCGTTGGCCTATAGATATCGTAATAAATCGAAACCGACTGAATACCCAAATCGAAATTGACTCGAAACCGACTGAATACCCAAATCGAAATTGACTCGAAACCCGCCGCGAAGCGCGGGGTATCTTGCTAGTTTTTTTAAATGATTTAAAGATACTTTTTTTATAGCGCTGTGGTTCTTGTGCAATACTCGGTCTATCTTTTACTTTTTATCAGAATTTTTAATTTGTTTTTTTTTTTTAACTGGCAACGAACTAAATGCCCGACGTATTAAAATAATTTAACATACTATTCTCGTCAAAATAGTCGCTTATCCAATGGTAAGCTCGTCAATCTAGCTCATAGAGAGCCTTTAACTACAATACCTTGTCTCATTAAATTTTTACCTTATAATGTATCTTGTTATATATTTATACTAGTAGGTAACCCGTGCGTTGCTGCGGGATCGTTCAAATACTCAACTATAAACGCACACCACGATATCTTTATTATACTTTTGTTTCGTGGATCAAAGTTGTATTCTATAAAGTTCAAGTCTTAACCTTAACATGCCGTATTCACCAATCTCAATAAAATAACGAATGCGTAAATTAATCAAGTACAAATCTTAAAAATTGCATATTTGACTTGTTCAATTAAAATTACCCAATAGAGAAAAAAGGGGAAATTTATATTTGTAATGTTGACCAAATTTTTGTACTACACATAAAATGTAAGTTGACAAAAAAATGGAGTCAATTGAACCGTTTGACCCGTTCAATAGAAATTACCCATTTAACCCGTTAAATAAATAACACCGACTTTTTATTGTGACTTTCTACCCATTTGCTCCATCCAATAAAATTTACTCATTTGACATGTTTAGAAAAGTTAAATAGTTAATCTTATACATATGATTGGTTGGTCACATGATTAAATTCAATTAGTTTTTTTCTCAATAAAGTAGATAGAAGCATCTGATTTGTTAACACATAATGTTGTCATGCCAACCACATATTAAGTTAGGGTTGGGTTATTCTACAAAGACTACAAAAAATGAGAAGGGTGAGAAGCCACTAGGAAATGACATGTGTCCAAAGGATTAACAGGTGGGAGGGATAATTTTGTCAAAAACATATGCACATGCAAGTCACATGCCATTTCCACCTTCATTTTTAAATGCCCGTAACTTTTTTATACGTCATCTGTTTTTTAAAAAAAATATACCATAAAATTGAGCGTCTTTTTATCTTTAATATGAGTACCATATTGCTATACTTTTGAAAAAAATTTTCAAAACCCACTTGCGTAAGACACAATGGAATGCAAAACACAATGAACACCAATTAAATTTAGGGTATAAAACACAATCAAGAGTCTAGTAAAACACAATGGACGACATACTAAAGACACAATGAATAGAAGACTAAAACACAATGAATACTTTTGAAAAAAAAGTTGAAAACCAGTTGCATAAGACACAATGGATGACATACGAAAGACACAATGAACAAAAGACTAAAATACAATGAATACTTTTGAAAAAAAGTTAAAAACCCAATTGTGTAAAACACAATGGACGACATAATAAAGACACAATGAACAGAAGATTAAAACACAATGAATACTTTTGGAAAAAAGTTGAAAACCCAGTTGCGTAAGACACAATGGAGATAATGTAAAACACAATGAGTACCAATTAAATATGCAATGAACAATAGGGTATAAAACACAATGAACAGTCTAATAAAACACAATGGACGACATATAAAAGACACAATGAACAGAAGACTAAAACACAATGAATAATAGACTTAAACACAATGAACAACATAATAAAACACAATGTACACCTAAATACAAAACTCATTTGCGTAAAACACAATTAAAAGCATACTAAAAACACAATGGACAAAGTTAAATCATGTGTAGACTAAAAAAACATAAATAACATATTTATAAAGCACACATGCATACTATAAAACAATGAACGTGCAGAAGACACAACGGAGAAAAAAACCCATTTAGCACGGATGTTTATTTTTCAATTTTAATGTAGCAATGTGGTACTCATATTAAAGATAAAAAAACGCTCGTTAATATGTTGAAATTTTTTTGAAAAAAAAATGTCGTATGAAAAAGTTATAGACGTTTTAAATTGATGGGGGAATTGACATGTGCATTGCATGTTGAGAGAGGAAGTCAACAAATGTTGTTTTCCTTTTATGCCCTTTCTCTAATTTATTATTTATTTTTTTTCAAACAAACTAATCTCAACCTTTCAAATATATGATCAATTGATCACAATCCTTCTCCCCCTTCCTAGAAAAAGTGTCTTGTGTATTTGATCCTAACCCTATTAAGTTAACCACTTTGAAAATGGAAATACAAATTTGAGCAACTTCACTTCATAAATCAAGAAATAGCAATTATCTCCGCATTGATTATCTATAACTAAAAGAATTGAGTTTGTATGAGGTGACATTCAATGGAATGTGCCATGTGGCATCATGTGAAACTTTTTTTGTAAATTTATTTATTTTGTATTTTAAATAAAATCTATATCTATATTATCTTAAAATTTCAAATATGTTAATTAATATATTTTCCTTATTTTCCTCTCACATTTTTTAAATGTTAGTGAACTATTAATTATTTTAAAATTTCAAATATGTTAATTAATATTTTTATCTTTATTTTTTTCTTATTTTCCGCTCACAATTTTTAAACGTTAGTAACTTTTATGTATGACATTTTTTTGAAAAAAAAAATTACACCAAATTAACGATCACTTTATTATTTATCCAACGAGCACCATATATAGTGCTATACAAAAACGAAAAAAATGTTTTTTAGTGAGTTTTTATTCATGCAGAAAAAAACACAATGTATTTAGGTAATTTCTTAATCATATATACGCAAGTCACTAATCATGTTATGATAGTATATATGTTTTCGAACCTACTATTACATATATGAATTGTCCATGTTCATGTGCTATAACGATATGCTTAGCATTAAAAGTGGGTGAGATTTTTTAATCTGTTGGGAACGCAACATGAGAACCCATTTTGATAGTATAAACATTAGAACAACTTTCTTTAACATTAAAAGAGGTCGAGACTGTTTACTTTTTTTATCTTTTTTTGTTAAGCAATATTAGATTTTTTAACCCCGGGACACTCATTAGATTTTTTAACCCCAGGACACTCCCGGGGTAATCAGCTAGTATAGTTATATAGGAAACAAATTAAACGCAATAGGTATCAATACAACTTAAATCTTTCACTTCATAGAAACATAAAATCATGCATAAGATATGATATTATCATGAAAATAATAAGTCTAGAACTTTGGCACAAATTCGACTTTTGAAACTAATTGAAACTCTAAAAGTGAAAGCTTTACTTAAACAAATAACGTAATATGCTTACCTACATAGAATTAACAAAAGATCCATAACAAATTGTTAAATTATTATTTAAAAAAAAAACTCAAGTGTATCACATATAGCTATAGACAATAAAATGTAGTAGAATGTAAACATATATAGAAAATCTTGATACTTGGTACATAAGGCACAATCTTCTTGATCTTGATTCTCGAAACGATCAAAGAACACCTATAAGGCCACACAGAGCGGTTCGTAATAGACCATCCGTGATGGCCGTGATCATCACTAACACTGCCCCGTCATCCATGTCATGGAAAAAAATCATCACGGTTCTGATGTATCTCACGGCTGTGACAAAGGTGTGTAGGGTGGGTAGTTTGTTTGGGAATGAGATGTAATTTTGTGATTAGTTGATTTTTTTAGGATTGGTGAGAATGATTTAACAAAAGATCCTTAACAAATTGTTAAATTATTATTTAAAAAAAAAAAGCTCAAGTGGATCACATATAGCTATAGGCAATAAAATGTAGTAGAATGTAAACAAATGCACAAAATCTTGATACTTGGTACATAAGGCATAATCTTCTTGATCTTGATACTCGAAATGATCAAAGAACACCTGTATGGCCACACAGAGCGGTCCGTGATAGACCACTCGTGACAGCCGTGATCATCACTAACACCACCCCATCATCCATGTGATGGAAAAAAATCATCACGGTTGTGATGTACATCACGACCGTGACAAAGGTGTGTAGGGTGGGTAGTTTGTTTGGGATTGAGATGTAATTTTGTGATTGGTTAATTTTTTTTAGGATTGGTGATAATGATTTAGTGATGATGTGATACACCGGCCTATGTATTTATTGATAGATGTGATAAAATATGATCAATTGAGGTGGCACAAGGTGACCGGGTGTGATAAGATGGTGTGTGATGACCACCCCGCATGGCCTAAGTGATAAAACCTCAACCGGAACAAATGCATAGAAATTTGATTGATTGATAAACATATGTGAGTCAGTTAATTAGACAATCGGGCGAGATGGATTAAACTTACGAGAAATTAAAGGGATGTTGTCGATGTTCGAACCGAAGACCGAAACAAGTAAAGATGAGTTTTTTACTTCACACAAGCAAGTATATATAAACCATTCGACTTTTCCCTTTGAAAACATAAAAAAGTAAAAAAAAATCAGTATATTCAAGTAAGTAAATAAATGCCAAAGTTAAGCGTAAGGAAGACAATAAGAACGAAACGACTAAACAACTTAGGTGGAACGGAGGTGACCTGGTGGGGTAGCTTGCACAAGGAGAAGAAGTTGACGCTTGACGATTAGGTTACATCGGTTGGAAAGGCGTCGAGAGGATTGAATCACAAAAGAATTAGGAAGGTCAAGACCAATCAGAGTCACTAAGGCTTTTTTTATACCTTCCTGTTTTTAATTCAAAATCAATTAACTTCATTTCTAGATCACAACTATTTTGTTACAATAACATCAATGGTTCAATTGATAGTTTATTGTCACTTAAAACTATAATATTCATCGTATATCCATAGCCTACATAGGGTTAGGATCAAATACACAGTGAAAGAAAAATAGGAAGTCGTAGGAAGGGTATCAAACGGACTTCGATTGAACTCATTCAAGCAGCATTGAAACCGTCTCATCGAACTCTACGATGTTAGTTTTTAGGTCTTCGCTTTTTTGGGTTTTAGCTAATAGTTTTTATAATATACGTTATATCATTGTGTCTTTTATATTATAGCATTGTGTCTTTTTCTTATTTTCATCATTGTGTCTTTTTTTCTTCAGCATTGTGTTATATTTTGTGACTCATTGTGTCATATTTCTTGATCTATTGTGTTTTTTGTATCTTTCTCACCCTTCTCATTTTTGTTACACTGTGTAGAATAACTTGATCCTACATATCCATACAAAAAGATACATTATTTTCATTATGTGAAAAAAAACTATTAACTGTTGGTATGAGTTGACATAATAATAAGCAGGTGAGAATAAGAATAGGATTTGCCATAAAATGATAAATTGAAATGGACCCACTGATCATGTTGTAGTGCAATCTCAAATAAATATTTGTCCCATCAGATGCTAGTTAGCTCCAATAATATTAAGGGCATGTTTGGTAGCCCCTTAATGAGACTCTGAATCATTCAGCTCTGAATGGTTCAACATTCAGACTGTTTGTTTCAACTTAAAAAAGGCTCTAAATGGAATGGTTAAGAGCTAAACCAGACTTGGTGCATAGCTGAACCATTCAACACTTGATCATTCAGAGCCTCTTAACTATTCAGACCTCTTAATGATTCAGCACTTAATCAACCGAACAACCCCTAAGAATGTTTAGCTATATCACTATATAAAGGTTTACAAATTCATACTAACTAGTAGGATTCGGTGTTGCGCGTTGCGCAACATTTTTTGAACGTTAGACGAAAACCGAAATTATTAAGAACAGAAATTGCAAGCAACATTTATGTACACCAACATGCATAGATAAAGTAGTAGATTAGAAGTCTAAAAGTGGAACATCATAGATGGAAGCCGAAAGCGGCAACTGGATGTTTGCAAAACATAAAGCAAAGTTGTACGATAGTTAAGATAGTTAAGAAAAGAAAGCGCAAACAATAATTTTGTACACCAACATGGATACTAAACAAAAAGGTCAAACAGTTAACCATTGTTCTGTTGTAGTTTGCTGGCCATTATGCTTTTAATTGTTAGGCGTTGGTTTTTTGGCTGGATGATTCGGATCTGTTATTACAAAAACAGAAGGTTAGTAGTTAATACTTTATGCATGTCTATCATAATTTTAGTACCTTTTGTCTGAAAAAGTTCGCGCCTCGCGCTTGCATCTTTCTTTTTTTCGTTAACAGAAGGGTTTGCTGGACCGGGAGTTAATGGCGATGGAGTAGAGACACTTGGATTGCTGCTGCTTGAAGTGATGTCAGTGGTTTCAGCTGGCTATAAGTAAATGACGTTGTTGACTAAATAAGATGTGGAACCTGTACGCTCGTCTTTGACAGCTCTAATTGTAAATTGGATTTGCTTTTCTTTTCTGACTTTTTCTTCTTGACTATTGGGGTTTGACACTATCTTGTTGCGTATGGCTGCACGAGGATCATTGTTGCTGAACATTTCTTTGCATGACATTTCGAGTTGTGTAGCAGCTCTGTCAAAGACTGTCGCGTTCAAGAAATCTGTTTTGTCGTCAATGGTAGTGGGAATACGGTAGCTGCAGAAGACATATGAGCAAAGTGTGTTGTGAAACAAAATTTTTAATCAAAGACAAAGAAGACAAGAAACCTTGTTTTTATAACCTACATAAGTACATAAGTAAAACTTTCAGACTCTTCAACTGTTTTCTAAGAACAAAAAGATGGAACAATGACATAGAATGCTTTATTGATTATATGATGGTGTAAATATTTTCCATTTAACAATGAAATTAGAAAAAATGTGTCCGACAGGCTGTCATTTACATATATAACTTCTAAAGATTCAGGTTATATAATATATTATAAAAATATTACTACTTTATGATTATAATAAAAAGATGAAGCTATACATACATTTCTTGATAATATTCAGCTAATACGTCCATTCCTTCACTGCTATTTCTAAAGTACAAAAATGCCCTGGATGCATTGTTCCTCGTATCGTTGTAAATTAATATATAGAGTAAGTAGGTGTTTAGGCGTTTAAACATTTTATACGCACGGGGACCTATTCACTTAGGCGAACCAATTGCCTAAATACCTAAACACCTATGTGCCTAGGCATTTAGGCATTCGATTTGCATAGGCGTCTATTTGTTGAGTTGTTGAATGACGCGACTGTTGTCACATATTTGCTAAGGCGAATCAAACGCCCGAAGACCTAAATGCCTATGTGCCTAGGTATTTATGCGTATGATTAGCAGAGGCATTTAGGCCTATGATTTGCGTAGGCGCCATTAGTCTAATTGTTTTAGAAAGCATAATGCATAGTGTTTGTAAAACTATATCTATATGTTGATGTATAAAACCTGTTATGGTACACTGTATCCACAGTAAACAAAGAGGCAAAACAGTAGGCAGTTAAATCAAATTTATCGCATAATGTGGCAGACGAAAAACCATGTATAAACTAAAAATTGGAAAGCCGGGCCACAAATTCGAAGTCCAAACCAATTACTGATGATATATGGTTGTAAATGGTTTGATGGTATGAGCATAAATAACTATAAACTTTTATATGTTTTTGATCTGATGTTAAATATTAGATTTCTATAAATGATATGTTAATATGATTAAAATGAATGAACTGCAGTAAACAAAGTGTTTATACTTTATATCTTATGTAATACAAAATTGAACCCACAACTAATATGGATAACTATTCTATAACAAAAAAACTAACAGAATATAAACCATTGTTTCGTAAATCAGACTAACCAAAACATTCAGCCCTATCACAAGCAGAAATGTTATATTCACCTTGTTTTGCGACAGCCTATTTTAGTCAGATAACATGGGATAAACGATGGTTTTAAAAATTGGGTCATCAACTATCGCCTAGGGAATCGATTTGCCTAAGCGCCTGGGCACATATACCATTTCTTATTCGTAGGTAAAGTTACGCATACATAATACGCAGGCGTGTGTACAGATTTGGTTTGCAAGAAAAAAAATAAGTTACTGAATATGACTGACACGTTTAGAGTTAACGAATGCATACAGGGCAGTTGACTAATAGGGGTAGAATGGTCATACATAAGGTGTTTTTTAATCAGATCGTCACTGAATGACGTGTGCGCTTGTTACCTGCCAGTGTTGGATAATTTTATTTATGTGTTCGTATTTATATGTAGTATTTTAAACTGCAATATAATAAGGAAAGTTTCCATTGGTTCGCTGCACATCTACGGCTATTTGTCTATCGTCACCTCAATGCACCTATACGGTTCTACACCTAAATATTTTCTAGGCGCTTTGTCTAGCCTCACCTATCCGAATTCACAGGCGCGCACCCGTTGCATCACTTATACACCACACCTACTTAACTGAATGTTGACTTTACATTATTCCATTATAACTTCAAAGGACTTCATGTTTTTATATTTTTACCTCACCTTTAAATCACAATAAAATCATCAACAGATAACAATATTGTATATAAGAAGTAGATTAGTAATCAATTAAAATTCAAACATGATCTATATATATATATATATATATATATATATATATATATATATATACACGAAAATCATCCTATTGGTGCTTAGGCGCTTGATTCACTTAGGCAGTAACTCGGTTAGACGTATAGGCGTTTAATCGCGTAGGCGCATAGGCACTTATTTGCGTAGGTGTTTAGGCACTAAGGTGTATGATTTGCCTAGGCGGCTACGCGCCAACTGCTAAAACATGGATATGGTTGTATTACCACATACGACCAGTTTTAGAAAAAAGGAAAAAATGTGTAGAATAACAAAAAATAAAAGTTGAGTCTGGATGACCCATACAGTTACTTAATTTAGCAAACTAACAGTGTTAGATATGGCAAAAATAATAACTAAAACCTTCAATAGTTAATCTCAGTTCCAACCCAAACAGTTACGCATAACAAATAACAAACAACTACACGAATAGGCACACACTAACCTGCATCTAGGAAGCCAAAACAGCCAGTCAAACCTGCGATATACAAAAAAAAAACCACCATAAGTATCACACAACATAGCAAAGATATAAAGCTGAAATGCTACTTTCAGAACGCCTAGAACATAAATTTTTAGCATACCAAAATAAACATACTAAAAAATAAACTCAGCAAACCACAGGACCGCTGAAATACCCAAAAAAACACAGCCAACATGTTTTCCTTATCACAATAACCTTTTCCGGAAACACCCAAAACACTTTATGACAATCGCATTGCCTGACCTTACCTAGCATCGACCTAATAATATCTATCTTGTAACGCATTGGGGCATCCTATTGCTAACATGATTTGTGCCAATTTAAACTATTGAAACAATTTTGACACAGGAACAGGGTGGCGTTGCATCCAAAAAAACATTCAGCCTTGACTCATTTCCACAAACCCACGTCCATAAACCAAAACCAAAAAAACCCAATGCCAACCGCATCACCTCGCCTAACCACACGTCGCCTAAATAATAACCATTAACATGAGAAACATTATCCTTAAACTAAAACAACGCCTTAAAATCTCATATCTCATATTATAACAGTTCCTTTATACTAATTGTAGGCAACCTTAAATAGTAAACAATAACTTAACTAAAAACCTTAACAACACTTCTCCCCTTTTGATGAACCATTTCAATCAACATAAAAAGTCTTACGAAAACCCCTTGTAAGCATAGGTTAGAAGCAATCAGAGTGTCGATCAAATTGAGGACACTGGTTAGTAGTACTTTAAAAGGTTTGGAGTTTGTAATACAACAGTACTGGAAAAGTGTTTATTTTTTTGTGGTTGCAAACAGTAACAACGACCCACTGTACCGCAACCACTGCCACTACGAAAGAACCACTCCCTAGAACCTACACGTTTCAAAGTACACGCCAAAGATCGTGTTCTAAAATACCAAAACAACAAAGTCGAAACATTTTTCTTGACACGCCATAGCCCTACAACCTACACATCATTGGCACTATAAACTAACCCAAATTGATCTATGTTTTGGCAGCTTACTTGCACCTGCGGACCAGCACCTGGTGCAAAATCCCAAACATCTACGCTTATAACTTTCATGCCTCATAAACACCCAAACAATACATTCGAAGCTTTTAGCTGGAAACGCTATAACCCCACACGGGAAAACTACATTACTATATGTCTTTCCTTTTAAATGCCTAAAATAGTACACATTACTATACAAATAAGATAGCAGACATCACGGTTAACTAATGACCCCGTTTTTGCCGTATTCGACCTTTCGGATTCAGTAAGATGGCCCTTTTGTACCAGGTCGACGCGCTGGCCGAATTCTACTTCAAAAATGTACAGGTCTAATGCTGTCTTTATCAAAAAGATGCTGCAATCTTCAATCCTCATTCATCGAACGCTTATAACCTTACACCTTAATTGTTTCAAAGTAAACGCTTAGACTATATTTCTTTCACTTAACTGCACCATCCATCACTTTTGCATAAACACAACAACAAAAAAGAAACTGCCAGTATAATCTGTTAACTTTTATAAGAACAGAAATCCGAAACAAAAACTCTCAAGTAACTTCCTGCTCTGGCATAACTAAGAACTAAACAGCTGTTAACCCACTTGTTTTCGATTTTTGTTAAACCGCCTTAAAAAATGTGGTAAAATGCGGACCCTTGAAGGATTCGAACCGGCACAACACACCTCACACAACAACTTCAGCCTACAGCCTTCAAACAACAACACTCCACATTGGGAGATTCGAGCGCGAACATGTCTGCTTGCTAACAATAGCTATTATCAGCCCTATACAACCTCGCCTTTCAACGCTGTTCTACGCCCTATCAACCTACGACCTTAAAACCAGCAAAATAATACTAAAAACAACCATTTCAAATAGCAAATCAGAATCTGCAGAACTGTTGATCACTATACAATCCGCGCCAACATTTTCGACACTACGACCTTGAAACAACAACCCTCAAAAATTTCAAAACAAATAGACTTTTAAAACAACAAAATAATACTAAAAAAAACCATTTCAAATAACAACTCAGAACAGACTTCAAAATTACAATTTAAAGCACACTGTTTGCCCCAAATTTTTAAAACAAACATAGTTTTAAAACATAAAGCTTGGCCAAAAATTTCAGAAAAAATTGTGTTTTAAAACAGGAAATTAACAAAAACCATTTCAAGCAACTGAAAACACATAGTTTGGCACAAATTTCAAAACAGAGTAAAGAAAGCACATTTAAGGCAACGAATGCAAACATTGTTTTAAAACATCAAAATACTACCAAATCCTCTTTTCAATCTGAAAATTATAAGTGAAAAATCATGTGAAACAACAAAGTATAACCGAACACCATTTTAAAACAACAAACCAAAACACCAAACTCAGGCCTCACCCATCTTATGTCTATAAAACTTTATAGTCTATGTAATAATTCATATTTCCGTGTTGATTATAAATTTCCCCTTGAGGGTATTAAATTACAACAAAATCTAAGAACAAAAATAAACGCATTAAACATCCATGTGGAAAAAAAATTCATAGGATTTGAATTTCAAATAGTCAAAATTTGACTCTTCTTTAGGGCCAATATGAGTATCAATGAAACTTGTAAAATGCCATACTCTTCAATTCCAACAGTGATTCAATATAACAAACCTCAAATGGTCTCATAACAATGTCAAATTACAAAAACAGAAAACAAAAAACAAACAACGACTTGACCAAAACATGCACACCAAATTTCAAGACCAATGTTTGCAACATCTACCTGTTCTCCTGCTCAGTTAACCGAAAGAAAGCTTGCTAAATGGTGTAAAAAACTATTGGCTTTAAAAAGGGGTTTATAAAGAAAACAATTGCTAGTGGTTCAGTGAATCACCAAAATCATACGTGCATAGCCTACAAACATAACAAGTGTAAACCACTTTTTTAGTTAAAAACGAAATGCAAAAACTTCAAACAAAAAACCATGACTGAAGAGAATCGAACCGGATTATCACTGCAGCTAAAACTCCACCCAACCAACTGGACCAAACATCCATTTGATACAAATACCAAACACTTTACTATATAAATCCTTTTCAAAAGTATAAAATTACTATTCATCAGCATTGATACATTAACATATAGGATAATTTATAATTTAAATTAAATTTACCAAGAAATATTAAATATTAAATGAGCAAATAAATAAAATTAATGTGTTGTATTAAATGTGTCTTACTAAATAAATGTAATTACAACCTTACCCCTCTAGATGAATATGAAATTACTATATTGCCCATCTAGAATACACTATATAGTAAATAAATAATATATAAGTATAGATATCATAAGCAGTTGAGGTCGATGAAACAGTGGAGAAAAAGGCGATAAGCTAATTACAAGAGAGTAGTGAGCGAAGAAGACGATTGCCAGACGGCGGCGTGTTATAGTGGACGAGTAGGTGGAGTTGAGACTGCAGAGCCGGTCCTAGGTTTTTAGAGGCCCAAGGCAAACTGGAAAATCGGAGTCCTTTAATTTGGTAAAAAAACGCAAATATCAATAAGCAAAATCGATTTGTTTGTTTCTCAATCGTAAATCGCACTACATATATAGATTAGTATTACCGGAAACAAATAGTCGTTATTACATGGATAATCCTTGCTTCGCTTGATATTGAGACATTGATCAACCACTAGCGGTAATTGATTACCCTTAATTTCGCTCATAATTTCTCTGCCAATCACCATCCATGTCGGTTGCAATTAGCGAGGTTACGAGTAATGAGTATAGAAGCTGAGCTTGCGTTCAAGAAAAAAAGGATCAAGCCATTAATTCTTCAAGTTTTTGGACTAGAAATTTTACTTATTTGGTCTTTTATGTCTTTAGTTATTAGTTTGTTAATTTAGGCTAAATACACATGTAATGTATTTAGAAAGTAGAAAATAAAAATTAAAGGCCCTTATTTTTTGGGGGCCTTGGGTTTTGCCTGGTTTGCTAATCCTATCAGGCTGGCTCTGGCCAAGAGGGAGGAGGAGAAATGAGTGACCGAGTGAGCGGTGTGTGACTTGAAATTAGGTTTCCTTTCCCTCGTTGCGTATATGTATAACCCCCACCCACATCCTATTTTTCAAATACAAATTATTCACATGTCTTAACTGTTATTTAACATGTTAACAGGTTTGTAACATCGTGTTTGTGTCTGAAACCATGCGTTAGGCCAACCATGCAATTTAGCGTTAAATTTAAAACACTTAAGAAATCTACAATGCATTTGGTATAAGTCTTGATGGATAAACAGCTTGTCATTTATAATTTTTCTGTCGTGTGATATTAATGAAATCCTCAATCCCTATCTATCTTTATTCTAAGAGCATTCACAATATGTTCCACATCTTCATCTATATTATGCTGAAAATTACTACATTTTCTTTCTCTTTTTCAATTAAATAATATTTTTACACCTTTATCATTATTTTTTCTCTCTCATCCATCAATAACCACTTTCTAAGAATGTTAAAAAAATAAACACGGGAGACAGTGTCCCCCAAATATATAGATGAACAGTAATATTTTGTCTCTCATCCACTCACAACCACCTTTTGAAATATGTGGTATTCACTTACAAATATATAGAAAACGTACTGTGAGAGGATGATTTGTGTACAAAATGGTGTCATCCTAAAAAATATGAGAAACAATCTTTGTTTTCCATACGCTACAATCAAAGGTTGGTACTTAGGAGATGGCAATTTGGTAAATAGTTTACTAATTTCTAATCCATACTATACTAGGTTATGTACCCGTGTGATACACGGGTTGAACAATTTAAATTATATATATTATATATAAATTTAAAATATAATTAAGAAAAATTAGATTACATATTTTATTTAAAATAAAAAAAGTTTCCTGTACAATCGAAAAATATTAAATATTCATCAATCCCTAAATGATTTCTTGTAAAAAAACTTTTTTATTCACATAAAACTTTTTTCAAACATTCCAAAATATATCTTCCATACACAGCTATTACCTTGTAGACTGCAGGTACAACAAAACAAAACAAAAATAAAAAAAGTAATAAAGGCAAATCTGTTTAGGCTAAGATATAAAAAAATGAAATTAATTTAAAAGTATCTCCTCATCGGTTAAAGCATCCCAATCGAGTATTGTTCATTTTGAAATTTGACATCAAATTTCCTCAAAGCCAAAGTATTTCTAACCTTGAGTGTATAATCATTTTTTTCTAACATCAAGGTCCTTAAACATAATGACATTTATTGGTTCAATTTGATTGTATTATAAAAAAGATTGTGTAAATTAATAGCATGAAAATAAAGATTGATACGAATTAGTAATGCAAAGACTGTTTAGATATTGCATTTCTCTATTGAAGTAACTTGAAAAAACAAAGTCAATGAAGATTTCAATTAATGATTTTTCATATATAAAATGTATTTTATATATCAAGCTATTATAATACGAAAATAGCCAAACATATTTAGTTTTGCATTGAATAAAATATTTAATTAATGTGGATTGATTTGTTTTATTTTATTTGTTTAGAATATTGTAAGAAATATAGTTTTAAACTTAGAGTGAAAGACCACATATTAAAAACACGTTCTTAAGGTACACGATTTAAATTTAATAACATATCAATACATTATCTTAAAAAAATAAATAATTTTTAATAAAGATTACTTTTGTTAGTTCATAAACATTTTTAAATTAGGTCTATTAATTTATTTCTAATTTTGTATTAAAATATAATTATATTAATTGATTTACAAAAACATAATATATATATATATATATATTAAACTGAATTCCAGTAATTATATTAATTATTATAGTTGTAACAAATAAAAACTGAATAAGTAATAATTATTAAATAAAAAAACAAATTAAAATAAATGTATTGTTTGAAATAATAAAAGGGGAGGCTTTATAATGGAGTTCTATGTACTCCATGTGCTGTCTTTTATTACTATTGATAAAATCGATTAATGTTGATTGATTTATTTTATTTATTTGTTTTGTACAATATAAAAGTCTCGCTAAAAAGCTTGACTAATTGCATTGTGTTATTAATAATTTGTTTATTTGACTTTTGAACTATTTTAAGCATTTAAAATTAATATGTATTTGCTGAACATAGTTTAACAACTAAAACAATGGCCAAAATAATAAAACTTAATAATCATTTGTCAAATATTGTAACAAAATTAATTTTAAACTTAGAATAACAGATTAAATTTTTTAAAAATGGGTTAATTTAAGGTACATGATTTAAATTCAAAGTTAAAAATACATTAATATAAATATGCTATATAAAAAAGAATCATGTGTTTTCTTTTATTAATGATTTAAGTTACAGCTATGATTATTAATATAATTACTAAAATTTAATTTAATAAACTTATATTATGGTTTTGCAAATCAATTATTATAATTAAATTTGAGTTTAATGTATTAAATAATAAAATGAGAGAATTCGTGAGGGAGTGCCATGTGTCCCTCATGTGTTTTCTTTTATTATATAGTGTAGATGTAGAAGTGTAGATGTAGATTTCAGTTACAACTATGATTATTAATATAATTACTAAAATTTAATTCAATAAACTTATATCATGGTTTTGCAAATCAATTATTGTAATTAAATTTGAGTTTAATCTATTTTTTTTTGAACGGCCAACGAATCAATTCCGAGCACTCTCGGGCACCCTTTTGGCGAATCAGGTACTCGAGAGTACCCGGGCCACCAATTGTCACCAATTCCCGGGAAAACCTGACCACTCACCCGCCCGACGGCACGACGGTGAAATAATTGGTAAAACCGGTCGGGATCAGGACTCGAACCCAAGCCAATGGCCGGGTCATCCCTTATTTCCCCTCCACCAATGTCCTCCAAATGTAGCTAGTGGGAATTAAACCCAAGTCTCCCATAGGAAACTTTAGGCCCTCAACCAACTGGGCTACAAGTGTTGGACGAGTTTAATGTATTAAACAATAAAATGAGAGAATTCATGAGGGAGTGCCATGTGTCCCTCATGTGTTTTCTTTTATTAGATAGTGTAGATGTAGATATAATGCATAACAAAGGAGTATCTTAAGATGTTCAAAAGTTAAGAACTTGTTTTGTATTAATGTACAATGTACAACACCAAAATGGGGTAAAATAGTTATTCAAACACTTTTACACCTTAATACCTCAATTTACTTACACTTTAATTCCCTCAACTTTAATCAACTTTTGCTTATATATAATGCATAACAAAAGAGTATCTTAAGATATAGTTCCCTCCTGTTGGGGTCGACTTCCACCCTTCTTGCAGAGTTCTTTGGGTCCCGTGGAAGGGCTTAAGGCCGACCTAACACCTCTCCAATGTTAGGAGCTTTCCTACCTTGTATTCTCGATCAAGAAATGACACCATAGGAGTAGTTTACATGCAAAAAAGTTGAGGATTGCGATAATCACATTATACGCAAAGGATCAAGGATGTTGGAAGCTTGTCTTTGAGTGCAAGATCTTCATGTTCTTATGTTGTTATCTTTATATGGTTGTATCCATCTAGTATTCTCCAAACCTATTCGATTCATAAGACTTTTTATATTATTAGTAATTTATTTTTAGTTACTTGATTTGTTTATCTTCTTAACTAATTCTTATTTGTTTATCTAAAAACTATCATGGGGTTCGTACGGCTTCTTGTAGTCCCAAGCTAGAACCAAGGCAAGGAAACCAGTAGTGAGACAGATCCTTCGGGTTTCTGATATTCAAACCGGGTTCTAAGCAATGGCTTCTGGACCAGATCCGGGTGACAAAGTTCTGGTTTCACACCAGATGTGTGAATGGTTTTCTTGGCAAAGGGCGGATTCCCTACGGGTGCACCGGTGATCTTCGGATTACACACCTTTAGGATTATGTTACACATTTGTTAAGGTTATCATTCACAAGTCTTGGGGGTTAAGGGTTGAATCTATTAAATCACTTAATCACTAAACCAAACTTCTATTTACTTGATCAATAAATATTTAAGGTGTCACTTATAAAGATAATAAAAACAAGGATAATTTATCTACCTCTCATCACTACAATGCCGTTTCCTTTTTAGAGGGTTCCTCGTCACACATGATGGTGGTTTGTGAAATCCTTCGGTACGGAAATTGGGAGTTAACAGAGGTTTAAGGGTTCCCGGTCGGAGTTCGCCTCTACATTAATTTAAGAATATAGATTAGAAAACCCAGTGCTTAAACGAGTGGTTTTGCGGTGGTTTGGGAAGTGCCTAAAAAGAAGGATTCAAACTTTCCAATGAGCTACATGACTTGTGTGCATCAGGATCGATGACACTTGTCAATCAGCAGAAGACCGGCTTACGGGCCAGCAGTCTGAAGACACCTTTATGGGGACTCGTATACTTACCATGTGCGTGAGCCATTTAGTTTCCATAACGTCATCCCTTATTTATTTCTTCTCCCATATCCTAACTCTGAAAAGACCGTCCAAAATCCGTTTTCCACATCATTAATTAAAACTATTACTACTTTTAAGATAATTAATCTACTTATTCGGAGGGTTCCCATGACTATCACGTTTTCTAAACCAACTATTTTATCTTGTTTATAAAACCAAAACCTTTTTAAAAATTATTTTTCTTTTAGAACTCCCCCGTTTTATTTTCTTTTAAAATCCGATTAACAAAAGTGATGGAAGGTTGAGTAAGGGAATGTGTGTTCTTTGGAATACGATACTCGATATTTACCCTAGAAATCTATACTATGCACGTTAGGTTCTCTTCCTGTGTGTTAGTTTTAGTTTTTAAGTAAGTAATTATCATTTACTCATAAATTTAAAACTTGTTAAAGGTTTAGTAACAATCTTCTTTTCCAAAACCAAGGTTTTGTGGTTTAAACACCAAAGTTTTTGGCATTGAAAAACGATATCTTTTATATTACTAAAACCGACACATCAAAGATCTAAAGATTCATGATGAGATCGTGATCGGGCTAGAATAGGCTTAGTCTATTGTAATAGGTGTTTATGTATTATCACAGTGTAACGGGGAAGGCTAGTAGTTGAGTTTGATACATTAAAGTGTATATGAGAATGGGCCTTGCCGACTGTGTCATCCGGCCGACTGAGCCAAGTCAAACCACTCAACTGACTGAGCTATCTTAGTCACTTGGGCTTCCGCATTCGCCGGTACTGTAAAGGGACCAATGTCTGGGCTTATAAATACCCCCTCATTCTTATGCAAACATAAGTCTTGGTCATTATGTGTGACAGACGGCAAAGCCCTGCCCGTTTGTGTTTATACATACAAAACCTTTTGATTTCATCTCGTCTATACATTTCTAACACCTATCAGACACATGTATTTTGACTGCTATTGAGAATCGTGTGACCCGTTCAGATATAAAACCGACCCGAACTCTTTTATCTGGTTTATTATAAAATCCTATTTTTTTATATAGGTAAAGGTCCGGGTAAAAAGGCTACATTTCATGGGAAGTGTGAGAAGGATCAAAAACTGACATGTAAGCATCATGTTTTGGATTTAGGTATGATGTTTTGGGTTGTTTTTGCTAAAAAAACACCAAATACAACAATTTAAAACACAATGCAATGTATTATAACCATGAAATTTAAAACATAGTTAAAACACAAGGTGAGTCATCAACTTTAGCGTTTGGATTTAGAGTATAGAATCGAGTTTTTATACAACGATCGTCAGTATCGTACACCCTAATGATTCCGCCATCAGTTGGGGAGTTACACACAGCTAAAACACAACAACGCAGAACACAGGTTCTTGGCATTGTGTTTTAAGTTTTTAAGCTCAAAATAAATTGTTTTGTGTTTTTAATTGTTATGTTTGGTGTTATTTTAGCCTAAACAATCCAAAATATCTTGAATAAGTCCAAAAAATGATGCGTAAATATCAATTTTTAATCCTTCTCACACTTCTCACAAAATATGGCCTTTGTACCCTAACCCCACGTTATATATATATATATATATTGCTTAACACAAAATATATATTAATAGCCTTTATTAACAAACGAGCGGAAGCGTGTTATACCAAAAACAATATATATTGACAACCAAATACGCAATCCCTTCACGGTGATCCAAATACTAATCATGACAAATAATATAAGCACAATCATAGGGTGTTTAGAAAACTACCTTGATGAAAAACCAAATATATCGCATGATGGATCTACGAATGCCACGCTGGTTAGCAAAATCACCAATATTCGAGTCACTCGAATCACCCAAGAACATCTGGTGTAGATCCCCATCAACATGAAACACACGAAACGAGACACCCAAACAGGTATAGCACACGACCCGAGGCAGCACGTGGCCTTTCTTGGTCGCACGTGACCAAAGAGAAGCGGTGTGTACCGCTTGTACAGGAGGGGGCGGTGGCGTGTGTGGGTGATGGTGGTGCGGTGGGTGGTGGCCGACAGTGAGGTGGTGGCGGCGAGAGGTGGTTGCGGTTGTTGATGTGTGGTTTGTTTTGATTAACTCCTTAATCAAAACTTTGGTGGCTAGGGTTTTGCAACAACTAGATTAGGGTTAGAGATTATGATGAATGTATAGCAATCATAATTTTCCTTTTGGTCCCTAGTCCATTCTTGTTCCTAAACGACTTGCCTAATGACAATTAACTATGTAATTGTTAGTCCACCAGTGTTTTATAATTAACACTTAATCATAAACTTCATGTATTATGTATTATTATCACATAATCAACATAATATTATTATACAAAATGTTTGTTTGATAGGAAACATGGATCAGATATGAGGTTTTTATACAAAATGTTTAATTTTTTTTTTGAGAAAAAACATTTATGAAGTTTTTGATTGATTTTGGATGAGCTTTGATGTTTATATGATGATGTTTGTTTCATATATGTCTTCCAAATCATCTCGCGACCAAAACCTTATCATAATATCATGAAAAACATAATCAGATCGATATCCTAGTTTTTCAAATGCAAAAAACCCCATTTTTTTGTCAAAAATTATGTTGCATGTGCAGAACCGACAGAGTTAGTCAGACTAGCTTCTATCGGCCGACAAAGCGTATCATATGCCTTAGTCGGTCGAACTAAGGCTCTCGGTCAGATTGTTTTCATCAGTCGGTCAACTTTATCTCGGTCGGTGATACCTTCCTTAATCGGTCAACTTTCGTTAAGTCGGCTAGTCCTCAGTCGGACCCATGTACTCCAATCATACAAGATTACATCAGGCGGCTCCAAGATCACCTCAGTTAGATATAGCTTCTACAATCGGTCTGTGTGACACCAGTTAACGATCCAGGTCAACATTTGTACGCATTTTACTTATTGTTGTCATTTCATGTGCATAATTAGACATTTTGCACACACTATATCCCCCACCCCTTAGTCTGGTAAAGCACAAGTTCTTGAGGAAACTCGATAAATCACTCGTTTTTGCATACAACACTCGAATTATACAAAACAATTGGCGTTGAATAGTCAAGCTAATCAAATGCTCATCAGAGAGCAACCGGATACTCGTCTACCAGACAATACATAACAACAGAACACTTGATGATACCCGAGTGGGAAACAATACAATCCACTGAAAACTCGAACAATTACAATACATTGTATGAGGTTACCACACTCTAACACATGGTAATCCATCACTAACACATGTATACGAATCCTAAACATTATCATATTTTAACATATAATAACATGTGTTCATGATTAATGGGTATTAATACATGTTGATATCGTCATCGAGTCTTTAAACACACCATGTACCCATACTAACTTGTACAATACTCACTCATTTACAACTATATATATATATATATACATACACGACAATATATACGCACACATGTGTATGCAATCCTTAGTTTTGTTAGTTATACAATGGAACAATCCTTTGCACCTTATCATCACATCCATGGCATGTCCCATTCACTAGATAATCCATTTCCTTGACACCACTCCCACAATCTTACGGCCAAAGGCCAAGATTGTGTCATTGATGATGATAATCAACCAAACAAGGACAAACCATTCACCCTTTGACAATGACTTAACATGATTATACCTCCATGACAAATTGCAAATATTTCCTTCTTTCACATGATGATAATCGGCTGAATACAAGCATTCTCACAAGTCACTATCACATGCCAACCAATCTTGTTATACTAACAAAGGTCTAAACCATTTCCACAATCCTTGTTAACCTTTGATCCCTTAACAAAAATACCTTGATCCTTCCTACAATTAGCAGCCGAAATAGGACAAATAAGGTTACCTCATGGATGACACAATCTCTTATACTAGAAAGGATATAAGACAAGACTACTTAACCTCATGATCATGCATGACAAAACCTCCATTTTTGGGTGAGGAATACTCGGCCAATACATGGAGAAAGGGACAAGATGAGAGTTCTAACACATCACTATCACCAAGATATGATCATTCTTTCTTGCCTCAAGCTATTGGCCGAAACATCCAAGAAGTGCAACCTCATTTCTTGTTGTCAACATTCACAAGTTTAGGCAAGGAAACAAACTAGCATCTAACTCCCATGTAAGTCAACTAACCCCTTATATCCAAGCTTATCCATCATCGGCCATCATCCAAGAAGAAAACAAATGATCTCATGTCCATATCTTTCATGATATTGTGATTAAAGGCTAAACCATGCATCAACCTAGGAGTTAGACTTTCCTTTCTTACCTTTGTCTTCACTTGATCGATCCACTATAAAAGGGAGGCCATACCTCACTAACAATTGACACACACAAACCATTTCACTCTTCTCAAAAACTCTCGGATACCCTTAGCCATAACCGAAGCCGACCCATCACCACACTAGCCCTTCGAAGCTTTCAAGGTTCAAGGAGGAGATCAAGAGGCTATCTAACACTCTCCAACCTTTGGTAAGTTTCCTATGACTCTAAACTTTGATCTCGTCGACTCCATTTTGTTTACCCGACCCTATTCGACCCTTGACTCCACTCAATCGAACATTTACATAAGTTTGCACACATTGTTTCATTATAATTGTTTCAACTATCTAGTGATCACATTTCTAAAAGAAACCTCACTTGTTTGATAACAATCGGCCCTTATGATACCACCATTGCTCAAGTAATGTTTTTGGAACCAAACCACAACTTAATCGACCAACTAGGAATCGGTTATCACAACCAAAATTGCTTGGTTTATGTTTGAAGCTAAAGGTATATAATCAAGGTGTTATTCTTTGCTCCGGACCAGAACACGATTAATCCGGCATGGGCTACATGAGTCTCTAATAGTTTACCGGATAAATTGATAAGCCGGGCATTCCCGGCCCACCAAGCGAAACCGGTGGTCGGCTTTTAACACCAACACACCAACACACATTGTAAGGGTTCGATGGTACCTTGGCAATCATGAATCAACTGATTTTAGTCCCTTAAACGATCAATTTCGAAGCCCATGATATGTGTTAGCTTCGACTACCATATTATAACACATGTTAGTAAGACTAAAACATATGTTAAAACTAGCTTTGATACATTGAGGGTCTAAACACATGTTAAAATACTTGTTTTGTTTATAAATCATCACGTGCACCAAGAACATGGCCCACATACACAAAAATAAGGCCCACAAACGTCGGGTGAACAACTTGTGTGATAAATGACAAGACCGTACAACTTATTATGTCCATAATGATCAAAGGGTATCAATTTTCGGGACGGTAGGCATTTTCCTGCCTTACCAGACCACACGTATCACTCTTAGGTGAGTTTCACGGCCCTATTTTACTATTTCTACATTTTTGGGGGACAAACATGCTACAAAACTAGTACAAATGTCATTTTGTGTGTATATCTATCGTGACTACCATGTGGAACATGAGACATTTGGTTCATGAGCTCAACAGTCCTTGTACTTACATTACAACGTAACCATTAGCTATCGAAAGCCATGGAACACTTTAATAGATCTATTGGGTTGACCCCCCCCCACTCTTTGTTAGTCACTCTAACCGGTTACATACGAAAGGGTGTTAGTATTCTACTATACATACATTGTCTTTAGTGTACAATGCAACCGGCACAACAATCAAGAGTTTTGGTTACGGGACTCATGGTTTGCACAGTAATCATTCGCTTAGCTAGCCTATGGTTGGTCATACACGAATTACATAAGCACTTTACTTAGTACATCTAAACCTGTGAACTCACCAAATCTTTTATGCATGTTTTTCAGGTAATAGATGATGAGAAGCAGAGGCTTGGGAGAGGGGTTCGAGCATGCACCGGTTAGAGCGACTAACCAAGAGTAGGGGTGTCAACCCAATAGATCTATTAAAGTGTTCCACGGCTAAATGTCTAGCTAATGGTTATAGTGAACGATGTATGAGGACTAGTGAGCTCATGAACCAAAATGTCTCATGTTCCACATGGTAGTCATGCTAGAATGTACACACACTTGAAATTGACACAAGTATTGATGCATGTATTTCCCCCGAAATGTAAAATAGTAAAATGGGGCCATAGAAAACTCACCTGTTTGAGTTGGTTGTGGTCTAGTGAGCTAGTAAATGATCACCGTCCTGACAAATGATACCCTATGATCATTATGGACATGGTAAGTCATCCCGATGCTGTTTATCATACAAATTATTCACCCGACACTTGTGGACCTTTGTGTTTTAGTGTGTTTCATTGTTCTTGATACTTGTTAATGTTCTAACAAAGCATATAGTTCCAAAACTTTGTTGTTTCGAAATGTAGTAACCATGGTGAACTATATTGGGCCTCACATGGGGTATTTCGGCCGTATATTAGCACCAAATCACCATGTGTGGATAGTTTTTGAGAAAATATTGCTTAACACATGTTTATTTCTTCTTTTGAAACCACTTGTGAAGTAACACATGTTTTGGCTCTTGTTAACACATGTTTATTAGCTATAGCCTAAACAATGCCCTTTATATGCTTCGAATTCGATGGTTCTTGTATCAAGAGTTATCGATTCTAGGTTGGTTAAAATAGTGCCTAGAGTTTTTAAGGTATCCTAGTAATTTTTGTGATAAAAACCGATTATATAGTGATCCATGGAGAGCTTTAATCCTTTTGACATGAACCGATGACTCTTGTTAATATCGGCCGATTACTTGTTGAGTGATTGTGTTTAGTTTAGATTCAATAACATTACACAACTTAGGCTAGTAATACAAGGGTCGATGGTTGGTTAACTAGGTGTGTTATTATTATAATGTGATCACTAGTTAAAATGAAACAATGAGTGCGGTTTATTTGTGTATATGGTCGGTCAAAGATCAAGAGGTCTCTAAGGCTGATGGGTGTAAGGTCTTAAAGGAATAGAATGGTTTAAAGATTTACCTACTTGAAGCAATGTGAGATAGGCTAGGTGCTAGATCCTTGATCCTTTCCTTGGCCTTCCTTGGTTTCGGTTGGAATCCCCTTGGAGCCGAGAATATAGAGGTGCAAGAATGTGAATTGTGAGTGTTGGATGGCGCAAGTTTTCAAGTGTTCAAGGCTCCCTTTATATAGTAGTTTAGATGGAAAGTGATCCTCCATAGGATGGTGTAATGTTTAGACACTTTAATCACAATTTGATGTAAGATTTGGTGTAGGGTGGATGCTACAAGTTATCATGTTGGTTCCATGCTTGAGCCGCCATTGGGACTAGCAAAACAAAAGGGGAAGTTGACTTGGTATGGGAAGAGGTGTTCTCCTTTGGATCTTATATACTTTTGTGTAAGTGTTGCCCCTTGTTTCAAGCTTCTTGTCTCCTTCCTTGCCTTGGTCGATTAGAGGCTTCCTAGATAGGGGTTCTTGTGCTTGTATGCGATTGGTGCTCAAACTCCAAGAGTAGTTCCTTGTTTTTAGTAGCTAGTCAAAAGATATAGGGTGGGTTGGCACTTACTTTTCGGCCGAGTACAAGCAAGAAAAAGAGGTTTCTATTTTGTGCATGGAAGCAAGAAAGAAAGGAGTATGATCTTAGTCTCTTTAACTAAATTGGTGTAAACTTTGGACATTCCTTTGATGTGAGTTGTATTCATAAATCGGTCATAGAGGAGAAAGTAGGAACATGGCTAGTATCTTATGGAAATGACATTTCAAGAGCTAGGATGTGTAGGTACATAGCCGAATGGATGTCCATGTATTCGATCATATCTATATATACATATAGGGAACTAGACAAGGTGGATAGGTGCAAAGTGTTCTTGGTTGTTAGTCCTTATCTGTGTGATGTGTGGTGTGATGTGTTTATATAATGGCTAGGAGGATTTGAAAGGCATTATGGCATTAATATATAATGCCGTATGTATGTGTGTATGTACATATGTGGGCATAACTTGTGTAGTTCTTAAGATAATAAGCTTGGTTATGATCCCACACTTGACATGTTATGTTAACTAAATCGGCCTATTCATGTTAACAGTGTTGTGGTCGTTCGTTGTATAGCCTCTAGTACACCTTTGATATAGGAATATCATCCGGTTTCATAAGAGTAAGAGGTTGTTAAATTTCATGCCTCTTGATGATGACATTAACATGTATTTTGTTTCCCCTGTGTCATGGGGTTGTTAAATGATATCCCATGATGATCTTTGTGTTCACAAACGTGTGTTAGAGGTGCATTATCATGTGTTAGAGGCATAACCTCTTGTAATGCTTGTTTTGATGGTGTGTCCGGGTGTTGTATGACTAAACAAGTGCACTATGTTGAGTTTTCTGATTAACTCATGCCCTACTAGCCGGGGGGGGGGGGGTTATAGTGCATGCAAATTGTGTAAAAATGCACATATAATGACATAATAAATGAAACATGTACGGTCGTTGACCTGTTACGTTGACTGTTGTCACATTCTCCCCTTGTTTTGGGAATTTCGTCCGCGAAATCGAGTTTCCCTACTAGTGTTAGTAGTTTCAGGGAAGAGAGCTGGGTACTTGTGTCTCATTTGGTCTTCGCGTTCCCATGTAAATTCGGGACCATGCTTTGCATTCCATCTGACTTTCACAAGTTTAGTGTGGCTCCTCCTCAATTTTTGGACTTTCCAATCAGTCACCTCGATTGGCTTCTCAACGAAGTGGAGCTGATCATCGATGTGAATCTCTTCGGGAGGAATGATCAAAGATTCGTCGGATAGACATTTCTTTAGATTGGATACGTGGAAAGTGTCATTGACACTACTCAGCTCTTTGGGTAGCTTGAGTTTGTATGCCACGGGACCAACTCTAGAAAGTATATCGAATGGACCAATGTATCGGGGGTTGAGTTTCCCACGTTTGCCAAACCGTGTTACACCTTTCCAATCAGTCACCTCGATTGGCTTCTCAACGAAGTGGAGCTGATCATCGATGTGAATCTCTTCGGGAGGAATGATCAAAGATTCGTTGGATAAACATTTCTTTAGATTGGATACGTGGAAGTGTCATGGACACCACTCAGCTCTTCGGGTAGCTTGAGTTTGTATGCCACGGGACCAACTCTAGAAAGTATCTCGAATGGACCAATGTATCGGGGGTTGATTTTCCCACGTTTGCCAAACCGTGTTACACCTTTCCAGGGTGAGACTTTTAAGATTACTTTATCGCCAACCTGAAACTCGAGTGGTTTACGATGGCGATCAGCGTAGCTCTTTTGACGATCTCGAGCTGCTTTCAAGCGATCACGGATCTGGAAGATCTTATCGGTGGTCTCCTGAATAAGCTCAGGGCCAGTCAAATATTTGTCTGCAACTTCTGCCCAACACAGAGGAGATCTGCACTTGCGTCCATACAAGGCTTTGAAGGGGGCAGCCTTGATACTGGTGTGGTAACTGTTATTGTAGGAAAATTCAACCAATGGTAGGTGTGAATCCCAGTTTCCACCGAAGTCGATTGCGCATGCCCAGATCCTCCAATGTCTGGATTGTACGTTCACTTTGGCCATCTGTTTGCGGATGGTAGGCTGTGCTCATGTCTAATCGAGAGCCTAGTGCCTCCATCAGTGTTTGCCAGAATCGGGAGGTGAATCGACTGTCTCGGTCGGAAATGATTGAAACAGGCACGCCATGCCTAGTTGCAATTTCCTTGATGTACAACTTGGCAAGTTTCTCCAACTTGTCGGTTTCCTTAATCGGTAAGAAATCCGCGGATTTAGTCAACCGGCCAACAATGACCCAAATTATATCGTGACCACTGGACGTCTTAGGTAGCTTGGTGATGAAATCCATGAAAATCTGCTCCCATTTCCACACCGGAATGTCTGGTTGCTGGAGCAGACCAGATGGTTTTTGATACTCAGCTTTGACCTTTGAACAGGTAAGGCATCGGCTGACATAAGTGGCGATTTCACCTTTTAGATTGGGCCACCAGTAAAGTTCCTTTACGTCTTTGTACATCTTGTCAGCACCAGGATGTACGGAGTATCTAGACCTGTGAGCTTCCTCCAAGATTAGATTACGTAAGTCACCAAAACGTGGCACCCAAATCCGATTGGCGAAATATACTGTGCCATCAGATTTTGGTTCCAATAGATTAACCATCTTAAATAGCAACTCGTTCTTAAGATTTTCACTTCTCAGAGCTTCTTGTTGAGCATCGCGAATGCGGGTCGTGAGATTTGTATGGATGGTTAGACCTAGTGCACGCACATGTAGGGTCTTAACTCGTTCCTTCCGGCTTAACGCGTCAGCCACAACGTTGGCTTTGCCCGGATGGTATTTAATCTCACAATCGTAATCATTCAACAGTTCAACCCATCTGCGTTGCCGCATGTTCAACTCCTTCTGGTTGAAGATGTGCTGTAAGCTCTTATGATCAGTGAAAATGGTGCACTTGGTACCGTAAAGGTAGTGCCTCCAAATCTTAAGTGCAAAGATTACTGCACCCAACTCTAGGTCATGAGTAGTGTAATTCTTTTCATGAATTTTGAGTTGCCGGGATGCATAGGCAATGACCTTATTCCTTTGCATGAGTACGCATCCAAGACCTTGATGCGAAGCATCACAGTAAACTACGAAGTCATCAGTGCCTTCGGGAAGGGAAAGAATTGGTGCACTGCACTGGCAGTCCTTCAATACTTGGAACACATTCTCCTGTCTGATTCCCTAGTCAAATTTCTTGTCTTTTTGCGTCAAGACAGTCAATGGTTGGGAAATCTTAGAGAAATTCTCAATGAATCGTCGGTAATAACCGGCTAATCCCAAAAATTGTCGCACTTCAGTTGGTGTCTTGGGCACAGCCCAATCCCTGATTGCTACAATTTTTGCAGGATCAACTTGTATGCCCTTCTCGTTCACAACATGACCGAGGAAATGGACTTCTCGAATCCAGAACTCGCATTTCGAGAATTTGGTATATAGTTTCTTGCATTTGAGGAACTCCAACACCAGTCGCAGATGTTGCTCGTGCTCTTCTTGAGTTCGTGAATAGATCAAGATGTCATCGATGAAGACAATGACAAATTTGTCCAAGTAGGGTTTGCAGACACGATTCATGAGGTACATAAAAACTGCCGGAGCATTCGTTAATCCGAATGGCATAACTAGGAATTCGTAATGCCGATAACGAGTTTGGAATGCAGCTTTTGGGATATCGTCTTCCTGGATTCGTAGCTGATGATATCCTGACTGTAGATCGATCTTTGAGTAGTAGCTGGATCCTTGCAGTTGATCGAACAGGTCGTCGATCCTTGGTAACGGATACTTGTTCTTGATCATTAGTTTGTTCAACTCTCGATAGTTGATGCATATACGGAAACTCCTGTCTTTCTTCTTCACGAACAGGATAGGTGCTCCCCACGGGGAAGAACTCGGACAAATGAAACCTTTGTCTAGTAACTCCTGAAGTTGATTGGACGGTTCCTGCATCTCGGATTGTGCTAAGCGATACAGAGTGCGGGCTACTGGGGCAGCTCCCGGAACAAGATCGATGCGAAACTCGACTTGTCGTGGTGGTGGAAATCCTGGCAAGTCTTCTGGAAAGACTTCGGGATAAATTCGCACCACTGGGATGTCCACTAGTTTCCGATCTTTAGCTTTTTGTTCAACGACATGTGCCAGGAACACGACACAACCTTTCCTTAAACATTTTTGGGCCTTAATGCAGGAGATGATACGAAGAGCGGGTAAACCCTGACTTCCTCGAACCATTAAGGTTTCACCATTTGACAAGGGGATTCGTACCAATTTCTCGTGACAGACGATCTCTACACGATGTTTGGACAACCAATCCATGCCGATGACGATATCAAAACTACCTAATTGGATAGGCAGTAAGTCGATACTGAATTCGTGGTTGTCGAGCACCAGAATACAGTCCTTAATGATCTCATTGGACGAGATTAATTTACCATTAGCTAGTTCTATGGTAAATGGTGTGTCCAACTTACTAGATTCTAATCCTAGGTATTTCTTAAAGTTGGTGGACACAAAGCTAAAATCTGCGCCGGAATCGAAGATTATTGAAGCGAAATGATTGTTAAGGAGAAACGTACCTGTAACTACATTAGGATCATCTCGTGCTTCGTTGGCTCCTAACACAAATGCTCTGCCACGGGCTTGATCCTTGGCCTTGGGACAGTCCTTTCGGAAATGTCCCGTTGCACCACACTCGTAACACTCGTTTCTAGTAGGAGGAGTGTTGGTGGTTTTGTCCCTGCAGTTAGCGGTGGAATGACCGCGACGGTTACAGTTCTTGCACAGAATGTTGTCGCAAGTACCTATGTGATGGTAGTTGCATTTGTTGCAGTGAGGATGAGGTCCGCTGTACTTGCGTTTGGGTTCCTCAGCAGTGGTGGCAGCAAAAACTTTCACAGCGTCCTGTGGTCAGTGAGAGGAGTGCTTGCTCTTCTGGTTTTCGGAACGTTTGCGCTTGTTCCCGAAACTTTCACTGATATCTGTTACCTTCTGAGTCAGAGATCCCATGCGTACCGCGTCGTCGGTCAGACTCTGAGCTAGGGTAACCGCAGCCTGGATGGTGGAGGGTGCCGATACAGTGACCATACTGCGGATCTTTGGGGACAGACCCCAGATATACCTCTCGACTCTCTTGTACTCGAGTGTGACCATGTGTGGGACCAGTTGAGAGAGTTCGTGAAAACGAGTGGTATATGTGGTTACATTGGCATCCACCATTGCAAGGTTCTAGAACTCGGTTTCCAGCTTTTGTAGTTTGCTTCGAGGACAGTACTTGTCCATGAGCATTGTTTTGAGATCGGCCCAGGCAAGACTGTATGCCGTTTCTCTGCCCAGGGTTTGTACTTGTAGATTCCACCAAGTGAGGGCTTCATCCTGAAAGGTACAGGTGGAGTATTTTACCTTTTGATCCTCGGAGCAACCACTAATGTCGAGGACCGATTCGGTTTTCTCTATCCACCGGACAATTCCTACTGCGCCTTCATTACCATGAAAGTTCCATGGTTTGTATGCCATGAAGGTTTTGTATAAACAGCCGTGACTAGAGTTTTCAACCTCGTTGTCTGTTTCGCTTCGGCGACGCCCGGTACCTCCAGATCCTCCGCTTGAGTTGGCCCAGGCTGCATCGTGTCGAGCAATTGCCTCTGCAATTACCCTGGCCAACTCGGCGGGTGTGGATGGTAGTGGCTCGCCTTCGATCGTTCGTGTGGAATGTCGGGTCTGCATAACTAAAAAATGGAACACAACAAACATGAGTATAATATACAAACATACCATAACCAACATAGTCATATAAATCATACCATACATCATGTCATCACATCATTTTCATAATTTCTCAAAAGTAGTTAGGTTGTTAATACAAAACAGGCGGGTGAACCACAATTAGTTTTTAGATCATAACATCCATACTCAGAAAATATCATAAATCAAACACATGCATTATTATCATAAACCATAATCTAAGAAGGGGGTGGGAAGGCAGCAGTAAGAGATATAATAGCCTCCCTCATACGCCTCTCTTTCTCCATCGCCCTACGCTCTAACATCTCTACTCGTCTACCTGTCTCTGATCACTCTACTATGGCCGCTAGTCTCCCCCGCTCAGCCTCCGCTAAATGATCCTTGAGCTCCCGAACTCGGCCCTCCAAAGCCACCAGCTGGACGTCGTGAGAGATAATAACTTTGCGCTTGGAGCGGAGGGGTCTCCCCGATGAGCCTCCCAAGCTCATGGTCTCGAGGTCATCCTCCTCGTCTCGATGCGCAAGATCGCTGGTAAGACTAGGTAGGTAAGGCCGTTTGCGGGCCTGTGAACGTCTCTTGAGTCTCTTCGATGGCTCACCTACCTCGATGGCTAGAGGTATAGGCTCAGGAATGGCTGGCTGGATGGGCTCGAAAGCAGGGATAGGGTCAGCATGGATAATCGGGGTCCTAGCAGGTATATCTATCACTAAGGCCGGTCGAATCCTCTTGCGAGGAGTACACTTGGTGACTAAACGTCTCGAAGTATCTAAACGAAAATAGGGGTTTTAGGCTGGCCGGTGGAGATGAGACAGAAAGGGTGACAAAAGGATGGGGGTCAGGGACAGCTAGGGGTGGAGTGTCATCATCTGCCTCGTCGTCGGAAGTACGTCTCTGAACAGGAGGTGAGTAAATGTCCATCTCAAACTCGGATATCCACCCATTATGATAGGACTCAGGGGCTGGCTGGGTGAGGGGTAAGTCATCTCCCTGGGATCATCTACTAAGTAATCTGGCTCTGACTCGGGTGAAGAAACGAGATCGATAGTAATGGTCATGTTTCCTGTCACAACATGCACATATATGTAAATAATCATTTGCGTAAATAAATAAACCATGGTACCCGTATGTCTTCGTGGAGCGACTTGAGGTTTGAGGGTACATGGCGAGACTTCGTGGTATCTTGTGAAAACGTTTCAGAAATTTTTTTTTTAGTTATAGTTGACTCCAAAGAATCCTAGTTCGCTATAACCTCGTGCTCTGATAACAATCTGTCACACCCCGCCTAGGCGGAAACACGGGAATGCAACGATCAAAAAGTTTTCAAGCACAAGGTTCAAGCAATACACATTTATTCAAAATAGTACCACCATAGAAGATGGAATTTGTCATGAATTTATTTAAATATTATCCATAGTGATAGCGCATGAACATTGTTTTATGGAAATTGACAACATAGCATTTTGAAGCTAACAAAAGCCATCAAGGTGATACAACGGTGTGCATGCTCAAACCTTTCCCTCAATCCTCGGTGGCCCTCCATTAATTACCTGAAACACATGCATAAAGGGTTTTGTCAACAATAATGTTGGTGAGTCTATGGGTTTTGAATGTACTGTGAAATGAACGTGTCATCCGTGTTTGACTAATCATGAGCTAGCTAAGCAAATGATCATTGTGAGAACCATGATTCCTGTAACCAAACCTCGTGACTGTGGTGCCTCGTGCATTGTACACTAAAGACAATGTATGTATAGTAGAATACTAACACTCTTTTGTATGTGTCCGGTTAGAGCGACTAACCAAGAGTGGGGGTGTCAACCCAATAGATCTATTAAAGTGTTCCATGGCTAAATGTCTAGCTAATGGTTACAGTGAACGATGTACGAGGACTAGTGAGCTCATGAACCAAAATGTCTCATGTTCCACATGGTAGTCATGCTAGAATGTACACACACTTGAAATTGACACAAGTATTGATGCATGTATTTCCCCCAAAATGTAAAATAGTAAAATGGGGCCATAGAAAACTCACCTGTTTGAGTTGCTTGTGGTCTAGTGAGCTAGTAAATGATCACCGTCCTGACAAATGATACCCTATGATCATTTTGGACATGGTAAGTCATCCGATGCTGTTTATCATACAAATTGTTCACCCGACACTCGTGGACCTTTGTGTTTTAGTGTGTTTCATTGTTCTTGATACTTGTTAATGTTCTAACAAAGCATATAGTTCCAAAACTTTGTTGTTTCGAAATGTAGTAACCATGGTGAACTATATTGGGCCTCGCATGGGGTATTTGGGCCATATATTAGCACCAAATCACTATGTGTGGTTAGTTTTTGAGAAAATATTACTTAACGCATGTTTATTTCTTCTTTTGAAACCACTTGTGAGGTAACGCATGTTTTGGCTCTTGTTAACACATGTTTATTAGCTATAGCCGAAACAATGCCCTTTATATGCTTCGAATTCGATGGTTCTTGTATCAAGAGTGATCGATTCTAGGTTGGTTAAAATAGTGCCTAGAGTTTTTAAGGTATCCTAGTAATTTTTGTGATAAAAACCGATTATATAGTGATCCATGGAGAGCTTTAATCCTTTGGACATGAACCGATGACTTTTGTTAATATGGGCCGATTACTTGTTGAGTGATTGTGTTTAGTTTAGATTCAATAACATTACACAACGTAGGCTAGTAATACAAGGGTCGATGGTTGGTTAACTAGGTGTGTTATTATTATAATGTGATCACTAGTTAAAATGAAACAATAGGTGCGGTTTATTTGTGTATATGGCCGGTCAAAGATCAACAGGTCTCTAAGGCCGATGGGTGTAAGGTCTTAAAGGAATAGAATGGTTTAAAGGTTTACCTACTTGAAGCAATGTGAGATAAGCTAGGTGCTAGATCCTTGATCCTTTCCTTGGCATTCCTTGGTTTCGGTTGGAATCCTCTTGGAGCCGAGAATATAGAGGTGCAAGAATGTGAATTATGAGTGTTGGATGGTGCAAGTTTTCAAGTGTTCAAGGCTCCCTTTATATAGTAGTTTAGATGGAAAGTGATCCTCCATAGGATGGTGTAATGTTTAGACACTTTAATCACATTTTGGTGTAAGATTTGGTGTAAGGTGGATGCTACAAGTTATCATGTTGGTTCCATGCTTGAGCCGCCATTGGGACTAGCAAAACAAAAGGGGAAGTTGACTTGGTATGGGAAGAGGTGTTCTCCTTTGGATCTTATATACTTTTGTGTAAGTGTTGACCCTTGTTTCAAGCTTCTTGTCTCCTTCCTTGCCTTGGTCGATTAGAGGCTTCCTAGATAGGGGTTCTTGTGCTTGTATGTGATTGGTGCTCAAACTCCAAGAGTAGTTCCTTGTTTTTAGTAGCTAGTCAAAAGATATAGGGTGGGTTGGCACTTACTTTTCGGCCGAGTACAAGCAAGAAAAAGAGGTTTCTATTTTGGGCATGGAAGCATGAAAGAAAGGAGTATGATCTTAGTCTCTTTAACTAAATTGGTGTAAACTTTGGACATTCCTTTGATGTGACTTGTATACATAAATTAGTCATAGAGGAGAAAGTAGGAACATGGCTAGTATCTTATGGAAATGACATTTCAAGAGCTAGGATGTGTAGGTACATAGCCGAATGGATGTCCATGTATTCGATCATATCTATATATACATATAGGGAACTAGACAAGGTGGATAGGTGCAAAGTGTTCTTGGTTGTTAGTCCTTATCCGTGTGATGTGTGGTGTCGTGTGTTTATATATATAATGCCGTATGTATGTGTGTATGTACACATGTTGTGATACCCCGCAATTTCAGGTTCTCACTTTAACTAAACTCTAGTTACATTCCTTGCATTATACTTAACTAGGGTTAGTTAGATAGGACACACGTTACACAGTTATAAGTTAATAACTGCATAAGGTGGTAATTCGAGGAATTACCAGACTGTATACATGATTAGTGAACCTCGGACGTTGGTGAATAATGAAGTTTAATATTTGTGAGTTAACTGATTTGGATTGATAGCGATTACGTGCTTCTATGAAACTCTGTGAAATTGTGTGCAAATTATATGTGATTGCGTGAACTTAAACCGAAAGCATTAATAAGAATCGTAATGGGTGGACCGGTAGGATGGTTGGGGTGTTAACACATGGGGTTACACTTATTATTGTCCAAAATAGCAAAAACATCGAAGAAAACACACTGTACAACGAAGCAGGCCACCCGGAGTGGGCCAGGGAGAATCGACCGGCCGCGCGATCCATCCGACCGGCCGCGCGATTCATCCTGACGAACCCTAACCGACTTAATCCACTATTTAAACACTCTTAAGCCCCATGCAACCTCTAAACTCAACCCTAATCGCCCCCTACTGCCCCCTTACGAATTATTAACCCCTAACAACCTGCAAAGGCTCAAGATCATCGATTGGGAAGCTCCTAAGGCGTTCGGTTGATTGTATCAAAGAGCTAGGGGTATAATCTTTAATCCTTTACGCTTAATCTTATTTTTTTTTGTTATAAAAATCATATAACAAGGTTTGTCCAGGTCTGAAAGCTTTTGATAATTATTAAAACTTGAGGTTTTTGAAGATTAAACAAATTAAACATGATGATAGGCGATTAGTTATATCATAGGTTACTTGTTGCGCAAGTTATTGAAGTTTTGATCATTAAAGTTGTAATCTTTGCATGTATAATAATAGAATCTGATCACAATAGGTATTAGGAGTGTTTAGTAATGGTTATTGATGATTGATTAATTGTTTGCATGCACACGGTAGTCGTTTAAAGAAAGATTTAGGCGTAACAAAATCTGGACAGAATGATTAGATGAACTTGTAGGGGCTGTATCACGACTTTAACATGATGATTTTGGTATTTTCTTTACATGGTTAAATCACACCTGGTCTTAGCATTTCATAATGGGAAAAATCAAGTGATTTGGACGTCGGTTGAGTCGTTTTTGGAATTTTCATTGAAAATAGGTCATATCAGAATTTCGGGTAAGGAACTGAGTCGACTTTGAGTCATCATAACTCGAGTTTTATAAAGAGTTGGGTTATGAAATTTTTACAGAAGGTTAACATAGGAGTAATTTGAGTTTTCCAGGTGGATTCATCCCGTTTGGATGAATACACAAATTTTGGGAATTTTTCTACCAAACTGACCTGTTATGAAAGTTTTCTGAACATAGCTGTGTTGAACGAATTTTAATTATTTTTGTGTTTGGATTTAAGACAAAGAAAAAATAGGGGTTGTTAAGTGAATCCGAAAGAATATACAGTAAAAATTTGGGACGTTAACTCATTGATTAACTATTTTAAATAAATTAATTTTGATGACGCACAATCTGTCCTAAAAACACAGATTGTGTATTATGTGCTTATGTGGTTAATTGAAGTCATAGGTGTTATGTAATTGATGTGTAACTGAACGGGCACTTGTATGAGACGCATATGGAATGTGAAAACTAATTATAACCAACATATTCACCAACGAGTCCGTAGGGTTTACTTATGCATGTAGAATCACTAGGTGTCACCTACACACTTTTGAACGTTTAAACGCCTTGGACAAACGGGTTATATGGTGTAATGATATTACGCCCATACTTACTTAGTGACACTTATACTAGGGGAGTCGGTAGTGCACCCTACTTGGAGTTTGGATTTCTTTTTCTTGCACACTAAGGTGAGTTTCACTATTCTTTTCTCAAAAGCATGCGTCTCGGGTTTGAGACAACTTACAAAACGTTTTCTAGTCCGGTTTGGGACTACTTTTACATCTCGGGTTATGAGATGCTTTGACTCTTTGCGTGGGTCGGGTTTTGACTCCTTGTGTGGGTCGGTTTTACGATTCCTTGTGTGGATCGGGTTTTTGATCAGTTTAAAACTTATTGGTCCTTTGTAAACTAAACACTCTATCATTTTGGAAAGTCCTTGCATATTATTTGGTTAATCGCTGGAGGCGAGCGGGGTATTAGTTAATAGCGCTATTAGGTTGTGCAGCAACCTCATGTCTGAGGTGCTTGAGGCACGGGCATGAACTTCTGACCACATTTGAGAACTGGTGTTGATAGACACCAGTTATTGAGGCAAACTATTACATTACTGAAGGTGTCCCAATAATTCTGTTTAGTTACACTGAGTGGGCTAGCTACCCCTGACACGCTTAAACTGATAACTCTTGAACATTTTGGTCTGGAGGACCTACGCTTTTACTTGGTTACGTGGTTTTGGAAACCAGCGCATTTACATACTCAATTACTTTATTTTGTGAACTCACCAGCTTTATGTTGACACACGATTTACATGCTTTTGTAGGTAGTTAGCTTCCGGTGCCAAGATTAGAAAGCATTGTACACTTCACTGCATTTGGGGTCTTGGGCATACACATAAAATGCACATTATGCTTTTACATTTTCTTTCATATGGTTTTAATTTGGGCGTGTTGTTTTGCGCATGGATTTTAAAAAGGGTTTAAATTTGGTTTACGCTTCCGCAGCTTAACTAAACTTGGTTTTCGAAAACGAACTAAATGTTTTGGGCATTTAGAGTTCGTTCATGTGACTTATGGCTATGGATCCTGGTTTGTCATGCGCCTCGCGGTATAAACCCCGCAGTGGAAATTTGAGGGTGTGACACATGTGGGCATAACTTGTGTAGTTCTTAAGATAATAAGCTTGGTTATGATCCCACACTTGACATGGTATGTTAACTAAATCGGCCTATTCATGTTAACAGTGTTGTAGTCGTTCGTTGTATAGCCTCTAGTACACCTTTGATATAGGAATATCATCAGGTTTCATAAGAGTAAGAGGTTGTTAAATTTCATGCCTCTTGATGATGACATTAACATGTATTTTGTTTTCCCTGTGTCATGGGTTTGTTAAATGATATCCCATGATGATCTTTGTGTTCACAAACGTGTGTTAGAGGTGCATTATCATGTGTTAGAGGCATAACCTCTTGTAATGCTTGTTTTGATGGTGTGTCCGGGTGTTGTATGACTAAACAAGTGCACTATGTTGAGTTTTCTGATTAAATCATGCTCTACTAGCCCGGGGGGGGGGGGGGGGGGGTATAGTGCATGCAAATTGTCTAAAAATGCACATATAATGACATAATAAATGAAACATGTACGGTCGTTGACCTGTTACGTTGACTGTTGTCACAACCGCAATCGGACTGTTGTTCTTCAGTGGGTTGGTAACTTAGTCAGACTTAGTTCTTCAGTCGGTCTAAGGGTACTAAGTCGGGTCCTCCAGTCCGTGTTAGGTGTCTCAGATGGCCTATATTCATAAAATTAAAAAAAAAAATTCCTGGGTGTCAAAAATTTCGAAAAAGGAAATTTTTTTAAAAAATTAATTATTTTTTAAGTTTCACTAACATTTATCTAATCATGTCGGATATAGTTGAAGCTTATGTTGCAGGTCAGGCGAGTGCTCAAACGTTCATCAATTTTAACAACGAGATGGGAAAAACAACAAGGCACCAAAGCTAATGAAATTGGAAGATTATCTTGTTTGGAAATTACATTTCATTCACACCTGAACAATCTTAATACCAGTCTAATAATTCCACTGACATGAGGGTATGTTCTTCCATATCAAGAAGGTTATGTGGGAGTTTGTGGTAGGGAGATTCCAACATTACGACTAGCGGGAGAAGAAAGAGCAGCTTATGATTGTGAAACAAAGGCTCATGCTACTTTGACCACCGCTTTTACCAAGGATACCTTACATTAGCTCAAGCAACATAGACCATCCAAAGCCTTATGGGATGCTCTTGAAGAAAGTTTTGAGGGCAATGAACAATTGAAGAATAACATGAGACAACTACTAAGAAAGGGATTTGATGTATCTATATGCTATAAAACTAAACTATTGAACATATAATCTAAAGATTCTATCACCTACTTAGCACCATGGAAGATTATGAGATCCTTCCAAGTTTAGATTAAAAGAAAGAGAAGTTACTTAATGCTTTGCCTAAATCTTGGGACAATTATATGACAGTCATCAAAGAATAGGATCTAAGTTACTAAGAACTTACAATCAACAATTTGATAGGAAATCTTCAAGCACAAGATTTAGTTATGAGGAAGAAAAAGATGAATAATATAGCCACAACTCAGTTGCAGAATCCATCCATGTATAATGCAATTATACCGCCATCAGTTTTAAGTGGTGCATCTTCTATTGCCATATTCACAGGGCAACAACAGCAAGTTCAATACTTAATCAACAATCAATCTAGTTTGTTGACTTATGGTCGAATAACCGGGGCCACTGCTCAAGTAAATCAACAAGCTTTCCATGTATCTAACACTGAAAGTAGTATAACATTTTACACTTTACATAACATGTATAAAGTCATGTGAGACGGGAAGATGGGAGAGATGTCACTAATTGCAGAAGATTATGATCAGATTGATTTGGATGATCTTGAAGAAATGGACATCCAATTGAAGATAACAACAAAAATACAAACCAAAGACCGAATTTCCAGAGTCCTACTTTCAACAACAAGAATCAGATAAATTTACAACAAACCTCTCGATCTAATTCTACAAACCAAACACTGTCAACCAGCTATGCTCTTGTTTGTTAGAATGACAAGGGATTTGATTGGAGTCTACATTATAAGGATCCATCAAGCTCATTGTTAGCACTGATTGAAGAGAAGGATGTCCAAGTGGCGGATAATTTAGATGCTGAGTTAGTAAATGATATGTCATGATACGTGAAGAACACTGATTATTTCAGAAACTGAGTGTTAGTCAAAGATGTGTCTGTTGAATCTTTTTCAAGCACTTTCTCAAGTTCATTCCAAGTAGCTGAGGAGTATTCTTATCAATTTACCGAGGAAAGCTCCTTCTCAAGTCACTTTATAATCCAATCAATCAATCTACCGATGAAAGCTCATTAGTGGCTCACGTTACTGAGCTACCACAAGTTTTATCCAATCAATCATCTACTGAACATGCATGTGACAATTGTAACATTGCGCATTTTTTTTCCCAAATCTTAATAAATAAAGACCCTTATTTTTATACAATCTTTACCCCTATTATCACTAATTTTATACAAATATGCCTATGTCTTTATTTGTTTTAACTCACAATATATATATATAGGGGAAGGATAAAATGAAAACCCTCTTGAGTTGAGAAAACCTTTGAAAACCCATGTAAAAAACCATTATTTTTTTTTTAAAAAAAATAACCAATGTAAAATACATGTTTTTAAGCATTTTGGGAAAAAAAATAACAAAAGCGCCGATGAGATTTTTTTTAAAAAAATAAACAAAGTTGCAAAAAAAAAACATATGTTTTCAGCTATTTACCTATGTTTTTAGCAACTTTATTTATTTTTTTAAAAAAAAATCCCATCGGCGCTTTTTTTATGTTTTTGGTCCAAAACGCTTACAAACATGTATTTTACATTGGTTATTTTTTTCAAAGAAAAAAATGTTTTGTACATGGGTTTTCGAAAGTTTTCTCAACTCAAGCGGGTTTTCATTTTATAATTGACCTATATATATATATATATATATATATATATATATTTCACTTGGTTTAAATAATAATAATAATAATAATAATAATAATAATAATAATAAAATAATAATAATTATGATTATAAAAAAACAGATTTGTAGCTAAGATATGTATTTTCAAACTTTCTTTAAAAACAAACTAAAACACATTAATAACCAAAACAAACCTAAGCATAATCTAACATACCCATTTTTTTTGGAGCCTAAATAAACCCCAGCCCAAATCGAAACCCGGCCCAACCCAAACCTTTCCTGCTTCTTTCTTTTTCGCTGCACAGCCTCGAGCCAAACAACCACTTCGGTTGACCATGTAATTGAATCAAAATATGGAAAGAAGCTCGTGATTGATTTGTTATTATGGTATGAAAGATCCTTGTGCGTCCTTTTCATGCCAAAACACAATCAAAACATACCAATTATATGATGAAAATGCGTTTTGTTAAAAACCATAGGTCAAACATCCCAATCTTGTAAATCGTTAGTATTAATATAAATTGAACCCCCATTAGCAACCCCTATGTGCCGAAAAATAAAACCCCACTGCCAATTCCCTTAAACAATTCGCTGTCAAGCCAAAATCATCACGTTTTGACTTTTCTTTTGACCGACCTATTCGAGCTCTAACACTCCCTGTAAGTAACGATTAATCTCTTGGTTTTGTTCCTCGTTATCATCCAATCAATAGCCCCAAAGATTCTGTGGTTATTGGTTACGAATTGATACGATTAGAAAAGCTAGGGTTCATGGGTTCTAGTTGGGGAAGATGACACAGTTTGCGTAAGTCTAAAAATGTTCTGAAATTATTTAAAACCAACTTCTGATGTAGATCAGCTGGTGGTGCACATTGGTGTTAAACATCGGGTTTGGAGTTCGATCCTAGTCCCACACGATTTTTCTCCTCTTTTATTTTGTAATATAAGATTTTTTCACCAAACATCCCTTATAACCTTCTAAAATCAAACTATATCGTTCTCAAGGTCCAGACTAGTTGGTCTGGACTTGTGATTAAAGCACTGAACCGGCTAGAGGGCCAGGTTCGAGTCCTAACACATACAACATTTTTTTAGACCTTTTCTTTATATTTATACTCTCTATTTTTTTTAAATAGTTTTAAAATACCAAATATGATTTATAAATTCTATAAAATTATTTTATGTTATTCAGAAGGTAAAGTTTATCATATAGTTTTTAGTTTTTCAGAAATCGTTTATTTAATATATATAGAATACATTACAAGTTTATTCATTTATAAGTTAAAAATTCTATAAAAATATCTAAACGATTTTATAAAATTTCATAAAAATTATTTTAAACTTATAAAACAATAAATGTTCCAGAATTAAATTTTAATTCTAGAAAAACATTTATTTATTATTTTTTAATTAATTTTTGCTATTTTAAATCATAAATAATTCATAATAAATTCTTTTTCTAGTATTTTTACATCACAATTTTACATAAATTATTTTTATTCAATTAGAACAGAAATATAAATTTTAATTTGAAACTTTATGAATTTTAATATTTTTAGACATTAATTCTATATTTTGATAAATAAATATTAATATACTATATATTCAATATTTAAGAAAATAATTTTATAAAAATAATTTTCACATTTACAACATTGTAACACAATCAACTTTAATCAAGATTTTACAAAAATTCCTTTCATTTATTTCTTTTCCTAAATTTCTTTATTTATTTCGTTAACAATTTATCTAAATTAACAATTAAACAATTGTCAATTCCCAAATTAGGAACCCTAGAATACCTTTAGACTAGAAAATTTAGACTTATTTTATTGTCTTGAACATAGGGTAATACTTGGGATCGTTTGTGCCATATTTAGACTATTTCAAAGGATTCAAGACTTGTGCTAAGGTGAGTTTACATAGCCCTCTTTCACTATTTTGGGGTGAAACATGTTACACTTTCAATTGCAATTCAACATAAGTGTCTATGTGTTATTCTATGTTGCATTATGTCTTAAGCATTACTATGGTAAGCACAATTAGACTAGCATAATCATTAACTCCGTACAAGCCAACGATACACAATGATAGATCTATTGAACTGACAACCCCACCCGGATACGTTACCTCCAGTATGGGTAGCGTGGGTGATTGTTATCGCAACAAAAACGAGTGAACCATATGCGTATGGGATGTACCACAATATTCTAGTCACAAGGTTTGATTATGCACACGATTTACCGGGTAGTATTGTTTTCACATATGGACTAGACTTGCCATGACACTCGAATTGTACAAATTTTATTCAATATTCAAACCTATGTAATTCTCACCAACTTTTGTTGACCCAAAATATTTTCAAACTTATCATGTTTTAGGTTATAGCTTTGCTTGAAGATTAGAGTTAATGCTTGAAGATGTATATTTAGTATTTCTCATTTGATGTACAAATTCTTTTAGAACAATTATATGTAATTTATTTAATCAATTATTGAAATTTATTATTTACCATGACCTACTGAACAATCGTCAATACGTGACATCCCGATGTTTCCGCTATCGGTTGGGGTGTTACAATAATTGTACCGAGTTAGAAGCTAAGATGGTTAAGTATAAGGAGCATAATGAAAATCTGATCAAGGACATGGAAATAGCACAACAACCATTGAAACATTTTAAAGAAAATGAAAAAGTATTTAATGATAAAATTAAGGATTTAACTTTTGATGCTTTTGAACTGAAGAAAGTTGTTTTAAACAAAAAAGATGCAGTTAATAATTATATTGAACCTATTGAGAAAAGCCAAGAGGAACTTGATGTTTTAAAATGTAGTTATCACGCTTTAAATAGAAAGTTTGAAACTACTAAAATTCCAAGTTCATGTTGGATCACATTCTTGATCAAAGGGTGGCCAATGGACACACCATAGGTTCCTCCTCCACTAAATAACATTTATAACTTCTTACCATCGAAAAACGAGCTTTTAATATTTAAACCAACTGCTCCATTGGTTGTTGAGCCAGTTTGTGTGAATACCGAAACATCCAAGAATGTTGAGGACGTTAAGAAAGAAAAGGATGTTGGAACATCTAGATCAATCACATTCGATGAAGTAGTGTTGAAGAATGTGATACTGATTCAGATGATGAAGTTGAGACACAAGTCATCAAGGAGAGGACATTCTTGAGTCTAACTACATTTTAGTGGATAAACCTAAGAAATATTTAAATTTACCAAATGATCCGAGTATAAAGATCATGTATACTTTTGTTGGATCCGACAAATTGTTTTCAGACAAGGAATTTCCAATCAGGGTTGTGGATCCATATCTATTCGGAAAAGTTTTCAGACATAAATTTGATGAAACAAAATTAAATAATAAAAACAAAAGTCAAGCCTCATCATCAAGGCCTCAACAAGCAAAAAGGCAAAATGTGTCAAACCATCAGACTGAAAATCGTCAGAATGTGTCATTTCACTAAAATGTTTCAAATCAAAGATCTCAAAAGAATCATAAATAAAAACATCTTGACAAAAAGAACATTAACTAGGTAAATCAAAGATATCAAATGCATTTTACAAGATCACAGGGAACTGTCAGTCTGAGAAAACTTGAAAATTAGTCAAATTTAAATTTCCTTAGAAAAAAAAAACATTCAAGTGGCGCTATGCTTCCTCATATGGTTATGCCTCATCAAGTCATATTCATAGTCCTAGGTCTATGTCATACTCAGACCTGTCTTTTGAGGATATGAGAGTATGATATGGATGCAATGAGAGATGACATGTTGTGAATGTTTGAACACACAAGAACCCCGGAAAAGGACATGTTACACCACAGAAGGGCAATGTGTATCCAAAGTCTAGTTCACAAAACCAAAATTTGTCAAAACAAAGCCAATACAAGGCTAAGAAACAAATCAACAAGGAAAAGAAAAGGATTTAATCTGAAACTGTTAATTCAACAAATCAATCACCTTGTTCATCACGTTATGTTAAATCTGTCCTTAAGAACTAGACTTGGAGACCAAGAATTTTTATTTTTTTATAATAATACCTGGTTTGAGAATTTTCCATTTCAACAAAAGAGGCAAATTACCAAGAATTGAATCAATTACTTGAAGAGGTTCATTTGAACCACCTATTACATCTCCTGATCCAATCACGGTGTTGCAAGCAACTCTAGGTTGGAAAATGTCCCTCATTTATATGGGCAAAATAAAATTCAGTGAAGATTATATACACAAAATGGGATACGAAGCATTATCATTTAAACAAATTCATGGCAGTACATTCAAAACATTACATAAACATTTAAACATTACAAAGATACAAAATAGAAAAACCATGTAGCTACCTAATACATTTTCATTACCATTTAGCCTATATAAGACATTTTGATTGAAATCAAAATTACAGATAACCAATCCAGCTGCAAATCAGGTACTTTTTGAACTTAATTGCTTTTGTTTGACTTTGCCTCAAGTTCTCTGCAAGTTCGTTCTTAGCCCTCAACAAACCTGGGATGATGTCGATTGACCTTTGACACATTGGAGGATAACACCACCCAATAAAACGACATTGTGACCCCTGAACACCAATTTTGATTTTGATTAGATGAATAAGCAAAAAAGTTTGGCAAATTGAAATTTCTTACCTCAACAGGGCAACAAAAAAGCGACGAACTGGATTTCTTGCTGTCCAAATCGTCCTTACAACTACTTCACTACCACACCAACAAAACACCACCATTAATCGAGGGGGGGGGGGTGACCTAGTTTGTGCTTTCAGATGTAAACCCTAAAAGAAATTTGAGAGAGACGATGCAAAGGGTAGTAAAAATTGGGTTTTATTTATATTGGTTAACAGGAGTGGAAATTACCTTAATACCCTCATGTGCCATGCACTTGGGATGGATTAACTGAGTAAATGGTTGATGTTAAGTGTAAAGGACAACAGTGTCACAAGTTTTTGAATAAACGACACAAACTAAAACTAAAAGTTAAAAGACTTGATCATAATTTTGGCCTTCATAAAGGGAAAAAAAATAATTTTGTCATTGTTTTTAACTTTCACAAACCGACTTCGAAGTTCTTTGTAGCGAAAATTCTTTTCACCAAACACCCCGATTATTAATTAATCGCGTCCAATCATAACACGTCCCGAACAACTTTAAAAAATAGCCCAGCTTGGATCATTTAAAGTTTAAACCTGAATTGAACTGGTCCAATTTGTCAACCAATTAAATTTGCGGCCCAATTTACATGTTCGTAATATCCAAACTTAGCACATAAGTGTAGGATTATGATTTGGAGGCTTGCGCTAAATCGGTTGCCTACTATAGACCAGCTTAGCAAACGCGGAGTTACTATTAATCAACATGCCTGTACTCTTTGTCAGGAAGTCCCGGAAACTGCTATCCATCTTTTAACTGGCTGCGAGTTCTCCCAATAAGTGTGGTTTCGGATTGAAACTTGGTGCCGGATCCCGCACAACTTCATTTTCCAGATTTCAGACCTTCTTAACATGCCGCAGTTTAATTTCAGCTTTAAACAGTCAAGAAAGATTCTAAGAGGTATAGTATATACGGCTTTGTGGGTGATCTGGAACGAACCGAACAACCGGGTGTTTAATAATAAAAGACGAAGACCTATCGAGATTGTAGAGAATGTTAAATCTATGTCATTTTTTTTGGTATCGTCATAGGTCTAGACATAAAGATGTTGAGTGGAAAACGTGGTGTATTTGTCCTTTGGATTGATGTTTTTCGATTTTTCACTCTTAGGTCCTTTCTTTGAGGACCCTTTGAGTTGTGTTTAATGAAGTTTTCTTTTCAAAAAAAAAAATCTTGCTTATCCAAACTTTAGATAAGCAAACCGTAAATCAACCCAAATATCAAATAATTGTTTACTATTTTGAGCTGCCCTAGGGCTGCAAACGAACCGAACGAACACGAACAAGGTCTTGTTCGTGTTCGTTTGTTAAGAAAATTATGTGTTCACGAACAGTTCATGAACACTTACCGAACGAGATTTTCTGTTTGTGTTCGTTTGTTAAGAAAACACTCATGTTCGTGTTCGTTTGTGTTCGTTTGTTAATTTTGTTCATGAACGCACATGAACATAAACAGACATTAATGAACACAAACAAGTGTTCATGAACAGAACCAAACACAAACGGACATATATTAACTTTTGAATAACATCGAATTCACATGCATTAAGATAAATAAAAATAAAAGAATATAAAAAAGTATAAAAATTAAAAACCTTACTAAACTATAGAACACAAACGAACATAAACGAACACGTTACCGAACGTTCACGAACATAAACGAACGAACGCGACCTCTGTTCAAGTTCGTTCGTTTAACTAAACGAACGGAATTTTTTGTCCGTGTTCGTTCATTTATTAAACGAACGAACACGAACGAACTTCCCGCCGAACAGTTCATGAACTGTTCGCTGAAAGTTCAGTTCGTTTGCAGCCCTATGCCCAAGTATTTATAATTTTCCTAATAGCACCAGCCCAACCTCAAATGAGAACTAGATAAGCTTTATATCATTATATGTGAAGAAAAAAAAAAAAAAAACAAAAATCGGACCTGAGAAAAAAAAAAAAAAAAAACCCGAAACCAATTATTTTTATACCCAGGGGTATTTTATACCAGTAACGGAATGATTTTTTACATGAAATCCCACTTTATCTTTCAAAAAAATGCTAACAAAAACCATAGAGTGAAAATACTCCGATTTCATGCTCCCTAATTCTATTTATCGTCCCTAATTACAAGCAAATGAAAATTACCATTTAGCCCCTAATTTTATTATATACTATTAATAACACAACTGATTTGAACAGTGATTTATATTTCCACCATTTTCAAGTGTTTATATATTATCTTATGGGTTTAATAATTTCTTTGGTGGTCCTGGTTCAGTGGTTCAGATGTTGTATTTTTATTCTTTCTACCCGGGTTCGACTCCTCAGTTCCTATAATTTTTTTCCTTCTCTACAGCCAGACTGTATGACAGTTGTAACCCAGTTTGCTTTACACGTGTTTTTATCTGTCCTATTTTTTTTTACAACACAACACCCACTCTCTCTCTCTCTCTCTCTCTCTCTCTCTCATACACACCTCTACTCACCTTTTATCTTCTTCCACACACCAACAAACTATTACGAATTGCGAGCACAAAGATGAATTGATGTTTTGTACACATGATTGCAACTGAGATTCAATGTTTGATTTTAACTGTTTGGAAATAGGGCACTACTATTATCCACAGTTTCATACCATGTAATCATATATTAAACAAATGAGCTTGGTCATGGTTTAGAGCTTTTGGATTTAACTTAATTGGGCTTTATGTTTATGGATCTTTGTTACAGTACATTGTTTTTTCTTTTCTTTTTTTTAATCATAAAATCATGCCTATATATGTGGATTGGATTATTTACATTATATGCAATGTAGGTCCAGGTAGGTATTGGTAAATGGAAATTAAGCAATTGGATTATTGAGCATCACAGGATCAGGTCACATATAGTGTGTGTTCCTTTTTTTTTTTTTTTTTTTTGTATATGGACTTGTAAGTTGTGACCGGTGATAATGGGATAAAATCATAGTGTTCAGAGGTATTGATCTACGACTTGATCTCGAGTTCCATATCGAATTATCAATTGTTATTATTTGGAGAATGGGATAAAATCATAGTGCTCGACCAGCTATTATCGACCTCTTCAATCTCTACCTCAGTATATGTTTTTTTTAATTATTATTTTGTAATAATGATCAGTTTCATATGTTTTGTTGTATCATTTTGTTTTTGACAAATGATTTTGGGATTTAATGTATTTTGTATGCTAACAGCATATGAAATTATCAATTGTTACCATTATCCCACCACCTACCCACGATAAATCACACTCAGGGGCCTGCACAGGTGGAGGCAGCGAAGGCCAAAACTATATATTTTTTTGGTCTTTTTGGCAGGTTGTTCTCACAATGGGATGTCTTAGAATGTGGGTGATTTATGCAGGTACGTATTCGTATAAAGGTAACCTTTTTTTTGGTTTTGAAACGTGTTTGCATATATTTTTATGTTATCCCACGCTTTACATATGCTGCTTTAAGTTATGTTTTCAAGTGAGGTTGCATACAGGAAATAGCGACGCCTGGGGATAACCAACAAATTAATTTGAGATCATCTAACCATTGATGGGAACACTAAATTAAATTCACATATGCACATTTTTAAATTCTTTTGCATTTGAAACTGGAAACTCGGCTTGGTAGGATTCAATCCGCATGGGCCGCTGTAAGTCTGTAACTTAATTAAATCATCACCATGTTACAAAACTCTTCTTCCTTAATATTCATACTTTAATCTCATATATTGTGTATAACCTACAAAGCTAGCCAAGGAAAAACGACGAGTTATAATGCAATTTGGGTATAATGTTTTTTGTGTAATCTTCGTTTGTATATTATGTTCAATTTATATGGGGGCTTTATCTTTTTCTTGAAATACAGACGGGTTTTGTTTATAACCGGAGAAAGAAGCTGTTCGATTATGGTAGCTACTTCTTACTTGGAAGGTCAGTCTATAGATCGGTTTATGTTCATAAGATTTAACATTCTTTAGTCTTCAAGTTCAGTTGGCTTTAACTAGATTTATTTACCATTAAAGATTACGTTTTTTGGTGTAGTGTTTGCTTTGGTCGTCGCACTGCTGCTGCATATAACAGGGGGCTTTTTGGATAGGAAGCGGAAGGCAGCGGTAGTTCATCTTACTGTTAGGCAGTGTCGTATGGTCCTGCTCAAGTTGATTAAGAGTTTGTAGCTCAGTTGGTTAGACGATCAAGTCTGGTAAAGACTACAACAATTCGGCGCAACATGGATAGTGAACCACCACCCGCCCAACCTGATGTCAATGGAACCGGTTTTCGCCTAATGGAAAGTTCATCCTTCTAGGGACGGTCGATTTCGTTGGTGAGCGGCTTAGAATTATCCCATCAGTTTATGTATTATACTTGAATATGTTAGTAAGGCCTGCAGTTATCTCCTTTATCATAGATATTAGGATTAATATGTTGGTATTTGCTTTTTTTGGCTTCTTATGGGTAGTCGAAATTGTGTAGCCACTTTTAGTTTTATGCAACTATGAACGTCGTCTTTAAGCTTAGAATTCGCTTCTGGTTTTGTTCGTCTTCAAGTGCGTTTCTATCTTAATTGATTTCTCACTTACTGTTGGTTGTCTTTTTTTTCTTAGATTTACACTGCTTGAGGATTTTCTTGATGCATGATGCATTTGTCCATTGCGTCTGTCAAAATATATCAAGCAATATATCACTTATTCTAAATCTAAATCACCTCCCTATTTAACCCGAAACCACCAAACCTAGCCAACAAACTTTTATATTTCTCATTCAAAATTTAAAATAAGTCTCTTTTTCACACATATATAGAAACGCATGTAGTTTATTTAGTTTTACTTAAGTACTAACCTTATACTTAGCAGTTTTACTGATGTGTGATTCTCAATGGTAAAGTAGTTCTAACTAATTTTTATAATTTATGAGTACTTCTCCGCTTTAAACTACATCTTTTAGTGTTTAGTTATTTACTGCAACTTATCTTTTAAAAACTTAAACTGTACGGTTTCGTTTCTACTTTGCATACATATGAGGCTACTAACAACGCATATGATGTTAGGCTTCATCGCTGCACCAATATGTATTTATTAGTATTCTAACAGGTACATATCATTAAACAACATTATATATCATTGTAAAAGTATGCTGCCATGAGAACAGGTTCGATAAATTACGATTCGTATGCAGGAATTTGGTTGAGTTCTAAAAGATTTGCCTTATACTATTGTAGTTAAGTCTCTCGATTACTGATAGTTTATTGTCTTCTATCGTGATGGGATCAGTGGCGCAGGTTTGTTGGGGCGGGGAGGGGCGGCCGACCCCCCGGATTTTCGCGCAGAAGTTCCGATTATATAGTATCCGTATAGAAAATTTTGAAAATATAGGGTTTCGACCCCCCGAAACTGGTTTTCGACCCCCCGAAACCAGTGTCTTCCGAACCCCCGGTGACTTCCGACCCTCCGAACCTTCGGGTCAAGCTTCGCCACTGGATGGGATAAGCAACACAACCAAATAAAGACATACATATCAAGCAGGTGGATTAGCGGAGAGCAAATACGACATTGCCTCTACCATTTCATTGCAAGTATCAAACCACCATTTAAAAAATCCAAATCTTCATGCTATATTAGCATTAGATAAGGTATTATAGTTAAGAAGTGCATACTTACTTGGGCTTTCGTCAATATATTAAGGGTGCATATTTGTAATCCAAATGATACTTGGTATATTTATCATCCGAATGCAAGCATCCCAATAGATATATCAACACGCTCACTGTCTCCCGCCGCAACGCGCGGGCGGGAAAACACCTAGTTAGTATCATTTAATCAACTCCACAATCTTTAATTGATCTATTGTCACACAAATCTACACCAACAATATTAGCAACTAGGGGTGTTTACGGTTTGGTTTTTGCGATTTCCAGGCCAAACTGTTAGGGATGGTTTTGTATTTTTGCAAACCAAAACCAAACAATAAAACTCTTAAACTAAACCAAACCGCTCGTAACATAACGGTTTGGTTCCGGTTTGATTTCAAGGTTTGAGCACGTTAGGCTTTTACACAAAATGTCCAAAATAAGATATTATGTATATGTAATAGTATCGAGAATTTAGTTCCCAAATATCAAGAAGATGAAGTTGCTCCAAACAATCTGTGAAAAAAATAAAGCTAATGTAACTAGGAATTCAGAAAACTAAGAGATGGATGGGGGCCAAGCGTATATGATGTGAAAATGGGAGCCCGGTTTTCACTTAGACACAATAATTTTTTTATATTCTTACACAATCATTTAAAAATAAAAGGATAAATCAAATAAGGATGGTAGGTAGACGGGCAATAAGCTGCGTCGTCACTTCCTTCTGGATAGAAAATTCTAATCGGCTAAAAATACAACCCTGCCCTTGAGGGGTGAAAAAGATGTTGTGCACTACCCGCTGAACTCGAGCCAAAAACCGCACCGCTTCTGGTGCCAAGGAACCGAACGTGTCGAAAGCCAGGAGAACAAAAACATGCTGATTATCCTCACATGCTTTAGCGTGCTTTTCCTCTTTCTTAGATTCAGCTCTCATGACCGCTTGCCCGGCCACGAACCTACTATCCCGAAGCCCAGCAAGGGGGGACACCCCAGTAAGAGCAACGCATGCATGTTTCCCACATTCCCATCCAAACACTAGGACGTCCGTTGGGCGTAAGTTGGACCTCCCCTCCGCGGGGTCTATGAGTAAATTAACTGACGCCACTTTTTTCACACGAGATCCCCGCTCTTCTAAGGATATCTGCCAATGCGTCCCGAACAAAATCATGCCGATATTTAAACCCTGGCAATTCCTTACAATATACCGCATGTTCCTCATACTTATCAAGGCATGCTTTGCGGCAGACCGTCAATTTTCGTTATCGGGAAAAATGGGTATCATCAGCCGGTATTTAAGGATTACTCTGTACTCTACCACCGACATTCGTTACCCAAGCCTTCGATAGGTAAAACAAGAAGGAAGTCCTGGGCGTGAGGCTTTTGCAAGCATTCCATAACGGCCTTCTGACGGGGGACAGGCAGAAATCCTCCTCCAAACTTTGTGTGATTCGGCTATAAAGGTCATTCGCTAGAGTTTTTTGTGGCTTCTTGGGGGCGGTGTCCTTATTAGAAAACCCGCCAATATCAAAGTCAGGGAGAGATCGTTGTAAAAGGTCAATAGCACCATAATAATCCGTGTGTGACACCCGGCAACTTTCGGTAACTAACTTTTGAAAACTTAGTAAGTCTACCTTAGCGAGTCGCGCATACGTTACACATAACAAGGTCGGTCGAGTCGAATCGCACATCATTAGGGTTTTAACATACGCAAGTCTCGGGTCCCGGGAATTGGTGATCGGGCGGGAATGTGTTATTTATCATGCATTATATGTTTACAATCATTATGTGACTTGTCGGTATGTGAATATGTGCTAACATGTGTTAAAACGGGGTTTAACGCGCAAAACACACGAACACAGGGGCTATAGGCGATTAGGCTTGTGTGGGATAGCCTAATCGCATGAATAGGGGCGAGTGGGAGGATATTATTGGCGAGTAGGGGCTAATCGCATAACTGTTCATGCGATTAGGCCCCAATCGCATGAACAGTCATGCGATTAGGCTCCCTAATCGCGTGTAAGACTGCATACTCGCATGATACGTGCTGGACGACTAAAAACGCCTATAAATACCACCCTTGACCTCCAAAACATCATTTGTGCAACCCTAGCCGTCCCATAACATAACCCAACACACAAACACCCTCTGGAACTCGTTTTTGCATCAAAACCACCATTTTCAAGCTTATTCCATCATCACCTCTTGATTACAAGGTGTGTTCTTCAAACCCAAACCTTTAAATGATTATGTTTTACTCCCTAAACGTCCAGACCTGACTTATAAATGTTTTTATCTCTGGAAATCCATTTAAAACCGTTTTTAAACAAACCCACACCTTTACATGTGTTATATGTGTTATATGTGTTTAAAGATAGGATTTTTAGGATTGAATCATGGTTGTTCTTGTGTTATTATGATGTTTATTGCTGTTACAAGTTGGTATGATGATGTCCTAGGAGTTTGAATGGTTTTGGTTGTGTATTGTTGATATTTGATATTTTGACCCATTTGAAGGATTTTGAATGATTAAGGATGATATGAGTTATGTTGCTGATTGAATGATGTTGGGGTTTGCTCTAGGATGATGCTAGAACAGTAGGATGCTATCGGACAACGTGGTTATGTGATTTAATCTGAAAATTTGCTATTTAGGGCAAGTTCTTGCATGTTGATGTGATGTTTTCATGCTAAGTTGCTATTTTGGGAAAACGCTCGCATTCGGGACTGTTAGAATGATGAAAACTTAGGGGTTTTGCTTGAAATATGTTTGTTAATGTGTTAGGATGATTATTGGATGTTTTTACATGTTTCGGATCTGATTTGGAGCGTTAAACGCGCGAAGTTGCATTGTACAGCTGCAGCAGGCGATTAGCACCCTAATCGCATGCTGCTATAGGCGATTAGGGGCATAATCGCCTGAAGGGGAAGCCTAATCGTGTGTCTATAGGCGATTAGCCCTTGTAATCGCCTGTTGACCAACCCTAATCACATGTTGACTTTTCCTAAATGCTAGTTTGATTCCTAATCGCGTGTAACGCTGCTGTATGTATATTTTAACATCCCGGAACATGATTTGACGCCTAGGAACATGATAGGAACCCCGGGATACACCCAATGACTTAGTGACACGTGTTCGGGCCTGTTTATGCGTTAATCGGATATTATGCTAGACTAGGTGAACTGTTGCACGTATTAAGTGTTTAATTGCATATGTGGCATGATGTTCTGTATTTATCTAACACGTGGAATGTCGGGTCACCAATGGGATGTCGAGTCTTGTCTTACGTTGTCTGGTTGTCGGTTAAACATGCTTTTCGGACACATAATGGTCATGGACTGGACTTAGGGACTAATGAACCCGATGGGTTATTAGTCTAACTTGACACATATCTTATGATAGGTCGCCAATAGTTGGGGCTATCACATCTCACAGACGGTTTACTCATATCACGCATACGGTTTACTCTTAAACGGAATACGCAACCTAAGGTGAGTTCACGGCCCCACATTTTACTGTTTATGTTTTCGGGGGAGAAACATGCTTAAAACTCTTTTATGACTTATGACTTGTTAAACTCTTATGGCTCATGACTCTTTATCACGTTATACTATGGCTCACTTATCGTACTATACGGTTCATCGAAAATCCCTTGAAACCACTAACATGGGTATATGGCGGGGAAATATGGATAGCGCTATTGGGAACTGACAAACCCCACTCGACGGTTGGACCGGGCGGGTGCATATTGTCTCTAACAAAACAAGGTCTACCGGCGATGACGGTAGCCCATAGGAAACTAAGGGTAACACACGGCTCAGTCAGTAATGGTTTCACCCGTATGAGTATCTCATTCTGCGCCGGGTTGGCGTTCTCATAAGCATAGTAGTAATTGTGATGGTAACGGTTTTCGATGGAACACTTTAAACGTTTAATTAAAAACCTGTGAACTCACCAGCATTATATGTTGACTCTTTTAGTATGTTTTCTCAGGTCGCTAAGGTAGCAGCTGTCGGATAGGCGCACGAGGTCGCACTCGAGTCGTCTCGCGTCTAGGGTCTCATTTGCACGTGTTGGAATCATGAACTTTTGAACTTATGTTTTATTTATGCATGACTTTTGTAAACTTTAAATGCTTCCGCACTGTTAAATGTTGGTTTTAAACTTATGCATGGTTCTTGTTTACGTATGTTTTTACATTTAGACGTCGTTTATTGTGACCGTTGACTTGGATCCTGGTGTGTCACACGCCTCGCGGTAGAACTCCGCAGGTGAAAATTTGAGGGTGTGAAAGATTGGTATCAGAGCCAATGGTTATAGTGAACTAGGACTGCATGTAGAGTCTAGGCTATAGCCGAGTCTCACACACTAGACGGTCACATACATTTGAGTCGTGTCTTTTGGGCAAACATACTAACCTTGTCGGGGTGTCGGTCTCCTTACCATACAGTGTCACATTACTTATCTCATTCTTGGCTATTTTTAGCTTCACTTTATTTTCTTCTCTGGGTTACAGCCGAGGGGACTTATTTATCGATCTTTTGAGTTAGTTATATCATTCTGAGATGTGGTTATCGGGTGACTTGAAGTTCTAGCTCGAAGCACGCCTAGGGGACCATGTAGAGCGATTTGTTATTTCGGGTGCACACGAAATCATAAATCGAAATGCATGAAAATCTTGGTGGACTTTGTGTTCGGACTAACGGTCATGCTGGAACCGCATTCTGAGTTCGTTTGGTCACTTGTAGCTTGGTTTGTTTGTGGTACTGAGTGTCTCGTCTCATGTTTTGGCAGAACATGTCTGGTCGCGCTGGTGGACGTGCAGGTGGACGCCGTGGTGGCGGAGGTGGACGCCGTGGTGGGGGTAGAGGTGGTGGTAACATCACTATGACGCACGAGGAGCTCAATGAGATGATGCAGCAACAGTTGGGCGTTGCACTAGCTGCTTTTCAGGCAGCCCAGCAGACTTTCATGGGTGCTGCTGCTCCTCCGGTTCAGGCAGGTGTTGCCTATAAGCGGTTTAAGGATTGTCAGCCTCTCAGCTTCCAGGGTACGGAGGGAGCTGTGGAGTTACTCAGGTGGTTGGAGAAGACGGAGTCGGTGTTTGCTTTATGTGAGACTCCAGCGGCGGATTGGGTGAAGTTTGCTTCGGGGACTTTTGTAGGAGCCGCCTTGACGTGGTGGAACTGCGTCACACAGACACTTGGTCTTGGGGAGGCCAACGCCATGCCTTGGGCGGATTTTGTGCGTAGGTTGAAGGATGAGTATTGCCCACGTGAGGAGATTAAGAGGTTGGAACAGGAATATGGGAATCTTAAGATGGTTGGTTCTGAGGTTGAGGAGTACACGATCAGGCACAACGAGCTAGCAGTGATGTGTCCAGGTTTGTCTACACCAGAGTATAGGAGGATAGAGCAGTATCTTGCGGGCTTGGTGCCAGAGATTGCGGGGCTGGTGTCTGCTAGGGATCCTACTACCATGTCAGAGGCTGTGCGGTCAGCCACTAAGATGACCAACTTGAAGATTTCTGAGGGTGTCTTGCCTCCTAGGGGCTCTTCTGTGAAGGCGCCGGCTGAGAACAAGAGGAAGTGGGAAAGCGTGGATAAGGGTTCATCGGGGACTCAGCGACAACCGGCAGCGAAGAAGACTGAAACTTCTGGGTCAGCATCGGACCAGAAACAGGGGGGCTATGCTGGGAAAAGCCCTAAGTGTGGACGTTGTGGGTTTCACCACTATGGTACTTGTGAGAGTTTTTGCTGTGAGCGTTGTCAGAAACCGGGGCATCATGCCAAGGATTGCAGGGTCAACCTTTCCAGGACGACTCAGACTACTGCTATTACTACCCCTGCTCCACAGGGGAACCAGGGTTGCTTTCATTGTGGGGAAGCGGGGCACTTCAAGCGAAGCTGTCCCAAGTTGAATCAAGGGGGCACAGAGACTGCAGGGAAGGATGGGGACAAGGAAGGCGGTGGCCGGTGGACTCGTGCTCATGCTTATGTGATCGGTGCTAGGGAGAACCAGGTGGACCCAGACACTGTTACCCGTACGTATTCTTTCTTATCTCTTGTTACGCTTTGGTTATACTTTTATCCGCATTGTTGTGCGTTCGTGTTTCGGGTGTTTTCTTTGTGGTTTGGTCGCCGTTTCTCATTCTTTGGGTCGATGAGGGTCCTTTGGGGATGCTACTTGGACGGTACCAGTGGATTAGTTATACCGATCATAGTAGGCTCCAGTAGGCTTTCATCGGGGGTCTCTTGTCTCATACTCACATTTGGGGAAAGTGGTTTCCCGGTTGTTACTGGCACGTTTGATTCATGACCTTCACTTGTTGTATTTTGGGGAAACGTTACTTGAGCACAGAGGTCGACACTCATTACTGTTGAAGCCGAAAGAATCTCGGGACGAGATCCTTTCAACAGGGGGATGATGTGACGACCCGGAAAAATTTTTTCTTCTTATTTGTTTTCTCTCCTCAACTTCGGGAAATTTTCGGGACGAAAATTCTTTCAACAGGGGGATGATGTGACACCCGGCAACTTTCGGTAACTAACTTTTGAAAACTTAGTAAGTCTACCTTAGCGAGTCGCGCATACGTTACACATAACAAGGTCGGTCGAGTCGAATCGCACATCATTAGGGTTTTAACATACGCAAGTCTCGGGTCCCGGGAATTGGTGATCGGGCGGGAACGTGTTATTTGTAACACCCCAACCGATGGCGGAAACATCGGGATGTCACGTATTGATGATTGTTCAGTAGCTCATGGTGAATAATAAATTCCATTAAATGATTTAAATGAATTACATACAATTGTTCTAGAATTTGTACATCAATTTGAATAAAACTATACACATATCTTCAAGCATCAATTCAAATCTTCAAGCAAATAGAACCTGAAACATGTTAAGTTGAAAATGTTTTGGGTCAACAAAAGTTGGTGAGAATTACATAGGTTTTTGATGATTGAATAAAAATGATGTGCAATTCATGTGTCATGTCAATCTAGTCCATATGTGAGAACATACTAGAAATAAATCGAGTGCATAATCAACCCTGATGACTGTTATAAAATGATACATACCATACGCTCATGGTCCAATATGTTATACGATAACAAACACCCACGCAACCTTTGTAGGAGGCATGTATCCGGGTGGGATTGTCAGTCCAATAGATCTATCAATGTATACCGCCGGCTGATCAATGTTAATGATTATGCTAGAATATTGTGCTTACTCTAATCATGCTCAAGACATAATGCAACATAGAAAACACATAGACACATTGATGATTGAATTGCAATGATAATGTTATAACATGTTTCACCCCAAAAATGGTGATAAATAAAAGGGGCTATGTAAAACTCACCTTAGCAAATGTTAACTTGTTGAAAAGATATGATAATTGTGTTGCCCAAAATGATTCCAAATATCACCCTATAATAAGGTAATATGTAAATAAGTCTAAGTCTAATTAACTTACAAGTGTATCCTAGGGTTTCGATTTGGGGATAATCAATTGTTAAATTTAAATTAAAATGTTAATTAAATAAAGAAAATTGGATAATTAATGAAAGATAGTCTTTTTATAAAATTTGAATTTTGAATGTGCACATTAAAGTGTTTGAAGCAATAAAATAATTTTTATAAAATTATTTCATTTAAAATAGATTTTTAAATCTATTTATTTATAAATAGCCAATATTTAACTTTAATATTCAAAAATACTAAAATTAAAGAATTCTTATTTTAAAACTCATATTTCTGTTCTAAATAATTAAAAATAATTTGTATAAAATTTTGGTGCAAAAATGATAAAAATTGGATTTATTATGATTTAATTATGATTAAAACTAACAAAAATTGATTAAAAATATTAAATAAATGATTTTTCAGAAATAAAAATCATTTCTGAAAAGTTTAATGTTATAAAAACTTAAAATAATTTTTGTGGAAATTAATAAGATCGTTTTGATATTTTAATGGAATTTTATAAATATAATAGAATAAAACTGATTTATTTATTAAATATATTAAATAAATAAATTTTTGAAAACTAAAAATTGGGTGTTGAACTTTTTCATCAGATTAACATAATATAATTTTTGTAGAATTTATAAAAATGTTTTAGTATTTAAAAATGAATTTATAAGATTTAAATGTATAATATATATATAATATGATTTGTTGTTGAAAATATGAAAAAGAAAAGAAAGAAGGCCACAGCCGGGACTCGAACCCGGGTGCCTTTGGTCATAAACCACAGTCACAACCACTTGGCCTAGGCCTGTGGTTGTGATGAATCTCGTTCAGATTTATATAAATACATACGCGTGAATCAGGTTTATCCCCAAAATCATATACGAACCCTAGAATTTTCAATTGGACAAATCACACATCAATAGCCTGATTAACCATAGGGCTATTGATGTGTGATGGCCGATGAATAAAACCCACACAATTAATCGTACTCACAGTGTTGGATTGATGATAAAAGCCGGGTCAAGGCAAAAGTCAAACAACGAACACAATAATAATAATCAGAGGAATTTAGAGAGAATTGGAGGTTGAGAGAGAGTTGTGAGCGAGTATACAAGGTTCGGAATACATCTATTTATACTGAGGGTCGATGATTAAGGTTAATTGGAAAGTTGACCACGTTTATTATCATACGCGTAATAATTTGAATAATTGGTCAACGATTGATGTGTGTTTGACGTGTAATCGTGTTGTAATAGGCCGGTAATCATAAACATTTACCAATTTTAGATCAATCATGAATTAATTGTGATGATTAAGCTAGTCAAAAAGAGAAAAAAAAATTATAATTAACTAATGCTGCTGCTGAAACGCGTGCAGGGGAAGAAGAAGCAGGTTCAAATCAACAAAGGGTTAAATAGATGGGGTTCCTAATCTAATCACAATAAGGCAACGTGGAGCAGTGGTTGAAACGTGTGTGTGCTAGGTGGTTGGCCCCGGTTCGAAACCCGCGGGCAGCAACCTATTTTCTTTTTTTTTTTTTTAAGCAGAGTAAGGGGTTGGGCTGGGGTTTAGTGGGCTCAGGTCTGATGCTGGGCTTCTGTTTTGGGCCTGGGAGTCTGGCCTTCAGAATTTCCAAAAGAAAAGTGGGCTTAGAGTTAGGTTTTGGGCTTTAGAGATATAGATATTAATTATAGTGTGAGTATTATTATTATTTTTATTATTATATATACATATATATATATATATATAAGTTGTGTGGTCGGGAAAATAAGACTTAGGCATGTTATAGAAAATATAATATACGAGTTAAAAATTTCTCGATGTTACAGTCTCCCCTACTTTTAGAAACTTCGTCCCGAAGTTAGAGAAAATACTAGGTTTGCAATTGGTCAACTACTGAAAACCTTGATAAAATTTCACGCTACCTTAATGTACCTGTAAATTCATGATTACGTTCCGGACCGTAATAACCAATTTACCTTACATCAGGGTTTTGCGTCGTTTTATGACTTTCCGATTGTTGAGCAGGTCTGATAGTCTCCACCAATCGTTGAGCAGGTGGTAGGGCCTCTCCCGACTGTTGGAAAGACATGATGACCTCTACCAATCGTTAAGTAGGTTGTTTGGTAGTCAACTAATTGTTGTACAAGTAAGCAAGTAGATATAGCAATTCATTCACATTCAAACAAGTATGCACACAGATGTTATGATAATACTTGATTTTATTATTTGATTCAAAAAGTGGCAATACATGAAATTAAAGAGAAAATAGATATTATTCAAATGGTAGGGTTTGCTGTTGAGTAGTTGGAGGGTCTCAAGCGGGATTATTTGGAGCATCAAGAGCGTCGGTAGCAGGGATTCGACAAGCATCTGCAAGATGCCCATACCTTTGACAATTTGTGCACTGTCGGCAGGGTACTTGAGTTGGATGGTGATACTGGCAGGTGTCACACTTAGGTAGGTTCCCATTGTATTGTTTCTTGGTGGGTGGGGCAGTAGTGTCTATTGCAAAATTCCTGACCTTGTTCTTCCCGTTGGTTGAGGCCTCGGTTTTGATTTCAACGGCAGGTTGGGGAGTGTCCTTTTTCTTTTCCCCTTTACGAGTCAGGGTTCCTGCCTTCACATGGTTATCTGTTAGGGTGGCAGCCAACCGCTTTGCTTCCTCCAAGGTAGCAGGGTTCCTTCCCCACACTGTGTCCTGAATCTGCATCGGTAAACCACCAATGTATTTTTCGATAGCAATGGGCAAAGGGGTGACTTTGTGGGGTAGTAATAAGCTAAGTTCGTGAAAACGTGTGTTGTAAGCAAGGTTTTCCCCACTGTCTTGAGCAAGATCATGAAATTCATCTTCCAGCTTCTTAATTTCATTACGAGGGCAGAACTCTGCCTTCATAATGTCTTTAGCTTGATCCCAAGTTAAGGCTAGTGCCGCTTCAGCTCCGCGAGTGCGCTTTTCCTCATTCCACCAAGTGAGTGCTCGTTTGTGAAGAACACTCATGGCGTAACGAACCTTGAAGTTGTTGGGGCATTCACTGTTGATGAAGGTATTCTCAATACCCTCAAACCATTGGAGGAGTCCAGTAGCTCCTTCTTCACCACTAAACTTTGGAGGGTTACAAGAGTTGAAATGCTTAAGGGTGCAGGCTTGGGGTCCATTTCCATTACCATTCCCATTTCCGTTCCCGTGACCATTCCCGTTGCCGTTCAATTGGATGACCTGGGCGAGTAAATTGGGAACTAGAGTTGCGATTTGCTGCGCCATTTGTTGAGAAATGATTGCAGCCAGTTGAGCATCAACCCCATTGTTGTTGTGGTTAGGAACTTGGTCATGGTTGTGGTTGTCACCACCTTCTTCACCATTGCTGTTGCGAGTGCTGCGACGAGGAGGCATGATCTGTAATAGACACAATGAAATGAATGAGAGTTTATATAAGGGATGTAATCATTTATTCATTAATTAAAACGAATAAACGAAAACGTTGACTTATCAAAGATTCCAGATTCTAGTAACATATGAAGACATGCTTTAGCCTATAAGTGAACACTCATCCCGAGAATTCCCAGGTAGGCATCCGGGTCCCTCGTCTGATTGGGATATATGCGCAATGCCAGCCTAGACAGAAGACTCAGAATACAGGCGTTCACCCTTCCAGATTGCACGTGTTCGTTATTAAAATCTAGAACTTCGACGAGATCTCAAGGGGGTTCAGGTTAAACCTGAGGGATTTGTCCTATTAGTCTAAGAGTAGATCCACTGATGGAGAGCAACCTTCTTGTAGGGATGAAAGTAGGGATAAGAAGTAGGAGGGAGATAGAGAATAGCAAGTAAAGGAAGCAAGTACTTGTTAAATCCTATGGTTATAGACTAGATTATTTTTTCTAATAACCTAATTCCCTATAACCATGGCTCTGATACCAATCTGTAACACCCCAACCGATGGCGGAAACATCGGGATGTCACGTATTGATGATTGTTCAGTAGCTCATGGTGAATAATAAATTCCATTAAATGATTTAAATGAATTACATACAATTGTTCTAGAATTTGTACATCAATTTGAATAAAACTATACACATATCTTCAAGCATCAATTCAAATCTTCAAGCAAATAGAACCTGAAACATGTTAAGTTGAAAATGTTTTGGGTCAACAAAAGTTGGTGAGAATTACATAGGTTTTTGATGATTGAATAAAAATGATGTGCAATTCATGTGTCATGTCAATCTAGTCCATATGTGAGAACATACTAGAAATAAATCGAGTGCATAATCAACCCTGATGACTGTTATAAAATGATACATACCATACGCTCATGGTCCAATATGTTATACGATAACAAACACCCACGCAACCTTTGTAGGAGGCACGTATCCGGGTGGGATTGTCAGTCCAATAGATCTATCAACGTATACCGCCGGCTGATCAATGTTAATGATTATGCTAGAATATTGTGCTTACTCTAATCATGCTCAAGACATAATGCAACATAGAAAACACATAGACACATTGATGATTGAATTGCAATGATAATGTTATAACATGTTTCACCCCAAAAATGGTGATAAATAAAAGGGGCTATGTAAAACTCACCTTAGCAAATGTTAACTTGTTGAAAAGATATGATAATTGTGTTGCCCAAAATGATTCCAAATATCACCCTATAATAAGGTAATATGTAAATAAGTCTAAGTCTAATTAACTTACAAGTGTATCCTAGGGTTTCGATTTGGGGATAATCAATTGTTAAATTTAAATTAAAATGTTAATTAAATAAAGAAAATTGGATAATTAATGAAAGATAGTCTTTTTATAAAATTTGAATTTTGAATGTGCACATTAAAGTGTTTGAAGCAATAAAATAATTTTTATAAAATTATTTCATTTAAAATAGATTTTTAAATCTATTTATTTATAAATAGCCAATATTTAACTTTAATATTCAAAAATACTAAAATTAAAGAATTCTTATTTTAAAAATCATATTTCTGTTCTAAATAATTAAAAATAATTTGTATAAAATTTTGGTGCAAAAATGATAAAAATTGGATTTATTATGATTTAATTATGATTAAAACTAACAAAAATTGATTAAAAATATTAAATAAATGATTTTTCAGAAATAAAAATCATTTCTGAAAAGTTTAATGTTATAAAAACTTAAAATAATTTTTGTGGAAATTAATAAGATCATTTTGATATTTTAATGGAATTTTATAAATATAATAGAATAAAACTGATTTATTTATTAAATATATTAAATAAATAAATTTTTGAAAACTAAAAATTGGGTGTTGAACTTTTTCATCAGATTAACATAATATAATTTTTGTAGAATTTATAAAAATGTTTTAGTATTTAAAAATGAATTTATAAGATTTAAATGTATAATATATATATAATATGATTTGTTGTTGAAAATATGAAAAAGAAAAAAAAGAAGGCCACAGCCGGGACTCGAACCCGGGTGCCTTTGGTCATAAACCACAGTCACAACCACTTGGCCTAGGCCTGTGGTTGTGATGAATCTCGTTCAGATTTATATAAATACATACGCGTGAATCAGGTTTATCCCCAAAATCATATACGAACCCTAGAATTTTCAATTGGACAAATCACACATCAATAGCCTGATTAACCATAGGGCTATTGATGTGTGATGGCCGATGAATAAAACCCACACAATTAATCGTACTCACAGTGTTGGATTGATGATAAAAGCCGGGTCAAGGCAAAAGTCAAACAACGAACACAATAATAATAATCAGAGGAATTTAGAGAGAATTGGAGGTTGAGAGAGAGTTGTGAGCGAGTATACAAGGTTCGGAATACATCTATTTATACTGAGGGTCGATGATTAAGGTTAATTGGAAAGTTGACCACGTTTATTATCATACGCGTAATAATTTGAATAATTGGTCAACGATTGATGTGTGTTTGACGTGTAATCGTGTTGTAATAGGCCGGTAATCATAAACATTTACCAATTTTAGATCAATCATGAATTAATTGTGATGATTAAGCTAGTCAAAAAGAGAAAAAAAAAATTATAATTAACTAATGCTGCTGCTGAAACGCGTGCAGGGGAAGAAGAAGCAGGTTCAAATCAACAAAGGGTTAAATAGATGGGGTTCCTAATCTAATCACAATAAGGCAACGTGGAGCAGTGGTTGAAACGTGTGTGTGCTAGGTGGTTGGCCCCGGTTCGAAACCAGCGGGCAGCAACCTATTTTTTTTTTTTTTTTTAAGCAGAGTAAGGGGTTGGGCTGGGGTTTAGTGGGCTCAGGTCTGATGCTGGGCTTCTGTTTTGGGCCTGGGAGCCTGGCCTTCAGAATTTCCAAAAGAAAAGTGGGCTTAGAGTTAGGTTTTGGGCTTTAGAGATATAGATATTAATTATAGTGTGAGTATTATTATTATTTTTATTATTATATATACATATATATATATATATAAGTTGTGTGGTCGGGAAAATAAGACTTAGGCAAGTTATAGAAAATATAATATACGAGTTAAAAATTTCTCGATGTTACATTATTTATCATGCATTATATGTTTACAATCATTATGTGACTTGTCGGTATGTGAATATGTGCTAACATGTGTTAAAACGGGGTTTAACGCGCAAAACACACGAACACAGGGGCTATAGGCGATTAGGCTTGTGTGGGATAGCCTAATCGCATGAATAGGGGCGAGTGGGAGGATATTATTGGCGAGTAGGGGCTAATCGCATAACTGTTCATGCGATTAGGCCCCAATCGCATGAACAGTCATGCGATTAGGCTCCCTAATCGCGTGTAAGACTGCATACTCGCATGATACGTGCTGGACGACTAAAAACGCCTATAAATACCACCCTTGACCTCCAAAACATCATTTGTGCAACCCTAGCCGTCCCATAACATAACCCAACACACAAACACCCTCTGGAACTCGTTTTTGCATCAAAACCACCATTTTCAAGCTTATTCCATCATCACCTCTTGATTACAAGGTGTGTTCTTCAAACCCAAACCTTTAAATGATTATGTTTTACTCCCTAAACGTCCAGACCTGACTTATAAATGTTTTTATCTCTGGAAATCCATTTAAAACCGTTTTTAAACAAACCCACACCTTTACATGTGTTATATGTGTTATATGTGTTTAAAGATAGGATTTTTAGGATTGAATCATGGTTGTTCTTGTGTTATTATGATGTTTATTGCTGTTACAAGTTGGTATGATGATGTCCTAGGAGTTTGAATGGTTTTGGTTGTGTATTGTTGATATTTGATATTTTGACCCATTTGAAGGATTTTGAATGATTAAGGATGATATGAGTTATGTTGCTGATTGAATGATGTTGGGGTTTGCTCTAGGATGATGCTAGAACAGTAGGATGCTATCGGACAACGTGGTTATGTGATTTAATCTGAAAATTTGCTATTTAGGGCAAGTTCTTGCATGTTGATGTGATGTTTTCATGCTAAGTTGCTATTTTGGGAAAACGCTCGCATTCGGGACTGTTAGAATGATGAAAACTTAGGGGTTTTGCTTGAAATATGTTTGTTAATGTGTTAGGATGATTATTGGATGTTTTTACATGTTTCGGATCTGATTTGGAGCGTTAAACGCGCGAAGTTGCATTGTACAGCTGCAGCAGGCGATTAGCACCCTAATCGCATGCTGCTATAGGCGATTAGGGGCATAATCGCCTGAAGGGGAAGCCTAATCGTGTGTCTATAGGCGATTAGCCCTTGTAATCGCCTGTTGACCAACCCTAATCACATGTTGACTTTTCCTAAATGCTAGTTTGATTCCTAATCGCGTGTAACGCTGCTGTATGTATATTTTAACATCCCGGAACATGATTTGACGCCTAGGAACATGATAGGAACCCCGGGATACACCCAATGACTTAGTGACACGTGTTCGGGCCTGTTTATGCGTTAATCGGATATTATGCTAGACTAGGTGAACTGTTGCACGTATTAAGTGTTTAATTGCATATGTGGCATGATGTTCTGTATTTATCTAACACGTGGAATGTCGGGTCACCAATGGGATGTCGAGTCTTGTCTTACGTTGTCTGGTTGTCGGTTAAACATGCTTTTCGGACACATAATGGTCATGGACTGGACTTAGGGACTAATGAACCCGATGGGTTATTAGTCTAACTTGACACATATCTTATGATAGGTCGCCAATAGTTGGGGCTATCACATCTCACAGACGGTTTACTCATATCACGCATACGGTTTACTCTTAAACGGAATAAACAACCTAAGGTGAGTTCACGGCCCCACATTTTACTGTTTATGTTTTCGGGGGAGAAACATGCTTAAAACTCTTTTATGACTTATGACTTGTTAAACTCTTATGGCTCATGACTCTTTATCACGTTATACTATGGCTCACTTATCGTACTATACGGTTCATCGAAAATCCCTTGAAACCACTAACATGGGTATATGGCGGGGAAATATGGATAGCGCTATTGGGAACTGACAAACCCCACTCGACGGTTGGACCGGGCGGGTGCATATTGTCTCTAACAAAACAAGGTCTACCGGCGATGACGGTAGCCCATAGGAAACTAAGGGTAACACACGGCTCAGTCAGTAATGGTTTCACCCGTATGAGTATCTCATTCTGCGCCGGGTTGGCGTTCTCATAAGCATAGTAGTAATTGTGATGGTAACGGTTTTCGATGGAACACTTTAAACGTTTAATTAAAAACCTGTGAACTCACCAGCATTATATGTTGACTCTTTTAGTATGTTTTCTCAGGTCGCTAAGGTAGCAGCTGTCGGATAGGCGCACGAGGTCGCACTGGAGTCGTCTCGCGTCTAGGGTCTCATTTGCACGTGTTGGAATCATGAACTTTTGAAATTATGTTTTATTTATGCATGACTTTTGTAAACTTTAAATGCTTCCGCACTGTTAAATGTTGGTTTTAAACTTATGCATGGTTCTTGTTTACGTATGTTTTTACATTTAGACGTCGTTTATTGTGACCGTTGACTTGGATCCTGGTGTGTCACACGCCTCGCGGTAGAACTACGCAGGTGGAAATTTGAGGGTGTGACACCGTGTCAGCATGAGCAACCCCACTGTTGCATAATATGTGGTCTTCTAGCCCCATGAATAGGATCTGGAAGCCACAAAAGCATAGGCTGCCACGTCTCGGGCTGATGAAAGGCCTAACCCACCAAGCCGAAGTAGCAAGGTCGGAACCCGCCACTGGAGGTTTTATACGGTTGGTTTTTGGTATAAACCGTAAACCAAACCGTACGCTACGGTTTGGAACTATTGAAACTAACCAACCAAAACTTGAGTAATAAAACCAACCGTGAAACCAAACCGATGATTAGTTTGGGTGGTACCTTTCACGGTTTGAAACCGAATCGTGAACACACACCGGGAAAGATGTGAAGAGGTTGCAAGTGTAACATTGTTGTCTTGAATAAACCGAGCAAGTTTGCGACAATCTTTCGTGTCATGGCCGGGAATGTTGCAAAACTATCAGAAGCTTGAGTTCCTTTTGGATCGATTTCCACCTTCAAAACTGTTAGAATGGTTGCTTGACCACAGTTGATTTTCCTGAAAGGACCTATTGTTAGTTCCTTTGGAGGATCTTTGTATAACATTGACCGTGGGCATGATGGGTGTGGATGGTGAGCTTGTTTCCTTGAGTTTTCTTTCAGACAGGCTCTGATATGATAAGTGTGTGAGCATAGACTGTTTTATACCATATGCGTATCAAAGTTTATGTAGAACTTGTATATTTTATTCAAACGGATCTTGGGAACATATAACAATTACACAACAAAGGAGTAAGTGAAAAAAAAAGGAATAAGAAAAAGTACTCCCAAATTCATGTGACTTGACAACTTGTCCCTAACATGGATAGACTCTTAGGTTAACAGGTTTTCAACCTTCTGGTCATGTTACTATACTAAATCAGCATGTTTGAAAATCTCATAGCATGTATCTTTTGAAAATATATTTTTGAAACCGTTTTCAATATCTTTCTACATCAGAGTACTGCATAGTGATTCACAATCCAATTTTTTGAACATTCATTTATTTATTTTGTGTTTTTTATGTTATATTTGTTTGCTTATTTTGATTTGTCTCAAAATTTAAGTTTTTTTTATGATTTGTTTATTTGTGACTCATTTGACCCGTTTCAATTTTTAGGCAAGCTTTTGAGATGCTTATCGATTTAATTTGACGGGTATAGATAAATTTGCTGTTTTCTTTTTAAGTTTATTGATGATTCATATCATTTTCAGGGACGTGTTTGAGGTTTCTTAAAAACCGATACCTATATCTGAAGATGCTTATAGATTTGATTTACGGGTTTTGATGTCTCTATGTAGCTTAAGGAAAGGTTCTATGTTTACTATTTGGTTACGATATATATGTATATAAAGATAAAGATAGCAATCATAGTTCAGCCAATTGGCAACTTATTTTGTGTTGTGAATATTAAACTTTTTAGATGTTATGAATACTCCTCCATTCCTTTTGCTGTACTGTGTTACTGAATTTGCAGACATTTAGTATTATCAGCTACTACATGTAGTATTTAGATGTTATAGGACCCGCATAGTTGTTCAGAAAAAAGACATTAACATAAGTATATTAAACTTTTTAGATGTTATGAATACTCCTCCATTGAGTTTGGGTTCAATTCGATGAATCTGTCAAGTCACGTAGAAGCAACGACGAGTGAATGAGATTTAACCGCCTTACCATTGCCGCCACAACGCGGTGCAACAATCACTAGTCTTTTATTCCAAAAAAAAAAAAAAAAAAAACAACAAACAGTTGGTTCAAAAATCAATTGCAAACACAAAAGGAATGGCTTAACATAAAGGATTCTAGCAAAAAAACAAAACACGATGTCTTCTTGATATAATAGATAACTTCCATTTCAACCAACACTTGGGTTAATTACCTGTCCCATGAACAACACAACTCCTTTCACATCTTCTCTTATCACAAAGAGAAACGGGTGATCCGCCACAAAATCCACCTTAATGGGCTCCTCTTCAATTAAGCCAAAACCGCATAACTCATCGAATGTAGAGGCTGCTGCTTCGGTACCTTCTTCATTCACCTCCATATAAGATTTATGGTGAATGCTTGAAACATGAAGCCTTTCACCAGAAGACGACTCAGCCATTTCAGTGAAACCATCTTCGCCACTGAAAGGTAATACAAGCCCTATTTCCTTCAACATATCACAAGCTTTAAAACTGAATTCGATCTTAAATTTTGGTATCATAAACTTGTTGACTTCTACTGCTTGACATGGAATGTGACTATCTATAAAGTCATATGTGGAACCAATTTTCTGTACTAAAGATTGAAGGCCGTCTTTTGCATTTGGGAGGAAAAAGTACATTGTGAATTGGCGTCTCTCACCTCGTAGATAGGGAAGACCTAGTACTTTGAACTCATCATATTCACTCACATATTGGCTATAACCGCTTCTCATGAAGGGAACTTGAACTTTGCTTCCGCCAAGGAGGTGAAAATCGGATTCTATTGTTGCTTCTGGATCAAACGTGTTATGCCATGTTGCCTTGAAGTAGACGGCATTTGCAAAGATGAGCCTTGTGAAACTACTTAGTGCATCAGCCGGAACAAGTTCTTTGATAAGGCCATTTGTTTGCTTTTCGGCCCATAAATTTACTTCTTCCGCTACCTCCTCAGCCTTTATAATCAATAAAATAATATGTTAGCCGTATCAAACCAAAAGATTTATATCACACTAACTACAGGAATCATTCATATAACATTTAACTACGGAGCAATCTTTGAAACACCACTATCATAATCATTCATTGAGGTGAACCTAGAAAACTTGTTCTAAAACTTACCTCCCATTATCCCATGTAAGTTGCACAAAACATGGATTTTTTTGGTTAATATATATATATAGGGGAACCTAAAAAGTGGATAACCAGGAACAATATTTAATATGTTAAATTTATCATTACAAAATCAATTTAAAATGCAAAAAATTATTTTTTTTTAAAATTTAATTGGAGCTTTTGCATATAAAAGCATGTTGAAACCTTTTAAATAAAAAAAAAAATACAAAAAAGCTTAAAAAAACGCTTAAAACGAATTTAAAAAGGTCAAAAAAAAATTTTTTACAAAAATTAATTTTTTATTGGAATAGCTTCTACATATCTTTACAAATATATATATATATATATATATATAATTTTTCAATAAATTGAAAATCTATGTAAAAACCATCTATTTTTTTTTTAAAAATACACAAGGTAACAAAACGCTTTTTAACATATGTAACAGCGCAAACTCAGTTTATTTTTTAAAAAAAATATCCCATCGGTGCTTTTTTATTTTTTTAACCAAAACGCTTAAAAACATGAATGTTACCTTGTGTATTTAAAAAAAAAAAAAAGATGGTTTTATATAGGTTTTCTAACTATATATTATTAATTGTATCAGATAATAAACTATGTACGCAATCATTCCCTCATGGATCATCTTAATATAAGTTTTAATCGTACAATAAAAAAGGTTAGAGAACAGACCTTAGTGTGGAAATCGACTTGTTTGCAAGCGGCTTTATAAACGTTGTCCAAAACTTGTTGGAAAGAAGGTTTGAAAGAAAGGGTTTTGTCAACCCAAACCCCATTTGCAAAAGACAACCGAGGTGCATCCTCATCATTCGGACTACCTTCCGCAAAGATAGAGGAAACAATGTGTGAATAAAGAGAGTTGAGGTTATTAGTGGTATTTGTTTTAAGGACAACGAGGAGTTGGTCGTGTGTTCGACCGTTGGTACCCTGGGCTAGTATGCTGAGGACAGCATGGATAGAAAGCGGAGAGAAAACAACGTTGGAGTCGTGCTTTTTGAAGAGAAGGTGCGCGGCGAGTGTTGTAGAGAAGTGGGTTTGATTTCTGATTGATTGTTTAAGGTCCGCATCTTCAGCCATTGTAGAATATAGATGCGAATTTGGTGAAGAAAACAGGCGCTGGTATGGACGTGGATCAAGATCTATATATATACAAAATAATGAAATATATGGATATAGCTAGGCATAGATTTATCTTATAAATATTATTTAAAATTTAAAATATCGTTTCCATTTTCTTTATCATTCCTACCCAATTTAAAATATTGGTTTCGTACGTTTATCTTATAATTATAATCACTCTATCAATCAAATCGATATATTATTTAGTATTATTGTTTTCTTTTTCATAATTTGCTACTCAATTTAAAAAAAAAAAAATCAAATATTATTCAAAAGTTATTTAGTTATTTTTTATAGATGTGTTTCTTGTGTAATACTCAACCTATCACACTATCCGTTATGGGCCGCAAACGAGCTGGTGCGAGCGAGCTTAGTGCTCACCCCCAGCCACAACAGTGCGCCCCACGCGAACAACCGTGGCATGAGCATAGACGATGGTGGTCGTGTGTCTTAATAGGAGAAAGTGAGCTTTGGTCGTGCCAATGCTCACCCCAGCTACAACGACGCCAAGTCATCGGGTTGTTTGAGAGTGAAGTCTGTGGCTCGCATCTGCTCGTTCACAGCCCACAACGGATAGCCTCATCTAAATTTACTGTACTTTTAGAAATACATATCAAACTTGGCTTTCTTGTGCAATACTCGGTCTTGTGAAAATATGAGAAGTCATGAGAAGTCTATTTCATTCATTCACAGATTTATATCATATATTAGGGGTGTTTGGAATTTGATTCGGATTTGAAAAAATCAAAATTCGATTTAGTTCGATTCGATTACCAAGAATTCGATTCGATTATTAAGAATTTGAATTTGAGCCGGTAAATCGAATACGAATTTATGTTTTTAAATTCGATTCGATTCGAAATTCGAATAAAAACTGTACATGTATATTTTTTAAATATATATACACACATACACAAGTTACATACACAAATAGACACATTGAAAAATAGAACTTCTAAATTTTTGTCAACCTCTAAGAGGGTGTTTGCTTTTTGGTCATAAGTGCTTCTGACCACTTCTGTCTGCTCCGTGCAGACGCGGGCAGACGTTTCGGCGCGTAGATTGTTTGTTTTTTAGAAGGCCTTTCACTAAAAAAGGTCTTCCTGATTCGTCTTGGTGCAGACTTAGACCAAGGTCTTCTAGCTTCTTCCCACCTCTTCTCCATCTTTTTTTCTTTTTCTTTTCTTAGCATCAACAACATCATCATCATCAAAGCAAGTTCTTCTTCTTCTCCGTCTCATTCTCCTTCTCCTTCTCCTTCTCCTTCCTCCTCCGCTCATCCTCGTCGCCCTCCTCGCTCCGCTGACCTCCTCCCCTTTCCCCTCCTCCTCCGCCGTCCTCTTCCCCCTCCTCATCCACCGACCTCCTCCCCTTCCCCCCTCCTCCACCACCCTCTTCCCCCTCCTCCTCCGCCGACCTTGTAACATTTGCGCGTTTTCTAACTTTATCGTAGTTTCATTCCAGTCCTCGTGATACGATCTTTTGAAATTACAAATAAAACTTATGTGGCATTATTCGTTAAAATCTTATTTATATAGGTTTTATTATAAAAATTCAAATAAATTTGTCGAGGGATGTTGGAAAACGTCAAGTTTTACGAGGAAAAAGGATAAAAAACTTAAAAATATTGGTAATGTTTATAAAAGATGAAAAAAAAATATAGTTTAAAGTTTTAAAAGGTGTCGGTTAGAAATATTAACTTTGGTTAAGAAATCAAGGGACTAAACTAACCAAACTATCTGGAGGGACCAAAGTTGTCAGGTTTCAAAAAAAAAAAAATCTGAACTGGTACTGTAGCAGCCGCGTTCCGGCGACCGGAAAACTCTCCGGCGAAGTTCGTTTTGGCATGTTAGGGCGTTTTAACTCGCTAGAATTAATAGATTTACGTTTCTTCATCTTAATCTCTTGAATTTCCCACTTAATGTGGTCAAAAAACGCGTTATAATTCACCTTGAAACCGAGCTCTTTCTTGTAACCGCCGGAATTTTTAACTTGTGATGAAACGCCACTTTTACAAGACTATTATAAATACCAAACTTAGCATTATTTTCTGCACTCTTGCCCTTCGAAACCCACTAAAAAATCCCAAGTAAAAACGTGCAAAGAGGCTCAAAATCGTGACTTTTGTGCGCGGGCTTAAAGCTTCGTTTTCGAGCGATTTACACATTGTGAGTACATGTTTTTGATGCTATTACCTTTCTCTAATCATGTTCTTTGAAAGCCCTCTTGATTCGGGTTGTAATATGTGCAAATTGAAGGTTCCTAAAAATCTAGGGTTAGGGTTTATGGTTTGGGGAAACAGATGAAGTGTAGGAATGGTTTAATTGTTTTTTGGCTGAAAATCTTAACAAGGTGTGGTGTTGGGCTAGTGGTTGTGTGTGTGTGTCTGTACACAACTGACTCGGGTTTGAGTCCCTTCACAGCTATTTTTTTTTTCTCTTTCTTTCCTTTATTTTTTTGGTTCCTTTTCTTTTGTATTTATTTATTAATAAATATATATATATTAACTATAATCTTATAATATTTCTAGAAAATTCATTTTTACTCCAAAAATAATGAAAATTTAGGTGAAACATCTTGACACCCTAAAGAAAATTATCATATTTTTATTTTCTGGAAAATACATCATTTTCATATTTTTCTGAATTAAATTGTTTTAATCATAATTAAATGATTGAAAATTCAATTTTTAAGTGATTTTAACCTCAAATTTTCTGGAGATTTATTTTTATGTATAATAAACTGAAAAAAATGTAATTCCCCAGAAAATGATTATTTTTGCTATTTTTACTATTTGTAATCATTAAAACACTATTTAAACTCATTAAATATGTTTTTAAATACAAATATGTTGAAAGAAATTATGGAAATATTATTTTCAGTATTTCACATCATAAAATAATTATTTTTTATAAAAATATAATTTTTGGATCATATCTCATATTATTTATTCTAATTATATTTAATTTAGAGATAATAAGTTGTTTAGTTAAATATAAATCATAAAATCTTTTTCGTAGATATTTTTTTTATAAAATAGATAATGTTTCTAAGTGTAGGATACATAAGTGTTTTAGTCGCTTATTTAATTAATCGGGATATATTTATTTCAAAATTATTGTTATTATTAAAAACTTCACCTTCCCTACACAAGTCTAGTAAACCCTAATGCCTTAGATTTTGGTTGCCTTAGACTTTTAAGTTATTTTCCTCATTAGTATTCTATTATACTAGTAGAGTGCCCGCGCGATGCAGCGGGAAACACAAACACTTCTAAGGGTGTGTATGATTCTGTTAAGTTCGATTATTAGCCTCAACCGAAACTAAAATCAAAAGTCATCAATTAATCAATCTTATTAAACAATTTGTTTCGTGGTTCGATTAGTATTTTTAGATTATCGTTTTTAGTCCGGTTTCGTTAATTTTGGTGAATAACAAAAATAAACTTTGGCAAAAATTTTTTGCCTATAAGTACATGAAATGGAGGTATAAATACATGAAGTAGAGGTAAAAAATAGCCCTGTAAACGAACCGAATGTTCATGAGCTGTTCGTAAACTTGTTCGGCAGAAAGTTCGTTTATGTCGTTTATTTAATAAACGAACAATCACGAACAAAAAAAATTGTTTGTTTAGTTAAATGAGTGAACATGAACAAACGTTGAGTTTGTTCATTTATGTTCGTGAACGTTCGTTTATTTATGCCTGTTTAAGTTTATTAATTACATAAGTAGTTATATTTACATAAATAAAAACATAAATTGGGCTTTAGCTACTTATATAAATATATTACCAATTAGTAATTGGGTTTTTTCAGTAATACGAAATCGTTCACATTTATTATGTTCGTGAACGTCTGTTTATGTTCGTAGGTGAACTGTTCGTTTAGATTTAAACGAACGAACATAAACGAAAAGAACATGACAAATTTCTTAATGAACAAACATGAACACAAAAATGTGTTTGATTATGTGTTTGTGTTCAGTTAAAATTAAATGAACATTCGGTTCGTTTACAGGCCTAGGTATAAAAGCTAAAAATTTCAAAACCCCCTCTATTTATACCGTCACTACAATTCATAAACCTATCTACTCAGCTTCAAACCATATTAGAGTATAATATACTATATACTTTTAATTAAAATTTTGATTTTTACGTGATTAACAATATCTAGAGGTGAACAATAATCGAAACTCAACCGAAATTGAACAATAACACACAAAACAGAACATAAAACTAACTAAAACCGAGTTAACCTAATATCAGTTTTTTTGTACCCTAAGTTAACCAAAATTGAGACACCAAAACTGAACCATTCATACATTTATATCCTTTATACATCCATTACATGTATTTATACCTTCATTTCATGTGCTTCTAAGCAAAATTTTAAACAAAGTTTGGTTTTATTTATTAACCAAAATTAACTAAACCGAACTAAAAACGACAATTTAACCAAATAGACTGAACCAATTAACCGGTTATCCGGTTGGTTAACAAGATTGATAAGCCGATAATGTCGATTTTTGTTTCGGTTGAGGCTTATAACCGAACTGAACCTAACTCAACCATGAACCATTAGAAGTGTCTATGTTTCCTACCACATCGTGCGCGCATCTTCTATAATATATAAATGAAACGAATGTGGGACACATGGCATATTCTCAGGCCATCTAACTAAGTTTTTCCCGCTTATTTTACCGGGTCAATTAAATGGGTCATGAATACTCCATCTACTATTAAATTATTTTTTCTCTCTCATGTGTATAGCACATGCACTTTCTCCCATGATTTTTAAGTGTTAATAACTTTTTTAAATGTCATTTTTTTTGAAAAAAAATTACACCAAATTAATGAGTGTTTTATTATCTTTCCAACGAGTACCATAGTGCTATACAAAAAACGATACAAAATGAGCGTTTTATTATATTTCCAAATCAAGAAGTAAGAAGTAAAGCATCTGTTGCAACCAAAGCCTGTTTACTAAGGTCTGTTCTAGAGAAGTGGATCTTTTAATGAGATTTGTCTGAAAAAACTGTTGCTTCAAACAGATGATGCTTCAACGGTTTGCTTGCAACAGTTGTTTGAACAAACTGTTGAAGCAACATCTGTTTGAAGCAATAGTTGTTTCAGACATATCTCCTTAACAGACCCACTGCTCTGGAACAGACCTTAGTAAACAAACTTTGCTTGCAACAAACGCTTGACTTCTTGATTTGGTCTTTAGTAAACAGACCTTAAAAAATGATATAGTCTTCTCGTGCATCGCACGGGGTTTCATCTAGTACTATTATGAATATATTAATGGGTATGTTTCAGTTTAACTAATTTGGGTTAAGTAAGGGTACAAAAAGAAAACGATAACCAATTTTAAATTAAATTGGATGTTTTCAGTTTTCAATAGATTTTGGTTCAGTTTTGCCAGATTTTTGGTTTGGCTTCGATGAACGGTTTAGTTATTGGTCACTCCTATATTCGTTAATCACGTAGCACATATAGATTTTTTAAATAAAAAATAGCAATACTATACTCAAATTAAAGATAATAAAATGCTCATTATTATGATGTAATTTTTTTTTATAAAAGTATAAACGTATTAAAAAAATATGACTATTTAAAATAATGGGGGGTGGCTTGCTTAAAATATGGAAAAGAAGTTTAACTATAATTTATATAAACAAAAGTTAAGTAAAGTTTAAGGGATTAAAGTGTAACTAAAATGGGGTATTAAATGTAAATAATGTATGAATGACTATTTTACCCTCATTTTATGGTTGTTAATGAAAAATAAGTTCTTAACTTTTGGGTATCTTAAACTACCCCTCACTCATGCATTATAATATAGTATAGATATAGGTTGAGTTCTTCGGAATTCTAAATCCTTTACGACGAACTTTCGTGGAGTTTATACTTAGCGAAACTGTGAGTATATCTTTCCCTTTTTTACTATTTACTCTTTTGGGGTGATTCATGTACCATTATTATTAAACTTACGTATATTATTTACAAAGCAATGTGCTCTTTGATATGTTTTGTGTGAATTGTATGAACGATTTGTCAAAGTCATTAACCTTTGGGCCGCACCTAACAATGAGTAGTACTACGAATTATATCCCTTGTTTGAGTTACATGAACGAGTTAAGTCCTTGGTCATTGTTAAGGTTTTTCTTGAACGATGTGTGAACGATGTGAGGCTTGATTTTGACCCTTTTACATATTACAAACATCAAGGCATATAAATTGCAAATTACTGTTTGAACGAAAATGGATATACTCACCAATGCATTATATGTGTTGACAAATTATTTTGTACATGTTTCAGGTGAAGTTTGATCTTGCGTGCTTTTCACGCTTAGGCTGGACCTAGTGCTTAAATAAAAGTTGAACATTTATTATTTATGTTTGAGATTTCTATTAAGACTCTTTGTATTTCGTTTTGAAGAATGGAAGTTACTTTCTATTATTATTTACAATTTAGTCCATGTGCTATTGAACAATCGTCACTACGTGACACCTCGATGTTTCCGCCATCGGTTGGGGTGTTACAGATTGGTATCAGAGCCATGGTTATAGGGAATTAGGTTATTAGTAAATACTTTTGACCTAGACTATAACTAAGCTACCCTTTATATACTCTCTTTTATTCTCACATTTCTTTAGATAGTTTTCTCCTATTTAGATATATTCGAAGAAGATCATATTCCACAAACGAAACGAAAACACCAAGTTAGGAGTGATATCCATACCTTGGTGAATAGTTTCACTCCTTATATGTTTTATTTATATATTTATTTATCTTGTAATATTTTCCTTTCGAGATAGGAGACGTCCAAATCTCAAGGAATCTATCCCTCCAAAAGAAACTTAAATCACTAAGCTAGGAGTGATATCCTTATCTTAGTGACCAGTTTCACTCCATCGTATTTTTACTTTTTGAAAGTATATCTTTGAGTTAGGAGTGAAATCCACATCTCAAGGATATATTTACACATCTCAAAGATCCACTTGAGTTTTGAAATTTATTTGTGACGGGGCACGTGCAATCTGGAAGGGTGAGCGCCTGTATTCTGAGTTTTCTGTCTAGGCCTGGCATTTCGCATAAATCCCAATCAGACGAGGTACCCGTATGCCGACCTGGGAAATCTCGGGATGAGCATTCACTTATAGGCTAAAGTACGCCCCCACAAGTCACTAATAATATTTCAATTACCTTAGTTAGTCAACAGTTTCCTTGGAAACACTCTTATACCTTGTTTTATACTTGATATTACTTTTCACTTGAAGTTTTATCATGATTTTCTTTATGATATTCATAATTTTTCTTATCTCAATTTATAATTACTATTCTTTATGACATTTCCAAGATTTTTGGAAACAAATCTCATAATTATTGTTGCACTTTTGTAGATGTCTAATCGTGAATCTCGTAAGAGAGCCTCGAAGCGTCAGGCTAAACTGAAATCTGATCGTCGTATTACGTCCATGCTTAATGATAAGTTGGAAACACTGGTTCCTAACATCATTAATGCTATTATCCCAAACCTTAACCCAAACGGTAGCTCGAATGGGAACTCAAACGAGAATGCGGGTGGAAACGGTGGAACCACAGAGAATAAGTGAACTTTCAAGCACTTCAACTCTTGTCATCCCAACAAGTTTAATGGCACTGAGGGAGCCACTGGGTTACTCAAATGGTTCAAAAGTATGGAGAATACTTTCATTAATAGTGACTGTCCTGACAATCTGCGTGTTCGTCATGCCTCGAGTGTTCTTCAAAAGAGGGCACTCACTTGGTGGAACGGGGAAAAACACACTCGAGGGACAGAAGCTGCTTTGGCTATGTCTTGGGACGATTTCAAAATTTCCATGACTACTGAGTTCTGTCCTCGTAATGAAATGAAGAAATTGGAGGATGAGTTCTATCACCTCAAGCAAGATAGTGGAAACAACATTCCCTACAACAACCGTTACCACGAGTTGAGTTTACTGATTCCTCGTATGGTAACCCCGGTATCCTTGGCTATTGAGAAGTATATTGAGGGACTGCCACCTCAGATCTATGATTCGGTTATGGGAAGCAAGCCTGCTACTGTAGAGGATGTCATTCGTCTCCCAGTATCACTTACTGATAAGCATGTCAAGGATGGTACTCTAACTCGTAAGGGTACTAAAAGACCTACTGAAACCACTTCAACCCCTGCTACCACTGAACCTTCCCAAGAAAACTCTGCCTCTGCCTCTAGTTCCAATAAGAAACGAAAAGGTGGAAACCAAAACTATGCTGTTGTTGCACCCCTTAACCAGGTTCCTGTTGCAAACCCATCTGCTGCACCCCAAACTCAAAAGGTTCAAGGGAACTATGCAGGTGTGCACCCTAAGTGCACCACATGCAACTCTCACCACCCTACCAACCGACCCTGCTGGAAATGTGACACGTGTGGTCGACTGGGTCATACCACCCCTTTCTGTCGTGTTGCTAATCGACCCGTGAATAACCCACAGACTGCTAACCAAAACCAGGGAGCTGGTCAACCTAGAGTTTGTTACGCTTGTGGTGATCCTGACCATATGCAAAATAGATGCCCTCATCTCACGGCTTTTATCCAGGCCCGTCAACAACACCCAGTAGCCCCAGCAGCCCCGGCAGTTCCAACAATTCAAGCAGCTCCAGCTCATGGTTGTGCTTTCAACATCATTGCTAACCAAGATCAAGCTACCAACGACGTTGTCAATGGTACATTTCTTATTACTAACTTATATACACCGATTTTGTTTATACCGGTGCAGATAGGAGTTTTGTCTTGTTAGAATTTGAACCTTTGCTTGCTCATACTTGTCCTCACCATTACCCATCCTTTTACTGGGGAGGATGCAAATGACAATCTTATTCTTATAAAATCTATTCTCCGTAATTGCACGTAAAACCTAAACGATTATAACTTTTATGTAGATCTTATATCCGTAATTAGGAATATTATGAATCGAGTTAGTAAACCTTTCTTGAACCAATACGTAATTGTTTTTCATCGATAATATCCTCATATATTCCACAACCAGAAACCTTCACTTGAAGTAATTTCGGGACGAAATTTTCTAAAGTAGGGGAGACTGTAACATTTGCGCGTTTTCTAACTTTATCGTAATTTCATTCCAGTCCTCGTGATACGATCTTTTGAAATTACAAATAAAACTTATGTGGCATTATTCGTTAAAATCTTATTTATATACGTTTTATTATAAAACTTCAAATAAATTTGTCGAGGGATGTTGGAAAACGTCAAGTTTTACGAGGAAAAAGGATAAAACAACTTAAAAATATTGGTAAAGTTTATAAAAGATGAAAAAAAAATAGTTTAAAGTTTTAAAAGGTGTCGGTTAGAAATATTAACTTTGGTTAAGAAATCAAGGAACTAAACTAACCAAACTATCTGGAGGGACCAAAGTTGTCAGGTTTCAAAAAAAAATCTGAACTGGTACTATAGCAGCCGTGTTCCGGCGACCGGAAAACTCTCCGGCGAAGTTCGTTTTGGCATGTTAGGGCGTTTTAACTCGCTAGAATTAATAGATTTACATTTCTTCATCTTAATCTCTTGAATTCCCCACTTAATGTGGTCAAAAAAACGCGTTATAATTCACCTTGAAACCGAGCTCTTTCTTGTAACCGTCGGAATTTTTAACTTGTGATGAAACGCCACTTTTACAAGACTATTATAAATACCAAACTTAGCATTATTTTCTGCACTCTTCCCCTTCGAAACCCACTAAAAAACCCCAAGTAAAAACGTGCAAAGAGGCTCAAAATCGTGATTTTTGTGCGCGGGCTTAAAGCTTCGTTTTCGAGCGATTTACACATTGTGAGTACATGCTTTTGATGCCATTTCCTTTCTCTAATCATGTTCTTTGAAATCCCTCTTGATTCGGGTTGTAATCTGTGCAAATTGAAGGTTCCTAAAAATCTAGGGTTAGGATTTATGGTTTGGGGAAGAAGATGAAGTGTAGGAATGGTTTAAGTGTTTTTTGGTTGAAAATCTTAACAAGGTGTGGTGTTGGGCTAGTGGTTGTGTGTGTGTGTCTGTTCACAACTGACTCGGGTTCGAGTCCCTTCACAACCATTTTTTTCTCTTTCTTTCCTTTATTTTTTTGGTTCCTTTTCTTTTGTATTTATTTATTAATATATATATATATATATATGTATATATATATATATATATATATTAACTATAATCTTTTAATATTTCTAGAAAATTCATTTTTACTTCAAAAATTATGAAAATTTAGATGATACATCTTGACACCCTAAAGAAAATTATCATATTTTTATTTTCTGGAAAATACATCATTTTCATATTTTTCTGAATTAAATTATTTTAATCATAATTAAATAATTAAAAATGCATTTTAAGTGATTTTAATCTCAAATTTTCTGGAGATTTATTTTTTTGTATAATAAACTGAAAAAAAATGTAATTCCTCAGAAAATGATTATTTTTGATATTTTTACTATTTTTAATCATTAAAACACTATTTAAACTCATTAAATATGTTTTTAAATACAAATATGTTGAAAGAAATTTTGGAAATATTATCTTCAGTATTTCACATAATAAAATAATTATTTTTTATAAAAATATCATTTTTGGATCATATCTCGTATTATTTATTTTAATTATATTTAATTTAGAGATAATCAGTTGTTTAGTTAAATATAAATCATAAAATCTTTTTCGTGGATATTTTTTTATAAAATAGATAATGTGTCTAAGTGTGGGATACATAAGTGTTTTAGTCTCTTATTTAATTAATCGTGATATATTTATTTCAAAATTATTGTTATTATTAAAAACTTCATCTTCCCTACACAAGTCTAGTAAACCCTAATGCCTTTGATTTTGGTTGCCTTAGACTTTTAAGTTATTTTCCTCATTAGTATTCTATTATATATAGGTTGAGTTCTTCGGAATTCTAAATCCTTTACGACGAACTTTCGTGGAGTTTATACTTAGCGAAACTGTGAGTATATCTTTCCCCTTTTTACGATTTACTCTTTTGGGGTGATTCATGTACCATTATTATTAAACTTACGTATATTATTTACAAAGCAATGTGCTCTTTGATATGTTTTGTGTGAATTGTATGAACGATTTGTCAAAGTCATTATCCTTTGGGCCGCACCTAACAATGAGTAGTACTACGAATTATATCCCTTGTTTGAGTTACGTGAACGAGTTAAGTCCTTGGTCATTGTTAAGGTTTTTCTTGAACAATGTGTGAACGATTATTGAACGATGTGAGACTTAATTTTGACCCTTTTACATATTACAAACATCAAGGCACATAAATTGCAAATTCCTGTTTGAACGAAAATGGATATACTCACCAATGCATTATATGTGTTGACAAATTATTTTATGCATGTTTCAGGTGAAGTTTGATCTTGCATGCTTTTCACGCTTAGGCTGGACCTAGTGCTTAAATAAAAGTTGAACATTTATTATTTATGTTTGAGATTTCTATTAAGACTCTTTGTATTTCGTTTTGAATAATGGAAGTTACTTGCTATTATTATTTACAATTTAGTCCATGTGCTATTAAACAATCGTCACTACGTAACACCTTGATGTTTCCGCCATCGGTTGGGGTGTTACAGACCACATCCCCTCCCCCTCCTCCCTCCACCGCCCTCTTCCATCTCTTTACTTCCCTCCTCTTCTTTCATCATCTTTTATAACCTTTTACCCTAAATAATTGTTTTTCTACACTCACAATTATGAATCAGTAACTTTGGGTGTTTTAGCTTTATTTGAGATACCCATTTGTTCAATTAGATTAATTGATGTGTTTTTTATTTGGGTTTTTGTGTGGTTACATAATTCTAGGGTTTGACTTTTTTTTGGGTTATAGATTTGGGTCGGTTATGGTTACTGTAGAAGAGTTGAAGAATTTGAATGGAGGGTGATGATAATAATAACAGCTTTGAAAATTTTGAGTCTTGTTTATTTGTTTTGGTTGACATAGGTTATGATTTTATTATTGTTTCGTAACGTATGCAGAATTTATGACTGCAATTGATTTGTTTGTCTTGATTATAATGGGTCACATATGGTTATGGTTTTGGGTTTCCCTGCAGTCGTTAAAAAACAAATAGTCTTCCTCTTGCAGACTACAGACTTTTGGTCCACCTTTTCTCGTGCAGATGTCTGCAGATGTGGTCCGCAGACTGCAGAACTTTTGCCTCAGAAAAAACAAACAACACCTAAGAATCCATAGTATCTACAAGATCATTATGTTGTGTTTTATTTTCAGCAAGTTATATGACCTGCTGTGTTTTATGTTCAGCAAGATCATATGCTTTATTTTATTTTATTTTTAGTAAGTTATATGATCTCCCGTGTTGTATTTTCAGCAAGATCATCATGTTGTGTTTTATTTTCAAGGGGAAATGGAATTAAATAATCCCAACTTTGGGGGGTTGGAAGGGAATAATCCCAACTTGAAACTTGTAAGATAACAGTCCCAACTTGTCAATGTTTTTATTTTGTTGATCCCAAACTAACCAGGGTTAGTTTTCAGGCTAAAATTGTAATTTTTAAAAGATCAAGGACCATTTTTTCCATTAATCAAACTTTTTAAACAAACCCATCATCCCCCGACCACCCTCGTTCTCCGACGACCACCTCCGCTAATCACCCTCCTTCTCTGGAGACCACTTCCGGCGAGCTCTTCTTCTCCGGCGACCACTTCCAGCGAGCTCTTCTCCTCCGGCGACCACCTCAGGTGACCACCCTCCTTCTCCGGTAACCACTTCCGGCAAGCTCTTTTTATCCGGCGACCAAACAACACCAACAACCTACCACCTTCACTTCTCCGGTCCCGACCAACTCTCCGATAAACCATAAACCCACACCCGACAACCCTCTGTTCCGATAACCACCATTAATAGTCGAACACCCACCTCCTCTGTCAATACACTTCCGATCACCACTCCAACTCCGATAATCAGCACCAGTCGCCTCCTCCGGCGAGTGCAAACAACCCACAACCTATTCACAGTACCGATATCCCATACCCTGTTCAGTTATCAGACCCAAACCCGATCCAATCACAATCTATTAATATTAACGAGAGTTAAGACCCGGTTAACCCGACACCACGCTAACTCGTTTCTCATAAACAGCCCGGGTTTGAACCCATCAACACTCGAACCGTTCAACACCCGAAGACGAAGACCAGAGGTTACGTTAATACTTTTGGTGGTCGCCGGAGAACGAGGGTGGTCGAGGGAAGATAAGTTTGTTTAAAAAGTTTGATTAATGGCAGAAATGGTCCTTGATCTTTTAAAAATCACATTTTTAGCCAAAAAACTATCTGGGTCTGTTAAAAACTAACCCCGATTAGTTTGGGACCAACAAAATAAAAACATTGACAAGTTGGGATTATTATCTTACAAGTTTCAAGTTGGGATTATTCCCTTCCAACCCTCCAAAGTTGGGATTATTTAATTCCATTTCTCCTATTTTCAACAAGTTATATAACCTGTTGTGTTCTATGCTCAGCAAGATCATCATACTGTGCTTTATTTTCAGTAATTTATATGACCTGCAGTGTTTTATATTCAACAAGATCAGTATGCAGTTTTTTTTTTCTTTCAGAATTTGCATTTGTAAATATGGAAAGATTTGAAACAATCCCTTAAATCTCTCATATTGATTGTGAGATTGAGTTTTAAAAAAAATGAATATTTATATAATTACTTTATTACCCTTTTTTATTAAAATAAATCCATGTCACGTGTCACTCTTACAAACATTCTTACTCTTCTCACAAAAAAGAGGCATTTGTAGCTGAACCTCTATGCCCTCTCTCTCTCTCTCACACACACACACATATATATATATATTACTATTTATACTTATAATACATTGTTAACACCATACTTCCGGTCATGCTAAATAGGTACTTGGGGACCTAAATATATAAACTGATACTACTAGATAATGTGGGGTGTCTCGTTAAAAACCTTATTAAGAAAACCCAGTGGGAAAAAAACTTAGTTAAGGGAAAAAGAGTACAATGTGTATAATTCTCGACCTAAATTTAACAAACATATTTCAATCTTCGAAGACCGATTTTGTGTGATAGCTGTTCAATACTACTTCTAGGTAGAGAAAAACTTTGGTGAGATGTGCTTCGTTCCTTCTGAAAGTCATACGTCGAGAAAAACTTTGGTGAGATGTGCTTCGTTCCATCACCCTTGATGTAACCTTCTTTAATTTGAGCTATGTAAGCAGCATTGTCAAATAATTGTCGGGTTCTTCATAATTTGTTCTAATCCGCATGCTTATTGTATGTGCCTAATCATTGATCTCAACCTCACACACTCTCGAATGACATCATATATTGCTATCAATTCAGCATGATTTGATGATGTTTCTTTAAGTGTTTGCTTAGCTGAACTCGAAGAAAATGTTGTGCCGCCATATGTGAATAAATAACATGTTTGAGATTTTTGCTTTATGTGAATCTGATAGATATTCAGCATCGACATACCTAACAAGCTTAGAATTTTTATCTTTCCGGTAGAAAACACCTAAGTCTTGTGTCCCACGAATATATCAGAATGTATGTTTCATACCATTCCAATGTCTACGTGTTGGGTTCGAACTGTATCTTGCTATAGTTCATGTACCAAGAATGCAATATCAGGTCTCGTGTTAATTGCAAGACACATAGGGGCACCGATTGCACTTAAGTACAGTACTTCTGGACCAAGTACTTCTTCACCTTCTTTTTTAAGGTGATAAGGATTCTTATGTGAGCTAAATGGATGAGCTTTGTCCATATTAAAACGTACTAACATTTTCTGGATGTAGTTTGACTGATGGACGAATGTACGGTTACGAAAATGCTTGAACTGCAGGCCAAGACATAATTTTGTTGTACTGTGGTCTTTTATTTCGAATTCTCTCTTAAATATATTAGCCAGTGTTTTGATTCTCTTCGGGAGATCCAATATTATTCTATCATCAATATAGACTACTATTATAGTGAAATTTGAGAGTGATCTTTTTATAAAGACACATAGATTGATCATATGAGACTTGTACCCTTCTTTTTCGAGATACTCACTGACTCGATTATACCACATACGACCAAATTGGTTAAGACCATATAAACACCTCTTCAGCTTTATAGCACACATATGTCGAGGTATCGATTTTAATGCTTCAGGCATTTTTAATCCTTTAGAGATTTTCATGTATATGTCATTTTCAAGTGTCACGTCCAAGTATGCGGTGACAACATCCCTAAGTCTCATTTGAAATGCATTTGATATTGCAAGACCAATTAGAAATCTAAGGGTTATCCCATCTACTACAAGGGAATATGTTTCCTCATGATTAACTCTGGGGATTTTGGAAAACCCTTGTGCTACAAGGCATGTCTTATATCGTACAATCCCATTCTTTTCCTTTCTTTTTATAGCAAACACCCATTCGGACCACAGGCCCGAAAACCTTTCGCTTTTCAAGTTAACCTATCTCACCCTTTATGGCCTTTTGCCATTTTGGCCAATCAATTCTATGCATGCACTCTTCTAGAGTTTTAGGTATGTAATCATATATCATCAACTCGTATTTCATTTTGGTTCCATATTGTACTATGTTATACATAATTGATACATATATAATTTTCGTTTGTACCAGTGTGTCTTCTCAAATTTCATTTTTCTCTTAAATTATATTAGTCTCTTCTGGGACATTTAGCTCTTTTGGGGTTTCATTTACTAAACTTTCATCAACTGTTTTATTCTACTCTTTTTGTATACATGGGTTCTTATCTTTAGAACCTATTGGTCTCCTATGCTTTCTTTGTATGGTAATCACTTATGGGATTATTTCAATTCGAGCGGGTGCATTTGATACTGGTATATGTGACTTTGTCACTCTATTTGTATTTGTTAACACATTTGGTAATTCATTTGCTATTCTTTGCAAATGTATAATCTTTTGGACTCCAGATTCACATTGACCACTTCAGGGGTCCAGATTTGATAATGATGATCCATTCCATGTTATCTCTTGTGTTACCAATCTTTCTTTCGTCTTATCTCCCCCTAAGGCTAGGAATATTGTCTAATTAAACTGACAATTAGCAAATTGTGCTGTAAACATGTCACCCGCCAATGATTCTAAACATTAAATAATAAACAGGGAGTTAAAACCAATGCAAATGCCCATTCTTCTCTGTGGTCCTATTACGGTACGTTGTGGTGGCAATATTGGTACATATACCGCACAACCAAATATTTTGTGGTGGTAAACATTTGGTCTCTTCCATAGACCAATCGTAATGGGGAGTATTCATGATCAACAGTTGGTCTTAATTTGATTAGTGCAACGGTATGTAGAATAGCATGCCCCAATGCAGAAGATGGCAATTTGCATCTTATTATGAGAGCTCTATTGATTAACTGTAATCGTTTAATTAATGATTCAGATAAACCATTTTGTTTGCGAACATGAGCTACTGGATGTTCAACATTCATCCCAATTGACATGCAAAATTCGTTAAAAGCTTGTGATGTGAATTCTCCAGCATTATCCATTTGGACGGTTTTAATTTGATTCACTAGGAAATTAGTTCTCAACTGAATGCTTTGAGCTAATAGTCAGGCAAACGCTACGTTTGGGGTACTAAAAGACTCACATGCAACCACCACGTTGAGGCGTAAATTAAGACCAAGAAATAGCGGAATAGACCACAAGGAGGATGTATAGGCCCACAAATGTCCGCTTGGATTCTTTCTAAAAATGATGGGGTTTCTTGCTTTAGTCTAGTTGGTGATGGTTTCCCAATGAGCATGTCGTACATGATAAATCTTGTGGCAATAATACTTTAAAATTCTTAAGAGGGTGCCGACTTGCAATTTTTATTCTTCGACTCATCATTTTGCTACCAGGTGACCTAGTCAATCATGTCATATTATGAATGTGTCTTTATCTAGTAACTTCTGGTTACTCACCACCATATATGATTCAATAGGAGCAATATTAGTACAATATAATCCAGAGGATAAAACTTTTAGCTTTTCTACAATGGTATATTTGCCATTTTCATTGGAAGTAATTTGTAAGGATTCGAGCCTTCTCTACGAAGCAGAGCGACCTCGTCTTGGTATTATTTTCGGATGTTGTGTTGAGGTAGTAACCTATTTGCCTTGGACTTTGAACTTTGTTGGGTCTGCTGACCTAGAGAAGAACAGATGATTAGAAAGCCAAAACATGCTATCAGTTTGATCCTTGAATAAACAGTCTTTACAACTTACTTCTCCCAAAAGACTGCTGACCCTAACTACTGTTCTATCCAAACAACTGCTCAACAACTGCTGAGACAAAGAACTGCTGAGTAAACAACTGATGAAGAACAACTGCTGATACAAGTACTGAAGACCAAAGCACTGCTGGAACCAACAGCACTTAGGCTCCAGCAGTGGATACAAGACCATCAGAGTTTATCTACAACAGCTGTTTAATATCAGTGCTTTCAATGTAACAGTAGTTTGTAATAGGCAGATGTTTATGTTTGTTATTCTGTTAGAGGTCACTGTCTTAGGTGACGTCAGCCTAGGTCATCAGTGCTTTGAGTCTGTCTATAAATAGAACAGTGCTTGTACTGTTCTATTGCATCACACACACAAACATTCTCTCAGACAAACAATCACTGTGTGATCAGGCTGAGGGGGAGTATTTGTAAGATTGTAATCTTTTAGATAAATGAAAGCATTCGATCTGAAAACATTTACTCTCTTGTTTTGATTAACAGTTTATTATTCCGCTGCACTTTCATCTATTTTCGTTTCACTTTTATCATATTTTAGTTAAACATAATCAAAACAAACAAACTCAGATCCTAACAATTGGTATCAGAGCTTGGTCAATTAAATTCGATCTAACAAATCAATTTAATAATCAGCTCACAATTATTGATATCGTTTGTCTGTTAGATTAAAAACAGAGTAATAGTTTAATTTCGTTTCAACCGTTTTTAAACAGACTTTGTTTTTTGAAAAATCAGAGAATGGATTCTATCAATCACGATCCACATAACACTGGCACGAACAACAAGCCACCGATGCTTGTCAGATCTGAATACAATATCTGGCAACGTCGGATGAGCCATATTCTAGCTCAACAAAACACTGGGTGTTGGAAGTCGGTTATCTTCGGACCACATGTTCCGACTGTGCCGAGTACTGAAGATCCCAAAGTGTTTGAGCCAAAGAAACTTGAAAACTACTCCGACCAGGATTTTCAAAAAATTGAGCTAGATGCTAAGGCCTTCAGTATTGTGGCCATGGCTCTACCCAATGATATATATGCTGGGTTGTTACACTGTAACAGTGCAAAGGAGTTGTGGGATGCACTGAAAGAACAGTTTGGTGGGACTGAGGAGGTTATTGAAAACAATCGTGAAATACTTAACCAACAATATGAAACATTCAGTCATGTCAAAGGAGAGTCATTAACTCAACAGTTTGAGAGATTTAATTGCTTAATTAGTGAACTAAAATTGGTTTGTCTTACTTACCCTCATTCAACCTTGAACCATAGGTTTTTGAGATCATTACCAGACAAATGGGACACTATTGCTATTGTGATGAGAAACTCAATAGGATTTAAAGACCTATCACTGACCCAGCTTCATGGTAAGCTCTTGACCTATGAGAGAGAGCTTAACCAGAAAAAGAAGCTCCAGGACTCTGGAAAAGTGTATGATGACTATGTGTTTGGGAATACAGCACTTTTGGGTCATGATGAGGTGCCTGTTAACACAAAGGATCAGAGTTATGATCATTTTATTGACATAACTTCAGGTTTTAACTCTGATTCTTATTCACCAAACTATGCTTTCACAGCAAGTGGTGGTGATATCCAGGCATCTGACAATATATCCTTTGAGTATGATGACCTGAAATACTTTGACCCTGATGATTTGGAAGAAATGGACATTATGCACCAATTGGCCCTTCTCAGTGTAAGAACTAATAATTTTTACAAGAAAACTGGGAGAAGGTTTCCAGGGTTGACTGGCAGATCTAAGGTTGGGTTGGATAAATCAAAGATCAAGTGTTATAAATGTCATAGGTTTGGTCATTTTGCTAGGGAATGTAGGGGTCAACATGGTACACCTATGATAACCTATCCAAATCAAAGATCACAGACCAACACTTATCAGAATTCCTATAATGCCCCTGGACCAAATGTGCAAAACACTGCTCATTTTGCACAGTCCTCAAACACTGCTCCTGTCCAGTATGTCCAAACCACTGTTCCTCAGATCCACTATGTGCAAACACCTGTTGCTCAAGCACCTGTGCAAACGACTGTTGCTCCATCCTCTGCTCCTGCAGAGACCAGTCAACAGAGCTTCTTTACACAAGGTTTTGTTGATTGGAGCAGTCTACCTGATGAACTAACAGATGAGAATTTTGCACTAGTTGCCAAAACTGAAAATGAACCAGAAAATTTCTGTTTCATGGCTATGGTGGATGAGATTGAATCTGAGGAGGTGGTAACTGAATCTGATGTTGTGACTGATGATGTTGTTAGTGAAGTTGTTACAGGTGAAAAACCTGAAGAAGAGGTTGTGAATCTCACAGATCCCTAGGGTGCATCTGATGACTGTGAGTGCAAGTGTGATTGTGCATTGATGGCTGCTGCTAAGGTATCTCCTCAAATTCTTAAAGAGTTGTGTTCTGACAAATGTGTAATAGCATTTGCTAACATCAAAGAGGTGAATGAAAACCTTAGAAAGAAAATTTTGGATGATGAAGTTAAATTTGAAAAACTCACAAAAGATTTGAAAACAAATTTAACTGCAAAAGAGTCTGAAATTAGCAGCTTAAAACATGAAGCAACCATAACCAAAGACCAGCTCCAAACTATGATAGCAAAATATCAAAGTTGCAAGAGTGAGCTAGAGTCCACCCAAGTTGAATGTGAGAAATGGGTGGAATCATGTAGAGGCTTTGAAATGTTACTCAACAAACAAACTAAAAGTCATGTGAAGTTTGGCTTTGGTTTTGAAACCACTGCTCCTGCTTTTGAAAACACTGACAAAAAGAGTCAAAAGTCTGTTGAGGTAATACCAACAAACCTGCAGGGTCAAGAGATTAAAATCACTGAACCAAATGGTAAGAAAATTGTTCTTGAAAAACCAGAAGGTTCCTCATCTTTTGCTGAACTTGAAAAGTATGAATTTAAACCTACTTGGTCTGATGAGTGTGATACTCTTGAGAATTTCAAACCTGTTGATTTTAAAACACCTGGGGAAAGACAGCTCCTCAGGCAAAGGTCATTCCATTGGCTAAAGTCATTCCCCTGAAAAATCTTCCAGCAGATGCTCAAACATCTGCTGAAAAGAAGGCTGAAAAGGGGAAGAAGAAAGAAAAGACTGTCAACTTGTTCTGTGATTTCTGTGAAAAGAAGAATCATGTCACCAAAAACTGTTTTCTTCTAAAAGCATATGACATTAACAAAGGAACAAGTGAATGTGATTCCAAAGCCACATGCTCAATATGTGGGAAAAAGAATCACAAGACCAAAGAGTGCTTGTATCTCAAAAATTTTGATGTTAAAATACAAGAATACAAAGCTAAAACTCTTGCAAACCCTGTGGTCAGTACTTCAAAAGGAAAGCCCAAACAGACCTTCACCCCTGTCCAAACATCTGTTACAAAAAGGCTTGAAACATCTGCTTCTAGAGATGTCCAAGTAACAGATGCTCCACCCACAAGCAAATACCCAAGAGGTTATGGTCAACCTCCATGTCACAGTCTGCCACATGTTTATGAGGAGCCAAAGAGACCCTCTAAATCAAGAGTGAACAGAAATCCATATGGGTATTATCATCTGTCAGGAAGTGATCAAACAACTGCTGCCCCAAGTGTTGACATCCAAGCACTGGCAAATGGTCAGCAGCAGTTGTTGACCTTAATTCAAAAATTGGTCCAAACCACTGATCACCTTCCAAAGCTTGAGTCTGAAAGGTCTGTGGACCCATCCAAAGTCAACTTGGCTTTGGACACTCACCAAAACTAACCATTTACTGATGTGCAGGGAGCTTCTGCTTGTTTGGATAGTCTTTGGTATGTAGATAGTGGAGGCTCCAGGCACATGACAGGATGTAGAGCCCTTCTTCTGGACTTCTTGGCTCATGGAGGGGATGATATATCCTTTGGTAATGATTCTAAAGGTAAGGTGTTGGGTTCAGGGACTGTACAGGCTGGAAAACTCAAGTTTGAAAATGTCAATCTTATTGATAATCTCAAGTTTAATATTCTGAGTGTTTCACAAATGAGTGACAAAGGTTATGGCTCATTTTTCACAAATAAAACTTGTAAGATTATTGGGCCAGAAGTGGTGAAAAAGATTGATACCATTATTGCTGAGAGCAAAGCACAACTTGTTGCTCATAGAAGTGGCAATGTGTATGTTGTTGATATGTTAAAGGACAATCCTATGGCAAATGTCTGTCTGTTTTCTGCTGCCTCCACTAAGGAGACAGAATTGTGGCATAGGAGATTGGATCACACCAACCTTAATACTATCAACACACTCTCCAAACAAAGCCTTGTTAGAGGCTTACCATCAAAAGAATTTAAATGTGATGAGCATTGTGTTTCTTGCTTAAAAGGGAAACAACATAAAAGCTCTTACAAATCCATTGATGAGTTCAAAACTAGTCAGTGTCTACAACTGCTGCACATGGACTTGTTTGGCCCTGTTAAAATCATGAGTCTAAGAAGAAAGAGATTTTGTCTTGTCATAGTTGATGATTTTTCTAGGTTTACATGGACTTACTTTTTACATTCTAAGGATGAGACTACAGGTATATTGAAGGACTTTGTCACCAATGTTGAAAAGCAATATGACTTGCCAGTAAAAGTCTTCAGGAGTGACAATGGAACAGAGTTTAAAAATAAGGAGTTGGATGACTTCTGTGTGTCAAAAGGGATTGTGAGGCAGTTCAGCATCCCAAGAACACCAGAACAAAATGGGGTGGTTGAGAGGAAAATAGAACTCTTATAGAAGCTGCAAGAACCATGCTAGCAGATTCTGGTTTGCCACTGTCCTTTTGGGCAGAAGCTGTAAACACTGCTTGCTATGTTCAAAACAGAGTTTTGATCAACCCCAGACATCAAAAAACTGCTTATGAAATTTTGTTCAAAATTAAACCATTAATCTCATTTTTCAAAATCTTTGGCTGCCCATGTTTCATTTTAAATCTCAAAGATTCCATTTCAAAATTTGCAGCCAAAGTAGACTGTGGTTATTTTCTGGGATATTCTTCTACTGCTAAGGCCTACAAAGTGTTTAACACAAGGACTAAGACAATAGAAGAAACTCTGAATGTAAAGTTCAATGAACTTTCATCTCTAAAAATCCCTGCAAACCCTGCTGAACTATTTGATTTAGATAAATTCAAATTTGAAGATATCACTGTTAAAGCTAACAATGCAGGTATTTCACAGTCTCCACAACAAGATTACAGAACAGATGTTGTGATCCCAAGTCACTACAAAGTCTATTCTGCCTCAGAGGAAGCAGCTGTTCAAAACAATTGTCAAAACTCTGCCACAGCTGTGTCAACCACTGTTGGCCAGTCTTATCCTCAAACCACTGCCTCACCCCTCACAACCACTGACCTATCATCTGTTGACAAAAGTCAATCATCTGTTGACAAAAGTCAGTCAAGTTTCACACCACTTGGACCCATTCCTCCATTACCATTCCAAACATCTGATGGCACTACAGAAGTACCAACAGATGTTACACCAACAGAGTCACCAAACCTCTGTCCATCACCTCAAAATGCCATTGTTCCATATCAAGGAGATCTTATTTACTTAAGAGCTCATCCACCAGACCAGATCATTGGCAACATCATAGAGGGTGTGCTCAAAAGAAGCCAATCCTCAAATATCTGTCTTTTTGCAGGTTTCTTATCCCTCACACAACCTGTCAAGTACCAAGAGGCACTGAAAGACAACAGTTGGGTAGAGGCCATGCAGGAAGAACTCCTTCAATTCAAAAGACAACAAGTATGGGAGCTTGTACCACTTCCTAAGGATGTTTGTCCTATAGGAACAAAGTGGGTCTTCAAAAACAAGACTGATGAAAGGGGTATTGTTGTCAAAAATAAAGCCAAGCTGGTGGTTCAAGGCTTCAGACAAGAAGAAGGAATAGATTATGATGAGACTTTTGCTCCTGTAGCAAGACTAGAAGCCATCGGACTCTTTTTAGCCTTTGCTGTCAACCACAACATAAAGGTGTATCAGATGGACATCAAATGTGCTTTCCTTTATGGCAAAATTCAGGAGGAGGTCTATGTATGTCAGCCACCTGGTTTTGAAGACACATTCCATCCTGACTATGTCTACAAGCTCAACAAAGCTTTGTATGGACTTAAACAAGCACCAAGGGCCTGGTATGAAACTCTCTCCACATTTCTCTTATCCATTGGCTTCACAAGAGGTAAAATTGACAAAACTTTATTTCTTAAATGGAAAGGGAAACACTTAATGATTGTTCAAATATATGTGGATGACATCATTTTTGGATCCACATGTAACCAAATGTGTGAAGAGTTCAGAAAACTCATGACAGCAGAGTTTGAGATGAGTGCCATGGGTGAGCTTCAGTGTTTCCTTGGTCTTCAAGTGAAACAACTACAAAATGGCACATTCATTCACCAAAACAAATATGTAAAGAACTTATTAACCAGATTTGAGATTAATGATTGTAAGCCATGTAGCACACCCATGAGTACAGTCAAGCTGCTCACTATTGATGACAAGGATGAACTGGTTGATCAAACACATTATAGATGTATGATTGAGTCCTTATTGTACCTAACTGCATCTAGGCCAGACATTATGTTTGCTACCTGTGTCTGTGCCAGATCCCAGGCTTCACCCAGAAAGTCAAACCTTATTGCTGTGAAAAGGATATTCAGATACCTCAAAGGTGCTCCCACACTTGGTATCTGGTATCCTGCTAATGGAAACATTGAGCTTTCAGGTTATTCAGATAGTGACTTTGCTGGCTGTCACACCACAAGAAAATCCACCTCAGGAGGGTGCCAATTTCTAGGGAATGCCTTAGTTTCATGGCAAAGCAAAAAGCAGGCAGTTGTTTCAACTTCAACAGCTGAAGCTGAATACATTGCTGCTGCAAGCTGTACAACCCAACTCATGTGGCTTCAAAATCAACTACTGGATTTTGGGATAACTGCACTTAGGACTCCACTCATGTTGGACAGTCAAGCTGCTGAAAATATCATCAAGAATCCAGTCTCTCATTCCACTACCAAACACATTGACATAAGACATCATTTTGTCAGAGACAGCTATGAAAAAGGTTTGATTTCTTTACACCATGTTCCAACAGAGGATCAGTTGGCAGATGTGTTAACAAAAGCTTTAGACACATCTACCTTTACAAATCTGATTTCCAGAATTGGTATGTTAAACATGGATTAAACAAATAAAGTTTCAATAAATCTTAATAAAATGTTTCAGCAAATCAAATTTTTTAAATAGCTGTTTGGTTGAAAAATTTGTTTATAACATCTGATCAGATAAAACAACCACTGTTTCATTCATATCCACTGTTGGTTGAAAAGTCTGTTTCAAAACATCTGATCAGATAAAACAACTGTTAGTTGAAAAATCTGTTTCAGAATATCTGTTCAGATAAAACAACTGTCTCCTTATATATACTATGAAAAAAAAAAGCTGTTTGTATCAGCTGTTGCTGTTTGTATCAGTTGTTTGCCAAAAACAGCTGTTCTCCACCAGATGTTTCATCCATCAGATGATTGCCACGTCTGTTCATATAAGCAGAGGTTTGGCCACATCAGCGGTTCCATTGAGCCTATAAAAACCCTGTTTTACCACAACAGACGTTACACTGTCTCATTGTATTCAAATACTGAAAACCGCCTTCTTCATTCTCAAACCCTTCATCATTATCCAATCATCTTCACCTTCGAAATCCATTACAATGGATCTTCAAGCCAAAGCTACACACAATTGTCTCCCCTATCTGATTAAAACAGATGACAACACTCCATTTCATTCTACCATCGACATTTTCCTTAACTCCAAATACTTACCCATCCTAACCGCTAACGCCCCCATTTATCTTGATACACTCCAAGAATTTTGGTTGAATGCTGAGTTTCTACTACAAGACAAAAAGCCTACTTCCATTATTTCCAAAATTGGAGAAACCAGTATCGTCATTACCCCTGAAACCATATCCACAACCTTCACACTGAATGACCTGGCAGGTAAGGATTCCTTTACTAAAACAGAGCTTCACACTGAGTTCCAAGAAAGAGGGTATGATGGTCAGATGATTGGATCAACTCTTTTCAAAAAGTTTTTCCCTCCAGTCATGAAATTTTTCTTCCATACTCTTCTTCTTTGTGTCTCTGCTAAGTCCACGTCCTTTAATGAAATCCCATTAAGGATGCAATATCTGGGTTATGCCATGTTGTCAAACTCTGACTTCAATCTTTCCCAGGGATTGTTCATGGACTTGGTATCAAATGTGAAAGCAGTCAAGTCTGGGTCAAACAATGCTTTTCTTATTTACTCAAGAATTCTTAGTGTAATCTTACAAAAAGTCTTACCAGAAAAAGTTTTCAAAAAGGGTGAGGCTATGCAAATGAAAAGCTTAACTGATGAAACTTTCACAAGAATGCTGGGTGGAAGCACCCTAGAAAAAGTGTCTAAAGTGTCAAAAGTTTCTAAAACACAAACAAAGAGGACAAAGGCAACAACTGTTGTCAAAACCTCTGTTGTTGAGCCCACTGCTCCTGGTGATCATGGCACTACATCCAGTACTGTGAAACCCACACCAGCTACTTCCAAAAAGAAACATCCATCCACAAAAACCACCACTCAACCACAAATGAGGCTTCTGGATGTTGAAGTACCAGAAGAAACCTCTGTTGCACAACAAAAGCAACCTGAAACCACTGTTGTTACTTCCTCACAACAGTTGGACATACCTCCACCTGCCCAAACTCCTCATGAATCCTCTCAAAAGGATCATGTTGTAAGCCAAGGGGACACACATCATGATACATTTGAGTCACTTGACCAAATGTTCACAAGCCCCTCTCCCAGGGCTAATTCTCTTGTTACTCCTCCACCCTCACCATCACATCATGTCCCACAAACAATGCAACCTCTGTTTGAAGCAATTGACAAATCTCAGGAAGATCCCAGTTCCTCTCTTCCACCTGTCACTGAGAGTATACTCCAACAAGTGACTGGTCCTGAGAATATACAATCTGCTATCCCACAAACAGAAGAGGAGGTTACACCACCTGAGTTCAATGAAACTCTAGGTGAGTTTTCAAGTGGAGCAGCCACTACTGATGTAGAGACCACTGTCTCACATCAGGACAGTGATTACATAGCTAAGACTCCCTTGAAGGCAACAACTGTTGAAGCCACTATAGTGTCTCCAAAAACAGTTGGAAGTCCCTAGTACCAAGAAAAAGGGGCATTTGATTCACCTATTAGGACTGAATCAGGTAGAAATACCACTGGTAGGGACTCAGATGATCCTATTAATTTAGGAGATGGGTCAAAATACCAAGAATTGACGGACAGAGTTTCTGTCATTGAAACCTCTGTTGCTGACATCAAATCTGATGTCAAGCTTATACTGAGCTCAATTGCAGACCTTTCCAAGAGTCAACCATCCACAGCTGATATAGCCAGTGAGTTATGGAAATCTGTTTCCCCCATCATCATAGCTCACGGAAAACTGGCTGATCAGACACATGAAACTTACATGGCTGAGATCAGGAATATGGTAGATGCAAGGTACAAAGATACCCATGCTGATATCAAAGCCATCAAGGACCACCTGCTGAAGACTACTGGCTCTGCCCCTACCACCATCCTCAGGGATGAAAATGATGATGCTTTCATGGCTGATGATGCCAAAAAGGGGGAGAGTGGCAGAGATAGGCTACCAAAACTAGATCCTTTTGGTTGTCCTCCTTCTAAAAAAGGCCAAGCCAAGTCTGCCAAGAAACCAGAGTCTACCAAATCAGCTCCACAACAACAAGTTCCACAACAACAACAAGCAACAACAGCACCACCACAACAAACCACTGAGAAGAATAAAGCAGTAGATGACTCTGCAAACATAGAAGCTGAAAAGGCTGCTCAAGAGAAACAGAAAAGAGCTGACACTTTGGAAGTTAAAGCAGAGTCATTAATTGAACTCAAAAAGAAACAACAAAGGGAAACTGAAGATGTGGGATCCTCTAAAAGGATGAAAAGACCTGCTAAGCATGTTAGAAAACCACCATCTAAGTTGAACACCTCTGTTGATAAAACCACTGCTACTGAAACCACTGCCACCCAAAACACTGAAACTACTCAAAACACTGCTACCCAAACCACTGCACCCAAACCAACAAACATACCCAAACCAACAAACACACCTGAACATACAACCACCAAACATACATCACCAGCTAAATCCCAAACATCTGCTGGACCTACTAAAAGGCCAACAGATGTTAATCCAACCACTGCTACCAAATCACCATCACCAAAAATCATGTACACAAGGAAGAGAAAATCAACCTTTGTTGTACATGATGAAAACATACACACATCACCAAACACCATTTCAACTGCCCAATCCACTCCTCCCATCACAGCTATTCCAATCACATCATTCTCACCACACACATCCAAGTTCAGATCCCATAGACCACCACCAACCATTACACCATTGGTTGTTCAGTATCCCCTTGAACTTGATCTACTCAAGGGGGAATTACAATCCTTCTACAATACTGAACAGCCATCTGAAAGATCCTTCCCATCTCTCCCAAACTTCCCTGTTCCCCTCAATATTAATACTTATCTGAAATACAAGGGTGAGCAGGTGGATGCCATCATCAGGGAGAAATGCAAAGGGAAGGATGACAGGACTGCTCAGGGCATCCATTCAGCAGAGCTTAGCAAACTCAGAAGGATTGAAGATTTTGCTAAGACCCTGAGCAATTCCATGTCCTCCATGCCTCTCAGTGTAGATTTGGAAAATGAGGTAAGGGAATCTCTTCTTGAACAGATAATGGCAACCAAGCCTTACAAAGCAAACAAAAAGCAGTTCAATGGTTGGACTACTCATGCTTTGAGAGAAGAACTACTCAGGATTGAAGAAATGGCCAAAGACCCCAAGGCTAAAGTCTCTACTCCTAACTTTGGCAAAGGCAGAGACCCAGTCAGAGCCTTGAAGTTCAAAAGGATGAGGCAGGAGATTGTAGCTGCCAACTATGGGGAGATGAGGTCAGTTTCCAGATGGTCCGAGTTAAGGCTGGTTGAAACTTACAAAAGTCTGGAAGAAAATAGGAAGAAGGATCCCAGCCTACCAAGGAAACCAATTTACACTGATGAACCAATGATGAAGAGACCCCAACAGACCTTTAACTTGGACAGCTTACTTGAAACCTCTGATCTAACAACTGCTGCAAGAAGACAGTTCAAGAAGCAGAAGGAGATGTCAGAGGAAGATCAAAGAAAGTTTGCTGATACATTCATCAAAGAAGGGCTCTTCAATCAAATACACTATTTCTCTGATCCTACAACAGAGAAGCTCAGAGAACTCATTGGAAGACCTCCTTCACCCAACTCATCAAGAATAAAAGTTCATCTCAGCAAATCCACTGACTCAAAAATTCTAAAGTGGAAAGTCAACAAAGACAACCACGAATTGACATTGCTCAGGTCAGATGGAAGGGTTCAGAAGATCAGCATGGATGATGCTTACAGCCTATGTGCAGAAGATCACCAAACATTGCTAAATCTGGACCTAGAAAGAGATGAAGAAGACTTATTTTCTCTGAACTTTGAATTACAATTCAAAGGTCAAATCAGAGAAAGTCTGATGAGGAATAAAGATCAATAAATAAAGCTGAGTTTTGGCATCATCTGTTCTAGGGGGAGATTGTTGGGTCTGCTGACCTGGAGAAGAACAGATGATTAGAAAGCCAAAACATGCTATCAGTTTGATCCTTGAATAAACAGTCTTTACAACTTACTTCTCCCAAAAGACTGCTGACCCTAACTACTGTTCTATCCAAACAACTGCTCAACAACTGCTGATACAAAGAACTGCTGAGTAAACAACTGATGAAGAACAACTGCTGATACAAGTACTGAAGACCAAAGCACTGCTGGAACCAACAGCACTTAGGCTCCAGCAGTGGATACAAGACCATCAGAGTTTATCTACAACAGCTGTTTAATATCAGTGCATTCAATGTAACAGTAGTTTGTAATAGGCAGATGTTTATGTTTGTTATTCTGTTAGAGGTCACTGTCTTAGGTGACGTCAGCCTAGGTCATCAGTGCTTTGAGTCTGTCTATAAATAGAACAGTGCTTGTACTGTTCTATTGCATCACACACACAAACATTCTCTCAGACAAACAATCACTGTGTGATCAGGCTGAGGGGGAGTATTTGTAAGATTGTAATCTTTTAGATAAATGAAAGCATTCGATCTGAAAACATTTACTCTCTTGTTTTGATTAACAGTTTATTATTCCGCTGCACTTTCATCTATTTTCGTTTCACTTTTATCATATTTAGTTAAACATAATCAAAACAAACAAATTCAGATCCTAACAAACTTCAATTCAAAGGACAAATCAGAGAAAGTCTGATGAGAAATAAAGATCAATAATAAAGCTTAGTTTTGGCATCATCTGTTCTAGTAGGAGATTGTTGGGTCTGCTGACGTGGAGAAGAACAGATGATTGAAAAGCCAAAATATGCTAATGGTTGATTCACACAAATAAACAGTCTTTACAACATACTCTTCCCAAAAGACTGCTGACCCTAACAACTATTCCATCCAAACAACTGCTATGACAACTGCTGATACAAAGGACTGTTAGAGAACAACTGATAGAGAACAACTGCTGACCAAAGGTCTGATGAAGAAACAACTGCTGATCAAGTACTGAAGACTAAAGGTCTGTTGGAGTCAACAGCACTTAGACTCCAACAGATGTTGCAAGACCATCAGAGTTGTCCCTCAACAGTAGTTTACTTTACAGTGTTTTGTAATACAACAGTAGTTTGTATAGGGCAGATGTTTTATGTTGTTATTCTGTTAGAGGTCACTATCTTAGGTGACGTCAGCATAGGTCACCAGTGGTTTAGGTTTGTCTATAAATAGAACAGTGCTTGTACTGTTCTATTACATCACACACAAACATTCTCTCAGACAAACAATCACTGTGTGATCAGGCTGAGAGGGAGTACTTGTATTGATTGTAATCTTTCAATTAATGAAAGCATTCGATTAAGAAAACATTTATTCCTATTGTTTTGATTATTGTTTATCATTCCGCTGCACTTTCCATATATACTTACATTATTCAATTCTCATCTTATTCTAAATATATCAAAACAATCAAACTCAGATCCTAACAATTGGTATCAGAGCTTGGTCAATTAAATTCGATCTAACCAATCAATTTAATATAAATAGATCAGCTCACAATTATTGATATCGTTTGTTTGTCGGATTGAAAACAGAGTAATGGTTTATTTTCGATTCAACCGTTTTTAAACAGACTTTGTTTTTGAAAAATCAGAGAATGGCTTCAATCAATCACGATCCACATAACACTGACACGAACAACAAGCCACCGATGCTTGTCAGATCTGAATACAATATCTAGCAACTTCAGATGAGCCATGTTCTAGCTCAACAGAACACTGGGTGTTGGAAGTCGGTTATCTTCGGACCACATGTTCCGATCGTGCCGAGTACCGAAGATCCCAAGGTTCAGGAGCCAAAGAAACTTGAAAACTACTCTGACCAGGATTTTTAGAAAATTGAGTTAGATGCTAAGGCCTTCAGTATCGTGGCCATGGCTCTACCCAATGATATATATGCTGGGCTGTTACACTGTAACAGTGCAAAGGAGTTGTGGGATGCACTGAAAGAACAATTTGGTGGGACTGAAGAGGGTATTGAAAACAACCGTGAAATACTTAACCAACAATATGAAACATTCAGTTATGTTAAGGGAGAGTCATTAACTCAACAATTTGAGAGGTTTAACTGTCTTATTAGTGAACTAAAACTGGTTGGTCTAACTTACCCTCATTCAACTTTGAACCATAGGTTTTTAAGATCATTACCAAACAAATGGGACACTATTGCTATTGTTATGAGAAACTCAATTGGATTTAAGGACCTATCACTGACCCAGCTTCATGGTAAGCTCTTGACCTATGAGAGAGAGCTTAACCAGGAAAAGAAGCTCCATGACTCTGGAAAAGTGTCTGATGATTATGTATTTGGGAATACAACACTTTTGGGTCATGATGAGGTGCCTGGAAATACTAAGGATCAGAGTTATGATCATTTCATTGACATAACTTCAGGTTTTAACTCAGGTTTTAACTCAGGTTTTAACTCTGATTCTTATTCACCAAACTATGCTTTCACAGCAAGTGGTGGTGATATCCAGGCATCTGATAACATATCCTTTGAGTATGATGACCTGAAATACTTTGACCCTGATGATTTGGAAGAAATGGACATTATGCACCAATTGGTCCTTCTCAGTGTAAGAACTAACAATTTTTACAAGAAAACTGGGAGAATGTTTCCAGGGTTAACTGGCAGATCAAAGGTTGGGTTGGATAAATCAAAGATAAAGTGTTATAAATGTCATAGACTTAGTCATTTTGCTAGGGAATGTAGGGGTCAACATGGTACAAAAAGTCTTGAAACATCTGCTCCTAGGGATGTCCAAGTAACAGATGCTCCACCCACAAGCAAGTACCCAAGAGGATATGGACAACCACCATGTCATAATCTGTCACATGTTTATGAGGAGCCAAAAAGACCCTCTAAACCAAGAGTGAACAGAAATCCCTATGGGTATTATCATCTGTCTGGAAGTGATCAAACAACTGTTGCCCCAAGTGTTGACATTCAAGCACTGGCAAATGGTCAGCAATAGTTGTTGAACTTGATTCAAAAATTAGTTCAAACCACTGATCATCTTCCAAAGCTTAAGTCTGAAAAGTCTGAGGACCCATCCAAAGCCAACTTGGCTTTGGACACTCACCAAAACTAATCTATTACTGCTGTGCAGGGAGCTTCTGCTTGTTTAGATAGTCTTTGGTATGTAGAAAGTAGAGGCTCCAGGAACATGACAGGATGTAGAGCCCTTCTTCTGGACTTCTTAGCTCATGGAGGGGGTGATATATCCTTTAGTAATGATTCAAAAGGTAAGGTGTTGGGTTCAGGGACTGTACAAGCTGGGAAACTCAAGTTTGAAAATGTCAATCTTATTAATAATCTCAAGTTTAATCTCCTGAGTGTTTCACAAATGAGTGACAAAGGTTATGGCTCATTCTTCACAAAGAAAACTTGTAAGATTATTGGGCCAGAAGTGGTGAAAAAGATTGATACCATCATTGCTGAGAGCAAAGCACAACTTGTTGCTCATAGAAGTGGCAATGTGTATGTTGTTGATATGTTAAAGGACAATCCTATGGCAAATGTCTGTTTGTTTTCTGCTGCCTCCACAAAGGAGACAGAATTGTGGCATAGGAGACTGGGTCATACCAACCTTCAAACTATCAACACACTCTCCAAACAAAGTCTTGTCAGAGGCTTACCATCAAAAGAATTCAAATGTGATGAGCATTGTGTTTCCTGTTTAAAAGGAAAACAACATAAAAGCTCTTACAAATCCAGTCAATGTCTACAATTGTTACACATGGACTTGTTTGGTCCTGTTAAAATCATGAGTCTAAGAAGAAAAAGATTTTGTCTTGTCATAGTTGATGATTTTTCTAGGTTTACATGGACTTACTTTTTACATTCTAAGGATGAGACTGCAGGTATTTTGAAGGACTTTGTCACCAAAGTTGAAAAACAATATGACTTGCCAGTAAAAGTCTTCAGAAGTGACAATGGAACAGAGTTTAAAAATAAGGAGTTGGATGACTTCTGTATGTCAAAAGGGATTGTGAGGCAGTACAGCATCCCAAGAACACCAGAGCAAAATGGGGTGGTTGAGAGGAAAAATAGAACTCATATAGAAGCTGCAAGAACCATGCTAGCAGACTCTGGTTTGCCACTGTCCTTCTAGGCAGAAGCTGTAAACACTGCTTGCTATGTTCAAAACAGAGTTTTGATCAACCCAAGACATCAAAAAACTGCTTATGAAATTTTGTTCAAAATCAAACCATTAATGTCATTTTTCAAAATCTTTGGCTGCCCATGTTTCATCTTAAATCTCAAAGATTCCATTTCAAAATTTGCAGCCAAAGTAGATTGTGGTTATTTTCTGGGATATTCTTCTACTGCCAAGGCTTATAAAGTGTTTAACACAAAGACCAAGACAATAGAAGAAAATCTGAATGTAAAGTTCAATGAACTTTCATACCTAAAAATCCCAGCAAACCCTACTGAACTGTTTGATTTAGATAAATTCAAATTTGAAGATGTCACTGTTAAAACTAACAATGCAGGTATTCCACAGTATCCACAACAAGATTACAGAACAGATGTTGTGATCCCCAGTCACTATAAAATCTCTTCTGCATCAGAGGAAGCAGCTATTCAAAACATCTGTCAAAACTCTGTCACAGCTGAGTCAACCACTGTTGGCCAGTCTTACCCTCAAACCACTGCTTCACCTCTCACAATCACTGTACAATCATCTGTTGACAAAAATCAAACATCTGTTGACAAAAGTCAGTCCAGTTTTACACCACTTGGACCCATTCCCCCACTTCCATTTCAAACATCTGATGGCACTACATAATTGCAAACAGATATTACAACAACAGAGTCACCAAACCTCTGTCCTTCACCTCAAAATGTCATCATACCATATCAGGGAGATCTAATCTACCTAAGAGCTCATCCACCAGACCAGATCATTGGCAACATCAAAGAGGGTGTGCTAACAAGAAGTCAATCCTCCAATATCTGTCTTTTTGCAGGGTTCCTATCTCTCACACAACCTGTCAAGTACCAAGAGGCACTAAAAGACAACAGTTGGGTAGAAGCTATGCAAGAAGAGCTCCTTCAGTTCAAAAGACAACAAGTATGGGAACTTGTACCACTGCCTAAGGATGTTTGTCCAATAGGTACAAAGTGGGTCTTCAAAAACAAAACTGATGAAAGGGGTATTGTTGTCAAGAATAAAGCCAGGCTCGTGGTTCAAGGCTTCAGACAAGAAGAAGGAATAGACTATGATGAAACCTTTGCTCCTATAGCAAGGTTAGAAGCCATCAGACTCTTTCTAGCCTTTGCTGTCAACCACAACATTAAGGTGTATCAGATGGATATCAAATGTGCCTTCCTATATGGCAAAATTCAGGAGGAAGTCTATGTAAGTCAACCACCTGGTTTTGAAGACACATTCCATCCTGATCATGTCTACAAGCTTAATAAAGCTTTGTATGGACTCAAACAAGCACCAAGGGCTTGGTATGAAACTCTTTCCACTTTTCTCTTATCCATTGGTTTCATAAGAGGTAAAATTGATAAAACCTTATTTCTGAAATGAAGAGGGAAAGACTTAATGATTGTTCAAATATATGTGGATGACATCATCTTTGGATCCACATGTAACAAAATGTGTGAAGAGTTTAGGGAACTCATGACAGCAGAGTTTGAAATGAGTGCTATGGGTGAACTTCAGTGTTTCCTTGGACTCCAAGTGAAACAACTGCAAAATGGCACATTCATTCATCAAAATAAATATGTAAAGAATTTGTTAACTAGATTTGAAATGAATGATTGTAAGCCATGTAGTACACCCATGAGTACAGTCAAGCTACTCACTATTGATTACAAGGATGAACTGGTTGATCAAACACATTACAGATGCATGATTGGGTCTTTATTGTACTTAACTGCATCTAGGCCAGACATTATGTTTGCCACTTGTGTCTGTGCAAGATCCTAGGCTTCACCTAGAAAGTCAAACCTTATTGCTGTGAAAACGATATTTAGATACCTAAAAGGTGCTCCCACACTTGGTATCTGGTATCCTGCTAATGGAAACATTGAGCTTTCAGGTTATTCAGATAGTGATTTTGCTGGCTGTCACACCACAAGAAAATCCACATCAGGAGGGTGCCAGTTTCTTGGGAATGCCTTAGTCTCTTGGCAAAGCAAAAAGCAGGCAACTGTTTCCACCTCAACAGCTGAGGCTGAATACATTGCTGCTGCAAGCTGTACAGCCCAACTCATGTGGCTTCAAAATCAATTGCTGGATTTTGGGATAACTGCATTACAGACTCCACTCATGTTGGATAGTCAAGCTGCTGAAAATATCATCAAAAATCCAGTCTCTCCACTACCAAACACATTGACATCAGACATCATTTTTTCAGAGATAACTATGAAAGAGGTTTGATTTCTCTACACCATGTTCCAACAGAGGATCAGTTGGCAGATGTGTTGACAAAAGCTTATGACACATCTGTGATACCCCGCAAATTCAGGTTCTCACTTTAACTAAACTCTAGTTACGTTCCTTGCATTATACTTAACTCGGGTTAGCTAGATAGTACACACGTTGCATTGTTGTGAGTTAATAACTGAATACATGATTAGTGAACCTCGGACTTTGGTGAATAATGAAGTATAATAATAATGAGTAAACTAATTTGGATTGATTGCGATTACGTGTCTATGTGATATTCGATGAACTTATGTGAAAACCATACGTGATTGTGTGAACCTAAACCGAATACGTTAATAAAATCACTAAAGGTGGATCATTAGGTTGATTAGGGTCTTAACGCATGGGGTTGCACTTGTTACGGTCCAAAATAACGAAAACGCCAAAGGAAAACACGTCGGGTGACGAAACGGGCCACTCACGCGGGCCGAAGGCCTGCGAGCGGCCGCGCGAGCAGCCCGAGCGGCCGCGCGAAATAGTCTGACGGGTCTAAACCGCCTCAAACCCCTATTTAAACACTCTTAAGCCCCATGCAACCTCTAAACTCAACCCTAATCGCCCCCTTACTGCCCCTTACGAATTATAAACCCCAAACAACCTGCAAAGGCTCAAGATCATCGATTGGGAAGCTCCAAAGGCGTTCGGTTGATTGTATCGAAGAGCTAGGGGTATAATCTTTAATCCTTTACTCTTTAATCTTATTTTTATGTTATAAAAATCATATAACAAGGTTAGTCCAGGTCTGAAAGCTTTTGATAATTATTAAAACTTGAGGTTTTTGAAGATTAAACAAATTAAACATGATGATAGGCGATTAGTAATATCATAGGTTACTTGTTGCGCAAGTTATTAAAGTTTTGATAATTAAAGTTGTAATCTTTGCATGTATAATGATAGAATCTGATCACAATAGCTATTAGGAATGTTTGGTAATGGTTATTGATGATTATTAGGTGTTATTGATTGATAAAATGCAACTAGGGTTTGATAGAATTGATAATATTGCATGAATAGAATCTGGACAGAATCTGAATGTCGACTTGTAGGGTCTGTTTCGTGGCTTGAAAATAATTTTTTTGATCGATTCTTTACATGAATAGATTTTAGATGGTCTTAGCTTCTTAGAATGGGCAAAATCATCTGATTTGGATGTCGTTTGATATATTTTTGGAATTTTCTTTGATTAAAGGTCATGTCAGATTTTCGGATTAACAAACTGAGTCAACTTTAAACAATCATAACTCGAGTTTTACAAAGAATTAAGTTATGAAATTTGGACAGTAGATTAACATTGGAATAACTTGGCTTTTCCAAATGGATTCATCCCGTTTGGATGAATACACGATTTTTGGGAATTTTTCTACTAACCTGACCTGCTGTAAAAACTTTCTGGACATATCTGTGATGTACGATTTTTCATGATTTTTGTGTTTGGTTTCGAGACAAAACAAAAATATGGGTTATCAAATGAATCCCAAATAATATTCAGTAAAAATTTGGGATTTTAAATCACTGATTTAGTATTTTAAATAAATTAGTTTTGGTGACGCACAATCTGTCCTAAAAACGCAGATTGTGTATTTTGTGTTTGTGTAACTAATTGGAGTCCAATGTGGTATGTGTTTGATATATATTTGAATGGGCACTTATATGAGATGCATATGAAGTGTAAAACTAATGGTAACCAACATATTCACCAACGGGTCCGTAGGATTTACTTATGCATGTAGAATCACTAGGTGTCACTTACACGTTTTTGAACATTTAAACGTCTTGGACAAACGGATTATATGGTGTAATGGAATTACACGTATACTCACTTAGTGACACATGTACTAGGGAGTCGGTAGCACACCCTACTTTGGAGTTGGATTTATTTGCTTGCATTCTAAGATGAGTTTCACTACTCTTTTCTCAAAAGCATGCGTCTCGGGTTGAGACAACTTACTTAACATTTTCTAGTCCGGTTTGGGACTACTATTTTCTAGTCCGGTTTGGGACTACTTACATATCCCTGGTTGGGATGCTATGGATCCTTGTGTGGGTCGTTTACTTTGATGGATCCTTGTGTGGGTCGTTTACTTTGCTAGTTCGCAAACTGTGTCCTTGATGAACTAAACCAACTCTATCATCTGTAAGTCCTCACGTACCGAATGAGTTGCCGGGTTATGGCAAGCGGGTTATTAGTTGATAGCACTATTAGGTCTTACAAACCTCACACCGGCTCGGGGAGCGCGGGCTTGAACTATAACTTAACGAACTTTATCATTGTGGATAGACAATGATGTCAGGCATGCGGCTCACATTTGTGGCTACACGTACATAGCAGTTCGGTATATTCGGTGTTAGTTATCATGAATGGGCTAGCTGCCCTTGACATGCGACGAACTTGTGGTTACACGGTTCTAGGAACCAACTCAATTACTTGTCTACGTGGTTTTGGAAACCAGCGCATTTACATACTCAATTACGTTACTTTGTGAACTCACCAGCTTTATGTTGACACACGATTTACATGCTTTTGCAGGTAGTTAGCTTCCGGTGCCAGGACTAGAAAGCACTGTACACTTCACTGCATTTGGGGTCTTGGGCATACACATAAATTATATATTATGCTTTTACCTTTTCTCTCATATTGTTTTAATTTGGGCGCGTTGTTTTGCGCATGGTTTTTTTTTTTAAAAAAAAAGGTTTAAATTTGGTTTACGCTTCCGCAGCTTAACTAAACTTGGTTTTTGAAAACGAACTAAATGGTTTGGGCATTTAGAGTTTGTTCATGTGACTTATGGCTATGGGATCCTGGTTTGTCATGCGTCTCGCGGTATAAACCCCGCAGTGGAAATTTGAGGGTGTGACAACATCTACCTTTACAAATCTGATTTCCAGAATTGGTATGCTAAACATGGATTAAACAACAACAAATGTTTTTAATAAAAGCATTAAAATGTTTCAGAAAATCAAAATTCATCCTTAAAAATAGCTTTTTTGTTGAAAAATCTGTTAAAGATAAATCAACCACTGTTTCATTCATTTTATCCACTGTTAGGTTGAAAAATCTGTTTCAAACCTCTGAGCAGATAAAACAACTGTTTTATTATGCATATTTATATATATATATATATATATATATATATATATATATATAGGGTAAGGATAATGTGGAAACCCACTCTTATAGTGAAAACTCTGGAAACTCTGACTTCCAAATTTTTTTTAATTTTGAAAAAATTAGGGCATGTAATATACATGATTTTAAGCATTTTGGGCCAAAAAAATCAAAAAAGCGCCGAGCACTTTTTTTTTAAAAAAATAAATAAATTTTCGACTAACACATGTTAAGCCAAACTAACACGTGTTACCCATTTTTTACCCGAAGACGGTTTTTATTTTTTTTAAAAAAAACGGCTCGGCGCTTTTTCGATTTTTTTGGCCCAAAATGCTTAAAATCATGTATGTTACATACCCTAAAATTTTCATAGAAAAAAAAAGTCGGGAAGTTAGAGTTTGATAGAGTTTCCAAGGTTTTCACTATAACAAGGGTTTCCAATATAACCTTATACTATATATATATATATATATATATATATATATATATATTTACAGATATCTATAATAATGATAATAATAAAAAAAAACAGTTGTTTGCATCAGCTGTTTGCCAAAACAGTTGTCCCCCACCAGATGTTTAACCATCAGATGTTTGCCACGTCTGCTCCTACAAGCTGAGTTTTGGCCACATCAGCGGTTTCACCAGAGCCTATAAAAACCCTGTTTTATCACAACAGTCGTTACACTGTCTCATTGTATTCAAAATACTGAAACCGCCTTCTTCATTCTCAAACCCTTAATCAAATTCCACTCACTCTCACCTTCAGAATCCATTACAATGGATCTTCAAGCAAAAGCCACCCACAATTATCTCCCATATCTGGTAAAAACAGATGAAAATACTCCATTCCATTCCACCATCGACATCATCTTAAAATCCAAATACCTGACAATCCTAACCGCTGACGCCCCTATCTATCTTGATACTCTCCAAGAATTCTGGTTGAATGCTGAGTTTTTGCTTCAAGACAAAAAGCCTACTTCCATTATCTCAAAAATTGGTGAGACAAGTATTGTCATTACCCCTCAACTCATATCCACAACCTTCTCACTTAATGACCTGTCAGGTAAAGACTCTTTCCCTAAAACAGAGCTTCACACAGAGTTTCAGGAAAGGGGGTATGATGCTCAGATGACTGGGTCAACACCTTTCAAAAAGTTTTTCCCACCAGTCATGAAATTTTTCTTCCATACCCTCCTTCTCTGTGTCTCCGCTAAGTCCACTTCCTTTAATGAAATCCCATTGAGGATTCAGTACTTGGGCTATGCTATGTTGTCAGATTCTGACTTCAATCTATCCCAAGGACTGTTTATAGACTTAGTGTCAAATGTGAAAGCCATAAAGTCTGGGTCTAATAATGCTTTTCTAATTTACCCAAGAATTTTAAGTGTAATCCTTCAAAAGGTTTTACCAGAAAAAGTTTTCAAAAAGGGTGAGTCTATGCAAATGAAGAGTCTAACTGATGAAACTTTCACAAGAATGTTGGGTTCAAACACCCAAGAAAAAGTATCAAAAGTGTCAAAGGTTTCAAAAACACAAACAAAGAGGACTAAGACACCAACTGTTGTCCAAACCTCTGTTGTTGAGCCCACTGCTCCTGGTGATCATGGCACTACATCCAATGCTGTGAAACCCACACCAGCCATCTCCAAAAGAAAACGTCCATCCACAAAAACCACCACTCAACCACAAAAGAGACTTCTGGAAGATGAGATACCAGAAGATAACTCTGTTGCAACACAAAAGCAACTAGAAACCAATGTTGGAACTTTCTCACAACAGTTGGAAATATCTCAACCTGGCCAAACTCCTCATGCATCCTCACAAAAGGATCATGTTGTAAACCAAGGGGAACCACATCATGATACATTTGAGTCACTTGGCCATATGTTCACAAGCCCCTCTCCCAGGGCTAATTCTCTTTTTACTCCCCCACCTTCACCATCACATGTTCAACAGACCATGCAACCTCTGTTTGAGGCTATTGACAAAACTCAGGAAAATCCCAGTTCTTCTCTTTCACCTGTCAATGAGAGTATACCTCCACAAGTGACTGGGACTGAGGAAATTCAATCAACCATCCCACAAATAGATGAGGAGGTTACACCCCTAGAGTTCAATGCAACTCTAGGTGAGTTTTCAAGTGGAGCAGCCACTACTGATGTAGAGACCATTGTCTCACACCAGGACAGTGGTTACATAACTAAGACTCCCTTGAAGGCAACAACTGATGAGGCCACTATAGTGTCCCAAAATCAGTTGGAAGTCCCCAGAACCAAGACAAAGGGGCATCTGGTTCTCATCCTTTGGATTCACCTCCTAGGACTGAATCAGTTAAAACTACCACTGGTAGGAATTCAGATGATCCTATTAACTTAGGTGGTGAGTTAAAATACCAAGAATTGACGGCTAGAGTCCAAACCATTGAAACCTCTGTTGCTGATATCAAAACTGATGTCAAGTTAATATTGGAATCCTTGGCAACTCTCTCCGAGAGTCAACCATCCACAGCTGATATTGCTAGTGAGCTATGGAAATCTGTTTCTCCCATCATCATAGCTCACAGAAAACTAGCAGATCAGACTCATGAAACCTACATGGCTGAAATTAGAAACATGGTAGATGCTAGGTACAAAGACACTCATGCAGACATTCAGGCCATCAAAGACCATCTGCTGAAGACCACTGGCTCTGCCCCTACCACCATTCTCAGGGATGAAGATGATGATGCATTCACAGCTGATGATGCCAAAAAGGGGAGAGTGGCAGAGATAGATTGCCAAAGCTAGATCCCTTTGGTTGTCCACCTTCACAAAAAGGTAAATCAAAGTCTGCCAACAAACCAGGGTCAACTCAAACAGCACCACAACAACAACAACAAACCAGCAAAGATAAAGAAGTGGACAACTCTGCCAATGAAGAAGCTGAAAAAGCTGCTGAAGATAAGCAAAAGAGGGCTGACACTTTGGAAGTAAAGGCAGAGTTGTTGGTAAAACAGAAAAGGGAACAACAGCAGGAAGTTGAAGATATGGGTTCCTCTATAAGGAAGAAAATGCCTGCCAAACATGTCAGACAACCACCATCCAAACTGAAAACCACTGCTGATAAAACCACTGCTGCTACCCAAACCACTGATAAAACCACAACACCTGAGCCTGTCATCACTACCACCAAACCTACATCTGAACCTACAACCACATCACCACCCAAATCCCAAACATCTGCTGGTCCTACTAAAGTGCCAATAGATGTTAACACAACCACTGCTTCCACACCACCATCACCAAAAATCTTGTACAAAAGGAAGAGGAAATCAACCTTTGTTGTACAGGATGAAAACATACACACATCACCACTCACCACTTCAACTACACAATCCACACCTATACCAGCCATTCCACTTTCATCATTTTCACCACACACTTCACAACTCAAATCCCATAGACCACCACCAACCATTACACCATTGGCTGTTCAGTATCCTCTTGAACTTGATCTACTCGAGGGGGAAATGCAATCCTTCTATAATACTGAACAACCATCTGAAAGATCTTTCCCTTCTCTTCCACATTTTCCTGTTCCCCTAAACATTGACACATATCTAAAATACAAGGCTGAACAGGCAGATGCCATCATTAAAGAGAAATGCAAAGGGAAGGATGATAGGACTGCTCAGGGCATCCATTCAGCAGAGCTTAGCAAATTGAGAAGGATTGAAGATTTTGCTAAGACCCTGAGCAACTCCATGTCTGCCATGCCTCTCAACAGTGACATGGAAAAGGAGGTTAGGGAATCTCTTCTTGAACAGATCTTGGCAACCATGCCTTATGAAGCAAACAAGAAACAGTTTGCAGGCTGGACCACTCATGCACTTAGAGAAGAACTCTTGAGAATTGAAGAGTTGGCCAAGAATCCCCAAGCTAAAGTCTCTGCCCCTGATTTTGGTAAAGGCAGAGATCCAGCCAGAGCCTTGAAATTTAAGAGGATGAGACAAGAAATTGTGGCTGCTGATTATGGGGAGATGAGGTCAGTTGCAAGATGGTCTGAGCTAAGGTTGGTTGAAACATACAAGAGACTTGAAGAAAACAGGAAGAAAGATCCTAGCCTACCCAGAAAACCAGTCTACTCTGATGAACCACTGATGAAGAGACCTCAACAGGCTTTTACATTAGACAGCTTACTAGACACTTCTGATCTATCAGCTGCTGCTAGAAGACAATTCAAGAAATAGAAAGAAATGTCTGAAGAAGATCAGAAGAAGTTTGCTGATACTTACATTAAAGAGGGCCTCTTCAATCAAGTGCACTTTTCTCAGATCCCACTACTGATAAGCTTAGAGAACTCATTAGGAGACCTCCATCACCAAACTCATCAAGAATAAAAGTGCATCTCAGCAAATCCTCTAACTCAAAAATTCTAAAATGGAAGGTCAATAAAGACAACCATGAATTGACTTTGCTCAGGTCAGATGGAAAAGTTCAAAAGCTAAGCATGGATGATGCATATAGCCTGTGTGCAAATGACCTCCAAACACTGCTGAATCTTGAACTTGAAAGAGATGTAGAAGACCTATTTGCCTTGGACTTTGAACTTCAATTCAAAGGACAAATCAGAGAAAGTCTGATGAGAAATAAAGATCAATAATAAAGCTTAGTTTTGGCATCATCTGTTCTATGGGGAAATTGTTGGGTCTGCTGACCTGGAGAAGAACAGATGATTGAAAAGCCAAAATATGCTAACGGTTGATTCACACAAATAAACAGTCTTTACAACATACTCTTCCCAAAAGACTGCTGACCCTAACAACTGTTCCATCCAAACAACTGCTATGACAACTGCTGATACAAAGGACTGCTAGAGAACAACTGATAGAGAACAACTGCTGACCAAAGGTCTGATGAAGAAACAACTGCTGATCAAGTACTGAAGACTAAAGGTCTGTTGGAGTCAACAGCACTTAGACTCCAACAGATGTTGCAAGACCATCAGAGTTTTCCCTCAACAGTAGTTTACTTTACAGTGTTTTGTAATACAACAGTAGTTTGTATAGGGCAGATGTTTTATGTTGTTATTCTGTTAGAGGTCACTATCTTAGGTGACGTCAGCATAGGTCACCAGTGGTTTAGGTTTGTCTATAAATAGAACAGTGCTTGTACTGTTCTATTACATCACACACAAACATTCTCTCAGACAAACAATCACTGTGTGATCAGGCTGAGGGGGAGTACTTGTATTGATTGTAATCTTTCGATTAATGATAGCATTCGATTAAGAAAACATTTATTCCTATTGTTTTGATTATTGTTTATCATTCCGCTGCACTTTCCATATATGCTTACATCATTCAATTCTCATCTTATTCTAAATATATCAAAACAATCAAACTCATATCCTAACAAGACGGCATTTGCAAAGACGAGCCTGGTGAAGCTGTCTAGTGCACCAGCAGGTACAAGTCCTTTGATAAGGCCATTTGTTTGCTTTTCAGCCCATAAATTTACTTCTTCCGCTACCTCGTCAGCCTTAGATAATCAATGAATAATATGTTAATTAGCCATATCATACCAAAAGATTTATATCACACTAATTATAAGAATCATTCATATAACATTTAATCAGAGCCGGTCCTGAGAATTCAAGTGTCTTGTACGAGTCAACAAAAAAGGCCCTTAAGCTCTAACAAATTATAAAAACTATGTTTTTAAATGACAATTAACGTTATAACAACATCAAAATCTTAGTATTAGCACACGCGCATACGGTTGAACTACAATATATTTTTTTTACCCGGGGATTATAATATAATCGTGTTACATTCTAAATTCATTATTGTACATCAAATGCTTCTTTTACCAACAACTGGTAACATCGATCTTCAAGTTCTCATATTCTAAAACTGAACTTACTTCATTATAGACAACATAATACAGTCTAAAGATCTTGAAATGTTGAAATAAAATAAAAAAGTGTATTTACGCGTAGAACGTACACAAAGGTAAGATAGGTTAAATTTTGTCCTTTTTAATTTGGGTTAGTTTAATAAAAAAAAATACTATACTAATTAAAAAAAGTCCACACTCTTATATCCAAATATATATACAAATTATAAAAATGTGTAAATTGTATGTGTTGTCAAGTGTAAATTACAACAAAATCCATCGTACGAAAAAAATAATAATACATAACCTAATATTATACTTAAGTTTTTTAAAAGAATAATAATATAATACCCAAAGGTGGGTTTTAATTTGTCAAAAAAAGTTTATACAAAAGCATAAACCTATACCACCCCCACGTCCCCACTTCTTCTTTTCACTATGGTGGTGTTGCAGGTTTTTTTTTAAGATCGGAAAACGCTCCGGCCATTGTATACTAACTCTTTTCTTAAAAAAAAAAAAAAAAAAAAAAGCTTCTGCTCCGGCCATGTATTCCGACAAGTACTACGTATAACAAAATATTTCGCCACAGGCGGCCGGGGTGCGACTCACCCACCCCTAGGCCGGCCCTTTAATGAACAATTTTTGAAACACCACTATCACGATCATTCATTGTGGTAAACATAGAAAACATGATCTAACACTTACCTCCTATAAGTGTCACAAACATGGATTTGGTTAATATAATCTATATCTATATCTATATCTATATCTATATCTATATCTATATCTATATCTATATCTATACTATATTATAAAGCATTTGATAAGGACTTTTTAAAATTTAAGAAGTACAAGTTAATTTGCTTATGGTATAACATACAATGCACATAATAACTATATTTTAGGGGCAAATTGGTCTTTCAAACACCATATTTGATCTAAATGAATTCAAGAGTCAATAGATGTTTATGATAGCTCATGACATTTATTTTTACAATAACTTTGAACATATGAAACAGAAACCATATAAAAAACAATTTATAATGCTACATGTTTTATTATAATCTTTTATATAGAGTTAGATACTTTATAGAACTTTGAATAATTTGACATCATGAGAGCTTACCCTAATAAACAACGTAAAGTTGCATTATTTATAGAATAATGTGCTTTTATATTTTTCTTTAAATCCTTTTATATGACATAGGTCAAACTTATTGTTTTTTATAATATTATCTTGTTTTTAGAAGAAAAAGAAACAAGAAATTCCATGATTGGTTCTATTTTTATATACGTTTCAATGTAAGCTTCGTTTAAAACTGAGTTGCGTGTGATAACGTACAAGTCATCTAAGCATAGGCGAACAAGCCATTAAAGTTTTTCTTAATTTGTTATTTCCTTTTTATATCTGGATTTCTTACGTTTTCGACTTAGTTTTTTCTATGATAATTTTTATTTTTAACTTTTTGTAATATGGCGAGTAAACTTGCTACCATGTGTGCACGATTCAACATTTTTTTATCTATTTTTTGTTCGGTTTAACAGCCCCGCCACAACGCGCGGGCTAACTTGCAATATATATATATATATATATATATATATATATATATTATAAAGCATTTCTCAATGACTTCTTAAAAAAATAAGAAGTACAAGTATATTTGCTTATCATACAATACATAATGCACATCTTAACTAATTTTTAGGGGCAAATTTGTCTTTTAAACTTGTCTTTAATTACACCAAATTATAGTTAATGAAACATAGTAATATCAAAGACTTTTACATTAGTCTTGTTTAATTAATCCATTAGTAATATTAAATGGTTGTACATGATAATATTAATATTTTTATAAGTAAATATTATTTATATTTAGTATCATCTTATTTAGACATAGTAGTGGTGGTACCCAAATATAATCAGTGGTGGATCCCCTAGATCCAAGGGAGATCCTGGGTTCCCATGAACCCCTTCAGTTTGGAAAAAAAAAAATGAAAATTTTAATGGAAAACGTTGAAAATTAGTGAAAACCAGTAAAAATCTATGAAATGAACCCCTTGGAAATCATTCCTGAATTCACTACTGAATATAATAAGTATTTAAGACAGATCAACTTGGAAAACACTTTCTAAAAGAGACTCGGCGACACCCGCTGCATCGCGCGGGCTAACCCACTAGTATTATAAAACATTTGACAAGAACTTCTTAAATTTTAAGAAGTACAAATGTAACTGTTTATCTTACAACACCCAATGCATATAATAACTACCTTTTGGGGGCAATTTTGTCTTTAAACACACTATATTTAATTAAGATGAAGTCAAGAGTTAAGTGATGTTTATGAGAACACATGACATTTAATTATACAATTACTTTAACACATTAAATAGAAAACATATAGAAGATATATCATAATACTACATGTTTTGTTATAATATTTTATATACTTTATAAAAGTTAGAGTTTTATAAATTTGATAATGCTATAAGAAATCAATAATTATGAGGTAACGATTTGCATTTTGAAATCATTATGTTATATTGATACACCCAAACATGCCTAATCTTACCTAAATCAATACATCACCGGATTCTATGATTGGGGACGAAAGTTTTCATTTATAATAAATTTCAAACAAAGGTTTCCTATAATTATGGTCAATTGATCATGATTAAATTAAATGGAAGTGAATTTTCTTTTACAAAAGGTATTTGACATATTTTGATATGTGAAAATTTGATATCGAATTGTATGATAATTTTAATATGTTGTAAATTTAGTTGAATGATTATTAATAAAAAGATAACCCTGGAGTTTGATAGATAAGTATTTCTAATACTCTAAGGAGAGGGGATCGAAAATGGAAATTTATGTTATAAAGAAATGTTGTCTCATATCCTTGAATCATTTGATATGAATTACATCAAACTTATTGTTTTTGATAATATAATCTTGTGTTTATAAGAAGGAGAAATGAGTAGTTCCTATGTTGGTTCCATTTTTATATACTTTTAAATGTAAGTTTCGTTTAAAACATAATTGTGTGTTGATATTATACAAGTCATCTAAGTATAGCAAACAAGTCATGAAAGTTTTCTTTTTAGTTTTTTATTTCTTTTTATGTAGTTATGTTACGGTTTCGACTTAGGTTTTTCTATGATAATTTTTAACTTTATTTTTAGTATGGCGAGTTAACTTGCTGCCACACATGTGTGTGATTCAATGTTTTCCGCTTATTTCTTGTTCGGTTTAACGGTCCCGCCGCAACGCGCGGGTTTCCCACTAGTTATATCATAAAGTAAATATATTGTATCGCGGATAATAAACTATGTACGCAATCATTCCCTCATCTTAATATAAGTTATGATAGAAGAACAATAAAAGAAGGTTAGAACTGACCTTGGTGAGGAAATCGACTTGTTTGCAAGCGGCTTTATAAACGTTGTCCAAAACTTGTTGGAAAGATGGTTTGAAAGAAAGGGTTTTGTCAACCCAAACCCCGTTTGCTAAAAACAACCGAGGTGCATCCTCATCATTGGGGCTACCGTCCTCAAAGATAGGGGATACAACGTGTGAATAAAGAGAGTTGAGGTTATTTGCGGTACTTGTTTTGAGGAAAGCGAGGAGTTGGTCGTGTGTTCGACCTTTGGTACCCTGGGCTAGTATGCTGAGGGCAACATGGATAGAAAGCGGAGAGAAAACAACGTTGGAGTCGTGTTTTTTGGAGAGAAGGTGCGCGGCGAATGTAGTAGAGAAGTGGGTTTGATCGCTGATGGATTGTTTAAGGGCAGCAGCTTCAGCCATTGTAGAATATAGATGCCAATTTGGAGAGGAAAACAGCGCTGGTATGGACGTGGTTCAAGATCTCTATATATACACAAAATCATGAATATAGTTAGTCAAATGTATTTACCAACGGTACCCATTCAAATAGATTTACCTTTAAATATTATTTAAAATTTAAAATATCGTTTCCTTTTTCTTTATCATTCCTACCCAATCGAATAACTATTTAACATATTGGATTCGTTTATCTTATAATTATAATCACTCTATCAATCAAACCGATATATTATTTAGAATTATTGTTTTCTTTTTCATAATTGCTTCTCACCTTACTAGGGAATGCTAAGGTACTCAAAAGACTCGCTCACATCCCGGTCTCGCTAGTCACAACAAACCAAAAAATGGGAAGGAGTAATCTAATTGGCTTGAAAATAATTCGGAATTACAAGAATCTAAAGACACACTAGGTAAGGATTACCTCCCGGTCTCACCTCTACCCGATACCTAAAGATCTAGACAACCCAACACCCCTATCACCTCCTGGTCTCAAGGAATGACAGAATACCTAAGTCCTCTAAACTCTCAAAGCAAGTTCCTATGGAATTAGACGTCAAAAATTATAAACTAGTTACTAGCACAAAGCAGGTAACCTAACATGCATCTATAACTGAGAGACATTCAACAAGACACATATGGAACTATCAAAGATCATAAATTAAACTTAAATACGCAAAAATAACCAAACTCAAATAGATCTTTACCAAAACATAAACCAATTATACGAATCCAAAAGTCATAAAAACACTAAATATTCATCAACACGATCTAGGTAGCCTAAATGTTTAGTTATTCATAACAACGGAAAAAGATAAAAACAAAGGTTCAAAATAAGACAAAGTCATGGTCTCAATATTCATGAACACGGAGTAAATAAATATAAAACTATAACGTTTAGTGATCAAACTCGAGCCTTCTAGGGCTGTGCAACGGTTCAGAACCGGACCAGACCGAACCGAACCGGACCGAACCGTGAACCGTTTATTACAAAATATGAGAACCGGAACCGATAATTACTAAACGGTTCAGTTCCAGAACCGGGTGAAACGGTTCTCATGACACGGTTCTAGACCGGAACCGGTTGTCAATAAAATCCTAAAATTAACATTAACAATTAAATAAAAAAATAAACAAAAACAATGATTTTTCTTTAAAAAAATTATCAACAGTTTGTGTTAAACTTGGTTACTAAAAGTATAGCAGTTTACGTATCAAAATATGTTTTGTTCGGATCAGATCATTCTTTTTATACAGATTAAACGGGTCAGAACAAGCTGTGCTGACTGCTGCCAATCACATAAGGCAATACTCTACATTCCTACCAAGTAAAACAATTTAAAAGTGTTAAGAACTATAAAGAAGGAAACAACACATTCTATTTCAAACTAATAATAGAATATTTAAATATTTAATTTAATTTCAAACGGTTCTAACGGTTCTTAACTGGACCCGTCGGTTTCAACCGGAACCGAACCGGAAACCGATTATGCCAAAATATGAGAACCGGAACCGGAACCTATAACATTAATTCGGTTCGGTTCTAGCGATTCCGGGTCGGTTTCACGGTTTTTGCGGTTCGAAACCTTTTATTGCTCACCCCTAGAGCCTTCAATCTTGAACCAAGCCTTCCACCTCTCTTAAAATAGGTGCTCTGACCCCTTTGAAAAATAATGATAATGCCGTGATGATCTCCTTTTGCGGCTGTTATGTTCTTTTTTTCAAAATATGTCCACCTCCCTCCAATTTATAATGTGTGTTTCGATCAATAATATATTCCACCCCCAAAATAAACCCTCCAAACAACCATAATGATTTTTTTTTGCCTTTGACTCTTTTAGGCCCATTAACGGGCCCGAGACAAGAGCTGATTTTTGTTAGTATTATTATTATTTTACATTTCTTTATTATTATTTATTTATTTATTTTTTTATATATTTTCTCTATCTGGTGCCTGTGATTTGTTTGTTTAGTGTCTGTTTGTAGTGAAATTTTTAGGATGGCAGCTGCTAGTGAAACAAAGACTGTTGCAGACTACATAAGAGAGTGTGACCAGGCTGGTTACAATGAAGAAGACATCTGCACATAAATGCAAAATCACTATATGTCTATTTTGAGGGTGCCCGATAGTTTTCTTTCCTCTTCAGTACCAAGGATCTATGTAGATTGGTATGAAGGGCAAAATCCATACTTACAGCCATATGATATCACTCTAGAACTGGAGACAATAATGGACGAAGAAGTCCCACCTCCGGTTCAACTAGAACCCATTGAAGATGATTTTTGGAGTAGTAATGAGATTGAAGAAGACGTCGGGTTGATTGAAGAAAGAAGTGAGATGGAAGACAAGACGAGGGACGAAGAAGATATACATGTATCATCTTGGGAGGAAGAGTTTGGTGAGGAGTTGGATAATTTATCAACTCTTGAAGAAGAAGAATTTGACTCGGTTGGTGATCCTACCTTTTTAGAAACATTACTTATGGGGAACCAGCCACGGGTTTCAAAGATACACCAAACGAGGAAGAAGATGAAGAGGTGGTAACAAAGAAGAAGACCAAATCACCTTTGTCACATTCGTGATTGCCGGCCCGTCTCGCCACCATCATGGGAGAGGGTTCACAGTCACATGGACCATACCCCTCATCGTATGCCACATACGAGGTTTGGTCCAGGTAAGTGTAGGAATAGGTGCTCTGACACGTTTGAATTTTTCAAACGTTACTCTAGATTCACCATTCGTTTTTTAACAAACAATAGTGAACGATCTGAATTAAATGGGTTGGATAAAGGGTGGACAAAAGAGAAGCCGCCTGATTGAACTTAGGTTAAAACCCAAGTGTAGAATTTTGTATCATCATCCGTCAGGTTTGTTTTTATTTTATTTTATTTTCATTCTTCTTTATTTTATTTTTTATTTATATTTAATTTTTTTAGTTTATCGAGTCGTATGGGATTGCCTTGGCCTTTTCACTGTTGGATCTCCCCTGCTCGTACTAAATCTCCATTCGGGTGTAGTCGATCTTTAAATTATCTTTTGTAAATAGGCATCTCACTTGTCATTGAGTCATTTTACTTTCATTTTCTTTTTAGTTTATTTTTGCAGGATTCCGACTATGGCCACGAAGGAAATGATATACAGCTGTAGATGATGGACGGACGGGACACTTTCTGCGAGCTATCGCCCCATATTCCAGGGGAGTTCGTTCCATTTATTTTGTTGTTATATATTTTGCCGTTTCTTCTTTAGTTTTGCATTTTTATTTTTAGTCTGCGTTGTATCCTGGAGCACATTGAGGACACTGTACCTTTCTAAATGTGAGGATGGGAGACTTCGTTTTTATTTTGCTTAGTTGTATGTTGAGTCATAAAAAAAACCTAAAATAACACAAAAAAAATTAATAAAAAAAAATTAAAAAAAAAAGTTGGTTTGGTGTTAGTCACGATCCTTTTTGCGCGTAGTAAACGAGCCTTTTCAATGTAATACGTCAGTTAAAAGCGGAGTCGATTGTCCGGTTTACGGGTCTTAGCATATGTTTCTTTAAGTTGCGGGATAGTAGCCTTGACTGAGTTGTTTTTTTGAAATAAAATGTTTGGGGTGCCTGGGATAGTGGATCAAGCTGAATGGTTAACTGGTTTTGGTGGATAGTGCTTGGGATGCCGTTAGAAGTCCGGAAGAACGCAAGAATATAGTTTTCGATTCGAGGTGTGCAAGAGATTTCAATGACTTTATTGATTCGGTTGGCCTACGTGAATATGATTTGAAAGGAATGAAATACACTTTTATGTCGACTAAAGGTGGTGAGTGTAAGCTAAGTAGAATCGATCGGGTTTTAGTTAACTCAAATGTTTTTAACAAATGGCCTAATGCGTGGGTTCGGGCTGTGAAGAGGGAGTGTTCTCATCACTCCCCTTTGGTGCTTTCTTTGGTTGATACGAATTTTGGTAAAAAGCCGTTCCGGTGGTTTGATTCGTGGGCCGACAGACCGGGTAGCCAAGACATTGTGAAATCTATATTGGGAACATACATTGGTAGTGGCTTAGCGGATAAAGTGTTAACAGAAAAATTGAGGCGGCTTAGATGTGGATTAAGGAGATGGTATAATCAGGTGAATTGAGGCGTTTTTAAAAGATCGTTTTATTCTCTATGGGCCTTTAGTTGTCAGTGAGTTAACTGAATGGTTAAAAAAAGAAAAAAGAAGGCTTTTTTTTTTTTGTTAAAAATCGACTTCGAAAAAGCATATGACAATGTAAATTGGAAATTTTTTGGTGTCTTATGTTACAAATTGGCTTTCCTACTCGGTGGTGCAATTGGGTTAGAGGTATTCTGATGTCAGCTCAGTCAGCGGTCCTAGTAAACGGATCCCCTACTTTTGAATTTAAATGTGGGAAAGGTCTCCGTCAAGGAGATCCTATATCCCCGTTTTTATTCTTAATAGTCATAGAGGCATTATCTTGGATCTTGAAAAGAGCTAAAGATGTTGGTGTTTTCTCGGGTATAACTTTAGAGGCGATGAAGCTGATATAACATATTTGTTTTACGCGGACGATGCCCTCATTTTGGGGAGTTGGTCACGTGAAAATTTGGAAAATACGGCTAGAATTCTTCGGGTGTTTTATCTATGCTCGGGCCTTCGCATTAACCTTCATAAGTCTAATCTTTTTGGGGTTGGTGTCGAAGATGGGCAAGTTGAAGAAATGTTGCAAATTTTGGGATGTAAAAAAGGTGCTTTTCCTTTTGATTATCTCAGAATTAAAGTCAGTGCTAATATGAATAGGGTTAAGAATTGGTCGACAGTGATTGAAGTGGTAAAATCTAGACTAGAATCTTGGAAGGCGGGGACTTTATCGATAGGGGGTAGGTTGGTTCTCATTAAATCGGTACTCGAAAATTTACAAATTTACTACTTTTCCTTGTACAAGGCTCCAAAGAAGGTGATAGATTGCATAGAGATGATTATGAGAAGATTCTTATGGGCCGGATCGTCAGAGGAAAAAAAGATAGCATGGGTCACTTAGGAGGTAATTACGAGATCGAAAGAGGAGGGTGGTCTAGGGGTGTCCAAGTTGCAAGATATTAATGAGGCGCTCCTTCTAAAATGGGCGTGGCGTTTTGAAAAGGGGGGAAATTGTTTGTGGAAAAGGGTTATTGTTGGATGTCACGGGTCGAGTAGAGCTTGGAATATGTTGCCTTTTACACCCTCGGCTAGTGGGTGTTGGAGGCAAATTGTTAAGGTTGGAGACAAGAAGATTCAAGATGGGAGATGTCACAACATGAAAGTTTTGGGGGGGATAGGTGGCTGGTAAACGAACCGCTGCGCCATAGATATCCTCATATTTTCAGGTTGAAAAAAAAAGAAATGGGCAACTATCGCTGATCGAGTAAAGAGCCTGCAAGGTGTCAAAGTGATGAATTGGGATTGGTGTGTGAACCTGAGGACTTATGAAGAGGTATCAGAGTTGTTTGAATTATTAGTTGAATTACATGATTATAAATGGGGAAGTGGTAGCGATTCATGGAATTGGGAAGGGGACAAGAATGGTGTTTTCTCGGTTCATAGCGCCAAGATGGTTATTCAAGACTGTTCGAGGATATCCCACACCCGAAATAAAGAGTGGGTGGGTTGGATTCCTATGAAATGCAAGATATTTGCTTGGAGAGTTGGTCTCGACATAATTCCTACAAAGGTAAATTTGGTTAGGCGCGGGGTTTCGATTGATAAAACCTTGTGTCCTATGTGTGATGCGGATCAGGAATCTTCGTTACATTTATTCACGGGCTGCTTGTTCGAGACAGAGGTGTGGACGAGAATGGAAGCTTGGTGTAGATTGAACCCGTTTTATGTGTTCGGTATCACAGGTCTTATTCGGTTGCATAATACTCATTCGAAAAACAAAATAGAAGCCAGCATTTTACAAGGCATTGTCTATACGGCGATGTGGGCGATATGGAATGAGAGGAATGGTAGAATTTTCAATAACAAGTCTCGAAGAGCGGTGGAGTAGATTGAGCATATTAAAATTGTGACATGTTTTTGGATTAGAAATAGATCTAGATTTAAAGGTTTAGATTGGAATAAATGGTGTAAATACTCGTTGGATTCGTTGTAATCTCGTCTTTTGTCCTAGGGTCCTTGCTTTGAGGACGCTAGTAGCGTTGTTTGATTGAAATTTAACTTTCAAAAAAAAAATTCAAAAGTTATTTCGTTTCTTTTTAAATGATATAAAGTTACTTTTGTTAGTTGTGTTTCTTGTGCAATACCCAACCTATCAGAATATCCGTTGTGGGCTGCGAGTGAGCAGGCACGAGCGAGCCTGGTGCTCACCCCAGCACAACAGTTCCACGCAAACAGCTATGGCGCGAGGACAAATGATAGTGGTCCCGTGCGTTAACGGGAGAAAGTGAGCTTTGGTCGTGCCGGTGCTCACCCCAGCTACAACGACGCCAATTGACGGGTTATTTAAGAGTGAAGTCGGTGTCTCACGTCTGCTCGCTCACGGGCCCCAACAGATAGTCTCATCTAAATTTACTTTACTTTTTGAAATACATATCAAAATTGGCTTTCTTGTGCAATACTCGGTCTTGTGAAAATATGAGAAGTCATAAGTAGTCTATTTCATTCATTCACATATTTACATCATATATTAGGGGTGTTAAGAATTCAATTCGGATTTGAAAATTCGAAATTCGACTTAGTTTGATTCGATTACCAAAAATACGAGTCGATTCTTGAGAATTCAAATTCGAGTCCAGTAAATCGAATGAATTTATGATTTTAAATTCGATTCGATTTGAAATTCGAATAAAAAACTGTACATGTATCTATATTATCTTATTAAGAGGGAGTGATGGCCAACATAGTAATTTTCATTTTTGTACAATTTAAGAAGCAACATGTACAACACATTTAAGCTCACTTGATAAGGGTAAGATAGGAATGTTGGTGACAATTAAGACACATAAAAAGGTAATCTAGACATTTCACCCAAGGTTTTCAGAACCGGACCGGACGTCGAACCGGACCCCCGGCCGGTTCACCGGTTCGACCGGTCCGACCGGTTCGACGAACCGGCCCAAAAAACAAAAAAAAAATTAAAAAAAATTAAAAAATCCGGTCCGACCGGTCCGGTTTCCGGTCCGACCGGTCCGGTTTCCGGTCCGACCGGCCGGTTCACCGGTTCAACCCCCGGTTCGCTGCAAAACGGTCCGACTACCCGAACCGGACCGGTCCAGGCCCCGGAGCCCGGTCCGACCGGTCCGACCGGCCGGTCCGGTCCGGTTTTCAAAACAGTGATTTCACCATCCTCCTCTTTTACAATATCAAAACAAATTTACGCTTATACCCTTAATTTCCCTCTCCGTCCCCCAAACAATGGTGGTTACCCATGTGCTGTATCATTCAATCGGCCATTTACCCTCATCTCTTCCACGTCCCCTCACTACCCTCATCAATTTTTGGTTTTATATCCTAATTGAATGTAAAGATTGAAGCATCGTGCATTTTTAACTTTAGAATATAATTGTGAGGCTGTGGTAGTTCTGTCATTGCGATGAATGATCTCTTTCTCTCACCCCAGTCTTCTATCAATTATTTCATGATTGTTTGATTTGGTGTGTAACATTTTGGTTTGTGTTTACTCTCTCATTCATAGGCAATCGCAGTCCCAATCGCCATGCTTATTTCAACCTGTGTTGTTTGTATCTTTTCATTTAAACATATGCCCTAATTTGTTTCTGTGTTATTCAAGCAGCATAACAACGAAATTAACTTCCAGATGGTGCAGGTAAACCACTTTGGTATGTCCTATACTTGTTAATTAAAAAAAAGATGGCATCTTTTCTCTCGCAATATTGTTTAGTTTACTTCTGGAGTGTTTGGTTTCTTGTGATCAGTACAGTAGTGTTAGAATTGTTTGATCATCCTCTTTGTTCGGCTATTAAGGTTGACCAATTTAAGCTTACGAAAGCTCTTCAATTAGCTATTAAGAGGGGGGGGGGGGGGGGGTGTGAGATGGGGTGTGGAGTTGATGGATTGCATGATGAATAATGGTGGGATTAATGTTAGTAAGCTTGTGTATAATGTTTTCATTACTGGTTTGTTTAAAGAGAATAGAGTGATGGTCCGATGGATGCACGCAAGTTGTTCGATGAAATGCTTGAGACAAATGTGATGGTTGATAAGGTCCCTTTTAACAGATTGATGGGTATTGCTAAGTGGATAGATATGTTTTGCTTAGACTTCAAGATGAATTGAATAATCTAGGAACTTTTAACTAAATTTAAAGAAATCACTAAAACGTATAATGAGCATAGTTGTCAAATTTATATTATACTGTTAATAATTTGATATTCTTATTGAAGGTGAGGGTTGATTGGCTTGGCTACGACTGCTGTTGGCCTAAGTTCTTCCCAAATTGCACAACATATCAAGGTTTGGATGCATATAATCACTTAATAACTTTCATGTGCTAACATTTACCAAACTTTGATATCGATTTGGTTTGCTAATTCTGTTTCTATTGATTTTTAATACCTTCGCATTTTCAGGTTTTAGGTTATCCTTAGGGTTGAAAACCGCAGTTGTTGTGGTACTTAAACCCGGGCAGCTCCTTACAGTGAACTGTATGCTCTCCGTTTGTGATCCTATGTTATGTTGTTTTCAAATGTATGATTTTTTTGTTCGTAAGTTTGCTTTGTATGCAACAGTTGCTATGCTTTGCGCTTTAGAATTTTGTTTATATGTAGTTTATTTTTGTTATTCAATGTTTTGCTGTTTGTTATTGTTATACTTGATGCGTGTTATTGTTATACTTGATGATTATAGTATACTTATGACATACATGTATAGTTTGCAATCTTGCTTCAAAAAGCTCTGTTATGCTTTGTGTTATTTTGTTTTGTTGTTTTTAAATGCATGTATGATATTTTTAGTTCATAAGGTTGCTTTAATGTTTTGTTTATGTAATTTATGTTGGGTATACCACATCTGCTTTTTGTTAAGCTTAATGATTATGATGGAACTGACTGATTCTTAGTTTAGCAATACCTGATTTAAGGTATGTTTGTATTTAAATCTGACGAATTATTTTTATTTATATAGTTTGCAGGAAGATTGTTTGAAGCGTAATGGCCGATCAGACCCATCATTGCCTTATTACAAGGAGGGTAGCTAGCCAACTACACCTTTCTCAATACGATAAGCCCTAGCTGAGTATGGTGTTGTCAACAGACCAACTCAAAGACAGTTTACATACATGAACTACACAAATGTAGGGTTCACATTGATTGTCGCAATTTGCAAACGCTTCACCTGTTTTTGTTCAAGCACCATCAGAGAAAGGGCTTACTGGTTTCGCCATTGATTTCCTCATGGGAGGAGTGTCAGCTGCTGTCTCGAAAACTGCTGTTGCTCCAATTGAGCTTGTCAAGCTTTTGATCCAGAACCAAGATGAGATGATGAAGGCTGGCTGTCTTTCTGAACCATACAAGGCTATTGGTGATTGTTTCAAAAGAACAATCAAAGATGGAGTTATGTCTTTGTGGAGAGGAAACACAGCTAATGTTATCCATTATTTCCCTACTCAGGTTTGTTACTATTTTTTGATATGAACACTTGCTTTGTGTTTTTTTCTGAAATTTGGTTTTATATCTTATGTTTTGTCTTTGTTAAACATCAATGAAATGAATGTATTTTCTTTTAGTTTGTTTCTTTTTTTTTTTTTTTTTTTTTTTTGTTGACAGTTCTCCTAGATAAATTAGGAACGTCTTATGCACATGCTTAATGTATAGCATTTAATTAACATTACTATATTAATTTCCTTTTAGCTGAAAGTGCCTTAAAGTTGAAAGTTTTTATAATGTAAGACATCAAAATGCCATGACATGCATTTTGAGGCCCCGCTGAGAGAGATGATCCGTTCAGGCTTTTCTTTTATATTAGGAAATTTTGAATGTGAGACTGATCTATTATAAATAATTTTATTCAAAATTCTGTTCATTTTGTTTTTATAATTTGTGTCATGTCCTGTTTGATCCTCTCTTTCGTTCTTGGGTGTGATTTCCGTTTCTTTTATAGTTTTTAAACTTTGAGATCTTAGCTTTCACTTTGGATGATAAATAATTTGATTTACGTTCTGGAAGGTGCATCTTGACAATGAACTTTGAGATGTTACATGTTAAATGGTGTTTTGTGATATATGCTTATTTGAACAACAATAATTAGTTTTGAAATTCAATATCAAGCAAATCAACTTTAAGTAATCCCAAAGCAGCCTTTTAATTGATCCCCAAAGGCAATTAAGCTTGAAAGTCTATTCCTGAATGTGATATATGCTTATTTCATGTTACTATTTTTTGATATCAACTATCTATGAAGCACATAATGTATCGCCTAAGTACGGCTTAGCAACCCAAGTTACTGATGGCTCAAGTTACTACTGACAAAGTGGGAAGGTTTACCCACTTTGTGGGATTCCTGCCCTGGAAGGTCACAGGTTCGAATCCCACTCATAGTAGGGTTATTCTGGAATGAGGGGCTGGACCTTAGGGGGGCCCAGGGACCGGACCTGAAGGGTGCGGGGCTTTGTTATGGGTGTGTACCGTCGACCGTTCAAAAAAAAAAAAAAAAGATTGATCAGTCCTATTTACGATTAGTTCTTAATGAAGTTTTAGTTACTTATGTCGAATGAAACAACCATACAAAATATTATAAAACAAACGGTTAAAATAATAAAAAAATATATATATATATATAAAACAAACGGTAAAAACACAAAAAAATAGTATATATAAAACTCAAAAATAAAATAGAAAACCGGTACTAGCCCGTTAGATAGAACCAGCAAAACGGTCTACGGGACTACTACTAGCGTGGGTGGCAACGGTGTTACCGTGCTGGAAGTGGGTACCCGTGGACAATTCGGATGACGCCCCGTCACCCCTTATACATTGATGGTGTTTAAAGTGGTGAAAGGAAAGTTAAATATACATTGATAGTGGTGATGGAAGATGAATCATCTTCTCTCTTCTTCATTGTTTGATTTGTCAGGGATTGCAATTAATTGATATGTACGGTATCCTGATCATGTGGCTTAGTGGTAAAAGGGTTGGTTTTCTCTTTGGGGGAGCCGGGTTTGATTCCCACGGGAGGCATGTGATGGATACCCCCACCCTTGTGGTGGGGTAGGTGATTGGGAAGTGATGGAGAGACCCTTGACTCTTGTGGTTATGGGTTCGACTCCTAATCCCTCCAGGTTTTACCGGTTCACTACCGTCGTGCCTTCGGGCGGGTTTGTGGGCTGGGTTTCCCCTGGAACAGGAGACGGGTTGGCCGAAGGGCTCTGTCCGTACGGACTAGAGGCCGTCTGGGGCCCCTTTCGGCCATTGGGGGCCGCGTACAGAGTACCCGGCAATACTTTAGTTGATCGTTCAAAAAAAAAAAAAATTGATATGTACGGTAAACAACTTAGTGCTGCTGATACAATTTGATGATTCTCATTTGGGGATTCCACTTTGACCATATGTTAGTCAACTATCATGCTAAGTAAGGCCTAATGATAATCTTGGCAAAGGCTCTGATGGTTATATGATTGAGTTTGCTATCACAAGGTAGCTAAGATGCTCATGTGACATGTATGTGATTTCAAATGGCAATCGTTGAGTCTATAGACTACTAGCTGATTACCCCGGGGTTGAAAAATCTAATTTTACGTGATAACCTATTGCAAATGGCTCAAGTTAACTAACCACAAAATTTCTCAATCATTGCATGTTCATAGTATTCTAATCAGTAATAACTCATATTTTCTAATCTAAAACCTAATCAGTAATTATCTAAAGAATCACTTATGTAAGCTGCAACTATTCAAAAACTCATCACCTCTCTCTAATTTCTCACATTCTAATGGCTCTTATAATTCCTAACCTAATCAACTAAACAAACACTTAAGTTGGAAGTTGTAACCATTGCATCTCATTATGCCACGTGGAATAATCAAGAGATGGTTGAGGCCACCATTGAACGCCATGTCAGCAACTATCAATTCTTCCTGGGAGCGTCCCGGGGTTGAAAAATATAACCATTCTAATAATACTAATACTAATAGTAATAATTATTACTCTTGTAATTAAATAAATAAAAAATAACCATGCTATAAGCTGACACCATGTGTTGCAGTGTTGCGCGATTCTTTCTCCTAGCTTCTCTTGATGAAGTATACCTAGTAAAATTCCAATGATAACATGGCGATTTGGCTGATTTTCAATATCGTAGATAAGAACCTGGTTTAAAAGAAAAAAAACATGATTAATGAATAACATGAACACTTTGTGTGTTTTTTTCCTGTATGAACGAAACCCCACAAAAAATAGTCGATTTTTTCTTTGTTTTTTATATAGCACTATGGTACTCGTTGGAAAGATAATAAAACGCTCGTTAATTTGGTGTAATTTTTTTCTTTAAAAAATCCCGTATATAAAAGATATAAACGTTTAAAAATTATGGGAGAAAACATGAGAGAGAAAATTTTAAATTTATTTTTAAATTCTTTTTTCCTAAAATAACTCAATTTAATTAAAAAAGGAAATAATTCAAAAACATTAAAATCTTTCAATTATGATGCCACGTGGCAATTTCATGGAGATGTTGAAGGCACCATTGCACGCCACGTCAGCAATGTTCAATTCTTTTATATATATTAATAGATTTTGTATTTTTTAGCCTCAAATTTGCTTTTTTAGTAATACTCACAAATCCACAGAAGCAGATTGATAGACAAATTTGTAATTTCTGTTAAATAAATTTGTGGTCTATAAAACTAAACTGAATTGAAATTTTGTGCTTCAGTTATGGTTATGGCTCAAAATCGAAGTGAATTGCTTATGCACACCCTTAAAATTAATATTCTACATACCCTTATAAGTTATAATTGTTGGTTTGGTTATGTTTTGTATTGATTAGTTTTGTGTACGCCCTTAAAAACATTAGTCCCCGCAGCAACGCGCGGGCACTCCCACTAGTATTTTTTAAATATATATACACACATACACAAGTTACATACACAAATATACACATTGAAAAATAAAACTTCTAAATTTTGGTAAAACTCTAAGAACTCATAGTCTCTAACAGAGCCGGCCCGACCATTTTAGGGGCCCTAAATGAAATAGAAAATCGGGCCCTTTTACACGTTTCATTTTAGCATTTTTTTTGTTAAAGACTTTTAGTAATGATCCTTTTTTTATGATTTTATTGAAGCTTCTCATTTTATGTTAAAAGACAATATGCAAATAGTAATCAATTATTGTAAAGACAATACATAAAAAGGAAAAGAGTGAATTATAAATTTTGTCCTTTATCTTTATAACAAAATTCAACGAATATCCTTTGCCTTTAAAATTGATGAGTTTTGTACTTAATGTTTTCAAATGCTAAATGTTTTGTCCTTTGACACTAACTCAGTTAAATTTTTTGTTAAATAAGATTACATAAGGGTATTTTAGTCTTTTACCAATTTAATTAAAAATAATCTAACAAATAAAAAAAAATATTACACCTCCCTCTACCTCTCTTTCTCTACAACCCTGCTACCACCAGACACTATTGTCCCCACCTACGACCATTGCAAACACTACCACTAACGACCTCGACCATGCTTCCAACAATTTCTCAATCTCTTACAAGTAGCTTATTTCATCATCTCAACCACATTAAATTCGAAAAATCTTACAAAGATTATACAACTTTAGATAGATGGGTTTTGGTTGAGAATTCTTAAGGCAAATTAGAAGAATGCTCAATAGGTCTTTTGAATTTTTATAAAATGAACCCAAAAGTATAATGCATTTATTTCAGCTAATGGACAATATACTACTTTATTTAGTTGCCTTCATAAAATTATACAAGGAAATTAAGTCTTATAGGTAATTAGCATAGGAATGTTATGTGACACCCCGCATTTTCAGGTTAATACTTTCACTGAACTCTAGTTAACCTACATGATACATTTTAGTTAACTTACGTTGTGCATGGGTAGATACTTAACTAGGGGTAGTTAAGTAGGCCTAACACATGTTAGAGGTTATTAACATATGTGTTAAATAGGATAAGTATTGTTTAACACACACATGAGTCCTGTATCCCGAACGTTGGTGAATAATAAACTTATGTGAAAACCATACGTGATTATGTGAACCTAAACCGAACACGTTAATAAAAATCATTAAAAGTGGAGCATGAGGTTGATTAGGGTCTTAACGCATGGGGTTACACTTGTTACGGTCCGAAATAACGAAAACGTCGATGGATAACGCGTCGGGAGGCGAAACGAAGCAAAAGCGCGCGCCTCGGACCTGTGAGCGGCCGCTCACAGGCTCCGAGCGGCCGCTCGAACATCCCTGACGGGTCTAAACCGCCTCAAACTCATATTTAAGCATCCTAAACCCCCATGCAACCCCCATACTCAACCCTAATCGCCCCCTTACTGCCCCACACGAATATTTCACTCCAAAAACTCCTGCTAAGGCTCAAGATCATCAATTGGGAGGCTCCAAGGCGCGCGATTGATTGATTTGAAGAGCTAAGGGTATAACTTATGATTTCTTACGCTTTTACCTTATGTTTTTACTATAAAAATCATATAACAAGTTTGTCCAGGTCTGAAAGTATTTTATAAAAGTTAAAACATGATGATTACGAAGATTAAAAGGGTCAACCACATTGTTACATAATGAATGTTATATGTTTTGCATGATTATGCATGTTCTTGATGTTTTAGACTTCTAGGGTTTGTGAATAATGATGGTTGTGATGTATAATTAGGGTTTTGATCAGATGTGGTTCTTACTAAAGTTGTATGATGATTATTAGGTGTTATTGATTGATAATATGCAACTAGGGTTTGATATAATAGATAATATTGCATGATTAGAATCTGGACAGATTCTGAATGTCGACTTGTAGGGTCTGTTTCGTGGCTTGAAAATAATTGGTTTGATCGATTCTTTGCATGATTGTAATGTACAAGGTCTTAGCTTTTCATAATGGGCAAAACCATCGAATTTGGACATCGTTTGAGTCGTTTTTGGAATTTTAATTGATTAGGGGTCATATCAGATTTTCGGATTTGTAAATTGGGCTAACTTTAAATGGTCATAACTTGAGATTTACAAGGAGTTAGGTTATGAAATTTTTACAGTAGGTCAATACTGGAAAAATAGAGCTTTTCCAAGTGGATTCATCTCGTTTGGATGAATACACAATTTTTAAGAATTTTTCTACTAAACTGACCTGTTGAGGAAATTTTCTGAACACTGCTGTGTTGTACGAATTTTTATAATTTTTGTGTTTGGAATTAAGACAAAACAAAAATAGGTATTGTCGAGTGAATCCCAAATAAAATTCAGTAAAAATTTGGGACTCTAATTCATTCGTTAAGTATTTTAAATAAATTGTTTTTCACAGCGCACAATCTGTCCTAAAAACACAGATTGTGTACGGGGTCTTTAAGTGGCTATTTGGAGTTCTATGTGGTGTGTAACTGACATGTACTTGTGTGAAAACTTGTATGAGATGTGTTTGATGTGTTAAACTTATAATAGTCACCACGATCACCAACGGGATACGTAGGACATACTTGTGCATGTAGAGTCACTAGGTGTCACTACACGATTTTGAAACTTTTAAGAATCGAATAAACGTGCTATGTGGTATATTGGTTATGCAAGTGTACTCACATAGTGACACATATAATAGGGAGTCGGTAGCGAGTCTCTATTACGTTGAAGTTTGGATATTCTTGCTTGCAACCTAAGGTGAGTTTCACTACTTTTTCTCAAAGCATGCGTCTCGGGTTGAGACTACATTGGTAACGTTTTCTAATTTGTCTTGAGACAACTTTCTTTTACACATCCCGGGTTTGGGGTGCATGGTTCACGTGGTGAATCTATTTTTACTAATTCATATATATGTCCTTGATGAACTAAACCAAACACATCTTTTAAGTCCTTCAAAATACCGAATCAATTGCCGGTTGGGCAAGCGGGTTAATTAGTTGATAGCGCTATTAGGTCTAACAAACCTCACATCGTGCTGGGAGCACGGATGTGAACTATTAGCTTCAAACATAATCATTGTCGATGGACAATGATGCAAGGCATCCTTATCCCGGTTATGGGAACTTGTTCATTAATAGTTCGGTATTCGCCGGTTTTAGTTATCATGAGTGGGCTAGCTACCCCTGACATTTGAATTAGCTATTGTTTACAGGGTCTGAGAGACCAACGTTGTACACTTGACTTTTGGGGTTTTAAGAACCTACACTTTTATTTACATCGCTTACTTATATTGTGAACTCACCGACTTTATGTTGACACATTTTAGCATGCTTTGCAGGTCCTTAGGTACGGAGCACGTTTTAGGGCATGCATCATTTGTGTCTTGGGTTATGAATAATTATTATTTCGTACTTTTAAACTTTGGGTTTGGGCGCGTTGTTTTGCGCAGACTTTTGCAATTGTTTTACTTGGTTTACGCTTCCGCATTACTTTAAATTGCTTGGTTAAACTTTGAAACTTTTTCTTAAAAACGAACTCAATGGTTTGGGCATTTAGAGTCGTTCATGATACTTATGGCTATGGCTATGGGTCCTGGTTTGTCATGCGCCTCGCGGTAAAACTCCGCAGTGGAAATTTGAGGGTGTGACATGTTAAAGCATATATCACAAAGTCAACGAACAACACTGATAGGAATCAACATTCTTTAAAAAAAATGACAGAAGAATAAAAATCAATATAAAAAAAATTGAACCTGTGAGCTGCTGATTTGGTAAGAACACCACAATCGCTAGGGATGATATGATGGTTGATTAACTCCGATTTCTTGGACAAAAAGATGGTTCAGATCTGCAACGGTTTAGGGTTTTAGATCTTTAAAAACCGATGATGATGAACAACCGCATGGTTTTCAGATCTTGAACAACTGATGATGATGATGGTGGTCGATGGGTTAGGCTGGGTGGTGGCGGTGGCAAGTGGTGTGAGGGTGGGTGGTGGATGGTGATGATAGTGGTGGTGGGGGAGAGAGATACAAATTTTATAATATATACACATTATTCTTTTCATTTATTTTTGTATTAGTTATTAAAGATACTTTTAAATAAATTGGTAAAATGACTAAACTACCCTTGTTTGATTTGATTTAACGGAAAATATTAATTGAGTTAGTGTCAAAGGACAAAACGTGTAGCATTTGAAAACATTAAGTACAAAACTCATCAATTTTAAAGGCAAGGGACATGCGTTGAATTTTGCTATAAAGATAAAGGACAAAATTTGTATTCACTCAAAGGAAAATGGCAAGAAAAAAAACATGAATATTGCAATCATAAATCAAAGTTCAAGTTTTCAGAGCATTTATCATAAATCAACCAGAGTACAAACAAGAAGATTGATTAAATCTACCAAGAAAGGCATAAAACCATAACAAATTACAATTTACAGATCATAAGTAATTAAAACTCATAGCAAATCAGATTACACACGATCTTCAATAAAAAAAAGTAGGAATATAAAAATTAAATTACCTTAGTTTATCTCAAATGTGCATAAGACTGATGACCAGAGAAAGCAAAATCAAACCTAGAAATCCTAAACAATGATGCTTAATCAGAATATGAAGCCCGAAATCCAAATCGTAGTTTGGAGAAGAAATCGGAATGCCAGACTTAGCACTTCGTAGTAATTGGCTTGATTGCATTTCGGAGAAGCAAAACATGGCGAAAGAAATCGGCTTATTGACAATTCAATTTCCAATCGATTGCTTTGAAAATTCCAATGATTATGCCTATTTCTTCGCATACAACTGTTTTAGGTGATTTTCTAATGCAACCTCTGATTTGCCATATTTACATACCGATTAGCAGCCCAAGAGTCCAAGACCATAACAAACATGGCCCAACACTAGCACTATGTATAAAAAAGTGCGGGCCCCATATTTTTGGGGCCCTATGCCCAAGCCTTACCCATTATTACTGTTGGGCCAGCCCTCGTCTCTACAAGATCATCATGTTTTGTTTTATTTTCAGCAAGTTATATGACATGGTATGTTTTATGTTCAGCAAGATCATCATGTTGTGTTTTATTATAAGTAAGTTATATGATCTATCGTGTTTTATGTTCAATAAGATCATCATGTTGTGTTTTATTTCCCGCAAGTTATATAACCTATTGTGTTCTATGTTTAGCAAGATCATCATATTGTGTTTTATTTTCAATAAGTTATATGACCTGCTATGTTTTCTATTCAGCAAGATCATTATCTTGTTTTTTTTTTCTTCAGAATTTGCATTCGTAAATATGGACAGATTTGAAGCAATCACTTAAATCTTCCATATTGATTATGAGATTGAGTTTAAAAAAACTGAATATTCATATAATTACTTTATTGCCCTTTTATTTAAATAAAACCATGTCACGTGTCACTCTCACAAACCTTCTTACCCTTCCCACAAAAAGAGGCTTTTTTAGTCGAACCGATACGCCCTTATAGGGCTGCAAACGAACCGAACGAACACAAACAAAGCGTTGTTCGTGTTTGTGTTCGTGTTCGTTTGCTAAGGAAATTACGTGTTCACGAACAGTTCATGAACACTTACCGAACGAGATTTTTTGTTCGTGTTCATTTGTTAAGAAAACACTCGTGTTCGTGTTCGTTTGTGTTCGTTTGTTAATTTTGTTCATGAACGCACACGAACATAAACGAACGCTAATGAACACAAACAAGTGTTCATGAACATAAATGAACACAAATAATTTGTTCATGAGCGAAAAGAAACACAAATGAACATATATTAATTTTCGAATAAGATTGAATTCACATATGAAAAAAGTTAAGTAGAACACCCAAAATATAACCTAACTATACAAACATAGTTCGTACTTAACATAATATTAGTAAACATAATAAAGTAGTGTCTCAAAAAAAATTAAGCTCTCATCCTAAACATGAAGTCTTCATTTACTTAAACTTGAAGTCTCATATACTTACCACACATACATTATTTATTTTGGTAAAATAAATAAACACTAAAGAATATAAAATAAAATTATAAAAATTAAAAACTCTATTAAACTATTGAACACAAACAAACACGTTACCGAACGTTCATGAACATAAACGAATGAATGTGACCCCTGTTCATGTTCGTTCGTTTAACTAAACGAACGAATTTTTTTGTTCGTGTTTGTTCATTTATTAAACAAACGAACACAAACGAACTTCCAGCCAAACAGTTCATGAACTATTCACTAAAAGTTCGGTTTGTTTGTGCCCTACGCCCTTATATATATAACTATTTATATTTATAATACACTGTTAACACCATACTTCTGGATCATGCTAAATAGGTATTTCGGGACCTAAATATATAAACTGATACTATTAGATAAGTTGGGCTATCTAGTTAAAACCTTATTAAGAAAACCATGTGGGACAAAACTTAGTTAAGGGAAAAAGAGTACAATGTGTATAATTCTCCAGCTGAACTTAACAAACACATTTCAATCTTCGAATACCGATTTTGTGCGATAGCTGCTCGAAGCTGCTTCTAGGTAGAGATTTTATGAAAAGGTCTGCAAGCTTTTCATTTGACTTGACCTGACGAACATCAATTTATTCTTCTTTCTGCAATTCATGCATGGAGAAAAAATTTGGTGAGATGTGCTTCGTTTGATCACCTTTGAGGTAACCTTCTCTAATTTGAGCTATGCAAGCAACATTGTCAAATAATTGTCAGGTTCTTCTTAATTTGTTCTAATCCGCATGCTTCTTGTATATGATTAATCATTGATCTCAACCAAATGCACTCTTGAACGATATCATATAGTGCTATCAATTTAGCATGATTTGATGATGTGTATGTGTTAGGATCTGAGTTTGATTTGTTTTGATTGTTTTGTAAATGAAAGATGAATGAAGTTAAACTAAATATCGAAAGTGCGGCGGAATATTAAACTATGAATCAAAACAAAGAGAATAATTGTTTTCGAATCGAATGCTTCTCATTACTCAAATGATTACACAACGATTACAAAAGTACTCTCCCTCAGCCTGATCACTCACTGATTGTTTGTCTGAGAGAATGTTTGGAGTGATAGAATAGAACAGTACATGCACTGTTCTATTTATACACAAACTAAACCACTGATGACCTAAGACTGACGTCACCTAAGACAGTGACATCTAACAGATAAATAACAACATAAAACATCTGCTCTATACAAGCACTATTACATTGGAAAACTCTAATGACTAAACCGCTGATGTGTAAACTCTGATAGCTTGAATCATCTGTTGGAGCCTAAGTGTTGTTGGCTCCAACAGACCTTGTGTCTTCAGTCCTTTGGCTCAGTAGTTGTTTCTTCAACAGTCCTTTGTGATTAGTAGTTGTTCAGCAGATGTTAGGGCACATCAGTTGTTAGAGTCAACTGTCTTTTGGGAGGAGTAACTTGAAAACACTGATTTTATTCTGGATCAAATATAGTATGTTTTGGCTTTTCAGATCATCCGTTCTTCTCCAGGTCAGCAGACCCAACAATCTCCCCCTAGAACAGATGGTGCCAAAACTCAACCTTTATTGCTGATCTTTATTCCTCATCAGTCTTTCTCTAATTTGTCCTTTGAACTATAACTCAAAGTTCAATGAGAAGAGGTCTTTAGCATCTCTTTCCAGCTCTATGTTAAGAAGTTCTAGGAGATCATCTGCACACAGACCATATGCATCATCCATTCTCAACTTTTAAGCCTCTCCTTCAGATCTGAGCAGAGTCAATTTGTGGGTGTCTTTGTTGACCTTCCACTTTAGAATTTTTGAACATGAGGATTTCTTGAGCTGTAGATTTATTTGGGATGAGTTTGGTGATGGAGGTCTCCCAATGATTCTTCTGAGTTTTTTAGAAATGGGATCAGAAAAGTAGTGGACTTGGTTGAAGATTCCCTCTTTCAAAAATGTATCAGCAAACTTCTTTTGATCTTCTTCTGACATCTCTTTCTGCCTTTTGTACTGTCTTTTGGCAGCAGCAGATAGGTCAGATGTTTCAAGTAGGCTGTCATGTGTAAAGGCCTGTTGGGATCTCTTAACCACTGGTGCATCAGAGTAAATTGGTTTTCTTGGTAGAGTGGGATCTGTTTTTCTATTCTCTTCAAGTTTCTTCTAAGTTTCAACTAGCCTCAGCTCAGACCATCTTGCAACAGACATCATCTCTCTATACTTAGCAGCCACATTCTCTTCCTTCATTCTTTTATACTTTAAAGCTCTGACTGGGTCTCTACCGTTTTTGAAATCAGGGGCAGAGGCCTTTAAAGTAGGATTCTTGGTCATCTCTTCAATTCTATAGAGTTCTTCTTGAAGGGCATGAGTGGTCCAGCCTGCAAATTGTTTCTTGTTTGCTTTGTAAGGCATGGTTGCCAAGATGTGATCAAGAATAGATTCCCTGACTACCCTTTCTAAATCACTACTGAGTGGCATGTTTGACATGGAATTGCTCAGGGTCTTAGGAAAATCCTCAATCCTTCTCATTTTGCTAAGCTCTGCTGAATGAATGCCCTGAGCAGTCATGTCATCCTTCCCTTTGCATTTCTCCTGGATGATTAAATCTGTCTGTTCAACTTTAAATTTCAAGTATTGTTCTATGTTTCTGGGAACATGAAAATTTGGGAGAGATTCGAAGGTTCTTTCTGATGGATCCTCAGTATTATAGAAGGATTGAATTTCCCCCTTGAGTAGATCAAACTCAAGAGGATACTGAGCAGCCAATGGTGTGATGGATGGTGGTGGTCTATTGGAAGTAAAATGGGAAGTGTGTGATAAAAAGTATGTAAGTGGAATGGCTGGAATGGGTGCAGATTTTGGTGTTGAAGTGGGAGGTGGTGTGGTTTCTATGTTCTCATCCTGTACCACAAAGGTTGACTTTCTCTTCCTTTTGTACAGGATAAGTGGTGATGATGGTGTTTGTGAGTCCAAGATCTTTCCTACCGGGTATCAAACAAACAATCGAGTGCGGAAAACAAGATTGAATGTGAAGAACAAAAGATGAAACCGATGAACAATATATTATTGATGCTTCACCTTGCACACAATCTCTAGGATTGTCTGGTACAAGGTGTTTGGCTCTTGTGTTACAATTGAGAGGATTAATGAATGTCTAACCCTAACAATGAATCAAACAAAACATTATATAGGGTCCACTAAAGCCTTGGCCCACATGGCCTAACCCAAGCCCATTAACTTAAACTAAGCCCAATTAACACAAACAGGCTTAATAAAGACAAGCGTAAACCTACTTAAAATCTAGCCCAACAATATCCCCCTAGGTTTATGCTGTCTATATCATGGCTTAGTAGGAAGAATCTTCAGATCTTGATCTTCCAATCTTGGGTTCTTTCTTCTGCTCTCGGAGGCATACTTGTATTTTGATCCTCATCAGCTTTTGCTTGAACATCTTGCTAAAAAAATAACGTGAGAGGAGGATTCTCATAACTCTTATCTTTGTCAATTTTCTCTTTCAAGCAACTTTTCAGGTACTTCTTCACTTGCACTTTCATTGTCAAAAGATTATTCACTTCAGGTTCTTCTGACTCAGGTACATCTTCTCATCGAGGTGATTCATGCTTGTCAGCAACTGGAATTCTTTCATTCTTCATCAACCCCTGTTTCTTGATTTGTATAAATTCTGCAAATTCTCAGAATTTTGTAAGCAAATAATTTATGGAACAGAGGGTCCAGTATACACATGAACACCAAGTACATCAGTGTACTTCCATTTTAAATTCTCAAAACCTGAATTTCCTTTGAGAATCGGTCAAATCCTCAAGAATGGTTAATTTTTTTATAAAAGAAAACAAACAAATTAAAATAAAAATTCAAACTAATTACAATGCATCTTTTTGGTGAGAATCATGTGCAAGAAGATCATATCAGCTTTGTTAAAATGCAACACACCATTAGTATATTTGTTTTGGTATACTTATTAAAGTGCCAGAAAGCAGTCCATGACGATTACCAGCATTGATTATCCACTTAAACAAACATACACACACGCCTTCAAGTCCTATGTTTTTCTTATTGTCTTAACGTGTGTTAGACCGAAATAACTGTGTGTCCCACATCATGACATACTCCCGCGATCAAGGTATGCACAAAGCTTTTTCATAACAGGTGAGCAAATTGCTGACATCTGTAATTTTTACAAGGTTAAGATCATCGGTGATCAGTTCTGCATATATCTGGATGCAACAGAGAGACCAATGGATTCTTGACCATGGTTAGGGCAAATACCAAATTTTTCGGTATGATCATTGCTTTAGGCTTTTGATTTGTGCCTTTAGCTTGAATTCTCTTTGAGAATTTTGGGTTTTAGCATTTCCTTATTGCTCTTTTAAGATGTCCTGACTGTGCCTAGGTCAGCATATATCTGGATGTAGCAGAAGGACAGCCAGGACATTCTCAGATGTATCAACAATTTAAAGACCTGAAATCTCAGACTTTGGCAATCTATCAACGCAAGATTTAAGACCATAAAATCATACGCCAATGATGTGTTCCCCACAAACTACACAGTCCTTTATCTTTAGCATTAATTTTGGACTGAGTTCGTTGTGCAGCTTGCCTGCCAGTACATTGTATAATGGAGCTGCAATCACACTCGATTTAATTTTCTTTTCGATTTTAAAGTGTGACAGTTCAACAGCTGATGTACTATCATTTCTTCTTTTTCGCACCACGAAATCTCATTTTCTGAATTTTCTATGTTTTTGTATTTTTCTGAGGGTATATCCCCCTAAATTTGTGCTTAAAATTGAAAATTTAAAGAACAAATTTACAACCTAAAACTAAGAAAAATCTTTTTGTGTTTTTCTAAAAACCATTCTCGAATTAAAGACCAATTACATTCAAAATTCAATGCATCAGGTTTTGAGTGTACCTCTTTAGCTGATTTTACCTCCATTTTCTCCTTAAAGGAAACATACTCACTGTTTAAGAATTTTAAATAAATGTATAACAGAGAGATGTCACCTGTCATGTGCGTGGAACAACCATTATCAACATACAAGTGGTCGTCGACAATCCTCCTTAAATGTCCCTGCATCAAGAAAGGAGATTAGTTAAACATTGGTACCCAGGCCATCGCGGTCCTGGGCACTCCTGAAGCGTCTATGAAAGACACTTCTCTCAAGCACATGTCCTTCTTCTCATTCAGAACTGGTGTAGCTGCCACCTTTGCTTTCCAGACTAGCTTAGGCTTAAGAACTGGTTTTGCTACTTTCGGAGTAGCAGCTTTTGATTTCCCAGGTTGTTTTGATTTCTGTGGAGGAACAACTTTTCGCTTGTTCTTGGCAGCATTCCAGTCTCCATCAGACGGTTTAACTTTGGGATTCATGTTCTTCCTTGCCTTAGGTTTATCAATCTTCATTGGCTTGGAGTAGTAGCTATCCTTAGGCGTAACCTTTTGATGTTGTCGATAATAGGGCACATAAGGACGACTTGTGCAATTCCTTGCAATGTGACTGGGTCTTCCACAGTTGTAGCATGTCTGCTTCTTTGCATATGAAGCATATCCCGGTCTATTCGATCCCACTAATGAATGTGAGTGATGGGATCTGTTGGATGATTTGTTTGCAGGCTTTCCAGTCTTCCTGCTCTGCTTAGAACATCTTGAACATCCGTGTGAACAAGATTGTGCATGTGATGATGATTGTCCTTGAGCTTTCTGTCTAACTTCAGGAACCTGTACATGAGAGTTAGCACAGGTAGTTTTTCTATGTGGTGGCACATATTTATCGGTCGTGCCATTAACAGATAGCTCAGAAACAGTCCTTTTCTCATATGGTGCAGCATCTGTAGACAAATTAGACTGTTTCATATAAACACCTGCATTTTTAGTGCAAACAATATCATCCCCCTCAATCTTAACTTCTACTTTAACTGAATCTGCATATGAAGTAGAAGTATCAGTAACGCTCACACATTTAAACTCAGTGACTATTGGCTTTACCACACCTGTGCCAACAGTCATGGATGAGGGATCCTCACATTCTTGTTTGATCTCGACTGGCCTTGAGCACAAAGATTTTTCAGATTCTGACTCAGTCGAGGGTGTGTCATTTGATTCAGACGAGCCACTTGATTCAGAAACATGTTGTGGCTCTGCTGAATCCCCCGTTGACTCAGCTGCTCTAGAGGACTCACAGCTAGATTCACTCGATTCAACTGATACTTATTTCTCAGATTCGGTTGTTTCGGGTGATTCACATTTGGAGTCACTTTCAGAAGTTGATGGGGCAACTGGTTCAACGGTCTGTGGTGCCCTGTACTCTTCATAAATCTTTTTGAGTGTTTTCATGAAATCAAACTCAAAGGGCACATTTGAGTCTGATTGGCCGGTCGGTTCAGTTTGCTCAATTTTCGGTTCAGTTTCAAAAACGGTTTCTTTTAAGACGTCATTCAATTTATTTGTGTCATTTGAAACTGAAACTTCATCTCTCCTCACATCAAAAACTCTGTCAATTTCTTTATTTTTCTCAAAATTTAACGTCTCGGTCTGCTTTGAAGCATCTTGAGACTTGACAAAGGTTTTTGATGGAGCCTGCTCCTGCTTAGGTTGTTTGTTCTTGGGTTTAGAGATTCGGAAAGGGACTGATTTAGGTATGGAGATCTCAACTTGATCCCTCGATGGTCGACTGGTTGGCTCTTCTATTGGAGGACCGTATCCTTTAACAGGCAGAGCCAACAACTCTTCATCTGACATGGGAATTGAGGAATAGTTTTCATTAAAGGGTGGTGGAATTTTCACAAACCCCAGACCTTTATTCCTCACTTCCTTTGGTCTGAACTTTAACTGGGTATTGATCATTTTTTCAATTTTGGGACTAGAGCAATCGAACTTTTTAAAATGAAAATCGGCATTTTCAAATTTAGATTTTAAGTCGATCAATTCCGCGGTTAAAGTATCAGACAGTCGTTTGAAGTGTAAACATCGACACTTGTGATCACTCACCTCCTGATGCAAGCGCTTGATATCGAGTTTTTGTTGTTCGACCATTTCTTTATAAGAATTAAATTTCTTTTTATTATCCCAACTGGCCATTTTCTCGTATTCAAGCTGCTTGTATGCAGAGAGAGCTTCTTCTCTAAAACCTTTAATTTTTAACCTGCATCGTTCAGTACAACATGATTCAGCTAAAATGTCAGCGTGTACCTCAGATGCGGATGGCACATGGTCATTCAGTTGTGCCATGAAAGCTTGAGCAGCGTGAGCGGCAGGAGCAGCAGATGTGATAGGAGCAGCATGTGTGACAGAAGCAGCAGGAGCGGCGGGAGCGGTAGGAGCAGCGGGAATGGCAGAACAGCTTGAATCTGAATTTGAGGATGGAGCAGCAGAATTGGATGAGCATGTTGCAGCAGAGGTGATGTTATCCAATTCTTTGATAAGTGATATTAACTCATCCGGCGTCATTTTAGACCAGTTTGTTTCCGAAATGATCCGATTGACGTTCATAAACCAGCTGCATGTTGGCTGATTTGGAATTCTTTTCAATGCGTCCAAAAGAATCTTGTTGACCCAACGATTTGCCATCACGATCTCGGCATTCTCCATTTCTGACAGCAGTTTGGTAAATCGGTCAATTAGTGCATTCACAGTTTCACCAGCAATGTAACTGAAACTCTCAAGTCTCTGCTCAAACACCTCATTTTTAGAAGACATTTTAAAAAAAAAAATTTTTTTGAACCGTGATTCCCCAAAAATCTAGACGTTAAAAAATATTTCACACCGAGCACAGGACGTCCAACCGTAGTCAACCGTCAAAAATAGTATACAGTCTAGTCCACCGTAGTCAACCGAATCAAACCGTATGCCGTAAGGTCGATCCCCCCAAATTAAGCCAGTGCACTCCAAAATAATACTAATACCACAATTATTATTATTATTATTATTATTATTATTATTATTATTATTATTATTATTATTATTATTATTATTATTATTATTTGGTGTGTGTCTCGAGGGGAACAAGCTAAAAGGACTCACAAGTTAACTTATTATCCATCACTCCTTGCACATTTACTGCTACTAACCACTTCCCAAGAATTTGAAACGTCAGCAACACTGTCCAAGAAAAATTAGAAGCTAAGAGCTTTGTCTTTTACTCTTCATAATTCTTCAATTTCACTCCTTTCTCTTTGTTATTTATCTCGAGACCACAAATATCAACAAAACAAGTTCAACTTCTTCTCCTTTTAATCTTCAACAATCAACACACAAGATTTGGTCTTCTTTCTTAACAATGATCGGTGTAGGTGTGTATGTGTGTAATCAGGGAAAAGGGTGGGAGTTGGAGTGGTTTAAGGGTGGTCCTGGTCGGAGCTCTGCCGCCGCAGGCGCCGCCGAGGATGGTGGTCAGAACCCCCTTCACCGGTTCTAAGTTGCTTGTTCGGGTGTGGTGGGGTTTTTCAAGGTGAGTAGTGGTCAAGAAAGAGTGGTTGTTTCCGGGTGGGTGACGGTTTGGGTCTGGGTTGCAGGTAGGTGGGTACGGGTATTTTCCGGGTAGGGATGGTTACGGGTTGGGCCAGGTCTGGGTGTAGGTGGCCGGTGGTATTTCAGGGTGATGATGGTTGCAGGTGGTCGGGTTAGATCCAGGTTCAAGTGTTCGAGTAGTGAGTTTGACCTCGAGTCAGGCCTGAGTTCGACCTCGAGTACTGAGTTCGACCTTGAGAGCTGAGTTCGAGTTGCAGATTTGAGTTCGACGAGGTGGTGAGTTCGACCTTGAACAGTGCTGAGTTCGACCTTGAGTTCGACCTTGAACAGTGCTGAGTTCGAGTGGAGTTGGGTGTTAGACCAGTGGTGGCGTAGTTCTCAATGATATCTCAGTTTCCGGCGGGTTTCCGATGGTGTTTTTGATGATGCTCGGGTTTCCGGGTTGTGACTGTGTCCGAGGTGAAGCTTTCCGACTGAGATTGGGATTCGGCCGGAAATGAAGAGTTTCCGATGAGTAATTAATACCCACCAATTGACTGTCAAAAATTGTTGTTTCCAAAAAAAAAAAAAAAAAATCTCTTGTAGGGACCACCCAAATTTGAATGAATTTTCCTCTTGTCAAGTTGACCACCGAATTTGTAATTAAATCCCACCAATTAATTGGTCAAATTCAAATATTTTGAGATATCTTTCCAAACAAAAAATCCGAACAAACAGCAAACACAAGTTGAGCAATATTTGGAAAAGATCAAACAATCCCTTTATGACTGTTCTTGGTGTTCTTTAAGAAAATCAACAGTAACGAATCTACGAAAAATTCTAAAACACCAAAAGTTATTAGATAAATAAAATTAAAAAGAGATGCGAATAAATCCTGTTAGATCGGACAAAACGCAGCAGCGATAACTCCTTTTTGTTCTTCGAATGATACCGAACCGAGCCTTCGAAAGACTTCTTAGGCTCTGATACCAATTGTAAGTCTAAGATCTTTCCTACCGGGTATCAAACAAACAATCGAGTGCGGAAAACAAGATTGAATGTGATGAACAAAAGATGAAACCGATGAACAATATATTATTGATGCTTCACCTTGCACACAATCTCTAGAATTGTCTGGTACAAGGTGTTTGGCTCTTGTGTTACAATTGAGAGGATTAATGAATGTCTAACCCTAACAATGAATCAAACAAAACATTATATAGGGTCCACTAAAGCCTTGGCCCACATGGCCTAACCCAAGCCCATTAACTTAAACTAAGCCCAATTAACACAAACAGGCTTAATAAAGACAAGCGTAAACCTACTTAAAATCTAGCCCAACAGTGTTTGAGTAGCAGTGGATGTGTTAACATCTGTTGGCACTTGTGCAGGACCAACAGATGTTTGGGATTGTAATGGTGAAGTGGGTGGCATGGTTATAGGTGGTGTATTGGTGGTTGTTGTAGTGGGTTCAGTGGTTGGTTTAGTGGTTGTGGTGGTAGTAGATGTTTTGGTGGCAGTAGTGGTTCTAGCAGCTATTTTGGAAGCAGAGTTTTTGGTTTTAGTTGGTGGTTGCCTAACATGTTTTGCAGGCATTTTCTTCCTTTTTGAGGAGCCAACATCTTCAACTTCTTGCTGTTGCTCTTGTTTCTTTTGTACTAGAGCCTCTGCCTTGACTTCCAAAGTATCAGACCTCTTTTGCTTAGCTTCAGCAGCCTCTTCAGCAATGATGTTGGCAGAGTTATCAATCTCTTTTGCCTTACTAGCTTTGGCAGATTCAGCATTAGCAGTGGTTTAATCAGTGGGTTGTTGTGGTGCTGGAGCAGACCCTGGTTTGTTGGCAACGGACTTTTGTGATTGACCTTTTAGAGAAGGTGGACATCTAAAGGGATATAGCTTTGGCAATCTATCTCTGCCACTCTCCCCCTTTTTGGCATCATCAGCTGTAAATTCATCATCATCTTCATCTCTTAAAATAGTTGTGGGGGCAGAGCCAGTGGTCTTCAGCAGATGGTCTTTTATGGCTTTAATGTCTGCTTGGGTATCTGTGTACCTAGCATCTACCATGGTTCTGATTTGAGCCATATATGTTTCATGTGTTTGGTCTGCTAGTTTTCGATGAGCTATGATGATGGGGCTGACAGATTTCCATAGCTCACTAGCAATGTCTTCTTTTGATGGTTAACTTTTGGTGAGAACAACCAAAGACTCCATTATTGTCTTGAGATCAGTCTTGATATCAGCAACAGATGTTTCAATGGATTGAACTCTCTCCGTCAATTCTTGGTATTTTAATCCATCACCTAAGTTAATAGGATCATCTGGATTCCTACTAAAGGTGGTAGTTGTAACCGGTTCAGTTCTAGGAGGTGAGTCCATAGAATAAGAACCAAATGCCCCCTTTTCTTGGTTCTGGTGACTTCCAACTGATTTTGGGGTCACTATAGTGGCCTCATCAGTTGTTGCCTTCAAGGAAGTCTTAGGGATGTAACCACCATCCTGTTGTGAGACAATGGTCTTTACATCAGTAGTGGATGCTTCACTTGAAAAACCACCTTGAGTTACATGTAACTCAAGAGGTGTGGTCTGTTCGTGGGCTAGCCAATTGATTTTTCTCAGGCCCAGTCACTTGTTGGGGTATACTCTCAATGATAGGTGATGGCGAGGAACTGGGATTGTCCTGAGTTTTATCAATGGCCTTAAACAAGGGTTGCATGGTAGGGAGGACATGTGATGGCGAAGGTGGAGGAGTGAAAAGAGAAGCAGCCCCGGGAGAAGGGCTTTTGAACATATGGTCAAGTGACTCATATGCTTCTTGGTGTGTGTCCCCTTGGCTTACAACATGATCCTTTTGTGAAGATTCATGAGGAGTTTGGTTGGGTTGAGATATCTCCAACTATTGAGAGGAAGTATCAACAGTGGTTTGCTGTTGCTTTTGTGCTACAACAGGATTTGCCTCTTTGAACGTAAATAAACTATTATTTTGTTTTCAATCCGACAAACAAACGATATCAATAATTATGAGCTGATCTGTTTATATTAAATTGATTGGTTAGATCGAATCTAATTGACCTTGCTCTGATACTAATTGTTAGGATCTGAGTTTGATTTGTTTTGATTGTTTTGTAAATGAAAGATGAATGAAGTTAAACTAAATATGGAAAGTGTTTTGAAATATTAAACTATGAATCAAAACAAAGAGAATAATTGTTTTCGAATCGAATGCTTCTCATTACTCAAATGATTACACAAGCACTCCCCCTCATCCTGATCACTCACTGATTGTTTGTCTGAGTGAATGTTTGGAGTGATAGAATAGAACAGTACATGCACTGTTCTATTTATAGACAAACTAAACCATTGATGACCTAAGACTGACGTCACCTAAGACAGTGACATCTAACAGATAAATAACAACATAAAACATCTGATCTATACAAGCAGTCCTTTGTGATCAGCAGTTGTTCAGCAGATGTTAGGGCACAACAGTTGTTAGAGTCAACAGTCTTTTGGGAGGAGTAACTTGAAAACACTGATCTTATTCTGGATCAAATATAGTATGTTTTGGCTTTTCAGATCATCTGTTCTTCTCTAGGTCAGCAGACCCAACAGTATGTAAGTGTTTACTTAGTTGACCTTCAAGAAATTGTTGTGCCACCATATGTGAATAAATAACACTTTTGAGATTTTGCATTATTTGAATTTGATAGATATTCAGCATCGGCATACCCAACAAGCTGAGACTTTTTATCTTTCTGACAGAAAACACCCAAGTCTTGTGTCCCACGAATATATCGGAATTTATGTTTTATACCATTCCAATGTCTACGTGTTGGGTTCGAATTGTATCTTGCTATAGTACATGTACCAAGAATGCAATATCTGGTCTCGTGTTATTTGCAAGACACATAAGGGCACCGATCGCACGGTACTTCTGGACCAAGTACTTCTTCGCCTTGTTTTTTAGGGTGATAAGGATCCATATGTGTGCTAAATGGATGAGCTTTGTCCATATTAAAACGTACTAACATTTCCTGTATGTAGTTTGACTGATGGACGAATGTTCCGTTACGAAAATGCTTGAAGTGCAGGCCAAGTCATAATTTTGTTATACTAAGGTCTTACATTTCAAATTCTCTCTTAATATATTAGTGATGCATGAAATGTGTGATAAATATATTTGAAGTCCAATTAATTTCAAAACAAGTTTTAAATGGGAAATACCTACTAAACCACACACTACCGGCAAGTGTACCGGTCGAAAGTAGTAAAGCAAATAAGTCCGAGTATCGAACGGTGGACATAGTAGTAGCAGCTCTCGGTACTAAGCTTTCGTCGAGTCCTAGTCTAATAAATTAAAGTGATGGTGATTTAATTAATTACTAAAAAAATATAAAATTAAAGTAAATCAAATACGAACAACTCAACAAAGCAAACGAACAAGTAAAACTGGATGAGATCAAGTAATGAAAAAATGGCTACCTAGGTAAGAATCAAGGTTACTGACTTATAGCTCTCAGGATTGGATAAATGGGTTTTGGCTACCGGGATCTTAAGATACCCTAAACTAGACCAACACCGGAACGCGAATCACTCTCCAACATATCGCAATACTGAATCTAGGGAAGTGTGTAAACTCACCGGTCTCGGGTGCAGATTACCTCTAGGTCTCTCCAAACTATGCCAAGGTATCCTAAATCTGAATGTCCTCTCGGCCCCCTCAGAAACAATACATCCGGGATATGTAAGGGATGCAAGGGATAGTTATTCTAACAGATTTCTAACACAGGATGCTAACAAAACAGGCACGCTAGGGGTGACTCACTCTCGTGCAGACCACGGTTCCGAATACCTACCAAGCTAGACACACTGACACCATGTCTCCTCTCGGTCTCAAAGGTGGTAGAATGCTAAATTACCGAATAATTAATTAACTTGTTTCTAGAGTTTACTACGTCTAGCAACCTCAAAATATATCAAAAACACCAAGTCTAAGATACTCACAAAACCCTAGATCAAAAGATACAAAATCAATTAAACTAGAATTAAGCGAAATAAGTATTAATATTCAGATATCAAGCACACATATACAAAAGAAACCTTATTAGAAAACCTTTACCAGAACATTATCCAAAACATTATATAAATCCAACCCGAAAACTATTATTCAATTGTCACCCATCATCAATAATACCTAGGTAGCACTAAAAGTTTAGCCACTCATAGTCATGGAAAGCGATGGAAACATAGGTTTAAAGTAATAAAAAAACATAGTATCAAGACTGAATTACAAGTTTTGTCCTTTAGCTTTATGCCAGATTTCAAAGAATGTCCTTTAACATCAAAATTGATTGGTTTTGTCCTTTATGTTCCAAAATCTTGCACGTTACGTCTTTTGACACTAACCCAGTTAGATTTTAACATTAATACAAGGGTAAATTCGTCTTTCTACTCTTTTAGGGGCTATTTATGTAACTAACTTAAAGTTTTGAACAAAAATGGTAAAACACTCTTTCTCACTCTCTCCCTTTACTCTCCTTCTCTATTTACACACACATCTGTATTGTTTCCAAACTCTCACACACACACAAACTTAGAGAGAGAGAGAGAGAGAGAGAGTGAACTAGAGAGATGGAAGACCGCAGGTCTCCGCCTCCGGCGGCCCTCCGGCGGAGCTCCGGCCGAGCAGACCACAACACCACCACACCCACACCCTTCCAACTAACTGTTACTATTAATTTAGAGGGAGAGAGAGATTCGACAGAGAGAGAGAATGAGAGACAGAGGACAGAGAGAGAAAGCATGGGGGAGAGAGAGTGACAGACGGAAGAGGAAGGAGACGACGGAAGCTGTACTCATCGGGTCAGATCTGGTCTCAAGGTAAAAATCCCTCTTTTCTGAATATTATGGTGATTGGTTATGGTTATGGAGATGGTGTTCATGGAGGTGGTTGGGCTAGGCCAGAGGTGGTTCCGGTGATACAGTTAGGTGTGGATTCTGCAGTTGTCTGGCGGATGGGAGAGATGGTGGTCGATTGGTGGGTGCGATGGTGGTCGATTGGTGGTCAGGTGGTTGTGGTCTCTCTCTCCCTCCCTCCCTCTCTCTCTCTCTCTCTCTCTCTCTCTGTAAAGTGTGTGTACAGGGGAAGGGGGTGACAATGGTGGTCAGGTGGTTGTGGTCTGATCTGTTTTGTATTAGGGTCAGGGTTTGGTTTCATAGAATGGAATGGAAGGGGTAGTGGTCGGGCAGGTAGTGGTGGTGGTCGGCGGCAGGTGGTGGTGGTCGTCGGTAGGTGGTCGTAGGTTGTGGTGGTGGCAGGTATTAAGAGAGAGGGAGGGGGTTTTATATTAAATTTAAATTTTACATTTTGTACAAAACTTTAAGTTAATTACCAAAATAGGCCCTAGAATAGTAAAAAGACAATTTTACCCTTGTATTAGTGTTAAAATCTAACTGGGTTAGTGTCAAAGAACGTAACGTGCAAGATTTTAAAAGATAAAAGACAAAACCAATCAATTTTAAAGTTAAATGACAATCGTTGAAAAATGGTATAAACTTAAAGGACAAAACTTGTAATTCAGTCTAGTATCAAGTAGTTGAAAAACACAAAGTAATCAAAAACCAAAACTAGTGTTTTAGATAAACAAACCCAAGCCTTCAAAATCCTCTCCAAGCTCTTGATTGTTGTTGCTGATCTCCTTGGTGATATGCCTCGAATTATGCTTCTGCTTTGCGGCGCTGCTCGTCAGACTTCGATGATTAATGTTGTGTCCTCAAAATATAATCTCCACTTATATAATACTAGGTTTGAGCCCCGCGTGTACACGCGGTACATGTTCATGTAAAATGAAAAAAAATTATATAAAGATCGCAGTATGCAAATTTTATTTATTGAAAGTTACGTAATACAATTCGAATGAATTTTGGTTGATTGTAAATTATAATAAAAAAATGTTTAATGTTACCCAATAACAGATATATGAATCAACAAATGTTTGAATAGACGTGGTTTAAAAACAAATAATGAAATGAATAAACATATATTTATTGTAACGGCATGCAAATGAAGATTAAATTCAAAGTAAATAAATGTAGTTTAACAAATCACACAACCAAAAAATTATAAAAAAACGATTTATGCAAAATATGATCGCATAGTTATTCACAAACTTCAAAATATTTTTTTATAGACAACATTTGTTATTTATTATTAACGTTGTCATCTTTATCCAATATTAATATGTTCAGGCAATCTCTACTCTTGTCACTTGGCAGCGACATACAACCGCCCATGTGTAACAATAGGATCTTTCAAATACATACCTATCCTAAATAGGGTTTGTCCTTGACTCTTATTTATTGTCATTGCGACACATAAAGTAAGAGGGAATTGTCTTCTGTTAAATCTGAAAGCAATCTTCTAATCAAATGGGGACAGCCTAATTCTTTGGATAAAAGTTCGCATTCCAATGTTACTCCCTGAAATTATTTTAGCTTCTATAAAACGGTTTGATATGGCAAGACGATTTGGAACTTTGAAAAGAATTTATAATGTCCACATATAGGATTCTTGAACCATTAGAATAACAAAACAGTAAAATTTGTCCCAAAAAAAAAACCTCTGGTGAGGAAAAGAAAGACATTTGGCATTTTAACTGTATTATCATCAAGAATTTAAGGTAAATATATTCAGAAGACCCTGAACTGTTTTGACGGTTTGACTCATAACCAATGACCTAAAAATCAAGCTAAAACCACGGTGAAAAATCAATACTAAACCCACATGAGGAACTCGAACAATTCTGATCGAATCAGTTGGATTTATTTATATAATTGAATTGTAAAAATGGAAGGATTGGTAATTTACGTGATTTGGTCAACACCGCTTAAAATTAGAACAATTATTGCAATCATGATAATGGTTAGCGTTTCATGACAATTGATTAAAGGAAAATTCTTTGTAAACATAATATGATAACGTTAATCTGTCAAAGATATTTAAATGAAAGATGTAATATTCTTATTCTTAGTATCACTGAAACGATATTTAGTTAATGTAGTCAATGATGGAGGATTTCATGACAAATGAGGTTTTTTAATGTTTTGAATCGCCTTTTAGTTAATGTTGTTACTGATAACGTAAAATGATATTTCATTACTAATTTTGTTACTAATTACTAATAAGTGTATTTTAAGACATGAAAAATAAATAAAGTCAAAGAATTGATATCCATCAAATTAACAAAAACGTAAAAAGTTTTTATGTTTATCGATCAACAATATTAAAATAAAAGTCGTTATTAGAATTATCATTTAAAATTATTTTGAATATATTATATATTTTAGGAAATTGTTAAATAGATTTAAATTATATTTATTATTAAAATAATAGATTTAAATTGTATTTATTAAATACATTTTGTTTACCAAAATTATCGCTTGAATCTTTCTGTTATCATTAATTGAGTTTTTTTTATAGATTTTTAAATAATTTGAATGTTGTTAATGGTCGAGGGTTTCATGACAAATCAGGATTTTTTATATTGATGTTACGTTTATTCTTTATGTTATAATTGTAATAATTATTACTATTAATAGTAATAAATGAATGACAAAAGTTAACTTAACAATTAAAATTATTTACTAATTTATTAATATAATTGAAAATTATTTTGAAAATAGTATATCTTTTAGTAACATATTCGTAAAATTCGTAAAAGAAAATTTTAATTCGGTAGCTAAGAAATAAATAAGATTAAAATAAAATTAAAAATCGTAATATTAGTTTTAGTATTAGTAATATATTCGTAATTTAATTCGGTAGATAAGAAATAAATAGATTAAAAATAATTTCGTAAAATAGTAATATAGATAAATGAGATTAAAAAATCGAAATAAATAACATTAATAGGGGTCAATTATTATTGAAATGATTTTAATGATTATCGTTTAATGAGAATTGATTAAAGGAACGTCATAATATAAAAAATTAAATTCGGTCAATAATATTAATAAATAACATTAAATTCGGTCAATTATTATTAATGTCAATAAATAGTATTAAACATACTTTCGTATTAATAGCAATATAAATAAATGAGGTTAAAAAATCATAATAAATAACATTAAATTCGGTCAATTATTATTTATGTCCATAAATAAAATTAATTCTAACATAATAAAAATATATTAAGAATAATTAAATGAAAGTCATAATATAAAGGAAATCATCATCATCATCATCATACTCAGTTAATCCCACCTACAGCAAAGCTAAGATAGGGTCTGAGGAGGGTAAGATGTAGACAGCCTTACCTCTACCCCTAAGAATAGAGAGGCTGCTTCCAGTGAGACCCCCGGCTCGATGTGGTTTGGTATCAAGCCTTGGACATAAGGCACAAAACACTTAGCAATCGGGACAAACCCAATCGGTGCATGTACCCCTTTGTCTTTTGGCTATCAACGCTACCACATGATGCATGATTAACCGTCCGTCGTTTTTAACGTTATTTTCACGAAATTAGTAAAATAACGTTAAAACTAGTGCAACTTTACTTTTAATATAAAGGAAATGATTTTGATAATTATCATTTAATGAGAATTGATTAAAATAAACTCATAATATAAAATTAAATTCAGTCAATAATATTAAACATAAAGTCGAATAAAAGTAATATTAATAAATGAGATTAAAATTTTTAATAAATAACATTAAATTCGGTCAATTATTATTAATGTCAATAAATAATATTAAATGTAATTTCGTAAAAATAGATAAAGCATAATTTCGTATGAATAGTAATATAAATAAAGGAGGTTAAAAATCGTAATAAATAAAATTAAATTCGGTCAATTAATATTATTGTCCATAAATAACAGTAAATCTAACATAATAAAAATATATTAAGAATAATTAAAGAAAAGTCATAATATAAAGGAAACGATTTTGATTATTATCATTTAATGAGAATTGATTAAAGGAAAGTCATAATATAAAAAATTAAATTCGGACAATTGTACTAAACATATATTAAAAAAAAGTAATATAAATAAATGAGATTAAAATATTTAATAAATAACATTAAATTCGATCAATTATTATTAATGTCAATAAATAATATTAAACATCTTAATAAATAACATTTAAACATAATAAATCTTATTAATTGCAATCAATAATAATCATAATTCGTAAACATAGTAAGATTATAAATCTTATTAATTGCAAGACTAATCATAATCTTATTAAGATTATAAGTTTTAATAAATAACCTCAAAATCGTAATCAATAATTCAAATAAAGTACATTAAAAACATAAAAGATCGTAATTCAAATTTTAAAATCAATGACTTTTTGTGGTGCAATCTTAGTAACAAATAGCCTGTGTTGGATTGAATACCATTTAAAGACACAATATTCGCCAATGGAAATATCTTCTGATTGAAGCAAATCAGGCCATCCAATCACAGTAAACCTTTACAAAAGCATTGTGTATAGTAAATTTAGAATGTCTACCTAATTATAAAATAAGAATACTGTAAACATAATGTTTAATAATTGAATAATAAACCTAGCGACTTGAGCAGAAATTTCAATACGCACCGACACAGACCACGCGTACCCATCTGTAAATTTAATCCTGATCTTCATTGATTAATTTAAGTTTGCCAATTCAGCAATCGTATTAGGAATTATCTACATAGTAATAAAAATTAAATATGAAAAAAAATAAAAATAAATGAGAGCTATTATGGTAACCATACATTTGATCAATTATACGAAATCAATTTAATCAATTATAATTTAATCAATATTATCATTCGTATAATTGATTAGAGATTAAAAAATCTCATATTAATTTAATCAATTCGTATAATTTAATCAATTTCTTATTAATAGTAATATAAATTAATGAGAATAAAAAATCGTAATAAATAACATTAAATTCGGTCAATTATGGTAATCCTAAAATTCGGGAATGATTGATAATAAATCAATAATTCATACAAAAAAAATAATACGTTTTATTATGGTAAACCATAAATTTGATCAATTATACGAAATCAATTTAATTAATTATAATTTAATCAATATTATCATTCGTATAATACGAAAGCAGAGATTAGAAAAACTCGTATTAATTTAATCAATTCGTATAATTTAATCAATTTTGTATTAATAGTAATATAAATTAATCAGATTAAAAAATCGTAATAAATAACATTAAATTCAGTCAATTATGGTAATCCTAAATTTCGGGTCAAATTGATTCATAATCAATCATTTATACAAAAGAATTAATGCGTTTTATTATGGTAAACTATAAATTTGATCAATTATGCGAAATCAATTTAATCAATTATAATTTAATCAATATTATCATTCATATAATTTAATCAATTAGACGAATTAGTGATTAAAAATCTCGTATTAATTTAATCAATTTAATCAATTTCATATTAATAATAATTATGGTTTTAATTTGTTATTTTTTTTGTATTTATATAAAGAATGTATAACAAAATTGTGTTTAAGGTTATTAAATATCTTTAATTGAAATTAACAATGTTATTATTATTAATTTAAATTTAAATACGATATATATTGTTGACTAAACTTAAATTTAATTTACTATTAATTTACATATGGTGTATATATTAGGTAATTGCAAACTTTATTTCAATCAAAATTAAAAACATAGGTAATTGTCGCTAGGTTTGTCAACTGTATGCTTACATTTATCCTAAAATATATTTTTGTAAGTATGTTTAAATGATTACCGAAAATATTCATTTATTTTTTATACAAACTTTACAAAAATAATATAACTAACATCTATATAATAAATAAGGAAAATTATGGTAAACCTAAATTCGTATTAATGTTACTATAAATTCGGTCAATTATTAAAAGATAGTAATAAATAATATTAAATTAGGTCAAAATATTATTAATGTAAATTGATAACAATCATTAAGATTCAAATTTCAAATTAAATGACATTAAATTTGGTCAACTTTATTAATGGGTTGTGGAGCCTAATAGAATGAAGATTGAGGCGCGTAAGTTTTTCGCATCAAAATATAGTGAACCGCTTTTACACAGACCAGATTTCTTGTGTCCTGATATGGAACGATTAAATGATGTCGAAGCCGATAGTTTGGTTGTTCCCTTCTCGGTGAATGAGGTGAAGAACGCGATTTGGGAATGCGGTAACGACAAAGCGCCGGGCCCCGACGGCTTTACTTTTGGATTCTTGAAACATTTTTGGGAATTATTGAAGATTGATGTGATGAAAGTCATGGACACATTTCACACAGAAGGTTCGATTAGCAGAGGGTGCGCTTCGTCATTTATTGCCCTCATTGCGAAATGTCCAGCTCCAATTAACTTCAATGATTTCCGACCAATTAGTTTATTGGGATGTATATCAAAAATCATTTCTAAGGTACTTGCGAATAGGTTGAAAGGCGTGATTGGGTCGCTTGTATCCGAGGTTCAATCCGGGTTCATGGGGTCTAGAAACATATTGGACGGTCCACTTATGTTAAACGAAGTGATGTCATGGGTTAAACGGGTGAAGGCAAAGGCGTCTGTATTAAAAGTTGATTTGGAAAAGGCTTATGACTCGATAAGTTGGTGTTTCATTCAAACTGTTCTACAACAAATGGCATTTCCTCAAAGGTGGATCAAATGGGTAATGGGTATTCTTGAATCATCTCGAGCGTCGGTCTTGATAAATGGGGCGCCGACTTGGGAATTTCAGTGCTATAGGGGTGTACGACAAGGCGATCCTTTATCCCCATTTATTTTCATCATTGCCATGGAAGCTCTTACGTGCTTTGTTCTTAAAGCTCACGAATCGGGGCTGTGTAGAGGGATTCGGCTGCCACATAATGGCCCGGTTATGTCGTACTTAATGTATGCCGATGATATTATTTTCTTGGGAGAATGGAACGAGAATAATCTGAGGAATGTGGTACGACTTATGAGATGTTTTTATTTAATCTCGGGGCTTAAAATAAACTACGATAAAACGACTCTTTTCGGGGTGGGTGTGAATGATGAAGCGATCGATCACTTGGCAAGTTCGATAAATTGCAAGGCGGGTAGATTTCCTTGTAAGTACTTGGGGGTGCCGATTAGGGTAAATATGAACCAAAAAAGATATTGGAACGGCGTCATTGAATGCTTCAAGAATAGATTAACTAAATGGAAGGCGAAAAAATTGTCAATTGGCGGTAGAGTGGTACTGCTTAAGGCTGTTTTGGACAGCCTTCCGATCTATTTTTTCTCTCTATTCCGAGCACCGAAAGGTGTTATTGATAAGCTTGAAGCGTTAAGAAGAAGGTTTTTTTGGGGCGGAGATGAGGAGAAAGCGAAAACCAATTGGATCGCTTGGGAACGAGTCATCGGACCAATCGATAAAGGAGGCTTGGGTTTATGCTCGCTAAAAATTATAAATGAAAGCCTTTTGATAAAATGGTGGTGGCGTTTTAAACATGAAAAAGGATCACTTTGGTATCGGGTGGTGTCGGCCATTCACCGGAACCCGAACGCTTCTACTTACCTTCCGGTGAAAGCCGGAGTTGCAGGTACATGGAATGCTATTGTGAAGGTGGAGAAGGATTTATGGGATAAAAATTTGGATCTAAAGTGTATTATAAAAGGGCTGGTTGGAAACGGACAAGACGTAAGATTCTGGATCGATTTCTGGATTGGGGACAGGCCGCTTATGTATGCTTTTCCTAAATTGTTTGCAATAGAGGCTGAGAAAAATGTGACTGTGGCTAACAGAATGATGGGTTAGGATTGGAGAAGAAATCCGGGAAGCAATGATGAGATTCAGGAACTGTCACTTTGCAACAGTCTAATACAAGGCGTTGGGCTTACAAACGTGGTTGACAAATGGGCGTGGACTGATAGTAAGGATGGTCTATTTTCGGTGCAAGGATGCAGGAAGCTTTTGTCTAGATTTGCAGCCCCCTTTTATCCGTTTGAGTGGGTGAAAGGTGTTTCGAAAAAGGTATCAATATTTGGGTGGAGGGCGATTCAAGATCGACTTCCAACGCTTGTCGGGCTCAATAAGAGGAAGATTCTGAACGGGTCAATAGTTTGTAAGATATGCGGCGAAGGCGAGGAGGATGCTGAACATTTGTTTACAGCTTGTTACGCGGCGTCGGATGTATGGAATCAGGTTAGTATGTGGATCGGTTGTGCACCTATTTATGCGTATGATGTCAAAGAGCTGCTGGAGCTGCATCGTTCGATGGGTGATACGAACCAGAAGCGATGGATTATAAGAATCATAATTCTTGCTACGTGTTGGGCAATTTGGAAAGCAAGAAACGATCTAATTTTCAATGGGAAAAGAGTTAATATTATCGGCATCTTTGGCAAAGTGCAAGCACTATCTTTCACATGGGTCAAGTATAAAGGAAAACAGGCGAATTGGACATGAGAGGATTGGACGAGGCTCAAGTTCCCTAGTACGTAGCTTGCTGTAAGTTGTGATGTATGAATCATTGGGTGTATGTTTCTTGTAGCTAGCATCTTGCTTGTTACTTTGGTTGTACATAAATTTGGTGATGAATAAGAATTGAAGTTTGCCGATCAAAATAAAATGAAAATAAATAACAATAATTCCGAATTAATGAAATTAAAATTGGTATAATATTATGCTCCGAATATGGAATGTAGGATTGAATACTAATGTATATGTAAAACGACAAAATACATCATCTATCAATTCTAATAAAACCAACCAAGATTGTCCTTTGTATGTGGCCACTGTAATGACATTGTTGTGTATGTTTTTAGAGACCAAAAATTTGTTCATAACTATCTGCAACGTCAAGATTAATACATTAAAAATAACATTAACACAAGTAATAATCAGTTTTGTAAAGTAAACAAAGATCCATATCAAGATGAAAATAAGAATCATACCAAAACTCTTGCCGAAGGGTCATGCATGATCTTGAAGAATTGCTCACCCTTGTGATAACCTATAATCGAATCTTTGTCTTCGGATGGTATTCTAGTATTCAAATGAAAAAACATCCAAACATCCAATAAATACGATCCATATTTGTAAAGCAAGAAAATAAATAGTAAATCTGTTTGAAGAGTTATGTAGATTGTATTTGAAAACAAATAACCGGTGATTCGTTTCAATGGTGTAACACGCATTTTTTCATATAAATCTAATGATCGGTTATTTGAAAAACCATTGTTCAACATGGGTTTGAAAATGAACAAAAGGATGACACTTAAGATTGGTTCCAGTTTATGAAATGGTTCCAGTTTATAAATAACTGTTATAAAACACGATTTATAAACTGGAGATTGGATCCAGTTTATGATATGGATCTATTTTATTGAATCAAATACATAAAAGTTTTCAAATCGGAACACATGATATGGATCCAGCGATTGAATACATAAAGCATATAATAAAAGTTTATGAATCGGAACATATTATAATGGATCTAGTTTTGTCGATCTAAGGGAAGAAGATACATACCCAGAAGCAAGAATGCATAAAAAGAAGATTGATAAATGTTGGTTGGAAGATTTGTTAGTGAGGAATTGAGAGTGTGATGGAAGAATGGACACAATTAAAATATACAAAAGAGTATTTATAGGGGATAACTTGGAGCTCCATATTCAATATGGATACCTCAAACTCTCTCTAAGACTAGGATTCGGCCCGAGTGTATTGATTTATCATATAGATAGAGATAGATTTGCCGTTCACAAGTTTAAAGTCAAAATAGGGTTTTTGACTTTTTTTTTTTTTTTTTTTTTTTTTTTTGTCTTGGGCTCGTGGACTTAGAGTCCACAATTAAGATTCATCCTTTATCTTTTTTTTTTTTTTCATTATTATTATTATTATTATTATTATGTTTCTGACTCGGGTGTTCTTGGCTCGACCAAAGTTTCTCATTTATGTTTCAACGTCCATGACCACCTGCTCTCAAGTGTTCGTGTCCCGATTAGAAATCATTCGTTTTGAGCTCATTTTCCACGAACACCTATAAAATAAATAAATAAATAATAAAACTGACACGAAACGAATACAAACTTGACCAAATAATATACAAAATACATAGAAAAAGAGATGTGTTTTGCAACACATCAAACATCCCCACACTTGAACCTTTTTCGTCCCTGAAAAAGACTGCAATGGAATCATAATTAGAATTCTTGGTTTCAAAAACTTTTAGGTTCATTATTTAAGATCTAATTACGCATCAACCAAAACTGTCGGTATTGTTGTCCACCTAAACCCAACCACTAGCTAATCAGGCCCAAATCATGTAAAGCAATTAAGTTCATATTATTACAATCAATCTATGGGTCTCACACCCAAGATATCCAACTTCACCTAATCCCACCTCAAGCTTTCGAAGCAAAGGTTAAACCATATAGATTTACCAACCACTGCAAACTAAACTCCCTAATGTATTAGAAATTAAATTTATGATGGATGATGGATTAAGTTTATGAGCTTAGACACATTTGTTTTTTTTTCATACCTAACTCAGAGGTTGTCTCAATCAGAGTCACCATCCCCAAGAGTGATAGCATGAGCTTCGGTATTTTTTTTTCAACTTGACCTCGAGGGAGTTTCGATCAGAGGCTTCAGTTTTTTTTTTTTTTTTTTTTTGGTCTAGCTCAATTGATGGACATGTGGATTTTTTTTGGGCGCCACTTTTCACCGGATTTATTCTCATAAAAAGGATCAAGTGTGCCATTTAATTAATAATACATATGGGCTTTCCACCTACAGTGGTACTTCTAATTACTATCAGCGGTTTCAGTTCTACCGTTTCTCCTAAGATGAGAACCCACAAGAGTTCATGATTTATTAAGGTGTAATAAGAACAATCCTAGAACCTTTCAAAGCTAGCCGGGCCTACCGACACATCTTAAGCAAACACGCTTTCAATCTATTTATATTCTCATACATATAATATTTTGAAAACCAAAAATCTCAATTTTACTATCATTTTCCATATAAAATGCACAAAAGATCAGGGACATTTTTTCAAAAAAAAGTTTTTTTCAATTTTTTTTTTTTGTTTTTTTTTTTTTTTTTGACTCAACCTACAACTAAGCAAAATAAAGACGAAGTTTCCCATCCCCACACTTAGAAAGGCACAATGTCATCAATGTGTTCCAGGATACAACGTAAACTAAAAATAAAAATGCAAAAATAAAGTAGAAATAAACTAAATATTTAACAACAACGAAAATGGAACGAACTCCCCTGGAATATATGGCGATAACTAGCAAAAAGTGTTTTGTCCGTCCATCATCTACAGCCGTATAGCATTTCCTTCGCGGCCATAGTCAGAATCCTGCAAAAATAAACTAAAAAAAAAGTGAAAGTAAAATGACTCAATGACAAGTGAGATGCCTGTTTATAAAAAATAATTTTAAGATCGACCCCCACCCGAATGGAGATTGAGTACGGGCGAGGGAGATCCAATAGTGAAAAAGGGTCAAGGCAATCCCACAAGACTCGATAAACTAAAAAAAATAAAATAAAATAAAAAAATAAAGAAGAATGAAAATAAAATAAAATAAAAACATACAGGGTGAATGATGATACAAAACTCTACACTTGGGTTATTACCCGGGATACCAACTTCTATAATCACTCGACATGAGGCTCGAGGCGGATAACCTCAACTTCATCCTCCTCCTAATTAGCTCTTCCTATGTAGAGCTTCAACCTATGTCCATTCACCTTGAATATCTCTCCATCCTTCCCCTCAATGGTAACCGTGCCATAGGGGAAAACTTCCTTTACCACAAACGGTCCTGACCATCGGGACTTCAACTTACCTAGGAACAATCTCAAACGGGAATTGTACAAGAGTACTTGATCCCCACACTTAAAATCCTTGTTCCCCTTCAACTTCCTATCATGCAATGCCTTCGTACGAGCCTTATAGTCATGAGTGTGCTCGTATGCATGATCTCTCAACTCCTCTAACTCGTGCAACTCAAGAAACCGCTTTCTCTTAGCCAAAGACATGTCAAGATTAACGGATCGTAATGCCCAATATGCACGGTGCTATAACTCTACCGGGAGATGACACGCCTTCCCATAGATCATCCGAAATAGTGTAGAACCAGTCGGTGTCTTATAAGTCGTGCGGAAGGCCCAGAGTGCATCATCTAACTTCTCAACCCAATCAATCCTATTTGCCCCTACGGTTTTCTCTAATATCTTCTTGATCCCTCTATTACTCACCTCAACTTGTCCATTGTTTGTGGGTGATAGGCTGTAGCAAGCTGATGGGTGACCCCATAGTGTTGCAAAGCCTTCTCCATCAATGAATTACAGAAGTGGGTGCCTCTATCACTAACTAAGGCTTTTGGAGTACCGAAACGAGCAAACAACTTTCGTAGGAATCCCACTACAACTCTCGCGCTATTAGCGGGGGTAGGAAGTGCCTCCACCCACTTAGAAACGTAGTCTACGGCGACTAGAATGTACCTATTCCCACGAGACATAGGGAATGGTCGCATGAAATCAATACCCCAAAGATCGAAAACCTCACATGAATGCATAATATTCTGGGGCATCTCATCTCGGGGCGACAAGTTGCCAACCCTTTGGCACCTATCACAACTCCTCACAAATGTGGCTGCATCCTCTAACACATGATGCTAACAAAACAGGCACGCTAGGGGTGACTCACTCTCGTGCAGACCACGGTCCCGCAAGCTAGACACACTGACACCTAATCTCCTCTCGGTCTCAAAGGTGGTAGAATGCTAAATTACCGAATAATTAATTAACTTGTTTCTAGGGTTTACTACGTCTAGCAACCTCAAAATATATTAAAAACACCAAGTCTAAGATACTCACAAAACCCTAGATCAAAAGATACAAAATCAATTAAACTAGAATTAAGCGATATAAGTATTAATAATCAGATATCAAGCACACATATAGAAAAGAAACCTTATTAGAAAACCTTTACCAAAACATTATCCAAAACATTATATAAATCCAACCCGAAAACTATTATTCAATTGTCACCCATCATCAATACCTAGGTAACTAAAAGTTTAGCCACTCATAGTCTTGGAAAACGATGAAAACATAGGTTTAAAGTAATAAAAAAAACATAATAATATCAAGTAGTTGAAAAACACAAAATAATCAAAAATCAAAACTAGTGTTTTAGATAAACAAACACAAGTCTTCAAAATCCTCTCCAAGCTCTTGTTTGTTGCTGCTGATCTCCTTGGTGATATGCCTCGAATTATGCTTCTGCTTTGCGGCGCTGCTCGTCTGACTTCGATGATTAATGTTGTCTCCTCAAAAAATAATCTCCACTTATATAATTTTTGCCGTTCACAAGTTTAAAGTCTAAATAGGGTTTTTGACCCTTTTTTTTTTTTTTGTCTTGGGCTCGTGGACTAAGAGTCCACAATTAAGATTCATCCTTTATCTTTTTTTTTTTGTTTTCAATATTATTATTATTATTATTATTATTATTATTATTATTATTATTATTATTATTATTATTATTATTATTATTATTATGTTTCTGACTCGGGTGTTCTTGGCTCGACCAAAGTTCCTCATTTATGTTTCAACGTCCATGACCACCTGCTCTCAAGTGTTCATGTCCTGATTAGAAATCATTCGTTTTGAGCTCATTTTCCACGAACACCTATAAAATAATAAAATAAATAAATAATAAAACTGACACGAAACGAATACAAACTTTACCAAATAATATACAAAATAAATAGAAAAAGATATGTGTTTTGCAGCACATCAAATAGCATTGTTTTGATTCTCTTCGAGAGATCCAATAGTGTTTCTATCATCAATATAGATTGCTACTATAGTGAAATTTGAGAGTGATCTTTTTATAATGACAAATGGGTCGGAGGGATAGCAATGGGTCGGGTTTGGGACGGGTTTAGGTAATCCCAACCCCATACCCGATTAGGTATGCTTGTCCTAAACCCGTCCCAAAACCCATCGATTTGTATCGGGTAATTACCTGTTGGGTATTGGGTATACCTGCCGGTTTCGGGTAAACCCGTTAATTTTAAAAACTTATCCATTGGGTGTATCTGACTAAAAACCTGTCGGGTATCTATTGCGTGACTACTAACCAATACATTTAGCATTATCAAATATGTATGTAAATGATTACAATGTATAAATATAAAATAGTTAAATCATATAAAAACACTAAAAGAGATAGATAACAAATATTATACACAAATAATTGGTGTTTTATTTTTTTTTTTTTTGAAGAAGACACAATCTAGATGGATAATTAGATATATTATGAATACATATTTTAAAAGATATATAGGAAATTACATCGGGTATTTAATCGGGTAAACGGGTATACTTTATCGGGTAATCGGGTAGGATAAATGAGTATATCTTCAAATCCCAAACCCGTCCCAAACCCGCGAAAATAATAAAAACTAATCCCATACCCGGACCCATACCCGATTACCCGTCCCAAATGTGTCGGGTTTCGGGTTCACCCATCGGGTTCGGGTATGATTGCCATCCCTAATGGGTTGATTACATCAGACTTGTACCCTTCTTTTTCGAGATACTCACTGAGTCGATTATACCACATACGAACAGATTGGTTCAGACCATATAAAGACCTCTTTAGCTTTATAGCACACACATGTCGGGGGTATTGATTTTATTGCTTCAAGCATTTTTAATCGTTTAGGGATCTTCATGTATATGTCATTTTGAAGTGTCCCATACAAGTATGCAGTGACAACATTCCTAAGTCTCATTTGAAATCCATTTGATATTGCAAGGCCAATTAGAAATCTAAGGGTCATCGCATTTACAAAAAGGGAATATGTTTCCTCATGATCATCTCTAGGAATTGGGAAAACCCTTGTGCTACAAGGTGTGCCTTATATTGTACAATCCCATTCTTTTCGTTTCTTTTTATAGCAAACACCCATTTATAACCTACTGTTTTAACGTCTTTGGGTGAATCTAACTTAGCCTTTATGGCCTTTTGCCGTTTGGCCAATCAATCATGTGCATGCACTCCTCTAGAGTTTTAGGTATGTAATCATTTTCATTTATCACATTTTTGGCTATAGTATATGCAAATATATCATCAACTCGTATTGCATTTTGGTTCCATATTGTACTATTTTATACATAATTGATACAGATCTAATTTTCGTTTGTACCGGTGTGTCTTCTCGAATTTCATTTTTCTCTTGAATTATATTAGTCTCTTGTGTGACATTTACCTCTTTTGGGGTTTCATTTACTAAATTTTCATCAACTGTTTTATTCTACTCTTTTCGTTTACGTGGTTTCTTATCTTTGGAACCTATTGCTCTCCTACGCTTTCTTTGAATGGTAATCACTTAGGGGATTATTCAATTCGAGCGGGTGCATTTGATGCTGGTATATGTGACTTTGTCATTTTATTTGTATTTGTGAACGCATTTGGTAATTCCTTTGCTATTCTTTGCAAATGTATAATCTTTTGGACTTCAGATTCACATTGACCACTTCAGGGGTTGAGATTTGATAACGATGAGGCATTACATGTTAACTCTTGTGTTACCAGTCTTTCTTTCGTCTTATCTCCCCCTAAGACTGGGAATATTGTCAAATTAAACTGACAATTAGCAAATTGTGTTGTAAACATGTCACCCGCCAATGGTTCTAAATATTAAATAATAAACAGGGAGTTAAAACCAATGCAAATGCCCAGTCTTCTCTGTGGCCCCATTATGGTACGTTGTGGCGGCGACATTGGTACATATATACCACATAACCAAATATTTTGTGGTGGTAAACATTTAGTCTCTTCTAGAGACCAATTGTAATGGGGAGTATTCATGATCAATAGTCGGTCTTAATCTGATTAGTGCAACGACATGTAGAATAGCATGCCCCAATGGAGAAGAGGGCAATTTGCATCTTATTAGTATAGGTCTATCGATTAACTGTAATCGTTTTATAAATGATTCAGCTAAACCATTTTGTTTGTGAACATGAGCTACTAGATGTTAAACATTCATCCCAATTGACATGCAAAATTCGTTAAAAGCTTGTGATGTGAATTCTCCAGCATTATCCATTTGGACAATTTTAATTTGATTCTCTAGGAAATTAGCTCTCAACTGAATGCTTTGAGCTAATAGTCAGGCAAACGCTACGTTTGGGGTACTAAAAGACTCACATGTGACCACCGTGATGGGGCGTCAATTAAGACCAAGAAATAGCCGAATAGACCACAAGGAGAATGTATAGGCCCACAAATGTCCCTTTGGATTCTTTCTAAAAATGAAAGGATTTCTTGTTTTAGTCAAGTTGGTGAGGATTGCCCAATGAGCATGCCGCACATGATAAATCTTGTGGCGGTTATACTTTTAAATTCTTAATAGGGTGCCCACTTGCAATTTTTATTCTTCGTCTCATCATTATGCTATCATGGTGGCCTAGTCGATCATGTCAATTATGAATGTGTTTTTATGAGTTACTCACCACCGTATATGATTCAATAGGAGCAATATTAGTTCAATATAATCCGGAGGATAAAACTTTTAGCTTTTCTACAATGGAATCTTTGCCATTTTCATTGGAAGTAATTTTTAATTATTCAGTATTATTTTCGGATGTCATGTTGAGGTGGTAACCATTTTGTCAAACACTTTCAAAAACTAAGTAAATTTCGTCTCGATTTACTAGAGTATAACGCGTCATTGATAATTAGTTTACAATATATATATATATAATGCGTCATTGATAATTAGTTTACAAAAAAAATCAATATATACATATATATAAATGTATTTCGGCTTGTCGATCTTCGGAAATTTCAATCCAAGCATGACACAACACTGTTTTCTTTTCTTTTGTCCACAGCGTCGCTTGTTGTTTCGGACGTGTCTCTTGTTCGGACGTTTGAGTCGTCTTTTTTGAAGTTCCACCTTTCCCGCCCTTCTTTTGTCCACGTTTTTTTTTTGCTGACCTTTGTTGCGTATCTGGAACAACAAAGTCTGGAGACGGGGTTATCATTTGGATAAGGTTGTGGTCAAATTCTGTGTTGTTAATAAACCCGTCTTCCTCAATGAAATCTAACTCCGGTGTGTAAGAGCATTCACATCCTATCACCAATTCTCCTCCATCAAATTACACTAAAAAACAATACTCCACCCCTAAATCTTCTCTCTCCTAATTAAAATAATAATACTTTTTCATACTTTTATCACTATATTTTCTCTCTCATCACTCACAACCGCTTACAAAAATATTAAAATATATATAGGGGTGAACAGTAGCTTTTCATATATAGGGGTGAACAATGGTTTTTCTAAATATTTTCTCTCTCCTCCACTCACAAACACTCACACCCACCCCATATAATTTGAGGGAACCCCTCACATAATTTGATTCCCGGGTTGTGAATGCTCTCACATCCACAATTTTCTACCCCATCTTTATAATTTGAAAAATTGTTATTGTAGCTTTTCATATATAAAAAGTTACTATTCACCCTACATCAAAGTATTGCGAGTGTATAACAACGAGAAATATCTATACTATATTATAAAGCATGAGGGAATGACGCCCGTAAAAGTTAAGTAATTACAACATTTTAAGCTTATGGTACAACAACTTAGTGAAGTTAGTAAAGGGTCAAAATGGTCTTTCTACATGAGTATTAAATTAGATGAAATGAAGAGAATAATTTTTACATAAAAATTAATTGTTCTTAAGTAATTACAAATAATAATGCACATTGTACAAACCTTTTAAGTTATATGTATAATTAAATTTCAAATAAATATGTAATCACAACCATTAAAACCTTCTTCCTTACCAATGCTAACCCCCGACTCTTCATGTTCTAGGGGAAATAGTAAATAAATATAGATGACAACCTTTCACTTTTTTCACTTTTTTCACTTTCCTCATACAATAGTTACTAACATCCCATTTCTCTCTTTCATTCTGCAATGATCAAGGGAAAGAACACTCCAAATGATCTTTAATCTGGTAAGTAAATACGAATATGTTCATATCTGATTCACTATTGTTCATATTTTGTTGATAAGCTCATGATTTTTCTATAAAAATCTTAAAATACTTTCTGATGCTCTTTGACATCAGACAACATAGGAAGCAATACCCAAAGCGTTGTGACGTCTTTGAAACACAAATCTTATAAATATCATCATCCATGCACGTTAGAACATCTTAATGACTTTAATATTTATCAATATCTAATAACTTTTTTTTCTGATCGTTATCATCAAATTTGGTACATGAACACTTTTAAATTGGATAGCATCAAAATGGTTTTTTTTTTTTTTTTTAGACGGCAACCATAAATATAATATTAAGGGTTTATTAAAAGTAATGTGTTAGAATAATATAGTAACTGGTTGGATCCCGGTTTTATTCATATACTCAAGTTTTTTTATTTCTTTTTTTTTTACTAAACTACTAGGTCTATAACATCAAGACAACTAAATAGAGTTTGTCAAGTTAACCATGATTTGTATAGTTTAGTTTTTTGTATTGTTTTAGTGTCCTAAGCTGTTGTGGTAGATGTAATAATGACAGAATATAGAACGAAAATAAAACTATCGGTGAAAGAGTAGTGATATAGGAAGATGAAACTCTCTATCGCTCTTTTTACGAAAGTCTCAATGATGAAGACCGGTGATCGAACAATGTAGCTGGTGGATGTGACAAAAGTTGATTTCATTACGATGCAGTTGGTTGACATACGAAATTTATTCTTAAATTACTATCTTCATGACTGATATTTTTCTATTCTTGTGTTTGAATTTTATTTTTAAATTACATACTATATTTATGGATGATATTTTGTTAGTCATGCGTTTTTTATTATTTAATTGTGATATGTAATGCTCATGACATCTATAGACCACAATGATCTTTGAAAAAGAAAATTAACAAAAGTACTATAAAATAAATTACGAGAGGATTGATAAACTAACATAAAACAAGTGTCGCATTGTAAATTATAATCAACGTTGCATCGCGCGACACTAACATTTCATTATTTGCTTCAATATATGTCGCCTCGCCGCATCGCGCGGGCATCCCACTAGTATTAAAATAAGTGTATGTTAATAAGATAAAGAAAATTATTGTGGATGGGTTGTGGGAGGTTTTTTAAAATGAGAGATAAAGTTTAAAAAAGAATGATTTCTAGATGAGACGTGAATGCTCTAACAACCTTCCCAATTAGAAGCCATTTCGGTTTGAAGATGTATTTGTAGTTTAATAATTTGACGGTTTGAATGTTTGGTGAGTTTGTAAAGGATTTGATTGACTTTTATAAGTTTTAAAATGGTTTTTTTAAACAGTCGTTGGCCAACGGTCGAAAATCACACGCCTAACCCATGTGAACCGGGTAGCGTGTGATCGCTTGCGGTCACCTTCACGTGTGTATGTTGTGGTGTTCACAAGCCACGTGGCTCGTGGGCTCACTCACGCACCACAACACACAGTCTTACCATCACCCAAATAAAAGAAGGTATAACTCCGGTCAGCTAGTAGTTGGACGAGTTGAATTCTCATTAAAAAAATCTTTTTAACAACAATACCCTATTTTAAGACTCTGAATTATTTCTAATCAAGTTTGAACATGAATTGTCTTAAAAAAAGTCTTTACTTCTTATCACTTGGCTACCAACCCAACTAGTGACTCGTTGTTAATGACAATCTAAGCTATCCGGTTGCTTTGCGGGTAAAAGCGTCGCAATAAAGAATAAAAAATGTTTTTAAGCTATAAATGGAATTTATATAATATATTGTTAGTTTGCAAAAGTTCATGAATAGTGTTCAGTATACATGGCAGGCTGTTGTTGCTTTTTTTATTATTCCACTACTTGACTAAGTTTCTGTACATATATTTATGTGTTTGATTATTTTTTTTTTTTAACTTCAACTTTATTCAAACAAAAGAACCAATAGTCCTCAAAGCAAGGACCGACGGGTCAATACGAAACATACAACGGGGAGTTAACCCAATTATCCCACGACAAATCCTTAAACTTGGACCTATGTTTACACCAAAAAAAAACGATAACCTTTTAATATTAGCAACTATAATCCTACCCGTGGTCTTCTTATCTTGAAACACCTTCACATTCCGGGCACGCCAAATGCACCAACACGATATGATGATAATTCCATGCACAATATTTTTTCCCCATTTCCCACCTTCGGCCTCTCTATACAGCTGCAAAAGGTCACGCACTCCGAAAGCAAAAATGGACCTAAGACGACACCAATTACCAATAGCAGCCCAGACTTCCTGAGCAATGATACAGGCCAAAAAAGATGATCAACTGACTCGTTGCCCCAATCACACAGGCTGCACTGCAGAGATCCGACATCCATGTTTCTCTTGTTCAATTCTGATTTCACAGCTAGGCGCCCCATCTCTGCTCTCCAAACCATGATGCTGCACTTGCTAGGCACCCAATTGACCCATTTTAAAAAGAACGGTACCTGTTGCGATTCTGCACTAACCTGCAGCAGATGTTTGACTGTCTGCACGCTGAAATCGTTGTTTGTTTTATCATTCCAAGTCCATTTATCCATACTCGTACCAACTTCAGTTCGTTGAACAACCAGAGACAAAGCATTGAATTCCCTGTTACTCAACAGCGGCAACGGAAACGCGAACATCTCTTGTTTTAATGCGAAACTCTGCCCCATCCTGCAAACCCGATCCGAGAAAGAACTGAATTTTTTCTGATCCATGTTGAACAAATTTGGAAACATAGTCTAAAGGGGTTCGTCTCCTGTCCAAGTGTCCAGCCAGAAACGGACTGTATCACCATTACCGACCACGGCTTTAAAATTAAACATTAATGGGCGCTCAACACTCTTCAAACTATCAGCAACTTCGACAATATCTTTCCACGTACCACCCATGTTTTTATTACACGGCAGAGAGAAATAACGACAACGCGCTTTATGACAGCATAAAATAATCTTCTTCCACAAGGTGTCAGCCTCAATTTTAAAACGGTATGCCCATTTAAACAATAAGGCTTCATTCATAACCGAGAGTTGTGGCACTCCCAAACCACCCATTTTTTTGCTACTAGTGACTCGACTCCAAGCCACCCAATTAATCTTCTTTGTATCCCCGTTGCCAGCCCATAAAAATCGCCTCATGAGGCGTTCCAATTTCAAAATAATTGTTTGATTATTATTTGAAAGTAGTTGTAGTCTGATTGGTTTAGTTTGTGAAGGGGTATACCCGGGTTCAAATCTCAGGGGCATTTTTTCCTATTAATGGAACAGGAGGATGTGCTTGTCTTTGTTGTTTTACTTTTTGGTTTAAGAGAGAGACAGAGCAAGAGAAAAATTGATACAGAGAGATGGAGACATTCTTCTGTGCAACCAGCATTTCGATATAAAGCCAGGTTACCTTTTCAAAGCTTTTCTATTTTTGATGATTTTCACGGATATTTTTTTGGTACTTGAGCGTGTTTTATGTGTCTTTCTTTGCATAAACCTTACGGTCATCGGCCTTTGGGGGATCTTTGTTGCCCTGCAACTATTCTAGAAAAAATGTCATGTATTATCTCAAAAAGATCCAATTGTGTATATGTTCTTAATTCAACTGGGTTTTGCCCATTAATCTATATCATCATTTTCTTTGAAGATTCTTGCTGTATATGTTTTTAATTCATGTGGGTTTTGTATTGTTTTAGGTATGTTAATATTAGGTAAACATTGTGCAGTGGGCCCAAATAGTGGTTCGGGTAGGTCGTGGGTTTGAGGTAAGTGTTAGATGTGGTGGTCTATGGGTTGCAGGGTAATGGATGTGGTTGTTGGGGACCTGAGCGGCGGCGGCAGTTAGGATGTGGCTATTTTGGGTTGACAATGACGGCCGGTGGTGGTTGGAAGGTTAGTTACGGCTGTGGTGTTTGGAGTGAAGGCAATAGGTGGTGGTTCACGGCTGAGGCCGTTGGTGTTTGCCTCAAGTCTCGGGTCTTTGGCTCCCGTTCAAGCCCGGTTTTAATTCGAGTTTTGGTCACGAGCCAAGGTTGGCTCGGGACGGAAGAAGTTATACGGGTTGGGTTGGGAGTCTCGGGTCTTCGTTTTTGAAATGGGGATAAAATTAGTTTTGATGATGTAGATATTTTTTTTCATGAAAAAACGAAATAAAGTTCAGAACTTGATCACGAATTTTGGTGGTGGTGATGGTGGTGGCTCATGCTATTCCAACATCCATTGTGGACATACGTCAATGTACAACTAATTTGCGTTTTTTATAGCATTGTTCTTGATAGGTAAGCATGTATATATGTTGTATTGATGACACTCAAAAACCATGTTGCATATGTGCCCTGTAACTTTTATTTACAGTTTGAGTTTTCTTTTCAATTTACACACACATTTGTTAATTTTAGCTTTATAGATATGAAAGTGTTGGATTTGACATTTAAATTGCATGAAAGTTGAGGTAAAGAGTGTCAGGGGCTGTTTGGTAGTCTCTTAATCAGCTTCTTAACTATTCAAGTCTGATCATTCGGCATTCAGATTGTTTGTTTCAGCATCTGAATGGAATGATTAAGTGCCGAACCATTAAGCTAATAAGGGATGCTGAATGATTCAGCTCTTAACCATTCAGACAATCTTAATGATTCAGCACTTAATCAACCAAACAGCCTCTTAATCTATGATAATTCTACCACACCTTTAATTGATGAATGAAACGAATGTGCAATATCAATATTACAGTCGCGCAACGCGCGACACTGAATCCCACTACTTTTCAATTAATTACTTGTTTTAAAACAAATGTTATATTTTTGAAGTGGTCGGGATTTCATGTTCGTTACTTTCGGTCACATCAATTGGACTTTCTTTGTATAAAATAGGCAAAACCTTTTGAAAAATTAGGTATATATTTTAGCAATCATTACATATCAACGTGATTGATAGGTTTCTTAAATACAACTATCTCCCGATATGTTTGATTGTAAACCAGTTATATTTTTGTTAATTTTATATGTGAAGACAAATGATTTTACTGTTTTATCAACTTGAAATAACACATCCATAAGAATATAGTTTTAGCAAAAAAATGGTGTTATTCAAAACAATAATTGATAGATGTAACACGATCAAATTTAGGGGTAGATCAATATATGATTCGCATGACAAAACACATACGATCTAGCTTACATCAGTCTTAGATTCTAAAGAAACAGTCTTCTCAAGTTCAAACCAAATTCCGATGGTATAAACCTGGAATAGCTAGTATATTGATTGCCTCGTGTCTAGTGGTGAGTCAGGATATGTGATTACAAGCAGAGTTGGTAGACACCAATACAAAGTGTCTAAAACATATCACTTTATAGGTTATTTCACAGCAATGGCGAAGCTTGGTTCTTGAATCTGAGGGGGCCGGACTTAATTTTTTTTCGATCGGTAGTGACCGGAAGATCAAATCGGCGGGGGCCGGACTCAATTTACCTACGGAAATCGCAAATTTCTACCACTGCGCCAAAAAACAGGGGGGGCCGGGGCACCCCCTGGCCCTTCAAAACCTCCGCCCTTGTTTCACAGGAATTGGCACTTTGGAATAATGTTTCGGTCTAGAACTATTATAAAGCATATTGGTGAATGAAAATCAGGATCGACACCACCACACAACTGTAAATATTTTCTATATACCAGTAAAAAGCCCTAATAAAATCTAACAGATTATATTTCATGATATAAGAATAAGACTAGTACCAAAGTTGTGCTCAAAGCATCACCATTTTCACTGTAACGCGGCGCAACAATCACTAGTCTTTTATTCCAAAAAAAAAAAAAAAAAAAAAAAAAAAAAAAACCGTTGGTTCAAAAATCAATAGCAAACACAAAAAGGAATGCCTTAACATAAAAGAGTTTACCTAAAAACAAAACACAATGTATTCTTGATATAGAGATTTCAACCACCATTTCAACCAACACTTGGGTCAATTACTTGTACCATAAACAACACAACTCCTGACACATTTTCTCTTAACACAAAGAAAACGGGTGATCCGCCACAAAACCACCTTAATGGGCTCCTCTTCAGGAAACGCGCAACCGCAATCCGCCTCAAATGTAGAGGCCGCTGCTTCGGTGCCTCCTTCATTCACCTCCATATAAGATTTATGGTGAATGCTTGAAACATAAAGCGTTTCCCCAGTAGACGAATCAGCCATTTCAGTCAAACCATCTTCGCCATAGAAAGGCAATACAATCCCTAATTCCTTCAACATGTCACACGCTTTAAAACTGAATTCGATCTTAAATTTTGGTATCATAAACTTGTTGACTTCTACTGCTTGACATGGAATGTGACTATCTATAAAGTCAGATGTGGAACCAATTCTCTGTGCTAAAGATTGAAGGCCGTCTTTTGCGTCTGGGAGGAAAAAGTACATTGTGAACCGACATTTTTCCCTTTTTTCACCTCCTAGATAGGAAAGACCTAGTACTTTGAAATCATCATATTCACCCACATTATGGATATAATCGCCGGTCATGAAGGGAACTTGAACTGTGCTTCCGCCAAGAAGGTGAAAATCGAATTCTATTGTGTCTTCGGGATCAAACGTGTTATGCCATGTTCCCTTGAAGTAGACGGCATTTGCAAAGACGAGCCTGGTGAAGCTGTCTAGTGCATCAGCCGGAACAAGTCCTTTGATAAGGCCATTTGTTTGCTTTTCAGCCCATAAATTTACTTCTTCCGCTACCTCGTCAGCCTTAGATAATCAATAAATAATATGTTAATTAGCCATATCATACCAAAAGATTTATATCACACTAATTATAAGCATCATTCATATAACATTACACTATATAAATTTACAAACTAAAATGAATAGTGATTTAAATGAATAGTAATTTTAATAATATTTTATTCAATTAACTATATTATTATTTTACTATATATTATTTTATTATATTATTTTATTCAATTAACTATATTATTATTTTATTCATATTATTTTATTCAAAAACTATACATGGTTGCAGAACTCGCTAGGCGCTACCAACTCGGCCAACTGGGGAGTTACGAGTACTCGGTCTATTCGGGCGAGTACTCGGGGGTCGAATCGGCCTATGCGTGGAGTACTCGGAATATTCGGCAAACTTGCTGACCCACCCTGTAGCGAGTGCCCGACGAGTAATCGGTCAACTCGGACGACTTTTGCAATTATGATTATATACTATTAATATAAATAACATAATATTAGGTAATCTATTTTTATTTTATTCATATTATTTTATAAATAACATGTAAATTAATAATATATAATAAATAACATAATATTATGTAATTTCGTTACAAATTTCATGTGTTACCTTACAACCAAAATGGAATCTCGATTGTATAATTCATTGATTAATCAACACTTCATCTAAATCTCGATTGTAAAACGCGCAACGCGCGTGATTTTATACAACTAGTTTAATTAATGAACAAACTTTGAAACACCACTATCACGATAATTCATTGTGGTAAAACATAGATAACATGATCTAACACTTACCTCCTATAAGTGGCACAAATATGGATTTGGTTAATATAAATATATCATAAAGTAAATATATTGTATCTGTTCGTTTAGGCCTCACTCAATACACTCACAAAATGAACACTCCGAAAGAAAAATGGAACAAACTTGCTGTATATTATTCAGTAAACATAGGCCAAAATAGAGCCATACAAAACATCGTGGGTAACTAAAAGAAGCATTAAAAATACTAATCCAACTAAAGACTAGGTAAACTTATGACTCCTTCCTTTGCTAACGTTTATAACTTCCTAAACGTTTTACCTAAAGATTTGGTCAACCAAAACATCAATCTAACCTATTAAACTTTAAACTATTAAATAAACTAAAACCTAACTGTTTAGGAATCCATTGCATAACTAGCGGGTTTATCATTTAACAAATTACATTTGGGAGGTAGTGGGGAAAAAATCAAAATTGGTGATGTATGGGTCTCAAATGGCGGTATCTAATAAATATTAAAGTGATACCGCCAATCCATTTAGCGGTATCAACATAAACTTTTCCAGTGGGTTTAGATGCCGCCAATCCATTTGGGCACTTCACCTTGATGCCGCCAATTGGTTTGGGGAAGTCATTGATGCCGCCAATCAAAGTGGCGTGGTCTTCAATATTGCCGCCAACATCCCGCCAATCCATTTCCATGCATTGAAACCACCAAATGAGAATTAGTCTTCTTGCATGCTCGATTCCTGCAACCATGCAGGCTATAAAACACACTCACAAGGTCTCTAGCATTGCATGCAATGGTCTTGTAATTTGCAGATGATTTGATAGGCAAATAGTGTTCTTGGGAGTGCAAGAAATCAGCCTTTGGAGGTTATAAAATGGAGGGTGAGGTGAAGAAGGACCACCAAACACATCCATTTCCACACCATTACAATCTCAATCTCCATCTGAAACCTTTGAAACTTATAAAAAATCATACCAAGCAAATTCCTCCCACCATGAATCAAAACATAAACTTACACCCTGGTCCCCTAAGCAACGATGTGTTGTATCTGCGCGATCGACATCGTGCCTTTCACGTTTTTATAAACGAGGAAGACTTCAACGCGTCCCTTATGGTAAAGCGTAGCGATAGAAGCCTGTGGCGGGAACTTCGTGACAACCCTATTGTAGGAAGGGTTCGTAACCTTGTCGATGCCGCAGGGTTTGGTGGCCTTATAGATTGTGGTTATCGATACGTTGACCACTCCTTGATAACAGCTTTGGTGGAACTATGGAGGCCCGAAACTCACACGTTCCACCTACCATTTGGTGAAGCTACTGTCACCTTACAAGATGTTAACGTCTTGTGGGGGTTACCTATTGAGGGAGCTGTTGTGTCTGGGGTAGATGATAATTTGTCTACTGCCGACGCAATAGCGTTGTGCCGATGATTGTTAGGTGTTACGCCTACAGAGGCCCAAATGTCCGGCAAATCCGTTTTGGGTAGTGTTATTATTAATAAACTAAAGCAGCCGTTTGTTGAAGCAGAGGCTACGGATGAAGAGTGCATTTTCAGGGCTCGTTTAATCCTTTTTTATTTGATCGGTTCCACTTTATTTCCTGATAATAATAATAATAATAGACTAAATGTTTTTTATTTAAGATTTTTACGAGACCTAAGCCGAACAACATCTTATAGCTGGGGCAGTGCAGTTCTCGGTTGTTTTTACAGGCGGCTTTGTGATGCCACCCAGCCGGATAGGAAAGCCGTGACCGGGCCCATGATGCTCCTTCAAACATGGGCATGGGAGAGGATTCGGTGTCTCGCGCCACGACCACCCTCAAACTGGTTTGATTATTCTTGTCCGCTAGCGGCTCGGTATATATCTCAAATCCCAAACAAATATAATGTGTGACTGCATGGCATCCCTTTGTATTTTTTTTACTAAACACGTGTTTTAAACTGTTAATTTTGTAGGTGGAGAGACCGCAATTTAAACTTCAAGGAGGTATCCACCCACTGCCTCCGAGCATATCGTTCACAACTACAATCGTTGAACGAGAACATGGTACGTTCATTCTACACGTGTTAGTAATTATTTTTAGTTTTTTGTATTAATCATGCATGCATTTATTGTGTTTTGTAACTGACTTAAGTGTTTGTTTTTATGTTTTTAGTTCAACTGGACCCCCTACACCGCGGTTTTGGATCGACTCCCGGCCATATGTTCAAGTGGGATGCAAAGCTGGAGGAGCTGTTGTCCGCTTATATGCTTTGAGATCGTTGAGCATCATTACCCTCAACGGGTTATGAAGCAATTTGGCATGTTCCAGTACATACCTCCCGAAATAAGCGTAACCGTACCCATGGCTCAGCTTGAAAAACTGCATGCTTTGGGGCGGCAAGGACACAACGGGGCGGACTGGATGAGTAGGCACGAAGCCTACATCAACGCCTGGAATAACCGTCGTAACATGGTTTACAGGACCGATCCCATAAGGACGAATTCCACAGAGCCCGGTTATATGCAATGGTATTTGAGCCGTACCGTTGCATTTATTGGGAATCCGAGTGTAGCACCGGCCCCAGTTGGTGGTTTCCAAGACGACGGTGCTATAATCCAGCTGATGGTAAAGCATTTTTACGTGTCTATTTCATACATTAATTATTTGAGTTTACGGTTTCTAACTAATAATTTTGTTTGCAGAGGGATGCCATAGGGGATATTTACCGGTCCTCCCAACAGGCATTTAATGATCCTCAGTCCTTCGCCACGCAGCTTGAGCATATACAGAACACGGCGTTCCACAGTATGATGATGTCACAAGATGTCGGACACTTCCAAAATCCGACGCATCTTACAACGGACCCCGTCGACTTGTCAGCACCGGCACGACCTCAAAGGGTACGCCGGCGACACGCTCCCCGTCAGGTGCCGACAAACGTGGCGGAAAATCAACCTCAAGCTGGAAGCCCGTTGTACAATGAGGGTGGGTTTGGCGCATCTGTTGCGGCAAGCAACAATCAGAACCAGGGTGGGGGATATGTCCCGCAACTCTTTGACGTTGGATTGGATCAACTTGGAACTCCGTTTGGATTGGATACTTCCTTCGTACAGGGAACTGGTGATGTTGGTGGGTCCGGTAGCGGTCAACCGGCGGTGACAGGTACGCTAGCAAACTTGATTGCAAGCGGAATTGGAATTGGAGATAGTTGGGCATTTCCGTCACAGGATTTTGTGACGCCGGTTGGGCAGGGGATGCCACGGATTGATCTCGATGTTAGTGATTTCCATTACCTTCCCCCGCATAACTCGTGTGACGCAGGACCTTCAACCCGGCCAGGACCTTCGACCGCACTGAATTTAAACCTCTTTCCCGATGATCAGTACGGGAATCAAGGACCACCACCCAACGATCAAGACCAACCACCAAGAAGGCAATCTCAACGTCTTATGAATCAGCCTCCCACGGACTGGTTTAACTTTTAATCATGTGTTAATTACTGTTGTTGTAACATTTTTTTTGGTGTATGCATAAGAATATACAAATCGATAAGCCACATATGATTAAAACATTGTTGTGAGAAACAACCACTAGAATTAAAATCCAAATACAAGCGTTAAACACTAAAACAAGATCACAAACAAGATCACATGATCATTTTTTTTGAAAACTCAATTTGTTGAAAACGGGCCAGGGTGCCATTTTTGGGCCTCTGTACAGTCTGGCAGGGCCTGCCCGTCAGGCATCCGGGCTTTCGGACGCGCTGGCCTTGGCTAATACACGGGTTTCGCACAAAGTCCGGGCCGTTTTCGGGTCTCCGGGGCCTGATCCGGGAGGCCCGAAAACGGCCCGGAGGTCTTCTTTTTTGAAAACTCAATTTGTTGAAAACGGGCCAGGCTGCCATTTTTGGGCCTCTGTACAGTCTGGCAGGGCCTGCCCGTCAGGCATCCGGGCTTTCGGACGCGCTGGCCATGGCTAATACACGAGTTTCGCACAAAGTCCGGGCCGTTTTCGGGTCTCCGGGGCCTGACCCGGGAGGCCCGAAAACGGCCCGGAGGTCTTTTTTTTTGAAAACTTAATTGGTTGAAAACGGGCCAGGGTGCCATTTTTGGGCCTCTGTACAGTCTGGCAGGGCCTGCCCGTCAGGCATCCGGGCTTTCGGACGCGCTGGCCTCGGCTAATACACGGGTTTCGCACGAAGTCCGAGCCGTTTTCGGGTCTCCGGGGCCTGATCCGGGAGTCCCGAAAATGGCCCGGAGGTCATTTTTGTGGAAAACTCAATTTGTTGAAAACGGGCCAGGTAATAATGATAGATTTATTTAAAACAAAGAATACAAATTTACTTAACAACTATTTTTCCAAACTACTCAATCAAACTATACAGTCTACCGAGTTACAAGACAATTTATTTCCGAGATCACCAATTCCAAACTATTCAATCAAACTATACAATCTACCGAGTTCATTAAGTTTCCGTTTCCCACCTTCCATCACAATTGCTTTATTGAAGTCAAACTGAGGGCTCGGGATCAAGTTCGGGTCCGAACCCATCTGAATCAAACAGGGGAACATCAATCAATCTGTTGAATATGTGTACCAAATCTAAGGGTACCCAATGATCAACCCAGACAACCCTGCCAAAGTAGCACGGTGAAGAACCGCATCATCCGATGTCTTCGACGTCGCTAATCACATGATGTGATTCATCAACACCGGATGGCCTTGCCCTACAGGCTTTGTCTGGAATGTTGACTCCCCTAAAGAGACCGTTGGAATGTCCGGATTTGGTAGACTGGAGATTGAGACTAGCAAGGACAACCAACGGCAAAATATTATAAACAACAGTGACAATGTTGCATTCTACACGTGTTATACCACGTATGGATGTAACATCGATCCAAGTAGTTTCATGTGGATGTAACACCGATCCAAAGGCACCGCTTTTTTGGACCCCAGAAAAGCGATGCCAAGTAGGGGATGAGACAGGAGAGGATGCTTTTAAGCACGGCTCATCCCCGCCCAAAATTGTTAAAACTCCATGTGAATGTAACATCGACCCAATATCAATAAAAAACCGTACCCTCCAAAACAATTGCGGGAAAAGTATTATATCGCATATTGTGTTGTAGTTTCCTACAATTGTGTTGTAAATGGGATTGAGATATGTAGTGTTGTAAATGGGGTTGAGATATGTGGGATGGAGAAAATGGGAAGAGTGAATGGGATGGAGAAAATGGGAAGAGGTCGTAGCATTATATAAGAAATGAACCCTCCAATTGAAATGGCGGCATCAATACCTTAGTATCAATTGGCGGCATTGTGACTACTAGAATTGTTTTGGCGGCATCAATTAGCTTTTCTTAGATGCCGCCATTTGAGACCCATACATCAACAATTTTGATTTTTTCCCCCACTACCCCCCAAATGTAATTTGTAAAATAATAAACCCCCCACTTATGTAAATGATTCACTGTTTAGCTTATATTTTCTAGCCATGCACGTGAGCTCAATGAAGTTAAACTTCTTTCATGCAACTAAATAATTTAACCTCCTTCTAATTGTACTTGACCCGTTAGCTACCGAAACCGTGACCCGCTAACCTGTGAACAAAACCCGATTAACCAATGGTATCGCGGATAATAAACTATGTACAAAATCATTCCCTCATCTTAATATAAGTTTTGATAGAAGAACAAAAAAAAGTAAGTTAGAACTTACCTTGGTGTGGAAATCGACTTGTTTGCAAGCGGCTTTATAAACGTTGTCCAAAACTTGTTGGAAAGAAGGTTTGAAAGAAAGGGTTGTGTCAACCCAAACCCCGTTTGCTAAAGACAACCGAGGTGCATCCTCATCATTGGGACTACCGTCCTCAAAGATAGAGGATACAACGTGTGAATAAAGGGAGTTGAGGTTATTTGCGGTACTTGTTTTGAGGAAAGCGAGGAGTTGGTCGTGTGTTCGACCTTTGGTACCCTGGGCTAGTACGCTTAGGGCAACATGGATAGAAAGCGGAGAGAAAACAATGTTGGAGTCGTGTTTTTTGGAGAGAAGGTGCGCGGCGAGTGTCGTAGAGAAGTAGGTTTGATCTCTGATTGATTGTTTAAGGTCCGCATCTTCAGCCATTGTAGAATATAGATACCAATTTGGAGAGGAAAACAGCGCTGCTGGTATGGACGTCAGGACGTGGATCAAGATCTCTATATATACACAAAATCATGAATATAGCTAGTCAAATGTATTTACCAACGCTACCCAATCAAATAGATTTACCTTTAAATATTATTTAAAATTTAAAATATCGTTTCCTTTTCTTTATATTCCTACCCAATCGAATAACTATTTAAAATATTGGATTCGTCTATTTTATTTAGAACTAGATTATACCTAGAAGTATCTCGGGTTGAGAAATTTAATATGATATATCAATTTTACATATGAAGTAGACTGATTTATAACTTGAAGAAACAAGTAGCCTAACCTCCTTATAGGGATGGTAGACTAGATGCAACCACAAGATTGATCCTTCACTAGCACTTCTTGGATTGGAGTAACCTGCAAACAAGATTGAGTGGGTAGGGAGACGACTACACAAGGTAGTAGTTTATAACAAAAACGTGGATGAATGGGGATACTATCAAGTGTGATAGCTCTTAGGGTTAGCCAAAAGTGTCCTTTCTATTAGGGATATGATCCCTTATATAGAGATGGACGTATGCCACCATTACCCAAAACCCTAATCGTAATGGGCCAGGCCCGATTAGGGTTGTCTCCACTACCCGAGGATTATATTAGTAAAGTAGTTAAGAGATACCCATAAATAAGGAAACATGGAACGATTACCGCTTTTACCGCTTACGCGCGCGGGCATCACTCCGTGATTGTAGGAGAGTCGTTACTGCTTTGCTTGCTGGAGAAGTTTACTTTCTGCGCGAGAAGTCATTCCGCGATGTTGTAATCCGGGTTTGGGTATGCTCTGCGCAATGATGAGCACCCAATCCCATCAAGTCCCCCCAGTCCTTAACCTTTGCATTATAGTATCTTTCGAGTTGTCGCTTTTAATTGGCCTCTTTGATAGCGGCCATATCTCTGCGCTCCTCTAGCAGATCCAGATTTAGTTTTAGCTCCGTGTCATTGACATGATGGTTTGCCAGTAAGATTCTAGGTGATGCGCAATGCATTTCTGCGGGTATGACAGCCTCTGTCCCGTATGTGAGACTGAACGGTGTTTCTCCATTGCTTGTCTTGGACAGCGTGCGGTGAGCCCACAGGACATGGGGGAGCTCATCGACCCAACCAGTGCGTTTCATGCCAAGCCTGGTTTTTATGCCTTCTACTATGCTTCTGTTCGCGCGCTCGACTTGCCCATTACCTTGCGGATGTGCTACTGATGTGAATATCTGATTGATACCCATGGAAGATAACCATTCTTGTAAGTGTTGGTCCGCGAACTGCGTGCCATTATCACTTACAATCTCCATCGGTAAGCCAAATCGGCAAATGATGAATTCCCAAATAAAATTCTTGATGCTTTTTCCGTCGATGGACGCCAAGGTTTTTGCTTCCACCCATTTGGTGAAGTAATCAATTGCCACCACCAAGTATTTGACGTTCCCGGGAGCTGTGGGGAAAGGGCCTACAAGGTCAATGGCCCACTTTTGAAATGGCCATGCCGTAGTGACGGGTACCAAGTTATTCTTGGGTCGCAAAGTTCCTGGCGCATGGCGTTGGCAAGACTTGCATTTGCGCAACTCTGTCATGGCGTCCATGTGCATTCCGGGCCAGTAGTACCCCGCGTTCATTAGTTTAGCCACAACCATCCTTGAGCCAGCGTGTAATCCACATGACCCTTCATGTATATCTTTAATAAGGTACGATGCTTCTGCCGAGTCAACACAACGAAGCAATGGCCCTAGATACGAGCGTCGGTACAGTGTTCCGTCTATGACTTGGTAATGCAATGCCTTGTTTTGGAGCTTTCGGGCTTCTGCTTTGTTATCTGGGAGCGTCCCATGCGTGAGATAAGCCTTGATGGGGGTTGTCCAAGATGTCTTGCCGGTTTGGACAACATTAACTTGTTTTTGGGGCACGGATGGGTGATCCAAGACTTCCACCCGCACATCCTTTGCCAGATGGTCAAAAACTGTTGATGCCATCTTGCTTAACGCGTCTGCTGGCTTATTTTGACTTTGCTTGATGTGATGAACCTTGCAATATGCGAAGTCACGCATGAGAGCCTTGGCTTGCTCCAGGTACAAAATCATCGATGCTTCGCGTGCTTCATATGAGCCATCGATGTGGTTTGCTACCAACTGAGAATCGACGTGAGCTTCCAAGTGTTGCACACCCATCTTCTTTGCAATGCGCAATCCTGCGAGCAACGCCTCATACTCCGCTTCGTTATTTGTTGTTGGGAAATCAAGCCGGATTGCGTACGTGAAATCCTTCCCTTCCGGTGTGATTAAGCGCAAACCTGCTCCCGCGCCGTCATCATTGCATGCCCCATCCGTGTATAGTTCCCGTTTCTCCGCTGGTTCGGAAGTGGGAGAAGTGATGTGTGCTTGTTGACATTCAGTTATGCTTTCAGAGGGGACCTCTGCGGCAAAGTCTGCAAGTATCTGCCCTTTAAAAGATGTTCTGGACTTGTACTCAATTGTGTGCTCTCCCAGCTCAATGGCCCACTTAGCCAGGCGACCTGATAATTCTGGTTTGCGCAAGATGTCATTAATGCGGAAGTCCGTCAGGACAATAATAGGATGTCCTTGGAAGTATCTCCGCAGCCTTCTTGATGCATGTACTAATGCTAGCACCAGCTTTTCCATCATGGAGTATCGAGTTTCTGCGTCAAGCAAAGTTCTACTGACATAATACACTGGAGTTTGTACGCCTTTTCGATCAACTAGGAGAACAGCACCAATTGCCTTTTCCGTTACCGACAAGTATAACGTTAATGGCTCTTTTGGAAGTGGCGCTGTGAGCGTAGGCAAGTGACTCAAACATTCTTTCATTTCTTTAAAGGCAGCCTCGGCCTCGTCTGTCCAAGTGAAATTTGACTTCTTGAGGCAACTTTTCAATGTGTTCACAAAAGGGAATGACTTGGAAGCATAATTTGAGAGAAAGCGATTTAGAGCTACTAGGCGTCCCATGAGTGTCTGAACTTCCCGGACAGAAGATGGGGATGGCATGCGCTCAATTGCCTGTACTTTATCGAGGTTTGCTTGGAAACCATCTTTGGTTACAACCACTCCCAAGAATTTGCCTTCCTCCATTCCAAAAGAACACTTGCTCGGATTAAGTTTCATTCGGACTGTGCGGAGCTGGTCAAAAGTTTTTTGGATATCCAAAAGCATTTGGTCTTCCTCCGTGCTTTTGATGACCAAATCGTCTACGTATACCTCGAGATTGACTCCGATTTGTTTATTGAACACGGTGTCCATTAAACGCTGGTATGTAGCTCCTGCGTTCTTTAATCCAAATGGCATCTTGGTGTAACAATAAGTTCTCGTATCCGTGCAGAAGGATGTCTTGTCTTCATCCTCCTTTGCCATTTGGATTTGATGATACCCTTTATAAGCGTCAAGAAAACACTTTAATCTGAACGGTGCCAGAGAGTCCACCTTTAAATCAATCTCGGGAAGCGGATAACAGTCTTTCGGACATGCCTTATTTATGTCTTTATAGTCCACGCACATCCGCCAGCCCCCATTGGATTTCCCGACCATGACCGGGTTAGCAACCCAAGTTTGGTATCTTGTCCTTCGCAGGATGCCTGCGTCTAATAGTTCAGCAACTTGCTCGTTCATGGCCTTTGTTTTCTATGGCCCCATACTGCGCTTTTTCTGGACAATTGGTTCTACGGACTTGTAGACATTGAGCCTATGTTCCGCGATGTGGCGTGGAACGCCAACCATGTCCGCGGGTTGAAAAGCAAATACATCCATGTTCTTGGTTAATAACTGTTTCAAGTGCGCACGTATGGTGTCTGAGATTACTGGGCCTATGACAACCGTCTGATCTCGGAATTTAGGGTTAATGACCCATTTTTCGGGATCAGTGCGGTTCGCTGGTTTCATTATCTTGGGGGGTTTGCATTTGTCTGTTTCATGGCAATGTTTGTTTCCCCGTGTGAAAGCCACTCCTCCGCGCGTTGGAAAACCGACCATCTGATGAGGTGTGGACGCGTTACAATTAAACTTTGCCAATCCTTCTCTCCCTATGAGGACATCATGCGATGAATTCACTGGTAAGACCATGAAGTCGCAAATCTCCGTGCGGGAGAGTTGTCCGTCCGTCCATGTGACAGGAAGTGTAAGTATGCCCAGTGGAATGATCACCTCATGGATGAATCCGGATATTGGCTCTGTGGTTGGAACGAGCTTTGCTTTGTCGTCAGCATCTAATTGATCAAAGCACTATTGGTACATGATGTCCGTACTGCTCCCGTTATCGAGGAACATATATCTTGTGCGGTAATGCCCAATGATTCCCGTTATGATCAGCGGTGTTGTGGAAGACGCTCCTCCTTTGACGCGTGGCATGACGATAGGTGCTTCCTTCCAGGAATCATCATGAGCGACAGAGTAAGATCTCTTCTTTTGACTCCTGTTGTGAGTCATGTAACAGTTGTGACGATCTGACCGCTGCACGTGATGTGCGTTGAGGTTTTTGATCTTCTTATGATTGAGATCAGCATCCCCCTGCGAATCCCTTGGCTTCTTCCGCATGTTTTTTACTAAATGAGAGAGTTGACCCGACTTGATTGCATTCTCAATCTCCATCTTTAGACTATAGCAGTTGTCCGTTAGATGGCCATAATCTTCATGGTACTCACAATACCTCGAGGTGTCCACATTTCTTCGATCTTTGCTTAATTCCCTAGGCTTGGGAAATTGGATTTGTTCAGTCTTCAGGACTTCGGAAGGTGTTTTTGACCGTGGGGTCTAGTCATAATTCTTTTTACTTGGTGGCTTCGAATCGCGTGGGTGCTTACTGTTGAGATAGTGCCGCGCGTCTTGTCCTGAGGAGTATTTCCCCTCCTCTGCGGTACCCGAGATTCTAGACCACACGGACTGTTTCCCTTTCCCTTTGTCGTGAGTGTGCGCACCTTGATTACCGTTGTGATGAAAATTTTTCGAGCGTGTAAACGAGAGTTCCGATGACGCATATACCTTCGCCGCTTCTATGAGTTCATCCCATGCTTCAGGCACACCTTCCTTCCCAGTCAGGCATCTCATGAGATCATCATTTCGCACTCCATGAATGAATGCGGCCCTGGTAAGCTCTTCGCCACACCCCAGTTGTAGGGCCTCTTTGTTATAGCGGATGATATAATCTTCCAGGCTCTCATTGTCTTTCCGGGAACATAACAAAATCTGAGCCTTGTCTTTCTTGTGCTTCCGAAGATGGGAGAAATGATTCTTGAATTTCTTTATCAAATCATCGAAGTCTACAAGACTTCCTACCGGTAAACTTTCGTACCAGACCCGTGCCGCTCCCGTTAGGGTTTGAACAAACAGATGGCACCAAGCTTGAACCGGCCACGGCTTAGAACTTCCTGCACAGTCAAACGCGTGCAGGTGATCGTCCGGATCGCACAAGCCATCATATTTTCCAATCGTGTTTGGCAGCTTGCATTCGACTGGCATAGGTGCCAGCGCGATTCTTGCGCAAAATTTGGATCTCTCCGCAAACGATTTTGGACGATATGGCTTGTGAAGGTCATCGTCTGGATTAGTTTGGTTGCTGGCTACAGATTTAGCACGCGGCTTCCAAGTTGGATCAGAATTGATCTCATTTTCTGACTCGTAGCCATCAGGTTCCCCGGTCAGGTTGACGTGGTCCTGAACGTGAGTATTCCTACCACGTTCTCCACCACGTACCGCCTGGCGGGGTCTGGCTGTATGACGAACAGCAGGTTGTTCGTCGTTTTGAGAGTTATCTTCGGTGTCAAAATTCAAAGTCTTTCTTGCTTCCAACCTGGCCTTCGCTATTAGTTTCCTCTGGTACTCTGCTATTGTCTTAGCATTTTCTTGAGCCAACCATTCTTCCAGATCTTCCACAGGCTCTTCAGTTGTTTTCTTTTGTGCTGTTAATGCCGGCTTTCTTGATGCAAACAGTTGAAAGTTCGTGGTAGCCTGCTTTTGATTCACATTCTTGGTCACCGTAGTAGGTACTCCTGTGTGTTGATTCGCTTGAACTCCATCATCAACATTGATGGGGTCAGCACGTTGTTCGGTTCCAGAATCCATTTGCACTAGTTTGAAGGATTAGTAGACCGTGACGGATGGCGCCAATGAAGAAACAAGTAGCCTAACCTCCTTATAGGGATGGTAGACTAGATACAACCACAAGATTGATCCTTCACTAGCACTTCTTGGATTGGAGTAACCTGCAAACAAGATTGAGTGGGTAGGGAGACGACTACACAAGGTAGTAGTTTATAACAAAAACGTGGGTGAATGGGGATACTATCAAGTGTGATAGCTCTTAGGGTTAGCCAAAAGTGTCCTTTCTATTAGGGATATGATCCCTTATATAGAGATGGACGTATGCCACCATTACCCAAAACCCTAATCGTAATGGGCCAGGCCCGATTAGGGTTGTCTCCACTACTCGAGGATTATATTAGTAAAGTAGTTAAGAGATACCCATAAATAAGGAAACATGGAACGATTACCGCTTTTACCGCTTACGCGCGCGGGCATCACTCCGTGATTGTAGGAGAGTCGTTACTGCTTTGCTTGCTGGAGAAGTTTACTTTCTGCGCGAGAAGTCATTCTGCGATGTTGTAATCCGGGTTTGGGTATGCTCTGCGCAATGATGAGCACCCAATCCCATCATAACTCTAATATTAATATCTAACCTAAAATAATGTACAACTCCAACGCTAACACCTAACCTAAAAGATTGTAAAACTTTAATGTAACTCTAATAATAACACATATCCTAAAAACTAAACAAATGTACAACTCTAGCATACTAATATTGATACCTAACTTAAAACAACGTATAACTCTATTAACCTATTCGGCTCTGGTTGAAAAAAAATTCATATTTATTGATTTGAACATAATTAGTGACTTGCCTATACATGATTAATGATTTACCTGAACACTTTGTGTTTTTTTCCTGTATGAACAAAACCCCACAAAAAAACTTTTCTGTTTTTTATATAGCACTATGGTACTCGTTGGAAAGATAATAAAACGTTCATTAATTTGGTGTAATTTTTTTCTTTAAAAAATCCCGTATATTAAAGATATTAACGTTTAAAAATTATGGGAGGAAACATAAGGGTCAAAAATCCCATTTTGTTTTTAAATTCTTTTTTTCCTAAAATATCTCAATGCCACATGGGATGACACATGGCACACTCAATGAAGAGAATGTCTCTTTGAGTGCCATGTCATTAAAATGACTTTGGTTTATTATATGTATAGATTATTGTTTTTTTTTTCATAATCTGCTACTCAGTTAAAACAAATCAAATATTATTCAAAAGTTATTTCATTTCTTTTTAAATGATATAAAGTTACTTTTTATAGTTGTATTTCTTGTGCAATATCCAACCTATCATAATATACGTTGTGTGCTGCAAGTAAGCAGACGTGAGCGAGCCTGGTGTTCACCCCAGCCACAACAGCCCCATGCAAAAAGCCGTGGCGTGAGCACAGGCGATAGTGGTCGCGTGTGCTAACGGGAGAAATTAAGTGAGCTTTGATCGTGCCGGTGCTCACCCCCAGCTATAGCGACGCCAAGTGACCAGGTTATTTGAGAGTGAAGTCGGTGTCTCGCGTCTGCTCGCTCACGGCCCACAACAGATATTCTAAATTTATTATTATGAATATTATTGTGGTTATTCAACTCAAGATGCAGCATACAATATATATAGATTGAGAGTCCCTAACTAAGCTCCTCTACGTTCCTAACTATTCTCTATACAATTATAATATACATAATGACAATTATAATTGCTGAGTAAATGGGTTGACTGCCGAGTAAATGAGTTGACTAATGGGTTGACTAATACTCCCCCTTAGTTGGACCGGAAGTGTGAACAGACGGTCAAACTAGAACGGAAGCTTTCAAAAAGTTGACTGGAGAGACCCTTGGTGAAGATGTCGGCATATTGATAGGAGGATGGTACGTGAAGGACTCGAACCTTTTTCGAACGAAATGAATGTCAAGTTCAACGTGTTTGGTACGTTGATGCTGGACTGGGTTATCTGATAAGTAGACTGCGGAGATATTATCACAATACACTATAGTGGGGCGTGTGATTGGGACCCAGAGTTCTAGAAGAAGATTGCGGAGCCAACTGGTTTCAGCGACGGCATTTGCAACACCGCGATATTCTGCTTCGGCACTTGAGCGAGACACTGTAGGCTGCCGTTTCGAAGACCATGAAATGAGATTGTTGCCAAGGAACACACAATACCCAGATGTAGAGCGTCTAGAGTCGGGGCAACCAGCCCAGTCAACATCAGAGTAGGCGACTAGCGAAGATGGTGATGAAATAGAGAGGCGTAAACCATGATCCAAGGTGCCTTTTATGTACCGAAGAATGTGTTTCAAGAATGCAAAGTGTGGTTCTCGAGGAGAATGCATGAAAAAGCAGACTTGTTGAATTGCATATGAGATGTCGGGTCGAGTAAAACTTAAACACTACCTTTGAAACCATGAGAGACAATAAACTTCGAGAATCGTTGAAACCAAGCACGGGGTGCTTGTTTGAGTCCGTATAAGGACTTGCGAAGGCGACAAACATGATCTAGTTTGCTAGCATCATAGATCCCCGGTGGTTGGTACATATACAAAGTCTCCTTAAAATTGCCATGTAAAAAGGCATTTTTAACATCAAGTTGATTTATAGGCCACTGATTATGAAGAGCAATGGATAAAACTGTACGAATGGTTGCCGGTTTTACCACCGGGCTGAAAGTATCTTGACAGTCGATGCCAACCGTTTGAGACTTTCCATTGACCACAAGTCTCGCCTTGTACCTTTCAAGACTACCATCCTGTTTAAATTTGTGGCGACATAGCCACATGCATCGAATAATAGGATGTGTAGGGGGCCGAGGAACCAAATCCCAAGTTTCATTATCTATTAATGCTTCATATTCAAGTTTCATAGCCCGTTGCCAATTAGGATCAGTAAGAGCCTTAAGGTGGGATGTGGGAATGGGTGAGATGTGTTTGGGTGTGGAGGCTGATAGGTTATATTTCGGGTTTGGTTTATGGATTCCATATTTACCCCTAGTAGTCATGTTATGTGTGTTATTTGTAGGGGGTGGGGGTGGTGGTGGATGCACGGGGGTAGGTGAAGGTGGATTCGGTATAGGGTGGGGTGGGACAGTTTGTGATGGTGATGGTTGGTTTGAGGAATATGGGCAGAACGGTGGATGTGGGCTGGAGTGGTTTGACAAGGCGGTGGTAGGGTGAGGTGTGGGTTGGTTTGGGCTATGGTGTGGTCTGGTGGATGATGTTGGGCTAAAGTGCGGGCAGGTAGTTGGGCTTCGTCCAGTCGGCGAAGGGAAATGGTATGGGAGGTCGGGTGGTTGGTCATCATCCAAAAAGGAGTAATTAGAGGGTTCTTGTAAAGTGGAAAATGGAAAAGAGGTTTCATCAAACTCAACATGACGAGAAATATGGACTTTATTTGTTGAAGGATCTAGACAACGATAACCTCTAAAATTAGGCGGGTAGCCAAGAAAAATGCACCGGATGGATCTGGGATTCAATTTGTTGGATTCGGTGGCAGAAAAATTTGGGTAACAGGCACACCCGAACACCCGTAGGTGATCGTATAGAGGATGACAAAGGTATAAGGCAAATGTGGGAGTGTTGTAGTTTAAGCGGGTGGTGGGGAGAATGTTGTGAAGGTAAGTGGCGGTGTGAAGCTCCTCAACCCAAAAGGTGTAAGGGATATGTGCATGGGTCTGGAATGCTCGTATGATATCATTGAGGCGGCGTATCATACGCTCGGTGCGACCGTTTTGTTGGGAGGTTTGTGGGCATGAGAAACGAAATGTGAAACCATGTGATGTGGCAAAGTTATGAAAGGAATGGTTGTCAAATTCTCCCCCTAAGTCACATTGAAAAGCTTTAATGTTTTTGTGAAATTGGGTTTGTATATGTTTATGGAATTTAACGAAAGTGGGAAAAGTTTCCCAACTGAATTTAAGTGGGTAAACCCAAACATAATTTGAAAAATTGTCGACTAAGACCATGTAGTATTTATAAGATGCATGTCTATGGACAGGAGATGTCCACAAGTCACAATGTATGATGTCAAATGGTGTATAAGTAAAAGAATTAGAACTGGTAAAAGAAAGCCGTTTACTGTTAGATAAATGGCAAGAGTCACAAAATGCAAAAGATTGTTTATTACAAGGAATATTAAAACAACTAGAAAGAAATTTTGAAACTTGTGTGCCAGGATGTCCAAGACGATCGTGCCACTTATTGGTTCCAGCTGCAAAAAGGACTTGACGGGGTGGAGTAAATGGGTAAAGATCACCGGTGCTATCATGGCGCGAAAGAGGTTGTCTAGTCTTGAGATCCTTCAATGTAAAACCATAACGGTCAAATTCAATAGATACAAGGTAATCCCGGGTAAATTTTCGGACTGAAATTAAGTCTTTGACAACAGTTGGTGCATAAAGTATGTTGTTTAAATGGTAAGTGGTATTGGGTGTTTTGTGATAGCCCTTACCCGACCCCAAAATAGGCAACGATTGGCCATTACCAACTAAAATATTTGCATTAATAGAATTAGAAGATAGAGAATCGATTTTCCATTGATCCGAAGTGATGTGCGACGATGCTCCGGTATCCATGTTCCACTGTGGCATGAGTTGACTAATGGGTTGTTCGGCCATGGAAGAAACAAAGAAAAAAAAATTGAAGGTGAAAGAAATTAGAAGGAAGCGATGAAAAGGTAATCAGAGGGTATGCTCTGATACCATATTATTATGAATATTATTGTGATTGTTCAAGATGTAGCATCTATATATATATATATATATATATATATATATATTGCAAAGGGATTAATCCTACATGTCATACTCTTATGCAATCTCTCCTTTGAGAGATGCCACATAGGATGTGATGTGGCAACTCTAAACCAATTAAAAAAAAGAAATAAATATGATTTAACCTAATCTATTATAATCTTTAACATAATCTATTAAATACCTAATCTACTAAATCTAAATATTAAACCTTTATTATTTTATCTCTCGTGTTTCCTCCCATAACTTTTAAACGTTAATATCTTTTATATACGAGATTTTTTAAAGAAAAAAAATTACACCAAATTAACGAGCGTTTTATTATATTTCCAACGAGTACTATAGTGCTATATAAAAATCGGAGAAAAAAATGACTATTTTTTGTAACCCGACAGGTATTGTGTCGGGTTTGGGATTAGTTTAAAAAAATTGTGGGTTTGGGTTGGGTCTGGGATTAGGTGATACTCGACCCGATTGCCCGAAACAACATACCCAAATACCTGAACTACATACCCGATCATATACACATGAATTTTTTATCGCATCACATAACCCTTAGACTAATGCGTTCGATATTTCAATAATTAACTTTTTTTTTCTTATTTCATGTTAGTTCTTTTTAGAATGATCGATTACAAACTTTCGAATTCATTTGTAATGGCACTAGATTTATACCCCGGCGCAGAGATTCGTTTTTTTTTTTTTATATTTGAATATGATAACTTATGGCAGAGATTTGTTTAAAATAATAATAATAATAATACTAATAATATGTTTTATTATGTTATATTAGATATTTCAGCCCGGGACGTTCCCGGGATAAAAACTAGTACAATATATATAGATTGAGAGTACCTAACTAACCTCCTCTACGTTCCTAACTATTCTCTATATAATTATCTATCTATATCTATATCTATATCTATATCTATATCTATATCTATATCTATATCTATATCTATATATATAATAAACCAAAGCATTTTTAATGACATGTCATAATATTATGCAATCTCTCTTTTGAGAGATGCCACATAGGATGTGATTTGGCAACTATAGACCAATTAAAAAAAGGAATAAATATGGTTTAAATATGATTTAACATAATCTATTAAATACATAATCTACTAAATGTAAATATTAAAACTTTATTATTCTCTCTCATGTTTCCTCTCATAACTTTTAAATGTTAATATCTTTTATATACAAGATTTTTTAAAGAAAAAAATTACACCAAATTAACGAGCGTTTTATTATCTTTCCAACGAGTATCATAGTGCTATATAAAAACGGAGAAAAAAACGATTATTTTTTGTAACCCGACACGTATTGTGTCAGGTTTGGAATTAATTTAAAAAATAAAATTGTGGGTTTGGGCCGGGCCTGGGATTAGGTGATACCTGACCCAATTACCCTTTTTATATATTAGAATATGATAACTTATGGCAGAGATTTGTTTAAAATAATAATAATAATAATAATAATATTCATTAATCATATATTGGCAGATGACATTTTTATAGTTTAGATACTTCTAATTTTATTCACTTTACTTAGATTTTTCAACCCGGGACGCTCCCGGGGTATAAACTAGTAATATACATAAGGACAATAATAATTGCTAGAGTAAATGGGTTGACTGCCGAGTAAATGAGTTGACTAATGGGTTGACTAATAAAATTTACCGTACTTTTCGAAATACATATTGAAATTGGCTTTCTTGTGCAATACTCGATCTTGTGAATATGAGAAGTCATGAGTAGTCTATTTCATTCATTCATAGATTTATTTACGTATATTAGGGGTGTTCATAATTCAATTTGGATTTGAAAATTTCGAAATTTGACTTAGTTTGATTCGATTACCAAGAATTCGATTTGATTATTAAGAATTCGAATTCGAATCCAGTAAATCGAATACGAATTTATGATTTTAAATTCGATTCTATTCGAATCTCGAATAAAAACTATACATATATATTTTTTAAATATATATACACACATACACAAGTTACATACACAAATATACATATTGAAAAAATAAAACTTCTAAATTTTGGTAAAATTCTAAGAACTCATAGTCTCTACCAGAGCCGGCCTAACCATTTTGGGGACCCTAAGCGAAATAGAAAATTGGGGCCCTTTTACACGTTTCATTATAGCATTTTTTTTTTTGTTAAGACTTTCGGTAATGATCCTTTTTTATGATTTTATTGAAATATGCAAAATAGTAATCAATTATTATAAAGACAATACATAAAAGGGAATAGAGTGAATTACAAATTTTGTCATTTATCTTTATAACAAAATTCAACGCATATCCTTTGTCTTTCAAATTGATGAGTTTTGTACTTCATGTTTTCAAATGCTAAATGTTTTGTCCTTTGACAATAACTCAGTTAAATTTTCTCGTTAAATAAGATTACATAAGAGTATTTTAGTCTTTTATCAATTTAATTAAAAATAATCTAACAAATAAAAAAAATATTACACCTCCCTCTACCTCTCTTTCTCTACAACCCTGTTGCCACCTGCGACCACTGCCACCGACGACCTCGACCACGCTTCCAAGATCTCCTGAATCTCTTGCAAGCAGCTTATTTCATCACCTCAACTGCATTAAATTCTAAAAATCTTACAAAGATTATACAACTTTAGATAGATGGGTTTTGGTTGAAAATTCTTACGCAAATTAGAAGAATGCTCAACAGGTCTTATGAATTTCTTTAATATGAACCCAAAACATACCTTGTTTAGTTGCCTTCATAAAATTATACGACGAAATTAAGTCTTATAGGTAATTAGCATAGGAATGTTAAAGCATATATCACAAAGTCAACGAACAACACGACTGATAGGAATCAACATTCTTTAAAAAAAATTGATAAAAGAATAAAAATCAATAAAAAAACAAAATTGAACCTGTAAGCTGCTGATCTGGTAAGAACGCCACAATCGCTAGGGATGATATGATGGTTGATTAACTCCGATTTCTTGGACAAAAAGATGGTTCAGATCTGCAACGGTTTAGGGTTTTAGATCTTTAAAAACCGATGATGATGATGATGATGAACAACCGCATGATTTTCAGATCTTGAACAACCGATGATGATGGTGGTGGTATATGGGTTGGGCTGGGTGGTTGCGGTGGCAAGTGGTGTGAGGGTGGGTAATGGATGGTGATGATAGTGGTGGTGGGGGAGAGATACAGATTTTATAATATATACACATACACATTATTCTTTTCATTTATTTTTGTATTAATTATTAAAAATACTTTTAAATAAGTTGGTAAAATGACTAAACTACCCTTGTTTGATCTTTTTTTTTTTGAAAAGATAACTTCATTAAAACACCGAGCGAATCCAAAAGAAAGGACCGCTCAAAAGACTAGAAATTACAATATATACAATGGATTTCTAACCCATTCAGACCACACAACCCTATTACAATTCGTTCTATACTTGAACCATAGAAAGGCCATAGATTTAACTAAAGCAACCACCTCGTCCACCTTTGGAACCGAATTTTGGAAAACAACCTTATTTCGCTCTTTCCAAATCGCCCAACCAGTAGTCATGAAAATGCCTCGAATGAGCTTCTTGCCTTTGGTGCTATTTGAACCACCATCGCACCCTGTAAACAAGTCTTCAATTGAATTAAAAGTCGTAGGGGACAATCTGCACCACAGCCGTATTCTACTCCAAACTTCCCAGGAGAACCTACATAACACAAAAGTGTGCCGGCTCGATTCATCCTGCAGCTCACATAAGGGACACTGCGTAGACTGCAACTCAACCCGCCTTTTGACCAGCTCCAGTCTAGTGGGTAATCTGTCCTTTTCTAGTCTCCAAGCGAATACATTAACCTTGATAGGGACCCATTGAACCCAAACCATTTTCTGCACTTGATTGCTAACATACGGCTGCTGCAGAGCCTTTTTAACAGCCGACACCGAAAAAATTTTATCATTATCCCACCTCCATTTATCTTCCCCATTACTGAACTGAATCTGTGATAAAACGAACCCAACATCTTGAATTTCCGAAATGCCGTCAACAGTATCTGCAGATAAAATCCAATCATCGTTAACCACAATCCGATCCCCGTCTAGCTTTACACGGTCCCTAACATAAGCGTTTTTATGACTGTCTTTTAAGTACAGAATAGGCCATCTATCCATAAGAGGTTTCTCCCCAAACCAAATGTCCTTCCAAAAGAGAATTTGATTGCCATTCCCGAGCTGACATGAAATCAGCTCATGTAATCTTCTACCATAAACCTGCTCTTGTCCAATGCGTTAACAAGGGATTTCCACACACCCGGCCTCCCGTTCTTAACCGGTAAAAACCTCCACTTATTCCGACCTCCGTGAATACTCACGATCACCTCTTTCCATAAGCCCACTTTGTCTGCTTTGAATCTCCAAGCCCACTTCACTATTAAAGCTATATTGACGTCCGAAAGCTTTGAGATTCCCAACCCCCCAAATTTCTTTGGTTTCGTGACTATATCCCACGCCACCCAATGAATACCCTTTCCTTGTTTATTTCCTCTCCATAAAAACTTTCGCATCAATTGTTCCAATTTATCAATGACACGTTGTGGCGCCTTAAACAGCGACAAATAGTAGACCGGTAAACTGGCGAGAACAGATGTAACACCCCAACCGATGGCGGAAACATCGAGGTGTCACGTAGTGATGATTGTTCAGTAGCTCATGGAGAATAATAAGTTTCATTAATTGATTTAAATAAATTACATACAATTGTTCTACAAGAATTCGTACATCAAATTGAATAAACTATGCACATATCTTCAAGCAATTCTTCAAGCAAGTAGGACCTGAAACATGTTAAGTTGAAAATATTTGGGTCAACAAAAGTTGGTGAGAATACATAGGTTTTTTTTTTTTGAGAAATAGTTGATAACAATAGTTTATACAACATCCCAAGTTGTATGATGATAGAGTATGATACCGACATGCAACAATGCGTCTTTGTACAACCAAACCTTGTGTCGACTGATGACTAACTCGCAAGTTAGTTAAATGTTATTACTGCTATCGATCATCCCTGAGTCTATGCGGGGGATGGGTTTGTCAGACCTATAGCGCTATAATCTAAACAGGCGGCTTGATCATTGTTAATGATTGTACTGTGTCTTTTTGTTACAGTCAAATGATAGAATGATGATGTACTTGAATCACAAGTAAATATGAGTAAATGATAGTATAAAATGTTTAAACATGTTTCACCCCAAAAATGGTGATAAATAGAAAAGGGGCTATGTAAAACTCACCTTGGCAAATGTTAAACTTCTTGTAAAGATGATATGATGGTGTTGCCCAAAATAATGCCAAATATTACCCTATAATTAGGTAATAAATAATAAGTCTAAGTCTAATTAATTTATAAGTGTATCCTAGGGTTTCGATTTGGGGATAACCAATTGTTGAATTAAAAATAAAATGTTAATTAAATAAAAGGGAAATTTGATAATTAATAAAAGAAAGTCTTTTTATAAAATTTGAATTTTGAATGTACACATTAAAGTGTTTGGAGTATAAAAATAATTTTTATAAAATTATTTCATTTAAAATAGATTTTTAAATCTATTTATTACAAATTGCCAACAATTAACTTTAATATTCAAAAATACTAAAATTAAAGAATTTCTATTTTAAAAAATCACATTTCTGTTCTAAATATATAAAAATAAATTGTGTAAAATTTTGGTGTGAAAATAATGAAAATTGAATTTATTATGATTTAATTATGATTAAATCTAACAAAAATTGATTAAAAATATAAAATAGTTGATTTTTCTGAATTAAAAATTATTTCAGTAAAGTTTAACTTTATACAAACTCAGGATAATTTTTGGAGAATTTAATAAAATTGTTTTGATATTTTAATGGATTTTTATAAATATAATAGTATAAAACTGATTTAATTATTATAAATATTAAATAAATGAATTTTTGAAAAATAAAAATTGTAAATAAAACTTTTAACTCAGATTTAATAAATATAATTTTTTTAGAATTTATAAAATAGTTTTAATATTTAAAAATGAATTTATAAGTTTTAAATGTAATATATATAAATAATAGAATTGGTTGTTTTAAAAAAATAAAGAAAACAAAAAGGATGGCCGAAGCCGGACTCGAACCCGAGTGCACAGGGTGTCAGTCCATGGTCACAACCACTTGGCCTAGGCCAGTGGTTGTGATAATCCCCGGTTAACAATAAATAAATACACTATGTGATTCTGAGTTTATCCCCAATTTACACGAACGAACCCTAGATATTACAATCAAACAAATCAGGCATTATGAACCCGATTGATGTTGGGGCTTTTGTTGTTTGATTGCCGACTAACAAAACCCACAAAAAAACTAGAACTCACAGTGTTGTATTGTGCTCGTTTGCCCGGTCAAAGCCAAAAGTCAAACAGCGTGTAGATGGATAATTATCAAAGTGTTTCAGATGCAATTGAAGGTTGAGAGAGAGATGTGAGCGAGTTGTGAAGGTTCGTAGGTGGTCAATTTATAGTGTGGATCAGTGGGTTGGGTTAATTGGAAAGTTGACCACGATTTATTGTCATACGCGTATAGAATTCAAAATTAGTCAACGATTAGTGTTAATTGACGTGTAATACAGATCATACAAGGCCGGTAATCGTATAAGTTTGCCAATTATAGATCAATCAAGCATTGATCTTGATTGATAATCAGACGCGTCCAAGGCAGTTGACTTTCACGAGTCAATTTGCAGATTTAAAAGCGCGTATATAATTAATAAGTGTCCGGGTTTAATCAGGTTGAGGGCTTAGCCCAGTTGGTTGTGTGTGTGTGTTAAGTGCGAACCGGCTGAGGACTCGGGTTCGAATCCCGGCCTCAGCGTCTATTATAATTATTTTTTTTTACAACCTAAACGGGCCGGATCTAAGGACAAGAAGAGGGGTGGGCTGTTGGGCTATTGGGCCAGCAGACCTGAAATGGGCTCAGGTTCATTGAAGGAAAGAAAAAGGCTTTTGGGCTTCCAAAGATGGTTGGATTATAAGTGGTTTAGTTATAGTGTGATTATTATTATTATTATGATCTTTATTATTATTATTATTATTATTATTATTATTATTATTATTATTATATATACATAATTATCATTGTATAGGGGTTCAAAATATCACCAAAAATAATAGGGCTTGTCGTTTTAATCCGTAACGTATAAATAGTTAAATGCGAAATGTTACAACAGATTTAATTAACGTCAATCTCCCGCCAATGGATAACATCTCCGCCTTCCAAGTTTGCAGCCTATTTTGAACAACTTCAATCACCGGATCCCAATGAGACACCCGATTCATATTAGCCCCTACCTTAATACCGAGATATTGGAAAGGAAGTTCTCCAACTTTGCATCCCATAATGTTCGCCATACCCTCAACCTCTTCCGCGCTAACCCCGAGGCCGATGATACTAGACTTGTGCACATTCACTTTCATACCAGAACAAAGTCTGAAGAGCCTCAACAATCTAGTTAACTTTAAAATATTATTCATAGACCACGTCCCCATAAGAAGAGCGTCATCAGCATATAACATATGAGAGATAATAGGCCCCGCTCCCGACACCTTAATACCCTCCATTTCACCCATGCTACACGCCTTAGACATCATACGCGCTAAAACTTCCATAACCAACAAAAAGAGGAAAGGAGACAACGGATCCCCTTGTCTAAGGCCCTTTTGACAAGTAAACGTGAAAGTTGGCGATCCGTTGACCAGGACCGCCGACCTAGCCGACTCTAGAATACCTCTAGTCCAAATACACCACTTCGAAGGAAACCCCATCTGCTCCATAATGGAAATAAGAAACTCCCAATTCACGTTATCATATGCTTTCTCGAAGTCAACTTTGAAGAGGAACGCCTTCATATCCGTCTTTCTAGCCCAACCAATGATTTCATTTAGTACTAACGGACCGTCCAGAATAAACCGATCTTTGAGAAAAGCCGATTGAGATTCTGAAATAATCTCTCCCATAACCTTTTTAATTCTACCCGCCAAGACCTTAGAGATAGTTTTGTTTACCACCCCTATGAGATTTATCGGACGATAATCTTTAAGACCCATAGGAGTCTTAATCTTTGCCACAAGCGTGATAAAGGAGATGCTACTTTCTTTTAAAATCCTGCCCGACTCATAAAACTCCTCAAATAACCCCACAAAATCCGCTTCAAGATACTCCCAAAAATGTTTAATAAAATTAAAATTGAATCCATCCGGTCCTGGCGCCTTATCCGAACCGCAATCAAAAACCGCTTCTTTAATTTCTTCCTTAGAAAAAGGAGCAATCAACTTCTCCCTATCATCCACCGGAATACGCTTCAATTCTGGGCAAACGATTCTCGGCCGCATAACAACCTCTTCACGAAATAGATTTCTATAGAACTGTAAGACCTCTTTTTTAATCAACGAGGGCTGCGTAATCCAAGACCCATTGACAGAAACTCCAGGAATGGAGTTAGCCGCTTTTCTACCGCTTATACATCGATGAAAATATGCTGAATTATCATCCCCCATCGAAGCCCATTTAACCCGTGACTTCTGTTTCAAGTCTTTGTTCTTTAAGAAATTCAAATTATCCACTTCTTTCTTACTTTCCTCCCAAACCCACATTTCTTCTTCATTCAGGTCTTCGTCTTCCATCTTTTTTTCTAGATTAGCAATATCACTTTGTAATCCAGCCAACGTCTCATCTTCTTTAACTTTAGTATCTCTCCACCACTTCTTCAACCTCTCCTTGGCCGCTTCTAACTTTTTATGTAATGTCACCGAAGCCGAAGCATGCCCATGAATACTATTCAACGCCGATTTGACCTCTTCATCACAACCATCCCTGTCCAACCAGGAATCGAACCACCGAAAAGGTTTTGGCCCAAAGTTAGAAGCTGCAAGAGCTAACAACAAGGGACAATGATCCGATCGCTCCCTAGGTAAGGCTCTTAAATAAATCCCATTCCATTTATTAAGAAAGTCTTGGCACACTAACATACGATCGATCTTACTGAACTTTACATTGTTGCCTTTACCTGTCATGTAAGTGAACCTATATCCCTGCATCAAATACTCATTGAGACAAGCTTCGTCAATAAAATTATTAAAATCCAACGCCGCCCTCGGATTAAATCTGGAGTTACTCCTTTCTTCCTCCCATCTAACAGAATTGAAATCCCCCATAAACAACCACAGACCCGACACACCTTGTTTTAAAGCTAAAAGACGAGACCGTAAATCCCTTTTCTCTCTAACTTTTTGCGGGGCATACACATTTACAATGTTCACCATAGTGCCATCCTCCACAAGAGAACCCATAACCACCACAAAATTCGGGTCCTTGACACAATTTAGCATTTTTAGTTTTCTCGGGTTCCAAATACTGATAATACCTCCCGATTTACCCCTAGCTTCAATACTAACAGCTTCAAAGTTCTTGTTACCCCAAACCGCCGACAAATCCAATTTGTCACAGTCCCCCATCATCGACTCTTGAATGCCCAAAAAATCCACTTTATGTTTAAACACCAAACCTTTAACCCATCCAATTTTACCAACCGCCCCCAACCCCCTAACATTAACAGTTAAATAATTCATGACAGACCTGATTTTAAACCTTGTTTGATCTGATTTAACAAAAAATATTAACTGAGTTAGTGTCAAAGGACAAAATGTGTAGCATTTGAAAACATTAAGTACAAAACTCATTAATTTTAAAGGCAAAGGACATGCGTTGAATTTTACTATAAAGATAAAGGACAAAATTTGTAATTCACTCAAAGAAAAATGTCAAGAAAAAAAAACATGAACATTGCAATCATAGATAAAAGTTCAAGTTTTCAAAGCATTTATCAAAAATCAACTAGAGTACAAACAAGAAGATTGATTAAATTTACCAAGAAAGGCATAAAACCATAACAAATTACAATTTACAAATCTTAAGTAATTAAATCTCATAGCAAATCAGATTACACACGATCTTCAATAAAAAAGTAGGAATATAAAAATTAAATTACCTTAGTAAATCTCAAATGTGCATAAGAATGATGACCAGAAAAGCAAAATCAAACCTAGAAGTCCTAAACAATGATGCTTAATCAGAATATGAAGCTTGGAATCCAAATCGTAGTTTGGAGAAGAAATCGGAATGCCAGACTTAGCACTTCGCAGTAATTGCCTTGATTGCAAATACGGAGAAGCGAAAAATGGGGAAAGAAATCGGCTTATTGAAAACTCTATTTCCAATCGATTGCTTTCAAAATTCAGTGACTTTGCCTATTTCTTCGCATATAACTGTTTTAAGTGATTTTCTAATGCAACCTCTGATTTGCCAGATTTACATACTGATTAGCAGCCCAAGAGTCCAAGACCATAACAAACATGACCCAACACTAGCACTGTGTATAAAAAAGTGGGGGCCTAGATTCTTGGGGGCCCTAGGCCCAAGCCTTACCCATTATTACTGTTGGGCCGACCCTGGTCTCTACAAGATCATCATGTTTTGTTTTATTTTCAGCAAGTTATATGACATGGTATGTTTTATGTTCAGCAAGATCATCACGTTATGTTTTATTATAAGTAAGTTATATGATCTGTCATGTTTTATGTTCAACAAGATTATCATGTTGTGTTTTATTTTCAGCAAGTTATATAACCTATTGTGTTCTATGTTTAGCAAGATCATCATACTGTGTTTTATTTTCAGTAAGTTATATCACCAGCTGTGTTTTATATTCAGCAAGATCATTATCTATTTTTTTTTCATTAGAATTTGCATTGGTAAATATGTACAGATTTGAAACAATCCCCTTAAATCTTCCATATTAATTATGAGATTGAGTTTAAAAAAACTGAATATTCATATAATTACTTTATTGCCCTTTTATTACAATAAAACCATCTCACGTGTCACTCTCACAAACCTTCTTACCCTTCTCACAAAAAGAGGCTTTTGTAGTCGAACCCTTATAGGGCTGCAAACGAACCGAACGAACACAAACAATGCATTGTTCGTGTTCGTTTGCTAAGTAAATTATGTGTTCACGAACAGTTCATGAACACTTACCGAACGAGATTTTTTGTTCGTGTTCGTTTGTTAAGAAAACACTCCTGTTCGTTTTCGTTTGTGTTCGTTTGTTAGTTTTGTTCATGAACACACATGAACATAAACGAATGCTAATGAACACAAACAAGTGTTCGTGAACATAAATGAACACAAATAATTTGTTCATGAACGAAAACAAACACAAACGGACATATATTAATTTTTGAATAAGATTGAATTTACATATTAAAAATTTAAGTAGAACACCCAAAATATAACCTAACTATACAAACATAGTTAGTACTTAACATAATATTAGTAAACATAATAAAGTAGTGTCTCAAAAAAACTAAGCTCTCATCCTAAACGTGAAGTCTTCATTTACTTAAACTTGAAGTCTCATATACTTACCACACATACATTATATATTTTGGTAAAATAAATAAACGTTAAAGAATATAAAATAAAAGTATAAAAATTAAAAACTCTATTAAACTATTAAACACAAACGAACACCTTATTGAACGTTCATGAACATAGATGAACAAACGCAACCCCTGTTCATGTTCGTTCGTTTAACTAAACTAACGAAATTTTTTGTTCGTGTTCGTTCATTTATTAAACAAACAAACACCAACGAACTTTCCGCCAAACAGTTCATGAACTGTTCGCTGAAAGTTCAGTTCGTTTGCGCCCTACGCCCTTTTATATATATATATATATATATATATATATATATATATATATATATATATAGCATTCATATTTATAATACACTGTTAACACCATACTTCCGGATAATGCTAAATATGTATTTTGGGACCTAAATATATAAACTGATACTACTAGATAAGTTGGGCTGTCTAGTTAAAAACCTTATTAAGAAAACCCAGTGGAACAAAACTTAGTTAAGGGAAAAAGAGTACAATGTGTATAATTCGCCACCTGAATTTAACAAACTCATTTCAATCTCCGAATACCGATTTTGTGCGATAGCTGCTCGAAGCTACTTCTAGGTAGAAATTTTGTGAAAAGGTCTGCAAGATTTTCATTTGACTTGACCTGACGAACATCAATTTCTCCTTCTTTCTGCAATTCATACGTGGAGAAAAACTTTGGTGAGATATGCTTCGTTTGATCACCCATGAGGTAACCTTCTCTGATTTGAACTATGCAAGCACCATTGTCAAATAATTGTCAGGTTCTTTTTAATTTGTTATAATCCACATGCTTCTTGTATGTGATTAATCATTGATCTCAACCACATGCACTCTTGAACGACAACATATAGTGCTATCAATTTAGCATGATTTGATGATGTTTATGTAAGTGTTTTCTTAGTTGACCTCCAAGAAATTGTTGTGCCGCCATATGTGAATAAATAACATTTTTGAGATGTTGCATTATGTGAATCTGATAGATATTCAGCATCGGCATGCCCAACATGCTGGGACTTTTTATCTTTCTGATAGAAAACACCAAGTCTTGTGTCCCACGAATATATCGGAATTTATGTTTTATACCATTCCAATGTCTACGTGTTGGGTTCGAACTATATCTTGCAATAGTACATGTACCGAGAATGCAATATCTGGTCTCGTGTTATTTGCAAGATACATAATGGCACCGATCACACTTAAGTACGGTACTTCTGGACCAAGTACTTCTTCGCCTTGTTTTTTAGGGTGATAAGGATCCTTATGTGTGCTAAATGGATTAAAACGTACTAACATTTTTTTGTATGTAGTTTGACTGATGGACGAATGTACCGTTACGAAAATGCTTGAAGTGCAGGCCAAGACATAATTTTGTTGTACTAAGGTCTTACATTTCGAATTCTCTCTTAAATATATTAATAGTTTTTTCATTCTCTTCGAGAGATCCAATAGTGTTTCTATCATTAATATAGACTGCTACTATAGTGAAATTTGAGAGTAATCTTTTTTATAAAGACACATGGGTTGATTACATCAGACTTGTACCCTTCTTTTTCGAGATACTCACCGAGTTGATTATACCACATACGAACAGATTGGTTAAGACCATATAAATACCTCTTTATCGTTATAGCACACATATGTCGGGGTATTGATTTTAATGCTTCGGCCATTTTTAATCGTTTAGGGATTTTCATGTATATGTCATTTTGAGGTTTCCTGTACAAGTATGCGGTGACAGCATCCTTAAGTCTCATTTGAAATCCATTTGATATTGCAAGACCAATTAGAAATCTAAGGGTCATCGCATCTACAACAAGGGAATATGTTTCCTCATGATCATGGAAAAACCCTTGTGCTACAAGGCGTGCCTTATATTGTACAATCTCATTCTTTTCGTTTCTTTTTATAGAAAACACCCATTTATAACCTACTGTTTGGACGTCTTTGGGTGAACCTAACTTAGCCTTTATGGCCTTTTGCCGTTTGGCCAATCAATTATGTGCATGCACCCTTCTAAAGTTTTAGATATGTAATCATTTTCATTTATTACATTTTTTGCTATAGTATATGCAAATATATCCTCAACTCGTATTTCATTTTGGTTCCATATTGTACTATTTTATACATACTTGATATAGATCTCATTTTCGTTTGTACCAGTGTGTCTTCTCGAATTTCATTTTTCTCTTGAATTATATTAGTCTCTTGTGCGACATATACCTCTTTTGGGATTTCATTTACTAAATTTTCATCAACTGTTTTTTTCTACACTTTTCGTTTACGTGATATTTTATCTTTGGAACCTATTGGTCTCCTACGCTTTCTTTGTATGCTAATCACTTAGAGGATTATTCAATTCGAGCGGGTGCATTTGATGCTGGTATATGTGACTTTGTCACTCTATTTGTATTTGTGAACGCATTTGGTAATTCATTTGCTATTCTTTGCAAATGTATAATCTTTTGGACTTCAGATTCACATTGACCACTTCAAGGGTTGAGATTTGATAACGATGAGGCATTCCATGTTATCTCTTGTGTTACCGGTCTTTCTTTCGTCTTATCTCCCCTTAAGGCTGGGAATATTGTCTAATTAAACTGACAATTAGCAAATTGTGTTGTAAACATGTCACCCGCCAATGGTTCTAAATATTAAATAATAAGCAGGGAGTTAAAACCAATGCAAATGCCCCGTCTTCTCTATGGTCCCATTATGGTACGTTGTGGTGGCGACATTGGTACATATACTGCATAACCAAATATTTTGTGGTGTTAAACATTTGGTCTCTTCTAGAGACCAATTGTAATGGAGAGTATTCATGATCAATAGTCGGTCTTAATTTGATTAGTGCAACGACATGTAGAATAGCATGCCCCAATGCAGATGTAACAACCCGACCAGGAGGGGGCTGGACGTTACGATAGTTTGGTAGCAGACTTGCACAACGGAAGCAACGATAGACTAATTTTTAATGTTTATACAATTTCTAATCCAAAGATGTAATTACAATATATAAATATAACTAATGTCTAATGCAAGGACGAGACGCGGCGGTCGTCGAAGCAGTTGAGGAGTGTAATCCACTAGTCGTTCCATACTTCTACCGACGCTGATCTCTAATGCTCTAATCTGCCCAGTTATAGTCCGAATCTTCTATTCAAGTCATCTAGCGATCATCACCTCTAATCCGCATCATATGAACATAATCCGTATGCTTAATAATCATCCGAATGCAGTACCTGAACACATGCTTAAAAGAGTTTTGGGTCAGCAATTACGCCGGTGAGTCCGTGTAAGTAATAAGTGGATCCAAAACAGTTTTATTAGTTCATAAACAAGTTTACTAGTTCATACAGTTCAATACACGTGATGTACAAGCGACACCTCAAACCTAACACGGAATCTATCTACTGCCATTATAGATTCCCCTCGCAAAATACATGTCACAATGGCTCGCAGGCCTCAGTGGAGGGTTTTCCGGGCTTCCGGATCCACTGTGTGTGGGGGTTTCCCCAAGTAGCGCTACCCACATATTAAGTGGCCCAATCCCCTGGGTTAATGAGTGTCGGTATGGTTATTCGGCAGCTACTATCTTGTCACATCAAACGGTTTTATAAAAAGGAAGCATGCATTCACCTCAAAACAGTAAAACACAAAAAAGGGGAATGGTACACGGAACTCACCTTGACAGCGTTTCTCACAGTCACATAATATCCCACGTCAAGTTTCCATCTATCGATCATTTGGCAAGATCCTATTCAATGTTCATAAACATTAGTGCGTGTAACCAATATCGCGGTCACACGTGTGGGTATACTTAGGTTCTTTATCCATACTTCTATTTGTCGGGCGTATTAACATTTGTTCATATGTATTGTTATCTAAGCTATAAATGATCCAATGTCCAAATGATCATGCGCGCTACTTGGTTCCCTATGTCCGATTATGTTATTGTTATAAATAGTCGAGTTCATGGTTCGTGCGATCAATTCGTTTATCAATATCATATTGATTAAGTGTCGTTAGTTTCGTATCAATAGTTCCAAAGTCCCTATATCTCATCGTCATACTAAATCTATTGTCCGAAACTCCAAGAACACTCCACGACTAAGCTACTCAACATTGTCCATGACTAGTTATATTCAATATTCGAATTACACATTATGGTTATGTCCAAGTTATTCTCCTAAAGTCCAATACTCCATATGTTCATTTATATTCTAGTTTACACATAATATACATTATAAATACGAAGCCGTTGTTTAGTCCATAAGGTCGGGTCGGGTCCAATGTCGAAGTCCCACACGTGCACACCTAAGTCATATAACTATTCTAAACGCTAGAAGTGGTCAGTTTCTCGTGTTTATACCTCTCGGCTCCTCTGTTGACCTGCAGTTGACTTCTGTTGACCTGTGTTGACCGGGTTAACTGGTCGTTGACCAGCTATTGACCGAGTCAACTCGGTTGAATCGGGTCTTGACCCGTAACCACCACGCCATCACCATCAATCGTTCTCCCACCATAAACAATCCGACCATCTCCCACATCCATCCTGTAACCCATTCACAGCCACCAGTGTCACCTGTACAACCATAGCCAGCATCATTTCCATTACCATCAACCGGCTTATACATCTTCCAAGCCTTAATCGAAACCCCAGCCTATAACCATCATCATCACAGCCCTCGTAACCCTTCCTGTAACCACCAGACAACACCTCAATAACAACAACTAAACCTATTTCAAGAATCAAGAGTCTTTGGTTTCATACCTGATTGCTTGGAATCCTAATAGGAACCCTAACCCAGTCGCTGCCGCCACCGCTCCTGCTTCCAACCAACACCACTCACCATCGTGGTTTCTCTCTCTCCTCGTCGTCTGAGCAGATGGGTCGGCCGGAGTTCTTTGTCGCCCCTCTCTCTTCTCCGATCGTCTCTCTCTCTCTCTCTCCTCTGGTCTCTCTTTCTCTCTCTAGATAAAGGGATGTGAAGTGGGTGTGTGGTTGAGGAGAACGCCGCCGGTCACCACCATCTGTGGTGGTGGCCGATATCCTTCAATCTCCGGCTCTCTCTCTCTCTAGAACTATACATATGCGTGTGGTGTTGTTTTGATCAGAAAAGAAAGAAGGGGGCAGGGGTTGGTTTGGGATTTTATAAGAAGGTGTTTGGATGGTTTTAATCAAAACCATCTAGCAAATGGTTTTGATTGTTGAGGTGTCAACAATAGGAAGGGACATGTGTCTTCCTTGATGAGGGGACATGTGTCCCGAGTAGTGACTAATCAAGTTTCGCATGTCGGTTCGTTAACGGGTGTTAGTTCGGTTGCGTAACGGGTATTTTTCGGATAATACTATTCTTTAAATAATTATTCGGGCTCAAGTTCGTAACTAGTACTCGCGTGTAATATTATTCTTTATCTTTTAACATTACTATTTATTATTTCTTCGTCATTCTAATTTTTTAGTCGTGAAAAGTTTTGGGCCCCACGTCCGAGTTGTTACAGTAGATTAGGGCAATTTGCATCTTATTAGGAGAGATCTATCGATTAACTGTAATCGTTTGATAAATGATTCAGCTAAACCATTTTGTTTGTGAACATGAGCTACTTGATGTTAGAAATTCATCCCAATTGACATGCAAAATTCGTTTAAAGCTTGTGATGTGAATTCTCCAGCATTATCCATTTGGACGGTTTTAATTTGATTCTCTAGGAAATTAGCTCTCAACTGAATGCTTTGAGCTAATAGTCAGGCAAACGCTACATTTGGGGTACTAAAAGACTCACATGTGACCACCGCGATGAGGCGTCAATTACGACCAAGAAATAGCGGAATAGACCACAAGGAGAATGTATAGGCCCATAAATGTCCCTTTGGATTCTTTCTAAAAATGAAAGGATTTCTTGTTTTAGTCAGGTCGGTGAGGATTGCCCAATGAGCATGCCGCACATGATAAATCTTGTGGCAGTAATACTTTTAAATTCTTTAGAGGGTGCTCACTAGCAATTTTTATTCTTCGTCTCATCATTATGCTACCAGGGTGGCCTAGTCGGTCATGTCAATTATAAATGTGTCTTTATCGAGTAACAACTTCTGGTTACTCACCACCATATATGATTCAATAGGAGCAATATTAGTACAATATAATCCAGAGGATAAAACTTTTAGCTTTTCTACAATGGAATCTTTGCCATTTTCATTGGAAGTAATTTTTAAGTATTCAGTATTATTTTCGGATGTTGTGTTGAGGTGGTAACCATTTTGTCGAACACTTTCAAAAGCTAAATAAATTTCGTCCCGATTTACTAGAGTATAATGCGTCATTGATAATTAGTTTACAAAAAAAATCAATATATATAATGCGTCATTGATAATTAGTGTACAAAAAAAATCAATATATACATATTTATATAAATGTATTTCGGCTTGTCGATCTTCAGAAATTTCAATCCAAGCACAACACAACGTTGTTTTCTCTTCTCTTGACCACAGCGTCGCTTGGTTTTTCGATCGTGTCTCTTGTTCGGACGTTTGGGTCGTCTTTTTTTAAAGTTTCACCTTTCCCGCCTTTCTTTTGTCCACGTTTTTGTTTTTGGCTGACCTTTGTTGCGTATCCGGAAAAACAAAATTTGGAGATGGGGTTAGCATATGGATAAGGTTGTGATCAAATTCTGTGTTGGTAATAAACCCGTGTTCCTCAATGAAATCTAAATCCGGTGTGTAAGAGCATTCACATCCTACCCATCAAACACCCGTTTATCTTTAAAATATACAAAAAACAATCTACTAACATTACACTACATCACATCCACAATTTTCTACCCCATCTTTATAATTTGAACAATTGTTATTGTAGCTTTTCATATACAAAAAGTTAATATTCACGCTACATCAAAGTATTGTGAGTGTATAACAACGAGAAATATATTAAAATAACTGTATATGAGTAAGATAAAGAAAATTATGGTGGATGGGTTGTGGGAGGTGTTTTAAAATGAGAGATAAAGTTTAAAAAGAATGATTTCTAGATGAGACGTGAATGCTCTAACAACCTTCCCAATTGGTAGCCATTTCAGTTTGAAGATGTATTTATAGTTTAATAATTTAACGGTTTGAATGTTTGGTGAGTTTGTAAAGGATTTGATTTATTTTTATAAGTTTTAAAATGGTTTTCTTTTTAAACAGCCGTTGGCCAACGGTCGAAAATCACACGCCTAACCCATGCGAACCGGGTAGCGTGTGCTTGCTTGCGATCACCTTCACGTGTGTATGTTGTGGTGTTCGCGAGCTACGTGGCTCGTGGGCTCACTCACGCACCACAACACGCAGTTTTACCATCACCCAAATAAAAGAAGGTATAACTTCGGTCAGCTAGTAGCTGGACGAGTTGACCTCTAGTTATAAAAATCTTTTTAACAACAATACACTATTCTAAGACTCTCTATATTATTTCTAATCAAGTTTGAACATGAATTGTCTTAAAAAAGTCTTTACTTCTTATCAGTTGGCTACCAACCCAACTAGTGACTCGTTGTTGATGACAATCTAAGCTATCCGGTTGCTTTGCGGGTAAAGGCGTCGCAATAAAGAATAAAAAATGTTTTTATGCTATGAATGGAATTTATATTATATATTGTTAGTTTTCAAAAGTTCATGAATAGTGTTCAATATACGTGGAAGACTGTTGTTGCTTTTTTTTTTTTTTTGATTCTACTACTTAACTAAGTTTCTGTACATATACTTATGTGTTTGATTATTATTTGAAAGTAGTTGTAGTTTGATTGGTTTGGTTTGTGAAGTGGTATACTCGGGTTCAAATCTCGGGGGCATTTTTTTTCCTATTAATAGAACAGGTGGACGTGGTTGTCTCTGAGTTGGTGATTTGGGCGGTTGTCGATCCTTGAATTCGGTTTTTAACCGGATTCTCAACTGGTATCAGAGCTATGGTACCGATTTGAACGATCTAACAGTCGTTTGAATCAATCACAGCTCGTTTTCATGATTTCAGACGTTAAAATTCAGTTTTTGATTGAAAGGTTGAAACCCTAGAAACCCTAGATTCTTAATTGAACCCAAAATCATGTGATTTCACCATGTTTTTGTGAATTCGAGGGTTAGGTTTTCATTTCCGCACCTTTCTGTACAAGTTTCATCATCAAATTTGAACAATCAGAGTGTTTATGGGCTGATTTGCAGAAAATATTGAAAAAGAACACGTTTTTCTGCAAACGGTCGAATGTGCAGTCGATTAGACCTTACGAGTGGTCGAACGTGGTTTGTAAATGGTCGAATGTAGGATGTATAGGTCGAATCTGATAATTTGTGTTGATAACAGGGGTCGAACCTGGAAGTTTTCCACATTCGACCTCACGACAGGTCGAATGTGGAATTTCAGTTTTAGTCATGTTTAAATGAACTTCATTCGACCGAATCATGGTACCTTCGACCATACACATGGGTCGAATGTAGTTTTATTTCCACTTTCGCCCCTTCGACATAGAGAATGAAAAATTGGTATTTTAATAGTGCATCAACAAGGGGGAGATTGTTGATGCACTATTATGTGGACGTCACTGTCGAATAGACTAGGGTTGAGTCTTGTATTGTATTACATGAGTTTGTGGTGATCCATAAGGGCATTTTATGGATCTGATGCATTTGTGAATATAGACCAAAACCTAAGTCTAGGTTCGACCATTTGCAAGGGGCGAACCTGCAGAATTTGCAGGTTCGACCTCCTTAAATGGGCAAAGGTGGCTTATGATTTTGAACTATAAATAACAATCTCATGTTTTGGTTTTCATTGTAGATTTGAGTTTGTGCTTTGAGTGCTCTCAAGGGGGAGGTCATGCCCGACCTCCCCCGGCCCCGAGATAGATGTTTATCCTACTGATGACAGTGTCTGTAACCGTTTCTGATGTAATATGAATCTGTGACGGCTTTGTTATCGTATATTTCTGTCTCGTCTCGAATATCCCGTCTGAAACTGAGTTGTTTTCGCGTAATCGATCCTTGAATTCGGTTTTTAACTGGATTCTCACTAAACAAACTAAAACGCAATATACTTAGCAACTGATAGCAAACCTGATTTCGAAGTTTTTGCAGGTCGATCGTTGTTCTCCGTTGATCGTCTCTCATATTAGACTCTTGTTAAGTACCATTTTGTTCATTAATTTCTTATTGTAAAACGCAACTAATAATTACACGCAATACTTTTATCATTTGTTATATACATACATGATTTCTTCTCCGATGCCATTGTATAGTAGATTATTGTGTTTTTTTTAAAAGATCAGTAAAAAAAACTCTAATGTTAGATTTGTTTTGTAGATGGTGGACGGTTTTCGAAGTTGGTTAGTTATTTTAGAAACGGCTATGTCAATTGAATGAGATTTGTAATTTGCCCGCTTTTTTTATTTTTCGTCCAATTACTAATATGCCCTTATTCTCGTTTTTGACAAATTTAATGACGCGTGGTTTTTTACGATCGTGCTCTTAATTATCCACTTTAATATTTGGCTGGAATTACTTCTTATCCTTCTTACACAAAAGCCCCTTTTTACAATAGCCTCACCCTTTAAAAAAATTTAAAAATAAGCTTACTCACGTCCAGAAATAAGAATATTTTTTTAATTCAGATTTATACAAGTTTTAATAAATATTTATAGATAATTTCAAAATACCTAACACAAAATATAAAAAGTACAGTATATATTAAAAAAATTAACACGATTTTAAATCGCTTTGTTAAAAAAATATATATATATTTTTCAAAACACTTTTAATCTAGATCGATGACGGACCCAGGAAAACGTTGTCGACTTAATATTTTCAACGACTTCATTCGGACGCCTGCATTTCCCCGTGAAAACCTTTGATTGACTGGTATAAATACCCCCTTTGATGTAATTTCGTTGTTTTGCCCTCGGGTCTGCTCTTTGCGGACGCTTGTGGTGTTTCGTTTTGGTGGTTAATGAAGTTTAATTTTCAAAAATATATATATATTTTTCAAAACACATAACTTAAGGAAACCACATCTTAAATAATATTTCATTTAATATGATCGGCCGGGTAGGGATGATTATGATTAAGGAAACGAATATTTAAATATAAAGAGAATTGATTCTATATATTTGCACGAGTAGAGGTTGATTATATATACTATACATTTAAAATCTCTCTGCAATTCACCTGCATAATTTGTTTAACTTCTTTCTCCTCCCTGTTAAGTTGAACAACAATTTGTATCAATGGACCTTGAACAATCGATAAGCAACCAAACCCACGTCTCAACCATACTCGCAGCACACCTTTTCTCCAAGAAACACGACTCCAACGTTGTTTTCTCCCCGCTTTCCATCCATGTCGTCCTGAGCGTGTTAGCGGCCGGTTCCAAAGGTCGAATGCTCGACCAACTCCTCGCTTTCGTCAAAACCAATACCACCGATGACCTCAACTCTCTTTATTCGCACCTTGTGCCCTTGATCTTCGCCGATGGTGGCCCAAGAGGCGGGCCTCAACTGTCTTTTGCAAACGGGTTATGGGTTGACAAAACCCTTTCTCTCAAACCTTCTTTCAAACGTGTTATGGACACCGTTTATAAAGCCGAATGCAATCAAGTCGATTTCAAGAATAAGGTCAGTTAGTAATTATTTTGCACAGATAGTTTATTAATTATGCATACAATTATATATTTTGTTTGAGACATAGTTAACCTAATTAATACAAGTTCTGTGCAACTTTTATGAGGTAAGTTTTAGATGATATTTTTTAAATGTTCTCTAGATAATATATTACCGTGATACAAATATTGGTTATTTTGATGCATATATGTATATTGGTTATTTTGCTTTGATGACAATGGTGGATCCAGAGGGGGTTCCCAGGAACCCAGGGAACCCCCTCGATTTGTACGAAAAATGAAAATTTTAGTTGAAAAGGTTAAAAATCAGTGAAAATCTAAGAAAGGAACCCCTGGAAATCATTCCTGGACTCACCACTCTTTGATGATATACATAACATAATATTTATTGATTAACAGGAGGCTAAAGAGATAGCCAAAGAAGTGAATTTATGGGCAGAAAAGCAAACAAATGGCCTTATCAAAAAGGTTCTTCCTACTAAAGCAGTCGACAGTTCCTCAGGGCTCATCTTTACAAATGCCATCTACTTCAAGGGAGTATGGAATAAAAAGTTTGACCATACATTGACAAAAAAATCCAACTTCCACCTCCTTGATGGCAACAAAGTTAGAGTTCCCTTCATGACCAGTGGTGAAGACCAATTTGTGCGCGAATACCATGATTTCAAAGTATTGGGTCTTCCCTATCTTGAAGGTCAAGATGATCGCAAGTTCACAATGTACATTTTCCTCCCGGATGCAAAATGAGGCCTTCAATCTTTAGTAGAGAAAATCAGTTCCACATCCGACTTTTTAGACCGTCATATTCCATCTAAAAAAGTAAAAGTTGGACAGTTTTTGATACCAAAATTTAAGATATCATATGGATTTGAAGCTTCTAAAATGTTGAAGGAATTAGGGCTTGTAGAAAATGATTTAACCGAAATCGCTAGTGAAAGCCTTGATGTTTCAAGCATCCGCCATAAATCTTTTGTGGAGATTAATGAAAAAGGTACAAAAGCTGCAGCGGTCAGTGTAATACATATGAAGTATACAAGTTCATGGAAGAAGGCTAAGAAGTCCAGGGTCGACTTTGTGGCAGATCACCCGTTTTTGTTTGTGATTAGAGAAGATGTGACTGAGGTTGTGTTGTTTATGGGACAAGTGGTTGACCCTCATGTTCGTTGAAATGGTAGTTGAGGTCTCTAGTATCATCGTCGTTTGTTTATGGACTACTTAAACCACCTTTTGTGTTTCCTAAGAACATGATAGTTTGTCCTTTTTTTGTACCAACTGAATTTTGGACTAATACTTTTTACATCTTGGTTATACAGTGTTACGGGACAACCAATCTGGTTTAGGTAACAAGCCAGGATAGCTACTATAAAGGTCAATTGGGTTTGGGCCACAATGGATATCGATAAATGTTCATATCAAAAAGGGTTGATATAGTAAAAAAAGTGTTTTAACTATATGTGATATTAGCCACAATAATAACTTATAAAAATGCGCAAAACATGGGACAACCAATTCTGCATTATCATTTCAGCTCATTCTAAAAAGAAGTAAAGAACACGCTATCAATGTGGCTATGTATGGGATCATCATTCAGTTTCTTTTTTTTTTAAGCATGTTTTGTTAGACAACGCGGTATGGGGCGTGGAAAGAGGATGTGAAGCCTATCCACGTCACCAACATCACTCCTTATATGGCGTGGAAGCTGGCGTGGGGTAGGTGGATGGAGTTTTTCATTGGTGTAGGGCAAAATGTGAGGGTGAGGTGGATGGTTGTGGTGCTGTTGGATTATGAAGGATTGTGATTGGTTGTTTGATTAAAAGAAAACCCCTCTAAGCCACTCTCCCACGTCATCACCACCCCGTGGTTTTTCAGGGGTTGGAGGAGAATTGATGTGACCGCCACATGTCACTCAATGCACCCTTCACCCTATGACAATACCGTGTAGCCTTGGGATTGAACACTTGACCTACAAGTGGAGCTTCATTTTAACTCAAAACACTTTGTATTTGACTCAACCCTCACCCCTAGGTTTAATCATTGTCGCCACTAAAGAGGCATATAACAAGACAAAATAAGAAAAAAGACAAAACAGACAATAGTAGCGACAGGGGCTTTAGTGACAACAAGGGGGTCAATACCGATGAAGCATTAGCGGCAACTCAATAGTAGCTGCCTGTCGCCGCTAAAGGCCATATTCGTTGCAGTGTTTAGAGTGATTTCTGAGTTTTCTCTATCTCGTGTTAACTATTACAAGTAGAGCTGCACAAATTGGTCTTTTTCATGAACCGGATTCGATTTGGAACCGGTTTTGACTTTAGCTGGTTCCAAGGCAAACCAGTTTTGGTTTGAAACTAATTCGGTTTCTAACAGATTTGGTTGGTCACAAATCGGTTTTTTTAACCAATTTCGGTTTGGTTTCAGTTCCATTCCGGTTCACGTGTGCGTTTTTTTAAATCATATAAAGTACATAAAATTTGACTTTTATTAACTTTTAGATCCTTTTTAAACAAGAAAAATGAATTTTAATTAAAAAAATATTATTTTATTAGTGTTTATGGTCAAATTAGTTTTTTCTTAAACCGCTTTCGGTTCGATTTCAGTGTTTCCCATTCCAATTGGTTTTTAGAGGTACCAGCCTCGGTTCTGGTTTGTGTACCGGCTCAAGTTTCAGTTCTGGTTTAGCGTCGGTTTTAACCCGGTTATCGGTTCGGTTTGAGATTTTTTTAGTACCCGTTTTTGGTGAAGCCGGCTTGTACCAGTTTTGGTTTGGGTCGGTTTTACCAATTTGGGTTCCCGAATCAGTTTTTTGTTCATCTCTAATTACAAGTATTTTTGGCATGATCTTAAGCTTCAGATGGTGGAAACTGAAGTGTTGGGGGCTAAAGAACCCCTAGTGGGTGGTACAATGGGATGGTCAAAGTATTGGTGAAGCCTTCTGTTTATAGACCTGAGCAACAGCCTAAGCACGCCCGTGCTTACATTGGCACGGTCGCGTTGTCGTCCCAGATGCAGTCTGGTGTCCTTAGTTGTCCTCTGTAGCATATTATGTCCTCGGCGGTTGGAGGAGCACGCCCATCCCTAGAATAACAAGATCCTAGAGCTAAGATAAACCACCATATTAACCGGTATTGAGGTGTTGTTCATTAAGCAATAAGGCGGTAGAAGTTCTAAGTTGTTTCCCGTCCACAACAACTAAGGTGAATACGTTTAACTCTTTTACAAAATTTAAATTGTGTTATATCTTTGAAAATAGCATGTTGACGTATTAAATACGTTTGATGATTACACTATCAGTTTTGGTCGGATCTGGAAGCTTCATTGTTTTTCTTGATGTGGAGCATGCTCGTGCCTAAGGGAGCACGTCCGTGCTTATTTGTCAGGAGTGGCTTTTGTTTACTTTTTCTTAGATTTTGTTACCCTGTGATGAGCACGCCCCTGCTTAAGTGTGTATGGTCATGATTGGCATATGGTGATCTTCAAAACCTTCAAATTCTCATCATTTATTTATGCTTTTCACTTCTTTTTCAATTTTAGGGTTAATAACCTTCAGTTATCAAATAGGAATGATTTAGGTATTTTTCTTATGATAATATCAAGAATTATCCAAAAATTAGTGATAAATATGCATGTAAAACATGTGTAAATAACGGTGCATCAATCTTCTTCCCCATAAACTGTATTAGCTGAATCATCATCACTAGGGCACTCATCCCCACACCTTTAAAAGCTTCATTTATAACGTTAATTCCAAAAATTTCTAGTTCTATGCCATCATAGATTTGTTGATTGCTATGATGTAGGCCTTCAGAGTTGCTAAATTTGTTGATTCGATAGTCAGTCATGAGTAATCAACTTTTATTAGAGGGCGTCAGATCCTGATGGTCCGTTGATTATGAATGAAGTGGTTGCTAGGTATAAAAAAAAAGAAGAAAAAGTTGATGAAAGCCTATGATTTTTACGTTGAGAATTCCTCGTGGAGGTTATGAAAATTATGGGTTTTAATCATAAATGGATACCGTGGATTTCAATATGGTTGTCATCGGCTAAAGGTTTAGTGCTAGTTAATGGTGGACTTACTAAAGAATTTCAGCTGAAGTGTGGGTTGAGGCTGAGAGATCCTTTGTCGTCTTTTATGTTTATTATTGTTACGGAATGGCTTCATGTGGTTTTTGTGAAAATTGTTGATGTGGGTATGTATAAAGGTGTGAAAGTTAGAGGTTCCAGTTTGATTCCATCTCATCTGTTTTATATTGATGATGCAATCTTTTTACGAGAATGGTCAGTGACCAATATTAAAGGTTTGATTATATGCTTAATTGTTTTTACCTAGCTTCGGGTCTAAAATTAAATCTACTTAAATCAAACTTACATGGGATCAATGTTTCATTTGAAAAATTTACTGCGAAGGCTCTTGATACAAGTTTAAAGCTAAAAAATCCCATTCGTTTACCTGGAATTACTGGTCGAAACTCGTATGAACTCTATAAAAGGATGGTCAGTTATTAGCAATAAATTTTAGCCTAGACTATCTAAGTGGAGTGCGAATTTGTTATTTATAGAGGGTAGATATACTTTTGTTAAATCGGTTCTAGGGGCTTTTGGAATTTATTACATGTCATTGTTCTTGAAGCCCTTAAAATGTAGAAAAAAAATTGGAATCTATTCGTGCTAGTTTCTTTTGGGGTTCAACAAAAGATAAGTGGAAGATGGTGTGGGTCAGTTGGGTCTTGGCTCTAGCCGCTAAAGATGTTGGTGATTTGTGAATTGGGACTTTATCCGATTTAATTTGGCCCTCTTACAAAATGCAGATGGCATGTGTGACACCCGTCAACAATCCAGGTCAAGATCCGTACACACCTTACTTAACTATGTTATTTCATGTGCATATTAGACATTTTTAGTAGTTACTATACCGGTCCAAGTCTAGCAAAGCCCGAACTATTTCATAAATTCAATACATTAGTCGTTTACGCATACAACACCCGATTTATCCGAGACAATTGGCATTGAACAATCAAGCCAATCACACGCTCAACAGAGAGCAACGGAACAACCAATTAGTAAGTATGGAAAAAAACAACATTTCACGTGACAATACCTAAGTGGGAGATTACTCAATTCCACTCAAAATCCGAACAATTCACAATATGTTTTATGAGAATAACACACACAAAATCAGAAAACACTATCAAAGTAAAAACATATGTAAACATGAGTTATAATTATCCCACAACGCATGTTTATGGAAAATTAACATATGTATTGATAACGTGATTAATATTATTATTACAACAACACATGATTATTAGCACACTAGATCATACATACATATATGTTACCACCTAAAAATTATTCCTACATAAAGGATTGCTAGTAATTTTCAATAACACAATTTATACACACATCTATATATATATATATATATATATATATATATATATATATATATATAATTCGGCTAGGAGTATACGTATACACATGAATTTATCTAATCCAAAAGCAAGATAAGTTTATTAATATATATATATAGGGTAAGTATCTAGTAGAAACCCACTTGAGTTGTGCAAACTTTAGAAACCCCATACATGGCCCAAACTTGTCCACATCTTTCATCTAAATCAACCCCTTAAGGGCAATTTGGGTAGTTTTGATAAATAATGTGCAGAGAAGTCTGCATCCTACATATCTATGTATCCATTCTCTCTCTTTCATATCTACTTCAAACTTCCTTTTCTTTTTTTGAATATCAAAACTCTCTTCACAAATCCAGATCTACATCTCTCCTCACAACTTCATCGGTGATGTGTGTAAATTGTTTTTAGATCTGAATCGGTTTGTATTCCCTCGTTCGATCTTATTTTCAAGGGCTTCTCAGATTCTTGTAAACCCTCATACCCACAAGATTAAATGCTTTAAAACCCGAGGTGGCGTCCATGAGGGCTTCAGATATGGTTTTGCAAGGCGGTGTCGATAGGTGCTTCAGATCTGGTTTTTGAAGGGGAGTTAGATTTGAAGGTTTTTGCTCCTTTGAAGGACCAGGCTTTTATTTTTGGGATGATTATGAGGCAGGTAGGTGGGTGGTTACATTTTTGTATCATCTCTCTCATGACACACTTTCATCAAGTATCAACAAACTCTCTTTTCTTTTACAAAATCTTAACAAAGAACAATAATCTGTTTTACTCTCTTTCTCTTCCTCCTTTTAAAAAATCAAAATCAAGATCCATTTCACTTTGCGAAGAAATCGGGCACGTCATATAAAAACAAGTTCGAAGAAAAGTATCTTTGAAAACAAATCAGATCTAAAACATTTCGCCGTCCAGCAACGATCCCCACAACCGTCATCGGCAAACTAATATAGAGGTGAGCGACGTCGGTATGATAAACGGAAGTAGCAAAACCAAGGTTACCGAACAGAAAGTAGGAAATGATAAAGAGAGAAATGAAAATGAAGAGTGATGATATATTCACATCTTTCCTTCGGGTGATGAATGTAGTTTTGAAGAGTCAACGGGGAAACAAAATAATATATTTATTTGGTTTTGCAATTGATTTATTAATTCATACATTTTACCTTATAAAATAATTTAAATTATGGTGGTGGTGGGTGATGATTTACATGTGAGAGTTTGATATCCTTTTACACAATTTTGTATGTTATGCTTTTTTTTCTTGGCCCCATACTTTCATATTCGAATTTTTAAGTGGTTTTTTCATATTCAAATTTAGGAGATGGTTTACGCAAATTTGGTACATATCTATTTATACTAATCTGTTAAAAATGTATTTATATTAAATTAATATCCTTAAGTATAGTATTCAAACAACAATCTTTAGGGGTTACTTCTTTTTTTTCTATCGATTACTTCATATGATTTTTTTTTATAGTCTCTTAGTGGTGAATGATAGGTCTAACAAGATCACGTCATTGACGTCAATCTTTCGACTACTTATTGAAAGTTACATTTTGTACCATTTGCTTGCTTGCTTGAACATTTAATGCTTGTCACTTTTTTTTCTTTTTTTTTTTGCTTCTTGTAATCGATAAATGTAATTTAATAAATCGAGTACGTATGTGACATTCCTAGCTACATGTGTAAGATTCTGATATCTTCATATGTAGTGTTGACCAATTACATTTTTAACATGAATATTAAAACGACCGAAAGTGAATAACTTTCGAAACAGAGCAAATCTTTGAAATTAGACCTTCTCCTTATTCTAAAATGGGGGTATGATATTTATATAAAATAAAAAAATTGTAATTTTATAACAATGAATTTTAACTTTTTTTAGTGAGTAATATATAAAACTGGTCGATTTTTGGTACACCCTTTATAAAAATGTTACATATGATGACGGGGTTGTCGTTGTCGGTTCACGTTTGTAATAATAATTAAATAAAATATTAGTTTCTAATTTTAAATTGTGAGTAGAAATTAATATATTAATGTAAAAGCTATTAATAATAGTTTAGCAACATTATACTATAATTCTACAGTGGTCGGTGATTTTAGTTACGTATGTATCCTAAATGGCTACATATGTATTCAGGAAATGTTACATATGTATTCTAAGATGTTACTAACCTTGTAACACCGTAATCCATTTACGATTACTTATCAAAACCAATAAAAAAAATTATAGTCTCTTAGTGGTGAATGATAGGTCTAACAAGATCGCGTCATTGACGTCAATCTTTCGACTACTTGTTATCAGAAGTTACATTTTGTACCATTTGCTTGCTTGCTTGAACATTTAGCATGTGTTGTTCCATCTTGTACCATATGCTTGGTTGTTTTTACCTGATGATAGTGGCCAAATTAGATGTCGATGGCACTGTAGTCACGTTGGTGTTTAATGCTTGTCACTTTTTTTTTTGTTTCTTGTAATCGATAAATGTAATTTAATAAATCGAGTACGTATGTGACATTCCTAGCTACATGTGTAAGATTCTGATATCTTCATGTGTAGCGTTGACCAGTTACATTTTTAACATCAATATTAAAACGACCGAAAGTGAATAACTTTCGAAACAGAACAAATCTTTGAAATTAGACCTTATCCTTATTCTAAAATGGGGGTATGATATTTATAACAATGAATTGTACTTTTTTTAGTGAGTAATATAAAAAACTGGTCGATTTTGGGTACACCCTTTATAAAAATGTTACATAGGATGACGGGTTGTCGTTGTCGGTTCACGACGTTTGTAATAATAATTAAATATATTAGTTTCTAATTTTAAATTGTGAGTAGAAATTAATATATTAATGTAAAAGCTATTAATTATAGTTTAGCAACATTATACTATAATTCTACAGTAGTGGTCGGTGATTTTAGTTACGCATGTATCCTAAAATGGCTACATATGTATTCAGGAAATGTTACATACGTATTCTAAGATGTTACTAACCTTGTAACACCGTAATCCATTTAAGATTACTTATCAAAACTAATAAAAAAAGACACGATAAAAAAATGTTGAACCAAAATGTACTGCTATAATTAGAGAAATTGGTAACATACTGGAGATAACACGTAGATAATAAGTGATGTATTAGAAATCAATAACATATTGGAGATAATACATAGATTATAAGTGATGTATTTCAGGGTTCTATTTAATGAGCATTACTCATTGAATATGTTTGTTAAGTTAAGTTGCTCATATAATTTTTTGACAAAATACTACTTAGCATCTAAATTCATAAGACCCATTTAACATTTTATACCATGAACCAGCACTCAACATCGATAAACCCATTTCTATATCAATTTTTTTTTAATAAAGAACAAAAACCATCTCAAGATCCAATCACAGTAATGTAGCACTATACTAATGCGACCAAATACATCAAGAAAAAACGGATCTTGTAAATTTAGCAAAAAAAAATCAAGAAAGATATTACTATTTGATGTCCATCTTCTACTCGAGTTCGTTGCTTCAAACAATTTGTGCCACAAACAAGAAAAGAGAAATAAAAGTAATAAACTTCAAACAATTTCCCTCAAATAAAAAAAGAAATATAACCGATAAAATAAGGATTTACATCGACTTTGTCAGCTTGTGCCGCAGTTTCCGAACTAAATCTTCTAAGGATTGCGGTTGAAGCTCTTGATGTTCTTATTCTTAAACTTTCTGATTTCGGTGATAAAGAAGGTTGAGACATCGTGTGCTGATGATGGAATCCTCCTCAAACTCACTTGTGAATTAACAGTTGTAAATACTTTGAATCCAATTAATTGATTGAATTTGAATGTCCTGAGAGTAGTTTACTCATGCCTTTTGAAGAAAACCCAGTTTGCTCATTTCTTAAGTAAAAAGAAGGTGAGAGAAGGTTTAGAAAAGTACAAAAGTTATGTCAGAAGAGAGAGAGAGATTTAGTAACTTATTCTTTCTTTTTTACCCTTTTCATCATAGCAATAAAAAGGACAAAGGTTACTTTATTCAGCTTAAATCTTGGTCGTTCATTTTAGAGATCAACGGTAAGATATAGGGTTTCTTGAGTTTTCACAACTCAATAGGGTTTTTATTTTAGCCAAACCCTATATATATATATATAAAGAGGGTGTTTGGGATTGAGTTTCAAAACAACTTATTGACTTATTGGCTTTTTCAAAAAGCCAATAAGTCAATAAGCTGTTTGTGTAACCCAAAAGCACTTTCTGTTTTGACTTTTGGCTTTTGGCTTTTAAGGGTGGAAAAGCTGTTTTTGAAAAGTTAGAAATCCTAGCTTTTGGCTTTTGGCTTTTGGCTTTTGGCTTTTGACTTTTAGAAAAAAATTACAAATATACCACCCATACAACCAATATTCACAATAAGTTAAGCGAAACACTTAAAAAAACAACAATTTATTGACTTTTTGACGTTTCTCATCCCAAAAGCTAATCCTTTTGCATCTCCAAACTCAATCCCAAACACCCTCAAAATAAAGGGGAATTGGATTTTAATAATCTAAACTTTATTTCGTTGGCTGACAATAATCTGTACTTAAGAAATTCCCTATGATAGTCCTAACTTTCAAAGTATTGGATGTCAATGAACTTTTGTTAACCGAAAACTAACCCATGTTCAAAACTGAAAGAGTTTGAAAGTTAAAAAGTTCATTGTCGGCCAATATGTTGAAAGTTGAGACTGTTGTGGGGAATTTATTAAGTACAGATTAATGCCGGCCAATGACGCAAAGTATGGATTATTAAAATCCAATTCCCCAAATATAAATACACATGTATCCATGTATGTATTCAATAAAAGACAAAACTCTATATACATGCATACATACATACGGTTATACACCCCAAGAAAACAACAAATGTGACTTGTATTCATATGTCATTTTCATGAGTTTCACCAAAATGGAAACATACAACTATGATGATATGATCTTCCAAGCATCACTTTCCCTTCTCCCTTTTCCTTTTATCGGCCAAAACACGCCCACACACAACCACACTTGCATATTGTTGATTGGATAATGAATGAGACAATATCAAACATTCCCATGCATGTGATTAAAGGACAAAAACCCCAACTAAGCCTACTTTATACTCTTTTAGGCCCTTACCACCTTCTAAAGTATCTTCAATACAAGATATACTACCTAAAATACAATTGAACTTGTGCTAAATCCAATCACATATCCTCATGCATATAATCATCCATATCTATATCAAAGAGAAGATAAATTGTGTGCATGCATGCCATTAGAGACAAATGACACTATGATCCATTCTTATACCATAGTAGGTCTTGTATGATGACAACCTCATTCCCAAGGTTTGATATTAGCCTCAAACACTTGATATTTCCTTCCCCTTGGCTTCGGCCGAACTACAACTCACCACCATCACTTGTCATTTTCAAACTTTGTCAAGCAATTATACTAGTTTACATTTTACCTCCTTATTATCTAAACCAAGCTGTTTTGGCTTTCCAAAGCTAACACACATAGCCATCACCTCTTGGCCTATATAAGAATACCAAGAACACACCATTTGCACACACACTCTCAATAACCCACAACCTTCCTTCTTTATTTCTTCCTCACCTTCGGCCGACCCCAAACCCACCCAAACTCTTATCATTTCCTTCCTAATACCCCACGGCCGAACCCCTAGAACACACAAGGTTCGGATCCTAGAGTTGTTTCATGCCACATTGTGTTTGGAAGTCGTGGAAGGGGTACAATCATTCGGAGTTCATCTTACATTCATTTGGTATGTTAACTCCATTTAACCTCTACTAATTTCGGCTCACATTTAGTACACCCAACCCATAATCCATTGTCCAATATAATCGGCCCTTAACTAGCTAAAACATGATAATGTAGAAACTAAAAACATACAATGTGTTAGCTTTATTTCAATCTTATATATACTCGCACATATACATATGTATCGCGTATGTGTATCAAGAATCGACATGTATATTGGATACACATAGCCGCGAGAGATGTATGTTAATATAGACCTTATGTTTTATCAAAAATTCGACTTTCGGAACTAAGCATACATATACGTCCACAGACGTGAACATAACCTCTTTTCATACATGGAAATACACGACAATGTATGGTCTTATGCTTGCACATTGGTGACCATCTTTTACAACCCTAAACAAGTCGACTATGTTATACAAGGATCAAAATGTTATGACAAAGTTTCGGACCTCACCAAAAACATATGTTAAAGTAGTTTCAACATGTGTTAATCACGCCTTTAACATAATAACATGAGAACATATGTTAAAACACTTGTAATTTCATGATCTCACCATACGTGTTAGAATGGGGTAATATTCTATAACCCATGACAACATGTGGGGCCCGTTATGTCAATAAGAAATGTGTTTCTACAACAAAACTCACGGATTTCATGAAACCATACACTTTACAAAAGTACATACAAGATACGTAGTAATTGTCACGTGCATAAACAATGGTCCTACATATACATGGTACAAGGTCCACAAGTCGGGTGAACAACTTGTATGGTAAACAACAAGTACGCACAACTTAATATGTCCTTGATATTATAGGGTGCTTTTTTTTGTCGGGACAGTAGTTACTTCAGTTTGCTGCTTTGCTAGACCACATACTCAGACATCAGGTGAGTTTCACGGCCCCGTTTTACTATTTTTACATTTTTTGGGGATAAACATGCTACATTACTAGATACATTACATTTTGGTGAATTTCTATCATGACTACCATGTGAAACATGAGACACACGGTTCATGAGCTCAACAGTCCTCGTACTTATATTTTCACTATAACCATTAGCGAAAAGTAGCCATGGAATGTCACACCCTCAAATTTCCACTGCGGAGTTTTACCGCGAGGTGCATGACAAACCAGGACCCATAGCCATAAGTATCATGAACGACTCTAAATGCCCAAACCATTTAGTTCGTTTTTGATAAAAAGTTTCAAAGTTTAACCAAGCAATTTAAAGTAATGCGGAAGCGTAAACAAAGTAAAACATTTGCAAAAGTCTGCGCAAGACAACGCGCCCAAAACCAAAGTTTAAAAGTACGAAATAATAAATATCCATAACCCAAGACACGAATGATGCATGCCCTAAAACGTGCTCCGTACCTAAGGACCTGCAAAGCATGCTAAAATGTGTCAACATAAAGTCGGTGAGTTCACTATAAATGTAAGCGATGTAAATAATAACGTAGGTTCTCAAAACCCCAAAAGTCCAGTGTACAACGTTGGTCCTTCCGACCCTGTAAACAATAGCTAATTCAAATGCCAGGGGTAGCTAGCCCACTCATGATAACTAAAACCGGCGAATACCGAACTACTAATGAACAAGTTCCCATAACCGGGATAAAGATGCCTTGCATCATTGTCCATCGACAATGATTATGTTTGAAGCTAATAGTTCACATCCGTGCTCCCAGCACGATGTGAGGTTTGTTAGACCTAATAGCGCTATCAACTAATTAACCCGCTTGCCCAACCGGCAATTGATTCGGTATTTTGAAGGACTTAAAAGATGTGTTTGGTTTAGTTCATCAAGGACATATACATGAATTAGTAAAAATAGATTCACCTTGTGAACCATGCACCCCAAACCCGGGATGTGTAAAAGAAAGTTATCTCAAGATAGACTAGAAAACGTTACCAATGTGGTCTCAACCCGAGACGCATGCTTTGAGAAAAAGTAGTGAAACTCACCTTATCGCGTAAGCAAAGAATCCAAACAGCAAGTATTATATGCTACCGACACCCTAATAACAGTGTCACTACGTGAGTATAGGCGTAACATCATTACACCATATAACTCGTTTGTCCAAGGCGTTTTAAATATTCAAAAGTGTGTATGCAACGCCTAGTGATTCTACATGCAATAGTAAACCCTACGGACTCGTTGGTGAATGAGTTGGTTATAATTAGTTTCTACAGCCCGTATGTGTCGTAAACATGTGTATTTCCGTTATATGTCAATTTTAGATCACCTAAGACCTCAAGTAATCACATAAACACATAATACACAATCTGTGTTTTCAGGATAGATTGTGCGCCATCAAAACGAATTTATTTAAAATAGTAAACCAGTGAGTTATCCTCCCAAATTTTTACTGAATTATCTTTGGGATTCACTTGGTAATACCTATTTTTGTTTGTCTTAATTCCAAACACAAAAATTATAAAAATTCGTACAACACAGCAGTGTTCAGAAAATTTCCACAACAGGTCAGTTTAGTAGGAAAATTCTTAAAAATTGTGTATTCATCCAAACGAGATGAATCCACTTGGAAAAGCTCTATTTTTCCAGTATTGACCTACTGTAAAAATTTCATAACCTAACTCCTTGTAAATCTCAAGTTATGGCCATTTAAAGTTAACCCAATTTACAAATCCGAAAATCTGATATGACCCCTAATCAATTAAAATTCCAAAAACGACTCATCCTACGTCCAAAACACATGATTTTACCCATTATGAAAAGCTAAGATCAGGTGTGACCTAACCATGCCAAGAAAACCCTAAAATTATTATGTTAGAGCCGTGTTACAGCTCCTACAAGTTTGACTAACCATTCTGTCCAGATTTTTGTTTCGCCTAAATCATACTTTAATCGCCTACCGTGTGCACAAAAACTATTATCATTCACCAATCATCAACACAAAACATTCCTAATACTTATTTTATCAGATTCTATGATTAAACATGTCAAGATCAAAGCTTTACGAATCAAAACACCAATTACTTGCGCAACAAGTATCCTACGATGTTACTAAGCGTTTATGAGTATGTTTAATCCATTTAATCTACAAAAAGATTCATGCTTTAATGTTTTATAAATTCATTCAGACCTGGACAAACTTATTATATGATTTTTATTAATGAAAACACAAGATAAAAGCATAAGAAATAGTAAGATATACCCTTAGCTCTCTCAATCGATCAATCGCGCGCCTTGGAGCCTCCCAATTGATGATCTTGAGCCTTAGCAGAGGTTGTTTGAGTGAAATATTCGTGTGGGGCAGTAAGGGGGCGATTAGGGTTGAGTATGGGGGTTGCATGGGAGTTTAGGTTGCTTAAATATAGGTTTAAGGCGGTTTAGACCCGTCAGTACGTTTCGAGCGGCCGCTCGGTGCCTGTGAGCGGCCGCTCACAGGTCCGGGTGGCGCGCTCGTTTCTCGTTTCGTCTCCCGACGCGTTATCCTTCGACGTTTTCATTATTTCGGACCGTAACAAGTGTAACCCCATGCATTAAGACCCTAATCAACCTCATTCTCCACTTTTAATGATTTCTATTAACGTGTTCGGTTTAGGTTCACATAATCACGTATGGTTTTCACATAAGTTTATTTTTCACCAACGTCCGAGGTTCACTAATCATGCAATCACACGTTGACTCACAACCATGCACGTATGTCTTATCTAACTAACCCTAGTTAAGTATAATGCAAGGAAATGTAACTAGAGTTTAGTTAAAGTGAGAACCTAAATTTTCGGGGTATCACATCATCCCCAAGTTGAAAAGAATTTCGTCCCGAAATTCAGCAAGTAAACAGTAAAGCCAGCTAAAAATGTATGCTTGGTTTCCGGATGTCACATCATCCCCAAGTTGAAAGGAATTTCGCCCCGAAATTCACTTTGAGCGAGCTGCTTTATGTTCGGCATTTGATCTGTGCACAGGTTCAGGTTCAGAAAAGAGGTGTGGATATTTGAGCCGCATCTGGTCTCTGCGCTCCCACGTGTATTCCGGTCCTAGACGGGAATTCCACCGTACCTTCACGATAGGTATAGTGCTTTGCCTGAGTTTCTTGACGCCCTGCTCAAGAATCTCCACTGGTTCTTCCACGAACCGTAACTGGTCGTCCACCTGGATCTCCTCCAGCGGTACTACCAGTGTAGTATCGGATAAGCATTTCTTCAAGTTTGAGACGTGGAATACATTATGCACTCCACTGAGTTCGTCTGGTAGATTCAGCTGATAAGCTACCGGACCAATCCTTTTAACAATCTCGAAGGGTCCAACATAGCGGGGATTCAACTTCCCTCGTTTCCCAAAGCGTATCACTCCTTTCCAAGGTGACACCTTTAACAAAACTTTGTCCCCAACCTGGAACTCCAAAGGTTTTCTACGTTTGTCCGCGTAGCTTTTCTGTCGATCACGAGCAGCAGCCATTCTGTTTCTGATTTGCACTATCTTCTCAGAGGTTTCGTGCACGAGTTCGGGACCTGTTAGTTGGCTATCCCCAACCTCAGTCCAACAAATAGGAGACCTACACTTGCGGCCATAAAGTGCCTCGAAAGGCGCACACTGAATCGAGGTGTGGTAACTATTGTTGTAAGAGAATTCGATTAAGGGCAAGTGCTTGTCCCAGTTATTACCAAAGTCCACCACGCATGCTCGTAGCAGATCCTCTAATGTTTGGATGGTACGTTCACTTTGTCCATCCGTCTGTGGGTGATAGGCTGTGCTCATATCGAGACGAGTACCTAGAGCATCTTGGAGAGTAGTCCAGAATCGAGAAGTGAATCGCCCATCGCGATCAGATATAATGGAAGTAGGCACTCCATGCCTAGAGACTATCTCCTTGATATAAAGGTTCGCCAGCTTCTCTAACGAGTCCGTTTCTTTTATCGCCAGGAAGTGGGCCGATTTGGTTAAGCGGTCCACGATAACCCAAATCATGTTATGGCCCGCTGTTGTTTTTGGAAGCTTCGTAATGAAATCCATGGAAATCCCATCCCATTTCCACATCGGTATCTCTGGTTGCTGAAGTAGGCCTGAAGGTTTCTGATATTCAATCTTAACCTTCGCACAAGTCAAGCACTTACTAACATAAGTGGCTATCTCTGCTTTCATGTTTGGCCACCAGTAGAGAGTTTTGAGGTCCTGATACATTTTGTCCGAACCGGGATGCACCGAATAACGAGACGTGTGAGCCTCATCGAGCACTAGTTGTCTAAGATCCCCTGAACGTGGAATCCAGACGCGATTTATAAAGTACTGAAGCCCATCCGACTTCAGTTCCAGGTGTTTGTCAGCACCATGCAATGTTTCCAACCCGATATTTTCCTTTTTCAAGGCCTCGCCTTGGGCTTCACGTATTTTATCAGGCAGATTAGAGTGTATGGTAAGTTGTAAGGCTCGCACACGTTTGGGTTTCGTTTCCTTACGGCTCAGGGCATCAGCTACTACGTTAGCTTTCCCTGGATGGTACTTGATAGCACAGTCATAATCATTCAAGAGTTCGACCCATCGTCGTTGCCGTATGTTTAGGACCTTCTGATCAAATATGTGCTGAAGACTCTTATGATCTGTGAAGATTGTGCACTTCGTTCCGTAGAGGTAGTGTCTCCAAATTTTGAGAGCGAAGACAACCGCTCCCAGTTCCAAGTCGTGAGTGGGATAATTCTTCTCGTGAACTTTTAGTTGTCGTGAAGCATAAGCGATCACCTTCTCGCGTTGCATCAAAACACACCCTAGCCCTTGGATAGATGCATCACAGTACACCACAAAGTCCTCCGTACCCTCAGGTAGTGATAATATTGGAGCACTGCAAAGTTTGGTCTTAAGTAATTGAAAAGCAGCTTCTTGGGCATCTTCCCACTTGTAGATAATCCCCTTCTGTGTCAAAGCAGTGAGGGGTTGAGCGATTTTTGAGAATCCCTGAATGAATCTGCGATAATAGCCTGCAAGGCCAAGGAACTGTCGAACCTCTGTGGGAGTCTTAGGGGCCTCCCATCTTTTAACCGCATCAATCTTAGCGGGATCGACCTGTATTCCTGCCTCGTTCACCACATGACCCAAGAATTGGACCTCACGAATCCAGAAGTCACACTTGGAGAATTTTGCATATAGCTGCTCACTTTTCAGAAGTTCCAAGATGAGTCGTAGGTGTTGCTCGTGCTCTTCCCTACTCTTGGAATAGATCAGGATATCGTCTATGAACACTATGACAAATTTGTCTAGATAGGGTTTGCACACCCGGTTCATGAGGTCCATGAACACAGCTGGTGCATTGGTCAGCCCGAAGGGCATTACCAAAAATTCATAGTGCCCATAACGAGTTCGAAAAGCTGTCTTTGGCACATCCTCCTCTCGAACTCTCAGTTGGTGATACCCCGACCTTAAGTCAATCTTGGAATAGAAACTCGACCCCTGAAGTTGGTCGAATAGATCATCTATGCGAGGTAAAGGGTAGCGATTCTTAATTGTCACCTTATTTAATTCCCGGTAATCGATGCACATACGGAAACTCCCATCCTTCTTCTTCACGAATAAGACTGGGGCTCCCCACGGTGAAGAGCTAGGTCGGATGAAACCCCTATCCAATAGCTCTTGGAGTTGGGTAGATAGTTCCTGAAGTTCGCCTGATGCAAGGCGGTATGGTGCACGCGCAACTGGGGCGGCGCCTGGTGCAAGGTCAATTTGGAACTCCACTTGGCGAACCGGTGGAAGTCCTGGCAGCTCCTCTGGGAATACATCAGGAAAATCTCGGACCACCGGGATGTCCTCGATTTTTGTTTCGACTTCGGCTCGAGTGTCAGAAATGTTAGCCAATATGGCTGGATAGCCCTTCCGTATGCACTTCTGGGCCTTCAAGTAAGAGATGATGCCCACCATGGCACCACCGCGATCACCCTGGACAGACAATAATTCCCCACTGGGGAGGGGGATACGAACAACTTTCTCCTTGCAGAGAATTTCGGCGTGGTGCTTGGACAACCAGTCCATGCCAACCACAAGATCGAAGCTTCCTAGGGTGATAGGTAAAAGGTCGATGGCAAACAAATGTCCATCTAGTTCGAGCCTACAGTCACGAAGAATGTGGGTTACCTCAACAGGCTTCCCATCAGCTAGTTCTATAGAGTACGGGGTCTCGAGTAATGTAGGAACTATCCCTAGTTGTCCGCTAAGTTTTGATGACACAAAACTATAATCCGCACCAGTATCATATAAAACAGAAGCGAGAGTGTCGTTCAAGGAACACGTACCCGTCACGACGTTGTTATCATTCCTCGCTTCCCCAGAGCCAATCACGAATGCTCTACCACGCGCCCCATAGTTGTTTCCATTGTTGTTGTTGTTATTACCAGTGTTGGTGTTATTATTTCCTCCATTGTTTCCATTACCGTTCAGCTGGGGACAATTCTTTTTAAAATGGTTCTCGCTACCACACTGGTAACACGCCTTTCCACCCTTCTGTTGCTGACCCTGCGGGGGTGGGTTACCCTGAAGGTTGACTCTACAGTCTTTCTGCACATGCCCCAGCTTACCACAACGATCGCACTTAATCCTGTTACATGGCCCAGAGTGGTGATAGTTGCACTTAGCGCACTTGGGCCGATTTCTGTGATAACCACCTTGAGTCTGAGTACGGTTGCTGTTGTTGTTGTTGTGGTTGTCGTGTTTCTTGTTCGGGTGCTGCTGCTGTTGATTACCATTACCCGGGGGTTTGCTAGACGCACTCTCCCACTTTCTCTTATTATCACTAGTGCCAGAGGATGAAGCACCTCGAGGGGGCAGTAGTCCCTCCTCTACTTTCTGGTCAGTCAGCTGGTGTGCCATACGAATCACCTGCTGAAGATTGTTGAAGTTGGCAGCAGTAACCATGCCCTTGATCTGCGGCACCAAACCCTTGATGTACAGTTCAATTCGCTTGTAGAGCGGGGTTGAGTAGTTAGGGCACATAGTGGCTAGCTCATGTGACCTAGTGGTGTAGGCTTCAATATCCGACCCCACCATTTTCAGATTCAGGTACTCAGTTTCCAGCTTCTGGATTTCATCCCGAGGGCAGTACTCCTCCCTCATCATCTCCTTGAAAGCATCCCAAGGCGTAGCATTTGCCACATCCACACCCAGTATTTGCTTCTGAGAGTTCCACCAAGATAACGCCGTGTTCTCAAGTGTACCAGCGGCATATTTGACCCGGTCAGCTGGTGGACAGTTGCACATAGCAAAGCATGACTCCACCCTTTCGAACCATCTAAGTAGTCCAACTGCACCTTCAGATCCCCCAAAGTTTTGAGGCTTGCAGTCCATGAAGGTTTTGTAGGTGCAGGCTGGAGGGTGGTGTGGTTGTTGACCTACGTGCAAACACGGGAGTCATATGAGTAATAGAGTTTAACGCTGGAGCTCGTAGAAGGAGTAAAATAAAACGAATTAGTGTTACCAGCTTGGATAGCTGCGAGGGCTGCAACCACCCTGTCGTTGACCAGTGCAGTCAGCTCAGCTTGTGTTAGGTTGATGTGTCCACGTCCATGACCTCTTCCCGCCATCGTAGTTCTACAAATATACTATACACATGAGACTACAATCGTTTGTACATCACGGTGTACTAGTAAATCACGCACGTATAAATAATAAAATAAAAGTTAAATCAATAATAAAATACCAACGTTCTAAAACAATCCAAAAGATCACCCAGTCACACGAGATTAAATAGAAGTCATAATATACTAGGAACAAAATAAATAACTAAATAAATAATAATAAATAAAATCAATCGTCGTCCGTAGAGATGACTGATCCTTCATCCTCACTTTCCTCCGGTAACTCCTCAGGTTCTTCCTCCTCTTCCTCTTCTATAAGAGCTGCATCAAGTGCTGCTCCCAAATCATCAAACTCATCCTCCATGGGTTCCTCTTCGGGGTCCTCTTCCCCAATTGGTTCCAAGGCTTCCATAAGCTGGTTGCGAACCATGGCTAACTCCTCTCGAGTATGTGCCAACTCTTGTTTGGTAGCAGTAGCATCCTGTTTTGCTTCCTCAGCCTCTTTCTTAACTTTCCTTAGTTCGCTGAGTAAGTAGTCAATCTGTCCCGCCACATGTGTCAATGTCTCGTCAGCATTTCTTCTCCAGAACTGGAACTCCTTAATACCAGTGTAAGCATTATCCAACTCAGTGTGTACATGCCTCACCATCCCTGCAAGTGTCCTCTCCCACGAGTCCACAATGGGAGGTACTGTAGCTGGCACCCCATAACTTACGACCCACGAGTGTAAGATGTCCGTGAACCAACGCCAACGGTTAGTGGCTTCACTCGGCTCGAGTGACGAAGATGGGGACTCATAAGGGTCATACATGGGGCGTCGCTGCCCGTCATGAGCACGGTAAGAGTAATTTCGGTGAGCGGGGTTAACCATAATTACCTGCAATATGTTAGGTTAGTGTTCGAAGTCGAGAAAAATAAGCGTGCACTGAAGACGATGAGTGTACTAATACTTATTCTATAATGATTATAGTCTAGAATGCAATGCAATTCCTAGTTCACTATAACCAATGGCTCTGATACCAATCTGTCACACCCTCAAATTTCCACTGCGGAGTTTTACCGCGAGGTGCATGACAAACCAGGACCCATAGCCATAAGTATCATGAACGACTCTAAATGCCCAAACCATTTAGTTCGTTTTTGATAAAAAGTTTCAAAGTTTAACCAAGCAATTTAAAGTAATGCGGAAGCGTAAACAAAGTAAAACATTTGCAAAAGTCTGCGCAAGACAACGCGCCCAAAACCAAAGTTTAAAAGTACGAAATAATAAATATCCATAACCCAAGACACGAATGATGCATGCCCTAAAACGTGCTCCGTACTTAAGGACCTGCAAAGCATGCTAAAATGTGTCAACATAAAGTCGGTGAGTTCACTATAAATGTAAGCGATGTAAATAATAACGTAGGTTCTCAAAACCCCAAAAGTCCAGTGTACAACGTTGGTCCTTCCGACCCTGTAAACAATAGCTAATTCAAATGCCAGGGGTAGCTAGCCCACTCATGATAACTAAAACCGGCGAATACCGAACTACTAATGAACAAGTTCCCATAACCGGGATAAAGATGCCTTGCATCATTGTCCATCGACAATGATTATGTTTGAAGCTAATAGTTCACATCCATGCTCCCAGCACGATGTGAGGTTTGTTAGACCTAATAGCGCTATCAACTAATTAACCCGCTTGCCCAACCGGCAATTGATTCGGTATTTTGAAGGACTTAAAAGATGTGTTTGGTTTAGTTCATCAAGGACATATACATGAATTAGTAAAAATAGATTCACCTTGTGAACCATGCACCCCAAACCCGGGATGTGTAAAAGAAAGTTATCTCAAGATAGACTAGAAAACGTTACCAATGTGGTCTCAACCCGAGACGCATGCTTTGAGAAAAAGTAGTGAAACTCACCTTATCGCGTAAGCAAAGAATCCAAACAGCAAGTATTATATGCTACCGACACCCTAATAACAGTGTCACTACGTGAGTATAGGCGTAACATCATTACACCATATAACTCGTTTGTCCAAGGCGTTTTAAATATTCAAAAGTGTGTATGCAACGCCTAGTGATTCTACATGCAATAGTAAACCCTACGGACTCGTTGGTGAATGAGTTGGTTATAATTAGTTTCTACAGCCCGTATGTGTCGTAAACATGTGTATTTCCGTTATATGTCAATTTTAGATCACCTAAGACCTCAAGTAATCACATAAACACATAATACACAATCTGTGTTTTCAGGACAGATTGTGCGCCATCAAAACGAATTTATTTAAAATAGTAAACCAGTGAGTTATCCTCCCAAATTTTTACTGAATTATCTTTGGGATTCACTTGGTAATACCTATTTTTGTTTTGTCTTAATTCCAAACACAAAAATTATAAAAATTCGTACAACACAGCAGTGTTCAGAAAATTTCCACAACAGGTCAGTTTAGTAGGAAAATTCTTAAAAATTGTGTATTCATCCAAACGAGATGAATCCACTTGGAAAAGCTCTATTTTTCCAGTATTGACCTACTGTAAAAATTTCATAACCTAACTCCTTGTAAATCTCAAGTTATGGCCATTTAAAGTTAACCCAATTTACAAATCCGAAAATCTGATATGACCCCTAATCAATTAAAATTCCAAAAACGACTCATCCTACGTCCAAAACACATGATTTTACCCATTATGAAAAGCTAAGATCAGGTGTGACCTAACCATGCCAAGAAAACCCTAAAATTATTATGTTAGAGCCGTGTTACAGCTCCTACAAGTTTGACTAACCATTCTGTCCAGATTTTTGTTTCGCCTAAATCATACTTTAATCGCCTACCGTGTGCACAAAAACTATTATCATTCACCAATCATCAACACAAAACATTCCTAATACTTATTTTATCAGATTCTATGATTAAACATGTCAAGATCAAAGCTTTACGAATCAAAACACCAATTACTTGCGCAACAAGTATCCTACGATGTTACTAAGCGTTTATGAGTATGTTTAATCCATTTAATCTACAAAAAGATTCATGCTTTAATGTTTTATAAGTTCATTCAGACCTGGACAAACTTATTATATGATTTTTATTAATGAAAACACAAGATAAAAGCATAAGAAATAGTAAGATATACCCTTAGCTCTCTCAATCGATCAATCGCGCGCCTTGGAGCCTCCCAATTGATGATCTTGAGCCTTAGCAGAGGTTGTTTGAGTGAAATATTCGTGTGGGGCAGTAAGGGGGCGATTAGGGTTGAGTATGGGGGTTGCATGGGAGTTTAGGTTGCTTAAATATAGGTTTAAGGCGGTTTAGACCCGTCAGTACGTTTCGAGCGGCCGCTCGGTGCCTGTGAGCGGCCGCTCACAGGTCCGGGTGGCGCGCTCGTTTCTCGTTTCGTCTCCCGACGCGTTATCCTTCGACGTTTTCATTATTTCGGACCGTAACAAGTGTAACCCCATGCATTAAGACCCTAATCAACCTCATTCTCCACTTTTAATGATTTCTATTAACGTGTTCGGTTTAGGTTCACATAATCACGTATGGTTTTCACATAAGTTTATTTTTCACCAACGTCCGAGGTTCACTAATCATGCAATCACACGTTGACTCACAACCATGCACGTATGTCTTATCTAACTAACCCTAGTTAAGTATAATGCAAGGAAATGTAACTAGAGTTTAGTTAAAGTGAGAACCTGAATTTTCGGGGTATCACATGGAACACTTATTTAGATCTATTGGGCTGACACCCCCACTCTTGGTTAGTCACTCTAACCGGTTACATACAAATGAGTGTTAGTTTGCTACCATTTATACGTTGTCTTTATTGTACAATGCGCGAGGCACAACAGTCAAGAGGTTTGGTTATGGCACTCATGGTTGGAACAGTAATCGTTGGCTTAGCTAGCTATGATTGGTCATACACAAATTTCACAAACTTTACATTTAGTACATTAAACATGTGAACTCGCCGACTTTATGTTGACAAATCTTTTACGCATTTTTTCAGGTAATTGATTCATGGAGCCTGGGGATTTGAGAGAATGGTTTGAGTGGAAACTACGTGGTACCTCTGCCTTGAGTCAAGTCCAAAAAACAATTTAATAATTCATTTTTGACATTTGATTCCGTATTTCAGAAAATTTATATTTTCCTTATGTAAGACAATTTAGAATATCTTGGTATAAATCATGTTTTATCTTATGTGTTGCTCAAACCTTGTGCTTGAAAACCTTTCGAAGTCGCATTCCCGTGTTTCCGCCTTGGTGGAGTGTGACAGCATGTCGTGTCTAGACCAAACGATATATGGGTTATGGTATTAAAAGAACTCTACGGGGGTTGGGTTAGTGTTCTTGACGGAAATGTTGTGGGTAATGAAAAGGGGATGTGGCGATTGATTATCATTTCTAGTTAGTTTCTTCAAGAGAATCAAATCATTTCTTGGAATATTTTGGAGAAAAATGATGATACTCCTATTGTTCCTTGGATGTGGGACTTTGATGCTGATGACTTATTCTCGGTTAAATCTATTCCAAATCACATAGACAGTATAGTCTTATCTAATGATGGAACCCCTTTTCTTTGGAATCCTCATGTGCCACTAAAGGTTGATATTTTGTGTTGGAGAATCTCTTTGAATCGTCTCCCGATCCGAACTAAGTTAGTGAATCGTAGTACTGATGTTCCCTCTGTTTTATGTCATGTTTGTTCGAAGTCGGATGAAACTTTAATTCATTTGTTTGGAGAATATATGGTGGTAGCGAGGACTTGGAACTCTAACTAGATGTTGAGCTAATTTCGGATATCTCTTATGCAAGTATTATGGTTTGGAAAAAGACTCTTCCTATTAAGTTGAAAAAACAGAAGGTGTTTCATGGGATAGTGATGTGGGTGTGGTGGTTATTATGGCGGTTCAGAAATGACAAGGTGTTTCTAGATGCCCTAAGAAGTTCGATCCATATTTTTAATTCATTGACGAGTTGATCTTTTCATTGGATTGTAAATTAGAATCATAAGATTCAGGTCAGTTGGACGCAATAGATCCAAAACCCGTTAAATTTCACATAACACTTGCGGTTTTTTTCCTAGCTTTCTCCTAGCTTGTGTTATATTTTCATTATCTTTTTCATTTTTAGATTCACCAATCTCATTTTCAAATGTATTAGGCATCAAACACCTAAGATGCATTTTCAACCTTTGTAAACTAAGAAGAAGGAGTACCTAACCTTATATTTAGTTCTTACAAATTAAGTAGGATTTCATCCATGATTGTCGATTCTTGCTGGTTGCCATCTTTTGTTGCTACACGTGGAAGAGCTAGTTTCGAGGATAAACTACTTTGATACCAATGTTATAACCCAAACATGAGATCTCAACCAAAACGACTAGTCTAATGGGTGAGAGAGTCCATTTAAACGTTACATTTGTTGCCCATACAACCGATTTGGGACAAATCTCATACATTGAAATAATTCAAGTCCGTAACAAAGAGTAAGTATAAAAACAAATACAACCTAAGTACCCTAAAAGCTTGTGCTCAATTACAAGAAGCCATATTATTGTAGTATCTTTCACAGCTTAAATTGTACTTTCTCACACTCAACCTAACATACAACGATAAAGGCCCCAAAGCTTTAAACGACCGTATATTGTCAGATGAAGCTTATTTATAACCATTTGCTTGTTTAACATTTTACGTTTACTAAAAAAACTTACGATAGAAGAGCAATCAACATGACAAAACATAACAAATCAATCTTGTGAACTTGAATTAAATGGCACAATATGTAATAGTAGTGATCCAAGAAATGTTTGTAAAAAGAGTTTAGTATACACAAAAGAACGGATTCTCTATAACACCAAAAACTAACTCACCTACAAGGTCAAAATTATAATTATTTAGGACCGATGGAGAGAGGGGAATGGGAAGAGCCACAACTGCGAAGGATAAACACACCATCGACAAAACACCACTTTCAAAACAACAACAAAAACACTACTACCTTCTATATCTCAAACCTTCCAACTTATTGTACTTTGGGGATGTTGTGGAAAGAGTTTCGACTGTGTTGAAAAATGGCGGATGCATATTTACTCAGGAGAAAAGACAAGTCAGGCAAATACTTTGCTTTCTTGAGGTTCAAGGATGTCGAAGATAATGAAGCAATGGTAAAGGCCCTGGTCAATTTTCAAATGGGAGAAGGCCGACTTTGTGCCAATGTTGCAAGGTTTAAAAGGGAGGAGGCGAATGTACGGGTAGGCAACAATCGTCACAGTAACGGCTACCAGACCAAGGATAACCCATATGCTCGGAATCAATCAGGCAAAGAACGGTCAGGGTATATGGCGTGGAGAGAGAATTTTTCTCCCCTAGAGGTGAACAAGAGGCAAAACCAATCCGTAAACAACCAAAAAATGATCAGGATTCCAAATAAAACTTACACGGTGCAATTTGTCCTTGGAAGATGCTCACTTATTGGTTCAGTCAAAGATGTTACAAGATTGTGCAGGCTCGATGATTTCATGAGAATGGTATCGGAGGATCATGCAACTCCAAAATACGTGGCAGGATGTATGTTCTCCTTACTTTACTTAGCTCCGGTAGTGCAATTAAGTTCTTGAATGAAAAAAAGGATTTATTAGGAGGTTGGTTCAATTCTTTGGATCGTTGGGAAGGTCAAGTATTGACTTTCCAAAGAGTTGCTTGGTTGAAAATCACTGTGGTTCCCCTTCAACTTTAGGATAAGGAAGTATTCGACTCCATTGCAGCTGCTTTTGGTGCCATTGTTCATGGACCAATGGCGAGTGCTAGAGACGGGAATTTTTCTCAAGAAACAGTAGTGGTATTAGTCACCGATGGAAGGTGAATATCAGAAGAAGTGGAAATACGGAGGGGAGATCAGAGAATCAAAGTATGGATTGAAGAAACAGAAGAAACATGGAGTCCCGATTTTGTCAAGGCCTGCCTAAACCTGAACAACGACCGATGTCGAAGAAGCTGAGACGTCTAAGAATAACGCAGGTGAAGAAAACATGGAGATAGAACTCGAGGAAGGGGAGATTGGGGTAGAGAGTCCATAAAATAATCAGCATAAAGAAGTTCCGGTGGAGACATCGGTGCCATATGAATAGAATTCCAAAGGTCAAGAGGAATATGAAGAGTCTCCGGTTACATGCATACATGGTTTGTTTTTTGAGGGCTGAGAATCATTGGATGAGGTGTCGGCGCAAATTACAAAAGAGAATGTTAATATTGTGGGGGGGGCACATCATTAATTCCTAACCTACTTTGGTGGACCCACGGGTGAATTATAATCAGAATAATGGTACTGGGCCAGGCCCGCGTAAAATACCCAGGGGAACTTTGGACTAAATGAGGACCTAATGGATCTTAACTCCCTACCAGCTAGGCCCATTTTCTCCTTTCCAAATAACCTGTTTTGCTCTTAAAATACTGGAAGTTAGGTTCACAGGCTCCGTAAGAGAGGAAAGTCAGGAGATCTCCCATGGAAAATAGCAGTAACGATGTGCCTTTTCCGCAGGTATTTATAGCTCCCACCCAATCAAACTAGCCACAAGAAAGGGAGCGTTCGGCTAAAGATCAGGCAATCGAATCTGAAGCGAGAGACACAGAAGATTTAGGGATTTTAGTGGGAATCAATTTGGAAGGTTTCTAAGAGGACCTAGAAGAGTCAATAAAGGAGGGTGACGTATTTCTGATCCAATGAATTTCATTACTTACAATGTCAGGTGGATTGGGACTGATGGGAAGGTACTAACTATAAATAAGGTGATTAGGAACCAAAAAGGAATGTTTGTAGCGATTTAAGAGACCATGATGAGAGATGGGTCAAAGATTCAAGTGCAGAGACTTTGGGGTCGAGGACCTTTTGATTTCGATTGGGTGAATGCTGAAGGTAGATCTGGTGGTCTGCTATGCTGTTGGGACACTGATTGGTTCTGCAAGTCCGATGTTATAATAAGCATGCACTTCCTAATTATCAAAGGTACGTTTAAGCAATTTGGGGAAGTGATTAATATAGTGAATGTATATGCACCTCAGGGAGTGAATCAAAAGAGAGATGTGTGGAGTGAGCTATCTGAGATAATGTTAACTAGAGATGGCATGTGGCCTGAGGAGAGAATGAATAAAGATTTTAACTCCCAGATGTGCCGAAGATTTCAATGCATTTATTGAAGATAATGGGCTTAATGAATATCCGAGTGGGTAGAAAATTCACAAGGGTAGCTGGGGATGACAATAAACTCCAAAGATTGATAGATTCTGGTATGTAGAACTTTCTGGTAAAATGGTCGAATGCCTTGGTCATTTCTTTTCCTCATCTCGCATCTGACCACAGCCCTATAGTTCTATCTACGGCTGCCATAAACTTTGGCCCTTGTCCTTTTTGTTTTTATAATTCGTATATTGGTTGGCCGGGATTGGAAAGTGTGGTGCAAAATGCGTTAACCGGTTAGGAAATTAATGGCCCACCAGATATGATATTAGCATGAAAGTTTACGAAGATCAAGGAAGGAATCAAAGCGTGGTTAAGCAAAGTAGGGAAGATAGGAAGCGAGAAAAAAAGGAAGTGGAAGGTAGAATTTCGGTGATGGATAGTTGTATGGAAGATAGAGCCTTGATGGATGAGGAGATCGTTATATGAACTGAAAGCAAAAAAAAAAAAAAAAAGACTAGAGGAGATAAAAATTGATATTGTCAAAGACATGAAACAAAGGGCGGTAGAAAGAGACAAGAACACGACCTTTTTTCATGGTATGTTAAATCACAATATTGGGCTAAATCGGATGAATGGAATACAGGTTAATAACGAATGGGTAACGGATCCACTAAAAATGAAGCATGAGGCGAGAAGATTTTTTGCATTCAAATTTGGTGAGCCGGAACAAAATAGACCAACTTTTGTGTTTCCGTCCTTAAAACGTTTGTCTCAACATGATGCTGATGAGCTTATCAAGTCATTTTCAATAGAAGAGGTGAAAGAGGCGATTTGGGATCGTGGAAGTGACCGCTCCCCCGGACCGGATGGGTTCAATTTTGGTTTCATGAAGTACTTTTGGGAGTTGCTAAAAGATGATATTATGAGCATGATGGATGCCTTTTTTCTTTAATGGGATTATAAACCGAGGCTGTGGATTGTCATTTATAGCTTTAATCCCTAAATGTATTGATCTGATTTCTTTCCATGACCTCCGGCCAATTAGTTTAATCGGATGCATCTCAAAAAATTATATCTAAGGTGCTAGCAAATCGGCTTAAAAGGGTAATTCACTCGGTAATTACAGATTTCCAATCTGGTTTCTTGGCAACTAGGAATATCTTGGATGGCCACTTAATTCTAAACGAAGTCATCTCCTGTATTAAGAAGGCCCAATTGGAAGCGTTTATTCTTAAAGTTGACATGGAAAAAGCGTATGACACGATTAGTTGGAGCTTTATCACATTAGTGCTTCATCAGATGGGCTTCCCGAAAAGGTGGATAATGTGGGTGAAGGGAATCCTAGAATCATCAAGAGCTTCGGTCCTAATCAATGGTTGTCCGACGTGGGAATTCCAATGCTTTCGTGGGGTGCGACAAGGTGATCCACTCTCTCCGTTTATTTTTATCTTGGCCATGGAGGCACTAACTAGTTTTATCCATCAAACTAAGGAGTTGGGAATAACTCGTGGAATCCGTCTTCCAAATAGTGGGCCAGTCTTTACCCATCTAATGTATGCGGATGACATTGTATTCATGGGGGAATGGGGAGTTGGCAACATACAAAACATCAATCGGTTAATGTGATGTTTCTACTTAATATCTGTGCTGAAAATGAATTATAGCAAAACCAATATCTTCGGGCTCGGGGTAAACGAAGACGTGGTGGATTGTATGGCGAACATGATTAATTGTAACTCTCCAAAAAAATATGATTAATTGTAAAGTGGGTAACTTTCCTTGTAAGTACCTGGGGCTGCCAATAGGGGTTAATATGAATCAAAGAAGGCATTGGAACAGCATGGTGGAATGCTTTAAATCCAGATTATCGAAGTGGAAAGCTAGGCATTTGTCTTTTGGAAGTCGTGTGATCTTGCTGAAATGGTGGTGGAGGTATAAACATGAAAAGAATTCGATGTGGGTTAAAGTATTTGAAGCGATCCATATGCAAGAAAATTCATGGTCCTATTACCGATTAAATCCGGCTCGTCGGGTACATGGAGTGGAATAAATAAATTGAAAAATGAATTGGAAGATAAAAACCTAAACATAAGATGTTTGTTACGAGGGAAAATTGGCGATGGGAAAGATGTCCGTTTTTGGGGTGATAGATGGTGTGGTGATGCGCCATTAATGTTTAAATATTCGGCTCTATTTGTATTAGAAAAGTCGAAGAATGGTACTGTTTTCTGCAGGTCGCAAGGCTAGGAATGGAGGCGTGAACCATCGGTAACAAATGAACTTTTTGAGCTGCAACAGTGCAGCATTATTGTGGCCGTTTTGGGGCTGAATCATAGCAGGGACACTTGAGCTGGGAAAGGAGTACAGACGGTGTTTTTTTTTAGTCGCTAGCTATAGAAAGGTACTAACAAAACATGTGATCCCCTTCTATCCTTTCCAATGGATCAAAGGAGTACCGAAAAAGGCGAGTTTACTAGGGTGGAGGGCACAACAGGATAGACTACACACGCTCAAAGGGTTAAAAAGACGGAAAATTCTAAATAGACCGATGGAGTGTAGACTTTGCGGAGAGGGAGTCGAGGACGCTGATCATCTGTTTATCTCATGTTATGTAGCTTCAATGATATGGCACAAAGTAAGCTCGTAGTGCAACCTTCCACCGATATATGCTTTCACCGTTCGCGATCTGTTAAAGATGCATAACTCCGTTGATGAATCGGAACACAAGAGGAGCCTGATCAGGATTATTATCATTGCCAGTGTTTGGCAGATTTGGAAAGCGCGCAATGAGTATATATTCGCTAGGAGAAGAGTGCAGTTTGATGCCTTGCTCGGGGAGATCAAAGTCACGTCGTTTATGTGGGTCAAACACAAACTTAAACGGGAAGGGTGGACGTGGGAGAGATGGGTGAACTTTGATAATGCAATAACTTGACTGTTTTGTATGAATTTAGTATAATAGGCGATGATTTTGGTGATGTAATCGATCGTTACTAGTGCCTCACTAGTCACGTCCTTTGTATATATTTTGGGTGGAATGAAATTGAAGTTTGCCGAAAAAAAAAAAAAAAAAAAAAAAAAAAGACTAACACCAATATTAAGCTACATACAAGATCCCAATGGAACTTGTCTCCCTTGTATGGGCAACAAATTTGGTATATATAGACCAAATGGATTCCTTCAACCAACATATTAATTTTTGGGATGGGTTCTTGTGTTTTGGTTTTACCTAGAAAACCGTTTTATAAAAACCTTGACTTAGAAAATATAAAAATAAAGTATCCCGCTTATAATTATTATGCCATAGGGTATGGTCACACTCCTAGTCACCATCACTACCCTATACGTTATTGTCACATCAATCCACCCTCCATCACCAACCTAGGGGTATGGTCACTATCCTCCACCACCCTCCATATACACATCCCAATGCAACCCCAACGTTCAAATGAGACCACGAGCGTCGTGAGATTCCTCGCATTTGTCACGGGTGAAATTGATGGGGGCGGTGTTCCGTGAGGTCACCATCCTCCCCGGCCTCTCACGACCAGATCACTACCCCACACTATATGACCTTATATACAAAAAGAAACATTTAAACCAACATATATTTTCTTAAAAACCATAGATCTAAAAAATAGCTTTATACCATTTTAGTTATAGTACCAGTACAAAATATTAGGATACAAGAATAATAAACAAAATCAATAAATCCAGTATTTAGAATATAACTTAATAATCCAAGAGAATGAGATATAATAGTACTAAATTATTAGCCAAAAAAATTCAATTGGCACAAAATAATCCAATATAATGTTAAAAAGTGGTGGAAAGGATCCAAAGTAGACCTGATATAAAACCGTAATCAGTTTCTAACCATTTTTTCATCTAAAATCTGCTCAAATGAAACAACAGAAACTTCTCATTCAAAACAGAAAACACAATGTGTTCATGACACTACAGATTTATTGGCACTCGTAAAGTACAAACACTAAAGCCTATATTTATAACCATAGTACAAACATCACATGCACCCAAGACTTCAGCCAACACGAGGGTCAGTAACCTGTCCCATAAACAGCACGACCCCTGTCAAGTCTTCTCTAATCACAAACAAAAACGGGTGATCCGCCACAAAATCCACCTTGTTATTACTCATTATTGATCTGAGCATCACCACGGCTGCCGACGCAGCTGCAGCTTCTGTACCTTCTTCATTCACCTCCACAAAAGATTTATGGTGAATGCTTGAGACATAAAGACTTTGACCAATAGACGAGTCAACCATCTCCGTCAAACCATCTCCACCGTTGAAAGGCAAGACAAGCCCTAATTCTTTCAACGTATCAGAAGCTTCAAACCCAAAAGAGATCTTGAATTTCGGTAACAGAAACTGTCCGACTTCTACCTTTTGTTGTGGAATGTGACGCTCAAAAAAATCAGATGTGGAACCGATTTTCTGTACTAAAAACTGAAGGCCGTCTTTTGCATCTGGAAGGTAAAAGTACATTGTGAACTGACGATTATCTTGACCTTTTAAGTAGGGAAGTCCCAGTACTTTAAAGTCATCATATTCGCGCACAAATTGTTTTTTCTTGCTGGTCATGAAAGGAACTTGAACTTTGTTGCCATCAAGAAGGTGGAAGTCGGATTCTTTTGTCATTGACTGGTCAAACTTCTCGCTCCATGCTCCCTTGAAGTAAACTGCATTTGCAAAGATGAGCCTTGTCGAACTGTTAACTGCATCAGCAGGAAGGACTTCTTTGATAAGACCATTTGTTTGCTTTTCCGCCCATAAATTCACTTCCTTTGTTACCTCAGCCGCCTTCATCGATCAATAAATAATATGTTAGCTATAGTGCTATACCAAAAAGAAACTTTCATACCTTTAATTAAAGGTTGGTTATAAGAACAACAAACCATTATAAATAAATAAATAAATAAATAAATATATTCATCAAAATTTAACTCTATTGAAGTACAAGTTATAGAAATAGAGTTTCCACTTTGAATAAAGTCAAATCCAACTGAGAATTGTGCTTTGTTGCAAGCAAATATTAGGTGGGAAAAGAGTAAAGACGTATCTCCGGAAAATTGTTGGTTATGTCTAGAAAAATAATGATTACATGATGCAACTTCACCGTATGCTACAAAATTGCTGGTTAGCCAAATAACTTCTATAAACTTGTTACAGAGTTATTAATATTCTATCACCAAGGACTTATAGGGGCACTTGTATAACCACATGACATATCATAGTTAAAACTTAAAACCATAAGTTTAACCAAAACAACCTAAATAATCAAACCAAATAATTACATAAGCGATGGTTTGGTTATAGCATCTATCTAAGAAGCGATTATAATGGCTCAGATACGGTTACAGTTCTTTGGATAGCCAAATTAAGCAAACCGAAATATGGATCTGTTAACAGAATAGTAGTCTTAACATTTATTAAATTTTAGTCTCTGTTCTCTAGGCCAAAACAAAAGATCAAGAAAGAAAAACTTCACCAAATCCTTAATGCATTGGATAATGATCCTAAGTTTAACAAGAAAGACAACAACTCAAGAATAAGGTGTTGTGGATTCAAATCCTTGCAAATGCAAGGTGATGTTGAATTAAGGTGTGATAAAATTTGCCGTTCAAAAAAAAAAGAATAAGAATTTATAGTAAACTAGAACAGTAAATTCTAGTTTTAAACCAACTGCATAAGTTATGATTATAGCTTATAAGTATGAACAATGTATGTAAAGCAATGGTTAGAAACTTAGAACATTAAAAACTACAACTAGTGTGTGTTTAATGGTGATGTAAAGCCATAAACTATTTACTATTTGAATTCGCCACAAACTGAAGAAAACACAGTGCCCTGCAATTGAAGCAAGCGAGCATTCACTAACCAAAGAGGGGCTTTTAACCTATTCAGTCAGACTTGCGATAACAGATTTAACTGAAACCGATCGGTTATAGATTTTTGATAACTCAAATATTTGTTTTAAGGCAAAAACCGAACCAAACCGCCCAACCCATATTCATCCTTAATTCTCACAGATCTTACAACTGTAAACAAACGCGGAAACCATCAACCAAACCTTAATATCTCTATGAAACTCAACTAACCTAGCAAGCATACATGATCATTGAACCTAAACCTAGTAAACATGATCTAAAACTTACATAATAAAATTTCATTACTTCATATAAGTTGAATTAGGTTAATATATCCCAAATAACCAAATCAAATCACATAACCATAGTTTAAAAAAAACGTCCAAGGCGTGCGCCTCGAGGCTTACGCCTCTCGTGAGGCAAAGGCCGAAGGGAAAACGTGTCGAGGCTCGAATTCCGTTTTTCTAATCTTTGCACATAACAAAAGATTTATGCAGTAATAACTCTAATAATAGACATTCTGAAACAAACCCATTATACCCATTTATTCAATCAATCACAAATCACATATTTAAAACAAACCTTAGTCTGAAAATCCACTTGATCCAAACCCGCTTTATAAACAGTATCCACGACCCGTTTAAAATCAGGTTTAAGACCAAGGCTTTGTTCAACCCAAACTCCATTAGCAAACGCCAATTGGGGCCCACCACTGGGCCCACCATCAGCCAAGATCAACGACACAAGCTGAGAAGAAAGAGTGTTAAGATCATCCACACCCTTTGTTTTAAGAAAACCAAGTAGCTGATCCAACGTTTGACCTTTCGAACCTGCGGCTACCAGGCTAAGGATGACGTGGATGGAGAGAGGAGAGAATACTATGTTGTTGTTGGGTTGTTTGGATAAGAGGTGGGTTGTTAGTGAGGTGGAGACGTGGGTTTGGTTGGTTATTGATTGTTGCAAGTCCATTGCTGCTGTTGTTGATGGTGTTGGTGTTGGGATGATGATGAATATTATTATTAGGGGTCTGGATGGGGATTTAAAGTGGGCGTTTGGGTAACGCTGTTAAGGAAAGAACCTGGACAGCTGGTGGTTTTGACCACGTATATCCGCGTAACCACGTTGTGACAAACAAGCCTTTCAACCGATATTAAGGGCTTGTTGGTAACTTTTGAATGGTCAAGTGTTGAACGCTTTTAACCGCATGTAGGAGTGTAAAATTCAAGGTTTTCAGAACTGGATCGGACGTTGAACTGGACCCTCAGGCGGTTCACCGGTCCAACGAACCGGGCCAAAAAATGCTTCGAAACCCAAAATATCAAAAAAATAATAAAAAAAACCGGTCCGACCACCGGTTTTCGGGTCCGATCGGCCGGTTTTCCGGTCCGACCGGCCGGTTTTCCAGTCCGAAACCGGTTCGCTGCAGAAACGGTCCAACCACCCAAATCGGACCGGTCCAGGTCCCGGAGCCCAGTCCGACCGTCAGGTCTGGTCCAGTTTTCAAAACACCGGTAAAAACGAGTTTTTGGTTGTGATCCGACGTGTCACTCTCACGATCTGCGGACACGAATGCCGCTCTGAAAATTAGTTTACTTTTTTCATCCGTATTCAGCATGAGATACGTCATGGTTGTTTTCGTTTATTGCGTGTCCGGTTTTTATCGTTGGAGAGAAGCCTTCGGTTTATCAGGAACCACGCATCCACAGCTTTGAATCAGTCAGATATGCCTTCAAGTCTGACCAATTAAGTGCATGTTCAGACCGCCATTGAGGTTGGTGGCCCAATGGTAGAAGCAAGGCTTCTAGGAACACCTAAGGGAGAGGTCATGGGTTCAAGTCCCACGAGGAGTAGAAATTTGCCGTTCAAAAAAAAAAGTGCTTGTTCAGACCGAGTTTTCATTCAAACGTGCCCAACCAAACACCCCATGTCTAGCCAAGTTAGTCGTGTACATCTGAATGGGGTCATTCAGATCCAACCAAACAGGGCCTTAGTTTGGTTTGTTACCGTATCGCTAAGAGACAAACTCTTGGTAGATTAGTTAATACTAGTAGGGTGCTCGTACGATGCAGCGGGGAACACAAACATTTCTAAGGGTGTGTATGCTTCGGTTCAGTTCGATTATTAGCCTCAACCGAAACTAAAACCAAAGTCATCAGTTAATCGATCTTATTAAACGATCGATTATTTGGTTCAATTTATATAGTTAGATTATCGGTTTTTAGTCCGGTTTAACTCATTTTGGTTAACATCAAAAACTAAACTTTGGCTAAAAATTTTTTTGCATATATTTATATCTTTTATACATCCATTTAGTTTATTTAAATCTCCATTTCATGTATTTCTAAGCAAAATTTTTAACCAAAGTTTGGTTTTTGTTGTTAACCAAAAATAACAATCTAACCAAATTGACTAAACCAATTAATTGATTGGTTAATAAGATACATAAACTGATAATGTCGATTTTTGTTTCGATTGAGGCTAATAACCAAACACAGTCGTGCACCATTAGAAGTGTCTGTGTTCCTTACTACATCGCGCTGGAACGCTGTTATGAATATATGAATGGTTCCATTTCAGTTTGACTGATTTTGGTTAACTAAGAGTACAAAAGAAAATGATAACCGATATTAAGTTAAATCGGATGTCCGATTTTGGTTAATTCAGTTTTTAATTGATTTTGCTCCAGTTTTGTCTCGTTTTTTGTTTGTCTTCAGTGAACAGTTTAATTATTGTTCATTCCTGGATATTGTTAATCATGTAGCACATAAAAAATTTTAAATTAAAAAAAAGTAACATACTATATTCAAATTAAAGATAATAAAATGCTCATTATTATGATGTAATTTTTTTTGTATAAGTAATGTAAAAAAATATAACTATTTAAAAATCATGGTGATAGTTTGCTTAAAACAAGGAAAATAAGTTTAACTTTAATTTAAATAAGTAAAAGTTGAGTAAAGTTTAAGGGATTAAAATGTAACTAAGACAGAGAATTAAAGTGTAAAAGTGTTTGGATGACTATTTTACCCTCATTTTAGGGTTGTTTATGAAAATAAAGTTTAACTTTTGGATATCTTAAACTACACTTGCCTCATACATTATAATATAGTATAGATAAGTAAAAATTGAGCAAAGTTTAAAGGATTAAAATGTAACTAAGGCCTTAAGGGGCACTCCTAGAAAAAAAATTTCTTTCACTGATTTTAACCAGTTATACACTGCCACATCACTTCACTGATTTATTTCACTGAAACACTTTTTTGTAGGCAGCACTCCAATGATTATTTCATTATATTTCATTTAAATTTGAGAAAACTAACCGTTGTATAGTCAGACGGTAATTAATTTTGTTACCGTTACATTTAAACCGTTGCAACCATTTGGAATCTGTACCGTTATGGTTTGGTCTATAAAAACACCTTAATCCAATACAAAAAATCACATAATAAACCAGTTATACTTTAATCGTTTCGTAAAAATGGTCCCATGGAATGCAAATGAGGATATCGCGTTAACGAGGGCATACATGGTAGTAAGAAACACATGGGTTCATGAAGTCGATACCCTAATTTCGTTTTGGCACCAGGTGTCAGGGATATTCAATAATTTAACTGGCACAAATGACCGCTCCAAGGATTCGCTCGTTCGTAGGTGGATTCTTCTCTGGTCCAGGTGTCTCTGTTGGAACGTCCTCTATGAAGCCACGATGGAGAGGCACCCTAATGTTCAAGAAGACATTGCAATCCAACTCACGCGCGGCGACTACTACCGTGCACAAATGACTAACTTCACCCATTTTGCGTCATGGCGAATGTTGCGAGATTTATTTAATAATTAATTTTTACGGTTGTTTAATGTTTATTGTGTAATGGTGTTTAAATTTTGAATGAAAGTTAACCGTGGTAATTATTTTATGTGAATGCATGATTTGTATAGGGGCAAAAGATAAAAAAAGGTCAAAATGTAAACGGTCAAAAAATAAAACGCGGTCAAAAAATCACGGTCAAATGTGAAAGAAAAACGTGGCATATTATCATTGGTCAAGAAAATGACCGTTTCTTTGTACCAGCACGGTAACAACAACCAGAAAACGGTTCACGAGAACCCTACCAGCACATGTGGCGGCGGTATTACTGTGCTGGTAATGGGGTACCCGTGCCCAATTCTGGTGGCGCCCCGTCCCCCCTAAGATAAGGAATTAAAGTGTAAAAGTGTTTGGATGACTATTTTACCCTCATTTTAGAGTTGTTTATAAAAATAAAGTTCTTAACTTTTGGATATCTTAAACTACCATTGCCTCATGCATTATAATATAGTATAGATGTGTTTTACATCAATCAAAACTATGAAAACGAATATTGGTACTGATTTTTTTCATATGATATCGGTTCGGTTCGTTATGGTATCGTTGTAGGGTGACTAGTATAAATGAACAATATCAAAATCAGAACCATAATGATGAATACAGATATCGGTATCGATATTGGTACCAATATTGTCCGGTTACGTGTGTTATGGTAGCGATACAGTGTTAATTTATCAAAACTGAGAACAATAAAAATGAATACCAATACTGACGTTGTTCGATTTGGTTCGGTTCGATCCTATAATCATTTTTAATGAAATCTATATCAGAATGTTGAAAAACAAAATAGTATTAAAATTATTTTAAGGATACTTAAAATATATACTATTGATCTGGGTTCTTTTTTAATATGTTAGATGCGTTTAAAACACAATTAAGGGGCTGTTTGGTTGATGAAATGCTGAATCATTAAGAGGTCAAAATGGTTAAGAGGTCTGAATGGTTAAGCGCTGAATCATTAAGTTGGACCTCTTAATGGTTAGTTTTCTTGTCCCACGTTGGTAGGGGAGCCTCATTAAGGTTCAGCCTAGTTCAGTGCTTAATAGTCCAGTGCTTAATGGTTCAGCAACATCCCAAATCTTAATGATTCAGACTTAACCATTCCATTCAGAAGCTGAAACAAGCACACTGAATGCTGAATCATTCAGCGCTGAATGGTTAAAGAGCCTCATTAAGAGGCTACCAAACAGCCCCTAAATGTATTCTAAGCATTAAATCTAATAAACCATGCGAAGAAATATAATCAATGTGTTTTACAATTTAATGTTTAGAATATATTTTATTGTGTTTTAAATTGTTATTTTAGTTGTTTTTCTATATAACACAATACCAAAAGAATATAAAATTTCTTCTAAAATTTAAAACACAATGTCTATATAGACTTCTTAGAAAAAATGGACTTTTTACACGACCCTGCCCACTTGTGTGGTTATCAAGTATAACGTGCGTAATTATTAGGCATAACTTGCGTGAATATCATGCATAATTTGTGCAATTATTTGGTTTTAGTGGTGGACAAGAATACCCTTTTGGCTAGTGCCACGTGTCACGCTCTGAGTCCTTCTTATCCTTGTATGTTAAGGTCCTTTACACATTATCTTTACCCTAGAATTAAAACATAAATTCAAGGGTTACGGTATTGTTTATGTGGTTTGTCAAATATAACACTTAGTCGACTAATTTTTTATTACACTCACAATCCAATAGTTTAAGGGTTTGTTTCAATTTCAGTCCACACTACTAAGACTGTTAGTACAGTTTCGTTAGATAAATGTGAAATGATGATATAACCCCTTGACTTAGACTTCGTCATCATCATACTCAGTTAATCCCACCAATAGCAAAAGCTAAGGTAGGGTCTGAGAAGGGTAAGATGTAGACAACCTTATCTCTACCCTGTGGGAATAGAGAGGTTGCTTCCGATCCTGGACTTAGATTATCATTAAAATAAAATGATTAAAGTACTCTAATAACCTGAGGTGAAGTTAGTGTTGGTATGATGATGATAAGTTGTGAGGGAGGAAAGGGTGCAACCCCTCACTACCCTAGATTCTACGAATCAAACATTGTCAACACATTTTTACTCTATGCTATGCAAAACACCTTAATAAGTGGCAAATGGCAACACTATCCAAAACCAACACCCCCACCCTTTTACAATACTCTCTTTATATACCGTGTATGTCTCTCTCTATCTCTATCCTACTCACCCACTACCTAATTATGGGTATTTGTGATGGTGATTATTTTTTATTATTTTATATTTATTGATGTGAACTGAAATTGAAACAAACCTTGAAACTGTTAGACTCTGAGTGTAACAAATATGTTATTGGACTACGATTGTTATGTTCAGGGACTAAAGTTATAGTTTACTCTAAACAAAAAAAAAGTACATATAATGCCAAGTAACTGTTGGCTCGATTAATTGTTTGACCCGGGTTAGCTTGTACGATGGATCGGGTCACGCCATAATGGATAGAGCTACTGTTTGGTTTAATAAAATTTATGTGGATTGGGATGCTGCAAGAGTCGGTTGTTAAGTGGATAAACCAAAGTTTGAAGTTTGAGTTGTTATCTGTTAGTCTTTTATTTCCTTAGTCAAATAGGTTTTCTTTTGTTGCTGCAAGTTTTTATTATTATCCTTTAGCTTTCCTAGTCTAGGTCAAATAGGATTTAGTTTCCTTTTAATCCAAGTTTCGTTTAGTATAAAAGGGAGGCATCAACAATTGTTTTTATTGGAAGTTTGTATTGAGTCTTTGTTTTGAGTAATAAATAGTCTTAGAAAGAGTCTGTGATAAGTTATCACAAATTGCTTGTGTTGAAGTTTGTTTATTTTTTCTTTTCGATCCAATTGAAACCAACAATTGGTGTCAGAGCTTTAAGGTTGAAGACGTGTGATCGGCTAACACTCGATTGCACTAAGAGATTTCGTATCCGTTTTTGGTGTTGAAAGATGGTTGACGGTGAAGAAGGAGGTCCAGGACCACTCGCTAATATGGTTAAAGATTCGGGTAGTGTGTCTTTGAGATTCCCGAGATTAACAGCGACAAACTACACCGCATAGTCCATCATGATGGAAACGGTGTTGGCGGCACATGGCTTAGAGGAAACCATAGATTCGGTGACTGGTAATGCTGTCGACAAGAAGTTGAAGAACACTACTAAGGCTCTTATTTTCCGGTCAATTCCCGAAGATGTTCTGCTTCAAGTTGCAAAACATCGAGACCCGAAAGATGTATAGGATGCACTTCGGGTACGTTATTTGGGTGCAGATCGAGTCCAAAAGGCTCGTCTACAAACCCTTCGGAGCGAATTAGAAGGCCTGCGGATGAATGATTCCGAGACGATTGAAGAGTTTACAGGTAAATTGTCAAGCGTGCAAACAAAATATAAAAGTCTCGGGTCTACTTTGGAAGATGAAGTTCTTGTGAAAAAATTGCTTAACTCGGTCCCCGATAGGTATTTACCTATTGCAGCCGTGATTGAGCAAACAACTGACCTCGAAACACTCGCGTTTGAAGAGGCGATTGGACGACTTAAGGCGTTCGAAGAAAGAACGAAGATGAGGAAGACTGTTGAGGAAAACCAAAACAAATTGTTGTTTACTCGGGCAGAAAGGCGTGAAAAAAGAAACACCGACATGGGTCGGGGTAGAGGACGAGGCTGCGAAGGCTCGTCGGGTTCTCAAAGTTGCCACGAAGGTTCATCAAGTCGAGATAAGTCGAAGGTAACTTGCTAAAAGTGTGAAAATTTGGGTCATTACGCAAACGAATGCAAAGATAAGTCGAATGTAACTTGCTATAATTGTGAAAAGTTGGGACATTATGCAAGCGAATGCCCAGACAACGCGGCGAAAATAGATGAGGCCAATATAGTTGAAACTGAAGAGGTGAACGAGCGACTTTACATGGCAGCTGTGTGATGTATTGCAAAATACATCTGTTTTCGGTCTATAGTTTATATTATTTTTGAGTCGGTTTGTGTCGTTTTTGTGGTATTTTCGTATTCTATTTATTATTTGGTGTTGCACAAGAGTCCGGACAAGAAAGGAAGTAAAATGGAGCTTAAACGAGAAAAAATGAGCCTCCGGACGAGTCGCGATTGATCGGGAAGAAAAAAATTGAAAAATTGGGAAGTTTTGTCCCGTCGCGTTACGCGGCGGGTTTGGCACATTTTCGTCACGTAACGCGACGGTGTATTTTCCTCTCTGAAAGTCTGTCGCGCTATGTGACCAGATCTCATCAAGCCCGTCGCGCTACGCGACGGGAGTAACTTCGTGAAAAAGTTGTTTTTTGGGCCAAACTCTATTTTAAAAACCCTAGGACGGCCATAATTCGATTTTATCATCACTTTTGACGAAAAGAAGCTGCTCTGGAGCACTAGGAGGTGAGAGAAAGGCCAAGGGTCAAGATTTTGAGCATTTGGATCGAGAGTTTCGGGTTTTAATCATTCGGGTTCTTCGTTCCTTTGTTCTTTTGAGTTGAAAACCATGTTTCATGAACTTACAATTGATTTTATTCCTGTTTTGAACATGTTTATTGGCTAGACTTTCGTTATTACCTAGGTTTTGATGAATACTTATGATTGAATTATTGTTTTTATGGTTTTTGAAACTTTGACTATGGGTTGATGATTTAGTAAAGACTTTGATTATTTCTGATCTGGTGTATATGCGTACCTAGTTTTGTTCAATCAATAATTATTTACTCCACATGCGTTTTTGTAAATGTCTTTCATGTATGAATGCGTGTTAGGTTGTGGACTGTGTATTAACAACTAGTTTATGGTAAATTGCTAGTGTTTTCCATAGGAGCGGTTTTTGTTAATTGGGTAGTTCTAGGTGTTCTTCCAATTCCAATAGCTGTAAGGTGCGGGATTGTCGATATGTCTAGGGTGTTAAATTGCTAGATCTAGATGCTTTGTAAGAAGATCTTCCTAGTTTCCTTACCACTTCTTGCGTATCGAGTTAGATCAGGTTTTCTATAGTTACCCCTTGCACTCTTAGTGTAGTGAGGCTTTCGCGCTGTAAGGTAGACTGTCTAGCAGGTACTTTATCATCAGAGTAGGTAAGCCAGTAAGGGTAACCTCTCAATCGGTAGTTTAACGGCTAATAGGTAACCTTTAGGTTTCTCCTTGAGAAGGGTCGAGGGTCCTCTAGTTTATCCTGTAAGTTTAGTATTTGAAGATCCCGGTTCCATAGCTAGTTCCATAACCATAGAAGTTCGTCAGTCAAGAGTAGGATTCTAACCTAGGTTGTACCTTCACCATAATTTGAATTCAGTCCAGCTCGGTTCACATCTTAAGTTCAGTTTAGTTTATTTTAGTTAATCTTTATTTTCTTGCATTTAGTTTTATTAGCAAAGCCCCCCCCCCCCCCCCTTTAAGCAACAAAACATTATTTATTTAGATTGTAGATAAGTAGTCGAGTCTAGTTTACGTTTTCCATTAGAGTCTCGTAGGTTCGTGTAACACCCCAACCGATGGCGGAAACATCGGGGTGTCACGTATTGATGAGTATACAGTAGCACATGGTAATCCAAATTTTAATTGAAATAAATATTAAATTGCAAATATCCAAAAATTGAATTACATAAGAGTTTTGAATGTGGAAATCTAATACATCACACAAGAATCAAGCATGCATAGATTCCTTATTTTCTTCATAAATACTCTAATCCTCAAGCATCATTATCACCTGTTGAATTGTAAAAATGGGGGAGTCAACTAGAAGTTGGTGAGAATACATAATCCATGTTAAGCATATAGTTTAAGTATAAAAATCTAGCAATTCGTATGTCTATCGTAAATTTAAGTCTACATGAATAGTATAATATGTTGACATAATCAAACCTCCGACTAGTTTAGGTCCATCCCGTCATCTACGGTTCACCTTAGTAATATGTTGAACGATAACAATCACCCACGTGACCTATGTAGGAGGTACACGTATCCGGGTGGGGTTGTCAATCCTATAGATCTATTATTGAGTACCGCCGGCTTGGCCATAGCTAATGATTATGTAAATGTTGAAACTCGTTGAAACAGTTGACTAATTCATGAGGCAATAAAGTTTACTACTAGACATGCATGTTGAATTGCATTAATAATTGTTGCAAGTATAAAGAATCGCATAAACATGGTTACGTAAACTCACCTTGGTATAGTATTAGGTATTGAGGAATAGTATAAGTGTAGCCCAATAGTTTGCCAAGTGTTACCCTATGTATAAGGCAACAAATAAGTCTAAGTCTAACTAGTTTATAAGTATATCCTAGGGTTTCGATTTGGGGATATCCAATTGTTGAATTTAAAATAAAATGTTAATTAAATAAAGGGAAATATGATAATTAAATAAAAGAAAGTCTTTTTATAAAATTTGAAATTAGAATGTTCACAATAATGTGTTTGAAGTATAAAAATAATTTTTATAAAATTATTTCCTTTAAAATAGATTTTTAAATCTATTTATTACATATTGCCAAAATTTAACTTTAATATTCAAAAATACTAAAATTAAAGAATTATTATTTTAAAAATCATATTTCTGTTCTAAATATTTAAAAATAAATTGTATAAAATTTTGGTGCAAAAAAAAAATTGAATTTATTAAGATTTAATTATGATTAAATCTAACAAAAATTGATTAAAAATATAAAATAAATGATTTTTCTGAATTAAAAATTATTTCAGTAAAGTTTAACATTGTCCAAACATAGGATAATTTTTGTAGAATTTAATAAAATTGTTTTGATATTTTAATGATTTTTTATAAATATAATAGCATAAAATTGATTTAATTATTATAAATATTAAATCAATTAATTTTAGAAAACCAAAAATTGTAAATAAAACCTTTAACTCAGATTTGAAAAATATAATTTTTTTAGAATTTATAAAAAGGTTTTAATATTTAAAAATGAATTTATAAGTTTTAAATGTATAATATATATATAATGCTTTGTTGTTTAAAAATGAAAAAGAAAAGAAAGGAAAGCCACAGCCGGGACTCGAACCCGGGTGGCTGAGGTTGCAAGCCTTAGTCACAACCACTTGGCCTAGGCCAGTGGTTGTGATGAAACCCGTTTAAGAATAATTAAAAGCACGATGTGAAACTGAGTTTATCCCCATTTCAAAACCCACGAACCCTAATTCTGTAATTGTTTGATTCACTCATCAATAGCCCAATTAATCATGGGGTTATTGATGAGTGATCGCCGATGACTATAACCCACATAAAAAGTGTAACTTACAATGTTGATTCGTATACGATTGGCCGGTCAAAGATAAAAGTCAACTGTGTAATCGTGAGGCACAATCAGAGTGTTTTGAAGACAATTGGGGGTTGAGAAAAGATTATGAGCGAGTTGTTATGCTTTGGGGACGATCAATTTATAGTGTGGATGTATCAATGATCAAATTGGCATGTTTGACCAAGCATTGAAGTCATACGCGTATTATAATCAATTGGTGGTCAATTGATTTGTAATTGACGTGTATCATAGTCAGATGAGGCCGATAATCACCTAAGTTTGCCAAAATTAGATCAATCATGAATTGATTTTGATTGATTAACAAACGCGTCCACACAGTTGACTTTCCTAAGTCAATTTGCGGTTTAAATCGCGTATAAGTTTAATTTGTGCCGGGGTTTAATCAGTGTTGATGGCCAGCCCAGTTGGTTAGATGGTTGTGTGGTTTGGGCCGGCTTGGGCGCGGGTTCGATTCCCGGCCCAAGCAGTTTTTGTTTTTTGATAATTATTACATATAATCACATATATATAATATATATATATATATATATATATATATATATATATATATAGTATTAGGGTTCCAATAACGCGACAAAAATAATTATAGCACACGAGAATAACGAAACTTGACGTTTTATTTAATATAGTTGTGTAACGTACAAGTTTAAATGCGAAATGTTACAGTTCGATACTCGGACTTACTTTAGCTGTACTGCACTGACCGGTATACTTGTCGGTTGTGTGGTTTAGGTTTAGAGAGTCTTAGTTTATAAATTTAAGACTTAGAGTGTCTAGTTTAGGTTAATTTAGTTTGTTTTTATTAAACCACTTTGAGCACATCAAGTTTTTGGCGCCGTTGCCGGGGACTCTTGGCGATTGTGTTAATTAGCTTCGATTGACTTATCTGCTATATCTGTGCTACTTGTGTTTTGTGTTGAGTCTGTCTTTTTGTATAGTGAGACGTAGGAGTCTAATTTTATATGTCTTTTATTTCTTTTGAGTCAGTAAATATGTGTGAGATTTGTGGAGGACCCCATTTTACCATTTTATGTCCACAATATGAGGGGTCCTCTGCACATTATTGTGCTAATTCCTTTGTGCAGCCGCATCCATATTATTCACAGAGTTGTCCAACATATTATTATGATGACTCGTATCAGCAGCCATATTTTAATCAGTATCCATATCAATTTTCTAGAAGCAATTCTCGTGAGGATAGTGGTAATGATTGGAGTGAAATCAAGAGTCTGTTGACATTACTAGTTGCTAAGGATGCCAATACCCAGAACATGTTAGCAGAGCAAGACACCCTCCTAAAAAACCACGACATCCTCATAAAAGACCGACAGACTGCTCTTTTAGATCTTCAACGAACAGTAGAAGACATCGCTAGAAGGTTAAAGGAAGACGAAGAAAAAGAAAAGGTTCAGCAAGAGCAGCTGCCGAAAGTCGGTTATACATATGATGAGGAGGGCAACTACCTCGGGTACATGAACGCTCGAGGGGAGTTGTTCCCGACATTTCCAGAAGAAGGGAAAGAGCCGATCATGGAATACGAAGATGCGTCGGATGAAGAGATCATCCCAATCACGGAGACGAAAATGGACGTTGAAGTCCCACCTCCGGTGCCACAAGTTACTATATATGATTTTGGGAGTGACTCTGACGATGAAGACGACGAAGAAGAATGGGCGGCATATCAGAGGTCGTTAGTGAAGAAAGAAGTGATAGAAGAAGAAGTGGAATTGGGTGACTCCATAGGTATGATGTTTGGTGCAGATGAAGACAATGAGGACAGTGAGGAGTCGTTATCTGAGGAGGATGAGTTTTTAGATCTGGAGTTAGAGGGTTTGCCTGTTTATGAAGAAGTAGGGGAGTTTAATCCTGATGGGGATATAGCATACCTAGATGCCCTATTCGAAGGTGAAACGACAGACATGAGAGAGCAAGGAAGAGAAAAAGAAAGGTGGTAGAAGAAAGAAATAAGTGTGGGGATCATCCCATGGAAATGGTGGTAGAAGAAGCGCACCATAGCTGGCCCGTGGTAAAAGATGGAACATTAAAATCAACAACACCACGGGAGAGAGCAAGGAAGAGAAAAAGAAAGGATCGGAATCGGAAGAGGATCAACGGCTGTCACGAGTTGGAGAAGAAGAAGAAGCCAGTGAAAGTCAAATACGATCAGTCTTCTTGCTACATGCCACGCATCCGGTTCAATCCAGGTAAGTTTAAATTTTGGTGGTCTGACCCGTTAAGAATGCTTAGATTCTTTTTCAATTCCACTAATAAATATTCAATTGTTAACGAGGACCGGGCGGAATTAAACAGGTTGGATCGGGTCCAGATAAAAGAGAAGCCTCCTGATTAAGTTTAATTGTGGAGAGGCTCTTTAGAGTTTGTAAATTTATATTTATACTTATTTTTTTTCTAGCTTTTCATTTTTTTTATTTGTGGTCTGTCCTTCGGTAGTGGTTCATAGGTTTTTATCTTTCTATTTTATCTTTGTTTTTGTGTCTTTGAGTCTGTTTGTAGGTTTGCGTGTTTGCTTAGGTAGAGGAAATTTCACATGAGCGGATCCCATGTATTCTCTTTATATATATTTTTTGAGTGGGAGGTTTGGTAAAGGTTTGGGTAATAAAAGAGAATTTTTCTAAAAAAATAAAAAAAAGTTAATTAACTTTCTGTGAAAAAAGACTTTTCACGTAATGTGAGGAGTCTGGGTTGACCTGTTTGCCTCATGCGACCAACAATTACCCCGGAAAGTTATATTTTTTTTTTGTCGCTTGCAACGCGTGTTGTGATCACTAGTGTCCTTCACGTTAAGCGAGAACTAGTTTTTTTTCTTTTTACCCATTTGGCTCTACCACTATTCACCGCCATTTTGCCAAGCAAGTACGTCTTCTTGCTTGTTGTTATATTATGAGTCTAAGTTAGTAGTTTGAGTCTTTTTATTTTTGTGTGGTTCGATATTATGCTCGGGTTTTGTTTGTTTCGTTTTGCGCAGGTTTGGATTGCACCGCCCGTACTCAATCTCCATTCGGGTGATTCCAGAGCTGTTATCATTTATCAAGGCTAGCCCAGAGTTTACCATTATGTCAGAGCCGATCGCGAATGAAATGTTATACGATCGAGCTGGATTGGACTAGAGTTTTTGGAGCTTACACGTTATTTAACCAGTTAAGTCCTTTCCAATTTGCCCTTATTTTTATAATTTTTGTATTTGGAATTTATTTTTATTTGAGTCGTTTTCTATTCCTACATTGAGGGCAATGTAGAGTTTAAGTGTGGGGATAGGAAACTGTCGTTTAGTCTGTATACAAAGTCGTTTTGAGCCAAAAAAAAAAAAAGTGAAAAATCCAAAAAAAAAAGATAAAAGAAAAAAAAAGTCCCTGATTTTGAAATTTGCATTATAAAATATGGGAAATGATAGATAAAATCAAGCGTCTGGTTTTCAAATATTATATGTATTAGAAGATAAAATTGATTGAAAGTGTGTTGACTTGGGATGTGTGGGTAAGCTCAGCCGGTAGAAAAGTTTCCTTTGAGCTAATACACCTAAATATATTAGGATACCTTGTGGGCTCTCATCTAGGAAAAAATGGGGAAGCTGAAACCGCCAATAATAGTATAAGGAATGTCATTATAAGTTTAAAACCGTTAGAATTTCTAATCAAAAGTTGAAGAAAAAAAAGAGCTGGATATAAAATAAGGGCAAGGCCAATGGTGTCGTTTCTAGGGATAGTGACTCCGGACTCGACTCCCTCTAGGATTGTCTGAAAATAAATATCTAAAAAAGCTCATGAATTAATTAGAAATCAAAGCGAAAATGCTGAAGCTTAAGGTGTCTGGCCACTGGGATAGCGACTTGGATTGGTCACACCCTCTGAGTTAAGTATGCTGAGATGGAAAAACAAGTGATTTTAAATTCTTTTGGTTTTCTACATAAGATTGTTGGGAAATGGTCAATTGGTCGTTCCTTTAGCTTCATAAGCTTGAGGTGGGATTAGGAGGAACTGTGGCTTCTTTTGAGTGAGACCCTAGATAGACTAATCAACATGAACTTAACATAAATAAAAAGGGGCTTGGAAACCGGTTTGGGTTTAAGAGGATCAATATACCTACAATCGCAATCAACACGTTAGTAGATTATTAATTAAGTAACCTATGTTTTGAAACTGGATGTAAACCTAACTATGATTCCATAGCATAATTCTTTTTCAGGGACGAAAAAACATAAGTGTGGGGATATTTGATGTATTGCAAAATACATCTGTTTTCGGTCTATAGTTTATATTATTTTTTAAGTCGGTTTGTGTCGTTTTTGTGGTATTTTGGTATTCTATTTATTATTTGGTGTTGCATAGGAGTCCGGACAAAAAAGGAAGTAAAATGGAGCTTAAACGAGAAAAAAACGAGCCTCCGGACGAGTCGCGGTTGATCGGGAAGAAAAAAAATTGAAAAATTGGGAAGTTTTGTCCCGTCGCGTTACGCGACGGGTTTGGCACATTTTCGTCATGTAACGCGACGGTGTATTTTCCTCTCTGAAAGTCCGTCGCGCTACGTGACCAAATCTCATCAAGCCCGTCGCGCTACGCGACGGCAGTAACTTCGTGAAAAGTTGTTTTTTGCCCCAATCTCGATTTTAAAAACCCTAGGGCGACCATAATTCGATTTTATCATCACTTTTGACGAAAAGAAGCTGCTCTGGAGCACTAGGAGGTGAGAGAAAGGCCAAGGGTCAAGATTTTGAGCATTTGGATCGAGAGTTTCGGGTTTTAATCATTTGGGTTCTTCGTTCCTTTATTCTTTTGAGTTGAAAACCATGTTTCATGAACTTAGAATTGATTTTATTCCTGTTTTGAACATGTTTATTGGCTAGACTTTTGTTACTACCTAGGTTTTGATGAATACTTATTATTGAATGATTGTTTTTATGGTTTTTGGAACTTTGACTATGGGTTGATGATTTAGTAAAGAGTTTGATTATTTCTGATCTGGTGTATATGTATACCTAGTTTTGTTCAATCAATAATTATTTACTCCACATGCGTTTTTGTGAATGTCTTTCATGTATGAATGCGTGTTAGGTTGTGGACTGTGTGTTAACAACTAGTTTATGGTAAATTGCTAGTGTTTTCCATAGGGGTGGTTTTTGTTAATTGGGTAGTTCTAGGTGTTCTTCCAATTCCAATAGCTGTAAGGTGCGGGATTGTCGATATGTCTAGGGTGTTAAATTGCTAGATCTAGATGCTTTGTAAGAAGATCTTCCTAGTTTCCTTACCACTTCTTGCATATCGAGTTAGATAAGGTTTTCTATTGTTACCCCTTGCACTCTTAGTGTAGTGAGGCTTTCACGCTGTAAGGTAGACTGTCTAGCGGGTACTTTATCATCAGAGTAGGTAAGCCTGTAAGGGTAACCTCTCAATCGGTAGTTTAACGGCTTATAGGTAACCTTTATGTTTCTCCTTGAGAAGGGTCGAGGGTCCTCTAGTTTATCCTGTAAGTTTAGTATTTGAAGATCCCGGTTCCATAGCTAGTTCCATAACCATAGAAGTTCGTCAGTCAAGAGTAGGATTTTAACCTAGGTAGTACCTTCACCATAATTTGAATTCAGTCCAGCTCGGTTCACGTCTTAAGTTCAGTTTAGTTTATTTTAGTTAATCTTTATTTTCTTGCATTTAGTTTTATTAGCAAAGCCCCCCCCCCCCCTTTAAGCAACAAAACATTATTTATTTAGATTGTAGATAAGTAGTCGAGTCTAGTTTACGTTTTCCATTAGAGTCTCGTGGGTTCGATACTCGGACTTACTTTAGCTGTACTGCACTGACCGGTATACTTGCCGGTTGTGTGGTTTAGGTTTAAAGAGTCTTAGTTTATAAATTTAAAACTTAGAGTGTCTAGTTTAGGTTAATTTAGTTAGTTTTTATTAAACCACTTTGAGCACATCACTGTGATACACGAAGAAGATGATTGTGCGTTCCTCAACGATCCGGATATAGTACCGTACGATTATGAAACGGACACGGGTTTGTGGTGTTTGGATTACGGTGATTCTTATCACATGGTTGAGGCTAGAAATCCCGTTATAGATTTTGTTGATCAAGTCAATGGAAGAGTGTCGTTTAGAGATGGGTCGCATATAAAGTCAAGGTACGTAGAAGGTATTGAAACAGAAGTTTGTGATCGTTCTAAGCTTGTTGAAAAAAATTGTTATACACTGCATGCATGGAATGAATTTAATGTTGAAAGATTGGAAGATTGTTGCAGTAATGATTGCAATAAATTATTTATGGAAACTTCGAATAATATTGTTTGTGAAATTTCGAGGCCCAATCAAAGCATCACAAGCTCTCATGATTTTGATCACATGCCAACAGATGCAACACTATTTAAAAAATCATCTTTAATTGAAACAGAGGGTGAGCTTGAAAGTGAGATCGAGTCCGAATCTATTAAGCCATATTTGAATGACCAACAAGTTGATAAAGAGCTGTTCTCTTCTGAATCATATTATTTAGGCAAACCTGAAGAAGACGAGTTCGATGATAGATCGGAGAGAGGCATTGGTTCGCTTGATGATACTTATGAGAAAATGGGTCAAATCGATCAACCGTTTCACTCTTTATTTGATGCAGAAGATATTGTTAATAAGCGGGTCAATAAAGCGGACATTGTGGCTGGTACTACAACTACATGTCAAGATATTTGGTTGCAAAATTTGTTTTCGGATTTGATGGGTTGTGGAAAAGATTGTGAAAGGTTCAAGGTCGACAAGAAGTCCGTTATCAAGTTGTTGAAAAATCCCGTTGTTCACGGGCGAAGCAAACATATTGAGAATCGTTATCATTTTGTTAGAGAATTTGTCGAGAAAGAGTTGACCGAAATTGAGCGTGAAAGCGGGGAAGAACAACAAGCTCGTATATTGGCTAAAGCATTGTCGAGAAGAAAATTTGGTGTGAAAGAATTGGATGATACGGGTCAAAAATTAGGGGGGGTGATTGTTGGTTCGATTAATTGTTTGACCCGGGTTAGCTTGTACGATGGATCGGGTCACACCATAATGGATAGAGCTGCTGTTTGGTTTAATAAAATTTATGTGGATTGGGATGCTGCAAGAGTCGGTTGTTAAGTGGATAAACCAAAGTTTGAAGTTTGAGTTGTTATCTATTAGTCTTTTATTTCCTTAGTCAAATAGGTTTTCTTTTGTTGCTACAAGTTTTTATTATTATCCTTTAGCTTTCCTAGTCTAGGTCAAATAGGATTTAGTAGACCTGGCAATTTCAACCCATCTAGTTGAGTTTGGGTTGTTTTGGGTTTAAAATTTGACCTTGTGGGTTAAAATGGGTTTAGTATAATTTTCAAGGGGGTTAGGATGGGTAATTTTAATTGTAGGAAATAAGTAAGTGGGTCAGGATGGGTATGTGAAAAAAAATAAATGGGTCAGGATGGGTATTTTTAGATAATCATATACAAATCTGAATTAAAACTCACCCAACACCAAAAGTGTTGGTGCCTCATAGAACTCAATGTCACTAAAAACAAAAAATTATATCTTTTGAATTTGTTGATAACCCAGTCGGTTTGAAACCGTTCGGGTCGTTAACGGACGACCATGTCGAAACAACACGAATCGTTAACGAGACCAACCTCATCGAAACGGTTCGAGTCGTTAGCAGGCTTTATCAAGTCCAAACGGTCTGGGTTGTTGACCGGCCCATTCGGTTCGAAAGGGTCTGGTCGTTGACAGGCCCGGTCGGGTCGAAACGGTCCAGGTTGCAAACGGGATCGGTCAGGTCAAAACGGCCCGGGACGCTAACGGGCCCGGTCGGGTCGAAACAGTACGGGTCAGGTTGAAACGGTCTGGGTCGCTACCGGTCCGGGTCGAAACTGTCCGGGTCGATACGAGATGGGTCAGGTTGAAACGGTCTGGGTTGTTACCGGCCCCGGTCGGGTCAAAACGGCCCGGGTCGTTACAGGGCCCGGCCAGGTCAAAACGGTCGGGGCCCCTACCGGGCCCGGCCGGGTCGAAACAATCCGGGTCGCTACGGGACGGGTCAGGTTGAAACGGTCAGGGTCGTTACCGGGCCCGATCGGGTCGAAACGGTCCGGGTCGCTACCGGTCCCGTCGGGTCGAAACGGTCTGGGTCGCTACCGGGCCCGGCCGGGTCGCTACCAGGCCCGGGCCAGTCGAAACGGTCCGGGCCTCTACCGGTCCCGTCGGGTCAAAACGGCCCGGGTCGTTACCGGGCCCGGTCGGGTCGAAACGGTCCGGGTCGCTACCGGGCCCGGCCGGGTCGAAACGGTCCGGGTCGCTACCGGGCCCGGGCGGGTCGAAACGGTCCGGGTCGCTACGGGACGGGTCAGGTCGAAACGGTCTGGGTCGTTACCGGGCCCGGTCAGGTCGAAACGGTCCGGGTCGCTACCGGGCCCGGTCGGGTCGAAACGGTCCGGGTCGCTACCGGGCCCGGTCGGGTCGAAACGGTCCGGGTCGCTACCGGCCTGGCCGGGTCGAAACGGTCCGGGTCGCTACCGGGCCCGGCCCAGTCGAAACAATCCGGGTCGCTACGGGACGGGTCAGGTCAAAACGGTCTTGGTCGTTACCGGGCCCAGTCGGGTCGAAACGGTCTGGGTCGCTACCGGTCTTGTCGGGTTGAAACGGTCCGGGTCTTTACCGGGCCCGACCGGGTTGAAACGGTCCGTGTCGCTACCGGACCCGGCCGGGTCGAAACGGGACGGGTTAGGTTGAAACGGCCGGGTCGAAACGGTCCGGGTCGCTACGGGACGGGTCAGATCGAAACAGTTCTGGTCGCTACCCGGCCTGGCCGGGTCGTAACGGTCCGGGTTGATATCCAGCCCGATAGGGTCGAACCGCTCCGGTTCAAAATGAAATACTTCAGATCCCCTAAAATTTTATATTTAAGTTTATTTTTGTTTTTTTTTATTTTATTTTTTTTTATTTTTATTACTTTTTAATTTTTTTATTGTTATTTTTTTTTTTTTTTTAAATTTAATCTATTTTAATGTGAACTTATCTTAATCCAAACCATTCATACCCAAACCCATCCAGACCCAAACCCATCCTGACCCAACCCATCCTAACCCATTTTTTTAATCTACCCATCTTGACCCATACCCATCCTAACCCAAACCCATCCTGACCCAACAACCAAACCCACCCAACCTACCCATTTTGCCACCCATAGGATTTAGTTTCCTTTTAGTCCAAGTTTCATTTAGTATAAAAGGGAGGCATCAGTAATTGTTTTTATTGGATGTTTGTATTGAGTCTTTGTTTTGAGTAATAGTCTTAGAAAGAGTTTGTGATAAGTTATCACAAATTGCTTGTGTTGAAGTTTGTTTATTTTTTCTTTCGATCCAATTGAAACCAATAGTAACAAATTCATGTTAGCGAGAACAGGGTAAACTATTTTCGTCAAGGCGACCCGTGTGGTTAATGCTTCATGACCTCCATGTCACCATCTTCTCCCTTGATCCGTCAAAGAAATAGACGGATGGTGTTCATGCTTCATGAAGAGAGAGAGAGTTAAATAGAGATAGAGAAAGCAATCGTAAGCCACGTAGAGATATCCACCGTCTTAATGATTCATGAGGGTGGGGTGGTGTTTACTTGTGGTTTTGATGCCAAATTAGGGCTCATAACATTCTTCACAACCCCACAGTTTGTGGCCTAAGAGAATTACAAAACACTCTTCAACAATCAAGTCAATAACCAATCTATGATTTATGTAAAATATGTATGTATAAGAGGTGCAAGATAGAGATATATTAAGGAAACTAATTGAACTTATTATAAAAAGGTCAAAAACCATGTCAAAATACAAAAGTTTAATTGATACTACCACACATTCCACAATCAGTTTCTGGGCTTTATTATGGCCCGCAAAGGACGAAGCATCTGCGTCGTTAGCCCAATAGTATTAATATCTGCTTGGGCCTTATCTTTCAGTTCCCAGTTAAACTCTTGCACCATCCTTCCAATGCTAATGCAAGAAATCAACAATGCTTGAAGAGAACCTGCACACACTCTTTTTCCACCTCCAAACGCCATCGTTTTATGCAAATCGATCGTTTCATTTTCCTTCATAAACCTCTCCGGATCCCATACCTCGGGATTCTCCCACACATTCTTCTCCATGTTGCATCCGTAAATGTTTACCGCGAGCTGCAAGTTACACATATTTGGTTTAAAAAATTTGAATAACGGTCATAAAACACAACAAAGATATAAAGATAATGTGTTAAGACTTTTTAAAGAGTCAACCTCGGTTCCTGCTGGGACATGGTACCCTCCTAAAACTGTGTCTTCATGCACGTGTCGTAATGGAATTATAGGAACCGGGCTGTGCCTTCTTAAGGTTTCATGGAAAATAGCTGTTATGTATGGCAGCTGAGACAGATGTTCTTCTGTTATCTTGTCTGACCCGCAAACACTTTTGATGTCCCGGTACAAACGATCCTGAGTTACATTAATATTAATTAATAATTTTCAGCAAACTTAGGTAATTACCTTTAATCAAGTATATTAAGTTGAAAGATCATTACAAACCTGAATCTTGGGATTTTTTGCAAGTTCATATATTGCCCATTCAGTGGTGACCATAGTGGTGTCTGATGATTCGATAATCGGCTCCCATAGCGACATAAGTAGTTGTTGATCAGTTAACGTTTGCGCTTCTGATAGCAAATAATCAATGTAGCTGTTCAATTTCTGTTTTTCAAGAAATTATGACGAGTTAGTAATATTCTACCGCGATCTTAACTACCAATAAATCAATAACTACAATGCCATTGCGCTTTACCTCCCCTGAAGCTATACGCGCTTTATGTTCTTTAATAAGAGCCTTCATCACAGCTTCTCTCCGGATATACATTTGTTGAATCGTGTTCTCAAACTTTTTATTCGGGATCCACTTTAGATACGGGAAGAAATCTCTCCAGTCAACGTCGATTGCACCCATCATCGGGTCAAGCACCAACACATTAAATATCTCGTCTCGTTTCATTGTGACTTTAAGATCCTCCACATATATGCTTTCCACATCCTTTCCCATTGTCTAAACAGGTAGAAATGAAAAGATACATGTTTTAAATATTATTAACAATTGATAAATAATTAGATATAATACGCAATTACGCGAACTCACTTGTCTCATTGCTAATCCAAAAAGTTCAGACTGGAATATACTCCTTACATCCACTTCTTCTTGTTCAGTAGCGTTTTTAACAAACGCGTGTAGTTGGTTTATAACATTCTCCATCATGATGTCTCTATGGGCGCGGTGTTTCTTCTGAAAATATACATCCAACATAAACAGTTCAATGAAATGTTGAATAAGTGTGCTAAAGTACACAACTTTGTAACACAAACCTGAGCATTTGGTCCCAAGACACTAGTGAGTATATGGCGTTTGACGGTCTTGTGAAAATCATTATAATCACTCATAGCCACCATGGTTTTATCAGCTGTGAGGACCTTTAATGCTTTTGATAGGTTTCGGGTTGAGATAGATTGAAATCTGGTAACAAATGCCTACAAAATGGATGAACGATATCAAACTTAACAACAATCATGTCACGGTTTAATGACCTTATTAATTATTGGATGAAATCAACTTAACATAAAGTTATGAACCAAAGTACGTTTGGCCTAGCGGTATCTAGTTGCATTAAGAAGGTTTAAAGAAAATAATAAACCCATAATATTATGGTGGAATTACTTGAATCATCATTGGATTAATCTTTGTTTTTCATTGGAACAATATGATTAGGGTCTTGATTTGCAGTGTCTAAAGTTGGTCATCATATCACAATCATTAAACATTTACTATTTATATTTATATTTTTTTCTGAACGGCCAATGGTACACCGTACACGACCATTAATACGAAGCCCTGCACCTTTCGGATCCGGTCCCTGGGCCCCCCTAAGGTCAAGCCCCTCTTTTCAGAATAATCCTACACAGAGTGAGACTCAAATCCGTCACCCTTCTGACAGGAACCCCAAAAAGGAAAATCTTCCTACATCACTTACAACCACTGTGGCTGTCATTGTCATTTTAAAAATTGGCATTTACTATTTACATATTATTTTTTTTTTTTGAACGGCAAACGTTACATCTCCTATATATTACACCAATAATTCTAAATTACAACACCTTTGTCAAGGATTGAACCTTGAACCTCCCATCTAACACTCTGTTCCAGAGTTTCATTAAAGGATGGAAGAGAAAGGATTGGGAAGGAAGTGGGGAAAAAATGTGTTCCAGAGTTTTTTGTAAGAGTGAAAGGGAGGGAATGAGAGGGATAATAAAGAGGATTTTAGTGTGATTTTTAATCTTTCCAATGTGGAAGGAATTGGAGAGAAGGGAAGAGGAGGGAGATCCTTTCTCTTCCATCCTTTAATGAAACTCGAGAACACAGTAAGAGACATATGTGTCTACCAAGTGGGCTAGCCCTTGACATTTACATATTATTAATAATTGATGGAAGATCATGAAATCATTATCATTCAAGGCGGGCCAAATGCTCTTCTGTAATAATATTAAATGATAATTAATCAACGCATTTAACGCGTGATTACTTAATGCACATAATTTATTCCAAAACTACCATTGCATTTTACAAATTTTAAAATTAAAATACTTTTTAATAATTTGCCCATGAGCTGTTTTTTTAATGTCTAACAAAGCCCGGCCACTCGCGCAGTGGCGAAGTTTGACCCGAAGGTTCGGGGGTCGGAAGTCACCGGGGGGTCGGAAGTCACTAGTTTTGGGGGGTCGAAACCCTATATTTACAAAATTTTTTATACGAATATTATATAATCGGAACTTCTGCACAAAAATTCGGCGGGGTCGACCGCCCCCTCCCGCCCCAACTAAGCCTCGCCACTGTACCCGAGTGAATCAATAGACAAGATCACCCACACCGCAATCACAGACAACGCTAGTGACTAGATTCGTCATCAATTCAAGAGAAAACATACCGCCCAAAAGCCCGCTATGCACACTTCTCTACTTCGAACGGACTACACCCTTTAAAATATTTCTATTATTTCAACAAATAAACTATCATAATACAAGAAAATAATAGAAACCTAATCAATTTTTTATCTTTTTTTCAAGGAATATATTCTTGGATCATAAAAGATAAGTCAACTATGTTTATAAGATACGTTTCAAAAAAAAACTATGTTTATAAGATACTTTTACTACAAATTTAAATATTAAACTTTTATTATCATCTCTATTAAATCAAAGGGATCAAAAAAGTTAAAAGAGATACGTTAGGTGTTTAATAAATTATTAATAAACAAATATTTTGTCATTAAAAACACCTGCAAACTTCCATATTCTTAATCGTTACTAACATTTAAACAATTACTAGATTATATACAACGTGTAAATCATTATCACATATTTTTTTATTTATAATTAATTAATTACACTTTATGACAGGATACCATAACCTAAAACAAGTGAAAGTATAACTGAATACCGTATTAATTTTGTTGTTTAGTACGGTCAGAACCGGTATCATTAAAATTGTCAAAACCAAAAAAAAAAAAACCAACGATTACAGGTACTGCTATTGGTGTTGTTCAGTCAATATCAGTTTGACACGGTACCACTTTAATACTATGCCGTTTTGATGGATTTACAAACGGAAAAAGGGGGATAATTATCAATTATGATCGTACCTCTTTGGCGATTTCATTTGAACTCACTACCACCATCGAAGTAGCTCCGGTTCTAATCGAATAAATCGGACCGTAAGTCTCCGCCCATCTTGTAAACGTCATGTAGGGTTTCTTCTCTTTCAACTGCAGTAAATTCCCCAACAATGGCACTCCAGGCACCTCTACAAATCATCAATATCACATAACTTAACAAGTTCCTCACAAATCAGAAGAATCGGATCATAATTTTTTAATAACTTAAAATCACATTTCATGTGTGTTAAATTTATAACTTATGAGGACAATTACAATAAAATGTCAGGCACAGGGCAACAAGGCACAAGCCCAAGTTACGCCGCAACCTCTTTTCTATATAGCAAAACCGATCATACGAAATACTAATCACACCTATCACACTATCGCTAAAAATCAACAAATCATAAGATGTCACCTTATTTTACCCAATTTTATCACCAAATCAGTTGCACCATTCATCACAAAATCACTTAAAAAAACAATAAATCATAACACGCCACCTCATTCCCTCTTACACCATCAAACTCACTTAGAAAAAAAAACAACCAATCACCACACGCAACGTCAGTCGCCTTTACACAATCAACCTCATCTAAAAAACCAATCACAACATGCCACCTCATTCCCCGCTTACACCATAAAAATTTCCACGAACCATCACCGTAATTATCATCACCACTCTGATAACACCGGTTCCAGCCTTATAATTTTTTATTAAGTTAAAATCCCATTTTACATGTGTTAAGTTTAAAAGGACGATTACAATAAACCGGCAGGTAAACGAGCAACAACCAAAGTCGCAACCCTTTTAAATATGAATTTTAAATAAATAAAAAATATGAATTTTAAATAAGAAAACTGATTCTTATTAAAAACAAAGTTTTGGGTGTTACGGGTAGAACATGGAATTTATTGCTAGTTAAAATCAATAAATCAACAGATGTATCCACACAAATCTAGGCATATGAGTGTAGAATCGTACCAGGAACTCGAGGGAGATGGTTTGATTGACGGCTGTGATTGTAGATGTAGCCTCGGAGATACCAGAATAATATAGCGACGACTAGTGCGACGGTTGTTGCTGTTAGCGACGGAAATGTAACAAAATCGATGACGGAATCCATTTTTTACCGACGGAAAGAAAGAGAGAGACAGGCGGTGGTGAGTAGTGGAGTGTTGTATGGGAGTCAGGTGGTATTTAAATAAATTTTTGATTTTGAGGTTGATTGATTTTACGCTATTTTTGGTAAATTATTAATTATTAATTATTAATAAAAGATATTCGATTGGGAAGGGTTTTTTTATTTTAATTTTTATTTTTAAATTTAGTTTAAGAAAGAGAAAGGTTTAGTTCAAAAAACGTTTTTGTTTTTATTATTAACTTTTATTTTTTGTCAACTTTTACAAGAGGATGATTTTTTAAAATGATATGTTTTTATGTTTTAGTAGCTTTTATCCCGGGAGTGTTTCGTGGTTGAAAAATATAACCATTGTATATGAAAACTTGGTTTAAAAAAAACATGATTAATGAATAATCTGAGCACTTTGTGTTTTTTTTTCCTGTATGAACGAAATTCCATAAAAAATAGTCGTTTTTTTCTACGTTTTTATATAGCACTATGGTACTCGTTGGAAAGATAATAAAACGCTCGTTAATTTGGTGTAATTTTTTTTCTTTAAAAAATCTCGTATATAAAAGATATTAATGTTTAAAAATGATGGGAGGAAACATTAGAGAGAAACATCTAAATTTGTTTTTAAATTCTTAAAGAGATTAGCGTTAGATGAGTGTAGGAGAATGGATGAAAACAAAATAAAAAAATAAATTAAAAACTCTCACCTCAACGTGCCACGTGGCACATTCAAAGGAAGGTTGAGGCCTCCATTGAATGCCACATCATCAATATTGAATCTGTACATCTAATATTTAAAAGCAATGTTGTGACACCCGGCATGTTTGGGTCAACATTTTATAAACACATAAGTCTACCTTAGCGAAAAACGTTTATTAAACATACTTGACGGGGTCAGTAGAGTCGGAACACAGTCCGTATTGTCCAGGGTTCAATGATTCGGGGGATCATTGGGTTAATTACACACACACGTTACGAGTCCCGTTGTTGGTGAATTACATAAACTAATTAAGTGTATGTGTAGACTAATTGTCGTATGGTGGATTATATGCTTAGATGTGTTTATATGATGTGTAGATAATCATCCGTGCTTAAATATGTTAAACATAGACTAAGGTTGCATGCTCGTATGATAAGGTGCGTTAAAATGCGTTAAACACAACAAACTGGAAAACTAGGAAAAACATGAGTCCTGGTTCGACCACATCGAGTGGGCGAACCTGGAGATTAATCTTGGTTCGACCCTTAGCAAAGGGGCGAACCTGGAATGTGGAAATGAAAAAGTTTCATTCGACCAGAACATGCACATTCGACCCTGTGAAAGGGGCGAATGTGGGTACATTCGCCCAGGTAAAAGGGGCGAATGTGGACATAGTATAAATACCACACATTGTCATTTTTCACCATTTCACAAACCCTAAACGCCTCTAAACACTCTCTAGCAACTTTAAACATTGGGGAAGGAGTTTTGCTCTTGTTTTCCTATAATCTAACCTACAAACATCTTCTACACAAAGATCTAAGGTGTGTTCTTCATTCTAAATCATTTTTAAAGCATTTCAATTCGTTTTCATTAAACCCCAAGAGTCCAGATCTGATTCAAACATGTTTTCATGGATAAAAACCTTCCTAATGTCTTTCTAAACAAAACCTATTCATAAACAATGAGTTTTCATACAAATTAACATGTGTTAATGGTGTTTTATGTGATGTTATGTATTGTTTGATGATTGATTGCTGTATAGATGTTATAACAATGATCTAGGACTGTTATTGATGATGATTTATGATTGAGATAGGTTACAATTGATTATTGATGATTTTTGTTCATTTTGGGGATTTTGGGATAGATCTAGGGCTTGTTCATGATGATAGTGATAAGGATATGATTGGGGGTTTCTTGTTCATGATAATCTGAGTATATTAAGTTGATTATTGATTGGTTTCAGAAAGTTTCCTAATTGGGTAAAGATTGCATGCGTTTGATGTGACATCTCCATAATTTGCTATTTCGGGTAACTTGTAAAACGAACGGATTTCGGGATAAAATTGGTAGGGTTTTGTAGGAATATGTTAATGATAGTTGACTGCTGTGATTGGTGATGTTTCGTGATGTTTTCGGACCGTTTAGATGCGTTTTGGTGCGTTTTATGAAGTGCTGATGCAAACGGGCGAACGTGGCTCTCATTCGACCATTCGTGTGGGCGAACGTGGCTCAAACGGGCGAACGTGGAACAAAACGTGGCTCAAACGGGCGAACGTGGCTCAAACGGGCGAACGTGGAAATGGGAAAAACCACATTCGACCATCTGATGTCCGGAATGAGATTTTTGATGCAAACTAAGTGTTTTATGCTTGAAACTTATGTGTTAACCTTATGTGCATGACTAATTGATGTAATGGGTCACCAACGGGATGTCGGGTCTATATGGTATGTCCGGTTAACGTTTAAACACACTTTTTAACACACGTAGTCAAGATCTGGACAATCGGGGACTAGTTAGCCTTCGGGTTAGTAGTCATCACACTTATGTAAACTCATTAATAGGTTGTTATTAGTCGGGAGTATCATAGACGGGTTGGATCTCTAGTTATCAAGAAGACGCACTCTAAGGTGAGTTTCACGGCCCCACTCTTTTACTGGTTTTACATTTTTGGGGGAGAAAACATGTTGTGTTCTTTAAACGTGTGTCAAATGTGTTTTCCTAAAAGGCGTGACAACTATGTTTTTGGGTACTTATGTATTCACTACGTTTTGGGAGTATTCATTACGTTTGGGAGTGTTCATTTGGGTTCAAGGTATTCATTTATGTTCAGTATTATATGGCCTATGTTGTGGCAGTTCATTAGCCGCGGTGCGGTAGTTCGTTTGTCTCTTTGTGGTAGTTCGTTAGCTATGATATAGTAGTTCGTTGACCATGGGATGGTAGTCCGTTAGCTATGATAAAGTAGTTCGTTGACCATGGGATGGTAGTTCGTTAACTGCGGTGGGCAATGGTTCGTTTGGGAGGTTCGTTATGGAGTTCAAACGTTTAACGAGTGTCTTCATCGGTCGATAGTATCATGATAGTCTTTCAAAAGTTCGTGAAACGTTTTACTTAAAAACCTGTGAACTCACCAACATTATTTGCTGACGTTCTTTAGCATGTTTTTCTCAGTCGCTAAGGTAGCAGCTATCGGTAGGCGCACGGAGTCTCACGGCGTCTAGGAATCATATGCACGTTTTGTTAAACATTTTAGACTTTGAGTTTTACTTTTGAGTTGTAATAATACATTTTGCTTCCGCTGTGTTGGAACGGTTTTGAAACTTAATGGCAGTTTACGTTGTTTTCATATCATATAGATGTCGTTTATTGTGACCGTTGACTTGGATCCTGGTGTGTCACGCGCCTCGCGGTAAAACCCCGCATGTGGAAATTTGAGGGTGTGACAGATTGGTATCAGAGCCAATGGTTATAGTGAACTAGGACTGCATGTAGAGTCTAGTCTATAGCCGAGTATCACACACATTAGACGGTCACACATATTTACGAGTCGTGTCATTTGGTAAACATACTAACCTTGTCGGGGTGTCGGTGTCCTCATCAAGCAGCATCACATTATCTCTCTTTTGTTATTCCTACCTTGGTTCTATCTTCTTCTTCGGTTTGAAGATGAAGGGGCTATTCCCTTATACTTGGCAGTAGTGTACATTGGGGTGGTTTCGGCACATTCTTGAGATTTTTCCGGGATTTGGATATCTCCCCTATATGCTCTAATGTACATACTTGCCTACACACACACTATCATGCACTAGTACACTCCTGAGTGACTGTTCACTTTGGGATCCTCGTGCGATAACAGTTTTTTTTAGGAATGTGGGTATCGGGTGATTTGAAGTTCTAGCTAGGGGCACGCCTAGAGGACCATGTAGAGCGATTTGTTATTTCGGGTGCACACGAAATCATAAATCGAAATGCATGAAAATCTTGGTGGACTTCGTGTTCGGACTAATGGTCATGCTGGAACCACGTTCTGAATTCGTTTGGTCACTTGTAGCTCGATCTGTTAGTGGTTTTGAGTGTCTTGTCTCATGTTTGGCAGAACATGTCTGGTCGCGCTGGTGGACGTGCTGGTGGACGCCGTGGTGGCGGCGGGGGTCGCAATGGCGGTGGACTAGGTGGTGGGAACATCACCATGACTCAGGCGGAGTTGGATCACTTGTTGCAGCAGCAGTTGAACGTTACGTTGGCTGCTTTCTTGGCTGCTCAGCAGACTTTCGGGAATACTAATCAGGTGCAGTCTAGGTGCACCTACAAGAAGTTCATGGACTGTAAGCCCCATTTCTTCAATGGGACTGAAGGGGCAGTGGGACTACTTCAGTGGTTGGAGAAGATCGAGTCGGTGTTTGCTATGTGTAACTGTCCTGACGCTGATCGTGTCAAGTATGCTTTTGCTACTCTAGAGGGACACGCTTTGACTTGGTGGAACTCCACCACTTCAAATCTTGGTCTGGGTGAGGCCAATGCTATGCCGTGGTCCGAGTTTGTTCAGATGTTGAGGGCGGAGTATTGCCCAAGAGACGAGATTATGAAGTTGGAGCATGAGTTCTGGAATCTGAAGATGGTTGGGTCGGAGATCGAGGAGTTTACTGCTAGGCACAACGAGTTGGCTGTGATGTGTCCCGGTTTGGCTACACCGGAGTACCGGAGGATTGAGCACTACGTTGCTGGGTTAGTGCCGGAAATTGCTGGGCTTGTTGTGTAACACCCCAACCGATGGCGGAAACATCGAGGTGTCACGTATGAATGATTGTTCAGTAGCACATGGTATTCAAGTTTTTAATTGAAATTTATTTAAAGTAAAATATCCAAAATTTGAAAATACATAACAAGTCTTGAATGAAATTCTAATTCATCAAATAGCCAAACAAAGCATAAACTTCAAATTGTCTCCTCATGCTATCTCTAGACTTCAAGCATCATTATTTCCTGTTGAGTTTGGAAAAATGGGGGGGGGGGGGGGGTCAACTAGAAGTTGGTGAGAATACATAAGCCATGTCAAGCAATTAAGTTTAAGAATAACAAAAGTTTAGCAATTCATATGTCTATCGTAAGTTTAAGTCTGCATGAATAAACATGAAGTATAGTATGCACATAATCAAACCTCCAACAAGTTTAGGTCCATCCCGTCATCCACGGTTCACCTTAATATCACGTTGGAATGATAACAATCACCTGCGCTCCCCATAAAAGATGGTCAACGAATCTAGGTGGGATTGTCAATCCAATAGATCTATTATTGAGTATCGCCGGCTTGGCCATAGCTAATGATTATGTAAGTTGAAGTTTAAGTCTAACAATAGTTGTCCAGGTCATGAGGCATTAAAGTTTACAACTAGACATGTATGTAGAATTGCTTAAGTATAAAGTTTCAAGTATAAAGAATTGCATAAACATGGTTACGTAAACTCACCTTAGCAAAGTATTAAGTCTCGAGAAATAGAAAATGTGTAGCCCAAAGTTGCCAAATATTACCTATGTATAAGGTAACAAATAAGTCTAAGTCTTTCTAGTTTACAAGTATTTTCTAGGGTTTCGAATTGGGGATAAGTATTCGTTTGATTAATAATTAAATTGTTTATTAAATAAAAGAAATTCAATAAATAAATAAACAAAAGTCTTTTTGTAAACTCTAGATTAAAGATGGTCACATTATAAGGTTTTAAGTATGAAAATAATTTTTATAAAATTATTTTCTTAAAAATAGAATATTTAATCTATTTATTTCAATTTGTCAAAATATAACTTTAATATCTAAAAATATTAAAATTAAAGAATTTTTAAATTAAAATTTGTATTTCTGTTCTAAATGGACAGAAATAAATTATATAAAATTTTGGTGTAAAAATATCGAAAAATGAATTTATTATGATTTATTTATGATTAAAATGACAAAAAAATTGATTAAAAATATTAAATAAATGACTTTTCAGATAAAAAAATCATTTCAGAAATGTTTAATGTTTTATAACTCAGAATAATTTTTGTGGAAATTTATATAATTTTTTTGATATTTTTATAGAATTTTATAATTATAATAGAATAAACTTGAAATATTTATTATATATATTAAATAAATAATTTTTGGAAAACTAAAAATTGCATGTTAAACTTTTCTATTAGAATAACATAAAATAAATTTCATAGAATTTATAAATCAGATTTGGTATTTTTAAATCGTTTTTAAAGATAGAAACTAAAAATACAAAAGAAAAGACTTTTAAAAAAAGCTTGAGGCTAGCAAGAATTGAACCCGGGTCTAAGACCGGTTCATGGTTTAATCACAAACGTGAACCAACTGAGCTATCTTATCTTATGATTTGAAACAGATAAAACAAAACTTTAAAACCTTTATAACAGTTTATCCCCAATTTGAAAACTATGAACCCTAGAATGAACATCGATCCAATTGACCCAACAAACACACTCGATTACGGTTAAAAGCTTAGGGCTTTTATCCTTAGATCTTATTCGACCTTAAAGAACACATAAACTGAAGATAAATCATACCGAAAGTTGGTTAATTCTCGACTTGAAGAACCGGTTGGCCACACAACTAAAAACTCCGATTGTGATTTACTAAGAGTTCGAAAATGAGAAAGGGTTGTGGGGTTCTTTTAGTCGCACGGTTTGGTTGTTGGGGGATGCATCAATTTATACTATTATACACGATTAATCGATTTTAGAAGGTTTGACCACGTTATTAACTAAAACGCGTAATTGATCCATTAATTGGAATGTTTTGATGGAAATTGACGTGGAGAACAAGCAGAATAGGCCGGCCATCAATCTGTTACCATATCTGGATAAAAAATGCGTGATTTCTCAATCAATTACGAAAATTTCGAACTGGGTGTTGACTTTTAGGTTTGACTAGTTATGTTTTAGGAAGGTGTTAAGTTTAAAGGTGTTGAATATAATTACAAAATGATCCTTGGCTCTGATGGTTGTTCCACATTACTGCTTGGAGACAGACCCGGGTTCGAGTCCCTGGTCCGCGTTTAATTAATTTATTTTTTTTACAGAGTAATGAAGGGGAGAAGGGGAGGGGGCTTGGGCCGAGTTTATTGGTTGGGCTCACAGCTTGGGCTCAGGTTTGGGATGGATTTGTTGGGCTCAAGGGGTGGGTTTGGTTTGGTTATGGTTTTAGAGATGGTTAAAAACATGACTAACTTAAAAAAAATTTACACTAAATAAAATCTGAAATTTGTTATTATTATTATTATTATTATTATTATATATATATATATACCTTTATATATATATATATAAGTTGTGTGGTGGGAAAATAAAGACTTAGGCACATTTGTATAATATTAATGATAAAGATGTAGTAAAAATAAGGGTTTTTATGAATAAAAATTTGGGGAAAAATTTTGCGATGTTACAGTCTCCCCTACTTTTAGAAACTTCGTCCCGAAGTTTATTGAAAACACAGGGTTGAAGGGGATTGGATAGAAATTAGGACAAGTGTGATCTGGAAAATTTTGTGTTAAGGCACGACATGAATAGAATAATCTTGTTTCAAATAATTTGGATAAGAGGGTAGGATTAGGTGTGTCTTGAAATCGCAATAAAATCTTAAGTTTTAGGAGTCCTAAAAGGAATGAGTTGATGGGCTATTGAAAGACTAAATGAACTACCAGGTAACTAAGGTTTATAATTGGTCAACTACCGAAAACCTTGATAGAATTTCACACTACCTTAACGTACCTGTAAATTCATGATTACGTTCCGGACCGCAATCACCAATTTACCTTACATTAGGGTTTTGTGTCCTTCTATGACTCTACCGATTGTTGAGCAGGTTCGATAGCCTCCACCAGTCGTTGAGCAGGTTGTAGGGCCTTTCCCGACTGTTGAAAAGGCATGATGACCTCTACCAATCGTTGAGTAGGTTATTTGGTACTCAACTAACTGTTGAACAAGTACTTCATCCTCTATCAGTGTAGCATTTATTGCAAATTGATAGTATGTTTATGTAAGCAAGTTTATAAGTATAACGAGTGGGTTGTAGTTGTATAGATTTAGATATTGATATAGTAGTTAGTTCACATTCAAACAAGCATGCATCCAAGTGTTATGATCATACTAGATAGACAACTCTCATGTAAAAGAAATACTGGAATAAAAAGTGTCAATACATTAATTTTTTTTTTAGAAGCAAAATAGCATTCAGATGGTGGGGCTTGTTGTTAAGTAGCTGGAGGGTCCCTAGAAGGGTTATTTGGAGCAGCAAGGGCATTTGCAGCATGAATTCGACAGACATCCGCAAGATGCCCATATCTTTGACAATTGGTACACTGACGGCAGGGCACTTGGGTTGGGTGATGATACTGACAGGTGTCACACTTAGGTTGGTTCCCGTTATATTGTTTCTTATTGGGTGGGACAGTGACGTCTATTGCAAAATTCCTAACCTTGCGCCTTCCATTGGTTGAGGCCTCAGTTTTAATTTCTACGGCAGGTTGGGGAGAATCCTTCGCAATAGTTTTCTTTTCCCCTTTCCGAGTCAGGGTTCCTGCCTTCACATGGTTATCTGTTAGGGTAGCCGCCAAACGCTTTGCTTCCTCCAGAGTAGCAGGGTTCCTTCCCCACACCGTGTCCTAAATCTGCATGGGTAAGCCACCAATGTATTTTTCGATTGCAATAGGCAAGGGGGTGACCTTGTGTGGTAGCAGTAGACTAAGTTCGTGAAAACGAGTGTTGTAGGCAAGGTTTTCTCCACTGTCCTGAGCAAGATCATGAAACTCATCTTCTAACTTTTTGATTTCATTACGGGGGCAGAACTCCGCCTTCATAACATCTTTAGCTTGTTCCCAAGTTAAGGCCAGTGCGACTTCAGCTCCACGGGTGCGCTTTTCCTCATTCCACCAAGTGAGTGCTCATTTGTGAAGAACACTCATGGCATAGCGGACCTTAAAGTTATCGGGACACTCACTGTTAATGAAGGTATTCTCAATTGTAACACCCCAAGCGATGGCGGAAACATCGGGATGTCACGTAGTGATGATTGTTCAGTAGCTCATGGTGAATAATAAATTTCATTAAATGATTTAAATAAATTACATACAATTGTTCTACAAAAATTCGTACATCAAAATGAATAATACTATGTACACATCTTCAAGCAATAACTCAAATCTTCAAGCAAGTAGAACCTGAAACATGTTAAGTTGAAAATATTTTGGGTCAACAAAAGTTGGTGAGAATAAATAGGTTTTTGAATATAATTGATAACCATAGTTTGTACAACAATCACAGTTGTATGATGATAGAGTATGAGTCCGACATGTAACAATGCGTCTTTGTACAACCAAACCTTGTGTCGACTGAGGCCTAACTCGCAAGTTAGTCTAATGTTGTTACTGTTTTCGATCATCCCTGAATTTATGCGGGGGGATGGGTTTGTCAGACCTATAACGCTATAATCTAAACAGGCGGCTTGATCATTGTTAATGATTGTACTGTGTCTTTTTGTTACAGTCAAATGATAGAATGATGATGTACTTGAATCACAAGTAAATATGAGTAAATGATAGTATAAAATGTTTAAACATGTTTCACCCCAAAAATAGTGAAAATAGAGAAAAGGGGCTATGTAAACTCACCTTAGCAAAATGTTATGTCTCGTGAAAATAGAATATGTGTTGCCCAATTATGCCAAGTATTACCCTATACATAAGGTAATAAATATGTCTAAGTCTATCTAGTCTACCAATATATATTCTAGGACTTCGAATTGGGGATAAATGCTCGTTTGATTAATGATAAAAATGTTTGATAATTGAGGGAAATTTAATAAATAAATAAACAAAAATCTATTTATAAAATTTGAATTCAAGATGGTCACAATAACGAGTTTAAAGTATAAAAATAATTTTTATAAATTATTTTCTTTAAAATAGAATATTAAATCTATTTATTTCAAATTGTCAAAATTTAACTTTAATATTTAAAAATACTAAAATTAAAGAATTATTAGATTAAAATTTATATTTCTGTTCCAAATAATCAGAAATAATTTATATAAAATTTTGGTGCAAAAATATTGAAAAATGAATTTATTATGATTTATTTATGATTAAATCTAACAAAAATTGATTAAAAATATTAAATAAATGATTTTTCAGAAATAAAAATCATTTCAGAAAAGCTTAATGTTATAAAAACTCAGAATAAATTTTGTGGAATTTATATAATCGTTTTGATATTTTTATTGGATTTTTATAATTATAATTGAATAAATTTGTAATATTTATTATATATAATAAATAAAATATTTTTGAAAAACTAAAAATTGTATAATAAACTTAACCATCTGATTTGCATAAAATAAATTTTATAGGATTTATAAAGTTGTTTTGGTATTTTTAAATGTATAATAAAACTTTAGAACTCATAATATATATTTAATTCCCTTTAAAAGATGACCAAAAGAAATACATGGTGGTTATGAGAATCGAACCCGAGGCAGTTCCGGTCCAATGGATTTAAATCACAAGCTAGCCACCACCTGGGCTGACCATGAGAACGAGTTTAATATTGACAGAAAACCTTTTATATCGTATTAGACTTGGACCATCTTCCCCATTGAAACCCTAGGTCTAATCCCTGCTAATTGGACTCGAAACCTATAACAAAAATCCAATTAACATGAGGGTTATTATGTATTCTATCAGAACGAGCAAATTGAGACCAAGATTGTACCGTTTTAATGGGGTTTTGAGGGTGCACAGAGGTTGCCGGAGATCTGCAGCTCCGGCGAGCCTGGAATATAAACGCCGAGGTGTTTTTATACAGAAAGGAGGGTGGGGGTTGGTTAGTGCGAGGTTTCCGAGTGTGAGGGTGGGCTTATTTATACTCCATCCACACGCGTTCCCGTTTGGTAAATTCGATGTCGCCGGGAAATACGGGTATCACCCTTTAAAGCTACTTTAATGCGGGTTTGACCAATTAAACGTGATTAGAGGTGTTGGTCATAGGTTGGAAACCCGCGGAATACATTAATTGTGATTGAGGGACAGTAAAGGAAAGTCGCCGGTTTATTCTTTTGTCCGGTCGGAACTTGCAGACAAGGCAAGTGGGGAAGACAAGCTGTTGGGCCGGGTCACATGTTTTCTTGGGTTTGGGCCTGATTGGGTGGGCCAGCAGTCTGATTGGGTTAAGAGAATGATGACTAAACCCACTAATTAGCTTATAGTTCTATATTATTGTTATTATTTATTATTATTATTATTATTATTATTATTATTATTATTATTATTATTATATATACATTTCGATATATATATATATACATAGGTTGTGTGTTAGGCATAATTGTATAAAATTAAGGATAAAGTATATATAATGAGGGTTTTATGTATAAAAATTTGGGAAAAATTTTGTGATGTTACAGTCTCCCCTACTTTTGAAAACTTCGTCCTGAAGTTTATTGAAAATACAGGGTTGAAGGTGATCAGAACAAGTGTGGTCTGGAAATTTTGTGTTATGACATGAATAGAATAATCTGTCTCGTGTTATGTGTGAGTTGATGAACTACCAGACAACTAGAGTTTATAACCTTGATAGAATTTCACACCACCTTAATGTACCTGTAAATTCATGATTACGTTCCGGACCGCAATCACCAATTTACCTTACATTAAAGTTTTGTGTCCTTCTATGACTCCACCGATTGTTGAGCAGGTCCGATAGCCTCCACCAGTCGTGGAGTAGGTTGTAGGGCCTCTCCTGACTGTGAAAAAGGTATAATGACCTCTACCAATCGTTGAGTAGGTTCGATAGCCTCCACCAGTCGTGGAGTAGGTTGTAGGGCCTCTCCCGACAATTGAAAAGGCATGATGACACACAGATTGCAAATTGATAACATGTTTATGCAAGCAAGTATAACAAGCACAACATATGAGTTGTAGTTATATAGATTCATATAATTAGTTCACATTCAAAACAATCATGCATCATGTAACAACTCTCAGACAAAAATTTCAATACTAGAATTTATTACTTGAATCAAATAGCATCAATACATAGAATAAAAGCAACCAATAGTCAAATGGTGAGACTTGCGGTTAGGTAGCTGGAGGGTCTTGATCTCTGTTTAGTTTAGGGCACCGGTTACGGAAGTGATTTGGGTCTCCACATTCATAGCATTGACCATAGTTGTATCGATTAGGATTAGTAGCCTGAGCAGGGTTGGTGGGTTGGTTGGCATTAGGATTTGGGGTCTCACGACACGTGTTGACCAGATGGCCATACTTTCCACAATTGGTGCACAAGCGACACGCTGAAGCAGTGGGATGATGTCGGTTGCATGTGTTACACAATGGATAGTTTCCTATATAGGGTTTCTTGTTAGAAGCTTGTGTAGTGAGGTTGACATCAGGATCCCTGGACTTACGCTTCTGGTTCTCAGTAGTTACCGCGGCTACAATACTTGCTTTATTGCCTTTCCGAACTAAGGTCCCGTTCTTTACGTGATTGTCAGTTAAGGTAGCTGCTAAACGCTTGGCCTCTTCAAGGGTAGCAGGGTTCCTTCCCCATACCGTGTCCTGAATCTGCATGGGTAAACCACCGATATATTTCTCAATGGCTACAGGTAGCGGAGTGACCTTATGGGGCAATAACAGACTGAGCTCATGGAAGCGGGTATTATAAGCAAGGTTTTCCCCACTATCCTGAGCAAGGGTGTGGAACTCGTCCTCTAATTTCTTGACCTCGTTACGTGGGCAAAATTCATCTTTCATTATCTCTTTGATTTGATCCCAGGTCATAGTAAGTGCAACTTCAACTCCTTGAGTGCGCTTTTCCTCATTCCACCAAGTGAGTGCTCGTTTGTGAAGAACACTCATGGCATAACGGACCTTAAAGTTATCGGGACACTCACTGTTAATAAAGGTATTCTCAATGCCCTCAAACCATTGTAGGAGTCCTGTAGCTCCTTCTTCTCCACTGAACTTAGGGGGATTACAAGAATTAAAGTGTTTAAGAGTGCAAGCTGGGAGACCATTCCCGTTTCCATTCCCGTTCCCATTGTGGTTTCCATTGCCGTTACCGTTGCCGTTTCCGTTTCCATTACCGTTCATCTGTAGGACTTGAGCCAATAAGTTAGGGACCAGAGTCGCGATCTGCTGTGCCATTTGTTGAGAAATGATCGCAGCCAGTTGGGCATCAATGCCATTGTTGTTGTTGTTGTTGTTGTTATGGTTGTCGTGGTTGTTATTGTTGCTATTTCCTTCCTCATGATTACCACCATTGTTATTGCGAGTACTGCGACGTGGAGGCATGATCTGTAAGAGACACAATGAAATGAATGAGGTTATATAAGGAATGTAATCATTTATTCATTTAATTAAAACGAATAAACGAAAACGTTGACTTATCAAAGATTCTAGATTCTAATAACATAGTGAAGACATGCTTTAGCCTATAAGTGAACACTCATCCCGAGAATTCCTAGGTAGGCATCCGGGTCCCTCGTCTGATTGGGATATATGCGCAATGCCAGCCTAGACAGAAGACTCAGAATACAGGCGTTCACCCTTCCAGATTGCACGTGTTCGTTATTAAAATCTAAAACTTCGACGGGATCTTCAAAGAAGTTCAGGTTAAGACTTGAGAATCTCGTCCTATTAGTCTAAGGGTAGATCCAGCAATGGAGAGCAATCTTCTTGTAAGGACTAAAGTAGGGATAAGAAGTAGGAGGGAGATAGAGATTAGAAACAAGTAGGGTTTCAATTAAAAGGAGCAAGTACTGATTATAATCCTATGGTTATAGACTAGATTATTTATCTAATAACCTAATTCCCTATAACCATGGCTCTGATACCAATCTGTAACACCCCAACCGATGGCGGAAACATCGGGATGTCACGTAGTGATGATTGTTCAGTAGCTATAACAAAAATCCAATTAACATGAGGGTTATTATGTATTCTATCAGAACGAGCAAATTGAGACCAAGATTGTATTTTATAACCTAATTTTTTTGATATTTTTATTGAATTTTATAATTATAATAGAATAAACTTGAAATATTTATTATATATATTAAATAAATAATTTTTGGAAAACTAAAAATTGTATATTAAACATTTCTATTAGAATAACATAAAATAAATTTCATAGAATTTATAAATTAGATTTGGTATTTTTAAATCGTTTTTAAAGATAGAAACTAAAAATACAAAAGAAAAGACTTTTAAAAAAAGCTTGAGGCTAGCAAGAATTGAACCCGGGTCTAAGACCGGTTCATAGTTTAATCACAAACGTGAACCAACTGAGCTATCTTATCTTATGATTTGAAACAGATAAAACAAAACTTTAAAACCTTTATAACAGTTTATCCCCAATTTGAAAACTATGAACCCTAGAATGAACATCGATCCAATTGACCCAACAAACACACTCGATTACGGTTAAAAGCTTAGGGCTTTTATCCTTAGATCTTATTCGACCTTAAAGAACACATAAACTGAAGATAAATCATACCGAAAGTTGGTTAATTCTCGACTTGAAGAACCGGTTGGCCACGCAACTAAAAACTCCGATTGTGATTTACCGAGAGTTCGAAAATGAGAAAGGGTTGTGGGGTTCTTTTAGTCGCACGGTTTGGTTGTTGGGGGATGCATCAATTTATACTATTATACACGATTAATCGATTTTAGAAGGTTTGACCACGTTAATAACTAAAACGCGTAATTGATCCATTAATTGGAATGTTTTGATGGAAATTGACGTGGAGAACAAGCAGAATAGGCCGGCCATCAATCTGTTACCATATCTGGATCAAAAATGCGTGATTTCTCAATCAATTACAAAAATTTCGAACTGGGTGTTGACTTCTGGGTTTGACTAGTTATGTTTTAGGAAGGTGTTAAGTTTAAAGGTGTTGAATATAATTACAAACAGATCCTTGGCTCAGATGGTTGTTGCACATTACTGCTTGGAGACAGACCCGGGTTCGAGTCCCTGGTCCGCGTTTAATTAATTTTTTTTTACAGAGTAATGAAGGGGAGAAGGGGAGGGGGCTTGGGCCGAGTTTATTGGTTGGGCTCACAGCTTGGGCTCAGGTTTGGGATGGATTTGTTGGGCTCAAGGGGTGGGTTTGGTTTGGTTATGGTTTTAGAGATGGTTAAAAACATGACTAACTTAAAAATTTTTTACACTAAATAAAATCTGAAATTTGTTATTATTATATATATATATATATATATATATACCTTTATATATATAAGTTGTGTGGTGGGAAAATAAAGACTTAGGCACATTTGTATAATATTAATGATAAAGATGTAGTAAAAATAAGGGTTTTTATGAATAAAAATTTGGGGAAAAATTTTGCGATGTTACATGTTGCCGCTGCTGATCACACTACCATGTTGGCTACTGTTCGGGCAGCTCACAAGCTGACTAACATGAAGGTTGCTGAGGGCGTTCTACCTCCGAGGGGTGCTGCTGTGAAAGCCCCTGCGGACAACAAGCGTAAGTGGGATGGTACTGGGAAGAGTGCAAGTTCGGGTCAACTGCAGCAGCAGGTGAGGAAGACTGAGGCTTTGGGATCATCTTCGGGTCAGAGGCAAGACGGGTATACGAGGAAACTGCCGGAGTGCAATCAATGTGGGTTCCATCATTATGGCAGCTGTGAGAAGTTTCGTTGCAACCGCTGTAAGCGTGTGGGCCATGTTGCTAGAAACTGTAGAGTCAATCTACAGACAGTTCCAGGCCAAGCGATTGTCCCTGTTCCTGTTCCTCAGGGAAACCAAGGGTGTTATAAATGTGGGGAGACTGGGCACTTCAAACGTGATTGTCCTAAGCTGAACCAAGGGACTGCAGGTGGTGCAGGGAACGAAGGTGGCGGCCGAACTACTCGTGGTCATGTTTATGTCATTGGCGCTAGGGAGAACCAGGAGGATCCTGATATTGTTACTGGTGAGTATTCTTTTCTTGATTCTCATTATGCTTGTATTCATTCTCATTCACATTGTTTGGCGATTCGTATTCATTGTGTGCATTAAGTTTGGTATTTGGTCATCGTTTTGCACTCATGGGTCTGATGTGGGTCCTTTAGAGATGCTACTTGGATGGTATCGGTGTATCATTTATACCGATCACAGTAGTCTCTAGTAGGCCTTCGGTCAGGAGGATTCATTGTTTTGTATTCACTTTGGGGAGGGCGGTTACCCGGCATAGAGTATCTGTTGATATCATCCTTCGTTCGTGGTTATCATTTCGTTTGTGTTCTAGGAAACGTTACTTGGGTTAGGTTGACACTCATTACTGTCGAAGAGTGAATCTCGGGGCGAGATTCCTTTAAACAGGGGGATGATGTGACGACCGGGAAAATTTTTCTTTTTATCGCTTCGTTCTCTTTGACTTCGGGAAATTTTCGGGACGAAAATTCTTTCAACAGGGGGATGATGTGACACCCGGCATGTTTGGGTCAACATTTTACAAACACATAAGTCTACCTTAGCGAAAAACGTTTATTAAACATACTTGACGGGGTCAGTAGAGTTGGAACACAGTCCGTATTGTCCAGGGTTCAATGATTCGGGGGATCATTAGGTTAATTACACACACACGTTACGAGTCCTGTTGTTGGTGAATTACATAAACTAATTAAGTGTATGTGTAGAATAATTGTCGTATGGTGGATTATATGCTTAGATGTGTTTATATGATGTGTAGATAATCATCCGTGCTTAAATATGTTAAACATAGACTAAGGTTGCATGCTCGTATGATAAGGTGCGTTAAAATGCGTTAAACACGACAAACTGGAAAACTAGGAAAAACATGAGTCCTGGTTCGACCACATCGAGTGGGCGAACCTGGAGATTAATCTTGGTTCGACCCTTAGCAAAGGGTCGAACCTGGAATGTGGAAATGAAAAAGTTTCATTTGACCAGAACATGCACATTCGACCCTGTGAAAGGGGCGAATGTGGGTACATTCGCCCAGGTAAAAGGGGTGAATGTGGACATAGTATAAATACCACACTTTGTCATTTTTCACCATTTCACAAACCCTAAACGCCTCTAAACACTCTCTAGCAACTTTAAACATTGGGGAAGGAGTTTTGCTCTTGTTTTCCTATAATCTAACCTACAAACATCTTCTACACAAAGATCTAAGGTGTGTTCTTCATTCTAAATCATTTTTAAAGCATTTCAATTCGTTTTCATTAAACCCCAAGAGTCCAGATCTGATTCAAACATGTTTTCATGGATAAAAACCTTCCTAATGTCTTTCTAAACAAAACCTATTCATAAACAATGAGTTTTCATACAAATTAACATGTGTTAATGGTGTTTTATGTGATGTTATGTATTGTTTGATGATTGATTACTGTATAGATGTTATAACAATGATCTAGGACTGTTATTGATTTTGGTTTATGATTGAGATAGGTTACAATTGATTATTGATGATTTTTGTTCATTTTGGGGATTTTGGGATAGATCTAGGGCTTGTTCATGATGATAGTGATAAGGATATGATTGGGGGTTTCTTGTTCATGATAATCTGAGTATATTAAGTTGATTATTGATTGGTTTCAGAAAGTTTCCTAATTGGGTAAAGATTGCATGCGTTTGATGTGACATCTCCATAATTTGCTATTTCGGGTAACTTGTAAAACGAACGGATTTCGGGATAAAATTGGTAGGGTTTTGTAGGAATATGTTAATGATAGTTGACTGCTGTGATTGGTGATGTTTCGTGATGTTTTCGGACCGTTTAGATGCGTTTTGGTGCGTTTTATGAAGTGCTGATGCAAACGGGCGAACGTGGCTCTCATTCGACCATTCGTGTGGGCGAACGTGGCTCAAACGGGTGAACGTGGCTCAAACGGGCGAACGTGGAAATAGGAAAAACCACATTCGACCATCTGATGTCCGGAATGAGATTTTTGATGCAAACTAAGTGTTTTATGCTTGAAACTTATGTGTTAACCTTATGTGCATGACTAATTGATGTAATGGGTCACCAACGGGATGTCGGGTCTATCTGGTATGTCCGGTTAACATTTAAACACACTTTTTAACACACGTAGTCAAGATCTGGACAATCGGGGACTAGTTAGCCTACGGGTTAGTAGTCATCATACTTATGTAAACTCATTAATAGGTCGTTATTAGTCGGGAGTATCATACACGGGTTGGATCTCTAGTTATCAAGAAGACGCACTCTAAGGTGAGTTTCACGGCCCCACTCTTTTACTAGTTTTACATTTTCTTGGGAGAAAACATGCTGTGTTCTTTAAACGTGTGTCAAATGTGTTTTCCTAAAAGGCGTGACAACTATGTTTTTGGGTACTCATGTATTCACTACGTTTTGGGAGTATTCATTACATTTGGGAGTGTTCATTTGGGTTCAAGGTATTCATTTATGTTCAGTATTATATGGCCTATGTTGTGCAGTTCGTTAGCCGCGGTGCGGTAGTTCGTTACCCTCTATGTGGTAGTTCGTTAGCTATGATATAGTAGTTCGTTGACCATGGGATGGTAGTCCGTTAGTTATGATAAAGTAGTTCGTTTACCATGGGATGGTAGTTCGTTAACTGCGGTGGGCAATGGTTCGTTTGGGAGGTTCGTTATGGAGTTCAAACGTTTAACGAGTGTCTTCATCGGTCGATAGTATCATGATAGTCTTTCAAAAGTTCGTGAAACGTTTTACTTATAAACCTGTGAACTCACCAACATTATTTGGTGACGTTCTTTAGCATGTTTTTCTCAGGTCGTTAAGGTAGCAGCTATCGGTAGGCGCACGGAGTCTCACGGCGTCTAGGAATCATATGCACGTTTTGTTAAACATTTCAGACTTTGAGTTTTACTTTTAAGTTGTAATAATACATTTTGCTTGCGCTGTGTTGGAACGATTTTGAAACTTAATGGCAGTTTACGTTGTATTCATATCATATAGATGTCGTTTATTGTGACCGTTGACTTGGATCCTGGTGTGTCACGCGCCTCACGGTAAAACCCCGCATGTGGAAATTTGAGGGTGTGACAAATGTGGGACACTTGGCATTCCCACATTGCAAGTTCAATTATCTCTCTTTCTCTCATTATGTCAAATGGCACCTTGTGGGTTTTTATACAATTTTCATTTTTTTTAAATCAAAAATCAAAGATAATATATAAACTCAAAAACAAAACGCGGACATATCATTCATCAGAATACCATCGTCGCCCCTTCCAACCCTTAACCCTAATTAGGGCGATTCAACGCGATTCAACCTAATCATTCATTTCCAATCCAAGGTAATCTCCATTCGAATGTTATTTGAATAAATCGATCTTCATCTATCTTTGATTCTGTCTTGTGTTTCACTGATTTTCAATATCTTTTACAAACTGCCGATTAAGGTTTTCTCTATTTTTTGTATGTCTTCTGTTTTACTTATTGTTCTTTAGTTTTCTTCGTTTATTGTTCATTCTTATTAATGTTTTGATTTTGTATTGATGTTTTAGGGTTTATGTTTTAGGTTTGGATTTACGGGTTTTTTAGTGTTCAATTTATTTTTTAAGGTTTGACTGATTGTTATTTATTTTTCGTTTATTATTGTTCAGGCTGATTAGGTTTTTATGTTTTAGGTTTCGATTTAGGTTGAATATGTTTTAAGTTTCGATTTAGGGGTTATGTTTTAGGTTTCGATTTAGGGGTTTGTTGAGTATTTGAGTATTAATTTCAAAGCTATTGATGCTCCTTGTGGATTTCTCTCACTAACTTTCAATTAATCTACGTTCATCTATGTACAGATTTTGTTTTAGGTTTTAGGTTTTGATTTAGGGATTTTTAGTGTTCAATTCATGTTTTAAAGGTTTGACTTATTGTTCTTTTATTATTGTTCCTACTAAATAGGTGTTTATGTTTCATGTTTAGATTTAGGGCTTTATGTTTTAGGTTTTGATTTAGGGTTCAATTGATGTTTTAAGATAGATACGAATGGATATATGTTTTAGGTTTTGATTTAGGGTTTTATGTTTTAGCTTTCGATTTAGGGTTCAATTGATGTTTTAAGATACCTACCTATGGATTGATTTGGGGCCGTATTCTACTAATAACAGTTAAGATATAAAGAGTATAGCTATTAAACAGTTTCACAATGTTGAATATGTTTGAAAAAAATGGTATTTAGTGGTTTATGTTTTAGGTTTCTATTTAGGGTTTAATTGATGTTTTAATATATATAGGAATGGATTTATGTTTCATGTTTCGATTTAGGGCTTTATGTTTTAGGTTTTGATTTAGGGTTCAATTGATGTTTTAAGATAGATACGAATGGATATATGTTTTAGGTTTCGATTTAGGGGTTTATGTTTTAGCTTTCGATTTAGGGTTCAATTGATGTTTTAAGATACCTACCTATGGATTGATTTGGGGTTGTATTCTACTAATAACAGTTATAAAGAGTATAGCTATTAAACAGTTTTACAATGTTGAATATGTTTGAAAAATCTGGTATTTAGTGGTTTGTGTTTTAGGTTTCAATTTAGGGTTCAATTGATGTTTTATGAAAAGTACGAATTTATTGTTATGATTTAGGTTTCGAATGTGGGTTTATGTTTTATTTATCGATTTATTTGTACAGATTTTCTGATACAAAGATTTGATTGAGTTTGTAAGTATTTTTGTCATTTAAACATTAATGTATGTATTATTTATTATTTTTTGTGGATTGGTACAGGTGCATACACATCCATGTTACAATGGTTTACGGATTTTGGGTTAAGTCAGAAAATAACAGCCGTGTAATCGCAAGGTTGAGCCAACTCCAATGTTACCTGATGATGAAGATGAAAAAGATGTTAATTCATTTAAACAGATTTTGGTTTGCACCAACAATGACTGTCCCAAGCATATTGTATCTGCTGATCCTGTGTAAGAATTATTTTGCATAAACATAAGTTAAAATTTTACGATATTATTTAGTAAATAATTTTTTGTTATTACTTACTTTAGGTTTAGAATTCCAATAAGGGTACAAGATTGTACTGGAATAACATCTCTTACATTGTTTGATCGAGAAGCGTAAAAATTGTTGGGCATGTCAATGTAGTTGTGTATGTATATATGTATATCCATAGGTTGTTTGTCTAGTCTCAATTACAATCACACATATATATGTATGTGCCGTGAATATATATATATATATATATATATATATAAGATCTAGGATAGTTTTGAACAATATATATGTTTTGGAACACATACATGATACTTTGTTTTATCTTAGTTACTTATGTGTGTGTATGGGCCGATTGGTATACAAGAGTGTATGTATGTATATATTATGTTTAAAGAAGGTTTCTAATGGCCTTATATATGAACCGATTTTTATGTGTGTGTACGGATGTGTGTAATCTTCTTTGATAGGGATAACATTGTATTGTTACAAGACAACATTAACATGTTACTAGTACTCCATGTTAATTATTAATAAACATGTGTTGTTGGAGCTTTTAACCCATGTTCGTATAAGTTTGTATCTTGATTTGAATATATGAGATTGTTCCATATATTTTCATGTCAAATATCTATAGAATGCCTTTGAATTTGATTATGGAATTGATTAATTTCCAAGTTAGATATAACCACGTGTGACTACGTTTTGTGGTATATGTTAAAATTGAACATTTGGCTACTCTCTGTTGAGTGTGTGATTGCCCTGACTGTCATTGCCAGTTGTTTTGTGCATGAGTCGAGTGTTACATGAGTAAAGGGTAAATGTAATGGATCCTGAACTATCATGGGTCTTACTAGACTCGGGGTGACACATTTACTATACAATATCTAATGCATGATTGAAAAACAACAAAATGGTGGGAGTGTGTATGGATTTTGACCCAGGAATTTGGCGGGTGTCACAGTTCATAAGGTGGTAACCGGTCGTGATGGTTCGTGAATGTTCATCGTCGATTCCTATGGTGGTGACTGGTGGTGATGGTGGTAATGTTCGGTGGTGATGGTGGTGGGTGGTTGCTGTGGAGGTGGAGATGGTGGTGGTGGTTGTTGTGAAACCTTTTGGATATGTGTCCCTAAGCCTCTTGGTGAGGTGTCCCACCCTCTTGGAAGCCTCTTGGAGAGGTGTCCCTGAAGCCTCTTGAAGAGGCGTCCCACCCTCTTGGAGAGGCTTTAGGGACACGTGTCGTTTAATAGTTGGTCAATCGCCGAAGCCTCTTGGAGAGGCCTGAGTTGCCTTGGAATCTGTGAGACAACTCTCCCAAAAGATGGGAGGTGACTATTTTGGTAAAAACCCTTGATCAATGACTATTTTGATAATTTTCCCTTTTTTATGTAATTTGATAGATGGAAATGGGGATGAGATATGAATGCCCTCTACACTTTTTTTTTTTAAATTATAAACACAAGATGCTTTTGGCACTCTTGAGCAAAAATCATTCAATTTGATTTTTAATAAACTTTTCCCGTCATCCTTTCCACATGTCTTTACAACTTTATTTTACTGCTTTTTCATTAACTTGCAAAAAAAAAATCAATATCACAAAATACTTCATTTTTAGACTTAGAGCATAAATACCAAAACATCCCTAGAATAATCAATAACAACACATTAGTTTCTTCTTAAACAGTTTATCACTACTTACTATCGTATTCGATAAAGCCAACCTTTTGTATTAGTTAAGCTCCTTCACTCAGTCTTTTAAAAAAAAATGGTTTTATAAAAGTTTGATTGTTTACCAACACTAACAAATCTATTAGTTTGTATATCATTGTCCTGCAACATTTTAGGTTCTTATATAAATAGGGTTTTTTTTTTCATACAAATGAGGCTTAACGTGAAAAATGAATGAGATAGTTTTCTTATATAATTTTTTCCCATCTTGTAACTACTCTACTAGAATGAAACTTTTGAATAAATAAATGAAAATATAAAATTAATTAAACAGATGGAAAAAAATTTAAAAAAAAAATCCCTAATTCACTTATCATGTTTAGTAGGTAAACATATTTGTATTTGATTTTTGCCCTATATATGTGTGCGTGTGTGTTGAAGTGATATTGAATTATTCAACTTGTTTAGTTCTTGAAATTGTATCAACCGATGCGCAGCGTTCCCATGACATCGACTGTGGAGTCATTGCATGTTGTTTGTACTTTAACTCGTAAATAGGTTTGTAAACAAACAAACATTTAAAAGAACTGGACATTCAGTAATCGTCCATCAGGGAATTCGTTTGTTTATTAAATGTAGAGTTAAGTGCAGTTTTCATCCATGTGGTCTGCACCAATTCATAGGTTCAACGCCAATTAAAAGGTTCAGCTTCCACAAGTGCACATGCCACATGATATATGTCATTATTTGAATCAACGCCAATAGCAGTCAAGATTTGTTCAGGGTATGGACCTTTCATGAAACAACCATCTAACCCAAGTATGTCCCTCCTAAACATTTTAAACCCAACCTTCAAAGCCCCAAACATATGTAAACTCTCCTAAACTGCCTAGTTGGGGAATTTGGATTGCATTCTGGTTCAACATCAGTCTTAACAGTGCTCCCAAGATTTGATCTTAGCAACTCTTCACAGTAGTCTCTAAGCAAATGATACTGATCTTCATAATCACCATTGATCTTTTTGGTTTCAATAGCCTTGGCCCTTGATATCTTCATTAGGGAAATATGAATCTGATGTTTCTTTTGAAGCTGGTCCTGCAACCTGGCCAAAGTAATTGTAGGGTTACCATCAATTATTGGTGCAATCTCTCTTACCATCCAATCCATTGTGCACAAATTAATTTCCCTAGTATGCAAACACTGATGCTTTAGATTCTAAGTCTTGACACACCATAAATCATTGATATCAGACCTAGATATGTGCATAACCCAAGGATAAGTGGGCTTTTGATACCTTTTTCTTGGGGGGGGGGGTTGGTTTTTTAATGCACTTTTGACCACTAGTAGACTGGGCTATTGGGGCAAGTTTCTTTCTTTTTGGGGGACCACCTTGTCTGTTAGTGATTTTTGAAGATTCCCCACTTGTGAACAATGGATTATGGTCCCTGCACATAACTCTAAATCTTAGATGTTTATTTTTGTACAATATGACATTATTATATCTCGCATATTAAAGTCGCATCCTTTTTCCCACAGTACATTGTTCCATTTCGTCCTAAACGTTATTCAAAGAAACGAGTTCAGCTTAATGTCTTCCACTGTCTTTGTAATTGGTAAAAAAGTGTTTTTAAAAGTCTATTTGTTGCGTGTTTTCCAAATGTTCCAAAAGGTGGTAAGAAACACTAAGGATATACAAAACGGATAAAGCTAACAAGAAACATTAGCATTTGATGAAACGTTTTCACATGTGATTATGATAGTGACATATTCAAAATGTTTGATAATTAGATATTCACTAGTGGGGTGCCCGCGCGTTGTGGCGGGAACACAATATTGACTAAAAACGAAGTAACAACAAAAATAAATATGTGATGATAAATGCAAACAAGGATAGGGCACGTGTCATATGGTCTTATTGCCTCTTACATGAGACAAAGAAGGATATCATAGACTTATAATGAAGGCTTGACACGATGACCAAGCTTTGATATGCGTGTAAGTTTTGATTAACATATAGTAGTGTAAGGTTGGAAAAAGAGATGTTTATCATCTCCTATTATTGTTTTTAAATTTTGTGAGTAGCCTTCCTAAATACTTTATAATATAGTATAGATATAGAGAAAGGCATTTTAGGAATTCTTTATGTCTAACTCTTATAGTCATGTATGTACAAGTATTGTCCACGTCGGTTGCGGGAAAATTTTAACCATTGTATCATCCACAAGTAAGGAGAAAATTTAAACTATTGTATCTTCCACATCTTTAGTTACTACTAAAGATTTATTATCTTTATTGTTTTGAATGATATAGTTTTATTATTTAAGTTTAAAATTTTTCAACTTAAACTACCGGCTCGATTATTACGAATTTATTTTTATCTATTTTTGCATTTTTTATTTTAACTCTCATGTTTATAAAAAATAAACATAGTTCATTCATTGTTTTACTCTACAAATATGTAGTAAGCTTCCATCATTTCATACTATATTTATATCTCAATCTATAGACATTGTTTAGATACAGAAATATTCAACTTAAACTACTAACTACGATAGTTTCATACATTAATATATTATTCGATTTTTTTTCCTATGAACTTTCTAAATATAAAAATACAACCCTAGATATTAACTGTATAAAAGATTATAAAACAACAAAGTATGGATTGGTTGGGGGCGTAAACACATAATGTTTGCAAGAATATTGTTTTAATGGTGAAGAAAAGGTTACCTTAAGATCGATATCCTATATTTCACAAAATTTTGAACGACCAAATACAACATAACAGTTATCCGCAATACTTTCGTACACAAAATCTCTTATGAATCTACATAACAAAAGAAAATGGTTCATTAATTGTTTTAATGGTAGAAGGAAGCCATAAGATATTAGTAAGAATAAGGCCCCATAAAGGTACAATTGAAGAAAGAAGCTGGTGACAATGCCTACTAACAAACCAAAGATTATAAAGAAAATAAGGAATGAGAGAGTTGTTTCATTGAGATGCATATGATAACAACACAATGGTCACGATTTATAGGGCTCTAATACAAGGTATAGACATAAATGAGATAAAAGAGTTAGGAACATGGATAGTCACTAATAACTTCTAAAGAAGTTAGAAACATGAATAGTCACTAATAACTTTATTATTTCATAATCAACTTAATTGTTAATATAAAAAGATACCTTCACCCTTTTACTACATTCATTAAGTTATCGTACCATATGCATTATGTGTTGTAATTACTTAAATTTGGTTAGAATCCTTCCCTCATACTTTATAATATAGTATAGATCATAGTTGTCAAAGCGTCTAGGCGCACTCAAGGCGCATAGGCCGAGCCCGGAGCCTAGGCGCAAGGCGCATAAAAAACGACGGGTTTTTTATAATTAAGCGTATAGTATAAAATGCATTTTTTAGGGATTCTAGAGATGTTTTAGGCTTGTTTAGGGCTACTTTAGGATGTTTTAGGGTTGTTAGGACTTGTTCATGACTCATTTAGGATGTTTTAGGGGTTTATGCAACTTTTAGCCTGAATTTGGCCGGAAATCAGCCCTGATAGTGCGCCTCAGTGCCTAGGCGCGCGCCTCACAGGGCGTAGCGCACTTGGTGAGCCTCGAGCCTAGGCGCGCTTTTGACAACTATGGTATAGATAATGTTTGGTTATGATAAATCATATGATTTTTACATGACAAATGGTCATTTTCTTAAAGTGAGGCGTATATAAATTGAAAAAAACACATAAATGGTTGAGAAATTGACAATCAAAATTGGTTTTGTGTTAAATTAAATGTGATTTTTCATTGTAATTAAGCATGGAAATCAACATGAGTTATAAATTTAATATACTTAGAGGTAAACAAGTAAAATAACGAATTTTTTTTTTGAAAGGTGATTTTCTATATTGTGGTAGAGATTATCACAACCCTCCAGAAGGGGATCCCCTAGCTACTCTACAATGGTCAAATTATGTTGTCTTAACCGGTTCCACGCTGACGCGAGAATGGCCGGCCCACAAGCGAGTTAAGGCTGCGCATACGGGGCACTAAGGCTTCCACCCGGAAAATAATGAAATCTAATAACCACAATAATTGTTATAAATGTTTTATTTAATAGTGACTATCCACATTTCCAACTCCCATTTACATTTATATTTGTATTAATGTTATAGCCTATATATAGTGGCTCTTGTATTTGATCTAAGGTACATCAATAAGAAAACATTTCCCCCATTCTCCCATTGTTCTTTATATTGCTAATAGGTTATAGTTGATATACAACATAGTTGATATACAACACGTTATCAGCACGAAAGTGCTTCCACTAACACCTTAATCCCCTTCATTGGTTTCTTGTCATTACCAACGTGAGAGGTTCGTAGGTGGGCACATAACCTCTAATACACCACCACAAACACCGGCTACTATTTCACAATAGCCAATTGGTGTCTTCCTATTTCCATGCGTGAGGTAATAGCTTCAAATCAACCTATGTCTTAATATAATTAGTATATATTTAATATTTTGATTTATAACTACAAGAATATAGTGGAATGGGATTTAATCATCGGTTAATCTTTCTGTTAATATACAACCTAAAGTGAATGTGATGTTATAATTATTGGTATAAATTAAGTCCATGATTATGGTAATTGTGAAAATTGTTATAATGCTCATGTTAATGAGATCGACTTTGTTAATAATATGATGATTACAAAATGATCGTTATAGAAGTTATGATCATAGTAAATGAGAAAGTTGTAATGATCATCATGTTCATAACAAGATCAACCCTGTTAATACTGAATGAGGAAATTGTAATGATCATCATGTGGATAATAAGATCAACGATGTTAATATTGAAATCGACCACAAGAAGTGGCACACTAAGGAAGTAATTATAAGACAATAAGATATATTATTCTCTCGTATTTCTTGTCGTGTATTAGACAAGAAAGAGTGTAACATGTCTAATAATTTGTCACATATGAGATGTGCTCATGAAGTAACCATATCATTAAGAGAGTATGAAAAGTTTGAAATCATCTCATATTCTTGTGATCGAGTAAATAATGAAAAGTTATGAAGCTTATTTCGCTTATACTCCATTCCCTGAAGAGAATGTGACTACATATTGATCATTGTAAAGGTAATGATCATGGACATCATTGAGACATTTGTAATGATGAGATCGACCATTTGGAATTGTAATCATGGTCATGTTAATAATGAGATGATGGTTTGAAGATTTCATACATACTATCATATCTTACGTTTGTATTACATACGTGCAAGTAATACATATTTGACCATAAACTAGAAGTTTAGTTTGTGGATCATAATTATTTAATTAGTTGGCATGACCGGTAAGACCACACCGAGTCGATGATGATGTGAACATAATGAAGAACTTAAAGATTCTTCCATCTGATACAAAGCATGTAATGTTTGCTCTTAAGCAAAATTATATATTTTGGAATTGATTAAAGGATACGCATATCCTAACATGATATCATTTAGTATTTAAAATCGATGCATCGTCTAAATGGTTATCAAGTTTGCAACCTGAAGTTTGCTTGATTTATGGCTTAGCTAATAAGATAGCAAGCATATTATTCTAGATTGGCATATTTAATCAATTCACAAGATAATAATGATCATTGGAATAAGTGTTGAACTTCATATAGCTTATGTTCATAAAAATATTGTTTTCATTGAGATGATCACTAAAACGTCTACTATTGATTGCATTGTCAATGATCATGAAAGCAAAAGTTCATGTTTACATTTGATTTTACATGCAGTAACATTTATTCACATCAAGCCAATACATGGTAATAGTTTCTCCCCATTATAGTTGGTTTTTGGTCAGGAACCAAATATTGTCCATCTAAGATTTTTGTTGTGCGACATATATTGAAATTGATCCACCACGACGCACAGAGATGGGACCTTAAAAGGTGATTGGGAATATATGATGATTTATAGAGCCTTAAACGAGAGATTTATTTACATCTCAATTAATTGATATCCATCTCAATGGATTAACATTCCCAACATCAGGGGGAGATAAAAGGCAGTTGGTAATAGAAATGAGTTAGAATGAAATATCACTGATCCTCGTACTAAACAATGTGAACCAAAAGTTCAAAGGATAATTCATTCACAGAGATTAGCGAATTAATTACCAGACGCACTAACTGACCTAAATATGATGAATAGCTAATCAAGTCACATATACCAACTGCTAATGCTCCATTTAAGATGAGTGTCCAGGAAGGACAATTATATAGTGGTAATAAGCCTACTGCACGCCTGAAGCGTGGTAGACTAATCGATTCCAAAGAATAAAAAAAAAATCCTCGAGAAATTGGAGCAAGTAATAAAGATGGTCAAGTCGAGGTTATAGTAAAAAGGTCTCCTGAAGAGACATTCGACATGATGGTTCCAGAAGAACCCCAGGTACCTGAAAATAAAGAGATCTCATTATATAGTATCATGTCTACGAAATGTATGGAATCAAAATAAAATCGACGTCGTTATAAATTTTATGTAATGTAGCGCTTGAAATGAGGATCAAGATTTAAGATCTGCCTATGAATGAATACAAAGAAATGATTGGCCAAAATGGAAAGACGCAAATACGGAAGAGTTGAATTCTCTATTGAAAAAGAAAGTTTTGGACCAGTAGTCCATACAACAAAAGTTGTAAAACATATAGATATGAAAAGGTCTTTTGTGTGAATCAACATTTGAAAAGAAAATGATATAAGGTAAAATTGGTTGCACAAGAATTTCGCAAAGACCCATAATTGATTATGAGGAGACGCATTCTCCAGTGGTGGATACAATGATTTTTCATCATGTTATTAGTCTGGTAATGCAAAGAGAGAATTGAAATGCGTCTAGTAAATATCATGATTCACTTGACACTGAAAGTTTACATGAAAATACCTGATGAAGGATTGTGTCAAAATCTTGTAACGTAAGTTCTCGAGAACATTATGATCGGAATAAATAGATTCAATTCTGAATACGTTATGTTTGTTATATGATTGAATTGAATATAAGTGGAACTCCTCATGAGTATCCTAAAGCAACTGAGTGCTTAAAAGGTAATATGAAACATCGTAGGATGTAATTATTGTGCACCAATACACTACAGGTGATAAACTGAACCTGGTGACTATGATACTTTAATATATAGGAATGGTACAGTATATATTGGAGAAATAGATGTTATTGTTCTTCCAATTGAAGAGTTAATGCACTTGCGTAATTGGTCAAGATGGAAAAGTCCTTGATGGATTGATGATGCTTGCAGCATTGATATTAATACCTTAAGAAGTATTATGTATGGACTAAAATAAGGGGGTTGAGTGTTTCAAAACTCATGAGATATCCCGATAAAGAGCAACATAAGTTTGATTGTATTATCCAGCTTGTATCAAAAGTTTTCTTTTAAAAGTTCACTCGCAGTTTACAGTGATAATGTCTGAGCATTATCGAGAGACTCTGTAGAACTTTTAAAAAGGGGATTTTTGAAAGTCCTTGACATAATGCACTTGTTGCTTGACTTACAATTCGAGTATATATGTAATGATACATTTACCAATCCATCAAAGTATATCTTGTAAAGATGGTGGGACATTTTACTATGGATATAGCTCATATTTAAAGTGCATTAAAGGTTTTCCAATTACTTAATATGGAAAATTATTCATTTCATCTCCTACCAAAGTAGAGATTTTCACTCTACAAGTACCATAGTTAAATATATATGTATATTAGTATATGTCTTGCTAGTTATGTATGATTATTATATCTTCCACATGAACTTATTTTCATAATATATTCTATGTCAAGCGAGGAGACACCGGAATGAGTTAAAACAAATACTTCAGGTATGAACGATATTTGATTATATTTCACTAACCCGTGCAAACAAGTTTGGTTAGTCTTGTAGATGCAGGGAATATAACACATCACATTTGTTGAGCTTGTGACATTTATTTACGGGAGGAGGCAACATTAGTTCAACTTAAAGAATTGCACTTACGAGAGCATGGACTAAAATTCTGGAATGAAGATCATACATCAACGATTCAACTTAAAGATTTTCACGTCAAGTGATCAAGAACGCAAATCATTGACTACAAAACTTTGAACAACTTTCTTAGAAGATCAACACCATCATTCAAATGATACATATTCAAATGAGGGGGAGTATCATACAAGTTGCACTCTTTTTCCCTTAACTAAGTTTTGTCCCATTGGGTTTTCTTAGTAAGGTTTTTAATGAGGCAACATACCTGATCCAGAAGTATCATGAAGAGTAATACGCCCTGCACTCTTTTTCCCTTAGCTGAGGTTTTGTCCCACTGGGTTTTCCTGGCAAGGTTTTTAACGAGGCAGCGTCACCAAGCGTATACTACATTATTTTGTTTTATCACGTGGATAGTCAAGGGGGAGGTGTTATAAATGTTTTATTTAATAGTGACTATCCACATTTCAACTCCCATTTACATTTATATTTGTATTAATGTTATAGCCTATATATAGTGGCTCTTGTATTTGATCTAAGGTACATCAATAAGAAAACATTTCCCCCATTCTCCCATTGTTCTTTATATTGCTAATAGGTTATAGTTGATATACAACATAGTTGATATACAACAATAATGATTTACATTTTAAACATATATTTGTTAGAACTAAATTATGATTTGGATTTGGTTAATTAATTAATTAATATCTGAACTTTGAATTGAAATATATTTATAATTAAGTGGAAATGAATATGTAATTAACTACGAAATCAAATTTCTTTAAAAAAAAAAAAACTACGAAATCAAATAAAAATATAAAAAATATAAGACATCTATAAAAAAGAATACAAGTAAAATAGGAAAAAATATAAAATTTAATAGGAGTATAAAAGAAAGTTAGATGAAAAGATACCGGTACTCATATCTTTGTCCTTTAGCATGTATATGACATATCAATTTGGATCTGACTAAGCTACAATCCGATGGTGTTTCTTTCATATACAACAAGAATACAAAAGAGTAAATTGCCAAAATGGCCCCTCAGGTTTGGCCCAAATTGCTTGTTTGGTCAGTTATCTTTTTTTTCTGCCAAAAGCACCCCTCACAGATCGAAAATTGCCAAAATGGCCCATATTTAACTGAGTTTCTAACTGAGGATGGAAAGTCAGTTAAATATCAGGGGCATTTTCGTCATTTCATCTGTACCTATCTTCTTCATCTTCAGACCTTCTTCATCACTACCCTCTCAACCTCAATTAGACAATATATACTGTGCTATAACCCCTTTAGTCCACCTATCATATTCATAGACATAGACCTGTCTCTTTCTTTTTCCCTTTAGTCACGCTACCCATTTTACAGCCCCACAAATCCCTCTATTTTCTTTTAAATCCCAACATATCTCTCTCTAAATCTTTCAATATTTTCATCTGGGTATCTTTTAAATCTTCAAAAGATTCAAAATTTCCAGATCTTCATAATAATAATAATAATATTAATAATAATAATATTCAAGAAATGGAACCATTAATGGATTCCGCCACCACTCCCCGCCGTACGCCATCGTTTAAGGAAGACACCTACCATCTCCACAACCTTAAACCCTCCAAAAAGAAGGCACTTCAAGAGCTCAAAGACAAACTCACCTCAACCATTAAAGACAGTAGTGAACAAGAACAAGAGGAACTTGGGTTTAAGGATCTAGAAGGTGACGTCCTTTCGTGTTATAATGTTTTGAATTAGGGTATGTAGGATTTGGGAATCAGGTTTGAATTGAGAGAGTAGTGATGAAGAAAGTCTGAAGATGAAGAATGGTGGTCGGACGGGTGGTGGTTATGCTCGGTGGACAGAAGCTGAGGTGAACAGAGGAACCAGTGGTGGTTATGCTTGGTTTGTTGTTGAAATAAATAAAAGAAATGGAGAGGAAGATAGAACAGAAGGATGGAGGAGTGGAATTATATAGAGTTAATTGAAGATCCATGGTATATAGTTATGTGGAATCATCTGCAGGTTTGGGGGTTTTTATATGGAGAAGATGAAGTACAGATGAAATGACGAAAATGCCCCTGATATTTAACTGACTTTCCATCCTCAGTTAGAAACTCAGTTAAATATGGGCCATTTTGGCAATTTTCGATCTGTGAGGGGTGCTTTTGGCAGAAAAAAAAGATAACTGACCAAACAAGCAATTTGGGCCAAACCTGAGGGGCCATTTTGGCAATTTACTCAATACAAAAAGACAAAACTATGTGATTATCCGAATAGGAGGGAGGTTATAGTATAAAGGGTGTGTTTTGTGAGATTATGATAAAAAATAATTATGTCTTTTAGATCATATTGATGGATGGTTAAAATTAAAAGGGTGTTTGGGATTGCTTATTTAACTCTAAAAGTGTTTTTGTCAAAAGTTTTTATTGACTTACTAGTTTTTATCCCGAAAACGTCCCAGGTTGAAATATCTAATATGAAATAAAAAAATATCTAATATGACAACATAATTAATTACTTGCCAATATATGATTAATGAATATTATTATTATTATTACTACTATTATTATTATTATTATTATTTATTTTAAACAAATCTCTGCCATAAGTTATCATATTCTAATATAAAAAAAAGGTAATTGGGTCGGGTATCACCTAATCCCAGGCCCGACCCAAACCCACAATTTTTTTAAACTAATCCCAAACCTGACACAATACCTGGCGTGTTACAAAAAAATAGTTGTTTTTTTCTCCATTTTGTATATAGCACTATGGTACTCGTTGGAAAGATAATAAAACGCTCGTTAATTTGGTGTAATTTTTTTCTTTAAAAAATCTCGTTTATAAAAGATATTAACATTTAAAAGTTATGGGAGGAAACATGAGAGTGAAAATAATAAAGGTTTAATATTTACATTTAGTAGATTAGGTATTTAATATATTAGGTTAAACCATATTTAAACCATATTTATTTCTTTTTTTTAATTGGTCTAGAGTTGCTACATCACATCCTATGTAGCATCTCTCAAAGAAAAGATTGCATAATATTATGACATGTAGCATTATTAGCTTTGCAATATATATATATCTATACTATATTATAAAGCATGAGGGAGGGATGATCGCAAAAGTTAAGAAAATACATTACCTTTGGTGGTAAAATAACATATAAAAATTTAATAGAACTTGTAAGACACCTTAGGATCAGGATAATAACTAGAAACAATGTTTACATTCAACTTATAATAAAAGCACACACTATAGGCCTACCGTGTCAACTATAGTGTTGGATCATCAAAATCTACGTATACAAATTTAATAATATAATGTACCTTAGGAGTTAGGATCAAAAAATAATAATAGGATAAACATAGAGTATACACCTCAAATGTATTAGTACATCCTACCAAACATTTCAAACAACACGGAGTATACACCTCAAACGTTGTCTATCGGGAGGTGTTACGCGATGAATGATTGGCTTGTGAGTGACAACGTAAGGAATTCTTATGCATTTTGTCTTTTACCCGTTACATTATAAATAAAGTTAATAGATTTTATTACTTTACACACTTTGGTTACTTTTATTACGTTATATAAACACACTCGGTTTAACTTGTAAACGGTCTATTGAATCGGGTTTCCAAATATTTGATTTAAAGTAGTTACTTATTCCTACGTCTCACCGGATTATAAGCTATATAGCTAAACTTATACTTGTAAATTGTTCACCCCGCCGCAACGCGCGGGTTCCGTACTAGTATATATATATATATATATAGATGACTTCTTAAAGAATAGATTTTAAAAAAGTGTTTGTATTAGACTAAACGGTGTGGGGGTGGCGACGGCTCGGCGAACCCGTCTTGGGCTGGCCAACCCCACCCCACACCGGGCCATCACGGCTGAAGTTGGACGAATTGGACGGGCCATTGTGATTGGCTGTTTGCTTTGTGTGGGACCCCTCTCCAATTCTACTTATTTTCCCTCCCATTTAAAAAAAAAAAAAAAAGAGAGAGAAGGGTCACGAGATTTACAGGTTGAAGTCTTGAAGATGATAGTCTGAGGTTGAAGATGATGAGGAGAATAACTTTATTGCAAATTTTCAGTTACCCCCTTGAAGTTTTAAGTAAAGTACAAATTACTTTGGATATTTTCAATTAGCCTTCTTGAATTTAATTCATTTATATTTTAAGTATATATTATTTATAATTTAGAATTAAATAAAATAAAAGGGTGGACGAATAAAAGTGGACTACCCAAGGAGGACGACCCCCACACCATTAAATAGTCTTCAAGATGTCTAAAACAAAGCATGGCTCACTTTTTGCTGACGTGGCGGCAAGGCTTCCCAAGCCTTGCCTAAACCACACCACATAGTCTTAGCTTTTGTGGTGAGAAAAGCCAATAAGTCAATAAGTTGTTTTTTAAAAGTGTTTGGTATAACTTATTAGTGTAAAATGACCAAAATCTAAAAGTCAAAAGCTAAAAGCCAGGTTTTCCGACTTCTTGAAAACGGTTTTTTCACCATTATTGAAAAGCCAAAACCAAAAGTGCTTTTAGTTTACACAAACAGCTTATTGACTTATGGCTTTTTAGAGAAGTTAATAAGTCAATAAGCAGTTTTGAAACACAATCCTAAACACCCACTAAATGAGTGGTAAATAGTAAATTATATTATAATTTAATTAATAAATTTGGGCTTGTGAGAGTATAATTGTCAAAACACAAAAAGGTCATTAAACACCTTCTTAAGACTTTCCCTCCATTTCTTTCTCTGCCCCCTTTTTCCCGCTCTGCTTTTATATGGATATTCCCCCTCTCCCCCTATCTCTCATCAAACCCTAAAAAATCATACATGCAAATCATGAAATAGCTTGAACAAAGATTCAGAAATGTTGATGTGTTTTAGTAAGATATCAAACATAGTGCTGCAGAAAAGGTGTGTTTTAGTGAACATGATTCGGGACCGTTGGTGATGCGTCAAGCTGCTACAAGATTAGGAAAAGATGTGTTTACCGGATTGCATTTGCAACAAGATCTGGAAAAAGTGTGTTTTGCTACACATGTTAATGTGTTTTATGATTGTGAAGGCGTAGTCAGTGTGTTTTATGTGTATCATGACATTACAAAGATTTATTTTAGGGATTGCATTCCATTGTTTATTATTTGTTTATTGTGTTTTTAATGGATTTGTTTACATTAAAATCTAGGGTTTCAAAAGAACTGTCTTTTTTTGTATACTTTCCCCGGTTTCGCTGCTATCGCGGGCTTTACGCAATCATATGTCGTGTTTGTTATTGTTGCTACAACAAGGAAAATGACCGGGATTAGGTTAGGAGATGTTTAAGGTTACGGGTGTATCAGGTTTAGAGGGTCCTTGAGCTGCTGGATTGACCTGCACAATGAAGCAAACACTGTTAGCCTTAACGTAGGAGGGGGCCTCCTGCGTTTGGACTCCGGTGTGAGAATAAGTATGTATTCTTTTAGGAGTTGGGTAAAAGTGAGATACAGAGTCAAAGTATGAAAGGAATAAGCATGAGTGAATGTGTGTGGAATGACAACCTAAGGGTCTCCTTATATAGGTAGTGGATTTCTGCCCAGGAGCTCCCATATAGTAGCCTTCCTACTGTACCTGGTAAGGGTTGACTCTCCTTTTTAGTCCGTGCAGAGAAGCTTTGCCCATTGGTATATTTTTAGCTTTTGCTACTTTCTATGTCAGGTTTGAGCTGTGTGTTGTTTTTTACTTTTGACCATAGCAAGAGGCAAAATACCTTTTTATCTTTCCAATGAAGTTACTATTCACTTTTCAGTGCAGCGTTACCGTATGGCAGCTTAGGGTGCCCTGTGCTGCCCTACGTAGGCTGTTCAGCTCCATTAAGTTAGTCATCTTTAACACTTTACATTGTTTTATTTTTTAACAAGGGACTAAACGTGGGGATTTTAGGACCCACGTCATCAGCCCCCCAGTCATAAGCATTTGTAAGGAAGTTAGAAGTGCTTGTGACTTATAGTGCATCTGGCTCCTAGGTAACAACGTTAGCTTACCTAGCTTTGGTACCGAGGAGCTATTAATCCGAGGCTTCCCTAAGGAAGCATGAATTTTCTAGTGTCCCTCAGCCAATTTTTTATGCAAAAATTTTGGTCTAGTGTTGCTAAACATGACTTTTCTTGCAGTAATGTAAAAGCCATCATTGCCTCTTGGGAGCAGCATCCTGTCCCATTAACTGCCGCAGGCTACCGCTGATTTGATTGGAGCCTAGGCTGAGTCAGCCATCAAGTGGGATAGCTGTATAGCGGTTACTGCTCTCAAAAACCATCATCTGCCATTAATTTGAATTTTAAACTTATAAATGGGGGGTTATCTCATTTTAATCTTCACATTCCTTCCCCTTTTTGTCAAAAATCTCTCTCTCCCAAGTTTCTTATTCGCCGGCGCTTACTCTTTTACCTCCTTTATAACCAGTGAGTAGCTTCCTTTCCTTCTCATTTCTGTTTTGATTATGGGGTCAAAAAGTGATCTTTCCTCTCACTTCTCTCGTCTTTCTAAGTTCAAAGCCGAACGATTTTGCGCTGAAATGGGCATTCCCCTGTCGTTTGAGCCTATTGTCTCAAAGGGGAAGACCTCAGTGACAACTGTTCCAGTAAGTAAGGTGGTTGTCTACACCCGACAGTTTGATCAAGCTAATCTCTGGTACCCCTTCTCCAATTTTTTTCTCAATGTTCTTGAATATCACCAACTGTCCTTAGGTCCATTGTCCCCACCCGGTGTTGCTCGAATCAATCATATCGAGATTTTGTGTCGATGCCTTGGTCATGAGCCTACCTTGGCCATGTACCATCATTTCTTTAGGCTGGCAAAGAATGGGAACTGGTTCACCATTGAGAAAACTAAGTGTAAGCCTGCCCTAATTTCTAGCATCGTAGGCCTTGTTTCCACCTGGAAAGACAAATTCTTTTTTTATGAATGACAATATTCTCCCTTTTAAGGCTCTGTGGAGGGCTCCTGATGCCCCTTTGAATGATAAGGAGCCTGATCCAAGTACTCTTCAAAAACTGCTGAAAAAACTCAGGAGTTTCCCCAGTCGCCTTTGTACCTTCCACGAAGAGTTTTTGGTCATTATAGGTCTTAGCACCAAATGGGATGATATTGAGACTGGACCGGTGATAATTGTTGATAGAGAGGGTATGTATTATCGTAGCTTGTGTGTTTTTTCCTTTTTGTGTGTGCATATTTCCCTTATTGTGTGTTCTTCTTTATTGCAGATATGAGTACCTTGGATTTTCTCTCGCTGGATGACTTTTCTGATGTAAATTTCGAGGCCCGTGCTGTTGGGGAAGGTAAGGAGAATGTTGTTGTGAGGACTGAGCATATTATGTTTCAGGGGGAGTACACAGGTGTGGTGACATCTACGGTAGCTGCTGCTGAGCCTTTAAGGAAGAAGGGGGCAACCGTTCGTCGTTCCAGTAAGCGGGTGAAGACGACTTCCGCCTTTGCATTAGGGAAGCCATCTGGTGTTACCTTGGTTCTGGAAGATGAGGATGATAGCTCATCACTTATAGACTCTGCCCTAGGTTATGCTCCTGCCTCATGGAAGGGTAAGCTTACACTATCTTCTCTGAAGAAGGATGATGTCGTCTTTAAGAAGCCTAAGGATGTTGATGTTTCTGTTGCCTGGAAAGAAGGTCAGAAGGTATTGGCTTTGAAGGATGAGGGGGGGTGAAAGCTCCAAAGCTATTGTGAACGTTGTAGAGGGTCTTTCTGTGCAACAGGAATAGGGTAGTGGGCCTGATCAAGATATTTTCGTGCCTAAGTGGAGTATAATGAACAGTGATACCTTGAAGAAGGCTGCTTTGTGTCAAGACTTGATTGATCATTGTATTCCGGAGGCAGAGAAAAAAGCTCATGAAGAGTGGTTGGACCGTGATGTCATGAGGAAGATGCATTATCATTTTGGTCAGTTTCTTTCTTGGTTTCCTGATGGTATGGCTAGGTGGGGTGAGTTGGTGAGTCGGCGTGAACAGATTGAAACCTTTTTTGAAGAACATGAAGCCGAGTTAGTGAAGGCTAGGGAAGAGTTGACACGTTATGTTGCTCGAGAGAAGGATCTCATCCATGAGTTGGCAGTCTCTCGAACTCAGATTGGGTTGGAGAAAGTAAAGTGTGACACCATGTTGAAAGGTTTAAATGAGGAGAAGGCAAATGTAGCGGAAGAAAGGGAGAACTTGGCAAAGGTAAGGGAGGCTGTTAGGCAGGAGTAGGTTGCTATAGAGAAGGTTGGAATCGAGCTAAGGGCCCAGGTTGACCGTTTATCTGAGGAGAAAGACTGGCTGATCTCTAAAGGTGTTGACCGTATTGTTAGTAACCTCCTGCACTCCCAAGAGTTTAATGCTCCCCTTGTTGAGATTTATTCCAAGAAAATAGCTTTTGTCCGTCATGGGGGAATTCAGTTCGGTTTTAAGGCAGCTGAGGCAGGTCAAAAAGTCGAGGAGCTGCCCTCCTTCAAACCTTCTCCTGGTCCAGAATTTGTTGATGCAGTGAAAGCAATGGAGCTGTCCACCTATCCTTATATCTTTGCCATTGGAAAGTCATCTGAGCAGCCGCTTTCTTTCCTGCAAACTTTGGAACCTGAAGGATTGAAGAAGGAGGTGGCCAACGAGGTTTTTAGCTCTTATGTGTTGAAAAGGCCTTTGAAGATCATGCTTGAAGGGGTGATTCTGGGGAGGGGAGTTCCAAGCGTGCTAAGTCTGTGGAAACCATTTCTGAAGCTCCCCTATTGAAGCAGGTGCTTGAAAATCCCACCCCTATCCAAGCCTTGGATATTGAGTCCACCCCTCCCACTGCTGAGGATGATCGTTTCTTTGGTCTGGATATTTAAGGCCTGTATGATGATGTTGGTAACAAGATGGTTGCTTCCACCGGCGAGGGTGATTCCGCCAATGAAGCAGAAGATGTGGTTACCCCGTGAAGTCTAGTGTTTCCTAGGGATGTTTTCTTTTGATGTTAGTCATGTACTGTCAGCCTTTGAGGCTTTTTAACTTTAGAATGTTTTTAATCAAGATGATCCCCTTCTTAGGGGTGATGCTTTTATGTTTAATGTTTGGTTGCCGTTCATGCTTTACTTGTCGTATGTTGTGTTTGCAATGTCTTTAACCTTTCACTTTAAGTTGAATACTGCAGTCATTCAACCTAAGCTACTTAGTTAGAGAGCCGATGCAAAACTTACCCTATCAGCTTTTCTATTTAAAACCATACTTAACGGTTTTTATCTTGTATGTTCGTTCTTTGTGTTTTATGTGAACATGTATAAGCTGTCTTGGTGTGAGGAGCTCACCCTCTTTCATGGGTTTAGGTTTTCTCTTTTAGACTTGTCCCATGGAGTTGTGGATTGTATTAGGAACTCATCATGTATACAGGAAGGTGTCTAGCCTTGTTTCTTGTTGAGCAGTTGTAGCCTGGGAGCTCATCCTCAATTCATGGGTAGGTATAGCGCCGGACCCCATGGAGCCTCGTTAGGAGGGTCTCACCCATTGATAAGATAAGTGACAAGTGGATTGATTCTAAAACAAAGTTTTTTCATTACTCATAACGTTCGGAGTACATAATAGCATTACAACCATTAAACATAAAATCGTTTCAAGTGTTTGTCACTCCATTGCCTAGAGACCATCTTCCCATTAGGGTCAGCTAGCTTATAGGACCCCCCTTTGTGGGCCTCCTTGATGACATAGGGGCCTTCCTAACGGGGGCCCAACTTCCCAGTGTTTTGCTGCTTGCTAGCTTCATTGCACCTCAAGACAAGGTCCCCTGGCTTGAAAACTTCTTTTTTGACCCTTGAATTATAGTAGGCTGCAAGCTTTCTTTTTTATTAAGCCTCCCTGATGAAGGCCTGATCCCTTGCCTCTTCCAGGAGGTCTAGGTTTAGTAGTACTTCATCATCTTTATGTTGGGAAATTCTTTGAGCATTTCTTCTCTAGCTTACCCCGACTTCGGCAGGTATCATTGCTTCGTTTCCGTAGACAAGGCTGTAGGGTGTTCTTTGGTGGCTTGTTTTTTCCATAGTTCTTGTAACACCCCAACCGATGGCAGAAACATCGGAATGTCACGTATCGATGATTGTTCAGTAGCTCATGGTAAATAATAAGTTTCAATAATTAATTAATTGAATTACATACAATTGTTCTAAAAAGAATTTGTACATCAAATGAGAAACACTAAATACAAATCTTCAAGCATGAACTCTAATCTTCAAGCAAAGCTATAACTTGAAACATGTTAAGTTTGAAAATATTTTGGGTCAACAAAAGTTGGTGAAAATTACATAGGTTTGAATATTGAATAAAACTTGTACAATTCGATTGTCATGGCAAGTCTAGTCTATATGTGAAAACAAAACTACTAGGTAAATTGTGTGCATAATCAAACCTTGTGACTAGAATATTGTGGTCCATCCCATACGCATATGGTTCACTCGTTTTTGTTATATGATCGATAACAATCACCCACGCTACCCATACTGGAGGTACACGTATCCGGGTGGGGGTTGTCAGTCCAATAGATCTATCATTGTGTATCGTTGGCTTGTACGGAGTTAATGATTATGCTAGTCTAATTGTGCTTACCATAGTAATGTGTAAGACAAAATGCAACATAGAATAACACATAGACACATGTTTCACCCCAAAATAGTGAAAAAGGGCTATGTAAACTCACCTTAATGATAGTATTGAATACCTTTATATAAAATAAAAGTGGCTCGAGTGTATTCAAGTATCACCCTATTTTTAAGGCAATAAAATAAGTGTTGGGAAAACTTAAAAGTCTAAGTTTTTTAGTTTAAAAGTATTCTAGGGTTCCTAATTTGGGGATTGACAATTGTTTAATGGTTAATTTAGAATAATTGTTAATGAAATAATAAATAAAGAAATTTAGAAAATAATTAAATAAAAATAATTTTTGTAAGATCTTGGTTAAAGTAGTTGTATTAAAATGTTGTAATGTGAAAATAATTTTTAATAAATAATTTTCTTTATTAATGAATATATAATACATTAATATTTATTTGTCAAAATGTAGTATTAATATCTAAAAATATTAAAATTCATGAATTTCAAATCATAAATTTATATTTCTGATCTAAATGAACAAAAATAATTTATGTGAAATTTTGATGCAAAAATAATGAAAAATGGATTTATTGTGAAGTATTTATGATTTAAATAGCAAAAATTAATTAAAAATACTAAATAAACGTTTTTCTAAAATTACAATTTAATTCTGAAAAGTTTATTGATTTATAAGTTTAAAATAATTTTTATGAAATTTTATAAAACTGTTTAGATATTTTATAGAATTTTCAATTTATTAATTAATAAAGTTGTAATATATTTTATATATATTAAATAAATGATTTTTGAAAAACTAAAAATTGGATAATAAATTTTAACATTTGAATAACATAAAATAAATTTTATAGAGTTTATAAATCATATTTGATATTTTAAAACTATTTTAAAAGATAAATCGATTAAATATAAAGATAAAGGTTTAAAAAAAGGTTGTGGCTGCAAGGAATCGAACCCGGGTCTGACCCGGTTTGAAGATTTTAAATCACAAGCCCAAGCCAGTTGGTCTAAACCCTGAGAACAAGATTGAACGCGATACGCATGGTTATAAGGATTGTTTGTGTGATAATATGGATACTTATTAAAAAGAAAACGCTAGGGATCAGATTCGAACCCAAGGTCATTAGTTTTAACAACACATGACAACACCATCTGATCTACAGGTCTGATGGGTGTTGGTTTTTGTTTCAGAAACGTTTTAAATAATTATTGATTCGTGCCATCTTCCCCAAATTATGAGAACAAACCCTAGATAATGAATTCGCCTAATGATCAAACACCACCACGAACTGATTGAGGGCTATTATACTACGTCTAATAACGAACCAGAAGGAGCGTTTGATTAGAACATACCGGTTCTGGAGAGGGTGTAATCGTGAGCCAAAAACCGAACACAAATGAACCAAAATTCGGATGATTGTGTGTTTGAAAGTGAAAAGTGTTATAGGGGTTTTTCTAATCGGCTGATTTAGGATGTGTATCTGCGTTTAATTACGTTACAACCTTCGTTTTATAAGGATTGATTCTAGGTTATATGGAAATGTCAACCCGGTCATAAATCAGTTTGATTAGCCAAGATTTACGCGTAATAATAATCATTAACAGTAACTAGAACGCGAAATTGAATTTACGGTCAAGTCTGGCCATTTAATTTGATTATTGTTTCCAAATCTAGCTTGATTGAGTGAAGTTTGAATCATTTGACTATGGGTTTTGACCTTTTATGGTTTGACCAAGGGATTTATGATTTCTTTATGTTTTATTCTGTTTCAAAATAAACACAAACACTAGGCCGGTCTAGTGGTTAAGACTTTGAGTTTAAAGGCCTTGGTCACGGGTTCGATTCCCAGCCAGGCCCTATTTTTTTTGAACGAATTTCTTAAAAAAAAAATCCCCTACTTCTTTTTTTTTTTTGACTTATTATTATTAATAACAATATTAATGATAATCATATAGTAATAATGATGCCCATAATCGTAATACGAGGACAAGGTTCGAAATGTTATGACGAGAACCGGAAACGAGAAATCTTAATCAAAGTCCAAGATGTTACAATTCTTATCGCCCACAAGACACTTGAAATCCCATCTACCCAATTCCTGCCGTACCTCCCCAGCCTGGCTTTGATGCCTTCTACGATGCTACTGTTCATCCATTCAACCTGCCCATTGGACTGTGGGTATGCTACCGAGCTGAATACCTGCTTGATCCCTAGCTCTGAGCACCATGCGCTGAATGGTTTATCTGTAAATTGTTTTCCATTGTCTATAACAATTTCTACGAGTAGTCTATATCTGCATATTATATGTTCCCAAACGAAGTTGATCACGTGTTTTCCTGAAATGGAAGCCAATGGTTTGACTTCTGGCCACTTTGTGAAATAATCAACAGCCACCAAAAGGAACTATAGCTTCCCTGGGGATTGTGGGAAGGGTCCCACAATGTCCATGCCCCATTTATAGAAAGGCCAGGCTGAAAGTATGGGCACGAGGCCATGTTTAGGGAAATATAATGAAGATGAATGAAAACATAATGAAGATGAATAATAATGGAAAGTGCAACGGAAATATAAACTTTAAATCATAACAAATAGGACAATTGCTTTTAACAAGTACTTTTCATAAACCATCACAGATTATAGTACTAGTACACAATTCTCCCCCTCAGACTGATCACTCACAACTATGTTTGTAATAGAGAATGTTTTCGGAGTGATGAATAGAATAGTACAGGCACTGTTCTATTTATACACAAACTAAAGCTCTGATGACCTAAGGCTGACGTCACCTAAGACAGTGACATTTAACAGATATAACAACATAAAACATCTGCCCTATTACAAACACTTTTACATAGAAAAACTCTGATGACTAAACAACTGATGGGATAAACTCTGATTGCTTGTATAAACAATTGGAGCCTAAGTGTTGTTGACTCCAACAGACCTTTTATCTTCAGACCTTTGGCTCAGCAGACGTTTCTTCAACAGACCTTGTAAACAGCAGTTTGTACAACAATTGTTAGGAACAGCAGTTGTTAGTGTCAACAGTCTTTTGGGAGAATCTTGTATGCAAAGCACTGTTTTATTGTGGATCATATGTTTAGAATGTTTTGGCTTTTCACTTCATCTGTTCTTCTCCGGTTCAGCAGACCCAACAATCTCCCCGTAGAACAAATGATGCCAAAACTCAACCTTTATTCTTGATCTTTATTTCTCATGAGACTTTCTCTAATTTGGCCTTTAAATTGCAATTCAAAGTTTAGAGAGAACAAGTCTTCAGCATCTCTTTCTAGCTCTAAGTTCAGCAGGTCTTGGAGATCATCAACACACAGACCATATGCATCATCCATCCTTAACTTTTGAGCTTCCCATCAGATCTGAGCAGAGTAAATTTGTTGGTGTCTTTGTTGACTTTCCACTTTAGAATTTTTGAACCTGAGGAGTTTTTGAGTTGCAAATTTATTCTTGATGAGTTTGGTGATGGAGGCCTACCAATGATTCTTCTGAGTTCTTCATTGATGGGATCAGAGAAGTAGTGGACCTGGTTGAAAATTCCTTCTTTCACAAAAGTTTCTTCAAACTTCTTTTCATCCTCCTCAGACATCTGCTTCTGCCTTTTGTATTCTTTCTTGGCAGCAAGGGTGAGATCAGATGTTGAGAGTAGGCTGTCAAGTGAAAAGGTCTGTTCGGATTTTCTAACCATTGTTGCATCAGGGTAAACTGGTTTTCTTGGAAGTGTAGGATCAGTTTTTCTTTTCTCTTCAAGTTTCTTTTAAGTTTCAACTAGCCTCAGCTCAGACCATCTTGCCACAGACTTCATCTCTCCATAATCAGCAGCTACTATTTCTTCCTTTATTCTTTTAAATTTTAAGGCTCTGACAGGGTCTTTACCTTTTCTGAAATCAGGAGCTGAAGCCGTCTGATTTGGATGCTTAGCCATTTCTTCAATTCTGTGCAGTTCTTCTTGTAAAGCATGAGTGGTCCAGCCTGCAAATTGTTTTCCATTTGCTTTGTAAGGCTTAGTTGCCATGATATGATCCAGAAGAGATTCCATAACTAACTTCTTCAATTCACCACTGATTGGTTTGTTGGACATAGACTTACTCAGGTCCTTGGCAAAATCTTCAATCCTTCTCAATTTGCTAAGTTCTGCTGAATGGATGCCTTGAGCAGTCCTGTCATCCTTTCCTTTACACTTCTCCTTAATAATGATATCTATCTGTATTGCTTTCAGTTTCAAGTATTCATCAATGTTCTTAGGTTTAGGCAGATTTGGGAGAGATTGGAAAAATAGTTGTGATGGATCCTCAGTATTGTAGAATGATTGAATTTCCCCCTTGATGATGTCAAGTTCAAGGGGATACTAAGCAGCCAATGGGATCATGGTTGGTGGTGGTCTTTTGGTGGTGGAAGAATGGGATGAAAATTGGGAAGTGTGTGGTGAGAAAGATGTGAATGGAATTGCTGGAATGGGTTCAGATGGTGGTGGTGGTGTAGGTGTAGTTTCAATATTTTCATCCTATACCACAAAGGTGGATTTTCTTTTCCTTTTGTACAGGATCAGAGGGGATGATGGTGGTTGTGAAGTAGTTGGTGTGTTAACATATGTTGGCACTTGTTTAGTACCAGCAGATGTTTGGGGTTGAGAAGATGGTATGGGTGACATGGATATGGATGATGTGGTGGAGGTGGTTGTTGTTATGATAGGTACAGTGGTTGTAGTGGTGGTGGCAACAGATGTTTTGAGAACAGAGGTTTTGGATGCTGGTTGCCAAACATGTCTTGCAGGCATTTTCTTCCTTTTTGAGGAGCCAACATCTTCTATTTCCTTCTCTTTTTCTTGTTTTGACTTAACCAGAGACTCTGCTTTGGTTTCCAAAGTCTCAGACCTTATCAGCTTTGCTTCAGCAGCCTTTTCAGCCATGACATTGGCAGAATCATCAATCTTCTTTGCCTTGTCAGGTTTGGCAGTGTCAGCAGAGGTTTGAGCAGTGGATTGAGGAGGTGAAGCAGACCTTGGTTTGTCAGCAGACTTTTGTTTTTGTGGTTGACCCTTTTGAGAAGGTGGAATTCCAAATGGATCAAGCTTTGTAAATCTATCTCTGCCACTCTCCCCCTTTTTGGCATCATTTGCTGTGAACTCATCATCATGTTCATCCCTTAGGATTGCTGTGGGGGCAAAGCCAATGGTCTTCAGCAGATGTTCCTTAATGGCTTTGATATCTGCCTGGGTATCTGTGTACCTAGCATCCACCATGTTTCTGATCGCAACCATATAAGTTTCATGTGTTTGATTTGCTAGTTTTCGATGAGCTATGATAATTGGACTGACAGATTTCCATAGCTCACTAGCAATGTCTTGGGTGGATGGTTGACTTTTGGTGAGGGTAGCCAAAATTTGCATCATAGTCTTGAGATCAGTCTTGATTTCATTCACTAATGATTCAATGGTGTTAACCCTTTTCGTCAATTCCTGGTATCTTAATCCGTCACCTAATTTAATAAGATCATCTGAATTCCTACCAGAAGTGGTAGTTGTAACTGGTTCAGTTCTAAGAGGTGAGTCCATTGAAAAGAAACAAGATGCCCCTTTTTCTTGGTTCTGGGGACTTCCAACTGGTTTAGGGTCACTATAGTGGCCTCATCAGTTGTTGCCTCCAAGGAAGTCTTAGGTATGTAACCACTATCCTGTTGTGAGACAGTGGTCTCTACAACAGTAGTGGCTACTTCACTTGAAAAACCTCCTTGAGGTACATGTAACTCAAAGGGTGTGGCCTCCTCTGTTCGTGGGCTAGCCACTTGACTTTTCTAGGGCTCAATCACTTGTTGGAGTATACTCTTAGTGATAGGTGATTGAGAGGAACTGTTTATTGCCTAAGTTTTGTCAATGGCTTCAAACAAGGGTTGCATTATGGGTGGAATGTCATGTGATGGTGAGGGTTGTGGGGTGAGAAGAGAAGCAGCCCCGAGAGAAGGACTTTTGAACATATGTTCAAGTGAATCATATGCTTCTTGATGTGTTTCCCCTTTTCTTACAACATGATCCTTTTGTGAGGATACATGAGGAGTTTGGATGGGTAGAGATATGTCTATCTGTTGAGAGGAAGTATCAACAGTGATTGTTTGTTGCATTTGTGTTACAACGGGGTTTTCCTTTGGTATCTCATCTCCGAGAGTTACCTTTTTTGTTTTCTTTTTGGTGGGTTTAATGGATGGAAGTTTCTTTTTGGTGGTTGCTGGTGTGGGTTTCACAGCACTGGATGTAGTGCCATGATCACTAGGAGCAGTGGGCTCAGTAACAAAGGTTGTGACAATAGTTGTTGTCTTAACACCCTTTGCTTGTGTATTGGAAACTTTTGCTTTTGACACTTTTTCTTGGGTGTTTGGACCCAACATTCTTGTAAAAGTTTCTTGTGAAAGGCTTTTCATTTGAAGAGCTCCACCTTTTTTAAATTCCTTTTCAAGTAAAACCTTTTGTAGGAAAACACTTAAAAGTCTTGGGTATAAAAGAAAAGCATTGTTTGACCTAGACTTGACTCCCTTCACATTTGCTACTAAATCTAAAAACAGGGCCTGGGATAGATTGTAATCAATATCTGACAACATTGCATATCCCAAGTACTGAACTTTCAATGGGATTTCATTGAAAGCAGTAGTTTTAGCAGAGAGACAGATGAGCAGGGTATGAAAGAAAAATTTCATGGCTGGGGAAAAATATTTTTGAAAATGGTTGCCCCAGTCATTTGTTCTTCATATCCCCTCTCTAAGAACTCAGTGTGAAGTTCAGTCTTTGAGAAAGAATCCTTACCTGCCAAGTCGTTCAGTGAGAAGGTTGTGGAGATGGTTTGTGGGGTTATGGTGACATGTGTCTCTCCAATTTTGGAGATAATGGCTGTTGGCTTTCTATCCGTAAACAGGGTTTCAACATTTAAACAGAACTCTTGAAGTGTGTCAATATAGATTGAAGAATCAGCGGTGAGAACGGGCAAGTATTTGGATTTTAGTAAAACGTCGATTATGGAATGGAATGGACGGTTTTCATCTATTTTGGACAGATATGGCAAATAATTGTGGGGAACTTTTACTTGTAGATCCATGTTTTGGATTCGAGTAAGAAGATCGATGGAATGAGGTCGAGGGTTTGAGTGTGATGGAAGGCGGTTTTCAGAGCTTTTGAATTCAAAGAGACAGTGTAACAACTGTTGGGGGAAAACAGGGTTTTTATAGTCTCAGGTAAACCGCTGATGTGGCCAAAGCACTGGTTTTTAGAGCAAACGTGGCAAACATCTGATGGAGAGTTTTTTTAACAACATAAAGTGGAAAACAGTTGTTTTATCTGAATAGAGGTTTGAAACAGATTTTTCAACCAACAGTGGTTGTTTTATCTGAACAGATTTTTGAAACAGATTTTTCAACTAACAAATGATAAAATTTATGAAACAGTGGTTGTTTTAGTTGAACAGATTTTTCAACCAAAGCTATTTTTAAGGCTGGATTTTGATTTTCGGACAACATATTAATGTTTTATTTATGAAAACATTTTTGCTTTTAATCCATTTTTAGCATACCAATCCGAGATACTTTCAAAGGTAGATGTGTCTAAAGCCTTTGTCAACACATCTGCCAGCTGATCCTCTGTTGGTACATGGTGCAGAGAAATCAAACCTTTTTCATAGTTGTCTCTCACAAAATGGTGTCTGATGTCAATGTGCTTTGTGGTTGAATGGTAAACTGGATTTTTGATGATATTTTCAGCTGCTTGACTATCCAACATGAGTGGAGTCTTTAGGGAAGTTATACCAAAATCCAGTAGCTGGTTTTGAAGCCACATGAGTTAGGCTGTACACCTTGCAGCAACAATGTATTCAACCTCTGCAGTTGATGTTGAAACAGCTGCTTGCTTTTTGCTTTGCCAAGAGACTAAGGCATTCCCTAGGAATTGGCACCCTCCAGATGTTGACTTCCTTGTGGTGTGACAACCAGCAAAATCACTGTCTGAATAACCTGAAAGCTCAATATTCCCATTAACAGGATACCAAATACCAAGTGTGGGAGCACCTTTTAGGTATCTGAATATCCTTTTCACAGCTATAAGGTTTGACTTTCTAGGTGATGCCTGGGATCTTGCACAGACACAAGTGGCAAACATAATGTCTAGCCTGGATGCAGTGAGGTACAATAAAGACCCAATCATGCATCTATAATGTGTCTGATCAACCAGTTCATCTTTGTCATCAATAGTGAGTAGCTTGGTAGTGCTCATGGGTGTACTACATGGTTAACAATCATTCATCTCAAATCTTGTAAGTAAGTTTTTAACATACTTATTTTGGTGAATAAATGTTCCATTTTGCAGTTGCTTAACTTGGAGACCAAGAAAGCACTATAGTTCACCCATAACACTCATTTCAAACTTTGCTGTCACGAGTTTCCTAAACTCTTCACACATTTTGTTACATGTGGACCCAAAAATGATGTCATCCACATATATTTGAACAATCATTAGATCTTTCCCTTTCCATTTCAAAAATAAGGTTTTATCAATTTTACCTCTAGTGAAACCAATGGACAAGAGAAAGGTGGAAAGAGTTTCATACCAGGCCCTGGTGCTTGTTTCAAGGCATACAAAACTTTGTTGAGCTTGTAGACATGATCAGGATGGAATGTTTCTTCAAAACCAGGTGGTTGGCACACATAGACATCCTCCTAAATTTTGCCATAAAGAAATGCACACTTGATGTCCATCTGATACACCTTGATGTTGTGGTTAACAGCAAAGGCTAAGAAGGGTCTGATAGCTTCCAACCTAGCTACAGGAGCAAAGGTTTCATCATAATCAATTCCTTATTCTTGTCTGAAGCCCTGAACCACAAGCCTGGCTTTATTCTTGACAACAATACCTATTTCATCACTTTTGTTCTTAAAGACCCACTTTGTGCCAATCGGACATACATCCTTTAGCAGTGGCACAAGTTCCCATACTTGTTGTCTTTTAAACTGTAGGAGCTCTTCTTGCATGGCTTCTACCTAACTGTTGTCTTTTAGTGCCTCTTGGTACTTGACAAGTTGTGTGAGAGATAAAAAGCCTGCAAAAAGGCAGATGTTTGAGGATTGACTTCTTGTGGGCTCTCTTGCAGTGATGTTGCCAATGATTTGGTCTGGTTGATGAGCTCTAGGGTAGATTAAATCTCCTTGATATGGTATGATGGCATTTTGAGGTGAGGGACAAAGGTTTGTGGCATCTGTTATTGTAACATCTGTTTGCACTTCTATAATGCCAACAAATGATTGAAATGGAGGTGGGGGAATAGAACCAAGTGGTGTAAAGGTGGACTGACTTTTGTCAACAGATGTTTGAACAGTGGTTTGAGGGAAAGTGTAACACCCCAGTTTTAGGGCCTAGAATTTTTCGCGCCATATTATTAATATATGACAATTAAAATGACCAAAGATGAATAATAAACAACACGTTTATATACGAAATTGAAACCCGAACTATTATATAATAATTGTATGTGATGTATGGATCGTATAAACAACAAAGAATGATAAAACAAGTTAGTTTTAGGTGCGGAATCCCTAAAACAATCACAAAATAATAGTCAAACAGATCAAAACACGTAAATCATCATTTCAAAAGCTTTTTCATTAATTAGAAACTCAATTACACGTTTAAAGATTGAAACAAACAGGGTAAGAACGTGAAAAGAGCTAAATAAACTTCTAGAGAGAGAATCAGAAAGTGGAGGGAATAATATGACTCAAAGTTACATTCAAAAATTCAGCTTGACTATTTATAGACTGCACATTCGCCCAAATGGTTCGTGCGAATGTGCAGGTTCGACCAAACCAACTGGTCGAACCAAGCCATACATAAAACAATATTCACATTCGTCCAAAACTTGCTCCTTCGCACCCTTGATTCTCCTTCGACCAAACAAAAACCTTCCTTCGCACCAACTAGTCGCACAACTGCATCTACAAACTCCCCCTCGACTATTGCTTGGATTGCTGTCGACGTTGTTCGTCCATTCTGATGTTCATCAATCTGATATGTCGCTGAATCTTCTGTTCTTTAGTCAAAACCGGTTCCTGAAATTGCTTTGGCTTTGTCTTTTTCACTTCAGGCACCTTCTGTTTTTCTACAAACTTTCCGAGCTTCTCGTCATAGTCACAACCAGCGTTTATATCATACGCAAAGCACAGAAATACCACACGTTGGTATTTTCCTGCTTGTTCAGCATCCTTCACTTCAGAATAGATCGGATTGTAAAACAACATTATTATATCCTCATGTGAACAGTTGATTAACCACATGGGATCAAAAATGTGTATTTTCTTGAAGTTCTTCTCTCCGTCTTTCAGCACAATCACAGCCTCTGCTATCTTCCAATCATAATACCACCAAATGAAATCTTTGGCGAAGTGTTGTGGAATCGGCAACAAAGGAATCTTCTTCAACACTCGCGGTGGTTTATACTTTAACGTCACCTTGGGCATACCTGTAATTATATCAATATCCTTTTTATGAACAATTCGTTTCGGATATTGTGGTTTAAACAAATCCCACTTGGTTCGGCTTTCTCTCGTCATCTTCTCAGCAAAGTAAATAATCTGACTATTTGACGCTCCCGTTAAACGGTGACGGCAAATATCACGAATTGCCCAATAAGGAAAAATCTTCAAATGATGAAACTTATCAAAATATAAGATCCCCTTCTCCCACTTTACTGCTATACATCTCAGTTGCTGAATAAACTTCCAGGCCAATGCACGACCTTTGAAAATCCCACTATGAAGTTTATAAAAGCTACCTTGTACTTTAGCTTTCGGACGGTTATTCTCTTTCTGTTTCAATTTCCTCAAAAACTCCTTTAAACTATCAGATTGCTCGAACCGTGGTTTATCATGCCCTTTAAAAATCTCATCTTCAAACACCTTGCTCTTCTCTTTAGCTAGTTTCTCGGCCTCGTTTAGCACATCATCAGAAAAACCTGGAAATCCACAATCTTGATTATTCTTGAAATATTGTGGATATTCCTCACTCGTTATATCCTCCATTTCAACCTCTTCAAAAGCAGGAACGTCACGGTCATCAGAATGATTCCCGGCTTCCTTCTCAGGTAACTTTGGAATGTAATTATCAGCAAGCAACTCTTCCAAAGTCTTTCCCACCTGTTTGGCTAAACCTTCAAGTATTTCTTTAGAAACCGCCGCAGAAACCTCTCCATCTTCAAGATCTGGATCATCAAACTCCAATTCAAACAGCTTATTGCTCGACTCGAATATTTCTGGAAATCTGCTGGTCATGTCAATCGTCCAGACTCGATCTGTAAGCATCTGGCGATACATGTTCTTGTCTTCTTCCGATAACGACTGCAGTTTTTCATTCCAGAAGATATCGTCATCAACATTTTCACCTGGAGTCTTAGAGCTCGACTCTCCACCCTTACTCGAATCACGCTTTTCATACATGTACTTCTCAGCGTTGTCATCATCATCATCACTACTGTCAAAAGCAGAGCTGTTCCCATCACTCGATCCACCATCTGAACCTCCATCATCTCCATCATCTTTCTTCTTCTTCTTTTTAGAATCATTACCAGCATCTTCATCAAGATCTTCATCTTCTTCTTCATCAGATGGTTCAAAATCTACCTGCTCTTCTTATCGATCTTTATCTTCTTCACCAGCTTGAAGTAGAGAAGCTCGAGAGTACAAGTCTTTTATCAAATCATCCATGTGCTTGTTATTCTTCTTCAGCTGTTTGTTCTCCTCTTTCAAAACAATAATCCTTCTGGTGTTTCGTTGCTCGTGCTTCAGCAACTTCTTATTCTCTCTTTTTAACTTCTTGATAGTTTTCTTCAATACTTCACTATCATCATGGGATGTGACTACAACTTCCAACATTTTTCGATCATTTGACTTCAATTGCTCGATCTCTGTTTGCTGTTTGTTAATAATACTCATCATCTCAGATAACCTTTGATTCACAGCATTCATGATATCACTATCCAGTGAAACCTTCTTCTTCACAGGCGTTTCAGCAACTTCAGGCAGTTTGCCTTTCCTCATCTTCTTGAGCACATTATCTAATGCTTCATTGAACTGATCAACAGATATATCATCTCCCTGTTGTGTGCTCGAAGTCGTCGCAGTCTTTTGTTTCTTTGATACTGGTGCAGTAACCGGTGACTTAGAACTAGAAGCTGGTGGTAGTTTCTTACCAGCAATGAGCGATTCAATCTCTATCTTTCTCTTTTGACATGGTTTCTCCTGTTTCTTCTTCTTTGACTTTTCAGCCTGTACAGGTGAACCAGTAAAAACTTCATCTAAATTCAGAATCACTTCATCATCACCAACAGGAATTAGACTCTTAGCACCTTGATCTTCAACAGTCTGACTAACAGACTCACCAGCCTCAGTGGCCTTGCACGTGGCGGTCTTTAGCGTTTCAGTTTCCGAGTCCCAATGTTCATCTTCTTGTGTCTCCTCTGAATCAATCGACGCTTCATCCACAATATGCAAACCCTTCTTTGCCATCGTCTTGTTACGTCTTGGTGTGCTCTTTTTCTTCTCAGGTTCAGACACAACCTCTAACCTTATCCCTTTCTCCTTAACCTTTCCACTTTTAGCACCGACATTAACAACCTGTCTTTTGCGCTTCGCATCTGGATCAACAGGATGTAATGGGTTATCTGGATCTGAATCACTGTCCGCATGTCTTACAAGCCCTTTTCCTGGATCTGTATAATCAATTCTTGCTAGATGTCCAAATAAACGCCTTACTGGTGGCCATTCATTGACCGACAATCCTTTGTACGCCTTCATCCTAGCAAGTGTATTAAGTGACATATGTTCCTGAACAACAATATGCTTAGGATCCCTCTTCAAGTCTTTATACTTGATATCAAATACCATCTGGAGGAAACGAGGATATAGCAGAAACTTCAGATTCCTCGTGCCGTTCACAGGCTCTAACAAGTGTTCCATCAGCATGCCTGAAACATTGAACGGTTTGTTCAATACCAGGGCAACCATCATAGAGCTAATACTCTTACGCATTAAGTCATATCCTCCAGCGGCTGATCCGAAAACATGTATCAAAATGTGTGCCAAATATTTGAATTGAGGGCACAGTTTTCCCTTGTGCAATGAACCGTCAGTGATTGGTCCATTGTATTTCATTCTCAAGAAACACTTTCGCTGATCCATGAAACTCAACTCCTTAGGATCCGTCTTCTCATCTTGTAAGTTCAATGCTTCTCTTAAATCCTGCTCACATACGATAACCCTCTGCCCTTGGATCTTGCTAATCAAACATGACTCGCAATTCCAGAAATCCAGCTTTGCTCCTGACCAGAATTCTTGCATCATGTCTCGGTAAATGATAGTAGGTGTAGCAATCGCGTCAATCACCCTACATCTCTTCAAGAATTCAATGATCTCGAGAAACTCCGTGTGCTTTTTAACTTCTCCGAGATACGCACAGCAATTATGCGCATTTTCAAAGGTTAAAGGCTCTTCAGAAACTTTCTTAGCAGGTTGTGAGGACAATCCAGCTTGCTCAATAGTCTTTTCTTGCTCGGACATGGTTTAATCTGCAAAACAAAACAAAGAAGCATGTTAAAAATCGACAAAAATTCAAACCTTGAAAATTTGGTATTAAACATTCTCATTCGCCCAAACGGGGGTGCGAATGTGAAAAACTAGGTGCGAATGAGAAAATTTGATGGTACGAATGTAAAAGTTTTAATAAAAATTTCATTCGCCCATAAGTTTTTCATTCGACCAGTTTGTTATCTCCTTCGCCCATTCGAAAGGGTCGAAGGAGTCTGTTCATATTTTTGAATTTTCAATTTTGAGATTTATTGTTTCTGATCATGTTCTTTTGATTTGTATTGCAACTAACAATGCCGATAAACCATTTTAAACTAACAGTTTCATCAATTATTCATTATGTCTGTGTTTTCAACTAAAACTAGGGTTCGAAACACAACTGATGATCAATTGATCAATCTGTTGGTTTTGAATCCATGATTTATGGTTTTTCTCCCCCTAAAACACAGATATAATGAAGCTTTAATATCAATTGCAACAATTAAGTTGTTAAAATCAGTTTTTAAGAATTAGGGCTTGAAACACAAAAACAGTGATTAATCCTTGGATTCTTGATGTTAACCTGTAAAAGATAGTGGAAAAGGATCAGTGAATGTAGACGATCACAATGGTATGTCACAAAACAACAGGGCAACAAGGTGAGGTTAGAGAGAAAAATTTGAAAATTTTTTGTATAGGTTCGAATGAGACAGAAAGACTATATATAGGCATCCTCCTTCGCCCGTTTTACTCGTACGAATGAGAAGCTTTTGTCTCCTTCGACCCTAGTTAAAGGTTCGAATGAGCCAAAAGGGTTCGAATGAAACATATGTTCAAGAACACTCTCCTTCGCCCGTTTAAAACATACGAAGGAACATGAAAAATCCCACATTCGACCAACCGAATGGGCGAATGAGAATTGGGATTTTTGATAAATTTTCCAAATCTCAAAAACGAGTCTCGTTCCAATTATTTTTCAACTTTTAAGCATCCAACAATCATATTTTCACATTTAAAATATTACAAAGCTCAAATGGTGCAACAAGGTTTAGAAAATCGACATCAACCACCATCAGTTATCAAAAATAAGATGGAAATGAAAAATCTTTTTGGATTTTCTAAAGTTTATGCTAAAACACACCTAAAATCTTTTTGAGTTTTGTAATTTTTGACGAGAAAATAAAATGCAGAAATTTAAATGAAAAACTGTAAATGTTTTTGGGATTTCCGGTAAAGGGATCATATCAGTTATTGAGAAATCTGAACACACCGTTGATCTTTTGAATTATTATCATTAAAGACAATGTGTGATCTGGCAACTGCTGATATTGTGATCCACATAAACTCAAATGCAGACTTTTGTGCAGTGCTTTAAACTGATACTTATATTGATAGTATAACGTAATTGTCTGTGGTTCCCACGCACACGACATACTCCCGTATCAAGAAGTAAAAGCACAAAGACTCATTGTAAAGCGGGATTATGCTTTCGTCGTCTGTAATTGTACAAGGTATAATGCACAGAGGTATACAGGTCAGCAAATTAATGCAGCAAAGTAACATATGCACTGTACCAGGTTGAGGACTGATATTAATCATGATTTGCATCAGTGATTAATACGATGTAATAGATAATCTTTGATTATCATACAACATGAAAGTTCCTTAATTCGGTAACTTTAGGATTTGGCATAAAGCTCTTTTATAAAGACACCCTGTCTGATCTAGGTCCGTAATGACTTACAGCAGAAGATCAGAGAGGCTATTGTCACACCCTCAAAATCCACTTGCGGAGTTTTACCGCGAGGCGCATGACAAACCAGGATCCAAACCAACGATCACAATATACAAGTCTAAAATGAACATAATGCAATTTCAAAACAATGTTTAAAATTCCCGTTTTACAGCGGAAGCTTATTCAAAACAATATTCAATAGTAAACCAATGTTCAACGTTTGTAAAACCATGCAACTCTAACTAGACGCCGTGCAAACGCGTGCGCCCTAGTTCCATTGTGCTACCTTAGCGACCTGAGAAAACATGTAAAAGTTTACGTCAGCACAAAAATGCTGGTGAGTTTACAGGTTTTGTATCCAAGTACCAAGTCCACCTGTCCATACTATAACAAATCGAAAACCAGTGTACGCTAGCTAGGCGTATGTTTTGTTACTACCACGATTGGAAAACCATTACTAACTCGAATACCAGATGTTGTGCCCGAAAAGTAAACCAGTTGTTCCTGTTGTTCCTGTTTGAGACAATATGCACTCGCCCGGCCCTCCAAGCCGACGAGCGGGGTTGGTCACTCCCAATAGCGCTATTCACATTTCCCCGTTGTGCAAACCCGCACATTCATGGTTTCCCCCGGGACTTCCAAAGATCGTGTAGTACACAATAGAAACCCATAGTATGACAGTAGTTACCAAATAATCGTTTTAACACATGTTTTCTCCCCCGAAAAGTGAAACCAGTTTAAAAGAGGGGCCGTAAACTCACCTTAACGTGCCAGCAAAGAATCCGAACAGCAAGCAATATATGCTACCGACACCCTAATAACAGTGTCGCTCAGTGAGTATAGGCGTAATATCATTACCCATATAACTCGTTTGTCCAAGGCGTTTTAAATGTTCAAAAGTGTGTATGCGACGCCTAGTGATTCTACATGCAATAGTAAACCCTACGGACCCGTTGGTGAATACGTTGGTTACAATTTGTTTCTACATTCCGTATGTGTCTCAGACAAGTGTACATCAGTTACATGTCAATTCCATACCACCTAAGACCTCAATTAATCACAGAAGCACATAATACACAATCTGTGTTTTCAGGACAGATTGTGCGCCATCAAAACAAATTTATTTAAAATAGCAATTCAGTGAGTTAACCTCCCAAATTTTTACTGAATTTTCTTTGGGATTCACTCGACAATACCTATTTTTGTTTTGTCTTAATTCCAAACACAAAAATTATGAAAATTCGTACAACACAGCTATGTCCAGAAAATCTCCTCAACAGGTCAGTTTAGTAGGAAAATTCTTAAAAATTGTATATTCATCCAAACGAGATGAATCCACTTGGAAAAGCTCTATTTTTCCAGTATTGACCTACTGTAAAAATTTCATAACCTAACTCCTTGTAAATCTCAAGTTATGACCATTTAAAGTTAGCCCAATTTACAAATCCGAAAATCTGATATGACCCCTAATCAATTAAAATTCCAAAAACGACTCAAACGATGTCCAAATTCGATGGTTTTACCCATTATGAAAAGCTAAGACCTTGTACGTTACAATCATGCAAAGAATCGATCAAACCAATTATTTTCAAGCCACGAAACAGACCCTACAAGTCGACCTTCAGAATCTGTCCAGATTCTAATCGTGCAATATTATCAATTATATCAAACCCTAGTTGCATATTATCAATCAATAACACCTAATAATCATCATACAACTTAGTAAGAATCACATCTGATCAAAACCCTAATTATACATCACAACCATCATTATTCACAAACCCTAGAAGTCTAGAACATCAAGAACATGCATAATCATGCAAAACATATAACATTCATTATGTAACAATGTGGTTGACCCTTTTAATCTTCTTAATCCTCATGTTTTAACTTTTATAAAATACTTTCAGACCTGGACAAACTTGTTATATGATTTTTATAGTAAAAACATAAGGTAAAAGCGTAAGAAATCATAAGTTATACCCTTAGCTCTTCAAATCAATCAATCGCGCGCCTTGGAGCCTCCCAATTGATGATCTTGAGCCTTAGCAGGAGTTTTTGGAGTGAAATATTCGTGTGGGGCAGTAAGGGGGCGATTAGGGTTGAGTATGAGGGCTGCATGGGGGTTAAGGATGCTTAAATACGAGTTTGAGGCGGTTTAAACCCGTCAGTCCTCTTCGAGCGGCCGCTCGGAGCCTGTGAGCGGCCGCTCACAGGTCCGGGGCGCGCGTTTTTGCTTCGTTTAGCCTCCCGACGCGTTACCCATCGACGTTTTCGTTGTTTCGAACCGTAACAAGTGTAACCCCATGCGTTAAGACCCTAATCAACCTCATACTCCACTTTTAATAATTTTTATTAACGTGTTCGGTCTAGGTTCACATAATCACGTATGGTTTTCACATAAGTTGTCAGATATCACCGAGACACCTAAGTTTATTATTCACCAACGTCCGAGGTTCACTAATCATGCAATCACACGTTAACTCACACAAGGAGTCAAAACCCGACCCACACAAGGAGTCAAAGCATCTCATAACCCGAGATGTGAAAGTAGTAACCCGACCCACACAAGGAGTCAAAGCATCTCATAACCCGAGATGTGAAAGTAGTAACCCGACCCACACAAGGAGTCAAAGCATCTCATAACCCGAGATGTGAAAGTAGTCCCAAACCGGACTAGAAAACGTTTTGTAAGTTGTCTCAAACCCGAGACAATGCACGTATGTCCTTTCTAGCTATCTAGCTAACCCTCGTTAAGTATAATATACGCGTGACTCGCTAAGGTAGACTTTCATCTAGACAATGTTGTTAACCAGAATTTGCCGGGTGTCACATCATCCCCACGTTAAAAGAATTTTCGTCCCGAAAATTGCACAAGTACCAAAAGATAGAAACCAAGAGAGAGATTCACCCGAGTTGTCACATCATCCCCACGTTAAAAAGGAATCTCGCCCCGAGATTCATTCAACTGCAGTGGAGACATATCTAGACTCGAACGCTTCCTTAAGAAAGAGATGAGGATACTTATACTTCATCTGATCCTCCCGTTCCCAAGTGTACTCAGGTCCCCGGTTCGAGTTCCATCGAACCTTCACAATGCGAATCTTGCTATGACGTAGGCTACGAATCTTGTAATCAAGAATCTCAACAGGTTCCTCCACAATCCGAAGACGATCATCAACCTTGATCTCTTCCAGTGGAACAATAAGAGATTCGTCAGCCAAACACTTCCTTAAGTTAGACACATGGAAGACGTTGTGGACATTACCGAGCTCCGTCGGTAAATCTAGTCTGTACGCCACCGGTCCAATCCGTTCCAGGATTGCGAACGGTCCGACGTAGCGAGGGTTAAGCTTGCCACGCTTTCCAAAGCGTATGACGCCCTTCCATGGTGAAACTTTCATAAGCACCCTGTCCCCAACCTGGAACAATAGCGGTTTGCGACGGCGATCGGCCTAGCTCTTCTTACGATCCCGCGCAGCTGCCAACGGTTACGGATCTGTACGATTTTCCCCGAGGTTTCGTACACCAGTTCCGGGCCAGTGGGCTGGCTCTTGCCCACCTCGGCCCAACACAAGGGAGACCGGCATTTCCGTCCATAAAGAGCTTCGAACGGAGCTGTCCCGATGCTGGAGTGGTAGTTGTTGTTGCAGGAGAACTCCACCAACGGTAGGTGAGCCTCCCAACCCTTGCCAAAGTCGATAACGCATGCCCGCAGCATGTCCTCCAATGTTTGAATTGTCCGCTCACTTCGTCCGTCAGTTTGCGGATGATAAGCCGTACTCACATCCAGCTGAGTACCCAAAACTTTATGAAGAGCCTTCCAGAAACGCGAAGCAAAGCGGGAATCACGATCAGAAATGATAGAAACAGGCACCCCGTGCCGAGAAACCACCTCCTTAAGGTAGAGTCGAGCCAACCGCTTGAGTCCATCCGTTTCCTTAATAGGTATATAGTGCGCCGATTTCGTCAACCGGTCGACGATCACCCAAATCGTATGACAACCACTTGGTGACCTCGGTAGTTTGGTGACGAAATCCATCGTGATCCGCTCCCACTTCCATTCTGGAATCTCAGGATGTTGCAGGAGACCAGATGGCTTCTGATACTCCACCTTGACCTTAGCACAGGTCAAGCATTTGCTCACGTAGGAGGCTATATCAGCCTTCATGTTAGGCCACCAATAGAGCACCCTTAGATCTTGGTACATCTTATCCGAACCAGGATGAATAGAATACCGGGACTTATGAGTCTCATCTAAGACAAGCTCCCGAAGTCCCCCGAATAAAGGGACCCAAACACGCCCAGTGAAGTAGTGTAGGCCATCAGACCTGAGTTCAAGATGTTTGTCCGCACTGTGCATCGTTTCGGCCTTAAGGTTTTCCTCCTTCAAGGCATCCAGCTGAGCCGAACGGATCCGGTCAGGTAAGGAGGAATGAATGGTGAGTTGCAAAGCTCGAACACGCCGAGGCTTTGCAGACTCCTACCTACTCAAGGCATCCGCCACAACGTTTGTCTTGCCAGGATGGTACTTGATCGCACAGTCATAGTCGTTCAGGAGTTCAACCCAACGACGCTGCCGCATGTTTAACACTTTCTGATCGAAAATATGCTGGAGACTCTTGTGATCGGTGTATACTTCACACTTGGTACCGTACGAGTAATGTCTCCAAATTTTCAACGCGAATACCACTGCACCCAACTCCAAGTCATGGGTGGTGTAGTTCTTCTCGTGCACCTTGAGTTGACGAGAAGCATACGCGATCACTTTCTCGCGTTGCATCAACACGCAACCGAGACCATGAATAGAAGCATCACAGTAAACAACGAAATCATCAGGGCACTCAGGTAAAGACAAAATAGGAGCAGAACAAAGTTTGGATTTTAGTTCTTCAAACGCCGACTCTTGTGGTTCACCCCAGTCGAATTTCCTATCCTTCTGAGTAAGAGTGGTGAGGGGTTGAGCGATCTTCGAGAACCCCTGAATGAAACGACGATAGTAGCCCGCAAGGCCTAGGAATTGCCGCACCTCAGTTGGCGTTTTAGGTGCTCCCCAGTCCTTGATCGCTTCGATCTTAGCTGGATCGACATGAATCCCTAGTTCATTAACCACATGTCCTAGGAACTGAACTTCGCGTAACAAAAGTCACACTTTGAGAACTTAGCGTAAAGTTGTTCCCGTCGCAAGAGTTCCAAAACCAAACGTAGGTGTTCCTCGTGTTCGGTCTTGTTCTTAGAGTAGATCAGAATGTCATCAATAAACACAATGACGAACTTGTCCAGATATGGTTTGCAAACGCGGTTCATCAAGTCCATGAAAACCGCCGGTGCGTTTGTGAGACCGAAAGGCATGACCAAGAATTCGAAATGGCCATAACGTGTACGAAAGGCAGTATTTGCAACGTCAGCTTCCCTTACGCGCAACTGGTGGTAACCGGACCTCAAGTCAATCTTGGAATAATAACTAGAACCCTGGAGCTGGTCGAATAGATCATCAATACGCGGAAGAGGATAACGGTTCTTGACGGTCAATTTGTTCAGTTCTCTGTAGTCTACACACAATCGGAAACTTCCATCCTTCTTCTTAACAAATAGAATCGGGGCTCCCCAAGGGGAAGAACTTGGCCTGATGAAACCCTTGTCCAAGAGTTCCTGTAACTGACTAGATAATTCCTGCATCTCGGGAGGTGCAAGACGGTAGGGGGCCCGAGCAATAGGATCAGCCCCTGGTACAAGATCAATACCGAACTCGACTTGACGATGAGGAGGAAGACCAGATAAATCATCGGGAAAAACATCAGGAAACTCGCGTACAACTGGAATATCGTCGATCTTTTTCTCATCACCAGCGGAAACAGAATAAAGTGCCAAAACGGCCGAATAACCTTTCCGAAGACACCTAAGGGCTTTCATACTGGAAATGAGGTTCAGCGGAGCACCGCCCTTGATACCGTACACAGAAAGGAATTCTCCATCAGGGAGAGGAATCCGAATAACCTTGTCATAACAGACAATCTCCGCGCGATACAAAGATAACCAATCCATTCCTACCACAACGTCAAAACTACCCAATGGTACCGGCATAAGGTCGATGGGGAACGATAAACCCGACAACTCTAATTGACACTCCCGAAGGATACTAGTAGCTTCAATCTTTTTACCGTCAGCCAACTCAATAATATACTTAGTCTCTAATGGTACGGGTACTACATCTAACAGTCGACTAATCTCCACGGATACAAAACTCTTGTCGGCACCGGAGTCAAATAACACACTAACAGAACGGTTATTGAGAAGGAACGTACCGGTGACTGTGTCAGGGTCCTGTCTAGCCTCAGCGGCTCCAATGACGAAGGCACGTGCGTTCCTGCCACCGCCCCCGTTGTTCCCATTACCGTTGTTTCCACCCTGCTTCAGTTTCGGGCAATCTTTCTTGTAATGCCCAGTATCCCCGCAGTTGTAACAACCCTGTTTCCCCGCAGTTCCTTGCGCAGCAGGAGCCGGGGTATTGCTTGGGGCCTGGGTCGATGGAAGTGTAGCTCGACAATCCTTAGCAAAATGACCAAATCGCTGGCAGCGATGACAACGATTGCGGTCGCAATCCCCCTGATGCTGACGCCCACACTTGTTACATTTGGGCAACTTCCCAGCATAACCACCCTGTTTGTTACCAGACGAAGAAGAACCTCCACTGTCAAACCGCTTCCCCTGTTGTGCTGGTGCAGATCCTTTCCCTTCACTTTCCCACTTGCGCTTGTTACTCTCCGGGGCTTTGACAGTTGAATCCTTAGCGGGCAAGACACCCTCATTCACCTTTAAGTTGGTCATCCTATGAGCCGATCGGACCGCCTCTGCGTATGTAGGATGATTTCCCGCAGCTACCAACCCTGCGATTTCTGGCACCAACCCCGAGGTATAGTGCTCAATCCTCCTGTATTCTGGCACATGCAAGTCAGGACACAGCACTGCCAACTCATTACGCCTTACCGTATACTTCTCAATCTCGGACCCAGTCATCTTGAGGTTCCACACCTCCACGACTACCACCACCACGACCGCCACCACCACGCCCACCAGCGCGGCCACTTCCACGTCCTCCTTGCACTCCAGACATGATTCCGACATGAAGGACGAGAAAATTTAGTTTCACAGCTAATGGTAACCACTAGCGTTCGCAAGGTCAAAGCTAGATCCAATCCAGGACTATCCCTTCAAACCCAGAGCTCACTAGGGCTTTCATGCATTTCGGTTTATGATTTTGTGTGCACCCAAAATGATAAACCGCTCTACATGGTCCTCCAAGTGTTCTCCTAGTTCAAAGTTCAAATCACCGAACATAGACTCTTAGCTACACACCGTAATACTACGGTAGTTTATGGCAAGTGTTTCTATTGGAGTACGAAAGGGAGAAGTCCGAGCCTTGGACAAATCTCAAGAGTATACGATTTACCCCAATATACCACACTGCCTAGAAAGCAAGTAAACCGACTTAAGATAGAACGGATGATGTAACATAGGAAGGTCAGATGATATAAAGACACCCCGACAAGCCCATACATAAACCACCATAATGTTTAGTACTAAGTGATCGTCTAGTGTGTGCGACTCGGCTATAGTCTAGACTCTACATGCAGTCCTAGTTCACTATAACCATTGGCTCTGATACCAATCTGTCACACCCTCAAAATCCACTTGCGGAGTTTTACCGCGAGGCGCATGACAAACCAGGATCCAAACCAACGATCACAATATACAAGTCTAAAATGAACATAATGCAATTTCAAAACAATGTTTAAAATTCCCGTTTTACAGCGGAAGCTTATTCAAAACAATATTCAATAGTAAACCAATGTTCAACGTTTGTAAAACCATGCAACTCTAACTAGACGCCGTGCAGACGCGTGCGCCCTAGTTCCATTGTGCTACCTTAGCGACCTGAGAAAACATGTAAAAGTTTACGTCAGCACAAAAATGCTGGTGAGTTTACAGGTTTTGTATCCAAGTACCAAGTCCACCTGTCCATACTATAACAAATCGAAAACCAGTGTACGCTAGCTAGGCGTATGTTTTGTTACTACCACGATTGGAAAACCATTACTAACTCGAATACCAGATGTTGTGCCCGAAAAGTAAACCAGTTGTTCCTGTTGTTCCTGTTTGAGACAATATGCACTCGCCCGGCCCTCCAAGCCGACGAGCGGGGTTGGTCACTCCCAATAGCGCTATTCACATTTCCCCGTTGTGCAAACCCGCACATTCATGGTTTCCCCCGGGACTTCCAAAGATCGTGTAGTACACAATAGAAACCCATAGTATGACAGTAGTTACCAAATAATCGTTTTAACACATGTTTTCTCCCCCGAAAAGTGAAACCAGTTTAAAAGAGGGGCCGTAAACTCACCTTAACGTGCCAGCAAAGAATCCGAACAGCAAGCAATATATGCTACCGACACCCTAATAACAGTGTCGCTCAGTGAGTATAGGCGTAATATCATTACCCATATAACTCGTTTGTCCAAGGCGTTTTAAATGTTCAAAAGTGTGTATGCGACGCCTAGTGATTCTACATGCAATAGTAAACCCTACGGACCCGTTGGTGAATACGTTGGTTACAATTTGTTTCTACATTCCGTATGTGTCTCAGACAAGTGTACATCAGTTACATGTCAATTCCATACCACCTAAGACCTCAATTAATCACAGAAGCACATAATACACAATCTGTGTTTTCAGGACAGATTGTGCGCCATCAAAACAAATTTATTTAAAATAGCAATTCAGTGAGTTAACCTCCCAAATGTTTACTGAATTTTCTTTGGGATTCACTCGACAATACCTATTTTTGTTTTGTCTTAATTCCAAACACAAAAATTATGAAAATTCGTACAACACAGCTATGTCCAGAAAATCTCCTCAACAGGTCAGTTTAGTAGGAAAATTCTTAAAAATTGTATATTCATCCAAACGAGATGAATCCACTTGGAAAAGCTCTATTTTTCCAGTATTGACCTACTGTAAAAATTTCATAACCTAACTCCTTGTAAATCTCAAGTTATGACCATTTAAAGTTAGCCCAATTTACAAATCCGAAAATCTGATATGACCCCTAATCAATTAAAATTCCAAAAACGACTCAAACGATGTCCAAATTCGATGGTTTTACCCATTATGAAAAGCTAAGACCTTGTACGTTACAATCATGCAAAGAATCGATCAAACCAATTATTTTCAAGCCACGAAACAGACCCTACAAGTCGACCTTCAGAATCTGTCCAGATTCTAATCGTGCAATATTATCAATTATATCAAACCCTAGTTGCATATTATCAATCAATAACACCTAATAATCATCATACAACTTAGTAAGAATCACATCTGATCAAAACCCTAATTATACATCACAACCATCATTATTCACAAACCCTAGAAGTCTAGAACATCAAGAACATGCATAATCATGCAAAACATATAACATTCATTATGTAACAATGTGGTTGACCCTTTTAATCTTCTTAATCCTCATGTTTTAACTTTTATAAAATACTTTCAGACCTGGACAAACTTGTTATATGATTTTTATAGTAAAAACATAAGGTAAAAGCGTAAGAAATCATAAGTTATACCCTTAGCTCTTCAAATCAATCAATCGCGCGCCTTGGAGCCTCCCAATTGATGATCTTGAGCCTTAGCAGGAGTTTTTGGAGTGAAATATTCGTGTGGGGCAGTAAGGGGGCGATTAGGGTTGAGTATGAGGGCTGCATGGGGGTTAAGGATGCTTAAATACGAGTTTGAGGCGGTTTAAACCCGTCAGTCCTCTTCGAGCGGCCGCTCGGAGCCTGTGAGCGGCCGCTCACAGGTCCGGGGCGCGCGTTTTTGCTTCGTTTAGCCTCCCGACGCGTTACCCATCGACGTTTTCGTTGTTTCGAACCGTAACAAGTGTAACCCCATGCGTTAAGACCCTAATCAACCTCATACTCCACTTTTAATAATTTTTATTAACGTGTTCGGTCTAGGTTCACATAATCACGTATGGTTTTCACATAGGTTGTCAGATATCACCGAGACACCTAAGTTTATTATTCACCAACGTCCGAGGTTCACTAATCATGCAATCACACGTTAACTCACACAAGGAGTCAAAACCCGACCCACACAAGGAGTCAAAGCATCTCATAACCCGAGATGTGAAAGTAGTAACCCGACCCACACAAGGAGTCAAAGCATCTCATAACCCGAGATGTGAAAGTAGTAACCCGACCCACACAAGGAGTCAAAGCATCTCATAACCCGAGATGTGAAAGTAGTCCCAAACCGGACTAGAAAACGTTTTGTAAGTTGTCTCAAACCCGAGACAATGCACGTATGTCCTTTCTAGCTATCTAGCTAACCCTCGTTAAGTATAATATACGCGTGACTCGCTAAGGTAGACTTTCATCTAGACAATGTTGTTAACCAGAATTTGCCGGGTGTCACAGCTATCCCCAAACAACTAATAACATAACGACCCTAAACCTCCGAGTTTTGTACAAATACCCTATCAAACGAAATTACGGTACTAAGACCATATGCCCATGAGGAGTTCATCCACACAACAATTCGTTTGATATGTATGTATTAGGCACCCAGTATTAGGTCTACGAAGCCTATCAGCACATCGCACAAACTCAGACACACGCCCTATATAGCAGTACATTACTTAGAATGTGTCAGATCCCAACTGATGTACTATCATTTCCCTTTATACTCCAGGAAATCATTTTTGATTTTTCCGATTTTTATAAATTTTCGAATTTACTGTTCCCAAGGATAAGCTGGAGCATTTCAAATATGTAACTGCCCAGATATCGTTTGTTCACAGAAATCTGACGGCATTAATCTAAAGGAAGAAGATATAGCAGTCAGCAAAGAAATTTTCTAATTTTTATGGATTTTGAAATTTTTTTAATATTTTTGGATTTTCGAAATTTTTCTGAAAAACAGTAAAAATTTAAACTAAAAAATGATAAACTGAGGTGGTGATCAGTCTTGTTTTTCCTTAATACCATTAGCTTTTAAAAGATAATCAAATCTGGATTTGTCAAAAGCTTTGGTAAAAAGATCTGCGCGTTGGTAATCAATGTGGATTTTGACCATATCGATCAACTCTTTAGCATAACAATCACGGATAAAATGATATTTAATCCGGATATGTTTAGCCTTTGAGTGATTTACTAAGTCTTTTGTTAATGTGATTGCGGCTTCATTATCACAGTAAATAGGGGTTTTAAGAAATTGCAAACCGTAATCCACCATCTGTTGTTGGATCCAAAGAACCTTTGAGCAGCAGCTCGATGCTGAAACGTATTCTGCTTCACATGTGGATAGTGCAACTGCAGTTTGTTTCTTGCATTGCCAGGTCACGAGCCTGCTCCCCATAAACTTACATCCAGCCGTTGTGGATTTGCTGTCTTTGTCACAGCCGCCCCAATCTGCATCACTAAAAGCGATTAGGTCAAAATTATCATCATGAGGGTACCAAAGTCCTTTCGATGGACAACCCTTCAGATATCTAAGGATACGCTTGACAGCTGCAAGATGACTCTGTTTCGGCTTCGATTGATATCGTGCACAAAGACATGTCGCAAACATTATATCCGGTCTAGACGCGGTGAGATACATCAGAGATCCGACGATTGCTCTGTATGTAAATGGATCAGTTAGCTCCCCCTTAACGTCAACTCCAATCCCGTGATTAGGTTGAATCGGGGTATCCATCGGCTTAGAATCATCCATCTGGAATCGGCTCAAGACTTCAGAAACGTATTTCGTCTGGTGAATAAAGATCCCCGTTGGTCTTTGTTCCACCTGCAAGCCTAGGAAAAACTGCATTTCTCCCATTGCGCTCATTTCGAACTTTTCCTGCATAACTTTTTCAAATTCCCTGCACAAAAGTTCGTTAGTTGACCCGAAAATAATATCATCAACATTAATTTGCACAAGAAGCAAGTCATCTCCTGCTCGTTTCGTGAACAGTGTGTAGTCTACCAATCCGCGTTTGAATCCTTTTTAGAGAAGATACGTGCTCAGCTCCTCATACCATTGTCTCGGAGCTTGGTGCAACCCGTAGAGAGCTTTGTTTAAAACATAAACCTTATCCCGGTGAATAAGGTCCTCAAAGCCTGGCGCTTGACCTACGTAAACTTCCTCTTTGACCACACGGTAAAGAAATGCGCTCTTTACATCTATCTGATACACCTGGAATTTCTTCCAGGATGCAAACGCTAGGAACATTCGGATAGCTTCCAAGCGTGCAACAGGTGCATAGATTTCATTGTAGTTGATTCCCTCAACTTGATGAAAACCTTGAACGACCAAACCAGCTTTGTTTCTCACAATAACTCCTCTATCATCCTTCTTACACTTAAACACCCATTTAGTTCCAATTTTCTTTCTTCCCGGGGGCAAATCTGTCAGCGTCCATACTCCGAGTTTCTGAAATTGTAACAACTCTTCTTGCATTGCTTCCACCCAGGCATCATCCAAAAGAGCTTCCTTGTACGTCCGCGGTTCGACCTGCGAAACATAACAAGCGAAAGACCAGTCATTTTGAAAACCAGATTTTTGTATTTTGGCATATAAAGCAAGATTGCCAATATTTTCTGGTGCTTGAGCATTTCTTAATTGCCCTCTTGTCATAACGCTGCTACCAGGATCACCAATAACCTGTTCAAGCGGGTGTATCCGATGTATCCGAGATTCCGGATAATCAGGTATTTGTACTCCCGTTTGAGTCGTCAAATTCTCTGTAGAAACCAGATCATTACCCACATTCGATTTTGAAGCATCAGTTGTAGTTGGGTTCACTGGTGGTGTCACTGTAGCATTGTCCAGAATAGCTTCACTTGTAGCATCATCATCTTCATCTTATGAATCTGATGAATTAAGCGTTGTAGAAGCTTCTTAGAACACCTCTTCTTCCATCACAGGAGCAGTAGTATCATTAGAAGCTGCTTGAGGATTTACAGTGATCGGACGCACTAACGGTGAAGTTACGGCGTTTTCGACCTCGTAATATAAACGTAGTACAGCTTCTTCAACCATGCTATCTAGATTGAATGATTCAAAGAAGTCTTTGTAATCAAACATCCAATCTGGACCTCCACCCTGTACATTTTGTGTGTATCTTTGTACTTCGACATTAGCCCACTCCTCGACTTTTCTAGTTCTTTTGTTGAATACCCGTTTTAATGGGGTTGCATATCCAACAAAATAACCTTCTTCAGCCTTTGGTGCGAACTTCTCCGAAGGATTAAGCATTGTACACGGGGCACCAAATGGTTCTAGATACTCCAGATTCGGCTTTCGTCGGTTCAACAGCTCATAAGAAGTTTTGCCAAACTTCTTCACTGTTAAAACACGGTTTAGAGTGTAACATGCTGCGTAAATTGCTTCATTCCAGAACATGACCGGAAGATTTGAGTCCGCAAGCATAGTTCTCGCCGTCTCGATTAGAGTCCTGTTCTTTCTTTCTGCGACACCGTTCTGCTGGGGTGTATACGGAGCGCTGTATTCGTGATGAATTCCCTTGTTTGCACAAAGATCCTCCATCTGAGCGTTTTTGAACTCCGTCCCATTATCACTCTGGATTCGTTTGATCTTCAGACCATAGATATTCTCCAGACGTGTAAACAGAACTTTCAGGTTGTCAAAAGTGTCACTTTTCTGTTGTAAGCACATAACCCATGAGAATCTTGAATAATCGTCAGTCACCACAAGACAGTACAATTCCCCGGCATGACTTTTACGCCTGACTGGACCGAATAAATCCATGTGCAAACGCTCAAGCGGTAGTTCAACGGAATTGACTTTCTTTGGTCTATGGGCCTGTTTGTGCTGCTTTCCCTTTTTACAACTAACACACTTGTCATTCAAATGGAAATGTTTCACATTAACTCCCATGACAAGTTCATTCTTCACTAACTGGTTCATCTTTCTCAAATGAATGTGTCCCATTCTCCTGTGCCACATAATAGATTCTTTTTCTGTAGCCTTAGAGAGGAAACACGTGATTTGGCCATGGGTGGTCATAGCTTTGGACATATCGAGAATATACAAGTTGTTTACTCTCGGTGCCTTTAGCATCACCCACTCTTTTGGAAGTTCAAACCCCGGTTTCAAGATATAGCAAGATTTGTCGTCAAAATAAACAGAAAATTGCTTATCACATATTTGGCTAACACTGAGCAGATTGTAATCTATCTGTATCACGTACGATATCCGCTCAAATGTCATGACCCTATTGCTAACACTACCCTCCATCGTAATGAAGCCTCCTTTATTTCCTGCAAACGCTACGTAACCTTCGTTTATGTTCTTGATATCAAAGAGTAGTGTGAGATCCCCTGTCATGTGACCAGAAGCTCCACTGTCAACAATCCATAGGCTGCTAACAGGGCCAGCTGGAGCTCCGCGCACATATCAAGTAAAGCAGTTAGATCTTTCGGGGGACCCAAGCATGTTTGGTCTTGGGTCTTTGAACTAGTTGTTTCAAAGATTCTTTCGATTCACAAACATCTTGGGTTTTCTCAACCCCTTTCTTCTCACTCTCAACTTTCTTTTTCTCATTTTTCACATTCTGTGAAGTTGAGGCACCCTCGGACTCCTTTGATGACCAAGATTGTTCAGACCTTTTCAAGATCCGGATCTGAGATTTTGAATTCTCAGCCGGTTTCTTTACTTCGTCTTTAAATGCAACCTTCTTGGTTACCTTCTCTGATTTGACAGAGACAGGACCAACTGCTGGTTTTACATTAGGTTTAGGAGCAACCTTTTTGTTATCAGCAGTTGAGTTCATCACAGGTTTCATTACAGGTTTCTCAGTGGCTATCCGGTTGCGTTTATCATAAGTCATCGGACGGTTTTCCCTTTTGTTGTAAAAATTGTTTTGGTTATAATACGGTGCTTGCTGAGGGAAATACCGTCTTTGTGGATAACTGTAGTTGTCAACCGGATAATCATGATGTTGCCTCATCTCCACCTCGTGCCTCTTGTGTCGTACGTACGGGCAGGTGGCAAGTAAATGTCCCCTTTCCCCGCACTTAAAACACGCACGGTACTCTTCATAGTTCTCTTTGATATGCGACTTTGAAAAACTTGCAATGGGATATCGATCAACCATGCACTGTTTACTTAAACTCTCAGGAGCTGGTTCCTTCGAGTAAGTCGGTTCAATGAAACTATTTGCTTTATCAACTGGCAGAACGAATTGTGTGACATTGACCTTTGCATCTTTATCCGAATAAATTTTCTCTAAAATTTCTGGAGGAATGTCATTGGTTCGTTCATGTTTTGGGAACCAAATTGTACTTTCCTGCCAGATCTTTTCAATTTTGGAATAATTCACAAATTTAATCGGATATTCATCATCAGACAAAATCTTATCGGAGCCTTGCATCCGATAGAAAATTTTTACAGGTTTGTCACATGATTCGTTGCTCATTTCATTTGGTTTCTCAATTTTAATTTCATTTTTCTTTTCAACCGGTTTAACCACATTTTTCTCAATTTTCTTGACCTCTTTCTTTTCAACACTTTTACCAACAGACTGTTCAGCTTTCTTAACAACGTTCTTTCTATGAGCATTTGGCATGGGATGAACAATTTGAGATGGTGAGACTGGTTCAGTAGTGATTATATGATTTTCATCAGGGATATCACTTTCATTTTCAACCGTCTCAGACTGTTCATCTTCTTCATCAGAATCATCTGCAGCGACCACACCCTCATTGTTTCCCAATATAGGTCTCACATCAGAATACGGGTCTCCGACACTGGAAGTGTCGTTATCTGATGTGGAGTCAGATTTGACTAAAGTCTCCGGTGGTATTGCATGTAAATTATGATTTTCGAACAACACCGGAGATGGGACAGCCTTATAGTTTGCACTATTCGACTGGGAAGGTTCTTCGATGATATGGTCAACTACATATGCAATATGCTTATAACTCTCTAACTTCTTATTCACTTTTTCAGCGAAGCACTTGATGGTTGCCAATTCTAACTTGGTGTTTTCCATTTCATTAATATAGTTATTAATGGCAAGTTGTTTTATTGACAAAGTCTTTTTGAGTTCAGAAATATCCTTTTTGTAACCATCAAGAACTTTGTTGAAATCTTTTGAATCTTTTTGATAAATCTGACAGTTTATTTTGGCACTCTCAAGTTGTACCTTGAGAAGCTTATTTTCTTCTGTCAATTTATCAAAATCAGCACATTTAACACACACTTTAGAATGAGATTCAGAACTTACCGGTTTAGGAGGTTCTGTCATTGCCATCAGCGCGAAGTGAGCTTCCTTCCCTGTGAAGAATTTTGAGTAGTCAATCTTGGTGCACGCATCATCCACCATGCACGACTTGCGGGTCATAAGGAAATCAGCTTCAGCTAGCAACTGATCAATATCATCGTCTAGTGAATTCACACTAGCTTCTGAGTCAGAATCACTCTCCATGTCCGAATAAGCTGAATCATAGTGCTCTCCAACATCTGTGACAGATCAAGAATCATTCCAGATTTCTTGTCTTCACTCTCAACATTCACATCCTCATTCAACTCCTCTATTTTCAACTCCGACACTTTATCTATCACAACCTCCTCTTCAATCTCCTCATGCTCATCCAAACTCCTCTTCTGTGCCACACAAGCCACATTTCCAGTAGTAATCTCCTCCACTCCCAATTGCATACCCGTCCAATCAAAACCTTCATCCTTTTGAATCACAAGTGCTTGGTTTAGATTGTCAGTTTGATTTTGGTTTTGAGTGTTAGGTGTAGAGATAGGAACAATGGTTCGGTTTGGATTCTGTTATGGTTGGTTTTGAGTTGTAGGTTGTCTAGTGTTGGTATTTTGTTGTGTGTTTTGACGGTTCTGGTAGTTGTTTTGAGGTTGAAAGCTAGAGATGTTAGGACTGTTGTATGATACCTGATTTTGGTTTTGGTTTTGTCTGTTTTGGTAGGTTGAATTGAACGGGTTTCGATTACCTTGCTGTGCCGGCTATGTACACTCTCTTTTGAAATGACCCTTCTCACCACAATTGAAGCATGTAACCTTGGCTTTGTTGAAGCCGTAAGTGGTGTTTGGAGAAGTTGAAAGGTCAGTTCTTCCAGTCTTCTGGATAAAATCAGTGGCTCTCCTCATTATGCTTGCAAATGCCCACTGTATGTCCATAAGCTCCATCTCCTCTTTATCGATTTGTGTGTAGTCCTCATTGGTAAGATTGTTGTTTCCAATCTGACTAGCCACTAAACCGTTGTATGATGCGACCATAGCAGATACTAAAGCAACATGCTGTTGAGCAATCTCAACAGTCACATTGTTAAGATTAGATGTCTCTAACACAATCGGACTTTGATTTGATTGTGTTTGAGTAATCTGCATCTGATTCATGTGAGGAGTATAATGTTGTTGTTGTTGAGGTTGACTTGCTGTGTAACAGGCAGCTTGTTGTAAAGGTGAAAAAGGTGGGATGAAATTTGGTGTTTGATAAGACTGTGGTGTGTATGATGAAGTTTGGGCAAGATAATTGATTGGTGCTTTTGTGGGTTCAACAACATTGGATACACATGCAATGTGAGGTGCAACATTTGAAGTAGAGCTTGAAGTAAGAGAAGTAGATGTACCACTCACATACAGATCTGGGTTTTGTGGAATCTGTGCTCTCTTGGCTTTCCTCTTCTCCTCCATTTCTTTGTTCTCCAGTTTTTGTTTGAACTCATTGATAGTCCAATACTGGTATGCATCCTTTTCCTTCAACACTTCAATGTGTTGGTTCCAGTATGGTGGTAAAGCATCAGCAAATTTATCCACCAGTTCTGACATAGGTATGCTGATCTCATAGCTCGAAAGTTCTGTGAGCAAATGGCAATACCGTGGAACCAATTCTTTTAGAGTCTCATTGCCCATGTAACTGAAGTTCTCGAATTCTTTTTGAAGCTCTTCCATTCTTAGCTTCCTTGTCTTCTCATTACCATCATGTCTGTTTCTCAGCATATCCCACAATTGTTTTGATGTTGTACACGATCCGAACTGATGTAACAAATCAGTGTTGATCGCCTGAGATAACTGAGAAAACGCCTTCTTCTCGATCGCAAACCTCTTTTTCTCATAATCAGCCGAATTCTCCAACGGTATCGGTTCTCCATTGTTCTCCAGAATAGGAGCAACATAACCCTTTACTATCATCTGCCATGCCTCGGCTCCCTCTAAGCCTTGTCCCTCCACTTGTATCTTGAAATTTGTCTTCTATGTGTTGTACTCCTTCATGTCCATTAGCTTTGGTGGACGAGTGCCGCTTCCTGATGATAAATCATGAATGAGTGTAGATATGGCATTGGTCGTTTGCGAATGAACGGTAGCTGCTGCTACTCCCCAATAGTTGTCAATTGGTTGCTGTAACGGTTGCACAACTTGCTGAGGAGCAGAACTAGTCATAGCCATGTAATTGATTGGCTGGGATGGTGGACTAGTCTTCTAGGCTACAACTGACCATGGATCTCGTGTTGTCTGCTGCTGTGGTGCTTGAATAGGTCTTGGCGTTGTTGGGAAGTTCCACATTTTAACCTGTAAACATTTAAACACGAAAAGATTAGAAATGTTTTAAAAACAGAAAACTCTTTCGCACTATCGAACGGGCGAATGAGAAATATCCTTCTCCTTCGACCGTTTTGAAAGGTACGAATGTGGCCTGATATCACACAAACTTCTTTAGACCGTTTACTTCTCTCATTCGACCGTTTTCCTTCTCCTTCGACCGTTCGATAAGTCGAATGTAACACCAACGGGCGAATGAACACAAATAAGCAATGAAAGTCTACGTTCGACCACTAAAACAACACCTTCGACCACAATATCACTCTTTCGACCAAAAGAAATCACACTTTCGACCGTTCTCTCTACGTTCGACCCCTGGTAATTCAAAAATGGTTATTCTTTGAAAATCCGTTAATTTTGATCATGTTTATCAAATGTTGATGGATTTTGATGATCTAAATCAGGTTTTGAATCGGAATTGATTTGGAACAAGTTTAATGAAGAGAATTATCCAATTTAACCATGAAAACAAGTTGTAATCAATCAAAATCTTATCAAATCAGTTTGTTCAATGAAAACAGAAACTTTTTGACCAAAATTGGGTCCAAATCAACTGAGAGACTATCAATTTGTGGTTGTTTGATCCAGAATTGCTCTGATACCACTTTGTATGTGATGTATGGATCGTATAAACAACAAAGAATGATCAAACAAGTTAGTTTTAGGTGCGGAATCCCTAAAACAATCACAAAATAATAGTCAAACAGATCAAAACACGTAAATCATCATTTCAAAAGTTTTTTCATTAATTAGAAACTCAATTACACGTTTAAAGATTGAAACAAACAGGGTAAGAACGTGAAAAGAGCTAAATAAACTTCTAGAGAGAGAATCAGAAAGTGGAGGGAATAATATGACTCAAAGTTACATTCAAAAATTCAGCTTGACTATTTATAGACTGCACATTCGCCCAAATGGTTCGTGCGAATGTGCAGGTTCGACCAAACCAACTGGTCGAACCAAGCCATACATAAAACAATATTCACATTCGTCCAAAACTTGCTCCTTCGCACCCTTGATTCTCCTTCAACCAAACAAAAATCTTCCTTCGCACCAACTATTTCTCCTTCGCACCATCGACAATTATCAAAACATGTTTATTGTACAATCCGAAGCGCTAGTCGCACAACTGCATCTACAATAATATTTTACGCAAGTACTGGTTACGTAGCCGGATTAAAACCCGATAACGAACCCACCCGATTTCCCATGATGAGTCACTAGGGGAGGACACTTGTCCTCCCCATGCTATGACAACCCATCCTTTGCTTAATAAAACACCCCACTTGTGCACAGCTTCCAGTACACGCACACCCTCACTTTAATCTTCTCCAATACACATAATCCTAACTACTCTTTTATAAACCCCACACCATTTCTTTTGTCCCTGTTTTGTCTGTTCACCAAACATCACATGCACACATATGTCTAAGACAGAGAGAGGGAACCGAAAAAGGAGGAGCTCCGGTCACCTTCACCGGCGGCAACCACAAACAACAACTAAACCCCACCTCTTAACCATTCCACACCCACAATCATCTAATCTAGAGAGAGCGTCAGACGAGAGGAAGAGAGGACCTGAGGAGGGGTTCCGACCACCGCTCTCGGCAGTGTTCACGGCGGCAGAAGCTTCGGGATTGCGGCTACACAACACTCAAACCCACCGTTCCTTTATAAACTCGTATACACCACACAACCCTCACCCAATTATATTCTAGAGAGGATACAGATCTGAGAGAGAAAGAGATACAGAGGAGAAAGAATCGAAGAGAGAGAGAGAGAGACCAAGGAAAGAAGGAGAAGGACGATTGGAAAGAAGGGGAACCGGCCCTGGTCATGACCGGCCGGCACTGAAGGAAGAAGACGGTGGTGGTGGTCATGACGGAGGGGGTGGTGGTTGCGTCATTTCAGGACATCGAAGGACTAGGTAAACACTAACAACCCATCTTCTTTAAATCCATAGTAAAGTAGTAAGGAGAATGATGATGTTACAGAAAATGGTTACTATGTTTGGAGTTCCGATGGTCTGTGCAGTGTCTGTGATGATGATGACGACGACCGGTGGAGGGGTTGGGTGGTGTACGGTGGTCTGCAAGTGGGGATTGTGTTGCGACAGTTATTGGTGAACTATATGGTGGAGAAAGGCGGCGGCATTAGGATTCCGACTAAGGGGTTCAAGATGGATGATAGTGGCTAGAGATTGGGATAACCTTCTGATCAGACGGATAGAAGCTATGGAAGATAGGAATGGTTAAGGACCCGAGTCAACTCAGTTGACCATTTCCTGGTGCAACAAATGTTTGACCATTTCGTGTCAGATGATAGTAACCATGAGGATGCCTATTCACTTTTGGTTTTAAAGGCCTTTTTGGTTCTTTATAGACATGTGACAGACTATGACAAGGTGGTTGTCTATGTCCTCTTGGAAACTTGTTTGAGGGTGGAGCATCTGTTACTTGAACATCTCTGGGAGCAGAGTTTTCATAAAGATTTTTGACAACAGATGTTTGGGCTGGTGTGAAAGTCTGTTTGGGCTTTCCTTATGAAGTACTGACCACTTGACTCATTTGAGTTTTTACTTTATACTCTTGTATTTTAACATCTAAATTTTTGAGATAAAGACACTCTTGGGTTTTATGATTCTTTTTACCATAGATTGAACAGTTTGATTTAGAATCACACACACTTGTTCCTTTGTTGATGTCATATGCTTTTAGAAGAAAAACAGTTTTTGGTAACATGGTTCTTCTTTTCACAAAAATCACAAAACAAGTTTGGACCCTTTTCTTTCTTCTTCCCTTTTTCATTCTTCTTTTCAATAGATGTTTGAACTTTTGCTGGAAGATCTTTTAAGGGAACGATTTTTGCCTGTGGTGCCTTTTTACCAGCAGGGGTATCAAAGTTGACTGGTTTGAAGTTATCAAGAACATCACACTTATCTGACCAAGTTAGTTTAAACTGATATTTTTCAATTTCAGGAAATGATGAGGAACCTTCAAGTTTTTCAAGAACAATTTTCTTGCCATTAGGTTCAGTGATTTTAATTTCTTGACCCTCCAAATTAATTTGTTGGAATATCCTCAACAAACTTTGGTTCCCTTTTGTTAGTGTTTTGAGAAATTTGAGCAGTGGCTTCATTGCAACCAATGCCAAATTTTACATGACTTTTGGTCTGTTTGCTGAGAAGCATCTCAAAACCTTTGGATGGTTCCACCCATTTTTCACACTCAACTTGGATGGATTCAAGCTCCTGTTTACAACTCTGATATTTTGTTATCATAGTTTGGAGCTGGTCCTTGGTTATGCTCGCTTCATGTTTTAAACTATTGATTTCAGATTCTTTTTCAATTAATTTTGATTTTAACTCTTTTGTGAGTTTTTCAAACTGAATTTCATCCTCTAAAATTTTCTTTCTAAGGTTTTCATTCACCTCTTTAATGTTTGCAAATGCTATTACACATTTGTTTGAACATAAATCATTTAAGATTTGAGGAGATACCTTAGCAGCAGCCATCAATGCACAATCACACTTGCACTCACAATCATTTTCACTCCATGGATCTGAGAGATTCACAACCTCTTCTTCAGATTTTTCAAACGAAACAACTGTATCAACAACATCATCAGTCATATTTTCAAACTCAGAAACTACTTCCTCAGATTCAACTTCTTCAACAATTGTCTCTAATTCCACGAAACAGAAATTTTCAGGTTCATTTTAAGATTTGGCAACAAGAGCAATGTTCTCATCTGTTAGCTCATCTGGTAAACTGCTCCAATCAACAAAGCCTAGTGTGAAAAAGCTCTGTTGATTGGTCTCTGCAGGGGCAGAGGGTGGAGTAGCAACTAGTGGCATTTAAGCCTGAGCAACAGAGGCTTGAACATATTGAATCTGTGGAACAGTGGTTTGGACATAGTGGACATGAACAGTGGATGATGATTGTGCAAAGTGAGTAGTGTTTTGCACATTTGGTCCAGGGGTATTTTGGGAAAACTGATAAGTGTTTGTCTGAGGCCTTTGATTTGGATAGGTAATCATAGGTGTTCCATTTTGACTCCTACATTCCCTAGCAAAATGACCCATTCTATGACATTTGTAACACTTAATTTTAGATTTATCCAACCCAACTTTAGACCCACCATGTAAACCTGGATATCTTCTTCCAGTTTTCTTATAGAAATTGTTAGTTCTAACACTAAGCAAAGCCAGTTGGTGCAAAATATCCATTTCTTCTAAGTCCAAGGGATCAAAATATTGAAGGTCATTAAACTCAAAAGACATGTTGTCAGATGCCTGGATATCACCACTTGCTGCAAAAGCATAGTTGGGTGAATAAGAATAAGAGTTGAATCCAGAAGTTATGTCAATAAAATGATCATAAGTCTGATCCTTACTACTACCAGGCATATCATCCTTACCCAAAAGTGTTGTATTCCCAAACACATAATCATCAAACACTTTTCCAGAATCTTGAAGCTTCTTTTTCTGGTTAAGCTCTCTCTCATAAGTAAAGAGCATATCATGAAGCTGGGTCAGAGATAAGTCCTTAAAACCAATTGAGTTTCTCATAATAATTGCAATAGTGTCCCATTTATCTGGTAGTGATCTTAAAAACCTGTGGTTTAATGTTGAGTTTGGATAAGTTAGACCCACCAGTTTTAGTTCACTAACTAAGCAATTAAACTTCTCAAATTATTGAGTTAATGACTCTTCTTTCACATGACTGAATGTTTCATATTGTTGATTTAATATTTCACGGTTGTTTTCAATAACCTCTTCAGTTCCACCGAATTGTTCTTTCAAAGCATCCCATAACTCCTTTGCACTGTTACAGTGTAACAGGCCATCATAGATATCATTTGGTAGAGCCATGGCCACAATACTGAAGGCTTTGACATCTAACTCAACTTTCTGAAAATCCTGCTCGGAGTAGTTTTCTAGTTTCTTTGGATCTTGAACCTTGGGATCTTCGGTACTCGGCACCATCGGAACATGTGGTCCAAAGATAACCGACTTCCAGCATCGGTGGCTTGTTGTTCGTGCTAGTCTTGTGTGGATCATGATCGATTGAAGCCATTCTCTGATTGTTTATAAAACAAAGTGCGTTTAAAAATCTTTGAACGTAAATAAACTTTTACTCTGTTTTCAATCCGACAAACAAAGCGATATCAATAATTTTGAGCTGATTTGTTTATATTAATTGATTGATTAGATCGAATTTAATTGACGAAGCTCTGATACCAATTGTTAGGATCTGAGTTTGATTTATTATGAAGTTTAATAAATGAAAACATAATGAAGATGAATAATAATGGAAAGTGCAACGGAAATATAAACTTTAAATCATAACAAATAGGACAATTGCTTTTAACAAGTACTTTTCATAAACCATCACAGATTATAGTACTAGTAAACAATTCTCCCCTTCAGCCTGATCACTCACAACTATGTTTGTACTAGAGAATGGTTTTGGTGTGATAAATAGAACAGTACAGGCACTGTTCTATTTATACACAAACTAAAGCTCTGATGACCTAAGGCTGACGTCACCTAAGACAGTGACATCTAACAGATATAACAACATAAAACATCTGCCCTATTACAAACACTGTTACATAGAAAAACTCTGATGACTAAACAACTGATGGGATAAACTCTGATTGGTTGTATAAACTGTTGGAGCCTAAGTGTTGTTGACTCCAACAGACCTTTTATCTTCAGACCTTTGGCTTAGCAGACGTTTCTTCAACAGACCTTGTAAACAGCAGTTTGTACAACATTTGTTAGGAACAGCAGTTGTTAGTGTCAACAGTCTTTTGGGAGAATCTTGTATGCAAAGCACTGTTTTATTGTGGATCATATGTTTAGAATGTTTTGGCTTTTCACTTCATCTGTTCTTCTCCAGTTCAGCGGACCCAACAAAGGACTTCGACTAATACCTACTTGGTTAGGTGAGCAAATGTTAAGGAGGCCAGCTTGCTTAAGGCATCCACCTGCTTGTACTTGGTTATCGACACTTGTTCAAGTGTGAAAGTTTCAAACTCTTTGATGAGCTCTTTGACCTTCACCCTATACTTGATTATTGAAGGCTCTTTAGCCGTGTAATATCCATTGACTTGATTCACTACCAGATTCGAATCAACGAACACCATTAACTCCCAGGCACCCATGCTTTTGGCTGGCCTTAGGCTAGCTAGTAGGGCCTCATATTCAGCAATATTATTGGTGCAAGGAAAGTTCGGACGAAGGCCATAAGTGTATTCGGTTCCGTGGGGATCCTTGATGATGAGACCATCCCTAGAACCTTCTACACTAGAAGCTCTGTCTGTGAAAAGACACCACCTTCCTTTAAGGGTAAGTTGTTCCTCCTTGACCTCGTTCACTTCTTTCCCTATCTGTTGGGCGGGTAGCTCAGTAAGGAAGTCTGCAAATACATGCCCTTTATAAGCCCTTCATGGAACACACTCTAACTTGTACTCCCCTAGGCCAACAACCCACTTTGCCAACCTTCCTGAGTCTTCTGGCTTCTCTAAGACAGAGCGTATAGGTTGGTCGGTGATTATCTTCATTAGGTGAGCTTGGAAATATCGCCTTAGCCTCTTCATTGGAGCATAATTAATTTTAGCGTCTTTGAGGGCTCGGTTGACAAAATAGACATGTATTTGTTCCTTCCGACAGTCAACCAGGAGGACCGAGTTTACTTCCTCCGGACCTGCAGATAAGTAAACTGTTATTACTTCCTATTTTTTGGGTGCAGCCATTTTAGGCAAGGAAGCTATGTGTTTCTTAAGCTTAAGGAAGGCAGTTTCTGCCTCCATTGTCTAACGGAAATCCTTCTTGTCAACACAGTTTTTGAGTGTTTTAAAGAAAGGCAAGGATTTCTCCGCGGATTTGGGCAAGAAACGCTTTAGGGCAGCAATTTTACCATTTAGGCTCTGCACTTCCTTCTTTGTGGTAAGCGACTTAATGTTTAGGATAGCTTGAATTTTGCTGGGATTTGCCTTGATACTTTGTTTTCCAACTATATGGCCATGAAACTTGCCATCTTCAAGTCTGAAGGAGCACTTTACAGGATTGAGCTTCATGTTTATCCACCGGAGGTTGTCAAAGGTTTCTCGGATGTCGTTAATCATGGCCTCCCCAGACTTGCTTTTAATGACCAAATTGTCCACCTAGGCTTCCATATTCTTGCCTATCTGTTGTGAGAAAGCCTGGTCTACAAGTTATTGATAGGTTGCCCCCGTATTCTTTAGGCCAAAGGGCATCTTCTTGTAGCAAAAGATACCCTTATCGGTGTGAAAGGCTGTCTTTTCTTCATCTTCCCGCTTCATTTGTATTTGGTGATACCCCTTGTAGGGATCCAAAAAGCACTTGTACTGGAAACTGTGAGGGAGTCCACCTTCCAGTCGATTTCGAGCAGGGGGTACCGGTCTTTAGGGCAGGCCTTGTTGAGATCTTTGAAATCCACACACATCCTCCAAGTTCCGTCTTGCTTAGCTACCATGACTGGATTGGAGACACAAGAGTGGTACTTGACTTCCCTTAGGATACCAGCTTCCACTAACTTCTCGACCTCTTGACAGGCAGTCTGGCTTCTAGCCAGGGCCCGGCTCCTCTTCTTTTGAACGACAGGCTTGTATGAGGGAGCTATGTTCAGCGAGTGTTCAGCCAGACTTCTTGGGACCCCAGTCATGTTGCCTGAGCACCAAGCGAACACGTCTTTACTTTCCTGAAAAAGATCAATAAACTAAAATGTAACCTTATTTGGGAGCAGGTTGTTGACTTTAATGGTCTGCTCCAGGTAAGCAAGGTTTATGCTGACTTCCCGGACAGGATGACTGATTGGCGTTCCCGCTTCCCTAATGTCTTTGACTTCTTCTACGGAGACTATAAGCAAGGCTTCGGCTAAAGGTTTCAGTGTTGTAATCCCGTTTGGAGTGGGCAGCTTCATTAGGCCATGTGTTGTTGATACTACGACAGCAAAAGTAGCGATGCCTGCCCTCCCAAAGAGGACATTGTAACTGGAAGGGTATCTAATTACAGAAAACGTCAGCTCCTTTGTTCTTGAAAGATCACCATCCCTGAAACAGACGCTAAGGGTGAGCTTCCATAAGGGATGTACACGCTCCCCAGAGAAACCCACCAGAGACGCATCTGATCGTTTAAGCTTGGATCTTATATCAGGACTTAGCGTTTCGAAGCATTTTTCATACATTACTTCCGATGAGGCACCACAATCCATGTACACCCCGTCTACTGGGAAACCATCCAGTTCTGCTTCCACTATTACTGGGGTGACAATCAACTCATCTAGGGCAGGGGGGAGGCAGATCAACCGGTTGTTCCAGGGCTCAGTACGAGCTTTCTTTGTCTACGGTGTACCCAACTGTCTAATCATGTTGACTTCTTTGTCTTTCCTTCCATTGTCCGTCTTCCTTTATATGTCCTTGATTAAGTGAGCCAGTTCACCAGACTTTACAACCTCTTCTATCCTCTTCTTTAACTGGTAACAGTCGTTGGTATGATGCCCTGTATCATTGTGGAAGGCACAGTGCTTGTTGGCATCTCTTTTACTAGCAGGTTTGGATAAGGGCCTTGGAGGACGGAAGGTATACTTGACCTCCTCGGTGGAAAGTATCTCCTCGGGTGTCTTGGTAAGCACGGTGAATACCTGCTTTTCCTTATCATGGTACCTCCCTAACCTTGGAGATCGCCTTCATTCCTCATTTCTTCTGGAGTCAAATGATCTACCAGGCCGCCTCTCGTTATAAGGCTGGAAACTGGGTCTTTGTGAGCTAGACGAGCTGTCTCTCCAGCTTCCTCTATCCCGTGTTTTGGAGTCTTGTCGGGTGAGAGCTTCTTCTCCCCTAAGGAAGGCTTCTGCTCTCTCAAAGGCTTCTTCCATGATTTGAGGGACGTCCTCATGAAATCTTCTTAAGAGCTTTTTGGGACAAATGGCTCCTATAAAACCTGACACTCGGATCTTCTCTGTGGCCCTACTATACTACAAGCCTTCCCTCTTGTACCTTTCAATGAAGGTTCGGAGATCGTCATGTTCCCCCTACTGGATCTGGTGTAGTATAGCAACATCCTTGGTACACTTTCTCAGGGGTTAAAGTTTGATGTGAAACTTCTTCTTAAGTCATCAAAAGAAGAGATGCTTCAATATGGGAGGCCACAGAACCATAGGTGAGCTGCCCCTACCAAGGTTTGCATAAACATGTGGCAGCGTTCGGCGTTGTTCCATTTTTCCATGGTTGCTGCCCTGGAGAAAACATTCAGGTGATCGTCGGGATCTTCGGTCCCATCATACTTCTTCACATTAGCCGGCATTTTGATCTTATTAGGAAAGTCAAAATGAGCTATATGTTCGGAAAAGCATTCTAAAGACTTGGGACGGTATGGCTCCGAGGGAGTAGCTTCGACTCATGGCTCCGCCACAAGGGTAAGGACAGGAGGTTGGGAGGTCCCACGACCTTGCCCTCCAAGAAGGGACGTCCCTGGTGCCTGGCTTAGTGGAGGTGGGACCTGCCATGGGTAGCCTCATGGCCAACTAGGGAAGTACGGTAGCATATAAGGTGAATACTGAGGATGCGAATAATTGGGGTACACCACTCCTAGAGGAAAGATAGTGGCCCCGGTAGGGCAGTTAACTTCCATCAGGGAGGTGGCTACCGCATTTCTTGCTTGGGGTAAGGATCTTAGAGCTTCCTCATATGAGAGTGGTGTTGAAGATGGCAGGGAAGCCTGTGTGACTTCCAATAGCTGCTCTACTGTATATTTTTGGACAGCGCCGTAGCTCTTAAGGGGCGGGGAGGGGCGGCCGACCCCCCCGAAACTAGTGACTTCTGACCCCCCCCCCCCCCCCCGGTGACTAGGGACGGACATATTGCTATAAGAAGAATTGTTACTAGCAAATTATAAGAAGAATCGTTGCCGGAAAAATATTCGAACAGGTAGCTGTATTGTTTTCTTTTGGGGGAAGATGACCTTTAGGGTTTTTGGTATTTTAATATTTAGGTAGGGGTAACATTGTAATTTAACAAATTCTTTTAAAAACTTTTGTTCACCAATTCACTTACTCAAAGTTTTACTTTTACTTTGAATGTGCCTATAAACTATTCGAACAGAGTCTTTAGCTAGTTTTTATTTAATTTAGCTAACCTTGTATCATAATTGTTATTTTATTTATCTAATCTTTTTTTTTTTGGAAGTTGTTATACTCGCACAGCAGGTCCTGACCCTCCACATCCTCAGTCTATGTTGTCTTAACCGGGCCTACGTGGGAGTTGAAAATGAGGATCAAACTCGGGTCACTTAAAGCGAATACATGGCCGCCTACCACACCATCACTATGGCTGGAGATTTTAAAATAAAAACTTATATATTTGGTTTTCTTTTATCTAGTTAATATACAATATTAAATAAAAATAAAATGACTTATTATTTTATCGAATGGCTAAACTTACATACATCCTTTATCCTAACCACCACGCTTGAAGGTTTCCTTTTCCAAACACCAAAGATATTACCATTGAGCTATAGCTTAAATGGCACTCAAACTATTTTATGGTTAGATTTTAAAAAATTAGAAAGCTGTAGAAAACAGCTGTACATATATTTTATTTCTTATGGATTTAGAATGATGAATGATGTTTTTGTATAATGTATTTGAAAATTCAATTTTATCTTTTAATTTAATTATATAAGCTGACCAGAATCAGACTAATTCTTTTTAATATTAGCATAGACAATCGACCGTTAAAACTTGCGCCCCCCATGAAAAAAATTTCTAAGTCCGCTGCTGCCGGTGACTTCCGACCCCCCGAGATTTTTCCTCAAGCTTCGCCACTGTTCTTGGACCCCGGGGGAGAGCACGGAATGGCTGGGGCCTCCTCCTGAAAAAATACCTCCCTGATTGTTCAGGTAAGGGTGAGGGTTTGTGTTAAGGCGCCTGGTGACCGGTGATGTGGTAATTCCGATCACCGGAGGACTAGGTGAGAGGGTAACCACATGTTCTTCATCATAAGACAACCTGACCCTCATACCTCGGGATCTATCCTCCCGTACATAGCCGTTCAGGAGGTCTAGGAGTTGCAAGAAATTCCTTCGTACTCCCTCCGGGGTAATATCCACACGCTCAATGGGTAACAACACATCGTCTCTAGGGACGAGTTGACAATCCTTAAGGATTGTGGAATCCGGAAGTCGGGCATGTCTCCCAGATACGGTTCGACATGCGGTCCGTCCGTTCTAGGTGTCTCTCGGCCTACACCGTCACTGGAAGTGTGACTGGTTGCCGGAGTTTCAGGGGGACCCTCGTCTAGGTGGCTATTTCCACCGGTCATCACAAAAGATGGTTATTTAGGAACAAATGGAACTGTAGAAACTTCCAACGACTATGTTCAAAGTAGCGACAACCCCACGATGGGTGTCAGTTTTTGTTACAACAAGGAAAATGACCGAGATTAGGTTAGGAGATGTTTAAGGTTACGGGTATATCCGGTTTAGAGGGTCCTTGTGCTGCTGGATTGACCTGCACAATGAAGCAAACACCATTAGGGGCCTCCTGCGTTTGGACTCCGGCGTGAGAATAAGTATGTATTCTTTTAGGAGTTGGGTAAAAGTGAGGTAGAGAGTGAAAGGATGAAAGGAATAAGCATAAGTGAATGTGTGTGGAATGACAACCTAAGGGTCTCCTTATATAGGCAGTGGATTTCTGTCTAGGAGCTCCCATATGGTAGCCTTCCTACTATACCTGGTAAGGGTTGACTCTCCTTCTTAGTCCCTGCAGGGAAGCTTTGCCCAATTGGTATATTTTCAGCTTTTGCTACTTTCTAGGTTAGCTTGGAGCTGTGTGTTGTTTTTTTAGTTTTGACCATAGCAAGAGCCAAAATACCTTTTTATCTTTCCAATGAAGTTACTATTCACTTTTCAGTGCAACGTTACCGTATGGCAGCTTAGGGTGCCCTGTGCTGCCCTACGTAGGCTGTTCAGCTCCATTAAGTCAGGCATCTTTAACACTTTACATTGCTTTATTTTTTAACAAGGGACTAAACGTGGGAATTTAGGACCCACGTCATCAGTTATAATATGTTCTACATGTGTTTAAAACATAATGGTTCAGATGGGTGGTTAACATGAGCTTAAAACACACGAGCTTGTAAACTCCTTTTTGGTGTTTGGGTTGTTTGGTTAATTATAAAAAAAACACAAATGGTTATAAACTCGTGTTTGGGTTTAGTGTAAAAAACATAATTGAAGAACGGTTTATCTTTTTTTTTTTTTTTTTTTTGTTCATCTTCAAGTGTGTAGAAAGACAATACTAAAACACAAATTGCCTATTATGTTATATTGGTATTTGAACATAAAACACAGTAGGTATTTGATGGTTACACACAATACTAGCGGTTAGGGTTTATATATAACACAAAATGAAGAAATATCTTTACAAAATTTTTATAACACATTTTAATTCTCTTTAACCATACACTCGTTCTTTGCTCAGTTGTTTTCAATCAAAATAAAAAAAATATCAATATTCTAAAAAAATGAAAGAAAGAAACCCGTAAATCACTCCATTTAATTAGGCGATTGATTTTTTACAAATTTTGAATAGTTGTGTATTTACTTTATTGCACTTATAATTAAAATAATACCCTATCACATGTCACTCCCACAATATTTTTTATCATTCTCATAAAAAGAGACCTTTATACCCAAGCTCAATAATCCAAATAACTAAATTATGCTTGCCTTCTTTTGTTTCTTTTTCAATTTTCATAATGAAACAAGCCTGCTATTCTTATATGGGCCTGTGTGCTTTAAATCTCAGTCTACTTCATTTTTATTGTAAAGTCTCTGGTCTTTGTGTAGGGGCTCCAAATCTCTTACTGGACCAAGGTCTAGGCCACCAAGGAACCACACCCAATGATGTTTGCAGGGGCAGGAATGAACAGGTCAAGTGACATTACAGTTATTTTTAATACATAGAAGTAGAGGTGCACATTTTGGTTTTTTCAGAAACCTAAACCGGTTTTAAATTGGTTTGAGGTTTTGCTGGTTCGCTCCCAAATTGGTTTCAGTTCGGTTTTGTCCCGGTTTTTTCGGTTTGAAAGACAGGTTTCGGTTCAGTTCTTATTTCGGCTCGTGAACCAATTCTTACGCGCATTTTTTTACAAAAAATTCAACATTTATTGATTTGTACAAAATTTTAAAGGTATATGGGTATATATTTGAATGTGTAGAAATCTTTTTGTATAATTTTGTTATATATATATTTTATAAAATAAAGTTCCATTTTTTTAAATAATTAAATATTAATTACCATTTGTTCATACCGGTTTCAAACCAACTTTTTTAGAACCGGTTTGGGATCGGGTTGGTTTAAACCAGTTTGGGTCGGGTTCTAGGAGAAATAAGGAAATCCGATTACGGATTTACGGACTGTATGACATGGTTCACGATTTTAATATTAATATAAATAATAGAGACACGCTCTTTATACATTTGGGAAATTGTAGTACATGCATCGTGTACAAATCCAAACGAAAATAATATAAAATAAAACATAAAATGATTCAAACCGAAGTTTTCATCAAGAGCTTCAACCGCGTCTTCTTATGTGATTTCTGCTTCGTCTTTAACGAGGACTTGAACCGCGTCCTTTTGTGTGATCCCTCTTGGCTGCAAGAATTAACAAAATAATATTGACGGTTGAGGCTGAGGCACGTGTTTAACACGCTTCCCTTAAAACATATTTCGTGCCTCTACTAAAGACAACGTGTCTGTCTCTCATGGTACAACAGCCGAAGCAGTCTGTACTGCCAAAGAAGGCTATGCGCCCGAGGTTACACCAGGTAAATTATAGTGTTAGAACTTATGAAATTTGGTAGAAAGTAAAAGATAATAAAAGGATAATATCAATCATCATAACTCTCTTCACATAATTTCTCCATATGATTGATATTATCATTATTGTGTTGACTTTTGTATTTATGTATTTTAAATTATTTCCTTTTGTATGCATTGTATCTTTATTATATAATCAATTCATTCACTCTCTAAAAATTAGAGAGAATTGTGATTCCTTCATGATATCAGCCAGGGAATTTTTTTTGACCATTCTTGTTTCATTCGATACACTCCCATGGCTCCCTCTGTCTCTGTCTCTGCTTCCTCTTCCTCCTCTACCATTGAATCCAAACTTCCTATGGCCACCCTTTTACACATGCTTACTATCAAACTATCCTCCACAAATTACCTTTCTTGGCAATATCAACTCCTTCCTCTTCTTGCTAACCAAGGCCTTCTTGGCCATGTCAACGGTACTTCGTTGCCGCCTCCTGCCACTATTATGATCGAGAATAAAGAACAACCGAATCCTGAATATTCGGCTTGGTCTCTTCTTGATCAACAAGCTATTCTTATCCTTAACTCATCTCTCACCGAAGAAGCTATTGCCGAAATTCTTGGCCTTTCAACCGCGGGGCAGATTTGGACTGCCCTTGAAGCGGCTTATAGCAACACGTCCCTTGAACGTATGCATCTTCTTCGCGATAGTCTGCGTCAACTAACCAAAGGTTCATCAACAGTGGCGGATTTTTGTCGCAAGTTTAAGGCCATATGCGACCAACTTTCTGCCATTGGTTATCCGGTTAGTGACACGGATAAAACTCACTGGTTCTTGTGCGGTTTAGGATCTATGTTTGAGAGTTGGTCCACGGCCATTAGAACCAACCGTGACCCGATGCCTTTTCGTGACCTTCTCACTAAGGCTGAGAGCCAAGAACAATTTCTTGCGTCTCTTCAGCCCCCGTCCCCTGCCCCGGTTGCTTTTACCGCTCATCGCCTCTCCGGTCATAACCCAAATCGGTCCCGTAACCCACCTTCTTCCTCCTGCGGGCAGAATACTTCATCTTCTGTCAAGGGAAATCGTCGACCACAACATTGTCAGTTGTGTCGAACAAATGGGCATTATGCAAACAAATGTCCCAAGCTTGTATCTTTTGCCTCTTCAGCCTCCTCTGATGAGGATCTTGCTCGTGCATTTAACTCTAAATGCAATGTTCATGATGATGTTCCTGATTGGACCGCGGATAGCGGAGCCGATCTCCACATAACCAACGACACCGGTAAGCTTCATTCTTTTTCACCATATAATGGTAAAAATTCCGTTGTTTTTGGAAATGGTTTATCCTTACCCATCTCTCATAAAGGTCATGTTAAACTTAACAAAACCATTCCTTTGAAAGATGTCCTCGTTGTTCCTAATATAACAAGGAATCTTCTTTCAGTTAGCAAATTAACCAAAGATTATCCCGTTGATGTACTATTCTCAGATACGTTTTTTGTCATTCAGGACCGGAAAACAACAAAACCGCTCACTGAAGGACGATGTGAAAATGGACTTTATGTGATTCGGGATAAATCTTTTGCTTTTGTTGCTTCTGTTTCATCTAATAAAGCCTCATTTGAATTGTGGCATAATCGTTTGGGACATGTTGCTTTTGATACTATTTCTATTTTGCATAAATTTGGTTATTTGTCCTTTACATCTATTTTGCCTAAACCCAATATTTGCTCTCCTTGTCAACTTGCAAAAGCACATAAATTACCATTTACCTTAAATGAAAACGTGCTTCTCATCCCCTTGATCTTGTGCATTGTGATTTATGGGGACCCTCGCCAATTCTAAGTAGAGATGGCTATAAATACTATGTTGTGTTTATTGATGATTGCTCCCGTTTTTCATGGTTATATCCGCTTAAACGCAAAAATGACTTTTACACAACTTTGCAAACTTTTTTGCGTTTTGTTCAAACACAATTCTCAAAAAAAAAAAAATCTTTCAAAGTGACGGTGGTACTGAATTTGTTAATCAATATGTACGTAAAATCTTTGATGATAATGGTACTTTTCACCGTCTTTCTTGTCCATACACCGCACCTCAAAATGGACGAGCCGAGCGCAAGCATCGTCACATCGTTGAAACCGGTTTAGCCATGCTTTTTCATGCTCGAATTCCGATTGAACATTGGGTAGAAGTGTTTAGTACCGCGACTTATATTATTAATCGCCTACCCACAAAAATTTTGAACAACAAATCTCCCTTTGAGACTCTCTTTTCTACACCACCTATCTGTGATAATTTTCAGGTATTTGGTTGTTGTGTCTACCCCTACCTACGTGACTATGCTCCTCATAAGCTTGCTCCTCGAAGTATTCCTTGTGTTTTTCTTGGGTATTCTTCACAATACAAGGGATACAAGTGCTTTGATCCTCTTTCGTCTCGTATATATATCACGAGACATGCTCGGTTTGATGAGAATTATTTTCCATTTAATTCTACCTCCTCTCAAACCGACATCACTAAGCTTTTTTATCAAGGTTCCATGAGCCTACTTCACTTGATCAGCCCACTACTTCTGTCTCGCCAACCATCTCTGAGCCCAAAACTATGTCCACTGTTCATCCCTCACCAATAATACCCAAGCCCAATTCTACATCTTCACTGCCAACCTCATGTTCATTATGCAAAGACCCCAACATCCAGCCCAATAATATCCCACCTTTCGTGGCTTCTGGGCCTGATCAGCCTGCTCCCTCTGAGCCCGCTAATGGGCCTGATCAGCCTACGCTCTCTGAGCCCACCAATGGGCCTGCTTCTCTGGATTTCATCCAGCCCTAAATCGGGTCTGATTCTGCTCCGTCGAACATTCCTGCTTCCGCCTCTATTTCCAACCCACACCCACCTCAATCCATATCATCGCACCCCATGGTCACCCGCTCCAAAGTTGGTACCTTTAAACCCAATCCTAAACACACCACTTATCTCTCTAATGTCATGCACTCATGTCTTCATGTTGCTCTCCTTACTAATGCCGATCCCAAAGGTTTCAAGAGTGCGTCCAAACATCCTCATTGGATGCAAGCAATGAAGGACGAACTAAATGCACCAACTCGAAACAACACATGGACACTTGTGCCACGGCCTTCCTCAACTAATATTGTTGGCTCTAAATGGGTGTTTCGCACCAAATATCATTCGGATGGCACTTTAGATCGGCATAAGGCTCGTCTTGTGGCCCAAGGGTTCACACAAGTCCCTGGTCTTGATTTTAATCATACCTTTAGTCCCGTTGTTAAAGCCTCTACAATTCGCATTGTCCTTTCACTAACCGTCATCAATCGATGGTCTCTTCATCAATTGGATGTGAACAATGCTTTTCTTAATGGGACTTTATCCGAAACCGTTTTCATGGAGCAACCTCCCGGTTTTGTTGATCAACGCTTCCCAAATCATGTTTGTAAGCTCCACAAGGCACTTTATGGATTAAAACAAGCTCCTCGTGCTTGGTTTCATCGTCTTAGCTCCTTTCTCACATCCTATGGCTTCATATGTAGTTGTGCGGATCCTTCTCTCTTCGTCTTTCGTCAAGATAAACTCATTATGTACTTACTTGTTTATGTTGATGATCTCATTCTCACCGGGAACAATGACACGTTACTTCGTAACTTCACCACCCGTCTCCATAATGAGTTGGCCATCAAGGATCTAGGCTCCTTAAATTATTTTCTCGGCCTAGAAGTTGTCACCACCACCGATGGTCTTTTCCTCAATCAAACCAAATATGCAAATGATATTCTCATTCGTGCTGGTTTAACTGAAACTAAAGCTGCCCCCACTCCTCTCTCCACGTCCAATTCTTTTATCTCGGATGGTGAACCTTTTTTCGGACCCTACCACATATCGTTCTATTGTTGGTGCCCTTCAATACTTAACCATAACTCGGCCCGACATATCTTACGCTGTTAACCAAGCATGTCAACACCTTCATGCTCCTACCACTAAACACTTTCAACTTGTGAAGCGTATCTTACGATATGTCAAGGGCACCATTTCACATGGCCTAGTTTTCTCTCGTCCTTTATCTACTTCCATCTTAGGTTACTCGGATGCCGATTAGGCACGGTGTATCGAAACAAGAAGGTCAACTTATGGATATTCCATATTTTTAGGAGGAAATTTGGTTTCGTGGAGTGCTAAAAAGCAACCGACTGTTTCTCGTTCTAGCTGTGAGTCAGAATATAGAGCAATGGCGAATGCTGCCGCTGAAATTGTTTGGATCACGCATTTACTTCAAGAACTTCATGCGCTACCATCAACTCGTCCTACTTTGCTGTGTGACAATAAAAGTGCTTTATTCATGAGTCAAAACCCGGTATCTCACAAACGAGCTAAGCACATCGATTTAGATTATCATTTTGTTCGCGAACTTGTTATGTCCGGGAAACTACACACTAAGTTTGTTCCTACAAAGCTTCAACTTGCAGATATTTTCACCAAGAGCCTACCGCGTCCGCAATTTGAATACTTCCGTGATTTGCTTCGGGTTCAATCTCCGTCGTTTCGCTTGCAGGGGGATAAAAGATAATAAAAGGATAATATCAATCATCATAACTCTCTTCACATAATTTCTCCATATGATTGATATTATCATTATTGTGTTGACTTTTGTATTTATGTATTTTAAATTATTTCCTTTTGTATGCATTGTATCTTTATTATATAATCAATTCATTCACTCTCTAAAAATTAGAGAGAATTGTGATTCCTTCAGAAAGTACTCATCTCTATGTACTCAACACATGAGTGAAGTTTTTATTCTTCTCAAGAACCCTCCATGTATTTAAGTATATTATTTCCTCTAGTATCAAATAAGGCACATAGCCTACAATTATACAAGAGTTGAGGATGAGTGAAGAGTCTTTCTCTTAATTATAGACTTAACACTCTAATAAAAGTTAATTAAGTGAAATAAAAAACTCAACTCAAGAGTTTTTTTTTCAATTCACATTATGAATACATTAATTAATAAATTTTATTAATTAAATATCCATTCATACTATTAAAATTCCAACAATCCCCCACATGAATGGAGATTGATCAAAACACACAAAATTTCCAATGCAACATCGACAGTTAAGTATTGTAGGATAGGTAGGTATTAGGTTTGAACCTTCCTTTGTGAAGCATACTTAGCCTCCTAGCAGTTTGTAGACGCGATGTCCTTGAACAAACCCCCGTTTGTGTAGACGACAATACACTTCACACAATACTCTCCTTAGTCGGGCCATCCCCTCACTTTCGTGTCCAATACCTGGAACACTATCCTGGTTCTGCGAGAGCTCTAGGAATTGTGCCCCCAATTCCATTTGAAGCGACCCCACTTCTCTCTAACATAGGTGATTTTTCTCAAATCATTAAAAGCAACCATGATTTACCCACATCATTTACCATATATTATGCTTATCCTCACAATTTGTCACTGAATGTCAAAGGAATGGACAAGGACGTATTTAAACACCCTTTTATAGTTTAGGGGATATATATATATATATAATCATATATACTAGCTTACACATATTAGCCAAGCCCCCACAGTGACCACCCTTAGGCATATGAATTAGTTGTCCTATTGAACTTAAATCTTGGGATCTCCAATTAACTAAGGTAGGTTTCCTTTACATGCCTTTTTCTATGAGCTTTAGTCTCATTCCACAACTTGATCTCTCATCAACCCTCAGGTTGTTGGATCCATAAGATTATCTTTGACTTCGTCAAGTCACTACTAATAATTTTGCAATTGAGATCAATTGTACTAACAAAATATTGACTCGCAAGTCGTTCATGACTTATTGTCAACTCATAAGACTATAACTCATGATCTAAACTTTGATCTAGTTATAACGTCTTCTTTTTAGACTAAAACAAATCTTATTTCAATATGAACACATATTTATTATGCATATGGCCGGTATGCTCAATCATCAGGCATTAATATCAAACCGGTTGGCATCTGAGTCTAATCAATTAGATTGATTCCTTAGCAAGTTGGCATATGAGTCTGATCAACCAGATTAACTCCTTATGACCATTGTGTATTCTAGATGACATTCGAGTCTAAACAACCAGATGGCTCGTTACAACCATAACCTTTATTGCCAACTTTTAACTTCATATTATCAAATGCAAGTTACCCCCCACATTTAAGCGTTATTAGATTTAAACAATCCAACACAAGATAAAAGGTAAAGAAATGTCATCTTTTTATATGGATTGAGAGACTCCTCAAACACCATTTATACAAACCTATGGTTGTTCCTTAGATGGATATCTCCCCCACATTACTTGCACTTTGATCAAGTTTAAGTAATACTACTCACGATGACTACTAGACACCTTGATTAGATCACAAATATCTACATCTTTGTACTATTGAAGTCATTCAAGTATACTGTTCACCTCATATTCCACTTGTGCACAAGAGGTTTTAAAGCTAAACAAGGCAACATATGCCTTAGCATGAGATGCCAACACTTTTGCGTGTATGTGTTCTCCTCACTATCCATTAGACTGAACGAAGTTATATATTTTTAGTGTTCGTTAGACACCAAATTCATTCTCATGTCATCTTATAATTTGAATGTTTAAAGTTAATTTAATCTCCACATAGCATCTAAATTAACATGTACTAGTCTAGCATGCTTTAGACTACAATACTCTAGCATGTGAACAAAAGATTCATTCTGATTCTTCACAGCCTTAAGAGATATACGCATTATCTCTTACCAACATTCATTCTTATTTTATACATGACCATGAGATTTTTTTCATATAGTCTCATATGTATGTTACATAAACATGCATTTTCCATTATTCAGTCTAAGAATATAACATTTTTCCTTTGATCTCAAAGGCTTCACCATTAACTTATAATTAATTGACTATAAGTCTTATCTCGAGTAACTTTGGTGAACACATTCATCACCCACAAAAGGTATGAATAGTGTAAGTGTACAATTACTTTTATGTTGATATGAAATCAGTTAGATTCACACTCAACAATACGACTTCAAAAATGCGTCTTTAAGTGATATGCATTGTTGTTTTCTTTTAAATCTATATATATTTAGGACACTCTTCCAATTTTAAAGTCAAAACATTTACATACTTCCAACAACTTGAAAGTGGTAGTCATATCAACATGTCCTCCATTTCTAATCGTAAATCTTTTGGAATAAATCTTTCTTGATTCATTAAAGATTGGTATTAACATAAATTTCTTCCATATGTTAAAATTCACCCTTGCGAATTTTCACGACAATCTTTAATGAAATATATCGATATGTAACATACTTGTGTATTTCATCTCAATACACTCACCACTTTCTTTCATGAATCTCTCATGATGTGGTTAGACATTTGATGTCTCGTCTCCAACTTTTAGTCAATGCAACAACTCTTAAGTAGTAAAGCTTGAACAATTGATCTTGTTCACAACAACACCAAGTTGTTTTCCACCATATAGTGTCAACAAGAACACTACTTTGGTTCAATATACGCTACATCTAGCAAAAGTAATGAACCGTTTGAATTATCAAAACTATGCAAAACTTGTTTTAAAATCACTCTAAAACATTTTCTTAGTTTTGCAATATATTATATATATAATATCAATACGGGTTTATGAAACCGTATACCGAAACCCAAAATATCAAACTATTTTATATGGTTTCAGTTTAATACATCTACTATAACGGTTTCTAATCCATAAAAGAATCCAATTTTAATGAACATACTAGAAAAATAAAATGTTTACATAAAACATTTTCCTAGTCATTGCGGTTTACAAAATAAACCCGTTCTAACAAACATGTTAGAGCTTAAATGATTCTAATGCGCACGTTAGAGACATTTTTTTACATGAAATATTTCCAAATATTCCATTTCATAAAATATATCGTATTTAAGCTCGTATCAACGATAAAAGTTTTCTAACACACATGTTAGAAAACTAAAACGGGTTCTAATGCGCACATTTAGAAGTATTAAAACTTCTATACAAAATATTTTAAACACACATGGTTCATAATATTAAACCACTTCTAACACACAAGTTAGAAAATAACTATTACCATCCCATTTTAAAAACCGATGGTTTTCATAAACCGTTTCTAACACACATGTTAGAAGACAAATGATTACAAAAATCATTCTTGAAGTTGAAGGTTCTATAAACCATTTCAAACATACTAGATAGCAATAAACGATAACAAAAATCGTTATAAAACTTATCAATAAATCAGTTCTAACACGCTCGTTAGAATTAAACGATTACACAATTGTTACGAACTTGACAATTTATATACGATAAACAAATTCTAACACCATCGTTAGAAGTAAATGATTACAAAAATCATTATCATGCTTATTGATTTATATATATAAAAAAAACATTTTCCAACACACTTGTTAGGCATTATCGATTACAAAAATCGTTATAACACTTATCGGTTTGCATAAAATAAACCCGCTCTAATATGCTTGTTAGAAATAAATGATTACAAAAATCATTTTTAGCCTTTTTAGTTTATCAAAATAAAGTATTTCCAACAACCATTATAAGAAACAAGACGTTTAGACAAACTTTTCAAATTAATATATTTTTCTAATATAATCATTTCTAATACACATGTTAGAAAATAAAACGTTTACAAGAAACGTATTGTTTATAAAATAAACCAAGTTCTACGTGAACGTTATGAAATTCAACGTTTACAAAAAACGCATGGTTTACGTTTGCAAAAAAACATATGGTTTACACCAATAAACCCGGTCTAACACACATGTTAGAAAATTAACGATTAAAAATCGTTATAAAACCAAATGGTTGAATCAAAATACCATTCATTTTGTATCACGGTGTAGGATTTAACATTATACCACAATATCTATAAATCCAAACCCAACAAGTTGTACTACATACATATTTCCCAAAAAAAAATATATTCACAAGATTATACAAAAATCTCTAAAATATTTTTTTAAACCATTTCGTGAACCCAAAATCCTTATGAATAAGGTTTTAAGATTGGAGCAACAATCTCACGAAATCTGTTTTAAGATTGTAGAACATGGGTCACGATTTTATTAAAATAATATTAATATAAATAATAGAGACACACTCTTTATACATTTGAAAATTTGTAGTACATGTACCGTGTACAAATCCAAACGAAAATAATATAAAATAAAACATAAAATGATTCAAACCGAAGGTTTCATCAAGAGCTTCAACCGCGTCTTCTTATGTGATTTCTACTTCGTCTTTAACGAGTACTTGAACCGCGTCCTTTTGTATGATCCTTCTTGGCTGCAAGAATTAACAAAATAATGTTGACGGTTGTGGCTGAGACACGTGTTTAACACGCTTCCCTTAAAACAGATTCCGCGCCTCTACTAAAGACAACGCGTCTGTCTCCCAGGGTACAACAGCCGAAGCAGTCTGTACTGCCGGAGAAGGCTACGCGCCCGAGGTTACACCAGTAAATTATAGTGTTAGAACTTATGGAATTTGGTAGAAAGTACTCATCTCTATGTACTCAACACATGAGTGAAGTCTTTATTCTTCTCAAGAACCCTCCATGTATTCAAGTATATTATTTCCTCTAGTATCAAATAAGGCAAATAACCTACAATTATACAAGAGTTGAGGATGAGTGGAGAGTCTTTCTCTTAATTAGAGACTTAACACTCTAATAAAAGTTAATTAAGTGAAATAAAAAACTCAACTCAAGAGTTTTTTTTTTCAATTCATATTATGAATACATTTATTAATAAATTTTATTAATTAAATATCCATCCATACTATTAAAATTCCAAAAATACCATGTTGGATGTAGAACTGAACCTGGTTTGGAATATACCGGTCCCAGGCCTGTTTGGTTCAAGTCGGTTCCACCAATTCGGATTCTCAAACCGGTTTTTTTGTGCACCTTTAACAGAAAGGTGCACAAAATAGTTTAAGCCAATGAAAAGTCAGGGATAAGGCGCAAGCAAGTGTGCAACTGAAGCGTCTGTGGTTTAATATTTGTTGTCAATAAAGAGACTCCCAAACCTCTAAATACGTGTATAGTCATTTGCCACATCGAAAAAACACTTATTCTTTAAAAAACACTCAAACCGCACCTAATCAAAAACACCCAGTATCACTCCTCATTCTTCACCATTCTTGCACAAGACTAAGAAGTGAAATGAAGAATGTTATCTATATAGACACGAAGAATGGGTAAAATGTCCTATTTAGACATGCTTTAAGTTTTTGTATCATCTTCTTCATGTATCATCACGATATTGAATTATTTTAAAAGGCTAAAACTTGTGAGTTGTTAAGGGTTATCAAAGATATTTCATTAAGCTTCTATCATTAAATAATACTGGTGGGAATGCCCAGGCGTTGCTACGGGCACCTATATTTTTTGCGCTATGGCTGGTCTCATTCTCTTCCCACCAACACTAATTATATGCTCGACAACAGACATTAAAATCGGATTTTATGCACCGGCTTTTCCTTCCATTTACAAGAATATATTTTATGTGTTCATTTATCTCAGTATTTGCCATACATGATCATCAAAAGGTAACGCCAAATCACCTAGTTATAAATTCAGTCGAACTGAAATTCCGTATGCTCATACCCGCGCATGTTGCGACGTGTTAGGCCGTTTGGTTGTTGGTTTAATAACATATACATTTGGCTTCAATTATTGGCAAAAACCTGGAATACACATAGGTACTCAAAATTAGGGGTGTGCATGGGTCGGTTTGGTTCGGTTTTTATCATTAACCATAACCATAACCATAACCACTATTTCGGTTATGGGATTTCCTTAACCATAACCATAACCAAACTTTGGTTATGGTTAATCGGTTATGAATTTGGTTATTGAGTCAAAATAGGTATTAAAGAAACCACAATTCCATATTTGTAGTATTATCCAACATCGATACATGACTTTTGTGTTTATTCCGACAAATAAATGTAGACTTATAAGAAGTATTTCATACTACTCTTAATTTTAAAATCACCAAAATCACTTCGCTCAGGTTCCCCTCCTCTGTACGCAATTTGAAACAACCCTAACACCAAATAAAACTTCAATTAGTCGCATCATGAAAAATACACAACCATATGAATATTCATACACTAAACAATATGCCATTTGGATTTTCTAATGTACTAATACGTCGTTCAATATATAAATAACATAATGATCTAGCATGAGTGTTCATGTGTACCCTTGCATAAACAGAATTAAATTCATCATATGTAGAGCTCAAATCCAATAATTCCTTAAAAGTTTGACATAAATATCTAGGAAACTAACATTATATATAAACTCATCCACCATGGTGTATAAAGTTCCTAACCATATATAAGCATGTTATCCAAAAGTCTGATGTAGAATTATGATCACAGCATGGAACAAAAAAAGGGGACCTTTATAAAGCTATTGCAACTGACCATGAACTAAAGGGAGGAATGACATATCCGGCGACACCCATTTCTTTCTGAGTGTCGGCTTGCTTTTTGCAAAGGACATGAGCTTCTTCCTCTTCTCTCTTTCAATCGTTTCTTCATTGCATCCAATTCCCGAAGAAATCTACAAAAGAAGTAAAAAAGATTCAGAATAACTAAGTAACTGAAGTAATTACGGTTTAGGAATACAAATAAATAAAGAAACAAACAGAAAACCTTTATGACGTCATCACTTGCGACGACCATTAAGACGTTGGTGTAATGATAATCAGTGTCTACCATTTCACCTGCTTGGTGCAACAATGATGAGTGCAACATACATTGAATAATCTAAATTTTCAAACAAACCAACAACTAATGACATGAATATTCAAGTACAAATAGTTGAAGCACCCTGTCTCATGAAACATAGATCGATACTAAAAACTTTAACAGTGCTTAATTCTGGTTTTTTTTTTTCAATTTTTGTGCCTCTAAATTTCATTATGTTATCATATCTATTATAACATATTGAGCAAAAATATAAATTGAATTTCAAATGTTAAGTAAAGATCATATTATTCATTTCCTTACTTTTGTTCTTTTCAACTCGTTCATTTCAAGACTGGTTTTGAATACCGTGTAATATCAGGGGCGTAGCTTAGTTGGGGCGGGCGGGGGCGGCCGACCCCCTCGAATTTTTGCGCAGAAGCTCCGATTATATAGTATCCGTATAGAAATTTTTAGAAATATAGGGTTTCGACCCCCGAAACTAGTGACTTCCGACCACTAACTTCGGGTCAAGTTTCGCCACTGTGTAATATCCTCTCCGGTCAACTTCCATCATACTTGTGTGAGATTTCTACCTAAATGTTCACACAAAAAAAAATGTCACACAATTATTCATTTGCTTTGAAATATATGGGTAGGGTACAGTTTTGTAAACAAAAAAAAAAAGATAATAAAAAATAAGAGCAAAAGCAACAATTCAAATTAAACACCATGAATAAAAAGTAAACGTAGCATAAGAAGTTTTTATTAGCCCCTTATCTTTGTCGTATGTGTTGTTACTCATTGAAATTCCGAAATAGATACCAGTGAACTTAGACAAATGTTCAGGTCTTTGTCGTAATCACGTATGTTGAAATTAATATCAACATCAAGTCCGCAAAACTTAAATCCCCGCAATAGAAACATTTATCCCAAATTATAAAGAAGAACAGCTTTAAAATGAAGCTCAAAACATATATAAATTGTGTTAAAAAATGGCATGAAAGAAACCCACATTTCAAATTTCATATTCAATTTTTGTATTTACCCATAAGCTTCGTAAGTCAAGTCTTCAATATTCACAATCATACATTCACCATACAAATTTCTTACACAAATAAATATCTTTTAGTTTAATTCAAAACGAAAGCAAAGAAAGAAGAAAAAAATATGTAATAAAGTGAATAACGAAAACCTTAAGATTTTAATGGCATTCACTTCATACTTTGTTTAGTTTTCTTAAACTGCAAAGACATTCTTTGAACAAAAACTAATGAAAAGGTAGAGATTAGAACGCACAAAATACCTAAACTATAACCAATTTAAAAATTATAGCTTTTAAATTCATTGAAACATATTAGCAAACAATTGGTGGGCATTACTATTACATGGCTATTTACTTACCTTACACATTTAATCTTTTCCAGAAGCTGAGGTTTATCCGATTCAAAAACATATGCAACATATTTCCCTATCCCTGATGTAATTAGAGTAAAATAGAGATGACGTTCATTAAATTAGAAACCCTTAAATAAATCGAAAAACATTCATTTGAACAAAAGAAGAAACGTCACCGAACGGAATCAAAGATGCGACTTTTGATAACTTTTAGGGTTGAAGAAGCAGGACCAGTGATGCCTTCTGCACGCTTCTACACCACCACAACCACTGTAATGACATGTTATCACCTCATTTGATGGGCTATAAATCAGCGACTTCATTAGCTTTCATTTAATCATTCAATGGGATTGAATTGCTCCATTTAATTTTGGTTATAGACTTGAGGGTTATTAAAACAATGTATAGTTGAGTAATGCAACAAGAGGGTAGTATTGAAAAAATTTTCATGATAATTTGAGTTTTAAGCATCAAACCTTTCGGATGCTTTTTTTTTTTTTTTTGACTGGCAAATTTCTTCTCCTTGTGGGACTTGAACCATGACCTCCCCTTTAGGTGTTCCTAGAAGCTTTGCTTCTACCATTGGGCCACCAACCCCAATGGCCAAACCTTTCGGATGCTATCTTAGAAAGGCATGAAATTACCATTGAAGCCATCTCTATTACTTTATAATGTAGTATAGATATAGATATATTTTTCCTAAACACACCCCATGGTTAGAACTTCCTTTGGGCCCAAAATGATCAGGCCACACATGTCATCAAAAAGAACCGCTATAATAACCGCTACGTGTGTTTCATTCTCTTCGATCTTATCTTTGATTGCTTTTTTAAACTCTTTTTAAGACTATAATGGTCTTATTTTTTAAAAGAAGATATATATATATATATATATATATATATATATATATATATATATATCTTTTTCCTAAATAGGGTAGGGTTCAAATAGGAACCATACCTTAAGTAGGAACCATAAGAACCAATCTTGGCCATTGATCTCTAATGGCATAATTGTAAATAAGTAAAACATTAATTAAATATTTAATTAAATCAAAGGGCAATGTGGTGATTGTATATTGAGTATTAATAACACATGTTTAATTAGTTTCCTTTATAATCTCATTATTTTAGGAAAGTATTTATTTTTCCCCATGGTAATCATTCTTCATCAATATGTGCAGTACATGATGTTATATAGTTTTGGATAATATACGTTGATGTATATTATATGGAAAAGGTAATCGATTGATAACGAGGTCAAATGTATCAATATACACTGATGTATAATTATACACTGGTAAGAATGATAGTATTAAATACATATATTATACACTGATGTATAATTATACACTGGTGTATAAATAGTAGTGCTAATCAAATGTATCAATATACACTGATGTATAATTATACACTGGTAAAGAATGATAGTATTAAATACACATATTATACACTGATGTATAATTATACACTGGTGTATAACAACTAACAAACAACTTGAATCAAACCTTCTGTGAAAACAAATCTTGAATCAAATATGAAATCACTTAATCGTTTCCAAAGTTTTATCCTTTCATAAATTAAAATGAACTAAAATATTGATACATGTAATATTTAAAAGGACCAGAACCACCGATAGTATGAACTAAATTAAAATGAACTAAAATATTTATCCTTTCATAAATTAAAATGAACTAAAATATTGATACATGATAGTATGAAGACACTTAATTAATGTTTTCTTTAATTGAATGTAATTCGGAGGAAGTTTTTATTAACTTTCATATATAAAACTTTTATTTAAATTAAAATATAATACATAATTGTTTAATTATATAACTACCCCTTAGATCAAAATCAAAGATGAAGGGCTCAGATTGGTTCCTAAGTTCCTAACTAGGCTCTTGGTTCCTATTTGATCTTTTTCCTATATATATATAATCCAACGTATACGCGGTTGCGACCCCATCCACTCCCTCCATCAATGAACTTTTGAGACAATATCTTTCACTGTTTAGTTGGAACACACAAATTTCCCTAGTCGATACCTTATTTAGTAGGTTTCAATATACTCTTCCATTTCATGGTTGTTTTCAATCAGAGTCTTGAATGTGTTGTTCGGCAGACTTTCGCTTGAGGCAACGAGAGGTTGACCTATTGGAGGAGAAATAACAATAGTTAGGAGCTTCAATTAGTGTTTTTTAGAAGATACGGGTGACGCCGGTTCGAATCTGACGGGCGGTGAGGTTTTACCGAGTTCTATAACACTGTCGTGCCTTCGGGCGGGTGGGGCTCGGGTTTCCGCGCATCGGGAGAAGGCGGGGGCTGCTGGAGGTCGAGTAGTCGATTCTTGGGCACGGCGCCCCGCAAGGGTGGTTGCCACACAGTTGTTCGCCGATCAAAAAAAAAGAAGATCAAGTTAAAAAAAAATATATAATTTCTATAAATATTTTTCCAAATTACACACCTTTATAAAAATAAAAAAACAATAAATAAATAAATAAATAAAACCCTTTCAATGGGGACATTTTGGGCAAACAAACTAAACGTTATCCAGTCATAAAACAAACTTCATCCATCATCTCCAACCAAATCCTCACCCCCCCAAAACCATACTCCAATGGCGATATCCCTCTCTACACTCACATCCTCTTTATCATCCCTTTCCTTCTCCTCACAAATCTCTCAAAAGCCCACAACCCTTTCACTGACCCCATCCCTTAAACCATCCAAATCAAAACCCCATTCTCTGACCGTACTCGCCACAGTCGCCGCTGAACCCCTCACAGCAGATTTGAACACTTCAAACCTCGAAAAATACGTGAAAACGAGACTCCCTGGTGGGTTCGCTGCCCAGATGCTTATTGGCACTGGTCGCAGGAAATCTGCTATTGCTAGAGTTGTTATTCAGGAAGGGACTGGAAAGTTTATTATTAATTACCGTGATGCCAAGGTAAGTTTTTGTAAATGCACAAGAGTTTAGTAATATTTTAAGTTTAACATTACTGTTGTTTACCCTTTACTTGTGTAAATATTATTACAAACTGGGTTTAGTAAGGGCTAACAAGGTAAAAGGTTTAAATTAAGGTTTCCCTAGGGGTTAGGATCAAATACATTGGAAAAAAGAAAAATGAGAAGTCATAGGAAGTAGGAAGGGTATCAAACGGACTCCGATTGAACTCATTCAAGCAGTATTGGAACTGTCTCATCAAACCCTATGATCTTTGTTTTTAGGTTTTCGCTTTTTTGTATTTTAGCTTGTATTTTATAGAATTTACGTTATATCATTGTGTCTTTTACGTAGCATTGTGTCTTTTTTGTTATTTTCATCATTGTGTCATTTTTGTGATTCACTTTGTCTTTTTCCCTCAGCATTGTGTTATATTTTTTCGGCATTGTGTTAATTTTGTGGCTCGTGTAATATTTCGTAATCTATTGTGTTTTTTGTATCCTTCTCATTTTCGTTTAGGATAACTTGACCCAGGGAAGGGAATTGAATTATGAAATATTTAGTCATTTTTAATTTTGTGAAAATAACGTTAAAAATGACCGACGGTTAATCATGCATCATGTGGTGGCGTTGATAACCAAAAGATAAGGGGGTACATGCACCAATTGGGTTTGTCTCGATTGCCAAGTGTTGTGCCTTATGTCCAAGGCTTGATACAAAACCACTATCGAGCCGGGGGTCTCGCTGGAAGCAGCATCTCTATTCCCACAGGGTAGAGGTAAGGCTGTCTACATCTTACCCTCCTCAGACCCTACCTTAGCTTTTGCTGTTGGTGGGATTAACTGAGCATGATGAAGATGATGATGATTAGTTATTTATATAAATATAAAATTACTTTTGTTTTGATAAATAGATTTTAAATGTGTTGTGATGTTGGTAAAAGTGGTCTAGGCGCAGAAGCGCATAGTTAGCGTTGCAATGTGAAAGGCGCTAGTTCAGGCCAAAAATCGTGTGCACTCGTTAAAAAGCCTTAACTAGTGATAAACAATCCTAAAACATGTCGAAAACCTCTAGAAATGGTATTTTATACAATGTGCTTATCTTTAATAAAACCTGCGCTTTTAAGCCCCTTTTAGCCTGGGCCTATGCTCCTAGCGCTTTTGACAACATAGGCATGTCTTCATAACACGTTTAATACAATAAGTTAAATGTGTTATAGAGTGATAAATGGGTTAGACATGTGGAATCTGTTTGGTCACATTTATTATCGTATCATTAACATGGCTTCTTTATTTGACCCAAGCCACCCCTGAACGTTATATGTGTGTCGATTCATGTCGTGTAGCAAGTTGCATAAAGAACCGCCAGCTCTTTAGATCATGAAGATTGCAAAATTATATTTCTTGTTCGATGAAATTTCTCATTTGGCGTCATCAGTTCAACAATATCACCAAACTAATAGTACTGTAATTATGTAAATATAATAAGATATTTCTGTGTCATCTTTCACCGATACTCTTAATCAATTGACTGCATCAAACATTAGTTGAGGTTGTTGGTGACATATGTGTACAAAACATGAAATACACTTAAAGATTGAGCTTTGCTGTATTTTCTTTGATAATCTTTGCTCCGTCGATCAAATATTGACTGCTATACAGGAATATCTTCAAGGCAATCCGTTATGGCTTCAGTACATCAAAACACCATTGGCAACATTGGGATACGAAGCTAGCTATGATGTGTTTGTGAAGGCACACGGAGGCGGTCTCTCTGGGCAGGCACAAGCAATATCTCTTGGTATCGCTCGTGCATTGCTAAAAGTGAGTGAAGATCACCGGAAGCCCCTTAGAAAAGAAGGCCTTCTTACTAGAGACGCAAGAGTAGTTGAACGGAAGAAACCTGGTCTCAAGAAAGCACGAAAAGCCCCACAATTTTCCAAACGTTAAGGTACTTTTTGGGAATCCATTTGTTGTTCTCTGCTGTAATTTTATTAAAATGTTACTCGTTGAAGGTTTTGGCATACTGGTTAAGGAATGCAGTTGTTACAACTGGTTTTTATGATTATTGTAGAATACGGTTCTACTTTTCGTTGTATATTAGATGTATCAGTTGACCAAATGTTATCAAATTCTACTTCAACTTTGAGTTTCTGCATATTCTTGAGCATCAGTCTGTAATTCACTAATTTGTTGCTTTTATATCTATTTTGTGTGAACATGATTCATGCTTTTCTTTATACTGCTGTAATTTATGACTTCACTTCTACTAGTCCTTGATCTCTGCGCGGTAGATGATATGTTGCAAGTTGCCCATCATACACTTTCACATGACTGTTCGCTTAGGGGTGTTCACAGATGGATTGGTTCGACGATTTTCTGAATCAAAATAGGAAAACCATTAAGCTTATAGGCGGATAACTATTTTCTTTACTGCCTTTTGGACTTGTAAAAGATGGAGCGTGCAAAACGTGTGAACTGAAGTTAGGGGTTTGGCCATATGCGCCAATACTGCAAATTTTATCTCTTTGGACTTGTAGAAGAAAGTTATTTGGGATGGTTACATATAAGGTGTTAAACGAGGTGAGCCATTCATGTGCTACTCGGGATCGGGTCGGTAAGAGCTCGAAGAGCCGACTTAAATGGGCTTGAGCTCAAACCTCACGTAAATCTCATTTATTTAAATTAGCCCAAAGCCCCCAACTTGAGGTTTGCATATAGAGATCATTTAGGCTCACGAGCCAAACAATATTTAAAATTGTATGTACCTGGTGTAGCATTTTAACCCAACCTGATAACATTTGCTCAACATGTGAGTCCGTCTCAAGTAGTTAAGTGTGAAGTCATTAAAGTGGCTTCGATATCATTCACCCTGATTTGTACAAATCGTTTTTCACAAGCTTTTACAGCCGCTGCTACCGCCTCTGTTTCTTCTATTTCCGCGATAGTCATCAAGACACCAACAGACCCGTAGGGGTATAAGATGGAGAATAGAGTTCCATGGCTTTCTCTTTGGTGATTCCTCCGTTGTCTTCACAATCTTCAATTTTTTAAGCAATGCTCACATCTCGACATTTGCTGCAAAAATGTACATTACAGTCTACTATCTTCACTTCAGTCTAATTACAGCCCATGAACTTCATATAGCCAACTTAAACCTGACAAAAAACAAATCAACTCACAAAAACAAATTTTATATGTTGCTATTTTTAACATGTCATATGTGGCTGTGCTATTGCTACCGGAGTTCTCGTCGCTGCCGCCACTCAGCTGTTGGATAATCTTGATGGGCTTTTAAGTGGGTCAAAAGTGTTTTTTTTAATGGATCAACTAATAATGGCTCATATCCTAAATTGAGTCTTGCATGAGTCCATGTGGAGTCATAAACAATCGCGCTTGATGTGGTACTTTAATCCCAAACGTTGGTGTATTCGGTTTCATGGACGTCTGAATGTATTCAGCCACAAAACGTTGGTTTATGTAATTCTTACTCATGGTGATTGAAACAGGCGCTAAGTTTTGTGGGATGCCAATTATGGTGAATCCTTAACCTACGCCATATTATATCATCATCGGATTATCAACATGATTACATGAACCATTTTTACCGATGGGTTTTCAACGGATACTTCTATCTTCGAAAGCCCTCTTTTTTATAGACAAATTTATTCAAAGAAGTTGGATGTAGTTGAATTATTTGGTCTATGATATTTTTACTTCAATTTGGATATTTGTTGTGTGATGCGTGTTTATATTCATTTGTGTTTCGTTGTATCCATGAAGAAGATTTACAGACGCCTAAACATACGCATACGCATACGCATACGAGGTTTCATCATAACCGTTGTTTTAATATATTTTAAATAAAACACTTCATTCGAAACATTCTAGACAAGTATTACTTAGACCGAACGTAGTGGTACGCGAAATTCACGCCCCTCCCCACCTTTGATTGGCTCAACCAAATCCCAACACAATAATGCCCAAATGCAATGTTATTTTCAAGCCCCTGTCCATTTTTGACGCATAACGCCCCCGGGGCGGTGTTGGGGCGTTTTTGGGGCGATAATGGGGGATTTCACGCCCTTTTCTGCGGGCCACTGCCGTTGGTCTTATAACAATGTTTTTGTTTTTTTTGTACCAGTGTTGTGTTGCACCGTTTTAGTTAAAATTTTAGAGTGTCGCAATAATTGTTTTTTCTAGTAGTTTTTGTATTTATATATTACATTATATATTATAGATTTAGGATCCTGTACAAAGACCAAAATGTGTGAAAAGGGTGATGGTTGCGACACGTGGCACATGGTCTTTGGGCAATTTAGTAATTTTGACAAAATATTGAAAGTAAAATTAAATCCTAATCATGGTAGCTTCATGCATAATATCTTTACCTTAAATTAGGGATCTTGTATTTCAAATTTTCTTTTCTATATCTCCTTTGTGATAATATACAATAGGATAAATTACACAATTCGTCCTTTAGGTTTGGGCCATTTTTCAGTGGATGTCCTTTCGCGTTTCAGTTGATGTGATTCGTCCTTAACGACCTAAAATCCTTACACCACTGTCCTAAGGGCCTAACTTGGTTAGTTTTTAACGTTAAGTCTGGTCATGTGGGGGGCACGTGAGGGTATATTCGTCAATTCATCTTTCCCTTTCATTTCCCTCCTATATTACAACGTTTCGTTGAGATCAATCAGATCATCATCTAGGGTTCTTCAAGAAACCCAAATTAGGGCAACCACTTCGATCGATCATGGAGCCTATTTACTGCCATTGTGGAAAACCAGCAATCATACGTACATCGTGGACAAGTAAAAACCCAGGTCGAAAGTTTTATGCTTGTCCTGACCAGGTACGTTAACACTCAATTTCTCATTTTCATTACATAATGTTGCATCTGATGGATTTCTTTCTGTCAAATTAGCTATCACGATGTGGATTTATTGGATGGTGTGATGAATTGAAGTGCCAAAGGTGTCAACAGATTATCCCAGGTCTGTTAAAAGCCAAGAACAACCTTGAAGTTTATAATGGCCACCTTGTTGCTGCAAACCACCAGCTTGAAGAAAAAGTTCAAGATTTGAAAGCTCAAGGAAGCAAATGGAAAAGGATGTTGATATGTAGTTGGTTATGTTTCTTGGTGTATAAAATTTTGTATTCTTAGTTGAACTGTGCATTAATGCACCTGTTAGGACTTTGTAAGAAATGGTTAATGGCTAATGATAATGAAAGTGCTTATAATGCACATTGTTAATAGACTGTGTTGAAGTAGACTGTGTTTGACCCATTTGAAAGATATTGACCCATTTGAAAAACATGTAATAGACTGTGTTTAAGTACATAAAATGCATGTTGAATGTGCAGACTGTGTTTGACCCATTTGACAAAACTGTAATACACTGCAACATAATAAACATCTGGACATACCCATTAACCAAAATTGCAACATTTTTTGCTGCATTACGTACATAAACTGCATGTTCAACATAGACTAATCATTACTACTTGTTCAACAAACACAAACATAAACATAAGTTACTAATGTTCCCAAAAGGACCAAAATACATGTTCAACAAACATAACAAACACAAACATCCTAACCCTTGCTACCCTGAACCTTGCTAGTGGTACCCTTCTTGCTAATCTTCTTTCTTCCCTTCTTTCCAGACTTGGCCTGAGTACCTGCAACCTGTTCACTCTGTCCCTTGCAGGTCCTTTGATTGTGTCCAGTATTCCCACACTTGCCACATTTTCCTTTGATGTTTTTCCTAGACAGTGTGCCTCCTGATACCAGATCATCCCTTTCATTAAAAAACATGTCATCATTAACCTCTAATGGAGTTAACCTACCCTTCCCAACCACACTAGACTCCACACCATCACAGTTTTGACCAGCCCCACTAGACTCCACACCTTTGCCTAATCCACTAAAGTTTAAGTTTCTGACTACATTTAGCTTAGCAGGGACTAGTGCATAGGGTCCAGGTTCATCAATTTCTTCAATGGTAACACTGTGTTTAGGTTTAGTTGGTGTCAGCAACATTTCCTTTATGTTATCTAAACCATGTTGAGTAAACACATTGATTAACTTATGCACTCCCACATGTTGAGCAAGCCTCAACACATCTTGATCAGAAGTTAGGTCTTCAATACCATCATCTAAATTTTTTTCAGGATTTTGGAAAAAGTAATAAATAAGATCAACAACAGAGTATCCTAACAGACCCATCATTAAAGAAACTTCATGCACAGAGAACATATCAATATCACACAAGTCAATATAGTCAATCATACCACCTACATACTCACGACCTGGACTTTGAGTCAATCTACCACCATGATGAAGCTTTATACTGAAGAAATGGGGCATTCCAACTACAAAATTTTAAAAATTTGAACTTTATACATCATTCAATAGCAAAATCAACAATATCAGAAAACCTAGGTTACAACTTACAGTATATATCATCGAGATCAACATTAAGCCCTGGTCGTCGTATGGTCCAGCCATCATCCCAGCCATCCTCCCACGTCATTGTTGTGATCGTGAAGTAGAAGTGAAGAAGAAGATGATCGATAAAGTAGAAGGTGGATTATGATTTTGTCTGACACTATGAAGGGTTTTATAGAAGAAAAGGGGGGGGGGGGAGGGAAATGGGCAGATGAATTGACGAATATACCCTCACGTGCCCCCCCACATGACCAGACTTAACGTTAAAAACTAACCAAGTTAGGCCCTTAGGACAGTGGGTGTAAGGATTTTAGGTCGTTAAGGACGAATCACATCAACTGAAACGGGAAAGGACATCCACTGAAAAATGGCCCAAACCTAAAGGACGAATTGTGTAATTTATCCTATACAATAAAAACACATAATTTTTTTTTACGTTCATTCACATATGTCTTAATCTCCATTTGGTCAACAAAAATAAAAAATTATAGGGTGTTTTATAAACAACACTTATTCATATGTAACCTGTTATGGACCAATATTAGTTATGTGTTTTACATCCTATGGATATTTTTCACAGCATATTGTTTTTAATATTCATGTTAGCAAAAAATGTTAAACACATTGTGTTTTATACTTAAATATTTTTTTGTTAATAACATTCGACATAAAACACATATCGTTAGCATCCCAAAATAAAACAGTATAAAACACATTGTGTTTTATATATAAATTCTTTGTTGTTAAGAACATTCAACATAAAACACATATTTATTAACAACCTAAATAAACGATAAGTATAAAACACATTCATACACAATCAGTAACCCATGATCAAAAAAACACATTAGAATTTACAATAGGATAAACAATGATCACAAATCACTTTACTCATAAACAATGATCTTTTCGCCTAACTTCATCCTCGGTCCTAGGGAAAAACCACATTGAATAAACCGTCGTTTGTATGTTAAAACACCAGGGCTTCATCCTATTTTTTTGCGAAATCTTGATTACATTGAAGGTTAAACCCCATATTTTTTTCGATCTCTTTCATTTGATTATGAAGTTTGATGATCAAATTTTTAATGATTATAGTTCTTGATGAGCGAGAAATAAAGAGAGTAGTTATACAGGTTTTAATGTGTGTGAGAGAGAGATAGAGTTAAAAAGGAAATGACATTAAATAATAAGAATATGGAGGAATGAATTTGTGATTAAATTTAAAAAAGAAATTGCAGTTTTACACTTATATCCTTAAATCATCTAATTAATCAAAATAATTATAACACTAATTACAGATTTGTCATTCATTTAATCTCACCCCTTGATTAATCTAATCTAATGGACACAATTACTTCTTACACTTCTCACAAAAAACACCCTTTGTACAGGATCTCTACCCATATATTATAAGAACTCATATATAAAATAGAGTCGTAAAGTCTTGCTGTAACAACCAGCAAAATTAAGGTAATTCCGTACTAATTAATTAAACGCGATTAACGTAATTAAACGTAATTATGTGTTGATTGTTTAACTGAGGCCTTAGAAAGATAGCAATTCCCAAATAAGGCATAGGAATGCATAAGTTTAATGGCAAAACATGATAGGATCATGCGCAAGCAAATCTATCCGGTATGGACACTGGCGATTACCCGGTAAAAATTTAATAAGCGAAATGAACCCCGGACACCCGGAATATATAATAAATGATATTTTCACAAAATATAATGAGTTTTGGAAACCCAAAGCCATACGTGAAAGCTTATTGTACAAATCTCCCGGTAACGAATAAAGTGCGCGTACCGCACCCGATACGCGCGTAACACGTAATTTCACCCGGCGGAAGCCGAAATAAATCATTAGTAATTAAACTGGACTATATTTAAGGAATATTAATGGTATTTTAATATTCAGGTGACACGCGGTTAAAAACCCAAGAATACCCGGACGGCACCCGCACAAGATTAACTTAACTAAGTAAGGTTAATATTTAGCAAAAGTGGACCCCACCCACACCCTTTGGGGGCCGGCCTAGGGCCCACCCAAATGGGTAAAACTCTTAATTATCCCCTTTAACCCTTCATCTCCTTAATAATCCAATGATTAGAAAGATAATAATCATATTAATGCATGCAATTGTATTGGGTAGAAATTAACTAATCACTTCCTCTCTCTCTCAAAAACTCGGCCAAACACCCTCTAATATTATCCCCAAGATTATTTGTAATATCTTCCATAATCCTTCAAGATCTTACACAAAGATTTCCATCCAATCCAAGCAAGATACTAGTAATCTTGGAAGATTTGAAAGAGAGATATTATAACCCACTTGAGAATACTTGAAACAAAATCACAAAATTCTTCTTCTTCTTCTCCCTTGGCCGTAGGTTTACACCCCTCCATCAACATTGTTCTTTCAATTTTTACACTAACAAATCATCTCTAAATCATTATCCATCAAACCCCTTTGTGTGTTCAAGAGCTTGGAGCTTAACCCCTTTGGAAAAACACACTAAACCCCATCCAATCCAAGGTTGTTGTCTTCCCTAGCCTTGAGCTAGTAGTAAGTTTTACCTTGTTTGATTCTTAATGTTCATATTTTGTGCTTTTGAAAGCAAGTTGTACATTGATGGGTAATGAAATGGTTTTGAAATATAAAGATAATGTGTTTTGCTAGATTAAAAATGGAAGAATAATAACATAAATAAATCTTGGATTTATATTATTAAATGGAATATTTTGAGAAAATGTAATAAAATGAACATACACTTGAGTTGAAGGATGATTTGAGCATGATTGATGAAAAGGACTTGAATATGATGAAAGATGATTTTAATCATCATAAGATGACAAGTTAATGCCAAAAACATATTAAAATGGGTTAGATGATCATAGGTGAAAAAGTTCCATATTCAAAGTCTACTCACTTGAATGAGTGAAAAGTTGATATTTTGGATAAAAATATGGAACAAACATGTTAATAGCATCTAGTATGGATTATAAGATTATTAGAAGTGGAATGAAGTAAAAATAATCAAGCATTAAGAAAATAATTCTTCAAAGTCCACTAAAATGGAAGAAAAATGCTAACCATGAAAGATAAGATGAAAAATGCAACAAATATAAGTTAAAGGACTAATATTATAACTTGGAAAGTTGAGGGACTAAAATATGTATTTTAGAAACATTGGTCCAAAAATGCATTGACGAAAAGTTCGATGTCAAAAGCATAAATAATAGCTTTTCCAAGTGTAGTTTTTGATAAACATGAGAAACTTACTTGTGTATAAATTAAAAGAGGCATTTTTATAAAAATGGAAGTGTTATAAAAATAAGAGGATAAGTTAACATAAGGATTTTATAAAAATAAGATTTTATAAAATATTAGTAAAGACTTGGGAAGACTTGTACAAAAATGGATACTTTTATACAAATGGGAATATAAAAGTATCGGAAACATTTTTGGGTTACAAGTTGAACAAGTTGGGCTAAACGTACAAAGTATATTTTCCAAGAAATATACGTTCGGAATTGGAAGTATGAATAATATTTCCATAGAACGCATAATGGAAGTAAATGTGAAAAACGCTAACTAACGGACTTAGTTACATGAACTAACGTAAACGGACATATGAGAAAAATGCCATTACGACAAGATAAATATATATATATATATATATATTAAGGAAATAAAATATATATAACAAGAGTGAAACGTGCGTAACACTTTCCTAAGTGTAGAAAGAATATTCGTGGGAGAAAACACAACGTAACGAATTAAAAACGCTAAACGACACATGAACTTAACAAGTAGTATCCACGCGATGGTATATGTACATATGCTCGTTTTCGACGAAATTCTAGTATATCTATTTGAATGGGAAAATAGATATGCGAGAAGGAAAACCGAGACGAGTAGGTGAAGTATATCTACGAACGTGTGAATACCGACAAGATCCTAGTACATTTATTTAAATGGGAAAATAAATGTACGGTGTGGTGAGTCTAGTCGGGCGTTAATAATATATTACCAAACGACAAGAACTTAGCATATTTATTTGAATGGGAAAATAAATATGTGGCAAAGTGAGTCGGGTCGGATAATAAGAAATCACATTATATCGAGCGAAACGATCCTAAGTATAATTATTTAAATGGGAAAATAATTATACGTTGGGTAGATTCGTGTCGAGAATAATAGTGTACAAGTCACAAAGAATATTAATAAGAATAATATATGACTTGTAAGAAAAGGGTAATCCATCGCCAATGAACCTAGGATACGAAACTATTAAACGGGAATTGGGATAAAGACGTGGTCGGGAAGTTGGATGTACAACTTGCCAATGCACATGCACCAAAGGTGTAGTGACTTATACGCCTAGAACATTTATAGGTGCGAGATCACAAACTTTACTATTTTCTTCTTTGAGCCGAGCACAGTTATAGGTGAGTCTCACGGCCCCATTTCTAAACTATTTAACGTTTTTACGGGGGAAAGATATGTTGGGATTTGTTTGACGGGTTGGACACTTGAGTTGTGATCGCCACTCGGGGTTGAGACCTCCCCAATATGGAGGTTGACGCCGCCGCAGAGGCCGCAGACGGAGATAGCTCCGACGAGACTGACCCGAGCGAGGACCCAGCTTGGGCCCCCGCTGGAGGCGACGTGGCCGCCGTGGCCGACCTACCGATGGCCGAGGCACCGCAGGCTGACTTGCCTCTAGTGCCATTCCATGCAGCACCACTGCCAGCACTTCCCATCCGAGCCGTCAGGGACTTCCCTGTAGGCTGTGCAGGTCCATCGAGACCCGTCCCCACACAGTCGGAGACCGTGGAGTCTCCATACGACCAACATGCACACGTCGATCGTGAGCCCCTACCCACCCCACTTATTCCCGTTCCCCCGGGCATGAGACTCGTGCCCGTTTCCCGAGGACAGAACGGGTGGATCTCGGACGACTCCGACGACGAGTCGACCGCATCGGTGGAGCACATTGCTGTGCCGATCCCACCAGCAGACCAGGAGGAGCACGTCGCTCCGATGATAGGGCACGCCACCACTGCACCGGCCGCTCTACCCGCCTTACCAGAACCCGTACCACAGGATGGGCCAGCCTCTACTGGGCACATCCTTGAGGGCAGCTCAGCCCGTAGCTCTGAGCTGCACCGAGCAGGTTTGGCAGCTCACGCCACTGCTAGCCCTCCCACCCCTACCACCGTGATATCCGCTCCAGAGTGGGTCGCTGTCACGCAGCCCCTCATGGTCCCACTCGCCGAGCTTATAGTCCCCTCACCAGTATCCATGACACTACCTATCACCACCTTTCCCTTACTACCACCCCTACCCGAGATGCTCCCCACACCACCACCTGCACCATTCACTATGGATGTAGGAGCCCCTTTTCTGATACCCCCACTTGCACCGTATACTCTAGGTGCAGGAGACCCATACCAGGTACCACCCCATTTCTTCACCGGATTACCAGGCTTTGCCCCACCCTTCACACCCCTACCGATACCCGATATAGTCGGCCCATCCCAGCCGACGTATACTGACATCCCTGGGCCGTCGCAGCCCCACGAGATGGCCCCACTGTCAGGACCAGCATGGTCCACAGTGATCTCCTTGGAGAGAGACTTTCAGACTCTCACCGACACGGTGCACCGTGAACCAGATGGAGCAGCAGGCCCAGCTCATGTGGGCCAGGATCATCGACGCCAGAGATGCGCTGGCGCATTATGCTGAAGAGTTGCTGAGCATGGACGCTCATTGCGGGATTACGGGCGACGCACACTTTGCACATCGCCAATTCTTGTACGATCGCATTATGGCGATCAGTATGACCATTAGCATGTACGCCCCCCAGTATCAGTACCCGCCGCCGCCACCACAGTAGCGATACTGCAGAGACACTTGGAGGATCACCTACGGACATAGTAGTAGTAGTAGTAGTAGTAGTAGTAGTAGTAGTAGTAGTAGTAGTAGTAGTAGTAGTATGATAGCACAGTATGGGTTATAGCACCCATCTGCATTTTTGCCTAGCCGAGCGGGATTGTGCCGGTATATGACATTATATTTCTAGTGTATTTCAAAAGAGCGATGTATCCTCAGTTTTTGTTATTACGAACAAATCATTGTACTCGTGGTATTGAAATTAATGAAAATTTTGTTATGGTAAAATATGTGTTATGATTGTCTACGATTATTATTACCTGTTCTGTATATATTGTGATTGTGTGATGATGTTGTGGTGATTATTGTGTTCATGTGTTGTGTTGTTATTTATACCTTATGTATGACGATATTGTATGAATGATCGCCAAATTAACCTTTGATAATGATTATTGAAGAAAATGGCACCAGCCACCCGAAGCAACAGTGGAAACGGAGGACTACCCACAACACCCGAGGAGCTTGAAGCCCTAGTTTCGGGACGCATCGCCCAAGCTCTCGCGGAACACAATGCCACACGCACTGAAAGATCGCGAGATCGAACGGGGAGCGACCGACGCGAAACCTCCCCTACCGGTAAGAGGGTCACGAATATATGCAATAGGAGTTTTCATGAAACTCCTACCACATAATAACATGCTATTTTATTATTGCAGAAACGGCCTCGCGAGAGCGTGGCTGCACGTTCAAAGCTTTTCTGGACTGCAAGCCACTCAACTTCAGTGGCACTGAACGCTCTGTCGGACTAGTCAAGTGGTTCGAGAAAACTGAAGCGGTGATCCGTATCAGCAGCTGTACCCCGCGACAAGCGGTCATGTACTCCACTAACCTGTTTCTGGACCAAGCACTGACATGGTGGAACAACCAAGTGCAATCACTGGGAGACGATGTTGCTTACTCCTTATCGTGGTTAGAGTTGAAGGAACTGATGATCACCGAGTACTGCCCGGCGAGTGAAGTGCAGAAAATAGAGACCGAGTTCTGGAACCTCACCATGGTTGGATCGGACGTAGCTGGGTACACGTCCAGATTTCATGATCTCTCCCGGTTAGTGCCTCGCTTGGTTACCCCGGAAAGCAAAAAGGTGGAAAGGTACCTATTCGGATTGGCGCCACAGATATGCGGCATGGTCACTGCTTCCAAACCTACGACCATGCGCGAAGCTATCGACCTTGCCTTAAGCCTCACTGAAGACGCCATTCGAATGGGCACTCTGATCCGGAAAGTATCAGGATTGAAGCTCACCGAGTCCAGCAGTGTTGAGGGTAAGAATCTGGGTACAAGTTCAGCCGTTGGGTCAAGCGAACAGGGAAATAAGCCGAGGTTTGGGAAGCGTAAGCGCGATGAGAGGAAAAATGATGGATCATCGGGAGGTTCAGGTAAGAAAGGAAAAGGGTATGTAGCCACTGGGCGTGGAAACAATGGAAAGCAAGGTTACCAAGGCAAGAACGAGGTGATCTGCGGTAAGTGCCGCCGTTCTGGGCACAAGACAGAAGACTGCAGGTCAGGAGCGCCAAAGAACGGAGGAGCGAGGCCCTGCTTCGCATGTGGATCGCTCGATCATTGGAAGAGGGATTGTCCCAAGCTCAACAACCAAGCCCGTGGGCGGGCATTCGTGATTGGTGCCGGTGATGCACGACAAGACCCTAATGTGGTCACTGGTACGTTCCCTCTCAATGGTCATTATGCATCTGTGTTGTTTGATACTAGCGCCGATTTTAGCTTCGTGTCTGTCGAATTTAAAAGATTACTTGGACTAAAAACTAGTAAGCTAGACACACCATACTCTATAGAACTGGCTAACGGTAAGACTATAGAAACTCGAGAAGTAGCGAAGGATTGTAAGTTGGATCTCTGTGGTCACGAGTTTGGCATTGATCTATTGCCAGTCGTGCTGGGTAGCTTTGACATAGTCGTTGGCATGGATTGGCTATCCGCACACCGCGCCGTCGTTGTTTGCAACGACAAAGTAATTCAAGTTCCCCTCGCAAGCGGTGAAACCCTATCGATCCAAGGGGAAAGGCGTGGGACGCCGTTAAGAATTATTACCAGCATGAAGGCCCGAAAGTGTTTAAGGAAAGGTCTTGTCGCATTCTTGGCGCACGTGGTAGATATGAAGGCCGACGAGCGAAGGTTAGAAGACATTCCGATAGCCAGAGATTTTCCAGATGTGTTCCCAGAAGATTTGCCGGGATTGCCACCACCTCGACAAGTCGAGTTCCGCATCGACCTTGTTCCAGGAGCTGCACCCGTAGCGCGATCGCCATATCGCTTAGCTCCATCCGAGATGCAGGAACTATCTGGTCAACTGCAAGAGTTGTTGGACAAAGGTTTCATAAGACCAAGCTTCTCACCCTGGGGAGCTCCCGTCTTATTTGTAAAGAAGAAGGATGGCACTTTTCGAATGTGCATTGACTATCGGGAACTGAACAAGTTAACCATTAAGAATCGCTATCCTCTTCCCCAGATCGACGATTTATTTGATCAACTTCAAGGATCCAGTTTCTACTCCAAGATTGATCTAAGGTCCGGCTATCACCAGTTGCGTATCCAAAAGGAGGACGTACCAAAAACAGCCTTTAGGACTCGATATGGGCACTATGAATTTTTGGTTATGCCATTCGGTTTAACCAATGCACCAGCTGTTTTCATGGATTTGATGAATCGCGTGTGTAAGCCATATTTGGACAAATTCGTCATTGTATTCATTGATGACATCTTGATCTATTCACGCACTAAGGAAGAACATGAGGATCACCTTCGGTTAATCCTTGAGGTACTACGCAAGGAGAAACTCTATGCTAAGTTCTCGAAGTGTGACTTTTGGATTCGAGAGGTTCACTTCCTAGGCCACGTAGTGAATGAAAAGGGTATACATGTCGATCCCGCCAAGATCGAGGCAATTAAAAATTGGGACGCCCCTAGAACTCCTACTGAAGTACGACAATTTCTTGGCCTTGCGGGTTACTACAGAAGGTTCATCGAGAACTTTTCTAAGATAGCACCGTCTTTAACCATGCTAACCCAAAAGGATAAGAAGTTCGAATGGACGGAAAAGCAAGAAGCGGCGTTTCAATTGCTAAAAGATAAGTTATGTGGCGCCCCGATACTATCACTCCCCGATGGTACGGAAGACTTTGTGGTTTATTGTGACGCCACTCACCAGGGATTGGGTTGTGTATTAATGCAACGAGAGAAGGTCATAGCATATGCTTCCAGACAACTAAAGCTCCACGAGAAGAATTACACTATACACGACTTGGAATTGGGAGCCGTGGTATTCGCGCTCAAGATATGGAGACATTATTTATATGGAACCAAGTGTACAATCTTCACCGATCATAAAAGTTTGCAGCACATCTTTGACCAGAAGGAATTGAACATGCGACAACGGCGATGGGTCGAATTATTGAACGATTACGATTGTGAGATAAAGTACCATTTGTGGTCTGAAGGGGAACAATTGGATCAGCTACGAGTGGAGAAAAACGGGTGGTGAAAGGTGCTGCATCGTCTTCGGAAGAGTAAAGAGTATCTTCAAGAGGAGAAGGATCGGCTGCTTGATTTTCAGATGGTTGTTCATCAATGATGCTGAAATTGTTGAAAACAACATCCACGTCAAAGAACCAGTCAGGACATTATTTATAAGAAAAACAAATTTTTTTGAAAAACTGAGCAGCAAAAGACACGCAATGTTAGTGACGTGCAAACATATATAGATAGCTCATCAAACGATCAGATGATCATCTTCTCTGCTTATGGGAACATAGACCTGAAGCTCTCATCATCTGATCAAGATAATGATCATCTTCTCTGCTTATGGTAACATAGACCTGAAGCTCTCATCATTATATTTCAATAAACCTTGAGGATCGGTAGGCCAATACCTAGCACACTGTGGGGTCCATAAAATTTTCGTCAACGTTACCGAAAAACATGATAAACAGCATCGCCAAACACATGTTGATAGAGAAAAGGCATGGATTTAAGTGGACAAGCATACCGACAATTGTTCTTAGGCTGCAGCTATCCAACGGGAAGTTGAAACGGGCTCTGGCAGGTATGATTAGTATGATCTTGAATGCAAAAGGTGAGACTTGGTAAAACCCCACTTATTACATTGGTTTTGGGCTTTAAAACTACTTATTGGGCCAAACTGTCATATCTGCGTACTTATTGGGCCCTGCGCACTTAACTCAAGTGCGCAGGCCCAACTGCGGATGTGTATATATACCTAGTCAAAAGGGGTCAAAATGTTTTATCCTCCTTAACACTCTTTACTAACCCTAATTTTCATCAAAACCTCATCATCTTCACCGTTCATTATCATCTTCATCATCATCATCACATCTAATCACCCCAAATACCCTCATAATCCCAATTTAAATCTTATTTCTTTCTTCGTTTGCTGATTATACTCACTGATTAAGGTAGATTTTTGTGTTATTAATGGTTCATTGACTGTGATTACAGGGTATAAATGAATGATCAAGATGCATCAGTGGGGATTTAGTTGTATTATGGGTTTTTGAATTCTTGAAGATCTGCGACTATGATATATGAACAAGTGCGCACTTGTCTCATAGAGACTGCGCACTTGTTTCATAATCATACAAGTACTCAAAAACCCTAATATGCTGCGTACTTATCTGTGTGAACTTAAATCTTGAACGAAGGTTCAAGTGTCTGCGTACTTGCCTAGTACGCAGACCTGACTGGTTTTCTAAGATGTTACCATGCCCGGGTTGACTTGGACTGCGAACTTGTTTAGGACCTGCGTACTAACCAAGTGCTCAGTCAAGTATGTGCGCACTTGACTGAGCACATGATACTGATTGACTTAGTTTCGACTGCGTACTTGATATTCTTGCACACTTGGACTCTAAACAACAACATAACTTTCATCTTGACTATTAAGACACTTGAACGGACTGCGAACTTAAACCCGGACCTTAATGATCTAACAACTGAAATTCAAACGTACCATTGACACCGATGACACCGATCCATCAAATCTTAATCCAATGACTATTAAAGTTTAAAACCTAAAAATATTAATAAAATCTAAGTCTAAGTTCGTTGTCCGTCTAAGTTTAAGTCTAAAGTCAGTTATCGGAGATCTAATTGGCTTTTCGTGCTCTTGGTTAAACAGATGGCACTTGACTGGGATCCTAGAGGCATGCACAACCAACCGATGAATCTCGATACTGAGGATGCCAAGTTTAGAGATGTAGTGACTTGGATAAGACGCAGCAAAGTCGGATTTGCTGTGCAGAACGCTGAACCAGTTTACGTCACCCACATTGAAGATTTTTGGAGATCAGCTAGAGTCGAAACAGTATCAAGAGTCAAGCGTATCAACGCAACTGTCCGAAACAAGCCTGTGATCATTACTGAGGACACAGTTCGAAACGTTCTGAGGTTGCAAGATCAACCAGGAACTTTCAGATTCATGTCTAAAGCTGATATTCACCAACAATTCAGGATCTTCGGCTACAAGGGTGAATTTGACAAGAGAGGCGATGTAAAGAAGAGTCAACTTACAAGAGACTGGAGACTTATCAGTCATGTATTCTTAATGTCTCTATGTCACAGAAAGGGAGGATACAATGCGCTGAGTGCTGAATGGTCGACAACGATGATAAAGATCTGCAAGGATGAAGCGTTCAACCTGTCAGGCATGATCTTTGACTATATGGTGAAGAATGCAGATGCTGGTTCAGGAAAGTGGGCTATGTACCCGAGGTTTGTACAGATGATGATAAACACTCAACATGAGGGTCTGCCTGTCGGTGACGAATACATATTCACCAGAGGGGCACGATTCTTCACAGAGTGCAACACACCTGACTGGGAACCAATGCTGGAAAACATGTATGCGGCCCAGCGATATCCTGTTGTTATGGAGCTGTACAACAAAATCAAGAAGAGAAGGTCAGATGCTGCAGAACCACAACAACAATCAACAGTTGCTCCTGCACCTGGACCATCTGAACCCACTCCTTCAGCCCAGCCGACTCCTGAAGAGATTGCCCTAGAAAAATCAAGGGGCAAAAGAGTGGCGACTGAACCTGCTCCATCAAAACCGAGCAAAAAGAAAAGACCAGCAAGTTTGTTATAAGAAGGAAGAGACTCTCTGACACCTGAGCAACTTGAAACTGCTGCAGCTTTACAACAACTTGCTGAGTTTGAAAGGGCAGCAAGAAAAAGAAGAAGAGAACAGCTGCCTGAATCTGAGATTCCTCGTGTTGTGACTCAGGAAGATATTGAGGGACAAGCGGTCTTAGAACACATGTTTGGGCCAGAACAACCGAATCAACCAGGGCCTTCCACTACTGCTGCTCCTGCCTCCAAAGCTTCAGCCCAGAGATCAGCTGAACCATCCTCATCAGCTCCTGCTGCACCTCGTCGCAAACCGATGCATCAGGAACTATATGAGAAACTTGTCAAAGAGGTCGGTAAAACTGCTGCCAGGGAGATCTGCACGTTAAAGAGCGACGTGCACAACAACCAGGAGCTTAGAAAGAAAGTAAAGAAGCTCAAACACAAGAATCAGAACATGGAGAAAGTCATTAAAGATCAAAGATACATCATCAAGTTCCAGAATGAAGTTCAAATGCAGATGTTTGAGATGTTCCAAGAATTCAAGAAGGAACTAACAGGTGCTCCCAGCGTTACTTTTGATGAAACTTTCGATTTTGGAAAGTTTTTTGGAGAAGGAGAAAGAGAAAGAAAGGATCGCCGAGGAAAGTGAGGTTGATGAAGTAAGCGAAGATGAGATGCCAGAGAGATTTGTGGAAATGGGAATGGACGAAGAAGTGGTTTATGAGACATCTGATGGGCACAAGTTGGATCCCGAAAGATCAACTTGGTTTCCTCGAAAGCCCATCACCATTCCAGCCCTACATCAGAATATCCATCACACAAAGTCTGCTCACCAGGAGAAGATCATCTCCTGGAAATATGATGAGGAAAAGAGATTGTTTGCTGTGAAAAGGAGAGGGGGAGTGATACAATATTTCAAAAGTCAAAAGGAGCTGAAATCTCTCCCCCGATGGGATATCCGGGAGCTCAGCAGAGCCCCTTTCATCAATCACTCCCTCGACTCCCAGGCTGCCATGGTCGAGAGGTTTATCAAGAAGGAATGCGACACAGATTTCCAAATCCTAAAGCCGCAAAAACCAAGAAGGAGAATCTCGAAGAAAAGAATCGATCCAGCAACCGGTCGTGGGATGATAACATATGTGATCGACCCTCCACAGGTCGTCACTCGAGTCCCTATTAGATCTGAGCTTCCAGTAATGCTGAGGAATTTCAAGAAATGGTTTTACGACAGCAACACTGGTGAAGCTGTCATTAAGCTGCAGGACGATTCAGAGGCGTTAAGGATTTTGGATCCAGTGGACGTGTTTGCACTCAACTTGTCAGATCTGAATATGCTATTTGCAAATCAGATCAATGTGGGTGCCGGGAACACGTTGTTTGAAGAAGCTGTGTTGTTTAGAAGGGCTGTGGATAGAGCCATGCATCTGAAAAGAGAGCTGCTTGAGATAATCGACAGGATCAATGCAGCAGATAAAGAAAAGGAGGATAGAGAGAAGGCGGCTGCTGCTGCTGCTAGTGCAGAAACTACTCAACCTGAAGTCGAGACTGCTTCAGAGGCACATACTGAAGAACCTGCACCAGTAGCCGATCCTGAAGGAACTACAACAGAGCCAACTCAAGCTCCTCAAGCAACTGAAGAAGATCCGGTCGCGTTATACATGCAAGACCCCCCTGAACAGGTTGAGGGGGAGGAAAGCGAGGTGGAGATAGATTGAAGATTAAAGAACTGGTAGCTGTGGTCTAGGGGGAGTATTGTTGGGTTATATTGAGACCAAAGTTACCAGATTAGAGACTTTTAGTAATATATTGTATAGATTGAAAGTTAAAGGACCTAGAATGTAATTATGGCATAGTTTTGGTTGCCTAACCCTAATCTGCGCACTTAAGTGCACGGGCTCTGCGCACTTAAGCTAAGTGCGCAGGCCCAATGAGCTTCCTATATAAAGCTTGTGTGTGTGCAGCATTGGGGTTAGGGTTTTGGTCATTATCTTTTGTTAGCACAAGATAGGTGCGTACTTGCTGTAATCCATGGTTCTTCAGTGTTAAATCATCAATGGAATTATCGTATTATTCATCTTGTGTGTCGGTTCTTACAATATTCATCTAGTTTCTTTTATTGTAGAAGATTAGTCACTTAAAACACCTAATTCATAGGTGTTTCTAAGTGATAACAATCTGTGCACTTACAAGATCTAGCATTTGGGACTTACAAAGCCGAGCATCAGAGACCATCCGGCTTGCTTCAGCAACCGGAAATACCAGAATGGAAATGGGAACGAATTACTATGGATTTCATTACCAAGTTACCTAAGACAACAAGCGGTCATGACATGATCTGGGTAATCGTTGATCGATTGACAAAATCTGCACACTTCCTCCCGATTCGCGAAACGGATAAGTTGGAGAAACTGACCCGTTTGTACATAAAGGAAGTGGTGTCTAAGCATGGTGTACCTATCTCCATCATCTCCGATCGAGATAGTCGTTTCACCTCAAGATTTTGGGAAAGTTTGAATGAAGCCCTCGGTACTCGCCTTGACATGAGTACCGCATATCATCCCCAAAACGATGGTCAGAGTGAACGAACCATCCAGACTTTGGAAGATATGTTGCGGGCATGCGCAATCAATTTCAGCGGTAATTGGGATACACACTTGCCACTGGTAGAGTTCTCGTATAACAACAGTTACCACACGAGCATTCAAGCTGCACCTTTTGAAGCTCTATATGGACGCAAGTGTAGATCGCCTCTATGTTGGGCCGAAGTTGGAGAAAAGCAACTTACCGGGCCCGAAATTATTCAAGAGACGACGGATAAGGTCTTTTTGATAAGAGAACATCTCAAAGCGGCACGTGACCGGCAGAAAAGCTACGCAGATATGAGACGAAAGCCTTTGGAATTTCAAGTCGGAGACAGGGTCCTACTAAAGGTATCACCTTGGAAAGGTGTCGCGCGCTTTAGGAAGCGCGGAAAACTGAACCCACGATATGTTGGACCATTTGAAATCCTGTCCAGAGTAGGCCCCGTAGCATACAAGCTCAAGTTACCACAAGAGCTTAACGGTGTACATGACACGTTTCACGTGTCGAACTTGAAGAAGTGCTTATCCGACGAAACTCTCATCATCCCCGCAGACGAAATCCACATTGACGACAAGTTACACTTCGTCGAAGAACCAATCGAAGTAACCGATTGGAAGGTCCAAAAGTTAAGACGCAGTAAGATCAGATTGGTCAAAGTGCGTTGGAATGCCAAGCGTGGACCGGAGTTCACGTGGGAAAGGCTGGACCGGATGAAGAAAAAATATCCCGCCCTATTCGAGAAGACCCCTATACCGGAGAGCTCGAAGTGAATTCCGGGACGGAATTCTCTTAACGGGGGGAGAATGTAACAACCGGCAAAATTAAGGTAATTCCGTACTAATTAATTAAACGCAATTAACGTAATTAAACGTAATTATGTGTTGATTGTTTAACTGAGGCCTTAGAAAGATAGCAATTCCCAAATAAGGCATAGGAATGCATAAGTTTAATGGCAAAACATGATAGGATCATGCGCAAGCAAATCTATCCGGTATGGACACTGGCGATTACCCGGTAAAAATTTAATAAGCGAAACGAACCCCGGACACCCGGAATATATAATAAATGATATTTTCACAAAATATAATGAGTTTTGGAAACCCAAAGCCATACGTGAAAGCTTATTGTACAAATCTCCCGGTAACGAATAAAGTGCGCGTACCGCACCCGATACGCGCGTAACACGTAATTTCACCCGGCGGAAGCCGAAATAAATCATCAGTAATTAAACTGGACTATATTTAAGGAATATTAATGGTATTTTAATATTCGGGTGACACGCGGTTAAAAACCCAAGAATACCCGGACGGCACCCGCACAAGATTAACTTAACTAAGTAAGGTTAATATTTAGCAAAAGTGGACCCCACCCACACCCTTTGGGGGCCGGCCTAGGGCCCACCCAAATGGGTAAAACTCTTAATTATCCCCTTTAACCCTTCATCTCCTTAATAATCCAATGATTAGAAAGATAATAATCATATTAATGCATGCAATTGTATTGGGTAGAAATTAACTAATCACTTCCTCTCTCTCTCAAAAACTCGGCCAAACACCCTCTAATATTATCCCCAAGATTATTTTTAATATCTTCCATAATCCTTCAAGATCTTACACAAAGATTTCCATCCAATCCAAGCAAGATACTAGTAATCTTGGAAGATTTGAAAGAGAGATATTATAACCCACTTGAGAATACTTGAAACAAAATCACAAAATTCTTCTTCTTCTTCTCCCTTGGCCGTAGGTTTACACCCCTCCATCAACATTGTTCTTTCAATTTTTACACTAACAAATCATCTCTAAATCATTATCCATCAAACCCCTTTGTGTGTTCAAGAGCTTGGAGCTTAACCCCTTTGGAAAAACACACTAAACCCCATCCAATCCAAGGTTGTTGTCTTCCCTAGCCTTGAGCTAGTAGTAAGTTTTACCTTGTTTGATTCTTAATGTTCATATTTTGTGCTTTTGAAAGCAAGTTGCACATTGATGGGTAATGAAATGGTTTTGAAATATAAAGATAATGTGTTTTGCTAGATTAAAAATGGAAGAATAATAACATAAATAAATCTTGGATTTATATTATTAAATGGAATATTTTGAGAAAATGTAATAAAATGAACATACACTTGAGTTGAAGGATGATTTGAGCATGATTGATGAAAATGACTTGAATATGATGAAAGATGATTTTAATCATCATAAGATGACAAGTTAATGCCAAAAACAAATTAAAATGGGTTAGATGATCATAGGTGAAAAAGTTCCATATTCAAAGTCTACTCACTTGAATGAGTGAAAAGTTGATATTTTGGATAAAAATATGGAACAAACATGTTAATAGCATCTAGTATGGATTATAAGATTATTAGAAGTGGAATGAAGTAAAAATAATCAAGCATTAAGAAAATAATTCTTCAAAGCCCACTAAAATGGAAGAAAAATGCTAACCATGAAAGATAAGATGAAAAATGCAGCAAATATAAGTTAAAGGACTAATATTATAACTTGGAAAGTTGAGGGACTAAAATATGTATTTTAGAAACTCTGGTCCAAAAATGCATTGACGAAAAGTTCGATGTCAAAAGCATAAATAATAGCTTTTTCAAGTGTAGTTTTTGATAAACATGAGAAACTTACTTGTGTATAAATTAAAAGAGGCATTTTTATAAAAATGGAAGTGTTATAAAAATAAGAGGATAAGTTAACATAAGGATTTTATAAAAATAAGATTTTATAAAATATTAGTAAAGACTTGGGAAGACTTGTACAAAAATGGATACTTTTATACAAATGGGAATATAAAAGTATCGGAAACATTTTTGGGTTACAAGTTGAACAAGTTGGGCTAAATGTACAAAGTATATTTTCCAAGAAATATACGTTCGGAATTGGAAGTATGAATAATATTTCCATAGAACGCATAATGGAAGTAAATGTGAAAAACGCTAACTAACGGACTTAGTTACATGAACTAACGTAAATGGACATATGAGAAAAATGCCATTACGACAAGATAAAAATATATATATATATATATATATATATATATATATTAAGGAAATAAAATATATATAACAAGAGTGAAACGTGCGTAACACTTTCCTAAGTGTAGAAAGAATATTCGTGGGAGAAAACACAACGTAACGAATTAAAAACGCTAAACGACACATGAACTTAACAAGTAGTATCCACGCGATGGTATATGTACATATGCTCGTTTTCGACGAAATTCTAGTATATCTATTTGAATGGGAAAATAGATATGCGAGAAGGAAAACCGAGACGAGTAGGTGAAGTATATCTACGAACGTGTGAATACCGACAAGATCCTAGTACATTTATTTAAATGGGAAAATAAATGTACGGTGTGGTGAGTCTAGTCGGGCGTTAAGAATATATTACCAAACGACAAGAACTTAGCATATTTATTTGAATGGGAAAATAAATATGTGGCAAAGTGAGTCGGGTCGGATAATAAGAAATCACATTATATCGAGCGAAACGATCCTAAGTATAATTATTTAAATGGGAAAATAATTATACGTTGGGTAGAGTCGTGTCGAGAATAATAGTGTACAAGTCACAAAGAATATTAATAAGAATAATATATGACTTGTAAGAAAAGGGTAATCCATCGCCAATGAACCTAGGATACGAAACTATTAAACGGGAATTGGGATAAAGACGTGGTCGGGAAGTTGGATGTACAACTTGCCAAGGCACATGCACCAAAGGTGTAGTGACTTATACGCCTAGAACATTTGTAGGTGCGAGATCACAAACTTTACTATTTTCTTCTTTGAGCCGAGCACAGTTATAGGTGAGTCTCACGGCCCCATTTCTAAACTATTTAACGTTTTTACGGGGGAAAGATATGTTGGGATTTGTTTGACGGGTTGGACACTTGAGTTGTGATCGCCACTCGGGGTTGAGACCTCCCCACTATAATCATTAATTCAGGAAAGTGAAACCAAAGGAATATTTGAATAGTACTATTGGTGCCTGACAAGGCCCACCCCTAATCGATAGCGTCGATTATGCATCGGCGTATGCGTGGGGTGCACGTATTCTGAAATGAAGTCGTAGGAATACCGAGTAACGACTTGGGGCGGGGGGCATTATTATTTGTCTTGGTTTGGTTATAGGCTCAAGTAAAATTGTAGGACCTTGCAACTCCTATAAATGTCATAACAAGGATATTCCCACGAGATAAAGTTTTATTAAATACAAAACCTGTGAACTCACCAATATTTATATATTGACGATTTTTAAACATATCTTTCAGGTAATTGACAGATGAAGGTTAACGTGGTGAGCAGGGTCGGGGGAATCTCCAAGTTGGGCGTTGGATGTCATGAAGGGGTCTCGTCTCTCTATCCCAAGGATTTCGGGATATGGGGAAGAGCCTCCCTATTTATTTCAAAAACAATTTTAAGATTATGTATGAATAATTTGACATGATTTTCAACGTTGAATAAATACCCGTTTGTTTAATTAATATTGTGGTTTGCATTAATCTTGGCTTAATCCTCTTGAACCGTCGCGCCACGTGTTTCCGCCATAGGCGTGGTGTGACACTTGCAAACCTAATAAAAGGTGTAGGAGCTCTATTAAATAAGCATCAATTTAGTTCGAACTATATAATTTTAACTATGGATGTGCATTTAGTATCGGGTGACGGGTACTGATACTGAACCGGTACCGTATCAAACATTTACGATAGCGGTGCCATTTTTTCGTTTTTTAAGTTCTGTACTTTCAGTAATGGTACCGGTATTTTGGTTGATTTACATTCCTTAGAATACCGGTACCGTACCATACAGTACCCGATTATTCTCGACACCAATATTGGTACCCAGTATTGCCATTTTTCAGGATTGATAATTTCGGTACCGATACGGTATATCTTAGTTTTTAACACTCTCATACCTAAGGTTGTTGGGTATGGGGACAACCCAAATGGGTCGTCCCCATGCTACATAAGCTACCACGTAAGCAAAGGGGGTTGTCCTTCTTTTTTGGGACAATCCAAGGGGGCGGTGTGCTCCATCCTTAACAGACCAAGACAACCCAAAACACCCCTTCCAATTGGTTCATATATTTAAAAAACAATAAAAGTGGTCTGTCCCGAATGTTCTCGCGAGGACGAACAAGACGAAGACAGACCGAGGGGGGCGGTGTGCATGTTCTAGACGACCCGGGACGAGGTGTGGGACGATCCCCACACCAAGTAGCCTAACATCTCATAAGGGTTTAGTTATGTAATATATTAATTTATTATCACTATTATCTATACTATATTATAATGCATGAGTGGGGGTATTTTAAGATACCCAAAAGTTAAGAACTTATTTTTCATTAATAACCCTAAAATGAGGGCAAAATAGTCATTCATACATTATTTACATCTTAATACACTATCTTAGTTACACTTTAATCCATTAAACTTACTTAACTTTTGCTTATTTAAATTATAGTTAAACTTCTTTTCCTTATTTTAAGCAAACCATCTCCCATGACTTTTAAATAATCATATTTTTGCATACTTTTATAAAAAAAAAATATTACATGATAATAATGAGCATTTTATTATCTTTAATTTGTGTATAGTATTGCTATTTTTTATTTTAAAAATATTTATGTGATACGTGATTAACGATATTTAGGAGTGAGCAATAACTAAACCATTCACCGAAGCCAAACCAAAAAATTTACAAAACTGAACCAAAATCTATTGAAAACTGAAAATATCCGATTTAACGTAAAATTGGTTATAGTTTTTGTTGGTACCTTTAGTTAACCCAAATTAGTTAAACAAAAACAGACACATTAATATATTCATAACAACATGCCCGCACGATGTGGTAGGGAACACAGACACTTCTAATTGTTTATGGTTGGGTTAGGTTCAATTCGGTTATAAGCCTTAACCGAAACAAAAATCGACATTATCGGTTTATCAATCTTGTTAACCAATCGGTTAATTGGTTCAGTCTATTTTGTTAGATTGTCGTTTTTAGTGTTTATCAATCTGGTTAACCAATCGGTTATCGGTTTAGTTAATTTTCGTTAATAACCAAAACCAAACTTTGGTTAAAATTTTGTTTAGAAGCACATGAAATGAAAGTATAAATACATGTAATGGATGTATAAAAGGTATAAATGTATGAATGGTTCAGTTTTTGTTTGTTAATTTTGGTTTACTTAAGGTAAAAAAATCGATATTAGGTTAACTCGATTTTGGTTAATTTTCAATTCGGTTTTGTATGTTTTTGTTCGATTTCGGTTGAGTTTCAATTATTGTTCACCTCAAGATATTGTTAATCACGTAAAAAATCAAATTTTTAATTAAAAGTATATAGCATATTATACTCTAATATGGTTTGAAGCTGAGTAGATAGATTTATGAATTGTAGTGGCGGTATAAATAGAGGGGGTTTTGAAATTTTTAGCTTTTATACCTAGGCCTGTAAATGAACCGAATGTTCATTTAATTTTAACCGAACACGAACACATAATCAAACACATTTTTGTGTTCATTTTCGTTCATTAAGAAATTTGTCATGTTCTTGTTCGTTTATGTTCGTTCGTTTAACCCTAAACGAACATAAACGGACCTTCACGAACATAATAAATGTGAATGATTTTGTATTACTGAAAAAACTAAATTACTAATTGGTTATATATTTCTACAAGTAGCTAAAGCTCAATTTATGTTTGTATTGATGAAAGTATAACTACGTATGTAATTAATAAACTTAAACAGACATAACTAAATGAACATAAACGGACGTTCACGAACATAAATGAACAAACCCAACGTTTGTTCATGTTCGTTCACTTAACTAAACGAACAATTTTTTTAGTTCGTGTTTGTTCATTTATTAAACTAGTAGGAAACTCGCGCGATGCGGCGGGAGTGACACTTGTTTATTTCGGTACTTATTTCAAAATTCGTTTAATATTTGTTGTAGCATCATTGCGGTGGATATACGTCATAAGCGTTACACATGTTTAGTAGCAAAAAAGATTTAACATTTAAATTGTAAAGTACTTTTAAGAAACATTTGATAAAATAAAGTAACATATGAAAGGAAAATAAGTATTATAAACATAACAGTTGAGAAAAATAAAAGCTAGAGAACTACTTGAATCACGAGATCAATTTAGTCATATATGTTCCAAGTCTGCATGATCTCATCTATATTGTCTGCCCACCATTCGTCATCTAGAACGATCGCTGAAATTTCTTGTATATCTCCATGTTTGATTATTAGATCTTTTGGTGAGGATGAGTTTCCTCCATTTTCTCCTATCTAAAGTGTCATCAAATATGTCATCTTTGTCATTTTCATCAGAACTGTCTAGATCAATAACTTGACTCCATTTGTATTAAGAGAGCCTCTTGGATCTCTTCCTATTAATTTCATGCATCTGATCCTTAAAATAAATTAAAAATATTTAATACACCAGTTAATAGAAGATAAAATAAATGTTGATATTACTTATTCACTAAATTCATGTTGAAGATCAGATTTGTAGGGATTAAACATTGCACCATAGCAAATAATCTCAACACTATTATCACCATTATCATGCAATAAAACACATACAATATACCACATAAAATAACAACCATGTTAATATTAAAAAATTAAACATTAATAAATACAACCTTAGACGCTACTTTAGACGCTTGTATGGCTATTGGTTTGTTCATCTCCGTATGTTTTTCATCTAAATGAATCTACAAAACCAAGAAGTTAACACTTAAATGATTAAGATATGTATAAAAATGTATAATTAGTGAAATCGGACGAATGAAAACCATAAACTAACAAATAACCAACATTAGAAGCTTCAACTTTTGAATTCAGTATCCATGCCTACGTATTTTAGCAAGTGAAATAGGTGTGCATTAGTATGTATTTATAGAATAAACTTTAGTAGGTTAGCACATGGTTTAATTATCAAATTCATGATTTTCCCACCCTTTTAAATTATGAAATTTTGTTAAACTTTAGTAGGTTAGCACATGGTTTAAATTTTGAAATTGATGATTTTCCCACCCCTTTAAATTAGGAAATTTTGTTTATCTTTGACTAAAGTGTAAAAAAATATTGTGTTTTCTGTGAATACCGAATTCAGTGCATTTATCTTTTTTTTTAAACTTTGTTAAAAAGAACTCCTTCAAATTAGGGAGTTTTGTTGTTATTAACATAGATGTTCATATCACATGGATATATAATATGCATCATGTGTTTTCTACCAAATTGATGCAACTGAGGTTTTTAAAAGAAATTTACCTACAATTATTTATATGGGGTACTACAATTGAAGCTATCAGTAACAAACGTGATAAAGCATTCTTAGAGCCCAGTCTTGTGTTGCAGTTTTGTTACCGTGTGACAGATTATTTGTCTATCAAAGCAAGGATGAACCATAATGTTTAACAACATTATCATATTTTAAGAATCACCAAAGCTGATATGTAGATTTCGAGTGCTCTGTTTGGTTTTTTAAATCGTTGCATTTTATTTATGTGAATTTTTCATTATTGGGCGGAACGATATTTAACACCAAATTCAATTTCACAATTTTGAGTTTTACTTGATCATGAAATGGTGTTATGATTCAACATCCATATTAACAATAAATCCATATTATATTTCATCTAGTTAGTATTTAAAACATAAAATGCACTAATCACTTGTACATAAGGCATTTTTTCTTGTACATTTCAATCCACACATCGGTATTGACTACGACAAACACCGACACGTCGACAAAAATGAGCCGGTCGTCATGGTATATTCGAATGTTTTTAAAATATAACAGTTTTAAAGTTATGATAGAATTAAATAAAAGAAATTATAATTTTGTAGGGGATGAGAAGAAAATGTAATTAGTAACTAAAAATTAGGGAATTAAAGTGTAAATAAGATAGGACATTAAAGTGTAAATAATGTATGAATGACTATTTTACCCTCATTTTAGGGTTGTTAATGAAAAATTAGTTCTTAACTTTTGGGTATCTTAAAATACCCCTCCCTCATGCATTATAATATAGTATAGATATAGATAAAAGACATAAACGAACTTCCCACCGAACAAGTTCACGAACAGCTTATGAACATTCGGTTCATTTACAAGCCTATTTTTTTACCTCTATATCATGTATTTATACCTCCATTTCATGTACTTCAAGGAAAAAAAAAATACTTAACCAAAGTTTGTTTTTGTTATTCACTAAAATTAACTAAACCGGACTAAAAACCAATAATCTAACAATACTAACCGAATCAAGGAACCAATTGTTTAATAAGATTGATTAATTGATGACCTTTGATTTTAGTTTCGGTTGAGGCAATAATCAAACTTAACCGAACCATAAACACCCTTAGAAATGTTTGTGTTCTTCGCTGCATCGCTCGGGAACTCTACTGGTTGCCCTAAATATGTAACACATATGTTATTGTATCTACAAGATATACATAGGGTACGTAAATGCAACAACATACCCTATATTAACTCTAAAAACTTCTTGTGGAATAATCAATGTATCAGTGAGAATGGATTCTGATAGTAGCGATTATTACGATGACGACGGTATCGACGGTGAAGTTTCAGACGCCGATTCACCTACCCATGATGGTTCATCTTGTAAGGTAATTAAACCCTTGATATTAATCTGCCTCTACAATCCCATGCAAAGATCCTATAATTTCCCTGTTTTTTTAACCCATAATAACCAGGGTTTAGGGTTTATTTTCTTTACTTTTTTATTTTTAAATTAAAAAACCATCAACTTTTTACGAGTGGGCGGATGGTAAACGGGCAAAAAGCTGTGCCGCTACCCCAAGATCATCTCTGTATTTTAATAACATAATTCCATATATCAAATTGATCTGGGATAAACAGGGTACTGCTGATTTTTTATTTTTTTGTGTTGTAATTGTAAATAAAGATTTAGGATCACCAGAACTTTTATATTAACATTGTTGTGATGCATTCTTGTGAAGTGGCGAAGCTTTAATTTTTTTTCCTTAGGGGGCTGAAAGTCACAGAACCCTAAAAACGGTTGGGCCGGACTCAATGCGTATAAAATTTTCTGATGAAAACGCGTAAAATTACACTGCGGAGCAGAGGGGGGGGGGGGGGGTGGCACTAACTATCCTTCGCCCATGCTTGTGATGCAATTGTGTGATCAAATATGTTTGAATTTGCAGCAACATTGATTATTATTATTATTATTAATCTGAGTTCTTTCCCTGTTTCCCATTTTCACTTTTTTTCTTCTTTTGCCTGAAAACATAGGTTATTACAAAAGAGTGTCTACTGGCTGCACAGGTGAGGCTTGTTATCTACAAATTGTGATGAATATGAAGAATTTGATCTTTATTCATAGGTAAATTGGAATTTAATAATCCAAACTATAACTCGTTGGCGTACAGTAATCCTTGATGTGTGACTAATGACACTCTTGACTTTCCCTTTAGTTGCTAAAGGCGATCCTACCTTAACGAAAAAGTAACTCTGTCTGCCCCAAATGAACAATTTTTTTTTTTTTTTTTTTTATTTCGAATTAGATGTTGGAAATTTTTTGAAACAACTCAACTAAAACGAGGCCTACGAAGTTACTTGTTTTTGTTAGAGTGGAGTTGTCCTTTACTACGAAAGTGAAACCTAGGAGTCTATTTTGGCACATAGTAAGTATTATGATCCGCCAGCGGGTCATAGTTTGAATTATTAAAATCCAATTTGCCATAATCATATGAGTCGGAGTCTAGGTTTATTTTATTTACTTGTGCAGAGAGAAGACTTGCAAAAAGTAATGGACTTGCTATCTTTAACAGAGCATCATGCGCGAACTCTACTTATACATCATAGGTGGGACGTCGATAAAGTATCTGAAGTGTTTGTGAACAAGGGAAAAGATCGACTTTATGAAGAAGCATGCGTAACGGTACATGATAATCGTTATAGTTCTTCATTGCAAAGGTCTTCTGTATCAACCTGTGAAGTCTGCATGGAAAAAGTCCCTGTCAAGAAGATGACCACAATGGATTGTGGCCATTGTTTTTGCAACAATTGTAAGTAAAACTTTTTTTTTTTTTTTTTTTTTACAACAAATGTTCCAAGAAACAGTAACCTTTACGCTGCGTTTACATTTTTCGTTTTTTTAAGGTTGGACAGAACACTTTCTAGTTAAGATAAGAGAGGGACAAAGTAAGCGCATTACTTGCATGGCTCACAAATGTAATGTAGTTTGTGATGAAGGTAAAATTAGAATCCATGTCACTAAAAAGGACCCTGATCTTGCGAAGAAGTTTGATCGCTATATTTTAGAATCGTATATTGAAGATAACAAATGGGTAAAATGGTGTCCTAGTGTTCCACATTGTGGATACGCCATTCGGGTAGAATATGATGAATACTGTGAGGTTGAATGCGCGTGTGGTGTTCAGTTTTGCTTTAGCTGTTCTTCTGAAAGACATTCGCCTTGTTCGTGTAAAATGTTAGAGCTTTGGAACCAAAAGAACAAGGATGGTTCGGATTGGATAAACATTAATACAAAAAACTGTCCCAAATGTCATAAAACAGTTGAAAAGCATGGAGGATGCAACCTTGTCAGATGTATATGTGGTCAACCGTTTTGGTGAGATTTTTTTATCGATTATGTGATTATGATATATTATTACATTTTTTTGTGCAAATATGTTGAAAAGCATGTTACGTCAACAAATTTTGTTTGGTTAAAGGATAAATATAACTAGTAGCTATTTTCTGTGATTTTGTAGTTGGTTATGTGGTGGAGCAACTGGTTTACAACACACCTGGACCAGTATACATGGTCACACATGTGAAGAGGAGCGCATGGCTAAGGCAGCGCGCTCAAAATCTGATAGTTTGCGTTATATGCACAACCTTGGTCGTTTTAAAGCTCATAACGACTCTTTAAAGGCTGAAATCACTTTGAAGAAGAAGTTACAGTCAATGATAACAATTATGGAAGCCCGCGATAAACAAACTGTGGATTATAGTTGGGTGACAAATGGAGCTGAAAGGCTTGTCATATCAAGACGAATTCTTGCATATTCCTACCCGTTCGCGTATTTTATGTTTGGTGATGTATTTCTCAGGGAAGAAATGACAAAAGATGATCGAATCATCAAACAGAACTTATTCGAACAGCAGCAGCAACAGGTCGAGAGTCATATTGAGAAGCTTTCGCTTTTTCTTGCGGAACCGTTTGATGAATACCCTGAAAATGAGTTTAAGGAATCAAAAATGAAGATCATCACACTTTCTGGTCTTATGGATCGCCTCTGCAAAAATTTGTAAGCGCACCTTCTTGATCGTTTTGACTTTCAGTAGATAAACTTTTAAATTCAAACTTAAACTATGTTGTCAAGGCTCACCGAGGCATATGCCTAGGCCCGCTTTTCAGCGCAGTGTTCTCGCTTCGCTTCAAAAGACCCACTTTTAGGCCATGAGACACATTTTTCAAGCCAATTCCGACAAAATTCCCTCCAAAAATCGTCTAAACAGGTCTGAAACAAATAATACCAAACCTAACCAAGTCTAGAATCAATCTAAGCCCTAAAGAAGTTGAAAACATGTCTAGAACCCTTAAAAAATTTATATTTATTCTGTACACCTCATCTAAATAAGCCTTCGATAACTATGAACTTATATTATTTTTAGATGTATAATGATCATAAAGCTGCATGCAGGTATGATTGCATTGATAATGAGATATTGCTTGATTTGGGAACAACCATTAACATAGCGCCTTATAAATCCAAGGGTGCAGATAAGGCTGTGGAGATTGATTAAGATTAAAGTAGTTATCTATATGAAGCTGTCTAATGGAATGTGGGCTGTAGATATTAATTATTTTATTTGTTTTATTAGGAACAACTTTTTGTGAATTTCTTCACGTATGACATGAAGCTAACATGAATTTCATGAGTTTGAGATAGTTTGGGTCAATGGGGGCGAATTCATTTTGCTAAGTTAGTCATGTTTGTGTCAACTTTCAGTCAATAAACAAAACAACTTACATTTGAATAGTGAGTATACAAGCAACATGTAACATTTGAGTAGTGAGTATATGAGCAACAAGCTGCGTCACTATCCCTTTTTGAATCATAAAGTCTATCCTGCTAAACGGACAACTAGCTATTTTGTTTATTATTATTATTATTATTATTATTATTATTATTATTATTATTATTATTATTATTCTTAAATTATATTATATGTAGGTATTTTTTTTTGCCAAAATTTAAACGCTAAACATAAGGCTATAAGGTGTAGAAGACACTTCCCCTCTATTCCCTCAAGTCCACATCAGCTTCTCCCATCTTTCCCCCAGTCAAGAGGGGTGGTGTTTCTCCTTCCCCTTTCCTTCCGCTTTCTACCACACTTTACAAGATAATGATATTAAGAGTAAATTACTATTTGAGTCCATTTGTTATGGTGGTTTTAACTAGTCGAATCCAAAATGAAAATGTTTAACTATCTAAGCACCTGATTTTTCAATTTGTAACCATCTAAGTCCAATTTACTAGCTTTGTTAGATTTTCTCAGTTATTTTTCATGAAATGACTAAAATACCCTTATTTATATTTTATTGTTATCATTATGTCACACATATGCACACACAAAAGAACAACACTCAAACATTTTCTTTTGGTCTCTCCCTCACCCCAACCGACCACCACCGCACTACCCGCCCACCCCACCGGAACGTCAACCATAAACAACAACTAACCCACTGGAACATCCACCACCAAAAACGACCCTAACCCATCGGAACGTCCACTACAAGAAACATCCAATCCACCGGAACCTCCAAACATAAATAACTATCAACCGGAACCTCCACCACCAAAAACGACCCTAACCCAGCGGATGCTCCACTACAAGAAACCCTCGATCCACCAAGACCTGTTCAATCTGGAACCAACAAGAAACATCCATATTAATTAGTTGAACAATCTAAGGTCTGATTTGGACCTAGACCTGTTCGAGACCCTAGCCGACTACTGCTGTTTTCGTTTGTAGCTACCATAACCCTAAGTAAAACTTGTCGCCAGCATCAAACATCTTTAATGGTTTAGATATGCAAATCAAACCAAGATATGCAAATCCTCATCATTGGTGTTGGGGAACGATGGTTGTGTGGTTGTGGTGCGGTGGGCTCGATCGTGGTCCGCAGAAAGTATATTGTTGAAGGGTTTGAGCAACAACATTAGATATTTGAACCGATAAGGGGTTGAGGTTTTCGGCTGGAGATGGTGACAGCTGTGGTTGTAGCTGTTGGATTTTCCGGCCAGAGCTAGTGGTGTACGGTAGTGCAGTGGGGTGGTGTCGTCGTGGTTAAGGCTGTTCACGAGCCGAGCCGATCCGAGCGGGGCTTTGCTCGTGCTTGGCTCGTTTACAATCCGAACCGAGCGGAACGGCTCGTTTACAATCAAGCCAAAAACCGAACGAGCATTGCTCGAGCGCAAATTTTCTGAGCGAGCGCCGATCGAGAATCGAGCGGAGAGTAATATGGATGATCATAAAATAGGGATGTCTCCTTCGATGTTTTCATTGTCGGGTGACAACTAAGGTCGAAATGTCCGGTGATAACACTAATATTGAGATCCCAGTGTCCAAGGATGAGACTTAGATTGAGGCTGGTGAGGTGATGAGCATACGTCAGAGAACAATTGTTGCATTGTGACGTAGGTGTGATATCAAGCGGCAATTAGGGATAGACGAATAATAACATAAAGAAGTCAAAACTGTCACCTCATGACTTACTGTTAAATCTAGTATTAATTTTTTTTATTGAGTTAAGTGGCTGGTTATATTTTGTTTGCATATATTGAGTCAAATTCAATAGAATCTTATATATAAAGTCATAAATTTATCTGTAAATTGTGTGTATATTTATTATTAAATAATTAAAAATTTATTCGAGCCGAACCGAGCCGAGCGTACCTTTGCTCGTGCTTGGCTCATTTATAAACCGAACCGAGCCGATCGGCTCATATACAACCGAGCGAAAGATCGAGCGGGCATTTTTCAAGCGTTTTCCGAATGAGCGACGAGCGATCCACGTGTGACGAGCGATTTGAACAGCCCTAGTCGTGGTGCGTTAGGGTGGATGTGCGGTGGCACCTTGTGTTATGGTGGTTTTAACTAGTTGAATCCAAAACGAAAATGTTTAACTATCTAAGCACTTGGTTTTTCATTTTGTAACCATCTGATAATCGCTCACCGAAATTTGAGGGAGAGGGGGGGGGGGGGGGGTTCATTGGGGGAAGGATGCCACACCAGCTCTCCGATCTCTTCCCCCAACCCACACCTCAAAGTCTAAGTCCTCTTTGACAATAGTATATTTAATTACATGCTTCCATATATAATTATCATCTAAAAGAATGTCATGATTCTTACGCTAAGCCCAAAAACACAAAAAAAAAATGTGCCAAAATAAACACGAATTTATGGACACTAACATCATTTGGTTAATTTCCTCTAGGAAGTGCCAAAAAACTCAATCATCGATGTGACTTCGTGACATTATTTGATTGTGATTGCCTAACCCAAAGTTTAGAAAAACATGATTTTCACCGGAAAGTACTGTCAACTTATGATTGGATCAGAGTGCCTTAACCAGCCAAGAGGGTGTTTGGGATTGAGTTTGGAAATGTAAAAGTGCTTTTGGTCAAAAGTGCTTAGTGACTTATTACTTTTTGAAAAAGAGTTTTAAAAAAAGTGTTTGGATTAGCTTTTGGGATGAGAAATGTCAAAAAGTCAGCATATTGTCTTTTTTTAAGTGTTTCGTTTAACTTATTGTGAATATTGGTTGTATGGGTGATAAATTTGTAATTTTTTTTCTAAAAGTCAAAAGTCTAAAGCCAGGATTTCTAACTTTTCAAAAACAATTTTTCCACCCTTAAAAGCCAAAAGCCAAAAGTCAAAACAGAAAATGCTTTTGGGTTACACAAACAACTTATTAACTTATTGGCTTCTTATAAAAGCTAATAAGTCAATAAGTTGTTTTGAAACTCAATCCCAAACACCCTCCAAATTGTATATAGTCTTGTAGACTTATAGATTAGTTCCAAATTTATTTAAATGGTCATTTAGATAAATTGTTTGGCTACTACATTTTCTCTAAATTAATCCATGGAGTTATTGATGTAATTACTTCATTACTCAAATATTTTAGCAATTGTATTTGTATACAACTTTATGATAATCGCACATATTTGATCAAAGAAAGGATCCCCATAATTCTCTCTTATTCACCAAAAGTTTGAAAAAAAATAAAAAATTAAACTTTTAAAAATCATTCCATGTCATCGAATACCTTGATCCCTAGCAAACTTCCAATCTCCATTGTTACAAATCTTAAAAGTTGTTAAAATCATTAACAATCCGTATTCATAATTTGTAAACAATGAGAGGAGGAAGAATGCTATCCGATTCAAACTTTTCGTTCCGATTTCCCGACACCAATGAAGAAATCAGCGAGCGTCATAGCGACTTCTCTTGTAACGAACCCATGGGCTCGCCAATTATGAAGTCACCCTGGAACCCGGGTACACCATGGACCATGGCTAACCTGGATGGGGACTCGAGTTGTCCCATGAACGGGCTCGTAGGCTCGTTGGTTAGGGAAGAAGGGCATATTTATTCCCTTGCAGCCTCGGGTGACCTCCTTTACACAGGATCCGACAGTAAGAATATTCGTGTATGGAAAGACATGCATGAGTTTTCGGCCTTCAAATCCAATAGCGGATTAGTGAAGGCCATTATCATATCCGGTGAAAAGATTTTCACCGGACATCATGATGGGAGGGTTCGGGTTTGGAAAGCCAGTTCCAAACACCCGAACCATTACCATCGGGTGGGCACATTCCCATCTGTGTTTGGCGTCTTTAGATGTACAATAAAGCCGATGAATTACATTACTCAACGAAAACACACTGCAGTTTGGATCAAACACTGCGACGTGATTACGTGCCTTAGTTTAGATCAAGAAGTCGGGTTGCTTTATTCGGGTTCATGGGATAGGACGTTTAAAGTATGGAAAATGTCGACCTCAAAATGTGTTGACTCGGTAAAGGCTCATGATGATGCGGTTAACTCGGTCATTTCGACAGTCGAAGGGTTTGTGTTCACAGGGTCTGCAGATGGGTCTGTAAAGGCCTGGAAACGAGAAAGGACAGGAAAGACATCGTTAAAACATATGTACGTGAAGACGTTATTAAATCAAGAAAACGCGGTAACCGCTTTGACAGTGTCGAAAAACGGGTCGTTTGTGTATTGCGGGACGTCAGACGGGATAGTGAATTTTTGGGAGAGAGAAAATCAGTTGGCGCACGGCGGTTCGCTTAATGGACACAAGTTAGCAGTTTTATGTCTTTCGGCTGCGGGAAGTTTGGTGTTTAGTGGGTCAGCTGACAAACTTATATGTGTGTGGAAGAGAGAAGGGGTCACGCACACATGCATGTCAGTACTCACCGGCCATTCTGGGCCGGTGAAATGTCTGGCGGTGGTAAGAGAGATGGAGTCGACCACCGCCAGAAGATGGAAGGTTTATAGTGGGAGTTTGGACAAATCAGTCAAGGTTTGGAGTGTGTCAGAATTGGCACCTGTCATGCAACAAATGACTGTTGTGCAGAATGGAAATCCAATACGGTCGGCAAAATATTAATGGGTTATGGGTTTCATACACCCGTGACATCACATTTTAGGGGGTATGACATCACATTCTGGGGTATGTGGCAGTCTCCTGTTAGTGTATGATGTGGGCCAAGGTGTATGATTCCTAAATACCATATTAATTGGTCATTGTTTCATTTGTTGATGGGGCATATGTTGTCATATACTGCCTTGTTGATGGGTATATGTGCTAATTTCTTGCTGTACAATTGTGGGTTTTAATTTTTTTGTTTTAATGTATAATCCAAAACTCCCTGTCTTCAAAATTGAAGATCAATCGACAAACAATTCACTCAACTCTAATTGGATTCACAACACCCAACAAACCATTCGCTATTCCAGTGATTTCTTGTTGTTTTTGTCTATTAGAACAAACGCAGTGGTAGGGGGAATTCAACGTCCTTCTCCACTTGTATATACATGATTGACCCAGCAAAAAGTAGGTTATTCCACACTAGTTTTCAGCGTGAAATATTTCAAGCCCCTGCCCAAAACAACCCAAAACGCCCAGGGGCCGGTGTGGCCGGCGTTTTGGGGCGTTTTCCTCTCATTCCACACCCATTTCCACGCTCCACTACACCTGATCTTAATCAAGACCATGTTCCAATTCTCGGTTGTGGTGCCTTGGGGGGGGGGGGGGGGGGGATGGCGACGGTTGTATATTGTAATGGTGTGGTAGACAACCGTGATGTCCTGGAAAACCACAGAGAGAGTATGTGTGTACTTTACTCTTGGTTTTTTCATTTTTATGAACAGTTTACAACTTATAAACTCGTCACAAATTTTATTTCTGATTTTTAGAGTTGGTTTCATTTTCAAAATGTTGAAGTTGGTTTTGAGACTGGTTGATTAAATTTTAACTTAGCATTTGTTTGAGTTAGTAAATTGATGGTCCTTACAGTTTGCTTATATTGCATTTTTGGTCCCAACTATCAAAAATTACACAAATGGTCCTCATTGTTTGGTGGGATAACGATACACCCTACAATCAATATGTATGCTGAGTGCATGTAATCTGTCTGTTTTAACTTCATGTTGAATGAAAAAAAAGTTATGATAAAAAAGAGCAAACAATGAGTAAACAACTATTTTCATCCATGTGGTTTGGTCATTTTCGTCGAATTCATTCAAAATATCTTTTTCGTCTGGCTATCACTAGGGTACTTAAACTTGTCATTTTCATCCACTCGGCTACCACTAGAGTATTGACCTATCTAGAAATACAGATGGGATATTGCAAAAAAAAAAAAAAAAAAAGGCAATTGTGGTTGGGTTTTGAGTTTGCAAGAAAAATGCAAACAGTCTCATGAGGACGACAACAACCTCTTCATCACGAACCATCAAATCACATTGAATCTCAATTCTGTTGCTCCTCTCTCGCAACCAAATATCGATTTCATCTTATGTTCATCATCTCTGTTTCAAAGTTGTCGGTGGTTATACATGATGGTGCTAAAGATGGCGGGGTTTCTACCGCTGCTCTGATAGGGTACCAGTGACATTCTCAGAGAAGACAACCAGGTGGGTGGCTATGGGGGTGAATCAGGGATGTGATGATCATGATGATGCGTATTGTAACAACCTTAAAAAAAGTAATCGCTTAATAAAACTTTAATATACGAAATCGAATAAAGTATCGAAAATATAATCGGATGGGCCACCTAAAAGGTGTAGCCCAATCAAGCGAATATCTTAGTGAGCTGAAAAAAATAGTCTTGGGCCACCTGATGGTGAAGACCAACAGACTTACCCGGATAAATAGCCACGACCCGTTAATATTATAAGCCCAATAGATAAAGTAACCTCTTATAACTTGAGCCCAGTTAGAGATTAACTTAAGCCCAATCCCTTTTATTCCCATAAGCCCAATACCTCATTTAAAACATCTCGGCCCTTTCGATTATAACACAACCGCCGCCAAAACTCACCTTCTTTCCACCTATATATCACTCTCAACACTCAACCTCTCTCACACTCCTCCACCTATTCCTCCCTATATCTAGCAATCATGATATTGCATGCATTCTCAAAACCACATTGATTATAAAAATCATCCAACCCTTCGGTTTCCCTTCTCAATTCTCCACTATAATAAACTTCTTTCACCACAATATTATCTCTAAAAACAAGAACATCATCGGCTAAGCAACCGTCCAATTAAACTTTCGATCATTATCAAATATCCGGGTAAGTGTCTTAACATTTCTTCTTAGGAGACGAGTGCCTAAGCTGTAATGGCCAGCTTTTAGTCTAGGAAATCATACTCCTAAGCTGTAACGGACAACAATATATGTGTTTTATTAATCGTATGTCGATGTAAAAGGTTATTGGCCCATCTTTAGCACCTTCGGCGATCACTAGAACTCAACCGGAACCTTCGAATGTGAGTGCATGTCCCCCATTTTTCATCTAAATCTCTTTGGGGTGAATGCATGTTGTATGTGTTTTGTGTAAACTTGCATGTTGTCGTGAATTATCCGAATTATAATAGAACCGGTCGAACAAAGAAATTACTAGAGTGGATCCACTTGGTCTTTCATTTTAGGGGTTGTTTGGTAGCCTCTTAATGAGGCTCTTAACCATTTAGCGCTGAATGATTCAACATTCAGTGTGTTTGTTTTAGCTTCTGAATGGAATGGTTAAGTCTGAATCATTAAGATTTGGGATGTTGCTGAACCATTAAGCACTGAATTATTAAGCACTAAACTAGGCTGAAGCTTAATGAGGCTCCCCTACCAACGTGGGACAAGAAAATTAACCATTAAGAGGTCCAACTTAATAATTCTGCGCTTAACCATTCAGACCTCTTAACCATTCAGACCTCTTAATGATTCAGCACTTAATCAACCAAACAGCCCCTTAATATTTATCTTGATTCGTAAAGGGATTAAGATCCATTATCTAACATTGGCAAAGTGTTACCGGGAAATGTTATATTTTGATCAGTCATCAAGGTGTTTTCGGTTATCATGTTTATCATCGGTCATAATACGTGTCTCGGCATCACTCACTAGTTTTATAACTAACATATTTTAACATGCATTTCAAGATCTAAGTGAAAGTATGGAAACTGGGTATCATGCATGTTCGAGTATCATAACCGATTAGAAAGTGGTGTTTATAAATAAAGTGTGTTTTGGAAGAATGTTATGTTATGAAGAATGTTTAAATTATGAATGATGTTTAAAAACCGTTTTGATAATAACATAATTTGGAAGTTTTTAAGTATGCATGATTGTGTTCTTGTTTATACCATCGGTAATGACTCGCAAATCCGGGTCGTTACACATTCAAATTGTATAGTTTTTTTAATAGTGTTTTGTTAGTCACATTCTTGTTTTAAATTTATATTAACCGTTTTAAGTTTTATACATTACTACATACACAATATGGCAAGTGTACATGTCATGTAGTTGTATAGTGTGGTTTATAACCAAGTGTCAACCCAAGGCTTCAATGCTTCCCAGTACTTAGCCTTCGTTGCTGTTTAGTCATATAAATATATAATAAGTTATGGGGAACCAAAAACAAAAGCTATAGCATCAAATAAAGTAACATAAAATAAGTGGGTAATTGATTAATCAAAAGATTAATTATTTCATTTACCTCAAATTCCCTTGATGCAATAAATATAGTTTGAAGTCATTCTAATGGCATACTGGAATGGTAAATAGGCATCCCATAGCGGGATGAGAAGGACCATATCGGGCGAAACACCTTAATTCTCCCTGCATCCTCATAAAATGGAAATACCACATTAGGCATAGATTTTTCACGAACCTACTTGCTGTTGGTATATTTGAATGATTAACAAGAATACAAACAAAGAACAAAACAATAGTAGTCGAAAGCTTTGATTCTTTATTGCTGAATGATTAATAAAAAGTGAATACAAAGATCATCAACTAAGCTGGTTTAAATAGGAAACAAACATAACCGAAAATAACTAACAAACTGCAAATGACTCGGCTATCTTATTGACTCAACGACTAACGACAATCAAGGACTAATTATTCAAACACATAGCCGTTACCATGCATATGTGACCCATGAACAACTATATTTTACTTGGACCCCTTGTAGAAGTTTGAGTTACATTTTCAACAGCCTCCCTTAACTCAAACTTCCTTACTCCCATCAATCTTCTGAAATGCTCAAACTTTTCATGATTCAAAGCCTTTGTCAACACATCCACCACTTGTTCATCAGTAGGCCAGAATCTCAATTCTATCAACCTTTTTGAAACCAAATCTCGAATGAAATGATACTTCAGCTCAATATGCTTAGTTCTGCTATGCTGAATGGGATTTTTAGACAAGCAGATTGCTGAATTTTTATCACAATATATCAATGTTGCATACTGCTGTGTTAAACCAAGATCTTCAAGAACTCTCCTTAACCAAACCCCTTGACAAGTAGCATTAGTTGCTGAAATATATTCAGTTTCTGAACTAGATAATGCAACCACATGTTGCTTCTTGGAGCTCCATGTAATCATCCCACTCCCAATGGTAAATGAATGAGCTGAAATACTCTTCCTATCATCCATTGAATTTGCCCAATTACTATCAGAATATCCAACTAATTCCACCCCACTTCCTTTCTTTCCTTTTGCATACCACATGCCATAATCAATTGTCCCCAACACATACTTCAGAATTCTCTCGGCAACTCTTAGATGATTCTTTGTAGGCTTTTACATATACCTGGAAATTATTTCCACAGCAAAAGTAATGTCTGGCCTGGAATGGGTCAGGTAAATGAGACATCCAACCATACTTCGATAATATGTCCCATCAGCAGGATCTGACCCATCCTACTCTTGATGTTTTTCATTAGTGTTCATTGGAGTGGGCACACTTTCGCTATTATGCAATCCAAACTTATGAATCAGATTAGTTGCATACCTTTCCTGTCCCACAAATACACCTTGATCAGTTTGTTTTATCTCCAATCCAAGGAAGAAGGTCATCAATCCCAGATCCGACATTTCAAAGTGTGTCTTCATGATGTGCTTGAATTCATGAGCCATCTTGATATTTGAGCTAGTGTATATAATGTCATCAACATAGAGACATACATAAATAACACCAGCAATAGTTCTCTTGTAGTATAGTGTTGGCTCATTTGGACTTCTTTCATACTGTTCACCTGCAAATAAGAATCAATTTTGACATACGAGGCTCTAGGAGCCTGTTTGAGTCCATAGAGTGCATTCTTTAAGTGATAAACTTTATATTCCTATCTAGCAACAATGAAACCTTTAGGTTGTTCTACAAATATATCTTCATTTAAATTGCCATTTAGGAAAGCAGACTTAACATCAAGCTCGAACAAGGTCCAATTGAAATGAGCAGCCACTGCAATGATCAGTCTGCTTGTCTCAAAACGATCCACAGGAGAAAAAGTCTCTTCATAGTCAATTCCAAACTTTTGTGCATATCCCTTGGCAGCAAGTCTTGCCTTGTACTTCACAATCTCTCCTTTAGGTCCCAATTTTGTTTTGAACAGCTATTTAAGACCAATTAAATTGGTTCCCTTTGGTTGATCAACCAGTTCCCATGTGTTGTTCTTGTTGATTGCATTTAATTCTTCCTTCATAGCCACCTGCCATTCTTCTTTTCCAGCAACTTCAACATATATGACAGGATCAATGGCTATGAGAGCAAATTGGCAATTTGCCTATGTATCCTGCAAGGATCTATACTTTATAGTCTTATTGGAACTGTTTTGAGTGCTAGATGAGCTACTTTCATCTAGATTACCTGAAACAACAACAACAACAGAAGACTCATCATTTGGGTTAGTATTATGATCAATGTCCTCCACATGATCATCATTTTTTGTTTCAAGCTCTCATTCAATTGTTGTATCTTCGAGGAACATGTAGTTGCTATCTACTTCTTTGCCTTTCCAATCCCAACATGATTCTTCTATAAACCTTGGATCTCTTCTGGCGAGGATATTCTTTGTGACTGGATTGTAAAGCCTATATCCGCTGAGGGTTTGTGAGGTTTAGCCTATCATAATACATTTCTCTCCATGATCATCCAGTTTTTGCTTTGTCTGTCCTGGAGTCAACGCATAGGCTACACATCCAAACACTTTTAAATTGTTCACATGTGGTTTTGAGCCATACTATACTTCAAAAGGAGTTTTATTTTCTAAGGCTTTTGTAGGTGAAATATTCAGAAGAAAAACAGCTGTAGCTGTTCCTTCTACCCAAAAATATTTTGGAAACCCCTTAGATTTTATCATGCTCTTCATTATCCCATGAACAGTCCTGTTATTCCTCTCACTTACCCCATTAGCTTTTGGTGTGTACGGAGGTGTAAGAAGCCTTTTAATCCCATTATCTTCACAAAACTTATTAAACTCTTTAAAGGTGTATTCACCACCTTTATCTGTTTTCAAGGCCTTGATTTTACACTCACACTCTTTTTCAATCATCACTTTAAATTGCTTAAACTTATTGAACACTTAAGATTTTGTTTCAACAAATTACACCCAACACATTCTGCTATAATCATCAATAAATAGCAGGAAGTACTTGCTGCCTCCCAAGCTAGGAACTTGCATTGGTCCACACAAATACGAGTGGATCAATTCAAGCTTCTGCTTTGCACACCAAGTACTAGTGTGAAATGGTTGTTTGGATTGCTTCCCAAGAATGCACCCTTTACACTTGTTTTGACTTTTAGGTTTTGGAAAATCAAAGACCATACCTTAATTATGGAGCTGCTGCAACCCTTGATAGTGAAGGTGCCCATACCTCTTATGCCACATTATAGATTCTTGATCAGGTTTTCTCATATCTTCTCTTTGGGTTTTGGACACATCCATAAGAAACATGTTGTTCTTTTCTTGATTAACTTTCATAAGAGTCATTCCTGTTTTCTTATTAATAATTATACAAGCATTACCATCAAACAATAATCCATACCCTTTCCTCATTAATTGTCCTACACTAAGCAGATTATACTCAAGTTGTGGGGCATAGTACACATCATTAATAAGTTTCTGATGTCCATTTGGAGTGACAACTTTAACTTGGCCAATCCCTTTAACATTTATTTCTTTCTTGTCACCCAACTTAATAGTTATTTTGAATGATTCATCTAGTTTCAAGAAGTTTAACGTACTTCCAGTCATATGGTTTGAACAACCAGAGTGAATAAACCATAGTGAACTAGAGATAGAAGTAGTAGATGCGTTTTCCATGAGAAGAAAGGATTGTGTGTGTTTTACCTTAGGTTCTTCATGAGTGAATGCAAGAAACAAGTACCGATCTTCATTGTTTTCTGATTCATTACCTTCCTGATTGACCATATTAGCTTGAGCCTCATCATTATACCAACAGTCTTTCCTCATATGCCCCATCCTGTTATACAGATAGCACTGAGGAATTTTACCTCTTTCTTGAGATCTGCCACGTCCTTTTCCTCTAAAAGATCCTCTGCCTCTTCCTCTAAAGCTTGAGTTACCATCATTCTTTTTAGGACTTTGAAAGACTTGTAATGCTTATTCATTTGTCTTCTTAGCAACCTTATTTGAATTCCTGCTCATTAGTCTAACTTCCTGAGACTGGAGATATCCCATTAATCAAACTAGAGTGAGTGTGGTTAGATCAAATGAAACTTCAATGGATGGGACAATGAATTCAAACTTTTGTGACAGGCTTCTGAGGATTTTCTCAACCACTTTCTGATCTTGCACTGCTTCACCAAATGATCTGCGTTTGCTGACTATCTCCATAACACAAGAGAAGTAATCACCAACCAGTTCAATATCTCCCATAGAGAGATTCTCAAAATCTTTTCTCAATCCTTGAAGTTTTACAGCTTGCACTTGTGTATCACCTTGATATTCAAGCCTCAAGGTGTCCCATACCTCTTTAGCAGTGTGTGCACCAGCAATTTGAGAGAATAAATTGTCATGCACACCCTACTGGATTATGGCTAGAGCCTTGGCATCTTTCTTTCTTTCTAGATTCACGTTGTCTTTCTTGATCACCACGAACATGAACTCCTCCTTCCACCGGTTCCCAGACCTCCTGAGATCTGAGAATAGTTCTCATACGTATACTCCAATATTCATAGCCCTCTCCTTTGAATACTGGAATGATTTGAGAGTTGTTTATCTTTGTATCAGTCATAGCTAGAGATTACAAGAGACAAGGAGCAGAGTAAAACCTTGCTCTGATACCACTGTTGGTATATTTGAATGATTAACAAGAATACAAACAAAGAACAAAACAATAGTAGTCGAATGCTTTGATTCTTTATTGCTGAATGATTGATAAAAAGTGAATACAAAGATCATCAACTAAGTTGGTTTATGTGACAACCGGAAAATCTCCGAGAAATTTTTCTTTCTTTTCATCGCTTCCTTTTTGGTTTCAGGCAATTTTCGGGACAAATTTTTTTTCAACGGGGGGATGATGTGACACCCGACAAACTCTGGTTAATAACTTTCGTTAAACTAGTAAGTCTACCTTATCGAGTCATGCATATTACGTACTTAACTGGGCCAGTCGAGTCGTTACGATGATTCTGGGAATCATCGGGAGTCGTTACAACGATCCGCGGGATCATAAGGAGTCTGTCCATAACCATGTGTACAAGGATTGGTGATTTGTGGAATCACCGGGTTTAACGCACACACACAAGTCTCAAGTCCCGGGAATTGGTGAACGGATGTAAACGTGTTAGTTATCGTGCATTATGTGTTTGTAATCATTATGTGACTTGTCAGTATGTGAATACGTGTTTATATGTGTTAAAATAGTGTTTAACGCGCCAAAAACCCAACCTGGAACCCTACAGGCGATTAGGAACCAGGAAGGCTCCTAATCGCCACTTCTATAGGCGAATAGGGAAACTTACTGGCGATTAGAGCTTCTAATCGCCAGTATATAGGCGATTAGAAGCTCTAATCGCCTGTACTGATCTCCTACTCGCCTGATCTGATATGCACGAGTCAAAACACCTATAAATACAACCCTTGACTCCCCAAACACCATTTGTGCAACCCTAACTGATCCTAAGCCTCCCTCACACCTTAAAACACCTCTGGAACTTGTTTTGCTTCAAAACTCACCATTTCCAAGCTTACACACCTTTCTTTGATAAAATCCAAGGTGTGTTCTTCATCCCAAACCTTTGTAATGTTATTGTTTTGGTTCCCCAAAAGTCCAGACCTTGTTTTGCTAAGAATGTGTCTTTAAAAACCTTGGAAATGAGTTCTAAAACAAGTCTATATCATAATACTTGCTATATGTGAAGTATTGATGCATATGATGATTTTTGGTGATTATAACATGAATGTTTCCATGAATTTGATGCACTTCTGATGTGTAGGAGTTGTTAGGATGATTATCTATGAGTTTAAGCTATTATTATAGTGTTTTGATGAAAGTATGCATTTTGACCCATTTGGGTGATTCTTGAAGAATTAGGGTGTTATGATATGATTCATTGCTTGTTTGTTGTTAGGAATCATGCTAGAATGATGTTATAACATAGGGATGGTAATTTGCAAGGTTGTAAGTTGTGTAATTTGATTATTTCCATTTAAGGAAAGATTTCATAGTTAATGAAACCTAGTACTTAGCCATTTTGGGAAATATTCGCACCGAGGCCGTTAGAGCATAGATAAATTGGGGGTTTTTGCTTGGAATGGGTTGGTTAATGGTTTAGGTTTGATATTTGGTGTTTTTACATGTTTCGGATCTGATTTGGAGGGTTTAACGCGCCAAAACGCGCGACAGCAGCCTAGGGGCGATTAGGGTTCTAATCGCCTGATGCATCAGGCGATTACAACCCCAATCGCCCGATGTATCAGGCGATTAGGCCCTACTCGCCTGATAATACTCCCTACTCGCCTGCTGACTTCTCCTACTCACCAGTTGACTTTTCCTAATTGCATGTTAGTTTCCTAATCGCGTGTACTACTGTCATAAGCGTATTTTGACATCTCGGAACATGATTTGACACCTAGAAACATGATAGGAACCCCGGGATACACCCAATGACTTAGTAACACGTGTTCGGACTTGTTTATGCGTTAATTGAACATTATGCTAGACTAGGTGAACTCTTGCGCGTATTAAGTGTTTAAATGCATATGTTGCATGATGTCTTGCATTTGTCTAACACGTGAGATGTCGAGTCACCAATGGGATGTTGGGTCTTGTCTGGTACGGTCGGTTTAACAGTAAAAGGTGTTTTCAAACGTTTATGGTTATGGTCTGGACATTCGGGGACTAGTTAACCTGCGGGTTATTAGTCCGGGTACTTACATACATCTTATGATAGGTCGCCGCTATTTGGGGCTATCATAGCATACCGATTTAACTGTTTTCAAGTAACGCTATCTAAGGTGAGTTCATGGCCCCACACTTTACTGGTTTTGTTTTCGAGGTGAGAAACATGCTTATACATTTTGATTACACATTTACATGTTATACATTATAAACACACGTTTTCATGTTATACTATGGCTCACACTTAATTACTATATGGTTCATCTAAGTCCCTTAGAAACCACTAATACGGGGATGTAGCGGGGAAATGTGGATAGCGCTATTGGGCCTGACAAACCCCACTCGACGGCTGGAGGCCGGGCGGGTGCATATTGTCTCAATCACACTAGGCTTACCAAAGATCAGGTAGTCTGTAAACAAGGGTATCACACAGTCAGCAATGGTTTCGCCCGTATGAGTAACACACTTGACGCCTAGCTAGCGTACGAACAAGCATAGTATGAACAGTAACACTAACAGTAACGGTAACGGTAACGGTAACAGTTTTTAAAGGATTGACGAAACGCTTATTGAAAAAGAAAAACCTGTGAACTCACCAGCATTATATGTTGACATTTTTGGCATGTTTTCTCAGGTCGCTAAGGTAGCGGTTAATGGACTAGGCGCACGGAGTCTGGCACGGCGTCTAGAAGTCTTGTTGCATATTAAACAATGTTTTGTAAACTGTAATATGTCTTTTGGTTGTAAACAAGAAATGCTTCTGCTGCTGGTTTATGGCTCAAAGCATAATGTTTTTGGTTGTTGCATGAAATGTCTTACATATTTTCTTACATTTAGTTGTCGTTTATTGTGACCGTTGACTTGGATCCTGATGTGTCACGTGCCTCGCGGTAAAACCCCGCATGTGGAAATTTGAGGGTGTGACAGTTTAAATAGGAAACAAACATAACAGAAAATAGCTAACAAATTGCAAGTGACTCGGCTATCTTATTGACTCAACTACTAACGATAATCAAGGACTACTTATTCAAACTCATAGCCGTTACCATGCATATGTGACCCATGCACAACTATGTTTTACTTCAACCCCTTGTAGAAGTTTGAGTTACATTTTCAACACTTGCAAGCTTGAAATGCACGGTCCCCGCATAAGCCACATTTAAAAACATATTAAGGAAATCTATGCTTCAAATGTAAAATCATTTTGCTAGGTTAATCGCAACCTGTGACTTATAATTGAATGCATAAGTTTGAAAGCACCACCATGCAAGATGGATTAGCAATCAAAGATACATAAGCCAATTCCACGATATATATGACTTTCATATCTTTAAAATAACAAACTTTGGAGTAAGCCTCTACCCACCATCTCTTGTATAAAGATGTACGAATCCTGAATGCATGCAAAGACCACATCGGTCGAACATATACACACAAGTTTGAAACTCAAGTTTAACACATATTCAATAAAGCATAAAAGTATTTACAAATTCAAATAATATAAACTTTAAACATTAAATATATACATCAAGGTTCATCTAAACCAAATAGATACAAGAAGTTTGGCCAATGAAGGTCATTACAAAGTTGCCCCCACTTGGTGGATTAACCATGTTATGGTTTGATTGAACCAACTAAAGCTAAATACAGTTGAAGTAACTTCCTAAATTTATGGTGATTGACACGTTGTTCCTTCCTTGCTTTAAAAAAACTAACAAACTAAATTTATTACCGACGCCTTGTGGTGAAGAAGGGAGTAGAGAGGGTAAGAACCTAGAAAGGCCTTCCCTAGAAAATTGTCTTCTATAGTTCCATGTGTGATGTGGTGACGCAAAATCCTTTATCCCATCCCATTACGCATGGCCATGCCATGGTCCTCCATACCAGGTACTTGGTACTTTTCCTTTTTGGCACGCACGAGTAAAAGTTAACGCACACGAGCGTGCGACCATTTTGGCACATCCATGTGTTAGTACAATTCTTGTCGACACGGCCGTATCTTTCTAGAATTGTTTGTCTTGAATTGAATAGGCGAGACAACCCTGCTTTCTGGTAGTCTGTAGTGTTCTATCTGGAATTGTTTTTTTGGCTCCGGTTTTTCACATAATGTCGTATTTATTTCTCAAGCGAAGTTTATTTTTATAAATAATATTTTACAATTAAATATGATTTCTATGTTCGAAGTCCAAAGTGTAACTCTTTGGATCGTTCTTTGATAATTGCATTATTAATCGATATTTGGACACTATTTCCAACACCTTCCACTTCGCTTCAACAAACCACAATGGCAGACACCGCCAAAAAAACGTCATGCGATTGCAAGTTGACGCTGCAAAAGTGGAATGGTGGTGTGCGGTGGTGGTTCGAATCCGGACATAAAGGAGGTAAACGAGGATTTTCAAAGCTATTACCTTTCAACCTTGTTGGTGCACTGTCGTGTATGTACCCACGTTGTAGATTGCCAGATATGAAGACTTGAAGACTGAAGATCATTAGCTAGACCTTAGGGGGAGTCTGTGAACGTCTTTCAAGACATCCCCAGCTCAGTGTCTGGTTAAGTTTGCAGATCACTAGCTAGGTCTAAGGGGGAGATTGTTAGTGCACTCCATGTATGTCCCTAGCTAGTGATAGGTACATAATAGTCGTAGGCTTGATTGTATAGCGTTTTAGATGTTTGGGTTGCATTATAGTGATTAAGGGTATAATGGTAAATTGTAATGTGCCATACGCCTATGACTGGTTCATACATGTGCTTTGTGTACGCGTATGGAGCCCTACGCGTCCCTTGTATCAGGCGTATGGCGCATGGCCTATAAATACCCCATGCCTTGTAAACACTTGAAAAACTTTTTCCATTCCAATACAAATTGCAACCCTTTGTGTGTGTGCTCTCATATTATTATCTTATTCATAACAACTAATCGGATTATTGGTTCCTCCTTTAATCCGAAACGCGCGCGATACATCGTTTCTTGTTCGAGAACACAATCCTACAAACCTCCCTCCTCGTTGTTAGATCCTTCCAAGCTCACCTATCTCTTCCCCCTCACTTTCTCACGCTTTCACCACCATCATTAATAGGTTATAAATGTTAAAACATGTGACTGGCCACATGGCTACTGCCTCTGCAGCTTCCGATTCAGAAAGGGATGGTGGTGAGAAAATTCATCAAATAAGGAAGTAACGAGAATATAAGGAAAATTTATTTCGGAAAAATTCATGACCGTCATCACCGTTAACATCAGCACCTAAATTCCTCATCTCCGGTTATTACTAGAAAAGTGGCATTTGCTACATAAGTTTCCCATGGAAAAAAATGCATCACAAATTTTAACAAAGTTGCTACACATTTGTGACGAAAAAAAAACTCTAATATTTTAAACAAATTTTCTATATATTAAGGATAAATACTTAGGAAATTGCATAGGAAATACATCACAAATTTCCCAAACCATATTTTCTTAGGAAATACGTTGAAAATTGCGTAGTAATTGGTTTATGATGAGGGTTTTTCTAACATCAAGGTTTTGTTGAAAATGCGTCACAAATTTGAATTTGCTACGCATTTGCAACGAACCTTGATATAAAAAAACCCTCGTCGGAAACCAATTACCAAGCCAATTTTCAATATATTTCGTATGGAAATATGGTATGGGAAATTTGCGATGCATTTCCTACGCAATTTTCTATGGATTTGCCCTATTTTGTAGCAAATTTTTCTAAAAAATATTGGTGTTTTTTGTCGTCACAAATGAATAGCAATTTTGTCAAAATTTGTGACGCGTTTTTTTCCGTAGGGAAAGTTTGTAGCAAAAGAACGACTTTTATAGTAGTGCGTATCTAATGGAGAAATTATTGATTTATTGACATAATTTAAATTCCTATGTTTGATGTTTATGGCAGAGAGAGGGTGGTTTGTGGTGTGGTAGAGTGAGGGTGGTGTGGTGGTTTAAGGAGGTGTTGGTGGTGATGGTTTAGGGAGGTGGTGGGATGGGAAAGATGAAGTGGGTGAGCTTCATATAAATTCTTAATTACTTTTTATTATTGTATTTTTTTTTAACAAAGGTAGTTTAGTCATTACACACTCACTTAACTGGATAAACTAACGCTCATCCACTCTAAGGACTATTCGAGTGAAACAAAGTTCAAAGATGGGGACTAAGACTGTAATTTTGAAAAAGTGAGGATTATAAGTGAAATTAGGACAAACCACAGGGAGTATTTGAGCAATTTTCTCTTAAATTGAAGAATGAGGTTGTGAATGGTGATGAGATGTGAATGTTCTAAGTAGTAACTTAAATAAATTACCAGATTTAGAAACATTATTAAAAAAAGTGTTGATCAGTTTTGATTGTAGGTAATGGAAAATATGATAATAATTGTGAACCTGATAGATTGGTGAGACCTAAGACTGATGCTGTAAGCAAGGTTTTCAGAACCGGACCGGACGTCGAACCGGACCCCCGGCCGGTTCACCGGTTCGACCGGTTCGACTAACCGGCCCAAAAAACAAAAATAAAATTAAAAAAAATTAAAAAATTAAAAAATCCGGTCCGACCGGCCGGTTTTCCGGTCCAACCGGCCGGTTCACCGGTTCAACCCCGGTTCGCTGCAAAAACGGTCCGACTACCCGAACCGGACCGGTCCAGGCCCCGGAGCCCGGTCCGACCGGTCCGACCGGCCGGTCCGGTCCGGTTTTCAAAACAATGGCTGTAAGCGTATTGGAAGACGGCATCCTTATCAGTGTGATCGGTTTCCCTTTAGTGTGTATACTAATGATGGCTAATGATCACCAAGTGATCGAATGAGAGAGAGAGAGAGGTGGGCGACAGATTTTAGCGTTATGGTGTTATGTTATGTTATCTAACCAAATACCTCTAGTAATATCTCAATTTATACACACATGTGACACCCTAATTAGCTTAGTAAGGGTAATTCTGTCCATCAAGGAAATACCTATTATAAACTTAGGGATATAAAGGTAATTGACCAATATTAGATAAATGATTATAATGGCTATAGATAAATATACTAACATAATGTATATTTATTCCAACATTCTCCCACTTAGCCAAATAATCATTTTTATGAGTATTACATAAGTCTCCAGAGATTAATACTCATTTTAGTTCTAAACCCAAACTATAGCAGAAAAATACGGTCGTTAAGTTGATATTTAACTTAGGACCCCATTAATCATACTACAATTCAAATTCAGAACTTAACGTTAGGGTCAATTTAAGTTATGTCCTTAATTGTTGATTTGTTACATTATTGTTATTATTTCATTATGCCAGTTTAACATACTAATACACAAACAAATCCAAATGAGGAATATTAATCATTAATCATTATTCATTATTCATTGGTCATTCATAGTACGATATGCTGTTGTACATGGTAATTAGTAAAACCCTTTTCTCTTATTTAGCCCTTAGTGAGACTTATGGGTAATAGACCTTTAGTTATTGGATCCATAAGCATATCATGAATGCATTCGATACAAAATTCTAATTTTCTCAACTTGTTTTAAAATAAGCGAACAATAATTTCGTATCGAACTCTAATACAACTCCTCTCAAACTGATACCGTTCGAGAAATTAAGGCAGCTAACGTTATAACAGTAAGTCTTCAACATAGTATTTAAATGGAGTTAATAAGTTATGAGTCAAATGATAATTTTACCAACAACATTTAATGATCATTCTGTTATGGTCAACAACACATTATGTCATGATAACTTAGGTTGTTGTTAACAGTTCCTTATGACTCCTTTATGTGATAGTTATGTTGCTGACGGTATAATATACCCCAAAATTGACACTTGATTTCCTTTGAATATAACAAAGTTAGAATACAAGTAGTCAATTACTTTAAGTTCTCACTTCTTCTTTAGATTATAGTCTATTGTTTCTTAAAGATATTGTAATGTTCCATTAGATGCTTTTCAATAATCTAAACAAGTACAATGTTAAGAAATATGAACAATATCATAAACAAGCATAGACTTAAATTAACATAAGACTTCTAAATTATGAAGCATAAGGTAATAATCTCATTTATCCTAATATCCTCTAAAAGAGAGAAATGTTGTATGTTACACATGTAAGCACCTGCTTAGAGTAAACTTATGGGATGAAACTAATATCTCGTTGGGTCTATCTCGGTATATTTTGATTCTTTTCAAGTAAAAGGAATCCTTGATATTCATCATGTCAAAAATATGCATGAATAATGCTTTGACTTAGGTAACATATACTTGTCAAGAGAAACCTCATCTATGTAAAGACAAGTTTTAATTCGTTGCTCCCACTCATGTGACACCCGGCAAACTCAGGTTAGTAACGTTGACTAAACTAGTAAGTCTACCTTAGCGAATCATGCATATTACGTCCTTAACGAGGTCAGTCGAGTCGGTACGGTGATTCGGGGGAATCATCGGGAGTCGTTATGATGACCCGCGGGGTCATCGGGAGTCGGTCCATAACTATGGGTACAAGGATCGGCGATTCGTGGAATCGCCGGGTTTAATGCACACACGAGTCTCGAGTCCTGGGAATTGGTGAACGGATGTAAACGTGTTGGATATCATGCATTATATGTTTGGAATCATTATGTGACTTATCGGTGTGTGAATACGTGTTTAAATATGTTAAAATAGTGTTTAACGCGCCAAAAACCCATTTCCAGACCTTATAGGCGATTAGGAGCCTGGGGGGACTCCTAATCGCATGAACAGTGCACGAGTACAAGGGAATGGGGCGAGTAGGTGGCCAATCGCATGAATAGTAGCGATTAGGGCCCCCTACTCGCGAGTAGGTGGCTAATCGCGTGAGCTTAGAGGCGATTAGGCCCCTACTCGCCTGATCTGGGCCCCTAATCGCGTGTACTGCAGGGCTCGGGTCAAAACACCTATAAATAGAACCCTTAACTCCCCAAACACCTCTAGAACAACCCTAGCAGCTCCCAAGTCGCCCACACACCTTAGAACACCTCTGGAACTCATTTTGCTACAAAAATCACCATCCCCAAGCTTACACACCTTTCTTTAGCAAAATCCAAGGTGTGTTCTTCATCCCTAACCTTTGTAAAGTTGTTATTTTGAGTTCCCCTAAAGTTCCAGACCTTGTTTTACCAAATGTGTCTTTAAAAACCTTTCAAAAGAGTCTTAAATCAAGTTTACACCTTAATGCTTGTTATATGTGAAGTTTATATGCAAATGTTGGTCTTATTGGTGATTTTAACATGAATGTTTTCAAGATATGAGTGTACTTCTGTTATGTAGAGGTCACTAGGAAGGTTGTCTTAGAATCTTAGCCATTATTATGGTGTTTTGAAGAAAATGCATATTTTGACCCATTTGTATGTTCTTGAGGATTTAGGATGATTATGGTGTGAATGTTGGTGCAATGTTGTTAGGATTCACACTAGGAAGATGTTAGATCAGAGATTTTATGAGTTACATGTTGTAGAGCTTGAAATCTGATTATTTCCATTTAAGGAAAGATAAGGTTGGTAGAAGAAACCTAGTACTTTGCCATTTTAGGAAATAATTGCATAGAACATGCTAGATCAGTGATATGTTGGGGGTTTTTGCTTGAAAAGGGTTGGTAAATGATTTAGGTTTGATATTGGGTGTTGTTGCATGTTTCGGATCTGATTTGGAGGGTTTAACGCGCGAAAACTCGTTGTACAGCAGCTGCAGGCGATTAGGCATCCTAATCGCCTGAGCTATAGGCGATTATGCAGACATTGGGGGCGATTAGGACCCTAATCGCCCATACTTCATGCGATTAGACCCCCTAATCGCCTATAGGCTATTGCCTACTCGCGTGTAACTTTCCTAATCGCATGTACTGCTGTCGTGAACGCGTTTTGACATCCCGGAACACGATTTGACACCTAGGAACATGTTAGGAACCCCGGGATACACCCAATGACTTAGTAAGACGTGTTCGGACCTGTTTATGCGTTAATTGGATATTATGCTAGAATAGGTGAATTGTTGCGCGTGCTAAGTGTTTAATTGCATATGTTGCATGATGTCTTGCATTTATCTAACACGTGGGATGTCGGGTCACCAATGGGATGTCGGGTCTTGTCTGGCACGGTCGGTCTAACAGTTAAAGGTGTTTTCAAACGTTTAAGGTCACGGTCTGGACATTCGGGGACTAGTTAGCCTGCGGGTTATTAGTCCAATACTTATACGCATCTTATGATAGGTCGCCGCTATCTGGGGCTATCATAACATAATCATTTAACTATTTTCAAGTAACGCAAACCAAGGTGAGTTTCACAGCCCCTCTTTTACTGTTTTGCTTTTGGGGGAGAAACATGAGTACTACTTACATCGTTTTAAAGATCATGTTATACTATGAGCACTTTATATTACTATACGGCTTTTATGGAAAGTCCCAGGGGGAAACCATGAATGTGCTGGCATGCACAACGAGGGAAATGTGGATAGATCTATTGGGCTTCACAAACCCCACTCGACGGCGGGGCCGGGCGGGTGCATATTGTCTCTACCTATCGGGTTACCGAGGCATCGGTAGCCCAGTCATTCTGGGCTGGTATCAACTTTTGGAAACGTTTAGTAATGGGTTCCCAACCGTAGTAGTAAAAACACTTAACGTCTAGCTAACGTTCTCATGACATAGTATTAACGGGAATGATCTTTGTAAAACTTGTAACAACACTTTTATGAAAGAAAACCTGTGAACTCACCAGCATTATATGTTGACATTTTTGGCATGTTTTCTCAGGTCGCTAAGGTAGCGGTTGTCGGACTAGGCGCACGAGGTCATGCACGGCGTCTATTATTTTGGGAACATATTAAACAATGTCTTTGTAAACAATGATATGTCTTTTGGTTGTAAACAAGAATGCTTCCGCTGCTGGTTTACAGCTCAAAGCATTGTATTTTGGTTTTAAATATAATCTTGAATGCATGTTTGTTGTATGTTTATTGTGATCGTTGACTGAGATCCTGGTGTGTCACGCGCCTCGCGGTAAAACCCCGCATGTGGAATTTGAGGGTGTGACAGATTGGTATCAGAGCCAACGGTTATAGTGAACTGAGACTGCATGTAGAGTCTAGTCTATAACTGAGTCGCACACACTAGACGGTCACAATTAGTCGAGTCTTAGCAAGTGGGTAACAATATGACTTGTCGGGGTGTCGGTGTCATCGTCTACTACGCTACATCATCTATTTACTTCTTATCATCTTATTTCTTGACTCATCCTTACTATGATCCGATGGTGAACGATATACTGCTGAACTCTCTTGACGGCAGTGTGCATTGGGGTAGCTTCGGCGTACTCTTGAGATCTGTCCAGAGATTTGGACATCTCCCCTCTATGCCCTAATGAACACGCCCGTTCTTATGCATATTATATTGTACTTATACCTATGATAATATCATGATTGGGCGCTAGTGTTCGGTGACTTGAACTTCAAACTTAAAGCGCGCCTGGAGGACCATGTGGAACAGTTTATCATGTCGGGTGCACACGAGATCATAAACTGTGATGCATGGAATCCCTGGCGGACTTTGGGCTTGAACGGATGGACCCGAGCTGGGCTCGGTCTACTTTCTTGGAATTCCTAATGGGTTATACCACGGGCAAGCCTAACTCTTTTGTTTCATGTTGTGACAGAAGATGTCGGGAGCTCGTGGAGGTCGCAGGGGCGGCCGTGCTGGCGGTCGTGGTGGCGGCCGTGGTGGCGGCGGTGGCCGCGGGAACATTAATATGACCCAAGCTGAGCTGGATAATCTGACGCAGCAGCACGTGAATATTGCTTTGGCTGAATTTCAAGCCGCTCATAATGCTATGGGTGGTACGTCGATTCTCATCTATCCTACCTCGTTCTGGGGTACCTTACCTTTTCTTGGTACTCACCTGTGTGTCTGTTCCAGGTGGTGCTGTCAATCCTCCTCCATCCCAGTGTTCCTATAAAAAGTTTATGGACTGTAAGCCCCACAACTTTAGCGGCACTGAAGGGGCAGTGGGACTGCTCCGATGGTTGGAGAAAATCGAATCTGTTTTCTCGATGTGCAGCTGCCCGGATGGCGACCGGGTGAAATATGCTTCTGCGACCCTGGAGGGTCAAGCCTTGACTTGGTGGAACTCCACCACCCAGACTATGGGCATTGGGGAAGCTCACGCCATGCCCTGGGCAGAATTCATTCAGCTGTTGAAAAATGAGTACTGTCCGAGGGATGAGATCCAGAAGCTCGAGCATGAAGTCTGGAACCATAAGATGGTGGGTTCCGAGATTGAAGCTTATACTGCTAGGCACAACGAGTTGGCGGTGTTGTGCCCCGATCTGCACACACCTGAATATCGAAGGATTGAGCATTACGTCGCTGGGTTGGTACCGGAGATTGCTGGGTTAGTTGTTGCGGGTAATCTCACTGTTTATTCTGAGGTAGTTCGGTCAGCTCACAGGCTGACCAACATGAAGGTGACTGAAGGGGTCTTGCCTCCTCGAGGCGCTACTGTGAAGGCTTCTGATGGTAACAAACGGAAGTGGGAAGCTGTGGGGAAAGGCTCGAGTTCGGCTCAGCCTCAGCAGGTAAAGAAGTCTGATGTTGGGGGATCATCGTCTGAGCAGAAACCAGGGGGTTATATTGGGAAGAAGCCGAAGTGTGACCAGTGTGGATTTCACCACAACGGTCGTTGCGAGGACCGGAACCGTTGCCACAGGTGCCATAAGTTTGGGCACCAGGCAAAGGATTGCAGGGTTAATCTTCAGGGTAACCGGAACCCTCCTGCTACACCTACTCCGGCTCCTCCTGTCGCTGCTCCCCAGGGAAATCAGGGCAAACAGGGGTGCTACAATTGTGGTGAACTTGGTCACTACAAGCGGGACTGCCCCAAGTTGAAGCAGGGTGAAGCCGGGAAGAATGGGGCGGGTAATGGAAACAATGGAGGCGGAGGCAGGAATGCTCGCGCCTTCGTGATTGGTTCGAGCGGTGCTCGACAAGACCCCGACACTGTTACTGGTACGTTTCTCCTCGATAATCGCTATGCTACGGTTTTATTTGATTCTGGCGCCGATAAGAGTTTCATATCTCTTGGGTTTAGTCAATTGCTTGATAGGGTACCTACACCTTTAGAGGCTAAGTACTTGATAGAATTGGCTGATGGTAAGAAAGTTGAGGCGACGCACGTCCTTAGGGAGTGTCGCCTTGAGTTGTCGGGTTATTCCTTCCCTATTGATCTTATGCCGGTGTCCTTGGGTAGTTTCGATGTTGTCGTGGGTATGGATTGGTTGTCCCTGTATCATGCCGAGATTGTTTGTTTTGATAAAGTCATTCGACTTCCTCTCCCTGATGGAGAAATTTTGTTGGTGCACGGTGAGAAGAGCGGGGTCCCGTTGAGTATCATTTTGTGTATGAAAGCCTATAAGTATCTTCGGAAGGGGTATTCTGCCATTCTGGCACTTGTTTCGGTTTCGTCTGAAGAGGAGAAGAAGATTGAAGATATTCCTGTTGTCCGTGACTTTCCCGATGTATTTCCTGAAGACTTACCTGGTCTTCCTCCTTATCGCCAGGTCGAATTTGGTATTGAACTTGCTCCGGGTGCGGCCCTTATTGCTCGTGCCCCTTATCGTCTTGCACCTCCCGAGATGCAGGAGTTATCGAACCAGTTGCAGGAGCTGTTAGAGAAGGGTTTCATTCGGCCTAGTTCGTCCCCGTGGGGAGCCCCTATTTTGTTTGTCAAGAAGAAGGACGGAAGCCTACGGATGTGTATCGACTACCGGGAGTTGAATAAGGTTACCATCAAGAATCGCTATCCTCTTCCCCGCATCGATGACTTATTTGACCAGCTTCAGGGTTCCAGTTTCTATTCGAAGATTGATCTGAGGTCGGGGTACCATCAGTTGAGGGTTCAAGAAGCTGACATTCCGAAGACCGCCTTTCGAACTCGTTATGGCCATTTTGAATTCCTGGTCATGCCTTTTGGTCTCACCAACGCACCTGCCATTTTTATGGATTTGATGAACCGTGTTTGCAAGCCTTATCTTGACAAGTTCGTGATCGTTTTCATCGATGATATTCTAGTCTATTCTAAGGACGAGGTGGACCACCAGGAACACCTACGTCTTGTTTTGGAACTTCTGAGGCGGGGAACAGCTGTACGCTAAGTTTTCTAAGTGTAGCTTCTGGTTGCGTGAAGTTCAATTCCTTGGTCATGTGGTTAATGAGAAAGGAATTCACGTTGACCCAGCGAAGATTGAAGCCATAAAGGACTGGGAAGCACCAAAGACGCCATCTGAGGTGCGGCAATTCCTAGGCCTTGCAGGTTATTACCGTCGTTTTATCGAGGGATTTTCGAAGATCGCTCAACCCCTCACCTCGCTTACCCAGAAGGACAGAAAGTTCGACTGGGGTGATTCGCAGGAGTCGGCCTTCCAGTTGTTAAAGGCTAAACTCTGTTCTGCTCCTATCTTGTCCTTGCCTGAGGGTACGGACGATTTTGTGGTTTATTGTGACGCTTCTATCCGGGGTCTTGGTTGTGTACTGATGCAGCGCGAGAAGGTCATCGCCTATGCTTCTCGCCAGCTTAAGGTTCATGAGAAAAACTACCCCACCCATGATCTGGAGTTGGGTGCGGTGGTCTTTGCTTTGAAGATTTGGAGGCATTACTTGTACGGTACCAAATGCACTATTTACACCGATCACAAGAGCCTCCAGCATATCTTTGATCAGAAGGTGTTGAATATAAGACAGCGTCGTTGGGTCGAGCTTCTTAATGATTACGAGTGCGCCATCAAATACCATCCTGGCAAGGCGAATGTGGTCGCAGACGCCTTGAGCAGGAAGGAAACGGCTAAACCTCGTCGTGTTCGAGCTCTTCAGCTCACTATCCATTCCGGCTTACCTGACCGAATCCGTTCAGCGCAGCAAGAAGCCTTGAAGGAGGAAAACCTTAAGGCTGAAACCATGCATGGTGCTGATAGCCATCTTGAACTCAGGTCCGATGGGTTACACTATTTCGCTGAACGTATTTGGGTTCCTTTATTTGGGGGCTTGCGGGAGCTTGTTCTCGATGAAGCTCACAAGTCCCGGTACTCTATTCACCCTGGCTCCGATAAGATGTATCAAGACCTGAAGATACTTTATTGGTGGCCGAACATGAAGGCGGACGTGGCTTCGTACGTGAGCAAGTGCTTGACCTGTGCCAAGGTCAAAGTTGAGTATCAAAAGCCATCCGGCCTTCTACAACAGCCTAAAATCCCCGAGTGGAAGTGGGAGCGGATTACGATGGACTTTGTGACCAAACTACCGAAATCGCCCAGTGGTTGCGACATGATCTGGGTAATTGTCGATAGGTTGACAAAGTCTGCGCACTTCCTCGCTATCAAAGAGACCGATGGTCTCGAGCGTTTGGCACGGTTATATCTCAAGGAAGTGGTCTCTCGGCACGGGGTGCCTGTCTCTATTATTTCTGATCGTGATCCTCGGTTCGCCTCTAACTTTTGGAAGTCTTTGCATAAGGCTCTGGGTACTCAGTTAGACATGAGCACAGCATACCATCCGCAAACTGACGGTCAAAGTGAGCGGACAATCCAAACGCTAGAAGACATGCTTCGGGCATGTGTGATCGATTTTGGCAAGGGGTGGGAGAGTCATTTACCGTTGGTGGAATTCTCCTACAACAACAGTTACCATTCTAGCATCAAGGCAGCTCCGTTCGAGGCTCTTTACGGGCGGAAATGCCGGTCTCCTCTTTGTTGGGCCGAGGTGGGTGAGAGTCAACTCACCGGCCCGGAACTTGTGTACGAGACTTCCGAAAAGATCGTACAAATCCGTAACCGCATGGCAGCAGCTCGGGATCGTCAAAAGAGCTATGCCGATCGTCGTCGCAAACCTTTGGAGTTCGAGGTTGGCGACAGGGTTTTGTTGAAGGTATCTCCGTGGAAGGGCGTTATACGTTTTGGGAAACGGGGCAAATTGAATCCTCGGTATGTGGGACCGTTCGCAATCCTGGAACGGATTGGACCGGTAGCATACAGGCTTGATCTGCCGGCTGAGCTCAGTAATGTTCATAACGTCTTCCATGTTTCTAATCTGAAGAAGTGCTTGGCGGATGAATCTTTAGTTGTTCCTCTCGAAGAGATCAAGGTGGATGATCGTCTGCGTATCGTGGAGGAACCGGTTGAAATTCTTGACTATAAAATCCGTAGCCTTCGCCGGAGTAAAATCCGCATTGTTAAAGTCCGTTGGAACTCTAATCGTGGACCGGAGTTCACGTGGGAACGGGAAGATCAAATGAAGGCTAAGTATCCCCATTTATTTCCTAAGCGCGCGTTCGAATCAAGACATGTCTCTGCTGAAGCTGAATGAATCTCGGGTCGAGATTCCTTTCAACAGGGGGATGATGTGGCAACCGGAAAATTTTTCTTCTCTTTCGTCTCTTCCTTTTTGGCCTTGGGCAATTTTCGGGACGAAAATTCTTTCAACAGGGGGATGATGTGACACCCGGCAAACTCAGGTTAGTAACGTTGACTAAACTAGTAAGTCTACCTTAGCGAATCATGCATATTACGTCCTTAACGAGGTCAGTCGAGTCGGTACGGTGATTCGGGGGAATCATCGGGAGTCGTTATGATGACCCGCGGGGTCATCGGGAGTCGGTCCATAACTATGGGTACAAGGATCGGCGATTCGTGGAATCGCCGGGTTTAATGCACACACGAGTCTCGAGTCCCGGGAATTGGTGAACGGATGTAAACGTGTTGGATATCATGCATTATATGTTTGGAATCATTATGTGACTTATCGGTGTGTGAATACGTGTTTAAATATGTTAAAATAGTGTTTAACGCGCCAAAAACCCATTTCCAGACCTTATAGGCGATTAGGAGCCTGGGGGGACTCCTAATCGCATGAACAGTGCACGAGTACAAGGGAATGGGGCGAGTAGGTGGCCAATCGCATGAATAGTAGCGATTAGGGCCCCCTACTCGCGAGTAGGTGGCTAATCGCGTGAGCTTAGAGGCGATTAGGCCCCTACTCGCCTGATCTGGGCCCCTAATCGCGTGTACTGCAGGGCTCGGGTCAAAACACCTATAAATAGAACCCTTAACTCCCCAAACACCTCTAGAACAACCCTAGCAGCTCCCAAGTCGCCCACACACCTTAGAACACCTCTGGAACTCATTTTGCTACAAAAATCACCATCCCCAAGCTTACACACCTTTCTTTAGCAAAATCCAAGGTGTGTTCTTCATCCCTAACCTTTGTAAAGTTGTTATTTTGAGTTCCCCTAAAGTTCCAGACCTTGTTTTACCAAATGTGTCTTTAAAAACCTTTCAAAAGAGTCTTAAATCAAGTTTACACCTTAATGCTTGTTATATGTGAAGTTTATATGCAAATGTTGGTCTTATTGGTGATTTTAACATGAATGTTTTCAAGATATGAGTGTACTTCTGTTATGTAGAGGTCACTAGGAAGGTTGTCTTAGAATCTTAGCCATTATTATGGTGTTTTGAAGAAAATGCATATTTTGACCCATTTGTATGTTCTTGAGGATTTAGGATGATTATGGTGTGAATGTTGGTGCAATGTTGTTAGGATTCACACTAGGAAGATGTTAGATCAGAGATTTTATGAGTTACATGTTGTAGAGCTTGAAATCTGATTATTTCCATTTAAGGAAAGATAAGGTTGGTAGAAGAAACCTAGTACTTTGCCATTTTAGGAAATAATTGCATAGAACATGCTAGATCAGTGATATGTTGGGGGTTTTTGCTTGAAAAGGGTTGGTAAATGATTTAGGTTTGATATTGGGTGTTGTTGCATGTTTCGGATCTGATTTGGAGGGTTTAACGCGCGAAAACTCGTTGTACAGCAGCTGCAGGCGATTAGGCATCCTAATCGCCTGAGCTATAGGCGATTATGCAGACATTGGGGGCGATTAGGACCCTAATCGCCCATACTTCATGCGATTAGACCCCCTAATCGCCTATAGGCTATTGCCTACTCGCGTGTAACTTTCCTAATCGCATGTACTGCTGTCGTGAACGCGTTTTGACATCCCGGAACACGATTTGACACCTAGGAACATGTTAGGAACCCCGGGATACACCCAATGACTTAGTAAGACGTGTTCGGACCTGTTTATGCGTTAATTGGATATTATGCTAGAATAGGTGAATTGTTGCGCGTGCTAAGTGTTTAATTGCATATGTTGCATGATGTCTTGCATTTATCTAACACGTGGGATGTCGGGTCACCAATGGGATGTCGGGTCTTGTCTGGCACGGTCGGTCTAACAGTTAAAGGTGTTTTCAAACGTTTAAGGTCACGGTCTGGACATTCGGGGACTAGTTAGCCTGCGGGTTATTAGTCCAATACTTATACGCATCTTATGATAGGTCGCCGCTATCTGGGGCTATCATAACATAATCATTTAACTATTTTCAAGTAACGCAAACCAAGGTGAGTTTCACAGCCCCTCTTTTACTGTTTTGCTTTTGGGGGAGAAACATGAGTACTACTTACATCGTTTTAAAGATCATGTTATACTATGAGCACTTTATATTACTATACGGCTTTTATGGAAAGTCCCAGGGGGAAACCATGAATGTGCTGGCATGCACAACGAGGGAAATGTGGATAGATCTATTGGGCCTCACAAACCCCACTCGACGGCGGGGCCGGGCGGGTGCATATTGTCTCTACCTATCGGGTTACCGAGGCATCGGTAGCCCAGTCATTCTGGGCTGGTATCAACTTTTGGAAACGTTTAGTAATGGGTTCCCAACCGTAGTAGTAAAAACACTTAACGTCTAGCTAACGTTCTCATGACATAGTATTAACGGGAATGATCTTTGTAAAACTTGTAACAACACTTTTATGAAAGAAAACCTGTGAACTCACCAGCATTATATGTTGACATTTTTGGCATGTTTTCTCAGGTCGCTAAGGTAGCGGTTGTCGGACTAGGCGCACGAGGTCATGCACGGCGTCTATTATTTTGGGAACATATTAAACAATGTCTTTGTAAACAATGATATGTCTTTTGGTTGTAAACAAGAATGCTTCCGCTGCTGGTTTACAGCTCAAAGCATTGTATTTTGGTTTTAAATATAATCTTGAATGCATGTTTGTTGTATGTTTATTGTGATCGTTGACTGAGATCCTGGTGTGTCACGCGCCTCGCGGTAAAACCCCGCATGTGGAATTTGAGGGTGTGACAACTCATCTTGAGGTAGGTTCTTTAATTCACTTAGTTCTTGATGAAGAGAATTTCGTTATGATTCCAACATATTTTATTCTTGCATCAACCCATACATGGATCTTATTGACTTACAGACTAAGTGTTCTTAACCTTCAGTTTAGAACTTTCAGGTTGTTTAATGAACATGTAGGTCATTGTTATGGAAAGTTGTTTTAATGCCCATCTAATGTGGCTCTTAGTTATTATGAGCTACTAGGACGGTAATGATCCTCAAAGAAATCTTTTGTAACACAGATAAGAAGATTCTTCGATAATCTAATCCCTCTTGAGTATAATCTCTTACGATCAATATTATCATATAATGTTCCCATTCAGATCTAGTTTAATTATGAATACCTTTAGGTTATTCAACCAAATCCCAAACGTTATTCTAATTTATGGAATTATGTTTTGCTAATAATAGCTTTATTCCATTTAGAAGATTGATTGATACTAATGATTTAATTAGAAGAAGTAGAATCGGTAAAGTTTCCAAACATCCATTTTGTGTTAGTCAGGTAGGTTACATAATCATCAAAGTTAATGGGCTTTTAGACCCAGATGACCCCATGAGTTGACTATTAGGTTTATTATGATACATATTTAACTCTTAGTTAGGTGTTCTCATTTAGAGGTATATAATGAGCAATATTAGTTTCTAAGTTTGTAAGAGTTGGTGCAGTAAGGTGTACAAGAGGAATAATCGAAGTTAAATTCAAAGTTAAGTTTAATGAGTCTCCCCCCCGCATCTTGTACTTCTGGAAAGTCATAATAAGGATTTTACTGCTCCCACTTACCTTAGAAAACTTAATGAATTCAACATGCTTAAGGTCTAACATTTGGAAGACCCATAGATTTTAATAGAGAAAATAACCTAATGATGTTTATTGTTGTTTCTCTTGATGAGGATTACGTTAGTTTATTTAAGAAATCTAAGTTTGCCCACATTTAGGCATCCACAAAACTTTGTTAGGAGTACATTAAATGCTAAGGAGCAAGTTGTGATAGAGCGTTGTCCAGTGCAAGATGTGTAATTTGAGGATAGATCAAATTGTTGTTCCCCACACCTTTGTAACTTTTGCAAGTTGTAATTATGACACCTAATGCTCCCACTAATCTTTTAGGTCTCTTAGTACCTCCACATTTTAAGTTTTAGCTATGCGCATGAATGAGAATATTTCATATATTTTATACTTGAATTCCCTTATCCTCCAGATTTCATAAGAAATTTTGAGGACATACTTAGAAGGAATCTTATTAAGTATATATGAATTGATTTATTTAATACTTTGGTCGGTAGGAAACAGATTAGATACAATTAGATATTTATCTAAGCTCCACTAATGTCAATTAGTTATGACTTATGATGGAAACCCATTTATTCCTTTCACCATTTAATGATTAGGGTGTTTAACACATGCTTTAAAGTCACTGAGAATGAGATTTGATAGCCAAGCATCCTTTAGTGACTTGGTCATGATTTCTCATGAAATTTAGGACTTAATGATGAATTACATGGGTCTCATTTTCCTTTGTTAAATTCTCATTTTCATGATAACAAAGTTGTTAAAAGGTTATTGGATCATCTATTTATATTTCATAAGGTTTCTATTCACATAATGGCTTTGGTTAATAGTGGCTTTGGTTTGGTCATTAAAACCTTGTAATTGTAAAAAATTTTTAGCTTTTAGTATTGATACTAAATTCTGAGTAATCTCAAGAATATTGTAAGGTATCATAAAACTTCAATACTATGATCAGTTATTAATGGTTAATAGACCCTTAATTTTGCCACTAACTCTCATCTTAACTATTTGTTGAATTCTCGTAAGGAAGCGTATAAAACTAGACTCAACCATCATGTGTTAATTGGAATTCATTAGCATTTATGGAGTTAAATATCCTTAATTAGGCACTACATATCTTAGCCAGCTGTTCTCTTTACTTATGGGTAATCTTATTGCTTGTGCCTAATCTTAATGACATAGTTTTGTTTAGTAAGACTTTCCCTTTGGAGAAACTTTATAGCTGAAAGTAGTACTTATGTTTTGTTTCTAGGCCTTAGAATTATCCTCTCTATGGTAATTATTCTTCATTTTTTAGGTTTAATGGTAGTAAGGTGAATAACATCAACTTTTCTAGTTTAATGCATTCCTTTTCCTGTACGTAATTCGCTATCAACACACTCATTTTTCTATGATATTTCTGAGTGTTATAGTTGGTTCATAATGCATCTAATCGTGCTAGTGGAAAAGTTATAATGCACTAGAAATTTTTATTGATTTCCATGTATAAGCCCTTAGATTTATGGATCATGTCATTCAATATTGAGATGTATTCACATATACCATTTAACCATAAAGTTAGATTTATTTATTGCATACTTCTTAGGAATTCGTTATATTCTTTCATTTCCTTAGATAATACATTAGTCTTAGAAATTTTAGAATCAATTAATAGCTCACCTGATTGGAATCAATAAAAGACTTCTTAGTAACCATAAGACACATTTTGTTTATTTAACTTTCTTATGCTCATGAGTTATTCTGAAAATACTTTTATTAGATTGAGCAGTGGGAATGTCATATCTTAAGATGTAATTTAAGGCTTAGTAAGAACAAAGTTTAAGAAATCTCTTCTTAGATTTGATGATTAGAGTGGATCACTTAGTTGAGATAGTAATTTATAGAAGAATGTGCGATTAGTTTCGAGTTATGGGTATTGATGTAAGACAAACTTAAAGTTATGATCATTATATTAATGAAGGATCATTAATTGTGAGGATTATTTTATTAATGAAGATGTGATAATATAATAACACCAACATAAGCTACTTAAATAACATGCTCTAGCTTTGGCTATATATTTATTTAAGTATTAAGTTTTGCAAACAGTAAACGTAACACATCACCTTTGTGTAGATGTTACACATCACCTTTGGACAAAAGTGAAACCTTATAGAAATTATGTGTAACAAGTTACAATGCTTAACGAGACCTTAAATAATGAAATAATGTGACACATCACCTTTAGGTAGAAGTGACACTTAAAAAAATGTTATTGCATATATGTTAAGCAATGTTTTGGAAATAACGTTTTGAATAAACTTGATACATTAGGTATTATCAAAACTCCTAATTATTTAATGACAAACATCCCATTAGTGCAGATTGAAACCTACAGAATCTTCTCTGGGGTGCGGGGGCATGGTCCCCTAAAATTTTATAGAGGTTTCCGAATTAGTAGGTTCAAGTTTGCCGAAATTGAGGTTTTCAGAAAATTAGCGGGTTCTCGGTAATCTTATGAGTTCCCCGAAATAACGAGTTCTCGAATTGATCTTATGAGTTCTCGGAAATTTTGTGAGTTCTCGAATTTATGTTATGAGTTCTTGGAAAAAAACTTATGAGATCCCGAAAATAGTGAGTTCTCGAATACATAATGAGTTCTCGAATGCATGATGAGTTCTCAAAAAAATTTATGAGATCTTGAAAATAACGAGTTCTCGAATGATATAAGGAGTTCTCGAATAAAGAGTTAGTTCTCGGTTAACAAGTTGAGTTCTAGAATATACTATGGATTTCAGATAACATTATGATTGTTTTCGAATTTTGTCTTATGTTCTCGGATTCCCTAATGGTTCTTGGATACATAATAAGTTTTCAAATACTTAATGGTTCTCGATTTTGTTTGTTAGTTTTTGAATAGATAATGGTTCCAGAAAAGGTTATAATGAGTTCTTGAATAATGTTATGGTTCTAAAAAAATGCCCATAAATGAGATTTTTTTCCCATGAACCTGGTCAAAATATATGAAAAACCGAGAACATAAGAAACTGAAAACTCCATCCAAAAATTGAATAATAAACCCGAGAACTTACTATTCGTTGACAATATCAAAAAACAAACCAACAACCTTTATTTGTTTTTGAGAACTAAAACCGGATAAGGATGGTTTAAAACTTTACGGATTTTTTATATCTATTTTTGATTTAAATTGATGACTATCTCCAAAAGATTTCCTAAGATTTCGAAATCTTAGATTAATGATAACTAATTTCGAAAAATAATATTCCTTGGAGATAAAGTCATGTCCTAAATTATCGGAAACAAAATTTTAATCCAATGTTGAACCAAAACATAATGATTTTTTTTTTTCAGATTTCTTTATGATTTTCATGATGAACATCAACCGAAAAATTTACATGAACATTAAAATATTAACCTTAATATGGAATCGAAATTTGATAACATTAAAATTTATAATAGATTTCAAAAATAATCATAAGATCATGAAGACGGTTAAAAAAATTCCATTAACCAAAACTAAAACATTAGCTGAAAATTATTAGACTCGTAAAACACCATTATCAAGTTTTAAGAAAATTGTTTTCTGATTCTAATTTCAGATCTTAACGGAAAACAATCAAAACTGATTGAGCAACATCGCCCTAATACCACATGTTGATCTATGTAATGGAAAACATGATAATAATTGTGTACCTGATAGATTGGTGAGAAGTGAAACTGATGCTGTAAGCGTCTTGAAAGATGACATCCTTGTTAGTGTGATCGGGTTCCCTTTAGTGTGTATGCTAATGATGGCTAATGATCACAAAGTGATCGAATGAGAGAGAGGTGGGTGACGGCTTTTAGGGTTATGGTGTTATGTTATGTCGTAAACCAAATACCTCTAGTAATCTCTCTATTTATATACACAGGGGACACCCTAATTAGGTTTAGTAAGGATAATTCCGTCCATCCAGGAAATACCTATTATAAACTTAGGGATATAAAAGTAATTGACCAATATTAGATAAACGATTATAATGGCTATAGATAATTATAGTAACATAATTTATATTTATTCTAACAAAAAACACTTGATAAATATTATAAGTGAAAGCAACTATAAATCAGAAATTAAAACAAAAATTTGTGTGTATATATAAATGTGTAATAATAAGTTATAGATTTCCTAACGTAATAACAGTTAAACTAGTAGGAAACCCGCGCGATGCGGCGGGAGTGACAATTTTTATTTCGGCACTTATTTCAAATTCGTATAGTATTTGTTGTAGCATCATTGCGTTAGATATACGTCATAAGCGTTACACATGTCTAGTATCAAAAAAGATTTAACATTTAAATTGTAAAGTATTTTTAAGAAACATTTGATAAAATAAAGTAACATACGAAAGGAAAAAATAAGTATTAATAAACATAAAAGTTGAGAAAAATAAAAGCTAGTGAACTACTTGAATCATGAGATCTATTTAGTCATACACGTTCCAAGTCTGCATAATCTCATCTATATTGTCTGCCCACCATTCGTCATCAAGAACGATCACTGAAATTTCTTGTATATCTCCATGTTTGATTATTACATCTTTTGGTGAGGATGAGTTTCCTCCATTTTCTCATATCTAAAGTGTCATCAAATATGTCTTTTTTTGTCATTTTCATCAGAACTGTCTAGATCAATAACTTGACTCCATTTTCATTAAGAGAGCCTCTTGGATCTCTTCCTATTAATTTCATGCACCTGCTCCTTAAAATAAATTAAAAATATTTAATACACAAGTTAATAGAAGATGAAATAAATGTTGATATTACATATTCACTAAATTCATGTTGAAGATCATATTTGTAAGGACTAAACATTGCACCATAGCAAATAATCTCAACACTATTATCACCATTATCCTGCAATAAAACACATACAATATACCACATAAAATAACAACCATGTTAATATTAAAAATTAAACATTAATAAATACAACCTTAGACGCTTGTATGGCTATTGGTTTGTTCATCTCCGTATGTTTTCCGTCTAAATGAATCTGCAAAACCAAGAAGTTAACACTTAATGATTAAGATATGTTTAAAAAGGTATAATTAGTAAAATGGGACGAATGAAAACCATAAACTAACAAATAACCAACATTAGAAGCTTCAACTTTTGAATTCAGCATCCATGCCTACGTATTTTAGCAAGTGAAATAGGTGTGCATTAGTATGTATTTATAGAATAAACGTTAGTAGGTTAGCACATTGTTTAATTTTCAAATTCATGATTTTCCCACCCCTTTAAATTATGAAATTTTGTTAAGCTTTAGTAGGTTAGCACATTGTTTAAATTTTGAAATTGATGATTTTCCCATCTCTTTAAATTAGGAATTTTTTTTATCTTTGACTAAAGTGTAAAAAATTATTGTGTTTTCTGTGAATACCGAATTCAGTGCATTTATCTCTTTTTTTTTAAACTTTGTTAAATAGAACCTCTTCAAATTAGGGAGTTTTGTTGTTATTAATATAGATGTTCATATCACATGGATATATAATATGCATCATGTGTTTTCTACCAAATTGATGCAGCTGAGGTTTTTAAAAGAAATTTCACTACAATTAATATCTACAATGCATTTTTATAGTTTTTCTAAACTTAATTATTTTAAAGTTTTATATATTTATGTATATTTAAAAGTTTAATGAGATTTCTTTTAGTTAATTATATTTATGTGTATACCTATTAATATATGCATGCATACCCATATACATATGCACATATTGCTAATGTTGATTATTTAAATAGGGTACTACAATTGAAGCTATCAGTAACAAACGTGATAAAGCATTCTTAGAGCCAAGTCTTGTGTTGCAGTTTTGTTACCATGTGACAAATCAGTCAAAGCAAGGATGAACCATAATGTTTAACAACATTATCATATTTTAAAAATCACCAAAGCTGATATGTAGATTTCGAGTGCCCTGTTTGGTTTTTTAAATCGTTGCATTTGATTTATGTGAATTTTTCATTATTGGGTGGAACAGTATTTAACACCAAATTCAATTTTACAATTTTAAGTTTTACTTGATCATGAAATGGTGTTATGATTCAACATCCATATTAACAATAAATCCATATTATATTTCATCTAGTTAGTATTTAAAACATAAAATGCAATAATCACTTGTACATAAGGCATTCTTTCTTGTACATTTCAATTCACACATCGGTATTGACTACGACAAACACCGACACGTCGACAAAAATGAGACGGTCGTCATGGTATATTCGAATGTTTTTAAAATATAATTGTTTTAAAGTTATGATAAAATTAAATAAAAGAAATTATAATTTTGTAGGGGAGGGGAGGAAAATGTAATTACTAACTAAAAATTAGGGAATTAAAGTGTAAATAAGACAGGGTATTAAAGTGTAAATAATGTATGAATGACTATATACCACCATTTTAAGGTTGATAATGAAAAATTAGTTCTTAACTTTTGGGTATCTTAAAATACCCCCCCTCATGCATTATAATATAGTATAGATAACTATAGGAATTCTTGAGATAATGAACAAAGGCACTTTGATATAGCAATGTTTCACTGTGTAAAGATTAAGGTTTTTTGTTTTGTGATGGAAACGTGTGTGAAATTAAGCGTACTATAGAAAATAAATAGATCTAACATAATATATTTGAGATAAAATCTTATCTTTTATCCGAATTCCCATGTTGACGTTTGAATACTAATCTATACTTCATACTAGTACGTGTTTGCATTATTTAAACCTTCCCTCATGGAGAGTTTCAAAACATTCGAACATCTTTATTCTCAACACCAATAATCATGTCCTTAACCATCATCATCATAGTCGTAATGTGCATATTTATTGGTAGGTTTTTAAACAAGAAATCTTCATATTCATTACCACCTGGTCCAACTCCTTTGCCGTTTATTGGATGTGCCATCCAAATGTTGTTAAACAAACCAACTTTCCGGTGGATCCATAAGCTCATGGACCAGTTTGACACCCGTATCCTTTGCATCCGCATAGGACCTTCAACCCATGTCATTGCAGTTTCGTCCCCAAGCATAGCATGTGAGTTCCTCAAGAAACAAGATGAAGTATTCATTTCACGACCTGATGTCATGTCAGCCTATCTGATGAGTGACGGGTATCTTACTGTAGCTGTGTCCCCGAATGGAGAACAATGGAGGAAGATGAAAAGAGTTATAAGCCAAGAGATCGCTTCAATGCCAGTACATAAATGGCTTCAACCTAAACGTGACCAAGAAGCTGATCAATTGCTTAGGTGCATATGCAACAAGATAGAGAAACAAGATGGTATTGTCGATGGCAGATTAATAAACATTCGAGCTGTCAGCCAACATTTCTTTGCAAACATGATGAGGAATGTTATTTTCGGTAAAAGATTCTTTGGTCAAGGAGTGGAAGATGGATGGCCAGGTGAAGAAGAAACTGAACATGTTGTTGCACTTTTTAGCATCTTGAAGCATGTTTTTGCATTTTGCATCACTGATTATTTCCCATGGTTAAGATGGAAGACTGACTTTGATGGCCATGAAAAGATAATGAGGACTGCCATTCGAATTGTGCGGAAGTATCAGGATCCATTGGTCGATGAACGAATTCAAATGTGGAGCAATGGAGCTAGAAAGGAAAAGTTTGATAAGCTTGATGTTCTTATCACATTTGAAAATCCTAAGCTTACACCTGAGGAGATTAAAGCTGAAATAGTTGTAAGTCTCTCGCCATTTGTTACTATTTTCATAGGCACATGAAACGCTTTGAGATTGACAATAGGGAAAATCACGATAATAACCTTTGACGTGGTTGAAAAGCTAAAACAACCACCTCATGACGTCTCAGGTGAGACGCCTCTCGGAAAACGACGCCTGAGTCGTCTGAGGGGTCTTTAGAGATGCCTAAGGGGTCTTCAAAGACCGCTCACGAAAATTCTTGCCACGTGTCGTGTTTTGATTTGCTAGTAGTTGAGGGTTCTTCAAAGTCGCCCGAGGAGTCTTGGTTTTCCGTGAGGCGACTCTGCAGAGACACATCACGTGGCTGTTTTCGCTTTTAGAGAAGTAAAGGGTTAAAATCATGGTTTTCCCTTGATTATAATGTTTTGTTTGACTTTACGCATTTCAAATTTCAAATGTTTGCATGATTGTGATTTTGTAAAATTATATCTTATTGAGTGAAAGTTGTGCATGTACACATTTTATTGAAGTTCTTATACATCTAGCAGAGTTGCAAACTGTAGTGATTAGATAAATAACAATATTGATAACAATTAAATAAATAAGTAGGATAAAAAAATATGATAATATTCCAAGAAGGAGATGAGGAAACGGAATTACAGAGGTTGGATGAGAAAAAGACTTTCACAATTGTGAAATAAGTTTATTCAGTGATTTGCTAGACAATCTTGGACCCTTTAAATAGACTAAAATTACCAATCTATTTAAGGACATAATCTCCTAATTTAATTGGTATCTTTGACTCTCTCTTATTCTTTCTTGGACCAGCCAAGACATTCCTTTTTTCTGGATCAATTGAGCTGTCAAACATGGTTTCCTTCGGCTCTTGTGACATTCTTTCATTTGGGTCAACTTGCTTCATAACATTACCTCCCCCTTTAAAACCCACCTTGTCCTCAAGGTGGAGAGTTGGAAAAGACTTCAAGATGCTAGCCTTATCTTCCCATGTAGCATCCGCAGCAGCTAGCCCTTCCCATTGCACTCGCCATTGAACAACTTGTTGTCCTGATCGCCAAATAGTACGTTCCTCTAGAACATTTGTGGGTTGAACAATTAAATTAACCGATGAGTCAATTAAATCAAGCGGGGTGACTTGTTGCAATGGCTTGCCCACACATTTCTTAAGCAACGATACATGAAACACATTATGAATTTTAGCCTCCTCAGGTAAGTCCAACTTATAAGCAACCGAGCCAATGCGAGCGAGAATTTGGTAAGGACCAAAGTAACGACGACCCAACTTGTGGTGACGTTTTAAACGTAGCGAACTCTGACGAAATGGTTGAATCTTGACATAGACCCAATCACCGATTTGAAAGACGACTTCGCGCCGGTGTTTATCGGCATACTCTTTCATACGTTGTTGGGCTTTTTGTAGATTGGATTTTAAAACCTCCAAAACAGCATCCCGTTCCATTAGTTGTGCAGCGATTAGATTATTATCCGTGGCGTCTCAAACATAGCGAGTCAAAGTCGGGGGTGGGCGCCCATAAACAATCTCAAACGGAGTCATTTTGGCTGCCGTTTGATAGGATGTATTATACCAATATTCGGCCCATGGTAACAACCGGACCCAATCTTTAGGTGAATCGGCAACAAAACAACGTAAATACATTTCAAGGCACTTGTTTAACGATTCCGTTTGTCCGTCCGATTGAGGATGATAGGCGGTGCTAAAGGAAAGATTAGTGCCTTGTAGTCGATGGAGTTCTTTCCAGAAATCAGCAAGAAAACGAGGATCACGATCTGAGACAATATCGAGGGGAACCCCATGGAGTTTCACAAAATCAGCTACGAAAGCTGATGCAACTATGGTGCTAGTAAATGAGGTCGCTAATGCAGAAAAATGTCCATATTTAGAGAGTCGATCAACTATGACCATAACCACAGTTTTGCCTTGCGAGACTGGTAGGCCAGTAATAAAGTCCATGGCAATGTTTTCGAAAACCAAATTAGGAATTGCCAATGGTTGTAACAAGCCACTAGGAGGTAAACATGAGGACTTCATTTGCTGGCACACTTGACACTGTGCAATAAAATTATGCACATCCCTCCTCATATTTTTCCAATAAAAATTGGAAGCCAAACGATGGAAAGTGCGAGTAACCCCAGAATGTCCGCCCGACAAGGAAGCATGAAATTCTTGCAATAATTGTTGACAAAGAGGTGAGGAAGAAGGTACCACGAGTCTTCCTTTGAAACATAGCAGACCGTTGTGAACCTTGTAATCAGAAAAGGACGTCGGGTTTTGTTGTACGGACTGCATTAATTGGAGAAGATCTGGATCGGATAATACGGCTTGTTGAAGTTGTGGAAGTAGAGATAAGGTTTGGCTGGAGAGAGCCAAAAATTCTCCTGAATGGATCCGCGAAAGTGCATCGGCCGCCCCGTTTTGTTTCCCAGGTCGGTATATAATATCAAAATCATATCCCAAGAATTTTCCTAACCACTTTTGTTGGTCAGGCGTTTGAATGACTTGATCTTGAAGATTACGAAGGGATTGTTGATCCGTTATTATTCGAAAGCGTTGACCAAGCAAGTATTGTCGCCATTTAGCCAATGCTTGAGTGATGGCAAACATTTCGCGTTGATACGCGGATGCGTGTTGCATACGAGGAGAAAGTTTTTGACTATAAAAGGCAATCGGATGACCGTCTTGAGATAAAATGGCGCCAATACCTGTTCCTGAAGCATCGGTTTCCACTGTGAATGGTTTGCTAAAATCTGGTAATTGTAGTACTGGGGTGGTGCTCAAACGGTGTTTCAATTGGGAGAAGGCTTCAGTTGTAGCGTCCGACCATTGAAACGAATCTTTTTTTAGAAGGTCCGTTAACGGGCTGGCAATGGTAGCAAAATTCTTGATAAACCGGCGATAATAGCCGGCGAGGCCCAAAAATCCGCGTACGTCTCTAACTGTAGTGGGAGTGGGCCATTGTTTAATACACTCGATTTTGGCCGGATCCACTACCACCCCTTGTGATGAAATCTGATGACCCAAGTAACCCACCATGGTTTGACCAAAAAGACATTTAGATAATTTAGCCACTAGTTTGTTGGCCAACAATGTCTGAAAGACCGTACGAAGATGTTGCAAATGGTCTTCCCAAGTCGAGCTGTATATCAATATATCGTCAAAAAAAACTAGGACATAGTTACGTAGATACGGCCGAAATACCTCATTCATCAATCGTTGAAATGTGGACGGCGCATTGGTTAACCCAAATGGCATTACCAAAAATTCAAAGTGGCCGTCATGAGTTCGAAACGCGGTTTTAGCAATGGCTTCTTCCTGTAAACGGATTTGGTGGTATCCAGCAAGCAAATCTAGCTTTGAGAAGAACCGAGCTCCGTGTAACTCATCGAATAATTCGTCAATTGTCGGGATAGGGAATCGATCTCGAACTGTGATGGCATTAAGTGCCCTATAATCCACACAAAACCTCCAAGTGCCGTCTTTCTTTCGGACAAGCAAGACGGGTGAGGAAAAGGGACTGGTACTCGGTCTAATGATTCCTTGCTACAACATTTCTTGAACAAGACGGTCGATTTCTTGTTTCTGAAAATGTGGATATCGGTAGGGTCGAACTACTACCGGGGCTTTGCTTGGCAAGAGTTCGATGGCATGATATTGAGCACTGATCGCGTGTCGAAGTGCTAATCAAAAAAATATTTTAAAAACAACTCCTTAGCTACAAGGACTGCAGTATAGGGAGTAGGGTTGTCGAACCACGAGGAGTATATGGTTAGTGTTAGTAGCAATTTTATAGATTAAACTAAATTATTTTTTATGAAGTTTATTTGCTGCTTGCTTGCAAAAACAAAGTGATTGATTGAAAAGTAATAAAAAAAACAATAATATAATGAAAAGCGGTCACTCCGGGTTTCTGATTCGGTAATTATCAACTGAATTATGTTAATACCCTACCTAGGAAATCACATAGACATGACTTTGTTTAAGTTGTTCAACCCAATTCAGCTATCATAACATTAATTGCAAGGTTAAATTAATCATAGTGCAAGAAAACCAAGATACGATAACATAATGCAATAATATTAATCAACCAAACTGTCTAGATCAGTCAAACATACAATTAAATGCAAAGAACATTAAGGTGTTCACAAAATCTAATCCAAGTAATAAGTATCAAACTTAAATCAATTGATAAAATAACCAAATCGTTCACCCGGAGAAACCGCAAGATGATTAGCCTTGCATCTTCATGATTTCGGCTTCAAAACTTGTTCTGGATTGCTCTGGCATCAACCGGAATGAATGGAACTGCAAAAAGTCTTCAAAATCGCCCCTTGAAAGCTCTGGAAGTCGAAGATTATCTCCCCAAACGGCTGCTAGGTTTTTAATTGCGAAAATGGGCTTTTTATGGGCTGAAGAGTTATTCGCGACCCCATGAATAACTCCCTGACTTATTCGCGTGGCATGAATAAGTCATAACTTCGCGAGGGTAGCAAGGGTAAATAGCTGGATTCATTAAGGGCAGTATAGTCATTGTGCAACCCAATTTAGTTATTCGCGGGGCATGAATAACTCCTGAGGTTATTCATGGGGCATGAATAAGTGATCTGACAGATTTTATTTTCTTTTTATTCCTTATTCATCCGTGCACTCGTTTCACCTCCGATTAGACTCTTTTTCTCTCGTTTTAGCCCACGAACACCTGCTTAACACCAAGACACAAATAAGTATCTAAGACACGATATTTACGAACGTTAAATGATTAAAAACTATACAAAACTACTATATAAATGTGATGCATTTGGCAACACATCACACCCCCACACTTACCTTTTGCTTGCCCTCAAGCAAATCTGCTCAGAACCTTACCACGAACAAGTAACAAATACCTCAAACGCCCCCGCCATGCACTAGTTAGGGTCCAAAGTCATACCCCATTCATAGATCATCATTAGATATGTTAATTCAACAGGCAACCATGATGCACAATTTTGAAAACAGAACTCTCCCAACTAAGTCTAACATGCTTTCGGCTTTTATTCTCATGCAACACACCCCTCACAATTTTTCGCTCCACTCGGTTTAATATCTGGACTAGCATGTAATGCGCTAGTATTATTCACTCAAAAACCAAGTATGTAACTCTGTTATCATAGGCTTGTATAACAATCACACCTCAACTATAGACAATGCACATATCTAAAGGACTTACGGGTTTTGGGTTTCGGGTAAAGGTAGGATAGATTTGGCTAACAATTGGTTTTAAAAACAAGGGTTTCAACACGCTTGAATGACCATCCTTATTCACTAAGTACCATAATACAATAATCACACAACTTTGGTCATTTTTGACCCATACACATACTTCTATTTTTTTTTTTCACTTTTTTCTTTTTTCATTTTTTTTTCATATATATTTTTTTCTTTCTTTTTTTTTTCCTTTTCTTTCACAGCTTAAACATAACTCAATCACTTGAACTAAACATAAACACGATGGATGTCATCAATTTATTACACAAAGGTAAACAGGTCAATTTGGGTAATAGGTTTAATCAAATGAAAGGGTATAGGCTCAACATGGGCTACTAAGGGTAATTTTGGATAAACGGGTCAACACATAACAAATAAATGGGTATCAAAAGAAAAGGGAAAACCTAAATTACCCTTATCATCTATGTGCATATCTAGTCTACAACCTCGGCGTGTATCAAATCACACAAGTTCTGCAACAGAGAAACATCTGGCCTACACTCAACAAATGAAAATATATATGTATCAATCTATCATCTAGTGGGCTCAAGATCTCACCAAAGTGTGGAAATGGGTTACCGATGTGTGCATGCATTTATTACCGACAGCTCGTTACACCTAATCGGGCAAATTCTAAACATTTTCTCTAAAATACCTGCTGAAAACGATTCATATGTCTGTTCTAAAGAATTGGACCATGATTAAGGACCCACACACCACAAGCAGAGACAGAAAGAAAGCATTGAAACAGTCGCTTTCATGCCCGATCAAACCGCTTTTAGAACATTTTTTTAATTTTTTAATTTTTAATTTTTTAATTTTTAATTTTTTAAAGACTTAAAAACAAATAAAATCAAAATTTCCCCACCCCCACACTTGAACAGCACATTGTCCTCAATGTGAGCTAAGAAATAAAATAAAGCAGAAATAAAAATATTGTACAACAATAATAAAAAGGAACAGACTCCCCTGGATATATGCAGTGCGCGTATGAGTCTCGTTCAGTTCCTCCCACTACGACCGCATAGCATTTCATTCGCGGACGATAAACTGCGTAGCCTATAACAAAGAAACAAAAAGGAAAAAAAAAACAAACAAACAAATTGGGATGCCTGCAAACATTAGTGGTTTCCGGATCGTCCCCTCCCGAATGGAGATTGAGTACGGGCAGGGCAATCGATTATTCAAATCATATCAAGCAATCCCATGACTCAAATAAAAATAAAACTGACTCAAACACACTCAAAATAAAAATAAACTAAAATAAAACAACATAAAAACAAATAAATATACAAAATATACAAAAATCATACTTGATGTTCATTCATGGTGGTCTCAAAGAACATTTGCCTACCGAATTCCCGATGTATGTTCGGTAGTTGACATGTTGAATTTTTATCTTCTTTCTTATCTTTGACATGTCTGCAGTATCATTGCTAGGCCACTTCACTATACCTTGTCCAAGGTCTTCAATGTTCACCTTCCTCTTATGCCCACTCAAGCCATCATCTTCAACTTTGTCTATTTTGCTCATAAATATGGAAGGATAGTTAGGGTACACCAAGGTTATCTGGCTCACTGCTTCTTCAGCAGGTGTGTCTACAAGTGGTTGTATGTACGAAGTCACGTCTACCTTAAGGCTTGTAGCTTCCTCTTCTAAGGCTTCCTCCATCACATCCTGCTCCATATATGCCTCTTCAATAACTTTTTCAGCCACATCAACATTAACCATATCTAGTTCAACTGTCAAATCTTCAAGTTCCAAATTTGCTGCTAGTTGACCAACTTGCTTAAACAATGCCTCAACGGTGTGGTCCTGAACTTCATTATCCTTCTGAATTCTCTTAAAATCCTCCCGGATTGCCTTTACATCTTCTTGGACAGCCTTTACGTCTTCTTGGACAACCTTTATGGCCTCTAAGATCTCACTCAGCTGATCATTGCTTTCCTTTTCATTGTTTTGTGGCTGCTGATAACCGTAGTCAACACTCTGGCCTCCATTCACAATCGAATCAGTATTCATATAATAATATGCAGTTTGTTCCCTAGATTGATAAATGTTTGGCTTGTAGTATCTTTGCTGACAGTTCTGATATTGTGGCCAATAATATGAGGATGATAGGTATGAGTCTTCATCTTTTTCAAGCCCAAAGATAATACGATCTTTTCGTGCATTATATGCTTCAACTCTCTGACGGGCAATTGGACAATCTTGCATCACATGATATGGGCTCTCGCAATAACCACATGCATCATAATCCACCCAGTTCATCTTGAATTCAATTCTGCAAAACTAACATACCCAGCGTAATACTGAACAAAATAGAGAAAAATACAAGAAAAGAAAAAAAATAATTTTTTTGGTTTTTTTTAATTTGAAAAAAAAAATAATAAAACTAAAAACACTAAGCGCACTAACTCCCCGGCAACGGCGCCATTTTGATCGCGTGTCGAAGTGCTAATCAAAAAAATATTTTAAAAACAACTCCTTAGCTACAAGGACTGCAGTATAGGGAGTAGGGTTGTCGAACCACGAGGAGTATATGGTTAGTGTTAGTAGCAATTTTATAGATTAAACTAAATTATTTTTTATGAAGTTGATTTGCTGCTTGCTTGCAAAAACAAAGTGATTGATTGAAAAATAATAAAAAAAACAATAATATAATGAAAAGCGGTCACTCCGGGTTTCTGATTCGGTAATTATCAACTGAATTATGTTAATACCCTACCTAGGAAATCACATAGACATGACTTTGTTTAAGTTGTTCAACCCAATTCAGCTATCATAACATTAATTGCAAAGTTAAATTAATCCTAGTGCAAGAAAACCAAGATACGATAACATAATGCAATAATATTAATCAACCAAACTGTCTAGATCAGTCAAACATACAATTAGATGCAAAGAACATTAAGGTGTTCACAACATCTAATCCAAGTAATAAGTATCAAACATAAAACAATTGATAAAATAACCAAATCGTTCACCCGGAGAAACCGCAAGATGATTAGCCTTGCATCTTCATGATTTCGGCTTCAAAACTTGTTCTGGATTGCTCTGGCATCAACCGGAATGAATGGAACTGCAAAAAGTCTTCAAAATCGCCCCTTGGAAGCTCTGGAAGTCGAAGATTATCTCCCCAAACGGCTGCTAGGTTTTTAATTGCGAAAATGGGCTTTTTATGGGCTGAAGAGTTATTCGCGACCCCATGAATAACTCCCTGACTTATTCGCGTGGCATGAATAAGTCATAACTTCGCAAGGGTAGCAAGGGTAAATAGCTGGATTCATTAAGGGCAGTATAGTCATTGTGCAACCCAATTCAGTTATTCGCGGGGCATGAATAACTCCTGAGGTTATTCATGGGGCATGAATAAGTGATCTGACAGATTTTATTTTCTTTTTATTCCTTATTCATCCGTGCACTCGTTTCACCTCCAATTAGACTCTTTTTCTCTCGTTTTAGCCCACGAACACCTGCTTAACACCAAGACACAAATAAGTATCTAAGACACGATATTTATGAACGTTAAATGATTAAAAACTATACAAAACTACTATATAAATGTGATGCATTTGGCAACACATCAAGCACGAACAGGTGGTAGGGACTGTGGTGGTTGGAAGACTTTGGAAAACTCGGTCAACAAAAGTTGGATATCAGGCGGGTAAGATGTTTCAGTCGGGGTGTTCGGGCTTTGCACTTTTAAATGATAAAATTCGGCAATGGCATCCGCTTGAGCCAACCGGCGAAGGCCATTGAATTGGATTTGTTGGTTCGTGATGTTGGAATCCCCTTGCCATATGACGCGTTTATCATGTAACTGAAATTCAAAAGTTGAGGTTGCATAGTTTGTAACCACCGGGCCCAGAGTTGCTAACCATGAAATTCCCAAAACCATGTCCCAACCTTGTAATGGGAGAACATAAAAGTCGACATAAATGGTACAATTCTGAATTATTAGTGCTACTTGTTTTGCCATGCCCGAGCAAGGTAGACGTTCACCGCTGCCTACCAACACCGAAAAAGGTGTAATTGACTCAATTGGTAACTTAAGGAATGTGGCCATCTTAGTTCGAATGAAACAGTGAGTACTGCCACCATCCATTAATATCTGAACCGGGTTACCTTTTACTGTCCCGGTAAACCGTAATGTGGAAGCGGATGTGCCACCGGCCAATGCATTATAAGAGATGCTGGATTGTGTTTTTACTTCTTCCATTTGAATGGTTTCAGCCAAAACCGCATCAGAGACGGGCTCGACCTCGTCATCCGGCCAAGGCCCATCATCAAAGAACAATAATTGTGGAGCCGATTTGCACTGATGATTTGGAGAATATTTTTCATCGCACCTGTAACATAGCCCGAGAGCTTTCTTTTGAGCCAATTCTACAGGAGTTAAACGTTTAAAGCCAATGGGTTGATTGGTGCCTTTTTGATTAGGTGTAGCGGTGGTATTGTTACCTGCTATTGAAGTCGACTGAGGTGTTGGGGTTGAAAGGATGGGTTTAGAATTCTGATTAAGTGAGACCCGACCCAAGCCTTTTTCTAACTGGATCCGATTTTCGTGTAGTTGTGCATAATGCATTGCGTCGTCTAACGTATTGGGTTTGTGAATCACCACTGATTGTTTAATGTCTAGGCGAAGACCTGAGATAAAGCAACTAACCAGAAACTCCGGTGGGAGGGCCATGGATCTGGTTGAGATTTCCTCAAATCGGTGCCGGTATTCAGCCACCGTAGACGTTTGTTGTAACTTGGCTAACACCCCTTCTGGTTCTTCGAGTTCCCGGAGTCTGAAACGCTGTATAATTGCATCCGTAAAAGGAGTCCATCCCGTAAAACGAGAATGGGGGCAAAACCAATCATACCAATCCGCTGCTGCATCATCAAGAGAAAAGGACGCAATCGTCACCCGATCTTTGTCCCCGATTTCATAAAAATCAAAATAGCGGTTGGCCTGTGCGACCCATCGTTCCGGGTGCAGTCCCGAGAAACGAGGAAGATTAATCTGCGCGGGTTTATGCCGGCCTAGTACTGCTGACGACCCTACGCCATCATCTTTGTTATTATTTTTCTGGTCACGAGCATCGTTGTCAAGACGCAACAGAACCCGATTCATTGTCTTTTTCATGTCTTCAACAGATGAAAAAATGGATGAAACGTCATCGCGTATTGAGGCTTGTTCTTGAACGGATTTTTGTTGTGCCTCCTGCAGGATCTTGAGGTTTTCATCTATAACTTTGAATCTTGTGCCATCAGCCATGATGCTAATGGAGAATGAAAGCACCAATGTAGTGATTAGATAAATAACAATATTGATAACAATTAAATAAATAAGTAGGATAAAAAAATATGATAATATTCCAAGAAGGAGATGAGGAAACGGAATTACAGAGGTTGGATGAGAAAAAGACTTTCACAATTGTGAAATAAGTTTATTCAGTGATTTGCTAGACAATCTTGGACCCTTTAAATAGACTAAAATTACCAATCTATTTAAGGACATAATCTCCTAATTTAATTGGTATCTTTGACTCTCTCTTATTCTTTCTTGGACCAGCCAAGACATTCCTTTTTTCTGGATCAATTGAGCTGTCAAACATGGTTTCCTTCGGCTCTTGTGACATTCTTTCATTTGGGTCAACTTGCTTCATAACACAAACTCATGCAAATCCCCTGAGGTGGCAAGTGGCAGACAAACCTCACTAGTAAAAGGATTAGAGTCCGTACTTCAATCCAATGTTTTAAAAACCGGTAAGTTCCGGCCAATTGTACCGGTATTATCGTTTTTGGATAGAAATCCGGTACGAAACATTCCGGTAAATATGGGAAACGGTATTGATTTTATACCGCAGGTAAAATCCGGTATACCGGTTTCAACCGCTATACCAGTCCCGACATATGTTAGTTTTTGGGTTATTTTTAGATTATTTTTTATTAAGGAATTACTTTTTTAAAAATTAAAACTTTAGATTATCTTTTGGATTATTTTTTAATTATTGATTAACTTTTTTGATAGTATTTAGTATGTAATTATGTACTTTTAGATTACTTTTTGTGTTAGTGTTGTAATTTATGAAATTATATAGCTAACTAATAACTTGGTTGAACTGCCCGGTACAACACGGTACAACCGGCTGAACCATTTTTTTTAGTCAAATATGGTATAATTAAAAATCCGGTTTTTGAAACATTGCTTCACTCCATTCAAAGGTGTTCGAGGATGCTTATTTAACACCAAAAGTGCTTTTTTTGTCAAAACTAATTATTGACTTATGACTTTTTAAAAATGAGTTTTTAATAAAAATGTTTAGATTAGCTTTTGTGATGTGAAAAACCAATAAATCAATAAGTTTTTTAAAAAGTCTTTGGCTTAGCTTGTTTGTATGAGTGGGTAGAATTGTAATTTGTACTCCAAAAACCACAAGCCAAAGCAAAAGGCCATGATATCTACTTCTTAAAAACAACTTTTTAGACTGAACGGAGTGGGGGGCGGGAGAGGGGCGGGAAGGGGGGGAACACCGCCGCAGAGGGGCGTGGAAGGGGGCGGGAGAGGGGGGGGGGGGGGAGTTTCACCGGCGTGGGGGGATTGGCTTGGACACGTGGCACAACACGATTGGTCAGTTTTTTTTATTTTTTTTAACTTTAACACAATATAATATTATTTCCTTCCCCCCCTTCCACTCCACACAATTATTTTCCCCCCCACAAGGGTCCCACAAGTGCCACATGACGCTTCATCCCCTCTTTCCCCCCACCACTCCTTATAGTCTTAGCCTATATCAAAAAGCCAAAACAGATACTGTTTCTACTATAGCAACATCATATTAGCTTATTGAAGAAACTTAATAAGTCAAAATGGAATTACTATTGCCTTGAATTTGCTCATTTTGTCCTTATCTTGTATTGCTTGTTATATTAACAAACTCTAAATAATAGTCAAAATCCCTTGAGGTCGCTACAAATGGTAGCAAACAGCCGAAATTTAGAACCGCTTAGAGACTAGTAATACTGTTTTGTTTGGCTTTTACGCATATAAATTATGTTTGTGACTATTCTATTCTAAATATGGTTTACGTCTCATCAAATTACTTTAGGAGCTAATGATTGCCACAATTGATAATACGTCTAACGCAATAGAATGGACAATGAATGAGATGATTAATAAACCTATGATCCTAAAGAGAGCAGTGGAGGAGTTAGAGCATGTAGTAGGTTGCCAAAGGCTAGTCGAAGAGCAAGATGTACCCAAACTGAACTACATAAAAGCATGCATCAAGGAAACTTTTAGGTTGCACCCTTTTGCAGCTTTTAATTTACCCCATGTTTCAACAATGAATACTACTGTTGCTGGTTACTTCATACCTAAAGGTAGCCATATTCTTCTAAGTCGTTATGGACTGGGAAGAAATCCAGATGTGTGGAAGGATCCATTGCGGTTTGACCCAGAACGGCATCTATTTGAGGAAGGGAAACAAGTGATGCTTTCGGATAATGACCTGAGGTTAATCTCGTTTAGCACTGGTAAACGTGGTTGTCCTGGAATAATGTTGGGCACCATCATGACTACAATGATGTTAGCAAGGATGGTCCAAGGGTTCGACTGGGAGGTGCCAGGTAATGAGCAATCCGTTGAGCTTGTTGAAAATTATGATGACATTTGTTTGGCTAAGCCACTTGTGGCAATTGCTAAGCCAAGGCTGCCACGGTACATGTACCCTGCATATTGACAAGAAGTATCTATTTTATTCCAAGTGTTTCTAGTTTCTTTTTTACCCCAAAGAATGTCACCACAAATAAGAGATGATCTCATTATCTCATTATGATACTAGCTTAAATTATCTTCAAACGTATGTAACTATATAAAGTTGAATGAATTTAATATTGGTTTGGATTTTTCGTTTTGTAGTTTCTAATTTATATTTTTTATACATATTTATATTTTTTTTAGAGAAAAACAATCTAAGTTAGAATTAGAAATCAAAGAGCACCACCAGTATAACCAAGCTAAACTACTAATATTAGCTCTATTTTTAATCCAGAAAAAAGAAGCCTAATTTCATTCATCATTTACAAAGGTGAGGAAAAGATCATTCCTAAAGATTAAAGTATTATTTGCTTCACAAATAATTCAAATTAGTGGGAGTGCCTGCGCGTTGCTGCGGGTGTCCCGACTGACATTAGATTTAATTATGATGCTTATTATGAACCACAACCCATTCCGGTTTTTAACATTTCATTCCATTCAACCAAAATAGTTTTAAAAGTTTTCATTCCGCATGACTCAAACTCAATATGTGTCGACGATGCAACTTATGTATCATTCTTGTTTGGATCCCTCACGGTCGATTTTCCCTTCATCTGTGTCTTTCTTGCTGAAGAATTATACACACACAACATGAATTTGGTCAGTATCGGTTTGAAATGTTATGTTTTGGTAGACCAAGTGTATCGACGTTGTGCTTTACATCGATCGGAACCCCTAGAATGTAATACCAATAACGGTAATGATATTGTTCGGTCGGCATCGGTTTTAGTTTATCACAGTTATTATTTTTATAATTTTAAGGGATTATAATTTAATTAAAAAAAGTTAGATAAGCCGGTTACAAATTATCACAAAGAATTTAGAAAGAATGGTTTGATAAAATGTTAAGATATGCAACCTTAATCAAATTAAAATTTTAAAAATTCTATTAAAAACATAAAAGTAAAATCTAAGAAAGAAAAAAATAGAACTTGAAAATTCAATGGTAGTGTCGATCAAACCGTACAAAATGAAAAACAAAAAGCATGGATATAATTTCCATTTGATCTAAAAATGGATAGCTTTAACCATTTAACATATTGTAATTTCCCTTCTGTAGTATTATGATTACAACGTGCAAAGTTATTCAATGTATAGATGCTTTAGTAAAATACTGGGGAACCCAAATGTTACAGTGGAGATGACAATAATGGGCGTGAACATAAGACGATAGGCGGGAACATGATTCAAATATTAAAACGATTAAAAAATCATATATTCGTAAAGTCAAGGAGTCAAGGTTTATCGCCCAGAGGTAGACCAAGTGTATTAGAGAGTTCATGGTATATGTCGTATATATATATATATATATATATATATATATATATATATATATATATATATACATTTGAATAAGTCAAGGTTTTTCGCACCAAAGGTAGACCAAGTGTATTAGAGAGTTCATGGTATATGTCACACACACACACACATTTGTATAGGTCGAGGTTTACCAACTAAAAGCTACCAATCCAATAAATTATGTGCCTTTCGACTCAAAACACATTAACGCCAAATGACATCACAGATTGTTCAAGGTTCGACTCAAAAGTTAAAATGTGTCTACCCAGTGGAACTCATGAAAATCAGAATCTTTACATGCCAAAAGTTTATAAAAAAGTGGTTGGCTTTACAGTCATGTACACAATTAGATTTCATCAAAGCCATGAAATGCTTGAAAATTTGAATCTTTAACTACTAAAAGTGGAGCTGAAAATCGCCAAACAGCTTAAAATGAAACACGAGCTAAAGCTTACCAATCCTAATTACGAATCGGCTGACATTGATTAATATTTAAATATATATGAGGTTCCGCAAAGTATATCATACCTCTCGACATTCTCAGATAATGCCTCTTCTAAGCTCTTATCAAATGGTATAGAATGTTACCTATCTTTCTAGCCCTGAAAAACCAAATAGGGATATCGGCGCAACATGTTGCCCGCTTGCCCCTTATCACAATGTAACTTGCCATATTTATCAATGAAAACTGTTATAAAACAAGGGGAATGAAAAATCTTATCATCATAAAAGCCGAATAAAATGGCATTCAACATGAGACTATAACAAACCATAATATCATACCTCAGTTGTTGAGGTCGTAACAAAGTGGTTCTAATAACATCTCAATATGGAAAGATTATTTATTACAAAAATGACGAATTGAATATATGGAACAACTATGGTAATGCCTAAATCGAATAGAAAATAGAAGTGTGTGATTGGTGGTTGTTGGTCTAGTGGTTGAGGTCTGTCAGCGACTGGTGGTTAGCGACGATAGTAAGAGCGGCAGATGGTGGTGCAACTGTTGGGAAAAGTAACCATAAAAATTATTAATCACATATGGGATTCAATATAATTATACCGTTCCTATGTCTAGTTTGCATTTGTATGTACAAAACATGTATACCTACATACTTGAATCTACAAAAATAAAGAAACAAGATACAAGTGTGGTACATAAAACTTAGGAAAATTACAAGGATAATCATAATAAAGTTTATCAACTTAACGGCTACAAAATATTTAGTAAAAGTAAAACCAAACAAGACATGTGTACCATTTTTGCGCATAACCTAGCCATTTGCACACAAAAGTTGTAGTACTTTTGCTTATTGTCGACATTAAAGTACTACCGCTTTTGTTCCACTTATTGCATATATTGCAACGTGTGCTTTCATGATTAGTTTTTAACTTATATACAAGTACGTGTGTGTAAACAGTGCCAAAGTCTGATTAGTTTGGGGCCTTCTCGGTTTCGACATAAATGGGTTACTTACAAATTTGTTATCAAATGATGGAACTTGAGAGTTTCTTTTTAGAAGACAAGCCAGAATCGTTTACAAAAGTGCATACTTATGCGGATTTCTTGTTGAGTGGATGACATCATTAAGAGCGTGTTATTCCTGGTGAAGGGTAGTGTCAATGATTGTGCACCAATTCCGACTTAGATTCATGGTTGAGGTATTTCATGTATCTCTGTCAACTAATGTAATATTAGCCTCTTATAACATCAAAAACTAATAGTGATACCTAAGCAAGCCACCGAGTAATCTCTTGAAGATGAAGAGTGCTCTGCGTAAGAAGGAAGACGACCTTGAAAGAGACCACAAACTTGGGGCCTGAAACAAAACAACTGAGATTTAGAGAATCAGGGAAAAAATCATTGGAATTTTAACTTACTAAACCCTTTCCTGAACCTAGCATATATAAATTGATACTACCTTTTAGTTAATGAGTTGCATATGAAGTACGACTTTTGGTTCTTTTCATCATTTGTTAGGCCAATCATATTTTCACTTTGAATCTATATGAAAAACAAATATTTGGATTAGATCAAATGCACAAGTTAACATAAACCTCAAACCCAAAACATAAACCCATTTGAGTAGGTATTGTAACACCCCAACCGATGGCGGAAACATCGAGGTGTCACGTAAGAATGAGTATACAGTAGCACATGGTAATCAAATTTTAATTGAAATTAATTTAAAGTGCAAATATCCAAAAATGAAAATACATAATGAGTTTTAAGTGGAAATCTAATACATCACAAAAACCAAACAAGCATAGACTTCAGTTTGTCTTCTCATGTTAATACTCTAGTCTTCATGCATCATTATTTCCTGTTGAGTTGTAAAAATGGGGGGGGGGGGGGTCAACTAGAAGTTGGTGAGAATACATAAGCCATGTCAAGCAAATAGTTTAAGTATAAAAGTTTAGCAATTCATATGTCTATCGTAAGTTTAAGTCTACATGAATAAACATGGAATGTTGAATCGACATAATCAAACCTCCGACTAGTTTAGGTCCATCCCGTCATCCACGGTTCACCTTAATAATATGTTGGAACGATAACAATCACCCGCGCTCCCCATAAAAGATGGTCAACGAATCTAGGTGGGATTGTCAATCCAATAGATCTATTATTGAGTATCGCCGGCTTGGCCATAGCTAATGATAATGTATGTTGAAGCGTAAGTCTAACTGTTGTTGTTGTCTAAATCATGAGGCATTAAAGTTTACAACTAGACATGTATGTAGAATTGCTTAAGTATAATGTTGCAAGTATAAAGAATTGCATAAACATGGTTACGTAAACTCACATTGGCTAAGGTGAATTATCCTCTAAGTGTTGTGAATGTATGCGAGGCGAATCCCAAAGACTCAACAACGTAGCTAGTCTAAATTGAAGAAAACGAAGAAAGAATATCAAGCTTCCAATTCGCCAATTACAAGAGCTTATAATCAAAGCTTCAATTGTAGAAGTAATAGACTATAGAAGAAAGGTATGAGGGAAAGTTTAATCGGATTGAAACAATCGATTTAGAGGTGCAAAGTATAATGGGTCATAGGTGGGTTTTTATACTAGTTTTGGATTCAATTAGCCATTAAAATTGGTCAACACCATAAAGTAAGGTTTTATGATGAATTGACTATTTGACTAGGACTTTGACTGTTTGACTAAGACTTTGACTAGGACTTTGACTATGACTTTGACTATTTGACTCAAGGCTTTATTTAAGAAATAAAAAAAAATCATTAGTTTGAATTAGAAAAAAAAACACCGTCTTATAAAATGACGATTTTATAAATAGAATTTGGATAGGACATATGTCATGATTGAAGATTTTTTTTTTTTTTAAGTACAATGATAAAATAAACTTAGAAAAATAGAGTGCACGGATAAAGATAAGAATACTTAGAAATAAATTAGACTTTATATCATGGATTGGGAATACTTTAATGCTAAATAAATGGAAAAATTCGTGAGGTTACAGTCTCCCCTACTTTTAGAAACTTCGTCCCGAAGTTATAAAAAAAACACCGGGTTGAGGGTGATTGGGTAGAAATTAAGGCAGCCGTGGTTTTGAAAATTTTGGGTTAAGGCACGACATGAATTTATAGAATAATCTGCTTTCGAATAATTTGGATAAGAGGTTTGTTATCTGTGAGTTTTAAGGGTAGGATTAGGTGTGTCTTGGAATCGCAAGGTGAATAAGAATCTTAAGTTTTTTAGAAATCCTAAAAGAAATGCATGAGTTGATGGACTATAGAAAGGCTAAATGAACTACTAGGTAACTAGAGTTTATAATTAGTTTCTCTACCGAAAAGCTTGATAGAATTTCACACCACCTTAACGTACCTGTAAATTCATGATTACGTTCCGGACCGCAATCACCAATTTACCTTACATTAGGGTTTTGTGTCCTTCTATGACTCTAAACACACATGTAAGTAATGCAAAATAACCTTGTGATTGAATTGTATACAATGTATCCAAAAATAAGTCCATCTGTTGAGCAGGAAAAAGACTTCTACCAGTCAGTGAGTAAGAACCTCTACCGATTGTTGAGCAGGTACGATAGCCTCTACCGGTCGTTGAGCAGGTTGTAGGGCCTCTACCGACTGTTGAGCAGGCATGATGACCTCTACCAATCGTTGAGTAGGTTATTTGGTACTCTACTAACTGTTGAGCAAGTACTTCATCCTCTATCAGTTGTTTGATTAAGTGTACCAATTTACACACACACATAAATTGCAAATTGATAATATGTACATGTAAGCAATCAAGTATCAAGTATAGCATGTGAGTTGTAATAGAGTTGCCCTAGACAAGGTTAATGACTCTAGGTGTGTCTATAGTAAATAGTTTATATTTCATGAATTCTAGTTTCAAATGTTCAAATATGGTAGATAGTCAAATCCTTATGTATAACTAAGGATTATGTTTGATGCAACACACAATCAAGTTTCAATAGTTTGGTTATCATGGGTAACTAGCTCATGTGTGAGAAGGTGAAAGATATGAATTTAGTTCTTGAGAGGATGATGAAAAATCTTGAAGCAGAATCAAGGTTGTGAGAGATAGTGAATGTGAAGATAGTTGATAAAGAGTTTATTTTATAGTAAGGAGATTATGTAGCAGTGTAAATTTTGGGGTTTGGATCAAAGGTTATAATCAAGTGTATAAGAAAACATGATTGTGGTATATGCCAAATATTGTAAAAATTTGAACAAGTTGAAAGTGAGTGAGTGTCGATGGAGAATTTAGAGACTAGATATTATTCCTATGGATAAAAAAAAAAATTCTATTTTCAAAATTGGTTTTATACATAAAGCAAAAGTTGTTAAATAGTACAAACTAAGTGGGCTTTGATTAAAATATTCCCGTTAGTTGGAGATTTCAAACATGACATTAGGTTTTGAAGATCAAGGTTCTATTAAGTGATTTTTTTAATAGTTTAAAGCATTTATATAGAAAATCGTTTGTTACATCAATAAATAAACAATTGAGTTTAAGTTCGAGGACATCTTTGACAAAAATATGTACTTTGTAAAGTTTCTAGGTAATGAAAATACAATAGTATTTAGAAATCTTTAGTTTGTGCTAAGGTATGAGGTTATAGTTTTTTTTTTAAAAAAAATAACATGTGGAGAAATGAAATAATATGATTTGGGTAGGGTGTTGAATATTTAAAAAGTGGCTAAGATGGTAAGGTGAAGTGTGATTGTGAAATCCATAGATGGTTATGAAGTGAGATTGATTTAAGCTGTAAAATTTTGAGATTTTAGAGCTTAGTTTAAGGAAAGTGAGTGTAATCATTTATTCATTAATTAAAACGAATAAACGAAAACGTTGACTTATCAAAATTTCTAGATTCTAATAACATAGTGAAGACATGCTTTAGCCTATAAGTGAACACTCATCCCGAGAATTCCCAGGTAGGCATCCGGGTCCCTCGTCTGATTGGGATATATGCGCAATGCCAGCCTAGACAGAATACTCAGAATACAGGCGTTCACCCTTCTAGATTGCACGTGTTCGTTATTAAAATTCTAGAACTTCGACGAGATCTCAAGGTGGTTCAGGATAAACCTGAGGATTTGTCCTATTAGTCTAAGAGTAGATCCAGTGATGGAGAAGCAATCTTCTTGTAGGGATTACAGTAGGGATAAGAAGTAGGAGGGAGATAGAGAATAGGAATAAGTAGAGAAGCAAGTAAGAGAAACAAGTACTGGTTAAATCCTATGGTTATAGACTAGATTATTTTTCTAATAACCTAATTCCCTATAACCTGGCTCTGATACCAATCTGTAACACCCCAACTGATGGCGGAAACATCGAGGTGTCACGTAAGAATGAGTATACAGTAGCACATGGTAATCAAATTTTAATTGAAATTAATTTAAAGTGCAAATATCCAAAAATGAAAATACATAATGAGTTTTAAGTGGAAATCTAATACATCACAAAAACCAAACCAGCATAGACTTCAGTTTGTCTTCTCATTTTAATACTCTAGTCTTCATGCATTATTATTTCCTGTTGAGTTGTAAACATGGGGGGGGGGGGGTCAACTAGAAGTTGGTGAGAATACATAAGCCATGTCAAGCAAATAGTTTAAGTATAAAAGTTTAGCAATTCATATGTCTATCGTAAGTTTAAGTCTACATGAATAAACATGGAATGTTGAATCGACATAATCAAACCTCCGACTAGTTTAGGTCCATCCCGTCATCCACGGTTCACCTTAATAATATGTTGGAACGATAACAATCACCCGCGCTCCCCATAAAAGATGGTCAACGAATCTAGGTGGGATTGTCAATCCAATAGATCTATTATTGAGTATCGCCGGCTTGGCCATAGCTAATGATTATGTATGTTGAAGCGTAAGTCTAACTGTTGTTGTTGTCTAAATCATGAGGCATTAAAGTTTACAACTAGACATGTATGTAGAATTGCTTAAGTATAATGTTGCAAGTATAAAGAATTGCATAAACATGGTTACGTAAACTCACATTGGCTAAGGTGAATTATCCTCTAAGTGTTGTGAATGTATGCGAGGCGAATCCCAAAGACTCAACAACGTAGCTAGTCTAAATTGAAGAAAACGAAAAAGAAAGAATATCAAGCTTCCAATTCGCCAATTACAAGAGCTTATAATCAAAGCTTCAATTGTAGAAGTAATAGACTATAGAAGAAAGGTATGAGGGAAAGTTTAATCGGATTGAAACAATCGATTTAGAGGTGCAAAGTATAATGGGTCATAGGTGGGTTTTTATACTAGTTTTGGATTCAACTAGCCATTAAAATTGGTCAACACCATAAAGTATGGTTTTATGATGAATTGACTATTTGACTAGGACTTTGACTGTTTGACTAAGACTTTGACTAGGACTTTGACTATGACTTTGACTATTTGACTCAAGGCTTTATTTAAGAAATAAAAAAAAATCATTAGTTTGAATTAGAAAAAAAAACACCGTCTTATAAAATGACGATTTTATAAATAGAATTTGGATAGGACATATGTCATGATTGAAGATTTTTTTTTTTTTTTTTTTTAGTACAATGATAAAAGAAACTTAGAAAAACAGAGTGCACGGATAAAGACAAGAATACTTAGAAATAAATTAGACTTTATATCATGGATTGGGAATACTTTAATGCTAAATAAATGGGAAAATTTGTGAGGTTACAGGTATGTACGTGGTAACCTTAATAGGCAAACAATGTGAGGGATTTAGAAAACATGTAGAAAAGACTAAAGAAAAATAAATTAATATATACCAAGAATTTTTTTTATGATTATCAAATCGTCAACAATATATGAATAGATCAATAATAATGCGGATCCAATTTTACAACCCCGTGAGCCAATGTCTAAAACCAAAACAACACTATAACAATACATGTAGAGTACAATCTGTGAAGTTTTCCAGATTCATAACCACATAAAGAATGAGGCTAGTAACCAATAAGCACAAATTTAAGAAAATTGATACCGATCTGACATTCAATAAACTCATCATTCGGATTCTCATTTTGGACCATTGAGTTGTTGGATCTACAAAGAGTTATAGAGCAAAACATACTGTGGCGACTGCAAGACCAAAGTGTTTTGTTCAAGTTTTAAAAAGATCATTTATTTAAGTGATTCACTATTCAAGTGTTCATAATTTGCATCGTACTAGCAGTAAGATTATTTCCTAAAAGCCCTTCATTGATAATTAAGATTATCGGCATGGGACCCTACACGAAACTGAAACAAAAACTGTTGCACCCCCACCTTCAGATTAAACAAAACCTAAAAACTATAAAACTAAAAGAAGTAAAACAATAATCGCAAAGGGAGAACATGTCAATATTACCTCTTTGCCGTCGCACAATCGCCAACAACTTCAATTTTCCAGAACCCGAAACATAGGCAACAAAAACTTCAACTTTTTGTTGTCAAATTTGACTAACATTTCATGGATACTAGTTAATTAAAACCCTAGAACCTTAATCTCTAATTACCCTTCAATTACAAAACCAAAATCAAAAATCATACCTGTGGTGGTTTGTTAAGGTTAGGGTTCATGTAACTATAGAGAGAGAGGGAGAGAGAGAGAGAGAGAGAGAGAGAGAGAGAGAGAGAGAGAGAGAGAGATGAGGAGCTGTAGATTAACCAATGAATGAAACAGGCCAGGGCTAGTTGACACTTACGAAATTGATTACTGCAAAGGAAATGGGGGTTATGAAAACACTGTTAGCATTCAAGAAATTGATTATAATGAAGTATATATGGATAATAATATAGATGAGGGGTTGAAAGGTCTCACATTTAAGATGCATCATAGGTTGTATTTTGTGTGGGATATATGTTTGACAATTCTTATGAACAATTATATACTAGTGGGATGCCCGCGCGATGCTGCGGGTGCGACAATTTACAAGTTACATATAATTTAATCTTAATAGCCAAACTAATGGCTCACTTTCAAGAGAAATTTAGTGATGAATTGAGTAGAAGTGTCATTTTCGAGTCCAAACTCTAGCGTGATGAGATGAGTAGAAAACGGGCTGGGTTGAACATAAAGACCGTTGCCCATGATTTAGAAACCAATGTATTGATGGGTTAGATATGATTGCAAAATTCACAACGCAATATTCATTAATAACCAACTTCATTAAAACAAACACAAAGCAACGAAAATCATTCATGCAACTCTTTAGGTAAATATATCAAAACTCACATTCCAAGGGTAAGACCAGATTCATTAGATATAGGATGTATTAAATTCAAAACAAAGTATTTAGCCAATATCACAAAAAACCACCCATATATACATTACTGCATTTGCTTTAAAAATATTTACACCCATGAGACACACACATCTCAACATAAATTCAGAGACATGCAGGCATACACGCAACACATACTCACATACACACACCACTAACACATCAATATTAGACATCAATGACAATGGCTGATTCAAGACTGATGGCGATGGGGTGACGGTGGTGAAGATACCGATGCAGCGACGATTTGTGGTTGTAGTGCGGCGTCAATCCTCGAGGAACACGGAACGAAGACATTCGAATAGGGTGCGTCAGTATAAAAGAGGAAGAACAAAGTGTGTGGTGTGGCAGGGACTATGTACAGTATGATCTCAGATGGTGCTTGTGGCTTCACTTATCCAATAACTACCTGTTGCTTAAAATTTTAAATCTCATTATGATTTTGTATATTATTAGCGTACTTCATTTTTATCAATATCCTAGAGAACAAGACTAATAAATTGCATAATCATATCAATAAACCCATGGCTCCAAATTGTGTAGTAAAATCATCTGACTAAAGCATTCATATGCATTTTGACGAATAAAATTGATTTGTAGAATCATGAGTGTTGTTACAAATGAGTAAAATGACACTTTAAGGATATTATAGTAAGTAGAAACATCATATAAAAACTATAAAATCCCACACACGTGCAAGAAAGCAAGTTTATAGAGATAGGTTTCTTGTGTAATTAATATCTTTTTGCTCACACCTAATCTTCCTCAATACGGTTATTGTCATTCGAGTGTAAGGTTGATTTCCAGTGTGGGAAATGTAAATTATATACATAACTACATATACACATAGCTTAGAAAAATACCTTGAATGTCTTAAAAAAATGACGATAAGGTTTGAGTTCGTATATGGTCGAGTGGCTCGAGCACATGCGTTAAATCACAACTTCCAGATTGTGGAAAGGGAGTGACTAAAATAAGGCCAACAATTGCATTAGGTTGTTGTGTTTGTTGTCTCCGGCTTAATTACAGAAGGAGGACATGGAATTACTGCAGTAGGGTGTTTGTGGAATGTGGAGTGTCACATCGGTGCAGATACCGCTAAAATGGCGATACGGTATAGGTTTGGTAAAGTGTGGTGGTATGAGGCTAACATCTTCGACGGTAGCACCGATCAAGAAGGATAAGCACAACAAGGACTCCAGGAGTGTAGAGAACTTTTAAGCAAATATTTTTTTAAATTCTCTTTAATGCTCATCAAATCCATCGGTTATGGATAAACGAGAGGGTGTCGGTTTCAAATTGTAGGAACACGCAGAAAGTTTATCTTCTTAAGTTGCATTTAAAAGATTTTCGTACATAATTATGTTTTAATTAATTTTTTTCATAAATGTAATATTTATGTAGAAATACTAATATTAATATTTATCTAGAAATACAAGTTTACCCTTCAAATGACTTCATTAAGCATTGCACTATAAGCATAAAAGGTTGTACTTTCTTAACTTTGGTGGGTATCCTTCTCTCATGCTTTATAATATAGTATAGATATGAGGGGTTGAAAGTTCTCACATTTAAGATGCATCATAGGTTGTATTTTGTGTAGGACCTATGTTTGATAGTTCTTATGAACAATTAATATATCAATGTAAATGTGTAGTGGAATAAAAGTAATTGTTCTAAGTTAATAGTTCACTTTATGATTCAGTAAATGCTCCCCCTCAAATGGACAAAATAAAATAGCACAAGTGCATATGAGAAACAATAAGAGTAAATGATATAACAGTTGTGCATGCTTAATTGATTCTCATATATTAAAAATGGAAGTCTGTATGTAATAGTGGGTTTGAACCCATCTATTTATACACAAAAGCAAACGTACATAGGAAGTATAAAACTAATAGTATAATACTATAATAGGCGTAGTATTGGAACTTGTACAGAAATATCTATAAAGTAAACATAAACTAATATAATAACAAACTACTGAAGTATAAAGGCGGTGGGAAGCTTCAATGGGAACTACTGAAGAGTAAACAACTTCTGATGAGTAAATAATCAAAGTTGTTCTTCAGATGTCTACACATCTTCAAGACTTTACTCTTCAGTACTTTCATTTATCTTCTTTCTTCAGTACTTTCTTCTTCAAACCTTCAGTACTTTGTCAACTAACAAAATGCAGAGATCACTAAGGTGAAATGCTTATCATTCCCCTTTGACCCAACAATCTCCCCTTGGATTGATGAAGCCAAAACCTTATCTAATCTTTATTTAGATCCTCTTTCCCTTCTGCTGTCAAGGATCTTCTGAATTTCTTTCATAATTGAATCTTTTATATCCTTGATCTGTAGTCTTGTAAGGATTGGTCCATGCTCTGGTTCAAGTTGTTGGACTGCAAGTAAATCTTCTGTTGATAGGTTTTGCAGTTCATCTTTGTGTTTGAGGACTTTAAAAGTAGTATCTTCTCTTTCAAAGCACATGAACTTGGATTTGTGAGTGAAGGACCACTTAACAATCTTGGTTTGAGAAGTGTTGAAATTTCCTTTGGAAGGTACTATGCTCTTCTCACCGGTTAAAGATAGTCCTGATTGTGGTTGATCTTCTATTTCAGAGATGATTAGGTTGGATCTTCTGCTGTGTTCATCCTTTGCAACACCATGGTCTTCACTTGGTATGGGTATAAGATGCTCATTGATTACCTTGGTATGCTTTGGATCAGTGATGGTTTGTTCCGCTGATAGGCGTATGTGGTATTATCCCTATCTTGTATGATTAGTGGTTTTTCTTGATAGGACAAGTCTTGATCAACTATGGTGTTACCTTCTAAGATTATCATTTTGAATTTAGTATTGACTTGTTCTTCTGTTTGCTTAGGTTTCTTGGCAGCTGGCTTGGATGTTGGCTTCTTTGCAGCTTCAGAAGTTTTAGAAACTTTTGATGTGTGGAATTTTCTGGGTTTTGTTTCTTCAAAGTTTTGAAGTTTTTGTAGGTCTCATGGATATCAATATCTTTCCATTTTGAGAGTTGAGCCTTTCTGCCATAGTCATTCGCTGCCAACTCTTCAATAATATGAGCTCTCTTCAACTTCTTTTCCTTTTCACTATTTTGTCTACCTTGAATAAGTTTCATCCTGTATTCAAGTTCTTCTGTTGAGAGATCTCTGAGAGAATACTTCTTGGCTTTGCTGTTTTTGATAATCCAATTCATCAGTTGTTGTCTTTTGTCTTCTTCAGCTATCTTTATTTGTTGTTCAGCAAGCCTTTCTTGTTCAGCCATTTCTTGAAGCTCATTCTCTTATTCAATGAATTTTTCATCATAGCTTAAACCTTCCTTTTCTTCTATCCTGCTCCACATCATTTTCTTTTGCCTTTCTCTTGATTTCCAATAGTCTCTTCTCCATTTCTTATGAGTTAAATACAAGAGGTTGAAGATTGAGAGCTGGTGTTTTTGTGGGCATAAGAGTTTGAGTTGTTATTGGTTGAGTTTTCGTTTGAGCAATGGGTTTAGTAGAAGGTTTAGATAGGGTTTGAGTTACAACTACTGAAGTGTTGGTTTCCATACCAACTACTGAAGGATTGTCTTCAGTTGTTTGTTTGTCTTCAGCAGTTGTGTCTTTGTCGATTAATGATTTTTCAGCTTGCATTATAAGGAGCCTTTCTTGTCTTTCTTGATAATCATGCCTTTCTTTCAAGTCAATTTCTTGTTTTATCTTCACACTTTGTTTTCTAGCCTCCTTCAACATTTGAGCTTCTCTGGCCTTTTTGGATTCTTCAATGGAAATTGTTTGTGGTGCTTTGTTTTTCTTCCTCTTTTTGGCTTCATCAGCTTTGGAAACCAAGGAGCCGGAGGAGCTACACCAGACAAGTGTTCTAGCTGTCTTCTATTATCTTCAATTCGTCTTGACAACTCTCTAGTTTTCATCTCCGTAGCATTATTTATCATCTCCAATTGTGTAGCATTTTTCACCTCCATGGCAGTTGTAAATGTTTGGAGATAGGATGATATGAGATTGTGGATCATCTGGTACAAAGGACCATGTGGGCTCCATAGTTGGCTTAGGTCTATGCTTGTAGCACCTGAAGATGATTGGGTAGGCTTTTGTGATTGTGGAGGGGGTGTTTTTGGGTGATCCCTATCAATAAATATTGGGGATGCTGCTTTTAGGGAAGTAGGGTTTGAATGGACTTTAACTTGATCATCTGTGACTAACTCTTTGAGTTTAGATACATCTCATTCAGGACCTTCACAAGTCTTAGCCGTCAATTCCTTTAAAAATGAATCATCATCCAAATGAATGGAATCATCTGAATCCTTGATTGTATCATCATTTTTATCATGAGCTATGCCCAACCTAGTAGTCTCATGTACCCCTTTTTCTTGGTTCTTGGGATTTCCTGCCTCAGGCACAAGGCCGTCATCAGCAGTTGCCACAAATGAGGTCTTATTGATTTCACTACTGACCTTAGATCCACCAAGGAGTGGTAAAAGAGTAGTAGCAACCTCATTTGTACCTAAAGTCTCAAAAATTAGGCTAAGAGACCTTGGTTCCTCCTCATATCTTGGGTTAGGATTGACAGTATCATCATCTATGGCCATATTAGAAGTTTGTTCCCCTGTTTGATGTGGTGATTGGGGAATGCCACTTCGAGATGAGATATTGGATTTCAATCTAGAGAGAATATGTGCAATTTCAACTGTGTGTTGTGGAATGTTGATGTTCATTGGTAAGTGTTTTAATGGTTTCAGGAACATCAATTTGCATATCAATAGTTTTGGTGATTTGGGTTTGAAGTGTTGGTTCAAAAGTTTTATCCTTTTTGGATTTCTTCTTTGTGTACTTTATATCAAAAGTTTTGGCTCTTTTGGGTGAAGGGGATGGGGAATGCAACTGAGAGGAAGTTTCGGTTGCATCCTTATCAAGTGAAGAATGCACAGTGACATCCTCAGGCATCTCATCCTCCTGAGGTGTCTTCTTTGATTTGGTGGCCTTAGAAAGTTTTCTCTTGGGCTTTTTGGCTTTTGGAGAAGTGGGTTTTGATGATATGGGTTCCTTGGGGACTTGTTATTGTTCCCGTTGGTCATCATCTAGCCTATTGGCCGGTTTATTATGCCTAGAGTATACTTGTGAAGTCAAAGGTCTACGTACTGAAGCATCATCCACAAGTATATCTTCACCCAGTTCTTTGATTATGCAATGCATTAAGAACCTTGGGTAATGTAAAAATATCTTTTCTGCCTTTTAATGGTGTAAAATGATTTCATTGAAAAAGTATGAAGATGCCTTAAATGGTAATTCATTTACAATTGAAAAAAAGTTTGTTGTAAACCAAAAGGCATCTGATCATAAGAGCTAGTTTTAGGACTGAAAAACATGGTTATGTAATAAAAAAGCAGTTTATAAGGTGCATCAAAGTTTTTTTTGTAAATGGTAGCATGTGAAAGTGTACTTTGATAACCACACTCAGTCATGGTTAGTTGAACTTCACTAAATTTGAAGTGGTCTGGGGCATTTGCATCTGTGAGACCTAACCTTATACCCAGAGTATCTGGTGTAATAACCATTGTCTTCCCTTTAATTGTCGTTTTGAGGGAGATGATATTGTCATCAACAGTGACTGCTACAGCGTTGATCCAAAACTCATTAAGAGTTTGTACATGGATTGGTGGGTCTACTGTGACGCCATTTAGTAGTTGGATTTTACGATTAAATCAATGATTTCATCGTGTTGAGACCATGATTTCTCCTTTTTGAAGTAACCCAGTTAATTATGCCCTTGCATCATTTCGAGAGCCATGGTGTTTTGATTGAACAGTTACAAGTTTCAGAGGGTTTGTAGAGAGGGGGAAATTTGTTTTTAAAAGTAATAAATGAGAAAGATGGGTGTTTAGAAGTTTTATAACTGCCTTAAGTCAAACTTCTGATCAAAAAAGTCTAATTTGCCCCTTTTGACCAAACTTCTGATGAAGTAGAGGTGCTCAATCGTAGTTTCCCATTGTCTCTTCAAAAGTTTTGAAATAGCTGATGAGAATGCAATTTTAAAGAAACCCAATGTAACTTCTGATGATTTTTTTATCAGTATTTACTCTTTCTAGAAAATATTTCCCTTTTGATGTTTTGTAATTATCAGTTTTCTCCTTTTTTGGTCATCAGAGGTTTAAATAACAAATGAGATAAATAAGTGGAAATAAAATTTGTACAAAAAAATGAAAACACTTATAAAATTATTCAAAATTGAGCATTCCAAGCATAGATACTAGCCTTTGAAATGTTGATGAGTCTAGGGGTTTTGTGAATACATCAGCTATTTGATTAGATGTTGACACATACTTCACCTCAATTTTGCCTTTTTCATAGCAATCCCTTATGAAGTGATACCGGATTTCAATATGTTTTGTTTTTTAAAATTGGACAGGATTTTGAATGATGTTAATGGCTGAGGTACTGTCTATTAGTAGTGGAGTCATGGTTTCTTTGATTCCATAATCAAGAAGTTGATTTTGAAGCCATTGAATATGTAATGTATAGCTTGCAGCTGCAATATACTCTGCCTCAGAAGTTGATGTTGCCACAGATGTTTGCTTCTTTGATTGCCAAGACACCAGTCAGTTCCCTATGAATTGACATCCACCTGATGTTGATTTTCTTGACATCTTGTACCATGCATAGTCACTATCTGAATAGGCTATCATTAGCCCCTATGATCCAATCAAAGTTGTAAACTTTGACCTACCCATATTTAATCAAAATTCTATAAAACCCTTTAATCATCATAACCAAAGAAACTCTATGTGGCTGTCTGCAACATTCACCTAACAAGATTCAATAAAAATAACAACTTTCAAACTATTCATTTACATTATATATACTTGAAAAATATATAATCATGATCATCAAAAGACAAAAAAAAAAAAAAAAAAAAAAACAAGACTGTAATAATATGCTGATTTAACAAATACCAAGTTGAAAAAGATGAAAACCCACCTTAGTGGTGAAGTAAGTAGGCGGAGCAAGGGTGGTCCGACTGAATCTGTAACCCAAATATTAAAAACACTGAATACCACCCACAAACGAACCCCCACCGTCGCCCTCACCATCATCAACATCACCAGCACCGTCGCCGCCTCCTCCTCTCCTCCCCTAAACGAACCGCCGACACCAAAACACCTCGGATTTGACATAAAACCGCCGGAGAAAGGGGATCGTCTACCACTACTAATTCTTCTGTAAATGTATGGATCTGGAACTCCAACAGATTCACCATTATAGTTAACCGAGGCCTAAACCAGCTTCACCACAATATATAAAACTTGAAGAGACAAATTACAGTAACATCTAGGTTTGTTTAAAGATGATGATAATGTTCTAGGATTTCAATTAACAAGAAAATATAATAAATAGATAATAGAAAAGAATGATAGAATACTTACGTAAGAAAAAAAAGTTGATAGATGAAACTGGAGACGAACGAAGGTTTAAAATGTAGAAGCTTGAAGAAATAGAACAAAAAAATAAATGTAAATCTTGCTTGAGAGATATGAGGGAGAGAGAAAGATGCGTTGCTATGAGAGAGATGTGTTGTGTCAGGTATTAATAAAAAGAACTTTCTATGCTCACTAAATGAGATGGGTCTTTGGACCATCTTGCTCTTGTGTTGAATGAAGGAAAAGGTAGATGTCAGCATGATACCCATTGGATGGGTTTCTATAGTTTCCCCAACTCATTAAGGTTTCCACTAGATACATAACATATATACCTATATAGGGTAGGGTTCCTGTACAAATGACATTTTTCGTACAAAGTGTGAAAAGTCTATATAGGCATTGTGTTTTAAATTTTAGGCATGATGTTTTATATTCTTTAGGCATATTATTATATAGAAAAACACAAAACATAACAATTTAAAACACAATTTAATGTATTCTTGACATGCAATCTAAAACACCATACGAAGAAAGTAATCGGTGTGTTTTAAACACAATGTCTAGAATACATTTGATTGTGTTTTAAATTGTTATGTTTTGTGGTTTTCTATATAATACAATGCAAATGGAGTCAAAAACATCATAGCCCAAATTTAAAACACAATGACTACACAGACTTCTCACACTTTGTACGAAAAATGTACTTTGTAAAGGAACCTATACCTATATATATAGTGTAAGGTTCAATGGGGAACCTCAAAAAGTGGAAAACTGAGGAACCATGCATTTAACATGTTAAATATAGTTTAAAAATTCAATTCAACATGAAAAATTTTTTTTTTTAAAAAAGTTCCCCATTGAACCCATATATATATATATATATATATATATATATATATATATATATATATATGGTTAGGATCCGTTGAGAACTCGATGAGTTGTGAGAACTCGCGAGAACTTGAAGTACAACAACAACAACCGTACCCAGGAAAATCCCACAAATAGCGACGCTATTAGTAGGGTCTGGGGAGGGTAAGATGTGTAAGTGCATGATGTCCCTAGGCTAGTATATATATTGTTTGGACGAGTTTCGGGGTGTTTGGAGACGTTTATACGCGTTTTTGGGTGTATTGGAAGCTATTGGCGAGTAGGGGATGGGTATAGGAGATTAGAGCCCTATACCACATCAATATCTGGCGATTAGAAGTCCCTATAGGCGATTATGGCCCTAATCGCCTATAGGTAGATGTCTTATAGCTCCTACTCGTGTATACTGACCTGTACGAGTACGGGAGGTATAAATAGGCCCAATCATTGCCCTAATCATCAGTTCTTGCCACACACACTCTCCAAACACCCTCCCTAGGTCTGAGATTGCTTGGTTTGATCATTGTAACACTCGTGCTCTGTTTTAATGATATAAATGTGAATCTTTTGACCCGTTTGTGTGTTGTAATTGCTCGTTTATCATTGTTTCACATTTGTTTCTGTTATTAAGACATATTCAAGGGATTCCGCACCTTGAATATAACCCTCGTGATTGTCGGGTGACACGTTCGTCGATCCTTCAAATGGTATCAGAGCCGAGGCTCTTATCACAAGTGTTTTGATAGCAAAAACGAGTGAAAACAGGTAGGTTTTTATGTGAAAGTTGTGATTTTTAAGCAAAAACCTGTTTTGAAGTTTGAAACTTTGAGTTTTTCATAAAAACCCTTATTTTCAAATTATTAGTGTGTGTTTATGGATGAAAATGTGTGTTTCTGATTAGGTTTTGTTCTAAAAGTGTTTTGGAAACTTTTCCAATCATTTGGGGATTAAACACATCGTTTTGGATAAGATTTTGAGGCAAAAACGGTGGTTTTTGAGCAAAAGTGTTGTTACATATCAGATATAGCGATTACACAGACCTGTTCCCTACCAATCGCCTATATATAGGAAGGTAGAAGATTTTATACACGATTAAGAGGGTATTCGCCAGTTCTTCATGCGACTAGGGCTCTAATCACCATTTTCTTATATGGTATAGACCCCTAATCGCCTATAAGGTTCCATTCGCCTGAAAATTGTAATCGCTCAACTGTTCACTAGCAATTACACCCTAATCGCGTGTAATACTAGTGATTACAACTGTACTCGCCCCTACAAAACCCTAATCGCCTATAAACACCAGAATAGAGTTCCTAATCGCCTGAAAGGACCTGAAACTGCAAATTTGACTAAGTATTGGACTTTTAACGAATTTAAACATATGGCAAACCCGTGGGGACATCTGAACCAACCAAGGCAACATTATAATCAACAAATGAACAATCAAACAAACGTACCCACGAACCCTTGGCAATTCTCAGCCGAGCGTAACGCGCAACGGATGCAACAAGCGCAAATGCAAGCGAATGTTGCCGGAATCAATCCGTGGGCGCTAGCGGCTCAACAACAGGCAATGAATGCGAATCCTTGGGCACTTGCGGCTGCTGCAAACTCACAGACGAATCATCTGTCTTCCGTTCTCATGAGTGACTTAGAGACGGGTAGTTCGAATAGGGCACCGAAACTGCAATACATGTCCGACTACCATGGATGGAAGGGCAGATTTCAGACATATGTTGAGCGCATCGATGTTCTCATGTGGTCAGCGATAGAGACAGGGTACAGTAGGCCGATGGTTGAGAATTCGAATACTCTGATCTCACTAGAAGATATGAATGAAGATCAGAGGAAGAAGTATAACTATGAGAAGAAGGCGATGGCAGCATTGAAGCAAGCTCTTCCTAAGGATATACTTCATCAATTCGCTCAGTGCACTACATCACAGATGCTTTGGTTAGCACTTGCTGAGCGAAATAAGGGAAATCTGAAGACTCGAAAGGTTAAAATGGATCAACTCAAGAAGGAGTTCGAGAACTTCAATGCTATCGGGAACGAATCACTAAGAGACATGACTGCAAGATACTACCACTTGATGTCTGAAATGTACCAGTACGGGGTCTTATACTCATCCGCAGACCTTGTAGAAAGATTTGCTGAGGCGCTACCTTCTCATTGGCATCAATGGTTGGACATCCTGAAGTCAAGCAATGCTTATCAGACTCTCACCATCAACGAGTCCATTACCCAGCTGGAGAAAAAGGAGATAGAGGAGATCAGGAGGGCAAACAAGGTGCTCATTCCACAGAATCCCAGTATCTATTACGGGAACCCTCTTCAGGACACCAGTGTGGGTGGAACCAAACCACAGACTGCCTTTGTGGTTAACCCGGACCCAGTTTATGCATTTTACAATTATGGTCCCCCAGCTGATGTTCCTCCTCCAACATATCCTTTCGGTCCAAACCAGTATCCTTTGAATTTTAATTCTAATCATTTTGATGTTAACCCGTTTTCTCATCTTCCAGCACCAGCGCAGGCAACTGCAAACTTTGGTGGATCTTCTCCTTCAGGTTTTGGCAGGGCTTCAACTACAAGTTATGGTGGATATGGAGGTGCATCGACTTCTAGTCAAGGTGGCTATCGGACCAACCCAGTCCCAGAGCAGCTGAACACCGCAGGTTTAGAAAAGGTGACAGTAGAGTTAGCTCAAGAACACATGGCTCTACTGTCGACCTTGGTGAACTCCTACAATGGACTGGTTGCTGGACAGATTGGGAATCCTCATCTTACACAGGAGGATTACTCGCATATCGATAAAGACGACATGGATCTGATAGACATTCAGTGGCACTTCGCAAGTGTGGTGAGAAGGGCAAAGGAGTATATGGACAGGACAGGAAGGAGAGATGTTCTGATAAACAACAACACCAAGTTTGGGTTTGACAAAACGAAGGTCACATGCTACAACTGTGCCACAAAAGGGCACTTTGCAAGAGAATGTGACCGACCGAAGCAGCAAGGACATCAGAATCCCTTCAACAACAACAGAGCAAATCAGAATCAGAGGCAGCAAGCTCACGCATAACCTAATCCAAATACTGAGCGTGCTATTGTCCCAGTAAAAATAATCAGAACCAGAACCAGAGGCCTCCTGCAAACAACAATGAAGGACAAGCCCTGGTTATTCAAGCTGATGAAGGTTTCAACTGGAACCATCTGATCACTGGAGAATAAGCTCCTCAGGGTGGTGCTGCATGTTTTGCTCAACAATTGTCTGAAACACCAGTTGAAGTTGAAGAAACCTCAAGCCAGTTTATCATTATTACTTCTGAAACCGAAGCGTCTGACTGTGACTCGGAGTGTGATTCTGATCTGGGAGAAGATTTGGAGGATTTGTTAGCTGGAGCAGATGCGCTGATCGGTAAAAGATCGTTTCTTGTGGATGCTGACTGCACTGAGAAGAGCTTTGGCGAATTCTTTGGAGTTCAGAAGACTGCAGCTCATTATGCATTGATGTCCATTACTGAATCGTCAAACAAGGTAAGTTCTTCTTCTAATTCTAAACTAGAGTGTGTAGAGTGTAATCAGTTAAAATTCAGAATTAAAGAATTAACTGAAGAAAATCTGAATTTAAAAGCCGATGTTGGTCCATTGCAAAGGTCAATTGATTCTTTAAAACAAAAGGAGAAAAATTTTCTAAGTACAAATGAAAATTACAAGAAGGATGTTTCTGAACTGTCAAAAACCTTAGCTAACAAGCAAATTGCCATCAATAATTACATCAATGAGGTAGAAGACACTAAGAAACAATTGGCCATTGTCAACTGCGACTATGAAAAGATCAAGAAGGAAGTTTGGTGCAAAGGCAGAAGAAGGTTTCTTTGTTGGCTACAACACTCCCAATAAAAGAGTGTACAACAAAAGAACCAACAACGTTGAAGAGTGGCTTAATGTCGATGTTCAACGTTATACTGCTAATGCACCTAGTGTTGGACCTGATTGGTTGTTCGATTATAAGAGTCTATTTGATTCCTTCAACGTGGAGAATTTGGTAGATGATGCTGTAGCGCAAATGTATTACGAATGTGAAAACGCAGCTAGCTCACCGCTAATGCGTCCAATCGTGGTAAATGCACCTGCGCCTGCACCATCTGATGCCTCTGCATCCACAGGTCCCCCTGGTAAAACCGCAGCAGCAGAAGTTGAGGAAGTCTTTCAGGAAGCGTCAGCAGAGGTTCTCGAATCTTCATCTTCAAACAACGATTTTGCAGAGTCTCATGAAACTCTTACTGAAGAACAAGCTGGAAATGGTGAATCTACCACTGCAGCTCCGGTTAATTCGACATGAAACAATCAAGCTGGTCCTTCTTCTTTAGCAGCTCCAGGGATAGGTCTTCGGATTGATCTGTCAGGTTTTAATATGCAACCCGCTGCTCCCTCCAGTTCAAGCGCCGCAGACACAAATTTATCTCAAGGTTTGGAGAACCTTAATCTGCATTCGGATGATCCAGTGCCGGCACATCCGGAATCTCGGATTCACAACACTCATCCGATGCAGAATGTGATTGGTGATCTGGCTAGCAGAGTCATGACGCGCAGTCAGCTCAGAAATGCTAGTCCAAGTGACAATACAGGTACCTTGGCACTCTATTCGGAAATCAGGAAAGCAGGTCATCAGAACGATTGGACCATCGCTCTATATGTTTCTCAAACTGAACCAAGAACTGTGCAAGAGGCACTGAGGGAAGAACCATGGATTGAAGCAATGCAAGCCGAGCTTCAGCAGTTCCAAAAGCTAGGGGTGTGGGACTTAGTTGAGTTACCTCCAGGCTCGAAGAAAATTGGAACAAAGTGGGTCTATAAGTGTAAACGGGATGACCGCGGGGTGATTATTAGAAACAAGGCTCGATTAGTTGTCCTCGGCTTCCGTCAAATTGAAGGAATAGATTACAACGAAGTATACGCTCCAGTTGGGCGCCTTGAAGCTATCCGGATGTTCTTAGCTTACGCTTCGTACAAACGGTTTAAGGTGTATCAAATGGACGTGAAAAGTGCTTTTCTGTATGGTGTCGTGAAGGAAGAGGTGTATGTTGCTCAGCCACCGGTTTTTGAGGATTCGCTTCATCGAGAAAAAGTTTACAAATTGAACAAAGCGTTGTACGGACTCCATCAGGCTCCGCGTGAATGGTACCAAATGCTTAGCAACTATCTGATATCCAACGGGTTCAAACGTGGACTCATGGATTGCACCTTATTCACCAAGGAAAAGGGTGGTGACCGTCTTCTGGTACAGGTTTATGTTGATGATATTATTTTTGGGTCTACTAATGATGTCATGTGCAGGGAATTTGAAAAGCTTATGCAGGATAAATTTGAGATGAGCTCGATGGGGGAGATGAAATTCTTCCTCGGTCTACAAGTAAAACAACAAGAGTCGGGGATCTTCATCCACCAGACAAAATACGTTGCTGACATCTTGAGCCGGTTCCAGATGGAAGACTCTACTCCAGTAGGCACACCGATTCAGACCAATCACGGGATTGGGCCTGACGAGAAAGGACAAACCGTTGATCCTTTTCTCTATCGAGCTATGATAGGCTCACTCATGTACCTCACTGCATCAAGACCTGATATAATGTTCGCGACATGCCTACTATCAAGATACCAATCAAGGCCGAAACAGTCCCACCTGGTTGCTGTGAAGATGATCTTACGTTATATAAAGGGTTGTCCGACCAAAGGTCTATGGTACCCTAATGACGATAAGTTTGACCTCATCGCGTTTAGTGATGCTGACTATGGCGGATGCAAGACAGACTTAAAATCCACATCGGCTGGATGCCAGTTTTTGAGACCAAGACTAGTCTTGTGGCAGTGCAAGTAGCAAGCCTCAGTAGCCTTATCCACCTGTGAGTCGGAATATGTAGCAGCATCGAGCTGCTGCTCCCAGGTTCTTTGGATACAGCAACAAATGAGAGACTACGGTTTGAAATTTCTTAATACTCCCATTCACTATGACAATGAGTCCGCTATAGCTCTTGCTAAAGACTCAGTTAACCATTCCAAGGCGAAACATATCTTGGTTAAGTATCATTTCATACGCGATTGCTATGAAAAGAAACTTATCGATATGGTCAAAATCCACTCGGATTACCAACGTGCCGATTCATTCACCAAAGCTTTTGACGGTCCTCGTTTTGAGTATCTGTTAATCTTAAGCGACATTAAAGTTAAGCAGGATTAGATCCTCATCGGTAATCGTTTTTGTAAATATTTTTCTTCAAAAATCAGAAAAATCCAAAAATATTATCTTTTCGCAAATTTTTAGATTCTTAGGGGGAAAAAAATCAGAAAAATACAAAAACAACAGAAAATGCAAAAATTCAAAAAAAAAAAAAATGAGAAAATCCCAAAATAAAAAAAAATGAAAAATGCAAAAATGAGTTTCTTTGGTGAAAATGGGAAGATGATATTAACCAATCAGTCGAACTGTCTGGACTCTTATCATCTTAAAAATATTGGAACTGATAGGTAGCCTCTACCATGATGTGTCGGTAGGCTCAAAATCATTTCCAAGTTCGGCACGATGATATAAACCTAAACCAACCGAATCATGTGTGGATCAACGTGCGTTGGCATATGGTCTTGGTACCGAAATCTCGTTTGATAGCATGCCAAAATCCGAGGTTTCATGGTCTTTAAGAGGTTGGTACATCCGGGGTGAACCGGACGTCTCTCAGAATAAATAGGAGTGGCACACGTGTCGTACGTTGGGTTCGTAGCCTACAACTGAGACACCTCTATGTCGTTTCCTGGAAAAAAACATAAAAAAATAGAATAAATTCTGATCAGGAGACGTCCGGGAATCTTAAAAGAGCAAAAAGATTCATATATGCCAAAACCCTATTCTCAAAGAGAATTCGCTCTAAGGTATCAAATCATATACCTAAAGCATCGTACCGTTAAAAATCAAATATACGGTATTTGACTTGAACCCTGGTTTGGATCTCACTGGTCTCTCTGTTGCAGCGTTTCTGCAGACCTGATCACCACTGAGCCCATTCCTTGTAAAATACGGATGAAAACAGCTTACTCACCGATTACGAGGAAGCTTTGTGCATGACTTGATACGGGAATGTGTCGCGTGGCGGGGAACACCTTGTACATCAGTCTTAATATTACCTTAACGTATCTAAAGTGCCTAGTGATAAAACTTGATTTTGCGCTTAGGTGGACAACAATATCGGCAGTTGTTGTAGGATGCTTATTGGTAATTTAAACTAAAAACTGAAAATAAAAGGGTTCTAGTAAAGTCCGTACACTGATATGATTCCCTAACCGTTGAAACTCGCAAAAATATGATAGTGTACAGTTAGTTGATCTCCCGTTTTGTTTCATTTATGCATAGTTAATCATTCTTGATTGCCGATGATGGAATCCTAATCCATTGTAATCTTACTTCTTCAAAAATAAATCGCCGAAAATCAACTAGTTGAAAATTGTGTTTTTGCCGGGTCAAAACCGTACTTTCTCTTAAGTATAGGGGTTGAAAATGAAAGTTTTTCAAAGATATGAGTCGTCATCAGTGTCATGTGTTGAAACAGGGTGAAAACGCATGTTTTGAACCTTAACGGGTCAAAAATGTGAGTTTTGGTCCTGCAGGGGCAAAGTGGTAATTTGAGTGAAAATTATAGGCTTCTTGTGTTCTAATCGCTAGTAGTTTTGGGCGATTATAGCCTATTGTGCAAAGACAATGGCGATTACATCTTAATCGCTAATACTAAGAGGCGAATACGGGGTTTGTCTCATATTATGCCTAAGATACAAGAATAGACGATTAGGAAAGTCTATTCGCTGGTAGGTTAGACGATTAGATGATATTATGTGTCCCCTTCACGCGAATAAGTTCTATTCGTGTATATCTGACAGGCGAATACAGAGGGTATAAGACCAACATCTTGAAACTTCAACTTCATTATATTCAAACACCCTACACTGTATTTGTTTCCCTCCTTACCCGACTAACACAAAAACGCTACCCGTGTTCTTTTGATCTTAGATATTTGTCCTACATTATCAAGGTAACATCATCTCTAAATTTCTAATCATATTATCACGTTTTAGGTGTCCAAATCAGTGATTTCTTGCCGAAACCCTAGGTTTCTTTCTATAGATCATTGGGCATAAAAACATGTTTGTTGATGCTATATCTTGATTAGGGTTTGCTTATCGGCCTATGTAGATGATTATCCATCCAAAATTTTTAACAAAATCATCCTAGAATCTAAAGCCCCAATTTTAAAACCTTTATGAACCCTAACTTCAATCTGTCCAATTAACCCCGGTTCTTGATCTGTTAGGATAATATTTTATAGGGGTTATGTTATTGGGTTGTCTTAGGCTTCAATGCGACAAATTCCGGACATGAACCAACACGTCTCAAGTTTTGGCAAACCTTGGTGCTCGATGCTTACTGAACACGCGAATAGAGCTTCTATTCGTGTGAACAGTTATGCGATTGGAAGGAGTAATCCCCTAATCGCATGAACAGTTACGTGATTAGGGTGCGTGATTAGGGTGATTTTGTGTCTAATCGTGTATAAGTGACTGGTTTGTGTTCTACTCGTGCCTATGTTAGGCGATTACAATTTGTAATCACCTGGTACAACCTGTTGACCAAAATTTGTCATAAACTTGTCCGATTTCTGTCCGGTCTGTCCGTTTTATGCATATATGATCTGCGTGGAATACTTATAACGTGTTTTGATGTTCAGGATGGAGAATTGGAAAACATCTCCCAAGCACAACTGTTGTGCTTTTCTCGAACCTGTTACCATGGATAAATGCAAGATTTTTCAGGGCGTTATTGACTTCTTGAAGCGGTCAAGAATCCACTACGCTATAACCAAGCAGCACGCTGCATACAAGGATATCCTACTGGAGTTCTACCAAAACGCCAAAGTTGACTACAAAGCTGTTCCGATCGTGATCACCAGTTCGATACAAGGAAAGGAGGTCATTATTACTGAACAGATCATTCGAGAAGAATTACAGTTTGGCGATACTAATGCTGATCCCATATTGTTTGACGCCATTCTGATTCGTGGCGGTTTTCTAAGGATGAAGTACTTGGGAAAAGTCAACAAACAACAGATGCTCATGACAGGGCTGCTTCCGCCCAAAATCAAGTATCTCACACATGTAGTCTTGAAGTGCATTGGTCCGAGAAGAGGTACTTTTGATGCTATTAGGGACACGTTGGCCTCTGCGATAGTCGCATTGACTCTCAACAAGCCATTCAACTTTTCCAAGATGATCCTGCATCATCTGAAAGAGATCATATTACAGAAGGCGATGAAGACTTCTTTCATAGTTTATTTTCGGTTTCTACAGATGATTATTGATCGCCAAATACGTGACCTGATGAAGCATCCTGTTGAGTTTATTGTGATTGAAGATATAACTCAGATAGAAATGAACAGGATGAGGAGTTACAAGAACCGACCGAAATCTGAGTATCCTCCAAGCAGACGGATCTATGGGCATTTGAGCAGAGAAGATTATGTGTCACCACCAGGCAACAGGTGGAGACATGAGGATAGCGATTCGGAGGATGACTTCCGTATTCACAGGTTGGTGTTTAAAGAGGGGGATGATATAGGGCGAGAGACAGTCGAGTTAGGAGAGAACGCTCCTGGGAGGACCACTGATACGGCTGAAGGTAATGAGGATGAATTTGATCCGATTGCTCTAGATGCAGAGCTTGAGACATCACCTTCTCCTAAGAGACATAAGACGACTGCCTCATAAACCTCAAATGGAGAAGACTTCAAGGAAAAGAAGGTTTACTCTTCCTGAAGCATTTGGGGTTCAAGACACTCAATCCTCTCAACTAGCAGCAGCAGCAGCAACAACAACAACAACAACAACAACAACAACAGTAGCAGCAACATCATCAGTCCCTATTTCTGTTAGTGCAGCTATGCCTGCCAGAGTCACCATGTCGATGCCTACTTCGGTAATCTTCACTCAACCAGCCTCAGTTACCGAAGCAACGACTAGTTCACAGATTTTTTCCAATCCTATTGGTGACAGGATTAGGAAGATGAGACAAGAAGTCTGACCTACGGCTTCTAGGTCGACCGATCAGACCTCTTCTTCAGCTTCTACTACAAATGAACAACTTCAGCGAAATATCAGCGAGTTAACTGCTATAGTTGCTATGCAAACACGTGAGATAGCTGAGTTGAGAACGAAGAATGCTAACATTGAAGAGAATGAGACAGGAATGCTTGAGCTGATCGGGGAAACAATCCAGTCCAACACAGAGCTGCGATCGACAGTTGATGCACTTACTGTGACGACCGGGAAAATTTTTCTTTTTTTCGCTTTGTTCTCTTTGACTTCGGAAATTTTTGGGACGAAAATTCTTTCAACAGGGGGATGATGTGACACCAGGCATGTTTGGGTCAACATTTTATAAACACATAAGTCTACCTTAGCGAAAAACGTTTATTAAACATACTTGACGGGGTCAGTCGAGTCGGAACACAGTCCGTATTGTCCAGGGTTCAATGATTTGGAGGATCATTGGGTTAGTCACACACACACACACACACACACACACGTTACGAGTCCCGTTGTTGGTGAATTACATAAACTGAATTAAGTGTTATGTGTAGATTGATTCTTATGTGGTGGATTATATGCAAATACGTGTTTAAACGAAGTGTAGATGATCATCCATGCTTATATATGTTAAACATAGATTAAGATTGCATGTATGGGCCAGGTTCGACCGTTCGAAGGGTCGAACCTGGCCCATGAAACTATATTCAACCCATGAGAAGGGTCGAACCTGGCTATCTGTTTTAGAAGAACTACATTCGCCCACTTAACTCTACGTTCGCCCACATGCAATGGTCGAACGTGGACATAGTATAAATACCACACTTTGTCATTTTTCACCATTTCACAAACCCTAAACGCCTCTAAACACTCTCTAGCAACTTTAATCACTGAGGAAGGAGTTTTTGCTCTTGTTTTCCATAATCTAACCTACAAACATCTTCTAAACAAAGATCTAAGGTGTGTTCTTCATCCTAAATCATTTTTAAAGCATTTCAATTCGTTTCCATTAAACCGCAAGAGTCCAGATCTGATTCAAACATGTTTTCATGGATAAAAACCTTCCTAATATCTTTCTAAACAAAACCTATTCATAAACAATGAGTTTTCATACAAATTAACATGTATTAATGGTGTTTTATGTGGTGTCATGTATTGTTTGATGATTAATTGTTGTATAGATGTTATATCAATGATCTAAGACTGTTATTGATGATGATTTATGATTAAGATAGGTTACAATTGATTATTTATGATGTTTTGCTCATTTTGGGGATTTTGGGTTAGATCTAGGGCTTGTTCATGATGATAGTGATAAGGATATGATTGGGGGTTTCTTGTTCATGATAATCTAAGTATATTGAGTTGATTATTGATTGATTTCAGAAAGTTTCCTAATTGGGTAAAAATTGCATGCGTTTGATGTGACATCTCCATAATTTGCTATTTCGGGTAACTTGTAAATCGGACGGATTTCGGGATAAAATTGGTAGGGTTTTGTAGGAATATGTTAATGATAGTTGACTGCTGTGATTGGTGATGTTTCGTGATGTTTTCGGATCGTTTAGATGCGTTTTGGTGCGTTTTATGAAGTTCTGCAGCAAACGGTCGAACGTGGAACTCATTCGACCCTTCGTGTGGTCAAACGTGGCTCAAAAGGGTCGAACGTGGCTCAAAACGGTCGAACGTGGCTCAAAACGGTCGAATGTAGAACCATATGGTCGAATGTGGGTGCCTGGGGTCGAATCTGGGTGCCCGGGGGCAAATTAACACGTGTTAGGGTCGAATTAACATACGTTAAGGTTGAATAAACATATGTTAGGGTCAAATAAACATGTGTTAGGTCAAATGAACTTGTGAATAGGTTGAATGAACATCATGAGGGTTGAACCAAGGGTCCATGGGTCGAACCAGAAGCCCTTGGGGCGAACCAAACACAAGAAACTCCCGATTCAACCTTATGACTTCGTATATGCGATTTTTGATGCAAACTAAGTGTTTTATGCTTGAAACTTACGTGTTAACCTTATGTGCATGACTAATTGATGTAATGGGTCACCAACGGGATGCGGGTCTGTCTGGTATGTCCGGTTAACGTTTAAACGCACTTTTTAACACACGTAGTCAAGATCTGGACAATCGGGGACTAATTAACCTTCGGGTTAGTAGTCAATACGCTTATTCGAACTCATTGATAGGTTGTAACTAAGTTGGGTCATCATACACGTGTTGGAATTCTAAGTATCTGAAGGCGCACTCTAAGGTGAGTTTCACGGCCCCTCTTTTATACACTTTTTCTCGGGGGAGAAGCATGCCACACGTTTTAACAAATACGACGTTTATGTATTGAAACACAACACTTTTGAAACGCAATGCTTATGAAACCCAACGCTTTTGAAACCCAACGCTTTTGAAATGCAACGCTTTTGAAACGCAACGCTTTTGAAACACAACGCTTTTGAAACACAACGCTTTTGAAACACAACGCTTTTGAAACACAACGCTATTGGAAACGCAACGCTTATGAAACGCAACACTTTTGAAACGCAACGCTTATGAAACACAACGCTTGTTTGAAATTACTATACGACGAAACGCAACGCTAAGTCCCTATTGAAACCATGAATGTGCGGGGCACAACGGGGGAAATGTGGATAGATCTATTGGGCTTGACGAACCCCACCCGACGGCTGGGAGCCGGGCGGGTGCATATTGTCTCTATTTTCGGCAACTCAAACACGGGCGGCAACACACGCAACGCTTGTTAGTAATGGTTTCGGCAACACAGTCGTAGTAGTAAGGAAACATTTGTTATTTACTTAAGGTTTTGCATACTTGGTACTTTTGAGGTGAAACTCTTTACGTTTGAAATGCTTTGTGAACTTAAAACCTGTGAACTCACCAGCATTATATGTTGACATCTTTTTGGCATGTTTTCTCAGGTCGCTAAGGTAGCAGCATTGAGTTTAGGCGCACGGAGTCTCACGGCGTCTAGGAATCATATGCATGTTTTGTTAAACATTTCAGACTTTGAGTTTCACTTTTGAGTTGTAATAATACATTTTGCTTCCGCTGTGTTAGAATGGTTTTGAAACTTAATGGGCAATTTACGTTGTTTTCATATCATATAGATGTCGTTTATTGTGACCGTTGACTTGGATCCTGGTGTGTCACGCGCCTCGCGGTAAAACCTCGCATGTCAAAATTTGAGGGTGTGACACTTACATTATCTAATCAGCAGGTTATTGAATCGAACAGGCTGCTAATGGAATCTCATCAGCAGCTGATGCAGTCGAACCAAAACACTTTGGAGAGACTTGCAGGTGTAGAGGCCTCGAACAACGAGCTTCGACTGATAAATGTGAACAATGAACGAAGGATCACCAAAACTGAGAAAGAGAATACAGAACTAAGAGCTAGGCTAAATGAGTTGACTGGAACTCAACCTAGACTCACTGGTGGTTCTAGTTCAGAAGCTGAGGCTGGTGCTGGTGATGATGATGATGAAGATAATGATGATGAAGAAGATGATGATGAGGACGATGATGATGATGATGATGAGTCAGATGATGGTGATGATGATGTTGGTAAGGGTGGTGATGGTGGTGATCCTGGAGCCACAGGTGGTGGCGGATCATCAGCTGGATCTGGATCAAAGCGTACGAAGAAAAGCCATGACAACAAGGCAAGGATCCCGCAGCAGGTTCTTCTGCTCAGGGGGAGCCTGATCACATGAAGAGCAAGATTCAACAACTACGGGATGCAATGAAGAAAGCCATAGTTCTAGTGGAATATGTTGAGCCGTTAAACTGCTCTTTTTCCTATGATGATGAAGGCAACTTACTTCCTCCACCTAAGATACCAGAGTATGACTTAGAGGAGGGCGAGATACCTCCTGAGATGACCTTTGAGGACATGAAAGAGGTATATGGACACATACCCGGAGAATCTTCCGGTGCGAGTCAAAGTCCACCACCAGAGATGCATCCGGACAACAATGAGGTAAATTTGGAAGAAGGAACCAGTGTGCCCACTCCTGAATATGTAGTTGATCACACGGGCACTGGTATTCCTAATATTTCTAAGGAGATGGTTAATGAAGCTGAAGAAAAGCTAAAGTCTAATCCTAATCCTGTTCCTAACAAGGTAAAAGAGAGACACAACAAGATCAGGCAGAAATATCCAAATTGGTTTCCATCGGCTGAGGAGGAAAAGAAGAAGAAGGGACCAGTACAAGCTTCTGTCTTCAAGAAACGTCTGTCAAAGATGTTATCAGTTGGGCTTGCATAGAGAAAAAGAAGATGTTGTGCGTGAAATGGGAAGAAGGTATGCTATACTTCAGCCCTTACAGGAATGTCCTCAGTCTCCCTTTCTGGTACATCCGACATCTGATCAGACTAGACTTTCCTCTTTATTATGAGAAAAAATCTAGCCTGGATACTTTCTACAACCTACTAGCTAAAGAAAGCCAATCTGAATGGAGATCCCTCAAGCGTCAATATCCTAAGTCATACAAGACTGACAAGATTCATCCTCGCACCAAAAGTCCGATTTGGGAGCATAAGATCAAGCCACCAAACTGTGTACCAAAGATTCCTCTTGTCCCGGTCGAGCAAGACTTCTCCTTCAAGTTCTACTACTGGCACTATGATGCAGTGACTACTGAGGCTGTGATAGTTTTGAGCAACTCGCCAAAGCCGTGCAGGAAGATCAGGATTTGGGATCCGATGTGGCTAATAAACTGCTCAGAGAAAGACATGGAGACACTGTTCCTGTATCCCATACAACATTTGAAGGCCGAAGCTGATCAAGCATTGAAGTATCAAAGGGTGACTCGATCCTGTCACGCCAACAAAGTTCATGCTGGATGCGACTGGTCAAGACTTTCAAGGATCAAGACGATGTCGATTTGATGAAGACTGAAGATGCTGCGTGTCTTGTTATGTTATGTTTGTTATGTATGTTCTCAATTTCTGAGTCTGTAAAGTTGTTGGTTTTGTTATAAACGATGTCTTTTGTAGTCTCTGTACGTATACTCGCCTGGTCCAAGGGGGAGTCTGTAAGTGCATGATGTCCCTAGGCTAGTATATATGTTGTTTGGACGAGTTTCGGGGTGTTTGGAGACGTTTATACGCGTTTTTGGGTGTATTGGAAGCTATTGGCGAGTAGGGGATGGGTATAGGCGATTAGAGCCCTATACCAGATCATTATCTGGCGATTAGAAGTCCCTATAGACGATTATGGCCCTAATCGCCTATAGGTAGATGTCTTATAGCTCCTACTCGCGTATACTGACCTGTACGAGTACGGGAGGTATAAATAGGCCCAATCATTGCCCTAATTATCAGTTCTTGCCACACACACTCTCCAAACACCCTACCCAGGTCTGAGATTGCTTGGTTTGATCATTGTAACACTCGTGCTCTGTTTTAATGATATAAACGTGAATCTTTTGACCCGTTTGTGTGTTGTAATTGCTCGTTTATCATTGTTTCACATTTGTTTATGTTATTAAGACATATTCAAGGGATTCCACACCTTGAATATAACCCTCGTGATTGTCGGGTGACACGTTCGTCGATCCTACAAGATGTAGGCAAGCCTTACCCCTATCTTTAGAGATAGAGAGGTTGCTTCCAGAGAGACCCTCGGCTCGAAAAAACAATCGCACACTATATATTTATGAAATAAGTATACAAACACAAAACATTAACAAAGTAGTGAATGCATAACATAATATAATATAATATAACATATATATATAAACATGCACAGAGACCATCCCTAAAAAAACGCCGGCACAAAAGAAGTTTGCTCCTAGTTCCTAAAAATCTTTAATTTTTATCCTAAGCCTCCTCGAATTCCTATCTTGGACCATATCCCCAGAGATGTGCAATTCTAACAAATATTGCTTAATCCGATCAACCCAAGTCAATTTGGGTCTGCCTCTACTCATCCTCCCCTCCACCGTGAGGTGTTCCACTCTTCTGACTGGAGCTGTCATGTGTCTCCGCTTCACATGTCCAAACCATCTTAATCTCTCCTCCTTTATCTTATCCGATATATTAGCCACTTCTACCCTCTTTCTAAGAATCTCATTTCAAATCCGGTCTAACCTAGTGTGACCACACATCCACCTCAACATGTGAAATGCGAAAACTTGAAGTAAAATGCGAAAAAAAATATTTTTTTTTGCACACTATTATAAAAACACGTAAACGCCGCTGTAATTTTTTTTTATATAAAAAATACATTAATTTGCACCAAATTACACCGGTGTAAGAGATTTTTATCCCCATGTAGGTATATTAATATTTTATTCATTATTTTATTGTTGTTTTATTTTTGACCACATATTCATTTTTTATTATAATAAGTGTGTGGTTATAAAGTGAGTTCCTATGGTTCTCACAACTCATAGGAGTTCTCAAATGATCCAGATCCTATATATATATAGGGAAGGTATAAACTGAAAACCCTCTTGAGTTAAGAAAACTAAGAAAACCTTTGTAAAAATCATCTAATTTTTTTTTTTTGAAAAAAAATACACAAGTTAACATACATGTATTAAAGCGTTTTGGGCCAAAAAAAAAATAAAAAAAAGCACCGATATGATATTTTTAAAAAAAATAAACAAAGTTTGGATTGTTACATATGTAACAGCTCTGTGTTGTTACATATGTAATAGCGCAAATTTTGTTTATTTTTTTAAATATCCAATCGGCGCTTTTTTTATTTTTTTGGCCTAAAATGCTTTAATACATGTATGTTATCTTGTGTATTTTTTTCAAAAAAAAAAATTAGATGGTTTTTACAATGGTTTTCTTAGTTTTCCTAACTTAAGGGGGTTTTCAATTTATCGTATCAGAATTTATAACAAAAAATTGTGTGTGTATATATAAATATGTGTAATAGAAGTTATAGATTCTTAACGTAATAACAGTTTAATAATTATAGCAATTCATGAGATAATGAACAATGGCACTTTGGTATAGCAATGTTTAACCGTCTAAAAATGGTCCCCTTCTTTAGGAGATTAAGGTTTTTTGTTTTGTGATGGAAACGTCTGTGAAATTAAGTGTACTATAGAAAATAAATAAATCTTAACATAACATATTTGTGATAAGTCTTATCTTTTATCCGAACCCTTCTCATGTTGACGTTTATACTAATCTTCATACTTCATACTAGTACGTGTTTGCATTAGTTATGTATTCAATTTAGAGGTATAGAGACTTGAATATGATTCTTATTGATTGAGAGTTGATAATAATTTTACAATGAAGAATGATACAATAAATAAATGGTTGATAGAACCATACAAGAGGAAACAAAATAAATAAAAGGTTGGCACTCCTTTGATTGTGGGACTAACGGTCCTCATTGAAAGAATTGAGAGAAACTATAAAGAGGGAAATCATGCAATGCTGATCCCACAATATCTCTATTTTTAACAATTTATACCTTCCCTCAAGGAGAGTTTCAAAACATTTGAACATCTTTTATCCTCAACACCAATAATCATGTCCTTAGCCATCATCATCATTGTCGTAATATGCATATTTATTGGAAGATATTTAATCAACAAATCTTTATATCCATTACCACCTGGTCCAACTCCTTTGCCGTTTATTGGATGTGCCATCCAAATGTTGTTAAACAAACCAATTTTCCGGTGGATCCATAAGCTCATGGACCGGTTTGACACCCCTATCCTTTGCATCCGCATAGGACCTTCAACCCATGTCATTGCAGTTTCGTCCCCAAGCATAGCATGTGAGTTCCTCAAGAAACAAGACGAAGTATTCATTTCACGACCTGATGTCATGTCAGCCTATCTGGTAAGTGATGGGTATCTTACTGCAGCTTTGTCCCCGAGTGGAGAACAATGGAAGATGATGAGAAGAGTTATAAGCCAAGAGATTGCTTCAATGCCAATACATAAATGGCTTCAACCTAAACGTGACGAAGAAGCTGATCAATTGCTTAGGTGCATATGCAAAAAGATAGAGAAACAAGATGGTATTGTCAATGGCGGATTAATAAACATTCGAGATGTGAGCCAACATTTCTTTGCAAACGTAGTAAGGAATGTTATTTTTGGTAAAAGATTCTTTGGTCAAGGAACGGAAGATGGATGGCCAGGTCAAGAAGAAACTGAACATGTTGTTGAAGTTTTTACCATCTTGACGCATCTTTATGCGTTTTGCATCACTGATTATTTCCCATTGTTAAGATGGAAGACTGACTTTGATGGCCATGAAAAGATAATGAGGACTGCCATTCGAGCTGTGCGGAAGTATCAGGATCCATTGGTCGATGAACGAATTCAAATGTGGAACAATGGGGCTAGAAAGGAAAAGATAGATATGCTTGATGTTCTTATCACATTGGAAAATCCTAAGCTCACACCTGAGGAGATTAAAGCTGAACTTGTTGTAAGTCTCTCGCCACCTGTTACTATTTTCATAGGCACATGAAATGCTTGGAGATTGATAATAGGGAAAATTACCATAATACCCTTTGAATTGAATGGAAAGCTAAAACAACCACCTCGGACGTCTCAGGTGAGACGCCTCACGGAAAACAACACACGAGTCGTCTGAGGGGTCTTCAAAGACCGCTCATGAAAATTCTTGCCACATGTTGTGTTTTGATTCGCTAGTAGTTGAGGGGTTTTCAAAGTCGTCTGAGGGGTCTTGGTTTTCCGTGAGGCGTCTCCGTAGAGACACTTAACGTGGCTGTTTTTGCCTTTTAGAGAATTGAATAGCTAAAATCGTGATATTCCCTTGATTACAGTGTTTTGTTTGATTATAGTGTTTTGCATGATTATAATTTTGTAAAATTATGTCTTATTAAGTGAAAGTTACAGGGCATGTAGACATTTTATTGAAGTTCTTATACATCTAGGCAGAGAGTTGCTAACTCATGCAAATCCCCATACTTTTTGTCAAAAGTGATTGTTGATTTATGACTTTTTGAAAATGAGTTTTTAAAAAAGTGTTTGGATTAGCTTTTGTGATGCGAAAAACCAATAAGTCGATAAGTTATTTTTTAAAAAGTGTTTGTCTTAGCTTATTGTGAAGCTTGTTTGTATGGATGGGTAGATTTGTAATTTGTATTTCGAAAACCAAAAGCCAAAACAAAAAGCTTGACTTCTTGAAAACTATTTTTCAGCTCATATTAAAAGCTAAAATAGAAAGTGCTTATGCTCGACCAACGTCTTAGCTTATTGAAAAAACTTAATAAGTCAATATAGAATTACTATTGCCTTATATTTGCTCATGTAGTCCATATCTTGGATTGCTTGTAACAAACTCAAAATGATAGTCAAAATCCCTTGAGATAGCTACCAATGGTAGCGAACATCCGAAATGTAGAAGAAGTTAAAAAATGGCTAGAACCGACTACCCAAATCCAAATAACCCTTAGATCCATTACTTTCGTGAACCGCTTAGAGATTAGTAATAACTTTTTGTTTGGCTTTTACACCTATCAATTGTGTTTATGTGACTATTCTGTTCTAAATATGGTTTACGTCTCATCAAACTTTAGGAGCTAATGACTGCCACATTTGATAATACGTCTAACGCAATAGAATGGGTAATGGCCGAGATGATTAATAAACCTATGATCCTAAAGAGAGCAGTGGAGGAGTTAGAGCATGTAGTAGGTTGCGAGAGGCTAGTCGAAGAGCAAGACGTACCCAAACTGAATTATATAAAAGCATGCATCAAGGAATCTTTTAGGTTGCACCCTTTTGCAGCTTTTAATTTACCCCATGTTTCAACAATGAATACTACTGTTGCTGGTTACTTCATACCTAAAGGTAGCCATATTCTTCTAAGTCGTTATGGACTGGGAAGAAATCCAGATGTGTGGAAGGATCCATTGCGGTTTGACCCAGAACGGCATCTATCTGAGGATGGGAAACAAGTGATGCTTTCGGATAACGACCTGAGGTTAATCTCGTTTAGCACTGGTAAACGTGGTTGTCCTGGAATAACGTTGGGCACCGTCTTGACTACAATGATGTTAGCAAGGATGGTCCAAGGGTTCGACTGGGAAGCGCCAGGTAATGAGCAATCCATTGAGCTTGTTGAAAATTATGATGACATGTGCTTGGCTAAGCCACTTGTGGCAATTGCTAAGCCAAGGCTGCCACGGCACATGTACCCTGCATATTGACAATAAGTCGTATCTATTTATTTCCTAGTGTTTCTAGTTTCTTTTTAACCCCAAAGAATGTCATAAATAAGAGATATGATCTCATTATCTTCAAACCTATGTAACTATATAAACTTGAATGAATTTAATTTTGGTTTAGACTTTTCGTTTTGTAGTTTCTAATGTATATTTTATTAATACATATTTACATTTTTTTAGAAAAAAAAAATCCAAGTTATAATTAGAAATCAAAGAGCACCACCAGTCCAACCAAGCCAAACTATCTTATATTCGCTCTATTTTTAATCCAGAAAAAAAAAAAAAAAAAAAAAAAAAAAAAAAAAAAAAAGCTTAATCTCATTCATCATTTTCAAAGGTGAGGAAAAGATGTTTCAAAAGATTAAAGTGTTATTTGCTTCAAAAATAATTCAAATAACATAATAAATGAAGGCTAGTCTCAGCATGGCACGCTTTTAGTCTTCCTGCTAACTTCTAATAAGAGAAGAACCGCAGAAGTACAAACTATATATTGACCGGTGGCAAAGACATAAGTTCGACCCACCAAAGTCTCGCCGTTAAAGGTAAATTTTAACCTGACATCCAATCAACCGTTGATCAATCTTTGATCAACGGCCAAGAGTTCATCGTACTATCCTTATTAGTTTTGTTATTATTTTGTTTGGTTATGCGTGTACGGAATAAACAAACAACAAAAAAAAGGCCTTAGCGGCGTCGCCGTTAAAGGTCTTGCCCAAATTGCACAGGAATCTGCCACGTGGCAAAAAAAATAAAGGTAAAAGATAATGCCACATGGATAAATACCTTTAGCGGGGACACCTTTAGCGGCAACAAGGGCATTAGGCACGGGCGTCACCGCTAAAGGTCCAATATCTTGTAGTGAAGAAATTACAATATAATGCATGATCGACCCCCTTATAGACATGAATAGCACAATTGCACAAAAGAGGCAAATATTGGTGAAAAAGAAAACCACACCTCTACACAAATAATAATCATAAAAATAATAAAAAAAGATAGAAACATAATGAAAAGAGGCATCGTTTTGAGGGCTGGTATTTCTTTGGTTCCAACATAATGAAAAGAAAACCACACCTGTTGCTTCTTGAATTGCAGCATCTCATCCTGCATAGCTTCAACCTAATTGTTGTCTTTAAAGGCTTCCTGGTATTTCATTGGTTCCAACTGAGAAATGAATGCTGAGAAAACGCAGAAGTTGGAAAGCTGGTTTCTTGTAAGTACCCCTGCAGCAATATCATCAATGATTAGTTCCAATGGATGATCTCTATGTTCTATCACTTGTTCTTGTGTTGTGGGAATGGGCTCTTGAACTTCTTCAAACAAACCACTAAGGTTAATGATATCTAATTCAACTGTTTGGATAGTTTGAGCAGTTTTAGAAGCTGAATCAGAAGTTTGGGGTTCCATATCAGTAGTTTCTTGGTTTGTTGAATCAGAAGTTTAAGAAACTTCTCATGGTTTGGGAGTTGATTTCTAGACTGCATTTGGAGTCCATGATGGAGGACCATCATCGAACCCTTGGTCCCTATAATAAGTGGGTTTAGATGAAGTGATAGCAGTCTTTTTAGGTTCGAAATTAAAACTGTCAAGATCAAAGAGTTCGGCGGGATGTGCTGGAATGAGTGTATGTTTTGACTCATTGAACTTGACATTCGGTGTTTCTTCAACACCAAGAAAGTAACCTGAATCAACTTTAGCAGCAAATTTTGAAATGGAGTCCTTAATGTTTAGAATAAAACATTGACATCCAAAAGCCTTGAAAAGGGAGATAAGATGCTTGATGTTATGAAGAACTTCATAAGCAGTTTTGGAATCTCTTTTATTGATAAGGACCCTATTTTGAACATAACAAGCTATGTTGACTACTTCAACCCATAAATAAAGAGGTAGGCTTGAATCAGCTAACATTGTTCTTGCTGCTTCAATCAATGTTCCATTCTTCCTTTCTACCACACCATTTTGTTCAGGAGTTCCAGGAATGCTGAACTGTCTAACAATCCCTTTAGATAGGCAGAATTCATCGAGAGTTTTGTTCCTGAACTCTGTCCCATTGTCACTTCTTATGACTTTGACAGAGAGAGAATATTGTTTCTCTACTTGTAGAATGAAGAATTTAATAATATCAGCTGCCTCATCCTTGGAAAATAAGAAAAAAAAACCATGTAAATCTTGAGTAGTCATCAATGATGACCAACCAGTATTTCTTCTTACCAAGGCTCATGATTTTGATTGGCCCAAATAAGTTCATATGGAGTAGTTGAAGACATGCAGTTGTTTTTTATTCTTCAATAGACTTATAAGAGGACTTATGTTGTTTTCCCTTAAGATAGGAAACACAGTGTTCTTTACAATCGTATTCCTTCAAGGGTAGACCTCTGACCAAGCCCATTTTAGTGACTTTATTTATGGTTTTAAAGTTCACATGGCCAAGTCTCCTATGCCAAAGGTTTGTTTCAGAAGTTGATGCATTTGAGAAGAAACAGGCAGTGTTGTTCAATACTTTGTTCTTTTCAATGTCCACTGCATAGACATTTCCACACATTTTGGCAACCAACAAAGTATGATCTTCAATTGTCTTCTCTATCAACTTTTGGCCTTCTGGTGAGATAATCTTGCAAGCTGTTTTGGTGAAAAAGGAAGAATATCCTTTATCACACACTTGAGAGACAATCAACAAGTTGTACTCTAGGTTTTCAACCAGATTGACCTTATCAAACTGCACTTTACCAGAGGATACATGGCCCTATCCTAGCACATATCCCTTGGCATTGTTCTTAAAGGACACAGATCCTTCTCTTTTACTTATGAAATTGTTGATCAGGTACCCGCATCCTGTCATGTGCATAGAGCCTCCACTATCAACATACCAAACGCTGTTTAGACCTCTGGAGACCCTCTGCACAAAGAGTAATGTAGTCAGTTTTAGGAACCCAAGCCATTTTGGGTTTTGGTTTACTCTTGAGAACAGGAAGAGTAACAGTTTGTTTTGGACCATTTTTGGAAATCCATGTCATTTTAGCCATGGATTTGCTTTTGAGAGAAATGGTGGCACTTTGTTGAGGTTCGCCATCAACTTTGGTCATCAGAAGTTTGACCATATCCATCAAGTCTTTAACCTCAGCAGTTTGTGAAACTACTGCTGATGGTTTGGGTCTAACTTCTGAAATAGAATTTTGGAAAAAAAAAAGTTGTTGTTGAGATTTAGTCTTTTTTCTGAGGAAATGTTTTACTTGGTTGTTGCTTGTTGGGATAGAAAGTGTTTTCAAAATCTTGTTTGATTTGATTTCCCACAACCAGTTATAAAATTTTCTTGTTGTAATGATTTTCTTTCCTGTATCTACAAAATTCTGTTATGTGGTTAAACAGACCATATACTTCAGATGGTTTTGCCTTTCCTTTCATTTTTAAATTTTCAAGAGTGTTGGAAGGCAAATCACTGACAATTTCAGTGTTTTGAATTAGGTTATTAGCAGTTTTTAGGTTCTCAACTCTAGATGTAGATGAAACTACCGAGGACTTAATGTTAGCAGTTTTAACTTCTGCAGAATTTTCAATTGCATTTTTGAAAAAGTTCTGATGAAAAGATGTGCATTCTTTCATATCAAAAGTTTAATCTTCAACTATTTTACTCCCATCATCAGCAGTTTTAGTAGTAAATTCAGTTGGAGATTTTATGCGGTTATACCCAATGTCCAACTTAACATTTGATGTAGTTTGTTTGTTAAGAAGCATTTAGTAACCTCTACATGACTACCCAATTTTAATAATGAACCTTGGTGTCAGCAAGCTCTTTTCTGACATTTATAAGTAAACGCTAGTTATAAGTAAACGCTAGTTATATAGAAACTAAGACCAATATATAGGCAGAGAACCCGACGTGTATAGTATAGGTTTCTAGGGTATATACCGAGTATCGTATTCCTGAGAACAAACTTTCCCCTACTCAACCTTTTATCAAATAACTAATCGGGTTTGAAAAGAAAAATAAAATGGAGGGGTTATAAGAAAAATAGTTTTTAAAAGAGGTCTAGGTTTTATAAAATAAAACGGATAAAATAGTAGAGATAGTGGTCATGCACATATTGGGGCCCTTTGTGTAAGTAGTTAAGTTTATTAATAGAAATAATATTAAGTTTAATTATTTGTGAGAAGGACAAGAGTAGACTTGAAGTGTTGGCTCTTTGATAGAGAAGCAGGCCAATACTGAATAGTGTGCATAACCTCCCGATGCGCGTCCGCATTGGCTGTGAAGGTTCGCCGGTTGAGCCCTGCTTTCACAGATGCTTCCGAAACCGTGGTCAAGTCACTGGTCCTATAACTTATCTTATTCTTAAAATGGAGGTTTGACTTCCGACCAGGAACACCGTATACCTTCCTTAGCTTTCGAGTTCCGTACCGAAGGATATTTTCTTTCAGTCAGTCCTGGAAACATCGTATCCCCTAAGTAGGTTAACGGTTATGAACACCGAAGAATCTCTTTTAAAGTTAGCTCAGGCGACATGTATCCCCAATGGTTAACGGTTTTGTACTAACGAGATCTAGATATAATATTCTTGTTTTATTTATCTTAAAATGTGACAACTTAATTATTTATTGATCAAGTAAATAAAAAATCTGGTTTAGTGATTTATAACTTAACAAACCCAAACCATAACCTCCCGAGATGAACAAAATCCATAACAAATGTGGAACATAATCCTAAAGGTGTGTAATCCGAAGATCACTTGTGCACCCGTAGGGAATTCATCCTTTGCTATGAAAATCATTTTTTCATCTGGTAAGTACAAGAAATGTGTCACTCAGATCTGGTCTACTTCAGAAGCCATTGCTTTGAATCCGATTTGGATATCAGAAGCCTGAAGGATCTGTATCGCTACCGGTTTCCTTGCCTTGGATCTATCTCGGGACTACCAGAAGCTGATTAAACCTCTTGATAGTTTATTAATTAAGTTAAGGTTGGTTTTAAAGGTTTATCAAGTTAATCACTATTGAACCTATCACAAGATAAACAAACAAGAATTAGATAAGAAGATAACACAACAAATAACTAAAAACAATCTACCACTAATAATAAAAGTCTACAAATCAAAGTAGGTTCAGAAATAATAGAAAGATACAACCATGGTGAATGATCAACACAAGAACATGGCTGCTCATAGACAAGCCTTCGACCTCCTAGTGATATGTATCTATTATAATCCTCACGACCCTCGATGTTTATTGCATGAACTACTCTATGATCCCATGCTTGGCCAAGATAATTAAGCTAGGATGAGGCCTAACCTTGGCGGGATGTTTGGATGGCCCTATGTCACATCCCGCCAAGGCAAAAACATGGGGATGTGACTTCGAAAGGTTTTCAAGCAAAATGTTCAAGAAACACATAGATTTATTTAAAATAGATACCATGGATGATGTCATAACTTATTTAAACCAAAACAGCATTGTTTGAAATTAGTAAATTGTCTGATAACACATGAGTCAATCACTAGGATAACACATGACTGACAAGACCCAATCCATGACGGTACCACCAGGTGCCAGCTCGAAACCCTATCCCAAGTCCCCGCTTCTTATCGTCAATTACCTGAAAACATGCATAAAAGATATGTCAACAATAATGTCGGTGAATTCACATGTTTAAATGTACTAAGTAGAATCCTCGTGTAATTCGTGTATGACCAATCATAGGCTAGCTAAGTGAATGATTACTGTGCAAACCATGAGTCCCGTAATCAAACCTCTTGACTGTTGTGCGTCACGCATTATACACTAAAGACATTGTATGTATAGTAGACTACTAACACTCTTTTGTAAGTAACCAGTTAGAGTGACTAACCAAGAGTGGGAGTGTCAACCCAATAGATCTATTAAAGTGTTCCTTGGCTTTCGTTAGTTAATGGTGTAACATTCACAATTTTACCCAATAAAGTTATTATAACTTTGGGGACCTAAAGTAACAATAATCTAAAACTAAAAATCGCACAATCCATAACTAAACATAACGTTTGGGGTAAAATTGTAATACCCAAAATTTCAATAAATACTGATTTTTATGTTGGATTCTTAAAAGTATGTCAATTAAAAAGTTATGCTTTTTTTTAAAGAAATCTTTCATAAGTAACGTACAACTTGTTGTCTTTAGTTAATTCATAATTTTATTAACTCATCCTAGCAAAAGCAAACTTAAGCAACAATATGACATTCCTTTAATCAAATTTGAAGACTTCAAAACGTGAGTTGTCAATTATTTCTTTCCTTCCATGTTATCCAGCTCCTAGTTTTTTTAGAAAATAAAGTCATCATTATATAGTCAATGCCTATATTTGTATTAATTGTATGAAAATAGATGGAGAGGGAATCATGGTCATGAAGCTATTTCCTGATTTTCTTCCTTGGATTACTCCCACTGACGGCTCTTTTTTCTTCCCTATTAATAGGGGGACATTTTATCTTGTAAAGCACCATTGAGAATACCATTTAGTTATGACTATCATATTTTCATGCGCACTCAAATCAAATATATATACGTTTTCATTTTCCGACAATAGATTCCGATTAAACTTTGAAGATTTGAGGCACTCCAAATTATTATATCTCTCGCAAACGTTGTTTTTCTTTATTCATGAACTTATTTTCGTTTTGTCGGACGTACCCCGAAACCCAACCGAAGCTACGAAACAGAAAACACTCCATGTCATCTCCTCGTAAGATGATCTCGTAAGCAAGTTTTGAACGTTTGTAAGTAATCGAGTAGCCTCTATTACAAGCGGATTGTGGACTCGAGTTTTCGAGTGGCGATTCAAATTTTACTCCGAACATGTACTTTACCCTCTTTCGCTTTAGATGCCATCGTCTTTCCTCAACGTTTAAGGTAACTCCACCATGCTCAATGATCAATGTTAATTTAGTAAATAATTTTTAAGTGAAATGATAAACAAAGAAGATGATTTTCAAATGAATTTTTCTATTTTATAATTTTTTTCTCTTTCTTTCTCGAAACGCTTTCTTGAAAGGTGGCAATGATAGTTCGGTATGCTTGATAATTGCAAGAAGGCTTGTTGTTAATATTAGAAAGTGTGGACACATAATTATGTTGGTTCACAATTAAAGTCGTCCTATAGTCTATAACCTGGGCTTGTGACACGGCATGAAATCTTGAATGAAAGAGAAGAATAGATAAATAAGTGGAAATAATGTTCGCTAAGAATTTAGTATTATGAAAAAATATTAGCTTCGATTGGCTAGAATGAATGCCTAAGGATAATGGTGGAATGGGTTGATAGTAATGAAAGTGGTTTCGGGGACGAAACCTACTTTAAGGGGGGGGGGGGGTAGACTTGTAACACCCTGAAAACCCACTTCGTTTAAAGACATTAATAGGCGGGATTAATATATATGATATTGAGTTAAGAAATTATAACTTGGAGGATGGAATATGTCAATTACCCAAAGTCCATAATTAAAATTGCGAAATATAATAAAAACACCAAAAACACACATCTAGTGTGTGTTTTGGTCGACATCAGGAAGAGGAGAAAGGGCTCGAACCCTAATCCAACTACCAAGCTCAATCTAGCAAGAATACAAAGGGGAAATCGATGCATTAACCAGAAATGGACCATTTTAGGTTGATTGAACCCAAAGGTACCGTTTGTTTGGTAGAATTTGGTGTATAATTCGTGTAGGGTTCGAACCCCACATGTGGGTTTTGAGCAAAACATGTTAAATGCGTATTATTTCTTGATTGTAAGTGATAATGATCATCTCTAATGGTTTAGAGATGAGCTAATCACTAGAGGTTGCTTGTTTGCAAAAGATGATGATATTGGGTTTTTCATTTGAGTCTTGATGTTGCTAAATTAGTTGTAAATCCATGTAATTGTAGGAATAATGGGTAGTTGATGATATGCATGTGGAAAATTAGTCATGACTGAAGGTGATTATGCGTTGTGGTGGAATGCGTGTATTAGGAGCTTGTATATTGAGCTTAGAATGTTGTACGCACACCATGTGTTTGATGAAATGTCTTAGATGAGTATGATGTATGAATTTGTATGGAAGACTCGACAAATATGAAAGTAATATGATAATAGATACAATTGATAGTAGGTTAACATGAGGATTGTATTAGAGAGTATTCATGTGGGAATTGGTTGGATTATATATTTGGTAAGAATTGTGCGTCAGGATTTTGCATTCTATGTTTGGATAGTATGATGCACACGAAGTGTTGGATTTACTTCTTATTTGTAATTAAGAAATGAATATGTACTAATTGTGAAGTGTGTGAACTTATTAAGAAAAGACAATGTTGGTATTGTATGATGTTGGCTAACCTTGGATTTGTAATTGCCAATTGTAGAATCATAAAAGCGCTAGTATGTGTCGAGTGAATTCTATGTGCACCACAGTGGTCATATCATGATATGTGTCCTATAACATGCTAATGTAATGTTTAGGGCAAAGATTGATACGGAGTAGCATATCGATATGGATGTATGTATCTAAATGTTGAAAGTTGCATACTTGATAGTTGACTTTCTGAAAAGTCAACAATGTATGACTAACAAGGTTAGGCTACCCAACATGATTGTGATTATTAAGGAGATCATGTGATATATGTTAGATTATCTAGGTGTCATACATGATGGTATGTTGGATCGCTTGATTGATAAACAATGTGGTAGTTAATTATGTGATGTGCATGTTAGAAATTGACCTATGCAAGTCAATGTGATATATGAGTTGGATATGATTGGTTTATAAATGAACATGTATGCTAAAAATGATGTGAACATGATGATATGAAAGGATAAGAATGATGGACTCAAGCATGGGAAGCTAATGGGTCAAGATGAGGCAAGGAAACAAGCATGAACTTGGAAGATTTAAGGTAAGTGACTTATGAACTAGCTCTTAGTTTAGTAAATGCATGTTTATGTATTAATTTAGAATGGGAAACAAGAATTAAATGGTAACTTATAATAAGACAAGTGAATGGATATTGTTAGTGAACAAGCATCGTTCACCATACGATAATGAAAGTAGTTGGGATAAATGGGTCAACAGAGGATATTTGCTCAGACCAAATGATAGTTTAGACCAGAGGAAGAATGTGCAGAGGATATTTGCTCAGACCAGATGATAGTTTAGACCAAAGGAAGAATGAGTATATGATATTTGTTCAGACTAGAGGATAGTTTAGACCAGAGGAAGAATGAGCAGATGATATTTGCTCAGACCAGATGACAGCTTAGACCAGAGGATAGTTTAGACCAGAGGAAGAATGAGCAGAGGAGGTTTCCTCTGACTAGCAAGGCTTGTTAGAATTCAGTTTTCTTTTATTTAACTTGTTTAACCGTGTAAAGGGTTTGTTGATGTTCAACCCTAGGTGTGCTCTAATTTGGAGTCGGATGGATGATCAAGCTATTCTGAAGAACCGAACACGCTTGACCCTTTTTTGTTATGAGGATGGTAATAATGATTAAGGTATGTAAGTAAGAATGCATGGAAGTTAGAGGTGAGGATCCAGAATTCAGATCCGAACATGCAAATGGCGTTTGGTCATGATCATTGAGTATTCTTGAATGTTATTTCTATATTTTGAATTTTTGCATGAACTCACTTAATGAACTAATGAAAGGGGTATGTGGTGGCTGCAGGTTGTCTAGTCTACCTCACAAAGAAAGAAATGGTAGGAGATCGAGTGAGGAAACGGATTGTACGGGATCGCGAGCATGTAACCTAATAAAGTTGAGTCGTGTTGAATATAATAAGAAACAATAAAAGATATGACACCTATAATATTTTGGAGATATGCTTTCTAAACATTTGAGAACGTTTTTATAAAGCTCGAAATTTTCTGGTTCATATTTTCCACTGCATATTTTCTAATAGAACGGGTTAGGGTGTTACAAGGGTGTTACATTTCTATCTAGATAACCTATGTGGGTCCATAACAATATGTCGTTTTACACCTCTATATTAACTTTGATTTGATAAACCACTTAATTAAAACTAGAGTTTTAGTAAGTATAAATTTTATGATTTACGTTTTAATTAGGTTAGATTATATAAACTAGGTATACATATATATAGTTTATGAAACATTGTTATTATTTAGAGATTATAGTTTTCATAAGCGGTCGGGTTATAAAATATTTTTATTAAACATTACAAATCGAACGAACTTTTAAATAAACTTGATCTAAAAATATAGTTTTACATATAATATTTGAAATCCAAATAGTTATTTTGATTATTAAAGTATACATATAACTGCAAGATTCATAGGCATTTTATTTTGTAAATTGAACTAGATAATGCTCTAGCTTAAATAAAACTATTATTGAATGCTTAAAATTCCTCAAACGTTATAAGTATAACATTAATAGACACTAAATCATTGTTCCAAATTTACTTAGGTGCAAGCATATTTTGTTGATTACCGTTGAAACTTAGCAAAAGCCCATCACAGTCAATGTGAGTTTACGTAGCCTCGTATATGCAACCTTTTATGCTTGAAACTTTATGCTTTTATACTTGAGCAATTCTTTATGTGTCTAGTTGTATATCTTTGATGCCACATATCTTAGACAAAAGCTGTTAGACTTAAACTTAAACTTACATAATCATTAATAGTGATCAAGCCGGCGATATACAATGCTAGATCTATTGGATTGACAACCCCATCTAGATTCCTTGACCATTTCTATGGGGAGCGCGGGTGATTGTTATCGTTCCAAACTTTATACTAAGGAGAACCGTGGATGCAGGATGGACCTAAACTTTATAAGGAGAACTGTGGATGCGGGATGGACCTAAACTTTGTCGGAGGATTGATTATGTGCACACTATACTTTTTGTTTTTGTTTTTACATGTAGACTTTGATATACATTAGACACATGAATTGCAAACCTTGAAAACTTGTATTTATAAACTTAATTGCTAGACTAGGCCTATGTATTCTCACCAACTTTTAGTTGACCCCCTCCATCTTTTCCAAACTCAACAGTTTCAGGGAACAGTGATGCTAGAAGTCTATTGCTATCTCAAGAGAAGATTATTTGAAGTTTTTAGTTTATATTTTAAGATTGCTAGTAATAATTTCACTTCATGACATTTGGATGTATTTAGTTTGAAATTCTATTGAATGGAATAAATAATTATTTAAACTTATTAATTGCCATGAGCTACTGAACAATCGTCACTATGTGGCACCCCGATGTTTCCGCCATCGGTTGGGGTGTTACTGGTATCAGAGCCTTGGTTATAGGGAACTAGGTTATTAGAGAAATAATCTAGTCTATAACTCTAGGACTTTAACCAGTACTTGCTTTTCTTACTTGTAACTCTACTTAATTCCTTAACCATATCCTTATCCTACTCCCTATCCTTATCTTAGTCCCTACAACTTACCTACTCATTATCACCTGCTGAAATCCAGATTTACCCCTAGATTATTAGGACAAACTCTTCAGGCTCAAGCCTGAACTATTTTTTATAATCTCGTCAAAGTCTTAGTTTCTAACAATGAACACGTGCAATTTGATCGGGATGAATGTTCAGTACTTATTGGTTAAAGCATGTCTTCACTAGTATTATTGGAACCTGATCTCTTTGATAAGTCAACATTTTCGTTTAGTCGTTTCAATTAAAGAATAAATGTTTACACTCCTTGTTTTTTATTTTTTTTCATTTTCATTTTATTATTTATGTTTGGTACAACCTCATGTCCTTTGTTGAAAATGCACCATTCTTATTAAAATTTATGTTTTAAATCTCTAAATTTTTGCGGTTCAAATTCATTTCATTGCTTATATAATTTACTCACCAACCTGATTTCTTGATCATTTGTGAGCTCACAATCATCTCTTAATACTACCCATATGTTTGATTATTTGTAACAACTGACCTAAATCACATGGTGGCTCTCTTTTACAACATGTTACATATTTTTAAAACCTATTACCCTTGGTATTTTCTTGTCAACTCCATTTTAAACCTCCCCCCACATCTCTAGTATATTTTTTAAAAGTATCCCCAACCATGAGATTCTATCATACCCATGATCTTAAACTCCATGTTTAAACTATAATCCCATAACCTATGCATAGAAGACCCTAGCACCAATACTAAATATTTCTGATTTTTACCAAACACATACCACCCGGGGATTTAACAAACCATAACAAATAAATATTATGTCACAAAGTCTTTTATTTTCTTAAACTTATTTTCTAAATTTCAAATGTTTATGTAACAATTTAGTTACATAACAAAGGAGTTTCGATAAAATTGTTTTAATCTACTAAGAATCACTCCTTGTTATGGATAAATCAGAGTCTATTATAGAAAATGCCACAACAAAATTTTAATTTTTTTTCCAAAAACCAGCATCATGTTTAAAATCTCCGACTCACTAAAAATTTAAGGTTTGAACCATTGAGTTTATACGATTTATCCTCAACAACTCAACCACCCTTTAAATTCTCCATTGATTTCTACTTGTTCTTATGAATGAAACTTTACAGTGCCTTTATATATAAAAAACACGAGTTCTTAACATCTATGTTTTTCCATAAACATGATTTTACTTGTACCTATCATCTATACCTCCCAAACTGAGTTTTCAAGATCCTGATTTTTCATTTTTACACCTTCCACAATCATGACCACCTTCTTCATTTTCTTGTTCTACAAACTAAACCATCCATCAATTATTTTTACCCCCACCATTGTTTGCAAACTTGGTAATCTATGAGTTTCCATCATTCTCTCAAGGATTAAATGCATATTTTCACCTTTTTTTTGACATGAAACTTGATTCTTCTTGATACATGAGATTATCTATTATATTTGAACGTTTGACTATTCAGGATACTTGAAAACAAGGCCAGCTAAATATGAACTATCTGTTATAATTATCAAATAGTGAAACCACACCTAGACTCCTTAACCTTGTCTAGGGCAACTAAATTATAACTCACATACTATACTTGAGACTTGTCGCATTTATAAATTTACTTGCATATGTGTATTAACAATTTGCAATTTACGTGTTGAACTACAAAAAAGAATTGGCACATTTGTTACATGAATATACTCGACAACTGGTAGAGGATGAATTACCTGCTCAACAGTCGACATGGGATTCTAATAACCTACCCAACGACGGGTAGAGGTCATCGTGCCTGCTCAATAGCCGGTAAAGGTTCTTATAACCTACCAAACGATTAGTAGAGGTTATCGTGCCTACTCAACAGTCGGTAGAGGTTCTTGTAACCTGCTTAACAACTGGTATAGGCCATTATACATGCTCAACAATCGGTAGAGGTTCCCACTCAACGACTAGTAGATGACTTCTTGCTTGCTCAACAGTTGGACTCATCTTGGATACATTATGCGAAAATATTACTTAGTGGGCTCCCCGTTTGGGGAGGAGCCCATACTTAAAGCCATGTGCACTTCTCTTGAACTTAACTGTGGTGAACATGTAATTTGATTCAACTGATATAAAGCTTCATTAGATTCACTGATACAAAGATTCATTAAGCTGATTGATACAAAGATTTAGTTGCAAGGTGGTTGTGCATTGTTGTGTTTTTTATGCGTGTTTAGTTTAGAGCCATAGAAGAACACAAAACTCTAATGTAAGTTAAATTGGTGATTGCGTTCTGGAACGTAATCATGAATTTACAGGTACGTTGAGGTAGTGTGAAATTCTATTTTGATTTTTGGTAGATGTCCAGTACGTTTTGAGGTATCAAAAGTGTGGTGGGTTAGCTGCGGTACACCCTATATATAAACACTAATGATACACCGAAAATGAGATTAGGAGTTTGACCAAGAACTAGCCGTAGTTATCATAAATCATTTTTCCAAACCTACAAAAAGTCTCTACCTACTCGAATTTTTGGGACAAAATTCTCGTAACTAGGGGAGACTGTAACATTCGCAATTTATCCAATAAAGTTATTATGACTTTAGGGACCTAAAGTAACAATAATCTATAACTAAAAATCGCACAATCCATAACTAAACATAACGTTTTGGGTAAAATTGTAATACCCGAAATTTCAATAAATACTGATTTTTATGTTGGATTCTTAAAAGTATGTTATTTAAAAAGTTATGTTTATTTATTTATTTTTAAACAAATCTTTAATTAGTAACGTACAACTTGTTGTCTTTAGTTAATTCATAATTTTATTAACTGATCCTAGCAACAACAAACTTAAGCAACAATATGACATTCCTTTAATCAAATTTGAAGACTTCAAAACGTGAGTTGTCAATTATTTCTTTCCTTTCATGTTATCCAGCTCCTAGTTTTTTTAGAAAATAAAGTCATCATTATTTAGTCAATGTCTATATTCGTGGACCTTGGTGTTAGTGTATGTGGGCCATATTTTTGTGCACGTGACGATTTAGATTTGATGCAAATGTATTTGTAAAGGGTACGGTTCCGAAAAACCTGGGTGTTCTATCGTAAGGTGGCTTTTATTATAAACAAAGTGGTCCCCACATGCCGTTAACGACCATACCCAGTAAATCCCACAAATAGAGTAACTATTGGTAGGGTTTGGGAAGGGTGAGATGTACACAGACCTTACCTCTATTCCTGGGAAGTTTAGAGGCCACTTCCAAAGAGACCCTCGGCTCTAAATCTCATAACAAATAAATACAAAAACAGGATATATACACAAGTAGTACTGTCACACCCCGCCAAGGTGGAAACACGATGTGCAACTTCGAATGATTTCCAAGCATAAAGGTCACACGAGCATTAATTAAAATAAAATAGGAACTTCCATTAAACAACCAAGTTTGTCAAACATAAAGATAATTATTCAATTTCATAACCATTGTATTAAAATGTTTAGAGTTAAAACTACGTCACAACGGTTCAAAAGGAGGTATCCCATAAATGCTTGCACGCGACCCCCACAAGTTCCATGATCCATGCTAATTTCCTAAAAAACACGCATGTAAAAATATAGGTCAACATAAAGTTGGTGAGTTCACGGGTTTTCTATATGATGGACATGTAATCCAAAACCGACTAAATCATTGCCTAGCTAGGGCAATAATTACTATGTGATCTGACATGAGCCCATAACTAAACCTTGACATGTCGTGCCTCGCCCATTGTACACTAAAGACAATGAAATAATGTGAAATACAATAACTTTTTTGATATCTGTCATCCGGGCAGAGTGACTGACCAAGAGTGGGGGTGTCAACCCAATAGATCTATTCCGATGTTTCATGGCTAAGTCCATAGCTAATGGTTATGGTGTGATGTATGACACGAGGGCATAATGGATCCTGAACCTTAATGTTTCATGTTCACATAATAGTCATGAATGTAACTGAAAACTATACGCATGTGTTTCCCTTGGAAAAATGTAAAAACAGTAAAAAGGGGTCGTGAAAAACTCAGTTGATGTCTGGATGCTAGACTGAACCGAATTTGATGCGGTGTATCTTGTCTGGGATGCCCTATGTTCATTTAAAGGCAACTTAATTCTATGTTTGGTTCTAACTACCATGTAATTGTTCACCCGACTGAAACACCTATGGACTAGGCATTTCTGTACCACTATCCATGTGAGTCACACACTGTATGTGTCAGGAAATGTTTGTTTTTGTCGTTAATGTGACTATGTTTAGTTTGTTTTTGGTAAAACAAGTATCTTGACTTACTTAATGTTACCGAGTGTTACTTATGCCTCAGTTATGTAAGCCTAGGGTGAGATATGAACATGTCCCTTGGAATATTGTATAAAAACAAAATATTTATGTATTTTTCCCATGTATATGCACACATGTTAATGTTTTTCCTAGGTTTTCAAGAAAAATCTTGTGTTAAGCTTGTTAACACATGTTTTTAGTGTCTTTAACACATGTTTATTAAAGCAAGTCTTAGTATATGTTATGAAACTAAGCAAAATTGACTTGTTTTGGGCTGGCCTCGACCCTATATACTCACGCATGCATGCATATGTATGTGTGGGTATACGCGTATGTCCATATATGTGTCCTAGGAGGTATGTAACCATATACATGTGTGTGTATCATTTATTGAAAACATTGAACTTTAATCATAAAACTTAGGTGTTTAAGTTAGTTTTACTCGACTAGCAACAACTTTGTGGTGTGTGCGAGTGGGTGCCTTCGGGTGGACACTACATGTAACCGATTTATTGTAAGAAAAGAAGGAAAACAACTCGGTTCTAGTACCTTATGTGTGTAGCCGATTGTTATTAAAAGAAAATAAGCTAACTCCCCACAATGTGATTCCTAAGTGCTCGTTAGTGACTTGTAACTTCCAAATGGTGATGGTGATCGGTTGAACCAAGTTCTTCAGGTGTGGGTGTCTTCGGCCGAGGGGTAAAAAGAGAGGAAAGAGGTGTTTTCAAGTGTTAGTGAGAATTGTGGTGTTGTGATGTGATCACAAGTGTTCAAGAGCTTCTATATATAGCCGAGAATGAGGATGGGAGCCATGGGTTCATTGGTTCACAAATATAGAAGGTCAATACTTTCTTTCTTGGTGTGCATTCCACTAGAGGCCTTTAGAGTGAAAGTAGTTGACTTGGAAGTTTTGGTTTGACATGTAGGGGTAGTGTAGCGGCCGCAAATTCATGGGGAAGGGGCAAATCAGTTTTGGCAAGGTTGACATGGTATAATGGTTCATGTGTTTTATGTTTTTCCATGATAATATAAAGAGTTGACTAGTGTTCATGGTTGTTTGTGTGCACACCTCTTGGAAGCTGAAAATCATGGGAAAAAGGGAGGTTATTGTGGCTAGTCAACTTATCTTGGAGGTTGTGAGAGCTTGTGTTTGTTCCATGTTTGTATAGGGGTCCAAGACTAATGGTTTCTAAGGATAAGAATGGTGACTTGGTCATGAGTGTATGTGTGTCATGTATGTGTATGTATATGTGGCGAATGAGAGTTGTTTCTACCAAGGCTATACACACATGCTTCTAATTGATCTTGGAACTTGAAATGTGGGTGTTAGGGTAGTCATCAAAGTATGGTTATATTGTGATAGGTTGTTAGAGTCCTAATTTGGTGAAATGGTAGCTTGGAGCTTAGGTTGGTCTAGTGTGATCATGTCATGATGTATGTATGTATGTGTATGTAGGATGGGATGTTCAAGCAAATGGTAATGTATATGTGTGTGTGTGTGTGTGTGTGTGTGTGTTCGTGGATATATATACATGTATATGGGAATGGACTTCTTGTCGATACAAGTATTTATACACACATGTATGTGCATCGCATATATATATACATAGTTATAAGGCCTCAAATTTTTCTTATCATCTATTTGTCTATGTGTGTCCATATGAATATGTAGATGTATTTCAAATGGTGTCTATGTACACATGCTAGATGGGAATCTAATCACCCTTGTAGTTTGTATGGATCTCCTATAAGCAGTCGTGAATTATTTGACTAAATAGGACTTTGTGTTAACTAGTGTGTCTAATGTTAGACTGTTGTGTCTCGGGATTAGCTTGTCGGAACCCTGTATAGCCCAATTGTATTAAAACATGCAAGATGTAATGTCATGCACAGTGTATACGTGTAGTTAGGTGTACGGATATGACCTGTGATTTCGACGGTTGTCACAAGTACCGTAGAGATGGTGGAACGAGTAAATGGTAAAGATGGAAAAGATATACAACTAAAAACAACCTATTAGCACAAGAGAATCATATGTAAAGTCCAACAAAAGTGTAAGTGAATCGTATTTCCTGATTGACATCTATAAACACATATAAACATATCCTAACAGTCTTCAACCATAATCCTATGTCTTCAGAAGCTCCTATCCTGGACCATGTCCTCAGAGAGGTGTAACTCTAGTAAATCCTTCCTAATCTTCTCATCCCAAGTCAATCTGGGCCTGTCTCTACCCCTTCTCCCCTAAATAGTGAGGCTTTCCACCGCTCTAACTGGATCGGTCGTCTGTCTCCTGTTCACATGCCCAAACCACCTCAATTTCCCATCCTTTATCTTATCTGATATAATAGCTACTTCCATCCTTTCTCTAAGAACCTCATTTCTTATCCTGTCTAGCCTGGTGTGCCCACACATCCACCTTAACATTCTCATCTCCACTACATCCATCTTGTTTGCATGGGTTTTCTTGATGGCCAGCAATCTATCCCATATAACATAGCAGGTCTAATTGCTATCTAATAAAATTTCCCACGTCTTGGTGTTGCATCCCACACTTTTACGCGTTTTATACTAAAGACTTGGTGGAAATTCACAAGTATTGTGGACGCCCACCGGTATATAAAGAGGCAATTAAAGGAATCATTTTTATCACATGTTGGCGATTATGGAAGGCGTGCAATGAGTTAATGTTTAGAGGCAAACAAGTTAAGGTCGTCGAAATAATCTCGGATGTTAAAGCTTACTGTTTCTTGTGGTATAAGTATAGGAATAAGGATAGTGTATGCGATTGGAAGGATTGGTGTAAATACAGATTGATTTAATTCGTTTTTGGCGTGGTCCGTTTCTCCTCCTTGGAGACGGGCTAGCTTTGTGTTTATGAAGTTCAATTTTCAAAAAAAAATAATAATAAAAAAATAAAAAAATAAAATAAAAAACAAATTTGAAACCAAAAGAAGGGGTAAACATAACAGAAAAGTTTTGGTTTTTCGGTTCTATTCTTCATTTTGGTGAGTGTTAACATTTACTGGTGTGGTTTGTTGGTTTTTACCGTTTTGAGTTTTGGGTACCGCTGGAAACCGAAAATGTAATGGAACTCACCACTACCTTTTTGAGTAACATATATCTTTCCGTTTTAGATTTATTAATAAATGGTCTATCCCTATCGTGAGGCGTGAATCTTATTAATTGTAAGTCTTCATGTTATAGAAGAGTGCTAAATATGATGATCTTTTCACATTAGCATTACCGCAATTTATCCAAAGCTATTCTGTATTGCTAACTGTTGGTTTTGTAACCTTTTTATTACATGAACTAAATTTGTAGGGATCGAGAAATCCATATGTAGATTCAGGTTTCCTTTTGATCTATTGCTTCAATTTTTTTTAATTGTATTTTCCTTTTACAAGACTCATATTTTTTTTTCTCCTTTTTCTTATAGTGTTTTTACCTGAATTTGTTTTAGTCAACATCTTTCTATACTTTTTAATCATATATTAACAGTTTAGTGAGTAATTATATTTTATTATTTGTTTTTATGTCATTTTAGGATTTTAATATCTCATTAGATTTTTCAACATCGGGCTGCTTCTAGTGTATAAACTAGTATAAGAATATAGAAATAGATAATGAATTCTTTGAATAACAAAATTACAGAAAACGTCCTTTATGTTTACCCAAAATTGTAGGTTTCATCCTTAATGTTTAAAACTTGCAGGATTCATACTTTAACGAAGTTTTTGTTGCAGGAAACGTCCTTTCTCACTAACGGGGTTAGTTTTTCTGGTTAACTATTCCTCTAGGGACCATTTTTGCCAAATCTGAAAGATTGTAAGCATTCTTGCCAAATACGAGGGGATTTTTTTAATTCTAATTTGTAAATTAATTTTAAAAAAAAAATCAGATTTCACAAAATTATATAAAGACTGCCCATCAGCGACACCATATCTTACGCGTCTGACCCGGAAATTTCAGTGATTATTCTGCAATCACGATCCTAAAAACCCGACGAGTAGTCGAGTACAAGCCACCATTTTCAACCCATCAGAATATTGTGATCCTGTATAAATTGAACTTCAATCCGAGACCAGAACGCCTTTTGCGAACACTCCCACACACATACGCGTTCAAGACTCTCCAATCGACGCATAAAGTTTTCGGCCAAGGCACCTCAAAATTGACTGAAAAACAGAAATTTCGGCGAACTGCGGTGATAAGAAAATTGAATTGAATGGACGGTTTTAAATCCCTGTCCCTTAATCGCTTATTGAATATCGAATACGAAATTGTTGTTCTTAGTAAGAAATCAAAATCGTTTTTTTTGTTTGTAATAATCTGTTTTTTTTTTTCAAAAGGTTATCAGATTATCAGAACATCCACAGCATGAACATGACTCCATCTATTACTAGTTATCAGATTTTCAAAAGGTTGCAATACTCTGTTTTTCAAAATGTTATCACAAAATTGTTTTTCTTAGATTTTTTTTTTTGTAATACTCAGTTTTTCCAAACCAATTTCATGAAAGATGTTTGTATATATGTATCTTCTAATAGACAATTCAACTATTTAAAAAGTTAAACAATCTAATTTAACCTTCAAGTCAAACACTTGTGCAATACTTCTCATACATAAACCATAACTTCAATAAACAAGCATAAGTGTCAATACCTTATATCGTTGCGCGTTGCAAACACATAAAACGAGGGTTTTGTACTTACAGCTAAGATGAGATTGGACATGTTACCATCGCGTGCGATTACTTCGAGCCTGGAGGCTGCATCTGCGTTTTCAGCGATGTCTTTGACCTAAATATAAAGGACATAAATATAAAGAAATTATTATTTTAAATCTGATTTAGAAAATTATATATTTTCTAAATATAGTTTTCTTTCAATAATATTCACAATCTTTCAGATTTGGCAAGAATTATCCCTAGAGGAGAAGTTAACCAAAAAAACTAACCCCGTTAGTGAGAAAAGTCGTTTCCTGCAACAAAACCTTCGTTAAAGGATATTTCTGCAACAAAAACTTCGTTAAAGGATAAATCCTACAATTTTAAACATTAAGGATGAAACATGCAATTTTGGGTAAATGTAAAGGACGTTTTCTGTAATTTTGTCTCTTTGAATTGGGTAAAAAATTGGAAAGCTAGCTAATATGTGGCTTTAAAAAATGAAATGCAAATACAAAATACAAAATAGGTGAAAAACACGATTTTGGTAAATGGTTTTCTAGGAACATCATTTTGATAAATAATTTCTCCATCAACGTTATTTTAGAAAAAACACTCTGATTCAATGTTCATTTGTTTCGCTAATTAATATAACTTAACTAGTTTATATACCGGGAGCGTCTCGGGTTGAGAAAATCTAAGTAAAATGAATAAAATTAGAAGTATATGTTGAGAAATCTAAGTAAGTGAATAAAATTAGAAGTATCTAAACTATAAAAATGGCATCTGCCAATATATGATTAATGAATATTATTATTATTATTATTATTATTATTATTATTATTTTAAACAAATCTCTGTCATAAGTTATCATATTCTAATATAAAAAAAAGGTAATTGGGTTGGGTATCACCTAATCCTAGGCCCGACCCAAACCAACAATTTTTTTTAAACTAATTCCAAACCTGACACAATACCTGTCGGGTTACAAAAAATAGTTGTTTTTTTCTACGTTTTTTATATAGCACTATGGTACTCGTTGGAAAGATAATAAAACGCTCGTTAATTTGGTGTAATTTTTTTACTTTAAAAAATCTCGTATATAAAGATGTTAACATTTAAAAGTTATAAGAGGAAACATAAGAGGGAAAATAATAAAGTTTTAATATTTACATTTAGTAGATTAGGTATTTAATAGATTATGTTAAATCATATTTAAACCATATTTATTCTTCTTTTTAATTGGTCTAGAGTTGTGACATCACATGCTATGTGGTATATCTTTAAAGAGAGATTGCATAATATTATAACATGTCATTAAAAATGCTTTTGTTTATTATATATATATATATATATATATATAGGGTAGAGATCCTAAGAGAACCAACCCCTATTTGAGAACTGAGAGAACCATTCTGAGCCACACATTTCATATAAAGGCAAAAAAAAAAAAAAAATTTTTTTTTTTTTTTTTTTTTTTTTTTTTTTTTTTGCTTTAATCGCACATTTTTATGCAAGGAAAATTTTTTTTTTTATTTTTTTTGAATTTTTTTTTCATTTATACATATGTGTATATGACAATTATACATATGTGTATATAGCAATTATACATATATGTATATAGCATTTTTCAGCTATACATATGTGTATATTTCAGTTATACATATGTGTATATAGCATTATACATATGTGTATAATGCAATTATACATATGTGTATAGTGAAAAAAAAAATACAAAAAAAATAAAAAAAAAATTTTTCCTTACATATAAAGCAGCGAATTTTGCAAAAAAAAAAAAAAAAAAAAAAAAAAAAAAAAAAAAAAAAAATTTGCCTTAGAGAAATGTGTGGCCCAGAATGGTTCTCTAGTTCTCAATTTGGGAAAAGGTTCTCATTTGAACCAAATCCTATATATATATATATATATATATATATATATATATATATATATATATATATATATATATATATATATATATATATATATATATATATATATATATATATAGGGAAAAGGTAAAATGAGAACATGATTTTCGTAAAAGAACTAAAAAAACACACTTTTCCACCACACACTTATTTTATTCCAAAAAGATATGTGGACCACAATTAAAGTGGAATAAAATAAAAAAGGGAATATTCCCTTGCCTAATAAGACAAAATAAGGTGGGCCATGGTCGTTTACGCTGCTGTAAAATTATTTTTTTTTTATTTTTTTTTTACGTCGAGGTTACCCGTTTTTTCACCGGTGAAATTTTTTTTTTTTAAAAATTCACATTTTACGTCGGTGTTCTCATGGTTCTTTTACGAAGGAGTGGTTTTCATTTGAACCTAATCCTATATAGATATAAATTAATTAATTAATTATAAACATATAACATGTTTTTGGCTTTAGCTGCTTTGGTTCTTTGCTAGTAGCCTATGATTCCATTTGCCACAAAGTGACAAAGATATTTAGTTCTTTTGGTTTTGTCATTTAATTAATATTTTAAATGGATGATTACAAATATATTATTTAATTAGTTACATTTTTCTATGCCTTGTAACGAAAATTCGGCCGGTTTCAGTTATATTCATTATGTCATCAGTATACCACGGATAGTCAGTTTACTAACCGAAAGATAAAACCTCAAAATATAATACTCCGAAAATGATATCAACACATATTTTAACTTCATGAAAACAACAAAAATGAATATCAATAACAGTTTCAATATTGTTGAGACGGTATCACTTTGGTTTGTCATGGTAACAAACGAAATTGACACTCCGTTATAGCTTATGATTAGGGATGAGATTTTTTTTATCCCGAATGCCCGTACATATACATCGATGCCGGTTTTTTTTTTCTTTTTTCATTTTTTTTTTTTTTTTTTTTTTGTAATCAGAACATGCATTAGTACTAAGATTTAAGGATTTCGATATTCTAGCACTTTTAGTATCGGTATCGGTACTTTTTCGTTAAAAAATGGTATTGGAACCGAATTTGATATTATGCTTTATTTTTGTATTGTGGTATTATAGATTTGGTATTATGGTTTCGTAAATGCCTACCGATTTAGCCTATTTGGTATCCGAACATATGTTGACATCAAGATCAATGAAGTGTTAGGAAAATAAAAAACAAAAATGATACTAAAAGTACTAAATTAGTAACTATTAAGTGTTGAACCTGTAAGATGTCTAAATCATTCAGACTCAATCCTTGCCCATTCATAGGCAAATAAATCTAATAGGTAATGAGGGAGACTATAGTCTAGTATAGGTAATTTAAATGAATTTAACTATTTAGTTTGATTCTAGATATGTAAATCCAAGAATTTGGAAGCCGTTTTAACGAGGTAACATCTGAGTTACTTGTTTGTATTAATAACTTGAGTCGTTGTGATAATTTTGGTGTGTTTCATGCCAAAACTACTACGATTAGCCAAGATGTATCCACAACTTTATATTTTAAAATTTTGTTATGCATATGTAACAACATTTAAATTACTTTTGGCTTGTGGTTTCATTTTGTTGATTATATAATTTTAGTATTATTATTTTTAGTATACGAGTTGACCTGACCCTACCCGGGCCACCTAATGGATAAAATGACTTAGGGGCTTAAAGATTTTGCACCCCATGAAAAAAATTCCTAGGTACGCCACTAACCAAACCTGCTACTCTATGCTCATTTCTTTCAATTTGACATCTACTGAAATTGCAACAACACCCAACACCATCATCGAACTATCCACACACACCAATTTTCCAATCAAACTCACAACAAACAACTTTCCCTCAGGGCGAAAACAAGTTATTTCCACACTCGAAGGGCTCGAACTTGAGCAAGTTATTGATGGACTCACAGAACTACCATCGAAAATTCTTGAAGACAAACCAAATCCGGTTTATCAATCTTTGTTTCGCCAAGATCGAATCCTTTTTGGTGCTCTACTCAGAAGTTATTCTCATACCATTCACCCCCTTGTCTACTCAGCTGAGACTTCCAGACAACTTTTCCAACGTTTAAACGATAACTATGCTAGTGTCTCGCATTCTCGAATCATATTACTCTGCACCAAACTTCTATTACCAGAAAAGGTTATTGACCCATGGCCGATTATCTTAATGAAATGAAAGCCATAACAGACGAGTTGACTTTAGCCCAAAAACCACTTGATGATGAAGACCTTACCGCTCACATCCTTGCTCATCTCGGTGAAGACTACAAAGAAATATCAACAACCTTGAAAACCTTGAACACCTCCATCACATTTCCTGATCTCTATGTAAAACTTATTGACCATGAAAGGTCTCTCCTTGAATCAAAACCGGCTTCACTATCACAACCGTCAACAGTAACTATCGTCAAAATAACTCTCATCCTGTTTGTAATTAACAAAATCGGCCCAAAATCTATAGGTCCAATAACGGCCCCGGTTGTTTCACCAACAGGATCACCCAATATGGGTCGCGTTCCAATGCAGCCCCACCTACTACTGGAGGCCAATTTTCAAACTATCGTACTAACCGTAACAATTTCTTTTATCAATTTTGTAACATTCAAGGTCATGATACCAAGGATTGCCGAAAGGTTGTCCAGTTTATGCAAAACAACATTGCTATCGCCAAGCCCTCCTCAAATCCGCAAGTCAACTCATCCATGGCAAGCTCATTTTCCTCACTAATCTTTGACTACAGTGCTTCCGATCATGCTACACCCGACCAAGTCTTCATCCATAACCTCTCTGAATACGGGGGGCTTGATGAAATCGTTCTAGGTAAAGATAATACCCTTCCCATATCTCACTTTGGTCATTCTTCCATTCCTACATCATCTTGCTCCTTACTTCTTCACAATGGTTTGTTTGTTCCCAAACTTCCTAATCGTCTTATTTCGGTTGCTAGGCTTTGTAAAACTAACAAAGTTTTTGTTGAATTTTTTCCTTTTCATTTTTTGGTTAAGGATCTTCGCACGGGGGCGCACCAAATGCGGGGAGTGAATGTTAATGATGTCTACCATGCCACACCAAACCCTTGTTCTTTTTCTATGCAAGTTCATTCAAGCACCAGGCTATCTACATCTCTCCTTTCATAGCATCACAAATTTGGACACCCATCTATTTAAGTTCTAAAGCTACTACAAAATAAATTAGGACTTATTCATAAAAATATGTCTGATGGTTCTTTTCATTGTGATGTATTCTCATTAAAAAAGTCATAAATTACACTTTGGTGAAAATTCTTTTATTGTGTCAAAACCTCTTGAACTTGTCTACGCGGATGTTTGGGGACCGGTTCAAACTTCAAATGATGGTTATACCTACTATATACTTATACTTTTTGTTAATTATTACTCTAAGTACACTTGGATTTATCCCATTAAAAATAAATCGTACGTTTCTGTTTTGTTTCCATAATTTAAAACACTCGGGGAGAAATTTTTTCGTACACCACTCGTATCAATTTTTTCAAAAAATGGGGGCGAATATATAGGTCTTACCTCCTATCTTCAACAAAATGGTATCTCTCATTTTACTACCCCTCCTCACACCCAGAGCAAATGGAGTCGCGGAGCGACGACACCGAAATATCGTTGAAACCGGGCTCTCCCTCCTTTATCATGCTCATCTACCACTCACATTTTGGTCTCATGCCTTTCAAACCGCGATTTATCTCATAAATCGTCTACCCACAAAAATCCTAAATTTCTCATCGCCTTATAAAAAAGTATACAAAACCCCAACGACCTACACAAAACTCAAACCTTTTGGTTGTTGGTGTTTCCCATGGCCCCGTCCATATGCCAAATCTAAACTTCATTTTCTCTCCTCTAAATGCATATTTTTTTGGTTACTCACCCTTAAAATCCGCCTATAAGTGCTTTGATCCATCTTCTCAACGACCATACCACTCACGCCATATGGAGTTTGTTGATCATATTTTTTCATTCAACGCTCACCTTAATAATCAAACCCCTCTACCAACTCCTACAACTCTCCTTCCTTCTGTTTTCAAAACTACACAAAATTCTTCCAACTAGCACTACTTCTCCTCATGCACAAACATCATTTACAAATGCTAAGTCAAGCAATGTACCCATCACCTTTCCTCACCAACCCTCTCGGTCTCTCCACTAAAACCACTCCCAAGCACCAACCTCCTCACTATCTACGCCCACTCCTTGCCCGTCTCCTCCTCCCCCTTAATATCATCTGTCACCATCTAACTCACCAATCCACTCCAACCCCAAACCCGATCCTACTCCTACAGTCGAAACACAACCCTCACCCACACCCGTTCATCAAATAACTACATCCTAAAACCAACCTTCATCTACATACAATCCCAATATTACTTTAACTACCTCACAAACACCTCTCTTTTCAACCACTACTCCTGCACCACATATCACTTCTTCCTCCTCTACCTCTCGGCCTCATAGAAATTGCAAACCAAACCTGAAAAATTACAACCCTCATACCGTCAACCACACTACTATCTAACTTCTTCCACCCTCACTCGAACCTACAACTCACAACCAAGAATCTAAGGATCCCGAATGGCGCGCGACCATAGACTCCGATCGAGTTCAACGTACTACTACAAACCCAAACTTGGGAACTTGTTCCCCATAGACCTGACAAATCGATAGGTTGCAAATAGGTCTTTAGAATAAAACGCAATCCGCACGGAAACATTGCAAAATACAAAGTCCGTCTCGTAGGAAAAAGGGTTCCTTCAACAACATGGAAAGGAATACGATGATACATTTAGTCCTGTCACCAAACCAATTACCATTCGGACCATTCTATCTATTGCTCTTACCAAAAATTAGCCCTTATGTCAATTAGATGTCAATAAGGATTTCCTTCATGGAACCCTTCATGAAGATGTCTTCATGAATCAGCCACTAGAGTATGTTAACCCACAATACCCCAATCACATTTGCAAACTAAAAAAAAAAAAAATAAATAAAAAAAAAAATACTTGTATGGTTTAAAACAAGCACCACGCACTTGGTACATTGAACTTGCAAACTTTCTCCTTCGCTTTGGTTTTAAAAAATCATTAGCCGATGCATCTCTTTTTATCTACAAACATAACGATATCATTTTTTTCTTCATGGTGTATGTTGATGATATCGTTCATTCATGAAATAAGACACAATTCCTTGATAACTTCATCACGACTTTAAGACAAAAATTCCCTATTAAGGATCTTGGTATCCTTCATCATTTTCTTCGTGTTGAAGTGATTCTCACACCCAAAGGTCTATTCTTATTACAACACCGCTATATCCAAGACATATTGCATCAATTTAAAATGGATGGGGCAAAAGATGTCACTACCCCACTCAGTACTACTGAACCTTTATCCTCGTTCAACTCCTCCCCTTTAGTTGATGTCACCCCATATAGGAAGCTTGTATATTCTCTTCAATATCTAGCGTTCACTTGCCTGGATATTTCTTTTGCCATTAATAAACTCTCCCAATTTATGCACCACCCACGCCAAACTCACTGGCAAGCTCTCAATTACGAGTACTTTGCTATCTTAAACGCACCATTCATCATGGCCTTTTTTTTTAACCGCAATTCCTCGCTCGATCCCTCGACCTTTTCAGATTTGGATTGGAGCGGTGTACATGATCCTGGTCGGTCCATCACTGTCTACATGCTTTACCTTGGCACTAATACTATCTCATGGAAGTCTACTCGCCAAAAGTCGGTTTCTCGCTCGTCAACCAAAGCCAAATATAAAACTCTAGCCAGTGTTGCAGCAAAAATCACATGGACTAAGCATTTGCACTGAATGAACTTGGCCTCACTTCATCTACATCCCCAACATTGATTTGTGACAACACCGGTGCTACCTATCTTTATGCCAACCCTATATATCATTAAAGGGTGAAACATATAACACTTGATTATCACTTTGTTAGAGAACAAATTGCGGCTAGAGAGTAACGGGATCTTCATATTAGCTCTCAAGATTAACTAGCGGGTATGCTTACCAAACCATTATCGCGAGCATCATTCATTCGTAATCGGTCCAAGATTGAAGTATCCGATGTATCCTCCATCTTGTGGGGGCGTATATGGAATGTCAATCAACATTAATATGGTCAAGGAGGTTACACAACCACAAAGACCAAATCATGCTCTTAATCAACATTAATATGGCCAAAGAGGTTACACAATCACATAGACTAAAATCATTATATTCAAGAACTTTCATATTCTTGTGCATAAATCTATCCATTAGAATCAATATGTAGATATTATTTGTATTGTATAAATAGGTTATGTATTGGTTGTAAGCATTGTACAAAATCATCAATAAACTCTTTAATCTTGTCCATCATTATAGTTTGTTTTAAATGATAATTCTCATAAAACCAACAATGCCTATAAGCAAATTGAGAAAACTTGTGTTAAACCCGGTATAAATTTGGCAATAGTCGTGGTGCAACAAGGAGCTCAAGAGGCGTGTCTTTGATAATTGCCCATGTGGGCCTTTCAGTCATGTCAATCTCCTCTTTTGATGGATTTTGGAATTCAAATGCATGAATTATGCTGGCCAATATAAACAGAATGTCTTCATGAGCCAAATATACTCCTGGACACATTCTTCTACCACCACCAAAGGGAAGGAGTTTGAAATGTTGACCTTTGACATCAACATCCTTGTTGGTTGTCAAGAATCTCTCAGGTTGGAATTCAAATGGATTGGTCCATATTTGAGGATCATGTTGGATCTTCCAAGAATTTATCATGAGGCGCGTCCCTTTAGGCACATCGTAACCATCTACAATGCAATCTTCTGTGGACTCATGCGGAAGCAAAGTGGGTACAGGTGGATAAAGGCGCATCGTTTCTTTCATAATTGCTTGAAGATAGACAAAGTTGTTTAGGTCAGACTCTTCAACTTTTCTATCTCTTCCAACATGCTTCTCCACCTCTTCTTGGGCTTTTATTAACACGCAAGGGTGGTTGACAAGTAGGGATAAAGCCCACGTAAGAGTAAGTATAGTCGCGTCAGTCCCTCCCGAATAAATTGCCTAAAATATCAAGCAAATTTCACTTGTTTAAGATTTATGAAAGATATGCATGTGTTTGGATTAGTGTTTAAGATTTATAACATACCAAGCATGTAGCTTTCACTATGGCATCAGTGCTAAAGCCATAAGCATCCACTTTTACTTCTTCTTTAACTCGCGATAACAATGCAGCCATCAATGCTTGGTCTTTTCTCTCCTCTACACGCGGCGTAGAATTCATCATGATTTTGTATTCCTCTAACCACTCATCCATTATAACATCCAACTCTTTTGCCATCTTTTTCATCTTCTTTTCGCACCCTCCTAAATCCAACCACCTCAGGCTTGGAAAAAAATCTGACGGCACAAATTCACCCAATAGGTCTGGAAACCGCGTAAGGGCCTTCTTGAATTGCTCTCCTTTTTGTTCTCCAGTAGAAAAACGATCACCAAATATCGTTTTTGAAAGAATGTTCACAATTAAGTCACGAAACCATTGTTTCATGTCAACCTTTATCGTGTTGGAAGACCCTTTATTAAACTCCCAATTTCTATACATGTCTATTACGGATGATGTTACTTCAGAGACTCGCAAATGTGATAGCATTTGTTGTCGACGGTAAGGCACCAGTTCAAGCGCGGTTATCTTGACCATCTCACGCCAGAATGGTCCGTATGGTCCAAGTGCAAAATTAGCACCGTTGTAGCCCAAAAGCTCAACTGCCATCATTTTTGGTCTGCTAGCGAAGATTTTATCGTTGGTACTTAAGCACTCTTTTGCCATTTCTGGACTGCTCACAACAAGAAACCGATGGACACCAACTTTGATGCTAAAAATTGGTCCATATTTGTCCGCCAAAGAGCCTAACAATCTGTGAGGGACTTTAGAACCAGCAAAAAGATGCAAGTGACCGATTATTGGCCACGAACCTGCAGCTTCAGGTATTGTTTTTACCGACCCTTTGTAGCTTCTTTTGACCCTATTTCTTATGAATCCCAGAATAACAAAACATATGTAAGCTACTACTAAAGTTATGAGTGAGAGAAGAGAATCCATGATAATATTTGGTTGCAATGGATGCATGTTCATGGAAGGGTTTAGCATTTATAATCCACCTTGATCAGACCCCAAAACATATTTTTTATTACATTGGACGGCTAACATCTTTTGTTTTTAATAAAATATTTTATTTAAACGATATATATAATAATACGTATTGGAATATTATTTTCTTTAGCGTTAGAATTGTCATCATTTTGTTGGTTTTTATCGGAGTTATTTGACCATAGTCAAATAAATAAATTGATGTTTGCATTCCATAACAAACTGATCGAATTGAAAAAATAAAAGAGCAACTTGCTTTTGCAACCTTACGATAGAGAGATACCAAAAACAAACAAAACGGTTGACAACTTCAATATTCTTCTCAACTTAACTAATACTAATACTGGTGGGTGCACGCTCGTTACGACGAGAGATAATATTTAGATGTTGGTTCGGTTAAGCCATAATCAAATAACAAAAATATTTGTCTTGATGTGCGTCATAATCATTAGCGGAGCTTGAACTTCATTTTCGGTAGAATAAGAGGGCATACTCAATACACATAAAATATTCAAATTTTTTGAAAAAATACATTATAAAAATACAGGGGGTGATCACCCAGCTTTTCAGGGGCATAACCGAAATAACAAATCCAATTATACATAATGTATATAGATTTTATGTGACATCCAGCTTTTCAGGACATTATCCGTACTAAGTTGTTAAATGTCATATATAAATATCTAAATATGTATTAGACTTAATTTGTGATAATTAGAGTCATTGGAAACATTAGCAAAGTATGAAGTGTTATAAAGGTTTTTTATTGGTAATTCTAGGAATTATCATATCGTGAGGCGATAAAATACCTATACTGGACGTTGGTGACGACCCGGTTAACTTTAAAAAGTCTAGTTTTAACCTATGATGCTTGGTTTAGCATGGGACAATATTTTAAGAGTGAAAATATTGGTTAAACAAATAAAAAGTATAGTTGATAATTTTGTGTCGCGGTTGTTCGATACTTGCACGCGTTCTAGTTTTAACGCGTATACGAGACCCGATACACTAGGAAATCCCCAAATATAATAAAATTAGCTAAAAATGAATATTTTTAGATAGGAAATATTCTTAGTGTCTAATTGGGTGAAAATCTTACATATTGAATAATATTGGGTTCTATAAAATACAAGACTTTTTATAAGAATGGGTTAAACATATAATAACCCAACCCAACCACCCAATTTCGGCCCATGTGTGTCCCACCCCACAAAATTATTCAATTTAATAATTATTATTATTACTATTATTATATGACCCGTATGTATGATTGTTTGTGTTGCTTGGTGAATGCTTAAAATGCTTAGATCTAGTGATAGATGATACATGTAAGAGGGTTTTAAGAATGTTTTAAATCTAAGTTTTATTAGTATTTTGACTATTGGGAAGAGATAACGTACAAAGTTTCTTAACGTAAAAAGTGTAAGAAGCAATCTTAGCCATTAGATTAAAAACCCTAATCATACTTGGGTCAAACTAACCAATGGTAAATTATGAAAAAACGTCTAATTTTTTTTTTTCAAATCGTAACAACAAAATCAATCGAAAACAAAAATTTTCAACAATTGAAATCGATTAAACCAATCTGAATGATTACACAATCAAAATAACAAAAAAACATTCGATTACAAATGAACGAAAACGAAAAAATTAGAAAACCTAAGATTTACACTGAGACGATTTAATCATACGAAAAAACATACAATTATGAATAAACGCTCGTAATAGATGTCAAATACTTTCGATTTTGTTTCAATAAGTATGATTAAACATAAAAATTAGGTTAAAAAAAGTTGCAAACGAAGAAGATGAAGTTGGTGAAAACAAAGCCTTTTAAACACACTAACAAAATTTAAACGTACTCATTGTTCAAAATTTAAACGCACATACAAAATTTAAACGCACTCATTAAAAAGTTTGGAAGCACTCATTGAAAATTTAGAAGCACACATTAAAAAGCTTGGAAGCATTCATTGAAAATTTAGAAGCACTCATTAAAAAGTTTGGAAGCACTCATTGAAAATTTAGAAGCACTCATTGAAATTTTGGAAGCACTCATTGAAAATTTGGACGCACTCATTGAATAGTTTGGAAGGACTCATTGAAAATTTAGAAGCACTCATTAAGTTGGTGTTTGTATGTCCAGAATAAATATTATATCTTTGACTCATGACTTAATTTATCAAAATTCAAGCCTAGTTAAGTTGGTTTTTGGATGATTTCTTCCATTTTGTCACCTTGTCACACTACTTTACTTAGGACAATTTTCCTTTTTATTTAAAGTTGAGGTTATGGCCATGATGCCTTTGTACATGTATTCACTTTGTGTTTAGGCAATTTATCGATCATGTCTAAACAAGTCACTAATCATGTTAAGATAGTTTATATGTTTTTTAAACATACTATGACTGACGTGTGCGAATATACACATAATTTTACAACGAAATAACACACGTTTTGCTTTAATATTTATAAAAATCGTTTAGACCTTAATATTAATACACACACAATAGGGCAACTGTACCCTGTCATATATATAGTAATGTGAAGATAAGAACCAGATATCGATCCATGGACGCGCGCGGAGCAATAGTACTAAAACTCTATCCCTGATTTACCAGTAAGAAAAGATAGTGAAAGTTTGTTGTTTTTAACTAAATTAATTCTAAAATATCTAAATAACATATGTAAGACTCCAAATACAAAATATAACTATATAAACTATAATATACCAATCCTAGCATGTCATCTACATATAATAGGTAATACAGGCGTGTGATCAACATTCCCATTTTCCGACAGTTAGTTTCCCTCTCGGACATCTTAACATGACAACTATACAGAAAGCTAACACGTATACACACGTTAACCACTTCAAGTTGTTTATTAGCGTGCGGCTAATATGATCTCATGAGAATCTTTTAAAGATAGGTTAGTATCACCTTTCGGGAGTCCTCAACCGCACTAGTTAAGGAAAGCAATATTGAATACACAATACGACCACCTAGACTAGCATAAAGTAGAGCATTTCACAACCTATTCCATTTTACCAACTTTGAACACAAATCTACTAAGATCGCCATTTTCACTAAAATAACTAACAAAGATCATTAACCGTGTCAAAGATTAGTAACAACACCATTAAGCTTTTTAGACTCTTTTACGTGCCGGTAAACATTTATAATCATTATCCGAGTGACTTTAACCAAACCAATACCCGGTTATATTTTCATGGTGTAAATTTTATTAACAAGTTAACTAGTCTACTATCGGACGATTAAACGGACAGTTTCTACAACAAGTAATCCGCCTAACACATTCGACAATCATCAAAGTCATCCAAACACAACTACAAATCTAACAACAATGAAACAAGGTTGCGGTATGATCATCAAGATTCAAACATGAAAAACGCCAAATTCATGCAAAACTTGATTTCATACAAACGATTGTTTTAACTACTAACTATTACTAGATATTATCCGTATACAATAATGCAATAGATAAACTACACAATCAAGTCAAAATATTCAGATTTGAACAAACTTAAAGTTTATAGATCAAACCATAAATCTTGAATGTGAATGATTGGATGATGCTAGATGATTAGGATCGAATCCCGAGCTTATTAAACGGCTTTCCAGCAGCTTGGTTCGTCCGAAAATCGCCCAAAATCGCCTCTCCAAATCCCAATAATCGAACAGTGGGCTGAATGGGCAATATAGAAGAACACGGGCTTGTGAGTGGCCGCTCGAAGCCTTTGAGCGGCCGCTCACTTTTCAAAAAGTGTTGCAAGTTGCTCGATTGCTGACGTAGGCCTTCTAGAATGTTTCTGGAAATATCTGGATGAGCGAGCGGCCGCTCACAGGACCTGAGGTCCTGTTTGCGCGCCGAAACCTGTGTTTTTCTTTCAGTTATGCTTCCGGGACATCGTTTAAGACCTGAAACTGCAAAGATACCAAAATAAGTACCAATTCCTGTGTATAAGATCAAAAACGTCTGAAAATGGGAGTTAAACGAGGACTTTTATATGTGTAAATTAACGTATATCAAACCTCCCCACACTTGAACTTTGCTTGTCCTCAAGCAAACACTTAAACGAAAAATAAACGAAAAACTCGCCAAGTGGCAACAAAGGCGAAATATAGCCTGTACAGTTGATAATAGACAAGCCGACAAAGATATAGAAACAGGTAATAAGATAACTAAAAAGCAACGACTCACTTCCGATCTACAAGCACGCAAACCCGTACACGACTCACAATGTTCACACACACTCGGTTTTATTTATGATACATACGTGTAATGTGTATGTGTAAATCGCTCCATTGCCAAGACAATGAATCGTGCAATATCATAAGCTTGTCAAAAGATCTAGTCTTCACCAACTAACGTGTGAAAAAGCACAAATCAAAAGGTCTTATAAGGGTTGTAATGTTAGGCAAAGGTAAGGGTGTGGAATGGATATTTAAAGTGACAAATCGGCTAAAACCTGGCGGTTATGTCTAACTAATAGCAACTATTACAACTGTACAACACAAATGCTAATATAGGCGATTTTTATTTTAAATCGAGCTAACTTATAATTTCTAACTTTAAAGTTCTAAAAACTGCTCGAATACTGCTAATTCACCCTATTTTAGGGTGTTCTATTTTTCTGGATTTTTTTTTTTGAATATAACATATATATCTATGATATATATACTGGACTGAAACTGATATATAATCAACATACGGGTTCTAAATATATAAACCCGAAAACGAACTATTTACAACATAAAAACTAGTCAAACAATAACCTAAACCGAGCTTTAACACAAAAGGTTTAAGAGAAAAAGGCTATTTGGTTTAGTGGTGAAATGGTGTGGTAAATAAGAAAAACACGGGATTAGGTTCAACATGGTTAACTAGTGGATAACATTTGGGTGATGGGAAACAGATAGAACGAAAAGAAAAGGCTAAATCAAAAGGGTATCCTAAATGCCTCAATCATGTTCGCACAATCTCACACGTATCTGATCTAAATAAGTATGCTAATGACAAATTTTAAATTACACAAAACATCCGGCTCACTCTAAAGCATGTCAAAGAAATGAAAATCTATTCTAAGGCTCCAATGCTCACGTAACCAGAAGGAAATGGGTGCAAGTGTACGAATCTAACATGCTCGTATCTCATTTGTTTGTCGCGCCTCAAGTTATCTTTATCAAAAATTAGTTAGGCTTGATGTTTGTCTGAATATATATATATATATATATATATATACATATATGTACTTAAAAGGGTTTATATATATATATATATGTGTGTGTGTGTGTGTATAAGAGGACAAACGAGATATAAGATATAATCCCCCCCCCCCCACACTTGAAATTCACATTGTCCCCAATGTGATAATAGAAAGCGTTTATGAATTAGATATCTAAGTGGGAAAAAGGAGAATAATACTCCCTCGTGTCGAAGAAACGCCCGGGTAAATGGACGGCATGAGCCCCGATAACGGTGCTCGCCAGTTACCTGCATAACCAACATTCTTGACACAACAAACTCGTCAAACCCATTCATCATCATCACAAAATAAGATAAAATAAACTAAAGTACTGAAATTGAAAATGCAGAAAAGTAAACGGTACGAATACAGAAAGAAATAAAAAGATGTCTTGGGTGCTCGCACCCGAATAACGATACAAAACAAAAAATAAAATAAGAGGATGAAATACTATCACCACCGCTCACTGCTCAATCATCCTCCTCATGATGGGTCCTGGACGAACCCGCTCCATTGCCACCTTTCCTGCGCTTTTCACCCGGCCCATCTTGGAAGTGATGTGGCTGGTAGCCAAAGTGGGATGGGTGAACCGCGCGCAAGTTCTAGAAAAGGTGGTGCATGCTCTCGAACATGTACCCAAAGTTTTCCCGCGTCTCATCCCTAAATGCGGTGAACTCTGAGTAGAAGTTTTGAGGATGCGCATACTGCTGCTCGTGCTGCTGCTCGTGAGGCAGTAGTGGCTGCTGCATTGGTGACTGCTGCTGCTGTGGTGACTGCTGCTGTGGTGGTGGAAGTGGGTTCCAGATCTCATTATTGTACCCTTTTAACCGGCACGTCCCATTGTTGTACTCATGTAGGATCCCCATGTGTCTGAGCTTATCTAAGTCGACATAAGATCCATCTGGAACCTGAGTAAGGGTGTTCTTTGCTGCCCTGAGGACATCCATAGATCTTGCTAGAGCAGTCACGTATTCTCCCCAATATATCATACATCCTGGTTTTGTCCCTGCTGCTGTGCTAAGAAAAGAAGCTATTAATGCAGCCAAGTTAACCCTTTGATCACTTACCAGGGCGTATAAAAATAATAAATCAGGTGTGGGGCAGTTGGTGGAACTTTCCTTCTTCGCAGCCGTCGTGCCACAGGGAACCTTCTGAAATACCCGGAGCAATGGGTCAAGAATTTTGGTCGCTTTTGAACCTTGGGGATTGTATTATGGAAGCCCTGTCAGTTGAGCGCAAAAAGCGTTCCGCAGTTCGTTACCTTCTGGGAACTTATACATAGCTTCATTGAAGATATCATCATAAATCTCTTCCTCAGAATATATTCCCAAGTGGTGACCCAGCACTGCGACTGAGATGTCGCGCCAGATTCCACCTAGGCGAAACTGCAGCCCGTGTATCCCATTTGCTTGAAAATCCGGATCATGATTCTTTCTTGGTCTTCTATAGGTCAAGGTGGAGAAGAATTCGATAGTTGTCTCCATAAAGACCGGTTCGTTTATAGAAAGTAGGTTCTCCATTGGTTGGTCCATCCATTCCCGCAGCCTCTCCTCTTGATTTACCACCGCTAGAGTATCCAAACAAATCCTACGCGGAGTGGCAATCATTTCCCTCCGCACATATAGCTCGTCATACCTCTCTAGACACCCGCGTTCTCGTGGGTTTGTCGGGTCAAATCTCAGAAAGCGGTGCACCATCTGCATCAAAATGCTTAAGTATGTCAGTTATAATCGAAGGAATAGGACCCGGACCCAAAATGCGCGAAATAAAAAAAAATAAAATTCATCTCAGACAGTTGGAGCGGCCACTCGGGCTCTATGAGCGGCTGCTCACAGGGTCTGCGCGCGCCAAAACTTGTTCTGCAGCCCTGTTTTGCGATCCTGTGTGTAACATCACAAATTTTTCTTCTCAATTGTTCAATTAGTAAAATCACCACTTTACCTATATTACACCTTCTTTTGTACAAATATACTAATCTTGTCTAATTATTTTCATTTATGTCAAAAAATTATTTTTCTATGATTACAATAATAATAATAATAATAATAATAATAATAATAATAATAATAATAATAATAATAATAATAATAATAGTAGTAGTAGTAGTAGTAGTAATGTCATATCATCAAGACAAAAGGAAATGTGACAACCATTTCCAACTTCACGTAATTTGCAAAATTACATGACAACAAAATGACAAAAGCAATAAATAGGACAAAAAAAGGGGAAACTTTCATCTTTGTTTTCTTATCCTGTGAGTTGAATTCGACAGTTAGGTAAGGAAAAAAAAATAAACCATCGACATTATAGGCATGATTGGGGGAATGATTCAACACAATTAATACTATATTAACATTCTTCATTAATTCATTTATTAGCTGGTCTATATAAACCGATCCGCATGGTTGTGATTAAATAACCTCGGAAACCCATCACAAGACGAACCCATAACCCACAAAACTCATCACCGGTCACCGAATCCGACCACCACCATTCCGGCAACCACTCGAGACAACCTTACACCATCAACGAATTTATACAACCACCTTCACAACCATCTCCGGACACCACAACTCCTTCGAGCAACACCATTCACCGTTGTTTTACCCTCGACCCCATTATTCGCCATTTTTTTTGCGACCTCCGACCACAACCACACTGCGCCACCTAATAAACACCACACCCACCTTTGGGTTCAACCCCACCACAATCTACTCGTTGGATATGTTGTTACAATGTCTCAACGACTTGATACGGGACGTAGTTCACGACTTTTATTTCGTTCATGTTGCACTGTGTAACCGCTAACCGCGTATACCCCTATACTGTTGTACTGCCCAATGTCAAGTAGCACTGCTTCTGTCCCATATTAGTTTAGAGTTCTTATAAGCAACAACACCTAAGGTTGCTTAAAATGGTGATTCCCAATCTTTCTGTCACCACATAGAAGGTGATCATCACTTTATCTTCATTCTATTGTATTTCGGTTTGTATTTTTTTGTTGGCCAAAATGCAACCATAATTGAATTATAAATTATTTTTCTTAACTTTACTAATTATTTAATTTGACAAGGTTACATGGATTATATAATCTACGAAATGTATATTTCTATTTCTACATGCTTAACTCGACAGTATACAAAAACAATATTACTTGTTAAAAACAATTTAATAATAAATATATGGACAAAAGGTTATATATTTTGCGCCAACATCATAACTATAAAATAACATTAATATACACTAAATCATCATTCTTAAATTATTTAGGTTCAAGCACTCATTGATTAACGTAGTACTTTTTTTGCACGTTTGTTATCACGACCAAGGTGAGTTTTACATAGCCCCTTTTCTATTTATCACCATTTTTGGGGTGAAACATGTTACAACAATATTTATGCAATTCAATCATCAATGTGTCTATGTGTATTTCTATGTTGCATTATGTCTTGAACATGACTAGGGTAAGCACAATTCTAGCATAAACATTCATCAGCCAAACGGTATACATTGATAGATCTATTGGACTGACAATCCCACCCGGATACGTGCCTCCTACAAAGGTTACGTGGGTGTTTGTTACTGCAATATAAACGAGTGAACCATGAGCGTATGGGATGTACCACAATACAACAGTCACAAGGTTGATTATGCACTCGATTTACTTCTAGTATGTTTTCGCATATGGACTAGATTGCCATGACACATGAATTGCACAACAATTTTATTCGATTATCAAAACCTATGTAATTCTCACCAACTTTTGTTGACCCAAAATATTTTCAACTTAACATGTTTCAGGTTCTACTTGCTTGAAGATTTGAATTGATGCTTGAAGATGTTTGCATAGTGTAATTCAATTTGATGTACAAATTCTTAGAACAATTGTATGTAACGTACTTAAAGCATTTAATGAAATTTATTATTCACCATGAGCTACTGAACAATCATCAATACGTGACATCCCGATGTTTCCGCCATCGGTTGGGGTGTTACAGATTGGTATCAGTGCCGTGGTTATAGGGAATTAGGTTATTAGAAAAATAATCTAGTCTATAACCATAGGATTATAACCAGTATTTGCTCCTTTTACTTGCTATTCTCTATCTCCCTCCTACTTCTTATCCCTACTTTAACCCCTACAAGAAGGTTGCTCTCCATCACTGGATCCACTCTTAGACTAAGAGGACAAAATCCTCAGGTTTAGCCTGAACCACCTTGAGATCTCGTCGAAGTTCTAGATTTTAATAACGAACACGTGCAATCTGGAAGGGTGAACGCCTGTATTCTGAGTCTTCTGTCTAGGCTGGCATTGCGCATATATCCCAATCAGACGAGGGACCCGGATGCCTACCTGGGAATTCTCGGGATGAGTGTTCACTAATAGGCTAAAGTATGTCTTCATATGTTATTAAAATTTAGAATCTTTGATAAGTCAACGTTTTCGTTTATTCGTTTTAATTAATGAATAAATGATTACATTCCTTATATTACCTCATTTATTTCATGCCTCATTGAACCTTCATTGTGTCCCTCACAGATCATGTCTCCACGTCGCAGCACTTGCATTAACAGTGGTGACAATCAAGATGACGTGAGTAGCAACAACCATGACGCTAACCACAACAACAACCACAACAACAACAATGGCTTCGATGCCCAACTAGCTACGATTATTTCTCAACAATTGGCGCAACAAATCACAACTCTGGTTTCTAACTTGTTGACTCAAGACATCCAAATGAATGGGAACGGTAATGGGAATGGCGTTGGAAATCACGTAAAGAACAGAACCTTAGTTCGGAAAGGCAAGAAAACAAGTATTGTGGCCACAGTTACTACCGAGAACCGGAAGCGTAAGACTAGGGATCCTGGTGTAAACCTCACTACACAAGCTTCTAACAAGAAACCCTATACAAGGAACTTTCCATTGTGTAACACATGCAATCGACATCATCCCACTGTTTCAGCGTGTCGCCTGTGCACCAATTGTGGTAGGTATGGCCATCTGGTCAACAAATGTCGCGAGAACCCAAACCCTAATACCAACCAACCAACCAACTCTGCTCAGGTTACTGATCGTCCTGGTAAATACAACTTGAATACATGCTTGTTTGAATGTGAACTAATTGCTATATCTATATCTAAATCATACTCGTTATACTTGCTTACTTGTACAACAGTTAGTTGGCTACCAAACAACCTACTCAACGATTGGTAGAGGTCATCATGTCTTTCCAACAGTCGGGAGAGGCCCTACAACCTGCTCAACGATTGGTAGAGGTCATCATGTCTTTCCAACAGTCGGGAGAGGCCCTACAACCTGCTCAACGACTGGTGGAGGCTATCGAACCTGCTCAACAATCGGTAGAGTCATAGAAGGACACAAAACCCTAATGTAAGGTAAATTGGTGATTGCGGTCCGGAACGTAATCATGAATTTACAGGTACGTTGAGGTAGTGTGAAATTCTATCAAGGTTTTTTTTTGGTAGTTGACCAACTATAAACCTTAGTTGCCTGGTAGTTCATTTATTCTTTCAATAGTCCATCGACTCATTTCTTATAGGACTCCTAAAACTTAAGATTCTTATTGCAATTTCAAGACACACTTAATCTTACCCTCATATCCAAATTATTTGAAACAAGATTATTCTATTCATGTCAAGCCTTAACACACATGTCCTAGTTTCTATCCAATCCCCTTCAACCCTGTGCTTTCAATAAACTTCGGGACGAAGTTTCCAAAAGTAGGGGAGACTGTAACATCGCAATTTTTTCTTCTCAATTGTTCAATTAGTAAAATCACCACTTTACCTATATTACACCTTCTTTTGTACAAATATACTAATCTTGTCTAATTATTTTCATTTACGTCAAAACAATTATTTTTCTATGATTACAATAATAATAATAATAATAATAATAATAATAATAGTAGTAGTAGTAGTAGTAGTAATGTCATATCATCAAGACAAAAGGAAATGTGACAACCATTTCCAACTTCACGTAATTTGCAAAATTACATGACAACAAAATGACAAAAGCAATAAATAGGACAAAAAAAGGGGAAACTTTCATCTTTGTTTACTTATCCTGTTAGTTGAATTCGACAGTTAGGTAAGAAAAAAAAATAAACCATCGACATTATAGGCATGATTGGGGGAATGATTCAACACGGATCCACTCTTAGACTAATAGGACAAAATCCTCAGGTTTAGCCTGAACCACCTTGAGATCTCGTCGAAGTTCTAGATTTTAATAACGAACACGTGCAATCTGGAAGGGTGAACGCCTGTATTCTGAGTCTTCTGTCTAGGCTGGCGTTGCGCATATATCCCAATCAGACGAGGGACCCGGATGCCTACCTGGGAATTCTCGGGATGAGTGTTCACTTATAGGCTAAAGTATGTCTTCATATGTTATTAAAATTTAGAATCTTTGATAAGTCAACGTTTTCGTTTATTCGTTTAATTAATGAATAAATGATTACATTCCTTATATTACCTCATTTATTTCATGCCTCATTGAACCTTCATTGTGTCCCTCACAGATCATGTCTCCACGTCGCAGCACTTGCATTAACAGTGGTGACAATCAAGATGACGTGAGTAGCAACAACCATGACGCTAACCACAACAACAACCACAACAACAACAATGGCTTCGATGCCCAACTAGCTACGATTATTTCTCAACAATTGGCGCAACAAATCACAACTCTGGTTTCTAACTTGTTGACTCAAGACATCCAAATGAATGGGAACGGTAATGGGAATGGCGTTGGAAATCACGTAAAGAACAGAACCTTAGTTCGGAAAGGCAAGAAAACAAGTATTGTGGCCACAGTTACTACCGAGAACCGGAAGCGTAAGACCAGGGATCCTGGTGTAAACCTCACTACACAAGCTTCTAACAAGAAACCCTATACAAGGAACTTTCCATTGTGTAACACATGCAATCGACATCATCCCACTGTTTCAGCGTGTCGCCTGTGCACCAATTGTGGTAGGTATGGCCATCAAGTCAACAAATGTTGCGAGACCCCAAACCCTAATTCCAACCAACCAACCAACTCTGCTCAGGTTACTGATCGTCCTGGTAAATACAACTTGAATACATGCTTGTTTGAATGTGAACTAATTGCTATATCTATATCTAAATCATACTCGTTATAGTTGCTTACTTGTACAACAGTTAGTTGGCTACCAAACAACCTACTCAACGATTGGTAGAGGTCATCATGTCTTTCCAACAGTCGGGAGAGGCCCTACAACCTGCTCAACGATTGGTAGAGGTCATCATGTCTTTCCAACAGTCGGGAGAGGCCCTACAACCTGCTCAACGACTGGTGGAGGCTATCGAACCTGCTCAACAATCGGTAGAGTCATAGAAGGACACAAAACCCTAATGTAAGGTAAATTGGTGATTGCGGTCCGGAACGTAATCATGAATTTACAGGTACGTTGAGGTAGTGTGAAATTCTATCAAGGTTTTTTTTGGTAGTTGACCAACTATAAACCTTAGTTGCCTGGTAGTTCATTTATTCTTTCAATAGTCCATCGACTCATTTCTTATAGGACTCCTAAAACTTAAGATTCTTATTGCAATTTCAAGACACACTTAATCTTACCCTCATATCCAAATTATTTGAAACAAGATTATTCTATTCATCTCAAGCCTTAACACACATGTCCTAATTTCTATCCAATCCCCTTCAACCCTGTGCTTTCAATAAACTTCGGGACGAAGTTTCCAAAAGTAGGGGAGACTGTAACATCGCAAATTTTTCTTCTCAATTGTTCAATTAGTAAAATCACCACTTTACCTATATTACACCTTCTTTTGTACAAATATACTAATCTTGTCTAATTATTTTCATTTACGTCAAAACAATTATTTTTCTATGATTACAATAATAATAATAATAATAATAATAATAATAATAATAGTAGTAGTAGTAGTAGTAGTAATGTCATATCATCAAGACAAAAGGAAATGTGACAACCATTTCCAACTTCACGTAATTTGCAAAATTACATGACAACAAAATGACAAAAGCAATAAATAGGACAAAAAAAGGGGAAACTTTCATCTTTGTTTTCTTATCCTGTTAGTTATTAATACTAAATTAACATTCTTCATTAATTCATTTATTAGCTGGTCTATATAAACCGATCCGCATGGTTTTGATTAAATAACCTCGGAAACCCATCACAAGACGAACCCATAACCCACAAAACTCATCACCGGTCACCGAATCCGACCACCACCATTCCGGCAACCACTCGAGACAACCTTACACCATCAACGAATTTATACAACCACCTTCACAACCATCTCCGGACACCACAACTCCTTCGAGCAACACCATTCACCGTTGTTTTACCCTCGACCCCATTATTCGCCATTTTTTTTTGCGACCTCCGACCACAACCACACTGCGCCACCTAATAAACACCACACCCACCTTTGGGTTCAACCCCACCACAATCTACTCGTTGGATATGTTGTTGCAATGTCTCAACGACTTGATACGGGACGTAGTTCACGACTTTTATTTCGTTCATGTTGCACTGTGTAACCGCTAACCGCGTATACCCCTATACTGTTGTACTGCCCAATGTCAAGTAGCACTGCTTCTATCCCATATTAGTTTAGAGTTCTTATAAGCAACAACACCTAAGGTTGCTTAAAATGGTGATTCCCAATCTTTCCGTCACCACATAGAAGGTGATCATCACTTTATCTTCATTCTATTGTATTTCCGTTTGTATTTTTTTGTTGGCCAAAATGCAACCATAATTGAATTATAAATTATTTTTCTTAACTTTACTAATTATTTAATTTGACAAGGTTACATGGATTATATAATCTACGAAATGTATATTTCTATTTCTACATGCTTAACTCGACAGTATACAAAAACAATATTACTTGTTAAAAACAATCTAATGATAAATATATGGACAAAAGGTTATATATTTTGCGCCAACATCATAACTATAAAATAACATTAATATACACTAAATCATCATTCTTAAATTATTTAGGTTCAAGCACTCATTGATTAACGTAGTACTTTTTTTGCACGTCTGTTATCACGACCAAGGTGAGTTTTACATAGCCCCTTTTCTATTTATCACCATTTTTGGGGTGAAACATGTTACAACAATATTTATGCAATTCAATCATCAATGTGTCTATGTGTATTTCTATGTTGCATTATGTCTTGAACATGACTAGGGTAAGCACAATTCTAGCATAAACATTCATCAGCCAAACGGTATACATTGATAGATCTATTGGACTGACAATCCCACCCGGATACGTGCCTCCTACAAAGGTTACGTGGGTGTTTGTTACTGCAATATAAACGAGTGAACCATGAGCGTATGGGATGTACCACAATACAACAGTCACAAGGTTGATTATGCAATCGATTTACTTCTAGTATGTTTTCGCATATGGACTAGATTGCCATGACACATGAATTGCACAACAATTTTATTCGATTATCAAAACCTATGTAATTCTCACCAACTTTTGTTGACCCAAAATATTTTCAACTTAACATGTTTCAGGTTCTACTTGCTTGAAGATTTGAATTGATGCTTGAAGATGTTTGCATAGTGTAATTCAATTTGATGTACAAATTCTTAGAACAATTGTATGTAACGTACTTAAAGCATTTAATGAAATTTATTATTCACCATGAGCTACTGAACAATCATCAATACGTGACATCCTGATGTTTCCGCCATCGGTTGGGGTGTTACACTGTGCACTGGCTTTTGCCCGGTTTTTAGTGTTTTAGCAAAATGCACTCTAAAAGCGGCCATTCAAGCACTTGGTTTTTGAAAAATTTTGTACTATGGTGCTTGAATGGCCGAACTTGCGCAATATGAAGTTTTTAAAGCGAATTTGGGATTTTAACACCTATGCGCCATCATTTTGCAAATCATCTTAACTTTAAGTTATTTAGCGCAAGGTGTTTAAAGCCCAAATATTTATGAAGTAATCATCAAATTTGGGGCGCGTTTGTTTAGTTATGAAGAACGCCCCAAAGTTCATGAATACCCCAACTCTAAACAACAATCTAATAACTAACAACCTTAAAATTTGGGGATTTGTTAAACATTATGAAGAATCCCCAAAAATTAAGAAAACTAAATAATAACATATAACATAAAACATGATGAATTTGGGTATTTTTAAACAATTATGAAGGATCCCCACAATTCAATCAACAAACCTAAGTTACATTAACATCTACACTAGCATACAACCTACAATGAAATTAATCTACAAACATACTAGATTGCACTAAACATATGACTAAGAAAATTGACCCAAATCTTCAAAAAATTTCGGAATTTATTTAAACATTATGAAGAAAACCTAAAAATCTAAAGATTTGGACAATAATCACCCACTAATCTATACTAACAAAGCAAACAATCCATCCAAGCAAATCTAGGGTTTGTTAAACATGATGAAATAACCCTAAAAATCATAAAAAGATTACATAAATCTAGTCTACATTATACTAGAACAAGAGAAAATGCAAGAAAACTAGAGATTCATACCTTTTTCTTGAAGATTTGAAGTGGAATTGAAGGGTTTGTATGTGGGTGTTCTTGAGAGCAAAAAATTGAAGAATTGGGTCAAAAATCACTTTGAGCGGCCGCTTAGAAGTTATTTAGGGTTGGTTTGTGAGTTTTAAATGTGAAATACCAACTTTACCCTTGAAAAACTTGTGCAGACAACTTCGAGCGGTCGCTCGCTTCCTTAGAGCGGCCGCTCGCTCAATTTGTTTTTTACACCTGGGCGTTTGGAGCGGGCCACTCGGAGCCTCCGAGCGGCCGCTCACTGTGTCTGCGCATGTATTTTTGTTCTAGTTTTTCACCAAAAAAACGCATGCACTTGTCCGTTTTGACACAAACAACCAACATACCTGTTTTAAGACGTTTCTTAGTACACTACCTCTGTTGTGAAGCGACTTTCCATATCTTTATAAGGCGCGAGTCGAACCTGTAAAGACTAAAAACAAACTACAAAAACAAGTTAAAATTAAAACAACTTAACTAGAAACTATTCTAACCTATGAACATTTATACAATTTGGCGCGCCCATACACGCCGTGCTATATTTATTAACGAGTCCCTAGCTAGACTCACTTCCCCACACTTATTAAGTGTGTGGGGTGTAGAGGTCGATTACCTCCACGGATTGGTCAACCGGTCCATCGATGTAGACTTTAAGGCGATGACCGTTGACTTTGAAAGTCAAACCTTCTGAATTTGCAATCGAGACAGTTCCGTAAGGATATACTTCCTTAACGATGTACGGTCCTGTCCATCGGGATTTCAACTTTCCTGAAAAGAGACTCAGGCGTGTGTTGTAAAGCAGGACTAAGTCGCCTACCTGAAAATCTTTCTGGCTTTTGAGGCGACTGTCGTGCAGTCTCTTCGTGCGCTCTTTGTACAACATCGAGCTTTCATAGGCCTATTTCCTCAGCTCCTCCAGCTCATGAATCTGCAAGAAACGGGTCTCACCGCCGGTCTTCAGATCCAGATTCGCTGTTTTCAGAGCCCAGAACGCCCTATGCTCTAACTCGACTAGAGATGACACGCTTTCCCATAGACAAGCCTAAAGGGAGTCGTCCCAATAGGCATCTTGTGTGCGGTCCTGAAGGCCCACAACGCATCATCCAGCTTGTCAGCCCAATCCTTGCGGTTTTGATTAACTGACTGCTCAAGGATTCGCTTCAATCCACGGTTAGTGACCTCCACCTGTCCACTTGTCTGTGGATGATACGGGGTGGATAATCTGTGGTGGACACCATAACGTGCTAACACGCGATCTAGCTGCGCATTGCAGAAATGCGTACCACGGTCACTAATTAGTGCCTTCGGGGCACCAAACCGCGAGAACAAGCTTCTAACAAACCTCACTACTACGTGGGCATCGGTTTCGGGTAAGGCTTGCGCCTCAGCCCACTTTGACACGTAGTCGACCGCCACCAGTATGTATCTATTACCCCGTGAGGATGGGAACGGTCCCATGAAGTCTATGCCCCAAATGTCAAAGACCTCACAGACTTGAATCGGGTTTTGCGGCATTTGGTCGCGTGCTGATATGTTCGTCGCCCTCTGGCATGGATCCCAAGCACCGACCAATATTTGGGCATCATGAAAGAGTGTGGGCCAATAAAACCCGGAGTCTAACAATTTTTTGGCAGTGTAATTCGCTCCGTGGTGACCTCCGGTAGGCCCCTTGTGACAATCCCGCAATATTTGCGTCGCCTCTACCCCAAATACACACCGGCGAATCAACTGATCCGCCCCGACCCGGAACAGAAATGGGTCGTCCCAGAAGTAATGCTTCAAGTCTGCGAATAACTTCCTCTTTTGCTGGTGCGACAATCCTTTGATAAGGATCCCACACGCGAGGTAGTTCGCAAAATCCGCAAACCATGGCGATACATCATCCACCGACTCGACGCTCATCAAGAACTCGTGGGGAAAATTGTTAATTAATGGTATCCCACGCGGAGTTCTCGGCATCATCATGCTCGAGTCTGGATAGATGATCAACAGCAACATTCAGGGCAACCTTCTTGTCCTGAATCTCTATATCGAACTCCTGCAGTAACAGGATCCACCTAATCAGGCGCGGTTTCGCGTCCTGTTTGCTAAAAAGGTATCGGATCGCTACATGGTCCATATAGACAGTGCTCTTCGAAATCACTAAATAAGATCTAAACTTGTCGAATGCAAATATTACAGCTAGAAGCTCCTTTTCCGTGGTGGTGTAATGCTCCTGAGCATCATGAAGAGTCTTGCTAGCGTAGTAGATCAGGTGGAAGTGCTTGTCCTTCCGCTATCCCAAGACCGCCCCTATCGCGAAGTCGCTCGCGTCGCACATAATCTCGAATGGCAGCTCCCAGTCGGGTGCTACCAATATAGGGGCCTCCACAAGCAAACACTTTAAAAGCCCAAAGGCTTTCACACATTCTGCACCAAACACAAACGGTGCATCCTTTTCCAACAGACGGGTCATTGGACGGGCGATTTTTGAGAAGTCTTTGATGAATCGCCTGTAAAAACCCGCATGACCCAAAAAGCTGCGGATCGCTCTGACAGAGGAGGGTGGAGGGAGCCTAGAAATTATATCTATTTTGGCCGGGTCAACCTCCAACCCACTTTGGGAGACATTATGCCCCAGGACTATTCCTTCCTTCACTATGAAGTGGCATTTTTCCAAGTTTAGCACAAGACTGGTCTCCTCGCACCTCTGAAGCATCCGCTCCAGATTCCCTAGACACTGATCGAATGAACTCCCGAAGACTGAAAAGTCATCCATGTATACCTCCATGGAGTCCTCTATCATGTCATGAAAAATGGCAACCATGCAACACTAGAAGGTTGCCGGCGCATTGCACAACCCGAATGGCATACGCCTGTAGGGGAATGTGCCAAAAGGGCATGTGAAAGTCGTCTTATCCTGGTCCATAGGATCGATAGGGATCTGAAAGAATCCAGAGAATCCATCAAGGAAACAATAATACAACTTCCCCGACAGTTGTTCCAACATCTGATCGATGAATGGAAGCGGGAAGTGATCCTTGCGGGTAGCGTCATTGAGCTTGCGGTAGTCAATGCAAACTCTCCACCCCGTGACGGTCCTCGTAGGAATCAACTCATTCCTATCATTCGTGACCACCGTCATGCCACCCTTCTTGGGCACGACGTGTACAGGACTAACCCAAACAGAATCCGAGATCGGATATATCAATCCAGCATCAAGCAATTTAATGACCTCGGACTTAACAACTTCTTGCATGTTCGGGTTCAGACGCCTCTGGTGCTGCGCATAAGGCTTATGGACATCTTCCATCAAGATTTTATGAGTACAGAATGAGGGATTAATCCCTTTGATGTGTTGATGCATTTTGCGACTAAGGATTGGATATGATATAATTAACATATGTTAGTGGATGGCCGAAGGTGTTCCTATATGGGCGAATGTAGATAATTTGGGCGAAGGTGAATCAAGAATGGGCGAAGGTAGAACTGAAATGGACGAATGAAGAATGGACATTGACAGAAGATCACATTCGACCACTTGCAGTGGGCGAATGTGGAAAAACCTCACATTCGACCATCTGTAAGGGGCGAATGTGCAGAGGCTATATATAGTTTTTTGAGTTTTTGATTATGTAAGAGTGTTATCATTTGTGTCCAGGTTCAGTTCAGGTTTAGGAGTGTTTTTGAGAAAGTGTCTTTGTGTTTCTAGATTAACATAAACAGTTGTAAATGCTTATTGATTGAAGTTAATCTATGAAAATGATATTGAAAATGATCTTGATTGTGTCGTGATTTGTATCTTATCAATTTGTTCAGATCTAGGGTTTCCGCACCTAGATTTGTGACTTGTATGATCATAGAATCCTGTTTTAGATAAAATCCAACGCTCACAAAGTGGTATCAGAGCATAGAGGATCATACAACAACAAGTTTGATAAGATCAGAGTTGATTTGGACATGTTTTAGACAAATTATCATCTGTTTTTACAAAAACTCTTAAAAACATAGTTTTTGATCGATTTAAAGGTGATTTTGTGGTCAAATTCAAGTTTTCCAAGACTTAAAGTTGTTCCAAATCAAATCCGAAACATAACCTGTTTAAGATCATTGAAATCCATGAACTTTTGAAAATCTCAGATCAAAATAACCGTTTTTCAAACAATAACCGTTTTTCAAAAATGAGATCTGCTGATATGGGGCGAACCTGGAACCTGGACTGAGTGTTGTGGGCGAATCTGACTAAAAGTGGGCGAACCTGAAGAAAAAGTGGTCGAACCTGAAAATTTGTCTAGAAACTTTTCACATTCGGGTATACAGTTCCACATTCGACCGTTTTGCTTAGGACGAAAGTGGAAAGTGTGTTGATTTGTTTTACATTCTGGTCATTCTCACCTTCAGTTATCACTGTTTGGACGAAAGTGAGATAAAGGGACGAGAGTGTGATATTTTGGACGAAAGTGAAAATTTTGGACGAACGTACTAGTTTTTGGGCGAACCTAAGATTTTTTGCTGAAAAATTTTTCTAAGTGTTGTGATTTTCAGATTTTGATCATGTGGCGTTTTCAAACTACTTCGGGATCAGCACCAACACAACCACAACAGCAGACAATGGACCCATGGACTGTGGCAGCTCAAAAGACGAACACGCAATCCTCACAACCGCATAATTACATGACAACAACGAGCACGATGCCTCAGAATGTAGCACATCCGGCATTACAATCAGATTATTGGGGAGTAGCTGCAGCGGCGGTAAATACTCAAACCACTAACGCTATTTCTACCTTGATTAAGGATTTGTCTACAGGTAGTGGGACTCGGCCACCGAAGCTCATGGATATGCAAGAGTATAACCAGTGGCACACCATGTTCAAGATCCATCTGGAGGGCATGGGAGTTGAAGGAGCTGAGGCATGGAGCATGATCGTGAAAGGATACACAGCACCGATTCTGGAGAATACCGGTGAGTTGATTCCTCTGGAGAGCTTGACTGAGGATGAAAAGAAGAAATACGTGGTGGAGAAGAAGGCGTTCTCTCAACTGACACAGGCGATCACAAGTGACCTGTTGCATCAGTTTGGGACGTGTACTACGTCAAAGCAGCTTTGGGATAAGCTGAAGAGAAAGCATGATGGAAATGAAAAGACCAGGAGTCTTAGAATGGAGGAATTAGTCAAGGAGTTTGATAATATTTCTTTTATTAATAATGAAACTTTGAAAGAACTAACTCCGAGATATATGCATTTATTGTCTGAATTGTCTAGCTATGGTGTACAGATTCCCATGACTAAGCAGGTGGATAAGTTTGCAGATGCTTTGCCACCACAATGGGATCAGCATGTGGAGGTACTCAGAGAGAAGGATGCTTATCAATTCTGGACCATTTCAGAATTTATTGAGAAGTTGGAGAACAAAGAGCTGGAAGATAGGAGGAAAGCTAGGAGGTCACAGATTCCTCAGAATCCAAGTCTGTATTTTGGAGGTACTTCAGTTTCAGCAGGAAACTCGAGCTCTGGAAGTGTAGCACCACATGTTGCATGTATTTCCAATGTCATGGATTCATCAAAACCAACCACCAACTACACACCACCACAATACAATTCCTACACACAACCATCATACACACTACCACAATATACTTCCTACATTTCACCAGTCTCTCCAATGCAACAAGCTAGTTTTTACACTGCTAACCAATCACAACAACCATCAAACCAAATTACTCAACATAAACAACCGGTGGTTTTGGATACATCCAACTTAGGAAATGTGACTGTGGAGGTTGCTCAGCAACACATTGCATTAGTCTCTGCAATGGTTTCATCCTACAATGGATTGGTTGCTAGTCAGATTGGGAACAATAACTTGACCAACGAAGACTACGCACAGATCGATAAAGAAGAGATGGAACTCATTGACATTCAATGGGCTTTTGCGAGTATAATGAGGAGAGCAACAGAGTTTATAGAGAAAACTGGAAGGACTGACTTGGCAACTTCTCCCAATACAACCTATGGTTTCAATAAGGAGAAGGTTACATGTTTTAATTGTGGAGAGAAAGGACACTTCAAACGGGAATGCACCCAGCCACCTAAACAAGGTAATCGAAACCCTTTCAATGCAAATTACCAGAACCGTCAACAGAACCAAGTTTCTTATCAAAATAACAACAACTACCAAAACCGAAACTTTAACAACCAAAACAGACAACCAAACACACAAAACCAGATTCAAAACCAATCTCCTAATCACCCAAACCGAACAGTTGTACCTATCACTACACCTACTGAGACTCAACAGAATGCGAATCAGAACCAAGCTTTGGTAACTCAGCAGGATGAGAGGTTTGACTGGTCGGGTATGCAAATAGGAGTTGAAGAAGTAACTACTGGTGGGAATGTGGCTTGTGTTGCTTATCAGGTTGATTTGGAAGAGTCGGTGGCGGTTGATGAGAAGAAAGAAACTGAGGAGAGTGAGAGTGATGATTCTGAGACTGAGATGGAAGTGGAGAGTGAACCTGTTGAGGTTAAGGCTGAGGAGAAGAGTTCTGGGATGGTAATTGATTCAGTTTCTGATGTTCCCGAGGAGTGTAAATCAGTCTATTCAGATTCTGAGAGCGAATCAGACACAGAGGGAAGTGTTGATTCTTTGGATGATGATATTGACCAGTTGCTGGCAGAAGCTGACTTTTTGATGACGAGGAAGTCGTGCATAGCTGATGATGCTTTCACCAAGATCGACTACTCAAAGTTTTTCACTGGAAAGGAAGCTCATTTTGCTTTGATGGCCATGACCGAACCGCCAAAACCTGTAAGTTCTGAATCTAGCACTGATGTCATGAGTGATAAATACTGTGGGACTTGTGATAGGTTGACAGAGGAGAATAAACAACTCCGAATTTCACGTGATAGTGCTATTCAAAACTGTCAATCTACTCGCAAAGAGTTAAATGCTTTTAACAAAGTATTAGATGGCTATAAAAAGGACATTTCTGACTTGAAAAACACTTTGTCATTGAAACAATTGGCCATAAATAACTACATCAATGAAATTGAAAACACCAAGTTAGAAATGGCTGCCATTAAATGCTTTGCTGAAAAGGTTAACAAGAAGTTAGAAAGCTATAAGAATGTTGCTTATGTCGTGGATCATATCATTGATGATAACACCACCAACTACAAGTCTGTACCATCTCCGGTTCTTTTTGAAAACCATAACTATCACCAAGTGATACCGGAGAGTTCGGTAAAATCAGACTCATCATCAGATATGGAATCTAATACCTCGAGTATTGGTGATCCATATCCTGAAGATGTGAGACCGATTTTGGGCTTGAACAATGAGGGTGTTTATGCTGAGAGTGATAGTTCAGACTCAGATAATGATGATACTGGTAGTAATAAATCTGATAATGAATGTGAGATTCCAAAAGAAAATCACATCATTACTACCGAACCAGTGTCACCATCTGATCATATTCATCCGATGGCAAAAGCTATTCATGATAAGAAGTCTGAAAAGTTTGATGTTAAGAAAAAGGTTGATGTTAAGAAAAAGAATGATGTTAAGAATGTGATTGAAAAGAATGAGCTGAATGAAACCAGTGACAAACCTGTAAAGATGTTTTATCGGATGGAAGGATCCGATAAAATCATTGCTGATGAGGAATTTCCGATTAAAAATGTTAACTATTCTAAACTTGATAAAATCTGGCAAGAAAGCACAATTTGGTTTCCAAAACATGAAAGAACCAATGAAATTCCACCAGAAATCTTAAAGAAACTGTTTTCAGAAGTTCCTCAAGAGCCAAAAATCCATGTCACTGAGTTCATTCGACCTGATGATAAAGCAAATGGTTTTCATGAACCTTCTTACTCGAAAGGACCACTTCCTGAGAGTTTAAGAAATCAACAATATAATGATCAATTTCCTGTAAAATCATTTGCTTCACCAAATGCTCATTATGTGTTTGAGGAATATAGAAAATGCTTTAAATGTGGAGAACGTGGGCATTTACTTGCTCAGTGTCCATATGTAAGGCACAAGAGACATGAAGTTGAGGTTAAGAATTCCATCAAAAAGCCGATTGATCATTATATCCCACCGCATAGACGGACTGTTCCTCAACAACAACATTTTCATAATCAAAACAATTTTCAAATGAGGAACAACCGTCCATTTCATTATGATCGGAGGAATCGGATTGCAATGGAACAATCTTGGAGAAAACCAGTGGTGAACACAACAGCTGATAGACAAAAGGTTCCACAAAAACCAATTGTCAAGTCAAATGTTGGACCTAAGTCTGTTAATACAGATAAGGTTGCTAAGAAAGTTACTTTCAGTAACAATGTTCAGAAACCTATTGAGAAACCAAAATCTCAAATTCGTATTCTCAAAAGGTCTGAACAATCTTGGACACCTAATGGTTCTCCAGGAGCCTCTACGTCAAAGGTGAGTGATAAAAGTGAAAATGTTTTGAAAAATCAGAAAACGATTGATTCAAAACAGAAAGTTGTTGAGAAAGTCATTGAGAATGATTCTTTGAAAGCCAAAGTTCAAAGGCCCAAGACTCAGGCTTGGGTCCCCCGAAAGAACTAATTGTTTATTTTTTGTGTGCAGGGAGCTTCAGTTGGCCCTATTAGCAGTCTCTGGATTGTTGATAGTGGAGCTTCAGGCCACATGACGGGGGATTTGGCGTTGCTGTTCGATGTGAAGAATATTAATGGAGGATATGTTGCGTTCGCGGGTAATAAAGGAGGTTATATAACGATGGAAGGGAGCGTGAGTAACGGGATTGTGACTTTCGAGCGGATATCTTATGTCAAACAGATAGACTATAATCTGTTGAGCGTCAGTCAAATATGCGATAAACAATTTTCTGTGCATTTTGATGACAAATCCTGCTACATCCTCAAACCGGGCTTCAAGATTCCAAAGGAGTGGGTTATGTTGATGGCACCTCGAGTCAACAATCTTTACATTCTTGATATGTCCAAGGCGATGACACCACAGGGACAGATAACATGCTTTCTATCCAAGGCGACTGAAAAAGAATCGATAATGTGGCACCGAAGAATGGGGCACATTCATCTGAGGAAAATGAATCAGTTAGTGAGAAATGGACTTGTCGATGGAGTTAATGTGAAACATTTCCATCTGAACGACAAGTGTGTGAGCTGCATGAAAGGAAAACAACATAGACAATCCCATAAGGTGAAGAAGGTTAACTCTGTTGAGATGCCGCTTGAGCGATTGCACATGGACCTTTTTGGACCGGTCAAGCGCAAAAGTCATCTTGGAGAGCTTTATTGTTTAGTCGTCACTGATGACTATTCACGTTTCTCATGGGTGATGTGTTTGAAGAACAAAAGCGACACCTTTACCAATTTACAAGTTCTGTTCACTCGGCTGGAGAATATATACAACTTGAAGATAAAAAGGATCAGGAGTGACAACGGGACGGAGTTCAAAAATGCAAAGATGGATGAACTTTGTGAAAGCAAAGGGATACATCATGAATATTCAGCTCCGTATACCCCGCAACAGAACGGTGTTGCTGAAAGAAAGAATAGGACTCTGATTGAGGCTGCTAGAACAATGCTCGCTGACTCAAATCTTCCAGTAATGTTCTGGAACGAGGCGATTTATGCAGCTAATTACACATTAAATCGGGTTTTGACAGTGAAGAAGTTTGGAATAACATCTTATGAGCTGTTACACCGACGAAAGCCCAATTTAGAGTATCTAGAACCATTTGGGGCGCCATGTACGATGTTGAATCCAAGCGAGAAGTTTAGTCCTAAAGCTGAAGAGGGATATTTTGTTGGATATGCAACCCCGCTCAAACGGGTATTCAACAAGAGAACTCGTCAAGTGGAGGATTGGGCTAATGTGGAAGTTCAACGTTACACACAAAATCTGCAAGGCACGGGCCCTGATTGGATGTTTGATTACAAAGATTTCTTTGAATCATTCAACCTAGATAGCCTGGTTGAAGAAGCTGTGATCAGATTACTTTACGAATGTGAAAACGCGGCAACTTCACCGTTGATGCGTCCAATTACCGTAAACCCCCCACCAGCTTCTAGTGATACCAGTGCTCCTACACAAGAAGAAGAGTTGTTTCAAGAAGCTTCAGCTTCATTAGACACTTTAGAATCTGAAGATGAACAATTTGAAGAAGCTGTTCTTGAAAATGCAGAAGACTTAGAAGAGCAAACTGTGAACCCAACTCCAAATCCAGATGTTGCTTCATCATCTAACACGGGTAATGATCAGGATGCTACAGAGAACTTGACTGCTCAGACGGGAGTGATTGTACCTGTTAATCCGGAATCTCGGATTCATCGTATTCACCCGCTGGAGCAAGTAATCGGTGATCCTGGTAGTGGAGTGATGACCAGAGGGCAGCTTAAAAGCGTTAATACGCCAGAGAGTTTTGGTGCTTTAGCATTGTATGCCAAAATTCAGAAATCTGGTAGCCAAAATGATTGGTCGTTTGCATGTTATGTGTCGCAGGTAGAGCCAAGGACATACAAAGACGCTTTGCAAGAAGATGCCTGGGTTGAGGCAATGCAGGAAGAGTTATTGCAATTTCAGAAATTGGGAGTCTGGACGCTCACAGATTTGCCGCCGGGACGAAAGAAAATTGGCACTAAGTGGGTGTTTAAGTGCAAAAAGGATGACCGTGGGGTTATTGTAAGGAACAAAGCCAGATTGGTAGTGCAGGGTTTCCATCAGATTGAAGGAATTGATTACAACGAAATCTATGCACCAGTAGCACGAATGGAAGCTATTCGGATGTTCCTTGCGTTTGCTTCGTATAAGAAATTCAAAGTCTATCAAATGGACGTCAAGAGCGCATTTCTGTATGGTAAAGTCAAGGAGGAGGTTTATGTCGGGCAACCACCAGGCTTTGAGGACCCAATCCACCGGGACAAGGTCTACGTTCTGAACAAAGCTTTATATGGTCTGCACCAGGCTCCAAGACAGTGGTACGAGGAGCTAAGTACATACCTTATCTCCAAAGGATTCAAGCGCGGCCTCGTCGATTGCACCCTCTTTACGAAGAAGACGGGAGATGACTTGCTTCTAGTACAGATTTACGTTGATGATATTATATTTGGTTCAACTAACGAACTCTTGTGCAGGGAATTTGAAACTGTTATGCAGGAGAAGTTCGAAATGAGCGCTATGGGAGAAATGCAGTTTTTCCTCGGCTTACAGGTGGATCAAAGACCCGACGGGATCTTCATTCACCAGACGAAATATGTTGCCGACATCTTGAGCCGATGCCAGATGGAGGATTCTAAGCCGATGGATACCCCGATACAACCCAATCACGGGATTGGAGTCGATGCTAAGGGGGAGCTGACAGACCCATTTACATACAGAGCAATCATCGGATCTCTGATGTATTTGACAGCGTCTCGACCAGATATTATGTATGCAACGTGTCTCTGTGCGCGATATCAATCGAAGCCGAAACAAAGTCATCTGACGGCGGTCAAGCGTATCCTTCGATATCTGAAGGGTTGTCCATCAAAAGGACTTTGGTACCCTAATGATGATGATTTTGATTTTATTGCTTTTAGTGATGCAGATTGGGGCGGCTGTGACAAAGACAGCAAATCAACAACAGCCGGCTGCCAGTTTTTCGGGAGCAGGTTAATTACTTGGCAATGCAAGAAACAGACTTCCGTCGCACTGTCTACATGTGAAGCCGAGTACATTTCAGCCTCGAGTTGCTGTTCGCAAGTGCTCTGGATCCAACAACAGATGGTCGATTACGGTTTGCAGTTTCTTAAAACCCCTATACACTGTGACAACGAAGCCGCAATTGCATTAACTAAAAATACTGAAAATCATTCTAAAGCTAAACATATTCGGATTAAATATCATTTTATCCGAGATTGTTATGCTAAAGAATTGATTGACATGGTCAAAATCCATACTGACTACCAACGTGCAGATTTGTTTACAAAAGCTTTTGACAGATCCCGCTTTGAATATCTTTTGAAAGTAAACAATATAAAGGAAAAACAGGACTAATCGGCTCCTCGGTTTATCATTTTTCGTTTTTAGTTTTAGTTTTAAATTTTTGCTAATTGGGAATTTCTCTTTGCTAATTGGGAATTTCTCTTTACTATCATAATCCTCAAAGAAGTTGATGCTTTCGAGGGGGTTGTTTAATCCTCAAAGAAGTTGATGCTTTCAAGTGGATTGTTTCTTTCAAATTTTGTTTTGTTTTGTTTTTCAGAAAAATTAAAAACCCAAAAATATGTTCTTTATTTTAGGGGGAGTCATTTTATCAGAAAAACCAAAAACATTGAAAAAAATTTTCAAAATACCTAAAAATTAGAAAAACCCAAAATGATTTCCTGGATAAAAAGAGGAAATGATAGTACATCAGTGGGGATCTGACACAGGCTAAAGAATTGTATAGTTTTAATGAGACGTATGTTGATTACGTGTGATATGCTGATAGGCTTCGTAGACTTTATATTGCGTGCATTAGTGATACAAACTTAACAAACTACGCGTTTGTGGATGAACACCTCATGGGCATATGGTCTTAGTACCGTAATTTCGTTTGATAGGGTGTTTGTACAAAACTCGGAGGTTTAGGGTCGTTATGTTATTAGTTGTCTGGGGATAGTCTATCTGATCTTCTGCTGTAAGTCATTACGGACCTAGATCAGACAGGATGTCTTTATAAAAGAGCTTTATGCCAAAACCTAAAGTTACCGAATTGAGGAACTTTCCATGTTATATGATGATCAAAGATTATCTATAATATCGTATTGATCATTGATGCAAATCATGATTAATATCAGTCCTCAACCTGGTATGGTGCATATGTTACTTTGCTGCATTAATTTGCTGACCTGTATACCTCTATGCATTATATCTTGTACAATTACAGACGACGAAAGCATAATCACGCTTTACAATGAGTCTTTGTGCAGATTACTTCTTGATACGGGAGTATGTCGTGTGTGTGGGAACCACACTGTGTTAGTCTAATACATTTAATTCGTATCATTTTAAAGCATTGCGTAATTGTCTGCATGTGAGCTTATGTGGACAACAATATCAGCAATTGCCGTGTCACATATTGTTTCTAATGATAATATTGAACCAGATCAACGCTTTGTTCAGATTTCTCAGAAAACTGATATGATCCTCTTACCGGAAATCACAAAATGTTTACTGCTTTCATTTAATTTGATGCATTTTACTTTGTCGCATTTTACTTTTATTGTCAAAAAGTTACAAAATCCAAAAAGATTTTAGGTGTGTTTTGATATAAATTTCAGAAAATCCAAAAGATTTGCATTTCTGCTTTATTTTTGATATCCGGGGATGCTTGATGGTCAATTTCTGAGATTTGATAACACCATCTGGTCTTTGTAACATTCAAAATGTGAAAATTTGAGTTTTGGAAGTTTAACGGATTGAAAAATGTTGAACGGGATTCGAATTCGTGATTTGGTGAAATTTTCAGATTTTTTCCATCTCACATTCGCCCCTTAAATGGGTCGAATGTGGAAAAATCATCACCTTCGTCCGTATTGAAAAAGGGCGAATGTGGTTCTTTTCACTTCCGGGTGAAATTTCCACTTCCGGGTACCAAGTTTCACCTTCGTGTCTTTCATTAGGGGCGAAGGTGGACCAACTTCACATTCGTGCCATTGAATTGGGGCGAATGTGATTATTTCCCACATTCGTCCATTCTAACCGGTCGAAGGTGGCACCCTATATATATACCTGTCACTTTCGAGTTCCTCATTCAAAATTTTTCAAACATTTCTGTCATACCAAGACCTTGTTGCTCGTGATCTTTATGTTCCCTTGATTTGTTCCCTGCTCATTGCTTATCATTTTAACCCTACATTTACAGGTAATGGACAACAAACCAGATCAGATTTGACTGATAAAGGACCGGGACCTAGGGTTTCTGTTCTAGAAATTTTTAATGTTGTTTGATGTTTGATTTTTAACGTGGAATTTATTGGTCGAATGTGAAATTGTATGGACGAAAGTGAATATGATCTTGATAAAAAATCACATTCGTCCGAAATGAAAGTACATTCGTCCAATTCATTCACTTTCGTCCGTTTAGAAACAACCGAAGGTGAAATGTTTACCCCCAAATTTTAAAATTTTGCCATTATTAGTTTTAACTTGCAATTTTGATTCTAAAATGTACTAACAAAGCCGACTAACACTCGTTTACAATCAATTTTGTCAAATCATCAGTTTACATAGGTTTTCAAATGGAATTAGGGTTCATCGTGTTCAATCGATCAAAAATATCTTCTAAACTTGTTTTTATCCTAATTCCTTCCACAATCTCCCCCTAAAACCTATGTATAATGATCGGCAATCAAAATCAAACATCAAACAACATTAAAAATTTCTAGAACAGAAACCCTAGGTCCCGGTCCTTTATCAGTCAAATCTGATCTGGTTTGTTGTCCATTACCTGTAAAAGTAGGGTTAAAATGATAAGCAATGAGCAGGGAACAAATCAAGGGAACATAAAGATCACGAGCAACAAGGTCTTGGTATGACAGAAATGTTTGAAAAATTTTGAATGAGGAACTCGAAAGTGACAGGTATATATATAGGGTGCCACCTTCGACCGGTTAGAATGGACGAATGTGGGAAATAATCACATTCGCCCCAATTCAATGGCACGAATGTGAAGTTGGTCCACCTTCGCCCCTAATGAAAGACACGAAGGTGAAACTTGGTACCCGGAAGTGGAAATTTCACCCGGAAGTGAAAAGAACCACATTCGGCCATTTTTAAACGGGCGAACGTGCAGAATAATTTTTGACCAGAATTTTATATTTTTGTCGTTTTTGTGTTTTGACGCGTTTTATTGATTTTCATGTGCAGATGGCTGAACAACCAGAGAATATTGAAGCTCCAGCAGTGAATGTTGAGACTCCAGCAGAGATAACTGTTCAAGATCCAGTCCCTGTAGCTGAAACATCTACTCAGAGCAGTTGGCCTTTCGAACGATCGCACAACTGTTGCGCGTATCTAGGAGACGTGGAAAAGAACACGGAGTTTACTGGCATTATTGAATTTCTGAAGAGGAGCAGGATTGTACATGCTCTAGCCACACCAACCATCATTTATAAGGACATAATTGAAGACTTCTACCAGAACGCTAAGTATGACTACTGGGAGAATCAGACTATCATCAAGAGCAAGATTCAGGAGATGGAGATGTTCTTGACTGAAGCTGACATTCGGGAGGCGTTACAGATTAAGTTCGAAGACAGTGAGGATCCCAGGGAGTTATCTTGGACAGAACAGAAGGCGTGCTTCTTAAGGATGAAATACAAAGGTCCTATCACTGACGGCTCGATGTATAAGGGGAAGCTGGGAGTGCAGTACAAGTACTTTGCACATGTTCTGATCCATGTCTTTGGTTGTGTGAGTGGTGGTTATGACGTGATGAGAAAAAGTTTGAGCTCATTAATGGTTGCGTTGACACTCAACAAACCATTTAATGTTTCTGGGATGATTCTTGACCACATGTTGGAGATGCTGAAGGGTATAAAGTTTAAGAAGTTTATGTTGTATCCAAGGTTTCTAATGATGATCTTTGATTACAAGTATCCAATGCTGAAGAAGGATCCGACAATGATTCTAGGGCAAGATCACATGAATATTAGAACCTTGATGAGGATGAAAGGATACAAAGGTGTAGCTGATAATGAGAAACCACCTAATAGGAGATTGTTTGGCGCTTTGGCTCGTCCGGATTACACTGATCCAGGCAAGAACAAAGCTAGACATGATGATAGTGACTCAGACAATGACGATCCCTTAGTGTATGCTGATTCAAGCACTATGCGGAAGCGTCAAGTAGTCAATCCTGGAGCCAAAGGGAAGGGCAAAGGAAAGGCTATTGATCAGGGAAGCACAAAGCAACAGGCTGCTAGAAAGAAATCGACGGCTAAGAAAGGATCGGGTTTGGTGGATGAAGAGTCTGTGGATTCGGAAGAAACTGAGGTTGATGAACAGTGGGATTCTGATGACGAGAACGTAAGGACCACCAAATGTAAGGCCACTATGGTTGGTGAGTCTGAATTATTGAACCAGTCGATTGAAGAGTCTGAGAGAAGAAGGAAATCAGTTGAAGATGAAGGTTTGGGAGTTGATTTAGCTGAATTGAGTGTTGGTGATACAGTAGTTGTGAATTTGCCAAAGAAGACAAAGAAACAAAAGACTATGGCAAAGAAATCTAGTGTGAAAGAACTGAGAGAGAAGGAATTAGCTCAGTTGTTGAAGGGTAAGAGATTGCCTGATGCTGGAACACCTTCCAAGCTATCTTCACCAGTTGCTAAGAAGCAGAAGAAAGGAAAGGAGGCAGAGACTTTACCAATCGATCAGTTCAATATCGATATGGATAAAGTGCTCGATATGTTCAGGAAGCCTCAAAAGGAGAAAGCTGTTGAAGTTGAGCCCTCCAGATCAAAGTCAAAGAAAATGACTGTTGATGATGATGTTATGAAACAGGTAAATAAGAAGATGGAGGACATGATGAAAATGCTAATTGCTCAACAAGCTGAGATCACTAAGTTCAAGCAGAATGAGGAGAAGATGCTCCAGATTGTAGTTGCTTCAAAATCGAATCAGGATGAGATAAATGAAATGATTCAGATGTTAGAAGCTAAGAATGAAAAGCTTGAGAGGAGATGTGATAGAAACAAGAACAAGATCAAACTGATCAAGGCTGATAACAAAGAGTTAAAGAAGGAAAACAAACGCCTGTGTGGTTTGATTGAAGAGCTGTATAGCAGAGCACCCCAGTTGAAAGAGGGTGAGGAAGATGAAGAAGAAGATGAGCAGAAAGTTGATTATGAGTATTCTGAATCAGAGAAAGAAGATGATGAAGAAGAGGATGATGATGGATCGGATAAAAGTGATGATGACAACAATGATGATGATGATGACAATGATGATGATGATGATGGTGCTGAGGGTACAGGGAAGAAGAAAGGTGATGAGTTTAGCAGTGGAAGTGATCATGAAGGAGGAGATGATACTTCTAAGTATAGTTATGAGAAGAGAACATCACAGAAGAAGAAAGATACTGGAGAATCGAGTTCCAAGAAGAAAGGAGGAAATGTAGATTCGGATGAAAGTATCTTTTGGAACGAAAAGGTGAGATCTCTTTCTGATGATGCTAAACTGATATACAAGAACATGTTGGAGAAGAGGGAGTGGACCATTGAGTTCACTGGATGCTTCGCTGAAATATTCCAGACTGATGATCTGAGATATGAGCTGGAATATGAAGATCCAGATCTTGAAGAAGGGGAACTACCTGCATCTGTGGCGAAAGAAATACTAGATGGTCTCGCACAGAGGGTAGGTAAGACGTTTGAGGAGTTTATGATGGATGAATCGATTCCTGATATTCCTGAAAAGGATATGGGAAGTCATTCTGATGATGTGCATACTCCAGAAAACAATGAAGTTGAAATTGAAGATATTACTCATGAGGAGTTTCCCCAGTATTTCAGAAAAGAAGATGAAAATGAAGTATTTCCTGACTTCACAGAGATACCAAACAAGTCAGCGAAACAGAAAGCGAAGAGAAGAAGCGAAGAGTTTGTTGAGAAGGTGTTTGGTGATGAAAAGAAAGATTCTTCTAACCAGTCTGATGAGTTGAAGAATTATCTGAAGAAGTTGAAGGAAATGGATGAGAACCGACCTAAACCTGAAGCTCAAGGTAATTTTTATCGATTTCATAATGCCAAGTTCAAAGGCAGAGCTCTTGGGTGGACTTATCTGGGCAGACTGAAGTGTATTGCTGCGAAATGGGAAACCGGAATTCTGTATTTCAACAGATTCTGTGATTTGCTTACTCTACCGTACTGGGCGGTGAGAGATTTATGCAGATTCCCAATGTCAGGTGCCGAGGTAAATGGATCGCATGTAGGTTGGTGTGCAGACAAATTGGTTTGGGAGAGTCGCACAAGATGGAACAGGTTCAAGCCTCAATATCCCAGAAGAAAACAGCATAGGGATATTGATCCTCAAACCAATATGAAGCGTGTGACTTTAATCTACAAAGCACCAAATGTGATGAGAAAGATACCATTGATGCCAATGCCACAGCATTTCAGTGCTGATTTCATATTCTGGTATTACGATTGGAGGAAGGCAGAAGCAGTGATTGTGTTGAGGGATGGAAAGGACAAATACAAGCATGTTCATGTATTTGATCCTATGTGGCTGATAAACTGCACATTCGAAGACATCATCATGTTGTTCTTTAATCCGATCTATTATGAACCAAATGATTTTGCTCAGGCGAGGAAGTACACTCAAGTTGTGGGAGTTTGTTTTGCATATGACATAAATGCAGGAAGCAACTTGGAGGGTAAACTTGGCAAGACTGTGAAGATCGCCAATGTTTCAAAGCCTGTGAAGAAAACATTCGAGCCGCCAATGACTGATGAGCAGAAGAAGCAGCTCAGAATCAAACTGATGAACAAGACGATGGACTATCAGAGAAGACTATCCAATCAATAGTCGAGGGGGAGTTTGTTGATGCATTTTGCGACTAAGGATTGGATATGATATAATTAACATATGTTAGTGGATGGCCGAAGGTGTTCCTATATGGGCGAATGTAGATAATTTGGGCGAAGGTGAATCAAGAATGGGCGAAGGTAGAACTGAAATGGACGAATGAAGAATGGACATTGACAGAAGATCACATTCGACCACTTGCAGTGGGCGAATGTGGAAAAACCTCACATTCGACCATCTGTAAGGGGCGAATGTGCAGAGGCTATATATAGTTTTTTGAGTTTTTGATTATGTAAGAGTGTTATCATTTGTGTCCAGGTTCAGTTCAGGTTTAGGAGTGTTTTTGAGAAAGTGTCTTTGTGTTTCTAGATTAACATAAACAGTTGTAAATGCTTATTGATTGAAGTTAATCTATGAAAATGATATTGAAAATGATCTTGATTGTGTCATGATTTGTATCTTATCAATTTGTTCAGATCTAGGGTTTCCGCACCTAGATTTGTGACTTGTATGATCATAGAATCCTGTTTTAGATAAAATCCAACGCTCACATGATGTCCATGACCTTCCAGGCGATTGCCTTCTTATGAAGTTTCAGTATACGAAGCAACTCACTCTTTTCAACTGCAGATAGAGAAGATGAAATGATAACAGGCAGACGGCTTTGACTTATCACTCTCCTCACGCTCAATCTCCACGAAACGCCCCGGGCTCTGGGAACTATCATCACCGATCTGATAGACCGGCTGCTCATATCTATGGCCCTCCTTCATAATGCCATCTAAGTCCCCACATAACAGACGTGTGCCCGAAACATTCTCCTCTATCGTGCCTCGAAAGTGAGAACTGACACATTGGTCTACTATATCAAGATAGTATAGTATGTCATCCTGACTCTCGGGATGACGCATCGACCTCTGAACATTAAAAGTCACATGCTCATCATTCACCCGGAGTGTGATTTGGCCCGCAGCCACGTCAACAATCGTCCTAGCCGTGTTAAGGAAAGGACGTCCGAGGATCAGAGGCACTTTAGAGTCCTCATCCATATCAAGGATGACAAAATCCACCGGGAATACAAATTTATCAATTTTGACAAGCATATTCTCAACTCATCCTGGTGGGTGAAGGTTCACCTAGATCCAGCTTCTCAAAAACCTTATAAGGCATAAGGTTAATGCTCGCACCCAAGTCTGCCAGTGCATTACTGACAGACATGTTCCTTATCAGACAAGGGATGGTGAAACTACCTAGATCTCCCACCTTCATGGGCAGTCTATTCTGCAGAATCGCAGAGCAATTCTCGTTCAAGAGTACACAGGACAGGTCCTCAAGTTTTTGCTTATTGGTGAGGATGTCCTTCAGGAATTTGGCATACTTAGGCATCTGGGCTAAGGCCTCCACAAACGGGATGTTTATATGTAGCTGTTTGAACAGCTCGAGAAATTTCCCGTATTGGGCCTCGTCTTTTTGTTTCCAAAGTCTGCCAGGGTATGGAACAGGAGGAGTGTAGTCAGTGACTGGCTTCGGAAACTGTGTTGTACTTGCTGGGACTCGCCTAGCGTGCACCTCGTCCGAAGACAAAGTCTGGACCGTCTCAGAGATCGGTGGTGAGCCCGATGTGTCAGGTCCCGTGGTTTACCCACTCCTCGCCATAATGGCATTTACATGCCCCCTCGGATTAGGCTCAGTGTTGCCCGGGAGATTGCCCTGCTGTCTCTCAGACATCATCTTCGCCATCTTGCCTACCTGGTTTTCAATGGCCTGCATGGACACCTTTTGGCCCCTCATATCTCCCTCATAATTGGAGAAACGCTCCTCGTGTTGCTGGTAGCGCTGCTCGGCAATTTGATTGGAATTTGTGGTGTTGGTGAGGAGTTGAGACATCATTTCCTCCAACCTAGACGTACCACCCTGGGCGTGCTGCTGGGAATTGCCCCCGACGCCCTGGTTTTGGTACTAGTTCGGTCTGGATTGGTAGGATTGGCCATGAGATTGGTAAGACTGTTGTTGTTGGGACTGGTGGGATTGGTGTGGTGCGGAGGCTCTTTGCTGAAATCCGAGAGGGTTCTTGTTAGAAGTACCAGATCTCCACCCAAAGTTTGGGTGGTTTCTCCAACCCGGATTGTAAGTATTACTGTAGGGGTTATTTTGGGGTCTTGACTGATTACCCATGTAAGCCACATCCTCGTGGCCAGTATACATAACCCCCTGAGCACACGAGCCAGGCTCGTGAGACACCCCGCACAACTCACACGGACTTTGGGCCTGGGCTACACTTTGTTGAGATCTGTCAAATCTCGTACCCAGCGCCTTAATCTGTGCAGAAATGGCCGTGTAGTTATCCACGGCATGTACACCCGATCGGGCAGATGAAGACCTTGATCGGTCACTCTTTCGAGATTTAGACTTCTGGGACGCCTTCTCAATAATGGCCCATGCTTCATTAGGGGACTTTGTTCCGATGTCTCCCCCAGCATATACATCAAGGCGTTCCTGATAGAACATTTGCACCAGATGTCTTTTTGAGATATCATGGTGCGGGACACTCAAGAGTAGGTCTTTAAATCTCTCCCATGCGGTGTACAGAGATTCCTCGTCATCTTGACGAAATGTCATGATGCGATTCCTCAACTTTTGTGTCTTTTCAGGAGGAAAGTACTGCTGCATGAATTGTTGGAATAACTCTGCCCAAGTCGTGATCGACCCTACGGGTTGTGACAGAAGCCAAGTCCGGGCTTTGTCTCGCAGTGAGAATGGGAAGAGTCTCAGACGGATAGCATCATCGGAGATGCCCGTCATCTTAAAGGTGGCTAAAACCTCTAAGAATGCAGCAATATGTCGGCCTGGATCCTCATGCTCCAGTCCACCGAATTGCACCGAATTTTGTATCATATTCACGATACTAGATTTGATCTCGAAATGGTCAGCCAAAATAGCCGGCCGGACAATACTCGGCGCCAGTCCATCTCCTCCTGGACGACCACTATCATTAAGCGGAATGTCGTCGTTCGCCATGATAATGTCACTATGGGCTTCCGACCCCTCGTCGTCAGCCAGATCGTGCCTCGCCTCGTCGACTGGAACCTCAACTATAGGAGCAGAAATAAGAATATCAGAAACAAGACGCAACTTATGAAGTCTAATCCTCTCGCTTCTCCTTAGGCGCCTTCGCTCCTCGTCAGAAAGATCACCAGAAGACCCAGGGTTCGCGGACATCAACCTGCATGTAAGAATGATACAGTTGCAACAGGCGAATATATGACAAACCCTAAAAGGCGATAAAAGACAGAAAAATAAATAAATGAAATAAAGAATCAATAAATTCATGCGAAAATAACGGAAAGCTATATATTCGAGAAAATCAAATAAAAACTAATAGAATCAATAAAATGAACAGAAATAAGCAGACTAAGCCTAAAACTATACAAAGAATGAAATTAATAATTAGTCCGAATGCGAACAAATAAATCTAATTAATCAAATAACGAACAAATCAAATTCATAGACAAACCAATTAATCCAATATTCAATAAATTAAATCTATCAACATCCTAATGAACGAAAAATCAAATCAAAAATCCTATAAGCAGATAAATGAACGAATCTATATGCAAACCTATAAACCAATATAAAATCAATCCAAAATATCTACAGACAGATAAATTTAATAAAAATTCAAATATTCATATATGCAAATAAATGAATGAAATAACGAATCAACGAAGTATAAACAAGTATTCGCAAGCATGTACACCGGTAAAAAGTTGACTTGGTTCGTTCCTAATGCTCGTCGCGTCCCCCGCAACGGCGCCAAAAACTTGACGTGTGCGAATATACACATAATTTTACAATGAAATAACACACGTTTTGCTTTAATATTTATAAAAATGGTTTAGACCTTAATATTAAAACACACACAATAGGGCAAGTGTACCCTATCATATATGTAGTAATGTGTAGATAAGAACTAGATATCGATCCATGGACGCGCGCGGAGCAATGGTACTAAAACTCTATCCCCGATCTACCAGTAAGAAAAGATAGTGAAAGTTTGTTGTTTTTAACTAAATTAATTCTAAAATATCTAAATAACATATGTAAGACTCCAAATACAAAATATAACTATATAAACTATAATATACCAATCCTAGAATGTCATCTACATATAATAGGTAATACAGGTGTGTGATCAACATTCCCATTTTTCGACAGTTAGTTTCCCTCTCGGGCATCTTAACATGACAACTATACAGAAAGTTAACACGAATACACACGTTAACCACTTCAAGTTGTTTATTAGCGCGCAGCTGATATGATCTCATGAGAATCTTTTAAAGATAGGTTAGTATCACCTTTCGGGAGTCCTCAACTGCACTAGTTAAGGAAAGCAATATTGAATACACAATACGACCACCTAGACTAGCATAAAGAAGAGCATTTCACAACCTATTCCATTTAACCAACTTTGAACACAAATCTACTAAGATCGCCATTTTCACTAAAATAACTAACAAAGATCATTAACCGTGTCAAAGATTAGTAACAACACCATTAAGCTTTTTAGACTCATTTACGTGCCGGTAAACATTTATAATCATTATCCGAGTGACTTTAACCAAACCAATACCCGGTTACAGTTTCATGGTGTAAACTTTATTAACAAGTTAACTAGTCTACTATCGGACGATTAAACGGACGGGTTCTTCAACAAGTAATCTGCCTAACACATTCGACAATCATCAAAGTTATCCAAACCCAACTACAAATCTAACAACAATGAAACAAGGTTGTGCTATGATCATCAAGATTCAAACATGAAAAACGCCAAATTCATACAAAACTTGATTTCATACAAATGATTGTTTTAACTACTAACTATTACTAGATATTATCCGTATACAATAATGCAATAGATAAACTACACAATCAAGTCAAAATATTCAGATTTGAACAAACATAAAGTTTATAGATCAAACCATAAATCTTGAATGTGAAGGATTGGATGATGCTAGATGATTAGGATCGAATCCCGAGCTTGTTAAACGGCTTTCCAACAGCTTGGTTCGTCCAAAAATCGCCCAAAATCGCCTCTCCAAAACCCAATAATCGAACAGTGGGCTGAATGGGCAATATATAGAAGAACAGGAGCCTGTGAGCGGCCGCTCACTTTTCAAAAAGTGTTGCAAGTTGCTCGATTGTTGACGTAGGCCTTCTAGAACATTTTTGGAAATATCTGGATGAGCGACTGAGGTCCTGTTTGCACGCCGAAACCTGCGTTTTTCCTTCAGTTATGCTTCCGGGACATCGTTTAAGACCTGAAACTGCAAAGATACCAAAATAAGTACCAATTTCTTTGTATAAGGTCAAAAACGTCTGAAAATGGGAGTTAAACGGGGACTTTTATATGTGTAAATTAACGTATATCAATGACATATAAGAATATTCACATATATGGTCAGTTTGGTAGTAATATTGTTTTATTTGATGTCGCCTAAGGTGGTCGATTGTATATCCATAATATAGATTGAAAATGTATGTCAGGCTTTCACATATGCGCACTTTACACATCAAAATCTCCTATCATCGTCATCATGTGGTTATATCATTTGATACCAATTTGGTTGTTTTTTCCCAAATTAACATCATTTATGTGTTTTTATGTTAAACTCATATTTTGGTTTTCAGATAGCTTATTTTTATACCCCTAATATTATGATTTGACTTAATTATCAAAATTCAGACCTATTTAAATTGGTTTTTGGATGATTGCTTCCATTTTGTCACACAACTTTACTTTGACCAATTTTTCTTTTTATTTAAAGTTGAGATTATGACCATGATGCTTTTGTACAGGTATTCACTTTGTGTTCACGTAATTTATTGTTCATGTCTAAACAAGTCACTAATCATGTTAAGAAAGTATATATGTTTTTGAACATACTATGACATATAAGAACTAGCTAACTACATATATATTCACATATGTGGTTAGTTTGGTAAGAATATTGTTTTATTTGATGTTGCCTAAGGTGGTCGATTCTATATCCATAGTAAAGATTGAACAGGTATGTCAATATTTCACGTATGCCCACTTTACACATCGGAATCGTCTATTATCGTCATCATGTGGATATATCATTTGATACCAATTTGGTTATTTTTTTTCCCAGGTTAACATCGCAGCTTTTGATTGTCTTGGGGAAGTGACAAAGTTGTACAGAGACTTCATTCGAGCAAGATATGCACGTAGAATTAGAAGTAGATTTCACTAGTTATCGAGTGCTGATCATTTACATTTTTTTTCTTCTAAAAATGGTCTATTCCTTTTTTGTACACACATTTTGTGACTTTATAGTAGACTAGTGGGTGTGCCCGCGCGTTGCTGCGGGTACATGTGTTTTATTGCCGAATGTTACGTGACGAGTTTCACGTAATTTATTTGTAAAACCAATTTGCTAATATAACTACTATATCAAGTCACCACTTAGGTTATAGCCTAGTGGTAGAGAGGAAATCCTCTCTTGGGTGAGGTTGGGAGTTCAACTCCAAGGATGTGCAAAAAATGGTGTAAGAAATTAGCCGTTAAAAAAAAACTATTATATCAATTCACAAAGAGCAATGAAGTATAAACAAAAACCTTATATTAAAATAATGTAAGCAGAAGATCGTTTAATAAATTGCTTCATATGGCGCAAAATACCGATTTGTGTAAGGCTTAAATGGTTCACCTTCTCCCTACAAAATCAAAAGGGAAATTAGTAATCATACATGCATCAAATCAATCAAGTTGGTTACACATTAAGTAAATAAGCCACACTTCTTTCTAAAGACCTTCCCCATGAATTCCACTTATGATTATCATGCAACATGTATGCATCATAATAAGAAAGGTCACCAAAAAAGAAAAACACAGCCTGCCCTTTTAGTGGAGGTTTGAGTCAAACGTTTGACCTAGTTACCTTAAAGATACAATAAAGAAGTGAGGAAACCAAATAACTTACTGGTCATAATGTCATATTATCAAGTAAATATGCTTATAAGTATTAGATATCAATAAGACCAAAAGTTTTTTTTTTTGAACGGCCAACAAAAACTTTTTATTAATCACCTAAGCTAACGGGATGCTAGCAAACACACCCAATTTACAAAAAGAGCATTACAAATTGCCACCATATAAGATACAAAACAGTTACCACCTAATACTTCACAAGTTAAAATTACGCCGCTTTTCCCAATCCAAGTCGTTCCGTTTTGCTCGCGCCTTCACCCAAAAGAGACTCATAGCTTTGATTTCACTTATTATTTTCTGCAAGGTGCATTGCTTTTGACTAAAAACCACCTCGTTGCGACTTTTCCATATGCACCAAATCGCGGTTAAACATACCACATTAAAAGCCTTCTTTACTTCTTTGGAGCCTCCATCAAATGAATGCAGCACCAACAGTTCTTGAAAATTAAATGCAAATACATTCCTAAAGCTGTACCACTGTGATATAAGCTCCCATATCGACTGCGCCAAACTACATGACACGAAGAGATGCTCAATGGTTTCTGGATGATCTCCGCACATCGGACACGCATCAGGACCCGCATTGATATTTCGCCTAATTAGTGCATCTTTAGTAGGAATTCTTCCTTGTGCCGCTCGCCAAACCAAAACCCAAACTTTCTTAGGAACCCACGAATTTTGTTGTACTAAACAAGTTCCTGCAGCGCTTCTCCTATCTTGCAGCGACTTTTTAATACTTTTGACTTTGAACCCACCAAGCCCACCCCCATCCCAAACCCATGTGTCCTTCCTCGCCACAATAGAAGGTCAGCAAATTTCTGGCAACAGCACCTCAAGTTCAGCAGCAGCATCAACCCCCAAAACACGCCCGCCCCAATCCCAAACCCAACCCGACCCAGAAGATGAGGCCCTTTCCGAAACTGACACAAAGTTATTTTTTTCTGCAGCGAAAAGAGCAGGAAAACAAGTCGCTAGAGGAACCTCCAGCACCCAATTATCCAGCCAAAACGCCACGTCCAACCCGTTCCCCACCACCTCTTTTATTGACTTCACAACATCGACACCCGCTTCTTTGATGACCTGAACAAAAGCAGCAATATTTTTCCACGGACCCAGAGCTGACAAGCTGACCGGAATCGGATTCCACGGTTCATGTATTGGCGTTCCTTTCATTTAGTCATTGCTCTGATCCTCTGACATCATTCCCCTCGGTTCCGTTTAGTTAAACAAAACCTAACAAGGATGCCCGGACTAATCATCAACCAACATAAATAAAAAACCTGCAATTTCAAAAGAGAACTTTTCGCTATTTGGGCTATTAGGGTAAAAAAAAAATGATAATTGAAGGAAACTACAAAGTGAAATCGTTTTGAAATTTGGTAATCAACACCATCATCAACTATCTTGGTTAATAACTCACTCTTCCTACTTCCTGCACACACACACACAACCAAACTAATAAAGTATGTTTGGGTCTGCCAACGGTTAAGAAGGTCATTTCACAAGGGATCTGGTTTGGTCGCTTGCAATAGTTTCAATGCAAACGACCATATTCTCTGGGAGCAATGCATTCCAAGTTAGAACTTAAACTAAGGAAAACATAAATTAGATTATGTAATGTCACAAACACAACTCTAAGATGCAGAACTGTCAAAGCACTTATTCAAGTTAAAATTATATATTAGAATTTAAGGGCATTAATAAAAAAAGACAAAGAAAGTTGATTTTGTTTTGTTAAAATTTAACCATTAAAACTTATATAAAATAAAAATATTGTGTTAATTCTTTGAATCAAAAGTAGATATACAATAAAGGAGAGTCGTGAGTGCTTCAAATCGAATTACCCTTTAACCCAGCTTGACCTGACCCGCATTATAAATTAGGAGAGATGGTAGATTGGAAAGAAATGGTAATGGAAACCAATATTTCTTTGGGCAGTGTATTTACATACAACAACCCAATTACCTTAATGTCAGCCTAAAGAGGAGTTCAATATGAAGCACCCTATCTCCAAAGGTAAAACCTGCAGTCACCAAAACCATTAATCAATAAAGTTAAAAGAGATGAATACTTGACCTAATTTCCATCAAACATTACACTATATAGTGTTGACTCCTACTTCCCAACCCCTTTGAATCTTCCTATTGGATAATTTACAAAACCTTATACGTGGTAACACCTTCAGTCAGAAAAGAAGATCAAACTTTAGGGTCAATGGTAGGCAATTCAGCTTTTGTTGAGTACCTAAAAAATAGACGAATAGGGCCTGAAGGCACAAAAAAATGCAGATATAAGTAGAGTGAAAATATAAATTTGAGTATAATATAGATTAATCGCCAACGTCCTGTACCAAAAAACGTCGATTCATTTCTTTGGTGTAAGAATGTGGAGATTTCTGCAGAAATCTGAATGAACGATGCATTGATCATAGATTAGGGTTATGATGATGATGAAGTAGAATTAAAACAGGGATGTTGAACAGTTGATAACTGAATGATGGGTTTAATGGTAGGGGTATGGATTGGAAAGGAAGGCTAGTAATCGTTTGAGGTACTTGATTGCATTCAAATCAATTCAATAACAACGTGAAAGAGGGGTGGGCATGGAACACAAAAGGTCTACAGTTCAGTATCAATAATGAGGTTTTGAGGGCAAGATAGGAAATCAAGGGTACTAATGTAAATTTGTTTTGTTATTGCAAAGGAGGAGGATTGTGAAATGTCTATATTACCTTTCAAAGTGTCTTAATTGTTCCTAATATCCCTATAGTACCCTTATGAAATAAGCTTTGTTCTCTTATACTTGTTGCTTTAAAAATTGTACCAATATCAAAATTCCAATATAGTACATCACTCCTCCTTTATAATGTATAATTATAATTATAATTATAATTATAGATTATAGATTTGTCTATCCCGATAACTTTCAGAGGATAAACTTGTTTATAAATAGATTTATCCAAAAGCCAAAAGCCAAAATTTTGATGACGTGAAATGCTTATGTGGAAGTTCACATTAGCAAAAACTAATTTTCTTGTTAGTATGTGATCGTTTAAAGAAAATAAATATTAAGTTGAGAAAGTCTCAAAAAAAAAAAAAAATACTTCCATAGTTAGAAAACTATCAACCAATGTTTTGGTTTGGAGGGCGGAGATGGGTCATTTATCGTTGAAGACGGAACTAGCCAAAAGAAACGTCTTTGTGGGCTCAATGAACTGTGTAGGATGTGATTGGTCGGATGAAACGGTGCTGCACATGTTCACCGCCTGTGTTACTACACAGGAAGTTTGGACAGCTGTGAATCAGTGGTGCAGGCTTCAGCAGCTAATCGCATTCGACGTTAAAGACCTTCTGGAAGTTTACAAAGGGGCCGATGGAAGGAAATGGGGAAAAATTATCATTCACGACATTGTTATCGCCTCGTGTTGGTGTATATAGATCACTAGAAACGAAAAGATTTTTTAAGACAAGGAGATTTCCGCTAGAGTGATTGTTGCTAGGATAAAAAAGGTGACTTTTTTCTAGTTAAAGCATAGATCTAAGTTTAAAGATTTATTATGGAAAAACTGGACCAAATAACCGTTGTATTTGTTGTAATGTTTTTTTTTTTCGGCGGTCCTTGGTTTGAGAACTTAACCAGGTTGGTGTGAATGAAGTTGAATTTTAAAAAAAAAAAAAATTTTGTCGTATTCATTTAGCTTTATGGAAGTGCATAATTAATGTAAATGGATAACATGCTTGACTCAATCACCCTCATTTTATTCCAGATAATTTTGATTCATGTTTAATCCTATTTGTATTTGATTTTTTTTAACGCCCAATTGAAATTAATCACGGATTATTAGAGTATCAACGTGTCACCAGTGTTACCACGTGACCATATTTCACCACCAAGTCACCAATTCAGAAGGAAATTCATAATTATGAGAAAACCCCCTTATGAAATTCGAACTCCGGACCTTATAGTCCCTAAGTCTTATCCCACCACCAAGATGCTGTTAGGCCGTATTTGAGTTAGTAGGATAGTAGGAGTTTGGAGGCACATTTTGAAATTCACTCTATCCCCCGTTATGATTTAGTATGACTTATTAATAGGTATGATCTATTGTTGCCAATTATGATAGGGCAAGACTGACTACAGCATGATATAACCCTTCATTCCTAGTATGACCGCCTAATATAGTACACCATGGTCCATCAAGAGTCACCCCTACTACAAAGGCACAAAACAATCCACTAAGACATATATGTGTTATTAACGCTTATTCTGTATCCAGTATGACTCACTACAACCTGATATAACTTCGAAGACCTAGTATGACCTAAAAAAACATAATGGACTAGTAAGGGCTATTGTGATCGGTATGGCGCGATATAGTCCATTATGACATTTATGATCCTTTATTGCCCATTATGATATACTATGAAACCTATTATAACACTTTAAGATCCAATAGGACATGGGGGGAGGGATCATTTGAGAAGAATATCAATTTGAGACGAAAAAGAATAAATAACAATAAATACTTTAACTCATTTCAAATTAATTATTCAATTAATTACTTTTAAATATTTTATCTTACACACATCAAAACTTATGCTACATATATCAAAATTCATCCTACACACATCGAAATTGTCATACTTTTATCCTACACATATCGAAATTACCATTAGGTTTATCCTACACATACCGGAATTTATCCTTCACTGTAAATTATCTTTGTTTTAAATATATATATATATATATTTAAAAATAAATTATTATTTCATTTATTTAACTAGTTTATGGGAATTACAAAAACGTAAAAACTTATTTAACATTAAATACAACTATTAAATGAAAGATTTCCGTTGGTTTAAATTTCTTCGTTTTCTCATTACAAGAAAACTTCTTCTCATTTGAACTCTCCACATAGGACATAGTAAAGATATATTGGTCCATTAAGGCATGTGTGATAAACTATTATCTATTAAGGTATAATATAGCTAACTACAAACCAATATTGACCTAATAAAGCGAATTACGGTCCATTGATTTTCATATAAATTATAGCCCCACTGTGATCTATTAAGAAATATATGATCTATTATTACCCGTTATGATATACTGCGACTCACTAAAAACCAATATAAGCTTTTAAGACATAGTATGACTCAATATAGCCTATCATGGTCTGTTAAAAGACATTAACACTTCTAAGGGCCGATATAGTCAATTAAGAAACATATGATTTATTACTCCCATCATAGTCTAATACAACCCAACCGAACTTTTTGAGACATATTTTGACATAATCAAACCTATCATGATAATGAAGACTCAATATGGTCTATTGAGATAGGTATAATCTATTATTCTTCGTTTTTGTCTAATATTACCTATCGAATCTAACAATTTTAGATCTAATGTGGCCCAATAAAGTCTATGATAATCCTTTGAGTGCTATGGTCCATTAAAACATATAAAGTATTACGATCCATCATGGGCAATTAATAGTTATAGTTATATAATGGACCTGGCCCATTCATAGGTATCATGACCATGATCTAGTTTGCTTAATAATGGTTAAACATGATCAGAGAACGTCAACCATTGTCAAACCTCGTCAACTATGGTTGGTTAGGTAGAAATTGGTAAATCATAATAATAAAGTTTACAAATAAAATTTACGAGGAAATGAAAAATAATATTTCGGTATTTATAAATAACATATTTGTACTAGGTTATCCTTAAGTGCTTCCAAGGATAGACAAATACAATATAAAGTGACAAAATCTGCGTGCTGTAAACTATTAGTATTTATTGAACTGTATGTCCAGGTGGATAATAATTTAGAATATATAATACAATTAACCTAGGCCTAAGGACTAAGTCTCACTGTTTATAAAATTTATCATTTACTTAATATAGAAATATTATTTTACGTTTATGTTGCGGAAACTGATGGACTATTTTTTTTTTTTTTTTTTTTTTTTTTTTTTGAAAAGAGAATTTCATTTGCTCAAAAAAACTCGCAAGGCCTCAAAGCGACGACTTAACGAGAAAAAAAAATACCAAAACATCAATCCAAAGGATAAACACTCCAAGTTTTCCAATCTACTTGTTTCCATCTAGACCTATGACGTAACCAGAAATATGTCGTCGCTTTGATGCTCTCCACAATCTGAATGGGATTCCTTCTTCTGTTGTTGAAAACCCGCTCGTTGCGTTCAGTCCACAGCATCCAAATGGTGGTGAAAATAATTCCGCTAAGAATGTTGGCTGATTTTTTGGTTCTAGCCTGCAAATCGACAATTTTTAACATATCTTGGACATCAAACAAAACATTGTGACTAATTTTGCACCACTCTTCAATCCGGTACCACACTTCATACGACATAGATTTTTGTGGCTAACACTATCACTTTTTTTTTTTTTTTTTTTTGGGAATTTAAACTTCATTCAACACACCGAGCTAGTCCTCAAATTAAGAACCGCTCAAAAAACCATTTACAACATGTCACTTTGGGCATATGTTTATAGGATTAGGTTCTAATGAAAATAAGGTTGAGTTGGAAGAACCGTGAGAACTTCGACGTAAAATGTGAATTTAAAAAAAAAATTACACACTGATGTAAAAACTAGTAACTCTGCAGTAAAAAAATGAAAAAAAAAAAAAATTTACGATGGTTTTACACTGGTGTAAAAAAACAAGCACACCAATATTGACTTTTAATATTTTATTATGCTTTAATTTACAATCACACATTCATTATTGAATAAAATAAGTGTGTGGTTATAAAGTGAATTTTTTTCTGTTCTTCCAACTCATCCATGTTCTCATTTTACCCTTTCCCTATGTTTATATTTGAGTAATTTGCCAAATTCGCCCCTGAGGTTTGACCAGATTTGCTAGATCCATCCAAAATAAGTTTTTATCTCACATGGACCTTCAGGTTTGCATTTTAATGCCAATTCATCCAAAAAGTAAACCCAGATAAGTTGATAAGTTAAATAGGGGCTAATATGGTCATTTTGCTTATTAAATGAAGGGCAAATTGGTAAATTTACAATCCCTAAAATCATAAGCCTTTTGACCCATACCCATTTTACAAAACCGGGTTTGGGTCAAAGTAGCAGTGATGGGTCATCTTCATTTTCACTCTTTTCACAAAACGATTCAAACTTTATTCATTTGAAGACTCCATTTGACCCATGCCCTGTTTAGAAAACCGGCTTCGAGTCAAAATATTGATGGGTCAAGTTCAGTTTCAACCCAAGAGGATTTTGTGACTAGGGTTTTGAAGGAAAACCCTAGTCAAGTTGAACCTAAGTATAAAGTTGGTGATACATTGAAGGAGAAAGAGGATTTAGGGAAGAAGGCGTATAATGGTAACTTTGGTGTGTTGGAGATTGTTATAAAGTAGAACAATAATAATAAGGGTGGGGAGGGTTGCTTATGGTGATCTGCAGAAAGCGATAAAAATGGCATGGTGAAGTTTTTGAGTTTTAAGGATGATGAGATGGTTGCTTATGGAAATAAGGATTTTCTTGTGGAGTTGAAGGATATTCCGGGAGATAAGAATTTGAAGAGGACTAAGTGGGGAGTATTAGGTGTTGATGTGTTTTTAAATGTTTGAATAGTTTGTTGATTGTTTTGTAGGGTGTTTAGGTCGGCAAGAATGTTGACAATTAAAAACTAATAATAATAATAATAATATTAATAATAATAATAATAAGATGATGTGAAGGCAAATTACTTACCGAAGACATCAAGAAAGGACAGATGATAAAACGAACTTCTGGGGTGGGTGTGTGTGAAATAGAGATAGAGAGAGAGGGGGAGGAGGATCAAAACATGGAATGTTGTTATACAGCAGGGGAGAGGGGGGAGGATGAACTCAGGGAATGTTCAACATCGTTTAGGCAGATAGATCAGGATTTAGATTCTAGGTTTATGATTTTAGGGATTGTAAATTTACCAATTTGCCCTTCATTCAACAAGCAACATGACCGTATTAGCTCCATTTAACTGATTAACTTAACTGAGTTTACTTTTTAGATGGAATTGGCATCAAAATGCAAACTTGAAGGGTACAAATGAAAAAACCTTGTTTTGGATGGATCTAGCAAATCTGGTCAAACCTCAGGGACGATTTTGGTAATTTACTCTTTATTTTTGGGTAAACATATATGCATCTCAATATCTCATCCTAGTTATCAAAATTCACTTACAATCTTTTACACCCTCGTAAATTTACGTCTTTTCCAACAAATTAATGACATGCGTCACATACAAACAGGGCTACCTCAAGAAGGTAGAGGACTAGGCCAAGACTCTAATACACATGTGGCAATAGTCGAGGCACAACAAGTAATTCAAGTGGACTAGCTTTATGATTAATCAATCCAGGACTTTCTGTAATGTCAAGCTGCTCATTTGATGGATTTTGGAATTCAAATCCATGTATTAAGTTGGCCAGTATTAACGGCAAAACTTCAAGTGCAAAGGACATCCCCGGGCATATTCGTCTACCACTTCCAAATGGAATCAACTCGAAATGATGACCCTTTACATGGATTTCTTGTTTGCTTGTCAAGAACCTCTCAGGTTGGAACTCAAGTGTGTCAGTCCAAATATGTGGATCATGGTGAATCTTCCAAATATTTACCAATAGGCGAGTCCCTTTAGGGATGTTGTAACCACCTACATTGCAGTCTTCTGTGGACTCATGAGGAACAGAAAGTGGTGCAGCGGGATAAAGACGCATTGTCTCTTTGATAATTGCTTGAAGATAGACCAATTTGGTTATATCCGACTCTTCAACTTTTCTATCTCTTCCAACATGGTATTCAAGCTCCTGTTAGGCTTTTCTTAAGACCACGGGGTTGTTTACTAGTAAAGCTATAGCCCATGTTAGAGTCGCAATTGTTGTGTCGGTACCTGCTGCATATATTGCCTATGAAAAGCCAATAAACAAATTAATTAAGTAAATAAATAAAAATTTCTTACTACAAAATTTTGAGTCAATGAAGTACCATTGGCTGATCCAACCGGATGGGGCACCACTAGATTTGGTCACGGATACCCCACTACCAGCACGGTAACACCGCCGCCAGTGATTCTGGTAGTTGATCCGTGAACCATTTCCTGGTTCTAGTTAGTGCATGCTAACCTGATTTCTCTCGCCCTCTCTTTGATTTTCCCCCAAATTAATATTATTATATGTGTGAAAATAATTAATTGTTGAGTAAAAAATCAGTGAAACGTTGGCTCAAAAAAAAATTGTTTCATTGATGAAAATCAGTGAAGTGGTGTGATAATATAGGATTTATTGAAATCAGTGAAGTTGAAAAAATCCACGGGACGGATAGTGCGCCCCACCCTTATAACAAGGGAGGCCAGGCCCACGTATTAATAGAAAATTAAGAAAATATAGAAATTAAAAATCAATCATCACTTACTCAACCAGTCAACCCTATAATCTTCACAATATTTATTTTGTTTGCATTTTTTTTTTCCAGTTATTTATGGATTTAGTTTACTTTTTTTCGTTGATTATTTCTTGATCACGTCGATTAGAGATAGAAAATTTTAAAGAAACTTTGTGTTTCTAACCTAACCAATACTTCTAATCCGATTGAAATCTGGCCCATTCAAATTTGACCAATCCAATTTCTTCCCACATACCAAAATTTCCTACATCCGCCATTGTGTGTGAGTGATAGAAATCATACCATGCATGTAGCTTTCACAATCTCATCAGCCTGAAGCCAAAAAATTCTTCTTTGACATCTTCTTTAACACGGGATAACAACGCAGCCATGAAAAAAGTTTGGTTTCCCATCTCATCATCCTGCCCTTTTGAAGTAGAATTCATCTTCTTTTTGTGGTTTTCTAACCATCCATTAAGTACAACATCCATCTCTTTTGCGGTCTTCTTCATCTGCTTCTCATACCCTCCCAAATCTAACCATCCCAACCATGGGTTGGCATCTGATGGGACAAAGGCACCCAACAGTTCCGTAAACTTCTTAATGGCTTTTTGAAACTGATCTCGATTCTGCTCACCGGGCGAAAAATGATTGCCAAACATCATCCTTGCAATCATGTTTATAACTAAGGTTCCAAACCATTGTTTCATGTCAACCACTAGAGTTTCAGAAGACCTTTTATTTCTAACCCAAGTTGTGTAGATGTCTATTATGGATGACTTCACTTCAGAGACTCGGATATGTGCAAGCATATGAAGGCGATGGTGTGACGTCAGTTCAAGCACAATGATCTTGCGAATCTGACGCCAGTATGGTCCATATGGTGCTAGGCCGAAGTTAGCATAGTTGTAGCCCATCAACTCGCTTGCCATGGCTTTTGGCCGGCTAGCAAAGACTCTATCATTGGTAGTTAAACACTCTTTAGCCATCTCAGAATTGCTAACAACTAGAACTCGATGAACACCAAGTTTTAAAGTGAAAATTGGTCCATACTTGTCAGCCATAGAGCCCAACAGTTTGTGAGGAACTTGGGAACCAGCTAAAAGATGCAAGTGACCAAGTATTGGCCATGCTCCAGCAGCTTCTGGTACCCTCTCAGCTCCCAGCCCGTTGTTGATCCAATGACTAAAGATGATAAAACATAAAATGCTGGCTAAAAAGATTATGAGTAGTAAAAGTGAATCCATAATTAACCCCCTTTTGGAACAATGAAATATCTACAGATCAAAATTAGAGATATAGGCTGCAAATAATGTGCTGATGGGGCTAAGTATTCAGTGGAATGCATTATTTAATATGTTTATAACAATTCTAGATAAGATGATAAAGCCGTGTGGCCAGGATAAAATGAATGGGCCTGTGTATCAATGTTTCATACTTTCATTCAGTTTTAAATAAGCCAAAGCAATGGATTACGATATTGTACTAGTTATTAATGCCATCTAACTTATAATTAATTGAAAGTAGTGAGTAGAGATATACATTATATGTAAAAAAAAAAAAAAATCAAATACAAATTGATTTTATTGTGAGAAGTATACAAACTGACGTGACACTAGTGCTAAGAACATCCACAATGGTTCACTCGTTCAAAATTCTAAACTTGCCACATCATTATATCATATCATTCCAAACCACAACTATTTCAAATCCAAATTTCTAACTATAACAATACTAGTTTATACCCCGGGAGCGTCCCGGGTTGAAAAATATAACAATTCTAATAATACTAATACTAATAGTAATAACTATTACTTTTGTAATTAAATAAATAAATAACCTTGCTATAAGGTGACACCATGTGTTGCAGTGTTGCGCGTTTTTTTCTCCTAGCTTCTCTTGATGAAGTATACCTATGCATCTTTAGAAGAGTAAAATTCCAATGATAGCATGGCGATTGGGCTGAATTTCAACATCGTAGATAAGAACATTGTTTAAAAGAAAAACATGATTAATGAATAACCTGAACACTTTGTTTTTTTTCCCTGTATGAACGAAACCCCACAAAAAATAGTCGGTTTTTTTCTCCGTTTTTTATATAGCACTATTGTACTCGTTGGAAAGATAATAAAACGCTCGTTAATTTGGTGTAATTTTTTTCTTTAAAAAATCTCGTATATAAAAGATATTAACGTTTAAAAATTATGGAAGGAAATAAGAGAAAAAAAATTTAAATTTGTTTTTAAATTCTTTTTTCCTAAAATAACTCAATTTAATTTTAGTAGATTAGGTTTTATATTATTATTATTTTTTTAATTTGCCACATGGCACACTCAAGGAGAAGAATGCCTCCTTGAGTGCCATGTCATTAAAAATGCTTTGGTTTATTATATATATAGATATAGATATAGATATAGATAGATATAGATATAGATATAGATGTGTGTGGGTCCCATTTTGTAGGCTTTGGATGGGCAGGGCCGACTCAATGGCCATTTGGAGGCCTAAAGCGACAACTAAATTTGGGGGCTTTCAATTGGGCAACTTTTAACCTTACAAACTAAATCATATAGATTAAACTAAGCTTTAAGCCTTGTAAATTAAATCAAAGAGATTAAAATCAGAATGCAGCATCATCAAGAAAATTACCTTTATCAAAGATCCATAAACTTCTGCTTTGAGCAATTTTTTATTAGGGATGTCAACGAGGCATAACGACTCAAGAGCTACTCGGGATCAGATTGGTAAAAAGCTCGACCAAGCCGAGTCTTAACAAGCTCGAGCCTGAAATATGACTCGTTTACATATCGAGGCCGAGCTCGAGCTTTACATACAAAGCCTGACTAGGCCCGTGATTCTTAACGAGCCTAAACAAATGTTATACTATTTTTCTGTGTAGGAGATTTTGTCCATGTGAACATGTTCACTTTTAGTCGATAACAATGTTGAGTCGAGTTCGAGCTGAGCTTTTGCTAGTTTAAGTTATCGAAGTGAGCTCGAGCAAAGCTTTTAACTAACTTGAAAGTGTTTTCAAATTACCCCGAACCAAGCTCGAGCTCAAAATAATAGGCTTGAATTAAGCCGAACTCAAGTTTGAGCCTCATGAAAGCATGATGAGCTGAGCTCGAGCCGTTTACACCCGTACTTACGACAATGTGACAACTAGTCGGGTTACATTCCTCTTCTGAAGCCTAAAGTAAAGCAATCATAGGGAGATTAAAATCCTATTTTAATGAAACTAATAATTGATTTAACAAATATTAAAATTGGTAGTTGAAACTGAGAATGGGGCGCGAAATATCAAGCATTATCTTGCCAAATCCACAAGGCATTGCAAAAATCTGCTAATAAAAAACCCCCTTGTTACAATCTATAAAAACCTAAACCCTAGAATTGTTAAAAACATAATCTATAAAAACATTTATGATATAGTCTATCAGATATGGAAATTAGTTGAAGGAAAAAACTGGAACTTAATTACCACCATCACACCATGATTATTGTATCTTGGAGGCTTTAACGATGGAAAACAAGTACTGGTTAGCCTTCAAATTCTTCACCAATTTCAAGTCAGAGAATCAGAGGCCTTCGAATTCATACAGAGAATGAGTGAATGATACGAAAATACGATGAGCATACACAGAACGAACAATCAACCTTCTTTAAATGTTTGAAGCTTACGTAAACTATTGTGCGTATGTTCCTCCCATCTTCGCACACCCAGCCCATGTTACACATATACGGCTGTAAACAAACTAAAAGTTCAACGAACATTTAGTGAAATGTTTAGCGGGAAGTTCGTTTGTGTTCGTTCGTTTAGCAAATGAACGAACACAAACGAGAAATTATGTTCGTTCAGTTAAACAAACGAGCGTGAACAGAGGCCGCATCGTTCATTTATGTTCGTGAACATTCGGTAAAATGTTTGTTTGTGTTCGATACTTCATTAGGGTTTTTAACCTTTTATTTTTAAATTGAGTGATTCAAATTTCCTAGTGGTAGTAGATTATTTAAGAGAAAATATAGGATAGAAAGTATCCTTAACGTGAGAAGTGTAGGAAGCCACCAATTGTGTCACCTGCCAACTTAACCAAACTATGGTTAAGGTAATTATACTCAATTACAGTCAACTTCAAGGGCAAATCAAACATTTTACGTATAACTGATTTACTACAATCACATTCTATATACGGTTACGCTTTCATAATTGCGTTTTTATTTTCAAATCCGAATGTTAATTATACAACTTCAATCGATCACATTACGATTTCATAATCTCTTTCAAACACATTACGATTTCATAATCACATTCAATTGAAGTTTTTTAGGATGTTCGGTATGTATTAGAAGTTGTTTTTTTATCAGTTTTCAGTAGAACTATGTGTAATTGTTGATTTTGCTTATCAGATTTAAACTTATCTGTTGATGATCCGAGCGTTTCCGTTGAGAATTCGATTCCAGATCTCGATAATATTATTTTCCATGGTATATATCATGATGCTCTATTTTTGTTTCAGTTTTTTTTTTCAATTAGTTTTTTAAGTTTGATTTCGTTAACAATTTGTTTGTGTATTATTTAGACCTGTCTACAGATGAAACAAATGAAGATGGCGATATTCATAGTTTGAACATCATCAACGAATACAGAAGGATCGTGTTAATGAGTAATTCCCTCATTGTTTCATTCCACATAGTGTATATTTATAATACAATGATGAGAGACTAATTCTCCATTGACCATTGACTACATTTACAAGGTTGACTAGAGACTAATTCTCTATTGACCATTGACTACATTTACAAGGTTGACTAGAGACTAATTCTCTATTGACCATTGACTACATTTACAAGTCTATTACTCCCCCGCAGTCAAAGCGAAGGGAGGACCGATGCTTAGACTGGATCGAAAGTCATCGAAGAGGACTCGTGGCAAGCCTTTGGTGAAGATGTCAGCAACTTGATGGCGAGATGAAACATGTACCACTCGAACGTTGCCTTTTTGAACCTGTTCCGGAACAAAATGAATGTCAAGCTCGATATGTTTAGTGCATTGGTGTTGAACCGGGTTACCCGACAGATAGATAGCACTAACATTATCACAATAAACTATTGTTGCACAGGTGAGTGGGCGATGTAGCTCTAAAAGAAGGTTACGCAGCCAGCAGATTTCAGCGATAACGTTAGCAACCCCACGGTATTCAGCCTCTGCACTGGAGCGGCTAATGGTAGACTGTCGTTTAGATGACCAGGAAATGAGAGTGTCATCGAGATAGACACAATAATCTGAAGTAGAGCATCTCGTGTCTGGGCATCTTGCCCAATCTGCATCAGTATAAGCTCGTAAAGAACCGGTGTTAGAGGGACCCAGGTGAAGTCCAAGATCAGGGGTTCCCTGGATGTACCGGATGATTCGTTTCAAAGCATTCCAGTGAGCAACTCGAGGAGCGTGCATGTGCATGCAAATTTGTTGCATTGCATAGGAGATGTCGGGTGTGTAAACATGAGATACTGTAGGGCACCTGCAAGTGAATGAAAAGTTGACGGATCATCATGAAGGGGACCTGTGTCAGCACTGAGCTTGGGTTGCGTGTCAACTGGCGTGGCCACTGGCTTACATGAATCCATAGCCGCATGATGGATGATGTCTTCAACGTAGGCTGATTGCGATAGAAAAAGATTATTGCCTGCACGAGTAACCTGTATACCCAGAAAATAGGACAAAGGCCCCAAGTCTTTCATTGAGAATTCACCTGCAAGAGTGGACATTAGCCGACATCGAAGTGCTTCATTCGAAGTGGTAAGAATGATGTCATCTATGTATATCAGGAGATATGCAATATCACGGCCCTGGTTATATATAAACAATGAGTTATCACATTTACTTTGGCGAAAACCCTGCAAAAGAACAAAGTCAGTGAACCGTTGATACCACGCCTGAGGTGCCTGTTTCAGACCATATAGTGATTTCTTCAGGCGACAAACATGATTTGGATAGTCATGATCACGAAACCCCATGGGTTGATGCATGTAGACTGTCTCACGAAGAGTACCGTGTAAGAAAGCATTATTGACGTCTAGTTGGTTGATTTGCCAGGATTGAGCCAGAGCAAGGGACAAGATAAGTCGAATAGTGGCCGGTTTAACAACCGGGCTAAATGTTTCCCCACAATCTATACCTGCCTGCTGACCACGGCCATCACAAACGAGCTGAGCCTTGTACCGTTCCAATGTGCCATCGAACCTAAACTTATGTTTAAATAGCCACATACTACGAATAATATTCATGTCGGGAGTTCGAGGTACAAGCTCCCAGGTCTTATTTTTAATAAGGGCACTAAATTCGTTGGTCATTGCACTATACCATTTCGGAGTGGACAAAGCAACCTTAGGAGTTTTTGGAATGGGTTGAAGGGTAGTGGTGTTGAGATTGAAAAGGTGCTTGGGTTTGACAATGACACTCATGGAGCAGGTGCGCATAGTACGGGTGTTGGTTGCGGGTGGGGATGAGTTTGGAGCTGGGACGGGTTCGGATGGTGTAGGTGTTGGGTCGTTGGATGGGCCGGGTGTAGGAGGATTAGTTGGGGTATGAGAGTGTGGAGTTGTTGGGCTAAGTGAATGGGACGAGTGGTTATGGGCAGGAAGGGATTGGTGAGTGGATTGGGCGGGTGAGTTGTGGGTTGAGGTAGAAGGAGCAGGAGGTTGTGTAGGTGAGGTTTGGGTTGAGTTATGTTGGTGCGGCAGTGGGCCGGTTGGCCCGGGTGAAACGTGAGACCAGATAAGAGGATTTAGGGTGGGGTTTAAGAAGTTGTATGTGTTGGGAGTAGTTGGGGATTGAATAGCAAATGGGAAAATGGTTTCCTCAAATTGAACATGTCGGGAGATAAGGATTTGGTTGGTGGAGAGGTTTAGGCATTTGTATCCATGGTGATTTGGGGAATAACCGAGAAATACACAAGGGTGTGAGCGATAGGTTAATTTGTTGATGGTGGTGGAGGGTGTTATGCGATAACACAAGCAACCGAAAACACGTAGATGGTCGTATTCCGATTGACAGTGGTATAAGCGGGAGGTGGGGGATTTAAAGTTGAGTGTTTTGGTGGGTAGGATGTTTGGTAGGTAAGTTACGATGGCAAGTGCATGGTGCCAAAGGTTGGGAGGTAACGATGCTTGCGCAAGGAGGGTGCGAAGCATGTTATTGATGGTGCGGATTTTGCGTTCCGCTTTTCCATTTTGTGAGGAGGTGTGCGGACAAGTAAACCGAAAATGCATGCCATTTGAGTTGCAAAAATTGTAAAAGTTATTGTTTGCATATTCGGTTCCATTGTCGCATTGGAATTGTTTGATTTTTCTTTCAAATTGGGTGTTGATGTGGGTGTAAAAGGATTTAAGATTTGCGAAAACCTGTGATTTATGGGAGAGGGGAAATGTCCATAAAAAATCTGTGCAATCATCAAGAAACAACACATAATACCGGTGACCTCCCGTGCTAAGAACCGGGGAGGTCCAGAGATCACTATGAATAATATCAAAAGGCATGGAAGTAGAATTCATAGAATCATTAAAAGGAAGTTTAGTACTCTTCCCAAAAATACATGGTTCACACAAAGTGTTATTTATTTTGGAATAATTAATGAAAGACGACAATTTTAAAGATTGTAAAAGAGTATTTCCCGGGTGTCCTAGACGTTGATTCCAGCGATCTTGTGTGATGATGGTGAAGGCGGATGGTTGGTTGGAAGTCGTGTAGAGAGGAACGGTGAGCGGATAAAGATCGCCGATGCTGTTGCATCTAAGGATGGGCACCCGAGTTGTGAGATCCTTCACAACAAAACCAAAGGGGTCAAATTCAATAGAAACAAGGTTGTCAGTGGTTAGTCATCTAACAGAAATTAAGTTTTAATGATGTGTGGGGCAAAAAGGACATTGTTTAATTTTAAGGGTGGAAAGAGTGGTGGAAGGACTTGGTTGCCTTGTGCCACAACAGGAATAGATTGACTATTACCAACAATTATAAATTTATTAGTGCACGTATTAAAGTTAGACGGGGAGTATATACCTTGCTGGTTGGCCGAGTAAGAGGAGGCGCGGTATCCATAACGCCATGATCTGGTGGGTTGAGAGACATCATGTAGAGAGCTTGTTCGATGTCTGTAGGCGTGTACGAGTAGTGTGCCTAATCCGGATGTGCACCCAAAATTCCTTGACTTTGTTGTTGATTAGGCCTAGATGGATACGGACACGTCGGGCGACCCGAAGATGGCTGAGAAGAATTATTCATGATTTGTGACCATTGGTGTAGTCCACGAATTCGGGAATACAATATAAGGGTGGTTTGGGGATGCAGAAGTTTGGCGGTTTCTGTTGTTGTTGTTGTAGCTATGCCTACAACCCCGTCCACGACCCCTGGATCTGGATCTAGAACCTGCAGAAGAATCGAATGAGTGCTGAGATGCCGCAACAGCGGCCAGTGCCGTGGCAGAGTGCTGGGTAGCAGCGGCAGATTGCCGCTTCTTTTTGGTTTCTTCATTCGTCAGGCGGGATCGTATTTCAGAGAAATCAGGGAGTGGGTCACGATTTTGCAACACAGTAGAGATCTCGCCAAACTGTTCAGTCAAGCTGGTTAAAACTTGAAGAACAAGCATGCGGTTATCCACACACGAACCAAGACCGTGTAATTGGTATCATCCACCTCACGATCCTACCTTTTCCTTGTCCGGTGACCCACTGCCACCGGTCTTCTTCCGCCGCTCCTATATTTTCTGTTCTTCTCTTCTTTCTAAATTCCGGTTTTCATGGAGTCCAAACTTCACCCGGCAATGAGAATTTCCAATATCCGCAACTTCATTCCTATTACCCTCGAAAAAGACTCGCCCCACCACACCACTTGGTTAGAGCTTTTCCAGATACACTATCGAGCCTATGAGGTTATCGATCATCTTTCTCCTCATACCTCAGATTCTGCTTCATCCTCCTCCTCTGCAGAAACTGAAGCCGACCCAAAGGCCGCCTTATGGTCTCGGCTGGATGCTCTTGTTCTCCAGTGGATATACGGGACCATCTCAAGTGATCTCCTTCACATCATTTATGTTCCTGATCAATCGGCTTATCAAGCCTTGAGTGCTCTACAACACGAGTTTAATGACAATAGTAATACCCGGGCAATCTTTCTTGGCCAAGAATTCGCCAACTTGAATCTCGCCAACTTTCCCTTCATGTCCGCATATTTACAAGGTTGACTAGAGACTAATTCTCTATTGACCATTGACTACTGTATGCGTTTAGGATTGTCAAATCTACAAAGAGATTGATCAAACAAGTTTGATTCAGGTGCGGAATCCCTAAATCAATCACAATTATGATAATCAAACAATCAAAACACAGATATCATCTTTCAAAGGTTTTTCTCATTAATAATCAACTCAAATTACACGTTTAGATAAATATTACAATCAGATATGACGTGAAAATAAGTTGACAAAACACTAGGGAGAGACACAAAACAGGAGGGAAATAAAATGAACAACTAACTTTCAAAAATGGCTTAACCTATTTATAGGCCTGCACATTCGCCCATATTGAATGGTCGAATGTGCAGGTTCGCCCAATCATATCGTGCGAACCAAGCAATACAAAACATAAATTCTACATTCGCACTCCTTGTCTCTCCTTCGTATCAATTCTTCTCCTTCGCACCTTTAATATTCTTCATTCGCCCACATTCAAACTCCTTCGCCCATTCGACTATCACCATTACCATATGTTTATTGTAATCCAAAGCATTAGTCGCCCAATAATGCATCTACAAACTCCCCCTCGACTACTGCTTGGATTGTTTAAGTCTTCGTTCTTCATCCATTCTCTTGTTCATCAGCTTTATCCTCAAAAGTTTCTTTTCTTCCAATGTCATCACCTTCTCAAATACTTGCTTCGGCTTTTTCTTCTTCGCTTCAGGAACCTCTTGAGATTTAACAAACTTGCCGAGCTTCTTATCATAGTCGCATCCGGCGTTGATATTTACTTGCTTGTTCAGCATCCTTCACATCGCTGAAAATAGGATTGTAATACAACATAATGATGTCCTCATGTGAGCAATTCACCAACCACATGGGATCAAAAATGTGTATTTTCTTAAAACTCTTTTCACCATCCTTCAAAACTATCACAGCTTCTGCAATCTTCCAATCGTAGTACCACCAGATAAAGTCTTTTGCAAAATGTTGAGGAATCTGCAGCAATGGAATATGCCTCAACACTTTTGGTGGTTTGTACTTTAAAGTCACTTTGGGCAAACCGGTAATATCATCAATGGTTTTCTTGTGAACAATCCTTTTTGGATACTGAGGTTCAAAGAGATTCCACTTCGTCCTGCTTTCTCTAGCCATCTTATCAGCAAAGTAGGCAATCTGATCATTTGTCGTTCCAGTCAACTTGTGACGACAAATATCACGAATGGCCCAGTATGGGAGAGTCTTCAAATCATAAAATCTATCAAAATAAAGTATCCCCTTCTCCCACTTCACTGCAACACACTTCAATTGCTTTATAAATTTCCAACCCAACGCTTTTCCTTTAAACATATCGTTGTGGAATTTATAAAAGCTACCCTGAATCTCAGCTTTAGGACGATTAGCCTCTTACTCTTTTAATTCCCTCAGTAACTCTTTCAAGCTATCGGATTGTCTGATATGCGGTTTATCATGCCCTCTGAATACTTCATCAACAAACATATCGCTCTTCTCTTTTGCAAGTCTCTCGGCTTCCTTTAACAGTTCATCAGTGAAAGCAATAAATCCAGAATCCTTGTCTCTCTTAAAATATTCTGGATACTCTTCACTAGTCACATCTTCAACTTCTATATCCTCGAAACCAGGCATGTCACGATCATCAGAATGATCTCCAGCTTCCTTTTCAGGTAGATCAGGAATCTGGTTATCAGCTAACAGTTCTTCTACCGTTTTCCAACCTGTTTCGCTAAACCTTCAAAAATTCTTTAGTCATTGCCGCCGAGACTTCACCATCTTCCAAATCTGGATCATCATACTCTAATTCAAACACCCTGTCACAAGATTCAAAAATCTCAGAAAATCTGCTGGTCATGTCAATCGTCCAGACTCGATCAGTAAGCATCTGGCGATACATATGTTTATCATCTTCAGACATAGACTTCAGCTTTTCATTCCAGAAGATCGTATCATCATCCACTAATCCTCCAGGGGCTTTTGAACTAGATTCTCCTCCTTTTCCAGATTCTCTCTTCTCATACTTATATTTTTCTTTATCGTCATCATCATTGTCATCATCATCATCATCATCATCAAATGCAGAGCTGCTATCATCACCAGAACCATCATTTGAACCATCATCATCCTTCTTCTTTTTAGGAGCTTTACCAGCATCTTCATCAAGATCTTCATCATCCTCCTCATCATCATCAGATAGTTCAAAATCAACCTGCTCCTCTTCTAGCTCTTTATCCTCTTCACCTTCTTTCAGCTGAGGAGCTCGAGAGTATAAATCTTTAATCAGATTATCCATGTTTTTATTACTCTCTTTCAGCTTCTTATTTTCTCCCTTCAAAGCTGTAATCCGTCTGGTGTTCCTTTTCTCATGTTTCAACAGCTTCTTATTATCCTTCTGCAACTTTTTGATCTTCTTTTTCAATTCCTCATTATTCTCATGTGATGTAACCACTACATCCAACATCTTTGAGTCGTTTTGTCTCAATTGGGCAATCTCAGTCTGCTGCTTGTTTATTAAGTTCATCATTTCAGCAAGTTTCCGGTTAACAGTGTTCATCACATCACTATCCACTGTAACCTTTTTAGTGGAAACTTCAGCAACCTCTGGCAGTTTACCCTTCTTCATCTTCTTCACTACGTTATCTAATGCTTCGTTAAAGGCATCAACAGGTATATCAGCTTCCTGTTCAGTACTTGATGTAGCTGAGGTTTTCTGCTTCTTTGAGGCTGGAGCAGCAACTGGTGATTTCGAACTAGAAGCAGGTGGCAACTTTTTTCCTGCTATCAACGTTTCAATCTCTCTAGCTCTCTTCTCTGCGGGCTTTACTACCCTTTCTTTCTTCTTGAATTGGGGCTTCTTTGGTTTCTCCCCCTGAACTGGCGAACCAGGAAAGTCTCCTGCTCCCAGACCTCAACCCTCATCCTCTTCATCCAATCGAATAGGGCTATTCATTCTCTGTTCCTCTACAGATCTATTCAAACTGGCAGACTCACCAGCCACAGTGGCCTTGGGCGTGGTAGTCTTTACCGTCTCAGTTTCAGAATCCCAGTGTTCATCTTCCTGCGTCTCTTCAGAATCAACCGACGCTTCATCAACAATGTGTAATCCTTTCTTAGCCATAGTCTTATTCCTTCTTGGTGCACTCTTCTTCTTAGCAGGCTCAGGAACAACATCTATCCTTATCTCTTTCTCTTTCCCTTTTCCACTTTTAGCTCCCACATTAACAACCTGTCGCTTTCGCTTTGCATCTGGATCAACAGGATGTAATGGATTGTCTTCGTCTGAAACACTATTAGCATGTCTCACTTCACCTTCACCTGGATCCTCATAGTCAATCCTCGCCAAATGTCCAAATAAACGTCTAACAGGTGGACGTTCATTCAACGACAAGCCTTAATAAGCTTTCATTCTTGCTAGTGTATTGATGGACATATGTTCTTGAACTACAATCTGCTTCGGATCCCTTTTCTACTCTTTATACTTGTGATCAAAAATCATCTGAAGGAATCGAGGATACAACAAAAACTTCAGATTCCTTGTGCCCCTGGCAGGTTCCAACAAATGTTCCATCAGCATCCCTGATACATTGAACGGTTTGTTCAATATCAGTGCTACCATCATTGAGCTAATACTCTTTCTCATCAAATCATAACCTCCAGCTGCTGAACCAATGACGTGAATCATCACATGCGCCAAGTACTTAAATTGTGGACACAACTTTCCCTTGTTTAACGAGCCATCAGTAATCGGCCTGTTATATTTCATCCTTAGAAAGCACTTTCTCTGTTCCATAAAGCTAAGCTCTCTGGGATCAGTCTTTTCATCTTGAAGATTCAAAGCTTCTCTGATATCCTTCTCTGAAACTATAACTAGTTTTCCTTGAATCTTGCTCACCAAAGACGATTCACATTCCCAGAAATCCGTCTTAGCTTCCGTCCAAAACTCTTGTATCATGTCTCGGTAGATAATAGCAGGTGCAGCAATTGCGTCTATCACCCGACTTCTCTTTCATAAACTCTATAATCTCTGTGAACTCCGTATGCTTCTTAACGTCCCCAAGATATGCACAACAGTTATGTGCATTCTCGAACGGTAAAAGCGCTTCATTTCCTTTCTTGGTAGCCTGTGAAGATGATCCAGCTTGTTCAGTAGGTTTCTCCTGTTCAGACATGGTTTAAAACTGCAAAATAAAACAAGTAAACAAGTTAAAAATCGTCGACAAAATATTCAAAGTTTGAAAATTTAGTAATAAAACTCTTCATTCGCCCAAACGGAGGTGCGAATGAGAAATTAAGGGTACGAATGTGAAATTATATAGGTACGAATGTAAAAGTTTTTGACAAAATGTTTCATTCGCCCAAAAATGTACATTCGCCCAGATAAAATCTACTCCTTCGCCCGTTTTTGTACGTTCGACCATTCGAAACGTGCGAAGGAAACTGTTCTTCATTTCAAATTTTCAATTTTGAACATCAGTTGATTTTAACTTGTTATTTTGATTCATTAATCATCTAAAACTTCCGAATAACATTTCCAAACAATCAATTTACCCAGTTAAACATTGATTAAGTGTTTTCAATCAAAAACTAGGGTTTCATTTGCTTAATCAATCGATTACCCTAACTGATAATGTTTAAACCTATGTTTTTGGATAATCTCCCCCTAAAACACTTAAACAATGAATCCCTAACACATTTGAGTCCAATTATCAGGTATAAGACCCTGTTCAATGATGATTAGGGCTCGAACACTAAAACACTGATTAATCCTTCAATATTGGATATTAACCTGTAAAAATGAATGGAAACTGATGAGAATCAATAGACGAACACAATGAAATGGTCTAAAAAGCACAAGCAACAAGTGGACTTAGGATCAGAAAACTTGAAAATTTTTTGTAAGGGTTCGAATGAGCAGATCAGATATAAAAGGCTGCACATTTGCCCGTTTACCTTGGTCGAAGGTGAAGCTTTTGTCTCCTTCGCCCCTAATGAAAGGTGCGAATGAGATAAAAGGTTTCGAAAGAGAATACAACTTAAGAACTCTCACATTCGTCCAAAATGAAACGTACGAATGAACAAGAAAATTCCTCCTTCGACCCAATCGAATGGACGAAAGTGAATCAGGAATTTTTAAAATTTTACCAAATCTCAAAATCAAGTCCCGTTCAAATTATTTTCCAACTTTTAAGCATCCGACAATCATATTTTCTCAATTAAAGATGACAAAGCTCAAATGGTTCATTAAGGTTTAGAAAATCGGCATCAACCACCATCAGCTATCACAAATAAGATAGAAATGTAAAATCTTTTTGGATTTTCTAAAGTTTATATAAAAACACACCTAAAATCCTTTTGTGTTTTGTAATTTTTGACGAGAAAATAAAATGCAGAAATGTAAAGAGAAAACAATAAATGTTTTGGGATTTTCGGTAAAGGGATCATATCAGTTATTGGAAAATTTGATCACACCGTTGATCTTTTGATTATTATCATTAAAGACAATGTGTGATCTGGCAACTGCTGATATTGTGATCCACATAAACTCACATGCAAACTTTTGTGCAGTGCTTTAGACTGATACTATTATGTATAGTATAAACATAATTGTCTGTGGTTCCCACGCACACGACATACTCCCGTATCAAGAAGTAAATGCACAAAGACTCATTGTAAAGCGTGATTATGCTTTCGTCGTCTGTAATTTACAAGGTATAATGCACAGAGGTATACAGGTCAGCAAATTAATGCAGCAAAGTAACATGTGCAATTTACCAGGTTGATGACTGATATTAATCATGATTTGCATCAGTGATTAATACGATGTTATAGATAATCTTTGATTATCATAGAACATGAAAAGTTCCTCAATTCGGTAACTTTAGGATTTGGCAAAAAGCTCTTTTATAAAGACACCCTATCTGATCTAGGTCCGTAATGACTTACAGCAGAAGATCAGAGAGGCTATCCCCAGACAACTAATAACATAACGACCCTAAACCTCCGAGTTTTGTACAAATACCCTATCAAACGAAATTACGGTACTAAGACCATATGCCAATGAGGAGTTCATCCACACATCAATTTGTTTGATATGTATGTACCAGGTACGCAGTAATAGGTCTACGAAGCATATCAGCACATCGCACAAACTCAGACACACGCCCTATATAGCATTACATTTCTTAGAATGTGTCAGATCCCCACTGATGTACTATCATTTCCCCTTTTTCTCCAGGAAATCATTTTTGGTTTTTCTGATTTTTATAAATTTTTGAATTTACTGTTCCCAAGGATAAGCTGGAGCATTTCAAATATGTGACTGCCCAGATATCATTTGTTCACAGAAATCTGACGGTATTAATCTAAGGGAAGAAGATATAGCAGTCAGCAAAGAAATTTTCTAATTTTTATGGATTTTGAAATTTTTTTTAATGTTTTAGGATTTTCAAATTTTTCTGAAAAGCAGTAAAAATTTAACTAAAAAACGATAAACTAAGGTGGTGATCAGTCTTGTTTTCTTTAATACCATTAGCTTTCAAAAGATATTCAAATCTCGATTTATCAAAAGCTTTGGTAAAAAGATCTGCGCGTTGGTAATCAGTGTGGATTTTGACCATATCGATCAACTCTTTAGCATAACAATCGCGGATAAAATGATATTTAATCCGGATATGTTTAGCCTTTGAGTGATTTACCAAGTCTTTTGTTAATGCGATTACGGCTTCATTATCACAGTAAATAGGGGTTTTAAGAAATTGCAAACCGTAGTCCACCATCTGTTGTTGGATCCAAAGAACCTGTGAGCAGCAGCTCGATGCTGAAACGTATTTTGCTTCACATGTGGATAGTGCAACTGCGGTCTGTTTCTTGCATTGCCAGGTCACGAGCCTGCTTCCCATAAACTGGCATCCAGTCGTTGTGGATTTGCTGTCTTTGTCACAGCCGCCCCAATCTGCATTACTAAAAGTGATTAGGTCAAAATTATAATCATTAGGGTACCATAGTCCTCTCGACGGACAAACCTTCAGATATCTAAGGATACATTTGACAGCTGCAAGATGACTTTGCTTCGGCTTCGATTGATAACGTGCACATAGACATGTGGCAAACATTATATCAGGTCTGGAGGCAGTGAGATACATCAGAGATCCGACGATTGCTCTGTATGTAAATGGATCAGTTAGCTCCCCCTTAGCATCAACACCAATCCCGTGATTAGGTTGTATTGGGGTGTCCATCGGCTTCAAATCATCCATCTGGAATTGGCTCAAGACTTCAGAAACATATTTCGTCTGGTGAATAAAGATCCCCGTTGGTCTTTGTTCCACCTGCAAGCCTAGGAAAAACTGCATCTCTCCCATTGCGCTCATCTCAAACTTTTCCTGCATAACACGTTCAAATTCTCTGCACAGAAGTTCGTTAGTAGACCCAAATATAATATCGTCAACATAAATCTGAACTAGAAGCAAATCATCGCCTGTTCGTTTAGTGAACAGTGTGCAGTCTACCAAACCTCGCTTGAATCCCTTTGAGAGAAGATATGTGCTCAGCTCCTCATACCATTGCCTTGGAGCTTGGTGCAACCCATAGAGAGCTTTGTTCAGTATGTAAACCTTATCCCGGTGAATAGGGTCTTCAAAGCCTGGTGGTTGACCTACATATACTTCCTCTTTGACCACACCGTAAAGAAATGCGCTCTTGACATCCATCTGATACACCTTAAATTTCTTGTATGATGCAAACGCCAGAAACATTCGGATTGCCTCTAAGCGTTCAACTGGTGCATAGATTTCGTTGTAATCGATTCCCTCAACCTGATGAAATCCTTGTACAACCAAACGAGCTTTGTTCCTTACGATCACTCCTCTATCATCCTTTTTGCACTTAAACACCCACTTCGTTCCAATCTTCTTTCTTCCCGGGGGCAGATCTGTCAGTGTCCAGACGGCAAGTTTCTGAAACTGCAACAACTCCTCTTGCATTGCTTCCACCCAAGCGTCGTCCAAAAGAGCATCCTTGTAAGTTCGCGGCTCCACCTGCGAAACATAACAGCAAAAGACCAGTCATTTTGAAAACCAGATTTTTGTATTTTGGCATATAAAGCAAGATTGCCAATGTTTTCTGGTGCATTTGCATTCCTCAATTGTCCTCTAGTCATCACACTGCTACCAGGATCACCAATAACTTGCTCAATCGAGTGATTTCGATGTATCCGAGATTCCGGATAATCGGGTACTTGGACTCCCGTCTGAGTAGTTAAGTTCCCTGCAGAAACCAGATCATTACCCACATTCGATGTTGAAGCACCATTTGTAGTTGGGTTCACTGGTGGTGTCACTGTAGCATGATCTAAGATAGCTTCGCTTGTAACATCATCATCGTCATCTTCAGATTCTGATGAATTCAACGTTGTAGAAGCTTCTTGAAATACCTCTTCTTCGACGACAGGAACATTGGCATCATTAGAAGCTGTTTGAGGATTTACGGTAATCGGACGCACTAACGGTGAAGTCACTGCGTTTTCGACCTCGTAATATAAACGTAGTACAGCCTCTTCAACCAAGCTATCTAGATTTAATGATTCAAAGAAATCTTTGTAATCAAACATCTAGTCTGGATCGCTTCCCTGTAAATTCTGAGTGTACCGTTGCACTTCAACGTTAGCCCACTTCTCGACCTGACGAGTTCTTTTGTTGAATACCCGTTTGAGCGAGGTTGCATATCCAACAAAGTATCCTTCCTCGGCCTTTGGTGCGAACTTCTCAGATGGATTAAGCATGGTACAAGGAGCTCCAAACGGTTCTAGATACTCTAAATTCGGCTTGCGACGATTCAACAGCTCATAAGAAGTTTTGCCAAACTTCTTCACCGTTAAAACGCGATTGAGAGTATAACAAGCTGCGTAAATTGCTTCGTTCCAAAACATTACTGGAAGATTTGAGTCCGCGAGCATTGTCCTCGCCGTTTCAGTTAGAGTCCTGTTTTTACGTTCCGCGACACCGTTCTGTTGTGGGGTATACGGAGCACTATATTCATGATGAATTCCTTTGTTTTCACAAAGATCATCCATCTGTGCATTTTTAGACTCCGTCCCATTGTCACTCCTGATCCTCTTGATCTTGAGACCATAGATATTTTCCAGACGAGTGAACATAACTTTTAAGTTGTCAAATGTGTCGCTCTTCCTGTGTAAGCACATCACCCATGAAAATCTTGAATAATCATCAGTCACCACAAGACAGTATAACTCCCCATCATGACTCTTACGCTTGACTGGTCCAAACAGATCCATGTGCAAACGTTCAAGTGGCAGTTCAACGGAATTAACTTTCTTTGATCTATGGGATTGTTTGTGCTGCTTTCCCTTTTTGCAACTCACACACTTGTCATTTAGGTGAAAATGTTTGACGTTTACGCCTGTGACAAGTTCGTTTTTCACCAATTGATTCATCTTTCTGAGGTGAATGTGTCCCATCCTCCTGTGCCACATAATGGATTCTTTTTCTATAGCCTTGGAGAGGAAACACATGACTTGGCCTTGAGTGGTCATTGCCTTAGACATATCGAAAATGTACAAGTTGTTCACTCTTGGCGCCTTTAGCATCACCCACTCTTTTGGTAATTCAAACCCCGGCTTGAGTATGTAGCAAGATTTTTCCTCAAAGTATACAGAAAATTGCTTGTCGCATATCTGACTGACACTCAACAGGTTGTAATCTATCTGCTTCACATAAGAAATTCTTTCGAAGCTCACAATCCCATTACTCACACTACCCTCCATGGTTATATAGCCTCCTTTGTTCCCGGCAAACGCTACATAGCCTCCATTGATATTTCGAATATCGAACAGTAGCGATAGATCCCCAGCCATATGCCCAGAAGCTCCACTGTCAACAATCCAAAGACTGCTAACAGGGCCAGCTGAAGCTCCCTGCACATATCAAGTAGAAAAGTTAGATTTTTCGGGGGACCCAAGCCTGTTTGGTCTTGGGTCTTTGAACCAATTGTTTCAAAGATTCATTTGCTTCACAAACATCTTGGGTTTTATCAACCGCTTTCTTTTCACACAAATCTTTTGCTTTCTCAGATTTCACATTTTGTGAAGTTGAAGCACCCTCAGAACCCTTTGATGACCAAGACTGTTCAGTCCGTTTCAAGATCCTGATCTGAGATTTTGAGGTCTCAGCCGGTTTCTTTACTTCGTCCTTGAATGTTACCTTCTTGGTTACCTTCTCTGATTTAACAGAGACAGGTCCAACTGCTGGTTTGACATTAGGTTTAGCAAGAACCTTTTTGTTTTCAGCAGTTGTGTTCACCAATGGTTTCTTCAATGGTTTCTCAGTGGCTATTTGGTTACGTTTATCATAAGTCATCGGACGATTTTCCCTCCTTTTGAAATAGTTGTTTTGGTTATAAGAAGGTGCTTGTTGAGGGAAAAATCGTCTTTGTGGATAACTGAAATTATCAACCGGATAGTCATATCTTTGCTTCATCTCCACCTCATGCCTGTTGTGTCGTACATACGGGCAGGTGGCAAGTAAATGTCCCCTTTCCCCGCACTTAAAACACGCACGGTACTCTTCATAGTTTTCCTTGATGTTCGACTTAGAATAACTAGCAATGGGATATTGATCAACCATACACTGTCTTCTTAAACCCTCAGGAGCTGGGTCCTTTGAGTAAGCTGGCTCAATAAAACTATTTGACTTGTCTGTTGGTTTAACGAATTGTGTGACATTGACCTTTGGGTCTTTAGAATTATCCGAATGAATTTTCTTTAAAATGGCTGGAGGAATATCATTGGTTCGTTCATGTTTTGGAAACCAAATTGTACTTTCCTGCCAGATCTTTTCAATTTTAGAATAGTTTGCAAATTGAATCGGATATTCTTCATCAGACATAATCTTATCGGAGCCTTGCATCCGATAGAAAACTTTCACAGGTTTATCACACGATTCGTTGTTCACTTCATTTGATTTTTCGGTTTTATTTTCAATTTTCTTTTCAACAGTTTTAACAACATTCTTCTCAACTTTCTTAACCACTTTCTTTTCAACATTCTTATCAACAGACTTCTCAACTTTCTTAGCAACATTCTTTGCTGATTAATTCTTTCTGTGAGCGTTAGCCATAGGATGGACAATCTGAGATGGTGAGACCGGTTCAGTAGTGATGATGTGATTTTCATCAGGAATATCACTCACTTTTTCAACAACCGTCTCAGACTGTTCATCCTCTTCATCAGAATCATCAGCAGCAACCACACCTTCATTGTTTCCCAGAACAGGTCTAACATCAGAATACGGGTCTCCGACACTGGACGTGTTGGACTCGTTATCTGATGTAGAGTCAGATTTGACTAAGCTCTCCGGTGCTATCGCATGCAAATTATCGTTTTCGAACAACACCGGAGATGGAACAGCTTTGTAGTTTGCACTACTCGACTGTGAAGGTTCTTCTATGATGTGGTCAACTACATAAGCAATGTGCTTATAGCTTTCAAGCTTTTTGTTCACTTTCTCAGCAAAACACTTGATGGTGGCCATTTCCAATTTTGTGTTTTCTAAATCATTTATATAATTGTTTATGGCCATTTGCTTTAAAGACAAAGTCTTTTTTAATTCAGAAATATCTTTCTTATACCCATCAAGTACTCTGTTGAATTCTTTTGATTCCTTTTGATATAATTGACAGTTAATTTTTGCACTCTCAAGTTGAACCTTGAGTTGCTTATTTTCATCTGTCAATTTATCACAGGATTTGCAATTTTTAACACAAGTAGAATTAACAGTAGATTCGGTACTTACCTACTTAGGAGGTTCTGTCATGGCCATTAGAGCAAAATGAGCTTCCTTCCCAGCGAAAAACTTAGAGTAGTCAATTCTGGTGCACGCATCATCCACCATGCATGACTTCCGAGTCATCAAGAAATCAGCTTCGGCTAGCAACTGGTCAATGTCGTCATCCAGTGAGTTAACACAAGATTCCGAGTCAGAATCACTTTCTTCATCAGAATAAGTGGAATCAAACTGTTCTGGAATATCAGCAACAGTATCCATAACCATTCCAGTCTTCTTCTCAGCACAATCAACATCAACATTCATCTCATCACTCACCTTTTCAATCTTTAACTCACTCAACTTCTCAGACACAACCTCTTCTTCAACCTCTACCGGTTCATCCAAGTTCATCTTCTGTGCCACACAAGCCACATTCCCTGCTGTAATTTCTTCCATTCCCAACTGCATACCGGTCCAATCGAAACCCTCATCCTTCTGTATCACCAAAGCTTGGTTTGGGTTTTCAGTTTGAGTTTGTGTGTTTGGTGTAGATATGGGAATGACTGTTCGGTTTGAGTTCTGTTGTGTTTGGTTTTGGTTTTGTGATGTGGATTATCTAGCATTGTTGTTTTGTTGGTTATTTTGGCGGTTTTGATAGCTGTTGTGAGGTTGAAAGCTTGAAATATTGTTGGAACTTTGGTATGATACTTGGTTTTGGTTTTGAGTTTGACGGTTTTGGTATGAAGAGTTGAATGGATTTCGATTACCTTGTTGTGCTGGCTGTGTGCACTCTCTTTTAAAATGACCTTTTTCACCATAGTTGAAACACGTTACTTTGGCTTTGTTGAAGCCATAAGTGGTGTTAGGAAAAGTTGAAAGATCCGTTCTCCCGGTCTTCTGAATAAAATCAGTGGCTCTTCTCATGATGCTTGCAAAAGCCCAGTGTATATCCATCAATTCCATCTCTTCCTTGTCGATCTGTGCATAGTCCTCATTGGTCAAATTGTTGTTTCCAATTTGACTAGCAACCAGACCATTGTATGATGCTACCATCGCTGAAACTAATGCTACATGTTGTTGAGCAATCTCAACAGTAACATTATTCAGATTAGAAGTCTCCAACACAATCGTGTTTTGGTTTGGTTGGTTTTGGTTAAGTTAATTTGGTTCATTTGAGGCTTGTAAGGTTGTTGTTGTTGAGGTTGGCTGGAAGAATAACATGCAGCTTGTTGCAAGGGTGAGAATGGTGTAATATAGGAAGTTGTTGTAGGATATGATGGTGAGGTGTATGAAGATGTTTGAGCAAGGTAGTTGATTGGTTGTTTGGGTGGTTCAACGATGTTAGAGACACATGCGATGTGTGGAGCAACGTTGGTAGTAGAACTGGAAGTAGTATGAGAAGAAGATGTACCACCAAGATAAAGTTCCGGATTCTGAGGAATCTGAGCCCTCTTTGCTTTCCTCTTCTCCTCCATCTATTTGTTCTCCAACTTCTGTATAAACTCGTTGATCGTCCAATACGGGTACGCATCCTTCTCTTTCAACACTTCAATATGCTGGTTCCAATACGGTGGCAACGCATCGGCAAACTTGTCCACCAGTTCGGACATAGGTATGCTAATCTCATAGCTTGACAGCTCTGTGAGTAAGTGGCAATACCTCGGAACCAACTCTTTCAAAGTCTCGTTTCCCATGTAACTAAAATTCTCAAACTCCTTGCGAAGCCCCTCCATCTTAGCTTCCTAGTCTTCTCATTCCCATCATGTCTGTTTCTCAACATGTCCCATAGCTGCTTAGAAGTTGTGCACGAACCAAACTGATGCAGCAAATCTGTGTTGATAGCTTGGGATAACTGAGAAAACGCCTTTTTCTCAATAGCAAACCTTTTCTTCTCATCGTCTGCTAGATTTTCCAAAGGAATAGGCTCTCCAATGTTCTCCAAGATCGGAGCAACATAGCCTTTCGCAATCATTTGCCATGCCTCAGTACCCTCTAAACCCATACCCTCCAAATGGATCTTGAATTTAGTCTTCCACGTGTTGTAGTCGACCATCTCCATCAGCTTAGGTGGTCGGTTTCCACTTCCAGATGACAAGTCTTGAATAAGCGTAGATATAGCATTGGTCGTCTGTGTGTGAACCACTGCTGCTACTACTCCCCAATAGTCGCCAATCGGTTGCGGTTGTGGTTGCGCAACATGTTGAGGAATAAAACTAGTCATAGCCATATAGTTGATAGGTTGTGATGGTTGACTAGTCTTTTGAGCAGCAACCGACCAAGGATCCATGGTTGTCTGCTGTTGTGGTGTTGTGTTGGGTCGTGGTGTAGTCGGAAAGTTCCATATCTTGATCTGAAAAAGTTTAAACACGAAAAGATTAGAAAAGTTTAAAACAGTTTACACCTTCGTATGAGTCGAATGGTCGAAGGAGAGAAAATCTTCTCCTTCGACCGTTTTCAATGATACGAATGAAAGATATAACAAACACAAATCTCCTTCGACTGTATGAAAATCTCCTTCGACCGTCCGAATGGTCGAATGAAACAAGTATGGTCGAATGAACACCAAAACACTAACAAACTCTTGGTTCGACCACTTAAAACACCACCTTCGACCAAAAATCCTTTGGTTCAACCGTTTAACACACACGTTCGCCCATTTCTCCCTAGGTTCGACCCTGAACTTTTCAAAAACAGTTATTCTTTGAAAATAAGTTGATTTTGATCAAATTTTTCAAAAGTTGAAAGAATTTGATGATATTAATCAGGTTTTGATTTGGATTTGATTTGGAACAAGTTTATCAAAGAGAATTATGCATTTTAACCATGAAAACAAGCTCTAATCAATCAATTTATCACCAATTCAATGTTATCAATGAAAACAGAAAGTTTTTGATCAAAATAGGGTCCAAATCTGCTGTAAAATTATCAAATTGTGGTTGTTTGATCCATAATGGCTCTGATACCACTTTGTATGCGCTTAGGATCGTCAAATCTACAAATGAAAACAACACATGAGATTGCTATATATAGTCCAAAACCATAAGCCACCTTCGCCCATTTAAGGAGGTCGAATGTGGAACTTTTCCACATTCGACCCTTTCGAATGGTCGAATATGGACTTAGGTTTTGGTCTATATTTACAAATGCATCAGATCCATAAAATGCCCTTATGGATCACCACAATCTGATGTAATACAATACAAAGACTCAACCCTAGTCTATTCGACAGTGACGTCCACATAATAGTGCATCAACAACCATCAAGTTCTCACTTATTGTCCCAATTGCTAAGTGTTATGTGCCTTATGTCCAAGGCTTGATACAAAACCACTATTGAGCCGAGGGTCTCACTGGAAGCAGCCTCTCTATTCCCACGGGGTAGAGGTAAGACTATCTACATCTTACCCTCCTCAGACCCTACCTTAGCTTTGCTATGGGATTAACTAAGTATGATGATGATGATGATGATGATGATGATGATGATGATGATGATGTTTCAATGACCTGTTTCAATGCTACCACAATCGGAATATTGTGTCTCGAACAATTCTGATCGAATAAGTCGGATTTATTTATATAGTTAAATTATAAAAATGGAAGGACTGGTAATTTATGTGATTCAGAAAACGACGCCTAAAATTAGCACAATTATTGCAATCATGATGATGGTTAGCGTTTCATGACAATTGATTAAAGGATAGTTCTTTGTAAACATAATATGATAACGTTAATCCGTCAAAGATATTTAAATGAAAGACGTAATATTCTTATTCTTAGTATCATTAAAACGATATTTAGTTAATTTAGTCAATGATGAAGGATTTCATGACAAATGAAGTTTTTTATTGTTATGAATCACCTTTTAGTTAATGTTGTTACTGATAACGTAAAATGATATTTCATTACTAATTACTAATGATTGTGTTGTAAGACATGAAAAATAAATAAAGTCAAAGAATTGACCTCCATCAAAGTAACAAAAACAGTAAAAAGATTTATGTTTACCGGTCAACAATATTAAAATGAAAGTCGTTATATTAGTAATATCATTGAAAATTATTTTGAATATATTATGTATTTTAGGAAATTGTTAAATAGATTTAAATTATATTTATTATTAAAAGAATAGATTTATTATATTTATTAAATACATTTTGTTTACCAAAATTATTGCATGAATCTTTCTCTTATAATACTTACATTTTCGAATTGTTCCACGTTTTGTTTATAGTGTGTATCGCAAGTGTGATCAATGTGATACCGTGCAATTAAATAGATGAAGTATAAAAATAGAAAGATTGAAATGTTGACTTAAATCTATGCTAAATGCTTAAAATTAGAGATATAATTGCAATTGTCAATAACTATCATTTATCATAAATTCTATAACGTACATGTAACACCCCAACCGATGGCGGAAACATTAGGATGTCACGTATTGATGATTGTTCAGTAGCTCATGATAAATAATAAATTTCATTATATGATTTAGATAAATTACATACAATTGTTCTACATCAAATTGAATAAAACTATGCACACATCTTCAAGCATTAATTCAAATTGTGACTGTTGTATTGTGGTACATCACATACGCTCATGGTTCACTCGTTTATATTGCAGTAACAAACACCCACGCTACCTTTGTAGGAGGCACGTATCCGGGTGGGATTGTCAGTCCAATAGATCTATCAATGTATACCGTCGGTTGATCAATGTTTATGCTAGAATTGTGCTTACCCTAGTCATGTTCAAGACATAATGCAACATAGAAAAACACATAGACACATTGATGATTGAATTGCATAAATAATGTTGTAACATGTTTCACCCCAAAAATGGTGATAAATAGAAAAGGGGCTATGTAAAACTCACCTTTAGCAAAATGTTATATCTGTTGAAAAATTGAATAATGGTGTTGCCCAAATGTATCAAGTATCACCCTATAATAAGGTAATAAATATGTCTAAGTCTATCAAGTCTACAAATGTATAAGTTTCTAGGGCTTCGAATAAATGCTCGTTTGAAAAATATAAAAAATGTTTGATAATTGAGAGAATATTAGTAAATAAATAACCAAAAACCTTTTTATTAAATTTAAATTTAGGATGGTCACAATAATGTTTTTAAAGTATAAAAATAATTTTTATAAAATAATTTTCTTTAAAATAGATTATTAAATCTATTTATTACAAATTGTCCAAATTTAACTTTAATATTTCAAAAATACTAAAATTAAAGAATTATTAGTTTAAAAATTATATTTCTGTTCCAAATAATCAGAAATAATTTATATAAAATTTTGGTGCAAAGATATTAAAAATTGGATTTATTATGATTTAATTATGATTAAAACTAACAAAAATTGATTAAAAATATTAAATAAATGATTTTTCTGAAATAAAAATCATTTCAGAAAAGTTTATCATTATATAAACTCAGAATAATTTTTGTGGAAATTTATAAGATCGTTTTGATATTTTTATAGAATTTTATAAATAAAATGGAATAAACTTAATTTATTTATTATATATATTAAATAAATGAATTTTTGAAAACTCAAAATTGTGAGTGAAACTTTTTCATCAGATTAACTAAAAATAATTTTTGTAGAATTATTAAAATCGTTTTAGTATTTTAAAATGAATTTATAAGATATAAATAATATATATATAAAGTTGATTGTTTTGAAAAAAAAAAATAACAAAACAAGTATAAGAATCGCCACTGCTGGGTTTCGAACCCGCGTGGCTTGTACCGAAGGCACCAGACACAACCAGCTGGTCCAGACCAGTGGTTGTGTTTGGTTTTCGTTTATTTAAAATAAATAATATATGTGTTCTTCTCCAAATCACCATACGAGCCCTAGATTTGAAATCGTTTGATTCACACATCAATAACCCAATTAACCTTAGGGCTATTGATGTGTGGATGCCGAAGATCAAAACCCACTAAAAATATTATACTTACAATGCAGAAACGAGCACGATTTGGACAGTCAACTTGAAAGTCAAAACGCGATTTAATTATCAAGAACAGAGGGTTTTTGTGAAGAATTGAAGGTTGAGAAAGATGTAATGGCGAGTTGTGAAGGTCCAGCAATGATCAATTTATAGTGTAATGGCTCGTATGTTCGAATTGGAAATCATTGAATTTGAATTGAATGCATACGCGTGAATTTTATGATGATTGACTTAATTTGATGATGTTTGACGTGTAATGGACGCGGATAATCAATCAAATTGCTAATTATGTATTACTTACCATGATTGTGTGCTAATTTGACAAATTAAAGGATTTGGTGTGGCTGTCTCTCGCAGCAGCGAGCAGAGGGAAGAAACAGACAGCAATTATAATTGTGTTAAATAGTTATTGTTTCCTAATTCTAACACATAGAGCGTCATGGACCAGTGGCTTGTGTGATGTGTGTTAAGAGCAGAACCGGTCTGGACGCGGGTTCGATTCCCGGTCCAGACAATTCATTTTTTTTATATATAGAGAGGAGGAGAGGTGGAGATGGGCCGGGTATGGGCTGAGTTATCAGGCCAATCATGCTTTGGGCTTGGGAAGGTTAGTGGGTTTAAGAAATTAGGGTGTTGGGTTGGGGTATGTTGTTGGACTATTAAAAATGGGGATTGGTGTTCCTCCTTCACTTTTTTTTTTTAAATCAGAATTATAATTATTATTATTATTATTATTATTATTATTATTATTATCATTATTATAAACTTTTATATATATATATATATATATATATATATGTATGAATAATTATCTTTGTATTAGGGTTCAAAATATCACCAAAAATAATAATAATAAAACTTGTCGTTTTAATCCGTAACGTACAATTATTTAACGTGAAATGTTACAGTACATAGGTATGGTCAACATTTATCACAATGAATAGCTAAATTTCAGGAAAGAAAACACACATTTCGGTATTTTTAATGTACTATAGTTGGTAAAGACATTGAGTTTGAAAATCAGTCATTTATATGCACAACCGACGTTTCAAGAATATTAAAGAGGCGTACCTAGGATCAACTTGAGATATAAAAAGAAAACTGATAAATCTAATTGCTAGCTATTTAACAAAACGTTCCTATAGTGTCTTGCTAGTTTTGTTATAAAATTACGTTAATTAAGAAAAGGTAACAAAACTTGTAGTTAAGGCAAACAAAGCCGGTAAGATGGCAATTGTGATTGTTGAGTTATGTTCCATGGGTATAACTCATTGTGAGCTTTCAACAGCAATCGGCCTTGCATTTTTTTATTATGATATACATTTTTTTAATTATGATAAGTATTTGTATAATAATCAATGACATTATTTATTCAGTCAAAATAACATTAAATAACAATTATTAGAATGTTCATCTAAATTCGGTAAATTGTTAAAAGATAATAATAAATGTCATTAACTTCGGTCAACATATAAATTAATGTCATTAACTTTGTATAATAATCAATGAAATTATTTATAAAATTTATATGTTGACCGAAGTTAATGACATTTATTATTATCTTTTAACAATTTATCAAATTTATATTAACATCATAATGATTGTTATTTAATGTTATTTTGACTGAATATTTACATTAATTTATATGTTGAACGAAGTTAATGACATTTATTATTATCTTTTAAGAATTTACCGAATTTATATTAACATCCTAATGATTGTTATTAACTTGAACGTGAATTTACACAACAGAAATTTGTTCATAGCCTTCGGCACAATCTGGATTGTCACGTTAAAGAACAACTTTAAAAAAAAATTCATAAATTTTGAAAATTAAATGGGCATATGTACATGAAAATAACAAACATACCAAAATTGTTGCCGAAGGGTCATGCAATATCATGAAGAACTGAGAACCATTATGATAAGAGATAAAAGCTTTTGTGTGTACAGATCAAATCCTGTGGTAGAATAGATAGAGAAACATATATTATTAATATAAATCTGATAGATATATATTAAAAAAATCTTGATGACAAAACAAAATTACCACAAAAACCATTGAATACTAAAGTATATGTAAAACAACAAAACATATAATATTGTTTCTCTATCTATTGTTATATATTACAGCATGTATGTTTGCATTTGATATAATATCGGTTGGTACTTACAGAATTTGACAACAGTTCCTTATACAATGACTAATTCCGATTCAATATATTTAAGATGATACAACTGCTTAAATCGATGATATACCTGTATAAATAAAAAATAAAACTGCGTAAATCAGAAAAAAAAATGATGACATAACTGCATAGATCGAAATAAAACAAATCAGAGATCAAACACAAAAGGTAGGATGACATAACTGCACGATTTAAATAAATCCTTTACAATCTATCTAGGATGATAAGACTTTAAATCGATGATATACCTGTTCAAATCAGAAGTAAAACTTCATAAACTTGTTCAAAGAAAAATAAAACTGCATAAACCAGGAATCATCGATTCAATATATTTAGGATTATATAAATGCTTAAACCGATGATATACAAACATAAATCAGATTCAATATATTTAGGAAGATTTAACGTCTTAAATTGATAATATACATGCATAAATCAAAAATAAAAATGAATATACCAAAAATCAGAAATAAAAAAATACGATTACATTACATAACTGCATATATCCAAAATGATTTGAAGAATGGAGAATGAAAATTGATTAAAAAAATAAATAACTAAATGAACTGTATGAACATAAACATACAGTCAGGAGTAGAATATTGGGAATCAAAATGAAAAGTAAAAGAAAAAATGAAGATTTAGAAAAAAATGTTGCAATATTACCTTGAATAAAATCAAATGGAAGAATAGAGAATGAAATTCGAGAGACTGGTCAAGGAAGAATGAAGATTAAATGCAGAATGAAGAAAAAAAAACGGCTTTTATAGATAAGTTGATGGAGCTCCATATAATACTTGGATGCTAGAGGCCCTTTCTAAAGTCTCTATTCCACCCGAGAGCTACTCAATTATTATATAGGTAGATTTGAACGGACGGTGAGGTTGTTTTTGTTTTTTCTATTCTCACTTCATCCTCTTTATTGTCACACCCTCAAATTCCACATGCAAGGTTTTACCGCGAGGCACGTGACACGCCAGGATCCCAATCAATGATCACAATAAACAAACAACAAACATGCATTCATATATATATATATATATATTTTAAAACAAAAACATCATGCTTTGAGCCATAAACCAGTAGCGGAAGCATTTCTTGTATACAACCAAAAGACATATTAAAGTTTACAAAACATTGTTTAATATGCTTCAAAATGTTAGACGCTGTGCATGACTTCGTGCGCCTAGCCCAATGACTGCTACCTTAGCGACCTGAGAAAACATGCAAAAAATGTCAACATATAATGCTGGTAAGTTCATAGGTTTTCTTTCATAAAAGTGTTGTTACCAGTTTGCAAAGATCATTCACGTTCCTACTATGTCATAAGAACGTTAGCTAGACGTCAAGTGTTTTTACTACTACGGTTGGAAACCCATTACTAAACATGTACCAAAAGATGAATCCAGCCCAGATTGACTGGGTTACCGATGCCTCGATAACCCGAGAGTTAGAGACAATATGCACCCGCCCGGCATCCCCGCTGTCGAGTGGGGTTTATGAGGCCCAATAGATCTATCCACATTTCCCTCATTGTTGTACATTCATGGTTTCCCCCTGGGACTTTCCGTAAAATCCGTATAGTAACATAAAGTGCCCATAGTATAACATGACCTTTAATAAGTTCGTAAGTAGCATATTTCTCCCCCGAAAGCAAAACGGTAAAAGTGGGGCTGTGACACTCACCTTAGATTGCGTTACTTGAAAACAGTTAAGTAATTATGCTATGATAGCCCCAAATAGCGGCGACCTATCATAAGATGTGTATAAGTATCCGGACTAATTACCCGCAGGTTAACTAGTTCCCGAATGTCGAGACCATAACCATAAACGGTTGAAAACACCTTTGACTGTTAAACCGACTGTACCAGACAAGACCCGGCATCCCATTGGTGACCCGACATCCCACGTGTTAGACAAATACAAGACATCATGCAACATATGCGATTAACCACTTAATACGCGCAAGAATTCACCTAGTCTAGCATAATGTTCAATTAACGCATAAACAGCTCCGAACACGTGTTACTAGCCATTGGGTGTATCCCGAGGTTCCTATCATGTTCCTAGGTGTCAAATCATGTTCCGGGATGTCAAAATATGCTTACGACAGCAGTACACGCGATTAGGAAACTTACATGCAATTAGGAAAAGTCAACTGGTGAATAGGAGATAGTCAACTGGCGAGTAGGGGCTACTCGCCTGATGTATCAGGTGAATAGGCTGTAATCGCCTGATACATCAGGAGATTAGAGTTCTATTCGCCTATAACAATGCTGTCGCGCAATTTCGCGCGTTAAACCCTCCAAATCAGATCCGAAACATGTAAAAACACCCAACATCAAACCTAAACCATTTACCAACCCATTCCAAGCAAAACCCCCAATTTATCTCTGCTCTAACGGCCTCGGTGCGATTATTTCCAAAAATGGCTAAGTACTAGGTTTCATTAACTATGAAATCTTTCCATAAATAGTAAACATCAGATTACACCTCCTACAACTTGCAAATCATCATCCCTATGTTATAACATCATTCTAGCATGATTCCTAACAATAAACAAGCAATGAATCATATCATAACATCCTACTTCTTCAAGAATCACCCAAATGGGTCAAAATGCATACTTTCATCTAAACACTATATCAATAGCTTAAACTCATAGATAATCATCCTAACAACTCCTACACATCAGAAGTACATCAAATTCATGGAAACATTCATGTTATAATCACCAAAAATGATCATATGCATCAATACTTCACATATAGCAAGTATTATGGTGTAGACTTGTTTTATAACTCATTTCCAAGGTTTTTAAAGACAGATTCTTATCAAAACAAGGTCTGGACTTTTGGGGAACCAAAACAATAACATTACAAAGGTTTGGGATGGAGAACACACCTTGGATTTTATCAAAGAAAGGTGTGTAAGCTTGGAAATGGTGAGTTTTCAAGCAAAACAAGTTCCAGAGGTGTTTTAAGGTGTATGGGAGGCTTAGGATCAGTTAGGGTTGCACAAATGGTGTTTGGGGAGTCAAGGGTTGTATTTATAGGTGTTTTGACTCGTGCATATCAGATTGGGCGAGTAGGGATCAATACAGGCGATTAGAGCCTCTAATCGCCTATATACGGGCGATTAGAATCTCTAATCGCCAGTAAGCTTCCCTATTCGCCTATATATGTGGCGATTAGGAGCCTTCCTAGTTCCTAATCGTCTGTATGGTTCCAGGATGAGTTTTTGGCGTGTTAAAAAGTTTTTTAACACATATAAACACGTATTCACATACCGACAAGTCACATAATGATTACAAACACATAATGCACGATAACTAACACGTTTACATCCGTTCACCAATTCCCGGGACTCGAGACTTGCGTGTGTGCGTTAAACCCGGCGATTCCACGAATCACCAATCCTTGTACACATGGTTATGGACCGACTCCCGATGATCCCGCGGATCATCGTAGCGACTCCCGAGGATTCCCAGAATCATCGTAACGACTCGACTGACCCAGTTAAGTACGTAATATGCATGGCTCACTAAGGTAGACTTACTAGTTTAGTCAATGTTACTAACCTGAGTTTGCCGGGTGTCACATCATCCCCCTGTTGAAAGAATTTTCGTCCCGAAAATTGCTCGAGGCCAAGAAGGAAGAGACGAAAGAGAAGAAAAATTTTCCGGTTGCCACATTTATTGTCAAACTAGTAACTTACGCGCCACGCTAAGCGTGGCGTAGAAATATAACCGGCGTCGATTCATGTAAACCTACAGATTTTTCCGACGAACAGCGGAGTTACACCAACGGTATCGCGAGGGTCTGCTAATTGGATAATACAACGTAGAGAGTCGTATTGTTCTGTCGGTATGCTAGTGCGGGTTGCAGCGAGCAAAACACCTAAACCGGTAGAAAACAATTGATAAAAGAAAACATCTACGATCCTGGCCAACAGCCGGAAGCGTCGCTGTTATTGCGATTGCAACGAACCACCGCTTGAAAAAGAGGATTTAGTAATAAAAGTACTACGATGATATTTTCGTAATTACCTTAGAATTAAAGGCTTTTTATTTTGTTTTTAATAATAAAAATACTATGATGGTATTTTTGTAATTACTACAAAATTGATGGCCTTTTATTTAGAAGTTACTGTAGCTAACGTTAAGAATTGTTATATATAATAATGTTCAGGAATAATCTATATTATATTTATATTATATATGATCATCAATAAATAAGCAAAGACTTTTTAGGCTAATCAAATTGAAGTTAGGTGGAAATATTAAATATTTGAATGGACGGTGAGGTTGGTTTTTGTTTTTTCTGTTCTCTCACTTCATCATGTTAATTGTCTAATGTTCTTGAATTATCTATATTATATTTTATATTTATTTTATATATGAATCATGCATAAGAACTATAAACGTTCCTATAAATGTGTCCACTACAGTTAACTTATAAAAAAAAAAAAAACAAAAAAGAAATCCACTACAGTTGTCATATCAAATTATCTTTGACTTTTCCAAAGAGGTTTTTACTTTTTACAATGGATTTACTTTTGTTGCTCGTAGTGCTAGTAGCTAGCATATTATGTTATCTTATCTATGGTCATCTTAAACCGATAAGAATTGGAGTTAATAAGATCTCCAACGGGTTGGGAGAGAGGGTACCAGAAGCTGCTGGAGCATGGCCAATAATTGGTCACTTGCATCTTCTAGCTGGCTCCCAACTTCCTCACAGAGTGTTGGGCTCTATGATTGACAAGTTTGGACCAATTTTCACAATCAAAATTGGTGTTCATCGAGTTCTAGTTGTTAGCAATTCTGAGATAGCGAAAGAGTGTTTAACTACCAATGATAGAGTCTTTGCTAGCCGACCAAAAGGCATGGCAACCGAGTTGATGGGCTACAATTATGCTAATTTCGCCCTTGCACCATATGGACCATATTGGCGTCATATTCGCAAGATCATTACGCTTGAATTGGCGTCTCATAATCGCCTTCAAATGCTTGCACACATCCGAGCCACTGAAGTGAAGTCATCCATAATAGAGATGCACAGAAGTTGGGTAACAAATAAAGGGTCCTCTGAAACCATTATGGTTGACATGAAACAGTGGTTTGAAAACTTGCTTGTGAACATGATTGTAAGGATGATGTTTGGGAATCATTTTTCTCCTGGTGAACACAATGGAGATGATTTTCACAAGGCCGTTAAGCAGTATGTGGAACTGTTGGGTGCATTTGTTCCGTCAGATGCCATTCCATGGTTGAGGTGGTTCGATTTTGGAGGGTACGAGAAGAAGATGAAGAAGACGGCAAAAGAGATGGATGTTGTACTTAATGGATGGTTAGAAGACCAAAAAAAGAAGATGAATTCTATATCCGCAGTGCAAGTAGATAAGAATGGAGACCATGCAGTCTTCATGGCTGCGTTGTTATCCCGTGTTAAAGAAGAAATAAATGAGGAACTATATGGCTTTGGCACGGATGAGATCGTGAAAGCTACTTCTTTGGTAAGATTTCTATTACAAATGCTTTTATATTTTGTGAAAGAAGTTGGCTGTGATCTAATTCCCTGTTTTCTTTCTTTTGTTGTATTTAATCATAGGCAATATTTACAGCAGCTAGTGACACAACAAGTACCACTCTAATATGGGCTTTAGCTTTACTAGTCAACAACCCATTGGCGTTAGAAAAAGCCCAACATGAGCTTGAAAACTATGTTGGAAGAGATAGAAAAGTTGAAGAGTCCGACATGAACAACTTGGTCTATCTTCAAGCCATTATCAAAGAGACGATGCGGCTTTATCCTGCTGGGCAATTTTCTGTTCCTCATGAGTCCACAGAAGACTGCATTCTAGGTGGTTACGCCATCCCCAAAGGAACCCGTCTTTTGGTAAATTTATGGAAGATTCATCATGATCCACAAATATGGACTGATCCATTTGAATTCCGACCTGAGAGGTTCTTATCAAGCAAAAAAGAAATTGACCTGAAAGGTCGCCATTTCGAGCTTATTCCTTTTGGAAGTGGTAGAAGAATATGCATAGGAATCTCCTTTGCTCTTGAAGCTATGCAGTTGATACTCGCTAGCATAATACAAGGATTTGAGTTCCGAAATCCATCTAAAAATCATATTGATATGACTGAAAGTCCTGGATTGATTAATCATAAAGCCAGTACACTTGAGCTACTTGTTGCGCCTCGACTATTGCCACATGTGTATGGAGCCTTGGCCTAAACCTCTACCTTCTTAAGGTACCCTTAATTTGTTTGTGTGTCATTTGTTGGAAAAAGAGGGAGATATTGGGGTGTAATAGAACGTAATAAGTGAGATTTGGATATGTAGGGAGATAAAGTGGTGTAAAACAATGTAATAAATGTGCAAGTGACTTTGGTGTACTTCAATATAATACTGTGCAATGTTTATGAATATGTAAACAAATGTTCCCAAATTTTGTTACCTTGTATGAAGTGGCAGTGTTAGTCAAACAATGAATATCACGTCCCTTTCCCCACCATAAACTTAGTAGCAGGAACCCGCACGTTACGGTAAGGCTGCACCGTGTTTTGTGATTGTGTCTGGTCAATAACGTTGCGGGTGCTGTACATTATACACACATATTTACAGTATGTAATATATAATCGGAGGATGCACAATTTTAGTAGGAAATAGGTATAAACATTGGAGTAGAATAAGAAGAAGTTAAGTTTGTAATAAGTATCATGCGATGCAAGACTAACACAAATGCTTCTAAACACATTATATATAAGAGGAGACATGTGGTGTTCAAAGTAGTGTAAAATTATAAAGTGATGTAAGAGAACACTTAAAAGTTAAAGCAGAAGAAAAGCTTTAATCTTGAGTAAATAAAAAGTAGTTAAATACTCTAAATTAAGCCATTAAAATAAATAGCTCTAAATGGGGCTAGTCTAGTTCGAGATGAAGGTGGGGTTCATGGTCGGATGTCATATCGTTCATATGTATAGGGTGTAGCTGTAAAAAGAGATTGCATTATACGTAATTATGGTGTGTCGCCAAGAGTGTAAGAATGTGTTATTAAAGTAGAAATGATTGTAATATGTTGTAACTGAAAATTCGCATAGGTACTAACATTGCAAAGCACAAAAATTTTTAGTACATGTAAGGCACGGCCGGGTTTTCATACGGGTTAACATACTTACCGTAAAAATGGCAAAGTGGTCAAATACACATAAAAAAGTTGGGAGCACAGATAAAATACTAAATGAACACATCAACTATGTTCAAATACAGAAGGAACTTCATAAACAGTGTAAGGCATGTACATACCCCTAGCTTTAGCCAAACACAATTATTTTCTTACCGATATTATGGTTTGGTTTATGATTTGGTTTTACAAACTCTTTCATGTCATCTATTTGAATTGCTACTTAATTAATGGACTTGTGTAATAGAAATGTTTGGTTCATATTATATTTTATTAGTAGTTTTGTTTTTTTTCTTTTAAACACATACATATTGTTTTTATAGAATTAAAACTTGATACACATTTTGCTGCATCTATTCATTACTGATATTTAATCCTTTTTTAAGTGTGTGCATATAATCATGCTAAAAATTTGCGTATGGGTCAAAGCGAACCGGAAAATCATAAGAAACGGACATAGTAACTCCATAGAGCGTTTGTGTTTGTTTTGTCAATTGTGGAATAGTATCTTAAAAAATGAAGATGCCATTTTCTACTCTAGCTTCATTTAAGTGTTTTGGTTTTTTGTTTTTTCGTACCAGAGGGTTACCAAGGGGAATAAGCAATAAAAACCGATCTCACTCCATGTGACGAGTAAAATTTCCTGTATGCATGATAACACAATGGTACATGACGTGTAAATCTCAATATTTTCACACCAGGCATTTGTTGTTGGATTTATAACTTATTTATTTGTTGTTCTCATTTATGTTATTTTGATAAGACATATTTAGTACAAATTACTAAAATATCATTACATATGTCTAATAAAACAGATAGAAGAGATGTATCAATAAGTGAATAAAACAGAAAAAATAAACAGAAGGGAAGAAATAATCATGCATATCTTAAGATTAAAATGCAATGGAGCAACTCTAATCTTTTACGCTATGTTTCTGGGTTCACATAAGGAAAGAAAAGAAAAAGAAATGGATAGATTTCCTTCCCTTTCTTTTCCTTTCTTTACCACTTTTTTATTTCTCATTCCTTTCCTACCTTTTCTTTCCAATTTGTAAGGATAAAATTATGCCCCAGTTTCCTTTCTTTTCTTTCCTTTTCTTCCAAAAAAAAATCTCTAGGACACGCATTTCTTTCCATCCTTCCTTAAAAAAAATCTCTGGAACGCAACCAAACTTTTCTTTCATTCCATTTTCCTTTTTTTTCTCTCCTTAGGTAAACTCGGGAACACAACGTTAAACATGAAGTTAGTGACCTACACAAAAACTAATCGAGTATTATACTTGAGAGTTAATAGCTTCAAAGTAGCATGTATACACAACTCATAAACCATATACTTCCACCCAAATAAAAATAAATAGTCAATTGATTATCAACCCAAATTCACAAAATTTCAATGCTACAGTATTTTCGTTCATGAGTAATGATAGGTTATGTTTAATAGTTTTATTGTTATTATTTACTAATTTTATAGTGATTACCCTTATATTATTAATTCATTCTTTGTTATTACCATTTTAAATATTTCACAAACCTTATATAAAAGTTAGTAACATGTTAATTTTTTATTTCATATATATTTCCAACAATAACAACTATAAATAAGGAAATTCAATATTAGTGTAATACATAATATACACAATTTTCTTGAATAATAATAACAATCTAATAAAAATGACAATTGTGGATGAAATGGTACACCATTTTTTTAAACCAAGTTATGTATTTATTTTTTCTCAGGACAAAATATAAATATTTTTGTCTAGTATCCATCAATTCATAAAAGATACTCTTATTCAAATAAAATGATTTAAGTGTATATATTAGATAAATGCGTAGTTAACCTAAATGGAATTATTTGTTGCACAAAGTGTATGTTTACTACATATATAGTAAATGCTATTGACTTGTTTCTATAAAATTTCATTTTCTTTCCAACATAAACTTCATATACACTACGGTATATCTTCTTTTTTTACCCTAAAGATTTTAAATGAATGTCGAGTAACATGTGTTAAAAGATCGCTTGTAGCAATTGAGTTAAAGGTTTGATTTCTTACTTGAAACCAAGACTACGAGCAATATCACTTGGCAAAATGAAAGGCGAACAAAACCCTTGTCTCAAACGGAAGTTGGTTATCATAAAACAAAAACAGTCAGCCAGTCTTCAGGCTTGGTGTGTTCTTTTGCGACACGATTGACAGAAGTTTTAAGTCACCGATAAATTAAAGTGATACGAATCTCAAATGAGATGTTGAAGGTTTAAAGAGTGGAATGTGTGTAACACACCATCTTTGTATATACAAGCATGAGTTATAATCGGTTACAACTTTTGATCTATAATTGCAAGTGAATAAATTAAATTGTTTGAGTTTCTCAAAACAAGATGCAGGTGGAAGTATAGCAGTGAAGTTGCTGAAAACGCTGACGACGCAGGTCTAATTTGGTCAACGAAAGTTATAGAAACTGATATACGTTAATTTATACATATAAAAGCCCCGGTTTAACTCCCATTTATATACGTTTTTGCTCTTATACACGATTAATTGGTACTTATTTGGGTATCTTTATGATTACAGGTCTTAACCGGTGTCCAGGAAGCAAACCGGATCAAAAACGAAGGTTTCTGCGCGAAAACGGAAGGTTTGTCAATCCGAGCGGCCGCTCAGAAAGAGTGAGCGGCCGCGCGGAATGAGTGAGCAGCCGCGTGCTTTTAACAACTCTTTAAAACCAGGGCAGAACGTCATATTTAGGGTATTGGGTGATTTTTGGGCGATTTTGGGGCGTTTTTGGGCGATTTCTAGGGCTCGTGAACGCTGTGAAGCCGATTAACAAGCTTGGGAAGGAATCTAAGAACATTAACATCATCCAATCCATCATAACCTTGCTTCTTTATTGTTTGATTCTTGACCTAATATTATTTCAAATCTGATTTTGAAGCATTGTTATGATGTTCATGTTATAGATTGTACACCTACGGGTAAAAACAAGTAATATTTAGTAGTTAGAACAATCATTTATATGTTAATCATGTTTTGTATGAATTTGGTGTTTTTCATGTTTGACTCTTGATGATCATAGTGCAACCTTGTTTTATTGTGGTTGGATTTGTGATTGTGTTTGAATGACTTTGATGATTATCGGTTGTGTTAGTCGGATACATATTGAAAAACCGTCCGTTTAATCAACCGGTAGTAGACTAGTTAACTTGTTAATAAGTTTACAATATGAAACTGTAACTGGGTATTGGTTGAGTTAAAGTCAGTAGAATAATGATTAGAAATGCTTATCAGCACGTAAAAGGGTTTAAAAAGCTTAATGGTGTTGTTACTGATCTTTGACACGGTTGATAATCTTTGCTAGTTATTTGGTTAAAATGGAGATCTTAGTAGATTTGTGTTCAAAGTTGGTAAAATGGAATAGGTTGTGAAATGCTCTACTTTATGCTAGTCTTGATGGTTGTATTGTGTATTCGGTATTGCTTTCCTTGATTAGTGAGGTTAGAAAACTCTTAACAGATGACTAACTTATCTTTAGAAGATTCACATGAGATCATATCAGCTGCTCGCTAATGAACAATTTGAGGTGGTTAACGTGTGTTTATCGTGTTAGCTTTCCTTTTCTTCAAAAAAAAAATCTCTAGGACACTTTGTATTTGGAGTCTTTTATATATATATATTTGCTATGCTTTGGTTTAAATTAGATTAAATTAGTTAAAACAAACATTCACTATCTTTTCTTATTGGTAAATCAGTGACAACGGTTCAGTACAATTGCTCCGCGCGTGTTCATGGATCGATATTTGGTTCTTATCTATGCTTTACTACATATGTGACAGGTTGTGCTTGCCCTTTAATGTGTGTTCTAATGTTAACATTAAAATTATTTTTATAAATTTAAAACTCAATTTGCGCGAGTGTACATATTTATATGTATGCTCAGAGCACACCAAGTTTCTGACACGACGAGCTTTTGGAACGACCCGAGTTACTCCTTTACTCGTGTACATGCTTGTGAATATCTATCTATACTTGTTTATTTGATTCATTCATTTGTTTATAGTAATTTTTATTCTTTATCTGATTAATTTCTATATAATACAATGCAAAAGGAATTTAGAATATTATAGCCAAAATTTAAAACATAATGACTACATAGAATTCTCACACTTTGTACGAAAAATGCACTTTGTATAGGAACCTAAATCTAATATATATATATATATATTGTATTTGGAGTCTTATATATATATATATATGTATATATATTTGCTATGATTTAGTTTAAATTGGATTAAATTAGTTAAAACAAACATTCACTATCTTTTCTTACTGGTTAATCAGTGACAACGGTTCAGTACGAACAATCGCTCCACGCGTGTCCATGAATCGATACTTGGTTCTTGTCTATGCTTTACTACATATGTGAGAGGGTGCGCTTGCCCTTTAATGTGTGTTCTAATGTTAAGATTAAAATCATTTTTATAAATTTATAACCCAATTTGCGCGAGTGTACATATTTATATGTATGCATTGAGCACACCAGAAACCTATGAAAATAATTATGTACAATGATACAAACCTATTTACAACATTACAAAGCACATATAACCATAAAGCTTGATGTACGATACCATATTGCATAAACCATTTGCATTTTAATACTATATAAACAATAAATAATATCCATCCATAGTGGTGGAGTGGCATTTGTTTCACCTATGTGATCAAAGGTTCAATCCTCACTTCCTTCATTTATGGTTTGGTATCCGGTGAAGATCGAAAACGGGTGGCGCCAGTTCGAATTTGACGGGCGGCGAGGTTTTACCGAGTTCTATAACACCGTCGTGCCTTCGGGCGGGTGGGGCTCGGGTTTCTGCGCATTGGGAGAAGGGGAGGGCTGCTGGAGGTCGAGTAGTCAATTCTTGGGCACGACGTCCCGCAAGGGTGGTTGCCATACAGTTGTTCGCCGATCAAAAAAATAATAATAATAACATTCATTTATTAATTTGGATGCGTTAGTTAATTGTTGTATTAAATTTGTCTTCCCAATTTAATGAAGTTACAAATTTGTCCATATATATAAATATGAAATGACTAGTTTGCCATCTAGCACCCATTATATAGTAGTATGGAAATATAGATAATTAATTGGGAAGATCCCGAGAATAAACACTTGACCAATAGAAAAAGCGAAACTAAACATGGTTGGCATCTAATACTAGGATCCAACTCATATTTTGCGTCTACCAATTATTGAATTACAAGTGTATAGTTGTTTATAGACCTACATTCTTAAGGTCTCACGGTCTGCACATTAGACACCACCCTCTTCATGCCGACCTTTTCATTAAATGCATAATTTTAGAGACTTTTTATTTAGAAAAAATGCCCCCTTCCTTAGAATCAATCTCTTTTTCCTAGAGCCCATCTCAATATAGGACTTGACTTTGGTGTAGTATAGAGACAATCCCTAGACTTCAGAGGCGATGAGCCTAAATTAACATTTTCATTAATAGTAATAGTAATAGTAATAGTAATAGTAATAGTAATAGTAAGAGTAATAGTAATAGCAATAATAACAACAACAACAATATAGCATTTAATTGCATCAACTAACACAAAACCCAAATTCATCATAATCTAGAGAATCCTTCAAAGAAAGGATTTCAAGTGTACCTTGGGTTTGTAGGGTTTAAATAAACCAATCTATTACCAACATCCACTAATTTGAGCTTTCAATAGCTCGTGATTAGGGCTGGATTGTAAGAATGGTTATTAGAGGTTTTTTCTTCCTCTTTTCCTTGGTGTGCATTGATACCCACATCCCCACACACCCTTAATGGTTTTTTTTTTTTTTTTTTTTTTTTTTTTTTTTTTTTTTTTTTTTTTGTAAAAACATTAAACCAACTTACAATTTCAGTCCCTCAAGTTTTGTTTACCAATCAAATGTCTATTTAACTTACCTAACTAAGTTAACTTAGTTATGTTTTGGGGTAATTTGTTTACTCTTTAGTTAACCATACCAGTGAGGTTATTTTCCTATTAAAAACATAAGCATGTTTTCAGCGTTTAAGTCCCATTTTAGTTATCAATAAAATGCTCGTTTCGTTATTTAGACCATTTCAATACCCATAAAATGCAGATTAGCTTAATTATGTTAAACGGAGTTTCGGGATGTTACACATACCACCCCACACTTACTACCTAGAACCTGCAAACAAAAGAAAATACTACAACTGACAATTCAATAACTCTATAACCCTTCATCCTATTCCCACCACCTTGGATCTAATCACACACACTCAACCCTTTAAAATGCCACAATTGTGGCAAGCCATGGATTTTGAGTTTCATGTCGTACTTCAAACAACTTCCTGATGGTTCAATTGACAAATACAAGGCATATTTAGTAGCTTATGGCTTTCTTTAACAATACAGAAAGGACTATCTTGACATGATCCTGTCATTAAACCGGTCACTATTCTTAACATACTCTCGATAGCCCTATCGAACAGTTGAATCATTCATCAACTTGATGTCAGCAACACCTTACTCCATGGCACCCTGCATGAAGAAGTGTTTATGACCCAACCTCCGGGTTACAAACATTCCGGATATCTAAATCATGTGTGTAAGTTAAAAAAAAATTTACTCTACGTTCCTAACCAAGCACCATGCACCTGCTACATTGAGCTTACCACCTTTCTTATTGCTTGTGCCTTCACTAAATCCTTCACATGTATCTTCATGGTTTATGTTGATGACATAGTCCTCACGGGTAACAACTCTAAATTTTCTTAATCATTTTGTGTAATTACTATTCTTGTATGTCCCTAGCTTGGTGATAAGTCGTATGTGTCATTTATAGTGTTTCCTGTATAATAGGGGAAGGCATTAGTTGAATTTGTGAATGTAATAGGTAGGTATAGAAAAGTTCCAGGAGAATGAGAGTTGGGCCTATAAATAGGAGCCTTAACTTCTCATTCCCCAACAATTGTCTCTCGAATGTAATCAATGACGAACCTCTATCGATTTTTTCTATATATATTATATGTTAATCTTTATTGCGTCTTATTCTAAACAACTATCAAACGCGTATGTGTTGTTTCCACCAACATACGCATCGAACACCCAGAATCAATTTCTTGTTATCGTGTTTTGATAAAGAAGATGGTCTTAAACTTTGTAACCATTCTTGCTAAACAGTTTTCTCTTAAAGACCTTGGTCCTCTCTCCTACTTTTTAGGCATCTAGGTTATTCCCACCAACTGTGGCCTTCCTCTCCCAACACCGTCATATTCAAGACCTTCTCCAACATTTCCATACGGATAGTGCCAAATAAGTCACTAGCCCTCTCAACACAACAGTTTGACCTCCAACCAGATGATGGTACTCACTCGTCCGGCCCGACTTCTTACAAAAGGTTCCATTCATCATGATCTTTTCTCACAGAAGATTACCGATCTTGACCGTAAAGCATTTTTCGGCTCCGACTAGGGGAGAGTCTCCACAGCGGGCCAATAACTCACTACATATCTGTTATATCTTGGCAATAATATCATATCTTGGTGATATACCAAGCAAAATTCCATTTTCCGCTCATCAACTAAAGTAGAGTATATATCACTTTCAAACACCGCTGCAAAAGTTTCGTGGGTTTATAACCTTCTTCGAGAACTTGGTATAATATCTACACAACACCAAAACTTTATTGTGACAATACAGAGGCTACCTACTTATGTGCAAATCCGGTCTATCATTCACGTATGAAGCGTGTCGCCGTAAATGTAATACCCCAACCGATGGCGGAGTCATCGAGATCCCACGTAGTGACGATTATTCAAAAGCTCATGTTTGGGTAGTGGTTGATTTAAGGTGGTTCTTTTTGTGGTGGTGAATGGTACTTTTTTTATGGTGGTTATGATGGTGGATGATGATTGGAGGTGGTGTATGATGGATGCTATGTAAGTTTTTGTAAAGACTTGAATGATGTAGATGCACTATATACCTACTTTAAACACACTTGTAGTTATAATCTAAACGCACCTTATATATATATATATATATATATATATATATATATATATATATATATATATATTCAAATGCATGTACCAAAACATTAAAAAAACTGTGTAGCCAAAAAACTTCAAACGCATATTAAAATGTTTTAAACGCATGTTGTATAAAAATGAAACTACAACTATTCCTGATCATCAGACTCTTCTACTTCCACATCTTCATTATCTTCAAATTCATCTTCAACATTTTGATCATCTTGTTCAACCTGTGGCTGAGTTGAACCAGCATCCCTTTGATGTTTGCGTCGATCATGGCATTTTTCTCTGCAAATCTTGCACGTTCTCTTATTGTTTACCGATCCGACTAACTATTTTTTCTTTGCTGGACTTGATATGCTTCTGTTTACCACGACCTTTGTTCTTAATCCCATTAGGTAGTCAAATAGGAGGTTCGGACTTGGATGGTTTATCATAACCAAGAAGAGAAGCATATCTGTCATACTTCTACTAACTAGGTCTCTTAAACTTGCTCTGATCAATCTTCTCTACCATACCTTTCATTTGTTCATTGACCAAAGATAACTCAGATAAATCAGTTATTAAGGTGTTTGCAAGATATTCACCAGCCAATACAATCTCCTTAGCAATCTCTCTAACTTGTTTACACTTGTCATCACCAAATTCCCCAGTTTCAAATGAATATGTTATTTCATTTGGAACAACATCTTTTGTCCATTCCTTCACAATATACTTTTTCAAGAATCGGTTAACTCTGAACATGCTTAGAACAAAAAATATATGCCTACGCAAAGACCCACACTGCTCAAACCTCCTACAAGTAAATTGTGAAGTAACATCTTCAACATCCTCAACCAATTCCCTCTTGAAAAGCAACTGTAAAATATTAAAAACAAATTTTCTGAATTTGAACGCACATTGTATAAATTACAAACGCACACTGTAAAACCTATAAATGCACATTGTATTAAAAACACACTAAATACCTCAATAAAACCTTGACCATGTGCTTGTAGATCTTCAACATAAAGCTTTAAAAATCCTTCTTCAGCCCTTTGCATATGTACACCTATTAATCCTTCATACGTGGCATATCTCTTGTTGAATATCAAAGAAAATAGTCCTTGTAAATATTCTGAATGCCTCTTCTTCAATAGGATTTCTAGTCCAAAAATCAGGAACAATATGCCTTGAATCATGGTCATTCTTCTTATGGTTGAATCTCTGCGCTTCAAGTGAAGTTTCAAAATGGGTAAAAAAAATTCAACAAGGGTCAACTGAGAATTTGCAACCTCGCAAAAGAAGTGATTTTCACTCTTAGATCTTGATGTTGTCCTCATTAGGCCAGACATAGGTTCATCCCGGTAAAAAGCAAGGATCCACATTGATCTCATGTTGAACATGTCGGTCAACCAATTGTTCTCTGTTATTTTAAAATCAACCATAACTACACCCCTTTCAAAATCAAACGTCTCTGGGCTGATTGAGTCTGTCCATATAATTGCACATATTCGTCTTTCAAACTCATCATCACTGCATAATGTACCACCCACCTAAAAAAATAGATGAAAATAAACGCACATGGGTTAACTTTAAACACATGCATTGAATTAAAACAAATGCATGTTACAAAAACTTAAACGCATGCACTGAATGTTAGAATTTTCAGGTATTATTAAAACGCACCAATGATATAAACAAACACACATTTTAAGTTTATACAAAAAATTTACTAACTTTATTAGAAACTTTCTTCATGATGTGCCACATACACAATCTGTGTCTGCTATTTTGAAAAACCAACTGAATAACATTTTCATGGCAAGGTCTTGATCTGTTACAACCACTTTTGGATGCTTACCAAAAGATTTGAAAAAGGATTTTAACAACCATGTATACGATTCAATTGTCTCAGATGACAACAATCCTGCTCCAAGGGTCACATTCCGACAGTGGTTATCAATTACGGTAAATAGTACAAAAACCATCTTGTACCTACAACCCATTAGAAGAGTTTTTAATAAACTATGAACATATAATATCTGTATATGAAAATTTAAAAATTTAAAAAATACTTATTGGTGTTAAATGATGCATCAAAGGATATCACATCTCCGAATTCGATATAGTTTCTTTTGCATAACGCATCAGCCCAAAATAAACCGTTGAGTGCATTCTTTTCATCCACGGAAAACTCAAAAGAAAATTTTGGCAAGAACTTCTTCTTATCCCTAAGCCTAGACACTATCATATCAGCATCATATTCACCAATGAAAGTGTTTAATCCGCCTTTAAAATTCTTGCAATCAGTAGCCGTTGCACCAACTTTCTCAAATCCTCCGTACTTGGTCTTCATAATATTAAAAGCTTTGACAGGACCCATGTTCAATGAAGACAGCTGACATGTCATCTTTTCTTGAGTGTGTGTCAACTTTCTATTAGCTGATACGAAATGAATGTCATCTTCAGATACAAAAGCATGATTATGAGCTTCCACAAAGTCATAAGTATTAAAAGTCTTGTCATCCTCAGAACATAGTTTTACATGTGCCTTACATTCGGTCCGGATAGACCGTCTTTTCCTTGTCTTAACATCTTTCTTAGAATTCTCTAGACCTACTTTAACTGGCTTATAACCCTTCTTATGGCATATAAAGTATTTGATACGTAGAACACCAATTTGTGCACATCTTGGCAACCCTTTCGAACGGAAAATCCAGCAGCCTTTGCATATTTTTGATAAAAATCATATGCATGATCAATACTATGAAACTCCATGTCTAGTACAGGTTTAAGTGATGCATGGATGATGTGTGTAAATGTATATATATAAATAACACAAGCTTTAATTAAAACGACTCACCTAAAAACTACACACGCACGGCAAGTGTACCGGTCGCAAAACAGTAAACAGATAAGAACGAGTATCGAACCCAAAGACGCGAATGCAACTCTAGATCACAAACTCTACCGAATACTAGCCTAAATAAATATATACTTATCTGGGAGGGTTGAACTAATAATTATAAACTTAATTAAACTAAATATATTAAACTTAGCTTAACTCGACAACTAATACGAACTTAAAGAACTGGAGAAATCAGATAGGAAGAAGGCTGGTAACCTGGGTAGAATCCCTAGACTCTGGTTATAAAAGCTGACCTATGTAATCCGGTTGGAGACCCTGTTCTCATCTAACAAACCTCCTGTCAAGGATAGTCGACTAAATTCAAGGCGGGACAAGTGTTGAGATGCTAAAATGAAAGTGGATCGCCCCAGCGAAACCAAATCCCACAGTAATCCTTTAATCAACCACTCTTGGATCGAAAACTCCCAAACTGTGAAACAGACTTAACTAATACGAATGAAATCCTAGGAAAACTCTAAACACGAATAAGTAACCGGTCTCGCCCTAGCGATAACCAAACTACCAAACAATGCCTAGTTAGTCAACCTAGCAATCCCGAATTATATTCCTAACCTTCGGGAAGGGATTGCACACCTTAGCTAATTGATTTTAAAAACCTGTTAAACTTGCGCTATTCCTAACTGCAAGAACTAGCTCGACAACAAAAGTTAATCAAATTCGAATGATTTCTAGATCTAGGGGATATTCCTATGTGCCTAGAACATCAAAACCAACAAACAAGTAATCAAATCAAAAAGCGCCAGCACACAAATATTCAAAATCAAACATAAAAATTAAATCATGTAACCCAACACATCCAAAACGGAAAACATAAGTCTTTACTTAAAAACCAAACTCTAGTTCATCATCCCAAGCCACCAACAAAAGGTTTAGCCAATAATATTTAAAAACATCTTCACAAAATAAATAAAAATAGTTTTAATCATGTCTATAAAAATAATAAACGAAAACTAAACCTAACCCAAGGCTCCTTGGCTATTGATCTTTAACGTGCCCGTGACCTTTTCTCCTACCGTACCCTTTCGCTCGTCACCGTAGTTGGCCGGTAGCTTTTGCTTCTGTGCGACTCAAAAAATTGCTACTGAATGAATGAATATATATCCTTCGCAAAAATAAATGCCGTCCAACTTTTTTCTTCCTCTGTATCCATCCCAATTCACCGACTTATTCCAAGTGTTGTTTTGTTTTGCTTGGGCGGTTGGGCCGAGCCCAAGCGATTTCTTTTTCCTTTTTTTTAATTATATTATTACTATTATTATATTATTAGTATTATTATTATATACTCCATGCTCTTGACTCGGGTGTTCTTGGCTCGACCAAAATTTCTCGTTTATGCTCCAACGTCCATGAAAACGTGCTCTTTAGTGTTCGTGTCTCAATTAAAATTCCTTCGTTTTAAGCTCATTCTCCACGAACACCTATAAATAATAAAATAAATAATTAAGTACTAAAAACTAATAAAAACTATACAATGATAAAAATAGGCCAACAAACGAATATGCGCCTAAAACTACTAAAACTATATACAAAAGACTCAATTATAACTCAAAATACATAGGAGAATCGATGTGTTTTACGACACATCAAACATCCCCACACTTAAACCTTTTTCGTCCCTGAAAAAGAATTATGCAATGGAATCACAATCAAGTAATCTGGCCTCAAAACATAGGTTACTTTAATTTTAAAAATCTAATCACGTGCCAACTGCGATTGTAGGTATACTTGTCCTCTTAAACCCAACCGCCGGTTCCCAAGCCCCTTTTTATTTATGTTAAGTTCATGTTGATTAGTCTATCTAGGGTCTCACTCGAAGGAAGCCACAGTTTCTCCTAATCCCGCCTCAAGCTTATGAAGCTAAAGGAACGACCAATTGACCATTTCCCAACCGTCTTATGTAGAAAACCAAGAGAATTTAAAATCACCTTTTTTTTTTTTTTTTTATTTGCATACTTAACTCAGAGGGTGTGACCAATCCAAGTCGCTATCCCAGTGGCCAGGCACCTTAAGTTTCAGCAATTTTTTTTTCATCTCAGCATACTTAACTCAGAGGGTGTGACCAATCCAAGTCGCTATCCCAGTGGCCAGGCACCTTAAGCTTCAGCATTTTTGCTTTGATTTCTAATTTTTTTTAAGTGATTAGAAATTCTAACGGTTTTCTACTTATAACGGTGCTTCTTATACTATTATTGGCGGTTTTAGCTTCCCCATTTTTTTCCTAGATGAGAACCCACAAGGTATCCTAATATATTTAGGTGTATTAGCTCAAAGGAAACTTTTCTACCGGCTGGGCCTACCCACACATCCCAAGTTAACACGCTTTCGATTATTTATTCGTCTAATATATATAGTATTTGAAAACCAGACACTTGATTTTATCTATCATTTTCCATATTTTATATAATGCAAACTTCAAAATCAGGGACTTTTTTTTCGTTTTTTTTTTTTTTTCAAACGACTTTATATACAAACTACTCAAACGACTTTATATCCAAACTAAACGACAGTTTCCCATCCCCACACTTAAACTCTACATTGCCCTCAATGTAGGAATAGAAAACGACTCAAAACAAAAAATAATAAAAAAAAAATTCCGAATACAAAAATAAAAAGACGAGGGCAAATTGGAAAAGACTTAGCTGGTTAATTAAGGCGTAAGTTCCAAAAACTCTAGTCCAATCCAGCTCGATCGTATAGCATTTTGGTCGTGATCGGCTCTAACACAATGGTAAACTCTCGGGTTGCTTCAATATAACGTACAACTCCAGAATCGCCCGAATGGAGATTGAGTACGAGCGGTACAATCCAAACCTGCGCAAAACGAAGCAAACAAAACCCGAGCATAATACCGAACCACACAAAAATAAAAAAGACTCAAACTACTAACTTAGACTCATAATATAACAACAGACAAGAAAACGTACCTGCTTGGCAAAATGGCGGTGAATGGTGGTAAAACCAAATGGGTAGAAAGAAAAAAAAATTCCGATTCTCGCTCAACGTGAAGGACACTGGTGATCACAACACGCGTTGCAAGAGAAAAAAAAATATAACTTTCCGGGGTAATAGCTGGTCGCATGAGGCGAACAGGTCAGCCCAGACTCCTCACATTACGTGAAAAGTCTTTTTTCAGAGAAAGTTAATTAATTAATTTTTTTTTTTAAGAAAAATTCTCTTATTACCCAAATCTTTACCAAAACTCCCAGTCATAAAATATATATAAAGATAATACATGGGACCCGCTCATTGTGAAATTTCCTATACCTAAGCAAACACGCAAACTTGCAAACAGACTCAAAGACACAAAAAAAAAACAAAGAAAAAAAATAAAAAATAAAAACCTATGAACCACTACCGATTGACAGACCACAAATAAAAAAAAATGAAAAGCTAGAAAAAAAATAAATAGGTGTAAATATAAATTTACAAACTCTACATAGCCTCCCCACACTTAAACTTAATCAGGGGGCTTCTCTTTTATCTGGACCCGAACCCAAAGACGCGAATGCAACTCTAGATCACAACCTCTACCGAATACTAGCCTAAATAAATATATACTTATGTGGAGGGGTTGAACTAATAATTATAAACTTAATTAAACTAAATATATTAAACTTAGCTTAACTCGACAACTAATACGAACTTAAAGAACTGGAGAAATCAGATAGGAAGAAGGCTGGTAACCTGGGTAGAATCCCTAGACTCTGGTTATAAAAGCTGACCTATGTAATCCGGTTGGAGACCCTGTTCTCATCTAACAAACCTCCTCTCAAGGATAGTCGACTAAATTCAAGGCGGGACAAGTGTTGAGATGCTAAAATGAAAGTGGATCGCCCCAGCGAAACCAAATCCCACAGTAATCCTTTAATCAACCACTCATGGATCGAAAACTCCCAAACTGTGAAGCAGACTTAACTAATACGAATGAAATCCTAGGAAAACTCTAAACACGAATAAGTAACCGGCCTCGCCCTAGCGATAACCAAACTATCAAACAATGCCTAGTTAGTCAACCTAGCAATCCCGAATTATATTCCTAACCTTCGGGAAGGGATTGCACACCTTAGCTAATTGATTTTAAAAACCTGTTAAACTTGCGCAATTCCTAACTGCAAGAACTAGCTCGACAACAAAAGTTAATCAAACAAGAATGATTTCTAGATCTAGGGGATATTCCTATGTGCCTAGGACATCAAAACCAACAAACAAGTAATCAAATCAAAAAGCGCCAGCACACAAATATTCAAAATCAAACATAAAAATTAAATCATGTAACCCAACACATCCAAAACGGAAAACATAAGTCTTTACTTAAAAACCAAACTCTAGTTCATCATCCCAATCCACCAACAAAAGGTTTAGCCAATAATATTTAAAAACATCTTCACAAAATAAATAAAAATAGTTTTAATCATGTCTATAAAAATAGTAAACGAAAACTAAACCTAACCCAAGGCTCCTTGGCTATTGATCTTTAACGTGCTCGTGGCCTTTTCTCCTACCGTACCCTTTCGCTCGTCACCGTAGTTGGCCGGTAGCTTTTGCTTCTGTGCGACTCAAAAAATTGCTACTGAATGAATGAATATATATCCTTCGCAAAAATAAATGCCGTCCAACTTTATTCTTCCTCTGTATCCATCCCAATTCACCGACCTATTCCAAGTGTTGTTTTGTTTTGCTTGGGCGGTTGGGCCGAGCCCAAGCGATTTCTTTTTCCTTTTTTTTAATTATATTATTATTATTATTATTATATTATTAGTATTATTATTATATACTCCATGCTCTTGACTCGGGTGTTCTTGGCTCGACCAAAATTTCTCGTTTATGCTCCAACGTCCATGAACACGTGCTCTTTAGTGTTCGTGTCTCAATTAAAATTCCTTCGTTTTAAGCTCATTCTCCACGAACACCTATAAATAATAAAATAAATAATTAAGTACTAAAAACTAATAAAAACTATACAATGATAAAAATAGGCCAACAAACGAATATGCGCCTAAAACTACTAAAAACTATATACAAAAGACTCAATTATAACTCAAAATACATAGGAGAATCGATGTGTTTTACGACACATCAATGGACGTCCGGAATGAATGAGTTAATAACTTGCTCTTCTACCGGAACATCAGAGGACACGCCTACAAATAAACGCACTTAGTAAAATTTAAAACGCACATTGGAAATTTGACAGTTGGACTAACTAAACGCACACATGATGATATTCAAACGCACTCATAAAGAATCATTGTACATGTTTGGAAACTGATAAACGCACTTGATAATTTAAACGCATCAAATAATCAAAAAACACAATTCAAATACCTTAGATCTAATAGACATGTAAATGTAGTCAATGGTCAATAGAGAATTAGTCTCTAGTCAACCTTGTAGATGTAGTTGTAGATGCATTATTGGGCGACTAATGCTTTGGATTACAATAAACATATGTTAATGGTGATAGTCGACTGAGCGAAGGAGTTTGAATGTGGGCGAATGAAGAATATTAAAGGTGCGAAGGAGAAGAATTGATACGAAGGAGAGACAAAGAGTGCAAATGTAGAATTTATGTTTTGTATTGCTTGGTTCGCACGATATGATTGGTCGAACCTGCACATTCGACCATTCAATATGGGTAAATGTGCAGGCCTATAAATAGGTTAAGCCATTTTTGAAAGTTAGTTGTTGTTCATTTTATTTCCCTCCTGTTTTGTGTCTCTCCCTAGTGTTTTGTCAACTTATTTTCACGTCATATCTGATTGTAATCTTTATCTAAACGTGTAATTTGAGTTGATTATTAATGATCAATACCTTTGAAAGATGATATCTGTGTTTTGATTGTTTGATTATCATAATTGTGATTGATTCAGGGATTCCGCACCTGAATCAAACTTGTTTGATCAATCTCTTTGTAGATTTGACGATCCTAAACGCATACAAACTGGTATCAGAGCTACGGTACCGATTTGAACGATCAAACAGTCATTTGAATCAATCACAGCTCGTTTTCATGATTTCAGACGTTAAAGTTCAGTTCTTGATTGAAAGGTTGAAAACCTAGAAACCCTAGATTCTTAATTGAACCCAAAATCATGTGATTTCACCATGTTTTTGTGACTTCGAGGGTTAGGTTTTCATTTCCGCACCATTCTGTACAAGTTTCATCATCAAATTCGAACAATCAGAGTGTTTATGGGCAGATTTGCAGAAAATATTGAAGAACACGTTTTTCTGCAAACGGTCGAATGTGCAGAAGATTTGTGAATACGAGAGGTCGAACGTGGAGTGTATTTGGTCGAACGTAGGATTTTGAGGACGAACCTAGAAATTTTCCACATTCGAACCTTACGACAGGTCGAACCTGGAAACTTTCCACATTCAAACCTCACTACTGGGCGAATGTGGGATTTCAACCAATCATGGTACATTCGACCTTACTAAACGGTCGAACGTAGCTTTGTTTCCACCTTCGCCCCCTCGACATATAGAATAAAAAATGGCAATTTTTGAAGATTTTTGGGAGAATGATGATGATGTCTACATGAATTGTTGAAGAAATGATGATGATGAAACGTTTTATTGTGGGGTAGTCATGAGAATCAACAGTATGATAATCAGATTCAAATGACTATTATGGGCCAGAAAATAGACAGATTTTATTCCGCAAGATGAAGAACAGTCAACCCAGTTCCAGTGTGATTGAAGGAACTTGTTCAAACAAAGTTGTTATGTACAAAAATATCAAGACTGAGATCTCAATGTTCCGAAAGTAATGAGGGATCTCAGTAGGAGTCATGTGGCACGTAGATTCAACGAAAGTTTCAAGGTTACAGTCCTGAAGAATTTCAAGAGCTGTTGGTGGTTATTGTTGGCCCTATAGAAAACTTCAGTTTCTGAAGCATTTCAAGTCCACAATTGTACCGGTAGTTCCTGCTGAAAACTTCTGATTGCTTGATTCACTCGTCTACGGCTAGTATTCTGTCGAACAGATGAAGTTACTCAAGAACATTTAAAGAGAAGAATGTGTTAATGCAATCACAGTCAGCACAGATGAAGAATTTCATAGAAGTACAAGTGTCCGAGTGGATTGTTTTGCACATAGTCACATTTGAGATGTTTAATTGGGTACTGACAGTTAGACTTCTCCAGTTGGTGTGAAGGGTGATGCAAAGGTTAAGTGCAGATATGAGACGTGAATTAGTGATAGTACCTACGTGTTACGTTGAATATCTGATCGGTCAGTATGGAATCCTTCTAGCAGGGGTCTTATCAGGCTAGTTGGATTGCGCATGATGTACTTGGTCAAGATGACATTCCTAGGTACTGATGCTACGAGACTGCAGTGCATTACATTGTCAACTTCATATTGGCGTAACTAGGTGATCTAGTTGTAATTCAGTTGAGCGTGCCGGTTGAGTTCGCAAATGATATACGTGGTCTAGCTGACTTCTTGTGTATTGATGCTGAAGGTCCGTAGTGCATTACTTGGTCGGTTTACGAAGGATATTGTATTTCTAACTCAATGCAATAGTGCATGTATTGAGGGGGAGACCTGTGATTTTGACTGTTGATGTGCAAGAGATTTATGGATTCGCCAGCAACGTCCAAGGGGGAGATTGTTGATGCACTATTATGTGGACGTCACTATCGAATAGACTAGGGTTGAGTCTTTGTATTGTATTACATGAGATTGTGGTGATCCATAAGGGCATTTTATGGATCTGATGCATTTGTAAATATAGACCAAAACCTAAGTCCATATTCGACCATTCGAAAGGGTCGAATGTGGAAAAGTTCCACATTCGACCTCCTTAAATGGGCGAAGGTGGCTTATGGTTTTGGACTATAAATAGCAATCTCATGTGTTGTTTTCATTTGTAGATTTGACGATCCTAAGCGCATACAATGGTAGAGAAATAAAGAGGGAGCAGACATATATTTTATAGAGAGCAACCGACGATCGATCGATTAATGTCATCATGACGATTAAAGACTTAATTATATTTGCTACCTAGGTTATGATGATTGCACATGGATGATTAATTTTTCTTTCGGTTTTTTAAACTTTGTTTATAGATTAATGTTAAAGTAGCAACTTTATTATTTATGATATGGTGTATATGCATATCTAGTTTTGCTTAATAAATGATTATTAACTTCACTTGCGTTTTTGTGAATGTTTTTCATGCATAAATGCTTGTTAGGTCGCCTACTATGCCTTCGTATGAGTCTTGGTTGGAGGTTTGACTTATTGTCAAATTCACAAATTTGGCATGCTAAAGTGTAATGTCGAATTCACTCCACTAAATACTAGTGAGAAGCTTCAAAAAATTAATGGTGATGAGCCTACTGAAGGGACATATTATGAAAGCTTGGTTAGAGGTTTGATTTATCTTACACACAAGGCCTGACTTTGCATACTCAGTTAGTCTTATTTCTAGGTTTATGCAAAAGCCCACCAAAACTCATTTATGTAGCAAAGAGGATTTTGATGTATGTTGGTAATGGTGGCAACTTGAAATATGGGATAAGTTATGATGTAGGTGATAAGGACAAAGACATTGAATTGTATGGTTATACTGATAGTGACCTAGGAAATTGCTTGGATGATAAAAAAACATCTCTACTCATGTGCTTACATTTGGAAGTGGAGCTATAGCTTGGAACTCAAAGAAACATCATTTAGTAGCCTTATCTAGTACAGAAGCAGAATACATATATGCTACAAATTAGGGGTGTTCATGAGCCGAGCTAGGTCAAGCTCGAACCCGACTTGATTATATATAGAGCTGGCTTGGCTCGGATTTGAAGCCTAGCTAAAATTCAAAGCTCGAGCTCGACTTGGTTTTAAATCGAGACAGCTTGGCTCGGCTTGGTTTGGCTATAATTTTAAAAGAAAAAAGAAAAATAGCTTTCGAAATTCAATAGTCTAAAATGATATTCAATAGTTCAAAATAACACATTTAAAATAAGTTCAATCTAATACATTACAGGCTAAAGTCAAGTTCAACAAAATACAAAATAAGTATTAAATTCCAACAAAATACAATATAAGTTCATCAGCATACGAATTAACCCTAAATTGGCAATACATGTCCGATTGAACTTCTAAAAATTGACCTAATTGAAATCAAAAGCACTATTGAGTTTGATAAATTGAGTACATGGAAAACTATCATTATACTACGGTTTAATTCAATCCCAAGCACACAATCTCTATGCTACTATTACCAAATATTAAATATGTAACATATCCCCCCTCTTTTTTAACATTTTTATAGTGTATTATATGTATATGAAAATAATATATATTAAATATTATAATTATAATTATCCAAGCCAACCCGAGCCGGCTTGGCTGGTTACGAACCAAGCCGAGCTAGTAATTACTTCTTGGATTGTAATTGCTATCTTATTAGGTTCAGCCACTCTAGCCGTTCGGAACCCACAAACCATTGCGACCAACGGTCAGAATTTCTTCGAATATGTCCTTGAATTTATTCGAGATGTGAGTAAAACTCAAATTGGAGAAGATACGGTCCTTGGTTACTTTTATTGGAACTATGTCATTTCTCCCCACACTGCCTCCTTGTTTTAAAAAAAAGCGAGAGGTACACTGAAATAAATAATTGTTCCGATGGGACCTTCTCTTCTTTTTGATTTTCAGGATTGGTTGTTGAAGTCTTAGGGGCTGTTTGGTAGCCTCTTAATGAGGCTCTTAATCATTCAGTGCTGAATGATTCAGCATTCAGCGCGTTTGTTTCAGCCTCTGAATGGAATGGTTAAAGCTGAATCATTAAGACTTGGGATGTTGCTGAACCATTAAGCACTGAATCATTAAGCACTGAACTAGGCTGAACCTTGATGAAACTCTCATACCAATGTGGGAAAAGAAAACTAACCATTAAGAGGTCCAACTTAATGATTCAGCACTTAAACATTCAGACCTCTTAATGATTCAGCACTTAATCAACCAAACCGCCCCTTAGTCTATTTAAATGGAATCTTGTTATCATGTTTTATATTCAGAAATTGGCAATCAATAAAATATCTCAAATTTGTGCCGACTTATTCAATCTTGTGTTCATTATTAATTAGATTGATAATGTAATAAGGTCAAAGAAGAAAATTCGGGTGAGACAAAAACAACCTATGAGAGGTGCAATCCAATAGCAAACACTTTGTTGTATTGCAACCGCAAAGAACATGTCATGTAAAATTGTGTGAGACAATCAAAATCTGTGTTAGATCAATTAGAGTCGTTTGTATGAAGTTGTGTAAGGAAAATAACCAGAGATAGGACTTGTGTGATTCAAGTAAATATTTTAGGAAGGTTGTTAAAGAAACGAAGACTTGAGTGATTCAGTTTAAATGATCTATATCCTTGTGTGATTCAGGAACAATCAAACAAGTTGTGTGAGACGACTAAAGAAATGAAAAAGGTGAAACACCTATGAGAGTCAAAAAGAAGCTAGAAGACTACAATTGATAAGATGTAACTAAAATCTTGAAGAACAAGAAAACGAAGCCAATTGAAGGTTGATGAACACATGGCCGTCAATGTTGGAATAATATTGGCATTAAACTAAATATATTTTAGTTTATCTTGAGTTAGATTATATAACCATTAACTTTTTTTGAGAATTGAACTTCATTAAAACCAACCAAAACCGACGCCTATCCCCAAGACGGAGAAAGACGCCAAAAGCCAAACAAATACATCACAATCCTTTACGTTACATCAAATAAACACCGTCGATGCCAATTCACTACCCCCTCTTTAAACCTATGTTTGTACCAAAGAAATCCCAAAGACTTGATCTCCGCCACCAAGCCCACCACGTTAGAATCCTTACTGTTGAACACCTTGTCGTTCCTCGCTCTCCAAAGACTCCAACAAGTAATGATAATGATACCGTGTATAAGCGCTTTCTTGACTCCCGACACACCACAATGCTCATGCAGATTAACCAAGTCCGTAACATGAAACACAAACGACCTAGGAATATTACACCAAGACACAATCGCATTCCACACCCCCGTCGACAGAACACACCCAGTTAGAATATGCTCTATAGACTCCCCGTATTCTTCACACCAAACACACAATTGATTCTCAATGACGATGTTTCTACGCGCCAACGCCAACTTGGTCGGGAGACGGTCCAAAAACGCACGCCACATGAAGATATTGCATTTGGTTGGCACCCACGAGCTCCAACGAAAACCAAACTCCTGGACACTAATTACCGGCCCTCTAATCCACCTTTTAACCGCTGCAACCTCAAATGTGTTATCCGGCCCATTAGACCAGGCCCAACTGTCCTCCGACCCATCTATAGAGACCGTCTGAAGCAATGTTTCCAAAATCGTTTTCTCAGCCAACTCTTCTGCGCTAAAAGAAGCTCTAGACCACTCCCAACAGATGGTCCTAATACCCCCTACAATCTTCAGGCGAGAAGAAACCACCACTCGTTTAGCTTTCTCTAAATCGAACAAAGCAGGAAAGCTATCTCTAAGCGTGTCAGTTCCCACCCACAAGTCAAGCCAAAAGCGGATTTGCATACCATTCCCAGGAATACCGTGAATAACTCTATTCAGACCTCTACCATTGACTTTCAAGTTGTTCCATAAAGATGCGCAATTTTTCCACACTCCTGAAAAAGCGTTGTTACATGGCACCATACCCCAACTCCGCGACGACCCATGAATAGAAAATATAACTCTTCTCCATAACGCGCTAGAATCGTTAAGAAACCTCCAAAGCCATTTTACTAACATAGCATTATTATTGATCTCAAGAGGTATTATTCCCAATCCCCCATCTTTGATACGTTTTGTGACATTCTCCCAAGCCACCCAACACATCTTACGAACCTCATCCGAACCACCCCATAAGAAGCGTCTCATCAACCCTTCAAGATCACCTACAACCTTCTTGGGAGCCTTAAAGAGAGAAAAGTAATACGTCGGTAAGCTATCCAACACCGATTTTATCAACGTTAACCGCCCCGCAATAGAAAGGTTATTTGCTTTCCATTCCGACAAGCGTCGTTTAAATGTATCTACAACTGGGTCCCAGTTCTTCACTCGATTCATATTTGCCCCTACCTTGATGCCCAAATATGTGAAAGGTAATGTAACTTTCTTACATCCAAACTCGTCAGCCATACCAGAAACCTCGTCATCACTAACACCCACACCAAAGAGCACCGATTTATGTAGATTGATCTTCAGCCCGGAGCACATATAAAAAATACGAAGAATACGTCTCATGTTAGAAAAATTAAAAGAAGACCACTCCCCCATAATCATAGCATCGTCAGCGTAGAGAAGATGAGACATGATTGGCCCGGTATTAGGAAGTTTGACCCCATGGAAGGCACCTATGTCACACGCCTGTTTCCACATCCCCGAAAAAGCCTCCATTAAAATGATAAATAAAAATGGTGATAACGGGTCGCCCTGACGGATGCCTTTCTGACAACCAAATTCAAAAGTAGGCGACCCGTTCACCAACACAGCAGCTCTAGAAGACTCAAGAATGCCCCGAACCCAATCGCACCAAGCCTCGGGAAACCCCATCTGCGTCATGACATCCAACAAAAATACCCAATTCACATTATCGTACGCCTTATCAAAGTCAATCTTGAAAAGAAATATTTTCCTGTCTCTCTTCTTAGCCCAAGTAATAACCTCATTGGTTATTAAAGGACCATCTAAAATATACCTGCCTGATAAAAATGCCGACTGGTTCTCAGACACTAAGCCACCCAATACCACCTTTAGCCGATTAGCCAACACCTTAGAGACCACTTTAATGATACACCCAATTAAACTGATAGGTCTAAAATCTCCCAAACTCACCGGGCCGCTAACTTTAGGAATCAAAGTAATAAATGACGACCCAACCCCCGGACTGAACCGTTTCACCTCATAAAAATACCCCATAATAGCAGCGAAATCAGACTCGAATAATCCCCAAAAATGTCTGATGAACCTAAAATTAAATCTATCAGGACCCGGGGCTTTATCCGCACCACAATCGAAGACCGCACTCTTAATTTCCTGAGCTGAAAACTGCGCAACTAACCCTTCGGCGCCCTCCACATTCAACCTGGTCAACCCATAACACTTAAGAGTAGGCCGAATCCCCACGAATTCTTTGAATTTTTTCTGAAAAAAACCCATAACTTCCCTTTTAATAATAACTGGCTTCGTCTCCCACCTCCCATTAATCTCCAACCCAGGAATAAAATTCGATGCCTTTCTTTTATTAATGAAACCATGAAAATACCTCGAGTTGTCATCCCCATGCTTAGCCCAGTTGCACCTAGCTTTCTGCTTTAAATCACGCTGTTTGAATTCATCTAACTCACCAAGGCGACTCTTGATTTCCGCCAACGACCAAGTCTCCTCTTCGGATAAAGATCTACTCTCCAAAGCTTGATCCATGTCATTCAGCTCAGCTAGAAGAACCCGGCGCTCCTCCAACTCTCGAGTTTTAACTCCTTCATCCCAAACCGTTATACTCCTACGAAGACTCTTGAGTTTAGATAACAAAATAGCATCCGGATTACCAGAAAATGAAACGTCCTCTAGAGTATTTTTTACAACCGCCTCAAAATCTCCCCGACCAAGCCAAGAATTATAGAATTTGAACGGCTTTGGACCAAAATTTCTCGAGCTTATCTTCAACAAAAGTGGGCTATGGTCCGATTTATACCGTTCCAGAGCAATGTATTCAGCGCAAGGCCAAGCCATGAAAACCTCCCAGCTCACAAAAATCCTATCAATCCGACTTAACTTTTCAACTGCGCAAAAGGTAAAACGCCTCCCTTTCAAGGAGTACTCATGTAAATCCGAGTCATCAATAAAAGTATTAAATTCGTTTGCCTCAACAGTATTAAAAATGGAGTTTCGCCTTTCATCCTCATATCTAACCGAATTAAAGTCTCCGGCTACTATCCATCTACCACCCCCCTCATCAACCATACTCTTAATGTCCGCCCATAACACCCTTTTAGAACCAATATTATGAGAAGCATAAACGTTAAGCATATGATAATGACATCCACTACTTTTATCCACCCCAGAAATAAGAAGCCAGTTGGAATTCTTAACCACCCTATCCATCACAAACATTTTAGAGTCCCAAATCGACAATAAACCTCCCGATCTACCCGTAGAAGGAACCCAGTCGTAAGCAAAATCGCCACGACCCCAAAAACTACCTATATTCACCGAATCCAGCGAAGTGTATTGGGTTTCCTGTAACAAAAGAAAACTAACCTCGTTCTTAGCCCGAAGACCTCGAACCCAATCTGCTTTTCCACTATCCCCTATACCCCGAATATTCAATGAAATAACATTCATTGAGCAACCCCTTGATAACCTTCGCTATGCAATACCTCAATGACGTTTGGAACAAACTGGTGTAAATTTTCGGCCCCCAAGGCTCTTCCCAATTCAACCGTTTTCAATGCCTCAATATCTATAGGATTCGCCATTGATTCCTCCGGCCTAGTACCCACATCAACACGTGACCCTCCACCTTCACTACCTGCAAACCCACCATGAGCCCTTTGGTTAAGATCCGGTGTCAAAAACTCAGCATCCCCGTCCAACACATTCATGTTATCGCCAACAGTATCATCAACAGACTCCGCACCATTAGAATCATTGAGAATACCAATCAACCTATCCACCCCTAACAAGTCGTTGTTGTTTTCCCTTGGTCGTTTCTTCGGGCACTCTGTGGAACTACTACCTTCACCCCTATTTTTAAACAAAGATTTACGTCGGAACTTTTTCCTATTGTTTACATGTGCCGATTGTTCACCCGAACCAGCGCCCCTTACTTCAGCATCAACATTCCTACTACCCACCTCGGTACCCCCTACAGAATCAGCGGCATTATTCACATTGCCGATCTCAACTTCCTCAACATGCACCACTTGCTCAACCCTTGGATACTCTCCCTCCTCACTTTGCACCGTAATATCTTCAAAATGCAGCACAGACTCATCGCCGTTCCCCTCCTCAGCAGACATAGACCCTTCATCCTCGTCAAGTTCCACGACACATTCAGGAATCCATTCGCCTACGTCTTCGTCTACCCACACCTTAAAAAACTTTCCTCTCCAGCCAATATCTAACCGGTCTCCAACCCGTTTACACTCCTTAGTTAAAACAGCAATAAGAGCATACGATAAATTGTTATCATCTCCAGAAAGCGAAGCGGATTGAACCACCTTACCAAACCTGCTACCAATCAAATCGTACACCTCATCGAGCGCCAACTGAGCCGGAACGCCATGCACTTGGAGCCATGCAATACGTCCCTCCTCCACACTTTCAGTACCTGCCCAACATTCTAAACTCTCGAACCATTCGGACCATCGGACCTTGTCATCATAGAAACTCTCTTTATCCCTGCTGTCGTAAAAAACCAAGACGACAGTGAGGCCTCCCAAGTATTTGATGTCTAAAGAATTCCACCCATGTTTCCGCACCAGCTTTTTCAACGAGGTCAATGTTTGAAAATCGATCACCCTACCCACAAGTGCACTTCCACACCAATGGGAAAATCGTTCGACGTTATCATCCACTTTAAGAACGTCCACTTTGTTCCGATTCAACAAAGAATCCAAGAAAGAACGACCATTACCAACTGCCGCATTACTAGAACCATTCCCATCTGATCCCTCTGAACTAGGGTTTGCATGTTCATTCGTATTCGCAGTATCCACCTTCTTCCTCTGCTCACTAACTGGCCGAGCCACTTTCTCACCATCCACGAACCGGGCTAACATGATAAACAACTTGTACGTACCAATCCACACGTCCGATAAGTCCTCCTCCAATCGTTTGGCATCTCTAACCTCCGAATACGACACAAACGAAAACCTCTTACCCCATTTATCCAACTTTCTAGCAATATATGAGCCTTCGTAACGACCATACCTACCCATTACCTGTTTCAAATCCTCCGACGAGCACTTTGGTGGTAAATTCGACACAAAAAACTTCGTAAGAACCTTGTTAGTACCTTGCGCATGATGATCAGTTCGCTTGCCTTTACGTTGTCGAGGTTGTTCCCATTCTTCGTCATCCATTCCGCCGCCGTTTGATCGCCCGAAGTAGTCGGAGCGATTAGGGTTTTTGGTTAATCGGATTTGGGTGAATAGTGTCAGCCCCTTCTCATTGGTTGAGAGGGGCGGTGGCCATTATATATATATATATATATATATATATATAGGGGATGGTACATTTCAGAAGAGGTTTTAATGCGAGAAGTGCGGAAAGAAATTTAATAATTAATTTTTTTCATTTGTAAAAAAATAAGAATGTAAGAACATTGTTGAAATGTGTTGTTTATTCATCTATCTTGTAAAAAAACAAATATACGAAGAAATTTCATTAATTTATATAACCTACACATGTATAAATTTTGTGTAGGAACATTACCTACGCATAATATAACACAAGTGTAGGAAAGAGTTTAAACATTAAAAAAACATTTGATTACATTAATTTAATGAGTTTTTATATATATAACATAAACAATGATATATAAAAAGTAATAACATTAAACAATAAGAAGTGCGGAAAGAAAATTAATAATTCATTTTTTTCATTTGTAAAAAAATAAGAATGTAAGAACATTGTTGAAATGTGTTGTTTATTTATCTATCTTGTAAAATAAAAACAAATAAAAAGTAAAAACTTCAAAAATATATGAACCATTAGTCCATTACTAATAAAAAGTAAGATTTAGGTTTCTTCTCGCACTTCTCGCAATAAAACACTCTTCTGAAAATAACCTAACACTATATATATATATATATATATATATATATAGGGAAAGGGTAAAATGAGAATCGTCCTTTCGTGAAAGAACACCGGGAACTCACTTTTTAACCACAAACATATTTTATTCAAAAAAGAATTTGTGGTTGAGAATTAAAGGAGAATAAAGTATTAAAGGGAATATTTCCTTTTGGAAAAAAAACAAAACAAGGTGGGCCCAGATCTTTACACCGCTGTAATTTTTTTTTTACGGTGGGGTTACCCATTTTTACACCGGTGGGAAAAAAATATTTTAAATTCACATTTTACATCGGTGTTCTTACGGTTTTTCACGAAAGGTGGGTTTTCAATTGAACCTAATCCTATATATATATATATATATATATATATATATATTTAGAGGATCCTGTTGGAAAATTGTTTTGTGTAGGAAGTGTTTTCAACCATTGAATCAAATTTGAGATGAAGTGCATTCTAGACTTTTTGTCCGTTTTTTTAATTATCTCAAACCCACTAATTTAGCAACCTAATCTGGTTAGTTATGAAGATTTATCATCCTAAAAGAACTGATTGCTCCTTATTTTCATAAGATTCATAACATCTTCATATCAATTAATTTGATCAATATCCCAAAAAATTGTTCAATTCTTCAAGCATATCAGCGATCCATTCCTTACAATCATCAACTAATTATTAAAATCCACAAATTAGTACTGTTTTTAAACATATGCGAATCAGTAGTGTTTTTTAACACATACGAATAAGTAGTGTTTTATATAAAATAATGAGCATTTTCACAAAAGGAGAACAACATGAGTGTTTTTTAACAGATGTGAATCAGTTATGTTTTTAAACAGATGCGAATCAGTACTGTTTTTAAAAAGATGCAAATCAGTAGTGTTTTTAAACAGATGCGAATCAGTAGTGTTTTAAAACACTACTAGTAGGAGGTTTAAGACACGCGTAGAAGTTGGATTGAAGATGGATATAGAAGATGAATACAAACTAGCGCAGAAGATATTGTGACTGTAGTTGCCTTTTCTTTTTGGAAGATGAATTGATTTTGAATGTAGGAGAGAAAGAGCATTAAATATTATTATTTATCATAATATTTAGATAAGATAGAGAGATAGATAGAGCCATAATTGTAGGAACATTAATATAGTTTCTAAAACACTTTGATAGAAAATGACTTTGATACCCTCAATTAAAACACATATTGACGATCTTACTCTTAATTTCTATAATATATTAATTAGATTTTAAACACATCCCATCTTTTAATCTCTGCCGTCCATCTTTAAATCTAATGGTTGAAAACACTTCTTACACAAAACCATTTTCCTACAGGAACTCTACCTATATATATATATATATATATATATATATATATATATATATATATATATATATATATATATATATATAAGGGAAGGATAAAATTAAAACCCTCTTGAGTTGAGAAAACCTTTGAAAACCCATGTAAAAAACCAATATTTTTTTGAAAAAAATAACCAATGTAAAATACATGTTTTTAAGCCTTTTCGGCAAAAAAATAACAAAAGTGCTGATGGGATATTATTTAAATAAACAAAGTTGCTAAAAAAATATGTTTTCAGCTATTTACCTATGTTTTTAGCAACTTTGTTTATTTTTTTTAAAAAAATCCTATCGGCTCTTTTTTTATTTTTTTTTGTCCAAAACGCTTACAAACATGTATTTTACATTGGTTATTTTTCAAAGAAAAAAATGTTTTTTTTTTACATGGGTTTTCGAAGGTTTACTCAACTCAAGTGGGTTTTCATTTTATAATTGACCTATATATATATATATATATATATATATATATATATATATATATATATATATATGTATACAGGGGAGAGTTAATTTGAGAACAAATATATTTCGTGTGAACCGCGAGAAAGCAAACTAAAACCTTTCAAATTCAACACTACTTTTTACACTTATCTTTATTACTAAAATACAATCTCAAAAACACAATTTACGTGTAAAAATTCAAACGTATACGAAAATAAATTGTTTTTACAAATGTGTAAATTTACTATTTCTACATGTGTAAACTGTTTCATTTAAACTTGTGTAAAAAGTTAACTTTAGAGTGGTTTTTGCAAGAAAATATGAATTATTTGGAAAGAAAATTCATTTATTAATGTTATATTTTATTTATAATCAGGTTGAAAAAAAAAATGATTTTGATTAGTTTTCTCACTTGTTCTCATGGTTCTAGCAAAATTTAGCGTTTTCAAGATAACCTCCCCTTATACACAAACACACACACACACACACACATATATATACATACATATATATATATATATGTATATATATAGGGGAAAGTTCAATTGAGAACTCATAGTTAGGGAGAGAACTCGAGAACTCTATATTACACATATATAATATATCATATGTTGTATATTACACTTGTGTAATATATTATTATTGCATATGTTGCACATGTGCAATATATCATATATTACACATATGTAATACTCTCAATATATCATATATTGCACATACGTAATATATCATATGTTACACATGTGCAATATATATTACATATGTGCAATACATCATATATTGCATATGTGTAATATATATTACACATGTGTCAGTGAGAATGCTGAGAGTGGTAGTTCATCCAGTGTATCTGAGGATGAAGAAATAGGTGAAGTGTTCAAGAACACTAAGGGGTCAGGGGTTAATAAAACTAATACGGTTAAAACTAACCCAACTGAATCAAAGAAGGATAACCCAGTGATATCAAAAACTCAAAACAAAAAGTCTAAACCAAAAACAATTTTGAAAAATCCTAATTTGTTAAACAAGGTGAAGCCAAAACTGAAGAAATCAATCAGGTTAGCGTTGAATGTTTGTAGATACAAGTATTGCGACTAATCCTATTGAATTGCGAATTTCAAGATGTTTTGTTGTTATCGTGTGGTCGAAGGTGAAAAGTAAGCGGTCGAAGGAAGAAACAGACGGTCGAAGGTGACACTGGGAGGTCGAATGAAGATTTGTATATAAGTATGTCCAGATTTGCCCACTGTATATGGTGGAACCTGCACATTCGACCAAGTCATTTGGGCGAATGTGCAGGCCTATATAAGGTTGAATCAATTTTGAATGTTTAAACTTTTGGTCATTTGTTTTCCCTCCCAGTGTGTGTTTCTCCCTAGGGTTTTTATTGAATCTGTAATCAAGTTAAATCATTATAAACAATCTTTTGAAGTGTAATTGATTATGTTATTGAATGAAATGAATATGTTTATGATGATTTCTGTGTTTTGCTAGTTTTATTATCATTTTGTGATCAATTCAGGGATTCCGCACCTGAATTGAACTTGTTTGATCATTATCTTTGTTGATTAGCCGATCCTATACGCATACAATGTTCTGGCAACATTTCACCCAAATCTGCTAGTAATGAGGGATCGACCTCAATGGGACAGTACAAAAAGGCCTCTTGAGAAGCGGTCTTGTTTTAAATGTCATCAAAAAGGTCATGTAGCTAACATGTGTACTGACAAAAAGAAAGAAAGCACTGCATCAACTAATGCAAAGAAAGGTGAGACTCCTGCTAAGTCTGAAAGCAGGAAAGAGTTGAGTAACTCTGCAAAGAAATCCTTGTAGAGACAATTATAGAAAGAATCTGATGGTGGGTCTAGGGATCTAGGCAAACGACCAGTTAACAAAAATTTTGAAAAAGCTTGCGTTCGTCCATAGACAGGTAAGTTTTGGCCAGGCAAGCACATCTGGTGGTCAACCTTCTAAGCAGGTAGCACCTGCAAATACCAACAAATACGAACCACCACACAGACAACGTCACCAAAGTCCACAAGGTAACAACTTTAATTATGTAAATAATCAAAATATTCAAAATGGTTATAGGGATAAACCTTATTCAAATAACCAAATTTTTTCGAGAAATAGCTACAATCAAGGATACTCCAACAGAGGGAGTTATCCTCAAAATAACAATAACGGGCCAAGGAATCAAAGAGGATAATACAATACTCAAAATCAAAGGCCCTACTGGCATTATAACCAAATGAACAGAAACAGTCCACCTAGATCCAGGACTCCAGTGGGGAGTGATGGATACTGGAGGGAGTTTACCGTTGTCTATGAAATGGGACGACCCAAGACTTTCTCAGCTTGGGTCCCCTACTCTAACTAATTCTCTTTGTAAATGCAGGAGCTGCTGAGGAGGGTTATCAACTGGTGGTATGTTGATAGCGGCTGCTCCAGGCATATGATAGGGGAGTTGAGATTGCTGATTGAATTTATAAAATCTGATGGAGGTTATGTGAACTTTGATAACAAATCTGCCATATTCGTAATTGAAAACGTAACCAACTTTTCTAAAACTAAACATATTCATATCAGACATCACATTATAAGGGATTGTTTTGAAAAGAGAATGATTCATTTATAAAAAGTAGACACAAAAGATAATTTGGCAGACCTTTACACCAAGGCATTTGACAGGGCTCGCTTTCAACTGTTGGTGCAACTGAACGGGATGAGGAATCCTGAATGATTTTACGTCTCCCATAAGTTTATGAAGTTTTTGTAAATATTTTTGCTTAAAAAAATGAGTTGTCACTGTGTAAAAGAAAGGATAAGATAGTACATCAGCTGCTTGACTGTCATAAAGTCTCCTGTGCCAGAGATTAGTCTCTGAAGTTAATGCCCTTGAGAAGAAACATGCAGTGTTGTTCAGTACTTTGTCCTTTTCAATGTCCACTGCATAGACATTGCCACATCTTTTGGCTATCAACAAAGAATGATCTTCAATGATCTTCTCTATTAACTTCTGGCCTTCTGGTGATATGATTTTGCATGGTGTCTTTGTGAAAAAGGAAGAATATCCTTTATCACACATTTGTGACACACTCAGCAAGTTGTACTCAAGGTTTTCAACCAGATTGACCTTGTCAAACTGTATTTTTCCAGAAGAGACATTGCCATGTCCTAGCACATATCCCTTGGCATTGTTCCCAAAGGATACAAATCCTTCTCTTTGACTGATGAAATTGTTTATCAGGTATCTGCATCCTATCATGTGCATTGAGCCTCCATTGTCAACATATCAAATGCTATTTAAGCCTCTGGAGACCATCTGCACAAAGTAGCAAATTAGTTAGATTTGGGAACCCAAGCCAGTTTGGCTTTGGGTTTGCTCTTGAGAACATTAACAGTTTGTTCTTGACCAGGTTGAGGAATCCATGTCTTTTTGGCAATGGATTTTTCATTAAGAGCAATGGTGGTATCCTTTTGAGGACCACCATCAACCTTGGTCATCAGTAGTTGTACCATATTCATGAGATCTTTAATCTCAACAGTTTGTGAAACTGCTGATGATTTAGGTCTAACTACTGAAGGAGAATTTTGAGAAAAAGACTGTTGTTAATATTTTATCTTTTTCTGAGAAAAGGTGTTTCCTGGTTGTTGTTTCTTGGGATGAAAAGTTTCTTCACAATCATTTTTGAGTTGTTTTCCCACAACCAGTTGTAAATTTTTCTTGTTATAATGAATTCCTTTTCTGTACCTACAAAATTCTGTTTTGTGGTTAAACAAACCACAAATTTCACATTCTTTTGCCTTTTCTTTTTCACTTAAAGGCAAATTTCTGTCTGTCTTGATTTGATTTAGGTCATCAATAGTTTTCAGGTTCTAAACTCCTGATGTAGATGAAACTACTGATGGCTTAAAGTCAAATTTTATCAGTACTTCTGAAGAACTTTTTTTATGAATTTTTAGAATTTTTTCATGAAAAGATGTGCATTCTTTCTCTTCAGAAGTTTCATTTTGAATAATTTTTCTCCCATCTTCGGTAGTTTTGGGAGAAAAATCAGTTGGTGTTTTAGTGTGATTGTACCCTATGCCAAACCTAACATTTGATGCATTTTGTTTGTTAAGCAGCAGTTGGTACCCTTTACATGACTCAACCCATTTCTCACAGTCAACCTTCGTGTCAGCAAGCTCTTTTCTGACATTTCCTAGGTATTCTATCATGATTTTAAGTTGTGCTTGGGTTTCAATAGCATTGTTAGTTAATTTAGAATTTTCTTTTGATTTAGCAGCAAGCTTTCTTTCTAAATCACATTTAATTTGAGTAAATTTTCTCTCAGAGTCATTGGCTTTGCCTTGTAAATGCACATTAGTCTCTCTTATGAGAATAAAAGATTCTTTACATGAGTTTGAATAAAGTTTAGTTAAAGATTCTTTTGATACCTGAGACAGGGCAGATTTTGAGGTGCAACCGTCAAATGCCATTAAGGCAAAATTCTTTCTGCCATTGTCAGGTTCTCCCCAGTTGATGTCAAACATTTTGTTGTCTGCATTAGGATTGCACTTAGTTGTGTCAAAAGGAAGACCGCTCTAGTCAACATACCCTAAGTGAACAGACTTTGTTGTGAGGGTTGCTGAGTTTATGGAGGTTGTTGAGCAGCTGGAATGGAAGGGATTGATTGTTGGCTCTACATTTGTTGAGCAGGCATCTGTACATATTGTATTTGTGGCACATATTGGATTTGTGGAGCTTGTGCCTGTACAAAATGTGCACTTCCCTACGTTCCATTATTCCTATTATAACTAGGGTTAAACTGATTTCCAGACTGAGATTGGTTGTAGCTAGAGCTTCTACATTCTCTAGCAAAGTGTCCCAACTTCTGACACTTATGACATCTAAGCTTAGATTTGTCAAAACCAATTTTTGTAGAACTGTTTAGTCCTGGAAATTTCCTTCCTGACCTTTTATAAAATTTGTTTGTTTTTATACTTAATATGGCTAGTTGGTGTAAAATGTCCATTTCTTCTAAGTCATCACTGCTGAATTTTTCAAATCATCCATGATGAAACTCATGTTATTAGCAGTTTGACTATATTCATCATTGTCATAACCTGGGAATGATCTTTCTGATGAGATCCCAGCAGTTATGTCAATGTGGTCAAAAGATCCAAAACTATTTGAACAAGTAGGTGAGTCTTGTCCCAATAGCGTTGTACTACCAGGTACATATTCATCAGCTATTTTACCAGAACTTTGCAAGTTTTTCTTTTGATGAATTTCTCTTTCAAAAGTTAGCAATCTCCCATGTAATTTTGTAAGAGTGAGGGAGTTAAAGTCTGGTGAAGATCTTAGAACTATAGAGTAAGTTTCCCATTTTTCTGGTAAAGACCTTAAAAATCTATGAAGCATAGATACATTTGTATTGGTCTGACCATTTAGTTTCAACTCGGATATTAATGAGGAAAATCTTTTAAATTGTTGTGTTAAAGTTTCCGCATTTATGTGAGTAAATGTTTCATATTGTTGAGCCAGGATTTCTCTAGTGTTGGCAATCACCTCTTCAGTTCCTCCAAACTATTCTTTTAGGTAGTCCCAAAGCTCTTTGGCACTTTCACAGTGTAAAAGTCCAGAGTAGATTTCATTTAGGAGTGCCATTGCCAACTTAGAGAAAGCTTTAGCATCAAGCTCAAGTTTTAGGAAATCCTCTTCTGTGTTGTCTTTTGGGTCCTTTGGTATTTCAAATTTAGTTTCAAGATTAATATTTATTGGTTTGTGAGGACCATATATTACAGATTTCCAACAACCGGTGTTGGTGTGAGACAAAGTATGTGCCATCCTTTTCTGCCATATGTTATATTCAGAACGAACAAGCATAACAGGTTTATTGGCAGAACCAGTATTATGTGGATCCATTTTTAAGAGTATTGATTTGTTAAATTTCTCTCAAAGTGATGGATGTTGAAACAGTGAACTTTTAATCCTTTATTTAATATCAATAAGAGCCTGTGTCTGATTCTTAATGTGTTAGATTGATATGTGATCAGATAAACCAGTGCTCTGATACCAATTGTTGGATCAGTATGCTCTTTAATAGTTTACTTGCATATGAACACTTATGTGTTTTGCAAGTTTGATCAGTTTTGCACAGCGGAATTAGTTTAATAAAGTTTCACTATCAACAGGAGTTATTACCCCTGGATGTTTGCAAACTAAAGACAAGTTTAATGAGAATCTAAGTATTGAATGTAAATGACAATAAATAAGCAGATAGATTCTCAGTTAATGAAATGGAAATAACAAGTAAGAGTTTTGAAGGATTTCAGTTTTCAATTAAAATCAATGTCTAAAATAGTGGGATGAACCCATCTATTTATAGACTATCAGATACATACCACTTGTTCATAACTTTACACAAAAGCAATACTACAACAAGTTGTAGTCATGGAACTTGTACAAAATGATAAAGTAATAATAAACAATTAAACTACTGAAACATAAGGGCGGTGGAAAGCTTCTATTACAAGTGCTGATGAATGACAAACTACTGATGAGTAGTTTGTCTTCAGTAGTTCTTTAGTAGACTTGTCTGGTTTGACTTCAGAACTTCTGATCTTTCTTCTTCAGTACTTGTTGAATCCTTCTTCAGTACTTGTGTATTCTTTCTTCAATAGTTCTATACTTAGAATAATTTGGCAGAAGTATAAATTAGACTAAGGTTTGCAAAAGTGGTTTCCTTAATCCTTTCTGTCCTAACATTTTATATTGTTATTTATCTGTTAGATGTCACTGTCTTATGTGACGTCAGTCGTAGGTCATCAGTGGTTTAATTTGTCTATAAATAAAACAGTGCATGTGTAACATCCCGTTTTTGTTATATAAATAAAATGTGTTGGTTCATATTTATCAATAAATGAAACTGGTCATTAACCGTCAAAACGAACCAATTACATGTGAGATGGATATTTGTGTATTTAAAATTAGTTAATGAGTAAGTGACGGATAACATGATTATTTGAGATGTGAGATCTAGGCGATTAATTAGTATTATAGGAGACCGTTTAGTAATAATATAATATATTATATTATATTTGACCCTACTCCGTTTTTAATGAAACTTAGGTTGACACATAGATAAAAATTAGCTCGTCTTAGTAGTATATTCGGAATTTTGTAAAACGTTATAGTTTAGAACTTATGAGAGAAAAACATGTGAAGGAGCTGAATTAATTATAACGATATAATACGTGTCCATACGGAATGAAAGTTGTATATATTATGAACAACTATGTATTGCTTTGTGAATGAGTCACAATTAGAACCGTCGTTATTAAGGTTACTTTTGAGAAAAGGAATTTGACAAAGCTTAAATACCGACATATTCAAGTCGGTAACTTTTCTCTATAAATATAACTTCAATTTTGTTCACCAACTTACATTGTGATCAATTCCTCCTCAAAGAAAAGGTACGCAAGCTTCTAAAAATTGATTCTACTTATTAGTTATTTTACTATAATGTTAGAATTATATATATAGAGAATTTTAGAGTTATATAATATTAGTATTAAGGTTAGCTTTATAGTCAAGGTAGGTGTTGGATGACATAATCAAGTTAGGAAAGGATTGATCACCTATGCTTAAACTAGATAACATTATCTAAAGCCAACCACAGTACCAACTAATTAGTACCCACTTCTTATTTAACTAGTATCTAAGCTTGTTATGGTCTTGATCAGGGAACCAAGTTCGGATTAATTAGGCTAAACGTCTATAGAAGCAAAGGTGAGTTACTTAAACTATTTTCAAAACCTGATACTTGCTCATAAAAATTGTTTTGATGGTGATTGATCATGTATATGCATCGAACCATAGGTGTGGCATCCAGGGGGTTATATATATTATGATGATCATTATGTTTTCCGGGGGGGGGGGGGGGGCATACAGTTCCTGCTGGGGAATTGGTAGGCTGTATGAATATATGACCGGATTATGATTATGGTGACATGCAAGGAGCTCATACTTGATCAATAAAATGTTTATGTGGTTGTTTTACTGATGAGTCGGTTTATGTGACTCACCAGGTGTGTGCTGACGTATTTTTATTACTGGAGCATGTATCACAGGTTGATGGTGTAAGGAATGGGAGTTCCTAGCTAAGAGTTGGAATACTTTAGACGGTTCATCTTATTTATGAAATGAGATTACGTTTCCGCTTTATGTTTGTGCCGACTGGGCAAGTGCCCCGGCCTGGACGGGGTGTGACAGCAAGTACTGTTCTATTCTATTCTATCACTCCAAACATTCTCTCAGACAAACAATCAGTGAGTGATCAGGCTGAGGGGGAGTAATTGTAATCATTTGAGTAATGAGAAGCATTCGATTCGAAAACAATTATTCTCTTTGTTTTGATTCATATTTTAATATTCCGCTACACTTTCCATATTAGTTTAACTTTTCATTCACTTTTCTTTTACAAACAATCAAAACAAATCAAACTCAGATCCTAACAGTATCATAGTAGGAAAATGATTGTACAGTATTCTAATGTTCTAAATGTGGTAATGAATATACACAGGTGTATCATAGTTGTTAAATGATTGTACAGTTTTATAATGTTCTAACTGTGGTAATGAATATACACAGGTGTATCATAGTAGTTAAATGTTGTACAGTGCTATATAGTTAAATGTGTTAATGAATATACACATGTACTTTTGTATATACACTACAGTACATGTATACACTAGTGTACACTAATGTATTTATATATGGATACTTTTACATTTGATATTAAAATGATGTACCTTTATTGTACACTAATGAAGTAGAAGAGGATTACACTTACAACTAGTATAATTAAATGATAATAACTACATTGCTAGAATAATGAAAAAAAATTAAAGGAAAGTAATTAAATCTTTTTTAATTGTAAGTACACAATTACCAAATAACCATTTCTTTAAAATAAAAAGCAATTTTAATTTTTATTAATTTACAATCTTGCCATTGCGAATTAATGGCTTAGATTTGTTTCTATGGTTCTTAAATATGAAGTGGGTCTTATTTGCACCACACCCTATATAGGATTGAGATCAATTAGGAACCACCACCATAGTTAGGAACCTTAGGAACCAATCATAGCCTTCCATCTTTGATTTTGATCTAAAGAGTATTAGTGTAAATATACATTTAAATAATTGTCTTTTTTATAATTATAATTTTTATTCATGGCAATTACATAATACATGATTTGGTTTCCTTAAATTTCTCACCCACAATATCTCTAATTCAAATCATTTGACGAATACAAGGAAATACTACGATTATTTTAGAAACATGGCAATTATCATAATCAACATACTCGATTGAAAAGGCAGAAAGTAATAATCGAGTTATTAGTTTTTCGATTTGAAGGAAACATATATCGATCGGCCAAAACTCATAATCGAATTAATAAATTTCGATTTGAAGGACATCATATTATGATTCATCATCTAGTTTATGGATAATAATTCTTGTCATGAAAATATTGAATCACAATCTGATGCGAGGCAAGATCATGAAACACCCTCACAACCTTTGTTTCTAACCAGTGTTGAAAATCAAGGTACGTATGTTGTAAATATATGTCGTTTTATATATGTATGGATTTTTATTGGAATATTTTGAACATATTGTGTATATTATGGCATTTCAACCAAGAACGATAATTGTATATTTTGGCGTTTCAAAATGTACAATTCTTGTAATGAATATACAGAGGTGTATTATAGTAATAGAATGATTGTATAGTGTTCAAACGTTCAATTGTGGTAATGCATATACACAGGTGTATCATAGTAGGTAAATGACTGTACAGTAATCTAATGTTCTAAATGTTGTAATGAATATACAGAGGTGTATCATGGTAGATAAATGATTGTACAGTAATCTAATGTTCTAAATGTTTGTAATGAATATACACAGGCGTATCATTGTTGTTAAATGATTGTACAATATTCTAATTTTCTAACTGTGGTAATGAATTTACATAGGTGTACCATAGTAGTCAAAATATTGTATAGTAGTATATAGTTAAATGGGGTAATGAATATACACAGGAGTACCATATCTGAGTTGGTAGCTTATATAATTGCATTCCTGTATATTGTAATATTTTTTTTAATTTATATTTTCTATATTGTAGGGTTATGCACTGATGTATATGATAAAGAAAGATACTAGCTATATAATCCACGAAAGCTTTGCGATAGGATTCTACTTCTTGATCTTTGGTCTTAATACGAGCAAGATCAGTAATCAACCTTAAACTATTACAATAAAGAAAGATACTAGCTATATAATCCAGATGTTCGACAAAGATATAGGTGTATTCAGTTTTATATAGGTTTCAGCCCAGATATACACCAATGTATATTTCGTTCATATACAAAAAGGAAGAAACCTCAACATCTATTATGGTGTACACTAATGTATTTAACTTACATTTCGACAAATATATACAGCAATGTATACGTGTATCTAAATTATAGTCATGTAAGCTGGAAAAAAAATGAATATACACCAATGTATATATGTGTTGATGATGATGAATGAAAGAAAAAAAAGAGAAACTGATAAACACCAATGTATATCCGTGTCAACGATGATGATGATAAATGAAAAATCAAAAAAGAAACTGATGTACACCATTTGTATATGTCACACCATGACTTTTCGCTCGTCGGTTGTGACATTTGGTAGCTTCGCCACGCAGCGGAAAGTTGCATCTAAGACTCTTGATTCCTGAACGCCATTTCTAACCCTCTAGGATCCCCGATCCCAAGACGTCGCCCACTCTAACCGTGTCGTTACCAAAGTTTAAACTTGAAAGACATACATAAAAAGTCAACATATAATGCTGGTGAGTTCACAGGTTTTATAAAAGAGTTGTTATAAGTTTGAAAAGATCATATACGTTACTACTAGGTTATAAGAACGTTAGCTAGACGTTAAGTGTTTTTACTACTATGGCTAGGAACCCATTACTGAACATGAACCAGTAGATGAAGCGTGCCCAGATGACTGGGTTAATGATGCCTCGGTAAACCCGGAACTAGAGACAATATGCATCCGCCCGGCTCGCAGCCGTCGAGTGGGGTTTGTGAGGCCCAATAGATCTATCCACATTTCCCTCGTTGTGTAACCCGCACATTCATGGTTTCCCCTGGGACTTTGCACAAAACGCCGTATAGTAATGTAAAGAAACCATAGTATAACATGACCTTTAGTAAGTAAGTATGTAACATGTTTCTCCCCCGAAACTAAAACAGTAAAAGCGGGGCTGTGACACTCACGCACCCATTGCATTTCTCAAAAACTTGTTCGCTTTAAACTCCTCATGTGTTCATAAAAGAAGCATGTCTTCCCCCCCCCCACCGAAAACATTTATAAAACAGTAAAAAGTGGGGTCATGAACTCACTTTAATTTCCTCGCTTAGCTAGCAAACAAAGCCCGAAGCTTTGACCTACTTCCTCGTGCCCTATTACCAACAAAGGACACCTTAAAAGTCTATCACATATAAGCCTAGCCTATCATCTGGCTAAAAGATAGTTTATCCAACTATCTAGACTCGTGTGTACTAACTCGAGTCTTAATATGCTTTAACTCGACGAACCGATCGTGACTTATCTTACTTATGCGTTAACACGCGACGTAGTACCCAAGTTGCGCACTTGTCATTATTCGTGTGTACACCACGTTGGACTAATGTCTCGAAATGTATAACTTATCCTGAGCCGTAACTCGTCTCGTTAGTCAGATAAATGCATTTGTCTTGTACGTTTATTTTAGGAAAATACACTTTGCAAAATATAATTCTTATCGTTGTAGATGTCCAATTAATAACAAATGTTACATTAATCCCCAAAATCCGACATTTAAAGTATTCAAAACTTTGTTTTGCATAAAGCTTTCCCACGTAAATCAGACATTTATATAGTTTTTTAATACAAACAATAAACATAGTTTCGTTGTCGAAGACCTTTCAAAAGCTCGTCATACTTGATGTTTGGCAAAACTATATACATTTGTTTCAAAATATTGTCAGGGATTCACTTATTATTGTTAAAAATATCTTTGTCAAAGCATCGTGATTTTGCATAAATACCTTTATTAAGACGCTTGGAAATTCATTTATAAAAACATATACAACGGTATTAACTTAGTCGCGCTTTGGATTTTATAAAATTTCAGCAGAGTCTCCTCTGTTTTTGTATGAACCAGACAACACAAATTCCCAAAATCAACTTCAAAACACAAGACTACAATTTGTTTATCCGTAATTCCCAATCAAACGAGTTATTTATATTTATATACTTATATAGTCCAACCAATTTAGTCCAATATCGACATTATAAGTCACGCATTTTAGCCACTATTACCAATCGTCCGATTTAATATATAGTTATGTTAGGACAAAAAGGATTGGTGAAACCACTTTTGTAAACCTTAGTCTAATTCACTTCTGTCAAAATATCCTAAGTATAGAACTACTAAAGAAAGAAGACTAAAGTACTAAAGAAGGATTCAACAAGTACTGAAGAAGAAGTATCAGAAGTCCTGAAGTCCAACCAGACAGTTCACTAAAGAACTACTGAAGACAAACTACTCATCAGTAGTTTGTCATTCATCAGCTCTTGTAAAGAATCTTTTTCACCGACTTATGTTTCAGTAGTTCATTAGTTTAGTATTACTTTATCTTTTTGTACAAGTTCCAAGAATGCAACTTGTTGCAACTTGTTTCTGACTTGCTTTTAGGCAAGGTTCATGCATATGTAAAGTCTATAAATAGATGGGTTCATCCCTCTGTTTTAGACGTTGATTTTGATTAATACAGAAATCCTTCAAAGCTTATTATTGTTCTTTCCATTTCATTTATTGAGAATCTGTTTGAGTATTTATTATCATTCACATTCAATACTTAGATTCTCATTAAAACTTGTCTTTAGTTTTCAAACATCCAGGGGGAGTAATAACTCCTGTTGATAGTGTAACTTTACTTAATCATTCCGCTGTGCAAATCTGATTGAGCTTGCTAAACACATAAGTGTTCACTAGCAAGCAATACATCAAGAGCAATACTGATCCAACAATTGGTATCAGAGCACTGGTTTATCTGATCACATATCAATCTAACACATTGAGAATCAGACACAGGCTCTTATTGATATTCAATAAAGGATTAAAAGTTCACTTTATCAACATCCATCACTTTAAGAGATATTTGACAAATCAATCTGTCACACCCTCAAATTTCCACTGCGGGGTTTATACCGCGAGGCGCATGACATACCAGGATCCCATAGCCATAAGTCATATGAACGAACTCTAAATGCCCAACCCATTTAGTTCGTTTTCAAAAACCAAGTTTAGTTAAGCTGCGGAAGCGTAAACCAAATTTAACCCTTTTAAAACCTTGCGCAAAACAACGCGCCCAAATTAAACCATATGAAAGAAAATGTAAAAGCATAATATGAAATTTAGGTGTATGCCCAAGACCCCAAATACAGTGAAGTGTGCAGTGCTTTCTAATCCTGGCACCGGAAGCTAACTACCTGCAAAAGCATGTAAATCGTGGGTCAACAAACAATGTTGGTGAGTTCACTAAGTAAGAAGGTGAGTAAGTAAATGCGCTGGTTTCCAAAACCACGTAACCAAGTAAAAGCGTAGGTCCTCCAGAAAAAAATGTTCAAGAGTTATCAGTTTAAGAATGTCAGGGGTAGCTAACCCACTCATTGCAACTAAACAGAATTATTGGGACACCTTCAGTAACATAATAATTTGCCTCAATATCTGGTGTCTATCAACACCAGTTCTCAAATGTGGTCAGAAGTTCATGCCCGTGCCTCAAGCACCTCAGACATGAGGTTGCTGCACAACCTAATAGCGCTATCAACTAATACCCCGTTCGCCTCCAGGGATTAACCCAATAATATGCAAGGACTTTCCAAATGATAGAGTGTTTAGTTCACAAAGGACCAATAAGTTTTAAACTGATCAAAAACCCGATCCACACAAGGAATCGTAAACGCGACCCACACAAGGAGTCAAAACCCGACCCACACAAGGAGTCAAAACATCTCAAAACCCGAGATGTAAAAGTTATCCCAAACCGGACTAGAAAACGTTTTGTAAGTTGTCTCAAATCCGAGACGCATGCTTTTGAGAAAAAGTAGTGAAACTCACCTTAGGTTGCAAGCAAGTAAATCCAAACTCCAAGTAGGGTGCACTACCGACTCCCTAGTATAAGTGTCACTAAGTAAGTATATGTGTAATACCATTACACCATATAACCCGTTTGTCCAAGACGTTTAAATGTTCAAAAGCGTGTAGGTGACACCTAGTAATTCTTCATGCATAAGTAAACCCTACGGACCCGTTGGTGAATACGTTGGTTACAATTAGTTTTACACTCCATATGCGTCTAATACAAGTGCCCATTCAATTACATATCAAATACATACCACCTAGGACTTCAATTAGTCATGTAAACACGCAATACTCAATCTGCGTTTTTAGGACAGATTGTGCGTCACCAAAACTAGTTTATTTAAAATACTTAATAAGTGAGTTAAACTCCCAAATTTTTACTGAATATTCTTTGGGATTCATTTAACAACCCATATTTTTGTTTTATCTCAAAACCAAACACAAAAATTATTAAAATTCGTTTAACACAGCTATATTCAGAAAACTTTCACAACAGGTCAGTTTAGTAGGAAAATTCCCAAAACTTGTGTATTCATCCAAACGGGATAAATCCACTTGGAAAACCCAAATTATTCCAATGTTAATCTTCTGTAAAAATTTCATAACTTAATTCTTTATAAAACTCGAGTTATGATGGTTTAAAGTCGACTCAGTTTGTTAACCTGAAAGTCTGATATGTCCTATTTTCAAGGAAAATTCCAAAAACAACTCAAACGACATCTAAATCACCCGATTTTACCCATTATGGATCAGGTGTGATTTAAACATGAATAGAAAACATCAAAACCATCATGTTAAAGCCATGTAACATACCCTACAAGTTAACCTAAACATTCTGTCCCGATTTTAATTACGCATAAACCTTTATTTAAACGACTCACGTGTGCGTATAATCGATCAACTGTGACACCCCAGGAAAATCCCACGTCGGCCGTGGCCAGGAGAGATCCTTGGTTCATAAGTAATGTCTTGCCTCTTAAATCACCAACGCGTTTTGGGGCTTAATGTTAGTGGATGAGAGGAGAACTCCACAGTTAAGCGTGCTCAGGTGGGAGAAATTTCAGGATGGGTGACCTCCTGGGAAGTCTCCACTTGGGCAACCAAAAACAAATCCGTGAGCTCTGGATGGGCAAAGCAGACAATATTGGTGATGAGATAGGCGGGGTGTTACAGATGGTATCAGAGCCACTCCTGTGCCATTCGGGATGGTGGGTGCACACCTCATCAGGGACGATGAGACTCTAACAGGGGGTGAATGTGACACCCCAGGAACACACCTCATTAGGGACGATGAGACTCTAACAGGGGGTGAATGTGACAACCCAGGAAAATCCCACGTCGGCCGTGGCCAGGAGAGATCCTTGGTTCATAAGTAATGTCTTGCCTCTTAAATCACCAACGCGTTTTGGGGCTTAATGTTAGTGGATGAGAGGAGAACTCCACAGTTAAGCGTGCTCAGCTGGGAGAAATTTCAGGATGGGTGACCTCCTGGGAAGTCTCCACTTGGGCAACCAAAAACAAATCCGTGAGCTCTGGATGGGCAAAGCGGACAATATTGGTGATGAGATAGGCGGGGTGTCACATCAACAATCATCAATAATCATTACAAAACTTTCCTAAGACCTATTAAGATCAGAATCTATCATAATACATGCAAAAATTATAACCCTAATGATTAAAACATCAACAACTTGCGCAACAAGTAATCTATTATATCACTAATCGCCTATCATCATGTTTAACCCGTTAAATCTTCAAAAGCTTCAAGTTTTAGTATTTATAAAAAGGTCTCAGACCTGGACAAACTTAGTTATAGGGTTTTCATAACATAATAATAAGATTAAAGCATAATAGATTAAGGATTATACCACAAGCTCTTCGAAACAACCAACCGAATGCTCTTGAAGCTTCCCGATCGATGTTCTTGCGCCTTAGCAGGTGGTTTGGGGTTAATATTTCGTAGGTAGGGCTGTAGGGGCGATTAGGGTTTGAGTTTAGGTGATACAAGAGGCTTAGGGTTTCTTAAAAAGGTGTTTAAGTCGGTTTGGTGGCGTCAGGCACCGGCGAGCGGGCCGCTCGGTCCCTGTGAGCGGCCGCTCACAGGGCCTTGGCCCGCGTGGGTGGCCCGTTTCATCACCCGACGTGTTTTCCTTCGACGTTTTCGCTATTTTGGACTGTAATAAGTGTATCCCCATGTGTTAAGACCCCAACCATCCTAATGGTCCATCCATTATGGTTTTTATTAACATATTTGGTTTAAGTTCACGTAATCACATACAGTTTTCACATAGTTTCACAGAGTATCATAGAAGCACGTAATTGCAATCAATCTCAAACAATTACTTCACAATCATTTTGTTTAACAATTCACCAACGTCCGGGGTTCACTACTCATGTAAATAGTTTGGTAATTACTCGAATTACCACCTCATGCAGTTATTAACCTGTAACCATGCAATGTGTAACTTATATAGCTAACTCTAGTTAACTATAATTCCTATAATGTAACCAGAGTTTAGTTAAAGTGAGAACCTTAAATTGCGGGGTATCACATCAATACTCTTTAAAATGGATCCCCATAATACTGGTTCTGCCAATAAACCTGCTATGCTAGTAAGAAATGAATACAATATCTGGCAAAGGAGAATGGCACATACATTATCACAGACCAACACTGGTTGTTGTAAATCTGTGATATATGGTCCTTACAAACCAGTAAATATCAATCTTGAAACTAAAGAAGAAATACCAAAAGACCCAAAAGACTATAAAGATGATGATTTCCTAAAACTTGAGCTTAATGCTAAAGCTTTATCTATGTTGGCAATGGCACTCTCAAATGAAATCTACTCTGGACTATTACATTGTGATAGTGCCAAAGAGCTTTGGGACTGCCTAAAAGAACAGTTTGGAGGAACTGAAGAGGTGATTGCCAACACCATAGAAATCCTGGCTCAACAATATGAAACTTTTTCTCACATAAATGGGGAAACTTTAACTCAACAATTTAAAAGATTCTCCTCATTAATATCTGAGCTAAAAGTAAATGGTCAGACCTACACAACTGTATCTATGTTTCATAGATTTTTAAGGTCTTTACCTGAAAAATGGGAAACATACTCTATAATCCTAAGATCCTCACCATAATTTAGCTCCCTCACTCTTACAAAATTACATGGGAGATTATTAACTTTTGAAAGAGAAATTGACAAAAGAAAAAGTTGCAAAGTTCTGGTAAACTACTGATGACTATCTACAAGGCAGTACAACACTATTGGGACAACATTCAACTACTTGTTCAAATAGTTTTGGATTTTGACCACATTGACATAACTGCTGGGATCTCATCTGAAAGATTATTCCCAGATTATGACAATGAAGAAAACAATCAAAATGCTGATAACATGTGTTTTATCATGGATGATTTAAAAAAATTCAGCAATGATGACTTAGAAGAAATGGACATCTTACACAACTGGCCATGTTAAGTATTAAAACAAACAAATTTTACAAAAGGTCAGGAAGGAAATTTCCAGGACTTAACAGTTCTACAAAAATTGGTTTTGACAAATCTAAACTTAGATGTCACAAGTGTCAGAAGTTAGGACACTTTGCTAGAGAGTGTAGAAGCTCTAGCTACAACCAATCTCAGTCTGGAAATCTGTATAACCCTAGTTATAATAGGAATAATGGAACACAAGGGAGTGCACATTTTGTACAGGCACAAGCTCCACAAATCCAATATGTGCCACAAGTACAATATGTACAAATGCCTGCTCAACAAATGCAGAGCCAACAATCAATCCCTACCATTCCAGCTGTTCAACAACCTCCACAGACTCAGCAACCCTTACAACAAAGCTTTTTCACCTCAGTGTATGTTGACTGGAGTAGTCTTCATTTTGACACTACAGAGTGTAATCCTGATGCAGACAACAAAATGTTTGACATCAACTGGGGAGAACCTGATAATGGCAGAAAGAATTTTGCCTTAATGGCATTTGACGGCTGCACCTCAAAATCTGCCCTGTCTCAGATAACAAAAGAATCTTTAACAAATCTTTGTTCAACTTCATGTAAAGAATCTTTTGCTCTCATAAGAGAGACGAATGTGCACTTACAAGGCAAAGCAAATGACTCTGAGAGAAAATTCACTCAGATGAAATGTGATTTAGAAAGAAAACTTGCTACAAAAGCAAAAGAAAATTCTAAATTAACTAACAATGCTATTGAAACCCAACCACAACTTAAAATCATGATAGATGACCTAGGAAATGTCAAAAAAGAGCTTGCTGACACCAAGGTCACTTGTGAAAAATGGGTAGAATCTTGTAAGGGGTACCAACTGCTGCTAAACAAACAAAGTGCTTCAAATGTTAGGTTTGGGAGAAAAATTGTTTTAGGTGAAACTTCTGAAGAGAAAGAATGCACATCATTCCATGAAAACTTTCTAAAAACTCACAAAGAAAGTTCTTCAGAAGTACTGATAAAATCTGACTTTAAGCCATCAGTAGTTTCATCTACATCAGGAGTTGAGTTCCTGAAAACTACTGATGACCTAAAACCAATCAAAACAGTCAGAAATTTGCCTTTAAATGAAAAGGAAAAGGCAAACGAATATGAAATCTGTTGTCTGTTTAACCACAACATAGAATTTTGCAGATATAGAAAAGGAATTCAATACAACAAGAAAATTTCACAACTGGTTATGGGAAAACAAATCAAAAATGATTTTAAAGAAACTTTTTCTCCCAGGAAACAACAACCATCAAACACCTTTTCTCATAAAAAGATGAAATCTCAACAAACATCTTTTTCTCAAAATTCTCTTTCAATAGTTAGACCTACATCATCAGCAGTTTCACAAACTGCTGAGATAAAAGATCTCATGAACATGGTACAACTACTGATGACCAGGGTTGATGGTGGTCCTCAACAGGATACCACCATTGTTCTTAATGAAAAATCCATTGCCAAAAAGACATGGATTCCTCAACTTGGTCAAGAACAAACTATTAATGTTCTCAAGAGCAAACCCAAAGCCAAACTGGCTTGGGTTCCTAAATCTAACTTATTTGCTACTTTGTGCAGAAGGTCTTCAGAGGCTTAAATAGCATTTGGTATGTGAACAGTGGAGGCTCAATGCACATGACATGATGCAGATACTTGATAAACAATTTTATCAGTCAAAGAGAAGGATCTGTATCCTTTGAGAAGAATGCCAAGGGATATGTGCTGGGACATGGAAATGTCTCCTCTGGCAAAATATAGTTTGACAAGGTCAATCTGGTTGAAAACCTTGAGTACAACTTGCTAAGTGTGTCTCAAATGTGTGATAAATGATATTCTTCCTTTCTCACAAAGACATCATGCAAGATCATATCACCAGAAGGCCAGAAGTTGATAGAGAAGATCATTGAAGATCATACTTTGTTGATAGCCAAAAGATGTGGCAATGTCTATGCAGTGGACATTGAAAAGGACAAAGTACTGAACAACACTGCCTGTTTCTTCTCAAAGCCATCAACTTTAAAGACTGATCTCTGGCACAGGAGACTTGGCCATGTGAACTTTAAATCCATAAATAAAGTCACAAAAATGGGCTTGGTCAGAGGTCTACATTTGAAAGTATACCAGTGTCAAGAACACTGTGTATCTTGTTTAAAGGGAAAGCCGCATAAGTCCTCCTATAAGTCTATTGAAGAATAAAAAACAACTGCATGTCTTCAACTACTCCATATGGACTTATTTGGGATTGTAAAAATCATAAGCCTTGGTAAGAAGAAGTACTACTTGGTCATCATTGATGACTATTCAAGATTCACATGGGTATTCTTCTTATTCTCCAAGGATGAGGTAGCTGAAATCATCAAGTTCTTCATTCTACAAGTAGAGAAACAATATTCTCTATCTATCAAAGCCATTAGAAGTGATAATGGGACAGAGTTCAGGAACAAAACTCTGGATGAATTCTGTTTGTCTAAAGGGATTATTAGACAATTCAGTGTTCCCAGAACTCCTGAACAAAATGGTGTGGTAGAAAGAAAGAACATAACATTAATTGAAGCAGCAAGAACTATGTTAGCTGATTCAGGCCTACCATTGTATTTTTGGGCTGAAGCAGTTAACACTGCATGTTATGTTCAAAATAGAGTCCTTGTCAACAAGAGACACTCCAAGACTGCCTATGAAGTTCTTCATAGCATAAAGCCCCTTATCTCCTTTTTCAGGGCTTTTGGATGTTAATGTTTCATTCTAAACTTTAAAGACTCTATTTCAAAGTTTGCTGCTAAAGTTGATTCATGTTACTTTCTTGGTTATTCTTCCACTAGAAAAGCCTACAAGGTTTTTAATTCAAGAACCAAGATAGTAGAAGAAACACTGAATGTCAAGTTCAATGAGTAAAAACACACTCTTATTCCAGCACATCCAGTTGAACTCTTTAACCTTGACAGCTTCCACTTTGGACCTGAAAAGACTGTTACTTCATCTAAACCTACTTATTATGGTGATCAAAGGTTTGATGATGAGGATCCAGCACCATGGACTCCTCAAACAGTCATTAAGTCAACTTTCAAGCCTTTAGAAGTTTCACAAACTTCTGATTCAACAACTGCTGATGTATAAACTCAAACATCTGCTTCAGCTCCTACAACTACTGAAGACAGTCAAACAGCTGAACCAGACATTATAAACCTCAGTGGTTTGTTTTATGAAGTACAAGAGCCACCTACACCTGTCAGTGGTTTACAACAACTGATTGAACACAAAGATCATCCTTTGGAACAAATCGTGGGTTATATTGCTTCAGGTGTTCTCACAAGAAACCAGCTTTCCAACTTTTTCTTCTTCTCAGCATTCATTTCTCAGTTGGAACCTAAGAAGTACCAAGAAGCCCTCAAAGACAACAATTGGGTGGAAGCTATGCAAGATGAGCTGCTTCAATTCAAGAAGCAACAAGTTTGGGAAATCTATCCCTTACCACCAAACAAGCTACAAATTGGCACAAGATGGGTTTTAGGAACAAACAAGATGAAGCTAATATGATCATTAAGAACAAGGCAAGACTGGTGGTACAAGGTTACTCTCAAGAAGAGGGAATTGATTATGATGAGACCTTTGCTCCAGTTGCAAGTCTTGAGGCCATCAGGTTATTTCTGGCCTATGCCATTTCCAACAAAATAAAAGTTTTTCAAATGGATGTTAAGAGTGCATTTTTGTATGGAAAGATCAAAGAGGAAGTGTATGTTTGTCAGCCATATGGGTTTAAGGATCCTTCTCATCCTGAGTGGGTGTACAAACTTGACAATGCTCTTTATGAGCTCAAACAGGCTCCAAGAGCCTGGTATGAAACACTTTCCACCTTTTTACTCAAAAATAACTTTACAAGAGGCTTCATTGATAAAACTCTTTTCATTAAAAATGTTGCAAATCATGTCTTACTTGTTCAAATTTATGTTGATGATATCATATTTGGTTCAACAAACACAAAATTGTGTGATGAATTTAAGAAACTCATGCAATCAAAATTTGAGATGAGTACAATGGGAGAACTGCAGTACTTTTTAGGATTGCAGAATAAACAACAAACTAATGGAACTTTTATACATCAATCAAAATATGTTAAAGAATTATTGAACAAATTTTCTTTACAAGACTATAAATCATGTTCCACTCCCATGACCCCTACCACACAAGTTGAACTAGATGATCAAGGAAAACAGGTTGATCAAACCATGTATAGATGTATGATAGGTTCCCTTTTGTATCTAACTGCTTCTAGACCAGATATTATGTTTTTAACATGTGTTTGTGCTAGATATCAATCAGCTCCTAGGGAATCACACCTTATTGCAGTCAAAAAATCTTCAGATATCTGAAAGGAACTCCTACACTTGGAATTTGGTATCCTGCTTCAAGCAATACCAAGTTATCAGCTTTTTCAGATAGTGACTATGCAGGGTACAAAATGTCAAGAAAATCAACATCTGGTGGTTGTCAATTCTTGGGAAACTATCTAGTGTCCTAGAAACAAAGAAGCAAACATCTATTGCAACTTCAACTGCTGAAGCTGAATACATTGCAGCTGCAAGTTGTACATCACAGATACAATGGCTCCAATATCAACTTCTTGATTATGGAATCAAAGAGACCAAGACACCATTGCTTGTAGACAGCAAATCTGCCTTTAGCATCATTCAAAATCCTGTTCAGTTCTAAAAAACTAAACATATTGAAATCAGGTATCATTTCATAAGGGATTGCTATGAAAAAGGCAAGATTGAAGTGAAGCATGTCACAACAGCTAATCAGATAGCTGACATATTCACAAAACCCCTTGACACATCAACATTTCAGAAGTTAGTATCCATGCTTGGGATGCTAAATTTGCAAGTGTTCTTTTACTTTTCCTGCACATATTTTATTTTTCACTTACATCTATTTAGACTAAAACTTCTGAAAACAAAAAGAGAGAAACTACTGATGAACAAAAACATCAGTATGGGAATATTTTCTGAAAAATGATTAACTTCTGATAAAATAATCTTCAGAAGTTATGAATAAAGTGTTTATAAACATTCTCATCAGTTGTTAACAAACTATTGAAGAGAAAATGGGAACTACTGATGACAATTGTTCTTCATCAGCAGTTTTGTCATTAAGAGCAAATCAGACATTTCCCACTTCAGAAGTTTGACCTAGGACGGTTACAAACTTCTGATAAACACCTTTTCCAACACTTATCCATTCAAAAAGAAAAAATTCCCTCCTTCTCCCTCAAAAAGCTCTCAAACCCTGAACCAGCAAAAACACTGTTCGATCCACACACACACAAACCACATGGCTCTAATACTGAAACAGGAACACAATCAAAGAGGCTACTTCGAAAAACATGAAGCCTGGTCCCAATACGACGAAATCATTGATTTAGTCGTTAAATCCCAATACTTTACTGCCCTCACCATTGGTCCTCCAATCCACACTGAAACTCTTAATGAGTTCTGGGCAAATGCGGAGACGGTGACAGTAAATGATAAGGTGATCTCCCTCAATTCAACCATCCAAGAGAGAAGAATGGCAATCACACCCGAAACTTTGGGAATTAGACTGGGTCTAGATGATGTTGGTCCCCCAGATCAATTTCCAAACTCTGAGATTCATCTAACCATGACAGAGTGTGGTTACCAAGGTACTCTCTCACATGCTACTATTCTTAAGAAATATTTTGATCCTAAGTACAAACTTTTGTTTCACTATATAATAATGTGTTTGAGTCCAAAAACTGGATCATATGATCAGATGCCCTCCACTTTTCAACCTATTTTTCATTCCATTGTGAATGAAACAAAATTCAAGGCATCAGCACTTTTCTTTAATGAGTTGGTGTTACATCATCTCAATTCTAAAAAGAAGTTTTTGTTGTATCCAAGATTTATTATGCAATGCATAATAAAGGAACTTGGAGAAGAGGTGTTTGTGGGTAAAACAACTGTTTTAAACCCTTTAACCTTACAAGCATACTCTAGGCACAATAAACCAGCCACCTGGCCAGAAGATGACCAAGGGGAACACATAACAGTCCCCAAGGAACCCTCATCTTCAAAACCTTCACCCAAAAAGGCCAAGAAACCAAAACAGCAAAAACAAAAACCCACCAGCCTGAAAAGAAAGGCAGTTCAGGAGGTTGAGATGCCTAAACTTGCTAATGTGCAATCTGCACTTGAAAAAGACGTGACTGAAACATCCTCTCAGTCTCATCCATCTCAAACCCCCACTAGAGAACCAATCACCATCTTTTTCAAAAGAAAGAAATTTAAGAAAACAATCCCCATAGACTCTTCTTTTGAAACTGCTGAACCCATAGACCAAACTACTGAACCAGCACCACAACTTGTTGAACCTGAAGCCCTTGAAATTGCCAAACTTCTCTCTGGGCTAAAAGAGAACATCCCATCAGAACATCTCAGTCCCCAACAACCACATCAAACAGGGGACATACCTTTAGAACTTGACATGGATGTGGATGTCCATAGCCCTAACCCAAGAGATGAGGATGAACCAGGGTCTCTAAGCCCAAACTTAGAAACTCTAGGTACATTTGAGGCTGCTACTACTCATATACCACCCAGTGGTGGATCTGAGGATAGAAGTAACATTGCTAAGACCTCATTTGTGGCAACTACTGATGAAGGCTTAATGTCTGAGGTAGGAAATCCTCTGAACCAAGAAAAAGAGGAACATGAGACAACTGGGTTAGGCCCAGCTCATGATGTAACTGATAATGTTTTCATTGAGGAAGTAAGCAGGGATTCAGATGATTCCATTGAATTGGATGATGATTCACACTCCACCAAAATTGAATTGACGGCTACTAGTGAAGGTCCTGCACCTGGTGTCTCTAAGCTCAAAGAGCTGGTCACACCAGATCAGGTTAAAGTCCACTTGATCCCTGATTCCCCTAAAGTGGCATCTTCTGTACAACATGAAGATCACCGAAAAACACACCCCTCAATGAAAATGCCTACCCAATTCCCTGGGTCATCCAGCATAGACTTGAACCAACTATGCAGCTTAGATGATCCCCTATACCAGTTGATGAACACCCTAATTGCCAATCACCTTAAAACTTTCACAACTACTTTAGAGTTGTCAACCAAAGCTCAGTTTGAGGTGATCAACAAAAAACTTGGTGAGCTATCCAACAAAATAGACAAAAACTCAAGACAGCTTGCTGAACTCATTGGTAGAACTTCCAAACCTAGCAGGCTTCCAGAAGTGGATGAAGCCAAAAAGGGGGAGAAGATTAAGGAACCTAAGGAGTCACTGGAAGCCAGGATAAAGGCAAGAGTGGCTCTACAACAACAACAACTTCTAGAGAAAGCCCAAAAACAAAAAGAAGATCAACAAAGGCTTGTCTCTGGAACTGAAGTTGAAGCTGAACCTTCCCAAGGCCATAATGAAGAAACTGCTAAAGAAACCTCTGATGACTCAGAAAGTACTGAAGACAATCCTTTAGTAGTTGATACATCTGTCAACACTTCAGCAGTTAGCACTTCCAGCATACAAACAGCTGAAGAGCCTTCCAAAGCAACTGAACAACAACAACCAACTCCTATTCCAAGGCCTACAACAACTACAACAATGACTGTGCTGAACCCTTCTACACTATCAATGTCCAAAGAACTACTTGAGTAGAGTTTGATTGCAGCCCAAAGAAAGGCTAAGGAAGAATAGATCTGGAATAACTTGGAGGCAAGGGAAGATCTAAGCTTAAATGAAAAGTTTCAAGCTTATGAAGCTGAGTTGAATAGGCAAGCTGAAACAGAGAGAGTTGATGAAGAAGACAAAACAAACAACTGGTGTCTTTTATAACAAAGAATAGCTAAACAAAAGCCTATTCACTCAAAGGGCTCTCAATGGATGAGCTGTCTAGAAGAGCTCAACTTGTTGCTGACAAACTTGCAACAAACAAAGATGGAAAAGCCAAGAGAGCTGAGATGATTGAAGAACTGGTAGCAAATGACTATGGTTCAAAAGCCTCTGTGTCAAGATGGAAAGAAGATAGACTACTGGACACATACAAGAAGTACAAGGCTGCCAAGGCTACTAATCTAGAGAAGTTCAAAACTTCTGAAGTATCAACTTCAGTAGTTAGAACTTTTGGTTTTAAAAGACCAGCTACCAAGAAGAAACCAGAGGACAATACAAAGACTGACTTCAAGATGGTGTTGCTGGAAGGCAACACAGTTGTTCAAGGAGATTTTGATATTGAAGAGAAGCCTCTGATAACTCAATTTAGGGATCCTTCAACATTTGCTTACCAAATTCAGAAGACTATCATTGACAGACTGCACACAAAGGTAGTTACCAAACATCATTTACCAACCTTTAAATTACCTGATGTAGTGCAACAAGAAGACAGAAGTGAATCCCACCTGAGAGTCACAAAAATAGAAAATATCCAACACTCAGGAACATCCCAGGGATCCAGCATGGTTCCCTATACTTCAGACTTTGACAAGTCTAAAGTGCTGAAGAGATCTTACAAGCAAGGCCTACAAGTCAATGAATGAACTGAAGAAACTATCAACTCAGGACTTGCTTACAATTCAACATCTGGAACCTCAAAGGGGATCTCTCACTGATGAACAGCTTAATCAATTGAAGAATTCCATGTTCAAGGAGATATGGAAGATAATGAATGACATAAGAAGACAATAAAGAATTAGAAAAGGTTTTGGCTTCATCAATCCAGGGGGAGATTGTTAGGACAAAAAATATTGGTGAAAACACTTTTGTAAACCTTAGACTAATTCACTTCTGTCAAAATATCCTAAGTATAGAACTAATGAAGAAAGAAGACTAATGTACTGAAGAAGGATTCAACAAGTACTGAAGAAGAAGTATCAGAAGTTCTGAAGTCCAACCAGACAGTTCACTGAAGAACTACTGAAGACAAACTACTCATCAGTAGTTTGTCATTCATCAGCTCTTGTAAAGAATCTTTTTCACCGAATTATGTTTCAGTAGTTTATTAGTTTAGTATTACTTTATCCTTTTGTACAAGTTCCAAGAATGCAACTTGTGGCAACTTGTTTCTGACTTGATTTTTGGCAAGGTTCATGCATATGTAAAGTCTATAAATAGATGGGTTCATCCCTCTGTTTTAGACATTGATTTTGATTAATACAGAAATCCTTCAAAGCTTATTATTGTTCTTTCCATGACATTTATTGAAAATCTGTTTGAGTATTTATTATCATTCACATTCAATACTTAGATTCTCATTAAAACTTGTCTTTAGTTTTCAAACATCCAGGGGAGTAATAACTCCTGTTGATAGTGTAACTCTACTTAATCATTCCGCTGTGCAAATCTGATTGAGCTTGCTAAACACATAAGTGTTCACTAGCAAGCAATACATCAAGAGCAATACTGATCCAACAAGTTACCGTTATTATTAAAGTCGGTTCGTTCACGAGTTAATACCATTTACGTTTGTATTTATATTTTTTTTATAAAAATACAATGTTTATAAAAATGAAATAATGAAATAAATACGAGTTTAAGTATATACCAAATCGTATGCGCGTAACCCGAAGCCACCTCAAACTACGTGTAAACCGGAACCAAAGTTTGACCAGTTGAACAGTTGTTGAGTTAGTTTGACCAGGCTCGAACACGAACCTAAAGCTGACTCGAGCCCAAAACCCAAAACCACATCACATTGTGGAAGTCTTCGCATGTGTATTGATTATTGTGAGCTGAACAAAGTGACCATCAAGAATCGTTACCCTCTCCCTCGCATTGATGATCTCTTTGACCAGCTCCAGGGCACTAGTTACTATTCAAAGATTGATTTGCGGTCTGGTTATCACCAGTTGCGCGTTCAGGAAGCCGACATTCAGAAGACTGCTTTTCGCACTCGTTATGGCCATTTTGAATTCTTGGTCATGCCTTTTGGTCTCACTAACGCACCGACGGTGTTCATGGATTTGATGAACCGCGTTTGCAAGCCTTACCTTGATAAATTCGTCATCGTGTTTATTGACGATATTCTGGTTTATTCTAAGAACAAGACGGATCATGAGGAACACTTACGGTTGCTCTTAGAACTTTTGAGACGAGAGCGGTTGTATGCTAAGTTCTCAAAGTGTGATTTCTGGTTACGTGAAGTTCAATACCTAGGGCATGTTGTTAATGAACTGGGAATTCATGTCGATCCGGCTAAGATCGAAGCTATTAAAGACTGGGAAGCACCAAAGACGCCATCTGAGGTGCGGCAATTCCTAGGTCTTGTGGGTTACTATTGCCGTTTCATTGAGGGATTTAAGAAGATCGCTCAACCCCTCACCACTCTTACCCAGAAAGACCGAAATTTTGACTAGGGTGAACCACAAGAATTAGCATTTCAGATGCTGAAGCTTAAACTTTGTTCTGCACCTATTTTGTCTTTACCTGAAGGTACAGATGATTTCGTTGTGTACTGTGATGCTTCTATTCGTGGTCTCGGTTGTGTGTTAATGCAACGCGGGAAGGTTATTGCCTATGCTTCTCGTTAACTCAAAGTTCATGAGAAGAACTACACTACTCATGACTTAGAATTGGGTGCGGTGGTCTTTGCGTTGAAAATCTGGAGACATTACTTGTACGGTACCAAATGTGAAGTATACACCGATCTCAAGAGTCTCCGGCATATTTTCGACCAGAAGGTGTTAAACATGCGGCAGCGTTGCTGGGTTGAACTCCTGAACGATTATGACTGTGATATTACGTATCATCCTGGCAAGGCGAACGTTGTTGCAGACGCCTTGAGCTGGAAGGAATCTGCGAAACCTCGTCGTGTTCGAGCTTTACAGCTCACCATTCATTCCTCTTTGCCTGGCCAAATCCGTTCTGCACAATTAGAAGCTTTGAAGTAGGAAAACCTTAAAGCTGAAACTACGCACAGTGTTGACAAGCACCTTGAACTCAGGTCCGATGGCTTACACTATTTCGCAGGACGTGTTTGGGTTCCCTTGTTTGGGGGATTACGTGAGCTTGTCTTGGAAGAAGCTCACAAATCCCAGTATTCTATTCACCCTGGCTCCGATAAGATTTATCAGGATTTGAAGATACTTTATTGGGGGCCAAACATGAAGGCTGATATAGCTTCATACGTGAGCAAATGCTTGACTTGTGCTAAAGTCAAGGTGGAGTATCAGAAGCCGTCTGGTCTCCTGCAACAACCAGAGGTTCCAGAATGGAAGTGGGAACGAATCACGATGGATTTTGTCACTAAACTACCAAAGTCACCAAGTGGTTATGATATGATCTGGGTGATTGTTGACAGGTTGACAAAATCGGCACGTTTCATACCTATTAATGAAACTGATGGACTCGGGCGGTTAGCTCGACTTTACCTTAAGGAGGTAGTCTCTTGGCATGGGGTGCCTGTTTCTATTATCTCTGATCGTGACTCTCGTTTTGCTTCGCGTTTCTGGAAGGCTCTACACAAGGCTTTGGGTACTTAGTTGGATATGAGTACGGCTTATCATCCGCAAACTGACGGTCAGAGTGAGGGGACGATTCAAACCTTGGAAGACATGCTTCGGGCATGTGTTATCGATTTTGGCAAAAGTTGGGAGATTCACCTACCGTTGGTGGAGTTCTTCTACAACAAAAGCTATCACTCTAGCATCAAGGCAGCTCCGTTCGAAGCTCTTTATGGACGGAAATGTTGATCACCTCTTTGTTGGGCCGAGGTGGGCAAGAGCCAGCTCACTGGTCCGGATTTGGTGTACGAAACTTTGGAGAAAATCGTACAAATTCGTAACCATTTGGCAGCTGCGCGGGATCGTCAGAAGAGCTATGCTGATAGCCGTCGCAAACCTTTGGAGTTCCAGGTTGGGGACAGGGTACTTCTAAAAGTTTCACCATGTAAGTGTGTCATACGCTTTGGAAATCGTGGCAAGCTTAACCCTCGACATGTCAGACCGTTCGTAATCCTGGAACGGATTGGACTGGTGGCATACAGACTTGACTTACCGGCGGAGCTCTGTAGTGTTCACAACGTCTTTCATGTGTCTAACTTAAAGAAGTGTTTGGCTGATGAATCTCTCATTGTACCACTGGAAGAGATCAAGGTTAATGATCGTCTTCGCATTGTGGAGGAACCTGTCGAGATTCTCGACTACAAGATTTGTAGCCTTCGTCGGAGTAAAATCCGCATCGTCAAGGTTCGTTGGAACTCGAATCGTGGACCGGAGTTCAAGTGGGAACGGGAGGATCAGATGAAAGCTAAACATCCCCATCTTTTCCCGAAACGTGCATTCGAATCTAGGCATGTTACTACTGAAGCTGAATGAATCTCGGGTCTAGATTCCTTTCAACGTGGGGATGATGTGACACCCGGTAAATTTTCTTTTTGTTTCCTTCTTTCCGTCTCTTTCATTTTTGGGCTTTGTGCAATTTTCGGGATGAAAATTCTTTCAACGTGGGGATGATGTGACACCCGGCATGTTTGGCTTAAACATTTTAGTAACACCTAAGTCTACCTTAGTGAGAAACATTTATAAACGGACTTAACCAGGTTAGTTGAGTCGGGTCAGGAGAGGATTGTCCAGGGTTCAATGATCTGGAGGATCATTGGGAGTCGTTTTGGGTATACACTAGTACCGGGTCCCGTTGTTGGTGAAATTACATAAACTAAATTGAGTGCTATGTGTAGAGTGATTCTTATATGGTGGATTATATGCAAATACGTGTTTAAACGATGTGTAGATGATCATCCATGCTTATATATGTTAAACATAGATTAAGATTGCATGTTCATGTGTTAGGATGCGTTAAAATGCGTTAAACACGACAAACTAGAAAGACTAGAAAACACAGGTCCAGGTTCGACCATAGCGTGGAGGCAAACCTGGAAAATGATCTTGGTTCGACCCTTAATGAAGGGGTGAACCTTGGATGTGAAAACAATTGAATTTCATTCTACCAGTTAAGGCACAATCGACCTTAAGAAAGGGGCGAATGTGGGTACATTCGACCAGGTGAAAGGGGCGAATGTGGACTAGTTTAAATACTAAACTTTGTCATTTTTCACCATTTCACAAACCCTAACCGTCTCTAAACACTCTCAAACGATTTTAATCACTAAGGAAGGAGTTTTTGCTCTTGTTTTTCATAATCAAACCTAACAACAACATCTAATCAAGAATCCAAGGTGTGTTCTTAATCCTAAACCTTTTCAAATCATTTTTAATTTGTTTTAATCGAACCCTAAATGTCCAGATCTGTTCTAAGGATGTTTTTATCAATAAAAACCTTTTTAAACATCTTTCTAAACCAAAACCCTATCATTAAACATAGGTTTTCATGTGTTGTTTGATGATTTGCTGCTGTACTAATGCTAGAAACATGATCTAGATCTGAATTGATGTTAATTTAGGATTGTTTATGGTCACAATTAGATGATTAATAATATCATGTCTAAATTGGGGATTTTAATTAAGCTAGGGCTCAATGCATGCTAGTATGATCAATAGAACTTTTTGAGGTTTTCAAACACACGACAAACTGAACAATTTTGAGATGATTATGGATTGATTTCAAAAAGTTTCCAAATTGGGTAAAGAATTCATGCATGAGGTGACACTTTCATAATTTTTGCCATTTTGGGAAAGGGCAAAAATGAGCAGGTTTTGGGGCAAAATTGGTGGGGTTTTGTGGGGATATGTTAGTCATGTCTAACTGCTGTGATTGATGATGTTTCGGGATGTTTTCGAAGCGTTTTGGGGAAGAAATATCTGCCAGGGTCGAACCTGGGCACCTTCGACCAGTCGTGGGGTCGAAGGTGGAATCCCAGGGTCGAACCTGGACAATAATGGGCGAATCTGTTTAAAAGGGTCGAACGTGGCTTAAAAAGGGGCGAAGGTGGAACAAATTTCCTGGTTCTACCCTATTGATTCAAAAATGGGATTTTTGATACAAACTAAGTGTTTTATGCTTGAACCTTGTGTGTAATCTATGTGTACTTGATTAGTTAGGGTAATGAGTCACCAACGGGATGTTGGGTCGGTCTAGTGTGTCGGTTGAACACTTAAACACGTTTTAAAACATACTTGGTCACGATCTGGGCAATCAGGGACTAGATAACCTTATGGTTATTAGTCGGAACACTTATGTGAACATTTTGATAGATCTCCGGTAGTGGGATTATCAAGGGCTTGGGCTTTCTTATATTACTGAAGAACGCAACCTAAGGTGAGTTCACGGCCCCACTTTTACTGCTTTAACCTTTGGGGGAGAAAACATGCGCTAAACTATTTTAGTAACATATGGCATACTATGGTTTTAACTTTGCATTGCTATACCCGAGGAAAACCATGAATGTGCGGGGATGCACAACGGGGGAAATGTGGATAGATCTATTGGGTTTGACAGACCCCACTCGACGGGTTGGAGGTCCGGGCGGGTGCATATTGTCTCTAACTGGTAACATTGGTATCATTGCAGAACACATGCGGGCCGAACATTGGTAACAGTCTAGTAATTGTTTTCCAATCGTATTAGTAATAAAACATACGCCTAGCTAGCGTACTTGGTAACATTGATATAGTATGGACATGGTAACACTTTGGTAACTTTTGGTATCATATTGAACAAACCTGTGAACTCACCAGCATTATATATGTTGACGTCTCTTTTGGCATGTTTTCTCAGGTCGCTAAGGTAGCATCGGTTGGACTAGGCGCACGGGTCTGCACTGGCGTCTAGGATTAGTAGCATGTTTTGAAATAAGTGTCTTGAATACTTTGGAACACTGCTTTGTAACCATTAAATTCTTTAAATGCTTCTGCTTATGAAATCTATGTTTTTGGGTTTACGTACTTCATATAGTGTCATTTATTGTGACCGTTGACTTGAATCCTGGTTTGTCATGCGCATCGCGGTAAAACCCGCAGTGAAAATTTGAGGGTGTGACAAAGACTAAACCATAAAGAAGAATAAAATTGTGTCAAAGTTTGTGCCAAATCCGGGAACCAGCACGGTAACTATAACCCGAATTTGATTCACGGGACCACTACCAGCATGGGTGACGGCGGTGTTACCGTGCAGATAGTGAGTTACCCGTGACCAATTATGATAGCGCCCCGTCCCCTCTAAAGCAACTTTACTCCTGAGTTATCTTGAATTCACCATATAAAAAATATACTTAATAATTATACTTTCGTTAAATTATAATTAAATCTACATTTACCATTCAATTTTCTAACAAAAGAAAGTGGTAATAGGTTTATGTTTGTTAGGCCGCCTCTCTCTCCAATAATTAACGTCCGTACAAGTTTTCTCACTCCCTATTAAACCTCTCATGTATTTTTTTTTTTTTTTTTTTATCCTCCACTCTAAAAGCCTAATTTGGGTGTCTAATTTCGAATAATATATTCATTTATGTGGTTGGCCCATATTTGTCCACTACCACATTTGTTTGTCTGGATCATAAATCATATAGGAAAACCAGTCACATATATAAATGTAGTTTGACAAAGATGTATATAGGTTTGCCTATTGGCAATCTTGACGTATATATGTTTTCCTACTGGAAATTTCAAACATCGGACAAGTGTTAAATAGCAATACTGTTTGAAATATGTGTTTAATTATTGATTATTTAATATAACTAACAAAGTACGATTTAAAGACTTACACCTTATAATGCGTGCGAACGAAGAATAATATTTAAGGAGTTAAATATTATTGAATTATGCATATAAATAACGGTGATTAGTGTTTAATATTTGATTTTTTTTTGAACGACCAACTAAATAACGCCGGGTACTTCGTACGCGGCCCCCCAATGGTAAAGACGGGGGCATAACCCGGCCCACCCCGTAAGCACGAAGCCCCTAGCCCGACCGACAGTCCGCTTTCAGGGAAAACCCGAGCCACATACCCGCCCAAAGGCATGACAGTAGTGAACCGGTAAAACCTGGCGGGTTCAGGAATCGAACCCCTGACCACAAGTGGCCCTGAGTCTTTCCTCATTTCCCATATCCCCTCAAATGCAACTAGAGGGATTCGAACCCAAGTCTCCCAAAGGAGAACTTGAGCCCGTCACCAACTGAGCCGCTTTGGAAGGATAAAAATATTTTTAATAATTGATTATTTGGATAGTTTAATCGTTTGGATAAATGATTAACGCTTCGTGGATTAATTAGTTGGAATAATTATTCGTTTATGGCGTTAACCGAGTTAGGAGGATTTATTATTGGATAATAAATATAGGATTGAATTACAAGTTTTGTCCTTTAACTTTGTACCAGATTGCAAGGCATGACCTTTAACTATAAAATTGATTGGTTTTGTCCTTTATGTATTAAAATCTTGCACGTTATGTCATTTGTTGCTAACCCAGTTAATTTTTTTCGTTATGTGGAGGGTAAAATTGTCTTTTTACTCATAATACCTGCCAACACCATAACCTACCATCACCACCTACCGCCGACCACCACCGCCTGCCTGACCACCACCACCACCTGCCGCCGACCACCACCACCGCCTGCTTGACCACCACCACCACAGCGTAACCCTTTAGTTTTTATAAAAACCACAACACACACCTGTCTGTGTGTTTTCATTCAACTTCACACACACAAACACATAGATAGAGAGAGAGAAGTCTTAGAGAGAGGAAGAGAGCCGAGAGAGGAGGAGGTGAGCCGGAGACCTCCCACCACCGGCAGCGGCGACGCCCGCCCCCTCTGCAACTAGACAACAACCCCTTACCCCTACAACCTTGCTTCACCATTATATCCACAGATTTGTAAGGAGAAATGCAGAACCGAGAGAAAGAGAGAGAAGCAGAAGAGAATGAACTTGGAGGAAAGAGAAGTGTGAAGACGAGGTGGTGGTGGTTCCAACATCAGCAACACTACAGATCTGGTCTGTACATTGTTAGGTTAACTTTGATGGTTCGGTTAAGTATGTTACTGGTCAGAAAAATGGGTTAGGGCTTCGTCTTCATCGTCATTACAGGTCAACAACCTTCTGCATCGCCTTCGTCTTCATCGTCGTTACAGGTCAGCAACCTTCTGCATCCCTAATTAGAGCTTTATCCAATGCATCAACGAAAGCAACAACAAAGATAGGTTAGGGTTTTGTTCAGTTTATTGATTTTTTATTTGATTTAGGTGGAGTTAGTTTTGTTTTTGTGTGGAATTTCGAAGTCACAAGATCCCCAATGTCTCTGACGAACTCCTCTGTATCGATTGGTGGTGGTCAGGTTATGGTGGTCAGGTTATGGCGGTGGTGGTGGTGGTGGTCAAGCAGGCGGTGGTGGTGGTCGGCGACAGGTGGTGGTGGTGGTCAGGCAGGCGGTGGTGGTCGGCGGTAGGTGGTGATGGTAGGTTATGGTGTTAGCAGGTATTTCGAGTAAAAGACATTTTTACCCTCCATTTAACGAAAAAAATTAACTGGGTTAGCAACAAAGGACATAACGTGCAAGATTTTAATACATAAAGGACAAAACCAATCAATTTTAAAGTTAAAGGTCATGCCTTGCAATCTGGTACAAAGTTAAAGGACAAAACTTGTAATTCAGTCTAAATATAGGATTAATCACATATATCCCCCTATTTTCAACTATAATTACATATATACCCAACCCAATATTTAAATTACATATACCCCCGCCCCTACAATTTGATTTCACCGAAATAAGTGTTCTAACACTCTTACATAATCATTACTAAGCCCTCATATCATTACATTCATCATAACATGTAATGATATGAGGTGCTTAATAATAGAATGAGCTTATTTAATATTTTTATTTTTTGGGAAGGGGAAATATGTAAATAAAATTTGGACTTGGGTATATATGTAATTTATAAAGTTTGGAGGGGGGATATATGTAATTGCCCCATAAATATATGATTGACTCTATCGTTTGTAGAGTTAAATGGTGTCGAGTTTCTATTATGAGATCATAAAACATATGTAATTAATTAGCTAATTATAAAAGTCAAAGTATGGTGAAAATCTAATCTAATTAAAGTTAATTATAGGATAAAACGTCTAGGATAAGCTAAAAAATAAAGGACTTGATGTGTAATTAAGACCATCTTCAATGCACGTGGTATAAATGCTCACTCTCTCCTACTCCCTGTGCCACATCAGCTTTGCCCAACATTTTTTTTCTAATTTTTCTCTCTTCATACACATTCTATGACTTCACTTTCTCTCTTATTCCCTCTCACACTAGCCTAAAGGCATTGCACTTACGCACAAACATCATCTTTGAATGTCAACCTCCTCCATTACAAGTTTTTCCAAATAATTTGCCACATCATCTAAATGTATGTATTAAATGCACCCATTGGAGATGGTCTAAGTATCCTAAATATAGTAGTCATTATTAGGATAAAATATTAGAGATTTTAATTGATTCATTTCATTAAAATTGGTTTTAATGGAAATCTTTATAAAAGATTAAGAGGTCTTTAATCAAAACAACCTCCACCACCACCATATTACCATCGCCGCTACCTCCATGGCAGGCGGACCCTCCCCTCTCGGCCATCACTAGGTGGCTTTAGCAACCATGACGACGCCTAGGGATGTCGCCTATGGTTGTGTAGGATCGTGTTTCGGACTAGAAACGATATATCGCGCGCATTTCAGATTAAGGCGGAATCAATGACCCGATTAATTGTTATAGGTGAGTGTTTATGGATAAGATAATGATATGAGAGCGCACACACACAAAAAAACACACACACATACACAAAGGGTTGCAACTTGTATTGGAATGGCAAAAGTTTTTCAAAAAGACTAAGGCATGGGGTATTTATAGTGGGTATGCCATACGCTTTGTACGTATACGTGTATGGTCTTCATACGCCTCTTAAGGCACGCGTATAGGACCAAGTGTAGGCATATGGCACCCTGTAATTGACTAATATACCCCTACACATATACGAACATAATAACAACCCTTGAACGTGATAAAACTTGATCCAACAACGATATCCAGGCTAGGGAAGTAGCCAATAGGTGTATTTACAGATTCCCTTATGGACCTAGCTGGATATTAACAAAAGCATAGAAACAAACACAAAACATAAAATTCGAAAATCTTGGCTTGACAACCAGCAACCATCTTCAAGCTTCTATCACACGCAGCTTGGACCAATCACATTCCGCATGAATCTTCTTAAAAGCACTGTACCTAACCATCTTCTGAAATCTGACAGCTTGATCAGCATCTTGATCCTTGAAGTGGATATGATTCTTGTTCATCATTTGAATGTGTTGTTCAGATAGATTCATCAGCGACATAGGATCCCAAACCCATATCTTCGTGCAAATCTTAGGATCGTTCTTCAAAACAATGACTGCTTCTGTACTCAAATAATCATAATACCAGAAGATGAACTTATCTGTGAAATTTTGCTCCACCGGCATAAGTGGGATCTTTGTCATTATCTCTGGTGGGGTGATCTTCTACTTCCAAATGGGCTTACCAGTGATATGATGCAGCTTATCAGTCTGGTAGCTCCTTGGATACTGCGGCTGTATGTACACCCACTTTGTGTTGCTTTCTCCAGAAGACCTCTGTACATCTCCAGGTGGTTGGTAGTCATGATCGGCTTCAAACGAGCAAGATCACGCACATACCAATATGGTAAGGACTTGATCTTATAAACAATAGCAAATTATAGAATGCCGATCTTGAACTTGATCCTAATCACATCAAACTAAGGCACATACATCCAATTGAAAATGTTACCAGACATGAGATTCCATTTTTGGCTAACTTTTCTTGCTTGAGCTGGCTCTGGCTTTCTCCTGGAGTACCAAGCTTCACACACTACCTGAATTCGTTTCTTTCTCTCTGCATTTCTTTCAGGAACATCTTCAAGTGGTTAATGCTTTAGCCTCAAAGTTAGTGTGTGTCCGTACATTGATCTCAGCCTTGATCTTTTCAGTTTCATGGACATACTCAGGATATTCTTCAAATGCGATATCCTTGATCCCAATATCATCCAACGGATCATCTTAAATAAATGGTTTAGATGGTTCCGTTGGAGTTAACTGTTCGTAGGCGAGACCGAAGATCTACGCTACATCTTCCTAGGATGGCTTTGGAGGTATTTCACCTTCCTCCAAGTCCATATAAGGCTTGGTAACTAGATTCCCATCATCATTAGCGAAAAACATGTTGTAGAACTATTCGGTCCATTCCAGTGGCACCAATTTTGAATCTACAACTTCTCTGAATACCTTGAGATCTTCTTTAGTTGGACAGGGCTGCGAGGAAAATTCTCCTGCACCCGGTTCACCACATTGATATTGATCTTTTTTATCTCGCCTTTCCCTAAACTGAGCATCGGCCGTTATTGGGTTACGGACTACTACACCACCATCACTTCCTGGATCCTCATCATCATCCCCAGAATGATCATCACCCGACTCATGATCACCACCTATATCATCCTCTTCAACTTCTTCATCATCACCATCATCACTGCCCAGAGGTGAGTCTCTTATGCTTGTTCAGATACTTGTCAACTCTTTTCTTTAGTTTCTGATTATCTGACTCTAGAATAGCAAGACGATTCTTTGCTTCATCGCATGAATCTGTTAACAAGCGAATCTCTTGCTCATTGCTGGATAGCTTAAGCATCGCCGCATCAAGTTTATCTGAAAGTCTTCTGTTCTTTGGCCTTGTTTCGTTGATTATGGTCCGGAACTAGCGATCTCTGTTTTTAGATTCGGCTTATCTCCTCTAGTTCTCCATATTCTGAGCAACTTGCATGTGTAACATGTTCACAAGGTTGTTAATCTAAGACTAGAGTGATTTAGCAGCTGATGTGGTGGGAATCGGTGAAATAGATAGCATGAATGGTGTTGGTTGAGCTTGTTGGGATGTTTGGAATTGGGGGACTCTGATCTTAGAAAGTAATCTCTGAAGCTCAGAGTCTATGGAGGTTGTTGAGGTCAAAGTTTGAACAGACACTGCGGCTAAGCTTGACTCAGTGAGATTGCAGGTTGTTCGGTAGATGGTGTGGGAATGGTAGATGTGGTGGTAACTAAAGTGATTGTGGTTGCTGCGATTGTGATTACAGTTGCTCTAGTTATTATAGATTTGGATTTTCTCTTTTTTTTTGTGTGTTTTTGGTTTGTTTTAGTTGGGTGGTTGACTGAGTTGGTTCCTTGAATGTAATAGACTTCTCAGTTGAGGATTTTCTGGCTTTCTTGGGTAGCTGGTACATCAAAGATCCGCTTGAACTAGAAGCTGCCCGTTTTCTTGTTGGCCTATCTTCTGCTAATTCTTGCAACTACACGGGCCTGCCTTTGGCACTCTATCTGTTTTCCTTCATTGGCAATCTTCTTCATCTGACGCACCTCAGGAGCTTCATCCTCTGTCTGTTCACTATCAGATCCTTCTTCATATTTCTATGTTTTTGGAGCCTTTTTAGCACTAGGATCTTCACGAACAGAATCAACACCCTTGCCCTTATCAGCTCGGGATCTAGACGATTCAGCTTCTGCGGTTGTCGTGGAGGCTGGTTCACTAACAACAGTGATACTAATATCTGGTTCAGCAGTAGAAAACTCTAGTTCAGACATAGGAATACCACGGGTCGGTTTTGGCCTATGGAGATTCCCCTGAGGTGCCCCACCACCCTCTTTTCCATTGACGTGCGCCTAAGTACGCATAATTTTACGTTGATTTTACCACACGTTTGGTTTTAATATTTATAAAAATGGTTTAGACATTAACATTAAAACACACACAAAAAGGCAAGTGTACCCTATCATATATGTAGTAAGCTTAGATAAGAACCAGATATCGATCCATAGACGCGAGCAGATGCAATAGTACTTAAACGCTATCCCCGATTTACCAATAAAAGATAGTAGGAAGTTGTTTAAACTAGATTAATTCTAAAATACTAAATTAACATAAGTGAGAATCCAAATACAAAATATGTATATATAAAAACACTATAATAACAATCATAGCATGTCAACTACATAACACATGTTAAAAAGGAGTGAGATCAACATTCCCATTTTCAGAAAATTAGTATCCCTTCGGGAATCCTAACAGGACAACTATACAGAAAGCTAACACGATAACACACGTTAACCACCTAAAATTGTTCATTAGCGAGCAGTTGATATAATCTCATGCAAGTCAGCTAAAGATAAGTTAGTCATCTGTTAAGAGTTTTCTAACCTCACTAATCAAGGAAAGCAATACCGAATACATAATATAACCACCGAGACTAGCATAAAGTAGAGCATATCACATGTTGGGTCTGCTGACCTAAAGAAGAACAGATGATTGAAAAGCCAAAATATACTAACAGTTGATCCACACAAATAAACAGTCTTTACAACATACTCTTCCCAAAAGACTGCTGACCCTAACAACTGTTCCATCCAAACAACTGCTATGACAATTGCTGATACAAAGGACTGCTAGATAACAACTGATAGAGAACAACTGCTGACCAAAGGTCTGATAAAGAAACAACTGCTGATCAAGTACTGAAGACTAAAGGTCTGTTGGAGTCAATAGCACTTAGACTCCAACATATCTTACAAGACCATCAGAGTTTTCCCTCAACAGTAGTTTACCTTACAGTGTTTTGTAATACAACAGTAGTTTGTATAGGGCAGATGTTTTATGTTGTTATTCTGTTAGAGGTCACTATCTTAGGTGATGTCAGCACAGGTCACCAGTGGTTTAGATTTGTCTATAAATAGAACAAGTGCTTATACTGTTCTATTGCATCACACACACAAACATTCTCTCAGACAAACAATCACTGTGTGATCAGGCTGAGGGGGAGTACTTGTATTGATTGTAATCTTTCAATTAATGAAAGCTTTCGATTAAAGAAAACATTTATTCCTATTGTTTTGATTATTGTTTATCATTCCGCTGCACTTTACATATATACTTACATCATTCAATTCTCATATTCTTCTAAACATATCAAAACAATCAAACTCAGATCCTACAATTGGTATCAGAGCTTGGTCAATTAAATTTGATCTAATCAATCAATTTAATATAAACCGATCAGATCACAATTATTGATATCGTTTGTTTGTCGAATTGAAAACAGAGTAATAGTTTATTTTCGTTTCAACCGTTTATAAACAGATTTTTTTTTTAAAAAATTAGAGAATGGCTTCAATCAATCACGATCCACATAACACTGGCACGAACAACAAGCCACCGATGCTTGTCAGATTTGAATACAATATCTGGCAACGTCGGATAAGCCATGTTCTAGCTCAACAGAACACTGGGTGTTGTAAGTCGGTTATCTTCGGACCACATGTTCCGATGGTGCCGAGTACCGAAGATCCCAAGGTTCAGGAGCCTAAGAAACTTGAAAACTACTCCGACCAGGATTTTCAGAAAATTGAGTTAGATGCTAAGGCCTTCAGTATTGTGGCCATGGCTCTACCCAATGATATATATGCTGGGCTGTTACATTGTAACAATGCAAAGGAGTTGTGGGATGCACTGAAAGAACAATTTGGTGGGACTGAAGAGGTTATTGAAAACAACCGTGAAATACTTAACCAACAATATGAAACATTCAGTCATGTTAAGGGAGAGTCATTAACTCAACAATTTGAGAGGTTTAACTGTCTCATTAGTGAACTAAAACTGGTTGGTCTAACTTACCCTCATTCAACTTTGAACCATAGGTTTTTAAGATCATTACCAAACAAATGGGGCACTATTGCTATAGTTATGAGAAACTCAATTGGATTTAAGGACCTATCACTGACCCAGCTTCATGGTAAGCTCTTGACCTATGAGAGAGAGCTTAACCAGAAAAAGAAGCTCCAGGACTCTGGAAAAGTGTCTGATGATTATGTTTTTGGTAATACAGCATTTTTGGGTCATGATGAGGTGCCTGGAAATACTAAGGATCAGAGTAATGATCACTTCATTGACATAACTTCAGGTTTTAACTCAGGTTTTAACTCTGATTCTTATTCACCAAACTATGCTTTCACATCAAGTGGTGGTGATATCCAGGCATCTGATAACATATCCTTTGAGTATGATGACCTAAAATATTTTGACCCTGATGATTTGGAAGAAATGGACATTATGCACCAATTGGCCCTTCTCAGTGTAAGAACTAACAATTTTTACAAGAAAACTGGGAGAAGGTTTCCAGGGTTAACTTGCAGATCAAAGTTTGGGTTGGATAAATCAAAGATAAAGTGTTATAAATGTCATAGACTTGGTCATTTTGCTAGGTAATGTAGGAGTCAACATGGTACACCTATAATCACCTATCCAAATCAAAGACCTCAAACCAACACTTATCAAAATTCCTATAATACCCCTGGACCAAATGTGCAAAACACTGCTCATTTTGTACAGTCCTCAAACACTGTTCCTGTTCAGTATGTCCAAACCACTGTTCCTCAGATCCACTATGTGCAAACACCTGTTGCTCAGGCACCTGTGCAAATGACTGCTACTCCATCCTCTGCTCCTGCAGAGACCAGTCAACAGAGCTTCTTCACACAAGGCTTTGTTGATTGGAGCAGTCTACCAGATGAGTTAACATATGAAAATTTTGCACTAGTTGCCAAAGCTGAAAATGAACCAGAAAATTTTTGTTTCATGGCTATGGTAGAAGAAGTTGAATCTGAGGAGGTGGTGACTGAATCTAAAGTTGTGACTGATGATGTTGTTGATGAAGTAGTTGCAGGTGAAAAACCTGAAGAAGAGGTTGTGAATCTCTCAGATCCCTGGGGTGCATCTGATGATTGTGAGTGCAAGTGTGATTGTGCATTGATGGCTGCTGCTAAGGTATATCCTCAAATTCTTAAGGATTTATGTTCTGACAGATGTGTGATAGCATTTGCTAACATCAAAGAGGTGAATGAAAACCTTAGAATGAAAATTTTAGATAATGAAGTTAAATTTGAGAAACTTTCAAAAGAATTAAAAACAAGTTTAACTGAAAAAAAATCTAAAATAAGCAGCTTAAAACATGAAGCAACCATAACCAAAGACCAGTTCCAAACTATTATAACAAAATATCAGAGTTGTAAAAGTGAGCTTGAGTCCACCCAAGTTGGATGTCAGAAATGGGTGGAATCATGTAGAGGTTTTGAAATGCTACTCAACAAACAAACCAAAAGTCATGTGAAGTTTGGTTTTGGTTTTGAAACCACTGCTCCAGCTTTTGAAAACACTAACAAAAGGGATCAAAAGTTAGTTGAGATAGTACCAACAAATTTGAACGGTCAAGAGATTAAAATCACTGAACCCAATGGAAAGAAAATTGTTCTAGAAAAACCAGAAGGTTCCTCATCATTCACTGAACTTGAAAATTATGAATTTAAACCTACTTGGTCTGATGAGTGTGGTACTCTTGAGAATTTTAAATCTGTTGATTTCAAAACTCCTCAAGGAAAGACAGCACCTCAGGAAAAGATCATTTCCTTGAAAAACCTTCCAGCAGATGATCAAACATCTGCTTAAAAGAAGGTTGAAAAAGGGAAGAAGAAAGAAAAGACTGTCCACTTGTTCTGTGATTTCTGTGAAAAGGAGAATCGTGTCACTAAAAACTGTTTTCTTCTAAAAGCATATGATATTAACAAAGGAACAAGTGCATGTGATTCCAAAGCCACATGTTCAATGTGGGAAAAAGAATCACAAAACCAAAGAGTGCTTGTATCTCAAAAATTTTGATGTAAAAATACAAGAGTACAAGGCTAAAACTCTTGCAAGTCAGGTGGTGACTACTTCAAAAGGAAAGCCCAAACAGACTTTCACTCCTGTCCAAACATCTGCTCCCAGGGATGTCCAAGTAACAGATGTTCCACCCACAAGCAAGTACCCAAGTGGATATGGACAACCACCATGTCATAATCTGTCACATGTTTATGAGGAGCCAAAAAAACCAAGAGTGAACAGAAATCCCTATGGGTATTATCATCTGTCTGGAAGTGATCAAACAACTGTTGCCCTAAGTGTTGACATTCAAACACTTGCAAATGGTCAGCAACAGTTGTTGAACTTGATTCAAAAATTAGTTCAAACCACTGATCATCTTCCAAAGCTTGAGTCTGAAAAGTCTGAGGACCCATCCAAAGCCAACATGGCTTTGGACACTCACCAAAACTAATTCATTACTGCTGTGCAGGGAGCTTCTGCTTGTTTAGATAGTCTTTGGTATGTAGATAGTGGAGGCTCCAAGCACATGACAGGATGTAGAGCCCTTCTTTTGGACTTCTTAGCTCATGGAGGGGGTGATATATCCTTTGGTAATGATTCAAAAGGTAAGGTGTTGGGTTTAGGGACTGTTCAGGCTGGGAAACTCAAGTTTGAAAATGTTTGTATAGGGCAGACAAACATCTGTTAGAGGTCACTATCTGTTAGAGAATAAGATAGTGACCTCTTCTGTCAGACAACCACCATCCAAACTGACTGTTAAATCCATTGCTGTCAAAACCACAAGAAAGTCTACATCAGGAGGGTGTCAGTTTCTAGGGAATGCCTTAGTCTCTTGGCAAAGCAAAAAGCAGGCAGCTGTTTCCACCTCAACAGCTGAGGCTGAATACATTGCTGCTGCAAGCTGTACAGCACAACTCATGTGGCTTCAAAATCAATTGCTGGATTTTGGGATAACTGCATTACAGACTCCACTCATGTTGGATAGTCAAGCTGCTGAAAATATCATCAAAAATCCAGTCTCCCACTCCACTACCAAACACATTGACATCAGACATCATTTTGTCAGAGAGAGCTATGAAAAAGGTTTGATTTCTCTACACCATGTTCCAACAGAGGATCAGGTGGCAGATGTGTTGACAAAAGCTTTAGACACATCTACCTTTACAAATCTGATTTCTAGAATTGGTATGCTAAACATGGATTAAACAACACAAATGTTTTTAATAAAAGCATTAAAATGTTTCAGAAAATCAAAATTCATCCTTAAAAATAGCTTTTTGGTTGAAAAATCTGTTAAAGATAAAACAACCACTGTTTCATCCATTTTATCCACTGTTAGGTTGAAAAATCTGTTTCAAACCTCTGATCAGATAAAACCACTATTTTATTATCCATATCTATATATATATATATATATATATATATATATATATATATATATATATATATACAGATATCTATAATAATGATGATAAAAAAACAGCTGTTTGCATCAACTGTTTGCATCAGTTGTTTGCAAAAACAGCTGTCCTCCACCAGATGTTTAACCATCAGATGTTTGCCACGTCTGCTCCTACAAGCAGAGTTTTGGCCACATCAGCGGTTTCACCAGAGCCTAAAATAACCTTGTTTTATCACAACAGTCGTTACACTGTCTCATTGTATTCAAAATACTGAAACCGCCTTCTTCATTCTCAAACCCTTAATCAAATTCCACTCACTCTCACCTTCGGAATCCATTACAATGGATCTTCATGCTAAAGCCACCCACAATTATCTCCCATATCTGGTAAAAACAGATGAAAATACTCCATTCCATTCCACCATCGACATCATCTTAAAATCCAAATACCTGACAATCCTAACCGCTGACGCCCCTATCTATCTTGATACTCTCCAAGAATTCTGGTTGAATGCTGAGTTTCTACTTCAAGACAAAAAGCCTACTTCCATTATCTCAAAAATTGGTGAGACAAGTATCGTCATTACCCCTCAACTCATATCCACAACCTTCTCACTTAATGACCTGTCAGGTAAAGACTCTTTCCCTAAGGCAGAGCTTCACACAGAGTTTCAGGAAAGGGGGTATGATGCTCAGATGACTGGGTCAACACTTTTCAAAAAGTTTTTCCCACCAGTCATGAAATTTTTAGTCCATACCCTCCTTCTCTGTGTCTCCGCTAAGTCCACTTCCTTTAATGAAATCCCATTGAGTATTCAGTACTTGGGATATGCTATGGTGTCAGATTCTGACTTCAATCTATCCCAGGGACTGTTTATGGATTTAGTGTCAAATGTGAAAGCCATAAAGTCTGGGTCTAACAATGCTTTTCTAATTTAGCCAAGAATTGTAAGTGTAATCCTTCAAAAGGTTTTACCTGAAAAAGTTTTTAAAAAGGGTGAGTCTATGCAAATGAAGAGTCTAACTGATGAAACTTTCACAAGAATGCTGGGTTCAAACACCCAAGAAAAAGTATCAAAAGTGTCAAAAGTTTCTAAAACACAAACAAAGAGGACTAAGACAACAACTGTTGTCCAAACCTCTGTTGTTGAGCCCACTGCTCCTGGTGATAATGGCACTACATCCAGTGCTGTGAAACCCACACCAGCCATTCCCAAAAGAAAACGTCCATCCATAAAAAACAACTACTCAACCACAAAACAGACTTCTGGAAGATGAGATACCAGAAAATAACTCTGTTACAACACAAAAGCAACTAGAAACCACTATTACTTCCTCAAAACAGCTGGAAATATCTCAACCTATCCAAACTCCTCATGCATCCTCCCAAAAGGATCATGTAGTAAGCCAAGGGGAACCACATCATGATACATTTGAGTCACTTGGCCATATGTTCACAAGCCCCTCTCCAGGGCTAATTCTCTTTTTACTCCTCCACCTTCACCATCACATGTTCAACAGACCATGCAACCTCTGTTTGAGGTTATTGATAAAACTCAGGAAAATCCCAGTTCCTCTCTTTCACCTATCAATGAGAGTATACCCCCACAAGTGACTGGGACTGAGGAAATTCAATCAGCCATCCCATAAGCAGAAGAGGAGGTTACACCCCTAGAGTTCAATGTAACTCTAGGTGAGTTTTCAAGTGGAGCATCTACTACTGATGTAGAGACCATTGTCTCACACCAGGACAGTGGCTACATAACTAAAACTCCCTTGAAGGCAACAACTGATGAGGCCACTATAGTGTCCCCAAAATCAGTTGGAAGTCCCCAGAACCAAGAAAAAGGGGCATCTGGTTCTCATCCTTTGGATTCACCTCCTAGGATTGAATCAGTTAAAACTACCACTGGTAGGAATTTAGATGATCCTATTAACTTAGGTGATGAGTTAAAATACCAAGAATTGATGGCCAGAGTCCAAACCATTGAAACCTCTGTTGCTGATATCAAATCTGATGTCAAGTCAATATTGGAATCCTTGGCTACTCTCACCAAGAGTCAACCATCCACAGCTGACATTGCTAGTGAGCTATGGAAATCTGTTTCTCCCATCATCATAGCTCACAGAAAACTAGCAGATTAGACTCATGAAACTTACATGGCAGAAATCAGAAACATGGTAGATGCTAGGTACAAAGATACCCATGCAGACATTCAGGACATTAAAGACCATCTGCTGAAGACCACTGGCTCTGCCCCTACCACCATTCTCAGAGATGAAGATGATGATGAATTCACAGCTGATGATGCCAAAAAGGGTGAGAGTGGCAGAGATAGATTGCCAAAGCTATATCCCTTTGGTTGTCCACCTTCACAAAAAGGTAAATCAAAGTCTTCCAACAAACCAGGGTCTACTCAAATAGCACCACAACAACAACAACAAACAAGCAAAGCTAAAGAAGTGGACAACTCTGCTAATGAAGAAGCTGAAAAAGCTACTGAAGATAAGCAAAAGAGGGCTGACACTTTGGAACTCAAGGCAGAGTTTTTGTTAAAACAGAAAAGGGAACAACAGCAGGAAGTTGAAGATGTGGGTTCCTCTAAAAGGAAGAAAATGCCTGCCAAACATGTCAGACAACCACCATCCAAACTGACTGTTAAATCCACTGCTGTCAAAACCACTGCTGCTACCCAAACCACTGATACCACCACAACATCTGAGCCTATCATCACTATCACCAAACCTTCATCTGAACCTACAACCACATCACCACCTAAATCCCAAACATCTGCTGGTCCTACTAAGGTGCCAACAGATGTTAACACCACCACTGCTTCTACACCACCATCACCAAAAATCTTGTACAAAAGGAAGAGGAAATCAACCTTTGTTGTACAGGATGAAAACATACACACACACCACTCACCAATCCACACCTATATCAGCCATTTCACTTTCATCATTTTCACCACACACTTCACAATTCACATCCCATAGACCACCACCAACCATCACACCATTGGCTGTTCAGTATCCCCTTGAACTTGATCTACTCAAGGGGGAAATGCAATCCTTTTGTAATACTGAACAACCATTTGAAAGATCTTTCCCTTCTCTTCCACATTTTCCTGTTCCCCTAAACATAGACACATATCTAAAATACAAAGCTGAACAGGCAGATGCCATCATTAATGTAACACCCCAACCGATGGCGGAATCAGCGAGGTGTCACATAACGATGATTGTTTAAAAGCACATGGTACTAAAATGTAAATATTATTGTATAATTTAAATTGTCTTACATGGATGAAATGGGAAAAATACAAAAGTCTGAACAAAACATGAAATTTGAAATAAATTATTAAAAGCAAGCACTAAAATCGAGTGCTATGGAACTAGGATCAAACTGCACCTGAAACATGTACAAAATAAGTTTTGTCAACATATGAAATGTTGGTGAGCATTCCTAGATTTAATACATATAGTAAGTTTGAAAATGTTATACAATTCAAGTGCAAGCTATAGTGCATTTATGTAATCTATGTATCATACAAATGAGCGAAATCAATCCTGTGACTGTATAAATGTACTAAAATGAACGGCGGTGTACTTATCCAATAAATGGATAATAACTTAACAATGACAATGGATTCTCCGATGAAAAAGGGGGAGAATCACCTAGGTGGGTTGTCAATCCAATAGCGCTATCCAATGTTAAGGTCGGCTTGTACATGGTTAATGATTTCTCTAAGTACAAATGTATTCTACATGTAATGTCTAAGCATAAAGCACGTATGTAAGCAAATGAACAATGTACTAGAATTGTATTGTAAAAATGTGAACTTGTATGTGTATTTTGTATAAATGTACATGTAACACCCCAAAAGTGAATAAAGACAAAAAGGGTATAGGAGGTACTCACTTTCGCCAAATGATTAGATGACTAAGCGAGCGTGAAAATGCGAGCAATCCAAAGATTCAACAACGAAACTAGTCCAATTTAGAAGAAAAGAAACCGAATATGAAAAATATCAAGCTTCCAATTCCCCAATTACAAGAGCTTATAATCAAAACTTCAAATGTAGAAGTAATATACTCTAGAAGAAAGGTATGAGGGAGAGTTTAATCGAATTGAAACATTCGATTTAGAGGTGCAAAGTGTAATGGGTCATAGGTGGGTTTTTATACTAATTTTGGATTCAATTAAGCTTTAAAATTGGTCAACACAATAAAGTAAGGTTTTAAGATGAATTAACTATTTGACTAGGACTTTGACTAGGACTTTGACTGAGACATTGACTAGGACTTTTGACTAGGACTTTTGACTAGGACTTTGACTGGAACTTTGACTGTTTGACTGTCTTAACAGACCGCGAGGGCTAAAAAAATAATTTTTCTAATTTAATCAATGTTAAGTTATAGACTTGTTTCCTTCTGTTTCTACGTTGTTTTAGGACCGAAAATTAAGGGCTTTGAGTATCAAGGTCTGAAACATACGTGCTCGGGTGTAGATGTGAGTATAAAACGTGCATACTTTTACTTATAAAAATTATAAGTTTTATTAAATTGTGAATTTTGGTCCTATTAAAATACGAGGGTTAAAAATGAAAATTTTGAAATAGTTGAGGAACCAATTATGTACATTTATGAAAAGTGAAGGGTGCAGGTTGTCACAATTAAAGAGAAATGCAAAGGGAAAGATGACAGGACTGCTCAGGGCATCCATTCAGCAGAGCTTAGCAAATTGAGAAGGATTGAAGATTTTGCTAAGACCCTGAGCAACTCCATGTCTGCCATGCCTCTCAGCAGTGACATGGAAAAGGAGGTTAGGGAATCACTTCTTGAACAGATCTTAGCAACCATGCCTTATAAAGCAAACAAGAAACAGTTTGCAGGCTGGACCACTCATGCACTCAGAGAAGAACTCTTAAGAATTGAAGAGTTGGCCAAGAATCCCCCAGCTAAAGTCTCTGCTCCTGATTTTAGTAAAGGCGGAGATCCAGCCAGAGCCTTGAAGTTTAAGAGAATGAGACAAGAAATTGTGGTTGCTGACTATGGTGAGATGAGGTCAGTTGCAAGATGGTCTGAGTTGAGGTTGGTTGAAACATGCAAGAGACTGGAAGAAAACAGGAAGAAAGATCCTAACTTACCCATAAAACCTGTCTACTCTGATGAACCACTGATGAAGAGACCTCAACAGGCTTTTACATTAGACAGCTTACTGGATACTTCTGATCTATCAGCTGCTGCTAGAAGACAATTCAAGAAATAGAAAGAAATGTCTGAAGAAGATCAGAAGAAGTTTGCTGATACTTATATAAAGGAGGGCCTCTTCAATCGAATTCACTTTTTCTCAGATCCCACTACTGATAAGCTTAGAGAACTCATTGGGAGACCTCCATCACCAAACTCATCAAGAATAAAAGTGCATCTAAGCAAATCCTCTGACTGAAAAATTCTAAAATGGAAGGTCAATAACGACACCCATGAATTGACTTTGCTCAGGTCAGATGGAGAAGCTCAAAAGCTAAGCATGGATGATGCATATAGCCTATGTGCAGATGACCTCCAAACACTGCTGAACCTTGAGCTTGAAAGAGATGCAGAAGACCTATTTGCCTTGAACTTTGAACTACAATTCAAAGGTCAAATCAGAGAAAGTCTGATGAGAAATAAAGATCAAGAATAAAGCTTAGTTTTGGCATCATCTGTTCTAGGGGGAGATTGTTGGGTCTGCTGACCTAAAGAACAGATGATTGAAAAGCCAAAATATACTAACAGTTGATTCACACAAATAAACAGTCTTTACAACATACTCTTCCCAAAAGACTGCTGACCCTAACAACTGTTCCATCCAAACAACTGCTATGACAACTGCTGATACAAAGGACTGCTAGATAACAACTGATAGAGAACAACTGCTGACCAAAGGTCTGATGAAGAAACAACTGCTGATCAAGTATTGAAGACTAAAGGTCTGTTGGAGTCAACAGCACTTAGACTCCAACAGATGTTACAAGACCATCAGAGTTTTCCCTCAACAGTAGTTTACCTTACAGTGTTTTGTAATACAACAGTAGTTTGTATAGGGCAGATGTTTTATGTTGTTATTCTGTTAGAGGTCACTATCTTAGGTGACGTCAGCACAGGTCACCAGTAGTTTAGATTTGTCTATAAATAGAACAGTGCTTGTACTGTTCTATTGCATCACACACACAAACATTCTCTCAGACAAACAATCAATGTGTGATCAGGCTGAGGGGGAGTACTTGTATTGATTGTAATCTTTCAATTAATGAAAGCTTTCGATTAAAGAAAACATTTATTCCTATTGTTTTGATTATTGTTTATCATTCTGCTGCACTTTACATATATACTTACATCATTCAATTCTCATCTTCTTCTAAACATATCAAAACAATCAAACTCAGATCCTACATCACAAACATTTCCATTTTACAATTTTGAACACAAATCTAGTAAGATCACCATTTTCACCAAAATAACTCACAAAGATCAACAATCGTGTCAAAGATGTAACAACGCCATTAAGCTTTTTAAACCCTTTTACGTGCCGATAAGCATTTCTGATCATTATTCACCTGACTTTAACCAAACCAATACTCGTTTCCAGTTTCATGGTGTAAACACATTGATGTGTGTAAATGTATATATAAAAATAACACAAGTTTTAATTAAAACGACTCACCTAAAAACTACACACGCACGGCAAGTGTACCGGTCGCAAAGCAGTAAACAGATAAGACCGAGTATCGAACCCAAAGACGCGAATGCAACTCTAGATCACAACCTCTACCGAATACTAGCCTAAATAAATATATACTTAAATGGGGGGTGTTAAACTACTAATTATAAACTTAAAAGAAACTAAATATAAATAAAATAACCTCAGCTACTTATAGGAACTAGGGACTTGGAGAAATCGGATAGGAAGAAGGCTGGTTACTTAGGTAAAATCCCTAGACACTAGCAATAAATCCTGAATCTGGTAATTAACTTGAGACCCTATTCTTATCTAATAAACCTCCTGTCAAAGATAGCTCACTAGACTCAAGGCGGGACAAGTGTAGAAATGCTAAGATGGACCCGGATCGCCCTAGCGTACCAAAATCCCATGGAAATCAGATTAAAACCTCTCCTGGATTAAAACCCTCAAACTATGAAGCAGACTTAAACTCTACTGAAGAAAACCTAAGAAAACTCTAAACACGGACAAGTAGCGACTCCCGCCCTAGCGCTTGCCAACTACCGAACAATGCCTAGTTAGTTACCTAGCAAACTCGAGTTAGATTTCTCACCCTCAAGAATGGACTGCACGTCTTAGTTAATTTATTATATTAGTTTGTTATACTTGTGTCGTACTCCAACTCCAAATACTAGCACGCTAACCTAAGTTGACGAACTAGATTGATTTCAAGACCTAGGGGGTATCTCTACATGCCTAGCTCCACAAAACCAATAAACAAACTTCAAATAAAAATAACACCAACACACATATATCAAATCCAACGATAAAATTAAAATCATGTAATCCTACACATCAAAATTAAAAACCAAGAATCATTAAAAACTGCAAAACGTGTCTAGTTCATAAACCTAAGCAACCATAAAAGTCTAGCTACTCATAATATTTAGAAACATAAATTCAAAGTTTATAAAAAACAATTTCATCATGTCTATAAAAATATAGAGCGAAAACTAAACCTAACCCAAGGCTCGTTGGCTATTGATCTTTAACGTGCCCGTGGCCTTTTCTCCTTCCGTGCCCGTTCGATCGTCACCGTAGTTGACCGGTTGACTTTCTCCTTTTTCTTTCTTGGCTGTGCGATTCAAAGAAAATTGTGAATGAATCCTTCTCCGGCCGCTGTGAGATGTCCTTCCTTATTAATATGTAATGCCTTAGGTTTTTTTGTTTTAATTGTTTTTTTTTCGTTGACTCCTCTGGCCCAACTCAAAACTCTATCACATTTGTTTTATATTATTATTATTATTATTATTATTATTATTATTATTATTATTATTATTATTATTATTATTATTATTATTGTAACTCGGGTGTTCTTGGCTCGACCAAAGTTCCTCGTTTAGGTTCCGACGTCCATGACCACCTACTCTTAAGTGTTCGCGTCTCGATTAAAATTCTTCGTTTAACGCTCTTTTTCCACGAACACCTATAAAATAATAAAATAAATAAATACATACTAAAACTAATAAAAAATATATACAATGATAAAAATAGACAAACAAACGAATACATGCCTAAAACTACTAAAAACTATATACAAAAGACTCAATTATAACTCAAAATACATAGGAGAACAGATGTGTTTTACGACACATCACACATTAACAAGTTAACTAGTCTACTACCGATCAATTAACCGGATGGTTTTTCAACATGTATCCGACTAACACAACACAATAATCATCAAAGTCATACGAACATAACCAGAAATCCAACAAAAACGAAACATGGTTGCAATATGATCATCAAGATTCAAGCATGAAAAACACCAAAATCATACAAAACATGATTAATATACAAACGAATATTTTAACTACTAAGGATTACTTGTTTTTGCCAGTAGGTTACAATACAATAGATAATCATCACATATAAGCTGAAACAACATGATTTGAACAAGATTCAAGTTTAAAGATCAAACCATAAAATGCTAAATGTGATGGATTGGATGATGATAATGGATTCGAATCACCTCCCCAGCTTGTTATTAACCTTCACAGCAAATCTTCAGCTCTAGAAATCACCCAGAATCGTCTCCAAAATACTCAATATTCTGCTCAATAGCTTCTGCCCTGTTTTATAGAAGTTTCGTAAAGTTGCATGGCCGTGCACTTTATTTTGGTCGTGCACTCAATATTCTGCTCAATAGCTTCTGCCCTGTTTTATAGAAGTTTCGTAAAGTTGCATGGCCGTGCACTTTATTTTGATCATGACGTAAGCTTATCTTCCAGACAAGTGGACCAATTGGGTTGATTAATATCTGATAAAGGTGCACGGTCGTGCACAAGGGTTGCACGGCCATGCTGATTATGAATTTGTCGAGTACAATGTTGCCCTGGCTTGCGCACTGGCAGTGCACACGAGCTAAATGAGCCCGCACGGTCGTGCATAAGGATTGCACGACCGTGCGGATCAGTGTCACCGAGAAATATCCTTGCACGAGCTCGTGCACTACAGTGCATCCTGGTGTTGCCAAGTCAAGCTAGTCTGCACGACTGTGCACGTTGGTCAGTAGCTTCTGAATATGCAGGAAATGTCCGTTTTGTCCAAATTTCGCCCGTTTTCTTCAACTTCGTCTTTGGGGCATCGTTTAAAACCTTCAAAAAGAATATATGTATATTTTAACGTATATCATCCATCATCATCGTTATTTGATAATGGATCCACTATCTCAACATCTGAATCATTATCATCGTGTCTCCAACAATTCTATGATGGTTCCGCATAATCTTCTCTAAGAATATGTCCGATGATTCTCTTGAAAGGTGGTTCTTTGCTCTTCTTGTACGTCTTCATCCTAGACATTCCAACATCATTCATGTGCTCAAGTCTCATAATATCACTTTCAACCTTTAGCAAATCAGGAATCTGAGTATCAAATATCATCTGTAAGTATCTCGGATAAAGAACCGATCTCTTTTCTTGTTTCTTGTACTTCGTGATCAGGTTCTCCTTCATGTGATGAAAGATCATGCCAGAGAAGTTGAATGTCTTGTTCAGAATAAGGACCACCAAGGCTGAGCAAATTGTCATTCTTGTAGCATCGAAACTGTTGATTTTGGTACTTATGAAGTGTATAAGAATGTGTAAGAAATATCGGTAGTGACAGCATAAACCAGACTTCAGATACATAGCCTTATTGATCTCTTCTGGATACTTTAGTCGCTTGAAGAATCCTCTAATCATGTACATAGGAAACTAAATAAGATCATACTCATTGTCGTTCAGATGTAATGCTTCCCGAATGCTTTCTTGTCTAACCACCACCTCGTGTCCGTTTACACAACCGACAAGCACTATTGGAGCCCCATCGGGATCCAACACTGCTGACTCCCAAAATTGCTTCTAGTGGCAAAGATATGATGTGTAAGGAGTTGATATGGCATAGATGTCACACCCTCAAATTTCCATTGCGGGGTTTATACCGCGAGGCGCATGACAAACCAGGATCCCATAGCCATAAGTCACATAAACGACTCCAAATACCCAAACCATTTAGTTTGTTATTGAGAAACCAAGTTTAAAAGTTAACCAAACCATTTAAGTAATAGTGGAAGCAAAATAGAAAATAGTTAAGTAATTGTATGCGCAAAACGTCGTTCCCAAAACCAAAAGTGAATAATTAAAAAGTAATAAAGTGTTCATATCCCAATGACACTATATGATGCATGCCCTACTCGTGCTCCATACCTAACGACCTGCAAAAGCATGCTAGCATGTGTCAACATAAAGTGGGTGAGTTTGCAAAGTAAAGTAGGTGAGTAAATAAGCGTGTAGGTTTTCCCAAAACCAAGTATCCACAAATATAAAACGTAGGCCTCCCAGACCAAGTTAGCTAATTGACATGTCAGGGGTAGCTAACCCACTCATGATAATTAACACTGGTAATACCGAACTGCAAAACTACAAGCTCCCACAATAGGGAACTGAAAGTGCCTTGCATCATTGCCCATCAATAATGATAATAAAAGTTAAGTTATAGTTCACACCCATGCTCCCAGCACGATGTGAGGTTTTTGAGACCTAATAGCGCTATCAACTAATAACCCGCTTGCCCACTGGCAATTCATTCGTAATTTAGAAGGACTTCTATGATAGGGTTGGTTTAGTTCACTAAGGACATAAAGCATGAATTAGTAAAAGTAGTTTCACCCGTGAACCTAGCAAACCAAAACACGGGATGTGTAAAAGTAGTCCCAAACTATACTAGAAAATAGTAGTCCCAAACCGGACTAGAAAAGTTAAGTGAGTTGTCTCCTCGAGACGCATGCTTTTGAGAAAAAGTAGTGAAACTCACTTTTGGTTGCAAGCAATTTATTCAAACTCCACAAACAATAATATGCTACCGACTCCCTATTACAAGTGTCACTAAATGAGTATATGTGTAATATCATTACACCATATGATCCGTTTGTCCAAGACGTTTAAAAATTCAAAACTGTGTAAGTGACACCTAATGATTCTTCATGCACAAGTAAACCCTACGGACCCGTTGGTGAAAATGTTGATTATCATTAGTTTTACACTTCGTATACATCTCATATAAGTGTCCATTCAAGTTCATGTCAAATACGCACCATACAAGACTCTAAATAGTCACGTAAACATACATTACACAATCTGCGTTTTTAGCACAGATTATGCGCCGTGAAAACTAATTTATTAAAAATACTTATCTAGTGAATTAGACTCCCAAAAGTTTACTAAATATTTCAAGGTGTCTAACGGACAAGTCCATATTTTTATTTTATGATAAAATCATGCACAAAAATTATGAAAAATCGAACAATACAACTATGTCCAGAAAATACTCACAACAGATGAGATTAGTAGAAAAATTCCCAAAAATTGTGTATGTCACACCCTCGAATTTCCACTGCGGGGTTTATACCGCGAGGCGCATGACATACCAGGATCCCATAGCCATAAGTCATATGAATGAACTCTAAATGCCCAAACCATTTAGTTCGTTTCAAAAACCAAGTTAGGTTAAGCTGCGGAAGCGTAAACCAAATTTAAACCTTTTAAAACCATGCGCAAAACAACGTGCCCAAATTAAAATCATATGAAAGAAAATGTAAAAGCATAATATGTAATTTAGGTTTATGACCAAGACCCCAAATGCAGTGAAATGTGCAGTGCTTTCTAATCCTGGCACCGGAAGCTAACTACCTGCAAAAGCATGTATATCGTGGGTCAACAAACAATGTTGGTGAGTTCACTAAGTAAAGTAAATGAGTATGTAAATGCGCTGGTTTACAAAACCACGTAACAAAATTAAAGCATAGGTCCTCCAGACCAAAATGTTCATGTGTTATCAGTTTAAGCGTGTCAGGGGTAGCTAACCCACTCATTGCAACTAAACAGAATTATTGGGACACCTTCAGTAACATAATAATTTGCCTCAATAACTAGTGTCTATCAACACTAGTTCTCAAATGTGGTCAGAAGTTCATGCCCGTGCCTCAAGCACGTCAGGCATGAGGTTGCTGCACAACCTAATAGCGCTATCAACTAATACCCCGCTCGCCTCGAGCGATTAACCCAATAATATGCAAGGACTTTCCAACTGATAGAGTGTTTAGTTTACAAAGGACCAATAAGTTTTAAACTGATCAAAAACCCGATCCACACAAGGAATCGTAAACCCGACCCACACAAGGAGTCAAAACTTGAGTAGTCCCAACCTGAAACTGCGGGGTATCACAGTGTATTCATCTAAACGAGATGAATCAACTTGGAAAAGCCAAATTATTCCAATGTTGACCTACTGTCCAAATTTCATACTTTAATTCTTTATAAAACTCAAGTTATGATTGTTTAAAGTCGACCAAGTTTACTAATCCGAAAATCTGATATGACCTTTAATCAAAGAAAATTCCAAAAACCTATCAAACAACGTCCAAAACCGATGATTTTGCCCATTATGAAAAGATAAGACCATGTATAATACAACCATGCAAGGTAATCATCAAAACTAATATTTTTAAGTCACGTAACAAACCCTACAAGTCGACCCAAACATTCTGTCCATATTTTAATCATGCATAAACTCCTATTAAAACTACTCATATAGGCATATATTCGATCAACAATACACAAAAACCATCATACAACATTCATATGACATAACATGATTAGAATACATGCTAAACATCATCAACCATAAACCCTAGAAGTCTAAAACACCATAAACATGCATATCATGCAACCTATCAAATAATAATCACATGTGATTATGTTTAGCCCATTCAATCTTTATAAACATCAAGTTTTAATCTTTATGAAAACGTTTCAGACCTAGAAAACTTGGTTATGGTGTTTTAAAAACATATTAAAGAAGATTAAAACATAAGAGATTGAATATTATACCACAAGCACTTCAAAACTACCAACCAATTGCTCCCCAAGCATCCCGATCGATGTTCTTGAGCCTTAGTAGGTGTTTGAGGTTAATATTTTCGTAAATTGGCAGTAGGGGGTGATTAGGGTTGAGTTTATGGGGTACTTGAGGCTTAAGATTGTTTAAATAGGGGTTTAAGTCAGTTTCGTTGCGTCAAACCTCCGCGAGTGGCCGCTCGGTCTGAGTGAGCTGCCGCTCACTTAGCCGGGCTCGCTCCGGGTGGTCTGGTTCGTTGTACCGCGTGTTTTCTTCAATGTTTTCGCTATTTTGGACCCTAACAAGTGTAACCCCACGTGTTAAGACCCCAACCATCCCTACAAGTCAACCTAAACATTCTGTCCAGGTTTTAATCATGCATAAACTCCTATTAAAACTACTCATATACGCATATAATCGATCAACAATACTCAAAAAGCATCATACAACATTCATAAGACATAACATGATCAGAACCTTACAAAATACATGCTAAACATCATCAACCATAAACCCTAGAAGTCTAAAACATCATAAACATGCATATCATTCAACCTATCAAATAATAATCACATAAGATTATGTTTAGCCCATTCAATATTTATAAACATCAAGTTTTAATCTTTATGAAAACGTTTCAGACCTGGACAAACTCGGTTATGGTGTTTTAAAAAGATATTAAAGAAGATTAAAACATAAGAGATTGAATATTATACCGCAAAAACTTCAAAACCACCAACCGATTGCTCTCCAAGCTTCCCGATCGATGTTCTTGAGCCTTAGCAGGTGTTTAAGGTTAATATTTTCGTAAATAGGCAGTAGGTGGCGATTAGGGTTGAGTTTATGGGGTGCTTGAGGCTTAAGATTGTTTAAATAGGGATTTAAATCGGTTTTGTTGCGTCAGACCTCCGCGAGCGGCCTCTCGGTCTGAGTGAGCGGCCACTCACTCAGTCGGGCTCGCTCCGGGTGGTCTGGTTCGTTGTACCTTATGTTTTCTTCGATGTTTTCGCTATTTTGGACCCTAACAAATGTAACCCCATGTGTTAAGACCCCAACCATCCTAACGGTCCACCCATATACGTCCAACCCATCATGCTTAATCCGTATCATAAGAATCACGCATATGAGACCCAATCTGATACGCGTATCACACATTGTACACCAAAGTTTTCAACAATTCAAAAATGGCATAAAATGATACGACATACGCATCGGCCTTTTATACGTGTAATCATATACATGTATGTTACCAAACGTGTGAAACATAAAACATTAAAAAAAAAGCATATAAACCATTTAAACTTTTAGAAAAGTACCATTTTGCCCCTGCACACTAGAATCTCAATTTTAACGCATAAGGACCCCGGTTTCAAGTTCAGAAAATGAGTTTTAACATCCAAAAAGGACCAAATTACCCTTGAAACCTGAAAATGTGAGGATTGATCATCCTTTGACACAGTCTCCCCTGAAACGCACAATTAGTCAAACTTTCACTATTTGAGATGTTTCATTCACAAAAGATTAGATACTCACGCACAATTGGAATCAACAGTCGTACTAAAATCTGATCATGCACACCTTGTATTTACCTGAACCAACGTCTGACTTACACTATTGACCTTCGGATTTGAACATTTGTCAGTGTTAGCATAAATCCGTTAAGTTGACCGTTTGAATTTCAAAGTCCATTTAGCTGTTCATCATACTCCGACGGTTTTGAAAGGACGATGGTACAAAGCATTTAAAGTACATCCAACATCAGTTCTTCAAAAATAAAGCAGAAATAAAAAATCTTTTTGTATTTTTTAATATTTTTGACAAAAAGATAAGAAATACAAATAAACGAAACAAAATTGAATATTCACAAGCAATATTTTTGTGAGTTCGCCGGGCAGAGAATCATATCAGTTTACGGACATGTCATGATAACCTTTTTTAGATTAATTTACATTTAGATAATCGATAAACAAGCGAGTACCAATATATTTGTCCACTTAAACAAAAAAATCAGGATTACTTGCTGGCACTTTAGATACGTTAAGGTAAGACTTATACTTGCAGTCAATGGTCCCCACGCACACGACACATTCCCGTATCAAGCATTGCTCAAAGCTTCAAAGTAACATGTGAGTAAACCATGACTATCCGTTCACAAGACACAAAACATATTGAGTCTCAGTCAGGGTGGGGGCAGATACCGGAAGCCATTTTAGTTTGTCCCATTTTTTACGGGGATACTTTCCTTAGAGGGGGTGTACAATCCAAATCACTATGCCAGTGCACAGTCACCAAAAGGTCCGTGTTTATTATCTATAGAATGTTGTGGCTGAACTACAAAACATGGCTTAGCGGGTGTGCTCAATCCGGGTCACCATCCCAGTGAACAATCACCATAAGCTACAAAATAGAATTCTTTTATTTGTTTGTACGAGAATTAGGGTTTGGCTATGGATGTATCTTTTTAGCACAATTAAGAATGCCTGATCAACTTAATCGGATCTGCGATAGATCCATGATTTGACCATTTGTTCCCAGATGTGTCATAGGTTAAAGACCCAAAACTCAGATTTTGGCAACCCATCAATCGAGATTTTGGTATCAAGACCATATGCCGATGAGGAGGGTAACCACTCAAGTTTAAGTTGTTAATGTTTATATCACCGTGCCAACTTTGAAATGAATTTTTGCCCTACCAGTATATCACTTGTAAGATTGATTATCATTTGCACTTTTAGTGTTTTGGAAAATCAAATAGTCCACTGATGCACTATCATCTTATCCACACAACAAAAACGAGATTTTTGATTTTCTAATGTTTTTATATTTTTGTCATTCTTCAATGTTTTTGGTTTTTGTTGGTTTTTCGAATGTTTTGGGATTTCTGATAAGGGCAACTATGTACAAAAACAGAAGTACCGATGTGGACTAATCTTGCTTTTCTTTAACACCATTTACGCGAAGCAAAAATTCAAAACGAGAGTTGTCGAAAGGATTTAAATAAAATTAATTAAAGTCAATTTATTACATCTTCATTTATTTATTTATCATCGTAAAAAATTCCGGTCATTAATTTAGAGTCACCTTCGCAAAAGTTTTGGGTGAAAACTTCTATGTTCGTTTTTCTTCCAACTTATTAATTTAGGTTCTGGTCATTAATTTAGATTGTTGACTGGTCATTAATTGTCCAATTTATCACATCTTCCCATTTCAATTCGTTTTTATTTAAGTTCGTTGATATAATGTTCAAAAAAAATTATGTTCAATCTTGCTTTTGGTCTTTTTGCTTAATTCAGTTCATCTTCGTTAAAGGGTCATATTTTTTATTAACTCATCTTCGCTGGTCTGGTCTGGGTTGTGTTATTAGAATTGAACCGATTTTCTTGGAGTGTTTATTTTGGACTTTGAATCTTAAATTGAACTTGCACTTTGTCTTGGACTTGGACTTTGGACCTTCATTCAAATCTTGGACATTTAAAATTAATTTAAACCCTATCAAACAACAATTAAAATGTCGACTCTAAACAAGATGTTGGAAATGGACCATGAAGTAGGCAAGTCAAACTCACCACATAAAATGATTTCGGTTAACTATTATTGGTGGAAGGAGAGGTTTGAAGAATGGGCTAGGTTTTCTATGATGAGAGGATGGATTTGCATAAGAGATGGTTACATACCACCATTCAGATATGTTGATGGTCGAACTGTTAAAGTTGAATTCAAAAATATGGGTGAGGAGGAGAAGCTGATGTTCGAAGTTGAGAACAAGGCACACGCAGCTATCACCATGAGCATGCAACATGAAATCTTGCACACCTTCAGAAAATTCCAAAATGCACAAGATTTGTGGAAAACTCTAGAGAAACGTTTTGAGGGGAATGATAATGTGAAGAAAAATAGAGTTGACTTACTTAAGAAACAATTTGCTGTCTTTAGGGCTTTCACAGGTTAAAATCTTGAAGAGAATATAACAAGATACTACCATCTTGTTACCGAGCTAGAGAACTTTGACATCAAATACACCACTGTTGAGATGACCTCCAAGATTCTGGATGCCTTGCCTTCAAAATGGGAGGTTTATACTCTTCTTATTAAAGAAAATCCAGAATTTGCAACCTACACGCTTGATGATGTTATAGGAAAGCTAAGAGGCTATGATTTGGCGATGAAGAGGAAGGATGAATGTTCTGATCAGGTTCAAGATCCGGAAGTGGATTATGGGAAATCGTTAGCAGCAGCGGGAATGCAACTGCATTCTTTTCGGGTGATAATTCTGGTAACATTATGTTAGATTCTGATGGTGAAGTTTGTTTTGTGTCTGTTTCAGGTGAGTCAACAAAAGTGAAGGACATTCCCTCAGGAAAAGACATGGGAAAGAGCACTGCTGAGTCCAACAAATCTGACTCCAAATGTGACCACAAGTCATGCAAGTCAATGCCCATGAGTATAAAATTAGCAGAAGAACAGCTTGCTGTTTTCTCTTCCTTTGTAGCATCTTATGAGAACTACATACAAGGGAAGATAAATGATCCGTCAATGTTCGATGATGACTACGATCAGATAGATCCGGGTGACTTGGAGAAAATGGATCTCCCGTGAAATCTTGCAACGATTGCGAGATGAGCTAGAAAGTTCAGGGAGAGGATAGGAAAGAAACTAGTTGGACGCAGACCTGGTTTTGATAAGTCAAAGGTTAAGTGTTATAACTGCTACGGATACGAGCACTTTGCCAGAGAATGTGCCAGACCAAAGAGCCAAAATCAGGGAAACACGACAAGGCAAAGCTCATCAGTGGCACCTTCTCAGAGTAACTTAAGCTCTAAGGCACTAATGGTGGCTAAGCCTGACGGTACATATGACTGGAGCAATGTTTTAGATGGAGCTGGTGGATCAGGCAATCAAGCTCTCATGGCAGAAATTGTTGAAGAGGGATCTGAGAATGCTGAGAAATCTGTTGAGCAAGTGACTGAGGAACATGTTAATGAGACCAAAACAGAATTGAATGAGTGTAAGGAGAATGAAGTTGAAGCATCTACAACTGAGAGTGAAGCAAACAAGGAGGTATCTACCCAGGTGCTGGATCTGACAGCATCAACCTAAGGGATGTCTGCTAAAGAGTTCATGGCATACATGGTAGACTTATCATCCAATGAGAAAAAGGTATTCCTTCCTTTACCTTTAGTTGTAGAAGCTTGTAATAAGTGTGTCGATTATGCGGAGCGTAATCTTTTACTTGTGAAAGAAAATGATAAAGTTGCTGAGCATAATACTGAGTTAGTTGTGCTTTTGGATAAAGAGAAAGAGTTTAACATAGGCAATAAGATTAGAGAAGGGAACCTGAAAACTTCCCTTAATGCTGCTAAGAAAGATCTAAAAGAACTTAACTATGCCCTTAGGGAAAAGATAGATTACCTTAATCTAACACAGTTGGCCTTAGTTGATAAACAAGAAGATATTGCTAAGAAAAATGCTGAAATAGACCAACTTAAGGTTAAGGTAGCTGATCAAAATAGGTAGATAGATCAAGTTTGCAGCTCATAGTATCTTATTAAGGCCTTAATAGACTCTAGAAAAGACACTAAGAAGCATAAATATGATAACGGTAGGTTACAAAGATGTGCCTCCTCCCGCCACTGGTAACTATTCTTTTTACCAACTGAGAAGGAGGTAACTGAAGAAATTTGTAAGCCTAAGTTAGATGAAATGAGAGTTGATGTCAGTGATAGTGCTGAGAATGGTAGTTCATCCAATGCGTCTGTGGATGAAGAAACAGCTGAAGTGTTCAAGAACACTACAGGGTCGGGGGTTAATAAAGCTATTACAGTTAAAATTAACCCAACTGAATCAAAGAAAGATAACCCAGTGATTTCAAAAACTCAAAGCAATAAGGTTGAATCAAAAATTATTTTGAAAAATCCTAAATTTGTTAAACAAGGTGAAGCCAAAACAGAAGAAATCAAGCAAGGTAATGTTGAATGTTTTGGTAACACTTCACCCAAATTTGCTAGCAATTAGGGATCGACCTCAAGGGGATAGTACAAAAAGCCCCGTGAGAAGCAATCGTGTTTTAAATGTCATCAAAAAGGTCATCTAGCTAGCATATGTACTGTCAAAAAGAAGGACAACACTGCATCAACTGATGCAAAAAAGGTGAGACTCCCACTAAGTCTGAAAGCAGGAAAGAGGTGAGTAACTCTGCAAAAGAAATCTGTGTAGAGGCAATTAGAGAACGAACATGATGGTGGGTCTAGGGATCAAGGCAAACGACCAGTTAACAAACATTTTGAAAAGCCTACGTTTGTCCCTAGACAGGTGAGTGTCGGCCAAGCAAGCACTTCTAGTGCTGATCCTCCAAAGCAGGCACCTCCTGCTAATGCCAACAAATACCAGCCACTACATAGGCAACAACGTCACCAAAGTCCACAAGGTGACAAATTTAATTTTGCAAATAATCAAAATATTCAAAATGGTTATAGGGATAGACCTTATTCAAATAACCAAAATTTTTCTAGAAATAACTACAATCAGGGATACTCCAACAGAGGGAGTTATCCTCAAAATAACAATAATGGGCCAGTGAATCATGGTGGATATTCCAATCCTCATAATCAAAGGCCATACAGGCATTATAACCACATGAACAGATCAGTCCACCTAGATCCAGAACTCTAGTGGGGAGTGATGGATATTGGAGGAGTTTACTGTTGTCGATGAAATGGGACGACCCAAGACATTCACAGCTTGGGTCCCCTACTCTAACTAATCTTCTTAGTGAATGCAGGAGCTACTGAGGAGGGTTATCAACTGGTGGTATGTTGATGGCGGCTGCTCCAGGCATATGATAAGGGAGTTGAGATTGTTGATTGGATTTATGAAATGTGATGGAGGTTACGTGAATTTTTCTGGCACCAAAGGAAGGAGCATCTCAGGAAAGGGGAAGGTCACTAATGGAAAGATCGCCCTAGAAGGAGTGAACTATGTTAACGAGCGCAAACACAATCTCATGAGTGTCTCACAAACATGCGACAAGGGAAACTCGGTTCACTTCACCAAGACTGAGGCTTTAGTGTTGAAACCAGGGGTGGTAATCCCAAAAGAATGGATAATCACGAGGGCACCTAGAAGAAACGACACATACATCATGGACATGGGTATGTCTGACGACACTTCAGAGGAGACCACATGACTTCTTTCAAGAGCATCTTAATCAGATTCACTGTTATGGCACATGAAAATGGGACACATTCACTTCAGAAAGCTGAACTACATTGTGAAAAACGGTTTGGTGACACGTGTTCCTTTAAAAAGTTTTGGGGTTGAGGATAAATGTGTCCCTTGTAAAAAGGGAAAGCAACACAAGAAACCTCATCACCCTAAAGCTATTAACACCATCTCTACTCCTTTCGAACTACTTCACATGGACCTATTCGGTCCGGTGAACGTTAGAAGCATTGGTGGTAAATTCTACTGCATTATGATTAGTGATGATTTTTCTAGATTCTCGTGGGTGTTTTTCTTAGGTTCGAAGGATAATGAGATACCTTAAGGGGAAACCCAAATTAGGTCTCTGGTATCCATCAGATCGTGGATTAGATCTCGTATCCTACACCGACTCAGACTATGGAGGATGCAACATGTTGTGTCTGCTGACCTGGAGAAGAACAGATGATTAAAAAGCAAAAATATGCTAACAGTTGATTCTACAAATAAACAGTCTTTACAACATACTCTTCCCAAAAGACTACTGACCCTAACAACTGTTCCATCCAAAAAACTGATGTGACAACTGCTGATACAAAGGACTGCTAGAGAACAACTGATAGAGAACAACTGCTGACCAAAGGTCTGATGAAGAAACAACTGTTGATCAAGTACTGAAGACTAAAGGTCTGTTGGAGTCAACAGCACTTAGACTCCAACAGATGTTGCAAGACCATCAGAGTTTTCCGTTAGCAGTAGTTTACTTTACAGTGCTTTGTAATATAACAGTAGTTTGTATAGGGCAGATGTTATGTTGTACTCTGTTAGAGGTCACTATCTTAGGTGACGTCAGCACAGGTCACCAGTGGTTTAGGTTTGTCTATCAATAGAACAGTGCTTGTACTGTTTAATTACATCACACACAAACATTCTCTCAGACAAACAATCACTGTGTGATCAGGCTGAGGGGGAGTATTTGTACTGATTGTAATCTTTCAATTAATGAAAGCATTTGATCATTGAAAACATTTATTCCTGTTGTTTTGATTATAGTTTATCATTCTGCTGCACTTTCCATATATACTTATATCATTCATTTCTCATCTTATTCTAAATATATCAAAACAATCAAACTCAGATCCTAACAATTGGTATCAGAGCTTGGTCAATTAAATTCGATCTAACCAATCAATTTAATATAAACAGATCAGCTCACAATTATTGATATCGTTTGTCTGTCGGATTGAAAACAGAGTAATAGTTTAATTTGGTTTCAACCGTTTTTAAACAGACTTTGTTTTTTTGAAAAATCAGAGAATGGCTTCAATCAATCACGATCCACATAACACTTGCACGAACAACAAGCCACCGATGTTTGTCAGATCTGAATACAATATCTGGCAATGTCGGATGAGCCATGTTCTAGCTCAACAGAACACTGGGTGTTGGAAGTCGGTTATCTTCGGACCACATGTTCCGATGGTGCCGAGTACTGAAGATCCCAAGGTTCAGGAGCCAAAGAAACTTGAAAACTACTCTGACTAGGATTTTCAGAAAATTGAGTTAGATGCTAAGGCCTTCAGTATTGTGGCCATGGCTCTACCCTGTGATATATATGATGGGCTGTTACACTGTAACAGTGCAAAAGAGTTGTGGGATGCACTGAAAGAACAATTTGGTGGGACTGAAGAGGTTATTGAAAACAACCGTGAAATACTTAACCAACAATATGAAACATTCAGTCATGTCAAGGGAGAGTCATTAACTCAACAATTTGAGAGGTTTAACTGTCTCATTAGTGAACTAAAACTGGTTGGTCTAACTTACCCTCATTCAACATTGAACCATAGGTTTTTAAGATCATTACCAGACAAATGGGACACTATTTCTATTGTTATGAGAAACTCAATTGGATTTAAGGACCTATCACTGACCCAGCTTCATGGTAAGCTCTTGACCTATGAAAGAGAGCTTAACCAGAAAAAGAAGCTCCAGGACTCTGGAAAAGTGTCAGATGATTATGTATTTGGGAATACAACACTTTTAGGTAATGATGAGGTTCCTGGAAATACTAAGGATCAGAGTTATGATCACTTCATTGACATAACTTCAGGTTTTAACTCAGGTTTTAACTCTGATTCTTATTCACCAAACTATGCTTTCACAGCAAGTGGTGGTGATATCCAGGCATCTGATAACATATCCTTTGAGTATGATGACCTGAAATACTTTGACCCTGATGATTTGGAGGAAATGGACATTATGCACCAATTGGCCCTTCTCAGTGTAAGAACTAATAATTTTTACAAGAAAACTGGGAGAAGGTTTCCAGGGTTAACTGGCAGATCAAAGGTTGGGTTGGATAAATCAAAGATAATGTGTGTAAAACACTGCTCATTTTGCTAGGGAATGTAGGAGTCAACATGGTACACCTATAATCACCTATCCAAATCAAAGACCTCAGACCAACACTTATCAAAATTCCTCTAATACCCTTGGACCAAATGTGTAAAACACTGCTCATTTTGCACAGTCCTCAAACACTGTTCCTGTCCAGTATGTCCAAACCACTGTTCCTCAGATCCACTATGTGCAAACACTTGTTGCTTAGGCACCTGTGCAAACGACTGTTGCTTCATCCTCTGCTCCTGCAGAGACCAGTCAACAGAGTTTCTTCACACAAGGCTTTGTTGATTGGAGCAGTCTACCAGATAAGTTAACAGATGAAAATTTTGCATTAGTTGCCAAAGCTAAAAATGAACCAGAAAACTTTTGTTTCATGGCTATGGTAGAAGAGGTTGAATCTGAGGAGGTGGTGACTGAATCTAATGTTGTGACTGATGATGTTGTTGATGAAGTAGTTGCAGGTGAAAAATCTTAAGAAGAGGTTGTGAATCTCTCAGATCCCTGGGGTGCATCTGATGATTGTGAGTGCAAGTGTGATTGTGCATTGATGGCTGCTGCTAAGGTATCTTCTCAAATTGTTAAGGATTTATGTTTTGACAGATGTGTGATAGCATTTGCTAACATCAAAGAGGTGAATGAAAACCTTAGAAAGAAAATTTTAGATGATGAAGTTAAATTTGAGAAACTTTCAAAAGATTTAAAAACAAGTTTAACTGAAAAGGAATCTGAAATAAGCAGCTTAAAACATGAAGCAACCATAACCAAAGACCAGCTCCAAACTATGATAACTAAATATCAGAGTTGTAAAAGTGAGCTTGAGTCCACCCAAGTTGAATGTCAGAAATGGGTGGAATCATGTAGAGGATTTGAAATGCTACTCAACAAACAAACCAAAAGTCATGTGAAGTTTGGTTTTGGTTTTGAAACAACTGCTCCAGCTTTTGAAAACACTGACAAAAAGGATCAAAAGTCTAATGGGATAGTACCAACAAACTTGCAGGGTCAAGAGATTAAAATCCCTGAACCAAATGGTAAGAAAATTGTTCTAGAAAAACCAGAAGGTTCCTCTTCATTCACTGAACTTGAAAAGTATGAATTCAAACCTACTTGGTCTGATGAGTGTGGTACTCTTGAGAATTTTAAACCTGTTGACTTTAAAACTCCTGAAGGAAAGACAGCTCCTCAGGCAAAAATCATTCCCTTGAAAAACCTTCCAGCAGATGCTCAAACATCTGCTGAAAAGAAGGCTGAAAAAGGGAAGAAGAAAGAAAAGACTGTCCACTTGTTATCTGATTTCTGTGAAAAGAAGAACCATGTCACTAAAGACTGTTTTCTTCTAAAAGCATATGACATTAACAAAGGAACAAGTGTATGTGATTCCAAAGCCACATGTTCAATATGTGGGAAAAAGAATCACAAAACCAAAGAGTGCTTGTATCTCAAAAATTTTGATGTGATAATACAAGAGTACAAAGCTAAAACTCTTGCAAATCCTGGTGTGAGTACTTCAAAAGGAAAGCCCAAACAGACTTTCACCCTTGTCCAAACATCTGTTACTAAAAGTCTTGAAACATCTGCTCCTAGGGATGTCCATGTAACAGATGCTCCACCCACAAGCAAGTACCCAAGAGGATATGGACAACCACCATGTCATAGTCTGTCACATGTTTATGAGGAGCCAAAAAGACCCTCTAAACCAAGAGTGAACAGAAATCCCTATGGGTATTATCATCTTTCTGGAAGTGATCAAACAACTGTTGCCCTAAGTGTTGACATTCAAGCACTAGCAAATGGTCAGCAACAGTTGTTGAACCTGATTCAAAAATTAGTTCAAACCACTGATCACCTTCGAAAGCTTGAGTCTGAAAAGTCTGAGGACCCATCCAAAGCCAATCTGGCTTTGGACACTCATCAAAACTAATCCATTACTACTGTGCAGGGAGCTTTTGCTTGTTTAGATAGTCTTTGGTATGTAGATAGTGGAGGTTCCAGGCACATGACAGGATGTAGAGCCCTTCTTCTGGACTTCTTAGCTCATGGAGGGGGTGATATATCCTTTGGTAATGATTCAAAAGGTAAGGTGTTGGGTTCAGGGACTGTACAAGCTGGGAAACTCAAGTTTGAAAATGTCAATCTTATTGATAATCTCAAGTTTAATCTTCTAAGTGTTTCACAAATGAGTGACAAAGGTTATGATTCATTCTTCACAAAGAAAACTTGAAAGATTATTGGGCCAGAAGTGGTGAAAAAGATTGATACCATCATTGCTGAGAGAAAAGCACAACTTGTTACTCATAGAAGTGGCAATGTGTATGTTGTTGATATGTTAAAGGACAATCCTATGGCAAATGTCTCTTTGTTTTCTGCTGCCTCCACAAAGGAGACAGAATTATGGCATATGAGACTGGGTCATACCAACCATAATACTATCAACACACTCTCTAAACAAAGTCTTGTCAGAGGCTTACCATCAAAAGAATTCAAATGTGATGAGCATTGTGTTTCCTGTTTAAAAGGGAAACAGCATAAAAGCTCTTACAAATCCATTGATGAGTCCAAAACCAGTCAATGTCTACAATTGTTGCACATGGACTTGTTTGGCCCTGTTAAAATAGTGAGTCTAAGAAGAAAAAGATTTTGTCTTGTCATAGTTGATGATTTTTCTAGGTTTACATGGACTTACTTTTTACACTCTAAGGATGAGACTGCAGGTATTTTGAAGGACTTTGTCACCAAAGTTGAAAAACAATATGACTTGCCAGTAAAAGTCTTCCGGAGTGACAATGGAACAGAGTTTAAAAATAAGGAGTTGGATGATTTCTGTGTGTCAAAAGGGATTGTGAGGCAATACAGCATCCCAAGAACACCAGAGCAAAATGGGGTGGTTGAGGGGAAAAATAGAACTCTTATAGAAGCTGCAAGAACCATGCTAGCAGATTCTGGTTTGTCATTGTCCTTCTAGGCAGAAGCTGTAAACACTGCTTGCTATGTTCAAAACAGAGTTTTGATCAACCCAAGACATCAAAAAACTGCTTATGAAATTTTGTTCAAAATCAAACCATTAATTTCATTTTTCAAAATCTTTGGCTGCCCATGTTTCATCTTAAATCTCAAAGATTCCATTTCAAAATTTGCAGCCAAAGTAGATTGTGGTTATTTACTGGGATATTCTTTTACTGCCAAGGCTTATAAAGTGTTTAACACAAAGACCAAGACAATAGAAGAAACTCTGAATGTAAAGTTCAATGAACTTTCATCCCTAAAAATCCCAGTAAATCCTGCTGAACTGTTCAATCTAGATAAATTCAAATTTGAAGATATCACTGTTAAAACTAACAATGCAGGTATTCTACAGTCTCCACAACAAGATTACAGAATAGATGTTGTGATCCCCAGTCACTATAAAATCTCTTCTGCATCAGGGGAAGCAGCTGTTCAAAACAACTGTCAAAACTCTGTCACAGCTGAGTCAACCACTGTTGGCCAGTCTTTTCCTCAAACCACTGCTTCACCTCCTTCAACCACTGTACAATCATCTGTTGACAAAAGTCCAACATCTGTTGACAAAATTCAATCCAGTTATACACCACTTGGACCCATTCCCCCACTTCCATTTCAAACATCTGATGGCACTACAGAAGTGCAAACAAATGTTACAACAACAGAGTCACCAAACCTCTGTCCTTCACCTCAAAATGCCATCATACCATATCAGGGAGATTTGATTTACCTGAGAGCTCATCCACCAGACCAGATTATTGGCAACATCAGAGAGGGTGTGCTAACAAAAAGTCAATCCTCCAATATCTGTCTTTTTGCAGGGTTCCCATCTCTCACACAACCTGTGAAGTACCAAGAGGCACTAAAAGACAACAGTTGGGTAGAAGCTATGCAAGAAGAGCTCCTTCAGTTCAAAAGACAACAAGTATGGGAACTTGTACCACTGCCTAAGGATGTTTGTCCAATAGGCACAAAGTGGGTCTTCCAAAACAAAACTGATGAAAGGGGTATTGTTGTCAAGAATAAAGCCAGGCTAGTGGTTAAAGGCTTCAGACAAGAAGAAGGAATAGACTATGATGAAACCTTTGCTCCTGTAGCAAGGTTAGAAGCAATCAGACTATTTCTAGCCTTTGCTGTCAACCACAACATCAAGGTGTATCAGATGGACATTAAATGTGCTTTCCTATATGGCAAAATTCAGGAGGAGGTCTATGTATGTCAGCCACCTGGTTTTGAAGACACATTCCATCCTGATCATGTCTACAAGCTAAATAAAGCTTTGTATGGACTCAAACAAGCACCAAGGGCCTGGTATGAAACTCTTTCCACCTTTCTCTTATCCATTGGCTTCACAAGAGGTAAAATTGATAAAACCTTATTTCTGAAATGGAGAGGGAAAGATGATGTGTGTAAATGTATATATATATATAAATAACACAAGCTTTAATTAAAACGACTCACCTAGAAACTACACACGCACGGCAAGTGTACCGGTCGCAAAGTAGTAGACAGACAAGACCGAGTATCGAACCCAAAGACGCGAAGACAACTCAAGATCACAACCTCTACCGAATACTAGCCTAAATAAATATATACTTAAATGGGGGGTTAAACTAATAATTATAAACTTAGAAGGAACTAAATATAAACAAAATAACCTCAACTACTTATAGGAACTAGGAACTTGGAGAAATCGGATAGGAAGAAGGCTGGTTACTTAGGTAAAATCCCTAGACACTAGCAATAAATCATGAATCTGGTAATTAACTTGAGACCCTATTCTTATCTAATAAACCTCCTGTCAAAGATAGCTCACTAGACTAAAGGCGGACAAGTGTAGAAATGCTAAGATGGACCTGGATCGCCCTAGCGTACCAAAATCCCATAGAAATCAGATTAAAACCTCTCCTGGATTAAAACCCTCAAACTATGAAGCAGACTTAAACTCTACTGAAGAAAACCTAGGAAAACTCTAAACACGGACAAGTAGCGACTCCCGCCCTAGCGCTTGCCAACTACCGAACAATGCCTAGTTAGTTACCTAGCAAACTCGAGTTAGATTTCTCACCCTCAAGAATGGACTGCACGTCTTAGTTAATTTATTATATTAGTTTGTTATACTTGTGTCGTACTCCAACTCCAAATACTAGCACGCTAACCTAAGTTGACGGACTAGATTGATTTCAAGACCTAGGGGGTATCTCTACATGCCTAGCTCCACAAAACCAATAAACAAACTTCAAATAAAAATAACACCAACACACATATATCAAATCCAACAATAAAATTAAAATCATGTAATCCTACACATCAAAATTAAAAACCAAGAATCATTAAAAACTGCAAAACGTGTCGAGTTCATAAACCTAAGCAACCATAAAAGTCTAGCTACTCATAATATTTAGAAACATAAATTCAAAGTTTATAAAAAACAATTTCATCATGTCTATAAAAATATAGAGCGAAAACTAAACCTAACCCACGGCTCGTTGGCTCTTGATCTTTACCGTGCCCGTGGCCTTTTCTCCTTCCGTGCCCTTCTGCTCGTCACCGCTTTTTGGTTCTTCTATTGGTTGTTCTGTGCGAATCGTGATGTATGAATGATATGTCTTTTTCTGTGCAATTCAAAGAAAATTCTCCTTTTTTTTTTTTTTTTTTGATGCGGCCTCCAATTCTCCAATTAAATCGTGCAGCTCTCATTGATAATATGTAGCTCCCAATTATCTTGGAGCCCTACTTTTTCAATCATATAGGCCTTGTGGGCCGTGACCTCAAGGTCACTTTTTTTGTTTCATATTATTATTAAGTATTATTATTATTATTATTATTATTATTATTATTATTATTATTATTATTATTATTACTATTACTACTACTATTAGTAGTAGTAGTATAACTCCGTACTTCTCGACTCGGGTGTTCTTGGCTTGACCAAAGTTCATCGTTTACGCTCCAACGTTCACACGAACACCTACCAAAATATAAAATAAATAAATAAGTACTAAAAATTGATAAAAAACTATACAATGACAAAAATAGGCCAACAAACGAATACACGCCTAAAACTACTAAAAACTATATACAAAAGACTCAATTATAACAAAAAATACATAAGAGAATAGATGTGTTTTACGACACATCAAAAGACTTAATGATTGTTCAAATATATGTGGATGACATCATCTTTGGATCCACATGTAACAAAATGTGTGAAGAGTTCAGGAAACTCATGACATCAGAGTTTGAAATGAGTGTCATGGGTGAACTTCAGTGTTTCCTTGGTCTCCAAGTGAAACAACTGCAAAATGGCACATTCATCCATCAAAATAAATATGTAAAGAATTTGCTAACAAGATTTGAGATGAATGATTGTAAGCCATGTAGTACACCCATGAGTACAGTCAAGCTACTCACTATTGATGACAAGGATGAACTGGTTGATCAAACACATTATAGATGCATGATTGGGTCTTTATTGTACTTAACTGCATCTAGGCCAGACATTATGTTTGCCACTTGTGTCTGTGCAAGATCCCAGGCTTCACCTAGAAAGTCAAACCTTATTGCTGTGAAAAGGATATTCAGATACCTAAAAGGTGCTCCCACACTTGGTATATGGTACCCTGCTAATGGAAACATTGAGCTTTCAGGTTATTCAGATAGTGATTTTGCTGGCTGTCACACCACAAGAAAATCCACTTCAGGAGGGTGCCAATTTCTAGGGAATGCCTTAGTCTCTTGGCAAAGCAAAAAGCAGGCAACTATTTCCACCTCAACAGCTGAGGCTGAATACATTGTTGCTGCAAGCTGTACAGCCCAACTCATGTGGCTTCAAAATCAATTGCTGGATTTTAGGATAACTGCATTACAGACTCCACTCATATTGGATAGTCAAGCTACTGAAAATATCATCAAAAATCCAGTCTCTCACTCCAATACCAAGCACATTGACATCAGACATCATTTTGTCAGGGATAGCTATGAAAAAGGTTTGATTTCTCTGCACCATGTTCCAACAGAGGATCAGCTGGCAGATGTGTTGACAAAAGCTTTAGACACATCTACCTTTACAAATCTGATTTCTAGAATTGGTATGCTATACATGGATTAAATAACACAAATGTTTTAAATAAAAGCATTAAAATGTTTCAGAAAATCAAAATTCATCCTTAAAATAGCTTTTTGGTTGAAAAATCTGTTTCAAACCTCTGATCAGATAAAACAACCACTGTTTCATTCACTTTATCCACTGTTGAAAAATCTGTCTCAAACCTCTGTTCAGATAAAACAACTGTTTTATTATCCATATCTATATATATATATATATATATATATATATATATATATATATTTACATATATCTATAATATAAAAAAACAACAGCTGTTTGTCAAAACAGCTGTCCACCACCAGATGTTTGCCACGTCTGCTCTTACAAGCAGAGTTTTGGCCACATCAGTGGTTTCACCAGAGCATATAAAAACCCTGTTTTATCACAACAGTCGTTACACTGTCTCATTGTATTCAAAATACTGAAACCGCCTTCTTCGTTCTCAAACCCTTAACAAATTGCACTCACTCTCACCTTCGGAATCCATTACAATGGATCTTCAAGCTAAAGCCACCCACAATTATCTTCCATATCTAGTAAAAACAGATGAAAATACTCCATTCCATTCCACCATCGACATCATCCTAAAATCCACATACCTGACAATCCTAACCGCTGACGCCCCCATCTATCTTGATACTCTCCAAGAATTCTGGTTGAATGCTGAGTTCTTGCTTCAAGACAAAAAGCCTACTTCCATTATCTCAAGAATTGGTGAAACAAGTATCGTCATTACCCCTCAACTGATATCCACAACCTTCTCACTTAATGACCTGTCAGGTAAAGACTCTTTCCCTAAAACAGAGCTTCACACAGAGTTTCAGGAAACGGGGTATGATGCTTAGATGACTGGGTCAACACTTTTCAAAAAGTTTTTCCCACCAGTCATGAAATTTTTCTTCCATACCCTTCTTCTCTGTGTCTCCGCTAAGTCCACATCCTTTAATGAAATTCCATTGAGGATTCAGTACTTGGGTTATGCTATGTTGTCAGATTCTGACTTCAATCTATGCCAGGGACTGTTTATGGATTTAGTGTCAAATGTGAAGTCTGGGTCAAATAATGCTTTTCTAATTTACCCAAGAATCTTAAATGTAATCCTTCAAAAGGTTTTACCAGAAAAAGTTTTCAAAAAGGGTGAGTCTATGCAAATGAAGAGTCTAACTGATGAAACATTCACATGAATGTTGGGTGCAAACACCCAAGAAAAAGTATCAAAAGAGTGAAAGGTTTCAAAAACACAAACAAAGAGGACTAAGACAACAACTGTTGTCCAAACCTCTGTTGTTGAGCCCACTGCTCCTGGTGATCATGGCACTACATCCAGTGCTGTGAAACCCACACCAGCCATTTCCAAAAGAAAACGTACATCCACAAAAACCACCACTTCACCACAAAAGAGACTTCTGGAAGATGAGATACCAGAAGATAACTCTGTTGCAACACAAAAGCAACTAGAAACCACTGTTGTTACTTCCTCACAACAGTTGGAAATATCTCAGCCTGACCAAACTCCTCATGCATCCTCACAAAAGGATCATGTTGTAAGCCAAGGGGAACCACATCATGATACATTTGAGTCACCTGGCCAGATGTTCACAAGCTCCTCTCCCAGGGCTAATTCTCTTTTTACTCCTCCACCTTCACCATCACATGTTCAACAGACCATGTAACCTCTGTTTGAGGCTATTGACAAAACTCAGGAAAATCCCAGTTCATCTCTATCACCTGTCAATGAGAGTATACCTTAACAAGTGACTGGGACTGAGGAAATTCAATCAGCCATCCCACAAACAGATGAGGAGGTTACACCCCTAGAGTTTAATGCAACTCTAGGTGAGTTTTCAAGTAGAGCAGCCACTACTGATGTAGAGACCATTGTCTCACACCAGGACAATGGTTACATAACTAAGACTCCCTTGAAGGCAACAACTGATGAGGCCACTATAGTGTCCCCAAAATCAGTTGGAAGTCCCCAGAACCAAGAAAAAGGGGCATCTGGTTCTCATCCTTTGGATTCACCTCCTAGGACTGAATCAGTTAAAACTACCACTGGTAGGAATTCAGATGATCCTATTAACTTAGGTGATGGGTTAAAATACCAAGAATTGACGGCCAGAGTCCAAACCATTGAAACCTCTGTAGCTGACATCAAATCTGATGTCAAGTTAATATGGGAATTTTTGGCAACTCTCTCCAACAGTCAACCCTCCACAGCTGATATTGCTAGTGAGCTATGGAAATATGTTTCTCCCATCATCATAGCTCACAGAAAACTAGCAGATCAGAATCATGAAACCTACATGGCTGAAATCAGAAACATGGTAGATGCAAGGTACAAAGATACACATGCAGACATTCAGGCCATCAAAGACCATTTGCTGAAGACCACTGGCTCTGCCCCTACCACCATTCTCAGGGATGAAGATGATGATGCATTCACAGCTGATGATGCCAAAAAGGGGGAGAGTGGCAGAGATAGGTTGCCAAAGCTAGATCCCTTTGGTTGTCCACCTTCACAAAAAGGGAAATCATAGTCTGCCAACAAACCAGGGTCTACTCAAACAGCACCACAACAACAATAACAAACTCAAACAGCACAACAACAACAACAACAACAACAAACCAGCAAAGATAAAGCAGTGGACAACTCTGCAAATGAAGAAGCTGAAAAAGATGTTGAAGACAAACAAAAGAGGGCTGACACCTTGGAAGCCAAAGCAGAGTTGTTGGTAAAACTGAAAAGGGAACAACAGCAGGAAGTTGAAGATGTGGGATCCTCAAAAAGGAAGAAGATGCCTGCGAAACATGTCAGACAACCACCATCTAATCTGAAAACCACTGCTGTTAAAACCTCTGCTGATAAAACCACTGCTGCTACCCAAACCACTGATAAAACCACAACACCTGAACCTACAACCACCAAACCTACATCTGAACCTACAATCACATCTCCACCCAAATCCCAAACATCTGCTGGTCCTACTAAGGAGCCAACAAATGTTAACACAACCACTGCTTCCACACCACCATCACCAAAAATCTTGTACAAAAGGAAGAGGAAATCAACCTTTGTTGTATAGGATGAAAACATTCACACATCACCACATACCACCTCAACCACACAATCCACACCTATATCAGCCATTCCACTCTCATCATTTTCACCACACACTTCACAATTCAAATCTCATAGACCACCACCAACTATTACACCATTGGCTGTTCAGTATCCCCTTGAACTTGATCTACTCAAGGGGGAAATGCAATCCTTCTATAATACTGAACAACCATTTGATTGATCCTTCCCTTCTCTTCCACATTTCCCTGTTCCCTTAAACATTGACACATATCTTAAATACAAGGCTGAACAGGCAGATGCCATTATAAAAGAGAAATGCAAAGGGAAGGATGACAGGACTGCTCAGGGCATCCATTCAGCAGAACTTAGCAAATTGAGAAGGATTGAATATTTTGCTAAGACCCTGAGCAATTCCATGTCTGCCATGCCTCTCAGCAGTGACATGGAAAGGGAGGTTAGGGAATCCCTTCTTGAACAGATCTTGGCAACCATGCCTTACAAAGCAAACAAGAAACAGTTTGCAGGCTGGACCACTCATGCACTCAGAGAAGAACTCTTAAGAATAGAAGAGATGGCCAAAAATCCCCAAGCTAAAGTCTCTGCCCCTAATTTTGGTAAAGGCAGAGATCCAGCCAAAGCCCTGAAGTTTAAAAGGATGAGACAAGAAATTGTGGCTGCTGATTATGCGGAGATGAGGTCAGTTGCAAGATGGTCTGAGCAGAGGCTGGTTGAAACATACAAGAGACTAGAAGAAAACAGGAAGAAAGATCCCAGCCTACCCAGAAAACCTGTCTACACCGATGAACCACTGATGTAGAGACCTCAACAGGCTTTTACTCTAGACAGCTTACTGGACACTTCTGATCTATCAGCTGCTGCTAGAAGACAGTTCAAGAAACAGAAAGAAATGTCTGAAGAAGATCAGAAGAAGTTTGCTGATACCTACATAAAAGAGGGCCTCTTCAATCAAGTGCACTTTTTCTCAGATCCCATTACTGACAAGCTCAGAGAACTCATTGGGAGACCTCCATCACCAAACTCATCTAAAATAAAAGTGCATCTCAGCAAATCCACTGACTCAAAAATTCTAAAATGGAAAGTCAATAAAGACAACCATGAATTGACTCTGCTCAGGTCAGATGGAAAAGTTCAAAAGCTAAGCATGGATGATGCATATAGCCTGTGTGTAGATGATCTCCAAACACTGCTGAACCTTGAGCTTGAAAGAGATGTAGAAGACATATTTGCCTTGGACTTTGAACTTCAATTCAAAGGGAAAATCGGAGAAAGTCTGATGAGAATTAAAGATCAATAATAAAGCTTAGTTTTGGCATCATCTGTTCTAGGGGGAGATTGTTGGGTCTGCTGACCTGGAGAAGAACAGATGATTAAAAAGCCAAAATATGCTAACAGTTGATTCTACAAATAAACAGTCTTTACAACATACTCTTCCCAAAAGACTGCTGACCCTAACAACTGTTCCATCCAAACAACTGCTGTAACAACTGCTGATACAAAGGACTACTAGAGAACAACTGATAGAGAACAACTACTAACCAAAGGTCTGATGAAGAAACAACTGCTGATCAAGTACTAAAGACTAAAGGTCTGTTGGAGTCAACAACACTTATACTCTAATAGATGTTCCAAGACCATCAGAGTTTTCCCTTAGCAGTAGTTTACTTTACAGTGCTTTGTAATATAACAGTAGTTTGTATAGGGCAGATGTTTTATGTTGTATTCTGTTAGAGGTCACTATCTCAGGTGACGTCAGCACAGGTCACCAGTGGTTTAGGTTTGTCTATAAATAGAACAGTGCTTGTACTGTTCTATTACATCACACACAAACATTCTCTCAGCCAAACAATCACTGTGTGATCAGGCTGAGGGGGAGTATTTGTACTGATTGTAATCTTTCAATTAATGAAAGCATTTGATCATTGAAAACATTTATTCCTGTTGTTTTGATTATAGTTTATCATTCCGCTGCACTTTCCATATATACTTATATCATTCATTTCTCATCTTATTCTAAATATATCAAAACAATCAAACTCAGATACTAACACAACCAGAACAGAAAATCGACGACTGGCTGATGTCAACTACTTGGGGGGAGACTAGTATCCTGGGAATGCAAGAAGCAGACTTCTGTAGCGGTATCCTCATGCGAGGCTGAATAGATTGCAGCTGGTAGCTGCTAATCACAGGTTTTGTGGATACAACAACAAATGTGGGATTACGGTTTGAATTTTC